>CP144700.1:24795510-27499677 GCA_036885675.1 Vigna mungo | reverse complement strand
AAAATTTGGCCCAATGTGCACAAGCTTGTCTAAAAAAACTAAACTTCTAAATTACAATTTTGATTAATTCTAAACTACTAAATTAAAATATAACTAATTCTAAATTTTCCATGTGGAGAGTCTTGAATGAATTTATGTCCTCTCAAATGTCCAAAATTGTATCTCTAAAATTTCCCTGCAGTTAATAATGCAAATAATTAGCTCGGAATATTCAAATTAATTAAAATTAGAATTTCTGGTCAAATTAAGCACTATTAGCAAAAACGTGAAAATATCGGACAATTAAGCACACTTCCCTGATTAAATTCGGTACAATAAACTAAGTGCAGTTAATAAAATATTGACTCATCAAAATAAACCACACTTAGTCTTTTTCACTCCTGGGCAAAATCAAGACGCAAATCAAGGAATAGTTCAAAGGACATCTGGGAAGTGACACATAATGAAAGAAAATAGAATTACACATTCTTAAGAAATCTGGACAAAGAAAGGAAGTAGACAGTTGATGAGTCGTTATTTCTTGACTATATTTGGTTTATTGCACTCAAATAAATCAGGGAATTGTGTTTAATTGCCCGTTATTTCCCCATTTGTCCTAACTGTGCTTAATTTGGTCGGAAATTCATATTTTCACTAATTTGGATTTTCTGAGCTAATTAATTGCATGTTTAATTGCAGGGGAAATATTGGAGACATATTTTGGAACATTAGGAGATGGCATGGACATTCAAGATTTAATATTTAGTCATTGCAAATTTAATTAAAATTGTAATCTAGTTGATTAAGAACTTTACTTAAGCTTTTGGTGCATTGGGCCCATGTTGGCAATTTTTATGATAGGCCCAAACTTTGAGGGACATGTGGCACTTAACCTAGGGTTTCTAGGAGGTGGACCCCACCATTTTTAAGTGGTTTTGGACAGCATTTGGAGAAATTGCTGAGACCACCTTAGCACACACTTCATACTACACTTTCATTTTTGCTTTTGGCCTTGTATGAACTCTCTTGGGAGCCTTGGTATGCTATTTTCGTTTTCTTCACTATGAATGAGCAAGATCACGTTTTTCTTTTTCTATTATGTGCAACAATGCTTGTTCTTGCTTGATGGAATGAAGCTCTACCATTTCTCTCTTTAGATTTTCGTTTTGATGGTTGAATGCTTGAGTTTGAAGCTTCTTCTTTGCTTTTTCATGGTGGTGTCTTTGGTGGAAGGGAGACCCATTGTCCATTTCGATTTTCTCATCATTTTGCTGCAGTGATTTCGAATTTATCTTGTGTTTCTTGGATTGGAGGATGAAAATGGAGTTATTGTCAAGTTTGGTACTGAAAAAGGCTTAAGTTGGTGCATGGGTATTGTGTTCTTGAGCCATTTTCTTCTTGCATTTTGTTCTTGATGTTTGGAAACATATTTGGAGCTGGATTTTATGTTTAATGATGGTGGCTGGACAGTGCAGTAATGGAAGTTAAGGTTTTGGTTTTGTTTTGGTCAAAAGTTTAAAGAAAAGTAAGTTTGAAGTTGGTTTGAAGAAGGTAGACTTTGGGTTTCTTGCTCTTGAATTATTTTGCAATTGAACTATGGAACTTTGGGGTTTTTGGTGCAGCATTTTTGGTTTTAGAAGATGGAGAAGCTTTGGATGTTTGCTTTGGTAGAGGAAAACCGAAAATGGGTTGAAAGGGAGAGAGAAAATGGTGCATTAATTTTTTTACCCGATTTGGCCAAGCACATTTGATGCTACTTTTGACTAAGGAAACATTTCCTCTTTAAGTTTTGTCCTAAAGCTTGTTTAATTACCCCTTTGTTTTGCATTAATTTGCATTGTAGGATTAGTTGTTTTTTAATTTCTTTAATTTAGTGTTGCATTTAATTTAATTTAACTGTGCTTAGATATTTGTTTAGTCTAGTATTTGGTTTAGCATTTTCACTCTCTGGACTCGATTTTAAAATAATAACTGCAACCACACCAGAGGTCCAAATGCTACGTTTTATATGTCACATGAAAGATATTTGAGTCTATTTTCCAGGAAAAACAAAACTGATCTCATTTAGAGCTCTGTAGAAAAAGTTATGGGGAAAACATTGAGCAAAGGTCAGAGCTGTCCAGTTCCAGCGTGAATTTTTGTATTTACTGAGCAGTTTCGTTTTTACTGTTTTAATTTTATTTTCATGCATGGTGAAATGTGTTGTTGCATTTAGTTTCGTTTTAATTAGTTTTAATTACGTTTTTACATTTGCGTTTTAATTTAAATTCCATCTGCATTTTAATTTTAATTTTTGTTCACACCAAACAAACTTTCAAACCTCCCCCCCACTTAGTGTTAGACTTGACTCTGAACCGCAGTTGGTCCTTGAGAGACGACCTAGGGGTCATTCCCTAGCATTATACTGCATTTCTAAATTGCAATCAAATTTGTATGGGTTGCGACGCCCATCAACAGTATCCAACACAGACTAAGAGAAAAGGGATACTCATGAAGTCATCAAAGCAATTCAAGACATGGCAAATTGATCAATCAGTTTAAGACGTGAATCAAAAGCAACAGAACCTCACAGATGCACACTATCAGTGTTTCTCTCAAGTGTCTAAGGTAAACAATGTCAACTCAATGCACTCAAGAAAGCAAACAACAAACAGACTTGGCAAGCCTTTAATATCAACACTCAAAACATATGCATGTTCGAATCAAAAGGTCTTTTCATGGTTGTAATGGGGCCAAGGACAAGGGAGGATAAATATGGATGAGAAGCTACAAACCAAAAGGAATAGAGGAGCAATGGGGAACAAGTGAAAACACAATCAAATCACACCCAAAACCTTCTAATTCAATCCTCTTTTTAACTTCATTATTCACCAAAAAAAAATTCATTTTTCTTTTTTTTTCGTTTTTCTATATTTTTTTTTTCATCTTGTCTCTTTTCTTTTCTCTCTATTTAGGACACAAGTCTAAGAGACAAGATACACCATATTTACAAAAACAAAAACAAGAAGAGGAACCAACTAGCCAATTTATCTGAATCCCCAAGGAGACCACACTTGTTCCCAAAACACTTCCAAAGCTCCAAAATTCCCTAAGGTTAAGGTAATCATGGTTTTTCACTTAGGGCTAGTGTATGAGCTTCAAAACAAAGAAATGGGGAAAGCATAGGCTCAAAAGGGGTTATCAAAGGATTAAAACAAGGTAGGCTTATCTGGCTAGAGAGGCTCAACAACAAAACTATCCTTATCACTTCCAAACATGCATATCAATCAAGAATTATCAACAGGGTCAAGCCAAGGCATATGTGCAAGCAATCAAGAGACATATCACACACAAGAAAGAACATAAAGTGGCTCAAATCTCACACAGGGTATTGTCACAATCAAATCAACCTCTCAAACATCATAATCATCTTCTCAAGCAAATAAAAGCAAGAATTTCTAACAAATTAGAGTATCAATGAAGGGAAAGACACATCTACCACCTAAACAAAGTCCAGAAATCAAGAGAAACATGCAAAACTGTACACGAGACAAAACATAAAGTACCTAGAAAACAAAAAAATTTAACACATAAAACATAAACTAACAAAGAAAAATCAGAGTCTCCCCCAATAGACCACACTTAAACTACACAATGTCCTCAGTGTGTCACAATCATCAGATCAGAAATCAGAACAGTCAACACATCATGGACAAGTGCAATAAAAGCGGGAAGGGGAGGAGAAGAGAAAAGGAAACTCCCCTGATCATGGTGGCAGTTGCCAATTTTGGACTTTTAGGGAGATCTCTTCAACCACCGGATCCAACAAAGAAGTGTTGAGGAAGAACTGCTTCAGTCTCCAAATTTGATCAAGCAGGGAGATGTCCTCCACAGCTGGATCCAAGAAGCAATGATTGTTGATGAGTGGGTTCAGCTTGGGCCTATTGATGTTGAAGCTTTTGTGTATGCTTGCACCTTTGTTTTCCATCGTGGGTGTTTGTTGGTCAAATTCATATGTACCTCCTGCAACATGGTTAGTGCAATATGGTTCCACAGAAATAACATGCAGGGGTATAACACCCAATCTCAATGTAACAGGCTGAACCTCAGATAAACTCTCAGAACATGAGTCAATTTCAAATGTGGAAACAATATCAACAACAGGCTTAGATTCATGTTCAGTGCATGGAGAATAAACATTCAGACAAGATGGCAAAAGTTGTTTCTCATTATGCAACGAGTGGAAATGAAAAACATGCTCATCAACATCAACATACCTAACAATAGCATAATCATCAACAACGGAATGAATCATAAGTATGTCTACCTCCACCTCCCTAGATGTGGCTAAAGTGGTGGAAGATGAAAATGGTTTACCTATCTCAAAGGTGTTGCTTATATCTACCTGTTCCTCAACATTTTCATCAGACTCACAGTTAGGATCACCCATCATAAAGTTGGAAGTTGGTTGTATCACAAAATTGATTTCAACACAAACAGAGCAAGAACAAACTTCACAACTACATTTAAAATTTTCAGAAAACTGTGAAAGATCAAAATTTAATCCTAAGTCTAAAGCATCTTCAGTATTCACAGGTTCCATATCAAAATCATCAATAACATGTGAATCTGCAGCAAAATCAAGAATATTTGAATGCATAAACAACTCCGGCAAAGCAACTGGAATTTCAAGTTTAGAGAAAAGTTGTGTTGATTCAAGATTCATCTCACCAATAAAATCAGAAGGATCAACTCCATCCTCATGTGCAAGAGGGAAGACATAGGAGGGTGGGAAAGTAGATGGCGCATGATGAATCAATATTTTATACCATTAACTTAGTTTCTTGTGCCGAATTGTGTTGATGATTTGCGCTTAATTCTTAGTTATTATGTCATTTTCACTATTTGGGTTTAATTTGACCAATAATTCATATTTTAATTAATTTGAATTATTTGAGCTTAATTATTCCTATTTTCATTTTCAGGGAAATTTTGGAAGTACACTGGGAGACTTTTGGAAGGGGACAAGCAATTGAAGAATTCCTACAAATTAATTTTAGATCTAGTCAAATTTTAATTTAGTAGATTAGACTTTTTTGTTTTAAACCAAAGTTTGGTTATTTGGGCCAATTTTGTAGTAATAGGCTAAGCCCATTTTGTTAGAAAAAATTAGTGACTTGGCACTTTAGGGTTAGGGTGGATCCATCTTTATTTTGGAGGACATTTTTGGCTTAGCTTTAAGCAACAACCGTCATTGGGAGGCAGACACACATTGCAATACATTTTTCATTCTCTCTTGGCATTTTAGCTCTCGGCTGGAATTTTTTTTAGGAGGCTTTTCTTTAGAATTTGGAATATGTTCAAGCTTATGGGAATTGGATGAAGGAAAAGAAACATATTTTGATTTTTGCTGCAGTAACTTTACTTTGAATTTTTTTTTCTTTCTTGGCTGGAATGGATATGTGTTGGGAGCCGTCACATCCTTTTTGTTTTTTTAAGCCTTTTAACGTTTTCTTGTGGAAGCTAGAAGGAGTCCACGGTTTTCTTCTTTTATGGGCTGAATGAAATACTTTCATTTTTTTTTATTTTATTTTTTTCATGGAGCCTTTTATTGTTTTACTTCACTGGAACGTGAATGTGGGGGGTAATGATTTCTCTTTTCCCAATCAATGTAAAAAGTACTGTGAGTAAATGACTGTTATCATTTCTTTAACTTCTCTTTTGCTTTGCTGAATTGTGAGAATTTCTTTTATTTATTTTGGATTGAAGAATGAATGATTTGGTAGAAATTGATTTGATGGAAGAGAAGTTACGGTGCTGACAATCTTTTTCTTTATTTTATTTTTGTTTGCATTTGCTTTGAAGAAACTTATGAAATAGTGATGGAAGCTCTTAGATATGAAAGTAGTGTAGGGTGACGGCTCATGATGGTCTTGGGAAGCAGCGACTGCAACAAAAATTTAGGAGAGAAGCACGTGATTTCCTTTATTTGGGATGCCATCCAAGTCATTTCGGTTGAAGTCGGAATATTTAGTTGGAGGCACATGGTAGGAGTTGATGCTGCTGCCACGTCCTGTTTTAAGAATTGGAAATTCGGTTTTCAATATGAGAAGGGTGATGTCAATTGATGAAGAGGTGGCGCCACAGTTTGATCATGTGGTGAATTAGTTTACAATTTCCAGACTTTAATTCAATGTCCATTTAATTTGTTAGTTCAATATTGCAATCTAAGATGCTTTATGTGTTTTGTTATTTATTTCTTGAATGTCAACTAGTTCACAGCTTGCTTTAGGACTCTTTAATTTAATATTTCCATGTTGTCTGTTATGCTCAGTTTATTGTTTTCGTTTACTTTAATACTTTTAATTATGTTCGGTTTAATTTTCATTTTTAATTTAGTTTAATTTTACTTTAAAAAAAACACTTTCAAACCCCCCCCCCCCTTCATGTTAGACCTAAGACTCAAACCACATTTGGTCCTTGAGAGACGACCTAGGAGTCACTTCCTAGCTATACTGCATTTCTCATATGCAATCAAATTTGCATGAGTTGCGACACCCATCAGCGCAGTAGTCAGCTCATGACTCTGCTCCCCATCTCCTATATGAATGACACTGACATCATCTAGAAGCTGAACAGTCTGGAATGGTGATTCCTCAGAAACTTGAGACTGTTCCTCGGTGAACTGCGCGGCCATCTGCCCCCACAACTCACTCAATGTAGGCTCAGAAGAAGTAGAAGATTTGGCAGGTGCCTCTTGCTGTTGTTGTTGCCTCTGACTTTGCTGTTGTGGCTGCCTATTATTGTAGATGTTTGTAGCATAAGCATGAGGCTCATCATGAGCAACAGGGTGCTGCAAAGAAGGACAAGCATCTATATAGTGGTCATTGGAAGGACATATAGCACACAACAGTGCAACAGATGGAGATGGAGGTGCTGGTTTCTGGTTGGATGCCAACTGTGTCACCAAACTCAAAAGAGAATAAAGCTTGCTTTCCAACTTCCTACCAGTGATAACGGTTGAAAAACCGTTATTTTCATGTGCTATTTTAGACCAAATTACTCCCTTTACTGCTTAGAATGAGCTTGAAATCAAACAAAACTCATTAAATGAGTAAGTCGAGAGTCAAAAGCTGTTTTTAGCGCTATTATGCTTGTTTTGCATTGTTTTGCAGCAACTTTGATGAAAATAAAGAATGGAGGTGAAGATGAAGGCCTTAGACTCAAGATAGAGGAAGAAAATCAGGAAAAGAAGAGTTTAGAAACCGCCCAGCGGCAGAATTGCACCGCTGGGCAGCCAAATGCGATGAGATTACACCAGGGCAGCGACGCCTGACGGTTTTGCGGTAAGAGGCAAACTGTCGGGCGGTGGACCCCTGACGCCGGGCCGTTTTGCGGCAATGAGGCAAACCGCCAGGCGGCATAAGTGTGACGCCGGGCGGTTACCTGTTGGGCTCGGGCCTGTTTTCTGTTGTGCTCTTCAGCTATAAATAGCCCTAGTGCGACTTCATTCATATTCTTTTGACAGAGGAGGGCGGCCAGACCTACTTTTCACTCTCTAGAGAGGATCTCTTGGATGCTTAGGCTCCTTTTCATCTTTTCTAGGGTTTGCTTTCCATATCTTCCATTATTTTCATCTTGGTTCACCATGACAATGGTGAACTAAACCCTTTTGTTGTTAGGGGAACAATGTAATCTTTTGATACTCTCTTTTATTGAAACTCTTATTTGAATTATATGATTTTGATATGCGTCTATTATCAATTGTTGGATTCTCATACTGTGCTTAAAGCTTTTATCGTTTAACTCATTCGGTAACTGATATTTGCCTTTATTGATACGGGGACGTACACTAATGTCACGAAATGGTGAGAATTTCCTTGGTTAAGCAATACCACCTAGGGATAGCAAGCCGGTAATTAGTAATAGGCCCTTTTCACTGAGGGATCGGGTTAAGGGGAGGCCAAGAAAGTTTGCATGCAATTAGATAATAATGCTATTTAAACAAGAGGAGTAAATAAGAGAGAGCGGATTAGATGAAATTGCAAACCCCCAACAACTCCATTTATTCATACTCTTTTCTCGTCAATTGAATCACTCATTGCATGTTTATTTTCTGTCTTTGCATTCACCACAAAAATTAAATTTTCTTTCACAAGTCTTACGATTTTAATTCATACGAACGATAAGGCCTTTCGAGTCTCATGGGAAGAACGATAATGGGTTTTACCATTTTTATTACTTGATATGATATGGTACACTTGCCATTCCGCTAACAAGTTTTTGGCGTCGTTGCCGGGGACTCGAGGTTTGACTTATTTAGTAGTGTGAATTGATTGAATTTGACTTGTTTGTAATTATTTGTCTATACTTTTATTTTTTATTGTGTTTTATTTTATTTTTCTGTAAAAGTGCTTTTAGGGGTATTTTTCTTGTGTATGCAGGAAGGGATACAAACTAGAAGCAGGAAAGAACAGCAACCTCTTCTCGAGGGATTACCAGACAGGAGAGGGAGGAAAGTTATACATTCTACACGTGAAAACTTTCCTTCTCCTGTAGCAATCGTGCAATCTTCATCAGAATCTTCTGCACAAGGTAGAGAGGAGATGGCGGACCAACCTCCTCCAAGACGTACACTGGGGGACTCAGCAAACACTGTGGGTCCTTTGAATTTCAACAGCATTGCCATCCCTGCGGACAATACTACAAATTTGGTGATGAGCCCAACGCTCATCCAATTAGTTCAGAGCAACCAGTTCAACGGATTGTCAAATGAGAATCCCTACAAACATTTGACTATCTTTGGCGAAATTTGCAATACTGTTAAGATGGCCGGAGTCTTAGACGAGTGGATCAAACTTATCCTGTTTCCGTTTTCTCTGGGAGGAAATGCCAAAGATTGGTTGCACTCATTCGCTGAAGGGACATTTAGAAAATGGGATGCTTTAGCTAGAAGGTTTGTGACTAAATTTTCCACAATCAAAGATCAATCAAGGAAAGCTGGAAATCTCGTCTTTTAAACAAGAAAGGGAAGAAACTCTTGGGCATGCATGGAGCAGATTCAAAAGCTTGTTGAGAAAACCTCCAGTTCATGGGTTTGATAAGACGACTTACTTACTCACATTTATTGAAGGATTGAAAATGCACTCAAAGATGATGTTAAATGCTGCTGCTCAAGGAGACATCAGAAGAAAGACAGAGGATGAAGCTTATGATCTGATAGAACTTATGGCGGACAATGAGGAGATGTATGATGATGTTAAAGACGTTTCGATGTTGCAAACTAACATTGGGACATGGGAGCAAAACAATGCAGTTACTCAGCAGTTGGAGATTGTGGCAAAAACAGTTTCTGATTTGTCACAAACAGTTGAAGAGGTTTCCATAGGCCCACAACAGCCTCATTTCATGCCTATGCAAAGAAGCGCAGAATCTGACGAGATTTTTAGAGAATCATGAAAAGAAGTGTGTGCACTGTAAGTTTGATGGAGAAAAGCAATATAGAGGAAGCATGCGACATTGTCACTAGAAGTGGGAAAATATTGAAAGAAAGATAGGGTAAAAAAAAATGAAGAAGAAAAAGCGTGTATTGAAGAAGAAAGTGAGCAAGAGGTAAGGCATGAGACAGAGAAAAATATGTTGCACAAAGATCAGGCAGAGAAGAATGTGAAGGCCAAAGAGAAAGATTATGAAAAGCCTTTGCCATACCCAAAAATATACTCAAGGAAGGAGAGAGAGAAGCAGTTTGAGCGTTTTATTTTACTTTTCAAGAAATTGGAAATAACCATACCGTTCTCTGAGGCACTTCAACAGATACCGTTCTTTTACTTTTTAAAAGAACTCATTACAAAGAAGAGGAACCACCTTGAAGAGGAAACAATTGAAGTACAAGGAAATTGCAGTGCGGTTTTACAAAGGTCATTACCTCCTAATTACAAGATCCAGGCAGTTTCACTATTCCTTGTACTATTGGAGAATTAGATGTTGGAAAAGCTTTGATTGATCTTAAAGCTAGCATTAATTTGATGCCTCTCTCTATGTTCAAAAAGATTAGAGGAGTGGAAATTAAACCAATAAGAATGGTTCTTCAATTAGCAGATAGATCTCTCAAATATCCTTATGGAATTGCTGAAGATGTAATAGTCAAGGTAGATAAATTCTTGTTTCCAGTGGACTTTGTTATAATGGAGATGGAAGAAAATGGAGATGCACCTTTGATTCTTGGGAGGCCCTTCATGAAGACAGCTAGGATCGTGATTGACGTGGAAAAAGGAAAACTTAAAGTACAGGTACAGGATGAAGAGGTGGATTTTGATGTATTTCAGGAAATGTCACATCCTAAGGACAACAAGTCATGCTTTCAGATTGACGTAATAGAAGAACTCTACATGACACAGAAGAGTAGAGTCCGTAACGTATCCATGTTGGAAAGAACTCTTACTGACGAATGTGAAGACCTGAATGAAGAAGAGGATAAAATGAAGCAGGAATGTGTCCAAGAGTTGGAGGTAACAAAAGAAATTCCAGCGGAACAGGCTCTTTTTGAAAAGATTAAGTCTAGAGAAAAAATTCCCTAAGGCAAGATTGAACTGAAGGAGTTACCACCACATTTGAAATATGTATTTTTGGAGGACAATGGAGGAAAGCCAGTCATTATTAGTACTTCATTATCTTCAGAAGAAGAAGGAAAGTTGGTGGAAGTCCTCAAAGCGAACAAAGGTGCCATAGGCTGGTCAATTGCGGATCTCAAGGGCAAAAGTCCAACATATTGTATGCATAGAATTTTGATGGAAGAAGATTATAGACCTGTGGCACAACCACAGAGGAGACTCAATCCTGCAATGAAGGAAGTTGTGAGAAAAGAAGTTTTGAATTTATTAGAAGCGGGAATTATTTATCCTATTTCTGATAGTAAATGGGTAAGTCCAGTTCAAGTAGTACCAAAGAAAGAAGGGATGACTGTCATTCATAATGAAAGGAATGAGCTTATTCCTGCAAGGACAGTCACTGGATGGCGAATGTGCATTGATTACAGAAGGCTAAACACAGCTACCAGAAAATATCATTTCCCCTTACCTTTTATGGATCAGATGTTAGAACGATTGGCCGGACAAACTTATTATTACTTCCTGGACGGTTATTCTAGATATAATCAAATTGTGGTGGATCCTGAAGACCAAGAGAAAACAGCGTTTACCTGTCCATTTGGAATTTTTGCCTACAGAAAAATGACTTTTGGATTATGTAATGCTCCAGCTACATTTCAAAGGTGTATGCAAACAAGCTTTGCTGATTTCATGGAGAAAAGCATAGAAGTATTCATGGATGATTTTTCAATTTTTGGGGATTCCTTTCAAAGGTGTTTGTGGATGATGTGTTCAAACAAACCTTGTTCTGAATTAGGAGAAGTGTCATTTCATGGTGACAGAAGTGGATAAGGAAAATGTGGAGGTCATTGAAAAACTTCTGCCACCCACCAATGTGAAAGGAATTCAGAGTTTTCTGGGTCATGCCGGATTTTATAGAAGATTTATTAAGGATTTTTCAAAGATTGCCAAGCCATTAAGTAATCTGCTTGCTAAAGATACACCCTTTTTAATGAGCCCTGATGTCTGCAAGCCTTTGAGATTTTGAAGAAGAGATTGATTTCTGCTCCAATAATTGTAGCTCCAGATTGGAGTAAAGAATTTGAACTTATGTGTGATGCTAGTGACTATGCTATAGGCGCAGTGTTTGGCCAAACAAGAGAAAAGGTTTTCCATGCTCTTTACTATGCCAGTAAAGTTCTAAATGAAGCCCAACAGAATTATGCTACTACAGAAAAAGAATTTTTGGCTATAGTTTATGCATTGGAGAAATTTAGATCTTATTTCATTGGATCTAAGGTGATTATTTATACGGATCATGCAGCTATAAAGTATTTATTGACAAAACAAGACTCAACACCATGATTGATCAGATGGGTGCTTTTGCTACAAGAGTTTGACATAGAAATTCGTGATAAAAAGGGAAGTGAAAATTTGATTGCTGACCACTTATCCCGATTAGTCAATGATGAAGTAACAAGAAAGGAGAAGGAAATCTGGGAGTCATTCGCAGATGAAACTCTTTTGTATATTTAGCAAAGACCCTGGTTTGCTGATCTGGCTAATTTCAAAGCTGCATGTGTTATTCTTGAAGGACTCAATTGGAAACAAAAAAAGAGCTTTTACATGATGCGAAACAATTCATTTGGGATGATCCTTACTTGTTCAAGATAGGAGCAGACAATCTTCTGAGGAGATGTGTGACCAAGGAAGAAGCAGAAAGGATCTTGTGGCATTGCCATAATTCTCCGTATGCGGGCCATTATAATGGTGAGCGCACAGTTGCAAAAGTCCTGCAAGCAGGATTTTACTGGTCAACTGTGTTTAAAGATGCCCATAATCATGCTCAGAGTTGTGACAAATGTCAAACGACAGGGACTATTTCAAGGAGGCATGAGATGCCACTACAAGGAATTCTGGAGGTTGAAGTTTTTGACTGCTGGGGTATTGATTTTGTTGGACCCTTTCCTCCATCATTTAATAATGAGTATATTTTGGTAGCTGTTGATTATGTGAGCAAATGGGTAGAAGCGTTAGCATGTCCTAAGAATGACACTAATACAGTGATTAAATTCTTGAAGAGGCAAATCTTTTCGTGATTTGGCACCCCTAGAGTACTCATCAGCGATGGGGGATCTCACTTTTGTAATGTCCAGCTTGCTAGGGTGCTTAAACATTATGGGGTGAAACATAAGGTAGCTGCACCTTATCATCCTCAAACAAATGGGCAAGCTGAAGTATCTAATCAGGAGATCAAAAGAATTCTGGAAAAGACTGTCACTCTTTCAAGAAAAGATTGGTCACAGAAACTAGATGATGCTCTTTGGGCATATAGAACTGCAATGAAAACTTCTATGGGACTCTCGCCTTTTCAGTTAGTCTATGGAAAAGCATGCCATTTGCCAGTAGAGATGGAGCATAAAGCTTTGTGGGCTTTGAGATTTTTGAACTTTGACCCTAATGAAACTCAAAGCAAACGAAGAAACCAGATGCTGGAACTTGAAGAAATGCGGCTGCATGCATATGATTCATCAAGAATTTACAAAGAAAAGGTGAAATTTTATCATGACAAAAAGATGCTCGAGAGAACGTTTCATCCAGGGGAGTTGGTTGAGAAAGAGAGTTAAATTTCAACCTTGAATGATGAATGAGCTTTCTTGATTCAAAGATTTTGTGATCCAGAAAAACCAATTTTTTCTTGATAGCCCAGCCTCATTACAAACCTTGGAAAAGTCCTTTTGATGGCATTTGCATGTGATGATTTTGATTGTTTGAGATGAAAGGCAATTTTATTTCATGTGACTTGTGAATGATTTAGAGTTGGAGTGTTACCCTAAACACTTGAGTGATTGAGTGAAACACTTGCTTGGTGAGAACTTCTAAGTTTCAGGATTGCATCTTTGCTTAGTGGATTGATCATTCATAATATGTAACATCTGTTGAGGAATGTGTGAGATAATTGAATTAAAAGCATGCATCTTGATTTGATCATCACTGAAGATCTGAAATTGAGTATTTCTCATCATGTAATTTAGGAATGTTGAATCATTGAATGAAAGTGTAGAGAGCCAAGTTTTGTTTTATCTTTAGTTTTGTTTTGTTTTGCTTGAGGACAAGCAAATTTCTAAGTTTGAGGTTTTGATAACGGTTGAAAAACCGTTATTTTCATGTGCTATTTTAGACCAAATTACTCCCTTTACTGCTTAGAATGAGCTTGAAATCAAACAAAACTCAATAAATGAGTCAGTCGAGAGTCAAAAGTTGTTTTTAGCGATATTATGCTTGTTTTGCATTGTTTTGTAGCAATTTTGATGAAAGTAAAGAATGTAGGTGAAGATGAAGGACTTAGACTCAAGATAGAGGAAGAAAATCAAGAAAAGAAGAGTCTAGAAACCGCCCAGCGACAGAATTGCACCGCTGGGCGGCCAAATGCGAAGAGATTGCACCAGGGCAGCGACGCCTAGCAGTTTTGCGGTAATAGGCAAACCGTCGGGCGGCATAAGTGTGACATCGGGCGGTTGCCTGTTGGGCTCGGGCCTGTTTTCTATTGCGCTCTTCAGCTATAAATAGCCCTAGTGCGACTTCATTCATATTCTTTTGACAGAGGAGGGTGGCCAGACCTACTTTTCACTCTCTAGAGAGGATCTCTTGGATGCTTAGGCTCCTTTTAATCTTTTCTAGGGTTTGATTTCCATATCTTCCATTATTTTCATCTTAGCTCACCATGACAATGGTGAACTAAACCCTTTTGTTGTTGGGGAACAATGTAATCTTTTGATACTCTCTTTTATCGAAACTCTTGTTTGAATTATATGATTTTCATATGCGTTTATTATCAATTGTTGGATTCTCATACTGTGCTTAAAGCTTTTATCGTTTAACTCATTCGGTAACGAATATTTGCCTTTTTTGATATGGGGACGTATAGTAATGTCACGAAATGGTGAGAATTTCCTTGGTTAAGCAATACCACCTAGGGATAGCAAGCCGGTAATTAGTAATAGGCCCTTTTCGCCGAGGGATCGGGTTAAGGGGAGGCCAAGAAAATTTGCATGCAATTAGATAATAATGTTATTTAAACAAAAGGAGTAAATAAGAGAGAGCGGATTAGATGAAATATTAAACCCCCAACAACTCCATTTATTCATACTTTTTTCTCGTCAATTGAATCACTCATTCCATGTTTATTTTCTGTCTTTGCATTCACCACACACAATTAAATTTTCTTTCACAAGTCTTACGATTTTAATTCATACGAACGATAAGGCCTTTCGAGTCTCATGGGAAGAACGATAATGGGTTTTACTAATTTTATTACTTGATACGATATGGTACACTTGTCATTCCGCTAACAATCAACAGCTGATGAAGACTGGTCAGGCTCATGAAACTGCAGCTGCTGTGGTTCCTGGACTTGTGGAGGCATACAAGCATTCTGTAATGGTGGTTCTTGATATTGATGCTGTGAAGTACCATACCATCCCAGGTTAGGATCATTCCACCCTGAATCATTGCTATGTGAATCAAAATGATGCTGAGTAGGGCGGAATCTTTCCAAAAACAGATGCTTAAGATCTTCCCAAGAAGTGATGGATCCTGGAGGAAGACAATAGAGCCAATTCCTTGCTGCTTCTTTTAATGAATGCGGAAATGCCCTTAAAAACATGTGATCATCAGGGACATTAGTAGGTTTCATTAAAGAACATAATATGTAGAACTCCTCCAAATGTTTACGTGGGCATTCACCTGGAAAACCATGAAACCTAGGCAACAAATGTATCAATCCAGTGTTGAAAACACAACGAATATCCTCCTTATCTAGTGGAAACGGTTCCCTAGGAGCACTCTCATCAGATGGAGGAGGAACCTTACAGTTCTCAACACAGAAATCAGCAAGAGAATCATAATCATAGGTACAGGCAGAAGAAACAGTATCCACATAACCAAAATAGGTAGACATGGGAAAGAAGGGGGAAAAGAAGAATGCAATGAAAATATGCAACTAAAGCTACCTAAATGCAACACACAGACGAACACACAAAACAGAACATCACACTCACAACACAAGACAAGACAACACACACTAACACAACAAAGACCTAAAACCGAACCGTTGGTCCCCTGCAACAGCGCCAAAATTTGATGGGATGTCGCAACCCACACAAATTTAATGTACAATTAAGAAATGCAGTATAGCTAGGAAGTGACTCCTAGGTCGTTGATGAGTCGATATTTTATTGATTTCACTTAGTTTATTGTGCTAGGATTAAACATGGAAGTGTGCTTAATTGTCCGAGATTTTCTCGTTTTTCCTAATTATGGTTAATTTGACCGAAAATTTTAATTTTAATTAATTTGAATATTTTGAGCTAATTATTTGCATTTTTAATTGTAGGGAAAATTTTGGAGATATATTTTGGAGCATTGGGATGGAGACAAATTAATTCAAGACTCTCCGATTAGACATTTTAAATTTTAGTTATATTGTAATTTAATTGTTTAAACTTTTTGGACAAACTTTTGGACATTGGGCCATTAAAAATATGAGGAGCCCAACTATTGTAAGACACTTGACAACTTTAGGGTTTTAAGGTGAACTCCACCCATTTTTATTAGGTCACATGGTCCTAGCGAGAAGGAACCAGCCGTCATTTTTTTTTAGTTTGAGGGGCTGGAACGTTAGCGCTTGCTGAACGTTTTTCCATTTTCTTTGAAACCATGTCTTGGCATTTTGATGATGGATGAATAAAAAATGGGTGCAGCGTTTTCTTTTTTTTTTTATTTGGAGAATTCATTTTATTGATTTGATGAAGACACACGGCCTTTAAGGTGTTGGGAGCTTCCAACCGCAAAAAAAAAAAAAACAAAAAAAAAAAAAAAAAAAACACTTTAGCTTGACTTTTCTTTTGAATATCTTGATGGAAGCTATGGGACGTTAACGCTGTGATGCGCTGATTCATGATGAAGCAATGATTTTGTTTATCTTGGCTTTAAGAAAGAAAAGGGGCGCTGCTGTTATTTCTTTTGGGGAAAAGCTACTCGGCCATTTTTTTCATTTTGTTGGGAGAAAACGTTGATTCAAATTTTTATTCCAGCACTTTTAATATTATTATTATTCTGTGTGCATCTCATTTTCAATTGAAGGCTGTTGTTATATCTTGCAATAGGAGAGCTCCAAAGTTCAATTTGTTCTAGCTGTTATGTCCAGAAATTTATTCTAGCAAGAAAGTGAATCACCGATTTACGTTGCTACTGGAAGAAAGTGCTGTTATGTCCAGAAATTTTTTTTTTCCTTCATTCAAATAGAAGTGCTGATTTTAATTTGAGAAGTGTGCGCGGTGACGTCCAGCAGAGGAGGCAACGTGATTCAATTGGGAAGCACCGAGTGATGGAAAAAAGTGCAGCTGTGACGTCCTTAATGAGCATGGTGATTCAATCCTTTCTTGGAGCTGGAGAGGTGCACACATGGTGATTCAGCGGTGGCAGATTGATTTTGCAATTGGAGAAGAGTTCACGGCCATTATGTAAAAAAAAAAAAAGTGATCCATTTATTTTCTTCCTTTTAGAAAAGCACGAGAATCATTTTCTTCCATTTATTTGCTTACTCACTTAGTTTTATTTTACTATTACGTTCTTCTTTTTAGCATTTCCATGATGAATTGTTTTTTATTTTTAGCTTACTCAGTGCATTTTAATAATTTTAATGGTGCTAGATATTTGTTTATTACAATGTTAGGTTGAACATTCTCTTTACTTTAATGTTGTCTAGTCTGCTTGATTGTGTTAATTTAATTGTGATGTTAGCTTAGGTTAGTCGAGTTGGTCATTAGCAATATTATAATGTTTCCTTGAGATTTCTGAACTGTAACTGTGGTTGCTATTCTAACTTTGGTTAATGTGAAACCTGTATTTGCACTTGCACTTGGGTATACGCTTAGTTGCCCAGTTGATGTTACATATTCGCTTAGTTGATGTAAATGCATGGTATAAATTAGATTTGATATTAACACTGCATCCACTTAGTTCGCTTTTATGAAAAGAGGGTTAACCTTCGCTTAGTTGGTTAACTTTGTTGGATTAGAGGTTTGAGCCGCAACTTTATTTTGTTGATCTGTGATTGGAAACATTGTAATTAAGTTAATGACCGACTGTTTTTATTCTGTCTTTGAAACCGTTTTCAAATCTGTATTTAATTATTAGTTGCGTCTGTGTTTTGATTTTGTTTATCCCCATTCACAAACTTTTCACAAAGCCCCCCCCCCACCCCCACTTCGTGTCTGACTTAATTCTCGAACCGCATAATTGGTCCTTGAGAGACGACCTAGGAGTCATTTCCTAGCTATACTACATTTCTAATTGCACATCAAATTTGTGTGGGTTGCGACAGCCCCATCAGTCGTCTCTCAAGGACCAATTTTGGGGTTCAAGAATTAAGTCAGACATGAAGTGGGGGGTTTGTGAAAACATTGTGGTGAATGCAGATGAACAAAATCACAGATGCAAACAGAAATGCAAACACAGATCTAAAAACGGTTTCTAAGACAAACTGAAAACGGATGGTCATTAACTCAATTACTATGCTTCATATCCTAGATCAATGACAAGTACCCACTACTCTAATCCAAATCCGACACGAATCATCCAACTAAGCGAAGGCTAATTCAGTCTTCAAAATTACAGACTACGCGAATGCAATGCACAAATTTAATCAGTCATCCATCATACAGTCTAATCAACTAAGCGAAGGATAAACACTGATTAGGCAACTAAGAGTATACCTAATCACAAGCACATAACAGATTAAATATTGAGCCAAATTAGAGCAGCAGTAAACATAAAGACAGTCCAGGAAATCTCAAGGAAACACTGTAATTTTATTAACAACCAACCCGACTAACTAAGCTAACATGACAGTTAAATTATCACTATCATAAATACTAGATAACATTAATGTAAATGAAAATGCTAAACCTAACACTACAACAGACAAATATCCAAACATAATTAAAGCGATTAAAATCCAACACTTAATTAGATCTACTACAAGAAATTAAAATTGCAAAAACTTCTAAATAAAATCCTCTTTAGCTGTGACCTCCCTTGCTCACCAAAATCCAATTAAACTTTAATATTTGACAAAATTTCTTTCCAACTTGCTGCTTCTTCAAAGATTGGGAACAACTTTCCTAAATTAAATCAAAGCTACTTTCTCTTCCTCCAAGCAAAGATAAACACTTAACCACCGTAAAGTCTACTGCTTCCATATAAAATTGACGCTTCCTTTCTCTCCTAGCATCAACGTACACTACTTCTAAAGAGAAGGAATAAATGGCCCTAAAAGAAAACTAGTTGCACCGTACACCTACCTACTTCTACCTAATTACCTTCTTCATTCTTAAAGAAATAAAGGAAAAAGAGCTACACCTATGGCTGCTGGCGTCTCATCACCATATACTAACACCTAATATACTTTTCAATCATAAAACCAAAAGAAAAGGTTACTTTGCAACCGTAACAACCCTGCATCCAATGTATGTCGTGAATCAACTGTGTGCCTCTCGTTCTCCAAGAAAAGTAACATGAACCATGAGCTGCTGAAATCACCGTCCACGTTTTTTCTCCAGCTATTGGACCGTGTGGTTTTATTTTGCTGGAATAAATTCTGCTGCCACCGTGATGAATCAGCACATGCTGGGCGTGACCGAAAATAAAGAAAGAGGAAATCCTATGCTTGCTTTTCTAACAGCTGAATGAAATGAACTCAAAGAAAAGGAAAAAAAAAATTGTGCTTGTCAATTCATCCAAAGTCCAGCAACATCATCAACATAGTTCAAGGAAATAAATGCTACTCTAAAAAAAAACGTTGCCAAAGCCAAAAATGTCTGAGAGCCAAAATTCAAGTGACGGCTGATGGAATGTTGGAATCCCTAGGGCCATGTGTCCTCTTTTAAGCATGGGTGGGGTCCACCCAAAAACCCTAAAGTTGCCAAGTGTCCTACAACTATTTGGGCCCATCATGTTTTTGCCAAAATTTGGCCCAATGTGCACAAGCTTGTCTAAAAAAACTAAACTTCTAAATTACAATTTTGATTAATTCTAAACTACTAAATTAAAATATAACTAATTCTAAATTTTCCATGTGGAGAGTCTTGAATGAATTTATGTCCTCTCAAATGTCCAAAAATGTATCTCCAAAATTTCCTGCAGTTAATAATGCAAATAATTAGCTAAGAATATTCAAATTAATTAAAATTAGAATTTCCGATCAAATTAAGCACTATTAGCAAAACCACGAAAATACCGGACAATTAGGCACACTTCCCTGATTAAATTCGGTACAATAAACTAAGTGCAGTTAATAAAATATTGACTCATCAGGAAGACTAAGAATTTGCTAAGAGTGTATTGCTATGCTCTTCTTTGCTAGTGATGCAAAACCTAGAGCCCCAAGGTCCTTTAAATAGTGTCAGACGAATCCCAAAGTGCGGCCCAGTCCAAAAGAATCAAATCAGAGCAAAATCAGGGCCCGATCCACGTGAAATCACGCTCAAGCGTCGCAGGGAGCTCGCTCAAGCGTGAATTAAGGGTTCTGTGAGTCTTGGGCGCCAGTTTTGGATGGTTGAGGTTCGGGCGTCCGTCGCCCGGGCGTCGGGTCTGTCACCCGGGCGACCAGCGGTGAATTCAGCTTCGCTGTTTCTCGTTCCTGTCGCCTGGGCTTCGGGTTTTCTCCCTTCTTGTTGCCCTTTTTACCCTTTTTGAGCTCCATCTTCATGGCTTTTCACTTCTTCTTCCAGTATTGCTTCAATCTCTTTCAAAACGAGGGGAATTTGTTAGAAAACTGTTAAAATCAACCTCAACTCTCTTATTCACACAATTAATTGAAAACCAAGGAGTCCAAGCAAGTTTCTAAGTGAAAAATGGTGCTTTTAGTATCAAAATCACATGGCAAAGAACGGTGTTTCAACCCGTTATCACAACCCCAAACTTATAACTTTGCCTGTCCTCAAGCAAACACAATGCAACTCAGCTTTTCAGAACAATCACTACAATGACTCAACCCTTTTCAAAAACTTTTTCAAGACAAAGAAATCACTTTTATCAATTTCAGCATAAGACTTCGGTCAAGATGTGCAGATGTTTCAATGCATTTTCAACAGATGCTATCCTTAAGAGCGATCAATCAACCAAGCAGAGATGCAATCAGAAATTCGGAGAACTAATCCTCACCAGGGAAAGTGTTTCACTCAAGCAATCAAGCATTCAAAAGTGTTTCAATCAACTCCCAGGTGTATGGTGTGGTGTTTCTCTCTGCTATCACAATGTCACACAAATTAATTTTGCCTTTCATTTAACCACAATCAAACATACTCACAAGCAGGTTATCATCACAAGGGCTTTTCATGGCTTGTAACTTGGTCGGGCTAAGTATTAGCGGAATGGCAAGTGTACCATATTGTATCAAGTAATAAAAATGGTAAAACCGATTATCGTTCTTCCCATGAGACTAGAAAGGCCTTATCGTTCGTGTGAACCAAAATCGTAAGACTTGCGGAGAAAAATTCAATAATTGTGGTGAATGCAAAGACAGAAAATAAACATGCAAAGTGTGATTCAATTGACAAGATTTAGGCAATGGATGAATGGAGTTGTTGGGGGTTTAATATTTCATCTAATCCGCTCTCTCTTATTTACTCCTCTTGTTTAAATAGCATTATTATCTAATTGCATGCAAACTTTCTTGGTCTCCCCTTAACCCGATCCCTCGGCGAAAAAGGCCTATTAATAATTACCGGCTTGCTATCCCTAGCCTCCCCTAGCAACTAGCAACGCATTACACACAGAAGCAAATACAATTAGTCGTCCTACTCCCTTATCCCTAGGTGGTATCGCTTAACCAAGGAAGTTCTCACCATTTCGTGTCATTAATGTACGTCCCCATATCAATAAAGTCAAAAATCAATTACCGAATGAGTTAAACGATAAAGGCATTAAGCACAGTATGAGAATCCAACAATTGATAATAAACGCATATGAAAATCATATAATTCAAACAAGAGTTTCAATAAAAGAGAGTATCAAAAGATTACATGGTTCCCCCAACAACAAAAAGGGTTTAGTTCACTATTGTCATGGTGAACCAAGATGAAAATAATGGAAGATATGGAAAGCAAACCCTAGAAAAGATGAAAAGGAGAGTAAGCATCGAAGAGATCCTCTCCAAAGAGTGCAAAGTAGGTCTGGCCGCCCTCTTTTGTCAAAAGAATGAATTGGAATTCGTAACAGGCCTATTTATAGGTGGGGAGCGCAACAGAAAAATAGGCCCAAGCCCAACTAACCACCGCCCGGCGGCACACTTTGCTGCCCGGCGGTGTACCCTAAGTCGCGCCACCGCCCGGCGGTAGGGGTCTACCGCCCGGCGGTTTCCCTTGTGCCGCAAAACCGCCCAGCGTCATGGGTTTGCCGCCCGGTGTCCACTACTGGTGTCTTCTCCTCCCGTCTGACCGCCCGGCGCCAGGGGTCTACCGCCGGGCGGTCCCTAGACTCTTCTTTTCTTCAATTTTCTTGCTTTTTCTTGAGTCTATGACCTTCATCTTCATTCCCAATCTTCACTTCTACCAATTTTGCTGCAAAACAATGCAAAACAAGCATAATATCGCTAAAAACAGCTTTTGAATCTCGACAGACTCATTTATTGAGTTTTGTTTGATTCCAAGGTCATTCTAAGCAGTAAAGGGAGTAATTTGGTCTAAAATAGCATAAGAAAATATCAGTTTTTAAACAGTTATCACTAAGAAGGAAATTGGTTTTTTTGGTCAGCAAAGTTCCTTGAATCAGGAGAGACATTTGAGTAAATTCCATTAAAACAAACTTCCTTCCTGTTTCCCATCTTTCCCTTGCAGTGAGCTCCTTGTTTTCTTTTTGAATTTTTTTATTTCTTTTCTCACTTTTTCTTTTCTTTTGCCTTTTCTTTTCACTTGCTTTTTCTTTTGATTGCTCACTGCCTAGAGAGGTGGGTTGTTTCCTGGTAACCCCAAACTTGAACCTTTATCAGTACCTTATCAAATGTTCTCAACTTAACTCAAGGTAAAGATTTTTCAAAAAGGTTTTTTCAAGACATGCATAAAGCTCACGGTTCAAAGGTTAGAACAAATTGTTCTCTTTTCAGTGGGCAAAAACTGTGAAGGCTAAAAGAATAAGGAATAACAAAACATGACCTTGATCATATGGAACCTGCAGGCAAGTAGTTCAATCACAAAAAATTTAGGCAATATCATTCATGCTTCCAAAGTAATAACAATCATTTTAAAATACTCTGAAGCTTAAAACTCACACAAGTAAACTCACAAGTTCTCAAATTCTGAAAAACATCCTGATCAGTATTTTAATCAAACTTTATTTCAAGCACCTGTCTCACAAATTGGGATTCATCACTTATAGCACATCATGCATCATCTCAACTTCAATCAAACACTAGAATCTCATAAAGCAAAACCTATCACACAAAACAGGCACAATTGAATCAAAGCAGTTCAGTTCATTCAAACAGAGCACAATAAAAATAAATTAAAATGATAGACGAAAAAAACAAAAATAAGAATTAAAAGTTTAGAGAACTGGGTTGCCTCCCAGCAAGTGTTTCTTTATCGTCACTAGCTTGACCTAGTCTCCATCATAACATCCATCAGTAAATGTTAATCTTCCATGGTGTCCCTCAATAGACACCAATCTTTCTTATCTTCATTGGCACCCATCAGTAGATGCCTAATCACCTAACATCCATCAGTAGATGTCTAGTCACCATACTCTTCCATAGCAGCATCCATCAGTCGATGCTCTCTCAAACTCTTCCAGCATCCATCAGTAGATGCGAATATTTCTCATCAACATCCTTTAGTAGATATTGATTTTTCTCTTCTTCATCAGCATCCATCAGTAGATGCGAATATTTCTCATCAACATCCTTTAGTAGATATTGATTTTTCTCTTCTTCATCAGCATCCATCAATAGACATTGTCAGTACTGCCATCAGAAGCAGCGCATAACCTAAAAAAAACTCAACATACAAAAACAAGATCAAATCCACACCACACAAATAAATAAAAATAAAAAGAATAAAACGAAATGAAATGAAATAAAATAAAATCAAATCAAATAGAATAAATTAAAATAAAATGAAATCAAATAAAATAAATCAAATCAAATAAATCAAATCAAATCAAATCAAAAAAATAAAATTAAATCAAATCAAATCAAATCAAATCAAATCAGATCAGATCAAATAAAATAAAATAAAATAAAAATAAAAATAATTAGGAACTGGGTTCAAAATATTTTTTTTTCTTTTTGTTGAATTTTTTTAGGAACTTAATATACCCAGGAACTTCTTGAGTGTCCTAATCATAAGAACTCTAATCTCCAATTTCTTGAAGATTTCCATGAAACGCTCAAACTGTTTCTCCTTTTTCTTCCTATGGTCCCTTTTTGGGTGAGGAAGGGGTTTTTCATATGATTCTTTCTTTTTGCTTTCATCTTTCCCCTATCTCTTTTTCTCCTTGGGAGACTCGTTAGGGCACAAAGGACTTTTCTCAATTTTTTTCTCTTCTCTCTCAACTTCTTCCTTTTCTACCTCTTTCTCTTTCACACTCAAATTTTCTTCTTCTTCTCTCTCTACTTTTATCTCATCTTCTTTCTGTTCTTCTTCTTGCTCTTCATTGCTCAAACTCTCTTCTTCTTTTCTCTCTATTTTTCTCCCATCCTCTCTCTTTTCTTCTTTTTCTCTTTCCTCATCTAGAACTTTGTCACTTTCAATGACAACATCTTTGCATTCCTTACCAGGCCTCTTATTGTTTGTGATCTCATTCAGCATCTAACTTAGAACCTTGCACTGAGCCACTATATTTTGTGATGAGGCCTAAATATTTTTCCAAAATGAGAGAATCTTTTAAGAACTGTTGAAGAGTCTCTTTAAGCTTTGTAGTGTTGTCAGCTTGTGGTGGACTAGTGAATAGTCCTCCATCTTGCTCATATTGACTTTGATTTGTGCTTGGGTAAGGTTCCCACCAGTAGTCGGAATCCTCCTGGTAGAATTGCATCCTGTTAGATCATATTGTGAAGCCTACACAAAAATTCTAGAGAGAGATTGTTAGTGATAAATAAAAATTAATAATAACAATTTTACGGGTTGAAAAATAAAAGTAAAAATGGAAAATTAAAATTTATGGAATAAAACAAAATAAAATAAAATAAAGTCAAAATCAATCAAGAATGACACAAATAGAATAACGTAAACCGTGAGTCCTCGACAACGACGCCAAAAACTTGTTGGGGCAAATCGGCAAGTGTACCGAGTCGCACAAGTAATTGTTAACAAATTGGCAAGCATACCAAATCGTTCCAAGTAATATAATTGGTAAAACCCAATATCGTTCTTCCCAACAGACTCGAAGGCCTTATCGTTTGTGCAAATTGAAATCGTAAGACTTGTGAAAGAAAAAGGAATTGATGGGAATGCAAAGACACAAGATAAACATGCAATGCATTTGATTCAGTTGACAAGAAAAAGACTATGGATGAATGGAGTTGTTGGGGGTTTACAATTTCATCTTATCCGCTTTCTCTTATCTACTCCTCTTGTTTAAAGTGCTTTATTATCTAATTGTTATTTAAACTTTCTTGGCCTACCCTTAACCCGATCCCTCGGCGAAAAGAGCCTATTACTAATCACTGGCTTGCTATCCCTAGCCTCCCCTAGTAACTAGCAACGCATTACTGAACAAAACCAAAAACAATTGATCCTCCTACCCCCTATCCCTAGGTGGTATTGCTTAACCAAGGAATTACTCACCAGTTCATGACAGTACTGTACGTCCCCGTATCAATAAAGACAAACAACAGTTATCAAATGAGTTAAACAATAAAAGCTTTAAGCACAGATGAGAACCCAACAATTGATATTCAAAGCATATGACAATCATATAAATAAACAAGAGTTTCAATAAAAGAGAGTTTCAAAAGATTACATTGTTTCCCCCAACAACAAAAGGGCTAGATGAAAAATAAAGGAAAGAATGGAATAACAAACCCTAGATAGGATGAAAAGGAGCCTAAGCATCCAAGAGATCTTCTCCAGAGAGTGAAAATTAGGCCTGGCCGTCCTTTTCTGTCAAAAGAATGCATCTACACTCGCACTAGGGCTATTTATAACCAAGAAAAATAATAAAATTCAAGTCCAGGCCCATCAGAGAACCGCCCGTCGCCAAAAACGGCAGCCCAACGGTTTGCCTCAAGCCGCAGGACCGCCCGACGCCAAAAACGGCCGCCCGGCTGTTTGGTCCACCGCCCAGCGCTCTGGTCAACTTTTCTGGTTGACTGGTTGACTTTTCTAGTTGACTTGTTGACTTTTCTGGTTGACTGGTTGACTTTTCTGCATTCTGGTTGACTTTTCTGCGCTGCAATCGTTTGATCTTCCACCTTTCTTTCCATTCATCTCCAATTCTCATCAAAACCCTCTAAAACAATGCAAAACAAGCATAATATCTCTAAAAACAACTTATGACTCTCAAATGACTCAACTTAAGAGTTTTACTTGATTCTAAGCTCATTCTAAGCCAAAAAGGTGTATTTTGATATCAAATTTATGCATGAAAATAACGGTTTTTCAACCGTTATCACAATCCCAAACTTAGAACTTTGCTTGTCCTCAAGCAAACAAAACAAAACTTGGCCTTCCACTTTTTCATCAAATAGCTCAACACTTTTCAAAATCCTTTTCTTCACAACAAGTTATTATTCAATTCAGATTCTAGTGGAATCCTACCAAAACGCATGCATGCTTTCAATCCAATCATACTCACATAATCAAATATCTCCTAACAGATGTTTCATTCATGAATGATAAATCCACTAAACATAGATGCAAGCATGGATTTCAACAATTCTCACCAAGCAAGTGTTTCACTCAATCACTCAAGTGTTTAAGGAATCACTCCACTCTTTACTATTCACATGTCACATAGAACAATATTGCCATTCATCTAAAACAATCAAAAACTTCACATGCAAGTGCCATCACAAGGACTTTTCGAAGGCTTGTATTGAGGCTGGGCTATCAAGAAAAATTGGTTTTTCTAGATCACAAAATCCTTGAGTTAAGAGAGCTATTTTATTATTGAAAAGTTTCAAGTTTAAACTCTTTCTATTACCAATCTCCTTTATTCCCAACTTCTTCCTTTTTTATTGATTTTACATTGAGTTCTTTTTTCATGCTTTTTCCTATCATTTCTTCTATGTTCATGCATTTTTCTTTTCAACCCTTGAACTCAATGCTTTTCTTTTGCCTTTCAGTTTTCCCCATACAACCCCAAACTTGAACCTTTTCATTCTATACAAGTATTCTCAACCCAACTCAAAGTAAATACTTTCAAATCAATGGTTTTCATACTGTTTAAGGTCAAGGTTCAAAAAGGATATAAAATTTTAAACTTTTCGGGTGAAAATTTGGCTAAATAAGGATTTCTAAACATGGCCTTGATCATACCACATAAACATGTAATTAAATCAATTATCAAGACTAAGGCAATATCATTCACGATTCCCTGTAAATAGTACATACATCAGTAAAGACTCTGGAGCTCAATACCTCACACAACATGCTTTCTCACACATCATTCATGAATCCTGCTTAGCATCACAATCACAATCATAAACCACTATACATCTGTTCATATAGTTAGTGAACCATTCACTTGGATATCAGCACACACACATTCTCAATCATCAACCACATTCAATCATCGTTGAATAATTCGTTATGCATTATAAAATGAAACCACCATCAGAATCAGTGTACAAGCTAAGCACAAACACAAAAATAAAATGTTCCTATACTAAAAATCAAAAGTACAAAGGAAAAATAAAGATAAAACCTGGGTTCCCTCCCAATAGCACTTGTTTAACGTCACGAGCCTGACCTAGTAAAGCTCAAACACCCATCAGTAGGTGTTAATATTCTCCTTATCACCAACTTTAAAAGCTCTATTTGCTTTAATAGTCTTGACAACCCATAACTTATTCGTGAATTTCACTTGGTGTGTCAGGTTTGGGTTTGTCACTTTTCACATCAGGGTATTGGTGAACCAATTCTCCTTCCTTATCCACCTCCTGGTGATCTTATGCTCCTAGTACAAATTTTATCCTGCACATACTAAATAACACTGCACTAGAGCACAGCATTAGCCCAAAAAATAAAAACAGTAAAAATATTATTTTATTTTTAATTTTAGTTTTTTTTAAATTTTTTTTTATAAACAGAAAAATAAAAACATAAAAATAAAAACAAAAAAATAAAAACAGAAATATAATAACAGAAAAATAAAAACAGAAAAATAAAAACAGAAAAATAAAAACACCCCTCAGTAGGTGTTAATTTTCTTTGCTTGATATTATTTTCTATTTCTTCTTCCTGCTAAATTTCTTCATAAAGTTGAGAACACCAAGCACATGTTTCCATGTTTCAACCATAGGAACTTTAATCTCCAATTTCTTGAAGATCTCCATAAAGCACTTGACTTTCTTTTCCTTCCTAAGATTTTTCTTTTGATGAGGAAGGGGCTTTTCATATGATCTTCTCTTCTTTCCTCTCTTCCTCTTTTTCTCACTCTCTTCCCTCAACTTTCTCTTTTTCTTTCTTTTTATTTTTTTCTTTATTTTTGCACATTTTCTATTTTTCTTTTTTCTTTCAACCACTTGAATGATAAAGCTTCCTGGATCTTGTAATTTAGGAGGTAATGTCCTCTGTATGACTGCACTGCAATTTCCTTGCACCTCAATAGTTTCCTTCTCAATATACTTCCTTTCTTTCATGAGAAGTTCTTTCAAAAATTTCGCATCTGATGGTATTTGCTGAAGTGCCTTAGAGAATGGTATGGTTATTTCCAATTTCTTGTGAATATCCATAAAACGCTCCAACTGTTTTTCTTTTTCCCTCCTAGAATATGTCTTTGGATAAGGCAAGGGTTTTTCATACTCCCTCTCTTTCAATTTTACAACCTCTTCTTCTATCTTTTCTTCATCTATCTTCTCCTCAGCAAACACCTTTTCTGTTTCTATCTCTTCTATCTTTTTCACCTCTCTCTCTATCTTGTCCTCATCAATAACCTCATCAATTTGTGTCTCCAAATTCCAGAAGGTAACTTCATAGTTCTTGGGGTTACACCTCTCCAGAAACTTGTCGAACTCTTCATTACATCTTTTGACTTGTTCCGTCACATCAACTATTTGTTGGCAAAGTTGTTGATCATACTCCCACATTTCTATTGGTGTGGAGTATTGTTGATGCTACTGATATTGTTGCCTCTCCTCCATGCTTCTATGAGAAGAAAATCTTGTATACACGCCTTGTGGCAAGAATTCATCATTTTTTCAATCTCCTCTATGCCTTTGACATGGTATATTTCCAAATTCATAATCCTCTGAATAGTTCATCAAACTCTGTATTTTTCTTAATTGGTCTAATTTGTGGCTCAACAACTTGCCCAAATTGACTTTGATTCATGTATGAGTGGATTTCCCACCAGTGGTTGAAATTATTTTGGTAGGATTGAGTGCCCATATAATCAAACTCTTGTCTAAACTGCATTCTGCAAACATTAGGCACAAAACCCTAGAAAACATTTATTAGAACAAAAATAAAAATTAAACATGAAATCAAGTCAAATTCAATCAATTTACACTACTTGAAAAAGTTAAACCTCGAGTCCCCGGCAACGGCGCCAAAAACTTGTTAACAAATTGGCAAGCGTACCAAATTGTTCCAAGTAATATAATTGGTAAAACCCAATATCGTTCTTCCCAAGAGACTCGAAAGCCTTATCGTTTGTGCGAATTGATATCGTAAGACTTGTAAAAGAAAAAGTAATTGATGGGAATGCAAACACACAAGATAAACATGCAATGCGTTTGATTCAGTTGACAAGAAAAAGACTATGGATGAATGAAGTTGTTGGGGGTTTACAATTTCATCTTATCTGCTTTCTCTGATCTACGCCTCTTTTTTAAAGTGCTTTATTATCTAATTGTTATGCAAACTTTCTTGGCCTACCCTTAACCCGATCCCTCGGCGAAAAGAGCCTATTACTAATTACTGGCTTGCTATCCCTAACCTCCTCTAGTAACTAGCAACACATTACTGAACAAAACCAAAAACAATTGATCGTCCTACCCCCCTATCCCTAGGTGGTATTGCTTAACCAAGGAATTACTCACCAGTTCATGATAGTATTGTACGTCCCCGTATCAATAAAGACAAACAACAGTTATCGAATGAGTTAAACGATAAAAGCTTTAAGCACATATGAGAACCCAACAATTGATAATCAAAGCATACGACAATCATATAAATAAACAAGAGTTTCAATAAAATAGAGTTTCAAAAGATTACATTGTTTCCCCCAACAAGAAAAGGGTTTAGTTCACCATTGTCATGGTGAACCTAGATGAAAAATAATGGAAGAATGGAATAGGAAACCCTCAATAGGATGAAAAAGAGCCTAAGCATCCAAGAGATCTTCTCCAGAGAGTGAAAATTAGATCTGGCCGCCCTCTTCTGTCAAAAGAATGCATCTAAACTCGCACTAGGGCTATTTATAACCAAGAAAAATAACAAAATTCAAGCCCAGGCCCATCAGAGAACCGCTCGGTGCCAAAAACGGCCGCCCAACGATTTGGTCAACCACCTAGCACTCTGGTCAATCGCCTAGCGCTCTGGTTAACTTTTCTGGTTGACTAGTTGACTTCTCTGGTTGACTGGTTGATTTTCTGGTTGACTGGTTGACTTTTCTGCATTCTGGTTGTTGACTTTTCTGCACTGCAACCGTTTGATCTTCAACCTTTCTTTCCATTCTTCTCCAATTCTCTTCAAAACCCTCTAAAACAATGCAAAACAAGCATAATATCTCTAAAAACAACTTAAGAGTTTTACTTGATTCTAAGCTCATTCAAAGCCAAAAGGGTGTGTTTTGATATCAAATTTATGCATGAAAATAACGGTTTTTCAACCGTTATCAGTAATATAAAATGGTAAGACCAAGTATCGTATCCCAGAGGACTCTCGATGCTGAACATTTGTGTGAGAACAAGATTAATTAGGACTTAAATAAAAAGAAATCATGGGTTTGTATTGCAAAGAAAATAAAATAAAGCAAAGTAAAATTGATCAGTAGCAAAAGAGCACAGAGATGAATGGAGGTTGATTTATATGAGATGTATATGTTGTTGGGGTTTGACTTCACCAAGTTCCCTCTCATGTATATAAGAATTTTTCTTTATTCATTAATGTCAACGTCCCTCACTAGAACACTTAAACCCGATGTCTCGGTAAATAAGCCTATTGCTAATTACCAGTTCATACAATTTCTAGCATTCCTGGTAAAAAGATGTGAAGATCAGGAGGTTAAGACGACTAAGACCCATGCCCTCAAATCTAGGGCAATATAACCCTTAGGAGTAATTTAACAAGGACCTGAATTGAAAGGAACCTGTCGGCACTCATTGATGAGTCAATATTTTCTTGACTTCACTTAGTTTATTGTGCTGGAATTAATCAGGGAATTGTGCTAAAATATCCTGTATTTTCCCGTTTTTCCTAATTGTGCTTAATTTGACCAGAAATTCTAATTTTAATTAATTTCAATATTCTGAGCTAATTATTTGCACTATTAATTGCAGGAAAAATTTCGGATATACAATTTTGGACATTAGAGAAGACATCAGTTCATTCAAGACTCTCCACAAAGACACTTTGGAATTAATCAAATTTTAATTTAGTAGATTAGTTTTTTTTTTTAAAACCAAGTTCTGTAATTTGGGCCAATTTTTGGTAATTTAAACCAAGCCCAATTAGTAAGAAGACACTTGGGTCATCTAGGGTTTCATTATGTTTAGGGTGGACCCTACCCTCATTTTTTAGGGGATGACACACGACATTTGAAAGTCCCAGCCGACACTTGTCATAGATTCTCGGGAAGTTTGAGAAATTTTGGGCTTTAGAACGTTTTCTGTATGGAGGTGTCTTGGAACTTTTTCGGGGTGGATACTGGTTGAACATTATGGAATGAAAGAAGCAATTTTCTTTTCCTTTTTCATTTTGTCCAATGTTTGAGCATTTCTTTTGAATTTATTATTCAAAGAAAACGGTGCAGCATAATATCTTGAAGGGAGAGCTTGTTGTGCGTTGCAGCCACGGGTCTTAACCTTGGTTTGCTTTGGTTCAACACACCGTTACAACATCTATTTCTTTTCCGTTTAATTTTGTGAAAGCATTGGAATGATTTTGAGCATGGTCACGTGAACTTGTGGAGCACATTGCAATATTATTTTTTATTTAGTTTAAAGGGGTTCCGATTTCTCTTGCTTTGCTTTTAAAGATTGAGGTGTTAATCCATTTACTTTTGTTGATTCACGGCACACATTGGATGCAGGGATGTTACGGTTGCAAAGTAACATTTTCTTTTGGTTTTATGAATCAAAAGTAGATTAGGTGTTAGTAAATGGTGATGGGACGTGCAAAGAGAGTTGATAGCTAAATGAATAGCATTTATTTCCTTTATTTCTTTGAGAAAGTAGCTAGGTGATTGGGGCTTGGAGAGGAAGCGGAGCTTTTATTATCCAATTTCTTTTTGATTGGCATGGATTTTCTTTTATGCTTATATTATGTGCTTTTGGAAAAGTGGTGATATTTTGTAACGGTGTGCAGCTGAAGGAGTTTTAATTTGTTTTTCTTGGAGCAAAGAGTGGTGTCACGGTGATGGATTGAGGAATTGCATTTGGTGATTTTACTTGTCTTGGGAGGGGCTGATTTCCGTAGTAGGTGGTGTCACAATGTAGGAGCACTCGGTCATGGCCTGGAGGAAAGTGCACACGGTGCATTCATTATTTTAATATTCCTTGCATTCACTTTCTTTGTTTGAAAGAGGTGGCTCACGGTTCATGATGGAAGGAATTAGGTGTTGATTGATTGGTTTGAAGAAGAGGCACTTATTTCCATTTGGCTTGTGCACATGGAGCTGGAACGTTTGGATGGCAGCTGCAAAACACACACCTCTCGGCTAGTGATAAAATTTGGAGAAGCACATTTTTATTTTCTTTTCTTTTAATATGTCATGGCTGAAGAGGATTTTATTTAGAAGTTTTTGCAATTTTAATTTCTTTTGGTAGATTTAATTGAGTGTTGGATGTTAATCATTTTAATTATGTCTGGATATTTGTCTCTTGTAGTGTTAGGTTTAGCATCGTCTTTTACTTTACTATTGTCTAGTAGGTTTGGTCGTGTCACTTTAATTATCATGATAGCTTAAATTAACTGAGTTGGTCATTAGCTATATTATAATGTTTCCCTGAGATTTCTGGATTGTATTGACTTGGTTAATATCAAATATGTATTTGCACTTGCAATTGGGTATACACTTAGTTGTTCAATTGGTGTTGAGTCGTCGCTTAGTCGATGAAACTACATGGTGTAAATTAGATTTGACGTTAACATTGCGTTCACTGAGTCCGCTTTTATAAAACATAATTAGTCTGCGCTTAGTTGATTAATTGTGTTGGATTAGAGGTTTGAGTTGGTTTTATTTTGTTGATGTGTGATAGGAAGCATTGTAATTAAGTTAATGACCAACCGTTTTCAGTTTGTCTTTGAAACCATTTTTAGATCTGTGTTTGCATTTCTGTTTGCTTCAGTGTGTTGATTTAATTCATCTGCATTCACAAACCTCACAAACCCCCCATTTCGTGTTAGACCTGGTTCTGAACCGCAGTTGGACATTGAGAGACGACCTAGGAGTCATTTCCTAGCTATATTGCAATTCTAATTGCACATTAATAACAGAAAAATAAGCAAGAATAAGAACAGATAAATTACTCTAACAATTAACAGAAAAAGAATATGAAATTAAGAATCAATTCAAATACATGAGAGTTTACAAGGTTTCATCATTCCCCAACAACAAATAGAAATTAGTTCCCCATAGACATGGGGGAACTCTATGAATAATGGAAGAAAACAAGAGAATGAAAGACTAAGAATTGGCTAAGAGTGTATTGCTATGCTCTTCTCTGGCAGGGATGCAAAACCTAGAGCCCAGGGTCCTTTAAATAATGTCAAACGCATCCCAAAGTGCGGCCCGGTCCAAAAGAACCAGTTTTAAGGAGTTCGCCCAAGCGTGAATTAAGGGTTCTGTGAGGCTTGGGCGCCAGTTTTGGATGCCTGAGCTTCGGGCGTCCGTCACCCGGGCATCGGGTCCGTCGCCCGGGCGACCAGCGGTGAATTCAGCTTCGCTGTTTCTCGTTCCTATCGCCTGGACTTCGCTTGGGCTTTGGGTTTTCTCCCTTCTTGGTGCCTTTTTGACCCTTTTTGAGCTCCATCTTCATGTCTTTTCACTTCCTCTTCCAGTATTGCTTCAATCTCTTTCAAAACGAGGGGAATTTGTTAGAAAACTATTAAAATCAACCTCAACTTTCTTATTCACACAATTAATTGAAAACCAATGAGTCCATGCAAGTTTCTAAGTGAAAACGAGGGCTTTTAGTATCAAAATCACATGGCAAATAACGGTGTTTCAACCCGTTATCAGCAACGCAAAGTGACTGTTGTCCAAAAATGCAAAGTTCAATCTGGCTGGAGAACAGATTTACAAAGTTTCTGAAAGAAGAAAAAAAAATAGATGTCAAGTTGATATCAAGAAGGCCAAGAACAAAGAGGAGTTGACTATGATGGCAAACTCCAGAATTATTAAAATTGATATGAAACAACTATCCAAAAGCTCTACGTGGTATCTCGACAGTGGATGCTCGAGGCATATGACTGGAGACCCAATAAAGTTCTCAGATATCTCCTACAAAGCCGCTGGCCATATCACATATGGTGACAACAACAAAGGGAGAATCATCGGTATAGGTAAAATAAAATCTCCTTCTTCTTATGAAATTAAAAATGTTTTACTTGTTGAAGGGTTGAAACACAATCTACTTAGCATCAGTCAACTGTACGACAAAGGTTTAAAGATCACTTTTGAGCCCAAATTCTATCTAATCAGCAACGGGACAACAAATGTGTTACTATTGGTAGGAACAAGGTTGAACAACATCTATGTAATCGACTTCACAAATAATGCATTCGACTCTACTATGTGTTTGATGACAAAAGAAGAAGATGCTTGGATATGGCACAAGAGACTCGCTCACATCAGTATGAATCAGTTAAATAAACTTGTCTCCAAGAATCTGGTAAAGAGTTTGCCCAAAATTCGATTCTCTACTGAAAGATTATGTGATGCTTGCCAAAAAGGGAAGTTAACCAAACAACCTTTCAAGAGCAAGCGTGAAATGTCAACCAAGAAACCTCTGCAATTACTTCACATGGATCTATTTGAACCATCCAGAATAAAGAGTCTTGGAGGAAATCATACGGGTTAGTCATTATGGATGACTATTCAAGGTATACATGGACTTATTTCATTGCAGCAAAAAATGATACACTTAAGTTTTCAAAAGATTTGTTGATGTTGTTCAAAACGAGAAGGATCTCAAGATCAAGGCTATCAGAAGTGATCATGGAGGAGAATTTCAGAATAAGGAATTCGATGACTATCTAGCTGAAATGGGAATCGTGCATAACTTCTCAGCACCGAGGACTCCACAATAGAATGGGGTTCTAGAAAGGAAAAACAGATCTCTTAAGGAATTGGCAAGGTCTATGCTGAATGACAGGGACATGCCAAAATATTTTTGGGCCGATGCTGTAAGCACTGCATGCTATGTACTAAAAAGAACAATCATCAGGTCTATATTGAAGCTGACACCCTATGAACTGCTGAGAGGAAGAAAGCCAAATATTTCACACTTGAGAATCTGTGGAAGCAAGTGTTTTGTATTGAATAACGACAAGGAAAATCTTGGGAAATTCGGTTCTAAAGCTGATGAAGCAATTTTCATAGGATATTCCTTGAACAACAAGGCTTACTGTGTGTATAACAAAAGAACTATGAATGTTGAGGAATCCATTCATGTGGCATTTGATGAGTTCGTTATGGCTCCGAATCATTCTGAACAAGTCAGAGACTCTGCTGAAGAAGATGAAAACTCATTTGATGAAGAAATTCATAAAGAAGTCATTAAGAAAGAAGATTAAATTGAGCAAGTCGAATCTCTTAGAGTAGAGTCGATTAAAGCATGGAAGGTACCAAGAAGTATTTCTACTAACAATATTATTGGTGATATCTTAAGAGGAGTATCTACAAGAAGACAATTGAACCAATTCTGCATGAATGTTGCCTTTCTGTCCAAAATTGAGCCTAAGAAAGTAGAACAGGCCTTAAATGATGAAAACTGATTGTTAGCAATTCTCAACACCAAATTTTGTCCGGGTGAATAAATAATAGGGTGTGTTTCTATTTTAGTCACATTTTATTTTTGTTTTATTTATTTATTTTGTGTTTTTAATCTTTAGTTTACTTTTGATTTAGCTCTTTAATTATTATTAGATTTTATTTTATTTTGAAAAACAAAGAAGAAAAATAACGAAAAAAGAAAAAAAGAAAAATAAATAGTAAAAAAAATAAACAAAGGGAAAAAGAAAATAAAAAGAAAATAAAAAAAAAGAAAAAAAATAAAAAATAAAAAATACTATTTCGTTTTACTATTTGCACCCCCAAATTAATTTTTTTCCTTAACCCAATGGCCCAAAATAATCTCACATTTTTTACTTCTTCACTACCTATTTTTCTTCTCACACCACTCTCCACATCACCTTCCACATCATCTTCCACATCACCTACCATTTTCATTTTACTATTACATTATATATATATATATATATATATATATATATATATGTATATGTATATATATATATATATGTGTATATATATATATATATGTATATATATATATATACATATATATATATATATACATATATATATATATATACACATATATATATATATATATACATATACATATATATATATATATATATATATATATATATATATGTATATATACATATATATATATATATATACATATATATATATATATATACATATATATATATATATATACATATATATATATATATATATATATATATATATTTTTTTTTTTTTTCTTCATCCTAATTTTCTAATTTTTCCACTTACTTTTTTTTTATTATATTTTATTTCACCTAATTTCTCCACCAACTTTTTATATTATTTCCTTAACTTAATTTCCATATTAACTTTTACTATTTACTATATTTTATTTCATCTACTTTCTCCACCAACTTTTTATATTATTTCTTTCACATATTTTCCACATTAACTTTTTTCTATTCATCTTTTTATTATATTTTATTTCACATAATTTCTCCACCAACTTTTTATATTATTTTCTTCACTTAATTTCCACATTAACTTTTACTATTTACTATATTTTATTTCATCTACTTTCTCCACCAACTTTTTATATTATTTCTTTCACATATTTTCCACATTAACTTTTTTCTATTAATCTTTTTATTATATTTTATTTCACATAAATTCTCCACCAACGTTTTATATTATTACTTTAACTTATTTTCCACATTAACTTTTACTATTTATTATATTTTATTTCACATAATTTCTCCACCAACTTTTTATATTATTTCTTTCACTTATTTTCCACATTAACTTTCACTATTTACTATATTTTATTTCACCTAATTTCTCCACTCACTTTTAATATTATTTCTTTTACTTATTTTCCACATTAACTTTTTTCTATTTTTCTACTCACTTTTTTAAAAAAATATTTTTTATTTAACACTTCTTCATCCTTAACTCTATAAATACTCACATTCTCTTCACTTCATTCCTACACACTTACTTACACATTTCCATAATATCCATTTTTCTTCTCTCTCTCACACACACACACCTACACATACACACACTTTCATGATATCCATCTTTCTTCTCTCACAAAAAAATCTCTTCATCCAAAAACTCTACTTCATTTTTCCATCAAATCTCATACCAAATTTCTACTCTAAGTTCATCTTCTTTACCTCTCCTCCACTTCTTCTCACAACCTATTTCAATTGAACTACGTTTGTTTTCTCAATCCAGGTATTTATTCTTCCATCTCCCTTTCTCTTTAGTTTGAATTATTTTGTTAAAGTTTGCTTTTTTTTTTTAATTTTACGTTTCCAAAATTATTTGATTGGTTTTATTCTACTTTTTCATTTATAATTTTTTTATAAAGATCTTAAAAATATATTGATTATCATGTCAAGTCTCGGATTTGATTGATAATTGAATTTTTCATAATAATAATTTTAATTATCATGTCAAGTCTCGGATTTGCTTGATAATTGAATTTTTCATAATAATAATTTGGATTGTCATGTCAAGTCTCGGACTTGCTTGACAATTATGTTTTTTCCTAATTATTTTGATTATCATGTCAAATCTTGGATTTGCTTGATAATTAAATAAAAAGAATTAAAAAAATATAGTTTTCTTGTAAATAAGTGTAAACGTCTATAGGATTCCTTTTGTCCTTTTAATTTTTTTTTTATCATATCTATTAGTTTAAAAATCATAAAAAAAAATACAAAACTTTTAAAAACCACAAAAACAATTTTTATATTCCACTTGTTTTGTATATCTAGCTCATTGTTTATGTTGTGACATTTTTTTTCATAATTCAAAAATACCCAAAAAAAATATAAAATCTTCAAAAATTAAAAACATCTTCATTTACAAATTTCCAATCAATTCTCAACATTTTCAAACAAATTTCCAATCACTTTCCAATCAATTTTTTTTCCAAACAATTTCTCAAACAAATCATTTTCAAACAAATTTTAGCCAGAACTACGTGATCCTTGATTCTCCATCAAAAGTGGAGATACGTAGGAGCAAGGCAAGTCCTTGTCAGGTTCACTTCCCAAAAATCTAAATATTTTTAAATATGATTTTCTCAATAATTTCACATAAAAAAAATACAAAAAAAATATCTTCTTTCTTTAGAATTTTATTTTTAGGGGAAATTAAACATTTTGAAAACCACATCAAATTCGCGTATTTAATTAAAGGTACTACCTTAGGGCAAGCGTTGTGGGGTGCTAACACCTTCCCCACACGTAACCGACTCCCGAACCCGAATTTCGATTTTCGTAGACCTTGCCTTATTTTATGGTTTTTCCGTAGTTTTCTAGAATAAACTATGGTGGCAACTCCAAAAACTTTTTTTTCAAAACCGCGTCTTCTTTTTTCGGATCGTCGTCGTCCCGTCGCGATTCCGGTTGCGACAAATGGCGACTCCACTGGGGATCATTTTAAGAGAGTCAAACCATTTAATTAAATATGTTAAAAATTGATGTAGTTTTTCTTTATGTTTTTCTCCCCCATTTTCTTGTTGAATATGTTTATTATTGTTTTTAAAAAAAAATGTTTAGAATAATTGTATGTGCGCATGTCTGTTGTAAATAATTGCATGTGTGAATTTGTTTTTTATTCTTTATATAATTGTTGAATATTGAACTCTAGGATAGAAGACATGTAATATATCTGCCTAGGATTTTTTTTTTCTGGTTATATGTGTAATTTTGAGTGGTTTTAGGTTTCTCCCTTCACACACTTCATATGATAGATTGTACATTTATTTTGATATTGGGCCCTATACCCGGGTCTGAGTGAACCTTAAGGAGTGGAGGTCCAACGATTGTCATGTTAGATCTCGAATCTACTTGGCTATTGGAAGACTTCATCTAGAGTTTGCTTCTTCTTGGCATGCCACATTTGTTAGATCGTCTATCGTTGTGGTTATGTCCTGAGGTTGACTTCAGCTCTAGAGGCCTGCGAGATGATTTAGAGCTACCATTGAATTAACATATAAAAAAACTCATAGAACAAAACAAGTTTACCATACCAAGTAGGACACAAAAGGGAGATTAGTTATATTTTACAATAAATGTATTATGTTTTTGTTTTAAAAAAATAAAAGATTGAATTCATACTTAATTATTTTTCACACGTTCATTTTAAGAAAATAAAAATAAAAAAATGAGAAATAAAAAATAAAAAAAAAAACAAAAAAAATGCGTCACAATTTTAAGTCAGTTATTTTTATGCAAATCATCAACTTTATGACATTTCAAAAATAAATAATAAAAAAAACAACAAAAATAAAATAATGGATGTCATTCTTTTTGGGTCAATTAATTAGATCACAATTTCTATTAAGACATTTGTGTGTGCATTGCTTGAAAACATCCATCTTTAGCCTTCATTGAACCATTGTTTGAAAACATCTTCCAGCCTTCACTAAACCAAGGATTGACCACAATCATGCTTTTTGAGTCTAAATAATGAACCCAAACTTTACATTGAGGCAGATTTTCCATGTTTGACATTCATTTGGGAGATCCTCGAATTTGTTAGAAAAAAAAATAAATAAAAAAATATGACTTGTGTTGAGGTCATCTAGTTTTGTCTCATAATTAATCTTCTGAAAATAAAGCAATCATAATTTGAAATGAAGTGTGGCCATGTTTCTTCATCCAACAAATAAGTAAAAAAAATGAAAAAATATATATATCCATTGTTACCCATATTGAGCCATGAAGATCTTTTCCAAAATTACCCAAACAAGAGTTAGTCACACTATAAGTCAGCTCATCAACATACAAAATAAAAGGGGCACTCAATGATAAACAAAAAACAATGTGCCAAGAAAGAAAGAAAAATCACAAAGTAATGATGAACAACGAATGAATTTTGAGAAAAAAGCAGAGTAGTAAAAACGTTTGACGAATAGCTGATACAAAACACAAATGATAACTCTTGTTTCAAATAACCCTCGAAAATTAATTTGAGCCTTTTTATCCTTTCTTTCAATACCCTTCAGCCCAAGCCACATTACAAGCCCAATAAAAGTCCTCACAGATTGAATAATGATTGCTCAAATTTTCATGAAGCTTAATTTTGAGACAAGACAAAATGACTAACAACGCGATTGTTAAAAAAAATGAACGAAAGAACAAAAATAAAAAAATGTCCTTGGAAGATTTGAACTCCCTATTGATTGATGTCATGCAAAAGAAAATCAAGCAAACAGGGGCAATCCGTTTAGCCAACAATTTCCATATCCATAACCACTTTCTGAACAAAGCTCATATCCCGTCCAAACTCATTCCTCAATCCCCAGACTAGGGGCAACCTTGTGGGTTTTACATGGATTTTCGCCCATTGGACAACTTCCTAAGCCTTACATGTTTTTGTTCATCCATCAAAACTGAGGTAATTTCGTACCCACCAAAGTTGGGGTAATTTTGTGGATCTCGCATGAATTTCTCACTCTTGGATTAAAAAGTTCATATCCAAAATCGGGGGCACCTTTGTTGGACCTCACGTGAAATTGATTTGCCCTGACTTTCATAAACTCATATCCTCGAAGTAGGGCCAATTTTTTGAGTCTCACTCACACATTCATAACCCAAACTTCAATATTCATATTATAAAACACCAAATTAGGGCAGCGGAATCTCATTATGACATCACTTTCAAGAAATGCATGAGAAATGACATGCCCAAATTGCTATTTCAGTTCCATCCAAACCCTTCTAAACATCTCTTTTATACTTCTGACCAGTCTCCAATATCAAGCATGCATACACTCGTATTTCAATAGAAAGTGTCAAGAACACAAGCTTTATATTGAACATTTGACGTTAGAATTTGTGACATCCATTGTAAAAGGAATAAAAAAATCTTCATGAATTTGATGATTCCAAACAAAACAAGTTGACTCAGTCAAAATAAAAAAAATGTCAAATAGTTTCACATTCTTGCATCATGCACAAAGATAATGAAAAAAGGTTATCACAATAAACCAGCATCATGTACATATCATCAAAATTTTTGAACTTGTTTTGCATAAATGATTACAACAAAGCTTCTCCTTCAAATTCAAAATTCCCATCAATAATGTTTCTCTGGCATAGCATGATTTCAAAACATTGATCCTTGTACAAAGTTTCAATCTTGTTTATTGTTTCAACACGATGCCAAGGATAATTTTTTTTTTTTGTATCCTAATACCAAGACCTTTCCTAAAAAAGGCTTCTCATTGATTTCTTACTAAAAAAAAAATCAAAACAAAAATTCAAAAAAAAAAATCAATCACAAAAATCAAAACCAATCAATTTTAATTTTCTGTTATTGGCCCTCTGCTTGGCAAAGGTCAGATTTAAATTTCCGTTCTGCGAGTTTGGCCCTCTGTGAGGCAATGGTCAAATCCAGGTTTTAATTTTCTGTTATCGGCCCTCTGCTTGGCAATGGTCGGATTTAAATTTCTGTTCTGCGAGTTTGGCCTTCTGCGAGGCAATGGTCAAATCCAGGTTTTTGTTTTCTATTATCGGCCCTCTGCTTGGCAATGGTCAGATTTAAATTTCTGTTCTGCGAGTTTGGCCCTCTGCGAGGCAATGCTCAAATCCAGGTTTTAATTTTCTGTTATCGGCCCTCTGTTTGCCAATGGTCGGATTTAAATTTATGTTCTGCGAGTTTGGCCCTCTGCGAGGCAATGGTCAAATCCAGGTTTTAATTTTCTGTTATCGGCCCTCTGCTTGACAATGATCGGATTTAAATTTCTGTTCTGTGAGTTTGGCCCTCTGCGAGGCAATGGTCAAATCCAGGTTTTAATTTTCTGTTATCGGCCCTCTGCTTCGCAATGGTCGGATTTAAATTTCTGTTCTGTGAGTATGGCCCTCTGCGAGGCAATGGTCAAATCCAGGTTTTAATTTTCTGTTATCGGCCCTCAGATTGGCAATGGTCCGATTTAAATTTCTGTTCTGTGAGTTTGGCCCTCTGCGAGGCAATGGTCAAATCCAGGTTTTAATTTTCTGTTATCGGCCCTCTGCTTGGCAATGGTCGGATTTAAATTTCTGTTCTGTGAGTTTGGCCCTCTGTGAGGCAATGGTCAAATCGAGGTTTTAATTTTCTGTTATCGGCCCACTGCTTGGCAATGGTCAGATTTAAATTTCTGTTCTGTGAGTTTGGCCCTCTGCGAGGCAATGGTCAAATCCAGGTTTTAATTTTCTGTTATCGGCCCTCTGCTTAGCAATGGTCCGATTTAAATTTCTGTTCTATGAGTTTGGCCCTCTGCGAGGCAATGGTCAAATCCAAGTTTTAATTTTCTGTTATCGGCCCTCTGCTTGGCAATGGTCGGATTTAAATTTCTGTTCTGTGAGTTTGGCCCTCTGCGAGGCAATGGTCAAATCCAGGTTTTAATTTTCTGTTATCGGCCCACTGCTTGGCAATGGTCAGATTTAAATTTCTGTTCTGTGAGTATGGCCCTCTGCGAGGCAATGGTCAAATCCAGGTTTTAATTTTCTGTTATCGACCCTCTGCTTGGCAATGGTCGCATTTTAATTTTCTGCTATCGACCCTCTGCTTGGCAATGGTCACATTTTTAATTTTCTGTTATCGGCCCTCTGCTTGGCACTGGTCGGATTTAAATTTCTGTTCTGTGAGTTTGTCCCTCTGCGAGGCAATGGTCAAATCCAGGTTTTAATTTTCTGTTATGGGCCCTCTGCTTGGCAATTGTCGGATTTAAATTTCTGTTCTGTGAGTTTGGCCCTTTGTGAAGCAATGGTCAAATCCAGGTTTTAATTTTCTGTTATCAGCCCTCTGCTTGGCAATGGTCGGATTTAAATTTCTGTTCCGTGAGTTTGGTCCTCTGCGAGGCAATGGTCAAATCCAGGTTTTAATTTTCTGTTATCGGCCCTCTGCTTGGCAATGGTCGGATTTAAATTTCTGTTCTGTGAGTTTGGCCCTCTGCGAGGCAATGGTCAAATCCAGGTTTTAATTTTCTGTTATCGGCCCACTGCTTGGCAATGGTCAGATTTAAATTTCTGTTCTGTGAGTTTGGCCCTCTGCGAGGCAATGGTCAAATCCAGGTTTTAGTTTTCTCTTATCGGCCTTCTGCTTGGCAATGGTCGAATTTGAATTTCTGTTCTGTGAGTTTGACCCTCTGCGCGGCAGTGGTCATATCCAAATTTTATTTTTTTGTCATCGGCCCTCTACTCCGCAATGGTCAAATTCAAATTTTTGTTCTGTCACTTTGGCCCTCTGCTATGCAATGGTCATTTGGTCATGATTTGCTTCTTTTTTGTTCGCTTTCTTTCATGTTTGAAACCCAAACGAAATTTGTATTTCTATCTTTACTTACCTTTTACTTAGATAATACGAAAATATTACATTTTCATATTATCCAGTAAAATCTAAGTAAAGAGGGGCAGCTGTCAACACCCAATTTCGTTAATGTGAATAAATAATAGGGTTTGTTTCTATTGTAGTCACATTTTATTTTTGTTTATTTATTTATTTTTCGTTTTTAATTTTTAGTTTACTTTTGATTTAGCTCTTTAATTATTATTAGATTTTATTTTATTTTGAAAAAAAAAGAAGAAAAAAAACGAAAAAAGAAAAAAAGAAAAATAAATAGTAAAAAAAAATAAACAAAGGGAAAAAGAAAAAAAAAGGAAAAAAAAATAAAAAATAAAAAATACTATTTCGTTTTACTATTTGCACCCCCAAATTAATTTTTTTCCTTAACCCAATGGCCCAAAATAATCGCACATTTTTTTACTTATTCACTACCTATTTTTCTTCTCACACTCCACTCTCCACATCACCTTCCACATCATCTTCCACATCACACTCCACATCACCTACCTTTTTCATTTTACTATTACATTTTATATAATATATTTTTTTTTTCTTCATCCTAATTTTTCTAATTTTTCCACTTAGTTTTTTTTTACTATATTTTATTTCACCTAATTTTCCCACCAACTTTTTATATTATTTCCTTCACTTAATTTCCACATTAACTTTTACTATTTACTATATTTTATTTCATCTACTTTCTCCACCAACTTTTTATATTATTTCTTTCACATATTTTCCACATTAACTTTTTTCTATTCATCTTTTTCTTATATTTTATTTCACATAATTTCTCCACCAACTCTTTATATTATTTTCTTCACTTAATTTCCACATTAACTTTTACTATTTACTATATTTTATTTCATCTACTTTCTCCACCAACTTTTTATATTATTTCTTTCACATATTTTCCACATTAACTTTTTTCTATTCATCTTTTTATTATATTTTATTTCACATAATTTCTCCACCAACTTTTTATATTATTTCTTTAACTTATTTTCCACATTAACTTTTACTATTTATTATATTTTATTTCACATAATTTCTCCACCAACTTTTTATATTATTTCTTTCACTTATTTTCCACATTAACTTTCATTATTTACTATATTTTATTTCACCTAATTTCTCTACTCACTTTTAATATTATTTCTTTTACTTATTTTCCACATTAACTTTTTTCTATTTTTCTACTCACTTTTTTTAAAAAATTATTTTTTATTTAACACTTCTTCATCCTTAACTCTATAAATACCCACATTTTCTTCACTTCATTCCTACACACTTACTTACACATTTCCATAATATCCATTTTTCTTCTCTCTCTCACACACACACCCCTACACATACACACACTTTCATAATATCCATCTTTCTTCTCTCACACAAAAAAAAATCTCTTCATCCAAAAACTCTACTTCATTTTTCCATCAAATCTCATACCAAATTTCTACTCTAAGTTCATCTTCTTTACCTCTCATCCACTTCTTCTCACAACATATTTCAATTGAACTACGTTTGTTTTCTCAATCCAGGTATTTATTCTTCCATCTCGCTTTCTCTTTAGTTTGAATTATTTTGTTAAAGTTTGCTTTTTTTTTTAATTTTACGTTTCCAAAATTATTTTACTGGTTTTATTCTACTTTTTCATTTATAATTTTTTTATAAAGATCTTAAAAATATATTGATTATCATGTCAAGTCTCGGATTTGCTTGATAATTGAATTTTTCATAATAATAATTTTAATTATCATGTCAAGTCTTGGATTTGCTTGATAATTGAATTTTTCATAATAATAATTTGGATTGTCATGTCAAGTCTCGGACTTGCTTGACAATTATGTTTTTTCCTAATTATTTTGATTATCATATCAAATCTTGGATTTGCTTGATAATTAAATAAAAAAAATTAAAAAAAATATAGTTTTCTTGTAAATAAGTGTAAATGTCTATAGGATTCCTTTTGTCCTTTTAATTTTTTTTTATCATATCTATTATTTTAAAAATCATAAAAAAAATACAAAACTTTTAAAAACCACAAAAACAATTTTTATATTCCACTTGTTTTGTATATCTAGCTCATTGTTTATGTTGTTACATTTTTTTTTCATAATTCAAAAATACCCAAAAAAAATTATAAAATCTTCAAAAATTAAAAATATCTTCATTTACAAATTTCCAATCAATTCTCAACATTTTCAAACAAATTTCCAATCACTTTCCAATCAATTTTTTTTTCCAAACAATTTCTCAAACAAATCATTTTCAAACAAATTTTTGCCAGAACTACGTGATCCTTAATTCTCCATCAAAAGTGGAGATACGTAGGAGCAAGGCAAGTCCTTGTCAGGTTCACTTCCCAAAAATCCAAATATTTTTCAATATGATTTTCTCAATAATTTCACATAAAAAAAAATACAAAAAAAAAAATTCTTTCTTTAGAATTTTATTTTTAGGGGAAATTAAACATTTTGCAAACCACATCAAATTCGCGTATTTAATTAAAGGTACTGCCTTAGGGCAGGCATTGTGGGGTGCTAACACCTTACCCACACGTAATCGACTCCCGAACCCGAATTTCGGTTTTCGCAGACCTTGCCTTATTTTATGGTTTTTCCGTAGTTTTCCAGAATAAACTATTGTGGCGACTCCAAAAACTTTTTTTTCAAAACCGCGTCTTCTTTTTTCGGATCGTCGTCGTCCCGTCGCGATTCCGGTTGCGACAACGATGCAAGAGGATTTGAATCAATTCATAAGGAACAATGTATGGGAGCTCATTCCTAGAAAACCTGAGCTACAAGTTATTGGTACAAAGTGGGTTTTCCGTAACAAGATGGATGATTCAGGTGAAATCATAAAAGGCAAGGTTGTTGCTAAAGGCTACTATCAAGAAGAAGGAATCGACTATGACGAGACTTATGCTCCTATAGCCAGATTAAAAGCAATCAGAATACTTCTAGCTATTGCATCTACAATGAAGTTCAAGTTATATCAAATGGATGTGAAGAGTGCATTCCTAAACGGATACATCAAGGAAGAAGTCTATGTTGAACAGCCACCTAGATTTGAAGATTTTGAATACCGTGACCATGTTTACAAACTGAGAAAAGCTTTATATGGATTAAAGCAAGCACCAAGATCATGGTATGAAAGGTTAAGTGAGTTTCTTATAAAGAAAGGATTCTCAAGAGGAAAAGTTGACTCTACCTTATTCATAAAAAGCTCGAATAAAGATAAACTGTATGTGCAAATTTATGTTGATGACATTATCTTTGGTTCAACTAATCCTATGCTGTGCAAAGAATTTTCAAAAATTATGCAGGAAGAATTTGAAATGTCTATGATGGAAGAGTTAACATATTTCCTTGGTCTACAAGTTAAGCAAACTAAGGATGGTATCTTCATTCATCAATCCAAATACTGCAATGATTTGCTAAAAAGATTCAAAATGCTAGACTGCAAAGATGTTGCAACTCCCTTGGCAAATAATTGTTACCTGGATCTAGATGAGGCTGGAAAAAAAATGTTGATCGACAAATGTATTAAGGTATGATAGGCTTACTACTTTATCTTAATGCTAGCAGGCCTGACATAATGCATAGTGTTTGTCTCTGGGCTAGGTTTCAATCTGCACCTAAAGAATCACATCTTATAGCTGTAAAAAGAATTTTAAAGTACCTTAAAGGTACTAAAGGCCTTGGACAATGGTATCCAAATGGCACAAACATTTTTCTAAATGGTTACAGTGATTATGATTTTGGAGGTTGCAAACTAGACAGAAAAAGCACCAGTGGCACATGTCACTTGCTTGGATCATCATTGATCTCTTGGCATTCAAAGAAACAAGCATGTGTGGCTTTATCTACCATAGAAACTGAGTACGTAGCAGCTGGAAGCTGTTGTGCACAGTCTCTTTGGATATAGAGTCAATTAGAGGATTATGGCATTAAGCTAGATAACATTCCTTTGAAATGTGACACTACTAGTGCTATAAACTTAACAAAGAATCCTATCTTACACTCGAAAACTAAGCATATTGAAATAAGACATCATTTCATTCGAGATCACATAAATAAAGGTGAAATTAAAATTGAGTATGTTGATACCTTACATCAATGGGCTGATATCTTTACAAAACCTCTGAACAAAGAAAGATTTTTTACAATCCGAAATGAACTAGGAATTCTAAATGATAGTAGTGTAAAATGATATATTTGACTGTGTCCTGTTTGAAGTCAACTATGCTTGATCTGTCATACATTTTTACATATTGACTTCTATTATTTTGATTATATTTCTTGCTTAACCAAAATGCTTGATCTAGAAAAGGTTGTTGAAAGGTTTTGCAGGAAGGACATTGCTTTGGAAGCTACAAATGGAATTCAACATTTGAGAAGCAATGCAATTGACTGATGATTTAATGCAATCGACTGCGCATAACTGGGTTAACAATTCCATATCTGGAATTTGGCTTTATCTTTACTGATTGCTTAAATCCTACATATCTGATATTATCTCTGCTATTATCTGTTACAAATATATTAATTGAGATAGAATTGTGAGATTGTTGAAGATTGTATCATTGTGATAACGGTTGAAAAACCGTTATTTTCATATGCTAATTTGGACTAAATTACGCCCTTTATTGCTTAGAATGAGCTTGAAATCTAACAAAACTCAATAAATGAGTCAGTTGAGAGGCAAAAGTTGTTTTTAGCGATTTTATGAATGTTTTGCAGCAAAATTGACAGAAGTGAAGATTGGGAATAAAGATGAAGGTCATAGACTCAAGAAAAGCGAGAAAATCAAAGAAAAGAAGAGTCTAGGCACCGCCCGGCGGTAGACCCCTGGCGCCGGCGGTCAAATGGGAGAAGACACCAGTATTGGGCGCCGGGCGGTAGACCCCTGCCGCCGGGCGATTTTGCGGCACAAGGGAAACCGTCGGGCGGTAGACCCCTACCGTCGAGCGATGGTGCGATTCAAGGTCTACCGCCAGGCGGCAAAGTGTGACGCTGGGTGGTGGTCAGCTGGGCTTGGGCCTATTTTTCTGTCGCGCTTCTCACCTATAAATAGCATTATTACGAATTCCATTTCATTCTTTTGACAGAGGAGGGCGGCCGAACCTATTTTGCACTCTTTGGAAAGGATCTCTTGGATGCTTAGGCTCCTTTTCGTCTTTTCTAGGGTTTGCTTTCCATATCTTCCATTATTTTCATCTTGGTTCACCATGACTATGGTGAACTAAACCCTTTTTGTTGTTGGGGGAACAATGTAATCTTTTGATACTCTCATTTATTGAAACTCTTGTTTGAATTATATGTTTTTCATATGCGTTTATTATCAATTGTTGGATTCTCATACTGTGCTTAATGCCTTTATCGTTTAACTCATTAGGTAATTGATCTTTGACTTTATTGATACGAGGACGTACAGTAATGACACGAAATGGTGAGATTTTCCTTGGTTAAGAAATACCACCTAGGGATAGGGGAGTAGGACGACTAATTGTATTTGCTTCTGTTTGTAATGCGTTGCTAGTTGCTAGGGGAGGCTAGGGATAGCAAGCCGGTAATTAGTAATAGGCCCTTTTCACCGAGGGATCGGGTTAAGGGGAGGCCAAGAAAGTTTGCATGCAATTAGATAATAAAGCTATTTAAACAAGAGGAGTAAATAAAAGAGAGAGAATTAGATGAAATTGTAAACCTCCAACAACTCCATTCATCCATTGCCTAAATCTCGTCAATTGAATCACACATTGCATATTTATTTTTTGTCATTGCATCCACCAAAGTTAATGAATTTTTCTCCGCAAGTCTTACGATTTTGATTCACGCGAACGATAAGGCCTTTTGAGTCTCATGGGAAGAACGATAATGGGTTTTACCATTTTTATTAGTTGATACGATTTGTTACACTTTTCAATCCGCTAACACATTGCATATCTAAAATTGTTTGATATCTTGTCTTTGATACTACTATGTGTTAAACTGTTGATTAATCTGTGATATGCTGCATTGTGCATCTGATTTGATTTTATTACTTATGCATAATGATAGGGGGAGTATCACATTTAACACATTTTACATCACATGTCTGCATTTTAGGGGGAGTTATAATTGTTATTATGTGATTAAATTGTGATTATGAGAGCATAATTACATTTTATACTTTGCATATCTTTCTGATGCATCTCTGTTTTCATATCAGCATATATATCTAGAGCATTCTTTTTTTGTTAATGCATAAAGGGGGAGAGAAATATGAGAATATGAGAGATATTATAAAAGCTTTGTGAAAGGGGGAGAATAGTCATTCTATCTCATACATCATCTGCTTGATATTGTGCTGCTACTGGTTTAGATGTAGAGTAATTGCACTGTGTTTTTGCGTTTTTGCTATATGTTATTACTCTGTTGTGTTGAAATGTACAAACATGGTTGGTTATTAATCATGGTTGTGCATCATCAAAAAAGGGGGAGATTGTTGACAACACAAACTTTATATCAATCTAGTTTTTGATGATGACAACGCTTTGCTTAATAACAGTACACATGTTGCTGCATTACATGTTCTTATGCTGTATTGATTGTTATATCTGCTGAATATGTTTGATGTACTGTGTTGTATGTTCCTATATTCATTGTTTGATATATTTGTGGAACATGCTTACATGCTAATGTGCAATGTGAAATACTTTATTACATATGTTTTATTGCACATTTTCTAAAATGAAAAACCACATGCACTTTCATGAACTTATTTCAAATATTTTATTATAAAAAAATTCTTCTCAGAATTTGAAAACGATAAAAAATACTTAAATTATGTTTCACTTGTATCAATTTATATTATAATTAAAAATAATAATTCTTTGTTTCATAATATTTTTACTTTATTATTATTATTATAAATTACAATTATATTTATTTTAGAGGTGACATAAGTTCATTAATAATAAACGATATTGATAAGACTTAATTGTTGAGATAAGTCCCCACTTTGAGGATATTGTATTAATTTGTTTTTTTTTTAAAATAAGTTTCAATTTCATTATCAAATTCATTAATGTGTATTACTCAAGTTTTTGTAGTTATTTTTTCATAAATGAGTTAAAAGTGTGGTGTGTGGCAAATGACAATGTATACATGTAAAAATTTGTAATTGTACAATAAAGAGGTTGAGAAGTCTGCAAGACATTCGGAGAACTCGGCTAAAAGTATGAAGAATTCAAATAGTTTGACTAAGTGCATGGAGAACTTAATGAGCTCAGTAAGACATTTGGAAAATTCGATAAAGTGCATGAAAAAGTCAAATAGCTCGACAAGACATTTAGAGAGCTTGATAAACTGCATGGAGAAGTCAGATAGCTCGACGAGAAATTCAGAGAGTTCTGTAAAGTGCATAAAAAAGTCAGATAGATCGACCAAACATTCGGAGAGCTCAACAAGTCAGATCAAGCTATCTAGACTTTTCACTGAGCTATTTGAGTTCTCTCTGCACCTTATCGAGTTGATTAGACTTCTCACCGAGTTATCTGACTTCTTGATGCACCTTACTAAGTTCAAAATATGTCTTGCTGAACTATTTGACTTTTACATGTACTTTGCCGAGTTCTTTGTATGTTTGTCTGATCTGTTTTAGTTCTCCATACACTTAGCTGAACTCTTCAGATATTTTACTGAGTTGTTTGAGTTTTTCATGTGCTTAGTTGAACTCTCTAACTATCTTGTTAACTATGCAAAAGTTGCCAAGATTTTTATTTTTTTTTTATTTTTTTTATCAATCCAAATTTCCACGTCATAATATCCTTATACGTATGTCTCACGAAAACATATCTAACGTTAACAATTTAAACAATGTGAATAAAACTTGATTAAAACATTTTAAAAAATTTAAAAATGAAATTAAAACTCTTTTTTAGACAAGCAAACAAATTAACACTATACTTATACTCCCAAAATGTATATAATTAAGTTAATTCATGATATATATTTTGAAATATGGATGAAGTGAATGAGAACATAGAGTCAAAAGCCTACCACGTCAACTTCAAATAATTAACTGTTCACCTACCAGGAATTTACATTTTAGTATTATATCATTACACTTGAAGGAAGGATCACACTCACACAAAAAACTTGTCTTTTGTGTTTAATAATGACCAGGTCTTCTTTTATGACCCCATCCTTGCCCTCTCTAGATGTTGCCCAGACATTTAACCCACTCATTCACACTACTAAAATTTGTTTCATTTTGTTTTCATTGTATTAGGCACTAACTTCACCTAAATGCATCCTCATGCATACAACTGAAAGATCTAAAAGTTTTTAATTTCTATCAAAGAAAATTTTTAATTTCACCTTCAAAAGTTGTGATTTATGAAAGTCTTGAAATAGTGAAAACTGTGATTATAAGAGTAACTGAAGTAACATTTAGGTGGTAAAATATATTACTGGAATATTCATAAAAAAATTCTTAAACTCAGAGTAATATGTTATTTTTCCTGAAATTTTAAATTTGTTACAATATTACTGACTTAATAAGAACAATGATAAATTTTTATTTTATCTCGAGAAGGTTATATTCTCGCCATCATGTGAACATGTTTTTCTTTTAAAAAAACTTGATTAAAAAATATTTTAAGAAATCATAATCTAATGGAAATATTTTTTGTAACAAAAAAGATAAATTTAAAGTAAAAATAGATAAATTTAAAGTAAATAATAATAAAAAAAAGTCTTTCCGGATTTCAGGTATTTATAACAGTAAAATTTTCATTCTACCATATACTTCCTCTAGTGAATAAGGGACTCGGTAAGCAAAATCTTAAATATTTGTCAATAGAAAAAGTGATTAAAATAATCATATTCCTAGAGAGAAATTATTAAAATCAATGAATGCTTCCAAGTTCCAGGAGTTACTGAAAAGATAATAACAAATCTAAACTTGATAATAATAATAATAATAATAATAATAATAATAATAATAATAATAATAATATTATTATTATTATTATTATTATTATTATTATTATTATTATTATGATCATCATCGTTTATTTATATGAATAATATTCTCCATGATCATCTGAAAATTTATTCTACTAGATAGTTATATAATAATAACATATAAAACTAAACTTTCAATATAGTAGAAAAGTAATTATTATGTCAATACATGAATAGGTAATATTTAATTATCATGTCAATATATATATATATATATATATATATATATATATATATATATATATATATATATATATATATATATATATATATATATATATATACTTTCTAAAATATTTAATTATTTATAAAAATTATTTTCAACTTTTACTTTTATTTTGTACTTGTATTTATTGTAGTTTTACTATAATAAAAATACGGATACACATTCACACCCACGAGTTTCCGTGTTATTTCACAAGACTTAATTTTATAGATCATCAATCAGGATTTGGCGCATTAAATATTTAATTAAAATAAAAAATAAAATATTTATAAATAAAATAACTGAAGGGTTATAATATTCTTTATGTTTAGTTGCATTTTGAACAGCATAATAAATATTTTTCGGTCTTTTATATATATTTTTTAAATATTTTAAAAGGTAGTTGAAAATGTTGAGAAAAGGTAAACACTGAGGATAAAATACTCCTTGCGTTTACTGGTCAGAAAAATCAAACTTGCTCCAAGTTGGAAGTCTTTTTATAATAATTGCAAACTGTTTCTCACATAGATCTTGAAATATCTAAAAATAAATTATAGAGGTGGGAAAAGCAAGACATAGCAACTAAATGAAGTTTCTCCTATGTTGGTCTTGGTCGTGGTCTCCGATTGTTTAATAAACTTGTAACGAAAAATAAGTTGAGTAATAAAAGCACGTTGGTTAACCTTAACCTTAACCTTAATCACAACCTCAAATCATTTGTAACCTTCAACCAAGACAAACTCTCTGTGTTTCCACTTTCTGTTTCTTCAACTTCCTTTCTCGATCCATTCTTTGGAACCAACTCGAGCGTGCGTTGCAGACGGCACCGAACCAAATCTAGAAGCCTCTCCGGTTTGAAAAATGCCCGGTGTCCGGTTCCACTTCTAGCTTTTCATTCCTCTGGTTCAATACCATGACACCTGGTAAACGTGTCTTTTCGTTTTCTTTAGGAAAGGAAAAAGAAACTGGAAATTGGGATGTTTAATGTTTTGGAGCGTGTACGGTTGAATTAATGAGTTTGACTTTGTTTGTTTATGCAGTTGAAATGAGCCACATCACTTGTGACTTGGTGTGTGTGTGTGTGTGCATTTTGTTTAGTTTTCTGTCATTGGTTCTTTCAACTGGGACTATGTGTGCTTTTGAATCTATTGTTATTTGTTTGGAATCCGTGAAAAATAAACACTCGTAATTACACTAAAGCATTTTAGTATATTCTATGTAACATGCTTTTAGCATTTTGATTTAATTTAATAGATTATTTTGCTGCCCCTAACCCATTTTTCTTCGGATTGAAATGGAATATTGGAGTAATTGATTGGTGCTGGGCAGATAAGAAAAATTTAAGTTGTTAGTTGCATTTGAAGTTCTTATTAATGGTTAAACATGTCGCCGTGTTATCTAATTCATCTGCGCTAAGGAAGAAAAGAAAATGATGGTGATGATGACGAGGATAGAAAGGTTTATAACTTGTTTGACTTATTTATTGTTGTTCTTTCAGGTTACGAATACGATATTAATTATCTGCATCAAGAAGCTCAAGCCAGATGGCTGAAGCCAGCAGAAGTGATGTACATTTTACAGAATCATGAAAAGTTCCAGCTCACCCAAGAGCCCCCGCAACAGCCAACCAGTAACAGCCGTCTTCCCTTTTTTTGATTGATTGCAGAAATAAGAAAAACTGACAACCTTTGTCATTCTTGTTTGTTTATTCAGAATGACTTATAATGTGCTGAATGCCAACATTATCATTTGATCTACTTAACAGGTGGATCCCTGTTTCTGTTTAACAAAAGAGTCCTGCGTTTCTTCCGGAAAGATGGTCATAACTGGCGCAAGAAAAGAGATGGAAGAACTGTGGGAGAAGCACACGAACGGCTCAAGGTGTGTAGCTACTTACTAGTGTATGTGCTATTGTGTTTATTAGATTTCCATGAAAAAGGAACACTTATTATTAGCAAGTGTCTAGAGGGGGTCTCAGTTGCAGCAATGCAGCCATAAAATCTGTTTGTAAGAGGGAGGCAAGATTTCTTGAATTGTTTGAAAAAGTATATTCAAAACTTCGGATAGATGTCTCAAGCAGGTGACTAGTGACAGATAATATTATTTAAAAGTATTTAATAGTCCTTATTAGGAGTTTCATTTTGAATTGTATTAGACAAGTTTCTTCATAAATACTTCTAGGAAATAAAATAAGAAGAAAGAAATGAAATGAGCTTCTCCATAAATTCAAATTATCTTCACAAGTTAAAAATAAGAATTTAGAGAAGTCATATGAAAGAGTTTCTACAAATTAGCTATGTATTAACTAATTTTAGCTCATGAAGAAACTCATTTCAAATTTTCTTCGTATATTTTTCTCCTATAAGTGTGTCTAGAGAAGCTTGTCCAAACAAGCTGTCCTATTTTATGCTTCTAAGATGCTTTTGAAAACAAAATGAATGATTTTGTCTATCAGTTATTCTTTCTGTCTCTCTCTCTCTGTATACACACACACATATATATTACATATAACTGATATTTGTTCAAGGACACTTTTTAGTATGTTTTTTGAACATTGTTCACTTACTATTATTATATTGATGAGTTTAGGTCGCCATTTTTTTTTCATGGTATTTCATATACTGATTTCTTCACTTGAAATGTTTTAATAATCTGCATGTATAGGTTGGAAATGTTGAAGCCTTAAATTGTTACTATGCACATGGAGAGCAGACACCTAGTTTCCAGAGGCGGAGCTATTGGATGTTGGATCCGTGAGTAAATTTTTGTTATAATCTAACTGCATATCCCTCACACATTACTATTATGCTTGTCACAAAATGTAGGATCCTTTAAACAAACACGCAGTATTCAGGAAAAAAATCCTCCTTGAGGTTAACTAAACTTCAAATGAATTGCAAAGATTAAATAGCCTAGACTTTGAAACAAAATCAGCTTTTGATGTTCATAACTATTTGAGATATGCTTTTATATTTTTTACTGTAGTAGTTGTTCGTAATCACCCTTGATATTGTTTCATGGCAGGGAATATGAGCATATTGTTCTTGTGCATTATAGAAACACAAGTGAGGTGAGTCTCCAACATCTGATACCAGATAAACATGATAATGATACTTGTACCCTTGTGCATAGTGTCCCTCCAGAAAAATTTGGGAACCCTTTTGTTCAAGATTTCTCACTGTCTTACCTGTTTCTGATTAGTTATTTTTCTTACACTTTTCCTCCCTTTTTACTTTGTCTTGTGAAGCTCAAATAATTTGGTTTATTTTCCTATTTCAAGCAATTTCAAACATTTTTCTTGTATTCTTAAATATTTACTTTCTGTAGATGGCTCATGCATTTGTCCATGTGCTGTTTTGTATTTCTTGTTTAAGTGGTACTTATAGAAAGGGGAATAATGAGAAGGTGTTGAACGTTTATTATAGAAGGAAATTTAAAAATTAGTTAGCCGTTAGCAGCTGCTACAGGAAGGGGGCTGAGACTTTCTTTTAGGAAGTCTATATATTCTTTTCTTATGTGGTAGATGGGAGGGAGCATAGTAGTTTTGTATAGGGAATTCCCTGTGTGAAAGGAAGTATTTTCATTTTTAACCTGTGTTACGAAGTTTACTGAAAATTAATACAGTTTTCAAGAACTGCCACTACAATCTCTCTCGGGCGTTTTGCCTTCTTTCGAACTTTACTGAAAATTAATACAGTAAAATAAAGCATACTAGACATAAGAGAAATAAAGGAACTGCTCAGCAAACAGAGGAAGAAGATTGCAGACTTGAGATCAAACATGACTCTAGTAAAAGAAATCATACTAGATATGAGAGAAATAAATGAAGTGCTTCTTGAAATCAAGGAAAGAAAGAAACTGTCAAATGGAGGCGAAAATTCAATCAATAAGGAGGAGAAAAGAGAAGAGGAGGACATTGCCAATGATGGATTTAATAAAGATGAGAAAGAACCACTTCACCCTTGGTTCAAAAGGGTGGAGTTGCCCATGTTTGAGGGAATTGATCCATTAGGATGGATAACTCAAGCTGGAAGATTCTGAGGTACAAAACAGCTCTCAAACTAAAAGATTGTGCTTGGCCCTTAACAACATGGAGGGAAACTCTAGCTACTGGCAAGTTTTGGTGCCATAAGATCGAGAATCCATCTTGGGAGGAGTCTGTGCTGTACTGAGTAGAAGATCTGGAGGTAGAGAGCAATATTGTTTCTGAAAGGCAGTTGGAATATTTCAACGGGAGGAGTGCCTTAGGTCCAAAAGCAGACTATGGCTCAACATCATGATGTAGTATTTGGTACAAAAACCATGTTGCTGATGATTATGCTAAATGACTTTTGAATAGGTTATACAAAGGCTGGGAAAGTTGTTGCAAAATCACTTGCTTGTTTGACAGACGGAGCAACCAAAACGGAATGTAAGAACCCACAGATTAAATTTTAACAATGTCCATTTCTGGATATAAGTTACTATCCTGCATCATAAGTCAACTTCTCCAATGGGAAAAACCTGGTGGTTGTTGTTTACCTGAATGGCATAGAGAGGATATCATAAGGATTCCTGTTGTCAATGAAAATGTTGGTGTTCAGGATTCCAGTGGGAAAAAGGTCCAATGTCAACTAGTGCCAATATCCCGACATTTTCTCAGTTTAAGAAACTATCACAGTGGCATACTTGGTAGGGTCTCCAACTGTGAAACTGTTAGGATCTTTTATGTAGTGAACCTCAACAATTATCTCACCACTCTCTCAACACTCAAACAGCAACAAAATAGTGAATGTATGTGTATTTCATGAATTCTGTAAAATGTGTGTAAAACAGAATTACAAGTATCTATACCCAAGGAAGCCTCCCTTCCTCCATTGGAAATCGTCCAGTCTATTCTTTTAAGTAAAATATCTGATAAAAAACCTCTCTCCACTTATTCTACTACTATTTATACTCCCTTTCCCCCTCTAACAAACTTCTAACAGATATTCCCTCTTAATTTCCCTTTCCACCTTTATTTCTCCTTACATACACTTTTATTCCTCTATCAATACCCTCCTCCATCTCAGCAACCTTGTCCTTAAGGTTGAAATTCAGAAACTGTTGCTTGATGTACTGCTCCTCTTCCCAAGTTGCTCCTTCTACTCCACCCTCTTGCCACTGGATCAGAACATGGGACACCTCTTCTCCTTGTTGATCTCTATCTCGTCTCTGTAATACCTTCAAAGGTCTATATAAAGGACCTTGCACCTGTAATTCTTCGGGCAATTCCCCTTCCACCTTATTCTCCCCTGCAGCTTTCTTCAATTGTGAGACGTGAAAGGACGGTAATAACGAGCAGACAGCTTGGGATGCAACTTGGTTGGCATTGACACTTGTCTATGGGGTCTTATCTTAAGGAAGACCCAATCTCCTTCTTTCACACTAGACTCCTTCCTCTTTCTATTCGCATATTGCACCATCGCTCTTGTGCTCTAGTCAAATGATGTTGCAATTGCTTGAGAGCTTCATCTCGCGTTTGTAAGTCCTGTGCCACCGCTTCTACCAATGTTTCTCCTGAATTGAATCTGTTTAGTGTTGGCGGAGGTCTGCCATAAACCGTCTCAAAAGGAGTGCATTTTGCTGCTCCCTGATAGCTGGTATTATACCAGGATTCAGCCCATGCTAACACGGTGTTCCATGCCTTCGGTTGTTCTGAACAGAAACACCGTAAATAGGTCTCCAATATCCTATTCAATACCTCAGTTTGGCCATTCGTTTTTGGATGGTATGCAGTACTCATTCTCAATTTGGTGCCCTGAATTCGAACAGCTCCTTCCAAAAAGTGCTAATGAAGAGAGGATCCCGGTCGCTAACAATTGATACGGGTATCCCATGCAGGCGCACCACCTCTCTTACGAAAATTTCTACAATTACCTTTGCTGTATAAGGATGCTTGTTGGGAATAAAGTGCCCATATTTGCTCAACCTGTCCACCACCACCATTATCGTGTCGAACCCCTGGGATTTTGGCAATTTAACCACAAAATCCATACTTCTTCCCAGATTGCCTTGGGGATTGGAAGCCCATGGGGAGATGATGCCATATATTTGTGTTGCTGACAGATCAAACAAGCAGCTACATAATCTGTTAGGATCTTCTGATCAAGAACCTATAGAATGCACACAGTACACGCACCCAACACACAACTCAGAACTGTATAACCTCTGTATATTGCCAAACAATGATGAATACAAGATACCAAGAGAGCTTAACCCCTCCCCAAAGAACTCCAAGAGTTCCCGCAGAATCAATAAGATTTCCAAACTGACTCTCCCAAAGCACCCCAACCCCTTTTATATACAGACTTCTTTCTAACTACCAGTAGAGGCCTAACAATATCACCCTCCCCCGAAACAACCTTGTCCCCAAGGTTGAAGTCAATATTGAAGAGAAAGACCAAGCAACGAGTTCTCTGGCATAGGTTCGAAAGAGAACCTTCCAAGAAACTTAGCCACGCAGCCACCATGGGGACCGAAGTTATTTTTGCAACAATTGTTGATGTACATGCAAATAACAGAAACAACGTATTAGCAACCCCAAACATAGGAACCAGCCATGATGTCCAATGGGTATAAGCTTCGCAGTATAATTTTCCCCTGTTTTGTTGTTCTTGTTCTTGGTTCTCCCACCGCCAATCTCAAGATCTCTTCTGGTCATGGTTTTTCTCCTCTCGGTGAAACCCACTTTCCAAGTCTCAAACTTTATTACGTAATGTTGCTTAATATCAAGAGGTGGAAGTAAGCCTTGCATTTCTCGAAGTGCACGATAATGCGCTTCCAGCACCGCTTCCAAATTAATTTTCTGCACTTCTGTCAAAAAATTAATTTTCTGCGTCAAAAAATAAATTTTTTGCACTTCTGTCAAATCATTAGGCCATTCACTGTTCTCTCTGCTGGACAGTGCAGGTTTTTCTCTCTCCTGGAACATTTGGTAGTGTTGGTGCAGAACCGCACTCAGCTATGTTTGGACAGGGGTCAAATCACTTTCCCTCTCTCCGTCTACCTCATTCTCCATTAGACCCAGTTCTAGTGTCCACGTTTCAGCATCCTCCTCAAGCTTGAGGAGGGCTTTTGATTCCACCAGCTGTTTGGATAAAACAAGGTTCCCCTTTTCTCTCACCCTTTCACCCGCCAGATCATACCCCATGAACATTTCTTTCCGATTTATCATCATTTCTCCCAGCGTTACCAACCAAGCGATTCACAGTATATCATCTACTCCTCCAAGCTCGAAGACGTAAAGATCGGCAACCACCGTATCTTCCCCCATGTTGATGGGTACCCCCTCACAACGCCCTCTGGGCACCCTCCGACGTCCGTCCCCGAGACTCACCACGTATGGTGCCGTGTCAGTCACTGGAAGTTTCCTCTCCTCTGCCACCCGTCGGCTCACAAAATCATAGTTGGCCCCACGATCGACGAGAATCACCACTCGCTTCTCTCGGATTCCCCCCTTGAGTTTCATGGTCGTGGGCGACGTCATCCCCTCCGCCGAGCACGCCGACAGTTCCATGTACTTGCCCTCCTGAAATCCCTCTTTGGTAACTGCGTTCTCCTCGTCTTCCGCCAACCAGAGAACTCGCAGACTTCTCTCGGCACAGCGGTGTCCTGGTGCGAAAGGGTCGCCGCATCGGAAACACCGACCCTCTTCCCGTCTTTTCAGAAATTCGGGATAGAGCAAATTTCGAACCATTCGTCCCCGATTATCATCTCCTCCCTCGTTTCCGTCCCTGCTGCCCGTCGCCGGCAACGGTGCTTCCCTCCGATTCGCCGAACTCTCGTCCACACCTCCCGCACAATTTACGGTGGGTCGCTCCACTTCTCCGCGAATCACTGTTGTTGTGGGTCGCGATCCTCCTCCGATCACCCTGACGCCATTCCATCCTCCTCCTCGCGCTCAAATCATCGCGTCCTCTACGTCTCTCGCGACCCTAATCGCCACCTCCAAATCCTTAGGAGCTTGGATGCGCACTTGGCCCTTAATTTCTTCCTTCAATCCCGCCCAGAAAAATCCCATCGTCAACTCTTCCGTCAATCCTTGCGTCTGTCCCAGCGTCTGTCCCAACAATATTTCGAAATTCCGGGTGAATTCCTCCATCGAGCCTTCTTGACGTAAGGTCACTAGCTGCTCGTACACCGTGTCCCGAAATCTCCCTCCGAAACGATTGATCAACCTAGCCTTCAAGCCTGACCAAGAACGATTCTTGGCTTTAGCCTCCTATGAAATAGTGAAAGAGATGAGGAGAAATCTCCCTTGTGTTGAATATACACATAGGGTCCTTTATTTATAATAGAAGAAATATAGGCTAAGCCCAAAATACAAATAAAAAATATAAACAAACTAAAGAAGAGATATAAACAAACTAACTAAAGATAAGAGATAAATATAAACTAAATATAATATCTCTAACACTCCCCCTCAAGCTGGAGCATACAAATCATATGTTCCAAGCTTGTTACAAAGATAGTCAATTCTAGGTCCTCACAAGGACTTAGTGAATATGTCTGCCAACTGGTTGCTTGAGTTAACGAACTCAGTCTTGATATCTCCAAATATGATTTTTTCTCTAATAAAATGGCAATCAACTTCAATGTGCTTGGTTCTCTCATGGAAGACAGGGTTAGCGCTAATATGAAGAGCAGCTTGATTATCACATATAAGTGTCATGTGAGTGATATCTCCAAATTTCAATTCACTGAGTAATTGTTTAAGCCATACAAGCTCACAAGTAGCTGATGCCATAGCTTTATATTCTGCTTCTGCGCTGGACCTAGCCACAACACTTTGCTTCTTACTTTTCCAAGATATCAGGTTGCCACCAATAGAGACACAATATCCAGAAGTAGACCTCCTATCAGAAGGGGAACCAGCCCAATCAGCATCTGAATAACAAACGATTTTTGTATCGTTGTTAGGACCATATAGCAAACCTTTTCCAGGTGATCTTTTAATATACTTCAGTATTCGAACAACTGCATCCCAATGATCTTCACATGGGGAGTTAAGAAATTGACTCACCACACTAACTGCAAAGGAAATGTCAGGACGCGTAACAGTAAGATAGTTTAATTTACCAACTAATCTTCTGTAACGTTCAGGATCTGAGAAAGGCTCCCCCTGATTTGGTAGGAGCTTGATGTTAGGATCCATAGGTGTCTCAACAGACTTACAGTTCATTAACCCTGTTTCCTCCAAGATGTCTAACGCATACTTCCTCTGAGATATGACAATACCATCATTGGATTGTGCTACTTCAATACCCAAAAAGTATCGGAGTTTGCCAAGATCTTTGGTTTGAAAATGGTGACAAATGTGTTGTTTCATCTGAGAGATGCCAAGGTAGTCGCTTCCTGTGAGAACAATGTCATCAACATACACTATTAAGTAGATACATCCAGCACTTGAGTGGCGATAGAACACTGAATGATCCGCTTCACTGCGAGTCATACCAAATTGTTGAACAACACCACTGAATTTACCAAACCAGGCCCGAGGAGACTGTTTTAGGCCATATAGGGATTTGCGAAGATGACATACCAATCCAGATGATTCCCCGTGAGCAACAAAGCCGGGCGGTTGCTCCATATAAATTTCTTCATGCAAATCACCATTAAGGAAAGCATTTTTGACATCAAGTTGATAAAGAGGCCATTGTCGAAGGGCAGCCATGGCAATGAATAGGCGAACCGAAGTCATTTTCACCACTGGAGAAAAAGTATCACCATAATCCAAACCAAAAATCTGTGTGTAGCCTTTGGCAACCAGTCGAGCCTTCAAACGATCAATTGTACCATCAGGGCCAACTTTGATAGCATACACCCACCTGCAACCAACAACAGACTTTCCAGATGGTAATTGGACAAGCTCCCAAGTTCCACTTTTCTATAAAGCACTTAATTCATCCAGCATGGCTTGACGCCAACCAGGATGACTTAAGGCATCACCCACAGACTTGGGAATTGACACAGAAGAAATGGATGAGAGACATGTGTAAAAAGATGGAGATAACCTGTGGTAACTAAGAACAGTATAATGAGGGGAAGGGTTACGAGTAGAGCGTATACCTTTACGGAGGGCAATAGGCAGGTCAGACTCATTTGCTGGAGTCGGAGGAGACACAGGAGGCGGCATAGGAGGTGAGTCATGAGGGAGACGATTGCGGCGACTATAAACTTGGAGGGGTGGAGTGGAAGGACGATCCTGTGGGGAATGAGAGTCTAAAGGATCACAGACAATAGGAATATCAACAGTGGTAGGTGGAGGTACATAACTAGAAGATAGTTGTGAAAAATAAAACGAAGATTCATCAAAAGTGACATCAGCAGAGATAAAATGACGATTGAGAGAAGGAGAAAAACACTTATAGCCTTTTGTGACCGTGGAAATCCTAAGAAGACACATTTGTGAGATATAGGAGATAACTTATCAAGACCAGGACTAAAATCATGAACAAAACATGTAGACCCGAAAACTTTAAGAGGTAATGGATGTAAAGGGTCTTGAGGAAATAAGACAGAGTGAGGGATTTTGTTATCTAGGACAGAAGACGGCATGCGGTTAATGAGATAACATGCAGTGAGAACTGCATCACCCCAAAAACGCGAGGGTACTTGGCCATGAATTAGAAGTGTACGAGTTGTTTCAATGAGGTGTCTATTCTTGCGCTCAGCCACCCCATTTTGTTGAGGAGTATAAGCACAGGAGGTCTGGTGAAGAATGCCATGAGAAGCCATAAAATGTTGAAACTGTTGAGAAAGGTATTCATGGCCATTATCACTTCGTAAAGTTCGAATAGAAACCCCAAACTGTGTTTTTATTTCATTAAAAAATGATTGGAAAATAGAGAACAACTCAGAACGATTCTTCATTAAAAACAACCAAGTACATCTGGAGTAATCATCAATAAAAGTAACAAAATACTGAAATCCTAAAGTGGACTTAACACGACTTGGTCCCCAAATATCAGAATGAACTAATGAAAAAGGGGACGTCGCTCGTTGTGAAACACTACGAGGAAAGGAACTACGAGTATGCTTTCCTAACTGACAAGACTCACACGACAAGTTGGATAACTTTGACAAACTCGGAACAAGCTGCTGCAGTTTGGCAAGGCTGGGATGACCTAATTGAGCATGAAGAAGGGATGGTGACTCCATGATGACGCCAACATGTGGAGAAGGGCGGAGAAGATATAGGCCATGAGATTCACATCCTGTGCCAATCATGTGTTTCGAACTCCGGTCCTGCAAACAAACAAAATTTTTAGTAAATGAAATAACACAATTAAGGGAATGAGTTAGACGGCTGACAGACAATAAATTGAAAGGAGACCCAGGGACATAGAGTACATGATCAATGGATATGGACGGAAAAATATGAACAGTACCAATACCATGAGACGAGACTCTAGACCCATCAGCCATTGTTACCGAGGGTAAATTATCCGGACATGACAAGGAAGAAAACAAGGACTTGTTACCAGTTATATGATCGGTGGCGCCTGAGTCAAGGACCCAAGATCCAAGGGAGTGAGTCAGACCAACAAAAGGTGTACCTGTGCGGGCAACAGATGCAGATGTAGTGGAACTAGATTGCTGACGATCCTCATACCATCTGAGAAATTCGTTGAAGACTACAGGGTTTTCTACAGTATTAGATGAAGTAGGATGGTCTGCAGGCCGAGGAGGTGGATCAGAATTAGCCATTGCTACAGATCGAGGAGGACGTCCATGAAGCGCATAACATCTATCAATTCTGTGGCCTGGCTTGCCACAATGCTCACATTTTGGTCGTCCTTTACCTGGCTTGTGAGACCGACTTTTATCATCACGTTGGGTAGCCATAACAGAGGAATCATCACTATGAGAAGATGTCTCAATGACTGGTTTGCTCGGAATACGCAAAAGAGCAGAACAAGTAGAAGTAAAGTTGGGTATGACTGGCGAACCCAAAATCTGATCACGGACATGGGAGGAATCATCAGAGAGTCCGTATAATGCCAACAACATGAAGAACTTTGATCGTTGTTCCAGTTCTTCAACAGGAGTGGAAGCAGGAGGTAATAGCTCATTAAAATCATGAAGGAGGGCATGAACTTTACCCAAATATTCTGTCATGGGACCAGGATTGCGCGGACCAATAACTGTAAATAGATCCTGACAAACACCATAAAGACGTTGGGTGTCATTCGTGTATAATAACTTTGCTTGTGCCCATACTTCTGAACATGTTTCATATGATCGAAACATTTGTTTCAAAGAAGAGTGAATGGTGGACTTTATGACGATGCATAGCTGGGCATCAATTTTCATCCAGCGGGAAGTGTCCTCTATAGTAGCACTAGTCACATTTTTAGTAAGGTGATCTACATACCCTTGACTCTTCAACCAAAGTTTGATATCGGATGCCCATGTTGCATAATTCGTGCCATCTAACTTGTCAATGGACAAGTGTACATTCACATAATTGGTGTATATTGATGAGACACCAGCAGAAGAAGATGAGGCACTAGCAGAGGTGGTTGTAGAAGAGGAAGAAGCCATGGAAAGGGAGAAACCCTAGAAAATTCAACGTGCTCCGATTGACGCAACTACCACAGATCCAGAAAGAGGGCGAGGAGGCGATTCGGATGGAGTGGTCGCCGGTCAATTCTGGAACTCCGGCGAGACTCCGGCGGGACTCCGGCGAGACTCCGGCGGGACTCCGGCGAGACTCCGGCAAGACTCCGGCGGGACTCCGGCGAGAGATGCGGAGGCTGCAGAGGCTGCGACCGTGGAAGAGGCTGGATCGGAACCTAAGCTCTAGATACCATATGAAATAGTGAAAGAGATGAGGGGAAATCTCCCTTGTGTTGAATATACACATAGGGTCCTTTATTTATAATAGAAGAAATATGGGCTAAGCCCAAAATACAAATAAAAAATATAAACAAACTAAATAAGAGATATAAACAAACTAACTAAAGATAAGAGATAAATATAAACTAAATATAATATCTCTAACACCTCCCAAGCCCGAAACCAATACCAAGCGCTTCCCTCCATGCTCATGGATGCCCGACGTACCTTTTCTTCCTCCATCACCCCATGTAGTTCGAAAAGCTTCTGAGCTTGATTGATCCAATTCAATGGGTCGAGTCCATCGAAGACTGGTAATTCCCCTTGATTATTATTACCTCCATTCATCCCTCTCATCAATTGTTGTAGATCACGCCTGATCACCGCTATCTCCTCCTTGATTCCCTCCACTGTAATCTCCAAATTGTTCAATCTTCCCTCTGTTAGACTTTCCATCGCTGATTCCCCTCTTCCTTGGATCTGGCAGGTCGGACCAAATGTTAGGTTCTTCTGATCAAGAACCTATAGAACGCACACAGTACACGCACCCAACACACAACTCAGAACTGTATAACCTTTGTATATTGCCAAACAATGATGAATACAAGATACCCAGAGAGCTTAACCCCTCCCCAAAGAACTCCAAGAGTTCCCGCAGAATCAATAAGATTTCCAAACTGACTCTCCCAAAGCACCCCAACCCCTTTTATATACAGACTTCTTCCTAACTACCAGTAGAGGCCTAACATAATCTGTCACCCTCTTTTTCATACTCCTCCAGTGAAAAGCCTGAGCGAGTCTCCTATACGTTCGATATACCCCCGAATGGCCCCCTATAGTCGAATCATAGAATTCTGCTAAAAGCTGGGGTATCCATTCAGACTTCTTTGAAAGCACGAGCCGTCCTTTAAAATGTAATCTCTCGTTCTCCATGGTGTATGCGGGATGGGAATCAGGATCCTGCTTTATCTCGTCCACTATTTTTTTCAGCCCTTCATCCTTCTCTACTTCCTCCATCAGCTCTTGAAAATCAGGCCAATATGGCCTGGATATCCCTTGCATCATCTTATCCCCTTCTCCCCCATCTTCACCTTTTTTAGACAATCCATCGGCCACTCTGTTTGGAGCTCCTGTTCTATAATAGATATCAAACTCATACCCCATGAGTTTTGCTAGCCAGTTCTGCTGGTTTTGAGTTGTTATGCGTTGTTCCAACAAATGTTTCAGACTTTTCTGGTCTGTAAATACACTGAAGCGCCTTCCTAATAGATACGGATGCTAGTGTTGAATGGCCAGCACCACTGCCATCAACTCCTTCTCATACACCGACTTGCCCAATGAACCTTCTGATAATGCCTTGCTGTAATAAGCTATGGGTTTCTTGTTTTGTGACAATACAACTCCTATTCCATTCCCGGAAGCATCACATTCCACTTGAAACGCCTGTGAAAAATCAGGCAGAGCTAGTACAGGAGCAGTAGTGATTGCCTTCTTCAATGCTTGCATGGCTGCCTCCACCATTATCGTCCACTCAAACTTCCCTTTTTTTAAGAGATGTGTGAGAGGCCTCGCGATCTTCCAATAATCTTTCACAAATCTTCTATAGTAACCGGTGAGTCCTAAGAAACCTCTCAGTTCTTTGATACATCTGGGCGTCGGCCAATCAGTCACCGCTGACACCTTCTCACCATCCATCTCCACTCCTTGCTTTGATATCATATGGCCCAAATAACGAATCTGTCTCTTACCGAACTCGCATTTCTATTTGTTCGCAAACAACTTATGCTGCCGCAGCACCTCCATCACTTGTCTGAGGTGATTTTCATGAGCTTCCCAAGATTTGCTCTACACAAGGATGTCGTCAAAGAAGACCAACACGTTCTTCCTCAAGAACGGTCTCAGCAATGAATTCATCATATCCTGGAAAGTGGCCGGAGCGTTTGTGAGGCCGAAAGGCATTATGGGGAATTCGTAATGTCCCACATGAGTCCGAAACGCTGTTTTTGGGACGTCTTCTTCCTTCATCCGTATTTGGTGGTACCCAGCTTTAGGATCCACCTTGGAAAAACAATATGCTCCATGAAGTTCATCCAGTAGTTCTTCAATCACGGGTATGGGGTATTTGTTTGGGATGGTAACTCTGTTTAGAGCTCTGTAATCAATACAGAAACGCCAGCTCCCATCCTTTTTTTTAACTAAAATAACCGGGCTAGAATATGGGTTGTTACTGTGCCTGATAATGCCCAAGCCAATCATCTCTTGCACCTGTCTTTCTAATTCAGCTTTCATCAGGTGAGGATATCTATAAGGCCTTACGTTTACAGGTTCGGTGCCCTCTTTAAGGGTTATCTGGTAATCAACCCGCCTGACAGGAGGAAGTCCCTGCACTTCTTGGAACACCACCTCGAATTCCTGCAAAATTTCATCTAGATTTTGTTTTTGCATGGGGGTTAAGTCTTCTTCCCTTAGCTGTCCGTCTGCTTTTTCAGCTTTATTAAGACCCCATACCACTGCCACTGTCTCTATCTCAGCTTCCTTTTGCAGCATTTCACGGGTAATTATTTTTTTCATTAATGTGATGTCCCCCCTTATCACCACCTCAACATCTGCCAACCCATACTTTAATGTCATATTCTTCCAATCCACCCTTATCTCTCCTAATTTTGCCTAGCACGCCACTCCCTACACTACATCCACTCCTCCTAACTCAAATATATAGAAATCCTCTCGCACTTCAGCTCCCTCCAACGCCACCGACAACCCTCTACAACACCCTTGTGTCTCCTTTCTCTGGCCATCTCCCAAACATACCCGATAGGGTGGCGTCTGCTCTTTCTCTAACCGCAATTCATCGACCAAGTGGGCTGAGATAAAATTATGACTCGCCCCGCTATCGATCAGTACGATGATCCTCCGGTCTCGAACCCATCCAGCCAGCTTCATGGTGTTGGATTGCGTCACCCCCCCCCCCGGTTGAATACACCGACAGCTCCATGCAGCGCTGTTATGCCTCCTCTGTCGTCTCCGCATCCTCCTTGTCCTCATCGGCTCCCATAATCATCACCTTGAGACTCCTCTCTGCGCAACGATGCCCGGGACTATACGGTCCGCCACAGTGGAAACAACGGCCCTCCTCTCTCCTCTTGAGATATTCCGGATATGGCAGTGTTCGCACTCCGCGATTCGGCCCGCCACCACCTGACGTGCTTTCGACTTTCGAACCGGCGGATCTGGTCGTTGCCTCTTTCTTCTGACCCATACCTCCGTTGCTCCTTGTGCGTCCCTCCAGTGCCCCCTGATAGATCTCTGTGCTAGCTACTGTTCCCCCATTGGCTGTGTATTTCCCCCACGTTGGTCTTCCTTTAGTCATCGCGCCTCCTTTGGTCACCCTCGATACCAACCCCGATTGCTCCACGTCTCGTGCCCTTTCCATCGCGGTTAACAGATCGCGAGGATCGTATGTTCGGACAAGATCCCTTAATTCTTCTTGGAGTCCCGCAAAGAAATACCCCAACAACTGTTCCTTCGTCACGCCATCCGCCTGAGCCACCAGGATTTCGAACTCCCGAACATATTCCGCCACTGATTCCCGTTGTCTCACCGCCGCTAATTTTTCGAAGATCGTTCCTCGGTGTCTACCTCCGAATCTCCTTACCATCGCCTCCGTTAAGGTTGCCCAGGTATGTTTCTTAACTTTCTTCCGCCAAAAGCGAAACCAGTAGTTTGCTTCCCCTTCCATACAAATGTACATCAGCTTCATCTTCTCCTTTTTGGTTACACTCCGTATTTCGAAAAACTTCTCTGCTCTCGCGATCCATTCCGTCTGATCAGTCCCTTCGAAAGTGGGTAATTCCACTCTCTTCATCCAACTCTTCTGTACGTCAGCGCTTTCTTCCTCCGATTCATCCACCAATTCCTACTCCTCCGACTCTCGACTTCCATTAACCGAATGACTGCTCTCCGAACTCCTCCCCTGGTTCCTTCTTCTCTCGTGTTTAACCAATCGTCTTCCATGGTCGCGATTCCCGTCTCGAGCCCTTCCTCTCAGCTCTGCTCGAATCTCTTCCAGCATGGCTTCCATGGACTCGAACTTTCCTTCCCACCTTTCCTCCAGTGCATTCATCCTGTTCTCCATCGCGCAACTCCTCCGATCTGGATCCGGCAGGTCGGACCAAACCTGTTAGGATCTTTTATGCAGTGAACCTCAACAATTATCTCACCACTCTTTCAACACTCAAACAGCAACAAAATAGTGAATGTATGTGTATTTCATGAATTCTGTAAAATGTGTGTAAAACAGAATTACAAGTATCTATACCCAAGGAAGCCTCCCTTCCTCCACTGGAAATCGTCCAGTCTATTCTTTTAAGTAAAATATCTGATAAAAAACCTCTCTTCACTTATTCTAGTACTATTTATACTCCCTTTCCTCCTCTAACAAACTTCTAACAGATATTCCCTCTTAATTTCCCTTCCCGCCTTTATTTCTCCTAACATACACTTTTATTCCTCTATCAGAAACCCAAATACTGACTTGCTTTTCCAACAATCCAACAGATATTCCCCCCATTGGTTTTAGCACTTACTATGTATCATATGCCAAAGGTGAAGCTACGATTTTGGATGGAGATGCTGCTTACAAGTGAAAGAATGGTAGATAATTACAGTGGATCTAGAAAACTTGAAATTAATTTATTCTATGAAGGAAGGAAGCTTACTAAATACATCAACAACAGAAGAAAGGTTGAAGAATCCCTAGAGCAAACATAAATTTTATGCTGACAGGATTTGAAGGAATTGGTTAGACATTTGGTGCATATATTTTTAGACCTGATGGTTTGCCATCTCCCATCAATTCCAACAGGAAGTCTCCTCTCAGTTTTCCAAGAACTAATTGTGCATGAAGTGCATCACCAGATCGGTTAATGGATGTACTAGAGTTTTAGATTGTAAAAGAGTAAAAATCATGCTGGAGTTGAGTTTATTGTTGGACCGATACACATTGTTGAAACTGAGATTAGAACAAATTTGGCAAGCCACAAAACCTTCTGTATAGCCTCCAATGTCTCTAATTTCAATGAAAGTGTTTGAGACTACAAAACCAATGTCTCTAATTTCAATGAAAGTGTTTGAGACTACAAAAAAGACTGGCAATTGGAAATGAATCAACCTTTTGGAAATTATTACCCTATCAACTTTGGGATTTACTTGAAAGACAAAAGCAAAGAGTTTTCTATTTTGGTAGATAGAGTTGTTGGGAGCTCCAACATCATAGATGGACAATTGGAACTAATGATCCATAGGAGATTACTTAAGGATGATTCTAGAGGTGTTGCAAGGCACTGAATGAAACAGTTTGCATCCATAATAAGTGGTTCGGAAATACTATTTTAGAATTGATCATGTAGGAGAGGGTGCTAGAGGGCATCGATCAATGGGTTAAGAGATATATTCATCCTTTCTTTTAGCTTGCGATCAATTTTCAAAATTCAACCTTGAAGACAAGGTTGTTCCAGTAGAGGCAAGTAATGATAGAAAAGTGGAATAATAAGGCGTGGAAAGTATACTATAGAAAGAAGTTTAAAAATTAGTTAGCTATTATTGAAAGGTTTAAAGAATAATTTTGATGTATATTTCAAAGAGTAGAGTACCATATATATGTCAAAATATATTTTGGGAAACTTTACATATTATTCCCATGTATTTGATTTGTTATATTTTCTGTATCTGGTTATTATTATCTTGCTATTATTACTAGAATAACAATCCCACAATTTTAGGGATTTGTTCCGTAGAATAGGCTGCTCATTAAATAAGCTCTTGTATACATATCTTGTGAATGTAAGGAGACATATAATAAAATATACACTGAATGAAACAATTTGCATCCATAATAAGTGGTTCGGAAATACTATTTTAGAATTGATCATGTAGGAGAGGGTGCTAGAGGGCATCGATCAATGGGTTAAGAGATATATTCATCCTTTCTTTTAGCTTGCGATCAATTTTCAAAATTCAACCTTGAAGACAAGGTTGTTCCAGTAGAGGCAAGTAATGATAGAAAAGTGGAATAATAAGGTGTGGAAAGTATACTATAGAAAGAAGTTTAAAAATTTGTTAGCTATTATTGAAAGGTTTAAAGAATAATTTTGATGTATATTTCAAAGAGTAGAGTACCATATATATGTCAAAATATATTTTGGGAAACTTTACATATTATTCCCATGTATTTGATTTGTTATATTTTCTGTATCTGGTTATTATTATCTTGCTATTATTACTAGAATAACAATCCCACAATTTTAGGGATTTGTTCCGTAGAATAGGCTGCTCATTAAATAAGCTCTTGTATACATATCTTATGAATGTAAGGAGACATATAATAAAATATACATTCTCTCTCCGAAATTTAAGATGGTATCAGAGCTCCCGATCCTTGGGAGCCTCTGACCGTGTATTTTCATTGCAGCCTTCGTTGCTGCCTAACCCTAGAGTTCCATCACAGCCTTCATTGCTGCCCAACCCTAGAGTTCCATCAAAGTCTTTGTTTTTGTGCCTTAATTGCACATTTTTGTAATGGCTGAAATGGAAAATGTAGACAAGTTCCAGAATAATGGAGAATTGCAGAATCTTCATTCAACTTATAGATTGAATGGAAAAATTTATCTTAAATGGTCTCAACTCATTAAGACCATTCTAAAAGGGAAAGGAAAGGTCAACCATCTCACTGATGATGCTCCTGCGGAAGAAGATGCCAGATTCAAGTCATGGGATGAAGAAGACTCCATGATCATGGCATGGCTATGGAACTCAATTGTTCCAGAAATTAGCAATACATGCATGTTCCTCACTTCTGCAAAGGCCATATGGATTGCAATAGAGCAAACCTACTCTAAGGCAAAGGACGCTGCCCAGATTTATGAGGTGAAAGTAAAAACAATGGCAGCCAAACAGGGCACTAAATCTGTCACAGAGTATGCTAATCAACTCAAATCTTATGGATGGAATTAGATCATTACAGGGTCATAAAGGCCAAGTGTTCTGAGGATTCAGCAATACATTGAACAAGATCGAGTGTATGATTTCTTGGTAGGCCTAAACCAAGAATATGATCAAGTCAGAATCCAAATATTAGGCAAGGAGAGGGTTCCTGGACTCAATGAAGTAATGACAATTATTCGGAGTGAAGAAAGCAGAAGGTGTCTAATGCTTGAGACCCCAATTGCAGATAATTCAGCTATGATTGTTGAAGGAGCAACAACCATGGTTGCAGAACAAAAAAAGGTAGGCCCTTTTCCAAGAACAGAGAAGAAAAATGAAGGTGTTTGGTGCACCTATTGGAACAAGCCACGTCACACAAGGGACAAATGTTGGAAGTTACATGGAAAACCTCAAAGCAAAGATTGGGGACACAAAGGAGGCCTTCCAAGGAGAGGGGGGCAAGCTCATGTTGTTGCTGGTCCTGAAAGTCAAGAAGAAGGATCTGTACAACTCAACCATGAGGAGTTAGAAAGAGTAAGGTCCTTTCTTAGTAAAATGGAAAAACCCACAGGTACGTGTTCATTGACATACTTTGGTAAGTTCCATTTTCTTATGGATTTAATGTCTCAAATACCCCATTTACCCACTATTAGATACTAGACTCTGGAACCACAGACCATATGACACCATTCCCTAAACAGTTCTCCACATATTCCCCATGTTCCAGCAGCAAGAAAATTTCTACTGTTGATGGAACCCTCATCACTGCAGCTGGACAAGGAGATGTCCAAATAACCCCAAACATGATACTAAAAAATGTTCTTCATGTCCCTAAGTTATCCACAAGTCTGATATCTATACAAAAACTTACCAAGGACCTCTTATGTGGTTTTTCATAACGACTCTTGTATATTGCAGGACAAGAAGTCAGGGAGGACAATTGGACATGCTAGAGAATGGAATGGCCTTTACTATATGGAAGATTTGAGTCTGCCCATTGAGAGTCACTCTCTAATATCTGAATCCTCCATGGCCAACAAAGAAAAAATCCAATTGTTTCATTGTCGTTTGGGACATCCTTCATTTCGGGTCATAAAGTTAATATTTCCTTCCTTGTTTAAAAATCTAAATCTAGAAGATCTTCATTGTGAGGTGTGTGAGCTTGCCAAACACAAGCGTGTACCTTTTCCTATCAGCAATAAAGTAAGCAATTCTCCATTTTATCTTATTCATACGGACGTGTGGGGTCCCTCTAATATTCCTAGTACTTTAGGGGCTAAATGGTTTATAACCTTTATCGATGATTGTACAAGGGTAACATGGCTTTTCCTTCTTAAACACAAATCTGAGGTCCAATATGTGTTGAGTGTGCAATGCTGCCTGACTTCCGGTAGTATAATTGTGAATGTGTGTCGATGCATTGCTGTAAGGAATAGTGGCAGTGGAAAGAAGTGGTTACTGGGTAGCAGTTACGTGAAGAGGTGGAAGAGGTGAGAAAGAATATTACAATTGGTATCAGCTAGCCGGGGATGATAGTGACCAACAAGGAATTGGAGAGCAGGATAGACTTTTTGGAAAAATGGTGGCAGAATTTAAAGAATCCCAAGAAGCTACTCAGAAATCTTTGTGTGGGCTATAACAAGTTGTTGAAAGACTGATCTCTTCGATGGAAGCCATGAATACTGCCAAGCAAATTGAACTTCCGCCTATAGCACATCAAGAATCTTTTCATTGTTCTGCTGTTCTTGCTATAACCCATTTACACTTTCCCAGTTTTGATGGGACAAACTTCAGAGATTGGCATGGAAGGAACCCCAGTTCAACAGAGAGCTCGACTACTGTTGCTCTTAATGGAAGGCAAAGCCTTTGCTTGGCAGAGACATTATGTTAAAACGTTTGATTTTAACCGGCAATCTTGGAAAAAAATTCTGCAGGATGTGGGAATAGGTTTGACGATGGTGTTTTTGATGATCCAGTGTCTGAATTGGCTTCTTTGAAATACGAAACTTCTTTAACTGAATTTAGAAAACTTTGATACTCTTTTAGCTAGAGTAATAATTTTGAAGAACTTGCTTTAATTCTTTTTCTTTCCGGATTAAAATTGGAATTCAAAATGTTTATATGTCTTCATAGACCACAATCCATTCAAGAAGCAGTTCGGTTGGCTCGCTTCCAAGAAGAAGTCTGTTAGGTATTCAGGTCAGAATCCTAACTAGCTCTCTTTCTCGCACACACTCAGGTATTTACAAATCGAAAAGAATGAATATTACGTGTTGTATTCACATCAAAGAATCAAGAATACAAAGAAACACAGGAGCTTAACCTCCTTCACTAGGTACAAGGTCAACAACTCACAAAGTCTCTAACAGTTTTACTGAAACAATTTGTTAGAAATATTATATTTAGTTTATATTGTGTTTATGTTAATTAGGGAAACATAGTACCTATATGTTTATTAGGGAAACCTTGTTCTTATTTTATTTTATTTTATTTTATTCTTACATATTCATTTGTATTTGGGCTTAGCCCATATTTCTTCTATTATAAATAGAGAACCCTATGTGTATGCAAAGACACACAAGGGAGATTTCCCCTCATCTCTTTTCACTATTTCACATGGTATCAGAGCAAGGTTCTCTGATTCTTTAGCCATTGTCTTCGCTGTCTGCCGGCGGCCGGCCGCCATGGTCGCCGGCAGCCCCTACTAAAAGTCTTTCAACCTATGTCATTCTGCTTCAGCCAAGAAAGGCCACTGCCTCCACTGTGCATCACCGCTACTCGCCGTCGGTCATCATCCTTCGTCGCCATCCGTCACCGGCCACCGCTGCCGGCACCGTCTCCGGCCACCGTCACCGGCCGACCACCGTCTCCGGCCACCGCCTCTGGCAGTCGTCTCCGGCCGTCGTCTCCGCTCAACGCGCCTCCACGCACTGTCTTTATCCGACAGATCTCGGTCGCGTACTGTTCACGTGCCGCTGTTCCGGTGTCGGAATCACACAGCGCCACTGCCGGTCTTCTCGCCAGAGCTTCCTCTCTCCGGTATGACCCTTCAAAACAGCCATTGTTGCCATCGTCATTGTCTTCAGCATCTTCGTCTTCTCACCGCACACTTTCGCATTGCGGAATCTTCCTCTCGTATATGCGTTCTGGTGTATGCCTCCATGAATGGGTTCTAATTCCCTTTTCTCGTGCTGCACTGATTGGACCTTCTTGCCATTCGCTGCTTGTGCTGCCACTGCAATCAGTCACTGCTGTCACAATCTGTTGCCAGTCCTACCTCTACTGCTTTCGCTATCTTATCTTTTCTGAAAAGTCTTCAAGGACAGTTAGTGGTTAACACCAAGAGATTTCAACACTAAAATTATGACCCCTTTGTTTTTGTTTTTTGGGTGCTTTGATGAATAAGAGCTCATTATGATCTTCCACTTTCACGGTCTGTCATCGGCGCGCCGTCATTTCCGCTGTTCGTTGTGAGGGGGAGTATGAACCAAGTTAGGCAGACTCCACTAGTCAGTGATGACATTCCCTGTAGTTTTGTTGCTTTTAGCCACTACAGAACCCATCAGTGAGTGATGGCATTCCCTGTAGTTTTGTTGCTTTTAGCCACTACAGAACCCATCAGTGAGTGATGACATTCCCTGTAGTTTTGTTGCTTTTAGCCACTACATAACCCATCAGTGAGTGATGGCATTCCCTGTAGTTTTGTTGCTTTTAGCCACTACAGAACCCATCAGTGAGTGATGGCATTCCCTGTAGTTTTGTTGCTTTTAGCCACTACAGAACCCATCAGTGAGTGATGGCATTCCCTGTAGTTTTGTCGCTTTTATCCACTACAGGCCCCGTCAGTCAGTGATGGCAATCCCTGTAGTTTTAATGCAAGCCCCATCCTTACTTGATGGCAATCCAGTCCCTGGAGTTTGTCATTGTTCTCCTTTGTCAAAGTCACTCCACTTGAAGTTTCATGGTGCTATTTGAAGTTTCGCAGTTGTCCACCACTGTCCATAAATTGCTGTTAGTTGTTCGTCGACATGTGATTACGCATCTGTTTGTCGCACACTCTTGAAGACAAATCATATATTTCAAATTGAGTTTATTTATTCCAAGCTTGGTCCATACAATCTGTATGCTCCAGCTTGAGGGAGAGTGTTAGAAATATTATATTTAGTTTATATTGTGTTTATGTTAATTAGGGAAACATAGTACCTATATGTTTATTAGGGAAACATTGTTCTTATTTTATTTTATTTTATTCTTACATATTCATTTGTATTTGGGCTTAGCCCATATTTCTTCTATTATAAATAGAGAACCCTATGTGTATGCAAAGACACACAAGGGAGATTTCCCCTCATCTCTTTTCACTATTTCACACAATTAAAGGGTCCTTATATAGACCCTGTTCCCGCCCTACTTGACTGTTATGCCGTTAGGTAACAGTCAGGTATTATTCCTCACCCTTCTCCTCTCATAAATCCTCCAAGTCCTAACAAAGTCTTACAAGAATTCCCTAAGAAGTTGCAGGGACCGTCTTCGAGAATTGTGGATGATTCAAGCAGACCTCACGGGATTGTACTCAATGCTTCAACTTCTTTGTGATTCCCTGTCCATATATTGATTTGTACTGCTGCTACAAAAAGTAATAATAGGACTTGAGGTCAAGTCCTGTGTGTAGGGGTGGAAATTTGTTATAACCCTTTGTTTAGAATAGTTTTCTGTTAGTTGATTTGTAACAAATCTGTTGTTATTTGGGGTTATAAAATCCCTGGTCATTGATAATGATAACGAGAAAGAAATATTCCAATAGTTTGTGTGTTGAGTGTGCAATGCTGCCTGAGTTCCGGAGTATAATCGTGAGTGTGTGGGGTTGCATTGCTGTAAGAAACAATGGTAGTGGAAAGAAAGTGGTGACTAGGTACCAGTTACGTGAAGAGGTGAGAAAGATTATTGCATAGGATTCTTTTCATGTGGATGATGGGAGGGAGGATAGTTGTTTTGTGACAGGGAATGCCCTGTGTAGGGAAGTATTTTCCTTTGTAAACCTGTGTTTGGAAGTTTACTGAAATTAATACAGTTTTGAGGGACTGCCCATACAATTTCTCTCCTGCATTTTGTCTTCTTTTGAAGGTTCCGAACTAGTACTTTGATTCTTTTGGTTACCATTAATATTACTTCAGTGTTTTAATTCTCTCATTTTCTATTTTCAAACTTCTTTCTTAAAAGTACATTTATGCTTCCAAAGTGGCATATGTTCATTTAATAATGAATTTAATTTGTATGATCTGATAGTGTAAAAGTTTTTCACATTATCATCTAATCACAGATTGTCATGAATGAGAAAAATTGTTGATTTTTGTAATAATTACCTAAAGGTAATATCTAGGGTTATTTCTAATTGATTGGTAGTGTAAAATTCTTTATATTGATAGTTCATGAAACTTTGACTCTTTAATAATTACTGTGCAAAACAATTCAACTATCAATTAAAGCCATTCCCCGAGCATTCTCTTATCTTCCTGAAACTTTTTCTATTTCCTAAGTTTATGAGCATACCTTAATCTCCTTTAACTACCAGAATTTACCAACATGAAGGACTGCATCTCACCTCCCATATCCTAAGTTTAAGACCAAATGCACTTTGGATAACTTTTTCCTACTTACGAATCTTTGGTATTTAATTCTTTCTAAGATAAGGGAAATTGATATAAGAAAAGTCAGTGATTATTCCAAGATTTGCATTCTGGTATTGCTTTTATGCACTAATTCTTTCCTTTTCTCAAATGAAGATATTCTTAAATCTTCTTACGAATCATATTTGGTATCTTGGATGGGAATTATTTGATCATATTCTTTTATTCAGCTTGTGCATGGTGAAATTGTTGTGCAGCCCATCTTCAAGTTTTGCTTTAACGTATGCACTCGTGTTATAGGGGAGACTCAGTTCTGGAGCTGGCGCACAATTGTCACCAAGTTCCTCTTCTGCATTTAGTCAGAGTCCTAGCCCTTATTCTAATCAGAATCCAGGGTCAACATCCATACTCGTTGATTCATATGAACCTAATCAGAGTTTCTCCAGTCCTGGAACTACAGAAGTTACGTCTGATATATTCATTCTGAACAATAAAATGGATCACATGGATGGAACCGATGCAGAATCAGGAACCTCATCTGAGCTTGAAGTTACTCAAGCTTTGCGTCGACTGGAGGTACAATTAAGTTTGAATGAGGACAGCTTTGAAAATATTTCTCCCTTCTGCAATAAGCATGAAACTGCCCACGATTCAAACCCTCTGGACAATCAAAGGGTGATCAGCAATCAAGAGCAATCTGCTGCTTTCACTGGACGTGATAATCAAGGGCTATTTTATGATGAATATAATGGAAGACAAGGTAAAACAAACTTCAGCTGTTGAGAACACATTGTTTATATTAGTGAAATATCTGAATGCATAATCTATATCGTAATTTAACCTGTTTGCATACATCGTCTTCTACTTATGTAGAACTGCTTGCTGCATGCCTTGCTAATTTTCTGTAATTTGTTGTTGGAAATTTATAGCATGCCTTGACCATCTTGTTTTGTGTATCTGTTTAACTGTTTAATTTTCTCATCGAAACCTAATTCCCCTATGAATGTTAATAGAATTGGATTCTTATTATGAGCTATATAACCATAAAAAGATGGCTCTAAATATCTACTCACATTTAGGTTTCTTTGAAATTGACATTACTCCAGTAGACTTTATAAAAATATAAAAAATGTGGAATAGTCTATAAATGTTTGATTGGAAAATTCCATACGTTACATTAGTATGATTTTTTTTCTCTCCATTTTTGTGGTTGATAAAGAAAATAAAACAATTGTAGTAGTCTTGATAAATTGTCTGTGGCTGACGAGTACTTGAGTAAACCTCTACTAATAACAAGAAAAGGTTGTGTTGTTATTTTAAAAGAGGCTGCAGAGATCATAACACAGCATACTGACACTATGGTGATGGCCAAACTGAATTAAGATTCATTTAAACAAGGAAAAATACTACGTTTTTTGAAAAATTCAAGGAAAAACACTGAAACAGCTTCAAAATATACTTAGACAGTAGATTGGGAGCTCAAAATTAGTCTCAAAAAGGGTAATCTGGGTTTCAAATGTGTAACAAGAGATTCGAAAGGAGCTTTCTGTCGATACCAAATGGGCCTTTTTAACAACACCTTTATCAAAAGTTATGGTTGTTTAAAGCTCACTTGCCTGTTCAGAATCTAAAGGTTGTATTTTTTGGTTTTTGCCACACTTCTCACTCGATCATATGTTATTATTTGTGGTCAGAAGTGTTTGTATGACGTTATTATGGTTTTTGCTCTGCTCAGTTTTTCCTTGTAAATTAGTATTTCATCCGATCAAGCCCTTCATTTATAACTTTAATATTTCAAATTTCAACTGAAATTCAGCTCCTTGTAGTTTTGTTTTATCCTCTTCATTGTGGAAACATCACCTAGTAAGAGGGCAAGGTAAAAGATGCTAAAAGTGTTTATTTTTACAGGTGATGGAGTTGAATGCTATCATGAACTAATAGACCATGGTTACCCAGATGAAAATGAAGAGGCTTTATGGACAGGGGTGCTGGAATCGTGCAAGTCCTCAACTGCTGTCAAGTTACCTCCGGAAAATGTATACATGGCAGCTGAAAATGTAAGTGTTTCTTGGACTTCATAAAATTTATATGATTTTGAAATTTATGTTTGTTCAGATGTTGAATGATCCTCTTGTGTTTATGCAATTCTTAAATTTTTTTCTCAAAGCAGGAAAATTCAGTATCTTTTTCGAGAAGGGTACAAGTACCAGTTTCCAAACAGGAAGAGAATCACTGGCTCAACTTCAACAGTGATAATTCTCAAAGCTGTATGATATAATTTCACCTTTTTTAATTTACTATTTTTGGTATATTTTAGTGTTTCTTCAACTTCTGATTCCCCACCATGTTAGCAGCCGTTTTCTCACCACCTCAAGGGGTTGATGAAGTCAAATTTCCTGCATATTCTTCTGTGGTGGAAACACGAGTAACTAATTCTGGCTACTATGAAACATTGTTTGACCAAAGCCAAATTATAGCACCTCTAGATGCAGATTCAAGCTTGACTATTGCACAAAAACAGAAATTTACCATTAAGACATTCTCCCCAGAATGGGGTTATGCCACTGAGACCACAAAGGTTAGTGCCTTCAAATCCAAACTCCTTGCATCCCCAATGCAACGATTTATTACTCTTTGCATTAGTTTCATCTTCTAAACAATGAAGTGAAAGTGCTCATTCATTTGGTAGTGATATTTTAAAGCAATTATTTATAAAACTCGGTCTATATATAAATAATTAGGCTAGAGAAATGTTGATCAAGCATGTGTCTTTGTACAAGCCGAGGATCTCTTTTTCTCTTTCAGCTTTCTTATCTTGATGTTATATTTTGTGTTGATTTTGTCCAAATTGGATTCCTAAAGCTCCATACTATATGCGTAGGTCATCATTGTTGGGTCTTTTCTATGTCATCCATCAGATTCTACCTGGGCATGCATGCTTGGTGATGTTGAAGTTCCTGTTCAGATAATTCATGATGGTGTAATCTGTTTTGAAGCTCCTCCTCACTTTCCTAAAAAGGTTACACTGTGCATTACTTCTGGAAACCGGGAGTCCTGCAGTGAAGTCAGAGAGTTTGAATACCGTGATAAGACTTATAGTTGCACCCAATGTAATCAATCGAAAACAGAAGCTACTAAAAGTCCTGAAGAGCTGTTATTACTTGTTAGATTAGGACAGATGCTTCTTTCTACATCAACAATAAAGAATGACCACATAGAACCCGGAATTCCTCTCATAAAACAGAAAGCTGATGATGATTCATGGAGCCATATTATAGAGACTCTTCTAGTTGGCAGTGGAACATCGACTAGTACTACTGATTGGCTTCTTCAAGAGCTTCTAAAGGATAAGCTTCAACAGTGGCTTTCTTACAGATCTCAGGAAAGAGATGAAGAGACAGGCTGCTCTTTGTCCAAGAAAGAGCAAGGCATTATTCACATGGTTGCTGGATTGGGTTTTGAGTGGGCCTTGAACCCTATTCTTAGTTGTGGAGTTAACATAAATTTCCGTGACATCAATGGGTGGACTGCCCTTCATTGGGCTGCCCGTTTCGGAAGGTAATGGAAATCTAGAGGGCTTGCTACTTTGTTATTTACTGATTATTTAGCTTTGGGCAAACAACACGTGCTTGGTAAAATCTGTGGATAAATTTTTAATTTTCTTTCCTTGGGAGAATAGAAAACAAATGGAAGGAAAGATAACAAGGACAACGGAGAATAAATTATCTGATCTCTTATTGACGGCATAAAGCACTAAATGCAAGGAAAAATATATGATAAGTTGATAGGTACCCAAACTTTATTATATCCCAAAGAACTCCAAGACGGGTTCTTAGATGATCTTGCAAAGAGACCAGACGGTTTGATCTGCACCAGAAAGTAGAACAGGCACACACAACACCAGGTCTTTTGAGAGGACCTGTCTCTCCCTTCCCTTTGTCTATCAAACAACACAAACTGCAGAAAACAATCCCCCAAACAGACTTTATAATAATCTGACACACAACAAACCCACCACACGGACTGCTGTCACTCTTATTGTTTCTAACATATACTTTCCCCCTAACCTATCAATACCCCTCCATGAAGTTTCACCTTGTCCTCAAGGTGAAAAAGCATGAAACTCAGTATTGATAGCTGTAGCAGCTTCCTAACTGTTTTCAATCTGGAAATTCTTTATGGTAGCAAATTCCCCTAACTCCTGAATTTCCTCTTCTGAAATAAGCAGCATATGGAGCTGTGTATTTTTGCAAGTCTGATTAGGCCCAAACTTCTGATCGCATCTGAAATATAAGTCCTTTTTTATCTTATCTTGCAATTCTTCTTGGGACAATTTCCTAAACAGTGCCCCTCTTTGTTGAGTCCTAGCAGGAGAACTAAGGATGGTGCTCAAAGAGCCATTGCTCACTCCACTTCCTCTGTTGGAGTTGGTACAACCCACTGAATTTCCCCTTCCTTTGAGTAACTAAGAGTAGGTGGCAACTGTTTGTAGGTGTTACTTTAGAGCTACACAGCAAGAGATTTCCCCTTGCTGGTGACTCTAACCTTTTCTTCCACCATTTGAGCCTTCATCATTAAGTCAACAAGATTCTTGGGCTCATACAGCTCAACCTCATCCTTTATTTCTTCCTTCAAACTATTCAAGAATATGCCAATCAAATAATTTCAAGAACCTCGCATATTGTTCAAATTGCTCAATATACTCTTCCATCTGCCCAGTTTGGTGAACCCCAATCAAGATTTCAAAAGGATTTTGAAGCATTGTTGGCTGGAACTGTCGAACAATCGCCCCTTTGAAAGCCTCCCATGTGGGATTTGGATTGTAGGTTTCCCACCATTGAAACCAATTTAGGACTTTCCCCTCCAAAGCAACCACAACAACCTACATCCTCTCCTCCTCATCGACTTCTTTCAATCGGAAATACCTCTCCAACCTGTTAGCCTAGCCATAAGCCTCCTCTCTTGCAAAAACAGGAATGTCTAACTTCCTCCATTTAGCAGAAGTCACGCCTGAACCTCCTCCTTCATTATTGGGATTGCCCTCACTGCCTCCCTTGGCAACAAAAGCACTATCCTCTGTATGTTTATCAGAGGATGCTAATCTTTCTACCACCACCATCAGCCCTTAATCATCTCGTCCAATCTTTGGAACCATCTTTGATTCTCATGTTCCTGTTCTTGCACTATTCTCTCCGGTCCCTCTAATCTTGATTCCATTCTCCTATTCACCATGCCCTACAACCCTCACAGCACCAAAAAAGTGACTCTGAATACCAATTGATAGGTAGCCAGATTTTATTATCTCCCCAAAGAACTCCAAGACAGGTTCTTGGATGATCTTGCAAAGAGACCAGACAGTTTGGTCTGCACCAGAAAGTAGAACACACACACACAACACTAGGTCTTTTTAGAGGACCTGTCTATCCCCTCCCTTTGTCTATCAAAGAGCACAAAAACTGTAGAAAACAATCCCCAAATAGACTTTATAATAGTCTGACACAAAACAAACCCTCCACACAGACAGTTATAACTGTCTGTCCCTCTTATTTTCTCTAACATATACTTTTCCTCTGAACCTATCATAAGTTCTCTAGATACTCAAGTCTGAAAATTGAATTTCTAGAGATGCAAACTGTGTTAGGAAATTAAATGTAGAATTCATGACAACATTGAGGGTTTAATAAACCCGCATGTAGCATGATTTCTTATCATCAGAAATTAATTGCCTTATTGGTCATGTGTGTATAATCAATTAAAGCAAATGTGGGCTTTATTTCTAGTTAGTAACAATAATTGGTTCATCTAGTCTTCTGCTAGAACTGATGATCATATCATGAAGTATAATTACCTGTTCCATTTTAAAGTATTTGGATGTTATTTTCCTTAAGCTTTGTAATACCATGTAGGGAAAAAATGGTTGCTTCACTTGTAGCTTCTGGAGCATCTGCTGGAGCTGTGACAGATCCAACTGCACAAGACCCAATCGGAAAAACTGCTGCATCTATTGCAGCCAGCAATGGGAACAAGGGACTAGCAGGATATCTTTCAGAGGTAGCTGTAACAAGCCACCTATCATCACTTACATTGGAAGAGAGTGAGTTATCTAAAAGTACTGCCCAGCTTCAGGCAGATATGACTGTGACCAGTGTCTCCAAGGAAAATCTTGCTGCCAATGAGGATCAGGCGTCACTCAAAGATACCTTGGCTGCTGTAAGAAATGTAACTCAGGCAGCTGCCCGGATACAATCTGCTTTTCGGTCACATTCTTTTAGAAAACGGAGAGCAAGAGAAGCAGCTGCTGGTGTAGATGGTACGAGTATAGGTGGCTTTGGTAGCATTCCAGAAATTTCTGCTTTGTCAAAACTTGCCTTTCGAAACTCACGCGAACATAATTCAGCTGCTTTATCAATTCAGAAGAAATATCGTGGTTGGAAAGGTCGCAAAGATTTCTTATCGTTGCGCCAAAAAGTAGTGAAGATACAGGTATAATAAATGTCAACTTTAGAGTTTGCATGGAATAAATGAATACCAAGAACTACGTGCATAGTTTTCATTCTTTGCAGGGTGAATAATTTTGATTTTAAAACCAAACAATGGCGTGCATACTTTGATTTTTAACACCGTTAATGTCAACCTCTTCCGAATTTATATTGGACAGGCTCATGTGAGGGGTTACCAGGTTAGGAAGCATTACAAGGTAATATGGGCAGTTGGAATCCTGGACAAGGTCGTGCTGCGATGGAGAAGAAAAGGAGCTGGTTTACGAGGTTTCCGACAAGAGATGGACATCCATGAAGATGAAGATGAAGATATTCTCAAGGTGTTCCGAAAACAGAAAGTGGATGTAGAAATTGAAAAGGCCGTTTCACGGGTGCTGTCCATGGTCGACTCACCAGATGCTCGTGACCAATATCATCGAATGCTTGAGAAATATCGTCAAGCTAAGGTAAATAAGTTTAAAAACGACACTGTCAAGTGTTTGCCTTTTATCAGAGTGGTCACTATCTCTTCGGCATCTCTTAGTTTGCCACTATATGAAAATTTTAGACATTGTATTGCATGAGGCTTCCTCTATAGGGAATTTCGTACTCAATCTGTTTGGATACAAAACTAGAAGAACTTGAGTGTTTTAATACTCTCTATGTTCTCTGTATCGACACTCTAAATAACCTTTTAGCTTACATCCTAAAAGATCCAAAGTAGTAAACATACATTGTAAAGCTAACAACTATTTTTACTATAGAGTACATTGCTTTATGCTGTCAATGCATAACTTGTGAATTATTTGGCAGGCTGAACTTGCTGGTACGAGTGACGAAGCATCATCAACAACTTCTGTGGGGAATGCCTTATTTATGGAGGATGACTTCTATCCATTTCCATAGCCGTGCTAATCTTCATTCTTTTGAATGATTAATTTCTGAATAACCATTTCGACGGGCTTTGTGTTTTAGATGCTTATAACAAGCTGACTTGTTAGTTTGAGACAGTCTTGATTGTATAGTGATAATGACGTTGAACACTGTTGCTTTGTAAAATATAAAATTGTGTTGAATGCAAGTAGAGTGGCGTTTCAAATTGAATGCATAGCATTTCCGTAAGTTGCAGATGATATCTGAAAATATAATATTAGTAGTACCGTCAACATTGTTCTAATTGTTAGTGTCGAACTCAAGCAACACTCGCTCTGAGGTGTTACCACGTAAACAATTCCCAATAACTAGAATGTTAAAAGAGAGGTTTTCTTACTCGTTTACTTCATTTTAATCTCAAATTTGACAAGTCTGTATGGAAGCCATGGCCGATACAGACTTGATTTGATCAACCCTCATTGACATCACCGCAAATACAATTCAAATTCACATTGCAGGATAAAGGGGCGAATCGTATTTTGATTTAACTCTTGTATCTGTAACACTACCGATCAGCATCATTATCTTCAGTGAAATGAATTTTGGATTAACAGAAAATAGTCAACTAGAGTACAGTGTCCAGAAAATAACCACTATTCAAGTTTGAAACCTGGTCCTCAACTATTATGCTATTGAAGTTAATATATTTACAAATCAATAACCCCAAATAACATCTAAATTGATTAACTTTTACGGGTAAGAGAAAAGACAAACAGCCCTCTTGATATGAGAGATGCTTGAATAAACGTCATTGGTTCCTTAGGTCAACAAAAACATTATGTTATAACTGCAAGCATAAACAAATTAATAAAGGGAAAATGGATCAAGATGCTTTGATCCAATATTTCAGATCACAAATATATTAAAGTTTTCAATCTCCAATACCCAGTAATCTTTCAACAATTTATCCTTGAAGATTTTTTCAAATCAGTCATGACAGCAAATTCTAAACACAGCAGACGATTAAGGATTCAACACAATCAACCAAAAATAACCCTTTTTCAATTTCAAATGTCCAATCTGAAACAGCTAGCTATAGGGCAAACTTCTTCTATGGCCTTTCAGCTCATGTATTTGATGGTCTATCTTCATGCATAGTTCAAACGGAATATATCATTCAACACATAATAGCTTGCCTGCGGAGTTGGCATCAAATGGAACATCTGAAAAGAGAATGAAAAATTTAGTGATTGACTGAAATTAGATAAACAGTAGAGCAAGAAAAAGAGAGGATATGCCCACCAAAATACAAGTATTTCTACGTACACATGAAAAATATAATATACAATTACCAGTATAAGTGCACAAGTATAGAAAAGAATAATAAAAACTTGCTATGGATGTAAAAACTTTAGGCAAAATTCCCCTTCCACACGTAGGTAACATTTTAGTGAAAAAACAGGAGTTTGACAAACCATCGTTTCCCCCTTCAGAATCATGAATTCAGCTACTCTAACAAGAGACAAACACTTCTAAGTTCAAGGTACCTAAACTTAATCCTTTTCTAAAATTACAAAGAAGATCGCTAAAATATCATTAACAGAAACCACTTCATTCATGATTCATTTAAGATGGAGAACCACCCCCCATCTATTGATCATTTTAACAGAAAACTTTCCAGTTCTTCTTTGTTTTCAGAAAGTTATAAGCTCCTTAAATTTATTGATAGGTAGAACAAAACATATTAGTGACAGCTAAGTAGTGACAAAAAAAAACCTGGCTAAATTAAATCTAAAGAGAGAAGTAATTCTCAACACAGAGGACCGCTGCAAATTTGCAGGTCACCTACTAGAAAGGATCAATGCTTAACTCCCAAATAAACTCCATCATTAACTTTAACATCTGCTACTAACTGCCAACTTCCAGTTGTTTGTTCTGCTAAGGATCATTGATTTTATTTTCTTACGGAGACAATGTTGGTAGAGAGAGTGAAAGTTAATGCGGCACCAAGACAATACCCCACTCATAATCCCACCTAGTTACAGAGAGGTCCGAATTGAACGAGTTCTACTAATAGATATTGAAATTTCATTGAATTTGGAGCCTCTAGTATAATTCTTGTGGATTCCATTGGAACCTAGTGAGAATGATAGGAAGTAATCAAACTGACAGCAATTGATGAAATAAAACAGTTGGAGGACTCCCACAAGCTTTTAAATTGAACTCAAATTCAATCTAAGTTGCAATTTGGAAGAGGGGAATTTTAGATAACCTACCCTAGCACTGATGAAAGTACAGTAATTTTTCTTGCAAATTGATATCAACGAAAAAGGCAAGAACAACTCATGCGGAAAAAAGTTGAGCTCGTGAAACATTTCCAAAACATCTGAGAATTGAGACCTTAAGGAACTTATAAGTTGTCAACAATGTGATTGATGGCACGACAAATAATAAGGAGAACCAGGTTGCCTTTGGATATCCATCAGATGTTTTGTAGTCCAATCCATAACCACCCAAAAAAAGAACTCTGATCCTATCAATAAAGTCCATTAAAATTAAAATGAGAATACAAAAAGGATTAATAATTGTTTTGCCACTTTCAATTCTAAACACACCTTGACCAACATTGGTTGGCACAAATACCCACATTAAGAGAAAAGTATCCACATTCTGTACGCTAGGGGCCCCGATTAATAACATGTACCAATACTATGATTACCAAAAAAGAAAACCTAGACTATACAGTTAACCTAGATTTCCAATCACAAACCGGCAATGATTCAAATCCATTACTATCATTCGATAACCTTCCTAATTCCCCATTCACCCGCTCTCTTCTCACCCTCACACATTCCGCAGTCAGTAGCATTAATAACAACCTAAAACGTGCCCAAACTTAACAATTTATGTTTCGCAGAGGAACAAGCCAACATTTTCAACGAAATAAAAACAGGTAAATTCAAAAGCAACACGCGATCACACAGGCCGCCCCTCAGCAATTCAACGCAGAAAGAGAAAGAGAGAATCAAATGAAAGGAAATCAGATCGAAGCGGAAATGGATGATGGATCGGAGTGTGAAGAGAACCCTAAGACAGAGAGAGTGTTGTTGACCTGGCTGAATTTGAGAGTGTGTTGTTCGCCGGCGAGCTGGAGGCTGCCGCTGACGAAGACGAGCATGCCGCCGCTGGCACCGGAAGGTTGGCAGTCGACGGTGGAGATGGAGTGGTGGCACTGCTGAAAAGGGAGGGAAGTGAGCTTGGCGACGATGTTGGAAGCGCCCTGGATCTTCTGGCCTTCAAAAGTGAGCATGGAAGCATCCTGGTAGAGACCGGCCAGGCTTTGGCGGTTGTTGTCGAAGGTGCTGTAGTAGTGATCTACGAATGCCTTTGCCAAATTGTCTGGATCCATCTCTACCACTCCCACACTCTCTTTCTTTCCACCTCCTTATATACCCTAACTTCTTTTTACACCCTTTAGCGTATCTTTTACGTTCGTCCTACATATAAAGATCATCTATACAGTTAATCATCATCATTCAATTAATTCAAAATGTTAATAAGATTTATATTTAGATTATAAAAATTTCTGTTCCTATATATATAATCATCACAGATATTTTTTTTTATTACCTTTTATGGTATTGTAATTATTTAACAAAGCATTTATAAATTTTCATCAAATTTGTAATAAAAAATAGTTCTAAATTATTTTAATTTTTATTAATTGTTATATTTATGAAATAGAAATGGTTTTAACATTTATGAGTAGTTTTGTACATAATAGAAACTACGAAATTAGTTAATAAATATAGGGATATAAGCGTAAAAGAGTTTTTGTATATATATATATTGATAATGTTAGGAAAAAAAATATTATGGAAGATTGACTATACGGTTATTAATTTAAATTTTAATTATTTATTATTAATTAATTTTGCATTGAAGATATATTTTTGAATTTTACCTGGTTAAATTTTTTTTTTCCAAATATAAATTGAACATGTTAGATAAAATTATATTTAAATTGCTAATTTTCTTCTTTTAAGTTTTATAAGGAACTTTAACATGACACAGGATGCAAGTAACAACAACTTTGTTGAATTATTTCTAACTGTTAATTTCACCATCCAATTCCATTCAAGATTTACTACAATTACAGAGTTTAGAACACTTCATCGTGACGTAGAAAATATGCTTCTAAAGTTGGCTATTTGTTGAGATTGTTGATAAGGGAAGCACTAGTTTAGCTAAACCTTAATCTCAGAGTATTTCTAGTTTTTTATGATGACAACACATTATTAATAACACATGTACTAATTTGTGTTACATGTTCAAAACTTTCTTATGTATGAATTCTTGAAGAACATGTTTGTGTTGATTTTGTATATGTGTGCATATTCACTGTTTTCTACATGAGATATCATATGTGATTGCATAACATATGTTTTTAGAAAAGCAAACCACATGCAATTAGTTGAACTTATATTGTGTAGTAAAACTGCAAGTTTTAAGTCGACTTCATTATTAAGCAAGTCAATTAAAACTCGTGACTTTGCACAAATTTTCAAAAACAGTGTTGTGAATATTTTTGCAAAGAAAGATTTTCAAAACTGCATTAAAGTGACATAGTCGACTGTTGAAAGGCTTTTGGTCACACAAATGTCAACAAAACCTAGTCCCCACTAATGTAGTATAGGGCTGACTAGGGATCAATCCAAGGGCTTGGCAAAATCAAGTTTAGAATTATAGAATTGAGCCTATTTATTTATTTACTAAAACTAGGTGGGGAAAAAATTGAAATTCCAAACTAAAACTATACTAATCTTCAATTCACAGTAACAAAAAAAACTGAAATTAAAATGGAAAAGGAATCCTATAATATGAGATAGAGTTGCAATTTCACAAATAGAAAATAGGTAATTAGACCTAAAGATTGCATATCAAAATAAAAGGAAAAAAAATTAGAAAACTAATTCTTCACTACTAAAATAAACCTAACTGGATAAAATCAGATGAAGAACTATAAAAGAGAGGTACAAAATCAAAGATGGAAATCAGAATTCAAAGCCAGGATGTAGAATCAATAGTTCAAATGCTGAAAATTAAAATTCGCGTGCAAGAAATGAAGAGCAATCTAAATCAGAACTAGAACATGAACATTGCAGAACATCAAATCTAAAAGTAGAAATCAATCAAAAGTAAACAAGAATCAACTAAGAATCTCCAAGAAATTATTACAGCAGTAAATGAAATCAAGTAAAATTGCAGAAATGGTAAACTGAACATGAGCGAAATTGATAAGCGAGAAAGTAGAAATTGAACAAGTAATCGAAAGAAACTTCAATGCTTTATTGTAATCAAAAGCTAAACTTACAAAAGTGTACCATGAACACTAGAGAACACTCACAACCTGTCACCCTCGTGAGCAAAATCTAGTGCAAGAGACAATCTTTAACTCTAAGAAAGCTTCGAATCTAAAACTAAAGCGAAAGAATTGGAAACCCTAAGCTAAGCGCAGGTCTAGAGCGTATAGTCGAGAGCGGTGTCTGTCACCCACCACTTGTGTCTTTACAATGCTACAAAACCTCCCTTTTATAGGGAAAGTTCGAAAACAGAAAAAGAAAGAAAGGGGGACAGGGGAATGAAAAAAAAAAACGAACCAAGTCTCTAGAATCATCTTCAACTAACTCTGATAGCAACCCTTTGCTCTTCAACTATTCTGCTTCAATCGATCCAGCTCCGAAAACCTCAGATCACGATTCTGCTTCTCCGGCCTGATTTGCTTTCTGGGCCAGCTTCCTCTTGGGCCGTGGAGCTCCTGGCCGGGTCGCGACTTCGTCTTCTCTCTTTCTAGCACTCTCTTCAAGCCCTAGCTCGTGGGTGTTTGTTTCCTCTCAAGTGCTCGAGGATGCTCTTTCTGCCAAATGAATTGCTAAGCTAAAGACCCCCTAAGGCAGCTGCTCTCAAAACGCTGCATATCACTAATTTGGAGTCCAATTTCACTTCTGATCCAACTAGTCAAATGTAGTGGCTCAGGAACGTTTCAGCAGCCCAAATGTTATTTCAGCCAGCAATCAATTGCTTGTAAGTGGCCCAGCTTATGGTTTAATTGACTTCTTCCAACACCGAATGCTTCTTCAAATCAATGCAGGCCCAACTTTGTTGGCCCAATTTATCAGTGTTTACACTCATATTCTCTCAACTGTTTAGGCTCATCCTGTTTCACTCCTTCATGAAATGTCAACCTCTATTCTTAACTTTGAAAATATTCTAAGTGACCATGCTCAGCTCTTTGGTTTCATCTAGATCAAAAGGACTTTATTGGCTTGTAATGTAATGGTATGAATGGTTAGAAAACACAAGGCTATATGGAAATGAAGAAACTATGAAGCAGAGGAAAGATTCTAGAACTCAGTGCACTACATATATCTAACTTTGGCCAATCCAATTTCTTTTCTTTTTCTCTGGTTTTTAATTCTGCCAAGCCTTATCTTCCAATTCTTTTGCATTTTTCTCTTTTTTTTTTCAGACTTGCTCTTTTCTTTTTCCCATAACCAGATTTCTCAACTCATTTTTTTTTCTTTTTCACTTTTGGCCTTTCTTTGCTCTTTTGCGCTCACTAAGTTCGTAGAACCTCTCCCTACTTCTCACAGGTCTTTACAGTTAGATATTTGGTGTGGATAAGGGCTTGTAATGAGTGGAAACAAAGAATAGGCTATGGCTCAAAATAAAAGGTACAATGGCAAGAAAAACTGAAATGAATACTAAATGGTCATGGATGAAAAGAACGAACGCCTAAATCATGTCTAAAATCTACCAAGAGCAAGCTTTTGACAAAGAATCAATGCAAAATCAGAATGAAAATCAAACATGCATGAAATCACACTAGAAAGAAAAAATAATTGGGCCAAAATCTCTCTAGGTTATGAATTTTGCCAAAACTAACTTGCTACTCTCTTATATGGAAAAAAATTGCTTCATTTGGACTGAACTAAGATGAAAAAAAAGCAAGGCTAGGACTACTTCTACTTGAATCTAAAGCAAAGAATTACATCAACAGTTCTAATTAAGAGAAATAAAACTGAGAAATGAATTAAAACAGCAAAGGATGAATTAGAGAATAAAACAGAACTCAAAATGACCATAGAAATACCTAACAGTGTGACAAAAGCTATTTACAACCTGCAAAATCTAAGACTGAAAATATGTAAGAACCTAGACTCAATTTCAAAGTATACGAAAGAAACTAGCAAATTGATAATGGTTGAAAAACCGTTATTTTCATATGCTAATTTGGACTAAATTACGCTCTTTATTGCTTAGAATGAGCTTGAAATCTAACAAAACTCAATAAATGAGCCAGTCGAGAGTCAAAAGCTGTTTTTAGCGATTTTATGCTTGTTTTGCATTGTTTTGCAGCAAAATTGACAGAAGTGAAGATTGGGAATAAAGATGAAGGTCATAGACTCAAGAAAAGTGAGAAAATCAGAGAAAAGAAGAGTCTAGGCACCGCCCGGCGGTAAACCCCTGACGCCGGGCGGTCAAACGGGAGGAGAAGACACCAGTATTGGGCGCCGAGCGGCAGACCCCTGGCGCCGGGTGGTTTTGCGGCACGAGGGAAACCGCCGGGCGGTAGACCCCTACCGCCGGGCGGTGGTGCGATTCAAGGTCCACCGCCGGACGACAAAGTGTGACGCTGGGCGGTGGTCAGCTGGGCTTGGGCCTATTTTTCTGCTGTGCTTCTCATATATAAATAGCCCTGTTACGAATTTCAAATCATTCTTTTGACAGAGGAGGGTGGCCAGACCTACTTTACACTCTTTGGAGAGGATCTCTGGGATGCTTAGGCTCTTTTTCGTCTTTTCTAGGGTTTGCGTTCCATATCTTCCATTATTTTCATCTTGGTTCACCATGACTATGGTGAACTAAACCCTTTTTGTTGTTGGGGGAACAATGTAATCTTTTGATACTCTCGTTTATTGAAACTTTTGTTTGACTTATATGTTTTTCATATGCGTTTATTATCAATTGTTGGATTCTCATTCTGTGCTTAATGCCTTTATCGTTTAACTCATTCGGTAATTGATATTTGACTTTATTGATACGGGGACGTACAATAATGGCACGAACTGGTGAGATTTTCCTTGGTTAAGCAATACCACCTAGGGATAGGGGAGTAGGATGACCAATTGTATTTGCTTCTGTTTGTAATGCGTTGCTAGTTGCTAGGGGAGGCTAGGGATAGCAAGCCAGTAATTAGTAATAGGCCCTTTTCGCTGAGGGATCGGGTTAAGGGGAGGCCAAGAAAGTTTGCATGCAATTAGATAATAATGTCGTTTAAACAAGAGGAGTAAATAAAAGAGAGAGGATTAGATGAAATTGTAAACTCCCAACAACTCCATTCATCCATTGCCTAAATCTTGTCAATTGAATCACATTGCATATTTATTTTCTGTCATTGCATCCACCACAATTATTGAATTTTTCTTCGCAAGTCTTACGATTTTGATTCACGCAATCAATAAGGCCTTTCGAGTCTCATTGGAAGAACGATAATGGGATTTACCATTTTTATTACTTGATACGATTTGGTACACTTGCCAATCCGCTAACAAGTTTTTGGCGCCGCTGCTGGGGACTCGAGGTTTGACTTATCAAGTAGTGTGAATTGACTGAATTTGACTTGTTTGTAATTATTTGTTTATATTTTTCTTTTGTTTGTTTTATTTTATTTTTCTGTAAAAGTGCTTTTAGGGGTATTTTCTCCTGTGTATGCAGGAAGGAGTACACACTAGGAGTAGAAAAGATCAGCAACCTCTTCTCGAGGGGCTACTAGACAGGAGAGGGAGGAGAGTTAATCATTCTGAACGTGAAAACTTTCCTTCTCCTGAACCACTTTTGCAGACTCTTGCACAGGACTTAGAGGAGATGGCGGAACAACCTCCTCCTCAGAGACGTACACTGGGGGACTCAGCTAACACTGTGGGTCCCTTGAATTTCAACAGCATAGTCATTCCTGCGGACAATGCAACAAATTTGGTGATGAGTCCTGCACTTATTCAGTTGGTCCAAAGCAACTAGTTCCACGAATTGTCAAGTGAGAATCCCTACAAGCATTTGACTATCTTTGGCGAAATTTGCAATATGGTTAAGATGGCCGAGGTCTCAGATGAGAGGATAAGACTTAGCCTATTCCTGTTCTCTATGGGAGGAAACGCCAAGGATTGGTTGCACTCATTTGCTGAAGGGACGTTCAGAAACTGGGATGCGTTGGCCAAACAATTTGTCACCAGATTCTTTCCGCAAACCAAGATTCATCAAGGGAAGCTAGAAATCTCCTCATTTAAGCAAGGGATGGAGGAAACTCTCGAACAGGCATGGGACAGATTCAAAGGCCTGTTGAGAAAAACTCCAATCCACGGATTTGACAAGACTGCTTATTTTCTTGCTTTTCTAGGAGGGCTTAACACTTAGTCAAAAATGATGCTGGATGCCTCAGCTGGAGGCAGTATAAATAGAAAAACTGAGGATGAAGCCTATGACTTGATTAAAGACATGGCTCTGAATGAAACTTCCCAAAGTGAGAGGGGTGCACAGAAAGGAGGAATTTTGTATCTTCCTGCTAATGATGCAATGGCCGCGCAAAATCATATTCTTAACCAGAAATTGGACAAGCTAACAAAGGTCCTCTCTGAACTTCCAACAGGGTTAAGAAATATTTCTCAAACACAACAACTTTGTGAGTTACACGGTGGTGAGCACATCAATTGTCAATGCGCTTTCACTAAGGAAATGCAGCAGGATGTTAACTACATGGGGGCCCAGTTCCAATACAAACAAGGTAATTTCAACCAAGGTAATTCTGGCCAAGGTTGGAAGAATCACCCCAGTATTGGACAAAGGCAGAAAAATACTTCTGGGCAAGTAGGAAGCTTCAGACAGCAACAACCTTCACCATTATGCCAGCAAGTGAGTAATTTGTCTGAGTCTGTCAGGACCTTAAGCAACCAATTTGATGACTTCTTCAAAAAATATGAGCAGCAGTTGAATAACACTCAAACCAGTTTAAATCACTGGAGTCACAGATTGGACAGCTGGCAACAAGAATAGAAATTACTGAGAAAAACCAGTTTAGGGCCAACACTGAGGTGAATCCTAAGAGAGAATGCAAAGTCATTACGAGCCAGGATGGTTGGGAAGCAGACTGTGAACCATTCCATGTGGTAGATAGTGAAGAAGAAGAAATACTGATGACTGAATTCTTTGAACCAGTGAGTAGTGAAGATAAAGAAGGTGAGGGGTATAATGAAGAAGAAGATGATGGAGAAAAGGAGGAAATAGGGACTACAAGCAATCATAATGGGGGATTTAGAGAAATTTTCAACCGAATGACTGTGGTGTCTTTAGGAAATCAACAGCTTCCTCCCTATTCTGAAAGAATTAAAATCAACTTTGAGGATAAAGTTGAGCTGATTGATGAAGAGGAGGATCATGTTTTTCAACCACAGAAGAGTAATTATCCTCCCAAGGTTAAAGATCCCAGATGCTTAACATTGTCATGTACTCTGAATGATTTAGATGTGGAAGCCATGATAGACTCGGGATCTAGTATCAATTTAATACCCACGGAACTTTTGAAGGAAATTAGTGGGCTTGTGTTGAAACCATCTGACTTGACTATAGCAATGGCAGACGGTTCTACGAAAGTGCCAGTGGGAATGGTAGAAGATGTTGTTGTGCGAGCAGATCAGCTTGAGTTCTTAGCATATTTCATTGTTATGGATGTAAAACCTGAGGAAGAGTACCCTGTGATTTTGGGGCGACCCTTCATGGCAACATCAAAGATGCTTATTAATGTTCATGAAGGAAGGATAATGATGAGGGATTTGAATTATCTATTTCTCTATACTGGCCGTGAAGGGGATGAGATCAAAACAGTGAAAAGAGACATATTTGAGAAGCCAGAGATGAGCGAAGAACAAGAAGGGAGCATAGCAGGTACTGATTATTCTGACAGCTGTTACATTTGTAGGTACCTGAAGATAAAGGGAGAAGAACCATTCACCAAAAATCAAAAGAAGATCCACTCCACCCAGGGAGCAAAGTGAAATTTAAGAAAAAAGAATGGTTAGTAAAGGAGTTGAAAGAAAAAGGAATGGTGGAGAGTAGAAGACCATCATCCTCTGCTATTCGCCAAGTAGAAAGACAAAAGCTGAGAAGGTGGGATGATGAAGATTCCAGTGTGAGGAAGAAGAGTTGATTGCTGAGAAGAACTTTTTGTACTTTAAGACAATTTTTATTTTTGTTATTTAATTTTTCTTTTGAACATGTAAAATTTGGAACAATTTTTGGGTAGCATCTACTGAGGGATGCTAACTTTTGGTATCCACTGAGGGATGCTAAACTTTTGGTATCTACTGAAGGATACCCGGAAAGTACAGCTACTGAAGGGTGTTGGAAGGCTAGCATTTACTGACAAATGCTAAACAGGTTTGGATCAGGCTCGCGACGTTCAACAAGCGCTACTAGGAGGCAACCTAGGATTTCTTCTTTACCCTTGCATTTTAAATTTTTGAATTTTATTTTTCAGTGTGTATGCTTGACTTAAATACTTTTTCTGAAGATGTTTGACTGACTACTTTGCATGGTGAGTCTATTTGATAATGATCTGATGTGAATGATTATTGAGTTGTATGCATGTTAACATCCTGTGAAACAGATATGTGATGAAGTATGATTGTGGTCATGATGCTAAGCAGGATGTATGAATGACTGTGTGTGAGAAAGCATATTGTGTGAGGTATTGAGCCCCAGAGTTTTTATTGTTGTATGTATTGTTCACATTGAAGCATAAGTTTTATTGCCTTAATCTTGATGATTGATTGATTCTTATGTGAATGTCAAATGATCAAGGCCATGTTTGAAAACCCTTTTGTAGCCAAATTTTCACCCAAAAAGCTTCAAAGATTATATCCTTTTTGAACCTTAGCCTGAAACAGGATGAAACCCTTTGATTTGAAATTTCTTATCTTGAGTTGGGTTGAGAATAATATGGAATGAAAATGTTCAAGTTTGGGGTTGCATGGGAAAAATGAGGCAGAAGAAAAGCATTGAGCTCAAGTGTTGAAAAGCAAAATACATGAGTAGAGAAAAAGAAAAGAAAAGAATAAAAGCATGAAGATGAGCTCAATGAAAAAGAAAAAGGGAAGAAGCTGGGAATGAGTGAAATTGGTGACAAAGAGAGTTTAAACTTGAACCTTTTCATTGATGAAATGGTTCTTTTGACTCAAGAATTTTGTGATCCAGAAAAACCAATTTTTCTTAATAGTCCGACCTCATTACAAGCCTTCAAAAAGTCCTTTGGATGGCATTTGCATGGAAAGATGTTGATTGTTTAAGATGAATGGCAATTTTATTTCATGTGACTTGTGAACAATAAAGAGTGGAGTGCTACCTTAAACACTTGAGTGATTGAGTGAAACACTTTCTTGGTGAGAACTTCTTAAGTTCATGATTGCATTCTTTGTTTAGTGGACTGATCATTCGTACTATGTAGCATCTGTTGAGGAACGCATGAGCTAAATTAAGTTGAGAACAAGCATGCATCTTGATTTGAGTTCACTGTTTATCTGAAATTGAGTAAGTTTTGTCATGTACTTTGGAAATGTTGAATCATTGGATGAAAGGGTAGAAAGTCAAGCTCTGTTTTGTTTTATGGTTTTGTTTTGTTTTGCTTGATGACAAGCAAATTTCTAAGTTTGAGGTTGTGATAACGGTTGAAAAACCGTTATTTTCATATGCTAATTTAGACTAAATTACGCCCTTTATTGCTTAGAATGAGCTTGAAATCTAACAAAACTCAATAAATGAGTCAATCGAGAGTCAAAAGTTGATTTTAGCGATTTTATGCTTGTTTTGCAGCAAAATTGACAGAAGTGAAGATTGGGAATAAAAGTGAAGGTCATAGACTCAAGAAAAGCGGGAAAATCAAAGAAAAGAAGAGTCCAGGCACCGCCCGACGGTAGGCTCCTGGCGCTGGGCGGTCAAACGGGAGGAGAAGACACCAGCATTGGGCGCCGGGCGGCAGACCCCTGACGCCGGGCGGTAGACCCCTACCGCCGGGCGGTGGTGCAAGGTCCACCGCCGGGCGGCAAAGTGTGACGTCGGGCGGTGGTCAGCTGGGCTTCGGCCTACTTTTCTGTTGCGCTTCTTACCTATAAATAGCTCTGTTACAAATTTCAATTCATTCTTTTGACAGAGGAGGGCGGCCAGACCTACTTTGCACTCTTTGGAGAGGATCTCTTGGATGCTTAGGCTCATTTTCATCTTTTCTAGGGTTTGCTTTCCATATCTTCCATTATTTTCATCTTGGTTCACCATGACTAAGGTGAACTAAACCCTTTTTGTTGTTGGGGAACAATGTAATCTTTTGATACTCTTGTTTATTGAAACTCTTGCTTGAATTATATGTTTTTCATATGCGTTTATTATCAATTGTTGGATTCTGATACTGTGATTAATGCCTTTATCGTTTAACTCATTCGGTAATTGATCTTTGACTTTATGATACGGGGACGTACAGTAATGGCACGAACTGGTGAGATTTTCCTTGGTTAAGCAATACCACCTAGGGATAGGGGAGTAGGACGACCAATTGTATTTGTAACACCCCTAACGGAGTGCCACTAGAAAATCATAGAATCCGAAATTTTACGCCAATTTTTTTTTATTTAAAATTAACATCGCAAAAATAAAACTCAATGGTTCAAGCGTCTTAGAACATAAAGTTCAACCTTATAATATCAAATCCATTATTCAAAAACAAGAAATAACTTTAAAACATGATAAATTCCCCATAGCAAATTCCCAAGTCTCTCATCGTGCTACTCCAGCCTTGCATTATCTGCAACACCATCTACTCCCGTACAAGTACGATCATTGTGGGTGGAACCACAACCACAAAAGAAAAGGGTGAGTAACTAAGGACATAACATAGCATATAATTTCAAAGACAACATCATAACATAGACTAAAATAGTCATCACCTCACAACACTTCTCAGTATTCAACTCATAACTTAAACATCACCACCCAGACTATCATAGTCATAGCATTGCAATACATCACAGTATTAAACTCACAACTCAAATCATTTACACAAGCTTCTGTTGTTTCCTTGAATTTTGTCGTACCAAACCTGTTTCGCAAAACAGGGCGATTCGAGCCGCCTTCCATCGCAACTTTAGGCCTATCTCCCCGACTTCTCAAGGAATTACGAGTAAAAACTTCGGTTAGGCGCACCCACCGAGCACTATACTCACACGAGCCGAAGTCATTAGGCGAGACATCCAACCCTCTCTAGTCCTCGCGCACGAGGATAGGGTGACACTCGAATCTCAGTCTCCGTAGAGAACTCAACACACTATCGTATTGCAATACGAACACCATCGGTTCGACAAAAATTCTAAGGAAATGACAGAACACTTGCTCTCACAACTTCACCATCACAACCATACACATATCACCCGCATATACAAAGTCAACCAAATTCATTGACCAACAATTAATTAAAAATACTCAAATAATTAAATAAATCAATTTTTCACAATAAAATAAAATTAATTATTTTCCTACTGGCGCACCCCCGTGAAATTATTAATCTCACCCTCTCATCCACTAGAACCAATATTTCTAGTGCACCCCCGCTTTTACTAAAATCACAACACATAATAAAACACACTTTTTCATGTACCCCTTTTTATTTTAAATACACCCCCTCTCTTAAAATTTACCAACCCAAGTGGACTCCATTAATCTTTTTAATTTTAAACTCAAACTTTATTTTTTCTTCTCACTCTAAGTGCACCCCACTTAAAATATTCTTTTCTCACTAAAAGTTCTCTTTCTCTCTCCTACTCTCCACTTTTACGTAACCAAACATTTCTTCCTTCTCTCTTTTGCTTTTTCTTTCACCACCTTTTCTCCACTACATTTCTATCTCAATTTCTCTTCCTTACACCATGCTATTTACGTAACACTCTTCATAATTGTACACACTCCACTTTCTCTCTCCTCCCTTTCTAATTTACGTACTCATCACCAACACACTACCATTTTTATTTTATCTCTCTTTGACTTTTCAACCCCAAAATCTCTCTCATTCTTTTCTCATATTTCAAGCACCCATCTTCCCTCCTCTTTTCACGTCAACAATGCAGCACCTTCACCATCTCTTCCCTTCTTCTTTTTTTCTCAACACAAGGTCCCAACCATCACTATCTTCTAGTCTTCTATTCATTACTTACGTAAGCCATGCATGCTCCAATAGTCCCTATTTAACTTATTCTTCTTTGCTTCCAAAGACCTTTCAAGGTTCTCTTTTTATGGTTGTTGCTCCTCTTGCAGCCCCTTTCTTTTTTCTTTGCCACTTTCATGTTCTTCCTTCATGATCTTATTATTCCCATGCAACCAAGCTTCTTCTTTCTTCACTACTTTCATCAACCCCATATACCCCAAAAACATCACTTTCACTCCTCTCATACTCAAAACTCACCATTTTCTCTTCCAAAAATGGGAGAGAACTCTCAATACCCTCTTACCCACACTCTTGGTCAAAGAGTGTAGATAAGCATCCCACAAAAATATTATAATTCATACATGGTAATAAGGAAACAATATGTACACAATATAACATGATTTTAAGTGTACCCAATAAAATTTTTCATACACATACATCACCCCAAAGTGTCCAAAACATGTATACCCATTTTAACAACCACAATTTTGAAAAGCCAACATGTAAAGTTCAAGTTATACCCATAACTACAAAAAAATGAAAATCACTATATATATACAACCCAAAGTATACCTCTTCACAACCCCATTTTGAAAATGCATGAAAATAATCATTCTCCATACAACCACACATGAAACTAAACACAAAAAGAGAGAGCATGCATCAAGATATTAACTTTAATCTCAACACAAAAGAAAGAAAGCATGCATCAACATTATCATGTTACCTTCTACCCATCATACACCATATTATATCCCAAGTTAAATCCCTTACCTCTAGTTCTAAGCAAGCTTCCAAAGGCTCTTAGATTTCCTCCCTTCACTAGACTCCAAGTCTTCACTCCTCTAAGACTCTCTCAAGTCACGGCCACCACCTAAACACTGGGATGTTCTTCTTTCTCTCACCAACTTGATTGGTCTAGAACAATGTAGTGTTTCTCCACTCACTCTCACGGCTCTCTCTCTCTCTATTTTCTCTCCAAGTGTTTATTTTATTTTATTTTTCTAACTTAAACTTACACATTTAAGTAGAGACTAACTCCCAACCCTACTAACCCTTAACCACTTTATTCTAGGTCACTCCCAAGGGCACCCTTAAGCCATTTCAGATTTTTCCCATTCCTAACTCCCCATTAACACCCATAAAACCTCTCTTGAATGTGTGTAAATGGTATGTTTAAAGTGTGTTTAAGTGCCTCTATAATACCCATTTATGGAGCCTACCATTTTTAATGCAATGTTTAACCTCTCCAAGAAACTCCAAAGTCACTTACAAGCATCCCAAGTCTAGAATTCAAGTGCCCAACCATGCAAAGAAAAAAAAACCCATAGAACCATGCAATCTTCTCCTTAATGTAAATGAGAAAGAAAAGTAACCCAATGGAAAGCAACTCTCCTCCTCTGGACCGTTTCACTAAAGCACCCAACTTTTGCTTTAAGTTTGACTTTTCAACCATTTAAAATGAAACATATAAAATGCACTAAAAGCAACACATGGTGCAACCCTTCTTAAAATGACGTGAAGGAGAACTAAATTCTCCACTTCTCTTACAAAACACATGCACAAATATATTAAAATAATATTACCCAGTACACCTTTCTCTCTCATCATTTAATGCATGAAACCCATCAAGGAATGGAGCAAATAACCTCCTTCACGTACCACACCAAAATTTTCACATTACTACCCATAATTCCACATGCATTTGATTTCATCTTTCTTACCTCATGGTGGGACCCATATGCCAAAGTGGAAAATTAAAAGAGCTAGGAGTCTTTTAGGTCTTGGAAGGGTTTTCTTCCTTTCCTTAAATCTTTCTCAACAACATTTCACATCACAATCATTAGCTAATATCATAAAAATAAAATACTTAAAATAAGTAATCATTTTATTTATACGGGTCTTACATTCTCCCCTACTCCAAAAATTTTCGTCCCCGAAAATTAAGGCTACTATGCGAACAAATGCGGGTATTCATTTTTCATAATTTCTTCAAGCTCCCACGACATCTCTTGGGTTTTCTCATTCCACAACACCTTCACCGTGCGAATTTCCTTTCCCCTCAAATTCTTCGTCTACGCCTCCAACACCCTGACTAGTCCAGCTTCGATTGTAAGATCTTCACGAACTTGTATATCATCAACCTCTAGCACATGTGTAGGATCTGGAATGTATTTCCTCAGTTGAGACACGTGAAAAACATTATGCAGGTTTGCCAACTGCGGCGGTAACGCTATCTCATACGCTACCGGTCCAATCCGCCTAAGAATCTCATAAGGACCGAGAAACTTAGGAGACAACTTCTTCGCCTTGATAGCCCTACCTACACCTTCTATCGGTGTCACACGTAGAAACACATGATCCCCTTCATTGAACTCAAGCGGCCTTCTTCTTCGATCAGCATAAGACTTCTGCCTACTCTGTGTTGCTCTCATTCTTTCTTGAATCAACTTCACCTTTTCAGTAGTTTGTTGCAACAAATCAGGACCTACTGATATTACTTCCCCATCTTGAAACCAACAGAGAGGAGTTCGACATCTTCACCCATACAAAGCTTCATAAGGCGCCATTCCAATGCTAGAATGATAACTGTTGTTATATGTAAACTCCACCAAGGGTAGGATCTCACTCCAACCTCCAAGATGTTCCAGAACACAAGCCCTCAACAAGTCCTCCAATGACTGAATAGTTCTTTCAGTTTGTCCATCTGTTTGAGGGTGATATGCTGAACTCATCCTCAATCGCGAACCCAAAGCATCCTGCAACTTCTGCCAAAACCTCACGGTAAAACTTGGATCCCGATCCGATACAATGTTATCCGGTACACCATGCAATCTTACAATTTCTCGTATGTACAGCTCTCCTAACTTCTCCATTGACATCTTTTGATTGATGGATAAAAAGTGAGCGCTCTTCGTCAACCGATCAACTGTCACCCATATGGAGTCGTGACCTCTCGATGATTTAGGTAAGTGAGTTATAAAGTCCCCGTATCAATAAAGTCAAAGATCAATTACCGAATGAGTTAAACGATAAAGGCATTAAGCATAATATGAGAATCGAACAATTGATAATAAACACATATGAAAAATATATAATTCAAGCAAGAGTTTCAATAAACGAGAGTATCATTGCCTGTTGGGCTTGGGCCTGTTTTTTGTTGCGCTCCTCAGCTATAAATAGCCCTGTTGCGATTTCATTCTCATTCTTTTGACAGAAGAGGGTGGCCAGACCTACTTTTCACTCTCTGGAGAAGATTTCTTGGATGCTTTGGCTCCTTTTTATCCTATCTAGGGTTTGCTCTTCCATTCTTTCATTATTTTCATCTATGTTCACCATGACAATGGTGAGCTAAACCTTTTTGTTGTTGGGGGAAACAATGTAATCTTTTGAAAATCTCTTTTATTGAAACTCTTATTTATTTATATGATTCTCATATGCTTTGATTATCAATTGTTGGGTTCTCATCTGTGCTTAAGGCTTTTATCATTTAACTCATTCGATAATTGTTGTTTGTCTTTATTGATACGGGAACGTACAGTAATGTCATGAACTGTTGAGAAATTCCTTGATAAATGAAATACCACCTAGGGATAGGGAGGTGGACGGTCAATTGTTTTTGCTTCTGTTCGGTAATGCGTTGCTAGTTACTAGGGGAGGCTAGGGATAGCAAGCCGGTAATTAGTAATAGGCTCTTTTCGTCGAGGGATCGGGCTAAGGGTAGGCCAAGAAAGTTTGCATAACAATGAGATAACAAAGAAATTTAAACAAGAGGAATAGATAAGAGAGGACAGATAAGATGAAATTGTAAAACCCCCAACAACTCCACTCATCCATACTCTTTTTCATCAATTGAATCAACGCATTACATGTTTATTTTCTGTTCTTGCATCCACAACAATTAATCTTTTTCTTTACAAGTCTTATTATTTTAATTCACACGAACGATAAGGCCGTGAGTCCTTTGGGAGAGAGCGATATTGGGTTACATCAATTATATTACTTGGAATGATCTGGTACGCTTGCTAGTGAGTCAACAATACCTAAGACAGTTACTAATTAAAGACTAGAACATAATATAAACCTAGTGTAAGAAACTAAACAGAGAAACAAAGTCAGAGAATTGCAAGAGAACTACAATTAATTCTATTGACATAAACAATCTAAAAGAATCCTAAAAAAAAACTATCGAAAGGGATCCTAAGCAACTAAGAAATTGAAAACTAAAGAACCTACACAAATCTTAACAAAACTAGACAGAACCTGTAAAAAAAAATTTAAAGCAAAAGCAAAAAAAATAAAGTCTAATCCTAAAACATGTTATAACAGTATCAAAAACAGACTAGAACTAATACTTTCTATACTGAAACAAAAATAACTATTTATACTACCTATAAGCTAAGTATTAACAACTCAATCAAACCTAAAACTAGACAAAAATCACCTGAGAAAAAAAATTTATGCCTATTTTTACTATAAAAGCCCACATAACAGAGGTATATTAGAGCAAAAACAAGTATTGAAATCTATACCTTCTCACCCCCACACTTAAGGGACACATTGTCCTCAATGTGTGAGTGAGAAAGGCTTCTAAATAGCACAAATATATAGATTTATGTACAACATAGTAACAAAATGAAACATAATAGAAATAAGAATGAAAACAACACCAGAATTGAGCAAAAATGTTTGAAATAGAATTCAGAAATTGATAGTATTCAGATTGTTCAGAAACAGAGAAAATAGGAAAAGAAAAGCAAGAAAAGCTTATTATCCATAAGTCCTCTATGAGCCGCTTGATTCTCCTTTTGGGTTGACCAAGGGCTGTGCAGGTATGCCTCCTGATTTCATGTTCACCAATTCGTTCACTGCATGAGCCAGCTGCCCAATTTGCATCTTCAAATAATTTATTGTGGCCTCCAGAGTTGGGTCCATTTTGGGCTGTATTTGTGGCTGATTCTGCCTATACTGTTGGTTTTGCCCTCCATATGATGCATTCTGCCTATTTTGTTGTGTATACTTCAATGCTTTATTGTAATCAAAAGCTAAACTTACAAAATTGTACCATGAACACCAGAGAACACTCACAATCTGTCACCCTCGTGAGCAAAATCCAGTGCAAGAGACAATCTTTAACTCTAAGAAAGCTTCGAATCTAAAACTAAAGCGAAAGAATTGGAAACCCTAAGCTAAGCACAGGTCTAGAGCGTATAGTGGAGAGTGGTGTCTGCCACCCACCACTTGTGTCTTTACAATGCTACAAAACCTCCCTTTTATAGGGAAAGTTCGAAAACAGAAAAAGAAAGAAAGGGGGAAAGGGGAAGGAACAAAAAAACGAACCAAGTCTCTAGAATCATCTTCAACTAACTCTGATAGCAACCCTTTGCTCTTCAACCATTATGCTTCAATCGATCCAGCTCCGCAAACCTCAGATCACAATTCTGCTTCTCCGGTCTAATTTGCTTTCTGGGCTAGCTTCCTCTTGGGCCGTGGAGCTCCTGGCCTAGTCGCGACTTCATCTTCTCTCTTTCTCGCACTCTCTTCAAGCCCAAGCTCGTGGGTGTTTGCTTCCTCTCAAGTGCTCGAGGATGCTCTCTCTGCCAAATGAATTTCTAAGCTAAAGACCCCTTAAGGCAGCTGCTATCACAACGCTGCATATCACTAATTTGGAGTCCAATTTCACTTCTGATCCAACTAGTCAAATGTAGTGGCTCAGGAACGTTTCAGCAGCCCAAATGTTATTTCAGCCAACAATCAATTGCTTGTAAGTGGCCCAGCTTATGGTTTAATTGACTTCTTCCAACACCGAATGCTTCTTCAAATCAATGCAGGCCCAACTTTGTTGGCCCAATTTATCATTTCAACAATCTTCAAATAAGCCATAAAAATCAAGAGCACCACTGCCAAAAAGAGAAAAGTTTACGAGTGTTTAAACAGTAAAAAGAAGAAAAATAGCAAAAAAGAATTTTATTTTTATTTTCAAAATATTTTTCTAAAAAGTAAAGTAACCTATTTATTTAATAATTGATTTTATTTAACTAAAAAGACAAAATTAACACTATTTTAACTAAAGCTCTAAAATTAAAGAAAAATGCTAAACTAACCTAATTGTAGAAAATTAAAAGCTTAAACTATCCTAAAAGAGCAATATTAAGATAAAAATAGGGAAAATTTGGGACTTAACATCGACTGTATGCGCAGGCTACTCGACTTAGTTAGTTATGTTTTGAATTTCTGTTGATGCTTGTGAACTATAACGACTATATTTTGATTATTTGACCAAACATTAATTACTAGTCAACTGAATTAAATGCTTAATCAACTTGGTTGGACTGACTCCTACTACTACTTGTTTAACTGTCTTAACTGTCTGACTAAAGTCGACTACAAGAGCGTCTGTTTAACAGAAAACTATAAATAGACGTGATTTTGTATTACACAGAGACTTTAGTTATTCTAACATTTATTGTTTCAGATTTTGATTTCTGTGAAAAGCTCCAAGAATTTATCAAGAAGACTGTGGAGATCATTCTTTGATAATTTCTTGAAGAGCAAGGTTGTCGTGTTGAAAGAAAGACTTGATCATACTACACATTGAGGTGTAATGGAAACGTGATCATCTACTTCTCTCAATCTTGTAAAGATTATGGTTGCCCTGTTGTGATTACAAGAAGAGGACGTGCTGCGTTCTGGAAAACTTTGAGGATTGTTCAAAGTTGACAAAGACTACAGGAGAGAGGATATCTTGTTGTTGTTCTTTGGGTCTTGTATGCCTATATTTTGGTTAGAGGGTTAGAGGGGTGTTTTATATTTTGACATGGAGGTCTCTGTAGAAACCTTGTTGTAAAAACCTTGACCATTATAGTGCATTTGCTTCCGGGTACAGGAAGGACACTGGATGTAGGTAGTTTGGCCGAACCGGTATAAAAACTGTGTTTGAATTTTCTATCCCTGATCTCTTTACTTTCAAGTCGACTTTATTTTCAGTGTAGTCAATTATTTTCCCCTACACTGATTTATCTTTTTCCTTATGATTCAAGAAACTTTTGAAAGTTTTATACTTTGCGAAAAAGATTTTGAAAAGACTTTGATTTTTGATTTTCACCAATTCACCCCTTCTTGATGTTGAAATTAAGCCATTCTTTTTCCAACAATTGGCACTAGAGTTGGTTTTTTGAAAAACTAGTCGGCTATATTTTTCTTTGAATCGACTATATTCCTGAAAATGGCTTCTGTTTCTAAAACAAGAAGGATATGTGAATCCGCACTTGAATTGATATCATCTACTTGCAATGCAAAATAAAATTCTATTACTAATGGGTTCTATGAATCTTTTGAAACGGGAATCTTGCGAGACAAGGCAACTTATGCTGATAAATCTGGTCCTGGATCTCAAAGAATCAATCTGCATGCAGATAGATTTACAAGATTCCTTAATGAAAAGAAAAGCCAAAGGAGTCAAAGTGATAACAAGAAGACTACATCTAAAAATGATCTTATGATGATGGCAAAATCTGAGGTTGCCGAAGGAAATCCGAAACAAGGAACAAAAAGCTCCATGTGGTACTTGGACAGTGGATGCTCAAGACACATGACAGGGGATCCTGCAAAATTCTCTAATATTTCTTACAAGACTTTTGGTCTTGTTACATATGGCGACAATAACAAAGGAAAGATCATTGGTATAGGTAAAATTAAAACTCCTTCATCTTATGAGATTAAAAATGTTCTTCCTTTGTTGAAGGGTTAAAGCACAATCTACTCAGCATCAGTCAGCTATGTGACAGAGGATTAAAGATTACATTTGAGCCTAAATATTGTTTGATCAACAACGGATCAACAGACGAATTGTTACTTTGGGAAAAAGGTCTAACAATATCTACATAATCGATTTCAAGGAAACGTCATTCAAGTCAGTAGTTTGTTTAATGACTAAAGAAGATGATGTCTGGCTATGGCACAAAAGACTTACTCATATCAACATGGGCCAATTGAACAAGCTGCTATCAAAAGATCTTGTCATCGGTCTTCCCAACATTTGCTACACTTCAGAGAGACTATGTGATGCATGTCAAAAGGGAAAACAGACAAGGCAATCCTTCAAGAACAAAAGGGAAAGGTCAACTTCCAGACCTCTGCAGCTTCTACACATGGACTTATTTGGACCTTCAAGGGTGAAAAGTCTAGGTGGAAATTCTTACGGTCTTGTAATAGTTGATGACTATTGTTGCTTCACATGGACATTCTTCATTCCTGCCAAGAGTAACACACTCAAAGTATTCAAGAAGTTTGCTGCTGTCATTCAAAATGAAATGGAACTTATAATTAAATCGATTAGAAGTGACCATGACAAAGAATTTCATAATGAAGCCTTTGATGAATACTGCGTTGAAATGGGAATATAACACAACTTCTCTGCACCTAGAACTCCTCAGCAAAATGGAGTGGTTGAGAGAAAGAACAAAGCTCTAGAAGAGCTGGCTAGAACAATGCTTAATGAGAGGAACATGCCTAAATATTTTTGGGCAGATGCAGGGAGTACAACTTGTTATGTGTTGAATAGAACTGTAATAAGGTCTATGCTGAAGTTAACTCCTTATGAGCTACTCAAAGGAAGAAAACCAAACATTTCTCATCTAAGACTCTTTGGATGTAAATGTTTTGTGCTCAACAATGGAAAGGAAAATCTTGGTAAGTTTGACTCCAAGGTTGATGAAGCAATATTGAAAGGATATTCACTAACAAGAAAAACGTACAGAGTATACAACAAAAGAACTATGTGTGTTGAAGAATGGGTTCATGTGGCTTTTGATGAATATGTTGAAATGGCTAGCAATCCTGATTAAACTAGAAAATTCATAGAAGCCAATAATTTGCTAGGGAAGAGGAAGAAAATGTGTGATAGCTCCGCTCTGAGGCGAATCAGCGAGAAACATGAGATCTGCCACAGATCAAGCTAACGAACCGGTTAAGATAGCGAAATGAAAGGAAGAGAACTATGAACCCTAGGTTTTGAAGTAGAAGAGGAACAATGATGAACAAACCCTAGTTTCAAAGGTTTGTTCGGTGTAGGTTCAAGATCCAGTGTGGTATGGTGGTTTAATCGATGAAATGGTCCCATTAAACAGTGGAAAAGGCTGAGAGCGAAGATTTAATCGGTGTAACTGCTTGAACCTGATTTCAATCGGTGAGATTGAAGGGAATGGCAAAAACTATCGGCCAAAGGTGAGAAATGGTTAGGAGAAGATGAATCTGAGCTGTGGTTTGGTGGAAATGACTTACTATGAAGATTCGGCGAGGCTGACGCGGTTTGTGGGTGTGGATTTGTGAAGCTTATGGCTGGTGCGGGTGAAGCACGAATAAACAAAGGAGACTCGCGTGTGTGGAAATGTAGACGTGGTTCGCATATGTCGAGGCAACAGAATAATATGCGTGGTTGATGGTGCACGCCACTAGGCTGAAGAGGATTGGCGGAGAATGGGTGCGTGGAGAAGTGAAATCTTTGACGTTGAGAAAATGAAGAGAATGATACGGTGAATGGAAGGTGGTTAAAAGAGATCCTTTGGGATTCTCTAGCGTTGACTTTGAAGGTAGAATTGCTCTGGAGTTTTACTCAACAAAATAACAATTCAATATGCTCAAAAGTGATTTACAAGAGGTGGTGACATGTCTATATATAGGACTAAAAGTCCCTCATATCTCCCACATGCCTAACACCTTTTACTCATGCTTTAATAAAAGTAAAAGAAATACTACACTAAGATAATTAGGCTTGGGCCCCGTCTATCATCCCCTCCCCCTTGGAAAGGATTTGTCCTCAAATCTGTTTATTCGTCTGAGGACTTATTGTTGGTACCTTCACAAGAGTTCCTCCGGGGTCAAAGATTAATCTGCAATAAGCATCAAACATATCTCTAATTAGTTTTGTTTGACCCAATAAGATATATAGAGGAATATGTTTAGAAGAAGGTTTCCTAAATTTGAAATTTTCAATTTTATTATTACAAAGAAACCTTACTTCATTTGAAAGTTTATTTTTGTCTTGAGTTAGTGATAACCAGAAAGGTAACTCTAACTCAAGTTTTTGATTGCCATGTGTTAAAAGTTGCAATTTTTGAAAAGATGTAATGGAAATTTCTTGGGAAGAAAAGGTAAATTTGTAACATTCAATAACAAATGGAGAAAAGTGAAAGGATAGAAAACATCCCCTTAAAAGTCTGGGTTAAATTGTGAGTGTAGGAGATGTTGCCCTCAATTGTTCTTTCTTCTTTTCTTCCATTTCTTTCTTTTCAATTTCCTTCTCTTCCTCTTCTTTTCTCTCTTTCTCTCTTATTTTCTCTTCTTCTATTCTCTTTCTTTTTTCCTGTTCTCTTCTTTCTCTTTCTCTTCTCTCTTTTTCTATTCTCTATTTTTCTTTTCTCCTCTCTTCCTCTTTTCTTTCTTCTTCTTTTCTCTCTTCTTCTCTTCTCTCTCTTGCTTCTTGCTCTTCCCTTTTTAATCTCTCAATTCTATATTTTTCTTGTCTCTTCCCATTGCCTCTTAAGTTTTTATAGAAACTCACTTTCCCTACGAGAGAACCCACTTAAATTTTTAATGAATGACTTGCCTTCTCTAATAAGCTCTCTCATAAGTTCTAAGTTTCTTTGAGTTTCTGGAGGCACAAACTTTCTTCTCAAACAAGCATTCAATTCATTCAAATCATGGATGGGGGATTTTCTACCTATCCTAACATGATATTGTCTTTCATCCCACCACACTCTTGCATGCTTTTCAAATCTAGAAGTGTAGAGACTAAGGATATAAGATTCACAATCTCTAGAATAATAGGATTCGGATTTACTTCTGCTAACCATGAAGAAATGCATGTCATCAATTTCCCTTTCCTAAGCTAGATATGTTAATGCATCAATATTCTTACCAAAGAATGAAATATATTCCCTAGCTTGTTTATACAAATCATCCTTAATCCTATCAAATTCATGAAATGAACAAGTCTTCCTTCTAGCTTTGTCCTGTTATCTTTAATATCTTTGTAACTAAGTGGCTTATCAAAATTAGAAATCCTAGAAGACCTACTATATGAACTAGACAACAAATATGAACTATAATACGACATCTTTGTTTTTAAAAGTTTTTCTAGTATAAAAAGGAATACAAAATTCACACTTAGACAAGTCTCATGTAAGAGAGGTGAGTCATAAAGACTGCTTAAGTACCAAGTCTTACCTTGCCAGAAATGTCTTAGGCTACTAACACGTTACCCCTTAAACTAAAATTACCTTTAAAATCAAAGGACACAGACTCACAAACAATCAAAACTAGACTCATAATATTCAGACTCTAATGTGACCCCTAAACGTGAAACACAAAAAAATTCAAACACAAGCACAAATCAAACAAGAAAAGTTGCTAAGAGTTGAAAGAGCAACAAGGACTCTTCCAACACACTTGGACTTTAAATGGCCTTTTACACTTTAAAGAAATCTAACACAAACATATTACACAACAAAATGACTCAAATTAATTACAAATAAAGACGAATGCTTGATAACGGTTTAAAACACTGTTATTTGTGATGTGATTTTGATACTAAAAACACCCTTTTTCACTTAGAAATTTGCTTGGACTCATGCTTTTTCATTAAGTTTTGTGAATAAGAGAGTTGAGGTTGATTTCAATGATTTTATGACTAATTCCCTTTGTTTTAACAGAGATTGAGGTAATACTGGAAGAAGAGATGAAAAACCAAGAAGATGGAGCTCAAAAGGGCGTAAAAAGGCACCTGAAGGAGGGAAAACACAAAGCCCGAGCAACCAGAGCCGAAGCTTGGGCGATCAAAATTGACGTCCACCGCTTGGGCAATGGCCTTCGCCGCCCGGGGGGTGGGAGCTTGGATGTCCAATTTCGACGCCTGGGCCTTAAATGAGCCATTCTGACCGCTTAGGCGTCCTCTTAGACCGCTTGAGCGTCGACTTTCGTGGAGTAGGCCCTGTTTCTGTTCTGTTTCGATTCTTTTGGACCAGACCCTGTTTTGGCACGCCTTTGACGTTATTTAAAGGACCTTGGGGCTCTAGGTTTTGCATCCCTGGAAGAAAAGAGCATAGCAATACACTCTTTTCCCAATTCTTAGGCTTCCATTCTTATTCTTTCTTCCATTGTTTATAGAGTCCCCCATGTCTATGGGGAACTAATTTCTATTTGTTCATATAACTCTCTTGTATTTGAATTGTTTCTTAATACCATATGCTTTTTCATTAATTGTTAGAGTGATGGGTCGTCGCAACCCACACAAATTTAATTGCATATGAAAAATGCAGTATAGCTAGGAAGTGACTCCTAGGTCATCTCTCAAGAACCAAATGTGGTTCGAGAATCAGGTCAGACACGAAGTGGGGGGGGGGGGTTTGTGAAAAGTTTGTGAATGCGGATCAACTAAATTAAAACACGAATGCAAAAGACAATGCAAACACAGATGTAAAAACAGATATAAAGAAAACAGTTGGTCATTCACTACAATAATGAAGGGCATTACCGAAGGCCATAATCCCTCGGAAAGTGCCAAAAGCCCTCGGTAAAGACCTATTACCGAGGGCCCGCCGACGGCCGAAAATCCCTCGGTAAATACCTTTGTCGCTAGCCATGGTTTAAATGCCAAACAGAAGAAATGGAAAAATTGAACGCAAACAAAGAGCCAAAAGTTGGTGATTTGAGATTGAAAATTACACAACAACATCCCTAGATCAAAACTAACCACTATAGGAACTTTGTTTGATGAATTGAAACATTTGGAAACTGAAATTTTACTCAAAACCGTATTGGTACTCAAAATCCCCTTTCTACTTCCCAAAATTGACTCAAAATTGGAGGTTTTGGAAGTGATTTTGTGCCTAAGCCATTTTGACACTTTGGTAATCATTTCAACAATTTTAATTCATCAAAACACACTCCTTTGAACTCTAATTAGGCACAAAACAGAAATGCAACTCAGATTCATTTTGCAAGTTCCAAAAATGGCTCAAATATGATGCTTTGACATACTAAATTGCATACAGGTCATTCTAACATCATATGAATGGTTCTAATAGTTTTAATACATCAATTTGCACTTGTTTAAACTACCAAACATCATAGAATCACAGCACAACAAAAAATGACTTTGAATCCTTGGAAAACTAGTTATAGGCTCTTTATTGGTGCATTTTGCTGCATAATTTGGTATAACAGAGGTTAATTTCGAAATCTGCTATTTCTTTGCTGTTGTATAGCTTGAGCAAGCTTAAATTGATGGTTTAAAATTGTTGGCACTGTTCATTTGGTCAAAACATGGCCTATATGCATATTTGCATTTGAAACCATCAATTTTTGGGTGAACATGGAAGTGGAATGATGATTTTGAGTTGTCAACAGATTTTAAGTAATTTTAAAGTTTAAACACACACAAAATCATGAATTAAAGTTGGTTGAACTGTTATTTGTGAGTTTGAGACACTTCCATACAGTTTGAGACACTTCCATACTGTTTAGTGATTTAGTGATTTTCGGGTTTCGGGTTCAAAACTGGATTGCATGGTTTTCTTTTGCTTCTTATCATTGATTACACTTTTCGGATCATATAATTCCATTTGGAAACATGTAACCAGCTCTTGGCAACCTAGAACTGAAAATTACAGAATACACAAAACCAAACAGCACTAAAATGGCAAACTGCACTAGAAAATGACACTTAAAATGGTGCTTTCAAACTGAAAATTGAGTGGCGGTGTTTCAAAAGCTCAAATGATGTTTCAAGCAACTTTATATCATCAAATTGAAAGTGTTTAAGCACTAAGACAGCCAAGGAACACAATGCAGCAGAAAATCACAAGATCGCTTCCAAATTTAAGCAAAATTTGGTGGTTTAATGGGTGATTCTGCATAAACACGTTTGGAAACATAATTCGATGTTTGGAGCAACTTTTTATCATCAATTTGAAGGTGTTTAGACACTAAGACAGTAAGGAATCACACTGCACTCAAAAATCACTAGTTCACTTCCAAAATAAGGCAAAATTGATGGTTTAAGAAGTGATTTTGCATATGAGCTCAAATTTGACCAAATGAACAGTGCATACAAATTTGAAATGGTAAAATAAACTTGCACAAATGATAAGAATACACTGAAAATATCTGATTCATCAAATCACAACAGCTGTAACCAAAAATGCAGCAAAATTTGGTGGTTTAAAAGGGAATTTTGCATATAGGCTTGCAAATAACCATTTGAACATTGTACACAAGTTTAAAATGGTAAAATAAACTTGTTCAAACAGCCACAATGCACAAAAACAACTGGCTGCTCCAAATGACAATAGCAGTTGCTAACTATGCAAAATTTTCACTCACAATTGCACCAGAATTTAGAATAAACACTAGAATCAATCTAGACAGCACAAACGAATATAGGAGTTGGTATAGTATCACTATTTCAAAGATCATGAGTTGAGTTCTTTATATTGGAATATATAAAATCACAGTATCAACAACCGAAGTTAGTGAACATGAACAACCATCAATGATTCCAAACATGTATATACCAGCCATCAATGTTAGTCACTTATAGATATTTCACCAAAATTTGTAGCCGTAATAATAATAATGAACAGCTACTCTCACACAACATATAAAGCAACTCTCCCAAAATACAACTAATCTCTCATCTTATTGGTTCAAAATACAATTAATCACTCAACATACAAAGCAACTCTCACAAAGCATCTCTCCCTCTCACAAAGCAACTCTCCCTCTCACACACATCCTCCTAACTAATCACTCAACATACAACTACCACAGACACTTAACTTCCCAACTAAAACCACAACTAAACCAAAAACCATTCAAAAACACTAAACTAGTCAATATTACTCACTACACAGATCTTCAAACGCACAATCACAATCAACATCAACTCAACAAAATCAAACACAAATTTGATTACAGAGACCATATGAAAACACAAAATAAGCAACTTCCAACAATCACAATTTACAACTTACCTCCACGAAAACCCCCTCCAATAGCCTCCCTAGCGATGATGGAACACCTCCTGACGTAGTAGCAGTCGCGGGTTCACGCAGCGACAATGGAATTCCTCGTCACACAACAACCCGCCCTGCCTCGCAATAATGGCGACAACCCCCTCGACAGGCAACCTCCTCCAACAATCTGGCCACAATAGCTGACTTCAACCACTACATTCCTAAGGAGCCCGCAATGGCACTACAATGGACACCTGCGACTAGAGGAGAAATCGTACACCTGCGACTGGAGCGACCACAATGGAGGATTGGAGAATGAGGGTTTGCAGAGAAATCGTACACCGTAGATTGGGGAACGGTGATTGTAATGGAGGATTAGGGAACAATGACAAATGGGGTTAACGAATGGAGTTAGGATATAGGGTAATTTAAGAGAGATGGTGGATAGCAGAGGGGAAGAACAGTTTTTGCGAAATGGGGGAACGAAAACCCAATTTGCTATTTCATATAATCGAAACACTTACCGAGGGGCAAAGGCCTTCGGTAAATAAGACTTCATTTATCGACGGCCTAAAGCCTTCGGTATTTCACTACTCTACAGGCCCTCGGTAAAGCCTTCGGAAAACTGAAATTACCGAGGGCCGATAAGCCTTCGGTAAAAGCCCGCCGGTAATTTGCGTTTTTACTGTAGTGATTAACTTAATCACAATGCTTCCCATCCCAGATTAACAACAATTACACACTACTCTAATCCAAATCCGACACGAATCATCCAACTGAGCCAAGGCTAATTCGGTCTTCAAAAGTGCAGACTAAGCGAACGCAATACACCTATTTCATCCTATGTGTTCTATACTGACTGACCAACAAAGCGAAGATGCAATCACCAATCAGGCATCTAAGCGTATACCATTGCAAGAACACAATCAAATTTCCTAGAGTGTCAGGCAGAGTAGAGTAAACATTAAGACAGTCCAAGAAATCTCAAGGAAATAATGTAATTTTATTAACGACCAACCAACTAACCTAAGGTAACATCACGATTAAATTATCACGATCGAACAAACTAGACATCATTAAAGTAAATAGAAACATGTTAAACAGACAACATTAAAGTTAGTGAAAATACTGAAATAAAACATTCATGCTAAAGTACTTGAATAATAAAATAAAATAAAAATGCAACTAGTAAACTAAAACCTTGTAATGCATGTTGTGGTTTTGAACACCGTGCAGCTGGAAGTAAATGAAATGCTAAAGGAAACGCGTGAATCACTTTAAGATGCAATGTTGAACTAAGCATTTAATTGCAACAGAGAAGAATGAGGTAGCATTTTAAAACCCGTGACCGAGAATGAAGAGTTAATTCCTATGCTAAATGTGGTAGTTGCTGAGATCAACACATCTCCTTTTTAGGATGTTAGCACGCCACCAAATAATAAAAAAAAGAGCATCGAAAACAGCAAGAATCAACCAAATAAAAGCACCAAACGAAAATTGAAAGAAGCGTGAATTTACCATGCTATTGAATGAAAATAAAAGGCAGTGCAAAAGAGTGGTCTCCAGGCCGTGACACCTAAGAAGCTAATCTCCAATTGCCAATTCTTCATTCTAAAAGATGCTAAGACCGTGCTGCTTCTAAAATTAAATCAACTACCACTTGCTTAAATCTTAAATGAAGTCAACATCTAAAATTTTTTAAAGCAAAGCCACATAATAAAATAAAAATAAAGTTCCCCTAGTTCCTTCTCTACTGAATCATCACCGTCACCTCTTGCTTGAATCAAAGTTAATCCGCGCATCCAGAATATTGTCCACATTTATGCGTCACAGCATGAGCACCTATGCTCTTCAAAGAAATTGAGCGCAATGTGTGTTCTTTCTGTGACACCTCCAGCTGGGAAAAGAAAGCTCCCAGGCCATGAAACCCATGCGTCGTGTGCGTCTAAATCAACATGTTTTTCACTGAATCACTGCTTGCCAACAAAGAAAAGAAAGGGAATGTGCTTCTCCCTAAAATAAAGAAAAATTGTAACAGCGTTCTCTCTTCATTCAATTCAAAAATAGCGTGCACAAGCAAAGCAAAATTCTAAGAGCAAGTGACGGCTGGAAGCACCCATTTTTATTCAACCAAAATTCAAGTGCCCAAACATGGTTCCAAGAAAAACTTTGTAAAAAAAAACATTGAAGCCAAAAAATATGGCGAGAGAGTGTATGAAATGTGATGGCTGGTGCTGCCTCTAATCCCTAGGCCGTGAGTGTCATATAATGGAGGTGGGGTCCATCCTAAAAAAAAACCTAGGTGCCAAGTCATCCTACTCTACAATTGGGCTTAGTCTACACTACCAAATATTGGCCCAAAATTACAAAACTTGGTTTAAAAAGCCTAATCTTCTAAATTAAAATTTAATTAATTCTAAATTGTCTTTGTGGAGAGTCTTGAATGAATTGATGTCTTCTCTAATGTTCCAAATTGTCTCCAATATTTTCCTGCAATTAAAAATAATATTAATTAGCTCAGAAAATTCAAATTAATTTAAAATTAGAATTTCCGGTCAAATTAAGCACTATTAGCAAAAACGGGAAAATACTGGACATTTAAGCACAATTCCCTGATTAATTCTAGTACAATAAACTACGTGAAATCAATAAAATATCGACTCATCATAGAGTAATTCATCTGTGTCTATGCCTGCTTATACAATAACATGATTTATGAATTGCGTGAGTGCGGGAGGTTCCTTACAATTCAGGTTCTTGTTGAATTACTCCTAAGGGTTATATTTCTTAGGGATGAAGGTATGAGTTTTGGTCGTCTTAATCTCTTGTTCTTCACATCTTTTTACCAGGAATGCAAGGAATTGTATGAACTAGTAATTAGGCACATGCTTATTCACCAAGGGATCAAGTTTAGGTAATTTAGTGAGAGAAATTTGCATTAATGCATCAAGAAGAATTCTTATATACATGAGAGGAAACTTAGTGAAATCTAACCCCAACAACATATCCATCTCATATAAATCAACCTCCGTTCATCTCTGTGCTCCTTTCCCATTGATCAACTGCATTTTTATTTTTTTATTATTTTTGCCTAAACCCAATGATCTCTTTTTGTTATTTTTAAGTCTTAATTAATCTTTTTATCACACAAATGTTCAGCGCTGAGAGTCCTCTGGGATACGATACTTGGTCTTACCATTTTATATTACTTGTGCGACTCGGTACACTTGCCGAAGCAACAACAACAAGTGTACCTAGACAATTCAATAGGCTACCACAACAACAATAGCATCAGTGGCAACAACAACCCTCTTTGACTGACAGAACCACAAGGCTTGAAGAGAACCTCCAACAATTCATGCAGGCAACTTTGTCCACCCAGAAAAGCACAAATGCTGCTATCAGAAACTTGGAGATACAGGTGGGCCAGATAGCCAAACAGTTGAAGAGATGCCTTTTAAAGATTTTGGGGCTAATACTGAAGTTAACCCCAAAGAGGAATGCAAGCTTATTGCAAGTATAAATAATGATAGGGAAAAGAGAAAGAGAGAGAAAGAAGAAAAAGAAGAGAGTGAGAGAAAAGAAAAAGAAAGGTTGAATGAAAAAGAGAAAGATTTAGGAAAAGAGGAAGAAAAAGATGAAAAAAAAAGTGAGAGTGAGGAGAAAGAAAATAGAGAGGAAAAAAAAAGAGAAGAAGAAGAGGTTGAGAGAAAAAAAAGAAGAAAAACAAAAAAAAAATTGAGAAAAATGTTCACCACCGTGAGGAATGACTCATAGAAGAAAAAGAAAGCAATCAGGGTGCTTTGATGAGATCTCCAAGGAATTGGGGATAAAAATTCGTGTGATAGAGGCATTGCAACAAATCCCTGAATACACCAAGTTTTTGAAAGAGCTCCTCAGAAGAAAAATATATTCAAAGGAGGAGACAATTGAGATATAGGGAGATTGCAGTGTGATCTTGCAAAAGGCACTTCCTCCTAAGGTAGAAGATCCAGGAAGTTTCACTATTCCTTGCACCATTGGGAACCACAAAATAGGGAAAGCCTTAATTGGTTTGGGCTCCAGTATCAATTTAATGCCTTTAACTGTTCTTAAAAAGATTGGTGACCTGAATGTTAAGCCGACAAGGATGTCTCTTCTTATGACAGATGGATCCCCCAAAAGGCCCTATGGTGTGGTGGAAGATGTGATGGTGCAAATCAATAACTTGAGATTCCTAGTGGACTTTGTGGTGCTAGAGATGGAGGAAAATGTGGAGATCCCTATTATTCTTGGAAGGTCGTTCATGAAGACGACCAAAGTAGTCATCACTGTTGATGAGGGTACCATAACTCTCAAGGACCAAGAAGAGGAGATGATTTGCAATGCCTTAAATACTGGGCAGCAGATCCAAGAGAAGAAAACTAGTACCAAAGCTGTATTTAAAGATGCACCCAGGACTATTACCAAAGTTGCCAAGCCAAGCAAGAAAGGTAAAAAGTTTTTTCAGTCACAAGTGAATGAAGAAGAGAAAGATAGCAAAGGAAAAAGTGTTCATCCTCCGAAAGAACATGAAGGGTTGAGACCAGGCTTACCTGTTGATGGGTTGTCGCAACCCATACAAATTTGATTGCATATTAGGAATGCAGTATAGTGATAGGAAGTGACTCCTAGGTCGTCTCTCAAGGACCAAACTTTGGTTCGAGTCTTAGGTTTAACACGTAGTGGGGGGGTTTGAAAGTTGTTTGGTGTGCAGAAAAATTAAAATACGAATGTAACAGTGAATGGAAACAATAAACCAAACATAATAAACATCATGGAAACAAGAAATTAAACAGTAAAGCAAGACGTTTAAACTAACCTAAATGCAACAGCTAATTAAAACTTGGCAAGGCATACTGTGAGCATCTAACAACGCGAATTAAATGCAATACAATTTGACTAACCTAACACTAAGTAGATTCATCATGGCCACAGTAAAAAAAAAAAAGAAATGCATGAACAATGATAAAATAAACTTAACTTGCTAGAAGTGACAATAATTAACATCGAAACTAAAAGAACCCAAACTGAAAAATCATTGCAATTAGATTAAAATATTAACATCATTCAACCGTATTCAACATGTAGACTATTCCAACATTAAGAAATAAAGAAAAGAAGGAAACTTTGCTGAACTCTCAAAATGTGCGCATCACTCTTCCCAAAATAAATGAACATTTTCTCTAAAAGCAAGAAGATAAACACAATCAGCGTGCTGCTACTTAACCAAAATCAGAAAATGTTCCAAACAAAAAAAAAAGATTGGCGGCTGGGAGCAATACAATTTACCACGCAGTAGCATTTTTTTTAATGAAAACTAAAGAAGAGAAAAAGGTGTGTGGCAATTGCTGGACATTGTAACTTTCTAATGGAAATCAAAACGAGAGAAAAGGAAAATAAATTTCAATTTCTACATTCCTCCAATACCCCTCACAGAGAACATGTTCAAAGCTTCTCCTCCATAAGAAAAATCGTTAAAGCACCATCTCCCAGAAAATCCGAGTGACAGCCTCCTTCGTAGGAATCTCTCCTAGGTTTACGTATTATTCCCTCTCTTGGGCCCAGATGCTGCCATGACGTGTTTTGGTTTCTGGGCTTCAATTGCTGAATGTGCCAAAAACCCCCTTCACGTGGTGGAATTTCAGCATTTCTTTGCTTTGCTGCCAGCTTGAAACATGTTGGACCGTGAGTTTCCGAATGCAGCTTTTGGGTTTAATTTACTGGATGCATGTGGGCTGCTGTGGACCTTGCTTTTGCAATTAATCTCCAACGCTGGATCTCTTTTTAAGATGTTGGACTTTTCTTATCAGCCACCACGTGCTACACATGGGCTGCAAGACGTGATTCAAGCAGCTGGACATATTAGGCATGCGGCAGTAGCCCTTCATCACTAACTAAATATGTTGCACCTTTTCAATGAGCCTTTTTTGTAAGTGTGTTGGACGTGCAGGACCATGAAGCTGGATCTGTGTGTGGGCTGCGAGCTGCTTCCTCTTGATTTGCTAGACGTCCCAAGCTGCTGATTCTATAACCACGTGTTGGGCTTCCTTGCTTGCTGCAAAGTTTTTCTTCAACGTTGGTGCACTTCCTTTGCTACAGTTGGACTTCTTCACCTCTGGACCATGCACACCTAATAAATGGAGAAATGGGCTGAAGCTGCTTTGTAGACTGAGGTGATTGAAATAGGTTGCAGCTGTGATGTGAAGATGTTTGCTGGAAGCATCTCTCTCCAAGCAGCTGCCGTTCCCAAGCTGAACCAAGTGAAGATGTTGGACCGTGGACATGGAAAGGTGGGCCGTGTGAGTGCTGCAGGGTCTGCCAAAAAAAATCACATGCTAAACTCTCCAAATCCCTTTGTCCATGGGCTCGCTTTCTCCAATTAAATGAAGCCCCTTTTCCGTGTACATCTGTCTTCTGGACTTACGTATGCTGCAGCTCTCCATATTAACGTGTTGGACGCTTTAATTGCTGGACAATTTTGCTTTCTGCACCTCCTCCAATGGAATGATCTTTTCTCCATTCCAACCAGGCTGAGACACTACTTCAATCAATTATTTTTCTCTCCTCCAAATCGTCACACCAACATTTGCATACTACAACAAAAGGTAAATTCACATGCATGTTTCTCTTCTTAAGATACCACATATTAACTCTCATATCATTCTCAAGCTAAATTGCTAATAGTGAGTGCCTCTTCTCCCCTTTGCTCCAAAATATATCTCCAAAATTTTCCCTAAAAATAATAATGCAAATAATTAGCTCAGAAAATTCAAATTAACCAAAATTAGAATTTTCGGTCAAATTAAGCATAATTAGGAAAAACGGGAAAATACCGGACAATTAAGCACAATTCCCTGATTAATTCTAGCACAATAAACTAAGTGAAATCAATAAAATATCGACTCATCAAAATAGACCACACTTAGTCTTTTGCACTCCTGGGCAAAATCAAGACGCAAATCAGAGAACAGTTCAACGGACATTATGGAATTGACACAGACTCAGCAGACAGACAACAAAGACTAACAGGGATAGAAACAAACAGAATTACAGTCCTCATGAAATCTGGTCAAGCAAAAGTAGTAGACAGTATCCACACAAAATCAGAGAAAACAGATACTCAGAGAAATCATCTAAGCAATTCAAAGCATGACAGAATGATCAATCAGTTCAAGAGGTGAATCAAAAGTGACAGAACCTCACAGATGCACTCTATCAGTGTTTCTCTCAAGTGTGTAGGGTAAACAGTGTCAACTCAATGCACTCAAGAAAGCAAGCAACAAACAGTCTTGGCAAGCCTCTAATATCAACACTCAAAACATATATGCATGTTCAAATCAAAAGGTCTTTTATGGATGTAACGGGGTCAAGGAAAAAGGAGGATAAATATGGATGAGAAGCTACAAACCAAAAGGAATAGAGGAGCAATGGGGAACAAGTGCAACACAATCAAATCACACCCAAACCTCTAATTCCATCCTCTTCCTGACTCCTTTATTCACAATTTTTTATTTTTTTCTCATTTTTCTGTATTTTTTTTTCATCTTGTCTCTTTTCTTTTCTCTCTTTTCATAACACAACTCTAAGAGACATATACATAACATATTTACAAAACAAAACAAGAAGAGGAGCCAACTAACCAATTCATCTGAATCTCCCAAGAGACCACACTTATTCCCAGAACCATTCCAAAGCTCCAAAATTCCCTAAGGTTAAGGTAATCATGGTTTTTCAGTTAAGGCAAGTGTATGAGCTTCAAAACAAAGAAATGGGGAAAATATAGGCTCAAAGGGGCTATCAAAGGATCACAACAAGGTAGGCTCATTTGGCTAGAGAGGCTCAACAACAAAACTGCCTTTATCACTTTCAAACATGCATATTAATCAAGAACTATCAAGAAGAGTCAAGCCAAGGCATATGTGCAAGCAATCAAGAGACATATCACACATAAGAAAGATCATCAAGTGGCTCAAATCTCACACAGGGTATTTCTGTCACAATCAAATCAACTCTCAAACATCATGATCATCTTCCAAGCAAAGAAAAGCAAGGATTTCAAGCAATCAGAGTATCAATGCAGTGAAAGAAAGCTGACAACCTAATCACAGTCCAGAATTCAAGAAAAACATGCAAAACTGTACACAAGACACAACAAAAGCTACCTAGAAAACAAAAAATTTAACGCAGAAAACATAAACTAACAAAGAAAAATCCGAGTCTCCCCCAATAGACCACACTTAAACTACACAGTGTCCTCAATGTGTCACAAACATCATATCAGAAATCAGAACAATTAACAGATCATGGACAAGTGCAATAAAAGTGGGAAAGGGAGGAGAAGGGAAAAGGAAACTCCCCTGATCATGGTGGCAGTTGCCAATTTTGGACTTTCAGGGAGATCTCTTCCACCACAAGATTCAGCAAAGAAGTCTTGAGGAGGAATTGCTTCATCCTCCAAATTTGATCAAGCAGGGAGATGTCCTCCACAGCTGGATCTAAGAAGCAGTGATTGTTGATGAGCAGGTTCAGCTGGTGCCTATTAATCTTCAAACTGTCGTGTATACTGGCACCCTTGTCTTCCACCATGGGTGTGTGTTCATCAAATCCATATGTACCTCCTGCAACATGGTTAGTGCAATGTGGTTCCAAAGATATAACATGCAGGGGTATAACACCCAATCCCAGTGTAAGAGGCTGAACCTCAGATATACCCTCAGAACATGAATCAATTTCAGAAATAGAAACAATATCAATCACAGGTTCAGATTCATGTTCAGTGCATGGAGAACAAACATTCAGATGTGATAACACAAAGTAGTTCTCATCATGCAAAGAGGGGGATTGAAAATCATGCTCATCAACAATACAATCACCAACATACCCATCATCAACATAATCATCAACAACAGAATCTATCTCAGGTATGTTTACCTCCACTTCCCTGAAGATTGGTAGAGTGGTGGAAGGTGAAAGTGGTCTACCTATCTCAAAAGTGTTGCTCATATTTGCCTGGTCTTCCAATTCTTCATCAGTCTCCTCAGGTGTAGGAGTGGGGACATAGGAGGGTGGGGAAGTAGATGACGCAGTAGTAAGCTCATGACTCTGCTCCTCATCTCCTATGTGGATGGCATCAACATCATCTGGAAGCTGAACAGCCTGAAATGGTGATTCCTCTGAAACATAAGACTGTTCCTCAGTGAGCTGAGTGGCCATCTGCCCCATATGATCAGTCAAACTCTGAATAGAAGCTCTGGTCTCTTGCTGGAACTGAATGTTCTGCATGGCTATATGCCTTAGTAGCTCCTTCAATGTAGACTCAGAAGTAGTGGAAGGATGAGGAGTTGCTTGGGCAGGCTCATGAAACTGCGGCTGTTGTGGTTCCTTAACAGGTGGAGAAGGCATAGAAGGAGTCTGGAATGATGGTTCCTGATATTGATGCTCTAAAGTACCATACCATCCCAAGTTAGGATTCGTCCACCCAGGATCGTCGCTATAACCATACCGCATAGGGGAGAATTTATCAAGAAACTGATGCTCAAGATCTTCCCAACTGGTGACAGATCCTGGAATAAGACAACAACACCAATCCCTTGCCACTCCATGTAATGAGTACTCAAATGCCCTAACGAACATATCCTCATCCGGGACATCTGGAGGTTTCATTGAAGAGCAGATGGTGTAGAACTCCTTCAAATGTCTATGTGGGCATTCACCTGCAAAACCATGAAACCTAGGCAGTAAATCTATCAGTCCAGTGTTGAAAAAACAACGAATATCCTCCTTATCAATTGGAAACGACTCCCTAGGAGCACTCTCATGAGATGGAGGAGGAACCGTTCTGTTCTCAACATAGAAATCAGCAGAGTATATATGAGAAGCAATATCAGAGTAACAAGCAGGAGGAGAATCATAGACACAAGCAGAATTAGAATTACTCACATAGCCAAAATAGGTAGACATGAGAAAGAAGGGGGAAAGGAAGAATGCAATAAAAATATGCAATTAAAGCTACCTAAAGGCAACACACAATGACGAACACACAAAACAGAACATCACACTCACAACACGAGACAAGACACAACACACACTAACATAACAAAGACCTAAAACTGAACCGTTGGTCCCCGGCAACGGCGCCAAAATTTGATGGGTTGTCGCAACCCATACAAATTTGATTGCATATTAGGAATGCAGTATAGTGATAGGAAGTAACTCCTAGGTCGTCTCTCAAGGACCAAACTTTGGTTCGAGTCTTAGGTCTAACACGTAGTGGGGGGGTTTGAAAGTTGTTTGGTGTGCAGAAAAATTAAAATACGAATGTAACAGTGAATGGAAAAAATAAACCAAACATAATAAACATCATGGAAACAAGAAATTAAACAGTAAAGCAAGACGTTTAAACTAATCTAAATGCAACAGCTAATTAAAACTTGGCAAGGCATACTGTGAGCATCTAACAACGCGAATTAAATGCAATACAATTTGACTAACCTAACACTAAGTAGATTCATCATGGCCACAGTAAAAAAAAGAAATGCATGAACAATGATAAAATAAACTTAACTTGCTAGAAGTGACAAAAATTAACATCGAAACTAAAAGAACCCAAACTGAAAAATCATTGCAATTAGATTAAAATATTAACATCATTCAACCGTATTCAACATGTAGACTATTCCAACATTAAGAAATAAAGAAAAGAAGGAAACTTTGTTGAACTCTTAAAATGTGCGCATCACTCTTCCCAAAATAAATGAACATTTTCTCTAAAAGCAAGAAGATAAACACAATCAGCGTGCTGCTACTTAACCAAAATCAGAAAATGTTCCAAACAAAAAAAACAAGATTGGCGGCTGGGAGCAATACAATTTACCACGCAGTAGCATTTTTTTTAATGAAAACTAAAGAAGAGAAAAAGGTGTGTGGCAATTGCTGGACATTGTAACTTTCTAATGGAAATCAAAACGAGAGAAAAGGAAAATAAATTTCAATTTCTACATTCCTCCAATACCCCTCACGGAGAACATGTTCAAAGCTTCTCCTCCATAAGAAAAATCGTTAAAGCACCATCTCCCAGAAAATCCGAGTGACAGCCTCCTTCGTAGGAATCTCTCCTAGGTTTACGTACTATTCCCTCTCCTGGGCACAGATGCTGCCATGACGTGTTTTGGTTTCTGGGCTTCAATTGATGAATGTGCCAAAAACCCCCTTCACGTGGTGGAATTTCAGCATTTCTTTGCTTTGCTGCCAGCTTGAAACATGTTGGACCGTGAGTTTCCGAATGCAGCTTTTGGGTTTAATTTACTGGATGCATGTGGGCTGCTGTGGACCTTGCTTTTGCAATTAATCTCCAACGTTGGATCTCTTTTTAAGATGTTGGACTTTTCTTATCAGCCACCACGTGCTACACATGGGCTGCAAGACGTGATTCAAGCAGCTGGACATATTAGGCATGCGGCAGTAGCCCTTCATCACCAACTAAATATGTTGCACCTCTTCAACGAGCCTTTTTTTTAAGTATGTTGGACGTGCAGGACCGTGAAGCTGGATCTGTGTGTGGGCTGCGAGCTGCTTCCACTTGATTTGCTAGACATCCCAAGCTGCTGATTCTATAACCACGTGTTAGGCTTCCTTGCTTGCTGCAACGTTTTTCTTCAACGTTGGTGCACTTCCTTTGCTACAGTTGGACTTCTTCACCTATGGACCATGCACACCTAATAAATGGAGAAATGGGCTGAAGCTGCTTTGTAGACTGAGGTGATTTAAATAGGTTGCAGCTGTGATGTGAAGATGTTTGCTGGAAGCATCTCTCTCCAAGCAGCTGCCGTTCCCAAGCTGAACCAAGTGAAGATGTTGGACCGTGGACGTGGAAAGGTGGGCCGTGTGAGTGCTGCAGGGTCTGCCAAAAAAAATCACATGCTAAACTCTCCAAATCCCTTTGTCCATGGGCTCGCTTTCTCCAATTAAATGAAGCCCCTTTTCCGTGTACATCTGTCTTTTGGACTTGTGTATGCTGCAGCTCTCCATATTAACGTGTTGGACCCTTTAATTGCTGGACAAGTTTGCTTTCTGCACCTCCTCCAATGGAATAATCTTTTCTCCATTGCAACCAGGCCGAGACACTACTTCAATCAATTATTTTTCTCTCCTCGAAATCGTCACACCAACATTTGCATACTACAGCAAAAGGTAAATTCACATGCATGTTTCTCTTCTTAAGATACCACATATTAACTCTCATATCATTCTCAAGCTAAATTGCTAATAGTGAGTGCCTCTTCTCCCCTTTGCTCCAAAATATATCTCCAAAATTTTCCCTAAAAATAATAATGCAAATAATTAGCTCAGAAAATTCAAATTAACCAAAATTAGAATTTCCTGTCAAATTAAGCATAATTAGGAAAAACGGGAAAATACCGGACAATTAAGCACAATTCCCTGATTAATTCTAGCACAATAAACTAAGTGAAATCAATAAAATATCGACTCATCACCTGTGCGATTCAACAAAATGCTTTGGGTTATTAAAGAACTCAGAGCTGATGGCCTTATACAGATTGAATCTCCAACTTAAAGGAGAACCAAAAAGGTGAATAGGAAGCTACTGAAGACCAGTTGGTGTGATGAAGGAAAAGATGACACCAAAATAAAAGATGTAACATGAACTTATTGGGTCAAGCTAGTGACGTTAAAGAAGCGCTTGCTGGGAGGCAACCCAATTTTTAATTTTTTTTAGTTGTGTGGTGTGATTTTGTTTTGCAGTTGTGATAGCATCTACTGAAGGATGCTAAGAAGATTCAAATATCAACATCTATTGATGGATGCTACGAAAGATTGGGTCAAGCTAGTGACGTTAAAGAAGCGCTTGCTGGGAGTTTACCTGTGTGAGTTTTGGGCTTCAGAGTTGTTTGTAAATAATTTCTATTACTTTGAAAGCATGAATGATTTTGCCCAAATTTTCTATGATTAAACTGATTACTTGCAGGTTTCATATGATCAAGGCCATCTTTTGTTATCCCTTATTATTTTGGCCTTCACATAATTTTTGCCCACTGAAAAGAGAACAATTTGTTCTAACCTTTGAACCTTGAACCTTATGCATGTTAGAAAAACCTTTTTGAAAAAAAACTTTACCTTGAGTTAAGTTGAGAACATTTGATGAGGTACTGATAAAGGTTCAAGTTTGGGGTTGTCAGGTAACAACCCATTTCTCTAGGTAGTGAGCAATAAAAAGTAAAAGCAAAGGCAAAAAAAAAGAAAAGAAAAGAAAAATAAAAGGAGAAGAAAAAGCTCATTGCAAGGGAAAGCTGGGAAAAAGAAAGAGAGTTGGTTCTTAAATGTTAAATTCACAATTGTCTTTCTTAACTCAAAGAACTTTGTTGTCTAGAAAAACCAATTTCCTTCTTAGCCCAACCAAGTTACAAGCCATGAAAAGCCCTTGTGATGATTACCTGCTTGTGAGTATGTTTGATTATGGTTAAATAAAAGAAAAAATTAATATGTGTGACATTGTGATAGTAGAGTGAAACATCTCACTATACACCTTTGAGTTGAGTGAAACACTTTTGAATGCTTGAGTGAAACACTTTCCTTGGTGAGGACTAGTTCTTTGAAATTATGATTGCATCTCTGCTTGGTTGATTGATCATTCTTAAGGATAACACCTGTTGAAAATGTATGAGCATCACCTTGACTTTGATTGAATTAAGGCATCTGCACATCTTGATTGAGATCTTTATGCTGAATTGATAAAAGTGATTCCTTATCTTGAAAGAAAAAGTTTTTGAGAAAGGTTGACTCATTGTAGTGATTGTTCTGAAGAGCTGATTTACATTTTGTTTGCTTGAGGACAAGCAAAGTTCTAAGTTTGGGTTGTGATAACGGTTTAAAACACCGTTACTTGTGATGTAATTTTGATACTAAAAGCACCCTTTTTCACTTAGAAACTTTCTTGGACTCATGCTTTTTCATTAAGTTATGTGAATAAGAGAGTTGAGGTTGATTTCGATGATTTTATGACTAATTCCCTTGGTTTTGACAGAGATTGAAGTAATACTGGAAGAAGAGATGAAAAGCCAAGAAGATGGAGCTTAAAAGGTGTTGACTCCCTGGCAAGCGTACTAGATCCTTCCAAGTAATATAATCGGTAAAACCCGATATCGTTCTTCCCAAGAGACTCGAAAGGCCTTATCGTTCGTGTGAATTAATATTGTAAGACTTGTAAAGAAAAATTAATTGGGTGGAATGCAAAAACACAAAATAAACATGCAATGCGTTGATTCAGTTGATGAAAAAGACTATGGATGAATGGAGTTGCTGGGGGTTTACAATTTCATCTTATCCGCTCCCTCTTATCTACTCCTCTTGTTTAAATTGCTTTGTCATCTAATTGTTATGCAAACTTTCTTGGCCTACCCTTAGCCCGATTAGTAATAGGCTCTTTTCGCCGAGGGATCGGGCTAAGGGTAGGCCAAGAAAGTTTGCATAACAATCAGATAATAAAGCAAATTAAACAAGAGGAGTAGATAAGAGAGGGAGGATAAGATGAAATTGTAAACCCCCAACAACTCCACTCATCCATACTCTTTTCGTAAATTGAATCAACACATTGCATGTTTATTTTCTGCTATTGCATCCCCAATAATTAATTTTATTTCTTTACAAGTCTTATTATTTTAATTCACACAAACGATAAGGCTGTGAGTCCTTTGGGAGAGAACGATATCGGGTTCTACCGATTTTATTACTTGAAACAATCTGGTACGCTTGCCATGGAGTCAACAAGTTTTTGGCGTCGTTGCTGGGGACTCTTAGTTGAACTTTTTCAAGTAGTGTGAATTGATTGAATTTGACTTGATTTTATGTTTGTTTTTATTTTTGTTCTAATAAATGTTCTCTAGGGTTTTGTGCCTAAGATTTGCAGGATGCAGTTTGGACAAGAATTTGATTATATGGGCACTCAATTCTACCAAAGCAATTTCAATCACTGGTGGGAACCTCACTCATACATGGATCAAAATAAAAAGGGGCAACAATCCTCTTTAAGAAAAGAAACGTTGTGGGAAGCTGAACAACATTTACAGGATGAACAAATCTCTTGTACATTGATGTCTCTGGGCATTATTGGGGTTAATACTAAAATCAATCCTAGAGAAGAATGTCAAGCCACTATCTTTGAAGATGACAAGGTTATTGATGAAGAGAAGATAGAGGAAGATGAGATAACAAAAGTATTGAAGTCTCTGGGTATTATTGGGAGTAATACTAAAGTTGACCCTAGAGAGGTGGCTATTGATGAATAAAAGATAGAAGAAGATGAGATAAAAAAAGCATTGAAGTCTCTGGGTATTATTGGGGGTAACACTGAAGTTGACCCTAAAGAGGAATATGAAGTAACTATCTTTGAAAATGATACGTTGAGTGAGGGAGAGAAAAATGAGGAGAAAGAAGAAGAAGTGGTAGAAAGAAAAGAAAAAAATAGAAAATGTGTGAAAATAAAAAAAAGGAAATCATGGAAAAATAAAAAGAGAAAGTTGAAGGAGAAGATTGAGAAAAAAAGGAAGAGGGGAAAGAAGAAAAGATTATATGCAAAACCTCTTCCTCATCAAAAGAAAAAAAGGAAGAGAGAAAAAAAGAAAGGATCAGATGAAAACCCTCTTCCTCATTGAAAGACAAATCATAGGAAGGAAAAGAAAGTCAAGTGCTATATGATCTTCAAGAAATTGGAGATTAAAACTCCTATGATTGAAACATGGAAGCAAGTGCTTGCTGCTCTTAATTTTCTGAAAAAATTCAGCAGAAAAAGAAAAAGAAAAGAATACCAAGGGAATCAACGTCTACTGATGGGTGTTTGTTGGGATTATCCCCATTATTGTATCTACTGAAGGATACCAAGAAGGCACAACTACTGAAGGGTGTTGGAAAGATTTGCACTTACTGACAAGTGCTAAACAAGTTTGGGTCAGGCTCGTGACATTAAACAAGCGCTACTTGGGAGGCAACCCAGTTGATTGTTTGTTTGTTTTTGAAACTCTGTCTTAGTGCATTATAGGTTTGCATGTGCATTTGAGTGAGGAAAGTTATGTAATTGAAAAATTGAAGGCAAAAATCAGGTGCTACAGGGAGGAATCACGCAAAGGCAAGCAAAGAAAAGGGAGGAGAAATTAACGTTTACCGTCGGGTGTCGCAACCAAAATCGCGACGGGACGACGACGATCCAAAAAAAGGAAAAAACGATTTAGAAAAGAGATTTGGAGTCGCCACCATAGTTTATTATGGAAAACTATGGAAAAAACCATAAAGAAAAGACACGGTCCACGAAAACCAAAGATTGAGTTCGGGAGTCGGTTACGTGTGGGGAAGGTATTAACACCCCACAACGCCTGCCCTAAGGCAGTACCTTTAATTAAATACGTGAATAAAGATGTGGTTTTCAAAATGCTTAACTTTCCCAGAAATAACACTATAAAGAAACAAAAGATATTTTTAGCTTTTTGGGCCCGACAAGGATTGAACTTGCTCCTACGTATTCTCATTCAAAATGAGAAATCAGGGTTACTAGTTCTTTCAGAAACTGTTTGCTGTTTGGAAACTTTGATGTTTTGGTTTTTTGTGTTTGAAGAATTTTTGTTTTTTCATGAAAAAGGAAAAAGGTTTATTAGCACAAGGCCGCCGCGAACGGCACACGTGTGCTTAAATCCCTTTTAAAACTATTTTTTATTGACTTTATTTGTAAAAGATAAGGAAAAGGTTTTAGCACAAGGCCTACGCGAGCGGTCGCACGTGTGTTTAAACCTTTTCAAAATATTTTAAATTAATTTTGTAAAAGAGAAGGAAAAGGTTTTTAACACAAGGCCTACGCGAGCGGTCGCACGTGTGTTTAAACCTTTCCAAAATATTTTTGATTTTATTTTTGTAAAAGAGAAGGAAAAGGTTTTGAACACAAGGCCTACGCGAGCGGTCGCACGTGTGTTTAAACCTTTCCAAAATATTTTTGATTTTATTTTTTTAAAAGAAAAACGAAAAGGTTTTTAACACAAGGCCTACGCGAGCGGTCGCACGTGTGTTTAAACCTTTTCATAATATTTTTGATTTTATTTATTTTTTTGTAAAAGAAGAGGAAAAGGTTTTTAACACAAGGCCTATGCGAGCGGTCGCACGTGTGTTTAAACCTTTTCAAAAATATTTTTGATTTTATTTATATTTTATAAAAGAAAAGGAAAAGGTTTTTAACACAAGGCCTACGCGAGCGGTCGCACGTGTGTTTAAACCTTTTCAAAATATTTTGTTTTATTATATATATATATATATATATATATATATATATATATATATATATATTTTTTAAAAAAAAATAGATGAAATAAAATGGGTAAATTACTAAATAAAAATAAAGAGTGAAAATAAAATGACAATTTAAAATAAAATAAAAGGTGTAGTGGCGTTTAGATAAAAGAAGGGGTGCTTAAAATCACTTTTAGAACACCAATTGGGCCTAAACCTAAGTGGCCAGGAGTGCATCTTGGAATTCCCTGGTCCAACCCAAAGATATGGGTGTAACAGTAATGTTGGGGGTGCAGGACCGAAATAGGCCCAATCACTATTTTTGTTTGCTCAATGCAAACTGGCTTCAGCCCAATGGAAGGGGTGCGGCTTAGCAGAAAGGGAGGCTGCAGCTAGCCAATTCCCTCTTCAGCTAGGTTCAATAGAGGCCCAAGGCCTGGTAATCAGAAAACTAGGGTTTTCTTTCCCCCCCAAACCCTAAGGAATGTTCTCATTCGAAGAGAACCCCAAATTCTGCCTCAGTTCTCTCTCCCAAGAGCAAGAGGCGTCTCCTCCATCCACGCATTCCCTCTGCCATTCTCTGCCATCACCAGACTCCGCCATCAATGGCATCGCCAGTGTGCTGCCAAACCTAAAGTTTCTCGCACTTGGCTAGCAAGCTCCGAAGCCACCATCTCAGCTGCCTACCCACTCCGGCCAACTACCGCAACGACCCTCCGACTCCATCCAAACCATCACCGACGACATCAGACACCACCTTCATCGAGCGACCACCGCACCACCACGTTCACGATCAAAGCCCACCGTCGAACCCCTTCTCTACGTCGCCGTCAAGAAACTGTACTTCGCTGCTCCTGTTTATTGCCACCGAGGGAGCCGTCGGACTGCCATCCTACACCATCGTCGAGGTCTATCACCGCACTATCGGCAGCGAACCATCGTCGCGGTTTGTCCCCACACCATCGTCATTGTCAAGAAACTATACGTCTCCTTTCTTCTTTGAGTCCAAAGCCACCGCCGCCAACGAAGCTCGTCGTTGCCGCCACCCCACTCTCCGATTCCGAGATCAGTGTTCCAACCAACCACACAATTTTCACATCCTCAATATTCATCTTCGGCTTGGTCATTTCGTGAGGCAGAGTTGTTTAACAGTAATTGAAAACCCCAGATTTTGTGCATATTTGGGTGTTCTGGGTTTCAGTTATGGTATTTTACATATGTGTGTGTTCTGACTTGGGTGCACAACAATTTTCCTCTGTTTTTCTCTTTTTTTGCTTAAGGTTGTCTATGATTTCTGAGATTGATGATGGTGGCACTCAAGAAAAAGCCCATGATGAAGGTTCAAATGGGGGAAGGGAGTAATTCAGATAATGCCATACATGGGTTGAGACGGTGGTTTCAGTGAGGGTGAATCAAGTTGAGAAACAGGGCCATGTTTGCTCTCTGCATACATTTCCTAAATCTATTTCCCAGTAGTAATGCTATGAATAGAAACATGGTAACCACGATGATACAGCAATGACTCTCACATCCTACCATATGCAAACAAGATATGTGATATTTAAAAAATGAAAGTTACCTCTGAGAGCACTGTGCTATTGTCTTTGAGATCACTATGCTATTGCCTGGATGATGCTCTCCTTGGATGACGCTCTGCCCTGATGATCCTCTCTGTAGATAGTCCCCCTCGTAGTCAAGATTTTTCTTCTAGGTCTCCTATCTGTTTTCTTTCTCCAAAAATTCCCCTTCGAATCTTTCTCTAACCGTTTTTCTGATCATCTCCTCTAACCAAAATTCCTTTGTCCCCCATTGTCCAACACGCACCTCACACTCCCCACATTTTTTTATTTTATTATGTATATATTTTTTATTTCAATTTTATCTTATTATTATTATTATTTATTTATTTATTTCTTTAATTTAATTTAATTAATTTTTTTAATTATTTTAGTTAGTTAACTCTATTAAAACAAAATGAATATAAGAAATAAAATATAAATTGAAAAACAAAAATTTAAATACGTCAACATAGAATAAAACAATAAAGTAAGATAAAAAAAAAGGAAAACAAAAAAAGGCCAATAAAACACATTTTTCACTACCCGGGCAAAATTGGGGGTTGACACTGGGCGGTGAACTTATACCGCCGGGCGGTGGCAGCGAGAATTCCAGCCCAAGCCTTTAAAGATGGGCGGTTTTGGGGGTTTTACACTTGATTCCTCTCCTTTGCATTCCGCCCAGCGATCTTCTCTAACCTTAGCACCCAATTTGCACCTTCACAAGGGTTCCCAAAGAGTTTTCCCTCACTTTCCTATCACCCACTCACTAAAACCTAGTTTCTTGTTTAAAATTTGGGGGTTTTTGGTGAGAGTTGGGCATTAGAAGTTGTTCATTATCATTTTGAAGAAATTCTTGCAAGCATTTAGCATCTTCACTCAAGTAAGTTGTGCAATTTCATTTGTGGCTTCTAATTTTGGAATTTTATGATGAACATGCTTCGGAACATGACCAATTAGGGTTTTGGATTTCTTTGCATAAATTGTTGAATTAAATTGTATGGATTTGGTCTGCATGAATGAAATTGGTGATTAGGTGAAGATTAGGGCCGTTTTAAGGTATTTTGAGAAAAGCCCTTGTCGTGTAGTCGGGCGATCACCTAAAACCGCTGGGGGGTGGTTCTGTTGAAGCATATCGTCGGGCGGCAGTGTTGGACGCCGGGCGGTCTACTGTATTTTTGTTATTTGCACGATTTGGACACAGAGAGAAAAAGGAGGGGACATATTTCGCCCCCAGTATTGAACAATGCGTGTCTGACAAGGTTTGATGATGTATTAACTTCTAATGATGAAATCTTGTGGTTTGTTTAAATTATAATTTATGCAGGAGTGGCATCAGCATCACAGAGGGGGAGAAGTACTGGGAGCAAGAGAAAGAGCCTGAAAGGCCAAGAGGATTTGACTCTCAGAGGTTCCTCTCTAAACAGCATGAGGATCACTTTGCAACTGTGTACGAGAGGAGACTGTTGATGGAAAGGAAGGCTTCCTTCATCCCTGACCTAGCTCCTGAATCTGGAGCAGAAATTCTGAGGAGAGACTGGGAGAAGCTGACAACTTACCCTGCACCAGCCAGTATTGAGTTGGTAAGAAATTACACTAATGCCATATCCAGAGGTGGAGTTGCAGTTGGAAGGTATAGGAGCTTTGTGAGGGGGCATATTATTAAGTACGACCCCGATACCATAAACAACTTCTTGGGCACGAAATGGCCAGGGGAGCAGTGCCAGTATGTGGCACAGGTTGGTATGTGTAATGAGATAGCTGAGGTTGAGCAGATTATGTGCCTCCCTGGAAGGCATTTTCAGACCAATCCCCATGGAGCACCAGTCAATATTAGGAGGTTGGATTTGACACCTTTGGCATGATACTGGATGGCATTTACTCATGCCAACATCCAACCATGCTCTCATATCTCCGATGTCACGATGCGCAGGGTCGTTCTCATTTTCTGCATGTTGAGACAGATGGATGTGAACGTCGGCCAGATCATTGCCGACGAGATACGGAGCTGTGCCACTACGGTGAGCAGCAGGATGCCATTGGGGCACCCATCTTTGATCACTTTTCTTTGTCGGCAGGCTGGGGTGGATACTGTAGTTCCCCCATATGAGAGACTCAGGAATGCTAGTGATGCATCCTACTTCCATCAGTTCTGCGCTGAGGCAAGAGCAACACCCAGGAGACGTCCTAGAAGAACTGCAGTACAACAGGAGCAGGTGCCTGACGATGCACCAACACAGCATGCCGAGCCATTCCAGATGAGGGACATGTACATGTCCATGATGGAATCTAAGATGGAGGCCCTTCACTGTGGGCAGATTACAACTGTTGAGATGATCATTGGGATGTATGATCAGCCAGCAGTGCACAGGTGGACTATGGATGAGTTTCATGCAGCCGTGGCGTGGCCTCAAGAGCAGGCGCAGAGCAGTGGGTTTGGTGCAGCTAGAGCACCAAACACTAATTTAGAAAACTTTGAGGATGCTGATGATGAGAGTCAGGAGGACTCAGATGACAGCATGGGATGAGTGAGGACATTTACTTATGGATGTCCATGTTATAGACAAGGTTTTATTTTATTTTACTTTTGCATTTTAAATTCGTTTTGACGTGGAGGTCTCTATAGAAATCTTGTTGTAAAAACCTTGACTAATATAGTGCATTGGATTCCTAGTTGGGGAAGGACATTAGATGTAGGCATTGAGGCCGAACCAGTATAAAAACTTCGTGTTTGCTTTCTCTTTCCCTACATTTTTACCTTAAGTCGACTTTACAGTTTACATAGTCAACTTTACATTTCCGCTGCACTTAAACTTTTTATTCCTTGCGATTGTAGAAACTTTGTAAAGGTTTAAATTTTGTGAAAAAGATTTTGAAAAGACTCTGATTTTTAAACCTCACCAGTTCATCCCCCTCTTGGTGTTGAAACTGAGTCATCCTGGTTCCAACAATTGGCATCAGAACTAGTTTTCATAAGATATTTGAAAAACTAATTGGCTTGCAGTTTTCAAACCTTTGGTGAAGGTGCATCTACAAACATACCACCACTATTTGCGGGTGAAAATTATCCTTTTTGGAAAATAAGAATTCAAATCTTTCTTGAATCCATGGATAGAGGAATTTAGGATGCAACTTTGAATGGTCCTTTTGAGCCAACTCACATTGTTGATGGAAAAACTGTTTTGAAAAACTTTTTTGAGTGGTCTCAAGAAGAGAATAGGAAAGGACAATATGATGTCAAAGCTAGAAATATCATTGCCTCTACACTAACAATTGATGAATTTTTCAGGATATCTCAATGCAAATCTACCAAGGAAATGTGGGATTTCTTGGAAGTTAATCATGAGGGCACTGATGAAGTCAAGAGAGCAAGAAAGTATTCGTTGATTCAAGAGTATGAGCTTTTCAGGATGAAAACTAGCGAAAAAATCTATGAAGTCCAGAAAAGGTTCACTCATATAGTCAATCACCTTATGGCTCTTGGCAAAGTCTTTGACAAAGAAGAGATCAAGATCAAAATACTTAAAAGTCTTAACAGAAGCTGGCAACCCAAAGTCACAGCAATCTCTGAGTCCAAGGATCTAACTATAGCATGAACATGGCTACATTGTTGGGAAAATTAAGAGAGCATGAGCTAGAACTTGAAAGATTAAAGGATGAAGAAGAGATTGAAGAGAAAAAGTCCATTGCACTGAAAGCAACAAGCAAGAAAGCCTCAAAGTCAGAGGATGATTCAGATGCTGAGATGGACAACAATGAATTGATAACCATGGTGGTAAGAAAGTTTAATCGACTTATGAAAAATAATAGTCAACTTATTAACCATGCAGGTAACAGCAAAGCCAAGAAAGCTTTCAGGTCAAATGTTATTCAATGTTATGAATGTGGGAAAGAAGGACACATCAAACCTGATTGTCCAGACCTGAAGCCGAAGTAGAAAGTCAACAGAAGGTTTCCTCAGGACAAAAACAGAAAGTAGAGAGCAGCTTACACTGCTTGGGAAAACAATGATTCTAATACATCAAGTGATGAAGATGTTGATCGTGAAGAGGAATCAAACATCTGCTATATGGCTAAAACATCATTGGCTGATTATGACAGTGACACAGAGTTTGAGCAAGAATCAATCGAAGTGAAATACGACCTATTGTTGGATGCTTTCAAAGAAATTCATGTTGAAGCAATGTGACTCCAGTATAAGGTTAATCGACTTAACTCTTATAGAAAAGATTATGAATATAGGATTAATAATCTTGTCATTGATAATGAGAAATTACAAAAGGACTTAGATGAAGCTTTATTGTCTGCTAAAAATGTTAAAACTGAGACTATTACAGTAGAGAAGAAATGTAAAAAATGTCTTGCTCGTGTGAAACAAATAGATTACTTGACTAGCACACTAGCCAAATTTACATAGGGTAACATAACCTGAATATTGTATTACAGTCCACTAGTAGAGCAATTAACAAACAAGGCATTGGTTATAAAGCTAAATCTAATAGAACCAATACAAAGAAATTTTTTGATTTAAGCAAACTTGTCAAACATGCTTGCTTTTATTACAATAGTATTAGTGATGAGTCGATATTTTCTTGACTATATTTAGTTTATTGGCTTAAATAAATCAGGGAATTATGCTTAATTGTCTGGTATTTTCTAGTTTTTCCTAATTATGCTTAATTTGATCGAAAATTCTTATTTTAGTTAATTTGAATTTTTTGAGCTGATTAATTGCATTTTTAGTTGCAGGGAAATTTTGGAGATACCTTTTGGAGCATTAGGATAGAGGCATGGTCATTAAAGACTCTACAATTAGGTATTTCACTTTTAATTAAATTGTAACTTAGTTGTCTAGAAACTTTAATTAAGCTTATGTGCAATGGGCCCTTTTAGTGGCAAAAATGTAAAGGCCCAATTTTGTAGGACACATGGCCTAGGGTTTTATTTTTTTAGGGTGGACCCCACCCCTTTTTCTTGAGACATATGGTCCTTGGGATTGTGACCAGCCGTCACTTTTGAATTGCAGAGGATTTGGCTGAACTTTTTTTAGGGGAGAGAGCTTTTGAACATGTTCTCGGTATTTTGGAGAACGAGTGAACGCTGGTTTCATTTTCTTGTTGAATAAAGGAGAGCTCCAATTTATTCTCTTTTGTTGATTTAACCCGTGCCTTTTCATTTGGAAAGCTACCTCAATTTGCTCTAGCTGCTACGTTGTTGATGATGTGAGGAGATTGTTTTATTAAATTGCTTTTCACTTAGCTTTGGAGGAGAGCTCACGTCTTGGGTAGGGAGAAAGGACGCAACATTACAGCTTGCCTGCAGATCACATTTTTAAGTTTAATTTCATTTAGTAAAGGATTGTCCCATCATGAAAGGGAGTAGGCGTAGGGTGTTTGATATGATTTATTTTGTGGAGACAATTATCCCCTTTTCTTCCAGAAGTGGTGCACGACCAACCTTCATTTATCTTGGAGATGCATGGTAATGTGGAGAGGGGTGCAGATGCGGTGATTCTCTTTTCGAAGAAGAAAATTATTTCACCTGCTTTAGAGAAAAAGGAGGCGTTGAATTCAATTCAGGATGTAGGTACGTGACGGTCTTTGGAGAGGGAGTAGCCCCAAAATGCGTTTGGTTCATTTATTGTTAACGTATATTTTTCTTTGCTTGCATTATTGTTGTTTTGATGAATGGTATTGTTGGTTGCTACAATCTTTTACTTTTAGCTCAAAACTTTGCAATCTAATACCATTGAATGAGTCTTCTTTAAGTTCGTTATCGCTACTTTAATTTGGTTTAACATTATTTGGTTGCATTGAATTTTTATTCCAGATTGTGCATTTAATATTTTAGGTTAAAGTGTTCCATTTTAATGGCTTTGACTGTTGATGGGGTGTTGCAACCCACACAAATTCGATGTGCAATTAGGAATGCAGTATAGCTAGGAATTGACTCCTAGGTCGTCTCTTGTTAACAAATTGGCAAGCGTACCAAATCGTTCCAAGTAATATAATTGGTAAAACCCAATATCGTTCTTCCCAAGAGACTCGAAGGCCTTATTGTTTGTGCGAATTAAAATCGTAAGACTTGTAAAAGAAAAAGTAATTGACGGGAATGCAAAGACACAAAATAAACATACAATGCGTTTGATTCAGTTGACAAGAAAAAGACAATGGATGAATGAAGTTGTTGGGGTTTACAATTTCATCTTATCCAATTTCTCTTATCTACTCCTCTTGTTTAAAGTGCTTTATTATCTAATTGTTATGAAAACTTTCTTGGCCTACCCTTAACCCGATCCCTTGGCGAAAAGATCCTATTACTAATTACTGGCTTGCTAACCCTAGCCTGCCCTAGTAACTAGCAACGCATTACTGAACAGAAGCAAAAACAATTGATCGTCCTACCCCCCTATCCCTAGGTGGTATTGCTTAACCAAGGAATTACTCACCAGTTCATGAAAGTACTGTATTTCCCCGTATCAATAAAGACAAACAACAGTTATCGAATGACTTAAACGATAAAAGCTTTAAGCACAGATGAGAACCTAACAATTGATAATCAAAACATATGACAATCATATAAATAAACAAGATTTCAATAAAAGAGAGTTTCAAAAGATTACATTGTTTCCCCCAACAACAAAAGGGTTTAGTTCACCATTGTCATGGTGAACCTAGATGAAAAATAATGGAAGAATGGAAGGGCAAACCCTAGATAAAATGAAAAGGAGCCTAAGCATCCAAGAGATCTTCTCCAGAGAATGAAAATTAGGTCTGACCGCCCTCTTCTGTCAAAAGAATGAGAAGGAAATCGTACTAGGGATATTTATATCTGAGGAGCATCAAAGAAAACAGGCCCAAGCCCAGCAGGCAACTGCCCGGCGTCACGCTTATGCCGCCCGGCGGTTTTCCTCTAATCGCGAAACCGCCCGGCGCCAAGGGTCCACCGCGTGGCGGTTTGCCTCTAATCGCAAAACCGCCAGGCGTCCCCGCCAGGGTGCTATTTCCTCGCATTTGGCCGTCCAACGGTGTATTTCTGCCGCTGGGCGGTTCCTAAGCTCTTCTTTTCTTGGTTTTCTTCCTCTGTCTTGAGTCTAAGGCCTTCATCTTCAACTCCATTCTTCACTTCCATCACATTGCTACAAAACAATGCAAAACAAGCATAATATCGCTAAAAAATAGCTTTTGACTCTCGACTGACTCATTTATTGAGTTTTGTTTGATTCCAAGCTCATTCTATGCAATAAAGGGAGTAATTTGGTCTAAAATAACATATGAAAATAACGGTTTTTCAACCGTTATCACAACCCCAAACTTAGAAATTTGCTTGTCCTCAAGCAAACAAAATAAAACTAAAAACAAAACAAAACTTGGCTTTCTACAATTTCATCCAATGGTTCAACATTCCTAAAGTACATGATGAGAACTGCTCAATTTCATATCGTCAGTGATAATCAAATCATGATGCATGCATGCCTTCAATTTAGTTATCTCACACATTCCTTAACAGATGTTACATATTATTAATGACCAATCCACTAAGCAAAGATGCAATCATAAAATTTAGAAATTCTCACCAAGAAAGTGTTTCACTCAATCACTCAAGTGTTTAGGGTGGCACTCCAATTCTTCATCATTCACAAGTCACATGAAATAAAATTGTCGTTCATCTCGAGCAATCAAAATCATTACATGCAAATGCCATCAAAAGGACTTTTCCAAGGCTTGTAATGAGGCTGGGCTATCAAGAAAAATTGATTTTTCTAGATCACCAAATCTTTCAATCAAGAGAGCTCATTTATCATTCAAGGTTCAAGTTCAACACTCTTTCTTAACCAATCTCACTTGGCCCCAACTTCTTCCCTTTTTCTTTCATTTTTACATTGAGCTCATCTTTCATGATTTTTATTTTCCTCATGTATTTTTCATTCTCAACACTTGAGCTCAATGCCTTTCTTTTTGCCATTCAAACTTTCCCCACAACCCCAAACTTGAACCTTGAATGTACTTAGAGTCATTAACCCAATTCAAAGTAAATAGTTTCAGCACAAGGGTTTTCCTTCTGTTTAGGGCCAAGGTTCAAAAAAGGGTATAAAATTTCAAACACTTTGGGTGAAAATTTGGCTAATTAAGGGCTTCCAAAAATGGCCTTGATCATATGACATACATGCAATTCAATCAATCATCAAGACTTAGGCAATATCATTCATGCTTTCCTATGAATAAATTCATAAAACAGTAAAACTCTGGAGCTCAATACCTCACACGACATGCTTTCTCACACACATTCATTCATACACCCTGCTTAGCATCATAACCACAATCATAATTCATCACACATCTGTTTCACAGGATATCAACATGCAACACAACTTAATTATCATTCACATCAAATCATCATCAAATAAAAGTATTCAAGCCAAGCTTACACACGGAAAATAAAATTTAGCCTATTCTAAGAATTTAAAAAGCAAAAGTGAAAGAGAGAATCTAGGTTGCCTCCTAGTAGCGCTTGTTTAACGTCACGAGCCTGACCCAAACCTATTTAGCACTTGTTAGTAAGTGCAATCCTTCCAACACCCATTAGTAGGTGTGCCATCCTGGTATCCTTCAGTGGATACAAAAATTAGCCTCCTTAAGTAAATGCTACCCCAAAATTGTTCAAAAATTCAAAATTTACATGTTCAACAAAAAATTAAAAAAAATAAAAATAAAAAGTTTTAAAATACAAAATTGTGCTCTCCAACAAATCAACTCTTCTTCTTCACATTGGGGTCTTCATCATCCCACCTACTCAACTTTCTTTTGTCCACTCTTCGAATTGCTGTGGAGTATGGCCTTCTGATCTCTACGATTCCTTCCTCCTTGAGTTTCCTATTCACGATCCACTTCCTGTTTTTAAATCGCACTGACATGCCACGCAGAAATGGTGTGTCCTCTGAGTGGGTTGATTCCTCTTTGCCTACCTTTTTCTCCTCAAATATCTGCAAAACATTACAATTGTTAAGGCAATCAGTACTTGCGATGCTTTCTTCTTTTCCAGTTTCTCTTCTGGCCCTTTTATATTTGGACTTTCTTATCAGTCTCATTTTAGTTTTTTCAGAGCCATAAATCAACACTTGGTCATGATCTCTTAGCTTTATTCCTCCATCATAAACACGTATAATCATCTTAGAAGTCCTCATAAAAGGTCTTCCTAAGATTAATGGAATTCTTCCCTCATTGGCCATATCCACAACTATAAAGTCAATCAAAAATTCCAACTCTTCAATTCGAACAATGGCATTTTCCACCATACCAACTGACTTCTTAATAGATACATCCACAACTGTCAGGGTAGTGTTGGCTAGTTTTAATTTTAGCCCTCTGATATTTTTGAAATCACTAAAGGGCAACAAATTAACACTTGATCCTGAATCAATCATGGTTCTCCCTATATCCACATCATTGATCACACAAGAAAGAGTCAAAGTCCCCGAATCCTTCATTTTCTGTGGATGGTCCTTCTTTCTAGGCTTAGCCAACCGTTCCTGATCTTCTTCATCATCAAGGTCAATTACCTCTCCAAGATAGTATTTGATCCTTTTATCATACTCAGGAATTTGTGGAAATGCTTCAGGAGTAACGGTCACCTCATTAAAGATTTCCCGGAATGGCTCTCGGTGACTCTCCTGTTCTCTTTCTTTTTCTTCTCTTTTCTCTTCACAGCTCTTCTGCTCAACAAATTTATCATTATGAATCATCTCCTCATCTTCATCTTCACTGCTCCCAATCTCAATTATTTCCTCTACTGGCTTCCTTTTACTTCTTGCCATAACAACTTTGCACTCATCTTTGGGGTTAACATCAGTGTTAGCCCGAAACTGATTCTGCTTGGTGGTTTCAACCCTTTTAGATAGTTTCCCAATATGTGTCTCTAATGACCTAAAGCTAGCTTGATCGCTAGCTTGTTGGGACTCATAAACTTTCAAAAATTTGTCAAATCGGTCATTTAATTCTCTGACCGTCTCTGTTAAACTGCGGACCTGCTGCCATAAAGGTGAGGGTTGTTATTGTCGGAAGTTTCCTCCTTGCCCAGAAGAAGTATTCTGATTCTGTCCAATACTAGGGTGGTTCTTCCAACCTTGGCTAGAATTGCCTTGGTTAAAATTACCTTCTTTATACTGGAATTGGTTTCCCATGTAATTGACGTCCTGCTGCATTTCTTCAGTGAAAGCACATCGACCATTGATATGGTCACCACCGCATAAATCGCAAAGCTATTGAGTATGGGAAATATTTCTTATTCCCTTTGGAAGTTCAGAAAGGACCTTTGTTAGCTTGTCCAGCTTCTGAGTAAGAAGATGATTTTGTGCAGTCATAGCGTCATCAGCAGGGAGATGTAAGAATCCTCCTTTCTGTACCCCCCTCTCACTTTGAGATACTTCATTCAAAGCCATCTCCTCAATCAAATCATAAGCCTCATCTTCAGTCTTTCTATTTATACTCCCTCCAGCTGAAGCATCCAACATCATCTTATACTGAGTATTTAGCCCTCCAAGGAAAGCAAGTAAGTATGAGGTCTTATCAAATCCATGAACTGGAGTTTTCCTTAACAGGCCTTTAAATCTGTCCCAGGCCTGTCCAAGAGTTTCTTCCATTCCTTGCTTGAATGAAGAGATTTCTAGCTTCCCTTGATTAATCTTAGTTGGCGGAAAAAATTTGATGACAAACTGCCTTGCCAAAGCATCCCAATTTCTAAAAGTACCTTCTGGGAATGAATGCAACCAATCTTTAGCGTTTCCTCCAAGAGAGAAGGGAAACAAGTTGAGTCTGACCCTGTCATCTGAAACTCCATTCATCTTGACGGTATTACAAATTTCACCAAAGATAGTCAACTGCTTATAGGGATTCCCATTTGACAACCCGTGAAATTGGTTGCTCTGAACTAACTGGATGAGTGCAGGGCTCACCATATTTGTTGCATTGTCTGCTGGTATGGCTATGCTGTTGAAGCGCAAAGTACCCACAGTGTTTGCTGAGTCCCCCAGTGTGCGTCTTGGAGGAGGTTGGTCTGCCATCTCCTCAATATCCAATGCCTCAAAAGAAGAGTGCTACAGTTCCTCAGGAGAATGGAAGTTTTCCCTTGCAGGACGTCTGACTTTCCTCCTTCTCCTATTTGAGAGTACTTCTAAAAGAGGTTCCTGGTCTTTTCTGCTTCTAATATGTATTGCTTCCTGCATACACAAGAAACAAAACTAAAAGCACTTTTACAGAAAATAGAAAAAAATAAAACAAAATAAGAAAAATGAATAATTACAAACAAGTCAAATTCAGTCAATTCACACTACTTGAAAAAGTTCAACCTCGAGTCCCCGGCAGCAGTGCCAAAAACTTGTTAACAAATTGGCAAGTGTACCAAATCGTTCCAAGTAATATAATTGGTAAAACCCAATATCGTTCTTCCCAAGAGACTCGAAGGCCTTATCGTTTGTGCAAATTGAAATCGTAAGACTTGTAAAAGAAAAAGTAATTGATGGGAATGCAAAGACACAAAATAAAGATGCAATGCGTTTAATTCAGTTGACAAGAAAAAGACTATGGATGAATGGAGTTGTTGGGGGTTTACAATTTCATCTTCTCCGCTTTCTTTTATCTACTCCTCTTGTTTAAAGTGCTTTATTATCTAATTGTTATGCAAACTTTCTTGGCCGACCCTTAACCCGATCCCTCGGCGAAAAGAGCCTATTACTAATTACTGGCTTGCTATCCCTGGCCTCCCCTAGTAACTAGCAACGCATTACTGAACAGAAGCAAAAACAATTGATCATCCTACCCCCCTATCCCTAGGTGGTATTGCTTAACCAAGGAATTACTCACCAGTTCATGAAAGTACTGTACGTCCCCGTATCAATAAAGACAAACAACAGTTATCGAATGAGTTAAACGATAAAAGCTTTAAGCAAAGATGAGAACCCAACAATTGATAATCAAAGCATATGACAATCATATAAATAAACAAGAGTTTCAATAAAAGAAAGTTTCAAAAGATTACATTGTTTCCCCCAACAACAAAAGGGTTTAGTTCACCATTGTCATGGTGAACCTAGATGAAAAATAATGGAAGGGCAAACCCTAGATAAAATGAAAAGGAGCCTAAGCATCCAAGAGATCTTCTCCAGAGAATGAAAATTAGGTCTGGCCGCCCTCTTCTGTCAAAAGAATGAGAAGGAAATCTCACTAGGGCTATTTATAGCTGAGGAGCAGAAAACATGCCCAAGCCCAGCAGGCAACCGCCCGGCGTCACACTTATGTCGCCCGGCGGTTTGCCTCTAATCCCGAAACCGCTCGGCGCCAGGGGTCCACCGCCCGGCGGTTTGCCTCTAATTGCAAAACCGTCATGCATCCCCGCCAGGGTGGTATCTCCTCGCATTTGGCCGCCCAACGGTGTATTTCTGCCATTGGGCGGTCCCTGCAATAAAATAGGATAGAAATGTGCTTTCCCATTTCATCGTCACGTAGCAGCTTCTACTTCCACCTAATCTAATTTTTTTTTTCATTCAAAATAAAAGCAAAATAACTCCTTCCAGCATGTCGTAACGTCCCGACATCCCATCTTTCAAGAAATCATTTGGTGAACCGTTCTCCATGTGTCTCGGAATGAAATAAATCGCCAACAACTCTTTTTCAATTGTGGTATAGTTTGCTTGGATAACATCTAAAGTCCTAGAAGCATAATATATCACCCTAGGCAATCTATCAACCTTTTGTGTCAAAACGACCGTTAATGCATAGTTAGACGCATCACACATAAGCACAAAAGGTGTCATCCAATCTGGCGCCTGAATGATAGGGGTGGTGGTCAAAGCTTCCTTCTGGCAATCAAACGCCTGCTTGATCTATCACCAAACTCAAAGTCAACATCCTTCTATAACAGTCTGGACAAGGGAAGCGCCTTCTTGTTGAAATCCTTGATGAAGCGCCTGTAGAAACCTGTATGTCCAAGAAAAGATCAAACCTCTCGCACGCAAGAGGGGTAAGGCAACTGCGAAATCAAAAATATCTTAGCAGGATCTACCTCTATTCCCTTCCTAGAAATGAGATGCCCTAGAACCAAACCTTGTTCAACCATGAAGTGACATTTCTCAAAATTGAGAACAAGGTTTTCTTCTATGCATCTTTTCAAAACTTTTTCCAAACTATCTAAACATGCATCAAAAAAAGAGGATCCATACACAGTGAAATCATCCATAAACATGGCTATTTATAATTGAGGAGCGCAACAGAAAAGAGCCCAAGCCCATCTGACAACCGCCCGGCGTCACACTTTGTTGCCTGGCGGTTCACCCTAAGTCGCGCCACCGCCCGGCGGTAGGGGTCTACCGCCCGGCGGTTTCCCCTGTGCCGCAAAACCGCCCGGCGTCCTCAGCTGCTGTCTTGAGTCTTCTTTTCTTCAATTTTTCTTCATTTTTCTTGAGTCTAAGACCTTCAATTTCGTCCCCAATCTTCACTTTCCTTAGATTTGCTGCAAAACAAGCATAATATCGCTAAAAACAACTTTTGATTCTGTACTGACTCATGTATTGAGTTTTACTTGATTCTAAGCTCATTCTAAGCAGTAAAGGGTGTAATTTAGTCCAAAATAGCATATGAAAATAACGGTTTTTCAACCATTTTCTTGTCCTCAAGCAAAACAAAAGAAAACAAAACTATAAACAAAACTTGGCTTTCTACACTTTCATCCAATGATTCAACATTCCTAAAGTACATGACGAGAACTACTTAATTGCATATCGGCAGTGCTAATCAAATCAAGGTGCATGCATGCTTTCAATTCAGTTATCTCATACATTCCTCACCAGATGTTACATATTATGAATGATCAATCCACTAAGCAAAAATGCAATCATGAAATTTAGAAGTTCTCACCAAGCAAGTGTTTCACTCAATCACTCAAGTGTTTGGGGTAGCATTCCACTCTTTATTATTCACAAGTTGCATGAAATAAAATTGGCATTCATCTTAAACAATTAACATCTTCACATGCAAATGCCATCAAAAGGACTTTTCCAAGGCTTGTAATGAGGCTGGGCCTAACAAGAAAAATTGGTTTTTCTGGATCACAATTTTAATTCAAGAGAGCTTATTCATCATTCAAGGTTCAAGTTCAATTCTCTTTCTTACCCAATCTCACTTGTTTCCCAACTTCTTCCCTTTTCTTTTCCATTGAGCTCATCTTCATGCTTTTCTTCTTTACTTTTCTTTTTCTCATGCTTTTCTTTTTCAACAATTGAGCTCAATGCTTTTCAACTGCTTTTCAATTTCCCCAATACAACCCCAAACTTGAACCTTGTTAAAAATTACACTTAAGGTCAACCCAACTCAAGGTAAAAATTTCAATTCAAAGGTTCTCATCCTGTTTAAGGCTAAGGTTCAAAAAGGGTATAATCTTTGAAGCATTTTGGGCAAAAATTTGGCTAGAGAAGGGTTTTCAAAAATGGCCTTGATCATATGACATTCACATGCAATTCAATCAATCATCAAGATTAAGGCAATATCATTCAAGCTTTACTGTGAACAATACATACAACAATAACTCTGGAGCTCAAGACCTCACACAACATGCTTTCTCACACACATTCATTCATACACCCTGCTTAACATCATGACCAAAATCATAATTCATCACACATCTGTTTCACAGGATATCAACATGCAACACAACTCAATAATCATTCACATCAGATCATCATCAGACAAACTCATCATGCAATTATTCAGTCAAAACATCTTCAGAAAAGTATTCAAGCCAAGCATACACACTGAAAATAAAATTCAACCTATTCTAAAAATTTAAAATGCAAGATTAAAGAAAAAAATCTAGGTTGCCTCCTAGTAGCGCTTGTTTAACGTCACGAGCCTGACCCAAACCTGTTTAGCACTTGTCAGTAAGTGTCGTCCTTCCAACACCCTTCAGTAGGTGTACCTTCCGGGTATCCTTCAGTAGATACCAAAAGTTACCATCCCTCAGTAGATGCTACCCAAAAATTGTTCAAAAATTTAAAATTTACATGTTCAACAGAAAAATAAAATAAAAATTGTCTTAAAATACAAAATGTGCTTTTCAGCAATCAACTCTTCTTCTTCACATTTGATTCTTCATCTTCCCACCGTCTCAGCTTTCATCTGTCTACTTTTCGAATGGTAGTGGAATATGGCATTGTAATTTCGACCACTCCTTCCTCTTCAAGCTTCCTGTTGATAATCCATTTTCTGTTTTTGTATCTAACAGCCACACCCCGCGGAAATAGTGTGTCCTTTGAGTGAGGTGACTCTCCTTTATCTATCTTTTCCTCACCACGTGCCTCCAAAGTACAACTATTAAGATTATCATTACCTGTGGTAGTTTCTTCTTTTCTTGCTTCTCTTCTAGCCTTTTTATATCTAGATCTTTTTATGATTCTCTTCTTTTCTCCTTCAGATCCACTATAGGCTAACACTTGGTCTTGATCTCTCAACATTATTCTCCCATCATAGACACATATCATCATCTGAGAGGTCCTAATGAACGGTCTTCCCAAAATTAATGGGATTCTTCCATCATTTACCACATCCACTACTATGAAATCAACCAAAAACTCTAACTCCTCAATTTGAACAATTGCGTTTTCCACTATACCAACGGGTTTTTTTATTGATCCATCTGCAACTGTTAGGGTAGTGTTAGCTGGTTTTAATTTTAACCCTCCAATCACTTAAGAGCATTAAATTAACACTTGATCCTGAATCGATCATAGCTCTCCCTATATCCACATCATTGATCATACAAGCAAGAGTCAAATTCCCTAAATCCTTCAATTTTTGTGGATGGTCTTTCTTCCTTGGTTTAACAATCCTTGCCTGATCTTCTTCTTCCTCATTGATGGGCCCGTCGCGGCCCATACAAATTTGATTGCATATTAAGAAATGCAGTATAGTGCTAGGAAGTGACTCCTAGGTCGTCTCTCAAGGACCAATTTTGCGGTTCGAGTTTCGAGTCTAACACAAAGTGGGGGGTTTTGAAAGTTTGTTTGGTGTGCAGAAAAATTAAAATTAAAACGCAGATGGAATTTAAATTAAAACGCAAATGTAAAAACGTAATTAAAATTAATTAAAACGAAACTAAATGCAACAACACATTTCACCATGCATGAAAATGAAATTAAAACAGTAAAAACGAAACTGCTACAGTAAATACGAAAATTCACGCTGGAACTAGACAGCTCTGACCTTTGCTCAATGTTTTACCCATAACTTTTTCTACAGAGCTCTAAATGAGATGAGGTTTTTTTTCCTGGAAAGTAGACTCAATTATCTTTCATGTGACATATAAAACGTAGCATTTGGACCTCTGGTATGGTTGCAGTTATTTTTTTAAAAATCGATTCCAGAGAGTGAAAATGCTAAACCCAACACTAGAGCAAACAAATATCTAAGCACATTTAAAAGTATCAAATGCAAAACTAATTTAAAGAAAGCAAAAACAACTAAACTACAATTCAAACTAATTTAAAGCAAAGGAAATAAGTAAATATGATTTTTCTCCACCAATTCACATTACACATGCACCTACCAAACAAATTAAAATTAGAAATGGCCTTAAAAAAAAACCTTCTTGGCCATAACAGCACTAGCCATGGACGTGATGCGGCAATGCCCTTTTTCTTTCTCAGCCAATTGAAAATAGCTTGCAGATGCCTAAGGAAATTAATTAATGCTCAATATGAAGCACGTGCAGCTTCCATTACTCCATTCTCCAAGACGCAAGCGGCTGCAGATTCAAACCGAAACATCATTGCTTTAAACAATTGAAACACGCTGCACGTCCCACTTTTTTTCCAAAATGAAATGCCTAAATTGAAAGCACCGTGCAGCTCTTCTTCATAGGATGAAAACAACGTTCTTTAAATAAATTGGAAACAACCTTCCTAAATCAAAAGCTGGAGGTGGCAGCACTTTTCAAGTAAAAAGAAATTGAAAGCAAGTTTCACACTAAGTGGATAAAACTCCAAAAATGAAGAGAAGCAGCTACGTGTACCGTGTGTGCAACTCAAGACTTAAATCAGTGCTTGCTGGATGCGTAAACATTAGCTACGTGCTTGAAGAAAAAATTCAAATGCGAAAGTGCTCCACCTAAACTAAATCAACACTTCCAGGACGAAAAAAAAAAAAACTAAATTGTTGCAGCTGGTTACTGCTAAATCCTGCACCATTTTTCTGATTGAAAACATAAAACAAAAATAAATTGCAACCCTTTAATTTAACCAAAGTCACCCAAGTATGAAGACATGCTGAAAGAGAAAATGTTTCTGCCCCAAAAACGTTCTAGCCAGAGAATAAAAATCTGAGAGTGACGGCTCCTCCAAGTGTAGGGCTGTAAAATTAGGGTGGAGTCCACCCAACCCTAGGTAGGACATGTGTCAAGTGTCTAATAAAATTGGGCCCAACAACATTTTTCCAAAATTGGCCCAAGATACAAAGAGTTTGTCTAAAAAGTTTTAACAATTAAATTACAATACAATTAAAATTTAAAATGTTTAAATTTGAGAGTCTTCAATTTATTTGGTGTCATCCAAATGTCCCAAATTGTGTTTCCAAAATTTTCCCTGAAAATAATAATGCAAATAATTAGCTCAGAAAATTCAAATTAATTAAAATTAGAATTTCCGGTCAAATTAAGCATAATTAGGAAAAACGGGAAAATACCGGACAATTAAGCACAATTCCCTGATTAATTCTAGCACAATAAACTAAGTAAAATCAATAAAATATTGATTCATCACTCATCAAGATCAATTATCTCACGAAGATTGTATTTGACCCTCTTATCATACTCAGGCATTTGTGGAAACGCTCCAGGAATAACAGTCACCCGATTAAAGATTTCTCGGAATGACTCTTGGTGACTCTTCTTTTTTCTTTCCCTATTCTCTTCACAGCTTTTCTGCTCCTCATATTTATCATTACAAATCATCTTCTCATATTCATCTTCACTGCTCTCAATTTTAATTATTTCCTCTACAGGCTTCCTTTTACTTCCTGTCATTACAACTTTGCACTCATCTTTGGGGTTAACCTCAGTGTTAGCCCGAAACTGATTCTTCTCTATGGTGTCAACTCTTTTTGACAGTTGCCCAATCTGTGTCTCCAGCGCTCTAAAACTAGCTTGGTCACATGCTTTTTTAGACTCATAGACTTTCAGAAATCTATCAAATCGGTCAGTTAATTCTCTGACAGTCAATGTTAAGTTGTTGACTTGCTGCCATAAAGGTGAAGGTTGTTGCTGCTGGAAGCCTCCTACTTGCCCAGAAGAATTATTCTGATTTTGTCCAATGCTGGGTGATTCTTCCAACCTTGGCTAGAATTACCTTGGTTAAAATTACCCTGCTTGAACGGGAATTGATTCCCCATGTAATTGACATCCTGCTGCATTTCTTCAGGAAAAGCACATTGACCATTGATGTTGTCACCACACATAAGTCGCAAAGTTGTTGAGTCTGAGAAATATTTCTTAACCCTGTTGGAAGTTCAGAAGGACCTTTTGTTAGCTTGTCTAATTTTTTGTTAAGAATATGATTTTGCACAGCCATTGCATCATTAGCAGGAAGATGCAAGAGTCCTCCTTTCTGTGCGCCCCTCTTACTTTGGGAAACTTCATTTAGGGCCATCTCCTCGATCAAATCATACGCTTCATCTTCAGTCTTCCTATTTATACTGCCTCCAGCTGAGGCATCCAACATCATTTTAGACTGAGTATTTAATCCTCCAAAGAAAGCAAGTAAATAAGAAGTCTTGTCGAATCCGTGGATTGGCGTTTTTCTCAACAGGCCTTTAAATCTGTCCCAGACCTGTCCGAGAGTTTCCTCCATCCCTTGCTTAAATGAGGAGATTTCTAGTTTCCCTTGATGAATCTTGGTTTGCGGAAAGAATCTGGTGACGAACTGTCTTGCTAAAGCATCCCAGTTTCTGAACGTCCCTTCAGTAAATGAGTGCAACCAATCTTTGGCACTTGCTCCCAAAGAAAAAGGAAATAGGCTAAGTCTAACCCTCTCATACGAGACTCCGGCCATCTTAACAATATTGCAGATTTCGCCAAAGATAGTCAAGTGTTTGTAGGGATTCTCATTTGACAATTCGTTGAACTGGTTGCTCTAAACTAACTGGATGAGTGCAGGGCTCATCACCAAATTTGTGGTATTGTCCGCAGGAATGACAATGTTGTTTAAATTCAAAGGACCCACAGTGTTTGCTGAGTCTCCCAGTGTGCGTCTTGGAGGAGGTTGGTCCACCATCTCCTCTCTACCTTGTGCAGAAGATTCTAGTGAAGATTGCAAGATTGTTACAGGAGAAGGAAAGTTTTCACGTGAAGAATGTATAACTTTCCTCCCTCTCCTGTCTGGTAATCCCTCGAGAAGAGCTTGCTGATCTTTCCTGCTTCTAGTGTGTATCCCTTCCTGCATACACAAGAAAACTTTCCTCTTGTTTAAATTGCCTTATTATCTAATTGTTATGCAAACTTTCTTGGCCTCCCCTTAACCCGATCCCTCGGCGAAAAAGGTCTATTACTAATTACCGGCTTGCTATCCTTAGCCTCCCCTAGTAACTAGCAACGCATTACAAACAGAAGCAGAAACAATTGGTCGTCCTACCCCCCTATCCCTAGGTGGTATTTCTTAACCAAGGAATTACTCACCAGTTCGTGACATTACTGTACGTTCCCGTATCAATAAACGCAAATAACAGTTACCGAATAAGTTAAACGATAAAAGCTTTAAAGCACAGTATGAGAATCCAACAATTGATAATAAATGCGTATGAAAATCATATATTTAAACAAGAGTTTCAATGAAAGAGAGTATCAAAAGATTACATTGTTCCCCCAACAACTAAAGGGTTTAGTTCACCATTGTCATGGTGAACCAAGATGAAAATAATGGAAGATATGGACAACAAACCCTAGAAAAGATGAAAAGGAGCCTAAGCATCCAAGAGATCCTCTTCAGAGAGTGAAAAATAGGTCTGACCGCCCTCTTCTGTCAAAAGCATGAATTGGAAATCGCAACAGGGCTATTTAAAACTGAGGAGCGCAACAGAAAACAGGCCCAAGCCCATCTGACAATCGTCCGGCGTCACACTTTGTCGCCCGGCGATTCACCCTAAGTCGCGCCACCGCCCAGCGGTAGGGGTCTACCGCCCGGCGGTTTCCCTTGTGCCGTAAAGCCGCCCAGCGTCAGGGGCCTGCCGCCCGGCGTCCTCAGCTGCTGTCTTCTCCTCCCGTCGGACCGCCCGACACTAGGGGTTTGCAGCCGGGCGGTTCCTAGACTCTTCTTTTCTTTAATTTTCTTCATTTTTCTTGAGTCTAAGACCATCAATTTCGTTCCCAATCTTCACTTTCCTCATATTTATTGCAAAACAATGCAAAACAAGCATAATATCGCTAAAAACAGCTATGGACTCTCTACTGACTCATTTATTGAGTTTTACTTGATTCTAAGCTCATTCTAAGCAGTAAAGGGTGTAATTTAGTCCGAAATAGCATATGAAAACAACAGTTTTTCAACCGTTATCAGCCCACAATGTAAAAGTTTGTCTAAAAATTTTTAAACTAAATTACAATACAATTAAATTTAAAATGTCTAATTGGAGAGTCTTGAATTAATTTGTCTCCATCTCAATGCTCCAAAATATATCTCCAAAATTTTCCCTGCAATTAAAAATGCAAATAATTAGCTCAGAATATTCAAATTAATCAAAATTATAATTTCTGGTCAAATTAAGCACAATAAACAGAAACGGGAAAATACCGAACAATTAAGCACAATTCCCTAATTAATTCTAGCACAATAAACTAAGTGAAATCAATAAAATATCGACTCATCAGAATAGACCACACTTAGTCTTTTGCACTCTTGGGCAAAATCAAGACGGAAATCAAGGAACAATTCAACAGACATCAGGGAATTGACACAGACTCATCACATAGAAACAAAGACTAGCCAGGACAGAAACAGAATTACATAGTCCTCCAGAAATCTGGACAATGAAAAGAAGTAGACAGTTGATGAGTCGATATTTTATTGATTTCGCTTAGCTTATTGTACCGAATTTAATCAGGGAATTGTGCTTAATTGTCCGGTATTTTTCCATTTTCGCTAATAGTGCTTAATTTGACCGAAAATTCTAATTTTAATTAATTTGAATATTCTGAGCTAATTAATTGCACTTTTAATTGCATGGAAAATTTTGGAGATACAATTTGGAGCATTGGGAAGGAGACAAAATAAATTCAAGACTCTCAAATTAGACATTTTAAATTTTAGTTGTATTGTAATTTTAATTGTTTAAACTTTTTGGACAAACTTTTGCACATTGGGCTATTGTTAAAAAATTATGAGGGGCCCAAAATTGTAGGACACTTGTCACCCTAGGGTTTTATTTTTTTTTAGGGTGGACCCCACCTCATTTTAGAGGACACATGGCCTTAGCAAATGGGGGGTAGCCGTCACATTTAGAAGGCTCTCTCGTCAAATTCTAGGGGAGCTGCAGCGTTTTTATATAAGGTGCAAGGAAGCTGGAACATGGTTTTTGGAAGCAATTGAAGGTTATGGATGATTGAAGGAACCAGCCACCACTTGATTTATTTTTGAAAAACTATGCTTTAATTTGGGCTGGAAAATTTTTTGGGGGTTTTTTGAACGTTTTATGGAGGCATTGTTGGATTATGAATGAATGATTAAGCAAAGCACTTTTTCCTCTTCATTTTTTTTCTGTCAGCGTAGCATCTTCTTTTTAGCTTATTTTCATTGAATTAAAATATTGCAGCATTGTATGTGAAGCATAGAGAAGCACATTGATTTCTTTTGTTGCAGCCCACGGTCACGTCAACAAGAAATTGAGCAGATTTCGATTTTTATTTGGTATAATGAAGGGGCTGTTGCATTGATTAATGGAAGAACACACGGTGATTTTAATATCTTTTAGAATGAAGAGTAAATTAGATGGCTGGATGGGACGTGTGAGTAGCTAAAAATTGGGTAGGTTCTTTCCTTTTATTTCCATGTGATTGAAGGAGTGATTCGGTAGAGTAGTGTACAGTTTTTGGTGATTGATTTTGAGAGAAAGCAACTTTCATTGAGAAGCAGCTGAATCATCATTGCACACAACACACGGAGGTGTCATGCCTTGCTTTTGAGATTTATTTTTATTTGGAGTAAAACAGCTGCTGCCACAGTTTTATATTTCTTTGGAGAAACATTTCATTCTGCTGCAGCTCGCATGGTGATCCATTTAACTTTGTTTCTTTTGAAGCTTAGTTTAGCACGGTGGCACAACATTTATTTAAATTACTTTTTTTCATTCAATTGTAGTGATTGGTGTCACGACCTGCTCATTCCAGTGTGTGGACCACGACCAAGTGGATTTTATTTATTGCCATTTGTTATTTCAATCTCTTTGGTAGATACACTTATATAACGGTTAAGAGTAGAAAAAGTGCATGTTTTCTATTTATTTTGCCTTAGAATATTTTACATTATAGGTTGAGTTGTTTTTCATCTTTTTAATTTAGCATTGCATTTTTATGGCTTTAATTGTGGTTAGATATTTGTTTATTGCATTGTTAGGTTTAACCTTTTCATTTACTTTAATGTTGTCTAGTATTTTTTGGTAGTGAAAATTTAAATGTGATGTTAGCTTAAATTAGTCGGGTTGGTTGTTAATAAAGTTACTTTTCTTCCCTGAGACTTTTGAACTTTAATTGTCATATTGTTGCTTTGATTCTGCTCAATATTTAATCTGTTGTCTGCCTGCGATTAGGTATACGCTTAGTTGCCTAATCGGTGTCAATTCTTCGCTTAGTTCATTAGGCTGTATGATGGATGACTGATTCAATTTGTGCATTGCATTCGCTTAGTCTATAATTTTGAAGACCGAATTAGCCTTCGCTTAGTTGGGTGATTCGTGTCGGATTTGAATTAAAGTAGTGTGTACTTGTCGTTGATCGGGGATAGGAAACATAGTAATTGAGTTAATAACCAACTGTTTTTATCCTGTATTTGATTCCGTTTTGCAATTTCATTTTTAGATCTGTGTTTACATTTTTGTTTGCATCTGTGATTGTGTTTATCCGCATTCACCACAAACTTTTCACAAACCCCCCCCCCCCCACTTCGTGTCTGACTTAATTCTCAAACCTTAAAATTGGTCCTTGAGAGACGACCTAGGAGTCACTTCCTAGCTATACTGCATTTCTAAATTGCAATCAAATTTTTGTGGGTTGCGACAGCCCATCAAATTTTGGCGCCATTGCCGGGGACCAAAGGTTCGATTTTAGGTCTTTGTTATGTTAGTGTGTGTTGTGTCTTGTCTTTTGTTGTGAGTGTGATGTTCTGTTTTGTGTGTTGCATTTAGGTAGCTTTGGTTGCATATTTGCATTGCATTCTTCTCTTCCCCCTTCTTTCTACATGTATACCTATTTTGGTTATGTGGATACTATTTCTCCTGTTTGTTACTCTGATTATGATTCTCCTGTTGATTTGTGTGTTGAGAACAGTATGATTCCTCCTCCATCTCATGAGAGTGCTCCTAAGGAGTCGTTTCCACTTTATGAGGAGTATATTCATTGTGTTTTCAACACTGAACTGATACATTGGCTGCCTAAGTTTCATGGTCTTGTAGGTGAATGCCCACATAGACATTTGGAGGAGTTCTACACATTATGCTCTTTGATGAAAACTCCAGATGTCCCGGATGGAGACATGTTCTTAAGGGCATTTGGGCACTCATTACATGGAGCAGCAAAGAATTAGTGTTATTATTTTACTCTGGGATCCGTCACCAGTTGGGAAGATCTGAAGCATCAGTTTCTAGGCAAATTCTCCCTTGTGCGGTATGGTTATAGCGACAATCCTGGGTGGACTGATCCTAACTTGGGATGGTATGGTACTTCACAGCATCAATATCAGGAACCATCAGTCCAGACTACTTGTATGCCTTCTCCACCGGTCCAGGAACCACAGCAGTTGCAGTTTCATGAGCCTCAAGCTTATGTTCCAAACATCTACAATAGCAGGCAGCCACAGCAGAAAAATCAGAGGCAACAACAACAGCAAGAGGCACCTGCCAAATCTTCTACTTCTTCTAAGCCTACATTGAATGAGTTATGGGGGCAGATGGTCACGCAGTTCACCGCAGAATAGTCTCAAGTTTCAGAGGAATCACCACTCCAGACTGCTTAAATTCCAGATGATGTTAGTGTCATTCACATAGGAGATGGGGAGTAGAGTCATGAGCTTACCACTGTGCCATCTACTTTCCCACCTTCCTATCTCCCCACTCTTGCACTTAAGGATGCAGTTGCTCATTTTGCTGTTACTGGTGAGATGAATCATGAATCAACACAGGTTTCTCTAAACTTGAAATCCCACTTGATTTGCCTGAGTTGTTTATCCATTCAAATATTCTTGATACTGTTGCAGATTCACATGTTAGTGATGATTTTGATATAGAAACTATGAAAATTGAAGATGCTTTAGACTTAGGATTAAATTTTGATCTTTCACAGTTTTCTGAAAATTTTAAATGTAGTTGTGAAGTTGGTTCTTGCTCTATTTGTGTTGAGATCAATTCTGTGATACAACCAATTTCGAACTTTATGATATGTGATACTAACTGTGAGTTTGATGAACATGTTGAGGAACAGGCAGATATAAGCAACACTTTTGAGATAGGTAGACCATCTTCACCTTTCACCACTCTTCCAATCTTTAGGGAAGTGGAGGTAAACATACCTACGATTGATTTTGAAGTTGATAATCATGTTGTTGATAGGTATGTTATTGATAATTGTATTGTTGATGAGCATCCTTTTAATTCTCGCTCTTTGCATGATGAGAACCACTTTTTGCTATCACATATGAATGTTTGTTCTCCATGCACTAAACATGAATCTGATTCTATTGTTGATACTGTGTCTAAATTTGAAATTGATTCATGTTCTGATAGGATATCTGAGGGTCAGCCTGTTACACTGGGATTGGCTGTTATACCTCTGCATATCATTTCTTTTGGAACCATGTTGCAGGAGGTACATATGAATTTGACCAATACACACCCATGGTGGAAGACAAAGGTGCTGACAGTTTGAAGATTAACAGGCACCAGCTGAACCCGCTCATCAACAATCATTGCTTCTTGGATCCAGCTGTGGAGGACATCTCCCTGCTTGATCAAATTTGGAGGCTGAAGCAGTTCCTCCTCAAGACTTCCTTGCTGACTCCAGTGGTGGAGAATATCTCCCTGAAAGTCCAAAATTGGCAACTGCCACCATGATCAGGGGAGTTTCCTTTTCCCTTCTCCACCTTTCCCTACTTGTATTGCACTTCTCCAAGATATGTTGACTGTTTTGATTTCTGATGTTATGCTTGTGACATATTGAGGACACTGTGTAGTTTAAGTGTGGTTTATTAGGGGAGATTCTGATTTTTCTTTGATTAGTTTATCTTTTCTGTGTTAAACTTTTTTTTTTTTGTTTTCTAGGTAGTTTTTGTCTTGTTTTGTGTACAGTTTTGCATGTTTATCTTGATTTTTGGACTTTGTTTAGGTTGTATACTTGTCTTTCACTCCATTGATACTCTGATTTGCTTGAAATCCTTGTTTTTTCTTTGCTTGGAAGATGATTATGATGTTTGAGAGTTGATTTGATTGTAACAGAAATGACCTGTGTGAGATTTGAGCCACTTGATATTCTTTCTTGTGTGATATGTCTCTTGATTGCTTGCGCATATTCCTTGGCTTGACTCTGTTGATGATTCTTGATTGATATGCATGTTTGGAAGTGATAAAGGCAGTTTTGTTGTTGAGCCTCTCTAGCCAGATGAGCCTACCTTGTTGTGATCCCTTGATAGCCCCTTTGAGCCTATACTTTCCCCATTTCTTTGTTCTCAAGCTCATTAATTACCCTTAAGTGAAAAACCATGATTACCTTAGCCTTAGGGAATTTTGGAGCTTTGGAAGTGTTTTGGGAACAAGTGCGGTCTCCTTGGGGATTCTGATGAGTTGGCTAGTTGGTTCCTCTTCTTAGTTGTTTTGTAAATATGTTGTGTATCTTGTCTCTTGGAGTTGTGTCCTAAAAAGAGAGAAAAGAAAAGAGACAAGATGGAAAAGAAAAAGATACAGAAAAATGAGAAAAATAAAAAAAAATTGAGTGAATAATGGAGTCAAGAAGAGGATTGAATGAGAGGTTTTGGGTGTGTTTGAATGTGTTTACACTTGTTCCCCATTGCTCCTCCTTTTGATTTGTAGCTTCTCATCCATATTTATCCTCCCTTGACCTTGGCCCCATTGCATCCATAAAAGACCTTTTGATTTGAACATGCATATGTTTTTGAGTGTTGATATTAGAGTTTTGCCAGGTCTGTTTGTGTTTGCTTTCTTGAGTGCATTGAGTTGACATAGCTTACCCTAGACACTTGAGAGAAACACTGATAGTGTGCATCTGTGAGATTTTGTTACTTTTGATTCCTCTCTTGAACTGATTGCTCATTTTTCCATGTCTTGAATTGCTTGGATGACTTCATGAGTATCTATTTTCACTAAACCTGTGTTGAATACTGTCTACTTCCTTTCTTGGTCTAAATTTCTTGAGGACTGTGTAATTCTGTTTCTTTCATTGTGAGTCTTTGTTTTCTGTCTATTGAGTCTGTGTCACTTCCTGATGTCCTCAGAACTGTTCCCTGATTTGCATCTTGATTTTGACCAGCAGTGCAAAAGACTAAGTGTGGTCTATTTTGATGAGTCGATATTTTATTGATTTCACTTAGCTTATTGTACCGAATTTAATCAGGGAATTGTGCTTAATTGTCCGGTATTTTTCCCTTTTTGCTAATAGTGCTTAATTTGAACGAAAATTCTAATTTTAATTAATTTGAATATTCTGAGCTAATTAATTGCACTTTTAATTGCATGGAAAATTTTGGAGATACAATTTGGAGCATTGGGAAGGAGACAAAATAAATTCAAGACTCTCAAATTAGACTTTTCAAATTTTAGTTGTATTGTAATTTTAATTGTTTAAACTTTTTGGACAAACTTTTGCACATTCGGCTATTGTTAAAAAATTATGAGGGGTCCAAAATTGTAGGACACTTGTCACCCTAGGGTTTTATTTTTTTTAGGGTGGACCCCACCTCATTTTAGAGGACACATGGCCTTAGGAAATGGGGGGCAGCCGTCACATTTAGAAGGCTCTCTCGTCAAATTCTAGGGGAGCTGCAACGTTTTTATATAAGGTGCAAGGAAGCTGGAACGCGGTTTTTGGAAGCAATGGGAGGTTATGGATGATTGAAGGAAGCAGCCACCATTTGATTTATTTTTGAAAAACTATGCTTTAATTTGGGCTGGAACATTTTTTGGGGGGGTTTTGAACGTTTTATGGAGGCATTGTTGGATTCTGGATGAATGATTAAGCAAAGCACTTTTTCCTCTTCATTTTTTTCTGCCAGTGTAGCATCTTCTTTTTAGCTTATTTTCATTGAATTAAAATAGTGCAGCATTGTATGTGAAGCATGGAGAAGCACATTGATTTCTTTTGTTGCAGCCCACGGTCACGTCAACCAGAAATTGAGGAGGAGATTTTGATTTTTATTTGGTAGAATGAAGGGGTTGCTGCATTGATTAATGGAAGAGCACACAGTGATTTTAATATCTTTTAGAATGAAGAGTAAATTAGATGGCTGGATGGGACGTGTGAGTAGCTAAAAATTGGGTAGGTTCTTTCCTTTTATTTCCATGTGATTGAAGGAGTGATTCGGTAGAGTAGTGTACGGTTTTTGGTGATTGATTTTGAGAGAAAGCACCTTTCATTGAGAAGCAACTGAATCATCATTGCACACAACACATGGAGGTGTCACGCCTTGCTTTTGAGATTTATTTTTATTTGGAGTAAAACAGCTACTGCCACAGTTTTATATTCTTTGGAGAAACATTTCATTCTGCTGCAGCTCACATGGTGATCCATTTTATTTTATTTCTTTTGAAGCTTAGTTTAGCACGGTGGTACAACATTTATTTAAATTACTTTTTTTCATTCAATTACAGTGAGTGGTGTCATGGCCTGCTATTCCATTGTGTGGACCACGGCCAAGTGGATTTTATTTATTGCCATTTGCTATTTCAATCTCTTTGGTAGATACACTTAGATCACGGTTAAGAGTAGAAAAAGTGCATGATGCACTCAAGAAAGCAAGCAACAAACAATCTTGGCAAGTCTCTAATATCAACATTCAAACACATATGCACGTTCAAATCAAAAGGTCTTTTATGGATGTAATGGGGCCAAGGACAAGGGGGGATAAAATATGGATGAGAATCTACAAACCAAAAGGAATAGAGGAGCAATGGGAAAGAAGTGAAAATACAATCAAATCACACCCAAAACCCTCTTATTCAATCCTCTTCTTGACTCCATTATTCAAAATTTTTTTTCATTTTTTTTTATTTTTCTGTATTTTTTTCTTTTTTGATCTTTCATCTTATCTCTTTTCTTTTCTCTCTATTTAGGACACAACTCTAAGAGACAAGACACACAACATATTTACAAAAACAAAACAAGAAGAGGAACCAACTAGCCAATTCATCAGAATCCCGAAGGAGACCACACTTATTCCTAAAACAATTCCAAAGCTCCAAAATTCCCTAAGGTTAAGGTAATCATGGTTTTTCACTTAAGGGTAATTAATGAGCTTGAAAACAAGGAACAGAGGAAAGTATAGGCTCAAAGGGGTTATCAAAGGATCAAATAGGGTGGGCTCATTTGGCTAGAGAGGCTCAACAACAAAACTTCCTTTATCACTTTCAAACAAGAATCATCAACAAGAGTCAAGCCAAGGCATATGTGCAAGCAATCAAAAGACATATCACACACAAGAAAGAATATCAAGTGGCTCAAATCTAACACAGGGTAATTGCCACAATCAAATCAACCTCTCAAACATCATAATCATCTTCAAAGTAGATAAAAGCAAGGATTTCCAGCAATAAGAGTATCAATGAAGTGAAAGACACATCGACAACCTAAACAAAGTCCAGAAATCAAGAGAAACATGCAAAACTGTACACAAGACACAACAAAAACTACTTAGAAAACAAAAAATTTGACGCAGAAAACATGGACTAAAAACGAAAAATCAAAATCTCTCCTAATAGACCACACTTAAACTACACAGTGTCCTCAATGTGTCACAAGCATCAGATCAAAATTCAAAACAGTCAACAGATCCTGGACAAGTGCAATAAAAGCGGGAAAGAGAGGAGAAGGGAAAAGAAAACTCCCCTGGTCATGGTGGCAGTTGCCAATTTTGGACTTTCAGGGAGAGGTCTTCCACCATCGGATTCAGCAAGGAAGTGTTGAGGAAGAACTGCTTCATCCTCCAAATTTGATCAAGCAGGGAGATGTCCTCCATAGCTGGATCTAAGAAGAAGTGATTGTTGATGAGCGGGTTCAGCTAGTGCCACCTGGTGATGAAGCTTTTGTGAATGTTAGCACCCTTGTTCTCCACTGTGGGTGCTTGTTGGTCAAATTCATATGTACCTCCTGCAACATGGTTAGTGCAATGTGGTTCCAAAGAATTAACATGCAGGGGCATAACACCCAATCTCAGTGTAACAGGCTGAACCTAAATATACCCTCAGAACATGAATCAATTTCAAAAGTAGAAACAATATCAATAATAGGCTTAGATTCATGTTCAGTGCATGGAGAACAAATATTCAGATGTGATAGCAAAAGTTGTTTCTCATCATGCAAAGAGGGAGAATGAAAATCATGCTCATCAACCTCATAATCATCAACATACCTATCATCAGCATAATCATCAACAACAAAATCAATCTTAGGTATGTTTACCTCCACCTCCCTGGATGTGGCTAAAGTGGTGGAAGATGAAAGTGGGCTACCTATCTCAAATGTGTTGCTTATATCTGCCTGTTCCTCAACATTTTCATCAGACTCACAGTTAGGATCACCCATCATAAAGTTGGAAGCTGGTTGTATCACAGAATTGATTTCAACACAAATAGATCAAGAACCAGCTACACAACTACATATAAAATTTTCAGAAAATTGTGAAAGATCAAAATTTAATCCTAAGTCTAAAGCATCTTCAGTTTTCACAATTTCCATATCAAAATCATCACTAACATGTGAATCTGCAGCAGAATCAAGAATATTTGAATACATAAACAACTCAGGCAAAGCAAGTGGAATTTCAAGTTTAGAGAAAACCTGTATTGATTCATGATTCATGTCACCAATAAAATCAGAAGGATCAACTACATCCTCAGGTGCAAGAGGGAAGACATAGGAGGGTGGGAAAGTAGATGGCGCAGTAGTAAGCTCATGACTCTGCTCCCTATCTCCTATGTGAATGGCACTGACATCATCTGGAAGCTAAACAGTCTGGAATGGTGATTCCTCTGAAACTTGAGACTGTTCCTGGGTGAACTGCGCGACCATCTGCCCCCACAACTCATTCAGTGTAGGCTCAGAAGAAGTAGAAGATTTGGCAGGTGCCTCTTGCTGTTGTTGTTGCCTCTGATTTTGCTGTTGTGGCTGCCTGTTATTGTAGATGTTTGTAGCATAAGCATGAGGCTCATCATGAGCAACAGGGTCCTGCAAAGAAGGACAGGCATCTGTATAGTGGTCATTAGAAGGATATATAGCGCACAGTCGTGCAACAGATGCAGATGGAGGTGTTGGTCTCTGGTTGGATACCAGCTATGTCAGCAAACTCACAAGAGAATCAAGCTTGCTTTCTAATTTCTTATCAACAGCTGATGAAGAATGGGCAGGCTCATGAAACTGCAGCTGCTGTGGTTCTTGGACTGGTGGAGAAGGCATAGAAGAATCTTGGAATGGTGGTTCTTGATATTGATGTTGTGAAGTACCATACCATCCCAAGTTAGGATCATTCCACCCAGGATCGTTGCTATATGAACCACAATGATGTTGAGTAGGGCGGAATCTTTCCAAAAAATAGATGTTTAAGATCTTCCCAAGAAGTGATGGATCCTGGAGGAAGACAATACAGTCAATCCTTTGCTGCTTCTTGTAATGAATGCGGAAATGCCCTTAAAAACATGTGATCATCAGGGACATGAGGAGGTTTCATTGAAGAGCAAATGGTGTAGAACTCCTTCAAATGTCTATGAGGGCATTCACCTGTAAAACCTTGAAACCTAGGCAGCAAATCTATCAGTCCAGAGGTGAGAACACAATGAACATCATCCTCATTATATATGTGTAACCGGCTCCCAAAGAGCACTCTCAGGAATGGGAGGATGAGTCATATTGTTCTCAACACAAAAATCAGCAGAATATGCATGAGAAGCAATATCAGAGTCAGATGCAGAAGTAGAATCATAATCATAGGCAGAATAACCATTACTCACATAACCAAAATAGGTAGACATGTAGAAGGGGGGGTAAGAAGAATGCAATGAAAATATGCAACTAAAGCTATCTAAATGCAACACACATGATGACACACACAAACAGAACGACACACTCACAACACAAGACAAAACACAACACACACTAACACAACAAAAGACCTAAAACTGAATCGTTGGTCCCCGGCAACAGCGCCAAAATTTGATGGGCTGTCGCAGCCCACACAAATTTATTGTGCATTAAAGAATGCAGTATAGCTAGGAAATGACTCCTAGGTCGTCTCTCAAGGACCAATTTTGCGGTTCAAGAATTAAGTCAGACACGAAGTAGGGGGGTTTGTGAAAATGTTGTGGTGAATACAGATGAATAAAATCAAAACACTGACGCAAACAAAAATGCAAACACAGATGTACAAACGGTTTCAAAGACAGAATGGAAACGGTTGGTCATTAACTTAATTACAATGTTTCCTATCACAGATCAACAAAATAAAGCAGCGACTCAAACCTCAAATTCAACACAATTAACCAACTAAGCGAAGGCTAATTATGTTTTCATAAAAGTGAACTAAGCGAACACAATGTTAACATGTAATCCAATTTGCACCATGCAGTTTCATCAACTAAGCGAAGACTAAAAACCAACTGAGCGACTAAGCGTATACCCAATTGCAAGTGCAAAGATAGATTTCACATTAACCAAGTCAGAGTGGCAAACAAAATTACAGTCCAGAAATCTCAAGGGAACATTATAATATCGCTAATGACCAACTACCTAACCTAAGCTCACATGAAAAGGAAATTAACACACCTAAAAATACTAGACAACATTAAAGTAAAAGAAAATGTTAAACCTAACACTACAATAGACAAGTATCTAAACATAATTAAATGCAACATTTAAGTTAAAATGTTAAAAGCACAATGCAAAGAAGCATTAAGTATAATTGGATTGAACCTAGGTTTCCTTTGGGCTACTCCCTCTTAGTCGTACAACGTGTTTCAGTTTTCAATTGATCACCATTTCTATCTAGGTGGCGGCGTGGGCTTCATGCTAAGATAAAAAGAAAGTTGCTTCTCCCGAGAATCCATAAAAGCTACACGTTATGTTGCAGGACAATATCACCGTGATGCCTTTTCAAAGCAAATGATTCAGCCTTCAAATTATAAAAGCAAGGAAAGAGAAGCCTGAAATGTCGTGATGTGTTGCTGGACTCATGATGAGGCAATGCACGTTGTTGCACCTCCAATTGCAATTAAAATGATGTGTGGCAGCAACAAGAGCGTGAAGTGCTGCAACCCTTGTCGTGATAGCTCAAGCTTCCAAGCAAAGAAAGTAAATGCAAGAAATCACCAAACAAATGAAAGAAAAGGGCTTTTCATTCTCTATTGAAATTAGCATATTGCAAAAGGCAAGACGTGTTTCTTCCGTGTGTAGGAATAAAAGAAACATCCAATTGTTGCCATCCAATCACTATACTCCACCTAACTACAAAGGAGAAGGCGCCCCAGTGGTGGTGGTGGAAGAAGAAGAAGATCCACCTGAAGAAGAAGAACCACTAGGAGAAGAAGAAGATCCACCCACCTCAAATGTCCTGCTTGGACCATCCTGGTCCTCTTTTCTGTGACAAGTAGTAGGCACGGGTGTAGGTGTAGGAGTGGGCTCTAAAGGTACAACAGTCTGCCTCCCTGATATAAGGGTTATGACACTCACATTCTTCGGATTCTGCACAGTCTGGGATGGTAACTTATCAGAATTCTGACACTGTGCCTGGTTAAGCTGAGTAGCCATCTGACCCATCTGGTTAGTGAGACTCTGTATAGAAGCTCTAGTCTCCTGCTGAAACTGCAGGTTTTGCATAGTCATATGTCTCACTAACTCTTCCAATGAAGGCTCAGAAGAAGTTGAAGGTTGGGCAGCTGGTTGGGCACGTGCCTCTTACTGTTGTTGTTGTTGTTGCCTCTGATTTTGTTGCATAGGTGGAGGCACATATCTGTTATGACCTCCAGCATTCTGGAGAGGTGGCGCCTGCTACTGATGCTGTGGCACATTGTTTCATCTAAGATTGGGGTGATTCCTCCACCCTGGGTTGTACCTGTTGCTGGACAAGTCATGATTCTGCTGTTATGGCTGCCTGTTATTGTAGATGTTAGTAGCATAAGCTTAAGGCGCATCAGGGGCAACAGAGTGCTGCAAAGTAGGACAGGCATCTGTGTAGTGGTCACTGGAAGGACAAATAGCACATAGTCGTGCAACAGATGCAGATGAAGTTGCAAGTCTCTGGTTGCTTGTCAACTATGTCACCAACTTCGCAAGAAAGTCAATCTTGCCTTTCAACTTGCTTTCAACAGCTGATAAAGACTGGGCAACAACATCCTGTACGCCCCTCACCACAATGGCATCAGGGATTTTACACAGATTATCTCGTCGGCCCAAAAAATAAAATCATAGGAAAACTCGCGTAACCAGTGCAATCAGTCTCACAGCCTTTTCTGCAAATGAACCAACTTGGTAACCTATAGGTTTATCACCAGCCTTTAAGCTATTTATTCCACTGATAGCAGAAGATAATTGTTGCACAGTGAGATCAGTTAACAATTGGGTAAAATGTGTGCATGTTTACAAAAATCATGACCCAATTGAGACAGTTCAAAACTTGAGGACCGAACTGAGATTTTCACACAAATACGAGGACCAAGAAGGGATTAAGCCAACACGTCAGCATACCACGTCAGCTAAACTTAACGCCGTCTGAGATCAGTTAACGGTTGGGGTAAAATGTGTGCATTTTTACAAAAATTATGACCCAATTGAGAAAATTCAAAACTTGAGGACCGAACTGAGATTTTCACACAAATACGAGGACCAAGGGAGGTATTAAGCCAAACTTTAATTAAGCTTATGTGCAATGGGCCCTTTTAGTGGAAAAAATGTAAAGGCCCAATTTTGTAGGATACATGGCCTAGGGTTTTATTTTTTTAGGGTGGACCACACCCGTTTTTTTTGAGACACATGGTCCTAGGGATTGTGACCAGCCGTCACTTTTGTTTTGCAGAGCATTTGGCTGAACCTTTTTTTGGGGAGCGAGCTTTTGAACATGTTCTCGGTATTTTGGGGAACGAGTGAACGATGGTTTCATTTTCTTGTTGAATGAAGGAGAGCTCCAATTTATTCTCTTTTGTTGGTTTAACCTGTGCCTTTTCATTTGGAAAGCTACCTCAATTTGCTCTAGCTACTACGTTGCTGATGATGTGAGGAGATTGTTTTATTAAATTGCTTTTCATTTAGCTTTGGAGGAGAGCTCACGTCTTGGGTAGGGAGAAAGGACACAACATTACGGCTTGCCTGCAGATCACATTTTTAAGTTTAATTTCATTTAGTAAAGGATTGTCCCATCATGAAAGGGAGTAGGCATAGGGTGCTAGATATGATTTATTTTGTGAAGGCAATTATCCCCTTTTCTTCCAGAAGCAGTGCACGGCCAACCTTCATTTATCTTAGAGATGCATGGTGACGTGGAGAGGGGGCAGATGCGGTGATTCTCTTTTGAAAGAAGAGGATTATTTCACTTGCTTTAGAGAAAAAGGAGGCATTGAATTCAATTCAGGATGTAGGCACGTGACGGTATTTGGAGAGGGTGTAGCCCTACAATGCGTTTGGTTCCTTTATTGTTAACGTATATTTTTCTTTCCTTGCATTATTGTCGTGATGAATGGTATTGTTGGCTGCTGCAAAATGTTTTCTGTTACTTTTATCTCAAAACTTTCCAATCTAATACCATTGAATGAATCTTCTTTAAGTTCGTTATCGCTACTTTAATTTGGGTTGGCATTATTTTTTGCATTTAATATTTATTCCAGATTGTGCATTTAATATTTTAGGTTAAAGTGTTGCATTTTAATGGCTTTGACTGTGTTGGGTTATTTCTTAGTTGCAGTGTTGGGTTTAACATTTCCTTTTATCAATTATGTCGAGTTTGTTTAGTAGTGTTAATTTAATTCTGATGTTAGCTTAAATTAGTTTGGTTGGTCGTTAGTGATATTACTTTACTTCCTTGACATTTATCGGATTGTCTTTATGTTTATTCTGCTCTGCCTGACACTCTATGAAATCTGACTCTGTTCTTGCAATGGGTATACGTTTAGTTGCCTAGTTGGTGATTGCATCTTCGCTTAGTTGATTAATCTGTATAGAACACAATGGATGGAATAGGTGTATTACATTCACTTAGTCTGTAATTTTGAAGACCGAATTAGCCTTCTCTTAGTTGGCCGATTCGTATCGGATTTGGATTATAGTAGTGTGTACTTATCATTGATCTGGGATAGGAAGCATAGTAATTGAGTTCATGACCAACCATTTTCAGTTATTTTCAAGCTTCATTTGAGAGCAAAATACACACCTTAAGGCTTAGAATGAGCTTAGAAACAAGCAAAACACGGCCAGACCTAATTTTCACTCCTTAGAGAAGATCTCTTGGATGCTTAGGCTCCTTTTTATCCAATCTAGGGTTTTTTTTTTTCATTCTTCCATCATTTTCCATCTAGTTTCACCATGACAATGGTGAACTAAACCCTTCTGTTGTTGGGGAACAATGTAATCTTTTGAAACTCTCTTTTATTGAAACTCTTATTTATTTATATACTTGTCGTATGCTTTGATTATCAATTGTTGGGTTTCTCTTCTGCACTTAAAGCTTTTATTGTTTAACTCATTTGATAATCGTTGTTTGTCTTTATTGATAAGGGAACGTACGGTACTGTCATGAACTGGGGGAAATTCCTTGATTAAGCAATACCACCTAGGGATAGGGGGTAGGACGATCAATTGTTTTTGCTTCTGTTTATAATGCATTATTAATTACTAGGGGAGGCTAGGGATAACAAGCCAGTAATTAGTAATAGGCTCTTTTTGCCGAGGGATCGGGTTAAGGGTAGACAAAGAAAGTTTGCATAACAATTAGATAACAAAGTGAATTAAATAAGAAGAGTAGATAAGAGAGAGTGTATAAGATGAAATTATAAACCCCAACAACTCCATTTAACCATAGTCTTTTTCTTGTCAATTGAATCAACCACATTTGCATGTTTATTTTTTGTTTGTTGCATTCAAACCAATCACTTTTTCTTTACAAGTCTTACGATTTTTATTCACACGAACGATAAGGCCTTCGAGTCTCTTGGGAATAACTATATTGGGTTTTACCAATTATATTACTTAGAACGATCTGGTATGCTTGCCAGTTTTCGTTAACAAGTTTTTGGCGCCGTTGTCGAGGACTCGAGGTTTAACTTTTTCAAGTAGTGTGGATTGATTGAAATTTGACTTGTTTGTATTTATTGTTTATATTTTGTTTTGTTTTATTTTGTTTTATTTTTCTGTAAAAGTGCTTTTACGGTTTTTGTTTCTGTGTATGCAGGAAACAATACACACTAGAAGTAGAAAGAACCAACAACCTCTTTTAGAAGGTTTATCAAACAGGAGGGGAAGGAGAATCAGACGTCCTTCACGTGAAAATTCTCCCTCTCCTGAAAGACTTTTGCAATCTTCACTTGAGACTTCTGCACAAGACATTGAGGAGATGGCGGACCAACCTCCTCCAAGACGCACACTGGACTCATCCAACACAGTGGGTCCTTTGCACTTCAACATCATAGCTATACCAGCAGACAATGCAACAAATATGGTGATGAACCCTGCACTCATCTAGTTAGTTCAGAGCAACCAATTTCACGGGTTGTCAAATGAGAATCCCTATAATCATTTGACCATCTTTGGTGAAATTTGTAATACCGTAAAGATTGGTTGCACTCATTCCCAGAAGGTACTTTCAGAAATTGGGAGTCTATGGCAAAACAATTTGTCACTAAATTCTTTCCGTAGACAAAGATCAATCAAGGGAAGCTGGAAATTTCTTCATTCAAGCAAGGAATGGAAGAAACTCTTGGACAGGCTTGGGACAGATTTAAAGGCCTGTTGAGGAAAACCTCAGTCCATGGGTTTGACAAGACCTCATATTTACTTGCTTTCCTTGGAGGGCTACACACTCAGTCAAAGATGATGTTAGATGCTTCAGCTAGAGGCAGTATAAACAGAAAGACTGAAGATGAGGCTTACGAATTGATTGAAGAAATGGCTATGAATGAGGTAACACAAAGTGAGAGGGGCGTACAGAAAGGAGGACTCTTGCAGCTCCTCGCTGATGATGCTATGGCTGCGCAAAATCATCTCCTTACTCAAAAATTGGACAAGTTAGCGAAGGTCCTTTCTGAACTTCTAAAGGGAATAAGGAATATCTCTCAAACTCAACAGCTTTGCGATTTATGCGGCGGTGACCATATCAATAGTCAATGTGCTTTCACTGAAGAAATGCAGCAGGAAGTAAACTACATGGGAAATCAATTCCAGTACAGGCAAGGTAACACCAACCAAGGCAATTCTAGCCAAGGTTGGAAGAACCACCACAGTATTGGACAGAATCAGAATACTTCTTCTGGTCAAGGAGGAAACTTCCGGCAGCAAAACCATTACCTTTATAGCAGCAGGTGAGCAGCTTCACAGAGACTGTTAGAAGCTTAAATGACAGATTTGATAAATTCTTGAAAGTTTACGAGTCTCAACAAGCTAGTGACCAAGCCAGCTTCAGAACATTAGAGACATAGATTGGGCAGCTGTCTAAAATGGTAGAGGCCACCGAAAAGAATTAGTTTAGGGCTAACACTGATGTTAACCCTAAGGAGGAGTGCAAAGTTGTTCTGACAAGAAGTAAAAGGAAGACAGAAGGGGAAATAATTGAAATTAAGAGCAGCGAGGAAGAAGATGAAGAGATGATGAGTGTTGACAAATTTAAAGAGCAGAAAAGCAACAAAGATAAAGAAAAAGAAGAGAAGAGCGAAAAAGAGAAAGAAAGTCTCTGAGAGCCATTCAGGGAAATTTTTAATCAGGTGACTGTTACTCATTTAGTACTCCCGCAAATTCCTGATTATGATAAAAGGATCAAGTACTATCTTGGAGAGGTAATTGATCTTGATGATGAAGAAGATCATAAAAGGGTTGATAAGGCGAGAAAGAAGGACCATCCACCAAAATTGAAGGATTTGGGGAATTTGACTCTTCCTTGTGTTATTAATAATGTGGATATAGGAAGAGCTATGATCTATTCAGGATCAAGTGTTAATTTGATGCCCTTTAGTAATTTCAAAAAAAATGGAGGGCTAAAATTAAAACACATTAATACTACCCTGACAGTTGCGGATGGATCAATTAAGAAGCCAGTTGGTATGGTGGAAAATGCAATTGTTTTGATTTTCTAGTAGTGAACATGGCAAATGAGGGAAGAATTCCATTAATCTTGGGAAAACCTTTCATAAGGACTTCTAAGATGGTGATACGTGTCCATGACGGGAGAATGCTGTTAAAAGATCAAGACCAAGTGCTAACTTATAGTGGATCTGAAGACAACAAAATGAGAATAAGAAGAAGATCCAGATATAAAGGGCCAGAAGTGAAGCTGTAAAAGAGGAGAACACCACAGGTATGATCATCTTAATAGTTGTATTATTTTGCAGACACTTGAGGAGGAGAAGATAGATAAAGGAGAGTCAACCCACTTAGAGGACACACCATTCCTGCGTGGCATGTCAGTAATATACAAAAACAGGAAGTGGATTGTCAACAGGAAGCTTAAAGAGGAAGGAATGGTTGAGATCAGAAGGCCATACTCCACAGCAATTCGAAGAGTGGACAAAAGACAGTTGAGGAGTTGGGATGATGGAGACCCCAACGTGAAGAAGAAGATTTGATTTGCTGGAGAACACATTTTGTATTTTAAAACATTGTTATTTATTTTTATTTGTGGACATGTAATTTTTGGGTTTTGAACAAATTTTGGGTGGCATCTACTGGGGATGCTATTTTTTTTACAAGGTTACTGAAGATCACAGGCAGTACACCTACTGAAGGGTGTTGGGAGGCACTTGCTGATGACTGCTAGAACAGGTTTAGGTTAGGCTCGTGACGTTAAACAAGCGCTACTAGGAGGCAACCTAGGTTCTTTCTTTCACCTTTGCATTTTGAATTCGTAGAATAAGTTGATTTTGTTTATTTTCAGTGTTTATGCTTGGCTTGAAACCTTTCTGACAATGTTTGATTGAATGACATGCATGATAAGTCTATTTGATGATGATGTGATGTGAATGATAATTGAGTTGTGTTTCATGTTGATATTCAAATGACAAAGTTCACTAGCAATGTGGACAGATGTGTGATGACTTATGATTGTGGTTATGATGCTAAGCAGGATGTATGAATGAATGAAGTGTGTGAGAAAGCATGTTGAGAGAGGTATTGAGCTCCAGAGTTTTCATTGTTGTATCTTTTGTTCACTGGAAAACACGAATGATATTGCCTTAATCTTGATGATTGATTGAATTGCATGTGAATATCATATGATCAAGGCCATTTTTGAAAACCCTTCTCTAGCCAAATTTTCACCCAAAGTGCTTGAAATATTATACCCTTTTTGAACCTTAGCCTAAAACAGGATGTAAACCCTTGATTTGAAATTCTTTACCTTGAGTTGGGTTTAGCTTAGATGTATGGTTTGACAAGGTTCAAGTTTGGGGTTGTGTGGGGGAACTTGAAAGGAAATTGAAAAAGCATTGAGCTCAAATGTTGAGAAAGAAAAATGCATGAGAAAAAGAAAAGAAAAGAAGAAAAACATGAAGATGAGCTCAATGTAAAATTAAAAGAAAAGGGGAGAAGCTGGGAATAAGTGAGATTGGTGAGGAAGAAAATTGCGCTTAAATTCTGAACATGTTTGTAGCTCTCTTAACTCAAGGATTTTGCATTCCAGAAAAACCAATTTTTCTTGTTAGCCCAGCCTCAATACAAGCCTTAGAAAAGTCCTTATGATGGCATTTGCATGTGAATATTTTGATTGTTTTAGATGAATGGCAATTTTATTTCATGTGACTTGTGAATAATAGAGAGTTGGAGTGTCACCTTAAACACTTGAGTTATTGAGTGAAACACTTGCTTGGTAAGAATTAATTGATTTCATGCTAACATCTTTGCTTAGTGGATTGGTCATTCATAAAGTGTAACATCTATTGAGGAATATGTGATCATGTGAATTGAATTGAATTGAAAATATGCATGGATTTTGATTGGACTTCACTGAAAATCTGAAATTGAGTAGTTCGTGTCATGAATTTCATGAATGTTGAATTATTGGATGAAAGATGGAAGGCCAAGTTTTGTTTTGTTTGCTTGAGGACAAGCAAAATTCTAAAAGTTTGGGGTTGTGATAACTGTTGAAAAAAAAATATTTTCATGCTTCATTTGAGAGCAAAATACACACTCTAAGGCTTAGAATGAGCTTAGAAATAAGCAAAACACGTTATTTGAGTCAGTTGAGAGTCAAAAGCTGTTTTTAGAGATATTATGCTTGTTTTGCATTGTTTTGCAGCATTTTGGATAAAGCTGAAGAATAGGATTGAAGATGGAATGTCTTAGACTCAAGAAAGATGAAGAAACATGAAGAAAGAAGAGTCTAGGAACCGCCCAACGCCCAAAATCCAATGTTGGGCAGTCTAAATGAGAGGGGGAGCCATTGTCTCGCACCCTGGCGGTGCAGCCAGGCGGTTTTGCGATTAGAGGCAAACCGCCGGGCAGCCCAATCCACGCTGGGCGGTGGCGCGATTAGGGGCAAACCGCCGAGCAGCATAAGTGTGACGCCGGGCGGTTGTCTGCTGGGCTTGGGCCTGATTTCTGTGACGCTCCTCAGCTATAAATAGCCTTATTGCGATTTCAGAATCATTCTTTTGACAGAAGAGGGCGGCCAGACCTAAATTTCACTCCTTGGAGAAGATCTCTTGGATGCTTAAGCTCCTTTTATCCAATCTAGGGTTTTTTTTTCCATTCTTCCATCATTTTTCATCTAGTTTCACCATGACAATGGTGAACTAAACCTTTTGTTGTTGGGGGACAATGTAATCTTTTGAAACTCTCTTTTATTGAAACTCTTATTTATTTATATGCTTGTCGTATGCTTTGATTATCAATATTTGGGTTTCTCTTCTGTGCTTAAAGCTTTTATCGTTTAACTCATTCGATAATCGTTGTTTGTCTTTATTGATACGGGAACGTACGGTACTCTCATGAACTGGGGGAAATTCCTTGATTAAACAATACCACCTAGGGATAGGGGGTAGGACGATCAATTGTTTTGCTTCTGTTTATAATGCAAAGCGAATTAAATAAGAGGAGTAGATAAGAGAGAGTGGATAAGATGAAATTGTAAACCCCAACAACTCCATTTAACCATAATCTTTTTCTCGTCAATTGAATTAACCACATTTGCATGTTTACTTTTTGTTTCTTGCATTCAAACCAATCACTTTTTCTTTACAAGTCTTACGATTTTTATTCACATGAACGATAAGGCCTTCAAGTCTCTCTAGAAGAATGATATTGGGTTTTACCAATTATATTACTTGAAACGATCTGGTACACTTGCCAGTTTCCGTTAACAATAGCCCATCAATTGGTCACACTGTTAGAAATTGTTATTACAGAAGAGTTGGAGTTCCTAAAGGCTTATATGTGTGGATACCTGAAGAACATCTGGCTACAATTGACAATCAAGGACCCAAATTTAAATGGGTACCTGCATCAAAAACTTGAACTATTTTGCAAGATTTGAAACAGGTGCAGTGAGAACTCAAGGATGAACTAATATGGCTATATCAACCATCTGGAGTGTCTACAACTGGTAACATGTATTATCTCACTACATCATGCATGAAAAGATTGATTGATTCATATGTGATTGTATGATTGAATGTCTGTTTGATTGTTTGAATGATTTGTATGAAAACAATTTTTTTTTTCAATTATAGTCGACTTGATTGTGAGCATAGTCGAATGTGTCTCTGTATGTTTGTGTCTGTTTTTTAAAACTCTATGTCTGTTTTTGAAAACTCTATGTCATACAGTAGTCAACTTTGTCTTTATTCAAATCGACCTAGTGTCTCTGTTTTGGGCTTTTCAAATTTAAAAATTTTAAAATGGGTCATTTTGAGGTTTGGTCGTTCGCGCCTTTTTATAGCATGCCTATCTTCTTGGATTGTTATTGTGTTCTAGCATTCGTGTCTTGTCAAATTCCAAGAACCCAAGACTGAGAAAGAAAAGTTCCAAGAATCCATTCTCTATGGCGTCCTCAAGTCGTGCTGAAAATGGAAAGAAGGAAAAAGGAATCTCTGAGTCAAGAAGGTCTGATCCCATGGGATGGATCAATGATTAGGAAACCCACGAAAGATTTCTTGGTGCAACCATCAAGATTATCGCTTCTCCCATGAATCTGAACTTAAACATGTTTGAGAAAGAAGGGTTCATGTTTCCCGATTGGCTAGAGAAGCAAGGATTGTCCATCTTTGTGCAAATGAAGGGATACTGGTACCCGAAACTAGTGAAAGTGTTTTATCACAATCTAAAAGTGGTGAACGACAACATTCATTGAAGAGTGAAAGGGGTTGATATTTATATTGATGACTTTATGTGGAACATCATTACAAACTTGCCGTTAAAAGAAGCCTCTTCACATTTACCTTCTACTCAAACTAATTCCTTGCTTAACAAGAGAAGGTTGTACAAGGACTGGCTACGGTTCCCTGGATGTACCCCATAGAAAGGTTTTTTGCGCACGAGGGTTTAATGAAAGAAGAGAAGATAGTTGACTATCTTTTGGCTCGGATTGTTCTACCTGGGAGGATCAGAAACGACAGGATGACTGGTGAAGACATTTATCTTCTTCATGCAATTAAGAATAATATACCCACAAACTGGTTATATGTTGTGAAAGGTCATATGAAGAGTGTTGCTCTAAACAGATCACTGTATCTCCCATATGTTGTGTTTATAAGCAAAGTGTTGGTACTACAGGGTGTTGATATAAAAAATGAGCAAAAATGCTTCTGGAGTTCATCAAATATGTTTCATAGAGACTTAGTTATGTCTTTGGGAATAATAAAGACCATAAATGGATGGAACTTCATGGGTAATGATAACATTGGACACAACACAGGAAGTACTCCTACTGAAATGGAGGACCGCAAAAACTTATTTCCTGAGACTAATTTTGAAAGATATGCAGCTGAACAAATAAGAATCCTGCATGACAAATTTGATAATTTTGCAAGAGAGCATCAGGTTGCTCAACAGCAGGAAGTAGAAAGTTCTTCTGAAGAGGATTCAATGGAATCCTTCTAACTCAGCCTAGGATGATTGGGAAATCTTAGTGTCCTTTGCATAAGTGTATCTTTAGTTGTGTATGTCTCTTTGTTTGTACTAAATGTGGTATGGTCGCTTCATTAGTTTTTCTTTTGGTAATGGCTTAGACTGCCATTATCTCTGTCTTGTTCTGGTTAATCATTTGTAATATCTTTGGAACATTAATGAAAATCAGTTGGTTATGGTTTAAATTCATTTGCCTCAAATTTCCTGATTGAATCTATTTTAATCAGTATTAAGTCAACTGAGTGATTGTTGAAGTTGATTATGCACATGTTTACTGTTGCATTAATTCTTTTGCAAACTCACTTCTTAACTGTATACTTTCTTGCGTTACTGTGATTCTAAATTGCTTGATCTTCAAAATATCGTGAAAAGTTTTGCAGGAAACATTACTTTGGAACTTACTGTTGGGATCACAACTCAATGAAAAGCAATGAAATCGTCTTGAGCAATGGATCAATCGACTATCACTTACAGGGGTTATAAATTCCATTTATTGGAATTTCGTTATTAAGTTGTTTGATCATTTTATATTAGTTATCTTCAATATATCTCTGTTTCAAATTAATTGTTTATCTATGAGAATATATTGTGAGATTATTGATAATTGTATCTTTGATACAAATTGATTGTATGCTCTGATACTTGTGAAAGTGCATTGTGCATCTGGATTTGATTTTAAAATATGCATAATGATAGGGGGAGCATTACATGATTGCATAGATTGTTCACATGCCTACACTTTAGGGGAAGTTTTCCTTTCTCATGTGAATATCTGTGATAGGGGAGCATCTTTGAATGTTTAATTTGTTTACATTGATGCATCTCTGGTATTTCATTTTATCAGCATATCAATATCTAAAAGTAAACCTTTTTTGTTAATGCACAAAGGGGGCAAAAAATTTGAAAAGTTTGATTGATTATTTGCTTTATATGTGATTGCTTGATACTGTTTATTCATAGTAAATGTTCTAAAATATGTGAAATTATCTTTTGTTTGCTCTGATATATTGGAAAAATAATTTAATCACTTGTTCTTACTGAATGCTTATATTAGCTCTAATAATAGTGATTACTTGACTGATTTTATGTGTTGTTTGTGTACAAACATGGTTGCTTATTAATCATGGTTGTGCATCATCAAAAAAGGGGAAGATTGTTGAGATTGTTGATATGGGAAGCACTGTTTTAGCTAAACCTTAATCTCACAATTCTCTGTTTTTTTATGATGACAACACATTATTAATAACACATGTATTGTTATGTGTTACATGTTCCATTCTTTATTGTGAATGATATATTAAAAAACATGTTTGTGTTAATTCTGATATATGTATGCATATTCACTGATTCTATACTTGATACATCACTTATGATTGCATTATATATGTTTAAGAAAAGAAAACCACATACACTTTGATGAACTTATACTGTGTGGCAAAACTGGAAGTTTTAAGTCGACTTCATTATGAAGTAAGTTGATTAAAACTCGTGACTTTGCACAAATTTTCAAAATCAGTGTTGTGAGTGATTTTGCATTGAAAAGTATTTCAAAACTAAGTTGAAGTGTCTAAGTCAACTGCATGCCCGGTAAATTCGACTTAGTTAGTTATTTGTTTTTAAATTCTGTTAATGCTTGTGTGCTGTAATGGCTATATTTCAACTCTATGTTAAAGCATTAAATGAAAGTCAACTGAATTAAATGCGAAATCAATTTGATTGTTATGACTGTTGCTAATTTGTTTTAACTGTTATAACTACCTGATGACAATCGACTACATTAGTGGCAAAGTCAACTACAGGAGCGTCTGGTTTATAGAAAACTATAAATAAACATGACTCTGTTGATCACAATACGACTTTGGATATTCTAACACTTTCATTTGATTTTCACTCATTCAATTAAATGATCACGAGAAGAAAATATTTCATTCATTGTAAAATTATTTGTTAGATCGTCCTCTCCAACTTTTGTTATGAAAGAAGACAAATTTGATATAAAGATATAATATACTTGAGAATTCATAACGTAAGGATATTCTTCCATTTTAAACAATATTCACTTATAACATAATATTCACTTTCAATAACATAATCCGTAATTAAATAAAAATATAAAAAATTTAATAAAAATAATCTAAATAATTATTAAACAATAAAAATACATATAACTAATCATGTATAAAATTTATAATAAATTAAAATTAATAAATAAACTATTCTAATATAATAAACAAATAAAATACTAAAAAAAATAATAAATAAATTAATTTGAGATTTTAAAATCCATTGGAGACCTACTTTTGAACAGCACTTGAGAGAAACTGCTCAACGCCACAACCATCAGAGGATCAACTTTCATCACAAACGCATTTGAGGACTACACAAAGAGATAGGAGAATGAGAGGAAAATGAAAAAATGGCCGGTGTGAGGGTGCACATATAATCAGGGAGTGGTAGTATGATTAATGAAGCAGTTGAAAAGTGTAAAGGAGATGAAACGCTGGAAATTGGCTTTAACCACCATCATTTAATTTTTGTCGGAGGAGTACTTTTGGAATGGGGAGGTGCAAGGAGAAGGTGGTGGTGGTGCTAGAAGAAGCTTCCTCATTTTAACTATGGCTTCTGAGTGGACTTTTACTTACCATAAAGAGTTCACAAATCCAAAAACAAATTCATTCATTCCACATCTTGTCCAACGATGCATTTACCTTCATCTAAGAACAATAACAATTTTATTTATCTTGTATCATCGATCTTGATAAATAATCATATATCAATATCAATGATATAGTAAAAAATAAAGTTACAAATATAAGAAATTATGTAGCTTAAAGAAAAAAATAAGATGTATAATAATAATAAGAATAAGAATAATATCTTTTCAAACAGGTGCAGTGGAAACAATCTGATAATTCAAGCTCAATGAATAATATAAAACTCCCACGACATGGAATACAGCGTAAAACTAAGACCACGTGATTTTGTAGTCCTTGTTTTGAATTTGAGCATTGAAGAATTGATAATTGTTTCTGCATTTCGTTTTCATGTGTGTTGGAACAAGTTTCCCTTCATAGTGCCCCGTGTACAACGTTGACGTCACATGTTGCTCCAGGTAATGAAATAACCATTTCCTGGCCAATAAGTATTTACTAAACCGGTGGAAAAATTTATTGCGAAATTGACAGAACCAGTGAGCCCCACATACGATATCTGAAATGTGTAAGTCTCCAGTCTTGTCCACCCAACAATCAAGTGCCCTTATAATTATTATCCAATTATTGCTACATATCTGTCATGCCATCAGATTTCAAAAAACCAAAGTCTGAACAATACTTCAACAATCGTCAATGCTGCATAGCACAGCAACAAGGAACCACCCATCAAAATTCAAATCCTTAAGAAGTGGTTAAATAAAAAGTTGAATCAATTTAGAGGTGAAAATAGTAATATATTTGTTCAAAGGATGCAACTTTTACAATTTGTGTTATGTTGTCAGAGTCTCTGCTGGAAAGAGGAAAAGCTTCTGACTTGCTCATCGATGTATGCATGTTAATTATTGTAGAATCAAGTATCTGGAACGTGCATCATTTGGAGAAAAAGTCAATGTAAATATCCGTTCTATTGCAGTGAAACGTACTCAAGTAACTTTCTGCAGATGCGAATGACTTGAATTATTTTCTAACCATCAGTTTATCGAATTTCGAACTCAAACGATTTTGCATTGGCATCAGAATGTTGCATTCACTTTGAAGGTGTTAATTTTAGATTTACGTTGACGTTACAGTTCTTTTTCAACTTTTTAGTCATTCAGATTCACAATTTGTATTCCTTTTTGGAATTTTGTTTTATTTTTCATGTGACTTGTTGCTATTTTTCACTAAGAATGAAAATTTTTCCGGTGACAAGTTAAAACTATTCACTCACAAGTCACAGTTCATGACCTATTGATCTTACTCAACTCAAGGAAACCTTTTTATAGAATCTTTTCCTTTTTGGCTAGTTAGTTATTTACTACCTTTTAGTCATATCCAAAACTTGATATTTAAAAATAAGTTTATATTGGTATTTTTTATTTTAATTTTCTTTGTAGTTATCTGGATTGACCAATAAACAGACGGAGTAGCTGGAATTGGGAGACATCGATTATAGGCTTATAGCACCAAAAAGTAGTAACTAAACATTGTTAATGACCAAAAAGAAAGAAAACTGTTTTTGCCCAATTGTGCTTCTCCCTGTGAATGACTGAAAGAGGATAAGTGTTCATAAACTAGTATCTAGATTCTCGTTCAAGAAGGACAAGGCTTGTCTGTTAACTTTGATCAAGAATAATACAGTTTGTGATAAATCTGAAGAACGAATAAAGTGTAACCTGTAAACCAAGTGAGTGATATACCTAACGTCCATGGGGCTTTAAAACTTACTGTTGAGATCGAAAATAAAGGGAAAGACATTCCACAAAATGTTAAGGCAAAGCATAGCAGTGAGCCAAAGGAAATCCAGAATTGTAACTTGTACAAATCGGCCAAAAAAATGGTGGATCATTCAAACGCTACAGTATAAGGAACATAAGGTTAAGAACATAAGGAAGCAAGATGCTGTGATACATCAATCACCATCTTTATTGTAAGTCATGTACAAAGATTTGATGGTGCACTTCCTCCCCTTGATGCCAAGAGGCTAATTTTCTTCCTTTCACCTGAATCAAGCCCTTGTGATACATGCATCAATACACATAAAATGTAACGTTCCTAGGCTAGATTACTATAAGTTGTATTATTACATACACAGGGATGAGACTCTAGAACCGTATTACAATACACCCTAGTCTTCTAATCAGCCTCCATCGTTTCGACTGACTTTACATGGAAGAATAATGGGTTTTGATACTACCCTTAACAACCAATTACAACTCAATTGCAACCAATCAAACTTGGCTCCTATGTACACTCCCTGCCACAAAAACAATGTTTTAAACCGGGGAACTTAAAACACAGCAGAAATAACAACAAAATAGGTCAAAAAGGTAGAATGAACCATTTCTGAACTTCTACAATATTTTCCCGGCTTTGTTTCATTTTCCTTTTCTTTCAGACGAGATAATATGACATTCTTCGGTATCTAATGAGCAACCACCAAACTTTGAGGTCAAGTATTAAAACATGCACAGGCTGTTAAATAGAGAATGTACTCTCAAGAGACTTCTGAACCTATTTATCCACTTCAGAGTGTCCTTGAGTACAGACAGCTATGCTTCCATTATCAATAATCCTCTGGTTTAGATCAGCACTGTATTTTTCTGTTCAAGATGACTGGAAAAACCGTGAGACTTCTCTATAGAGCTGTTCAGCTTCAAATGGTTTTGAAACGTACCCATCCATGCCACCCCCGAGGCATTTTTCATGTGTAGCCTGTATCACATCTGCAGTCATGGCTAAAATCGGTACATGCCAATTTCTAATATTCTCATCCATTGATGCTTCTCTGTTCACACTTTGCTCCATCTCCCTAATTTGCTTTGTTGCTACAAAACTGTTTGAAAAGAATTGTCATTAACAGATTGTAACACGATGATAAGGATTTAGAAATAAAAAATAGATTAAATTAATATACTTCAAATAATTTTTATTTCAACTGTCAAATGAATTAACTCCATTATGAGTTCATGGCTCCCAAAGCCCGGACTAAGGAGAGTTGTGTTTGGCCCTTGACAACCCACATGAAATTTGTTGAAAGTTAAAACACATATCACTAACTATGGGTTATCGATGCTAGGTCATCACTTGAAAATATCACTTTCTATGACTTGACTACAATGTCAAATGAGCTACGTCTGCTAAATCAAACTCTCAAATGTAATGTTCAATAAGCAAGTGTTCTCACATTTTTCTTGACAAATGTGGGTAAAAGCAATTATTCTTGCCGTGCCTGATTAGACTTCATGCTTGGAATATTGGAACATTAGAGGATAAGTCTTCAAAGATGGTGGAGATTATGATTTGCAGAAGAATTCGAATCACGTACGAAATGAAGAATAAATAAAGGAATTAGACACTACTAAATTTATATTTCGGTATATAGAGTGGGGGGAAATGATTGTGGTCAAGGATTGGAAAGCGAATGCAGTGGTTTATTCTCTGGTACCAAATGCCCTCTGAGGGTTATTTACGACTGCAATGTGCTAACCAAGTTTGAAAAGAAGTTTCAGCCTACTATTATATGATCAATATACTATATGGTAGAAAAGGTTATTTTTAAAAGGACATCAAGAGAAAAAAAGTGGGAATAACAAAAATGAGTACGCTAGTATTGAGACTACGTAAGAAAGAACAAGATACTGAATTCTTGTATACAGGAGATATCGGTAGGCTGAAGAAAATGACAAATCGATTAAGATGGTTTAGATGCATGTACCGGTCATAGAGGCACAATGTGGAGAGTAATTACATGTTTTTTGGTCCTTTAAAAAAAAGGGAGGTCTAGAAGCACATTAAAGGAAATTATTGCAAGAGGTTTAACGGTAAATAATATCCCTAAGAATTTTTGTTTTCAACCAAGCTCAATGGCATCATTTAATCTGTGTACCTGACCTCACTAAATGGCCTTTTTACAGAAAATGTCAAATGAATTATAATATTGCAGTGGCATGTTAGACTCCAAAAACCTTTTGTGCTAATATACATTAGTTTGTTTTACAATTTTGTAACGAAAAATGTTTTCCTTTGATGTAAACTCTTCAGTAAATATTGCAATTGTCTTTGAGATATATAGAATAGAATTAAAAACTCTGTTCTGTTTTTAGTCCAACTGACAAACTATCAGAATCATAAAGAATGTATTTCAGTTGCATACATACCCGTCCATTTCTGGCATTTGAATATCCATAAAACAGGCATCAAATTGATGGGGTGGCTTCAGGGAAGAGATGGCATCTTTCCCACTGCTAACACAAACCACGTCTGCTCCATACTTTTTCAATGCACCAGCTGCTACAGCACGGTTCACAGCATTGTCATCTACTATTAGAATTTTCCTGCCACAAAGAAGATGGCGAAGAGACAAACTTTGGAGCTCTCTATTTCGGGGAGCTCCCTTGTTTTGGACACCCATGGATCGTTGTAGTGAGGCAGCAAGCATACTTGCTCTAAGAGGTTTAGTAATGACAGTGGGATTATCAGCACCCAAGTTTACAATAGCTTTAAAAGAACTACTAGAATTAACAAGAATGAACAGCTTTGGGGGAACCCCATGATCAATTTTCCTTGTATTATTGACAAAGTGAGATGACAAGCCTAAATCTCTATCCCAAACCTCCTGCTCAATCAAGACCATATTAATAACTATATTTCCATTGCTTATGGTTAGCAAACCTTGGTTTAAATCAGAAACCATCTCAACATGAATGCCAAGCCGTTGGATGTGATATCTTGACACTTTTGCTCTAACAGGTCTTGGGTCAATAATTAATGCAGTCATCCCCTCAAATTCTGATGATGCAGACCGAGATTGGTTGTTCGTTTGCTGAATTTTACACTCGTTTGAACTGCGGATACCATTGGTGAATATGGCAGTAAAAGTGAATGTGGATCCAACCTTGGGTATGCTCACAAATCCAATTTCTCCATTCATGAGACCAACCAAACACTTGCTAATGCTTAAACCAATACCTGTTCCTCCATGCTTTCTGGAAATGGATGGACCTACCTGCATGAATGGGGTGAAGATGCGGGGCTGAGATTCAAGTGGAATGCCTTCACCTGTATCCTCAACAGATACAATCAAATTGACAAGATCATTCGAGAGGGACGAAAAGGAACCAAGAGGTCCCTCTTGACTGAAAGCCCTGAATCCTTCCCAGCTCTTGCGACTATCAGCTACAACGGAGCCACTCAATGTATTTTCTGAGTTGGATTCTTTGTCCACCTCTATCGAATGGACAACCTCCTCAACAAGATGGATAGTGACAAAAATATGTCCTTTGTCAGTGAACTACAAAACAATTTCAGAATCAGTTTTGATGATACTTTCAAGAAATACACAACAATTTTTGCTCCACTAATAGTCATGGTCTGCTAGAACACTAATAGAAGATTTTTTCATGAGACTGTAACAACTGTAGCCTGCCTATAAGGCAAGGATATAGCACAAGGTAAGATCACTAAATGACTTTCATGATACACTACGGCACCAGACTAAGTAACTTCAGTTATGCAAAATGTTTCTCTCCCTACCTATAAACTTACCTTAATTGAGTTACCCATGAGATTGGTAATTATTTGTCGAAATCTTCCTGGATCACCTATTAGAAATTCTGGAACCTGATCTGACACATAAACTGCCAACTGTGCTTCCCAAAAAAAATTACAAAAAGCTATTAACTATAATTAGACTACACACATTTTGGAAATCCAATCATATGATAAAAAGGCAACAGTAGGAAAGAAATTTATTACCTCTACTCCTTTTCCTTGAGACTTCTCAGAAAATAGCGACAAAACATCATCCAAAATTGCCCGTATGTCAAAGAGCACAGCCTCAAGCTCTAGCTTACCAAATTCAATCTTAGCTTGATCCAAAACCTCGTTTATTAGTGACACCAGAGCCTTTCCACTTTCTTGTGCTGTCCTGACATATTCCTGTTGGGTTACATCTAGATCTGTGTCCATAAGCATATGCAACATCCCTGAAATTAATATTTAGAGCACGGTCATGGCTGAAGAAGCTCTTCGTTTTTTGTGAAATGTTTATAGTTAAATATTGGATATTGCAGACTAAAACATAGATAGAATACAACTCACCTAAAACACCATTCATTGGTGTTCTGATCTCATGGGAAACAGTAGCAAGAAACTGCAGTAATAGTTGATTAAGCCCACGTGATCGAAATGAATTAAGCCAAAACAAGGAAATAGTGTATTTTAAAAACAGTTACGTACCTGGGATTTTGCAATATCAGCTGCCACAGCTCGTTCCCGAAGTTCCATCATCTCACGGCAATCATCTTCTACTTTGGCAATATGATTCACAGTGGCATGGAAAATATATCCGACAAGGAATGCAATAACAAGAATACCAAATGACGTAGTTATTGCCAACCATGGCCATGGTGGTTTCTGCTTGAACCTGTGATAGCATCAAACTTAAATTTCATGAATCGTTCAAGTCTTTTGACATCTTGCACATTTTAATCGTTGTAATGTATTTATATAAGTCATTTGAATCGATGCACCCAAAAAAGTGACAACTTCAGGTAAAGTAACTATAAACTAAGTACATCTAGCAGCAAAAACCACAGCACAATACTGTGAATTATTAATTTCATATGACAATAAGATACCTTGTATTTAATATATTTTCTACCTATTTCATGGTGGCACCGTTGTTCATACAAACTACATTGAGCAATAAAGATGACGGAGATGTTAGACTCTTTCTACAGCATTACTCTTACCTACAGTGCATCTCGTGCTTCCTGAAAGGGTCTCCGAAGTTAAGAGTGCTGACATGATAGAACTCATCCCCTGATTCACTTGAACCATACATGGCAATTGGATGAGTATGATTTGTAGTATCATACACATTAACAATTACTGTTTGCTTGCTAGCAAGTTGCTGAAGCAGTTTCTCCACCAATGACTCAACATCAAAGACTCCCCCAAGATACCTGCCAGCAAGCAGCAGTGAAGACATAAAAATGCTATCATTTTAATTGTGTTCATAATCTTTTTTCTGTTTTTCATATCAGCTTTATTGAATTTAAAAGTATATTTGTAACTTTAAAAACTTCTAATTATCACGAGCCAATAATTGTTCACCCTTCTTACATTAGTTCATGAATATTCTCCCTGAAAATTTAAATACAGTGATTAGTTACTCAGTAGACTAGTTACTACAGAGATTTCAATTACCAAAAGCGAATACTTTAAATTATATGATTGATTACAAAAATGACCAGAGTAAAATGAATAAAATTCATGCAAAAATATTAAATGTTTTGGCACACCCATCAGTTGCTTGAATTCTTTCATTTGGGGTTGCATTTGATGGAAGATCTCTCTTGTAGACGGCAAATGTCAGGATAACCCCCAGACGATTTGTTTTGAGCAGCCTGAAGGGTGCAGTTAAAACCCCTTTGCCTGATTCTCTTGCACGCAGCACATTTTCACGGTCTTCCTGTTGACAAACAGGTGAATAACTGAGACAACCATAACTCAAAAAAGTTGCAATAGATTTCAGGTATGGAACAGGAACAACGTGTGCAGCTTTGTGATATTCATCAAATTAGAGACTATCCACGTATTCTATTCTCCATTAGGAGCAGTCCCAGCAGGACAGCCAAGAGAAATGAAGAATAAGGATACAAAAACAACAATCAGCGAGCATACATAGTTTTTCCTCAAAAGTTTTCTTACATAACATAGTGAATGATCACTTGTAGAGCAGTCAAAAACCGTACAACCAGGAATAAAGACCTTAGAATAGATGGATTAAAATTATCATCAGAACAACCAAGTCAATTGCATAGCATTTTCAAAAATCACTATATATGGATCAGATGAGCTCCACCTAAAATTTGACAAATATAAGAAACCTACCTTTCCAGAGAGCACATTAACAGAAATCACATGTGCAATTGTATCTTGTGCAAAGATGACAGGAGCATATTCTTCCTGGACGGGGGATGGCTCCAATGCCTCTGGGGCGTAATCATCCTTATGAACCGGGTTCTGCTCTAGAGTATCCATCCTCTTGATAGTCCAACCTTGTTGCTTTTCAAACTGTTCCCTTTCAGAATGGAGCACCCTTACAGCATATGCAACACCGCTTGTAAGAGGCCTCTCAAAAGCTGTTCTTTCTGTGTACCTTGCAAAAGTTTTCTGCAAGTTTTGGAAGTTGGATTGATTAGCAGAGGTGAGGCAATAGGTCAAAATAAATCGGTATCTATTCCATCTTTTCCAGCAGTATAAGTTCCTCGCCAGCAAAATATAAAATTAAAACCCCAATATTTTCCAGTAAATGACAATGGAACAACTCCTCATAACCCCGTGTGTATAAAAATTATGCTAACATATCTTCTTGAAGCATAATAAACGAGAACAAAAAGTAATAGGTGAGGAATTAGGTCATGATTTGCAAGAGCAAAATAAAGAGTAATACCTGATCGATGGCTGATGGGTTCTTGGCATGGTGAAAGGTGGAGATCAGAATTGACATGGCTTGGATATGGTTCATACTGACGTTGAACTGATCCTGAAGCATCCTAGCCCTTTCATCACACAAGCTTGCCAGAGTTTCTTTCCTCTTCTCAATACCTTGCAAGCTCAAGTAGCACAAGATCCACAAAGATACTATAATCCAACCCACCACCCATGTCAGCAAAAGCTTCCTCCACAACGCTCTCTTCACTTTCTTAGAGCCAATATACTGGTAGTACTGTTGGTGGATTTTGCAACCCTGCCCAGAGATCTTCTCCCACCATTTGTGCCACATCTTTCCACCCCCACCACCACCTGGAAACCCCATCTTGGTGTCCATAATTCCACTGCTAATAAACTTGTTAAGGTAAAGGACAGACACAAGCCAGCAACATAGCACCAAAAGTAGATGCCCCACTTTTAGACCAAACCCAACTACATGGAGCAAACTCATCCACAAGAGTAACCAACACAAGTAAAAAAGAAACAGTTCCAAGAGGTTGTGGGCGTCAACTCTAGCTGATTCCAGGTAGGCTTGTGTGAGAGGAGAGAACCGCTGTCAAATCCACAGAATCCCCTCAAGGCTAACACACATGCACCCCTATTCACTAAAAGCTTTTTAGGCTTGTGACTGAAGGAAATTCAAGATTTTGAAGAACTACAGCACAAACCCAATTCCTAAAAACAAGAAGGTTGAAGGGGAAGAAAAAATAAAAAGGACATAATAATAAGGGATGTGACCTTGATAAGATGCTGTCTTATCCACCCCAATAGCTTAAAATTCAGAAATGCAAATGAACACTGAAATTTTGAGGCAGATAAGAAAATTCAAATACCCTTTAAAGAATAAAAGAATCACAAGATTCTGGGTTTCTAATTCTAAACAGAAATTGATACTCCTTATTATCTTGTCAGCTAGCAGCAGCTACCAACCAAGAAGCAGAACAAAAAGGAAGGGCCAAAACTAAACCTACAAAAGATTCGATTTTCACTATCACTCAGCAAAGAAGCTCTAGCTTGCACTTCATGGCCCTAGAACCAAACAAGAACAACACAAGCACGTGAATGTGTTGGAGAGATTTCCTATTACTTAGAACCGCACACTGTAAAAAATAGCTAGGCAACAACTAAACTCAAAGAAAGAAGCTAAAAAGGCTTAAAAGGACGAATTCATCGAGCTGAGATGGGAGAATTTGGCAAGGCGAGATGATAAGAATACGGTAGCACAGCACAAATGTTTTCTATATTATTACAGGGCATTATCTCTTTCCAAACTATCCACTCATAAAATAATGAAATAATTGTAATAATAATAATAATAATAAAAATAAAAATAGTGTCAAAAGAATATATACATTATTTTAAGACGCTTATTATCGACATAAGAAAAAGTAAGTTATTGCATATTTTGAAAAGTTTTTTATAATACCAATATCAATAAATGGGTGGAGAAAAGGCATAGTTCCACTGAGCAGAAATGAGAGGCTTTGTTAACTTTCGTTTGCTTTGTGTTCACATCCCTATCCATCCATGGCAGTAGACAACTTCTTCACGCTAAGTGGTTAGCTGTGTGCGTGCGTGCGTCTGTTTGTTTAGCTGTACTTTCGTTTCCAAAAGTACCCCTGCATGGAACCAAAATTTCAACAATCAGCATAAGCTTTTTTCTCAGAATGGCATTAGATACCCCGTACTTTATCAAAATTGCCATTGCAAGACCCATAGTCAAAAGAGTAGTAGTAGGTACTATTAGAACAACTCTACAGAGATAATCTATTCTTGCACTTATAAACCTCTCACATTAGGTTAATAACACTTTGCATGTACAATTTTTTTCAGATATTTGAACCATAAATTGTTACACAAGCTTTAAATTCTGAAATTGAAATTAGAATGAATACCTTTTCTTCTCTTCCGCATCCTAATTTTGCAAACTAAACTCTAGGCATGTGAGTGTTTCCCACTTCCCTCTCCCAATATTTAATTCTTCCAATGAATCAATGTGAGCACTGTGAGAGAATTTAGGTCATTTGTCACTTTACCTATTAGAGCTTGTTCTCTTTGTTCCCCTTTCCTAATATTGTGGTCTCTCCTAGTCTTTTAACTTTATCTGCAATGCGTATGTTTGAAAGGTGCTTATTAGGCCACCAAAAATGGCTTCAACGTGTATGGATTGAAAATTAGATGCTTTGTTTTATTAGCAATATTGAAACCAAACTTCACAAGTGTAAATAAATTCACACTTACGTGGAGAAAATCTCCAATTACAATATTCTATCTTCATAAATGTGTACCTCTTTAGTTTGTGGTTTAAAGTCTTACAACAAAGTTTGTGAAATCTAAAACAGCAAAGGATAAAAATAAATTAACTTAGGTTATTTTAAGGGAATTTTATATTTTAAAAAAGTTAAATAAACTAAATTTGAATTGATTTATTTTAAATTATATAATTCTTGAAATATTTTTTTTAGAAAAGAGAATTTAATTTACAAGCTATCAATAAATACAAATTACTATATAAAAAATATATCATCAAATACCATTAGTAACATCGATCAAAACATATTTGTACATCATTAATAAAAAACATAATAACCACCAATGATCTTAATAAAATAATATGGCTTTATCTCTCGAAAAAAAATTTATATTATGTTGGAAATACATAAATAAATGGTTAAATTGTGTATTTAACTTTTTGAAATTTTCTCAATATTGCATCTAATGAGTAATGATGGATGTAAGTTCTTTACATGTTAAATGATATGTCAAAAATTGTTTCTAAAGTTTTAGTTTTTAAAAACTCTCATTCTTTTGTTATGAGAGTTTCATAGCATGCAATTTAAACATACTTATAAACAAAAAGAATTTTATGTAAGAGATTTTTATATCAGTTTAAAACAAACGATGTCCAAGAAAGTATATAAGAGATTTTCCATTAGACATATGCAAAGTTACAAGAAAGTATTATTATTGAACTCAATTGCTCTTGGTTAGATAATATGAATATTGTTTTTGAACACTTAATCATTCGTGGTTAATAACCTAAAGTAATTTTTTGGGATGTGATTGATGTCGAAACTCGACGACAAAGGGTCCACGTTCAAAAGAAAGGTTGTATGGCGCATAGCCTTATTAAAACTTTCCTTATGCTTGATTTACCACGTTTGCGTTTAGAGTGGTTATCATTTTGTTTGCTTTTATCAGTTCGGAGGTTAGTCGTTCGCTCTGACCAGCCAGCTCATCCCCTCTCCTCCCCAGCTTATAACTTCAACCTTCAACTTGTCTACTTCTTCCACCAACTCATCGCCTTTAGCACGAGCGGTCTTCAACAATTCTGTGGCCCCATCTAGTAGGCGACGACCTCATCCAATTTAGCTTGAAGAGTTGCCTGCCGCCCGGCACACCTGCCATGGTTAACGACCAAAGCCTCTAACCAAGCTCGGAGCCCTTCTGAAGTCATCGATCTTCGATTGGAGATTGCGAGCATCCCTGCACTTGGCAAGTTCGCACAAACTCCAAGTCAGCATAGCCCCTCGGGTAGTCAACTCCACTGTAGTGTTTAAGAGATCTCCCTCGGACATCGACTCGATGACCATACGTTGGGAGGAGCTGGCGTGGAAGTTCATACGAGAGCTGGCGTGAAAAGCTCCTTGAGGATGGACGCTTGAAAATCAGTAAATGGCACTCGAACGAGCATCTGGTCAAACATGTAAGTATATGCAAAGAAGAAATTGTTCTGACTGGATCCCTTCCCATGAAAAACCCGCTCGTTCGGATGACTCACACCAAGGTAAAACAGAGGAGCGTCCTCCACGTCCCAAGCAATTTACAACCGGTCAGCCCACCATTGAAGGTCCTCGCAGGTCCCGAAATCAGAGTTAAAGAAGCTAACATCGTGAGAAGCCCAACCATACCCCCATATTCGTGACCGACAACCAACGGGTTTCGCGGCCGCGCGATCTACACGAGCGCTGCCCCTTAGGAGAAAAATAGTCACCCCATTTACGAGCCTGATACTGACTTAAGTTTCAGAGTGCCTTTAGTAGGTGTTACCCCTAACAACAAGCGTACGAAAGACTCAGCAACACGCAACGAACGACTGTGAAGACAAATTGTGGAGGTGTTAGGAGTAACTCGACCACATAACCGAAATAGGATGCAACTACTTTGGCTAAAAAAAATTTATAAAACAATATGATCTAAAGGATCATAGGGTTTGACTCACTAGAGACAGACTTAATGCCTTTTGATAGATACAAGGTTTATACACTCTTCTAATTTACTAAATTAAACATAGACTGTGTTCTTGTGAAGTTTAGGGCACAAAAACTTTTTAGAAAACATATAAACAATTTTTTGTTAACTCTTAATCTGATATGCTTTAATCTTCAACTTGGAAGACTACTTCATAAAGAGAGTTGAAAAAAGAGTGTGGTATATCTTTTTCATCTATTGAGAAGCTTCACTTCAAGTCTTCATATTTAAGATTATGTTTGTCGACACATAGATGTAGATGCATGTTAACGGATTGGCAAGTGTACCAAATTGTATCAAGTAATAAAAATGGTAAATCCCTTATCGTTCTTCTCATGAGACTCAAAAGGCCTTATCATTCGTGTGAATCAAAATAATAAGACTTGCGAAGAAAAATCAATATTTGTGGTGGATGCAATGACAGAAATTAAATATGCAATGCGTGATTCAATTGACGAGATTAAGGCAATGGATGAATGAAGTTGTTGGGGGTTACAATTTCATCTAATCCTCTCTCTTTTATTTACTCCTCTTGTTTAAACAACGTTATTATTTAATTGCATGCAAACTTTCTGGCACCACCCGGCGCCAGGGGTCCACAGCCCGACGCTGGTCAACTGCACTATGGTCAACTGGTTGACTGGTTGACTTTTCTGCATTCTAGTTGACTTTTCTGCACTGAAACCGTTTGATCTTCAACCTTTCTTTCCAGTCATTTCCAATTCTCATCAAAACTGCTGTAAAACAATGCAAAACAAGCATAATATCGCTAAAAACAGCTTTTGACTCTCGACTGACTCATTTATTGAGTTTTGTTTGATTTCAAGCTCATTCTAAGCAATAAAGGGAGTAATTTAGTCCAAATTAGCATATGAAAATAACGGTTTTTCAACCGTTATCACAACCCCAAACTTAGAAATTTGCTTGTCCTCAAGCAAAACAAAACAAAACTAAAGATAAAACAAAACTTGGCTCTATACACTTTCATCCAATTATTCAACATTCCTAAAGTACATGATGAGAACTACTCAATTTCAGATCTTCAGTGATGATCAAATCAAGATGCATGCTTTCAATTCATTTATCTCACACATTCCTCAACAGATGTTTCATATTATGAATGATGAATCCAGTAAGCAGAGATGCAATCATGAAACTTAGAATTTCTCACCAAGCAAATGTTTCACTCAATCACTCAAGTGTCTAGGGTAACACTCCAACTCCAAATCATTCACAAGTCACATGAAATAAAATTGTCTTTCATCTCAAACAATCAAAATCATCACATGCAAATGCCATCAAAAGGACTTTTCCAAGGCTTGTAATGAGGTTGGGCTATCAAGAAAAATTGGTTTTTTCTGGATCACAAAAGCTTTGAATCAAGAGAGCTTATTCATCATTCAAGGTTCAAGTTTAACTCTCTTTCTCAACCAATCTCATTTGTTCCCAACTTCTTCCCTTTTTCTTTTATTTTTACATTGAGCTCATCTTTCATGATTTTTCCTCTTTCTCATGTATATTTTTCTTTTTCAACACTTGAGCTCAATGCCTTTCTTTTTGCTATTCAAACTTTCCCCACAACCCCAAACTTGAACCTTGAATATAATTACAGTTATTAACCCAATTCAAAGTAAATAATTTCAGCACAAGGGTTTTCATTCTGTTTAGGGCCAAGGTTCAAAAAGAGTGTATAATTTCAAGCATTTTTGGTAAAATTTGGCAAGGGCTTTCAAAAAATGGCCTTTATCATATGACATGTACATGCAATTCAATCAATCATCAAGATTTAGGCAATATCATGCATGCTTTCCTGTGAATAATTTCATACAACAATAAAAACTCTGGAGCTCAATACCTCACAAACATGCTTTCTCACACACATTCATTCACACACCCTGCTTAGCATCAAGACCACAGTCATAATTCATCACACATCTGTTTCACAGGATATCATCATGCAACAATCTCAATTCTTAATCACATCAGATCATCATCAAATAGACTCATCACACAATTTATTCAGTCAAAACATCATCAGAAAGGTCTTCAAGCCAAGCAGACACACTGAAAATAAAATTCAAAAATTTCAAGTGCAAGAGTAAAGAAGAAAATCTAGGTTGCCTCCTAGTAGCGCTTGTTTAACGTTGCGAGCCTGACCCAAACCTGTTTAGCACTTGTCAGTAAGTGCAGATCCTTCCAACACCCTTCACTAGGTGTACTTCCCTGCATCCTTCAGTAGATACCGAAATCCTCTAGCATCCTTCAGTAGATGCTATCCCAGTAGCATTCACCAGTAAATGCTGTCAGTGACATCCATCAGTAAATGTCTAACCATATAACATCAATCAGTACATGCTAATCTTTCTTATCTTCATTGGCATCCATCAGTAGACACCAAATCACCTAACATCCATCAGTAGATGTTATCATTACTGTCATCAGAAGCAGTGCATAACCCAAAAAAAAATCAAATAAAATCAATTAAAATTAAATAAATTCAAAACAAAATAAAATAAAATCAAAACGAAATAAAAGATAAAAAAAATTCAAAAACTGGGTTGCCTCCCAGCAAGCGCTCTTTTAACGTCATTAGCTTGACCCGGTAAAGCTCAAACACCCATCAGTAGGTGTTAATATTCCCCTTGTCACCAACTTAAAAAGCTCTGTCTGCTTTAATAGTCTTGACAACCCATAACCTATTCTTGAATTTCACTTGGTGTGCCAGATTTGGGTTTGTCACTTTTTCACATCAGGGTGTTGGTGAACCAATTCTCCTTCCTTATCCTACTCCTGATGATCTTGTGCTCCTAGTACAAATTTTATCCTGCACATACTAAAGAACACTGCACTAGAGCAAAGAATTAGCCCAAAAAAAAACAGTAAAATATTATTTTATTTTTGATTTTCGTTTTTTTTAGAACAGAAAAATAAAAACAAGAAAATAAAAACAGAAGGACAAAAACAGAAAAATAAAAATAGAAAAGTAAAAACACCCCTCAGTAGGTGTTAATTCTCTTTGCTTGATATTCTTTTCTTTTTCTTCTTCCTGCTGAATTTCTTCATAAAGTTGAGAATACCAAGCACATGCTTCCATGTTTCAACTATAGGAACTTTAATCTCCAATTTCTTGAAGATTGCTAGCTTGAACTTCTTTCCCTTCCTATGATTTTTCTTTTTATGAGGAAGAGGTTTTTCATGTGATCTTTTCTTCTGTCCTCTCTTCCTCTTTTTCTCAACCTTTTCCTTCTTCCACTTTCTTTTTTTTCTTTTTTCTTATTTTCTTATTTTTTTTCTTTTTTCTCAATCACCGCTTGTTTTTTCTCCTCATCTTTCTCTCCCTTACTCAACCTTTTTGCTTCATCTTCCACTATTATCTCTTCATCAATAGCCTCCTCTTCAGGGTCAACTTCAGTACTACTCCCAATAATACCCAAAGACTTCAATACTTTTGTTATCTCATCTTCATCTACCTTTTCATCCTCAATGATGGTAGATTGCCATTCTTCTCCAGGGTTGGTGGCAACATTACTTTTAATAATTCCCAGAGAAATCAATGTCTTTGTTATCTCATCTTCATCTATCTTTTCTTCATCAATAACCTTATCATCTGCAAAGATAGTAGAATGACATTCTTCTCTGGGGTCCACTTTAGTATTAACCCCAATAATGCCCAGAGACCTCAATGCACAAGAAACTTGTTCATCCTGTAAACGTTGTTCAATTTCCCCCAACATTTCTTTTCTTAAAGAGGATTGTTTCTCTCTTTCATTTTATCAAGGTATGAGTGAGGTTCTCACCAGTGATTGAAATTATTTTGGTAGGATTGAGTGCCCATATAATCAACTTTTTGTCCAAACTGCATCCTGCAAATCTTAGGCACAAAACTCTAGAGAACATTTATTAGAACAAAAATAAAACAAACCTGAAAAATTAAATAATTACAAACAAGTCAAATTCAATCAATTTACACTACTAAATAAGTCAAACCTCGAGTCCCTGACAACGGCGCCAAAAACTTGCTAGCGGATTGGCAAGTGTACCAATCGTATCAAGTAATAAAAATGGTAAATCCCATTATCGTTCTTCCCATGAGACTCGAAAGGCCTTATCGTTCGCGTGAATCAAAATAATAAGACTTGCGGAGAAAAATCAATATTTGTGGTGGATGCAACGACAGAAATTAAATATGCAATGCGTGATTCAATTGATGAGATTAAGGCAATGGATGAATGAAGTTGTTGGGGGTTTACAGTTTCATCTAATCCTCTCTCTTTTATTTACTCATCTTGTTTAAACAGCGTTATTATTTAATTGCATGCAAACTTTCTTGACCTCCCCTTAACCCGATCCCTCGACGAAAAGGGCCTATTACCAATTACCGGCTTGCTATCCCTAGCCTCCCCTAGTAACCAGCAACACATTACAAACAGAAGCAAATACAATTGGTCGTCCTACTCCCCTATCCCTAGGCGGTATTGCTTAACCAAGGAAAAATCTCACCAGTTCATGACATTACTGTACGTCCCCGTATCAATAAAGACAAACATCGATTACCGAATGAGTTAAACGATAAAAGCATTAAGCATAATATGAGACTCCAACAATTAATAATAAACGCATATGAGACACATATAGTTCAAACAAGAGTTTCAATAATCGAGAGTATCAAAAGATTACATTGTTCCTCCAACAACAAAAAGGGTTTAGTTCACCATAGTCATGGTGAACCAAGATGAAAATAATGGAAGATATGGAAAGCAAACCCTAGAAAAGACGAAAAGGAGCCTAAGCATCCAAGAGATCCTCTTCGAAGAGTGCAAAGTAGGTCTGGCCGCCCTCCTCTGTCAAAAGAATGAGTCTAAACTCGCATTAGGGCTATTTATAACCAAGAAAAGTAACAAAATTCAAGCCCAGGCCCATCAGAGAACCGCCCGGCGACAGGGGTTTACCGCCCGACGCTTTGCCTCAAGCCGCAGGACCGCCCGGCGCCAAAAATGGCCGCCCGACGCTTTCTGGCACCGCCCGGCGCCAGGGGTCCACCACCCGGTGCTGGTCAACTGCACTCAGGTCAACTGGTTGACTTTCTGGTTGACTTTTCTGCATTCTGGTTGACTTTTCTGCACTGCAACCGTTTGATCTTCAACCTTTCTTTCCAGTCATTTCCAATTCTCATCAAAACTGCTGCAAAACAAGTATAATATCGCTAAAAACAGCTTTTGACTCTCGACTGACTCATTTATTGAGTTTTGTTTGATTTGAAGCTCATTCTAAGCAATAAAGGACGTAATTTAGTCCAAATTAGCATATGAAAATAACGATTTTTCAACCGTTATCAATGCATTAAATGTATCCCATACAACATTAAATGTTTATATTTTCTTTAAGCAACATATTAATGAAATTACTTACAAGATTAAGCCAAAAAGTGTTATTAATGCATGAATTCTAGTTCGTCCTTCAAATAATATTTGATGTCGACTTATGAAATCTTATTAATAGACGTGAAGATGAAAACATTATCTACAATACAAAATAAACATAAAATAATTCGTGAAGAATAATGTTCAGTATATAATTGTGTGTGCGTATCCTCTAATCAAAACTCTGCTTATCAGATAAAACAAAAAATCATAAGGTATTAAATTGTTTATAAGATGAAATACTTACGTCTTACATGATTTATTTAAAAACTATCATCTTACCGATGAAGTATATTCATGTTTTGTACTTTTTTATTCGGTAACACTTAATGAAATTCATTAAAGATCTATTAAACAGTTGAGAAAACTCTAGAAAAACCAATAAACAAATAATTCAAGCTTACATATATGAATAAATAATCACAATAATGTTTAAGAAAAATCCTCTCAATAACTTTACATTGGTTAAAAGATAGTTTCTTTAACATTGATAAAACGAACCATTGAATGACAATTGGAAATAATCCTACAAATATTATTCGAGAAAACCTTGATTAATTTTAGTAAATATTATGTTTCACATCATTTATAAATCACTAATGTTGATAAAATAATCAATTAACTAAAGTTAGTCGAAACATACCACTGACATATATTATAAAAAAATTAATAGTGGTGATGGGAAAATGTTTTTAATCGACTTTAACATAAAGAAAAAAAATCTCTTATTGACACATCAATAAAAGAAAATTTGAAGTTAATGGTACTTCGACCTTGACTAAGCCAAAGATGTCCTAATCGAAAATAAACTAATGATACAAGGTGTACAGTATGATATCCGCTATCTCATTAAAGATATAAAATAATCAAAGGATAATTAAGAATATCTTATTAAAGATATTTATAAGCAGAAGATAAAATAGTCCAGGGATAATCAAGAATATTTAAAGATATTTAGCAATTGACAAAATTTTCAAGTAAGTCTGTTTATATTATATTCTGTTTATATTTTATTCTGTTTATATTTTATTGGATTTATATTTTATTGGATTTATATCAGTTTAAGGGGCATGAGACAAATTATAAATAGAGAGCCAGAGCCACAAGCCAGGTACTTCCAATCATCTTGGAATCATCTTCCAATCACACTTTATTCTCACTCAACTAACGTTTGATCCAACTCAAACATACAATTGTGATACACAATTCCCAAAATCGCTCCTAACTTAAGCGTCGGAGTGCCTTTTGCAGGTACCTCCCCTTCTTGGTCAAGAAGTCTACCGAGCGGCCCATATTAAAGGCAATCGAGCGGTCAAGATCCAAGGAAAGCAAGCGATCCAGTCAGTCCAAGCGCCAGAAAGCAGAAAAGCCACGTCATCCAGGTCAGTGTCTCGGTCCCACAAAAATATCTACCGAAACACAAGGTAAAACTGAATAAAAAAGTATATATATATATATATATATATATATATATATATAGAAAAGGATAAAATATGAATGATTTTAAATTCTTACGTATAAAATAGAATTTGAATTTATAAAATTTTAAGTAATGAAAATAGTATATGTTATTATAAAATGTTTTAAATTCTTTATATAAAAGTAAAGTATCATGTAGAAGTTTTCTGTGTAATCATATTGCTAGAATAAGATAAATTGTATTCAGCGTAGTTTTTATTTCAAAGGCATCCAAATACATTCTCATTATCATATCTTCATTTTAATATACACATTCTCATTAAAGTTTAACCAAAATTCTCGTGAAAAGTAAATTTCTTACTAGAACGGATATACTTTTCATAAGGATTCTAACTCATTTAACACACACATATAAATTATGTATTTAATATGTTTATGGTGGAACTTTAGTTTTAGATTGTTTTTAAAAGTATATTATTAACCTTGGTTGAAACCCAGAATAGTTTTTGATGTAATGAAGGGGCAATAGAAAGAAGTGAATAACTTAATATATAGGGTATGATCGCACCGATCTTGGAAGGAAGAAAGGCATAGAGAAAAGTAATTGATTTATGTGTAAAATGAATTGTGACAAGAAATGGCTCTACCCTTAGAGTGATAACCGGGTTGGGTGCGACCTTTTCTTGATGTGTTTACCTCATAGGAGGCAAGAAGAAGACAAAGGTTGGACAAAGAATTTGGCATATGGGCATAAATTGAGTGGAAGATCAAGGGCAATATGGGAAGTGGAAACTAGTTGGGGAGCATAAAAGAATGCAAAGTCGTAATTTAGAGGGAAATGGAGTCCCAATATACAACTCATTTTAATCAAAGAGGTGCCCACAAAAGTGATTAGCTCATCACTACTTACTTCTTTCTTCTGTCCTTTGAAGTGGGAGCTCTTCCTAAAAGGGCCTCCTCACTCATCTCACAACTTCTCTAATACTTTTCTTTTTTCTTTTTAATAAATCTAAAATTTACTAACATTCCAATGTTAATAAAGTCATATTTTTGTGTAGTAGTTGCAGCATTATCTATGAGGTAGCGTAAGTTTAGCGTTTTAATAGTTTCTGTAAGTTTTTCGGTATAGTGAAAATATTGTGCAAATAATGGGTGGTTAAAATTCGAGGGTGAAAAGAGGATTAGTTTGACCTCTCATTATTGGTTATAAAAAAAATTGTTGCTTTAGACTTATTTATTAATTACTTGGAATAAACTTTGATTCATCCAAGACAGAAAAACATTGGTGTGGACCAACTAATAAACAAATATAAATTTTTAATTTTTAAAATTAATTTAAGTAGACAAGTGTAATTAAGGATTTCAAAGCATTTGATAATTTAGTATGAATCTTTTGTCAAAATTATTCATGGGTATTTATGGATGAATTCAAATGAGAAAGTGTTCATCAAAATGGAGCACATTTGTCTAATATTTCATGAGAATGACTTTTTATAATTGAATTCGTCTAGTTATCAATATATCACTATTATTTACTATTTAAAAATAATCTTAAGATAATAAATTTATAAATATTCATTTTTGTATTTAACTTTTTTATTTTTATCTAATATAAAATTTAAACTTGAATTCCCAATCAATATTAATTTTCTTTTAATATTAAAAGGTTTGATGTTAAAAATAATCAACATATAATTTAGTTTCTAATAACATTAAATTCTAAAAAAAATATTAAATTATTAATTTAATTTCTATTTTTATTTTTCAAGTAAGTTGACCATTGATCCATTTTATGTGACATCCCAATTATATTAGAAAGATATATAATATAATAAAGGCGTCACCATGAATAATACTAGAAAGCAGTTAAGAGTAATAGGATTACAGTCATCCTTAAACAATACTTAGAATTTTGAAGTGGAGTACTAAAGTTTCTCCTTGAAAATACAAGGAATTAAAAATTTTAAAACATGAAAAACTTCTTCAAAATAACATGACTAAGAGAAATGAGGTCTAGTGGACTAGATTGCAACACTGTCATCCCTATCAAGAGTTGTCCCACAGTAGCCTCCTCGTCATCTGCTTCCATCCAAGTGGATGATCATTGCAAGAGAAAACACACAGACATGGCACAACACAAACAAGCAAGCAAGGGTGAGCTAATTATATAAAAAGCATGCAATTATACCAACATGAACATACAGGCAAGGCAATATATACAACACAGATCCTAGCATGTTATCTTCTAGACTTGACTCGTCCAGAATGATAGTCGAGCTATGGCGGGTCATGCACTCGTGGTGGCTTGTGATACTTAGGCTCCACCGCCTTGGGCTCCCCCGTCCTGGGCTCCCCTGCCCTACCACATTCATGAGGTTAGTCTGTTCCGCGCCCTCGAGCATGATGGAAGCCTCCAAGACTAAGACCTCCTGCTACTCCTCACCACATGGTTCAGTCCTCTCTACATGAGAAGAAAGACCATTGGAGCATCAGGAAGACCCCCAAAACTGAGCTCCTACTTTCATTCTAAAACACTAAGAATCTCACCAAGAGATTCTACACAGATGGAACTTTGTTTACTACTTGGATCGTACTTTCATCACTTTGTAATCATATACTTTTTGCCTCCATCAACATATACATGATCTCAACAATATGCGTTACTCACCAATCACAAGTTACAAAAATAACATCTCCACAGTTGAATCTAAGTTAATCAATACCAACAACCAAACATCTCCAACTAACCCGTAACATCTCATAAAATGCATCAATTTATACATACCTACAAGTAATATAATTATTGATTAACACTCACGTTTTAATATAAGAAACAACTATCCTTACTTTATTTTATATTAACCTAACAAACACACGCAATTATATCATTACTGAAATAGCAACAACCATAACCCAGTCTCATCACATATATATTTCACCAAGCCGATTACAAATTGCACAACAAGGTTAATAACCCATACAAGATTGTATCAAGATACTATTCATTCTATCAATTTTGCATTATAGCACACAAGACAATAAACTGCAATACAATACCAACCCTTAATGTACTCTGACATAAAATAATAATCCTACCAACCTTGGTAGTTTCACATAGCATCATCAATCATACACTCATTCAATTCAGTTTATCCTATCCAATACAATAAAGTTTTAGTAATCAAATTTAAACAGCAGAAAAAGTACATAAAATAACAAAAACAAAAATAGTATAAAAACAGCAGCTTTTTGATATATAAATTTCCTTCAAAATAGCCAGGTTTTGTGCAGAATTTTTAATACAAACAACAAGTATTATATATGGATTTTATAACAGCTAATAGCAAGCCTTTTTGAAAGCAAACAACAAATAATTTAAGTACAATAACAGCAACACAAACAACACCAAACAACAAGGAATTAAGTGCAATAGCAGCAAGGATTTTTCTCAAAACTCTGCACCTATGACACTAAACAAAAACTGGACAGCAGAGAAAAAAAATAAAATGGAAGAACAATACAAAAACACTATACCATTAGTTTCCAGCGCACCTATTATAACCATGATTCAATGTACACCATATTTGGTTCCAATATATAAAAATAACATTAATATCAATTCTAAAGTATTATTATATAATATACATAATATAATTATTTATATAGAAGTTATATATATTATATAATATACAAAAGTCTGTAAAGATATATTAATGTTAAATTTCTATACGGTCATATAAAAGTGCCCAGAGACCTTAATGCACAAGAGATTTGTTCATCCAGTAAACGTTGTTCAGTTTCCCCCAATGTTTCTTTTCTCAAAGAAGATTGTTTCTCTTTTTCATTTTGATCAAGGTATGAGTGAGGTTCCCACCAGTGATTGAAATTATTTTGGTAGGATTGAGTGCCCATATAATCAACTTCTTGTCCAAACTGCATCCTGCAAATCTTAGGCACAAAACTCTAGCGAACATTTATTAGACAAAAAATAAAAACAAACGTGAAAAATTAAATAATTACAAACAAGTCAAATTCAATCAATTCACACTACTAAATAAGTCAAACCTTGAGTCCTCGGTAACGGCGCCAAAAACTTGTTAGCAGAATCGCAAGTGTACCATATCGTATCAAGTAATAAAAATGGTATAACCCATTATTGTTCTTCCCATGAGACTCGAAAGGCCTTATCGTTCGCGTGAATCAAAATCATAAGATTCGCGGAGAAAAATTCAATAATTGTGGTGGATGCAATGACAGAAAATAAACATGCAATGTGTGATTCAATTGACAAGATTTAGGAAATCGATGAATGGAGTTGTTGGGGGTTTACAATTTCATCTAATCCCCTCTCTTTTATTTACTCCTCTTGTTTAAATAGCATTATTATCTAATTGCTGCAAACTTTCGTGGCCTCCCTAATGAGTCGATATTTTATCGATTTCACTTAGTTTATTGTGCTAAAATTAATTAGGGAATTGTGCTTAATTGTCCGGTATTTTCCCGTTTTTCCTAATTATGCTTAATTTGACCGAAAATTCTAATTTTAATTAATTTGAATTTTCTGAGCTAATTATTTGCATTTTTATTTTCAGGGAAAATTTTGGAAACACAATTTGAGACTTTTGGAAGGGCACCAAATAATTGAAGACTCTCCACATAAACATTTTAGAAGCAATTAAATTGTAATAGTAGTCTAGAATATTTTTGGGCTAGCTTTTACAATTGGGCCAAATTTTGACAAAAACATATTGAGCCCAAACAGGAAACATGACATGACACCTAGGGTTTTGCAAAGAAGGTGGACCCCACCTCATTTAGGAGGACACATGGCCCCTTAGAAAAGTTGCAGCCGTCACTCACAAAAAAAAACTCTCTCTCGGCAGATTCAAGGGCTGGAACGGTTTTCTTTTTTTCTTTGAAATCATGCTAATGTTTTTCTTGGATTTTGGCTGAATTTGAAGAGGGTGCTCAGTAGGAATGAAGGATGATTCATTTGGCTCTGCTTGCTGCCGCCACTTGTTTATCTTACTTGAATGAGCGGTGCTTGTTTTTTTTTAAGTTGCTGCTGGAAAATACAAAAAGAGGTAGCTTTTCTTTGAACCATAGGAGCTCACGGACTCAACAAGGAAAGGGCAGCCGTCCATTTTATTTTTGCTACAACGTTTCTTAGGAGGGGGCATATTTTTTTCTCTTTGAAAATGTTAAACGGTGATTGTAGCTGGGAGAAGCACACACTGGACATTCACTTTTCTTTGGGAAGCGTTGATAAAATTTTAGGAGGTGGCGTCCAGAGGTTTCATCCATGAAAAAGGGTCCAAACTTTTGTTCTTTTAGATTGTCTTTACTCTTTAACTAAAAACCATTTTTTATATTATATGATGGGTATTACATTTAGCGTTGAATGCCTACTCACTTTCATTTGATTTTTGCTGATTAATTAATTGTGTCCTTCAATGCTAATCATCATCACGGAAGCTTATTTCTGCTGCAATCAATTGCCTCACACATGGCTGCACGCCACTTTCAATTGCAATTAAATTCCTTTTGAGAGGAGAATGGTTTTAAGCACTTTTATTTTGAACGTTTTATCTAATTTGGATTTAGCAATTGCTTTTGTATTGGAACGTGCTCACGGTTACAGCGGCAACATCTTAGCTTCTTCATTTTGCCTTTAACAAATTTGATGAAAATGGTGATTTGGAAAGAATGGTGCAGCCACCACCTAGATAAAAAGTTAAAGCATTTGTTTTTCTTGAAGAGATCCCACGGTTTAAGCAATTTTTATTTTATCTTCTTATTTATGCTTCTCCCTTTTAAGTGTTGATTCCATGTTGAATAATATTTTATTTCTTTAGCTTAAGTGTTGCATTTAAATATCACACCATGTGTTTCTTTATTATCTGCTGCATTTTAGTTAGTTCACACACATTGTTTAGTTTATTGTTTTCGTTTACTTTAATGCTTTTACTTATGTTCGGTTTAATTTCCATTTTTAATTTAGTTTGATTTTTCTTGCAAAAACACTTTCAAAACCCCCTCACTATGTGTTAGACCTAAGTCTCGAACCGCATTTAGTCCTTGAGAGACGACCTAGGAGCCACTTCCTAGCTATACTGAATTTCTCATATGCAATCAAATTTGTGTGGGTTGCGACAACCCATCAAATTTTGGCGCCGCTGCCAGGGACCAACGGTTCAGTTTTAGGTCTTTGTTGTGTAGTGTGTGTTGTGTCTTGTCTTGTGTTATGAGTATGATGTTCTGTTTTGTGTGTTGCATTTAGGTAGCTTTAGTTGCATATTTTCATTGCATTCTTCTTTCCCCCTTTCCTTCTACATGTCTACCTACTTTGATTTTGTGAATACTGTTTCTTCTGCCTATGTCCATGACTTTGATTCTCCTTCTGCATCTTACTCTGGTATTGTTTCTCATGCATATTCTGCTGATTTCTATGTTGAGAACAATATGACTCATCCTTCCATTCTTGAGAGTGCTCTTTGGGAGCTAGTTTCACATAGTGAGGATGATGTTCATTTCGTTCTCACCTCTGGACTGATAGATTTGCTGCCTAGGTTTTATGGTTCTGTAGGTGAATGCCCACATAGACATTTGGAGAGGTTCCAACGCATTTGCTCTGAAATGAAACCTCCTCATGTCCCATATGATCGCATTTTCTTAAAGGCATTTCTGCATTCAGTAGAACAAGCAGCACGGGAATGGCTTTATTATCTTCCTCCTGAATTGAAGACCAATTGGGAAGATCTTAAGCATCTGTTTTTGGAAAGATTTCACCCTTCACAGCATGAACATGAAGAACCACCATTCCAGAATGCTTGTATGCCTCCCCCTGTCCAGGAACCACTGCAGCTGCAGTTTCATGAGCCTGCCTAAGCAACTCCTCATCCTTCCACTACTTCTGAGCCTACATTGAAGGAGTTGTTGGAGCAGATGACTATTCTGAACATTCAGTTTCGGCGAAAGAACATGGAGTTTCAGTAGGAGATCAGAGCTTCCATTCAGAGTTTGAGCAACTAGATGGGGCAAACGGCCACTCAGCTCACTGAGGAACAACCTTATGTTTCAGAGGAATCACCATTTCAGGCTGTTCAACTTCCAGATGATGTTGATGCCATCCACATAGGAGATGGGGAGCAGAGTCATGAGCTTACTACTACGCCATCTACTTTCCCATCCTCTTATGCCCCTACTCTTGCAGTTGAGGAAACTGATGAAGATTTGGAGGACCAGGCAGATATGAGCAACACTTTTGAGATAGGTAGACCAACTTCACCTTCCACCACTCTACCAACTTTCAGGGAAGTGGAGGTAAACATACCTGTGATTGATTCTATTGCTGATGATTATACTGATGCTAGGTGTGCAGATGATTGTATTGTTGATGAGCATGTTTTTAATTCTCCCTCTCTGCATGATGAGAACCACTTTTTTTTTATCACATCTGAATGTTTGTTCTCCATGCACTGAACATGAATCTGAACCTGTTGTTGATATTGCTTCTAAATTTGAACTTGATTCATGTTCTGAGAGTTTATCTAATGTTTAGCATGTTACACTATGATTGGGTGTTATACCCCTGCATGTTATATCTTTGGAACCACATTGCACTAACCATGTTACAGGAGGTACATATGGATTTGATGAACACACACCCATGGTGGAAGACAAGGGTGCCAATATACACGACAGTGTAAAGATTTATAGGCATCAGCTGAACCCACTCATCAACAATCATTGCTTCTTAGATCCAGCGGTGGAGGACATCTCCCTGCTTGATCAAATTTGGTGACTGAAGCAGTTCTTCCTTAACACTTATTTGCTGAATCCGATGGTGGAAGACCTCTCCCTGAAAGTCCAAAATTGGCAACTGCCACCATGACCAGGGGAGCTTTCCTTTCCCTTCTCCTCTTTTCCTCACTTTTATTGCACTTGTCTTTGATCTGTTGACTATTCTGATTACTGATCTTATACTTGTGACACATTGAGGACATTGAGTAGTTTAAGTGTGGTCTATTGGGGGAGATTTTGATTTGTCTTTGATTATTTTATGTTTTCTGCGTTAAATTTTTGGTTTTCTAGGTAGCTTTTGTTGTGTCTTGTGTACAGTTTTGCATGTTTCTCTTGATTTCTGGACTTGGTTTAGGTTGTCAGTTTTTCTTTCACTTCATTGATACTCTGATTTGTTTAAATCCTTGCTTTTCTTTGCTTGGAAAGATGATTATGATGTTTGAGAGGTTGATTGATTGTGATAGAAATGCCCTGTGTGAGTTTGAGCCACTTTGATATTCTTTCTTGTGTGTGATATGTCTCTTGATTGCTTGCACATATGCCTTGGCTTGACTCTTGCTAATGATTCTTGATTGATATGCATGTTTGGAAGTGATAAAGGCAATTTTGTTGTTGAGCCTCTCTAGCCAAATGAGCCTACCTTGTTTTGATCCTTTCATAACCCTTTTTGAGTCTATACTTTCCCTATTTCTTTGTTTTGAAGCTCATACACTAGCCCTAAGTGAAAAACCCTGATTACCTTAACCTTAGAGAAATTTGGAGCTTTGGAATTGTTTTGGGAATAAGTGCGGTCTCCTTGGGGATTCTGATGAATTGGCTAGTTGGTTCCTCTTCTTATTTTTTTTTTTGTAATTATGTTGTGAATCTTGTCTCTTACAGTTGTGTTTTGAAAAGAGAGAAAAGAAAAGAGACTAGATGAAAAAAAAAAGAGAGAAAAAATACAAAAAAATGAGAAAAATAAAAAAAATTGTGTGGATAATGGAGTCAAGAAGAGGATTGAATTAGAGGTTTTGGGTGTGAGTATACTGTGTTTTCACTTGTTCCCCATTGCTCCTCTATTTCCTTTTTGTAGCTTCTCACCCATATTTATCCTCCTTTTTCCTTGACCCCATTGCATCCATAAAAGACCTTTTGATTTGAACATGCATATATGTTCTGAGTGTTGATATTAGAGGCTTGCCAAGACTGTTTGTTGCTTGTTTTCTTGAGTGCATCTAGTTGACATTGTTTACCTTAGACACTTAAGAGAAACATTGATAGTGTGCATCTGTGAGGTTCTGTCATTTTTGTTTCACCTCTTGAACTGATTGATCATTTTGCAATGCTTTGAATTGCTTGGATGATTTCTCTGAGTATCTGCTTTCTCTGATTTTGTGTTGGATACTGTCTACTTCCTTTTCCTAGTCCGAATTTCTCTAGGATTGTAATTCTGTTTGTTTCTTTCCTTGTCAGTCTGTGTGTTGAGTCTGTGTCAATTCCCTGATGTCCATTGAACTGTTCCCTAATTTGCGTCTTGATTTTGCCCAGGAGTGCAAAAGACTAAGTGTGGTCTATTTTGATGAGTCGACATTTTATCGATTTCACTTAGTTTATTGTGCTAAAATTAATTAGGGAATTGTGCTTAATTGTCCGATATTTTCCCGTTTTTCCTAATTATGCTTAATTTGACCAAAAATTCTAATTTTAATTAATTTGAATTTTATGAGCTAATTATTTGCATTATTATTTTCAGGGAAAATTTTGGAAACACAATTTGGGACTTTTGGAAGGGCACCAAATAATTGAAGACTCTTCACATAAACATTTTAGAAGCAATTAAATTGTAATTTAGTAGTCTAGAATATTTTTGGGCTAGCTTTTACAATTGGACCAAATTTTGACAAAAACATATTGAGCCCAAATAGGAAACATGACATGACACCTAGGGTTTTGCAAAGGAGGTGGACCCCACCTCATTTAGGAGGACACATGGCCCCTTAGAAAAGTGGCAGCCGTCACACACAAAAAAAAGCTTCCTCTCGGTAGATTCAAGGGCTGGAACGTTTTTCTTTTTTTTCTTTGAAATCATGCTAATGTTTTTCTTGGATTTTGGCTGATTTGAAGAGGGTGCTCGGTAGGAATGAAGGCTGATTCATTTGGCTCTGCTTGCTGCCGCCACTTGTTTATCTTACTTGAATGAACGGTGCTTGTTTATTTTTACGGTTTTGTGATTAGAGGCAAAACGCCGGGCGACATAAGTGTGACGTCGGGCGGTTGTCTTTGGGCTTGGGCCTGTTTTCAGTGACGCTCCTCACCTATAAATATCCCTATTGCGATTTCATTCTCATTGTTTTGAAAGAAGAGGGCGGCCAGACCTACTTTTCACTCTCCGGAGAAGATTTCTTGGATGTTTTGGCTTCTTTTTATCCTATCTAGGGTTTGTTTTTCCATTCTTCCATTATTTTTCATCTAGGTTCACCATGACAATGGTGAGCTAAACCCTTTGTTGTTGGGGGAAACAATATAATCTTTTGAAACTCTCTTTTATTGAAACTCTTGTTTATTTATATGATTGTCATATGCCTTAAGTATCAATTGTTGGGTTCTCATATGTGCTTAAAGCTTTTATCGTTTAACTCATTCGATAACTGTTGTTTGTCTCTATTGATACGGGAACGTACAGTACTGTCATGAACTAGTGAGTAATTCCTTGATTAAGCAATACCACCTAGGGATACGGGGGTAGGACGATCAATTTTTTTTGCTTCTGTTCAGTAATGTGTTGCTAGTTACTAGGGGAGGCTAGGGATAGCAAGCCAGTAATTAGTAATAGGCTCTTTTCGCCGAGGGATCGGGTTAAGGGTAGGCCAAGAAAGTTTGCATAACAATTACATAATAAGGCAATTTAAACAAGAGGAGTAGATAAGAGAGAGTCGATAAGATGAAATTGTAAACCCCCAACAACTCCATTCATGCATAGTCTTTTTCTTGTCAACTAAATTAACCACATTGCATGTTTATTTTGTGTTCTTGCATCCAACAATATTAATTTTTCTTTACAAGTCGTACGATTTTAATTCACACGAATGATAAGGCCTTTCGAGTCTCTTGGGAAGAACGATATTGGGTTTTACCGATTATATTACTTGGAAACGATCTGGTACACTTGTAAGGGAGTAAACACGTACCACATCGTTCCAAGTAATATAATTGGTAAAACCCAATGTCGTTCTTCCCAGGAGACTCGAAAGCCTTATCATTTGTGCAAATTGAAATCGTAAGACTTGTAAAGGAAAAGTGATTGGTTTGAATGCACGAAACAACAATAAACATGCAAATGCGATTGATTCAATTGACGAGAAAAAGACTATGGATGAATGGAGTTGCTGGGGTTCACAATTTCATCTTATCCACTCTCTGTTATCTACTCCTCTTATTTAATTTGCTTTGTCATCTAATTGTCATGCAAACTTTCTTAGTCTACCCTTAACCTGATCCCTCGGCGAAAAGAGCCTATTACTAATTACTGGCTTGTTGTCCCTAGCCTCCTCTAGTAATTAATAATGCATTATAAACGGAAGCGAAAACAATTGATTGTCCTACCCCCTATCCCTAGGTGGTATTTCTTAATCAAGGAATTTCCCCCAGTTCATGACAGTACCGTACGTTCCCGTATCAATAAAGACAAACAACGATTATCGAATGAGTTAAATGATAAAAGCTTTAAGCGCAGAAGAGAAACCCAACAATTGATAATCAAATCATACGACAAGCATATAAATAAATAAGAGTTTCAATAAAAAAGAGTTTCAAAAGATTACATTGTTCCCCAATAACCAAAGGGTTTAGTTCACCATTGTCATGGTGAAACTAGATGAAAAATAATGGAAGAATGGAAAAAGAAACCCTAGATTGGATAAAAAGGAGCTTAAGCATCCAAGAGATCTTCTCCAAGGAGTGAAAAGTAGGTCTAGTCGCCTTCTTCTGTCAAAAGAATGATTCTGAAAGCGCAATAGGGTTGTTTATAGCTGAGAAGCATCACAGAAATCAGGCCCAAGCCCAGTAGACAACCGCCCGACGTCACACTTATGCCGCCCGACGGTTTGCCCCTAATCGCGCCATCACTCGGCGGTGGATTGGGCTGCCCGGCGGTTTGCCTCTTATCGCTAAACTGCCTGGCTGCACCGCCAGGGCATGAGACAGTGGCTCCCCCTCGCATTTGCCCACCCAGCATTGGATTTTGGGCGCTGGGCGGTTCCTAGACTCTTCTTTTTCGTGTATCTTCATTCTTCTCGAGTCTAAGAACTTCCATCTTCAATCCCATTTTTCATCTTCATCAGAAATGCTGCAAAACAATGCAAAACAAGCATAATATCGCTAAAAACAGCTTTTGACTCTCAACTGACTCAACTAACGTGTTGTGCTTGATTCTAAGCTCATTCTAAGCCTTATAGGGTGTATTTTGGTCTCAAATGAAGCATGAAAATAATTTTTTTTCAATAGTTATCACAACCCCAAGCTTAGAACTTTGCTTTTCCTCAAGCAAACAAAACAAAACTTGGCCTTCTATTTTTCATCCAATAATTCAACCTTAATGAACTTCATGACAAGAACTACTCAATTTCAGATTTTCAGTGAAGTCAAATCAAAATGCATGCATGTTTTCAATCCAATTCAGTTCACATGATCAAATCTTTCTCAACAGATGATACACTTTATGAATGACCAATCCACTAAGCAAAAATGAAATCATGCAATTTATCAATTTCTCACCCAGCAAGTGGTTTACTCAGTCACTCAAGTGTTTAAGGTGACACTCTAACTCTCTATTATTCACAAGTCACATGAAACAACGTTGTTATTCATCTCAAACAATCAAAATCTTCACAAGCAAATGCCATCATAAGGACTTTTCTAAGGCTTGTATTGAGGCTGGGCTAACAAGAAAAATTGGTCTTTTTGGAATGCAAAATCCTTGAGTTAAGAGAGCTACAAAGATGTTCAAAATTTAAGCACAACTCTCTTCCTCACCAATCTCACTTATTCCCAGCTTCTTCCCTTTTCTTTTAATTTTACATTGAGCTCATCTTCATGTTAATCTTCTTTTCTCTTCTTTTTTTTCTCATGCATTTTTCTTTTTCCATATTGGAGCTCAATGCTTTTTCAATTTCCCCCACACAACCCCAAACTTGAACCTTGTCAACACATACATTTAAGCTCAACCCAACTCAAGGCAAAGAATTTAAAATTAAGGGTTTACATCCTGTTTCAGGCTAAGGTTCAAAAAGGGTATAATATTTGAAGCACTTTGGGTGAACAATTTTGCTAAGGAAGGGTTTTCAAAAATGGCCTTGATCATATGTCATTCACATGCAATTCAATCAATTATCAAGATTAAGGCAATATCATTCATGTTTTTCCAGTGAACAATACATACAACAATAAAAACTCTGGAGCTCAATACCTCACACAACATGCTTTCTCACACATCATTCATTCATACACCATGCTTAGCATCACAGTCACAATCATAATTTCTCACACATTTGTTCACATTGCTAGTGAACTTGAATATCAACATGCAACACAACTCAATTATCATTCACATCACATCATCATCAAATAGACTTATCACGCATGTCATTCAGTCAAACATTATCAGAAAAGTTTCAAGCCAAGCAAAGATACTGAAAATATAAATTCAACCTATTCTACGAATTCAAAATGCAAAAGTGAAAGAGAGAACCTTGGTTGCCTCCTAGTAGCACTTGTTTAACGTCACAAGCCTGACCCAAACCTGTTCTAGCACTCATTAGCAAGTGCCTCCCAACACCCTTCAGGAGGTGTACTGCCTGTGATCTTCAGCAACTTTGTAAAATTTAGCATCCCCCACTAGATGCCACCCAAAATTTGTTCAAAATCCAAAAAATTACATGTCCACAAATAAAAATAAATAACAAAATGTTTTAAGATACAAAATGTGTTCTCCAGCAAATCAAATCTTCTTCTTCACATTGGGGTCTCCATCATCCCAACTCCTCATTGTCTTCTGTCCACTCTTCAAATTGTTGTGGAGTATGGCCTTCTGATCTCGACCATTCCTTCCTCTTTAAGCTTCCTGTTGACAATCCACTTCCTGTTTTTGTATTTTACTGACATGCCACGCAAGAATGGTGTGTCCTCTAAGTGGGTTGACTCTCCTTTATCTATCTCCTCCTCCTCAAGTATCTGCAAAATAGTACAACTATTAAGATGATCAATATCTGTGGTGTTCTCCTCTTTTGCAACTTCACTTCTGGCCCTTTTATATCTGGATCTTCTTCTTATTCTCATTTTGTTGTCTTCAGATCCACTATAAGTTAGCACTTGGTCTTGATCTCTTAACAGCATTCTCCCGTCATGGACACGTATCATCATCTTAAAAGTCCTCATGAAAGGTCTTCCCAAGAACTCCAACTCCTCAATTTGAACAATTTCATTTTCCACCATACCAACTGGCTTCTTAATATATAGACTCATCCGCAACTGTCAGGGTAGTATTAGCTGGTTTTAATTTTAGCCCTCCAATTTTTTTGAAATCACTAAAGGGCATCAAATTAACACTTTGATCCTAAATCAATCATGACTCCTCCTATATCGACATTATTATTAACACAAGGAAGAGTCAAATTCCCTAAATCCTTCAACTTTGGTGCATGGTCCTTCTTTCTTGGCTTAAAACCCCTTTCTGGATCTTCTTCATCATCAAGATCAATTACCTCTCCAAGATAATACCTGATCCTCTTATCATAATCAAGAATTTTTGAAAGTACTACAAGAGTAATAGTTACCTGATTAAAGATCTCCCTGAATGACTCTCGGAGACTTCCTTTCTCTTTTTTTCTCTCCTCTTCTTTTTCTTTTTCTTTCCTGCTTTTCTGCTCTTTAACTTCGTCAATACTCATCATCTCTTCCTCTTCTTCCTCGCTGCTCTCAATTTCAATTATTTCCCTTTTTATCTTTCTTTTACTTCTTGTCAGAACAACTCTGCACTCCTCCTTAGGGTTAACATCAGTATTAGCCCTAAACTGATTCTTTTCGGTGGCCTCTACCCTTTTAGACAGCTGCCCAATTTGTGTCTCCAATGTTCTGAAGCTGGCTTGGTCACTAGCTTGTTGAGATTCGTAAACTTTCAAGAATTTATCAAATCTATCACTTAGGCTTCTAACAGTCTCTGTCAAGCTGCTCACATGCTGCCATAAAGATGATGGTTGTTGCTGTCGGAAGTTTCCTCCTTGACCAGAAGAGGCATTATGATTTTGTCCAATACTGGGATGGTTTTTCCAACCTTGGCTAGAATTGCCTTGGTTGGTGTTACCTTGCCTGTACTGGAATTGGTTTCCCATGTAGTTTACTTCCTGCTGCATTTCTTCAATGAAAGCACATTGACCATTGATATGGTCACCACCGTATAAATCGCAAAGCTGTTGAGTCTGAGAGATATTTCTTATTCCCTTTGGAATTTCAGAAAGGACCTTTGTTAACTTGTCCAGTTTTTGAGTAAGGAGATGATTTTGTGCAGCCATAGCGTCATCAGCAGGGAGTTGCAAGAGTCCTCCTTTCTGTACGCCCCTCTAACTTTGTGTTACTTTATTCATCGCCATTTCTTCAATCAATTCGAAAGCCTCATCTTCAGTCTTTCTATTTATACTACCTCCAGCTAAGGCATCCAACATCATCTTGGACTGAGTATGTAGCCCTCCAAGGAAAGCAAGTAAATACGAGGTCTTATCAAATCCATGGACTGGAGTTTTCCTCAACGCCTTTAAATTTGTCCCAAGCCTGTCCGAGAGTTTCTTCCATTCCTTGCTTGAATGAAGAAATGTCCAGCTTCCCTTGATTGATTTTGGTCTGCGGAAAGAATTTAGTGACAAATTGTCTTGCCAAAGCATCCCAATTTCTAAAAGTACCTTCTAGGAATGAATGCAACCAATCTTTAGCGTTTCCTCCAAGAGAGAAAGGAAATAAGTTGAGTCTGATCCTCTCATCCGAAACTCCGTTCATCTTGACGGTATTGCAAATTTCACCAAAGATGGTCAAATGATTATAGGGATTCTCATTTGACAACCCGTGAAATTGGTTGCTCTGTACTAACTGGATGAGTGCAAGGTTCATCACCATGTTTGTTGCATTGTCTGCTGGTATAGCTAGGTTGTTGAAGTGTAAAGGACCCATAGTGTTTGATGAGTCCCCCAGTGCGCGTCTTAGAGGAGGTTGTCGTCATCTCCTCAATGACTTGTGCAGAAGTCTCAAGTGAAGATTGCAAAAGTCTTTCAGGAGAGGGAGAATTTTCATGTGAAGGACGTCTGATTCTCCTTCCCCTCCTGTCTGATAAACCTTCTAATAGAGGTTGCTGGTTCTTTTTTGGTTCTAGTGTGTATTGTTTCCTGCATACACAGAAACAAAAACCCTAAAAGCCCTTTTACCGAAAAATAAAATAAAATTAAACAAAAAAAATATAAACAATAAATAAGTCAAATTTCAATCAATTCACACTACTTGAAAAAGTTAAACCTCGAGTCCCCGACATCGGCGCCAAAACTTTGTTAACGGAAACTGGCAAAGGTACCAGATTGTTCCAAGTAATATAATTGGTAAAACCTAATATCGTTCTTCCCAAGAGACTCGAAGGCCTTATTGTTTGTGCAAATTGAAATCGTAAGACTTGTAAAGGAAAAGTGATTGGTTTGAATGCAAGAAACAACAATAAACATGCAAATGCGATTGATTCAATTGACGAGAAAAAGACTATGGATGAAAGTTGTTGGGGTTCACAATTTCATCTTATCCACTCTCTGTTATCTACTCCTCTTATTTAATTTTCTTTGTTATCTAATTGTCATGCAAACTTTCTTAGTCTACCATTAACCCAATCCCTCAGCGAAAAGAGCCTATTACTAATTACTGGCTTACTATCCCTAGCCTCCCCTAGTAATTAATAATGCATTATAAACGGAAGCAAAAACAATTGATCGTCCTACCCCCCTATCCCTAGGTGGTATTGCTTAATCAAGGAATTTCCCCAAGTTCATGACAGTACCGTACGTTCCCGTATCAATAAAGACAAACAACGATTATCGAATGAGTTAAACGATAAAAGCTTTAAGCGCAGAAGAGAAACCCAACAATTGTTAATCAAAGCATACGACAAGCATATAAATAAATAAGAGTTTCAATAAAAGAGAGTTTCAAAAGATCACATTGTTCCCCAACAACAAAAGGGTTTAGTTCACCATTGTCATGGTGAAACTAGATGAAAAATAATGGAAGAATGGAAAAACAAACCTTAGATTGGATAAAAAGGAGCCTAAGCATCCAAGAGATCTTCTCCAAGGAGTGAAAACTAGGTTTGGCCGCCCTCTTCTATCGAAAGAATGATTCTAAAATCGCAATAGAGCTATTTATAGCTGAGGAGCGTCATAGAAATCAGGCCCAAGCCCAGCACACAACCGCCCGATGGTGGATTGGGCCGCCCGGCGGTTTGCCTCTTATCGCAAAACCGCCTGGCTGCACCGCCAGTGCGTGAGACAGTGGCGCCCCCTCGCATTTGGCCGCCCAACGTTGGATTTTGTGCGCTGGGCGGTTCCTAGACTCTTCTTTCTTCATGTTTCTTCATTCTTCTCGAGTCTAAGACCTTCCATCTTCAATCCCATTTTTCATCTTCATCAGAAATGCTGCAAAACAATGCAAAACAAGCATAATATCGCTAAAAATAGCTTTTGACTCTCAACTAACTCAACTAACGTGTTTTGCTTGATTCTAAGCTCATTCTAAGCTTTGTTGGGTGTATTTTGGTCTCAAATGAAGCATGAAAATAATTGTTTTTCAACAGTTATCAATTGCCTCCCAGTAGCGCTTGTTTAACGTCACGAGCCTGACCCAAACCTGTTTAGCACTCATTAGTAAGTGCAATCCTTACCAACACCCACCAGTAGGTGTACCTTCCTAATATCCTTCAGCGGATAAAAACTTAGCATCCCTCAGTAGATGCTACCCAAAAAATTGTTCAAATACCAAGAATAAAAATTACAAATTCAAAGATAAAATAAGCCTAAGACTAATATTTTACAACAAAATTAATATTCCCAGTAGCATCACATGTTATCCTTTGTGTTGGTGTCTCTAGTACACCAGATCCTCAACTTTCTTTTATCCACTCTTTTGGTATGTCTACTGTATCGTGCTTCAATTTCCACCACCCCTTTCTCTTTCAGCTTTTTTTAATACCCAATCCTTCCTCTTATATTTCACTTTACTGCCCGGTCGAAGTGGGTCTTCTTTTGATTTTGGGTGAATGGTTCTTCTTTCTTTATTCATAAGTACCTGCAAAACATTACAGCTGTCAGTATAATCAATACCCGATGTGTTATCTTCATGTTCAGCTTCTCTCCCTCACTCCTCATGTCTGGCTCTTTTTATCACTTTGACCTCATTCTCCTCATAGCCAGTATAAAGAAGTAAATATTCATGGTCTCTCATCATTATTCTTCTATCATAAACACTAATAAGCATCTTTGAAGTTGCCATTAAGGGTCTTCCCAAAATCACAGGAATCTCATCATCAGTTTCCATGTCCATGACAATGAAATCTACCAAGAACTCTAGCTGTTCCACTCGCACAATAACATCCTCCATAGGGTTGGCAAAAAAACATGTACCCGCGGATATCCGCGGGTAAAATCCGCTTCGGGTATTTAATACCCGCGGCTAAAAGGTACCTGCGGGTAGCGGGTAGCGGGTATTTTAATACCCGCTTGTTAACGGGTCGGGTTCGGGTATCACACTATCCGTACCAGCGGGTACCTGTTACCCGTTTAAAAAATAAAATTACAAACAAATATATAGGAATTTAGGCCCAAATAAAAATAGGGGTGCTCTTATGAAATTCAAGGTGCATTTGATGGTCTAGGCCCAAGGCCTCTTTTGTTCTCCAAATTAGAAACCACATCAGGGTTTCTTCTTTATTCTCTTGTCCAAAGTGTTGCACCAAAGGAGCAGAGCAACCCTAGGTTTCTTCATCAAACATTCTCCATCACCGACAGCCACTGCCGTTGACATTGGTGGCCATCGCAACGTTGTTGACCTCCACGTCATTCGAACCCCTCTGTCATCCTTCATTGACGCTTTTGCTCCCATCCATGGCGGTCCATTCTTCCTCCTTCACGCGTGAACGTCTTCCTTCCATCCTTGGATCGTCCGCTCACATTCTGCCACCAAAGGCCGCCAGACGCGACTCCTTTCACCAACCAAAATAAAATCACTAGCGGCGGTGATTGACGCAGGAGGAGTAGATCAAACCTTGTGACTCTGATTGCTGGGTTGCGAGACAGCGATGGAGCGGTTAGAGGTGAAAGAGGAGGTCGTCATCTCCATATTTGCTTAAGTGAAGATGGTTATATTTTTTTACAGATCTGGTTGAATTTGATATACTAGCAATGTTTAGGGTTTGTTGGAGGAAGCTGTCATGGAGAACTTATCTTGTTCTAGAAAGAGGAAAAGAAATTTAGGGTTTGCTCGTTCTGAAAACCTAAAAATTCAGGGTTTGCTGCCTCTCAAATTTGGGCATCCAATTCTCTTTTTGAAAATTTAATTTGGATGTTTTACAAAAGTCATAATTTTTTTTAAAATATTTACGGGTTGAAAACGGGTATCCAACGGGTACCCGCGGGTTGAAAAAAATCCGCGGATTTTTTTTATGCGGGTATCCGACGGGTAGCGGGGCGGGTAACGGGTACACTTTGTACATTCGGGTCGGGTTCGGGTATCATACTATCTGACCCGAACCCGACCCGTTGCCATCCCTAATCCTCCACCATACCAAGTGGTATTTTTATAGATCTATCCGTCGTTGTCACAGTCAGACTAGACGGTTTCAACACTAGCCCTCTAATTTTTCCCAAAAAATCCTTGGGTATCATATTGATGCTAGATCCGGAATCTATCATGGCTTCTACATCAAAATCATTCAAAACACATGATAATGTTAACCATCCTGGATCTTTTACCTTAGGCGGATGATTCCTCTTCTGAGATTGAATAACAGGATCCTCTTCTTCATCAGTGAGTTCAATTTCATCTTCAAGATTGTATTTAATTCTTTCAGAATAAGGAGGGATCTGTTGATTTCCCAAAGGTACTACAGTCATTTGATTAAAAATTTCTCTAAATGTCCCATTATGATTGCTTTCTATTCTCGTTTCTTCTTCACATCCACTAGTATTAAACTCAATAATACCTTCTTCTTTCTCACTTCCTTCTTTTTCATCTTCACTGCTTTTCTACTCATTGAATTCATCAGCACTCATCATCTCATCATCTTCTTCTTCACTACTTTCAAAGTTAATTAGTTCCACTTCTGCCTTCCTTTTATCTCCTGTCAGAATAGCTTTGCACTCTTCTTTAGGGTTAGCATCAGTGTTAGTCCTAAACTGATTCTTCTCAATGGTTTCTATCCTTTTAGACAGCTGGCCAATTTGTGACTCCAATGATCTAAAGTTGGCTTGATTACTGTTCAGCTGAGACTCATATCCTTTGAAAAAATTATCAAATTTTTCACTTAAGCCTCTAACAGTCTCTGTCAAACAGCTCACCTGCTGCCATAAAGGTGATGGTTGTTGCTACCAGAAGTTTTCTCCTTGCCCAGAAGAAGTATTCTGATTCTATCCAATACTGGGGTGGTTCTTCCAACCTTGGCTAGAATTGCCTTGGTTAGCGTTCTGGAATTGATTTCCCATGTAGTTGACTTCCTGCTGCATTTCTTTAGGAAAAGCACATTGACCATTAATATGGTCACCACCGCATAAATCGCAAAGCTGCTGAGTTTGAGAGATATTCCTTATCCCCTTTGGAAGTTCAGAAAGGGCTTTGTTAACTTGTCCAGTTTTTTAGTAAGGAGATGATTCTGAGCAGCCATAGCATCATCAACAGGGAGATGCAAGAGTCCTCCTTTGGTGCAAGAGAAATCTGAAACATAAATGAAATTGTCAAATCATCAAAAGTCTTCTACACAGACTTGTGTTCAGCCTATTTATAGATTTTTGTTAGTCAGATGATTTCTCAGTCGAATACGCAACTAATTCAGTCGACTGGATTATGACAATTATAACAGAACAATCAACATATCAGCTTCCAGTCAACCAAAAACAAACCACATTTAATAAAGTTGACTAAGTCACCAATGCTCAACTGACTTTCAAAAATATAGTCGTTAGAGTGCAAAAGCATGACAAAATTTCAAATCAGACAACAGATACAGTCGAATGTGTAGCACACATAGTTGACTATCAACATGTAAAACATTTTGAAATTCTTTTCTTCTCAAAATAACACATAGCACTGATTCTCAAAATCTGTACAAAGATGTTAGCATAGTCAAATCCATTAGTAATGTAGTTGATTGTACTATCACTTTCTCGTACAAGAATAAGTTAATAAAAGTGCTCGTGATTTTTAGCTTTAAAACATGTGCAGTAAAACATATGAAATGAGGCATAGCACATAGCACATTAAAGCATGTAAACATGTTCCAGATATATATCAATCAATCAACACAGGAACATGTAACACAATACATAAACATGTTCAACAGATATTACAATTAATCAGCATAAGAACATGTAATGCAGCAACAACGTGTGCTTGTTATTAAGCAATGTGTTGTCATCATCAAAAACTAGATTGATATAGAAATTATGTTGTCAACAATCTCAACATGAGCCACATGAAGAAAACCATCATGAAAGGTTTCCCCAAGCCATGAAGAATACTTCACATAAAAGCAATCTTAGGAAGCTCTAGCCTAAAACTGCGTAACTTAAGCCATAGAGCAAACTCGCCTAGGGAGGAAACCTCGCAGTTGGAGCCATGGATGCCATTACTGCAGCCATGCTGTTAGATGTAACCATGATGTTATAGTCTATAAAGAAACTTTTCTAGAGAGATTTGGAGACACTTTTCGAAGACCTTTTAGAGGGCTTTTCAGAGAGTTTTTTAGATAAATTTTAGAGAGAGATTAAGGGAGTCTCTTCACACCTTCCTCTGTTTTTAAATCATATCTTTAAAGGAGTAGGAGATGGAGTTTCTTCAATGTTATAACTTCTTTCCTTTCACTCGAAGGAACTAAATCTCATAAGTCTTGAAGTGAAATGTAACTGTTTTGAACTCGCTTGTATTTAGTACTATCTTTATTTATGTATGTTTGCTTTTGATTTAAATTTTGTTAAGAGATTTATTCTTAACTTTGGATGAGTTGAGCATGCATCTTACTTCACTATCTTAAGATTTAGTGGAACTAGTCTTAAGTTGTGGTCCTATCAGTTAACTTTTGTGCTTCTAGACGTTAGGAATAAATCTAGGGTTTCAGTTGGAGGTAAAGTCTTTATTTTAATGCATGTGATCCATTTAAGCAATCATTGAGAAATCATATTGAAGGGTGATAATTCTAGGCTTTAGGTGTCAAGAATGGAGTTAGAGTTACACCTAAGAGAACTCCTAGAACTTGATCATTGGCAACATCATATTTATTGATAAATCTATTACAAGAGATGGAAAAATGGTGAATTCAAACTCTAACACAATTTTATTATCTGCAAGTCACTCACTTAGCATCCAAATTGTTTTTCAACACATATTACATTTATTTCACAAATGAAATATGTTTTGTACATACCAAAATCATTTTTACCATACAATGGATGATCAAACTAGTTAAAAATGGTATTTTCTACCAAATCCCTGTGGACATGACACTTGTTATACTACTAACTACCCTATACCCAACATACACATGCAAAACAAACAATACAAACAACATGTTTATATATATAAAAATTAAAATCAATAAAACATGTCTTATGCAAGGTAGGACACACCAAGTATCCAAAATATGAACTTTTTACTAGTAAAAATGGGGCTACTAATGCAACCATTATGATTCGGTTGGTAAAAAACCGAAGCATAAAATGGGGCGGTGACATTTTTGAAATTATTGGGAAAGTATATGCCTCGGTTCTATCTTAACCGAAGCCATAAAGCACCTAGAACCCTTGTTATAAGGGCAACCGAGGCCATAAAGCCCGCAAAAGTTGCCAATAAAAGACTTTTCAGATGACAAATATCTTTGTGCAGGGTTTTTGGCCTCGGTTATCCCTAGAACCGAGGCCAAAATCCCCTACTCCAACTGAGAATCCTATCTACAGTCTGAAAAATATCTCTGTGCAGGGTTTTTGGCCTTAGTTACTCTCAAAACTGAGGCCATATCCTCCTCTCATCAAGTCAGAACGTTGTAACATTTAGATTTTCACAGCAGGTAATTAATTTTATGCAGGGGTTTTCGCCTCGGTTCTCCTTGGAACTGAGGTAAAAAGGTTCATTTAAATTACAAAAATGACATTTAATATAACTTTTTAATTTTTTTTCTAGGCACTTTAAAGAACTGAGGCAGTAGAGGCTTACTGCCTTGGTTAAAAAAAATAACTGAGGTAATAACATGTGGTTAGCTTTAAATTTCGCAAACATGGGCATTTTTAGACAGAAGGCCTTCGTTTTGGTTTAAATTGTGTCCCTGCTCTCTCTTGCCCTTGGGGTTCTCTCCACCAATGTTTTGTTCTCTTCTTCACTCCTCTGTAGCGGCTTCACAAGAAGGCGGAAGCACCCACCTTCATTTTTTTCTTTTCTTATTGTTTCGTTTTGCCTCACGGTGAGGGAGGCACGAACTTCCTTTTCCTCTTCTCCAACTCTGGTTCGTGTTTCGCATGGAGGGAAGACTCTCTTTCGCTTCTCAATGTTGGTTCGTTTTTGTAGGAAGGGAGGTGACTTTGACAGCTTAGGCTCATCTTTCTTTCTCGCAATGTGGTAGCAGCGGAGTCTCCGCGAGGGTTCGTGTTCTGGTCTCTTCACGGCGAAGGGAAGTTACGTCTGACTCCAACACAAGGTTTAGGGTTTCTGACCTCATACCAATTTGGGTTTTTTTTTTGAATCTGAATCCTACATTTTAAGGCTAGGGTTTTGGATTACGATTTGGAAATTTCGGGTTTTTTATGCTTGCAAAATTTTCTTGTAATTAGGGTTTTAATTTTCTGGTTTTGGGAATTTCTGTTCGAGTTGAGTTTTTTTTCTTTTTTAAAATTTCATATAAGAGCACGTGATTTAAAAAAAATAAAGGGCTTTGACATCGATTCTAGGTCGAACTGCTGCCATAGACCCATGTTATTATCTTGGGTGCAAAAGAACCGAAGCAGAAACCTTAGGCATATTACCTTGGTTGGAACCAAGGCCAAAAGTCCCCATCTTTTTACCTTGCCAGTATATGCCTTGGTTCGAAAACCGGAACGTATTGTTAAAAAAATCGCTATCATTTCCCTTTGTTGAACTAGTGTTTTTTGTAAACCCCTCGCTCCAGCATAGAAGTACATGACATTATAATGGATGACTCCACCTGATCAGTAAAAAACATCAAGTTGAACCCATAAACCAATTGGTAAGTATAAAGGTAACATTAGGAGACTAATTTACGAATTATCACACTAAACAAGGTTTAAAAGTCATTAAGCCACAATTAAGCCTCTCAAATAGTAAAAGCTCATCAAGAGCTATAAATAGAAATGTAAGTGAAATATTTAATACTTTTGAACCAGGTACATGGAGTGTAATATACCAAACACTTACATAAGTGTCAAAATGCCTTTTGTAAAGATGTGATCAAATATACAAAAAGAAGAATTAACAAAACATTAATAAAGAAGAACGATTGAGATATTATAAACAATTAGAGAACTTTGAGGATTAAGGATAGTCTTACAAAATAATAGTACTGTAAATCAATTTTGACTACATTGATCAAGACTATACAAATTAAGTATAGTCTTTTGTTTCATCATTGTTCGTTATTTTTTTTTCTTTATCATAACTAGCCTTTCAAGTATATTTTTTTTTTCTTTCCTATAAAGGAATAAAATGTTTTGAATCAAGAATAAAATAAAATAATAGTATATCATTAAAAAAATAAAAGACGTAATATATTTAATATTAAGTAATATTTATAAAATGTAAACTTTTTATGTTATTTTTTATAAATTTATGAGTAATATTTATAATTATTTGAAAATCATTTAATAAAAATCACTTGAAATTTTCTGTCCCAATTGTGATTGTTATATAGTAATTTACTACTTATGTAATTAACAAGTATTCATCTAAATTTAAAACTGTAAGATAAAAAAGAAACAATCTCCTAACATCACTTAACAGTGTGCTTTTTCATTTGATATGATCATTACAAAAAGTAAACTTTTATGATTATAAAGAAAAACAAAACCAAAACAACGGATATTAGTTATAAAAGTTTATTATTAGATATTTTTATTACACTGAAGTAATAGTTTAATATTTTTAGAATCTCAAATAAAAAAATAATCTCAGTATTTGTTAGCGTTGTTGTCCATGGAACCGTATGAGAAATTTTTTATTATTATTTTATGGTGCAAAGTGATGTGTTTTGAAGACATGGACACTCCCATTTCCCTTACAAGATCTTCTTTTGTGTACATTATTAATAATTAAATATACATACGTGTTTATTGCAATTTGATGGTAAACGTTTAAAGATTAAGATTGTCACGTGATAAACAGACATAATCAACCACCTTAATTAAAAAAAACATTAATCAAATTAAAATCAAAATAAGAGCTGAGTTCCCAAACAGTAATCCGAGTGAAGAAACTTCTTTATAAACATGCGATTTTGAGTCCTGCTTCAAGAGAAAAATATAATCATTTTAATATTTGAGTTGTTTTGAAAAAAAAAATATATATTTTTTCATCGCGTAGGAAACTAAACGAGCTAAATACAAAAAAAATGACAGAAAATAATACTAATATTGAGAAAAGATACGCAACCTACCATGACGAACTATGAACCGGTGGGAAATTACAATGACGGTGAAGAAAATAGTACTAAAAGATCATTAATTTAATAAAACATGATTAAATAGGAATTAAACCACTATTAAAAATTTATTATTGATAATGTAGGGCGACTATGCGTAATCCCAGTGTCTGTGTACTACCCTCAATGCAAATTAAAATTAAAATATACTTTTCACATGATTGGAAGCCTTCTCCATTTATAAAAACTTTTTCAGAGAAAAAAAAACTTGTTTATAAATTAAAATTAATTTATACAAAAAAATGAATTTTTTTTTATAAAAATTATACACTAGAGTTTTACTAATTTAACTAATTAATACATAAAACATTTTAGTTTATTGAAGAGTTAATTTTATTTTCTTATTTTTTTATTTTAATTTTTTTAGACAACTCGTTCAAACAAATGGAATATCATTAAGCTAAAGTACTCCTTAGAAATTTTCAATGAATATTTGTTTCTCTTAAAAATTTACCATTTTTATACTTAAAGATTAGAAAAATCAAGTATACATTAGAAACAATCATGTATTAATATACAAGTGTATTATTTGAGTATGCGATGAATATATAAATTTAAGGGTGAAAATAAAATACAAAATTTAATATATTTAATTTAATAAAGTCAGGAGTATAATTGTAGCCTAAAGTAGTGATGAGACCATTAATATTTTCTCAACCTTAAAGTTCGCATATCATATATATGCAAGCCACTAAAGCTAAAATCTCAAACATATGCATGTTATTGATTTAGGATTTCTCACGTTTAAAAGTATTCTTACTCGGATATTGAGCGTGAACTTAAAGATAGATGATCGATATTTTAATTTAGAAAGATATTTCTGCTGTTGAAAAAGGAGAGAGGTCCACCTATAAAAAAGTTTTCAATGCTCAAATCAGTGTAAGAGTTAAGATTTTTTAGAATAGGATGAGAGTGATTATTACGAAGTGAGTATTCCTTGGGGAATACTAATTGTATTTATAAGAACATGGATCGTGAGCTTATGCTCCTATTAGAATAATATTTACCTAGGAAATATAATAACAATATAATAAATAGTAACAAAATGATAAATAATAACCAACATACCAAACTATCGAGATTTAATTATATGTAGATATGAGACAAATAGACGTAAGTTGGGCTACTCCATAATGAAGAGGCTTAAAGTGCCTTATTGGGTCATGCTCTTTAATATGCCAATTGAACAAGGTAGGAACATAAGCCCTTCTAATCTCGGGAGTTTGGTTTTAGGGTTAGAGTTCAAATTGCACATTGTTGGAAAAGATGGAGAGGAGGCCTCAACATCGTTGAAGGCCTGAAAAATACCAGCATTGTCAAGGGTAGTGTGAGCAAGATGGAGTAGAAATAGGGAAGCTAAACCCTAACTGTGGCAGCAATGAGTGTCGACGACACAAGGAATCATGGTGGCCAATGTTTAGGTTATGATCTTAACAGTTGATCTTTAGCAGCATCATTAGATGCCATTATGGCCTTGGCCAACGAGTATGACTAAATGATGACTATGCACTACAGTTGTGTGATGACGTTCTAATGATGCTATGGTAATCTTCCCTCTAGGTTTCAAAAGGGAGTAAAATGAAAAACAGAGGTTCTTGTTGGAAAAACCTAACATGTGTTTTTCAGAGATGGATGAAGTGGAAGTATGGTTTTACTTTGAGTCTTGGTCCTCTACACCTACATCATCAGTGATAATCTAAAAAATATAGTTAAATTTTTGTTGCAAGGGATGGGGGATGATGGCATCCACATTTGCGGTGTCGTCACCATCATCAAAAGGAAGGACGGTGTCGAAAAGCTTCTTGCATTAGCGAGTTTTGTGCCTGCAAGCTTCATTTGTCTTCACGGATGGTAGCTGAAATGTTTAGCGGGGACATGACTGAGACCAAGGAGATGGTTCTTCATTCTTCAGGCCGGTCAGTTTATGCCAGCTGTTGAAGGTCGACTAATTGTTGCACAAGGCCTTAATCATAGTCTGCATTGTTTATCATGTTGTTATATGAGCATCTACATTTCAATACTGCTTGGATATTGTTGGGTAGTTATGCGTGATGACCATGCGAATTTAAGGCCATGGAAGCATTTTACTAGGGGCCTAATGACACCAATGTTCTTACCCGGATCTTTAGTCTGGACTTGTGGATAGGTGACAAGATCCTAACATTGGTTGAATTGTTCCTTTTATCTAGAAGGGCCTCCTTGCTATTGAGGGAGGGGGCAGATCCACCTGCAAAAGGTTCTTTGACGCTCAAGTCAGTAAGAGAGTTAAGATCTTTTAGAATATGGTGAGAATGATTATTATGAAGTGAGTATTCTTTGGGAAATATTAGGTAACCTAAAAGAATTTATATGTGTGTGTTTGTATATGTGTATATATATATATTATTCTCTTAGTCTTTAGTTTTATAACCTTTCTTTTTCTTTCACTACACACTTTTTCCTCTCTTTTCTAATTGTTTAGCTTGTTTTATATTCATGAAATTCATTCTTATATCCAAGGTACTCTCCTTCTTATCATAACCTTGGTGCCATTATATTGAAATGGTGTAGTATTAATTGCAGTGAATTAAATAGTTTTTATGTTCCACATTGAAATTTATACTCGGTTTTAGTATTTTTATTTGTTGTTTTTTTCACATAAAATATTTGACTCTTAATTTTTAGTGTTCAATGGCATAACCCTTCATTTACTAGGGAATATAAAAAAGCTTATCATGTTTCTTCTCTTTGATGCTTAGTTTTTGTTTCATATGAAGAATTTTTGCTTTTCTAAAATAACTTTCAGTATCTCTTAATAGTTTGACTAGGTTGATATCTGAAAATTTTTTCTTAAAGGTCTTTCACGTCCTTAACTATACATTTGTTTTCCTTTGTATGATTTTATTGAATGATGTATCAAATTGTTTCTAAGACACATATTTGGTCATTTTTACTTTTTTTTATTAATTTTTATTTATTGTTTATTTTTATCATGTAGAATATTACTTTGATGATTTTTTATATTATTATTTTTATTTTCTAACTCATTATCATAAATATAATTTTATCACCGCAATTGATTAAAGACATTGTGTTTACTACAATATGATAGTTTAATGTTTTTATCATGAATCTTGTTTATCACCATTTAATATAGATAGAAGTTGCAAAAATGAAAGATTTATGCTAATTCTTATTAATTTAATTTTTGTTCTTTATGTGATTTTGTTCAAGTGGTGTATTATAATTTTTATTATATTAGTTATAAAAAAATATTTCATTAAATTTTGAGAAATGAAATTAAATAGACATTTAAAATATTTTTAAACTTGGATACTTGTTTTTTATAATTTTTAAAAAAATATTTTATAATTTTATCAACTTTATTTCGTAATGTTTGCAAAATTAATAAATATTTTAGTTATGTGAAATTTTATTCGATACTATAATTTGAAATGTATATAATTATAATTTTTTTTCTCAATATTTGATATTAGAAAAGTAATAATACAATCATTTAATAATGAATATTTGATAATATCTTGTTTTTTTTGTCATAATATTTTTTTATATAAATTAATTAGTTTATATTGAAATAGTAAAAAAAATATGTATGTGAAAATGAGATAAAAAAAATGTTATATCTATTAAATATAGATATGGAAATGAGAACAAATTTTTACTTTAAAAATAATTATGGGATAATGAAACTTGTTCAGTTTGTGTCCCATTGTCATATATGATAAATAGAATGAGCAAAGAAAAACATTTGGTGTAGCCTTTCTGCAACCCTCGGCATAGCTCTCCAATCTTATTGTAGAAAACTCGGCCTTCTTTGTCATTAGTTCTCTTACTCTTATTTGATTTGGCAATCTCTTCTTCTAAGCCTCGACTTCTCTAGTCTCCTCTTCAATTTGTTAGTGGCCTCAGAACTCTTTCTTAATATAATAACCTCGGCTTCCAATTTATTCATGTTGCTTGATTAAGATCATTGTTTTTCTTTCTTTCTTTTTCCCATTCTTGACCCCTTTTTTTCTCCCCTTCTATTATGAGCTTCTCCAACTCTTGAACTTTGGTGGTCAATTGGGCCTTGTTGATGGTGTACCCTTTCCAGTATTGAACTATTGTCATACTTCTAGTCATCGTTGTCTTTGTTGAGTTCAAGCATCCTTCAGGGCCACCAAGTTTAGTAGCTCAACATCATAAGAAACAGGAAACCCACTACCACTGGTTCTCGCTTGGCTCATTTTCACATTCAATTGCCATAAAGAGTTAGAGTTAGTCGTTGAAGTGGAGACATGATTGACTCAGGTAGTTGGTCCTTCTTTACTTCTCATCAACAACTTGAGTGGTTGCTTGTTGGTTCCTAGTTCTAGGGGAGTTTAAGGTATAACCAAATATTGATGTTGTCGTCGAGTCAAAGATGAAGGACTTTCAAGAAGTGTTTGTGATAATGTGGTCGTTGGTTGATGTTGATATTGAATTTGACAATCAACAGTTGGGATATCTAATTCAGTAGATATTGGTGATGGCCTAATGACAACAAAGGAACATTTACCTCGAATGTTAGTTATCTTCTTTTTTTAGGGCTTATGAAAGTTAGTGCACAACCTTTTGTTGATTGTTGATGCATTGGTCTCAAACTTGGAGTTTTTTTGTAACCAAAGCCCTTCACCATAATGTCTGTATAAAATAGATTTAAGCAACGAAAGCAAAGCTAGAGATTATATAAAAAGTTATTATTGAAAAGATTTTTACCCTAGAAAAGAGACTTACGATCCTTAGCAAAGGACATGCTAAGGAGTTCTATGCTACTTAATGGTCTTGAAAGGTTTTTTAATATCTCAATATGTATCTTATCCTCAACATCAAGAAGGTACTCAACCCTTGACTTAAATTTGTTAAGGCCTTGCTAGTACAAGGGAATCCGATGAGTTCGATCTAAATATAAAAATAACTTTTTCTCTAGATCCTATGAGGAAAGCTTTAAATTGAAGAATTTATTTTTAAAGCTTTTAATAGAGGAAGTGTATATGGAAAATAAAGGACTGTGTTGTGCTCCATTAAGGGATTCCCATTTGACTTCTACACCATGTTTTAATTGGTAGAAGTAGATATCTACTTATGGTAGGGTAAATATGAAAATGTTGGCATAATATTTCAAAGGCTTTAAGGAATACCCAACTATTGAGATGGAATTGATTCGGCATTACATTCATAATTGTTAAGAATATACACTTATGTTGAAAATAGAAAATGAATAGAACAAGTACTAAATTTAATTTTAATGAGTGAAAATTATGTAAATTAAATTTTAATCGGTACAAAATGTAAAGAAACTAAAATCAATCAGTAAAACATGATTAATATTGAAAATCAAATTGAAAATAACAAAGAAATGCAAAAACAATGCAGAATTGAAAATTATAATCGATTACAACAATACTGAAATATAAATTAATGAACTAAATATAATCAAAACTCAAAATAGAAAAGAAGAGAGTAGACAAAAGAGAAGAGAAATGAAGAATTATAGAAAAGAAAATGAATGTGCATTATATAGAAGAATAAAGAAGAGAGTCCTAAAAGTCATAAAACAACAAACTCATTATTCTAATTATGTAAAGTGTTTAATGTTATGTCTTATTGTCTCAATTCTTCTATTTATAAAAAATCAAAGTAAGAAAGTAACTTAAGAGACAAGCTTTTTGAACAACCTAACTATTTTAACTACCATAAGAAATTACAATTCTATCCTCAAAAGAAAAGAAAATCTAAAATAATGTTATCTCTTCCTATTCTACTACAATTTTAAATAAGTTATTTCCTTGAGTCCCTTATCTTTATATCATAAAACAACAAACTCATTATTCTAATTATGTAAAGTGTTTAATGTTATGTCTTATTGTCTCAATTCTTCTATTTATAAAAAATCAAAGTAAGAAAGTAACTTAAGAGACAAGCTTTTTGAACAACCTAACTATTTTAACTACCATAAGAAATTACAATTCTATCCTCAAAAGAAAAGAAAATCTAAAATAATGTTATCTCTTCCTATTCTACTACAATTTTAAATAAGTTATTTCCTTGAGTCCCTTATCTTTATACTCCTCTTTGAATCAGGATTTTAAAGCAACAAAACTCAATTGGACTTTTTGTACAGAATATTATAAAAGAAATAGTGTGACCTATTTAAAGTGTAGATACTCAAAATTTTTGACATCACTATACAATATTTAAATAATATTTTATACAAATCTTATTTTCTATGAAAAATGTAAACCTATGTTCAAAATAAGAATAAGAAATATATAAACTCTTGGGAAATACAATTAGCATTAAAATGAGAGTAGAAAAACTAAGCTACCACTTCTTACTAGGGCTATCCTTACGAGAAGAATTGGAAAATCAAGATAAAGAAATTTAAACATATCTAGATGAACATCACAAAATGAAGAATGAGGCAAGAGCTCCAAAGCTTATCCTTTATTTGTTCACTTAATTATGATATTTCTAAAGATATTTCTATTATATATATATATAAAAAAAAAAAAAAAGCTAAACAACTAGAATGTGTTATAACTAAAGTATATAATAATAGAGTGAGTAATTAACCCTATCTTCACGACCTTCATTCACAGGTTCAAAAGGGTTTATATATACAACATATTATCCTAAATAATACTTATACAGTTTTTGTTCCTATCTGGCCTTAATAAACATGATAAAGAGTACAGTCCGACAAGGTTCATTAAACTTCTTCATTGTGGAGCAGTCAAAACCTATTATATGCTTGAGATTAGTATTATTCCAATGGAACATCGACCCATAGTCCATGTTGATCTTATAAATACAACTAGTATTTCCCAATGAATACTCACTCAATAATAACTCATACACATTATATTCATAAAAGTCCAAAACTCTCTTATTGTCTTGAGCATCAGAGAGTCTTTTGGAGGTGGATATCCTCCCTCTACACAACAAAGGATCAATTTCGTCCAACAAAATCTTTCAAGCCACTACTAGGATCTTTTTACCTGTCTACAAATCCACGCTTAAGATCACAGTAAGATCATTTGGCACCTACCGTGGGTCCTCAGTAAAACTTTTCCCTGACCTCACTTTCTAATGGTCACCACCCAGAGTCAAGCACAAGTTTCCCATTAGATGGAATCTAACCCAATGGAGACCATAAAGCATCAAATGCAAATGGTAATCCAATAGAACAATGTACAACGTAAACATTACAATGTCAAGCTTGAAGCCTTTCACGCCAACAAAAGACAGACTTCCACGAGTTCCTGTTACCAATGAGGTGCATTAGTATTTTCAAGATAAATGATTTTGATGATGCTGCAAGAGCTGAACTCGAAGAATCAAGTTGTAATTTATTTAAAAGCACTTTTGTAGATTGCAAATGTATTAGGAATAACTTTGAACATGTAAAATCTTATAAAACTTTTGTCTTTATTTGATGTAATAATCGATTATCACGAGCATGTTTGAAAAACTATTTCTCTCTGGAATAATCGATTATTACATAAAATAATTGATTATCCTGGTCCTGATATGAACTGCCCAAGTCTCTGGAATAATCGATTATTCCTCAGGATAATTCATTATCAAATTTTGAAAACCCCATAGCAGACACAAATAATTGATTATCATTTACGATAATAAATTATTTCTGGCAGTTGGGAGATGTCTTTTCAGTTTCTAACCCTAGGCTTATAAATAGGTTTTTCCACAGCTCTTGGAATTTTAACTTTTCAATTGAGAGTATTATAGCTTTGCACCTAAGGGGAGATCTTTGTGAGTGAAAAGGATCTATGCCATTTTAAGAATACAATTTGTTTGAGGAAGTTCTCAAATGATAGAGTGCTCTTGCCAAGTCTTGTAAATAAGAGAAGCTCGCGCTTTATGTGTCAAAGGTCGGAGCGATTCTCTTCAAGTTAGCAGAGTTGTTGCTTCCGATTCGTGCGTCGAAGGAAGCTCTTCTGATTCGTTTGTCGAAGCAAGTTACATGCTGCATTCTTTCAGTTTGTTTGTCAAAGGAAGGTGTTTTCTACTCTTCTCATTTCATTATCTTGTAATCTGTACAACTATATTTTTAGTGAAAAAGGTTAATCACTCTTTATAGTGATTAACAACTGGACATAGAATCTTTTTATTCGAACCAATATAAAAATCATCTATGTGATTTTTCTCTTCCCTACACTCTTTAAACTTTTAGCACTCCGACTGTTCGATAAAAGTTCACTAAAAAAATCAATTTTTAAAACAGACCCTTGTAACTTGATTTTTGACCGTAACACGCTTTCCGCTAATTTATTCCGTTGTGCGACTCGATGATACCGGTTGTCTGATACCAACAGTTCTGACATTACGATGTCGAGCTCGAAGCCCTTTTGCACCCAACGATAGACGGACCTCCACGAGCACGATGAACTTTGGTAGAAGTTGATTGGCCTAGAGAGTGAAAAACCATCTCCCCAACCTCAACCCAACTCCTTAGTATAGGCCCCTTACAACTCCCAAACAAAACAAAGCCCGCCAACTCGGTGAATTTCCAGTCATGACTAGTCTCCTCAACACTAGAGTAGGTCAACTTAGCACCAAATGGGAGAGAATGATGCTCCTACCACTCCAACCGAGACTGATTTCATCAACGCCAGACTCAAATATAGAAGCTTGTTAAAATTATCATCAGTTTGGTCATACCCCTATAAAGTTGATCGCTTCAAAAGCAAAGTTATCCTAAAGTCAGAAGCATCAAAGCGAAGCTTGCCTAATGTCAATAGTATCTAAGCATTGTCTAAAGTTGGCAGCACTAAGCAAAGCCTGCCTGAAGTCCAATACACTTAACAGAACATGTCCAAGCCGACAACCTAGAATAAAGCTTTCCTAAAAGTCCACAGCACAAGTCGAAAGGACTATTCTTACATAACGTCTTTCAAAAAAACTCATCCACAAACAAGCTCATTTGTAGGGCCAATCCATAGTCGAGCTCAACTAAATGACCAATCTATCTACAAAGTTCAATCGGATGGCCAATTTGCATACAAGCTCAACCAAAGGGCTAATCCACCTGCAAAGCTCTACCGGATGGTCAATCCACCTGGGAAGCTCGGTCGAAGGGTCAATCCACACACGATATTGGCAGATAGGTCAATCCACCTACAAAGCTCAGCCAAAGGGCCAGTCTACACACGAGCTCAACCAAAGGGTCAATCCACAACAAGCTCGACCGAATGGTCAATCCACTTTCAAACTATACAAGTCACCCAAGACTCGACCAAGAGATCATACATGATCATGCATGTGAAATCAAACTCCCGAGACTAGGGGCTCATGTTCCTATCGAGCCTAATAGACATACTAAAGAGCACGGCCCAGCAAGGCCTATTAAGCCTTTTCATTTTGGAGCAACTCAAACCTACATCTATTGGGGCAATATCTATATATCATAGTTTGATATTATGGTTATTATTCTATTATTATTAACTACATTATTATTATATACTTAAGATAACTATTATTCCAATCGAAACATAGGTCCATGATCCATATTGACCATATAAATACAACTAGTATTTATGAAGTACGTAATAATCACTCATACTCACTATTGTCAGAGTGGTGCAGTGGCATAATTAGCATGTAGAACAAACCAAGAGGGGGGTGAATTGGTTTCTTATCGCTAATAATACATTTAATAATTTTCTCGTCAAATATAAATTCCTTAAAAACAATTTTAAATAATTTAAAGAGTAAGGAAGAGAGAAAATTGCACAAGTGATTTTTGTAATGGTTCGGATCTCACACATCCTACGTCTAGTTGTTAATCCAAATGAGAATTAACGCTTCACTGTCACAAATCAAAAAATTGTTGAATCACATCAAAAGACAAGTTTAAGGGTTTAAAAACACCTATCTTGTTACCCCAAGAGATGATACTCACTTTCCCTAAAAACCACAAGGGATGAACACCTCTTCCAAATGCTTCATGAAGGATGAACACTTCCTCTGAATCTTCACAAAGGATGACAGACTTTAACTCAGCAACAGCAACAACACTCAATCATAACTCCCATGAAAGTTATCGCTCTATGCCAACACCAAGTTCTCAAAGCCACAACACAAGGGTTACACAAACCCTAGATCACACCTTACTTTTCAAGTTCAATTCTGTGTGTTAGAATGAGATTCTAAAACATCTTTATAAAGACCTCACTCAAGGACACCTCCAAAAATTCGTTGTTAGCTAATTACCGTGTGATAATCGATTATCTATGGTAATCAATTATGCATTTAATGAATGCACAATAGTCACAAACTTACTTAAAAATTCTCATAATTGCTCGTGATTATCGATTATAACAAGTCATAATTGATTACTGATATTCGATTATTATAAGTTGATAATCGATTATCTTGAATATAAAATGAGGTTTTCTGATTCAAAATGAATTTTAACGCAACCTAAGGCAAACAATACATAGTCAAAGATAAACCATATCCTATACATAAATCTACTAAATTACAAAAACTTTAACACAAAACAAGTCTTCATGAAGATCTTTTTGCAACAAAAACACTTGAGACTTGACTTTGAGAAATTATCAAAACTTCTTCTCTTCAACTTTATGTCAACAACTATTAGTAAAGATCATAAACTTTCTTGCTAACTTGAACGTCAACAAAATCTTTTATAAGTAAATCTTCCCTCTCTAAATAACAAGAGATTAAATTTTATCAACAAAGACCTTTTATTCACTTCTATAATATTGTACTTTAATATTCTCGTTAAATGCTTATTGAATTAAACGTCGAAAATAATCCATTCTCACTTTTACAAGTCATTAAAACTCCATTGATTATCATATCAGAATTATTTATTTTGGATATATATATATATATATATATATATATATATATATATATATATATATATATATATATATATGATTAATTAAACAATGCAATCAATTTAGCTACGTGACACTATGTAAGAATGTCGGCCGCATTGTTCGCTTTTCATTCAGAAGTATTTTTTTAATAATCATTGTCTACTCTAAATTATAGTATTCAGCAGTTCATCCATAATAATAAGTTATTATTGGGACCATTGCTTTCAAAATTAAATTTGATAAACGAAAACAAAAAATAGTTTAAAAAAGTCAAAATCACTAAAGTGATATGACAGGTATTCAGTAAATCTGAATTATCCTATATAAGGAGAAAATGGAAAAAGAAAATTCATTTAACATTTGATCTTGTATAATAATAGTAAGTTAATAATGTTTTATATTTTAATCATGAGATTTGCTTATGATGAATGGAGGTTAACCATGCATGGTTAGGATACTTTTAAGGAAAGATAGAGAAGAAGCCACTATTGTTGCATCATATGGCAAAACACTTGCCCAATCACTTCTATCCACAACATCCCACTAACGAAAACATAAGCATCTCCAATCAAGAACCACTTTTAATCGGGCCACCAATTTTCCTTTTCTGTTAACTTTATCTTGTGCCTACGCAAGTCACCCATGTTGGTCAACTAAACCAAACAACTTCATGCACCTATCTTGCTTATCCTTATATTAAACACTCGGGAAACATCATTCCAATGATGTTTTCTTGGTTTATTCTTGATTGAAAGAACTAAAACAACAAATTGAAAATTACTCATATTAATAAATGTTGGCTACTAAATGAGTGATTATGAGAGGGGAATATCTGATTTGATGAATTTAAATATCACTATCAACTTATACAATTAGTTTTCTTTAAGTTCTTAAGAAACCAGTTCATAGAAAATAACATATATGAATCTTGAAATAATTTAACCTAAGAAGTTAGATCACAATAGCTTTCATCTAATTTAATATAGGTATAAGGATGGAATACGGCGGACACTAAACCAAACAAAGGTACTTGCCAATCCCAAGAAGACAAAGAGGTTTACAACTACTAATTTTAGCAGAACACGCAACCTAGGTATGAAACTAAAGTCAGTCTTTTTCCTTCACATATATTTCATGTGCCATGATAACTTTTAATATTGTAATTACTTAATCACATTAAGGGTACAAATTCCTGTTTGTAACCTAGTTTAAAAAAAGGTTATGAAAGGTTCACACTAGTGGGGCAGGATTAGTTGTGTGGGTTTTAAACAATTTTAAAAGGAGGGTTGATGTTTATGCTTCTAAGACCCGCAAGGGGGCTTATTTTGGAAGAGATGATGAAAGAATGTGTATGATTAATAATTTCGCTTTTAATTTTTACATAAAGGAATAATAATCTTATTATTTTAGAAGAAATGTTCACCGAAAAGTTTATGCGAGGCAGAGAAGATTCTTGGTTTCAATTATTGTTGCCTAATGTCTCATGTAAAAGATAGTAATACGAAACAAAGGGACAAATAATGAGCTAAGAAGATGCATGATGATGAGTGGTGCCTTGTAGATGCGATAGAGTTTTTTTGCACTTTTTTGGAGAGAGTTTAAAAGGAAGAAAAATAATTTATTATGTTTTTAATCCAAATCTAATGGTACACGTGGTTTATGTGAACAAGAGTACAGTGGTAATTGACGAGTCAGAATTGAAACTTGTCAAAAGTAGAGAGTATAAACAATTAACTAGTGGTATATAGTTTTGTTTTTGGGGTTCGATGCAGTGTAGTGAATAAATTGAACGACATTTTTGTTTTTTGTGTCTGTATTTCGACAATGACTTCAACTCTAAAACCCTAAAATATACCACCCCTGCCGGAATATTTGAAGAGGTCTACTTTCCCTTTTCAATTTTACAGTACATATATTTTACACCATTAATTAATTAATTAATTAAAATATCTTTTATTAATGATTTTGGAAATAAATGAATTTGTCCTCAAGGTAATCTATGATGAACGAAGGTAAAATAAAATAAATAACCAAAGTGTTTTTGTATGAGTATGTATAGGGTTGAGAGACTAATCTTTCTGCTGTAACTTTTCATTCTAATGTTTGTACAGGGTTGAGAGATTAATCTTTTTGCTGTAACTTTTCATTCTAATGTTTGAATCTTTTGCTTCACTTCTTTCACATTTAGACTCGAGGTGACTTTCCTACTTTCAATTAAACATGTGTTTAAAGAGCTTCTCATCACAATAATGAATAATTGTTTATCACAATTGAGTATTTTGGATCTAATAGGTTTTTGGTCTTGACCTTATATTTATATAAGTTATCCCATAGATCCTAAACTAGCACACATCCAATAAAATAAAAACTAACTTACCTTTAGATTCGGTTAGTTACTCATAAATAACTTATAAATATCTTTAATCAGATATCTTTAATTAATATCTTTTAACCATTCATTATTTTATCATTTGTTAGAGTATTGGCTCAATAATAACTTAACGCTGATCCAATTATAGTCCAATTTTAATAAAATCATTTAATATAATTGACTATTATTGTTATAACGGATAGATCAAATGGTTTTAAATGTTAACAGTTCGGTCTATACTATATACTATATAAGAATGATTTTGGAAATAAATGAATTTGTCCTCAAGATAATTTACGATGAACGAACGTAAAAAGAAAAATAAACATTAATTTAATATTGGTGAGATATATGTTTTTCCAAACATCAGACCGTACTTCTTTAGAATTTAATAAAAAAGCTTAGACTTACTTTATTGTGCCTGTTTCTCTGTATTTTCAAAGTCTAATTTGTCGCTTTAATTACAATTTCTATTTTATCACTTTTATTTTCTTCTATTAATTTGTTTTTATTTAATTATATTTTAAATAATCTGAAATTTTAGGAGAAATCTATTTTTAGCTTTTCAAATTTAAAAAAAGAAGATTAATCACCCTTTTCCATTTTTATCTTATCCTTCTACTCGTCACTCTCTTCCATTCTCGTGTTTGTCTTCTCATGCTGCACATACACCCGTTTCTTCTTCTTTTTAATTCTTTTATTTTCTACAGAGATAAATGTTGATTTTTTTTTCTCTTTGCTAGTTATCATTATGTCAATATTATTAAGTTGAAATGATTATCAATTTTAGGAACTTACTACTTGAAATTATTCGTTGAATTGAAGTGAAGACTTTACGAAAGATTCACTGTAATACAACTTTATTATTTACATATATAGCATTTTATTACTGATATGGTTAACAAAAGCTCTTATTAGTGTCACGCGATTAAAATTTTACAATATGTTTCGGTAGTGGATCCGGTCACACTCATCTACACATTTACTTCTCGACACTCCGAATCGTCCGGTTGCTTCCGTCCGCTCCTCCCTCCTTCGTCGGCGATCTTCCTCCTCCAAATGGGTCGGTCGGCTACCTGTTAAAGATGCTCCGACGCTCAAGTTAGAATTAAGTCCGTTCGGTCTTAAGCTCACAGTATTAAATGCTATTCAATTCAAGTTACCTACCTCTTACTATTGACCTCTATTTATAATGTCAGTTTTGGGCCCGTGGTTAAGGTTCTACTAATCAAGGCCCAATGACACTTTAATCAAGGCCCAAAAAATGTTAAACTCCTATTAAAGTTAATTTACCTCGGGGTTCTCCGGGTATGACCGGTCGGCCATAGCCTTCTTTAATTATTTTTGAGGCCGCCCGACCATAGGTCGGTTTTACGTCTGGTGTCCCTTCGGGTCGGCCTAAAGCCGGACCGGGTGACCGGTACATCAAGCCCCCCAAGCCCTAGGCAACTTGTTGTCGTTGGGTTTTAAAACGCATTCCAACTTTGGGCGGGAAAACGCGTGTCGCTCTGTGGTTGGTTGAGTACCTCGGGTAGTGGAGTAGTCCTTCAATCTGAGCCCTTGATCGTGGTCCCTTTCAACGGTGGGGATGCGCTGGCGGTTACAAAAATTTTACTATAAATAGGGGTAACTGTTTTGTTACTTTTCACCTTTCTCTCTTCTCTACCACTCTGCCCGTCGGCTTTCCCAAAGATTTCTTTATCTTCAGGTAAATAAATGGCTACGGTTTCCTTGTCTTCCTCTACAGGGTCAGCAGGTGGAGACGGCGGGGGCTCCTCCAACGGTGGTGGGGAGTCATCATCCATTAATGGTTCGGGTTCTACGCTGTCGGGAGGCGACCGGATTTGGCACGGTGCCACCCTTTTCTTCCTGGAAGGCGGAGTAGTGGTTGACGGAATGGATCTGACCCCGGCCGGGGGGTGGCCGGCCATAGGTGGATATGCCTGGGCATCATCTGATGTGGCGGCTCACGAATCTGACATTAAGAGCTGGAAAGACTTATTGGCCTGGTCAAACCAATCTTTCGTGGTTCGGGACGAAGAGGACGCCCGGTTGATTCGTCTTGGCGTCTGTCACCCCAATGAGCGCGTCTTTCACGGGAAAGAATCGAGTGTCGAAGATTTTTTCTACGTATATACCGTTTTATTTACGAGGATGTTTGCTCGGATTCCCTTCTCTAATATCCAGGCGGCGGTACTCCGCCATATGAATGTCGCCCCCTGGCAGCTGCACCCAAACGGGTGGGCTTACATCCAAGCTTTTATGGTGATGTGCGCGGCTTTGGGTATTAAACCCTCTCTCAACGTGTTTTTTCACTATTATCATGTTCAGCCGCTGCCAACACATGTTTGGGTCTCATTGACCTCGGTACAAGACGCTTGCCTTTTTAAAGCGTACGCCGACTCATTCAAAAAGTTCAAGACGAGCTTTTTCAAGGTGATAATAAAGGAGGCCGGACGCTCCCAATTTCGCGACGCCGCCGGCGAACCTCTATTTCCCTATTACTGGACCGAGAATCCCGCCAGGGTTTGTGCCGTTTCTACCGATGACATGACCCCTGCCGAACGTGAAGCCGTCAAGACTATCAATGATCTTCCCTGTCGTCTCCACTCCCGAAAATTAGTCGGCTGCCTATGCTACGAGAATTTTACTCGCGTGGCGTTTGGTATGCTTTTTACCTGTATGTGCGTGATTTTATTGTTAACTTAACTAAAACTTTCTTTGCGTTGCAGATAGGATGTCGCTCCCTACTCCTCGCCGAACGAGCTTTATTCCCCCTCCTCCCAAGAAGGAAACCCAACCGGCCGGCTCCAACAAAGCGACCACCGCTGCCGAATCCCGCACCCCTACTGCTTGTGCCGCGGCAGCAAAGACTACGGCGACTGCCCGTCACGTTCCCGTGGTGAACCTTGAGTCCTTGCAGGCCGCCCCCATCCTTTCAGCTCAGGCCATTCCGGTTGGTCAGGCTAGTATGTCTGCTCAGGCCACTCCTTCGGCTCATACCGACCCTTCCTCTAAGAAAAAGAGGAAGTCTAGGGAGTCCTCTTCTAAGAGGGGTCGGCGAGAGGGCAGTGACCCTCGCCCGTTGACCGGGGGCTTGCTTGATGCTGCTTTTGGCGTCAGCGACCGGATAGACTTCCGGATGAGTTCTGCTCAGAGGGAGATTGTGGAATCTCTTTCTGAAAAAGAGCTTACTAAGGCGGCCCTAGAGTTTCACTGTCGCGGCGCCTTACTGAATTGGTACCTTAACCGGTTTGATGATCGCCGGGGAGCCGAGGAAGTCCAACATGAACTGGCGGCTGTGAAGAAGGAGACCGAGGAAGTTCGGACAGAGTTGGCCGTGTTGGACCTGGAGCACTCGAAGTGCAAAGAAGCCCAGACGGCCTTGACCAAAAAGTACGAAGGCGCTTGTATAGAGGTCGCCACTCTTACCAAACACTTGACCGGCCTTCGGACAAAATTGTCGGAAGTGACCGAGGAGAACGACCAACTGAAAGTGTCCCTTCAGGAGGCGGAAGTGAAGGACCGAAAGCAGAAAGAGGAGATTGCTCGGCTGGTCGATGATGTTGCTTCCGCCAAGGAATCGGTCAAGGTCCTTCGTGTCGATGTTCAAATAGAACACGATGAAGGATTTAATAAGGCCCTTCGCCAGGTGGCTTACTTGTTGAGGACCGACCCGTTGGCGGCTGGCTTTGATATTGCCCAAGACGTGTTCGACGGAGAGATGAGGCCCCTTCATTTGGCGGACGGCGCCGGAGAGGAAGTCGTCGAGGAGGAAGAGATGGCCCCAGGTGATGGCGACGCCGAGGACGAGATCAGCGTGGATGCGGATGGTACTGCCGGGCAGTAGCCTCTGGGCGAGGCCGGGGGATGTGGGTTTTTTGTGGGTTTTTTGGTAGTCTGAAGTTTTGATAGAACTATTCGGCGTATTTTGGTGTTGCCGAACTAATGTACATCTGCCCCCATTTGATACTTAATGCATTGGACGTTTTTACTTTTTTTTCTTTTTATCAAGTTATGACGCCTTTAAATTGCCCATGTTATCCATCGATTTTTCTTTCGTGTGCTATTGTCGCTCAGGGCAGCCGCGCCTTACCGTTCGTAATTTCGCTCCTTAATTTGGACTTCGTAAGTGAGGGCGGCAGGTTGATGTCGTTCACCGCCCCGGCCAGGTCGAGAGGATAATTCCATTCCTCGACCTGGATTTCGCAAGTTGGGGCGGCAGGCCGATGCCGTTCACCGCCCCAGCCAGGTTGAGAGGATAATTCCATTCCTCGACCTGGATTTCGCAAGTTGGAGCGGCAGGTCGATGCCGTTCACCGCCCCGGCCAGGTCGAGAGGATAATTCCATTCCTCGACCTGGATTTCGCAAGTGGAGGCGGCAGGTCGATGCCGTTCACCGCCCCGGCCAGGTCGAGAGGATAATTCCATTCCTCGACCTGGATTTCGCAAGTGGGGGCGGCAGGTCGATGCCGTTCACCGCCCCGGCCAGGTCGAGAGGATAACTCCATTCCTCGACCTGGATTTCGCAAGGGCGGCAGGTCGATGCCGTTCACCGCCCCGTCCCGGTTCAGGGGATAATCTTTCGTTTCTTAACTCGGTACATTAGTCGTTGTAGGTCACTTTGGACTTAATCCGGAGACACTTAGAGAGGGTGCTGCAAATTTCAATATATAAGGGAAATAAGTACATGGGAATCTTTAACTAAAATAGAATTTCAAATGCGATGCATTCCATGTGGTCGGTATAGGCCGTCCGTCAGGTCTACTCAAACGGTAGGCGATATTCCCCAATGCTTCTGTGATCCGGAAGGGGCCTTCCCACTTTGCCGCCAGCTTGCCGTGGGATGTGTTCTTCCTAGCCTCCCCGGTCTTCTGCCATACCATGTCCCCGTCATTAAAATTTCTGGGCCGCACCTTCGTGTTATATCGCCATTCCACCATACGTCGGCAAGCTTCCGTTCTTAACGCCGCCTGGTCTCTGCGCTCGTCCAGAGTTTCCAACTCCACTCTGAGTTCTTGGTCGTTTAAGTGTATATCCTCCATCTTCCGCCTAAGAGACGACTCTCCTAACTCAACCGGCAGCATGGCATCGGTCCCGTAAGTTAGGTTGAATGGCGTTTCCTCGATGGTGCCGTGCGGCGTGCACCGGTATGCCCAGAGGATCTCGGGCAACTCTTCTACCCACGCCGTCTTCTTCTCTCCTAAACGTCTTTTTAACTCCAGAACAATGGCTTTGTTCACGGCTTCGGCTTGACCGTTCGTCTGCGGGTGCTCAACCGAACTAGTGGTGTGTTTGATACCCAAATTTTGAAAGAAAAGTTCCAGCTTTCGGTCGATAAACTGCCGGCCGTTATCAGTCACGATGGTCCGTGGCAAACCGAATCGACAAACCAACCTCCAACAGAACTTCTGTACTTGGGCCGCTGTGATCGTTGCGAGCAGCTCGGCTTCCACCCATTTGGTGAAGTAATCGATGGCGACCAGGAGAAACTTCTTTTGTGCCTGGCCGGGTGGAAATGGACCGACAATGTCCATTCCCCATTGGGCGAAGGGCCATGGGGACACAATTGAGTGTAATTCGTGGGGTGGTGCGCGTGGGTTGTTGGCATGAGCCTGGCATCCAATGCACTTCTGAACAAAGACTTTGGCGTCTTCCTCCATGTTCGGCCAATAATAGCCGGCCCTGATTATGCGCCCCTTAAGGGCCCTCCGGCCGGTATGAAACCCACATATGTCGTGGTGAAGCTCGTTCATCACGTAATGAGCCTCCTCTGTGCCTAGACACTTAAGCAACGGCGTGGAGTAACCGCGTCAGTACAAGTCTTTCCCGATGATCACGAACTGTGCAATCTTCTTGGTATCGGCGGCAGATAACGCCGAACCGTCGTCCTGAGCTTTCATCAGTTCCCGAATCTTTGTCCTTCAGTCCGGCTCGTCGCTCGTTGTTATGGCGTGGCATTCGACGGACAGCTGGAGCAGGACTTGCCTTATGATTGTGGTGAGTTGGCCCTTTTCCTTCCCCGAGCTAAGCATGGAGAGGAGATCTGCCCGGGCATTCTGTTCCCGGGGGATGTGCTGAATTCGAATGTCCTCGAATTCTCGGGCTAAGGTCGTCGCCCTGTGAAAATATTTACATAGGTTCTCCTCCCTTACTTGGAAATTCCCATTCATCTGGCCAACCACCAACTGGGAATCGGTCCGACACGTCACCCTTCTCGCGCCCATGTCACGGGCCAGTTCCAACCCGGCTATAAGGGCCTCGTACTCGGCCTGGTTGTTGGAAACCTTGAACTTGAACACCAAAGAATGTTCGAGGAGGAAACCGTTATGCCCTTCCAGTACTATCCCGGCCCCGCTAATCGTCCGCCCAGATGGTCCATCCACAAACAAACACCATTCTTTGCTAACTCCCATTGGTAACTCGGCGGCAAAGTCGGCCAGATGCTGGCCTTTGACCGATCCCCTAGGCTCGTATCTAAGTCTGAATTCGTACAATTCAACTCCCAACCGACCATTCTGCCGGCGAGGTCGGGCTTTCTCAGAATCTTGCATATGGGGTGGTCGGTCTTAACCACTACTTGATGGCTTTGGAAGTAAGGCCTTAACCTTCTTGCCGCGTGGAGGAGAGCCAACCTACTTTCTCGACCTGATGGTAACGGGTTTCGGCATCTAGCAGCGCACGGCTGACGAAATACACCAGCCTGGGTTCACGGCCGCCTTGAAGTAAGGCGACACTCACGGCCGAATCAGACACCCCCAAGTACACCTGCAACTCTTCCCCCGACCTAGGCTGGTTCATGACCGGAGGGTTCTGGAGTATCAGCTTGACGTCTTGGAACGCTCGTTCACACTCGTCGTCCCAATTGTAGGAATTCCCCTTTTTTAACTTTCGCAACACGGGACGTACTCGTTCGGCCATTTTGGGAATAAAACGCGAGAGGGCCGTCAACCGCCCGATCAACCGCTGGACCTCTTTTAAGTTGGTCGGGCTCTTCATGGTGATTATGGTGTCGCATTTGTCCGGGTTGGCCTCAATTCCCCGCGACGTCAACATGAATCCCAAGAACTTCCCGGCCGGTACCCCAAAAGTACATTTGGTCGGGTTAAGGCGCATTCCGTACTTTCTGATCTGCAGAAAGACCTCTTCTAAATCCTGTATATGCGCCTCTGCTTCTGCTGAACGCACTACCATGTCGTCTATGTATACGTCCATGCACCGGCCGATCTGGTTGGTAAAAATTTTGTCCATCAAACGCTGATAAGTAGCCCCGGCATTCTTCAACCCGAAAGGCATGACTTCATAACAATAACTGGCCCTTTCGGTGATGAAGGCCGTCTTCTCCCGGTCGGGCGCATACATCGGTATCTGGTTGTATCCCGAGTAGGCGTCTAAGAAACTCAATATTTTGTGCCCGGAGGCCCCATCAACTAGGGCGTCGATGCTAGGCAAAGGATGAGAATCTTTGGGGCAGGCCTTGTTAAGGTCAGTGTAATCCGTACACATCCTCCATTTGCCGTTCGATTTCTTGACCATCACGACGTTGGCCAGCCACGTGGTGTATGTCACCTCTCGGATGAATCCCGCTTCCCTCAGCTTCCCGACTTCCTCCTCGATCGCCCTCCTCTTGTTCTCGCCCAACCGTCGCTTCTTCTGGGATACCGGTCGGGCTTCTTTAAACAATGACAATTTATGGGATGCCACCGAGGGATGAATCCCAGGCATGTCGGCCGCTGTCCAGGTGAATAAATCTCTGTTATGCCAGAGGACATTCCCAAGTCGTCCCTCCACCTCTTCCCCCAGGCCGTTGGCGATCGCCGTCGTTTGGCTCGCATCCTTTCCTATGATTATAGGCTTGGTTTCTCCGATCGGCTCGAGCCGATCCTCCGTATTTGTCCTGGGGTCTAGGTCGGCCATAGCCACCTCAGAGCGGCTTATCTTCCTCCTTTCCTCCCTCGGGTACAGCTTCAATCCAGCCGCATAGCACTCCCTGGCTGTCTTTTGGTCGGCTCTGACCGCGCGTATGGTTTTCCGATGGTCGGGGTATTTCAGCGTCAAATGTGGGGTCGATACGATAGCCCCGAAAGCGTTGAGACAGGGCCGCCTAAGGAGGACGTTGTATGACGTATTTGCTTCCACCAGCAGATACCTCACCCTTCTCGTCCCCTTCCCGGCCGATTCCCTACCGGGTAAACAAATCCAAGTAACCCCTTGTATCTACCCTCTCCCCTGCAAATCCAACTATTTGCTCATTATACGGCACAATCAGGTCTTCAGATATGTCCATCTGTTGGAAAGTTTTCCAATAAAGGATGTTGACAGAGCTTCCTTGGTCAACAAGTACCTTTCTGACCCCATACCGCGCGATCTCGACGGTTATCACCATTGGATTGTCCTGCTCCAGGTCGGGCGCATGGAAATCGTCATCTGTGAAAGTGATGGACGACATTGTCCTTTTAGGGACGTCGATGGCGTGAACCAACCGCAGTGCACGGATGTGTTTTTTGCGCGCGTTAGACGAAGAACCTCCCCCAGCGAACCCACCGGAGATGGTGTTGATCATCCCCCTCAGAGGACGGTCGTTTCCTCCTCCTCGACTCCGGCTTCGCCTCTTGTCGTCTCGAGGGTGCTCCTGCCGCCGGTACCGCGGGTCCCGGTTACGGGCATCCCTCCTATCCTCCCCCCGTCGAGGACTCGCCCTCTGGGGGCTCCTCTCCTGGACGGGTGATCGATCCTGCCGATATGTTTTCACGTATTTCAATAGTCGCCCCGCGCGAATTAACTCTTCGATCTTGTCCTTCAGGGTGACACAATCCTCAGTGTCATGACCTAAATTTTGGTGGTACAAACAGTGCTTAGTACCATCTGCATTAAGCAGTGTCGGCCGCTTCTGCGGTGCCTGCAACAGCTGGGTGTTCAAAGCTTCGTGGAAGATTTGAGCCCGGGGGGCGTTCAATGCTGTGTACTGCTGAAAACGGGGTCCTCGGGGGCCGTCCCGAGGCCTGGGACCCCCGGCCCGATGGGTCTGGTTTTCCGCCCTCTTTCCCTCACTCTTCTCCCCCTTGACCTCCTGAAGCTCCTTTCGGTAACTTTGCTTCATTTCCTCCACCCTAATTTCGTCTGCCGCCCATTCGCGCAACTCCTCCATTGTCTTGGGTGGTGTCCGATACACACTTTCTTTGAAGGGACCGGGCCTTAAGGCCGGCATGATATGTTGCAATGCCAGTTCTAGAGTCAACCCTTTGACCCTCCGGACGGTTTTTTGGTACCGGTCCATAAAGGTTTTCAATGGTTCCTCCTTTCCCTGGTTGAGGTTCATCAAGTCGACAACAGTGATGTCCCTGGCTATACATGCAACAAACTGTTTCTTAAACATAGCCTCCAGTCCTTTGAAACTGGCTATGCAACCGGTCGGTAATGCATTGAACCACTCTAAAGCTTCCCCCTCCAAGGAGAGAGAGAAGGCCCGGCACCAGACGGCATCACACCTGGTGCGGAACGACATGGCGTTAGTGAAAGACTTGACATGGGCGTCCGAGTCGGTGGTACCGTCGTACATTTTGAACTGAGGCGGGACGAACTGTTCGGAGATATGTACGTCCATTATAGCCTGGACGAAAGGGACAGGCACGGTCGGTCCCTCGACCCCTATCGGCAACACCTTTTCGTCCTTGTCCCCAGCCGCCTTCTCCCGTTTCTCCCCCTCACGGGTTGGGGCGCTGTTGTGCTCCTCTCCCTCGTTCCCCGTGCCAATCATCGTCTTCTCCTGCCTCCGATCCTCCATGCCCTCCTCACCCCGGGCAGCAATGGCCCTGGTGATTTGTGCCGCGCACTCCGCCCTAACCGCCGCCATTTCCTCCTCATGTTGCTTCCTCATCTCTTCCAAACGTCTCTCTAACATCCTCATCATCTCTCCTTGCTCGTTAGCGTTTGTGGTTCTCGTGGTCACCATTGGTTTTTGTCCCCGAGCCCCACGGTGGACGCCAAAATGTTTCGGTAGTGGACCCGGTCACACTCACCTACACATTTACTTCTCGACACTCCGAACCGTCCGGTTGCTTCCGTCCGCTCCTCCCTCCTTCGTCGGCGATCTTCCTCCTCCAAATGGGTCGGTCGGCTACCTGTTAAAGATGCTCCGACGCTCAAGTTAGAATTAAGTCTGTTCGGTCTTAAGCTCACAGTATTAAATGCTATTCAATTCAAGTTACCTACCTCTTACTGTTGACCTCTATTTATAATGTCAGTTTTGGGCCCGTGGTTAAGGTTTTACTAATCAAGGCCCAATGACACTTTAATCAAGGCCCAAAAAATGTTAAACTCCTATTAAAGTTAATTTACCTTGGGGTTCTCCAGGTATGACCGGTCGGCCATAGTCTTCTTTAATTATTTTTGAGGCCGCCCGACCATAGGTCGGTTTTACGTCTTATGTCCCTTCGGGTCGGCCTAAAGCCGGACCGAGTGACTGGTACACAATATATAAAATATAAATACATGTTCAGTATCATAGCCATTTTGCACATGAACAGATAAATGTATTGTTTGTGTATGACAACAAATTTCCAATGTTTATTATAAAAGTATATCTTTTCTTTTGTCATGATACACAAAGAAAATGCACTTTGGTGTAGGATATTTTCGTAAAACTACATAGGATGTACGAATAGAATAATGGCGTGTAAGAATAAGACTAGCCACGGGCTTATGATATTGAGTACAGTTTAAGCCCAAAATTCCACACTATCTCGTAAAAACTGTTGTTGGGCCTCACTTTTTTTCTTCCAAAAGTGTCAAATCATCAACTTTTATTCCTGCACCAAAATTTAATCCTTAATGAACTCTTTCTCCCAAACAAATTAAAAAATAAGTTTAATTAAGTTTAAGTATCTCATGAATTTTAATATTTTTAATTGAGTGCTTAAAATATTTTTATATTTTTTAAAGTATCATATTTCATTTTGATTGTCAATGGAATGGTGTGACAATTACTTTATGTATTTTGTTCTCTAACTTATTGGTCAACCTATTTTCTCCCACTCCAATTTTGTCCAATTCACTCATTACTTCTTCATAAACGAGTTGATTAGCAAGTTGGAGAACGAAAAAATGGATTAATGAGTTGGATATTGGAAAATGGAAGCAATGTTCTCTCATTATCTCGACTATGAAAAAATCAAACAAGTACTTAAGATGAAAAAAAAAACTGTATTAGAATTGTTGGAATTGTTGATCACTCTTAAATGTGTAAGGAGTATGTTGTATGGATTAAATACTTTTTTTAAATGATTTGATATTATAGAAAATCTATTTCAAATCATTTTAAAACTTATCTTGGTGATAAGAAGTTTTCAATTGATTAAAAAATATTATATGTTAAAATGTTTTTGTTTGAGTTTAGAATAATTCCAAAAGATATTTCAATTAATTGGATAATTGCTTAAATAGATTAAAATTGGTTAGAACCATTTTTTTGTGGATTGTTTTTAATTTGTTAAAACAAGTTTTTTCGTAGATTAATTTTTTTTTTCTTTCACAAGATTTTGAATTACTTTATCTTAATACATTGAAATACAATTTAATTCATTGATTTCACGATAAGCAAAATTAATAGATCAAAATAGAATTTCAATCCATTAAAACTATTGAAAAGGTTATCATTGATTAAAAAGACATTTTTTGAGTTTTTTTAATGATTATAAAATCATTTTCTCGACAAAAAGAAGAAAAATAGTATTTTACTTTAATTTTATGTTTATGTTGTGTTTTATGTAATACCGATGTTACATTACTCTTATAATATTTTTTGTGTACTTTGTCTAATGAAGAATAGTCTAAAGGAGTCTTATATTGAATTATAACTCATCAAATAAGTCTGACTGGGTGATATGAGATGCATCATCTAATTAGTTAAATCTTAGATATTACAAGTATAAATAATTTAATATACCAAAAATCCTTCATTCGTTTAACATTGATGTTCAAGAAGTTTTACAAAACATTTAATTGTCACTAATACATTATGTTCAAAGGATTAAATCAAAGATTGTGTACATGATATCCTTCCTCCAAGTAAGCTTTCATCCATTGTATGATATGGTGGATGTGTGATGAGTTGTTGATGCGAAAGCAATAAGATGTTTAAAGGTTTGAAGTGTTTGGTTTGGCTATGGTGAGATATCCTAGGGAGAGGTGAGGCCAACTGATAAGGAATGAAGTCTAGATAAGTCTGTAGAGAGAACTAGTCTAGAGAAAACTCAAATTAAGTGAATTGCACAAAATTAGCAGCATTTCTTTACTAAACTCAAGTTGAAAAGTACATGGAGTAAGGCCTTTATATATAGACCTAGAAAACCCTAGAGTGGTCTCCAAATGGATACCAAAATTTAAATTCAAAGTTTGGAAAATGGGACCAAAAGAGAGCGTGCTTCAAGTGTGACTTGCCATGTGGCAAGGTCAAACTTTCCACACCATGAGGCATTAAAGGAAAGCCTTGGTATAATACTCCAATTTAGGATTTAACGTGTAAGTAAAAGAACGTTATTTGATTAAGATAAATACAATTCTAATACCATCACAATATAGTGAAATATTTAAAAATTTCATCACATCGTTGTAAAATTAATTAAAACTCGTGAAAATAATAAATAATCTCAATACAATTCAAAATATTGTACTAAAATTCCTAAACATAATTTATTTAAAAGAAATAAAATTGGAAAACCCCGAAATTAATTCCTCACTCACCTCTCAATCTAAACCACATCAGCATCACCAATATAATCTATAATATCATCTATAATATCATCTGCTCCTGTATAAATAAGATCATCGCATGTGGAAACTATCACCACAAATACAAGGGTGAGCTAACAACATCAACATCCAAAAACACATAATAATACAATTATTATAATACATTTATCTAATAATGTATAAGCTCATAACAGTAATCCATTTCACAACACAAAACACATTGTTAATCCAAACTCTTATCCAAATAAACCACGTCACCTCCACTAATCATTATCGTTATATGTTGTCTTCCATACTCCAACATACACGACCAATTCACCAAAATCAAGCCTACGCATTAACGTGGGACTTTCCTGTTCACCAAAACGGGCTCATCCATTAACGCAGGTCTTGCTTGTTCACCAAAACAGGGCTCACGCACAAACTCGAGACTTACTTATTCATCAAAATAAGGTTTGCACCAAAGCAAAAACTTTCTCGCATCATGGATAAAGAGTATGTAAGATTATATACAATCCATCGCCTCAATCATAGTCATCACCACAACATGGTTTATTAGATAATAGTAAGGAAAAACAATTCAACCAACACTACAAATACTCCAAAAAACTCGATACACATACTACAGTACTCGACAATCACATCACATAACTCAAAAAGTAAATTAAATAGCTCGGACTCACTTAGACCAACTCAAAAAAGTGCTCAAAGAGCTCGACAACACCATAGACAGCTCGACCAAGTGTTAAAACCCCCAAGCCAACCTAAACCACACCTAAAACTAGTTCTAGAGCCCCGAAACCAAGGTCCCCAAACAATTCAATCAACACCTTAAATAGCTCAGCCAACAACACCAAAAGGTCGACCAACATCAAGAACCCCAAAAACAACTCTAAAAATCTCTAAATCTGAGCTCTAGAACCCCAAAACCGAGGTCCCAAATAGCTAGGACAAACAGCTCGACCAAATCACCAATAGTGTGGCTAACACCTCAAAGAGCTTGGTCTGTTAAAATCGGCTGCAGCGGAATTGTTAGTGTGGAATAACAAACCAAGAGGGTTTTTAAAACAAACGCGTGCCTTTTAATTTCTACTCAATTAAACTTACTACGCAAATAATAGATATAAATAAAAGAGTAAGGTTGAGAGAAATTTGCACAGATAATTTTATCCTGGTTCAGATCACACGGATCCTACGTCCAGTCGCTTATCTCAAACAAGATAAACCTTTTTCACTATCACAAAACAATTACAAATATTAATCACAAAGAAAAACAATTTGTAATAGTTTAGAAATGCCACCTCTCTTGAAACCACAAGAGATGAACTTACACCTCCTTTGAATCTTCACAAAGGATGACCACCTCCTCCGAATACTTCACGAAGGATGAAACACCTTCTCCGAATACTTCACGAAGGATGATCCTCTTCCAAACACCTCCTTAGACACACCAAGGATGAAACACCTCCTCCGAATACTTCACGAAGGATGATCCTCTTCCAAACACCTCCTTAGACACACCAAGGATGAACCAGCTATTCCTCCGTCACCGTAGTAGCAAAGTACCAGCACCACAGACAAGAGTTTCCTTAGCTGAGCAAGAGCACGCACTTCTCAAAGAGTTCTGAGTGTTTTAGCACAAGGGAAGAGTTGTTGTTGATGTATAAAGAGAGCCTATTTATAGACTCAAGCAAAAACTCTTCCATTCTTCGAAACTGGCCATTTAACGCTTTTAATCGATTAATATTAGTGTTAATCGATTAAAATAAGTACAACGGCTAGTTTTTCAAATCAGAAACCTCCAACGGCTAGTATTAATCGATTATTCTCAGGATTAATCGATTAGTTAATCGATTAAAACTTGCTTTAATCGATTATTCCAAAGCTGATTGGGTTTTGGCTTCTGCAACGATTTTAATCGATTATATCAGGGATTAATCGATTAAAACGGGGAAGTTTTGATTCTAAACAACAAATACAAAATATAAAGGTACAAGAATCAAAACCTACTACAAATCTAAGCCCTAAACAATTAAACTACAATTATTACAAAAGCTTTTCATAACAAAAATAAGTCTTCAAAGGATCTTCATGAATCTTGATAAATCTTGACTTGATTTGGGCATCATCAAAACCTTATCTTCATCATTTTGCTAACATGGTCAACATCACCAGGAGGTCGATTGGCATCAAACACCCCCAAATGATCCTAAAAACGTCCAAATCCAAGTTTTAGAACCTCAAAATCATGATCTAGAATAGCTTGGACAGACAACTCGGCCAAACCATAAACAACTCGGCCAACACCTCAAACAGTTCGACCAACATCCCCAGAACATTGGCCAACATAACCCCTCCCCCCCCCCCCGTAAATGACCCTAAAAACGTCCAAGTTCGAGCTCTAGAACCTCGAAGCCGAGGTTTGGAACATCCCGGTCCTGGACAGCCCGATCAGCTCAGCCAGACACCATGGACAGTTCGACCACAACTCGCCCAGCTTGAAAAAATGCACCTTAAACGCCCAGAACATCCCTTAATATCTGAAATCATTATAACATGTCATTTACTCGTCAATCTAGTCATAAAACATCATTGTAGCAGCATAGGATACATGGAAATCAACTATAGTAAGGCATATAATTCAACCATCACCTAAACACCATAACCTCATGTAAATGAACCTTAAAGAACTCGGCATAGTCTACTAACAATATGGTCTAGGCATATATCAACATGGCATTACACATACACAACTTGGCAACCCCATAACACATGTTTTATTAACCCTAAAACCATTCATAATAATTTATGAATACAAGGATTAAAATAACTCAACAAAAAACATGTGATACAACGATATTTGGTTAAAATAATTAACATATCTCTCATGATACATACTATTACCTTCACAACACTCACACCAAACAAAAGGGACATGCATTCATACATAATTTCTCAAACATGGACATTGAAGGCTAGCTCCCCTTACCTTTACTCCAAGTAAACTTATATATGTACTCAAACTCCAACCCTTTCAACTTCTAAACCTTGGCATGACAAACCCGAAAGCCCTCTTTCTTTCTGATAAGCTGTCGTTGGAGCTATCAAATTAATTCTACTTTTCAAGGCAACTTCAGTATTGCCAAGTAGTATTCAAGAAAATAGATAGGGCTAAAGTAACCCTAAGTCGTCTTCCAACGAACACGGAATTGCTTTCGAATATCTGACTCTTATGAATGTTATGCAATGCTTACTAATAAAAGTGAGGATGTTTAAAGAATGTTGTAGAACAAAGAAGAAACTTAAAAACAATTATGAAGAAACAGGCTAATTCCACTGTTTTTCCAAAATAGATTCATCATCGGTTATTCACAGATCATTGTTCAATTGATTATTGTTTAAGTTTCAAATTAATTAAAGTACATTCTTAATTAATTTGAGGGCGATCATGCAGTTAATCAAAGTACATTCTCAATCAAATGCAAGACCTTCCTAGATTATTTACAATAAATTCAATCAAAGTACATTCTAAATCAAATTCATTGGTTTAATCATGTCTATTCTTAAATCTCCTAACCAAATTAAAAGTTAATCAATCAAAGTGAATTCTCAATTGATTATAGTTGAAATTATTACTATCAACCAAAGTACATTCTCAATTGATAGTAAAAACCATTTAATCATATGAAAGTTCCTAAATTCAATCAAAGTAAATTCTCAATTAAACTTAGAAACCCTGAAACTCATATAATTAATATGCATGTAGATTCAAACACATTTTGATGCAAAAATCCTTGCTTTTAATATGATAGAGAGATGAAAGACATAGAGAGAAAGCAACTTAAACAATAATCAAAATAAACTTGCATTAATTCACTTAACCTCAGAATCCATAATGAAATTACAGAAGAATAGCCCTAGATGCTTAGCTCTCCATGAATGGAGTTGAAAACATGATGAAATAAAAGAGAGAGAGGAGTGGTGTGGTGAATGAATGAATGAATGTGAGGCCGCGACTTTGGGTTTTCTGGTTTTTTTTTTGTTGTGGTTGCAGGTGGTGGAGATGTTGCGTCACTCGCGTCTGGGCTTGATGATGAATGTGAATCTGGCGGAGAAATCGAACCTGGGATGGCGTTGCAATTCGCCTTCGAGGGTTCTGTTGGAGAAGATGAAGATGGTTGCGCGATGTCTGTGGAGATGCGAGACCGTTGTGGCCGGTGATGCACACGCTATGTGTTGCGTGACGACTTGCTGGTGGTGCGCGATGTGGTAGCCGGCGTCTAGGTGGTTGCTGAAGGTTGTTGGGTGGCTACCATGGAGGAGGCGGCAGCTAGGGTTAGGAAGAGGAATTAGGGTTTCTTCTGGAGATGGTGATGACGTGGTAAGAGGGATGAGGTGGCATGTTTTGATTGGTCTATTTGGTGTGCAGCAGGATCACTGATGTGGCATCATCTGGGTGGTTGGATCTATTAGTAGTGACTGCCACGTGGAAAAATCTGATGAAATCTGGCTTAATTAGTGGTAGGAGGGGTGTGTATAGGAAATTAGGGGTTCCTGGAGAGAAAAGGCTTAGTGTTTGGGCTTGGTTGTTGGCCTGGTTTAGAAGAGAAGGGTGCATATAGGGAAATTTGGGGATGCAATGGTAAATCTGACTGTTTGGCCCATCTGTATATTGTTTTCCAAACAAATCCTGATTTTGGGCCTTAAATTGCAATTTGGACCAATAAAACTCTAATTTCAGTTGCACAGATAAATATTAGAACATCCAAGAATAATTCATGCAATTAAAATCACCTTTTAACGCCTTTTTAATTCCAAAACCCAACAATTCAACTTCACACAGATTCACTTTAAATCAACCATTTAAGCACAAATATCTCATCAAAAATTTGAATTTTAAAACATAAATGTGGGCATAAATATGCACGCATGACTTTCTCTGAAAATTCCCTCAAGGTGACTAGGTTTTAATTATGAGCCTAACCCTCACTAATTTAGTATTTATACACCTAAACTAAGCCTAAATCTAGCCCATAAGCCTAAAAAACACGTACTTAATGGTACTCACCATTTTGGGCCAAAATTAATATAGAGAATAAAAGAAATAAATAATAAAAATTTATTTTTCATGTTCTAAATGACTTCCCAGCCTACATAAATGAATTAGGTCGAACCCAGCTACCCTGGCCCAAGCCATGGACAAAAAAGGTCCAATAGCATAAAAATCAAAAATAAATTCTCAAATGCTAAAGGCAAGGTTCAAACACGGGATCTCCATACATGGAGTCCTAGACCAACCTTCCTTGGGCGAGTGCAAAAATTATATATAACACAAAACCTAATATATAACCCTTTTTTTATTTTTTTTTTTGGTAGCTCTCCCACATCATAAAAATTAACAATCACTTATACAGTTATTACATGTATTCACCCAACCATTTAAATGATGATAAATTCATACATTTATTATTTCTAAATATTCCTAAATTTTCTCGGGTCTTACACTTGCACTCAAAGCATGTGCCATATAAGGTTAGAAACCCTAAATTTTATGCATCTCCTTTCAAGGCCCAAGCCAAATACCATATCATTTAGACCCAAAACTACACTCGAGAATTAATTTTGGAATTCCTTTGTTTTAGAAATCCTATCTTTGCTCAAATGAAGTCAAACCAATCCTTTTCTTCAAAAATGACTTCTTGTTTCCCCTTGTTATTATGCTTCATGTATCTCTCAATTTGTTGTTGTATTTGGTGTTTCACCCTCTCATGCAAATTCTTTATAAATTTGGACTTAGACACATCTTCCATATGAATGAACATACATAGCATTTGACTCATGCATTTACCCCCTTTCCTTATAACACTCAACCAATACAACTCGCCTATCCATTAATAAACACCACATATCCTACTCAACCTCTACCACAACAAACACCACCTCATATACCATAAACTCTTCCCTTGGTCCCTACATTTTTGGAGAATTCATTCCATCATATTACTCTCTTTTTTCATTTTGTTTTACTATTTTTGGATAGGGTTTTTAGATGTAATGTAGTAACAAGGTGTTACTAGGTTAGAAATCCAATCTGATAAGGTTCAAGAGTTAGTTTCTTATGAAACTCGTATAGGTTGTTTGTTTGTAAAATGTTGTTTTAGTTTGAGTTTGGCTAATGTGACTAGGCAACTGGATGTAGGTCTTGGATAATTTAACTGTAACTTGTGTAAGATTTCTCTTTCCCTCTACTATTTATTTACTATTAATATTTAAAGGAATCATTTTTATTATGAAATCAGATTTTAAAAAAGGAAAATTTTTAAAGGCACAGTTTTTAATCCATAAACCAATTCATCCCCCTCTTGCTTTTGTTTATACATTTAACCATTCTGCTAAATATTTCTAACAAATTCGAGAGAGAAAGCAAGAAGAGAAATCAAGAGAAAAGAGCAAACCTAAAAGCGAAAGGTTCGCAGCAACAACGCAATGTTGTGGCAGGGAAGTAGCTTTTCCAAAAATTTAACCTTAGGCAAAAGAATAGGCAGTTGTTTAGAGAACTGAAGCCTATGGTTGTGCAAATAATTTCAAAAATGTCACCACATTTTGAAAGGCTTTGTTTTTCTTAAAACTAAAATCTATTATGCGATTTTGAATACGTTTTCCACACTACTAATTATTCACTATATACAAATATTAGTGTGTGTGCCTATATATATATATAAGGTATAGTTACTCGGATGGTCCCCACTTTGGTGGGAGTGTGTCTAGTTGGTTCCTGCTATTAAAAAAGTTTTGATTGCTACCTAACTTTTGAAAAAAATGTCTCAATTAAAAAAAAAAACTTACCAACGACATTAATGGCGTGTCGCATGTCAAATTGTGGTTTTCTTATTTATTTTTTACTTTTTTAATTCTTTTTTTGTAAAAATTTTGTTGTCACATGTTATGTTCCTAGTGTGCCACGTGACAGGATACTACCACTTGTCAATGTCATTATCTTAATTTCAATTTTGTCCATATATATATATATATATATAGTTTTGATTCAATTTAGTTTTAATTTTTCTCAAAATGGAATAATATTATTTCTTTCCAAATTGAGACAAAATTTATTATTTTGTATAAATGCTATATTGATATTTTTATTAAAAATATATCTTTAACATATTATATTATTATATATTATTGATTCATATTTTTTTAATCCATGATTTTTATAAGATTAAAACTAATTAAGTATAAATAATTTAAAAAAAAAGCAAGTATTTAAAACTAATGTATTATTAATCCATATTTTTTATAAGAATAAATTAATTACTACATTTATAGAAATAATAAATTTGGTCTTCTTTCAATTAGGCCAAATTTATTATTTGTATAAATATTTATATTAATATTTATATTAATATTTATATTAAAATTTAGTGGTTAAAGTCATGATTAAAAAAAACATGAATTAATAATATACAATAATATAATATTTTAAAAAGTAATTTTTAATAAACGGTTAAATATGTTTTTCGTCCCTTAAGTATTACTGATTTTTTGTTTTAGTCCCTACTCAAAACTTTGATGGCTTTTAGTCCTCATAATATTGAAACATGTAACATTAGTCCTTAAAAATGGAGGCGTCAACTTTTTGTTGATCCGGTAAACGGCGAGGCCACATCTTTTGCCAACTTTCTTCTTAACTATTTGTCACGTTGCTTGTTTAATTTGTGGAATGAGATTGGCACGTGTGTTGGTGATTGAAATCAGATTAAGAAAGTTAGGTTCTTCTTCATCATCTCAGTTGGGGGCAAAGTTGGGTTCTTCTTCGTTATCTCCACCTTGAAGCATTTGAACAGTATCCTCCGCAAGGTGATTCTACTACTTAATATTGACAAAATTCTCAAATTCCAATAAATGCCTTCTTTGCACCACTAGAGCATCCAGCTGGAATTAGTTTCAACACATTGAACCTCACCGTCTTTGATTTGGCCTACACATGACAAAAATAAAGGCATTTAGGTGTGTAAATCTAGAAAACAACAATAAGTTCCTACATTCATAACCTAAAAGAGGATTCATTCAAATATCTAACCTACATTGGCCTATAATAACGTGATCTCCTTCTTTAACGCTGAAATAAGGAGATATGTGTGCAGGAATATTTAAATGACGTTTTTCATATCTAAATAGAACAAGCAGATAAACAGTTAGATATATGTTTGTCCCAGTAAATAAATCCAATGAAAAAAAAATCTTCCAAAGGTATAAAGGGGGAATACCTTTGGTATTTCTTAATAAAATGAAGATAGTTCCTCCTGACAATGATGATCCTTGTCATCTTAGCGATGTGACATGTAACAACTAAGATACGACCTCAGATGGAAACATTGCCCGTGAAAGGGCACTTCTTGAGATGACGAAGAAGAACCCAGCTTTGCCCCCAACTGAGATGATGAAGAAGAACTCAGCTTTCGTAATCTAATTTCAATCACCAACACACATGTCAATCATTTAATCTCATTCTACAAATAGCAATGTGGCAGATAGTTAAGACGAAAGCTAGCAGAAGACGTGGCCTCGCCGTTTGCCAGATCAACAAAAAGTTGACGCCGTCCATTTTTAAGGACTAATATTACATGTTTCAATACTATGAGGACTAAAACTCATCAAAGTTTTGAGTAGGGACTAAAACCAAAAATCAGTGATACTTAAGGGATGAAAACATATTTAACCCTTTAATAAAAATATCAAAAACATATTTAACCCTTTAATAAAAAATATTAGTATAACATTTATACAAATAGGGGTGGACAAATCGAACTGAACTGTATTGCACTGCTAAAAACTGAACTGAACTGTAAAATAGTTCGGACAAACTGAACTGTAAAGCAGTTCAGACAAACTGAACTGAACTGTTTTTTGTTTTATCAAACTGAACTGAACTGAACTATACTAAATTGTACTAAATTACAGTATGAACTGAATTGAACTATTAACTGAATTGTAAACTACACTAACTGAACTATTAACTGAACTGTAAATTGCACTAACTGAACTGAACTATTATCTGAATTGTAAATTGCACTGAACTATTAACTAAATTGTAAACTACACTAATTTTAACTAAACTACAATATAAACTGAACTGAACTACTAACTATACTAATTTTAAACTGAATTGTACTAATTTTTAAACTAAATAGTATAACAATACATGTTCTTTTTAATTGAAATTTATTTAATATTTATTTTATTTTATTCATAAGTGTCTAATAAATTTATTTTTAATTATTTAATACTATTATTTTCTATTTTATTTATATTTCTTTTATTATTAAAAATTATTTTATTTTTTATTTATTTATTTTATTTTATTAACATGTTAGCTTTGTATTATTTGTCAAGATTTAAGATTCCAATCTCAATAATCATTTGAATCAGTTTTAAAGTTTCCTTCGTTTTGTTAGTAATTAGAAAGTAGTATTCATCAATGTTCATCCACATGAACTTCTTCTGTGCGCAGATAATCAAATCAATATAAATAAATATATATATATATATATATATATATATATATATATATATATATATATATATATATATATATATTTATTTATATAACTTAAAAAATATAAAAATATAAATTACATTTTTTATTTTATTAATAAAAAATATAAATTTTGTGATAAAAAAGTTGTTTTAAAAAATTAATTATTATTTTTTTATGTGAACAGTTTTTTTATTAATATTTTATTATTAAATAAAGTTTTCTTGACAAGACGCTGGAACTAGAGAAGATGTAAGAGTAGATACAGTTCTCACACTTAACTGAACTGTAACTGTTATAAGTTCAGTTTTTAAAAATTGAACCATAAAATAGTATACTGAACTGTTAGTAAAAGTGGATCAGTTATTTTTAGTATAATATAGTACAGTTAACTGTAGTACAATACAGATCAATTAATTATGTCCAACCCTATATACAAATAATAAATTTTGTCTTAATTTAGAGAAAGACAATATTGTTCTATTTTGAGAAAAATTATGACTAAATTGAATGGAAAAACAATATAGACTACATTGAAATTAATACAATGACACTTGGCATTCACATTGACACATGATAGTACCTTATCATGTGACACTAATAAATGTCACCTGTCACACTAGTAACATGACACGTGACAACAAAAAATTTTATAAATTTAAAAAGAAAATTAAAAGAACCACATATTGACACGTAACATATCGTTAACACTAGTTAGGACGTAATTGAATTTAAAAATAAAATAGAATTAACTTCACACACTACAGTAAAATGAGAACAATCCAAATAATTAAACTTATATAAAACAACAAAATGAAGAAAAAAAATTAAATTTTAAATAACATGTTTTTGACCGAATAGAAGAATTAATAGAAGAAATCATCTAATTTTTTTCATTATAACCAAAACAAACATATACTAGAGGAACTATACACCTCAACTAAGAAAAAAGTATTTGACGAGATAAAAGCTTTACAAATAAATTAAAAAAGAAAAACATAGTTCTTTATTTTAGATGAAGAAAATATGATTCACCTTATGAAAACACTAATTTAATCGGTGTCATCTAAGGAATCAATTGGACTAAAGTCGTGATAAACTTATGATTGGAGGCACCAACTCATTTAACGTCACCAAGGGAACCAACTTGGTTGGCACCTCTTCATGGTGTTGACATTTGGAGCCTGCAGCTGAAATGAAATCTCCCTCCTCTTCCATTCACATAATCTATTTTGGTAAGTAATTTTATTCTAAACATTTTTAGTACTTTTTTCTTCAATTTGGCACCAGAAGGTCTAATCATAAGGATCACAGTCCAAGGATTTTACAATTGACAAAAAATAAAAAAATAAAAATTTCTTGTATAGATGGATGTTTAATTTAAATATATATGGTGATTAATTTAATAATGTTATTTGACAAATTTAATATTAAAACAATAATATATATATATATATATATATATATATATAATATGATATCAAGATCGAGCGGTTACGATATATCTTATTAAAGATATAAAATAATCAAGAATATCTTATTAAAGATATTGATAAGCAGAAGATAAAATAATAAAGAATATCTATTTAAAGATATTTAGCAACTAACCAGATTTTTGGGTAAGTTTGTTTATATTATATTATGTTTAAGTTTGTTTATATTATATTATGTTTATATTTTATTGGGCTTATATCAGTTCAAGGTCTGACAAATTATAAATAGAGAGTCAGAGCCACAAGCCAGGGACTTCCAATCACCTTCTGATCACCTTCAAATGACTCTCCAATCTCATTCAGAAATATTCTAAGTGATTATAAAATCATTAAATTAATACTCAATTATGAACCAAGGTTCATCAAACCGCTTCTAACTTGAGCGTCGGAGTGCCATTGCAGGTACCTCCCCCCTCGGTCAAAACTTGAAGATCACCGAACGATCAAGGGTGAAGGAAAGTGAGCGGTCAAGATCCAGGAAAAGCGAGCAATTCGATTAGTCCAAGCGTTAGAAAGCGGGAAAGCCACGTCAGTCAGGTTAGTCTTTCGGTCCCACAAAATATCTACCGAAACATTTTGGTGCCCACCGTGGGACCGGGGGGCATCCCATTGAAACCGCAAGGAGCCAAGACTAGCACCCAGTCTCAACATCGCAGCTTCAGATCAACACCAGAAACTTTCAACAAAGTGAAAACTACACTACATGAATCAACATCTCTACGTGAAACGTCATCAATAAGATAAGTATTTTTTGAAATATGAATATTTCATAAAATATCTAATTGATAATAAATATTATAACAACTATTTTATATAGATATCAAAAATATATATAATATAATCCATAATAGTTATATACTATAACCGAGATATATAATATATGATATATTATAACCGAAATATATGATAACCGAAATATATATAACATAATATAATCCATAATATATAATATTTGATATATTAAAAATATATATTATATTATAATGTTATAATCGAAACATTTTTATATATGTGAATAACGAGACAAATAACATATAAATGTTTATATTAAGGATTGAATAAGAGATAAACACTGATTTTATCATCTTATACATGTACGTGTCTCTTTATCTTATAGATAAGAATATCTTACTACTGCTTTTTATGAAGGGACAATTATAATCTATTTAAATTGTTTACTAATATATAAACTATGGTAGAACACAAACAATATTAAATGGTTTAGATTTCTTTGCATTAATTACACTCTTATGCTATATGTTGAAACATTTAATTGTTATATAATATATAGTCATTGGTATAATTCATAACGATTATAACCGAAACATTTATTTATTATTTTATTATTTAATTTTAAATTATTTCGAATAATTGTGTTATCTATTTCAACATATACCTAATATTCTGTGACTAATGCATCACCTAGAAAAGGACAAATTATTTCTATTATTATTATTAAAGTTTCTCACAAGGTCGCAACAGAAAAACTTCATGCCAAGATCAGTAAAGCAACTCGAGGACGACTGCATCCTCACCAAATGCAGCAACTTCTACTACTTCAACGGAAGGAGTAGCCAGAGAAAAAACAAAATTCTATAATTGTTATATTTGCAACTAACAACTATATATATCTGCATGCAATTTGCTTCCACATATCTCTACTTTCAGGAGAAAAGAAAAAGAATCCAAAAGGGGAATAATATTTCCATATTACAGTATGAATAAAGCTAGGCAGTTCCTTCAATAACATATGTTCAACCATTCGGCCTCCCAAATACTATGCCATTCGGCATCACAATGCATATGACAGGAGCATGCAGTCTTATCCACAAAACCCAGGGAACGCAACCCCTGGTCATAAACTGAGTGGTGAGGTTCTACACAGACTCACTCTCGTCCTAAACCGAGCGATGAGGTTCTACACGGACTCACTCTCGTCCTACACCGAGCGGTGAGGTTCTACACGGACTCACTCTCGTCCTAAACCGAGCGGTGAGGTTCTACACGGACTCACTCTCGTCCTAAACCGAGCGGTGAGGTTCTACACGGACTCACTCTCGTCCTAAACCGAGCGGTGAGGTTCTACACGGACTCACTCTCGTCCTAAACCGAGCGGTGAGGTTCTACATTGACTCACTCTCGTCCTAAACCGAGCGGTGAGGTTCTACACGGACTCACTCTCGTCCTAAACCGAGCGGTGAGGTTCTACACTAACTCACTCTCGTCCTAAACAGAACGGTGAGGTTCTACATGGACTCACTCTCGTCCTAAACCGAGCGGTGAGGTTCTACACGGACTCACTCTCGTCCTAAACCAAGCGGTGGGGTTCTACACGGACTCACTCTCGTCCTAAACCGAGCGGTGGGGAACGTTCTCTGTGAACGCTCACTCTCGTCCTCAACTGAAACAGTCACAGGTGTTCAATCTTTCGGTCATCTACAAAGCGATGACTAAAAGCAGCTTCCCTCAAACTCATAAGTCCTATAGTTAATCATGGCTAAAGCCGAACGATTAACTCGGACTTGGGGGTATAATGTACAGTATGATATCAAGGTCGAGCGGTTACGATATATCTTATTAAAGATATAAAATAATCAAGAATATCTTATTAAAGATATTGATAAGTAGAAGATAAAATAATAAAGAATATCTATTTAAAGATATTCAGCAACTAACTAGATTTTCAGGTAAGTTTGTTTATATTATATTTTGTTTATATTTTATTCTGTTTATATTTTATTGGGCTTATATCAGTTCAAGGTCCATGAGACAAATTATAAATAGAGAGTCAGAGTCACAAGCCAGGGACTTCCAATCACCTTCTGATCACCTTCAAATCACTCTCCAATCACATTCAGAAATATTCTAAGTGATCATAAAATCATTAAATACTCAATTATGAACTGAGGTTCATCAAACCGCTCCTAACTTGAGCGTCGGAGTGCCATTGCAGGTACCTCCCCCCTGGGTCAAAACTTGAAGATCACCGAACGATCAAGGATGAAGGAAAGTGAGCGGTCAAGATCCAGGAAAAGCGAGCAATCCGATCAGTCCAAGCGTCAGAAAGCGGGAAAGCCACATCAGCCAGATTAGTCTTTCGGTCCACAAAATATCTACCAAAATATATATATATTACACTATAAAATAACATAACATGTCTTGTTTTCCCGCAGGAAAAAAACTAAATGATACACTTTTAAAGAATAACGTTGCTGGGAAAAACATAACGTTATTGATTACACAATTAGATGTGTTTAGTTAGTGTCTACATAATGTTATTGAAGTTTGATGACACTATCTTTTTTTATGAAGTTTTTGGTTTTGGATTGAGATGAATGATGAATTAAGCCCAGGGTAGTTATAAATAAATGAATTTAAAGTGTAGGTAGTAAAATATAAAACAATCAAGTTTTGTCACAACTTTTTAGAATTTTTGTAATGAGAATAGTTTTAGAAATTTATTTTTAATTTTTATTATAATATTGATATAGATTTCATGTAATTTTAGTCTCTATAATTATTTATTTATTTTAATTATGATATTGATACAGATCAGATACCAACAAATGTAATAATTATTACTGGGAAAGAATTAAATCCAAACAAAATGGATATTCTCTTGTCAACATTTCATATTAAGATTTGTCAATAACTTACTTTAAAAAAAATAAAAAACTTAAAAATAAAGCATTACACTTTCATGTCCACTTTAACAAAAAATAATTTTCTAAAAGTATGCTTTTCTAAAAACAATTTAAATACATAATATTTTAAGTTTTATAGTGAATACTTATGTTGTTATATTTTGGTACGAATTATTCATGTTTTTAGTCCTTATACTATGGAGTGGTTTTGGTTTTAGTCCCTCTTTTAAAGTAAGGTACATTTTAGTCCTCCATCTTAAGGAAACTTTGATTTTAGTCCTCCAAAACTAACACCATTAAAAATCTGGTGAGCTGGCTAACGTCTAGCCACGTGTCGTTTGCTACGTTGGTATTTTTTGTTGCCCAAGAGGTCATCCGTTGTTTCTTCTAGGTCTCCACCGCCGTTCTCTCATTCACAATCGACGAAGATGACGCCTCAAACACTGCAAGGGGCTCCTTCACTATTAAAACATGGGCCAACCCATTTTTCATACGAGAGGCCCAATTGGTTTGGAGGCCCGCAAGTGAGATAAAGTGTCTCTGGGAAAAGTGGGTGGCAAAGTTGTTGTCTTCAACACGACAATCAAGAAGAAAAGGCTTCCAAACACCAGAGAACTGAGTGGAGCGGTGGTCTGCAAAGCGGTGGAGGAATAGCTGTCCGAGAAAGAAGCGAAACGCAGTCGGTACAGAAGCTTCACGCAGGTAAGAAAGAAAAATACTCTTATTTTATTAATCTGTGTAAATCATCTTAAAGATGTCTGTGTATTTTGTAACTTAGTGAGAAAAGAGAGAAAGAGCTCTATTTATAGAACTCTTGGGAAAATTAACAGTAAACTAAAAACCAAACAGAAATAGAAACCCGATTACTGTCACAAGACGGTAATCTTACAAAACAATAAAACCCAATAGCCTCCCCTCAAGATGGATGGTGTATGCTCACCATTCCAAGCTTGGGAACTATGAACTTGAACCGAACACGGTGAGGAAATTTTGTGAAAACGTCAGCAAGCTGCTCGTCAGATCGGACCGGGAGAAGCCATAAGAGGTTGACCTGTATCTTTTCACGGACGACATGACAATCAAGCTCTATGTGCTTGGTTCTCTCGTGAAAGCTCTGGTTGTGAGCTATGTGTCTCGCCGACTTTTTGTCGCAATCCAGAACAGGAGTTCCTCCTTGCTGAACACATAGATCTTGTAGGAGATAATGAAGCCATTGTATCTCACATACAGTGGCTGCTAGGGCACGGTATTCAACTTCAGTGGAAGATCTTGAAACGGTACTTTGCTTTTTGGATTTCCAGGAAATGAGGGATGATCCAAGGAAAACACAGAACCCTGTAGTGGACCTCCTAGTATTTGGGCATGTTGCCCAATCTGAGTCACTAAACGCCTTTAGGTGAATGGGAAAGTCAGCTCCAAAAAATAATCCTTCCGAAGGCTTAGACTTCAAGTACCTGAGAACATGTTGCACAGCCCGCAAGTGATAATTAGTGGGAGATTTCATAAACTGACTCAAAAGATTAATAGAAAAGCATAAATCGGGTCTGGTATTAGTGAGATATAACAACTTTCCTATTAATCTCCGATAGGATCCAGGGTCATCTAAGTAACTGTCTTCCTTGTACAGTGAGCTCGTGTCACTTAAGAAGGGGGTAGAGCAAGGTTTGCACCCCAACATTCCAGTTTCTCTAAGAATGTCTAGTGCATATTTTCTCTGGCATAAATGAATCCCCTTTTTCGATCTGGCCACCTCCAATCCTAGGAAGTATTTAAGTTCTCACAGGTTCTTTATGTGGAATTTATTGTCCAATAGAGCTTTTATGTGATCGATCTCAGACATAGAATTTCCAGCAAGTATAATGTCATCAACATAGATAAGTAAGGCAGTAAAATCTGCAGAAGTTCTTTTCATAAAAGAGAATGGTTAGATTTTGATTGAACATAGCCAACAGAAATAAGAAAGGATGACAATTTCTCAAACCATTGCCTGTTGGCCTGTTTTAGACCATATAGGGATTTAGTAAGCCTGCAAACCTGGCCCTCTTGACAAACATTTAGACCAGGTGGTGGTTCCATATAGACCTCTTCATTTAGGTCTCCATGCAGAAAAGCGTTGTCCACATCCAGCTGATGTAGGAACCAATTATTAGAGGCTACAAGAGCGATAAGTAGCCTAACAGTAGTGAGTTTAGCAACAGGTGAAAAAGTGTCCAAATAATCTATCCCTTCTTGTTGAGTGTATCATTTTGCTACCAGGCGAGCTTTATGTCTCTCTATACTACCATCAGCTTTGTATTTGATTTTATATACCCATCTACAACCAATGGGTTTCTTTCCTTGAGGTAGTTGTGTTAAGTACCAAGTACTGTTGTTTTGTAAGGCCCTGATCTCTTTCTGCATAGCTTCTGTCCACTCTCTTGAGCATTTGGCCTCAGTGTAAGATTGAGGTTCATTGTTTACAGTGACAGCCATAGTATACTTCAAGTGCTTCTCTGTCAAAGAATCATAAGACAAGAAATCAGAGATGGGATAAGGGTTTTAGAATTATTTCTTATAAACAAGGATTAATTAACCTGATGCACATAATCGTCTAGATATTTTGGGGTCCTTCTAATTCTGTTGGGTCTCCTGGAGCCATGACTTTCCTCATCATTCACAGTGTTGCCGCTGTCGTTGTTGTCACTGACAGGCTGCTGTATTTCTCTTTCGTTTGTATCCATCTCATCATGATCTTCATAGTTAGCAGAGCTATTATCGGCACGTTGTACTTCCCTTTCATTGATATTCGCCTCAGTATGGTCCTCATAGTCGACAAAGTCATGATATCTTAGGACATTATCGAGAGAAGTGGCCCTATCAGCTTCTCTGTCAACTAATGCTCTGCGGTCATGCCTGTTTTTATAAGGGAAAACGTCTTCATAGAAGACAACATTCCTGCTAATGAAAAGCTCTTTAATATTGATATCAAGAACAATGTAGCCTTTGACACCACCCTTGTAACTGAGAAAAACTCCTTTTCTAGCTCTCGGATCAAGTTTATTCCTGTTGTTTTCAAGTGTGGAAGAAAAACATAGGCACCCAAACACTTTAAGATTTAAGTAAGTAGGGGGAACATTATAGATAAGTTCATAAGGGGTTTTATTGTTTATGACAGGAGAAGGTAATCTATTTATTAGGTAAACCGCATGACTAACAGCGTATGACCAATAAGCATTTGGCAAATTGGCCTGGAAAAGAAGACCACGGGTCACATTCAGAATATGCTGATGCTTCCTTTCAACAACAGAGTTTTGCTCAGGAGTTTCAACACAATTCTTTTGGTGATTTATGCCATACAAGGCATACATGTTCATACAATTAAATTCAACTCCATTGTCAGTCCTAATAGTCTTAATCATTTTACCAAACTGATTTTTAATTTTGACAATAAAATTTTGCTACAGATTCCTTGTTTGACCTTTATTATTCATTAGAAATATCCAAGTATGTCTACTATAGTCATCTACTATAGTAAGAAAATACTTATGACCGTGAACAGAACAAGTTGAAAGGGGACCCATATATCACAGTGGATAATTTCAAAGCATTCAGTAGTCATAGATTTACTCTTAGGAAAAGACAGTTTTCGTTGTTTAGCATAGTGGCAAGTCTCACAAACAATATCAGGCTCAATTTTCACATAAGGAAACCATTCAGACATTTGTTGCATAGTTTTGTGTCCAAGATGGCCTAACCTATGGTGTCACAGATTTACATCAATGTGTTCATAAGAAAAAGCAGAATTGGAAATGAAATTCTGGTCAGGACTAGGACAGCCTTGTAGGTAATAGAGTCCTTTGTAGAGATTAGCATACCCAATCATCTTCCCTGTAGAACTCTCCTTTATCTGACAAATCTCAGAAAAAAATATTAGACTGCAATTCAAGTCCTTGATGAGACTTTGAACAGAGATGAGATTAAAACAAAAATCAGGGATATATAGAACATTAAAGAGAACAAATTTTTCAGAAAATTGAACTGTCCCTGCATGTTGAGCAGTGACAATAGCATTGTTTGGCATTCTAATAGAGATGGGCCTGATTTTATGAAAAGGGATAAAATTTCTTAAATTATGGGTCACATGATCTGTGGCCCCTGTGTCAAGAATTCAGGAAGATATACCTTGCTTATCACTTGGGTTGTCTCTTTGCATCTGGCTCACCTTGTGTGTGAGTTCATCAACCTTCTCTATCATTTTGAGAAGTTTTTGCATTTGTTCAGGGGTAAGAGAGTTGAGGGCGGCACTAGTGCTGGCTTGATGAGTTATCTGGTTATTTTTTGGGCCAGTGCTGTTTTGACAGGCGTTAACCGAGCCCCAGTCTCCCTTCCTATCTTGGTTACTGTCAGCCTTTTTATACCAAGGTGGATAACCATGCTTGGAATAACATTCATCCATAGTGTGATTCATCTTTTTGCAGTAGGAGCATTGTTTTTCATAGTTAGGGTTCCTTCCCCTTCCTCTTCCTTGACCACGTGGGACAATTCCACGTCCTTGTCCTCTCCATGTCTGATTGTTATTTCTGTCCGCAGCATTGGCTAGAATCCTGGTTTCAGCGGTTTGTTTATGACAGGTACCATTGAAGTCTTGTCTTTCTTGCCTTTCTTGTTGCATGATGAGTGAGAAAACCTTGTTGATATTAGGAAGGGGTTCCATCAAAAGTATTTGAGTTCTGACAGTACTGTATGTGTCGTTTAGACCCTTCAAGAAACATAGTATGTGTTTCATTTCTCTATACTTTAGAGAAATCTTTGAAAGCTCACAGCCACAAGGGGTCTTACAGATACAAGTGGGTATGGGTCTAAGTGACTCCAATTCCTCCAAAGAACCTTCAGATCGGTGAAGAATTGACTCACGCCTCTTTCACCTTGTTTTATTGAGTGAATGTCTTGAAGCAAATATGAGATTTTAAAGTAGTCTCCCTTAGAAAACCTTTCTTTCAATTCGTCCCATAACTCCTTTGCTTCTTCCACATATATAACGCTTTCTGCAATTTGTGGAGAAAGGGTCTTTATGATCCAAGAGAGGACCATCATGTTGCATTTTTCCCAGGCATCGAACAGAGCCTCATTCCTTGGAGGTTTCACTATTGACCCATCAACGAATTTGACCTTATTTTTTGAGAGAAGCGCCCTCTTCATGCTTCTGCTCCAAGAGGAATAATTGTTTTCATTCAGAATTTGAGAGATGAGAGAAATGTCGGGAGTCTCCCCAGGGTGTAGATAGAACGGACTGGAAGGATTGGTAGATTGATCCACTGATGAATTGGTAGTGCTAGCAATTTCACCCATTTTGGTAGGTAGCAAGAACGAGCCAAGAACGAGTCAAGAAAACGATCAAGATAGTAGCAAGAACAGAAACAAAGGCAGCGGAAACAGAGCAGGTATTAAACCTGCTCTGATACCATATTAAAACATGGGCCAACCCATTTTTCATACGAGAGGCCCAATTGGTTTGGAGGCCCGCGAGTGAGATAAAGTGTCTCTGGGAAAAGTGGGTGGCAGAGTTGCTGTCTTCAACACGACGATCAAGAAGCAAAGGCTTCCAGACGCTTCCAAACACCAGAGAAATGAGTGGAGTGGTGGTCTGCAAAGCGATGGAGGAACAACTGTCCGAGAGAGAAGCGAAACGCAGTCGGTACAGAAGCTTCACGCAGGTAAGAAAGAAAAATACTCTTATTTTATTAATCTGTGTAAATCATCTGAAAGATGTCTGTGTATTTTGTAACTTAGTGAGAAAAGAGAGAAAGAGCTCTATTTATAGAACTCTTGGGAAAACTAACAGTAAACTAAAAACCAAACAGAAATAGAAACCCGATTACTGTCACAGGACGGTAATCTTACAAAACAATAAAACCCAATATTCACGGCGAAGAAGGAGATGTTGGAGAAGAAGTGGAGGAGAGGGCAACGAAAAATACCAATGTGGCAAACGACACGTGGCTAGACGTTAGCCAGCTCACCAGATTTTTAACAGTGTTAGTTTTTGAGGACTAAAATCAAAGTTTCCTTACTTTGAAAGAGGGACTAAAACCAAAATTACTCTAAAGTATAGGAACTAAAAACATATTTAACCCATAGATAAATGATATGACAATTTGATAATCAATAATATAATAACGATATTGGATTATATTTTTCTTTATTTTTAATTTTTAAAATATTAAATTAAAATTAAATAAATAATAAGTGGTTTATAAAAGGAAGATTGAGATTTTTAATTTTGTTTTCCTTCTATCATCTGTTGACTTTATTTATATTGGTGAAAACGTAGCTGGTATTTTATCTGTGTTTGTCCTATTGTGTTATTTTATTTTATAAATTTCAATATATTAACTATAATGAGATAAATTTATAAATAATGATCTGATGCATAATTTAATGGTTTACCAGCTCATTTATTCAGTGTCTCGCATTCAATTAAATATGTCTTCGTATATTAAAATTTTCAAAATTATATATATATATATATATATATATATATATATATGATGGAATAAAATATATTATATAGAATTATTTGATTGTGAAAACCGCGTAAACAATCCACATGTTTTATGCATCTTCTCTTGACAACAATAAGTGCATTTGGCCGTTATAATATTCAAAGATCTTTTCTATGTAACTATTATCATATACAAACCCCCTAAAAGGTCTTCATTATGTTAAGGATTCATTGTTATATTGTACTAACATGTAAGTTATTGGGATTTTAAAATATTAAAATAAAACAACACAATTTATATAGATATAGATGAAATTGGAGAATTCTGATAACCTTTTTCTTTTCACATCCTCCTATCAACAGTCACGTTAGGTCTAATTTCTTATCTTTTTTATTTACTCTTCTCTTCTAATCTCAAAGCCTACAACCATTTGTCACGATGTGATACAAAAATGAAAAAAGAATTGTTAGTATAGAAAATACTATAGTTTTAAAATATAATTAAAGATAAAATAATACTTTATCTAAACTAAGACAATATATAGAAAATACTTTATCTAAATTAATTTAATGTGTAACTAAATTATGTGAAAAATGTTTAAAAGATTCATTTTACTTTGCATAATCTCAATGTTGGACTGTTTTTATTGGTGAAAGTAGATATAACAGTTTGTTGATGCTTATCATATCCCTTTATGATACTAACAAATAATCATTGCAACGTGCTTAGGCAACTTTTATTGATGTTAGAAGTGAATGAATTGTATTCATTATTTTAATTCCGTCAAAAAGCCCAATCAATTCCTTTATTATAATCAATATTTTTTTATTTATTTAAGTTGTCATACCCATTCTCGAAGACTCTCTCACGCTATTAAAAGATATTCTCCAATAAGGTTACGCCACGCGTCCAAGATAAATGGTTTGGCCCAATCGCGAAGAAGCCGTGACGCTACTCTCGCTGGATCACTAAATTAATTGCAGGGTATAGAATTAGGTTTGTTAAATATAAATAAGAGGGGTAAATAAAGGAAACCGTGTTTCACTAGGATCGCACATTCACACACACGCGAGTAAATAAGGTTGGAGAGGGCGCTGCCGGAGGAATACCGTCTTTCATTTTTCCGGCCATCTCTTGTTTCTTCCACCAGTCGGCGATCCCCTTTCTCTGACACCAAACATGGTAATTCATTCTCTAGTGCCTCTTCTTTCGTTCACTTTCATCCTATCCATTTAGATCTAGTAGTTTCCCTACGTTCTTTTTCCGGTGCCGACATTGTTTTTATTTTTTCTCTCTCGTATATGTAATTTCTGATTTATCCTGTTTTTAGTTATAGAAAAAGAAATCAGAATTCAATTTCAATTTACGCAATTATCAAGTTTGCACATTAAAATCAGAAATTTGTTCAACTTATTATTTTATGATCATAATTTTGTTAACCTAGGGTTCTTATTGTTATTTGATTATTATTGATCCGTCGAATTAATTACGACATTTTCTGGTTATTAATTACCGGTGATTGTGGAGTTTCGTTAGCTTTTGGACCTGATCTGGTGCCATCCAAATCCAAATCCAATCGTGCCTTACCTCCTTGTGTTATGCTATGCTATGCAACTCGTGTCGATTGATTTTGTTTGTTTGATTTTTGAATTGTCAATTGAAATCGAAATCTGGAATTTGTGGTTTCGTGTAGACGACATCAAGGCGCTTTGCTGACAGGAAAGTGGAGAAGTTTGAGAAGAACATTACCAAAAGAGGATTTGTGCCGGACACAACCTCTAAAAAGGGAAAAGACTATCCTGTTGGTCCACTGCTGCTGGGTTTCTTCGTCTTTGTTGTCATTGGCTCATGTAAGACTATCATTTCACCATCCTCTTGATTATTCGTTTCTTTCGCTGATTATGGTTTTCTATTACGTTTTTCACTTTTAATTACGAAAACATGTGATTCGCGTAACTGATCTCACCTGGTAGGATAAGTCTTTGTTGTTTGTGTTTTAATTACAAAATGCATTATATTGTTTTAAATTTGCTTTGTTTTTCAAAGTTTGTGGAGGAATCAGTAAAAAAACCCTTTATTGTTTTTTGCGTTTAATATACTTTTGAAAATAGAAAATAATTGTTTTTTTTTTTTCTTACGGAAAGGGAAAACATGATAATACTCATAAATTCATAATGTGAAAACATAAGCACATGATAATAATCGTAATACGAAAACATTAACATTTTCTGAAGCCTGAAGTTTGTCTCTATTCCTGTCATGGGGATGTATAGATTTGTTGTTGACGGAACATATTTGGCATATCTAAGAGTTGGATTAGGATCTTTTTATGTCATTGAGTGCAGCTATTTGTTTATGATAACAAATGTTTCATAACTTATCAGGTATATCATTACACAAGAATATTAGCGAAAGCAATCATAATATTGCTTTTTTTGGCAAATGATAGGTGATATATGCCTTTCCACCAAATGTTGGTGGTTAACAGTAATTCTTATGCCTTTATAGTCACAGGACTTGTATAGCTATCTAACTTTGGCATGGAACCCTGAAGTGAAGAGGGTATACTTTCGGTGCCACAAAAATTTTGAAAAAAATTGGATTGCAATACTTATTGTTGAATCAAAATGTGGAGGCTTGTAATTGATTCGTTTGTATTTAATGCGTGCAAGTCGGTCGCTTGGGCTAAGGTTTTAAATATATCTCGCTAAGTATTATATGATATCTCCAAAGGAGTTTTTTAGATTGTAATTACCTTTCTTCCCATTTGCATTTTCAGTCATATTCTGTCGAGTTCCATTAACTTATGTGTTCACTTTTTCTGGTACAGCTCTCTTCCAGATTATCAGAACAGCAACAAGTGGAGGCATGGCTTAATGGAGAGCTTTGTTTTGGATTGTGTCATCTTCTCTTTCTTAGCCTCGTAGAAAATGCCAATACTTCCCTACATCTAATGTACTTGTACAAGACCCAGTTCCTGTTCATGTTTTGATGAACTTTAAGAATTTTTAATTTAAGTTACAACTATAGTTCGTCTTGTTTTTAATTCTTCCTATAGAAGGGAATACGAGAGTTAATTCCTTACACGCTTGGGCGGGTTGGTATGAATGGTTTTTAATAGTTGGCTATGAATTTTGAAGTGTTATGGTGCATGCAACACTCGGAAAGGTTCAAAAAGAAGATATATGATATCACTAAATCATTTAACATTCAACAAAAGTTTATTACGCTTTCAGTAGATTCTCTCTAGGGCTTGTTTGTATTCCAACGCCAACATGCTACATTCCTTTAGTGTTTTGAGAGCAGAGCCTCAGACGGTAAGGAAACTTCTGTGCAACAAGGCCAACAATAGTGGCGGAGTTCAATAGTCTGAATTATTAGTATGGTTCATTAATAATAATGTTAGGTTTCTTTTACTTGCTCCAGAAAGGAACTATTTTACTTTTAAAATACATATAATTTCTTTTCAATTTATGCCAATTTTTTTTTAATCCTCGGGCCATAACCTAAAATATTGAAAGATACACAACCTTTCGACTAGTGAAATACAGTAATCAAACATATAGATTATATGTATTATTCTACTGAACAATGATAAGCGGTTGTTGGTTCTTTATTCCCACGATTTTTAAATAGACAACTATCGTAAACAGTAAAATAATAATGACCTTTAACTTAATATACACTACATCGATGCGTAGATGGGGAGAGGCATCCAAAATTGAAATCCCAGCTTCTAACCGTGACAAGCTGGAAGGAGAGTGAGAAAAGCTACACGTGTGTAACAAAGATCCCACATTTTGGAGACAGATTTGTGTAAAAGTACATGTTATAATAGACTGCAAGAGCAAAGTATGAGGTGCCTAGTGACACCGGGGTAACCCATGGTTATAGTCCCTGTGAAGGGAGTGCCCAGGTTGAGAACGTTCGAGGATCTATCTTAATATGCCATTCCCCCTGCCTTCGTAGGCTTCAATTCTGAATTGCGCCAGCTCCAGTTTGGACCTTTCAGCTAGAAATCATGATTGATCTAACAGAAATTAAACTTTCATATACAGAAAAAAAAAAAAAAAAAAAAAAAAGTCATGAAAGCCAGGTGATCGAAGTGCATGTTTGAGAGTACGATACAAACCCGTATCGTTTTCCATCTGCTTTGTTAACCAGCAATGAACATTATCAATCCTACATCAGCGTTAACCGCCGGTAAATTGCAAGGAACCTCATGATTCAAGGGAAATATTCTCAGGCCATTTCTGCTGTATTATACAAAGCTTAAATCAAGCCGAAGCACTGAGGCATGGATAGAATGCAGTACCATGTGCTATCCATTGCCGTTTTCTTCCACGTGGAACCACACACCCAGGAACCTTCACCCATTCCTTAGTTGCTATGTTGTATGTAACCAATCGATTCATTTGTCTTGATCTCAATGATAACAAGAGCAAGCCTTTGTTTCCCAAGCACTTCATTCTAACGTGCTTCCCATAAAAGTCCAAGCACCATACGTTTGGCATTCTGTCAACCTCCTTCCACAAGAAAGTCATCTTCTGCAGCTCCCATATGCATATACAGGTGGCTGCATTCTTTGTGAGCAACCCCACAAGCAATATCCGACCATCACACTCAGCCAGTGTGTGGTCGCTCAGATGCAATGGCGCTGGGATTATGTACTGCACCCAAACCCCAGTTGCCATATTATAGGAAACAATCCCTTCAGGATCTGAATGCATGAAGTAAAGGGTGCTGTCAATAGAAATCGCTTGTGACCTAAAATTGAGAGATAGCGGCAGCTTAATATCTGCCGGCATGTTTCTTGGATAGCTCCATGACTTTGTTATCGAGTCATAAATTTCATATTCTCCATCACAACCCACCAACAGGATCCTGTAGACAGCACCAGTTGAGTTCTTATCTACTGTCATTCCTACAGCAGCGCGAGACCCAACCCTTACTGAACAAGATGGTAACTCATTTAAGGATTGAATCAATGGGTTACAAACATATAAAGTTTGACCATATACGTCAAAAAAGCAAACTAAACCCCCTGCAGAAGCCACTGGCAAAACTATCAACTCTGCAGGCAGTGCTGATGTAGTGGGATGGTACCACTTCTTCATAGATGGGTCATACATGGCTGCAGAATTTGTATGTTCATGAGTAACAGTGTAAAACCATGGGTTCGCTTGTCGGACTTGAGCACAATGCTGAGAAAAACTTTGAGAACTCAGCAAGGAATTCCATCGCTGGCATACAGTGCGGAAGCGGAAAAATGTTGCAATTGGAAGTCGTGCAATCACAGGCTCAAATAGATCCTCCGGCAAATCTTTCCAAATTTGTTGTTCCATAGCTTCATCGCTGGAGGACCTCCCAGATGATTTTCCTCGGCTCCTGTCTCTTCGAGACTTCTTAGACGCATGCTTTAGAGGCTCCATCTTCCTGAAACTTCCAGACTCTGGAACAGACTTGCCAGCTGCCATTACAGGGCCACAGAAATCATCTACGAAGTATCAACGCCATAGAAGGACCATCTGCGAAAAGGATGATCGAAGATATTCATATACTTCATTCCATTGAATTGTAGAATGAAGATGTATAAAAAGACAAACATGATTCATAGGAAAATTTGAATCATACTATAAAATTAATGCAAGATTTATATTCTGCTCCAAGTTAAGACTGACCCTTTCAAGGATCAGGAAGATACCTGATTAAATCAACTTAAACACATAAGCAACCCAAGGAGTTAAGTTACAAATACAAAGCTTTTCCTTTGTATAACACAGAATCATGACATGTTGTTTAGCCAATAATGGTAGTCACTTGGTTAGAATAGACATTTTAAGCATAAATGTTGACATGAATATATCGGATGAGATAGTGAAACCGAACAAATACGGTGTCTTTGGGAGTGAGGTTTTGGAGCAAAACGGAAGGAGAGGGGGGAATTAAGAGTGTCATATAAAGTTATAAAAAAAAAAATATCTGGACATTAGATCAATGTTAATTCGTTATTCTATTTCATGTATTTCCAAAAAATATCAAATCAGAGCATATTTATTGGAAATGACAATTTTGCCCTTTCCTTTTAAAACTCGGTTCTAAAACATACCCATAGAGATTAGGGATTCTGAGTAGCCATAAGATGAGTAAGTCAAAAATGGGCATTTCGGAGTGTTATCTTTGCAAGGATTACTAAAGACCAAGTTTGATGTAAATCCATTGAACCAATGTTCCTATCTCTTGCTGAGAACAAGAAACCAGGCTTTATAAAAACAGAGAACCAAGGTGTTTTATCCCTTCGTAAGATGCATCCTTCACAATGCTTACAATCAGAAAAGTACAATCAATATTTTACACTGTGAATAACACACCCAGAGAAATTCGAGTGTGGAAGTGGGCATCTTAAATGTACAAGAACTATGAAATTGTAGCAATCAATTTTCTCGATGACAAAAAGAAACATACAACAAGCAATAGCCAAGTAACAAGTCATGTTCACAAGTATGACAATTTGATGTAGCAACAACACACGCACACGCACACAAAAACAACAAACATAAAATCTAACACCTAGGTTATGTTGGATGAAGCGTACTGTGAATGATTGGACATGACAGAGCATAAAGAAAGAGTAAGCAAAGGCGGTTAAGAAATAAAAGATTATTAACTTGGCATGGTTAATGAAGAAAAGAGATTGAAAGAAAGAGAAAAGAAAGAAAGGTAAAAAAGAGCAGAGAAACAGGGGAAGGAGGAAAAAAAGCATAGATTTTTTTGAAAGGGTGAAGAAAAAATGCATTGAGAGTAGATCTAGGAGAAAGGAGAAGACCTGGGGAGTTGTCGAGAGAGTGTAGGGTGAGTGTGTTGGTGAGGTTGAAGGGTAAAAGAAGGTGAGAGTGTGTGAGAGAAATGGTGATGGTGAAGGTGAGTGATGAGTATGGCATGGCCCTCTTCTTCATCTTCTTCCATACCCCAACTCAATTCTCCTTTGTGTAAAGACCCCTTTCTCTCTCTCCTTCTTACCCGCTCTTCATTTTCCACGTTGCCTATCACAGAACGGGGTTTTGCCCACGCACCCGTGCGCTACTTACCTTTTGGGCTTCTTTCTCTTTATTAAAAAGAGATTTAGAGATTAAAAAAATAATAAATATTTTTAAGTTTACAAATAAATTTTTTATAGAATTAATTTTAAAAATAATTTATAGATTTATAAATTTAAAAATATTTATAGAAAATAGAAATATTAGATTTTATAAGAATAAAAAAGATAAAATATGTGTAGAAATACAATAGATTATCTAAAAGTATAAATGATATATAGAAATATGTAAAGTTGACTCGTTAAAATTACAAATTAATGTATAAATATATTGATATAATGTGTATTGTGAGACTTTTAATTAATGCATTGACAAACTCGTGCAATATGTATTCTTAGATTTGTCTAATCAGTATATGAATATACTCGTCTGATGTGTATTGTTAAACTTATATATGGACAAACTTGTATAGTGTATACTACAATACTCGTCTAATCATATAACGGATAGAGTCGTTTAATGTGTATTAATAGATTCATCTTATATGTATATGATCCGACTCGCCTAAAGTATATTGTTAAATACGTCTAATCAATGTATGGGCAAATTCGTTTAATGAGTATTGCAGACTCGTTTAATTAATGTATGGACATATTCTTATAATGTGTATTCTTAAACTCATTTAATTAATGTATAAAATAACTCATCTAATATTTGTTGCTATACTCATCGAATTAGTATATAGACAAACTCGTCTAATGTGTATTGCTAGATATATATATATATTTTGTATTATACTCATTTATTCAATGTATGAATAAGCTTATCTACTGTGTTGCAAGAATAATCTAATAAGTTAATGAATGGACTCGTCTAAGGTGTATTAGTAAGCTCGTCTAATGTGTATTACTAAAATTGTTTAATCAATACATTAACAAACTCATATAATGTTTTTTGCTTTGCTCATCTAATCAAAATATGTTCTTTTAGAATAATTTTTGTTATACTTGTCTAATCAACTTATGAAATAACTTATCTAATATATTTCTTTTGTTAAACTCATCCAATTATTTATGTATTGTCTCATATAGTTTTTTTTTTGTTATATTCTTCTAATCAAATGTATGGAAATTTTTTTTTGATGTGTATTATTATAGTTGTTTGATCAATACATAGACAAACTCACATAATATGGTATTGTTAGACTTGTTTAATTAGTATACAGACACACTCTATAATGTGTATTGTTATACTTATCTAATCATTGTATATTTAGACTCATGTAATGTGTATTGTAAGACTTGTCTAATCAGTAAGTGGACAAACTCGTCTAATGTGTATAAATAAACTTGTATAATCTATGTATAGACAAACTTAAATAATGTATAATGCTAGACTTATCTAATCCGTATATAGACATACTCGTCTAGTGATTGTTGCTAAAGTTGTTTAATAGTGTACAGAATAATTGTCCAATCAATTGTATGTGTATGCTCATTTAATGTGTATTGTAAGACGTGTGTAACTAGTAAATGGACAAACTCATCTAATGTGTATTATAGACTTGTATAATTTGCACATGAACAATAAACTTGTGCAATGTATATTGTCTGACTTGTATTATAATTGTATGGACCGACTTGTTTATTGTTTATTGCTAGACTTGTTTAATTAGTTCATGAACAAACTCATCTAATGGGTATTCCTATGCTTATGTCTAATCAATGTGTGGAATGATTCACATAATGTCTTTTGCTATGCTCGATTGTATATTGTTAAACTTGTCTAATCAGTGCATCGACAAACTTATTTAATATTTTTTTGTTATACTCATCTAGTTAATGTTGAACAAACCTTTTTATTGTGTATTTAGACAAGTCTAATGGTTTTTGTTATGCTTGTCTAATCAATCTATGTATAAACTCATCTAATATGTATATTGTTATACTTGATGTTTTCTACTATATTTGTCTAGTGTTTAGACTTGTTTAATCAATATATGTCTAATATATATTTTTTTGACTCAACTGATGACAATATAAATAAATTTGTAATATATTTTAAAATTTTGCTAATTTTTATTTTTTGTTTTGATTTGACTAAAGTCTTAAAATCTATATTTTTGAAATTGAAAATAGTAAAAAGTGAATTCAAAGTATATAAAACAAAATTTATAATATTAAAAAGTATAAGTTTTTTTTATTACAAGTGTATTTTAAATCTTTGAAATGAATTATTAAGTACAATATATTAATTTATTTTATTTATATAATATAATAATATAATAATATCATAAGATAATTCAAACTTTATATATAATTGATATTTTAGTATTAATACGAAAATTTTAAATTTAAAAAACTAATAGTTTTATTTAAAACCAAAATAATAAATTTATTAAATATTATAATTGAAATGTCTAATCTAATTTTATGATAAATCAATTTAGAAACCAATTGAATGGATCAAACAGTAAAATAACTCGTTAATGTGATAATGTAAACAATTTGTATTATATATATATATATATATATATATATATATATATATATATATATATATATATATATATATATATATTATTTTTAAAATAACATTATCTTAAGAAATAAAAATAAAACATATTTTTTTAAATTTAATTTTATTGATGATCAAGTAATTATAAGTCATAAAAAGATAAAATTAAAATAAAAAAATGATATAAAAAAATAATATTTTAAATATAAATTACTTTTTAATAATTTATTAAATGATCAATTTAGAAATTATAAAAAAGTTAAAAATATTAAATAATTAAAAAATTAATTTTTGAGACACTTGCCAATAGAATAAACTTGATGAATAAAATAAATTTTATTATAATATATTACATTAGTGTAAAAAATGAGTCTTTAACGGTTGTACTGTCAATAAAGTAGATTTTTAAAATAATTAAGGCAAAGGTAACAAAATTTATAAAAAGAATGACAATTTCTGTAGAAGAAAATATTTATACTAACCAATTTATTCTGATGTATTCATAAGTCCCCCGTCCATAAGAAATTTATTGCCATTACTTCAATATAAATATATATATGAGTTTGCTTTTATGAGACGGTTAAATTACATATAGAGTTAGTTTATTTTGTTGGAGGCAGGCACGCAGGCAGAAGGGATAATTGATTTAGTCAGAATGTGAATGATGATTTTGTTAGGTTTACGGAAAAGGCCTTCCAAAACTAATCGATGCCATTTTCCACTCATTCTTCGTAAGTGGCATGCAATGAGTGGCAGTGTGCCAACGAGTTGTTGTAATTATGGTTTCCCAGCTTTCACTCTTTTCCTTTCTTTATTAACCACTTTTATTTTACCATTAATTATTTCATTCTCTTCTTCAAAATCCCCAAAACCCTCTTTTATCAAGCTCTACAAAATATAAATATCTTCTTTTTATCGGATTTAGATGAAATATCATGAATATCCGAGTATTTTGATTTCAGTGTTTTATTGCTTAAAAATATTTGTTACTAATGCTATAATAAAATTTATTTAGTGAACTGAGGTACATGTATTAAGTGGAAACTCACCAAGTACGATACGTGGATGGTGACATGTTTAGGGTAGGGGTAAGAGGCACAAGGTAGGTTGAGACATCAACATCAATTCTTTTTCTTTTTTTTTTTAATTTTTCCTTATTTATGAAGTGTTCTAAAAGTTAAATAAATACTTAATTTTATATTTTCTATTTATAACCTTTTTCAATCACATATACTTTTATTGCTCAACAAAGTATTTAACATAGTTGTATCTTTAATATTCCAGTTTTATGAATGAATATAAGTTACTCGTTACATTCGCAATACTTGTATAAGAGTCTAGTCACGAGTTTCTTTAGGAACAAAGTTGAATATGATTTTTAATAAAAAATTATATTGTACTCTATCAAATATATCGATAAAAGTTAATGATGATTTATAGATAATTAGTAAGTATATTAGTAAATATTAATCTCTTACACTTTATAAATATACGGTATTAATAATTGATTATTGGATTAGATTGTCTAAAAATATACCGCATTAATGGTTAATCAATAGGTTTGGCTCCACAAGCCCTTGTCAACACTCAATTTCGTCCGGGTGACTAAATGATAGAACTTGTTTTTGTTTTTGTCTTATTTTTATTTTATTTTATTTTTTTTTAATTTTTGTTTTACTATTTAGTATTTGATTTTGTTTTTATTATTGGATTTAATTGAAAAAGAAAAAAGATTAAAAAGATTAAAAATAAAAAAAATGAAATGAAAAGAAAAAGAAAACAAAAATAGAAAAAGAAAAAAGCGTAAAAGAAGAAAATAGGAAAAAAAAAAGTTTGTTGTAACGAAGGGAGCACTACGATCAAATTGGTTTTGGCTTTGAAATTAGAGGCACAGAGCTCACGGTTACAAGGTGATCCGGTGGCACTGCTTTTAGAAATGAGGTAACAGATGGAAGCTGGAAAAAAGAATTTGGAGGTGTGCACATGGGCTAACCACCCCAACAAACATCACCATTCATGTTCATCCATGACCCACACCACATAACAGAAATGATTCCCCTAAGACACAACACAAACCACAACAGTATTCATCATGACCGACCACATTTCGTTGCTCCAACTATTCACTTGCTAGCCTCTGCTAACCCTTCTCCATTCACCTCCATTAATATCTGTTATTCAACTCTCACCATTACTACTCATCTACTCACACCCTCCAGCCATCTTCTTCACACACCCGTAACCACCCAACAGATTCACACACCACACGACCCTTTTTGGTCGGCAACACTTCCTCACACATCATACAGATACCACCATTCTGTTAGGCAAAAACGGGATGACCCCAACCAATGATTTTCCCATTCTAACTACCTGATACACTCACTACCTCCTCCATCACGCAACACACCTCAGGAGACACAATCTTTTCTTCTCCATGACTTCCCTCTAACCTCCAGCTCTAACCAGTAGCTACCCAAGGGACTTACTTTGTCACAGACACCATTACACACAACCAGAATCATCAGGGCACCTTCAATGCCAATCACCAAGCATCTCCCACACCACCGATTGGACATTCCTCCATTGATTTCATCAGACGCACCATCAACCAAAAGAAAAGATAATAGGAACTTGAATGCAAGCATAGCGTAACATAGGCTCAGGATACCGTTTTCACCCCATCAAAGCAATCACAATTCGTCCCCTATAATTCCTTCATTCACTCTCACAGAAAAATACCTTCTACAATCCCTTTGGCTGGCCATCACCTCCTTCATCATAGATTACAGAAACACTGAACCAAAAAAAAAAAACAGAGAAGAGACCTCAAAGCTGGCAATCTTCATCGTCAATATCTAATAGAGATGAGAGAACCCACTCCATTTGTTGGCCCGATGGTAGCCATGAGTGGCAACTAAGAGTGCCAACAGAGGATGTGGCAGAGTCGCGGGTGGTGTTTTTCGCGCCTCAAGTTTGGGGGAAAACCGATCCCACAAGGAGGAAGAAGGAGCGCAGTGCCATCGGTTCTGGTCAGCACTGGAGGCTGGCTTGACGGTGGCAGCGACGCGTTGGTGGTGACAAGAATCCGACGCCGCCGGTGTCGACCCTAGCTTGGCGGAGCGTGAGTGATTGGAAATCTCGAGAGATCACGACAGTAGAGGACGTTGGTGTGGGATTGCTCTGTTCGAACCGAAGCGGGGCACAGAACGGGACCCCGATGGTGACCGGCATCGTCTCCGACGATCCTGGTAACAAACGGCGGCATGATGGTGGCGAGGGGAGTTCGGCAGAGGATGACGGCTTTGACCTAGTGGCTCCGACAACGAACATCAACTGCTGACAACGTTGTGGTGGTCGGTTGAATGAAGGCTGGGTCATGGCTGTGTGTAGCAGAGGTGAGTGTCTATGGGATCTTTCGTTCAGAGGAAATAGGATGAGGCTGAGTGTTGCTTATGCAAATGGGGATGAGGATGGCAAACCCCTGTTTCTGATTTGGAGCAAAAGATTTTGGGCTAAGCCATTGGGCCGCCTGTTCTTCCTGTCACCACACACAAATCCCATTCGCACTCCCTCTATTTGGGTTGTAACCCATTCCATTGCTGCAAATAGAAAAAAGGGTATTGGGCCTGACTAGCAACTACTATATACCACCTCCACCTTACTGCTGCACCTATATCATCAATTGGATCTGGACTGAAGCTGATTGGGTTACACCCCTGGTTTCGTTTTCACACCCTCCTTCCATTGGGCTGAAGCCAGACTGCCATCTCTGCAAACAAAAAAAAGAGGAAGATTGGGCCTGGACAAGCTATCTCGCGCTGCACCGCCATTTTAATAATTACACCCCTGGCAGTCTCAACCTTGTTGTGCACCCCTGGTTTTTAATTTCTGCACCTCACTCTTATTGGGCTTGTTGGACTGTTTTATTTTTATTGTCTTTGCTTTTATTATTATTTTTGTTTGACATTTTTGTTTTATTATTATTTGTCTGTTATACCCATTTGTTAATAATAAAAATAATAAATAATAAAAAATAATAATAAAAATAAAAATATTTTGAAAAGGTTTAAGCACACGTGCGACCGCTCGCGTAGGCCTTGTGCTAAAAAATCTTTTCCTTTTCTTTTTACAAAAATTAAAAATCAAATAAAAATCTTTTCCTTTTCTTTTACGAAAATTAAAAAATCAATAAAAATATTTTTGAAAAGGTTTAAACACACGTGCGACCGCTCGCGTAGGCCTTGTGTTAGAAACCTTTTCCTCTCTTTTACGAAAATTAAAAAATCAAATAAAAATATTTTGAAGAGGTTTAAGCACACGTGCGACCGCTCGCGTAGGCCTTGTGCTGAAAATATTTTCCTTTTTATACAAAAATTAAAAAAAATCAAATAAAAATATTTTGAAAAGGTTTAAGCACACGTGCGACCGCTTGCGTAGGCCTTGTGCTGAAAATCTTTTCTCTTCTATATAAAAATACCAAAAAATATAAAATCTTCAAAAACTAAAAACATCTTCAAACAACAAACAAATTTTCAGAAAGAACTACGTAACCCTGATTTCTCATTTTGAATGAGAATACGTAGGAGCAAGGTCAATCCTTGTCGGGCCCAAAAACCTAAAAAATATTTTTGTTTCTTTATATTGTTGTTTTTGGGGAAATTAAACATTTTGAAAACCACATCTTTGTTCGCGTATTTAATTAAAGGTACTGCCTTAGGGCAGGCGTTGTGGGGTGCTAATACCTTCCCCACACGTAACCGACTCCCGAACCCGAATTTCGGTTTTTGTAGACCATGTCTTTTCTTTATGGTTTTTTCCATACTTTTCCAGAATAAACTATGGTGGCGACTCCAAAATTTCTTCTTTTCAAAATTCGTTTCCCTTTTTGGATCGTTGTCGTCCCGTCGCGATTTCGGTTGCGACAGATGGCGACTCCACTGGGGACGAATGAGAGTCAGGCCATTTAATTAGATGCGTGAATTCGATGTGGTTTTGCTTTGTGTTTTTCTTTCCCTTTTCTCTATCTATGCTTGATATTTGGAATAACTGCAATAACTGTTGAATATTGAACCCTAGGCTAGAAAACATGTTATATCTGCCTGGGAAAGTTTTCTGGTTGTTTTGCAGGTGAGGGTTTGGGTGCATTTCATTCTCCCTTCACACACACACCTTGTGCATCTATTGAGTGAGGCCCTATACCCGGGTCTGAGCGTAACTTAGAATTAAAGGAGTTGTGTAGCGGTGTCACTCTGGGATGTACTTCCTGTTTGGCTATCGTGAGAACTCCAGCTAGAGTCTGTTCTCTTCATTTGTGTCTCCACACCTAGTTGATTACTCAACTGTTGTGGAGATGCTTTGAAGGGGGCCATAGCTCTAGTGACCTGTGACCTTTAGGTTCAGGAAACCATCCTGGTGAGGTTACATATATTTGACCTTAAATCCAAAGCAGTGAACCTATTCTAAGGCACAAAGGGAGATGTGTGCGGTCCTATAACCCTCATTGTTGCTTAATAAAATCAAACACCTCATTTTTCTTTCTTTCTTTGTTGATCATGTTTTTTTGGTCTTGTCAAATTTTGTGGGTTCTATTCAAGAAATTATAAAGTTGTGATTGCGGTAAAAATGGAAATTAACATGAGATTTTGAGTCAAGGGGCATTCGAGTTCATACATTCTGATGAAAGGTTACACATTGAAGCCAAGGAAGGCAATGTTGTTCACTTGAGAGATTTGGCGAGAGAAAGAAAACCTTGAAAGATGCATTTAAGAGGGGGTATAAGAATTTTGTTGAGCTTGTCAGGGTGGAAGAATTTGGGCAAATCTTAGATACACCTCCCGAGGACAAGGCTTTATGCAACTAACTCAAGCAGTATATATACCCTTGTCTTGCAACTAGCGTAACGAGAATCACGAAGGTGTGCTCTATGAAGTTGGAGAGTGAATTCATACTTAAAGGTACAACAAGGGACCTTCCTCAAGGATACTTATGGAGGTTCTTGCATTGATTGACCGAGGAGGAAAAGTGGGAAACACGTGCATGTACTAGCTCTTATCGACTATGGTGTCATGCTTTTTCCTAGTACAAGGGATTTTGTTGACTACACCGCAATGAGTGCAGTTACAGGATAAAAAGTTTGCTTTGTGAATCTAGTCTTGGTCGTCCTAGCCGAAGTTTGTGGGACCATTAGTCAATGTTGTGAGCCAAAGACAAGGAAGAGATTCTGTTGTTTACCGGGGTCGTATGTATAATTCATCTCTCGCATGAGTAAGGGAGCTTTATATGCTACATGTCCTGTGAAGGAGTTACTACGATATAAACTAGAAAGAAAAGGGACAAATGAATGAGCACGACTTTGTGTAGGCTCAGAGGAGGAAAAAGTTGGATTGGCATCTTTCTTGGCAACAAAGATTGTGTATCATACACCATTGCAGAAATTACCTTAATGTCCCCCTCATGGGTATCCAATGTTGTGTGTCAGTTTAAAAAAAAAAGAAGCAAAAAAAAAAACAAAGTAAAAAAAAAACAAAAAACAAAAAAAAAAACAAAAGGGAAAAGGAAAAAGAAAAAAACACAATTTGGGTATCCCATGAGAGGGTCACTAACACTTGCATCTCTTGCCACATTGCATACCTTCTGAGCAAGGAACCTTTACTGAAATATTTCATGTTGGGGATGCTTGGGGCAACGCTGTTCGCTTGGAAAGAAACCCAAAATCATGGGATGTTAATGAAGAATTCCTTTCGCCAATGGATCACAGAGAGGGCTGCGATAATCAAGTTGCTAGTCAAGGTTGTCATTCAAGTTAATTTCCCCCGACCTAAATTGTGAAAAGCATTTCCAAAATGATGAACCGTGGAAGAAAGTAGCAGTGACGAAATTGGAGAAGGAGTGTTGGAATCAAGAATGGATAATTCAGATAAGTGAGCATATTGTTGAACAAAGGCGAGTTATCGAGAATTGGAAGAAAATTTTCTCACAGCTCGATTCCTCGTTAGTGAAGCCATTGAAGGCGTTCCTAAGATACTGAGTCTCCATTGTCAATCTTTAACCTGCTGCTTAAGGGGATTGAAACTTTCCTCCATTGCTGCAAGAGCCCATCGGAGAAATGAAGAATGCGATGGCTAAAGCCCAAGTTTAGTTGACCAAGACCTCCTGACTCACATTTTGGGAATTTCTGAATGATGAATCACCCTATTGACTCAGTCTTGTGTTAATTTCCAAATTATACCAGGGCAATCTTTTCACAGCTTTATAATTTCTGACTAGAATAATTGTCTTTTCATTATCTTCATTTTTATTTTCTTCTTAATTTGTTTCATCTAATAAAGTTTCAAAAAAAAAAAAAAACCAAGATACCCTAAAGGACTCGAACCAGTTACTAAATTTTGGAGAACCGGGGAGAAGTTCAAGAATGAAGGAATGAAGGTTGTTATCCAACAATTGAAGGGACAAATGAGTCAAACCCTAGAGGTCTTGAATGCCTTCAAAAACCTCGGGCATTCGTGCACACCACAATCTCAACACAGAGTTCGAAGGACCCAAAATTTCCTCTCATATGGCCTTTCCCCTAAATTACACTTCACCCTTAGGAGCAGACTTGGGGCATGTGGACACTTAAAAGGCCGGAGAGAACGTAGTGGAAGGAAGAAACAAGCTTTGGGTAACCACTTTCATGGTCCCTACAGAAATGATTCAGGCAAGTGTTGTGAGCAAGATAATGACAAAGCAACTTGAGTTGAAATCTTCTCACCATGTCGGACATAAATGTGAAATGTTGGAAAAAAGGACGAGAGTCATAGACGGTGAAGGAAGCTTCAAGTGTGAACATGTCGTATGACTATGCTTAGTCCAGATGTAGTGATACCTCCAAAGTTTATATTACCCAGATGTGAGGAATATGGAGGGACTGTTTCTCCCCGAAACCATCTCAGGGTGTGTGGCAAGAAAATGGTTATGCACATATATGATGAAAAGTTGCTAATTCATTTCTTCCAAGGTAGATTGGCTGGTATAGCCCTAAACTGGGGTAATCATCTTGAACATTTATGCATCCAGTCTTGGGAGGATTTGGTGGATACTCTCTGGAGAAAGTACAAATATAACATGGATGTGACACCTGATAAATTACAACTGCAGAGCTTGATGAAAGAGTCAAAATCATTCAAAGAGCATGCCCAAAGGTGGAAAGAATGTTGCTCAAGGAAAGCTTCTTATGAGTGATAACAGGATGTTTGACACATTCTTGAATACTCTGCAATCACCCATCTGTGAGACCATGGTGAGCAGTGTTTCTTCAAACATCGCAAACTTGATGATAATCAAAGAAAGAATTGAAATTGGTGTAAGGCTTGGAAAGATCGCGCAAAGTCATACCATGACAGCGAACGTGAATGAGTTTGGGTCGAAGCTGGGGAAGAGGAGAGAAGAAAGAGCTCAACCATATCCCATCACTCAAATATCGTTGAATTACTCTCTAGTTGAAACATGACCAAGACAAAATTAAGGACTCAACCCAAATTCAACTTCTCACTAAGCCGCTGGACAGAGATGGTTTGATCAAGAGAAAAGGCTCCGAGCATCATTCCTATACATTTGACTTATGCAACGTTTCTTCCAAGGCTCATGCCCAAAAAGGTTTGGTCTATACTTGTTACATGAAGCCTTTAAAACCTCAGTACCCCAAGATTCGTGATGCATCATATACAAAGGGTAATTATCATGAAGTGGCTATTAGTCATTTGACTAAAAAGTGTTTGGTGTTCAAGTTCAAATACAACCTTTGACTGATTCAAGATGGTTAAAGTATGAAGGAAGACAACCAAACACTGAGGCAAGACTTGAGAATGTCTCTACAGATGCCATGGAGAAATGAAGTAAGCTTTAGGACCACATAAGAAGGCATAAGTCATTGTACAAGTGAACTCGATGTTGTGAAGAGTCATGCCACCGGGGAAGTATGCTCATTGATATTGCGCTGTCATCCATGACTTTAAATGCGAACTTTCTCTACGGGGATTCTCCAAGTACCGCTGGAAATCGAGTTCTCAAAAGGTATTAAAAAATTTTTTGAAAAATGATGGCGATCTTGAGTCATTTGTCTTTCTTGCAAATCTTCAAACTCTTGTTTTTGGAAAATAGCAAAAAAGGAATAAAAAATGAAAAATGGCAATAAAAAACAAAAGTTGTAGTGTCAGACTTTTCCGAGGTCAAATGTCTAAAAAATAATAATTTGACGTTTCCTTTCTACATATTTATGTACATGTTGCTTGAAAACCTACATCCTTCACTTTCCCAAAATAAAGGATTTTCCTCACAAACACTGTCATTGCCCCAAGTAACAAAATAAACCTTCACACTGGGGCAGATTGGTTTGGCCAAAAGTTTTCTCACTTGCACTGGTTGGGTGATCCCTGAATCCATTGAGGAAAAAATATAACTTCAAAACAAAAAAAAGAAACAAAAAGAACATTCACTAGATTGAAAACCCGAAAGGGCGGTCTAGGAAAAAAAAACGACTCATGTTGAGGTCATCTAGTTGCAAAATTAATCTTTTGAAAATAAAGCAATCTGAGTTCAAAATGATGTGTGGCCTTCTTGTCTTTATCTAAAAAACAAAAATATATCCATTGTCACCCCATTTGAGCCAAAAATAAATTCTTTTTTCAAAAAAATCCCCAAGCAAGGGTTGTCATCAGGTAGGAGTCAACTCAGTGTCTAAATAAAGAGCACTCAATGATCAAACGAAGAGAATTCATCAAGAAGAGTGAATAAAATCACAAAAGAAAAACAAAAAGAACAACAAAAAAATCACAAAGTGATGTTGAACAAAAGGAAGAAAAAACAAAGTGCTCAAAAAGTCAAATAGTTGATGCAATACTTAGATGATAACCCTTGTTTCAAAAAATATAACCAACAAACATTCATTTGGGCCTTTATATCCTTTCTTCTAATACCTTTTAGCCCCTAGCCACGTTACAAGCCAAATAAAGTCCACGCAGATTGAATAATGATTGTTCAAATTTCATAAAGCTTAACTTTGCGATAAGACGACTTTTACAGTGTCGTAAAAAAAATGAAAATGAATGAATGCAAATAAAAAGAAAAAGGAAAAAGTAATGTCTCGGGAAGAGGGGGTCATTCTACCATCTGGCCAGAAGCCCACAAAAAGAGAATTAAACCAATTGGGTTCATCCTTTTAGTCAATCCTCTTCATGCCCACCGCCTCTTCCAAACGGAACCCTATGCCAAAGAAAAAAACTGGGGCAACCTTGTGAATCTCATCACGCGTCTTCGTCCTAAAATTCTTTAACCCATAATCTCAAGACTGGGGCAGCTTTACAGATCTCCCTTGAATTTTCTCCCTAATTTTCATGGATCCAAACCCTAGCTCGTTTTCCCAAACACTAGACGAGGCAAAATTTTTGGTATGTTGTGTTTGTCTTGACGTCCACATATCACATCTCCGTTGAGGAGTGCATGAGGGATGATATTCCTGTGTGACTGTCCTCGTCTCTTCCAAACCTTTCTAAATGTTTCCAACCATTCTCTTGCTAGTAAATTCAAGCATGTGTGCACTGATGTCTCAGAAGGAAAAAGTCTAAATGTAATCATCTCAAAGTTAGATCTCGGATGTATGACATTACTCGGATTTCACAAAATCTTGAAAATAAACATCAGTTTGATGATTGCAAGTAAGATGACTGACTCAGGCAAAGAGAAAAAAAAAGCAAATGTTTTCCATCAATTCATAAAAACAAAATTTTCGGATCGAAACCCTCTTCATCCATATGAATGGTTATTGAATCCTTCTTATTCAAAAATACAAAAAGAATAACATTCAGATTTTCTTTTTCAAGCCATATTGTTTCAAAAATCAAATTTCTATCAAATTTGCAAAACGTTTCACAAAATTATGAATTTCAAAATTCCATAAGCCCAGTTTCATCTGGCCATTTCAAAATTTCATAAGTCCAGTTTCATCTGGCATTTTCAAAATTTCAAAAGCCCAGTTTTGTCTGGCACCCCAAGGCCCAGCTCGCCTGGCACCCAAAGCTCAAGTTCTTCTTTTGTACTTCGGCCCTCTGCTAGGCAATGGTCGAACCCAACATTCACAACATTCTTCCATAGGGTTGGTACACCCTCCACGAGGTTGGTACACCTCACATCATTCTGCCATAGGGTGGGTACACCCTCCACGAGGTTGGTACACCTCACATCATTTTTCCATAGGGTTGGTACACCCTCCACGAGGTTGGTACACCTCACATCATTTTTCCATAGGGTTGGTACACCTCACATCATTCTTCCATAGGGTTGGTACACCCTCCACGAGGTTGGTACACCTCACAGCATTCATCCATAGGGTTGGTACACCTTCCACGAGGTTGGTACACCTCACAGCATTCATCCATAGGGTTGGTACACCCTCCACGAGGTTGGTACACCTCACAGCATTCATCCATAGGGTTGGTACACCCTCCACGAGGTTGGTACACCTCACAGCATTCGTCCATAGGGTTGGTACACCCTCCACGAGGTTGGTACACCTCACAGCATTCATCCATAGGGTTGGTACACCCTCCACGAGGTTGGTACACCTCACAACATTCATCCATAGGGTTGGTACACCTCCCACGAGGGTGGTACACCTCACAGCATTTCCATAGGGTTGGTACACCCTCCACGAGGTTGGTACACCTCACAGCATTCATCCATAGGGTTGGTACACCCTCCACGAGGTTGGTACACCTCAAATCATTACATCATCCATAGGGTTGGTACACCCTTTCCACGAGATTGGTACATCTCAAATCATCATCATCCATAGGGTTGGTACACCCTTTTCACAAGGTTGGCATACCTCATTTCTCAAATCCAGTTTTATCTGCATCTTTAGTTTTCTGTTATCGGCCCTCTGCTTGGCAATGGTCGGTTTTAATTTCTGTTCTGTGAGCTTGGCCCTCTGCGAGGCAATGGTCAAGTCCAGGTTTTTAATTTTCTGTTATCGGCCCTCTGCTTGGCAATGGTCGGTTTTAAATTTCTGTTCTGCGAGTTTGGCCCTCTACGAGGCAATGGTCAAATCCAGGTTTTAATTTTCTGTTATCGGCCCTCTGCTTGGCAATGGTCAGATTTAAATTTCTGTTCTGTGAGTTTGGCCCTCTGCGAGGCAATGGTCAAATCCAGGTTTTAGTTTTCTGTTGTCGGCCATCTGCTTGGCAATGGTCGGATTCTTTTTTTTTTTTTTTTTTTTTGTCACTTTGGCCCTCTGCTACGCATTGGTCATTTGGGCGTGACTTGATTCATTTTTGTTCGTTTTCTCTTTTGAAACCCAGACGAAATTAGTGTTTCTATCTTTACTTAGCTTTTACTCGAATAATACGAAAATATCAAATTTTCCTATTATCCAGTAATACCTAAGTAAAGAGGGGCAGCTGTCAACACTCAATTTCGTCCGGGTGACTAAATGATAGAACTTGTTTTTGTTTTTGTCTTATTTTTATTTTATTTTTTTTTTAATTTTTGTTTTACTATTTAGTATTTGATTTAGTTTTTATTATTGGATTTAATTGAAAAAGAAAAAAGATTAAAAAGATTAAAAATAAAAAAAATGAAATGAAAAGAAAAAGAAAAAGAAAATAGAAAAAGAAAAAAGCGTAAAAGAAGAAAATAGGAAAAAAAAATTGGTTGTAACGAAGGGAGCACTACGATCAAATTGGTTTTGGCTTTGAAATTAGAGGCACAGAGCTCACGGTTACAAGGTGATCCGGTGGCACTGCTTTTAGAAATGAGGTAACAGATGGAAGCTGGAAAAAAGAATTTGGAGGTGTGCACATGGGCTAACCACCCCAACAAACATCACCATTCATGTTCATCCATGACCCACACCACATAACAGAAATGATTCCCCTAAGACACAACACAAACCACAACAGTATTCATCATGACCGACCACATTTCGTTGCTCCAACTATTCACTTGCTAGCCTCTGCTAACCCTTCTCCATTCACCTCCATTAATATCTGTTATTCAACTCTCACCATTACTACTCATCTACTCACACCCTCCAGCCATCTTCTTCACACACCCGTAACCACCCAACAGATTCACACACCACACGACCCTTTTTGGTCGGCAACACTTCCTCACACATCATACAGATACCACCATTCTGTTAGGCAAAAACGGGATGACCCCAACCAATGATTTTCCCATTCTAACTACCTGATACACTCACTACCTCCTCCATCACGCAACACACCTCAGGAGACACAATCTTTTCTTCTCCATGACTTCCCTCTAACCTCCAGCTCTAATCGGTAGCTACCCAAGGGACTTACTTTGTCACAGACACCACTACACACAACCGGAATCATCAGGGCACCTTCAATGCCAATCACCAAGCATCTCCCACACCACCGATTGGACATTCCTCCATTGATTTCATCAGACGCACCATCAACCAAAAGAAAAGATAATAGGAACTTGAATGCAAGCATAGCGTAACATAGGCTCAGGATACCGTTTTCACCCCATCAAAGCAATCACAATTCGTCCCCTATAATTCCTTCATTCACTCTCACAGAAAAATACCTTCTACAATCCCTTTGGCTGGCCATCACCTCCTTCATCATAGATTACAGAAACACTGAACCAAAAAAAAAAACAGAGAAGAGACCTCAAAGCTGGCAATCTTCATCGTCAATATCTAATAGAGATGAGAGAACCCACTCCATTTGTTGGCCCGATGGTAGCCATGAGTGGCAACTAAGAGTGCCAACAGAGGATGTGGCAGAGTCGCGGGTGGTGTTTTTCGCGCCTCAAGTTTGGGGGAAAACCGATCCCACAAGGAGGAAGAAGGAGCGCAGTGCCATCGGTTCTGGTCAACACTAGAGGCTGGCTTGACGGTGGCAGCGACGCGTTGGTGGTGACAAGAATCCGACGCCGCCGGTGTCGACCCTAGCTTGGCGGAGCGTGAGTGATTGGAAATCTCGAGAGATCACGACAGTAGAGGACGTTGGTGTGGGATTGCTCTGTTCGAAGCGAAGCGGGGCACAGAACGGGACCCCGTTGGTGACCGGCATCGTCTCCGACGATCCTGGTAACAAACGGCGGCATGATGGTGGCGAGGGGAGTTCGGCAGAGGATGACGGCTTTGACCTAGTGGCTCTGACAACGAACATCAACTGCTGACAACGTTGTGGTGGTCGGTTGAATGAAGGCTGGGTCATGGCTGTGTGTAGCAGAGGTGAGTGTCTATGGGATCTTTCGTTCAGAGGAAATAGGATGAGGCTGAGTGTTGCTTATGTAAATGGGGATGAGGATGGCAAACCCCTGTTTCTGATTTGGAGCAAAAGATTTTGGGCCAAGCCATTGGGCCGCCTGTTCTTCCTGTCGCCACACACAAATCCCATTCGCACTCCCTCTATTTGGGTTGTAACCCATTCCATTGCTGCAAATAGAAAAAAGGGTATTGGGCCTGACCAGCAACTACTATATACCACCTCCACCTTACTGCTGCACCTATATCATCAATTGGATCTGGACTGAAGCTGATTGGGTTACACCCCTGGTTTCGTTTTCACACCCCCCTTCCATTGGGCTGAAGCCAGACTGCCATCTCTGCAAACAAAAAAAAGAGGAAGATTGGGCCTGGACAAGCTATCTCGCGCTGCACCGCCATTTTAATAATTACACCCCTGGCAGTCTCAACCTTGCTGTGCACCCTTGGTTTTTAATTTCTGCACCTCACTCTTATTGGGCTTGTTGGACTGTTTTATTTTTATTGTCTTTACTTTTATTATTATTTTTGTTTGACATTTTTGTTTTATTATTATTTGTCTGTTATACCCATTTGTTAATAATAAAAATAATAAATAATAAAAAATAATAATAAAAATAAAAATATTTTGAAAAGGTTTAAGCACACGTGCGACCGCTCGCGTAGGCCTTGTGCTAAAAAATCTTTTCCTTTTCTTTTTACAAAAATTAAAAATCAAATAAAAATCTTTTCCTTTTCTTTTACGAAAATTAAAAAATCAATAAAAATATTTTTGAAAAGGTTTAAACACACGTGCGACCGCTCGCGTAGGCCTTGTGTTAAAAACCTTTTCCTCTCTTTTACGAAAATTAAAAAATCAAATAAAAATATTTTGAAGAGGTTGAAGCACACGTGCGACCGCTCGCGTAGGCCTTGTGCTGAAAATATTTTCCTTTTTATACAAAAATTAAAAAAAAATCAAATAAAAATATTTTGAAAAGGTTTAAGCACACGTGCGACCGCTCGCGTAGGCCTTGTGCTGAAAATCTTTTCTCTTCTATATAAAAATACCAAAAAATATAAAATCTTAAAAAACTAAAAACATCTTCAAACAACAAACAAATTTTCAGAAAGAACTACGTAACCCTGATTTCTCATTTTGAATGAGAATACGTAGGAGCAAGGTCAATCCTTGTCGGGCCCAAAAACCTAAAAAATATTTTTGTTTCTTTATATTGTTGTTTTTGGGGAAATTAAACATTTTGAAAACCACATCTTTGTTCGCGTATTTAATTAAAGGTACTGCCTTAGGGCAGGCGTTGTGGGGTGCTAATACCTTCCCCACACGTAATCGACTCCCGAACCCGAATTTCGGTGTTTGTAGACCATGTCTTTTCTTTATGGTTTTTTCCATAGTTTTCCAGAATAAACTATGGTGGCGACTCCAAAATTTCTTCTTTTCAAAATTCGTTTCCCTTTTTGGATCGTCGTCGTCCCGTCGCGATTTCGGTTGCGACAGCCCTATAAATATAAGATTGATGTCCAAATAAAGATAGCTTGATCTATTCTAATAAAATAAAGACCTTTTTATGAAACATATCTAACTTAAGCACCAGAGTCTGCAAGTCAACAACCCATTAAAGTGGACTGCGTTCTCAGAGTGCATTAGATGATCGAAAGATAGCAGGGCAAGGAAGGACGACCGACCTTCGGACCAATTCAACCGAAAAATTTTGGCATCCATCGTGGGGCCGAGCAACATCCCATGAAACCACGAGGAATCAAACGCGCGCTTGGTCTCAACATCGCTACTTCGGATCAATACCATGTTTTGCAACAAGAGCAAAAATTCCATAATAATTTCTAAAGACATGTCTTGTTTTGAGAACTTTCAGGTAACTATTAGAGGTTTAAGAGGCAAAACCTTAAATGCCTCCATAAAATATAAATTATAAAATATTTAAGCATTTCTTTATTTTGTTTAACGTATATTTTTGTGAGTAAAAATATCCTGCAGAGGAAGGTTCAGTCTCTTCCCGTTCCGTCAGTTGGACCACATATGTTCATCCTTGTCAGGTTTTAATGACTTTTCATTATTGTTGAGATTGTTGATAAGGGGAGCACTGATTTAGCTGAACCTACAATCTCAGAGTTTCTGGTTTTTGATGATGACAACACATAATTAATAACACATGTGTATATGTGTTATATGTGTTACATGTTCATTGCTTTTATGATTGTGATCATATGAGAACATGTCTGTGTTGTTTCTGTTTCTATGATGATCATTGCAATTCACTATGTTATATAAGGAGATTTTATTTGTGATTGCATGACATATGTTTTAGAAAAGAAAAACCACATGCACTTTTGTTGAACTTTAATTGTGTGGCAAAACAATAGTTTTAAGTCGACTTCATTATGAAGTAAGTCGATTAAAACTCGTAGCTTTGCACAAACTTTTTCAAAGTGTGCTGTGTGATTTTTTTGAAGAGAAAGTTTTTCAAAGCTGCATTGAACTGTTATATAGTTGACTATGTGCACAAGCCATTCGACTAAGTTTGTTATGTTTTGAAATTATGATAATGCTTGTTATGTCTAACGACTATATTTTTAATGTGTTTGACCAAGCACTAAATGAGAATCAACTGCATTAATTGTGTAATCAATTAAATTGCTTTGACTACTAGTATCTATTATAACTGTCATAGTACAATCGACTCTATTAGTAGCGAAGTGGACTTGAGAGAGTCAAATTTATGAAAATCTATATATAGACGTAAATTTGAATTCTGTAAGAAGTTTTGTGATTCTAACGATTTTGTGATTTTCTTTTAGACTTGTGCTATCTTATAGAACGTGGAAAAAGCTCCAAGAATCCATAAAGAAGACCGTGGTGTTCATTTTTGGTGATTACTTGAAGAACAAGAATTGTGTGCTTTAACAGTCTGATCAATCTGCACTTGAGGTGTTTGTTTCGTGATCAATTTTTCTCAATCTTGTGAAGATTGGTGTTTTTCCCTATTGTGACTACAGGAAAAGGATGTTGAGATTGTTGACAACACAAACTCTATATCAAACTGGTTTTTGATGATGACAACATATATTTGTGGGAACATAATTGTATTGAAATGTGGGATAAAATGTTTTTTATTACTGCACATTTCAGAAAGAAAAGATCACAAGCACCTTTATGAACTTATACTTGTTGTGACAAAGTTCTAGTCCAGTCGAACACACTCATAATTGATTCGACTATGCTAAATTTTTGTACAAATTTTGTGAACCTGTGCTGTGTGAGATATTGAGTTGAAGAGAATTTCAAAGTGATTTGTCATGAGTCAGTCGACAGTGTGGATCACACATTCGACTGTATTACTATTTTGTTTGGAATTCTGTTAAGCCTACACGCTCCAATGGCTATTGTTGACTCACTGGCAAGCGTACCAGATCGTTTCAAGTAATAAAATCGGTAGAACCCGATATCGTTCTCTCCTAAAGGACTAACGACCTTATCGTTCGTGTGAATTAAAATAATAAGACTTGTAAAGAAACAAAAATAATTGTTGTGGATGCAAGAGCAGAAAATAAACATGCAATGTGGTTGATTCAATTGAAAAAATAGAGTATGGATGAGTGGAGTTGTTAGGGGTTTACAATTTCATCTTATCCACCCTCTCTTATCTACTCCTCTTGTTTAATTTGCTTTATTATCTGATTGTTATGCAAACTTTCTTGGCCTACCCTTAGCCCGATCCCTCGGCGAAAAGAGCCTATTACTAATTACCGGCTTGTTATCCCTAGCCTCCCCTAGTAACTAGCAATGCATTACCAAACAGAAGCAAAAACAATTGACCGTCCTACCTCCCTATCCCTAGGTGGTATTTCATTGATCAAGGAATTTCTCACCAGTTCATGACATTACTGTACGTTCCCGTATCAATAAAGACAAACAACAGTTATCGAATGAGTTAAACGGTAAAAGCCTTAAGCACAGATGAGAACCCAACAATTGATAATCAAAGCATATGAAAATCATATAACTAAACAAGAGTTTCAATAAAAGAGAGTTTCAAAAGATTACATTGTTTCCCCCAACAACAAAAGGGTTTAGTTCACCATTGTCATGGTGAACCACGATGAAAATAATGGAAGAAATGGAAAACAAACCCTAGAAAAGATGAAAAGGAGCCTAAGCATCCAAGAAATCCTCTCTAGAGAGTGAAAAATAGGTTTGGCCGCCCTCTTCTGTCAAAAGAATAAGAATGAAATCGCATTAGGGCTATTTATAACTAAGAAAAGTAACAAAATTCAAGCCCAGGCCCATTAGAGAACCGCCCGGCGCCAAAATTGGTCGCCCGACGCTTTGCCTCAAGCCGCAGGACCACCAGGCGCCAAAAACGGCTGCCCGGCGCTTTCTGGCCACCGCCCGACGCTAGGGGTCCACCGCCCGGCGCTGGTCAAATGTCTGGTTGACTGGTTGACTTTTCTGGTTGACTTTTCTGCACTGCAACCGTTTGACCTTCAACCTTTCTTTCTAGTCATCTCCAATTCTCATCAAAACCCTGCAAAACAAGCATAATATCTCTAAAAACAACTTTTGACTCTCAAATGACTTAACTTAAGAGTTTTACTTGATTCTAAGCTCATTCTAAGCCAAAAGAGTGTGTTTTGATATCAAATTTATGCATGAAAATAACGGTTTTTCAACTGTTATCACAACCCCAAACTTAGAACTTTGCTTGTCCTCAAGCAAATAAAACAAAACTTGGCCTTCCACTTTTTCATCAAATAGTTCAACACTTTTCAAAATCCTTTTCTTCACAACAAGTTATTATTCAATTTAGATTTCAGTGGAATCCTACCAAAACGCATGCATGCTTTCAATCCAATCATACTCACATAATCAAATATCTCCTAACAGATGTTTCATTCATGAATGATCAATCAACTAAGCATAGATATAAACATGGATTTCAACAATTCTCACCAAGCAAGTGTTTCACTCAATCACTCAAGTGTTTAAGGAATCACTCTACTCTTTACTATTCACATGTCACATAGATAGATATTGCCATTCATCTTACAACAATCAGAATCCTTACATGCAAATGCCATCACAAGGACTTTTCCAAGGGTTGTAATGATGCTGGGCTATCTAGAAAAATTGGTTTTTCTAGATCACAAAATTCTTGAGTTAAAAGAACTATTTCGTCATTGAAAATGTTCAAGTTTAAACTCTCTCTTTGTCACCAATTTCACTCATTCCCAACTTTTTCCCTTTTCATTGATTTTACATTGAGCTCATCTTTCTTGTTTTTTTCCTTTTACTTTTTCTTTTTCTTTACTCATGCATTTTCCTTTTCAACACTTGACCTCAATGCTTTTCTTTTGCCTTTCCATTTTCCCCATGCAACCCCAAACTTGAACCTTTTCATTCCATACAATTATTCTCAACCCAACTCAAGATAAATAATTTCAAATCAAGGGTTTTCATCCTGTTTAAGGCTAAGGTTCAAAAAGGGTATAAGATTAAACTTTTTCGGGTGAAAATTTGGCTAAATAAGGGCTTCCAAACATGGCCTTGATCATATAACATAAACATGCAAATCAATCAATTATCAAGACTAAGGCAATATCATTCATGATTCCCTGTGAATAGTACATACATCAGTAAAGACTATGGAGCTCAATACCTCACACAACATGCTTTCTCACACATCATTAATGAATCCTGCTTAGCATCATAATCACAATCATAAAGCACTATACATCTGTTCATATAGTTAGTGAACCATTCACCTGGATATCAACACACACACATTCTCAGTCATCAACCACATTCAATCATCATTGAATAAATCGTCATGCATTATATAAAACAAAACCACCATCAGAATCAGTGTACAAGCCAAGCACAGATACAAAAATAAAATGTTCCTATACTAAAAATCAAAAGTACAAAGGAAAAAGAAAGATAAAACCTGGGTTGCCTCCCAATAGCGCTTGTTTAACGTCACGAGCCTGATCCGGTAAAGCTTAAACACCCATCAATAGGTGTTAATATTCTCCTTATCACCAACTTTAAAAGCTCTGTCTACTTTAATAGTCTTGAAAACCCATAACCTATTCTTGAATTTCACTTGGTGTGTCAGGTTTGGGTTTGTCACTATTCACATCAGGGTGTTGGTGAACCAATTCTCCTTCCTTATCCTCCTCCTGATGATCTTGTGCTCATAGTACAAATTTTATCCTGCACATACTAAAGAACATTGCACTAGAGCACATAATTAGCCCAAAAATAAAACAATAAAACTATTATTTTATTTTTAATTTTCGTTTTTTTAATTAAAACAGAAAATAAAAACAAAAAAATAAAAACAAAAAAATAAAAACAAAAAAATAAAAACAAAAAAATAAAAACAGAAAAATAACAACACCCCTCAGTAGGTGTTGATACCCCCCTTGCTTGATATTCTTTTCTTTTTCTTCTTCCTGCTGAATTTCTTCATAAAATTGAGAACACCAAGCACATGTTTCCATGTATCAATCATAGGAATTTTAATCTCCAATTTCTTGAAGATCTCCATAAAGTACTTAAACTTATTTTCCTTCCTATGATATTTTTTTGAATGAGGAAAGGAATTTTCATGTGATCTATTCTTCTTTCCTCTCTTCCTCTTTTTCTCAATCTTCTCCTTCTTCCACTTTCTTTTTTCCTTTTTTCTTATTTTCGTATTTTTTCTTTTTTTTCTCAACCACTGTTTTTTCTTTCTCCTCATCTTTATCTCCCTCACTCAACCTTTCTGCTTTTTCTTCCTCTATTTTCTCCTCTTCTATCTCTATCTTTTCTTCTTCTATCTTTTTCTCAGCAACAACCTTCTCTGTTTCTATTTCTTCTATCTCTTTCACCTCTCTCTACCTTCTCCTCATCAACAACCTCCTCAATTTGTGTCTCCAAATTCCTGAAGGTAACTTCATATCTCTTGGAATCGCACTTCTCCAAAAATTTGTCAAACTTTTCATTAAGGTTTTTGACTTGTTCCGTCACACCAGCTATCTGTTGACAAAGTTGTTGATCATACTCCCATGTTTCAATTGGTGAAGAGTATTGTTGTTGCCACTGATATTGTTGCTTCTCCTCCATGCTTCTATGAGAAGAAAATCTTGTATACATGTCTTGTGGAAAGAGACCGAGTTTATATTGAGAGAAGGCGAGCCCTTGAATCAGATAATCTTCAGTCTCTTCTTATTGAATATGCTGAGTTGACAATGGATGACATTTTAGAGGTAAGCCTGCTAAAATTATGCTTCTCTTTATACCTTGCTGCAAATTCTAACTTGATAATGCAATTATGATGGATTAGGCAAACATTGGTTCTGATGCTTCAAAGGACAGCTGGGATCTTGAAAAACTAATTGCAAAAATTCAGCAGTAAGTGAAGTCTTTTGCCGTTATGCCTGATGAATTCTTGATTTAGTTATATGCAGAACCTTTTTTTTTTTACTTATTGTTACTCATTCATATAAACTGATCTGAAATGGTTATAAATAAGAGGTAGTACTGCTGAGTACTCTCTACACATATAGTTCACCAAATCTCCAAGCTTTTTTTTTTGCTCTCTGTGACTGCATTGCAGAAGTTAGAATTGCCCCTGAGTTGGCAAAAACTAGGTGTTTTCATTGAATTGGTTAAGTAGGAGCTGTTTTGGTCATATTGGTGCACACCACCTCATTATGATAACTTATTGATTATATGGTGCAACAACCCAGCAAGAAAACAAAGGACTTAACTGTTTTGACATTATTGAATACTTTGGTAAAAATATATTTTCTAGAGTTATAAATACTGGATTATGTATAGAATCAAAATATCTTCTAATTTATCTATATTATTTATTAATGTAATAAACTTGTTATTAAAAATTATGAGTGCTTTACTTTATTCAATTTTTCCTTCATAAAATCCAATTAGACCATTCATTTAATAAGTTGAACGTGTCTAACTGTGACTCCACAACTGTTCTACTTCACTAATGTTTTACTTGCATTTTGTATTGGTGTTAAATGGTAGAACATTTAATTTTTTTTCCTTAACTAAGATTTTCTCGAGCAATCTTAATATCATCCTTCACATTATCCTGGTCCACTCAGGGAGGGAAGCAAGGGACTGTTTTTTTTTTTTAAAATGTCTGATTTCTACTTGTAATTACAAGGATGTCACGTTGTTTTCATTTAGTTTAGTTTTTAGAGAGTTGTTCAAAGATACAATGAAAAACTATTATTTTTATGACTTTTTATACAAACTTGTAAAAACAAGAAACAATAAAATAAAATGTCGATTTTAAATTAAAAATAAAATCGAAAATATTTTCTCATACCAAAATATTCCTAACTTTTCTATGTCAGCCTAGAGTCCAAACTGAGAAGTGAAAATAAGAAGCACTCTTGGATTTATGTATACATTCCTATTTTGTCCATTACAATTTTATGCATTATTGAGGGGTATTGCATTGTTAATCAATCAAATGTTATCTTTGATAGAACTTGTAGTTGTTAATTTATTATAGAAGTTAACAAATTTATAGAGTAAACGTGTATTTAGGTACTTGATAAGAGTTTAGTTTCTGTGTATTTAGGTACTTGATAAGAGTTGTTAATTTTTTATTTTTTTTTACTTTAACTTGTTTGTATAGCTACTTCACAAGTTCCAAATTTAGTTTATGCATGAATTTAAAATAAGAAGTTAGAGGTAAAGGTTATGCAAAGTAACGCATAAATTAATTTTAGTTTATTTATTATTTTGGAAAAACTTAATTCAAGTATGTCGTGTTTTATTTTTTCTAGCTTCATTGGACGCCTTGTACCCCATTCAAAATGTGCTGCCATCTTTTGTGGGTTATAGGTCCACAATCATTATGTCTCAATTTTAAAATTTAGATAGAGCAAATCTAGTAACAGACCAATTTTAATAGTACTTTTCTCTTTTCAGGAGTGTAATCGAGATGCTTGAAGTGGAAATTAGAGAATTTGTGTGCAATTTCAACATTGTATTGGAAGAGATATCATTATCCAAACAATGATATGAAGTGTAATCTTCCTTCATTTCCTCTTATTGCAATATCTTATGAGGCTTTGCCCAAGCTCTACCAGTGTAATATCTTATGACAATCTAGTTACAATGAGGTAGGACATTTCAGTTGTAAACATCACGTTTTAATAAAAATTGACAGATATTTGTTATTATTTTTTATAATTTGACATTTTTATTTTACTTTTATTAATGGTTAAATATATGTTTTAGTCCTCATATTTGTTCCCCATTCTCAGTTAGGTCCTCATGTTTTTTTTTGTCCTAATTGCATCCTAATATTTGTAAATTTGAGACAATTAAGCCCTCTCCGTTAACTGAAACTAACGTCGTAGGCCAATTGAGAGGGCTTAATTGTCTCAAATTTACAAATATTAGGATGCAATTGGGACAAAAAAAAACAAAGAGGGCTTAATTGCCTCAAATTATAAATATTAGGATGGAATTGGTACAAAAAAAAACATGAGGACCTAATTGAGAATGAGGAACAAATATGAGGACTAAAACATATATTTAACCTTTATTAAATATATGAAACTATTAGTTATTGGGTGTAGATGTGTGATCATTTTTTTTTTATAAAACCATAAGTTACATACGGATTTTTTCGTATATAAATTACATATTGATCGTACATACGGATTTTTTCGTATATATATATATATATATATACGAATTTTTTCGTATGTAATTTATATACGGATTTTTCCGTATATAATTACATACGGAAAAATCTGTATATAAATTATATACGGATATATCTGTATATACTTTATCTACAATAGTTTTATATATGGATTTTTATCTGTATATAAACCGTATGTAACCAAGTGTTATATACGGATTTTGGTCCTTATATACGGATTTTGGCTGTATGTAATTCAATTTTTCTTGTAGTGAGATCTTCCCAACTGGTGACAGATCCTGGAGTAAGACAATAACACCAATCCTTTGTTGCTCCGTGTAATGAGTGCTCAAATGCCCTTAAGAACATGTCTTCATCCGGGACATCTGGAGGTTTAATCAAAGAGCATAATGTGTAGAACTCCTCCAAATGTCTATGTGGGCATTCACCTGCAAAACCATGAAACTTAGGCAACCAATGTATCAGTTCAGTGTTGAAAACACAAAGGATATCCTCCTCATCAAGTGGAAACGGCTCTTAGGAGCACTCTCATGAGATGGAGGAGGAATCATATTGTTCTCAACACACAAATCAGCAGGAGAATCATAATCAGAGTACCAAGCAGGAGAAACAGTATCCACATAACCAAAATAGGTAGACATGTAGAAAGAAGGGGGAAAAGAAGAATGCAATGCAAATATGCAACTAAAGCTACCTAAATGCAACACACAATGACGAACACACAAAACAGAACATCACACTCACAACACAAGACAAGACATAACACACACTAACACAACAAAGACCTAAAACCGAATAGTTGGTCCCCGGCAGCGGCGCCAAAATTCGATGGGCTGTCGCAACCCACACAAATTTGATGTGCATAAAAGAATGCAGTATAAACTAGGAAGTGACTCCTAGGTCGTCTCTCAAGGACCAAATGTGGTTCAGGAATTAAGTCTAACATGTAGTGGAGGGGGTTTGTGAAAGGTTTGTGAATGCGGATGAATCAAATTAAAAGACGAATGAAAATAGAAAGGTAAACACATATGTAAACAGACACGAAAACAAAAATGTAAAAACGGGATCAAATACAGAATGAAAACGGTCGGTCATTAACTCAATCACTATGCTTCCAATCACAGATTAACACAATAAAGGAGCTACTCTAACCTCTAATCCAACACAGCTAACCAACTAAGTGAAGGCTAATCATGTTATCATAATCGCGAACTAAGCGAACACAATACACCTATTCCATCCAATGTGTTCTATACAGATTGATCAACTAAGCGAAGATGCAATCACCAATCGGGCAACTACGCGTATACCCTTTGCAAGAACACAGTCAAATTTCATAGAGTGTCAGGCAGAGTAGAATAAACATAAAGACAGTCCAGAAATATCAAAGAAGTAATGCAATATCGTTAATGACCAACTTAACTAATTTAAACTATCATGACAATTAAAGTAACACGACTAAACACATTAGACAACATTAAAGTAAAAGACGATGCTAAACCTAACACTGCAATAGACAAATATCTAAACATAATTAAAACTATTAAAATGCAACACTAAATTAGAAAGATGAAAAAAACAACTCAAAATACAATGCAAAATATTTAAAAGCAAAAGAAATAAGCAAGCATAAATTTCTTCTACCGAGACTACATGTGCATCTACTAAAAAAATTAATTTTACAAAATAGCCTAAGAAAACCCCTTGATCGTGACCCTTGCACATCCAACTTGCAGCACATCATTTCTTTAATCAACTAGAATGAAAGAAAAGAAGTCAAGATCACCGTTCCAGCCAAAGCAAGCCAATCAAATGCATGGAAATAAGATAAAAAAATATGCCTCCAGGCCGTGCAGCAAATACAATGACCAAAACAAAATTAAAAGGAGCACTTCACCGTGACACATCCAACTACTCCCATCTAATCTACTTCATTCTAAAATTATCTAATCTACTTCATTCTAAAAAGTAAAATCAAACCACAAAACTTCCAACCACCGGTCCCACCTTATGAAATAAAATAGAAAAGAGAATTGCATTTCCATCCATCACCATGTAACAGCAAAAAAAATAAAATAAAATCAACACTTCTAAAACAAAACGAATGCTCCAGTAACCGTGAACAAGCCTAGATTGAGATCATCGGACGCTGCTTCCCAATGCAGAATGAAAATAAAAAGGAAATCCTACAAGGTCGTGACATCTCTCATCACATTTATTCACCTCCGGCTAAAGTAGAATAAAAGCTTTTGTCTAAAAGAAAGTTAAGGGTGCTTCTCCATATATATATATATATATATATATATAATATCAAAGCATATCCAGCAAGTGGCGGCACCTATTCCAGCCTGTTCCCCAATCTCATATATTCTTTTAAGGCAAGTGAAAGAGCATAATGAAACCTAAGCATAAGGACGGTGGCTTCAGAAAAAAAATAAAGAAGATTAAAATGCATTTCTCCCATTCAACCAATACCCTCCAGCGTCAAAACCATGTTCAAGCAGACAAAAAAAACCGTGAACCTCGTGTGTGTACCACTAGCAGCCAAGAAAAGAAACACGTTCCAGTCTCCTAAACTCAAAAATAACGGCTGGTCTCCCTTCCCTAGGAGCATGTGTCCTAATAAAAATAGGTGGAGTACACCCTAAAAAAAAAAACCCCAGGCCATGTGTCCTTTACTATTTGGGTTCAAACTATTTTACCAAAAATTAATCCAATGGTTACAAGTTTAATTAAAACTATCTAGACTACTAAGTTACAATGTAATTAAATTTAAAAAAGTCTTTGTGTAGAGTCTTGAATGAATTGATGTCCTCTCTAATGTCCAAAATTGTATCTCCAAAATTTTCCCTGCAATTAATAATGCAAATAATTAGCTCAAAATATTCAAATTAATTAAAATTAGAATTTTCGGTCAAATTAAGCATTATTAGCAAAAACGGAAAAATACTGGGCATTTAAGCACAATTTCCTGATTAATTCTAGCACAATAAACTAAGTGAAATCAATAAAATATCGACTCATCAACAAGCATATAAATAAATAAGAGTTTCAATAAAAGAGAGTTTCAAAAGATTACATTGTTCCCCAACAACAAAAGGGTTTAGTTCAACATTGTCATGGTGAAACTAGATGAAAAATGATGGAAGAATGGAAAAGCAAACCCTAGATTGGATAAAAAAGGAGCCTAAGAATCCAAGAGATCTTCTCCAAGGAGTGAAAACTAGGTCTGGCCGCCCCTCTCTGTAAAAAAAAATGCATCTAAACTCGCACTAGGGCTATTTATAGCTGAGGAGCGTCATAGAATTTAGGCCCAAGCCCAGCAGACAACCGACCGACGTCACACCCTTGGCGCCCGGCGGTTTCCCCTTAATCGCGCCACCGCCCGGCGGTGAGTTGCACCGCTCGGCGGTTTGCCTCTAATCGCAAAACCACCTGGCTGCACCGCTTGGGCGCCAGACAGTGGTTGCCCCTCGCATTTGGCAGCCTAGCATTGGATTTTGGCACTGGGCGGTTCCTAGACTCTTCTTTTCTTCATGTTTCTTCTTCTTTCTTGAGTCTAAGACCTTCCATCTTCAATCTCATTCTTCATTTTCATCAAAAACGCTGCAAAACAATCCAAAACAAGCATAATATCTCTAAAAACAGCTTTTGACTCTCAACTGACTCAACTTATGTGTTTTGCTTGATTCTAAGCTCATTCTAAGCCTTAAAGGGTGTATTTTGATCTCAAATGAAGCATGAAAATAACTGTTTTTCAACAGTTATCAGTCTCTAAATAAAATATTCAATAAAATTCTAACTCACTCATTTTTCTAAATTAAATTATCCAAAACCTTCTAATTAAATTATCAAAATCATACATGTTGTAACATCCCAAAATATAGTATAAAACTATATTATAGTAATCACAGTTAATATGACATAATAATTCACAGAGTGGATAAGGAGTATAAAGTTATCTTGTACAATCATCCCAAACTATAACAATGAACATAACTTTATATACAAAACCTACTAGTATTAAAACTATTTACAATACTGGTGTAACAAAATCCACCAGTACTACAAGCTCTAAGACAAAGCAATCTATAAAATTACACATTAGCTCTTGCTCCGTCCAAAGCTTGATCCATAGTTACATCATCTACCTCTGCTCACATCCACTGGATGATCATAGCCAAAGAAAATACACCAAGAAACAAACAATAAGAAAACATACAAGAAGGGTAAGCTAGTTGAAACAGAATCATTTATAATTATATAACACAAAGTAAAAATTTAAGCATACAATAGAAATCTCATTAATTCTCTTTCTACATAATAATCCCGGCTTGGCCAAACCATTTAACTTTAGTATAAATTTTCGAGCCACGAATTAGTTCTGCACCTGTTGTTGACTCACTAGCAAGCGTACCAGATCGTTCCAAGTAATAAAATCGGTAGAACTCGATATCGTTCTCTCCCAAAGGACTCACGGCCTTATCGTTCGTGTGAATTAAAATAATAAGACTTGTAAAGAAAAAGATTAATTTTTTGGATGCAAGAACAGAAAATAAACATGCAATGCGTTGATTCAATTGACGAAAAAGAGTATGGATGAGTGGAGTTGTTGGGGGTTTTACAATTTCATCTTATTCGCCCTCTCTTATCTACTCCTCTTGTTTAATTTGCTTGTTATCTAATTGTTATGCAAACTTTCTTGGCCTACCCTTAGCCCGATCCCTCGACGAAAAGAGCCTATTACTAATTACCGACTTGTTATCCCTAGCCTCCCCTAGTAACTAGCAATGCATTACCGAACAGAAGCAAAAATAATTGACCGTCCTACCTCCCTATCCCTAGGTGGTATTTCATTGATCAAGGAATTTCTCACCAGTTCATGACATTACTGTACGTTCTCGTATTAATAAAGACAAACAACAGTTATCGAATGAGTTAAACGATAAAAGCCTTAAGCGCATATGAGAACCCAACAATCGACAAACAAAGCATATGAAAATCATATAATTAAATAAGAGTTTCCATAAAAGAGAGTTTCAAAAGATTACATTGTTTCCCCCAACAACAAAAGGGTTTAGTTCACCATTGTCATGGTGAACCAAGATGAAAATAATGGAAGAAATGGAAAAGAAACCCTAGAAAAGATGAATAGGAGCCTAAGCATCCAAGAGATCCTCTCTAGAGAGTGAAAAGTAGATCTGGCCGCCCTCTTTTGTCAAAAGAATAAGAATAAAGTTGCAACATGGCTATTTATAGCTGAGGAGCGCATCAGAAAACAGACCCAAGCCCAACAGACCACCGTCCGGCGTCACACTTATGCCGCCCGACGGTTTGCGTCTTGCTGCAAAACCGTCCGGTGGCAGGGGTCCACCGCCCGGCAGTTTGCCTCGTACCACAAATCCGCCAGGCGTCACCGCCAGGGTGCCACTCCTCGCATTAGGCCGCCCGGCGGTGCACTTTTGCCGTCGGGCGGTTCCTAGACTCTTTTTTTTTTTATTTTCTTCCTCTTTCCTGAGTCTAAGACCTTCATCTCTGCCTCCATTCTTCACTTCCATCAAAATTGCTGCAAAACAATGCAAAACAAGCATAATATCGCTAAAAACAACTTTTGACTCTCGACTGACTCATTTATTAAGTTTTGCTTGATTCAAAGCTCATTCTAAGCAGTAAAGGGAGTAATTTGGTCTAAAATAGCATATGAAAATAACGGTTTTTCAACCGTTATCACAACCCCAAACTTAGAACTTTGCTTGTCCTCAAGCAAAAAAAACAAAACTTGGCTCTCTACAATTTCATCCAATGGTTCAACATTCCTAAAGTACATGATGAGAACTACTGAATTTCAGATCGTCAGTGATAATCAAATCAAGATGCATGCATGCAATCAATTCAATTATCTTACACATTCCTCAACAGATGTTACATATTATGAATGACTAGTCCACTAAGCAGAGATGCAATCATGAAATTTAGAAGTTCTCACCAAGCAAGTGTTTCACTCAATCACTCAAGTGTTTAAGGTAGCACTCCAACTCTTAATCATTCACAAGTCACATGAAATAAAATTGCCTTTCATCTCAAACAATCAAAATCATCACATGCAAATGCCATCAAAAGGACTTTTCCAAGGCTTGTAATGAGGCTGGGCTATCAAGAAAAATTGTTTTTTCAAGATCGCAAAATCTTTGAATCAAGAGAGCTCATTTATCATTCAAGGTTCAAGTTTAACTCTCTTCCTTAACCAATCTCACTTGTCCCCAACTTCTTCCCTTTTCCTTTTATTTTTACATTGAGCTCACCTTTCATGTTTTTTCTTTTTCTCATGTATTTTTCATTCTCAATACTTGAGCTCAATGCCTTTCTTTTTACCATTCAAACTTGCCATTCAAACTTTCCCCACAACCCCAAACTTGAACCTTGAACGTACTTATAATCATTAACCCAATTCAAAGTAAATAGATTCAGCACAAGGGTTTTCATTCTGTTTAGGGCCAAGGTTCAAAAAGGGTATAAAGTTTGAAATACAATGGGTGAAAATTTGGCTAGAAAAGGGTTTTTCAAACATGGCCTTTATCATATGCCATTCACATGCAGTTCAATCAATCATCAAGACTCAGACAATATCATTCATGCTTTCCTGTGGACAATACACACAACAATGAAAACTCTGGAGCTCAATACCTCACACACATGCTTCCTCACACAATATCCATTCATACACCCTGCTTAGCATCATAACCACAATCATAATTCATTACACATCTGTTTCACAAGATATCAACATGCAATACACTCAATTATCAATCACTTCAGATCATCATCAAATAGACTCATCACACAAATTAGTCAGTCAAACATTTTCAGAAAAGTATTGAGCCAAGCATACACACAGAAAATAGAATGCAACCTATTCTAAAAATTCAATATAGAAAGTTAACAGAAAAATAAAACCTTGTCTATAACATGGGCATCCATCAGTAGATGCCCTCACTCAGCCCATACTGTCATCTGAGTCCTCCTGACTCTCATCGTCAGCGTCCTCAAGGTCATCATCGGTGTTTGGTGCTCTAGCGGCACCAAACTCACTGCTCTGAGCCTACTCCTGAGGCCACGCCATGGCTGCATGGAACTCATCCATCGTCCACCTATGCACTGGTGGATGATCATACAGCCCAACAATCATCTCAGCAGTCGCAATCTGCCCTCTGCGAAGGGCTTCCATCCTTGACTCCATCATGGACATGTACATGTCCCTCATCTGGAATGGCTCTGCATGTTATGCTGGTGCATCGTCAGACACCTGCTCCTGCTGTGCTGCAGCTCTCCTAGGACGTCTCCTGGGTGCTGCTCCTGCTGCCAGTACTTCTTCCCCTGCGTGATGTTGATGCCATTCCTGCATAAAATATAATTCAAAACAAACCGTAGGAACTTGTTATTAGAAGTTAGTACATAATCAAACACTATCAATCCAAACACAGTTCAATAGTGGGGTGAAATAGGTGCCCCTCTGCCTTTGAAGCACAAATTCAAGCATTCAGCAAAAATGTAGCAGACCGCCCGATGTCAAAGTTGATCGCCCGGGAGTATCAACACCGCCCGACGGTAAAGCTGACCGCCCGGCGGTGCGAGAGAGTTTTTCTCAAAATTGCTTTTAAAATAACCCTAATCTCCACCCAAACACTAATTTTGACCATGCAAACCAAATCCAAACAACTTAATCAGTCAAAACAGTTCCTAGTTCAACAATTCATGCAAAGAAATCCAAAACCCTAATTTGTCATGTTCCTAAGCATGTTCTTCATCAATTTTCAAATTAGAAACTAAAGAATGAAGTTGCATGACTTACTTGAGTGGATATGTGAATGCTTTGCAAGAATCTCTTCAAATGATGATGAACAATTCCTAATGCACAACTTTCACCAAAAACTCCCAAATTTTTGAACAAAGAACTAGGTTTTAGTGAGTGGGTGACAAGAAGTGTGGGAAAACTCTTTGGGAACCCTTGTGAAGGTGCAAATTGGGTGCTAAGGTTAAAGAAGACCGCTTGGCGGAATGCAAAGGAGAGGAATGAAGTGTAGAACACCCAAAACCGCCCAGCTTTAAAGGGCTCGGGCTAGGGTTTTCACCGCCACCGCCCGGCGGCAAAGTGGACCGCCCGACGGTGAGCGTTAAATTTTTCCTCCCTCTTTTTTGCTTGCTTTTGCATGATTTCTCCCTTTAGCACCTGATTTTTGCCTTCAATTTTTCAATTACAAGTTTTCTCCAACCCAAATGCACTTGCAAATCTAATATGTACTACAGACAGAGTTTAGAAGCAACCAACTAAATAACTGGGCTGCCTCCCAGGTAGCGCTTGTTTAACATCATGAGCCCGACCCAAACCTGTTGAACACTCAACATTGAGTGCAATCTTTACCAACACCCATTAGTAGGTGTACCTTCCTAGTATCCTTTAGTAGATACCTAAAAGTTAGCATCCCTCAGTAGATGCTGCCCAGAAATTGTTCACATAAACAAATATTTACAGGATTAAAAATAAAACAACCCTATACTAGAAGGAATAAAATTGCTTTACAAAAATGGGGATAACCCCAACAAACACCCATCAGTAGGCGTTGTCAATCTTCTCTATTGATATTCGTTTCTTTTTCTTCTTCCTGCTCAATTTCTTCATAAAGTTGAGAATACCAAGCACATGCTTCCATGTTTCAACCATAGGAACTTTAATCTCTAATTTCTTGAAGATTGCCAGCTTGAACTTCTTTCCCTTCCTATGATTTTTCTTTTGATGAGGAAGAGGTTTTGCATATGATCTTTTCTTCTTTTCTCTCTTCCTCTTTTTCTTTTGATGAGGAAGAGGTTTTGCATATAATCTTTTCTTCTTTCCCCTCTTCCTTTTTTTCTCAATCTTCTCCTTCAACTTTCTCTTTTTATTTTTCCATGATTTCCTTTTTTTTATTTTCACACATTTTCTATTTTTTTTCTTTTCTTTTAACCACTTCTTCTTCTTTCTCCTCATTTTTCTCTCCCTCACTCAACTTATCATTTTAAAAGATAGTTACTTGATATTCCTCTTTAGGGTTAACTTCAATGTTACCCCCAATAATACCCAAAGACTTCAATGCTTTTATTATCTCATCTTCCTCTATCTTCTCTTCATCAATAGCCTCCTTTCTAGGGTCAACTTCAGTGTTACCCCCAATAATACCCAGAGACTTCAATGCTTTTATTATCTCATCTTCCTCTATCTTCTCTTCATCAACAACCTTGTCATCCTCAAACATAGTGGCTTGACATTCTTCTCTAGGATTGATTCCAGTATTAACCCCAATAATGCCCAGAGACATCAATGCACAAGAGATTTGTTCATCCTGTAAACGTTGTTCAGCTTCCCATAACGTTTCTTTTCTTAAAGAGGATTGTTGCCCCTTTTTATTTTGATCCATGTATGAGTGAGGTTCCCACCAGTGATTGAAATTTCTTTGGTAGAATTGAGTGCCCATATAATCAAATTCTTTGCCAAACTGCATCCTGCAAATCTTAGGCAGAAAACCCTAGAGAACATTTATTAGACAAAACTAAAAACTAACATGAAAAAAAAAATCAAGTCAAATTCAATCAATTCACACTACTTGAAAACGTTCAACCAAGAGTCCCCGGCAACGGCGCCAAAAACTTGTTGACTCACTGGCAAGCGTACCGGATCGTTCCAAGTAATAAAATCGGTAGAACCCGATATCGTTCTCTCCCAAAGGACTCACGACCTTATCGTTCGTGTGAATTAAAATAATAAGACTTGTAAAGAAAAAGATTAATTGTTTTGGATGCAAGAACAGAAAATAAACATGCAATGCGTTGATTCAATTGACGAAAAAGAGTATGGATGAGTGAAGTTGTTAGGGGTTTTACAATTTCATCTTATACGCCCTCTCTTATCTACTCCTCTTGTTTAATTTGCTTGTTATCTAATTGTTATGCAAACTTTCTTGGCCTACCCTTAGCCCGATCCCTCGGCGAAAAGAGCCTATTACTAATTATCGGCTTGTTATCCCTAGCCTCCCCTCGTAACTAGCAATGCATTTCCGAATAGAAGCAAAAACAATTGGCCGTCCTACCTCCCTAACCCTAGGTGGTATTTCATTGATCAAGGAATTTCTCACCAGTTCATGTTACTGTACATTCCCGTATCAATAGAGACAAACAACAGTTATCGAATGAGTTAAACGATAAAAGCCTTAAGCGCAAATGAGAACCCAACAATCGACAAACAAAGCATATGAAAATCATATAATTAAACAAGAGTTTCCATAAAAGAGAGTTTCAAAATATTACATTGTTTCCCCCAACAACTAAAGGGTTTAGTTCACCATTATCATGGTGAACCAAGAAGAAAATAATGGAAGAAATGGAAAACAAACCCTAGAAAAGATGAAAAGGAGCCTAAGCATCCAAGAGATCCTCTACAGAGAGTGGAAAGTAGGTCTGGCCGCCCTCTTCTGTCAAAAGAATGAGAATGAAGTCGCAACAGGGTTATTTATAACTGAGGAGCGCATCAGAAAACAGGCCCAAGCTCAACAGACCACCGCCCGACGTCACACTTATGTCATCCGGTGGTTTGCCTCTTACCGTAAAACCGCCTGGCGGCAGGGGTCCACCGCCTGGCGGTTTGCATCGTACCGCAAATCTGCCAGGCGTCACCGCCAGGGTGCCACTCCTCGCATCAGGCCGCCCGGCGGTGCATTTTTGCCATCGGGCGGTTCCTAGATCTCTTTTTCTTGATTTTCTTCCTCTGTCCTGAGTCTAAGACCTTCATCTCTGCCTCCATTCTTCACTTCCATCAAAATTGCTGTAAAACAATGCAAAACAAGCATAATATCGCTAAAACAGCTTTTGACTCTCGACTGACTCATTTATTAAGTTTTGCTTGATTCTAAGCTCATTCTAAGCAGTAAAGGGAGTAATTTGGTCTAAAATAGCATATGAAAATAACGGTTTTTCAACCGTTATCACCTGTGTGGTGGAACAACTGATGCACTCAAAGCTGCCACATAGGGTTAGTCCTTTAGATGCCCTTTGCCACCGTGAAGAAAGGCCCTCAAGCTAGGACCTCCTACTCCTTTCATGACATGACTCATCTCTCTCTAATTGAGTACAAATGATCATTAGAGGTTCAAGATAACTACGTATCAACTTCTTACAACTTATACTAACCCTCTTTAAATTCACAATAAGAAATTCCTCCTTGGAATTCTTTTCATTACAATGAATAATATATCCCTTTACTTTGTTACTCATATAACTCATACATCATTTCTAATTAAATCAGTAAATCAATTGAAACCTCATAAAACAAAGAAGAAAAGGAGTCAACCAAAATTAGATCATTCACTCAACACACACTCTCGCCTAGCAAATTCAGGGGTTCCTCGCACAGCAACTCGACTCGCTATGCGAATCCTCAAACAAAGACCCACCCCTCATAATAATTCGCACAACAACTACACTCGCTATGCGAATAAACTCTCAATAGTACTAGACTCTAACCCCTCGCATAGCGTCCCAAATCGCTATGCGAGAGCCTCAGGCAGTGACTCAGACTCCCCAAACACTCCCATAGCGCATCCCTTCGTTATTCAAATTAATCTGGCAATGATCCCAAGCCAGCACCAGTCGCACAATGCCCATATTCGCTATGCGAATCACCAAACAGAGAGCAGCCCTCTCCAACCATTTGCACAACACACCAATTCGCTGTGCGAATGCCCAGGTAGAGAACATATTGCCAGGGTGGCTCGCTGTGCGAATCCATTCGCTCAACGAGTCTGCATAATTTGTAGCACCAAATTTTGTAGAATTATGCAATTTAACCACCATTTACAAATTCTAACTATTTTATCAAGACTCAACTTATTATATTTTCTCCTTTCTCCCATACTACTACTCAATCTTCAAACGTTGGTCTTCTTGCAAAGCATAACTTTTGTTTCCCCTACAAGCTATATCCTTGTATCATTGCCTATTTTAGGGTCGATGCCGTCTCTTTTGATTATTCTAGATGCTCTAGCTCGTTCAACATTATTAGTATTAAGCAGGTGATAACAGTTGATTTTACCATTATCTGTGATTCAATTTTGATACTAAATTAACCATTTTTAACTTAGAAACTTGCTTGATTTCTTGGTTTTAGTTATTTTATTGAATATGAGAGTTGAAGTTATACTTGATGATTTTTATCACTAATTCCCTTGATTTTGTAGGTTTTTGAAATGATTTAGAAGAGGAGTTAAAGTATCAAGGAGTTGGAACCCAGGAAGGATAGAAAAAACACCAGAAGAGAAGGCTATAAAAGGTCGCAGGATGACTGGTTGCCCTTTTCTGGGGCCCTCAGTGCCAGGTGGCTCAAACTAGGGCCTGCTTGCCCTCTAAGGGGCGCTGAGCACCAGACTCCACGTACCGTAGGATGCTTGGTTGCCCCATTCAGGGCCCTGAGCGACACTCCTCTTTCAAGCTCGCCTGGTTGCCCTAAGTGTGGGCACTGAATGCTAGTGTGTTGGGCCTTGGACTTTGTTTCTGATATATTTAAGGACCTTTACACGTTAGGGTTTGTGTCTTTTGACGGCAGAAGCGCAGAAACACATTTTTCGACCCTTTGGAGGCAGATTTGGATGCAGGAGCTTCCCTCTTCACTTTCTAGGGTTTTCTTTCATTCATTCTTCCATTTTACAGCTAGGTTTTCCATGACGATCGAGAACTAAACTCATTTGTTGTTGGGGAAGATGTAACCTCTAAACTTTCATGTATTTGAATATGTTCTGAATTATTTATGCTTCTTTCATTAATTGTTAGTGATTTTCTCCTTCACTCAATGCTTGTTATGTTTTGATCACTCATAGTATGATGTTTGGCTTTCTTTGTTATTGAGAAATACCTAGAAACCATGATATGGAGAATTTCAACGAAAAAAAATATTGCCTAGGGATAGGAATAGGATGTTTGATCGTCTTAAACTTCTGTAAGTAATGCAGAATTGATTATTAGGGATGCAAGAGATTGTGGTCTAATAATTAAGAATAGGCTTTTTACGCCGAGGGATCGGGTTCTAAGTAATTTAGAGAGTGACGTTAACAATTTAATGAAGAAGATGAATTCTTATATGCATGAAAGTGGGGACGGTGAAATCTAAACCCCAACAACATTATCATATCATATTTTCAACATCATCCATTCATTCTTGTGTTAAGCCTCAATTGATCAAAATTTATATTCTGTTATTATGTTTATTTTTATTGCATTTAAAAATCCACAAAATAGTTTTCTAGTCTTAATTAGTTAAGTAATCACATGATTGTTTAGTACTGTGAGTCTCTTGGAAAATGATACTTGGTCTTACCAATTATTATTACTTGATACGATTTGGTACACTTGCCGAGGTCTTAACAACAGGGAATCTGGAAATCACAGGCTTGCGATGTAACACTCTCAGGCCGTCTTTTGGTCATAGTGGACTGTGACAATGTCCTTGGATGAGGACAGAAACTTTATGGCAAGATGAGGGGTGGACACCACGACACCCAACAAGTTCAGTGTAGAAGTAAGAAATAAAGTGTTATAGCAAGATCTAGTGCAAAAGTAGAATATAGATCTATGGCCTCAACCACCTGTGAACTTGTTTGGCTTAAGCAATTGCTTAGAGAATACAATTTGGAGATGTCACTCAAATAACACTTATATGTGACAATCAAGATGCTCTTCATATTAGTTCTCATTATGTCTTTCATGAGACGAGCAAATACATTGAGATTGACTATCATTTCATTCGAGAGAAAATTATATTTGGAGATATTAAGACCGAGTCCGTTAATTAAAATTATATTTGGTACATACGATTTGTACGCAGTAACTTGAGTGAGACTGTTAGATATATTATCTTTATCTTTTCTTTATCTTTTATCTTTAGTTAGTTTGTCATTATTTCTTATTTGTATTTTGGGCTTAACCCATATTTTTTCTATTATAAGTAGAGGACCATATAGAAAAATTAATCTTATACATAATTTTCACTATAGCCAATAACCAATAAATGAAAACATAAATAATTTATCTCGTAATAAATATTATTTATACTTAATATATAATTTTTTTGCCTATAATAAATATTATTTATACATAATATATAAGTTTTTCTTTTTCCTAGATAAACTTAGGCTAATTAAACCAAATACATGTTGTCTTTTGGATTATCATAATTAATCATAAACAATAGACAAGGATCTTGTATTTAATTAAAATTTCTCACATTTGTCAAACATTGCACATGTCAAACTTGTTGGCCGCCGCGTTAGAGTGTTTAATGGAAAACCAAGAAAAAGTAAAAATTTGATACAGCAGGACGTAGGTAGAGGGATATGGGACAATTACCCTCAATTTTTCTTTATTTGTAACATATTTAATGAAAATCCGTCTCCACAAGATGTGCTAAATTAATCCTGGTTTTATCTTCTACTTCTTTATACTAAACAAGGTTATTAAGAAGCATGCTTAAATTTTTTCCATCAAAGTTTTGTCATAAACGTTTTATATTCAATGATATATTTACTTCTAAAATTAACTAGACTTTGTCGCTCACCTCTGTAATAGTTAAAGGTATTTTACATGAATTTTATAAAAGAATATAATATGTAATAATATAGAAAAATAGTATTAGATCGTTTGGTTAGATTTTCTTTTACAGTATTAATAACAAATAAAAAATACGCATAGCATAACTGTAAATTTTATAGTAAATATTTTTCAACCTAGGAGTTCAAATTCAAAGTAGAATTAAACCAATAACGTAAAGTAAAAAAAAAAAAAACAAAAAGTTTGACACATATAAATAGGCTTTCAATGCGTTAGACCATTTAAGTCAGTTTTGAATGAAAAAACAGTTAGCCAAAACATTATTTAACTAAAACTCCAGTTAATTTAAACTCAATTTCATTTCACATGAAGTGGAGAAGAGATTCCCCAAAATCGGTGGGTGCGGACAAAGCAGAACGGACATTGACCGCCACATCCAATCGAAATTAGAGTAATAAGGTGTTAACAGAAAACAGACGAAAAATGAATGAAGCCAAATCCTCAAGTTTCTCGTGTGTGAAGAAGTGTCGGTAGAGTGCGACGGAGCCTTCGTCATCGCCACCGTTCACCTGTAATGACTGCCTACCCGTAATGACTGCCTTTTTTTGTGTGATCAAATTAATGAAGATGCAAAAAGTAAACTAAAACGGTAATGCTATAATGACATATAGATATGGTCCTCTCTCACTTTTCTTCAGTATTCTCTACACCGTCAAAATAAAATAAAATAAAATAATAAAAAAAGAAAACCTAACAGAAACGCTCGTCATCACGAGAGTGATTAGCCCTGGGAGGAATCTCGAAGTGCCAGAGCCTGCCAACGCCTTTTACCAACTGCTTCCGGCAGAGAAACTCCTCCGCATAAACCTTTTCTACTTTCCGATCTACATCGTGCAGGAATACGTGCGTTACGCCGGAGCCCTTTCTGTCCCTCGCCATCACCGCCGCCGAGAAGATCGCTGCCATGCGTCCTGGCGCCTCCGCGAAGTACCCCTTTGGTGCGTCAATCATGATCAGATCCCACTCCGTTGAGTACACCTCGTCTGGGAGGTTCTGGAGCGCCAGCTTGCACCGCTCGTTGCCGCGAAGCGTGGCGGTGGCCGGCGAGCAGGCGGGCTCGGAGCGGTAAGACGAGAGGAGCTGGTCGGCTTCGCGGAGCTGGGTTCGGTAGTTGACGGTGTGAGCCCGGAGGAACGGCGCGTCCTTGAGGACGGTCTGGACCCACTTAGGGTCCTCCTCGAGGAAGAGCGTGGTGCCGCCTGCGTTGAGACCGGCCCACATGAGGGAGTCGTGGCCCAGCCCAAAGACGAGAAAATTGGCAGGCCGATTAAGGGCCTGGAGCACGTCGAAGGTGACGGTGATTTCCGAAAGAGACTGTTGCGGCACAATCTGCGAGGTGGCGTAGTGAAGTATCGCTCTTAGCTGCATCGATGTGGTAGGTCCGGTTAACTGCTGCCGCGCTCTGGTTATTGAGCATAGAAGACTGTTCTCAGAGGTTTGCATGAAACTGGCGATGAAGAGTGTGACTCCGATTATGCACAATGTCCCCAATAGCCACATGAACCATCTGTTCTTCATCCTCTCGCTCCCTTGCATTGCTTGATGGACAGAAGAAGTATGAAGATTTTGGAAATGGTCGTTTTATGGGATTGGAAATGTGAGGGGGGGTTTTATTGTCAAGATAGATATTGGTGGCTGGTGGTGACAAATGTGAGGGCACGACAATAAATGTCATTCAATATTATTAATATTATTCTTATTAATTAATATGTTAATGTTAAGATTAAGGGAATTGGACGTGGTTTGCACGTCGTACTATACGCTATGTCTTCGTGTTCTATTGGGATTGGGTTAGATTTGAAATTTAAAATTTGGTGTCCACTGGGAATCATCCTCTGTGCTCACTTCTCTTTTTCAGTCAAATCCTACCCATTCTAATCTGATTGGTTTACTAAATACATTAAGAAAATATAATTTAAAATATTTTCAGCCATTAGATGCTAACTGAAAGGCACAACTTAAATGCGAGTCGGTGTCGTGATTGGCGAAATGTTTCAGCTTCTCCACGTGTTGCTACAGTAATCATGGCCAGTTGATGTAAGAATTTCATGAGGACTGGTGGAGTGTTTAACTAATTTTTTTTATTTAAGGTCTAATTGAGATTTTAATTTTTATATTTCAATATTTTAAATTAATTTTAGTTTTAAAATTTTGATTTATTAAATATTCTAAATATTTACTTATTTTTTTTAAATATTTAAGTTTATGGTCAATTTAATAAATTTGTTTTAGTATTATAAATAAGTTGACTAACTAGTTATAAGTATTGACGAGTAATAAGAGATTTAATTACAAACAATTAATTGATAAGTTGAAGATTCAAATATGTAAATAATGGTTTGGCAAACACAAAAGATATTTCAAATGTTTAATAGAACGATTTTTATAATAAAAATTAAATTAAAAACATGTAAAATCATAAGATAATGAAAATTTAATATATTTTTTACTCTAAATGATTTTTCATTTTTCAAGAGTGTTTAACTAGTTTTATTCTTTAGACTTGTGATTCTTTGACAATTGTTCTAGGATGCCTGATATCGTACAACTGCTGTGTAAGTAATCTTTTGGTTCCTTCTAACTCAACCATTCACTTTCCTTGCGTGGTTCAATGTTCTCATATTCGTCAAATCCCGATTTTTTGGACCAATCGTTTCTTGACAAGCCAATCTTTAAAAGAGAAAAAAGAGCACACTATTGACTTTATTGTTTGTATGAGGAAATGATACTCAACCTAGAATAGAAGACATTGTTGCTTCATTAAATTCTTTAGGATACCGGTCGGAACAGTGGGCCTCTTTATTTCGATTTCTCCATCCTTGATATATTCCATTCACTTTTAAAGTCTTTACCAAAATAAATTTTACTAGGTATTCAGTATAACGATATTATGTGTAAGGGCCTCGAAAATTGGCCTAAAGCCTTTTGGGCATTTTGTGAGGTACTTAGGCCTTAGAAATTAAGACATCTTGATTTTAGAAAGGGTATATGAGAAATCTGATTCATTAAGTTCAAACCCCCCCTCTCTCTCTCTCTAGAATCTTACTCTTCACTTGTGCTATGCTTTCTCTATAATCTCACACTAATCCAGTCATTGCATGTTTCTTTAGGTGGCACTTAAACGTTCTTGACGTCGAGGATTTCACTTTGAATCGATTAATTTCTCCATTTCTTTCCAGTAAGTAGTTTTCCTGTTTCCTTCGCTATTTTTCGAAACCTAGGGTTTGAGTTTCTACGAGTTTCATGAAATTAGAGTTGCTCTCCTTCCAATTTTGTTAAGTTCTAGCTCTAAAGAACTGTTTTCACCACCAATGTGGTGGTTGTAGGGTACTGTTTGGGGTGAGACTCTATTAGGGCATTTTCTCGCAAGCTGTACTGTGAGACTAAAAAGGTAAGGGGAGCTAGTTATATTTTTATGAGTTGTATGATGTGCATGTTTGATAAATTGTGATTTGGTGTACTGTTATACTACATTTTAAGTTTTGAGCATGTTAAGTTGCATTTGCTGAAACTGTGAAATTTGTGTAACTGTGGTGTGCTGATTATTATTTGACTTGGATGAGTTGGTTGGCTGTAATTGATTTTGTTGGGAAGGTTTGGAGTAAGGATTCTGTAATAGCATTGATATGGATAGTAAGTAGATGCACATGTACTGTTTTAGGTTACTGTGAGAGGAAGTGAGGTATTGAAATTGGGCAATTGGGGTCTAGAACACCATAGGACCATTTGGATGACTTAGATAAATCATTTGTGACTTGTTAAGAACGCTTTGTTGGTAGGATAGAGGAATCTTAAAAACCGGAGTTGGTACATCCTTGATCATAGAGCAGCCCTGACCTGGTCCAGCAAGTTGTGACTAGTCATATGTACTAGCGCTTATGGTGAGTTTGATGCGTTAGACATTTGATTCTTCTTCGATGACCAATAAGGTTAGTAAGAAGGGGTTGGGGGTAAGAATTTTGTTGTGACAATAACTAGATAGACCATTTTGCACTTAGGAAACATTTTTGATTGATTGGAGGGAAGTGAAGGGGTGATTTTTAGCAATTGGGGTGTTGGGTACATTTGGTCTGTTTGGGAAGTCTAGGCAAGTCACTTGTGACTTGTTTGGATCATAAAACTGGCCTAAAACTTGACAAGAATGGTAGAATTGAATTGGGGTCCCTAAGTCATGAGATTGAGTGTTTTAGAGTTAAATTCAAACCTAAGCCAATTTAGAATCATTGTATAATTGTTAAAATCCATCTAAACAAGTTTAAATAGGTCCATATCATGAATTAAGAGTGTTAGGAGTTAGGTTGGAGGGTTGGAATTAGTTGGAGGGGTGTGAGTCGTATGATTCTATAGAACCGGCGTTCTGGAGATCATGTAGACTCGTTATGCGAGCTCCAGGGAGGAGCTCTCTATTTGAGGTCTCTTGCTATGCGGGCTGGTGCGCTGTGCGAATTACCTAAAGTTTGTCACTTATTCAGACTTAATTCGCAAGGCGAGACAAGTTGGTGCGCTATGCGAATTAGCACGGATTCGCTGTACGAGTTCTGTGCGCTTTGCAAAAAGCGCAATGTCTATTCCATGTTCTATGAAGTTTGTTCTGTGTTCAAATCATGGTGAATTTGCTTGGTTTGTGAAGCATGACTGGGAGTGTATGTTACTATGAAATGATTGGTTATTGTGGCTATAAAAGTATGTGGTTACGAAGTAAAGGAAGTATATTTCAAAGTGTATAATCTCTCGGTGAGATTCTTAATGTTTAGAATGAAAGTAGGAGCTCAGTCTTGGGGGTCTTCCTTGTTAGGAAACATGTAGGCTTCGTTTTACACCAAGAGGGAGGATGAATTGGTGTTAGTTCAAAAACAAAATCTTTTCGCAATCTTTATACAAAAGTATAAAGCTTTTTCGTCTTTCATGAAATGCAAGTAATGAAAAATTCAATGCAGCGAAAAAACGCAGTTGACTGCTAAACAAAGAAATTCAATTGGAAATAAAGAGTGTAGGGATAGAGAAAATCAAACACTGGTTTTTATATTGGTTCGTCCAACAATGCCTACATCCAGTGTCCTTCCAACCCAAGAAGCAAATGCACTATAATGGTTGCGGTTTTTACAACAAGGAATTTATAGAAGCACCATGCAAAAATATAAATCTCTTCTCTAACCCAAAACCAAAATATAGCTGCACAACAAAACCAGAATTGCAGCAAGAATCTCCTCTTCTGCAATTTGAACCTACGTCAAACAATCCTCAACGTGTAACCGGCATTCTTCACAGGATGCCAAGCCTATCACAGCATACTTCACAGGTTGCCAAGCCTTCAATCAAACGCAACAGTCTTCACAGGATGCCAAGCCTTTAAGATTAATCAAGAAGCACCTTCTTCGTGCAGATTAGGATCAAGCAATCAGCGCAATTGACTTCTCCCTTTGAATCTCTCTCAAGAAAGATCAACACCGTCTTCTTGGAGAATTCTTGGAGCTGTTAAAACAGAGAATTCAATCTGAAACAGGAAAATCAAAATGTCATATTATCAAAAGTCTCAGAACAACTCGTGTTCTGTCTATTTATAGTTTTCTATTAAACAGATTGCTTCTCAATCGAATAGCCTACTAATTCAGTCGAATAGCCTACTAATTCAGTCGACTATATTAAAACAATTATAATAGACAGTCAACACAGAGGCTCCTCAGTCAACAAAAAAATCAACACACATTCAATACAGTTGACCAAGTCATCAATACTTAACTAACTTTTAAAAATATAGCCGTTGGAGCGTGTAAGCATAACAAAATTCCAAAACAGATCAATACACAGTCGAATATGCAATATACAATGTTGACTGACACATGTAAAAACACTTTGAAATTCTTTTCAACTCAAAATCTCACATAGCACAAGTTCACAAAATCTGTACAAAGATTTTAGCATAGTCGAATCCATTAAAGTTGTATTCGACTGGACTATAACTTTGTCACAACAAATATAAGTTCACAAAGGTGCTTGTGATCTTTTACATTCAGAAATGTGAAATAAAATGTTTTCAATCAATCAGTTCATATTTCACATATTCCAACAAGCATGTTCCACATATATATCACACAATCAATCATAGGAACATACATTACAGTACAACAAAACATGTTCAGCAGATATGACAATTTATTCAGAATATGAACATGTAATACAACAACATGTGTACTGTTATTAAGCATTGTGTTTTCATCATCAAAAACTAGTTTGATATAGAGTTTATGTTGTTAATAATCTCAACAATCTCCCCTTTTTTGATGATGCACAACCATCATTAATAACTCAACCATGTTTGTACAACTCAACACATGACAGAGTAATAACATATATCAGAAACAATCAATCAGTTCAATTACTCTGCATATACAGCAAAAATATCAAGCAAATGAAGTATGAGACAGCTAATTCTCCCCCTTTCAAAAAGCATTTATGCATGCTCTCATACTCACACATATATCTCTCCCCCTTTGTGCATTAACAAAAAAGGAATGCTCCAGATATTTATGCAGATTTGAAAAACAGAGAGATGCATAAGAAAGATATGCAGTTTGTAAAACACAATGATGCTCTCAAAATCACAAGTTCATCACAAAAAATAGTATTAACTCCCCCTGAAATGTAGGTGTGTGATGGAACAATGTGTAAAAGAGTGATACTCCCCCTATCATTATGCATGAGTTTCAAAATCAATTTAAATGCATAATACATATCACAGATTATACAACAATTTAAGCACATATTTGTATCATAGTCAAAATATCAAACCACATATATATGCAATGATACAAACATCAACAATCTCACAGTATTATCTCAATTCATATATTGAAACAGATAAGAGCAGAGATAATAGCAGATTAATCATGATTTAAGCAAACAATAAGGAGAGAACCAGATTTCCAGAAATGGAATTGTTAACCCATTCAGACGCAGTCGAATGCTTTAAATCATCAGTCGAATGCATTTCTTTTGCAAATGTTGAATTCCAATTGTAGATGTCCAAAGCAATGTTCTTCATGCAAAACCTTTCAACAACCTTTTCTAGATCAAGCATAATGGTTAAGCAAGAATTAAATCATATTATAACAGAAGTCAATATGTAAAGATGCATGGCAGATTAAGCATAGTTGACTTCAAACATAGTATAGTCGAATTTATCAATCAGTATATCAGATATCATTCAAACAGTTTAAGTAATTGGATTGATTCAAAAGACTAATTTCATTTCCTTGAATTAAAGATATTACAATGGTGGGATAGAAACAAGGAAAATAAATCGGAGCAAAACAAAAGATGGCTTTCTATGCCATATGTAAAATGAAAGACCTAGACTAGGATTCAACACCCAGCTTGGACAAACAGAACACTATTCTCATTCAGACGTTTCTTCACTAATATCGTCTACATCCCTTCTTTGAGATTCTTCAGAGGATGATGAAATTTTAATAAAATGTTTGAACAGGATTTCCATATTTTCATGTAGAGTGGTCAGAGAATTGTTGAAGTTTTTTATCCTTTTAGATGTCCTTTTAAACCTGTCATTTACCCTAATTTCAAACTCTGAATTCAGTGATCCAAACTCTTCATCACTGTCTCGATTCACAGATGGCGCTTTTTCTTTCTGGAGATCATTTTCATCACTGAATACCCATCCTTGAGGAGTTTTCTTCATTCCAATGCAAGTTAGAGTGACCTTCCCAATCATGTTTTCTCTGCCACAGTGAAGTTAATACCATAATGTTCCAGGACTTTGCTTATGAACACACCATATGAAAGTCTGTGCCATTCACCTGTTCCTACTTCTAGGATGTGTTCTTTAAAAACAACAACACAATTTGTTTGTATCCTGTATTCAATAGCATATAATAAGCAAACATTCACAGGAGTAAGTTTTGTGATGTTGTATCTTCCTGGCAGTAGGATATGTCCTATGATGAAGGCAACAACTTTTTCTTCCTTATCAAGCCATTTGAATAAGAACCCTTTTTCCTTGCTATATCTTCCTCGATTCTCATAAAGCTTTTGAACATTTCTGTTTTTCGTATCTTTTTATAACGTGGACAATCAAACTTGTGAGATAGCTCTCCTTCATTTCTCAGCCCAGTGAACTTCCACCAAATATCATCATCAATAACGATGTCTACACCTTTTACCCGAGAATGAATGTTCCCATTAACTTCTTTGACATTTTACTAGAACACTTCTACCAATTCATTATAACAATCTCCCTTCATTTCAATGAATTTGTTGAGACCTTGAGATTTAAGATCATCAGGAAACATAAATTTCTCTTGTTCGAACAGAGCAAGTTCAACCATATGATGTTTGACAACTTCTTTGAGTGGCCGCATAATGAGAAATCTTTCTCTGGTTTTATCATCACTGATCCATCCAGAAGGATCAGCCTCTCTTCTTGCGGACATAGGACGCTTTCCTGGTCTTGATGATGAGGCAGCCATTTGAGCAATGTAAAGGAAGGGTTTCACCAGAATCAGAATAAGGGTTTGTTTACCAAGGTGTATGTGAATGCTTCAGACAGTCATATCCATTTATAGAAAGAAAAAGGCGCCGAAGATTATCCTTAAACCCTTGGTTTAAATTTTGTCATTTAGAAAACAGAGTTTTGCACACAGTCATGTAACTCAGTCGATTTGATTAATATTATAGTCGACTGTGACTCAAGAAAAAGATTTTTCAAGCAACTTCAATCAATCAACCAATTAAGGACAAAATCGTAAACAATCAGACAACAACAATCAATCAATATATGCATGATGCAGCAGACAGATACAAATTTACCAATTGTAGACACTCAAGGTTTTTGATATGTTCCATAATTGATTCATCCTTGAGATCATTTCTGCATCAGCTGTATATCCTACAAAACAATTAAGTTTTGGTTGTTGGTGTTAGGAATCAGGTTGGCTTCGTTTTACACCAAGAGGGGGGGTGAATTGGTGTTAGTTCAAAAACAAAATCTTTTCGCAATCTTGGTATGAAAATTCAAAGCTTTTGATCTTTCCTTGAAATGCAAGTGATGAAAAATGTAATGCAGCGGAAAAATGTAGTTGACTGTAACACAATTAAAGTCGACTGAAATAAAGAGTGCAGGGATAGAGAAAATCAAACACTGGTTTTTATACTGGTTCGGCCAACAATGCCTACATCCACTGTCCTTCCACCCTTGGAAGCAAATGCACTATAATGGTTGCGGTTTTACAACAAGGAATTTATAGAAGCATCACGGAAAAATATAAATCTCCTCTCCAACCCAAAACCAAATATAGCTTCACACACAAAACCAGAATTACAGCAAGAATCCCCTATTCTGCAATCTGAACCCATGTCGAACAATCCTCAACGTGTAACCAGCATTCTTCACAGGATGCCAAGCCTATCACAGCACACTTCACAGGTTGCCAAACCTATCACAGCACACTTCACAGGTTGCCACGCCTTCAATCAAACGCTGCAATCTTCACAGGATGCCAAGCCTTCAGGATCAAACCAGAAGCACCTTCTTTGTGTAGATGTTGATCAAACAGTGTGAGCAATTGACTCCTCAATCCGAATCTCTCTCAAGAAAGATCACCACGATCTTCTTGGAGAATTCTTGGAGCTTCCAAAACTGAGAACTTTCTCTGAAACAAGATAATGAAAGTGTTAGATCACAAAAGTCTTACAGAGCAGTTCGTGCTCTGACTATTTATAGTTTTCCTGTCATTCTCAATCGAATAGCCTACTAATACAATCGACTGTATTAAAACAGTTATAACAGACAGTCAACACAAAGGCTCCTCAGTCAACCAAATCAATGCACATTCATAATAATTGGCCCAGTCAGTCAATCCTAACTAACTTTTAAAAATATAGCCGTTGGAGGAAGTAGGCGTAACAAAATTCCAAAAATAACAGCAGTACAGTCGAATAGGTGTTGCACACTGTCGACTGACACTTGAAATACACTTTGAAATTCTTTTCATCTCAAAATCTCATCAAACACATGCTCACAAAATCTGTTCAAAGATTTTAGCATAGTCGAATCCATTACTAGTGTATTCGACTGAACTAGACCTTTGTCACAACAAATATAAGTTCATAAAAGTGCTTGTGATCTTTTCTTTAGAAATGTGCAGAAATACTCAAAATCATTTTATCACACATTTCAATACAAGCATGTTCCAAGCATCTAACACATAATCATTCATCGGAACACACATTGCAAAGTAACAAGACATGTTCAGCAAAAGGCATTTTTCAGAACAGTTTGGTATATCAGCTAAACATGTAATACTGGAACTTATGTACTGTTATTAAGCATTTGTGTTGTCAACAATCTCAACAGCTGGTACCCATTTAACTTTGGGTCCTTGATTGTTAGTTCTTGTTACATATTCCTTTGGTATCCAAACACATAATCCTTGAGGAACAACAACATTTCTATAATAACAATTTCTAACAGTATGAGCAACACAGTTGTAGTAAAAACATGCATTTATAGCAGGTTTTCTTAACTCAGTAAACTTCCTAGCATTGGTTTTGTTAGAGTGAGCTTTGTATCCTATTCCTTGCTTATTTGTGATTCTGCCAGAAGAGTTTAAAACATCATCTAAGTTGTCTCTACCTTGAGTAAACTTAGCTAGCGTGCTAGTCAAGTAATTTATATTTTCAATATGAGTAGGACAATTTTCACTTGATTTTTCTACTGTAACAGTTTTAATTTTTCCAATTTTTCAATTTCAGCAACAAGGTTATTAATTCTGTATTCAAAATCTCTTTTCTCAGAGTTCAGTCGATTAACCTTGTACTCTAGTCGCATTGCCTCAGCATGCAGTTCTCTGAATGTCTCTATCAGCTGTTGATATTTTTCTTCTATAGGCAGCTTCTCAAATTCATCATCACTGTCACGCTCAGTCCTTGCAGTTGCAACCATGTGACATATGTTGGATTTCTCCTCTTGGTTAGCATCCTCATCACTTGAGCTTTCAGAATCAGAGTTCTCCCAAGCAATGTAGGCTCCTTTTCTTCTCATATTTCTGCCTTGAGCGAATCTTTTCTTTCCTTTCTGCTTCGACTATAATTCAAGACAGTCAGGCTTGATGTGACCTTCTTTTCCACATTCATACCACTGGACAACATTTGTGCCGAAGCTCTTCTTTTTGCTTTGACCTGCATGGTTAGACAGTTGACTATCATTTTGCATAAGTTGACTAAACATTCTTACCATCAAACAATTGGTCGTCCTACCCCCCTATCCCTAGGTGGTATTGCTTAACCAATGAATTACTCACTAGTTCATGACATTACTGTACGTTTCCGTATTAATAAAGGCAAACAACAGTTATCGAATGAGTTAGACGATAAAAGCCTTTAGCGCAGATGAGAACCCAACAATTGATTATCAAAGCATATGAAAATCATATAAATAAACAAGAAATTCGATATATGAGAGTTTAGAGGTTACATCTTTCCCCAGCAACAAATAAGATTAGTTCTCCATCGTCATGGAGAAACTAGGTGAATAATGGAATGAAAGAGATACAAACCCTAAAAAGGAGAGCTATCACCATCCCCAAATTTACCCAAAGGGGTGAAAAGTGTTTTTCTGTGCCTAAGCCATCAAAAGATACAAACCCTAAGACGTTCTGCCCTTTAAATAGGGCATAAAAATAACATAAAACAAGCCTAAGCCCAAACAGATCATAAAAATCATAGAAAATAGGTCCAAGCCCAGAAGACAACCGCCCGACGTCGCACTTATGCCGCCTGGCGGTTTACCCTAAATCGCGCCACCGTCCGACGGCAAGGGTCTACCGTCCGACGGTTTCCCCTATATCGCCAAACCGCCTGGCGGCAGGGGTCTACCGCCCGGCGTCCAATGCTGTGTGTCTCCTCCTCGCATCTGACCACCCGACGTTGGATTTTGGCTCTGGGCTGTTCCTATACTCTTCTTTTCTTTATGTTTCTTCCTTGTTCTTGAGTCTAAGACCTTCATCTTCAATCTCATTCTTCACGTTTATCAAAATTGCTGCAAAACAATGCAAAACAAGCATAATATCTCTAAAAACAGCTCTTGACTCTCAATCGACTCAACAAACGTGTTTTGCTTGATTCTAAGCTCACTCTAAGCAGTAAAGGGCGTAATTTAGTCCAAAATAGCATATGAAAATAACTGTTTTTCAACCGTTATCACAACCCCAAACTTAGAAATTTGCTTGTCCTCAAGCAAAACAAAACAAAACAAAACTAAAAACAAAACTTGGCTTTCTACACTTTCATCCAACGATTCAACGTTCCTAAAGTAGATAATGAGACCTACTCAATTTCAAACCATCAGTAAGATCAAATCAAGATGCATGCATGTTCTCTCCTGAATTTAACTCACACTTTCCTCGACAGATGTCACACATTATGAATGATCAGTCCACTAAGCAAAAATGCAATCATGAAATTTAAAAGTTCTCACCAAGCAAGTGTTTCACTCAATCACTCAAGTGTTTAGGGTAGCACTCCACTCTTTATTATTCACAAGTTACATCAAATAAAATTGCCGTTCACCTCAAACAGTCAAGATCATCACATGCAAATGCCATCAAAAGGACTTTCCAGGGCTTGTAATGAGGCTTGGCTATCAAGAAAAATTGGTTTTTCTGGATCACAAAATCTTTGAATCAAGAGAGCTCATTTATATTCAAGGTTCAAGTTTAACTCTCTTTTTCAACCAATCTCATTTGTTTCCCAACTTCTTCCCTTCTTCTTTTCCATTGAGCTCATCTTCATGTTTTTCTTCTTTTCTTTTCTTTTTCATATGTTTTTCTTTTTCCACAATTGAGCTCAATGCCTTTCTCTTTGCCATTCAAACTTTTCCCACAACCCCAAACTTGAACCTTGAATCATTAACCCAATTCAAAGTAAATAGTTTCAATACAAGGGTTTTCATTCTGTTTAGGGCCAATGTTCAAAAAGGGTACAAAACTTTTAAGCATGTTTGGGTAAAATTTTGGCTAAATAAGGGCTTTCAAAAATGGCCTTGATCATATGACATTCACATGCAATTCAATCAATCATCAAGATTAAGGCAATATCATTCAAGCTTTACTGTGAACAATACATACAACAATAACTCTGGAGCTCAATACCTCACACAACGTGCTTTCTCACATACATTCATTCACACATCTTGCTTAGCATCATGACCACAATCATAATTCATCACACATCTGTTTCACACGGTATCAACATGCAACACAACTCAATAATCATTCACATCAGATCATCATCAGACAGGCTCCTCATGCAATTAGTCAGTCAAACATCTTCAAAAAAGTATTCAAGCCAAGCATACACACTGAAATTAAAATTCAACCTATTCTAAAAATTTAAAATGCAAGAGTAAAGAAGAAAATCTAGGTTTCCTCCTAGTAGCGCTTGTTTAACGTTACGAGCCTGACCCAAACCTGTTTAGCACTTGTCAGTAAGTGCAGATCCTTCCAATACCCATCAGTAGGTGTACCTTCCTGTATCCTTCAGTAGATACCTAAATCTTCTAGCATCCCAGTAGATGTTATCCCAGTAGCATTCATCAGTAAATGCTAATTTTTCTTATCTTCATTGGCATCCATCAGTAAATGCCAAATCACCTAACATCCATCAGTAGATGTTGTAGAAGCATCCATCAGTAGATGCTATCATCACTGCCATCAGAAGCAGCACATAACCCTAACAAAATAAAATAAATAAATAAATAAAATAAAATCAAATAAAAATAAAATCAAAACAACATAAAAGATAAAAAATTCAGAAACTAGGTTAGAAACTGGGTTGCCTCCCAGCAAATGCTTCTTTAACGTCATTAACTTGACCCGGTAAAGCCCAAACACCCATCAATAGGTGTTACTATTTTATGTTGGTGTTCTTCCTTCCTTCATGACACCAACAAAATTTCGAAAATTTCCTTGTCACCAACTCTAAGGATTCTCAATCTCAAGAGCGCGCTGTTTGCTTTGATAGTCTTGACAACCCATAACCTATTCTTAAATTTCACTGGTGTGCCAGGTTTGGGTTTGTCACTTTTTACATCAGGGTGTTGGTGAAACAATTCTCCTTCCTTATCTGTCTCCTGATGATCTTGTGCTCCTGGTACAAATTTTATCCTGCAGACACTAAAGAACATTGCACTAGAGCGCAAAATTAGCCCCAAACAAATAAAAAATAAAAACAGTAAAAGATAGTTTTGTTTTTCATTTTTTTTAAAAAGAAAGAAAAATAAAAACAGAAAAATAAAAAGATAAAATAAAAGAAAAAAATAAACAGTAAAAATAAAATAAAATAAAATAAAATAAAATAAAATAAAATAAAAAAGTATAATCGATCAAGAATCACACACATAGAATAGTTCTACTATGAGTTCTCGACAACGGCGCCAAAAATTTGTTGACAAACTGGCAAGTGTACCAAATCGTATCAAGTAATAATAAAATGGTAAGTCCAAGTATCGTTTTCCCAAGAGACTCACGACACTAAACTGTTGTGCTTTTGCTTAACCAATCAAGACTATAAAAATAATATTTTGGGTTTTTGAATACGGAAAAATAAACATGAATGCAATTTGATCAATTGAGGTTAAACACAAAAGTGGATGGATGATGATGATAATATGAGATGGATTTGTTGCTAAGATTCAGATTTCACCCAATCACTCTCATACTGACTCATTTTACAGCTTAGAACGAGCTAAGAATCAAGCAAAACACATAAAATGAGTCAGTAGAGAGTCAAAAGCTGTTTTTAGCGATATTATGCTTGTTTTGCATTGTTTAGCATCATTTTTGATGAAAATGAAGTTGAAGGTGAAGGTCTTAGACTCAAGACAGAGGAAGAAAAATGAAGAAAAGAAGAGTTTAGGAATCGCCCAGCGGTAAATTTCACCGCTGGGCAGCCAAATGCGAGGAAAAGGCATTGTTTGACACCCAGGCGTGGATGTCGGGTGGATTTGCGATTAGAGGCAAACCGCCGGGCGGTGGACCCTTGCCGCTGGGTGGTGGCGCAATTTAAGGGAAACTGACGGGCGGCATAAATGTGACGCCGGGAGGTTGTCTGCTGGGCTTGGGCCTATTTTCTGTGACGCTCCTCAGCTATAAATAGCCCTATTGCGATTTCACTCTCATTCTTTTGATAGAAGAGGGCGGCCAAATCTACTTTTCACTCCTTGGAGAAGATCTCTTGGATGCTTAGGCTCCTTTTTATCCAATCTAGGGTTTGTCTTTCTATTCTTCCATTATTTTTCATCTAGTTTCACCATGACAATGGTGAACTAAATCCTTTTGTTGTTGGGGGAACAATGTAATCTTTTGAAACTCTCTTTTATTGAAACTCTTATTTATTTATATGTTTGTCGTATGCTTTGATTATCAATTGTTGGGTTTCTCTTCTGCGCTTAAAGCTTTTATCGTTTAACTCATTCAATAATCGTTGTTTGTAACGTACGATACTGTCATGAACTGGGGAAATTCGTTGATTAAGCAATACCACCTAGGGATAGGGGGGTAGGACGATCAATTGTTTTTGCTTCTGTTTATAATGCATTATTAATTACTAGGGGAGGCTAGGGATAGCAAGCCAGTAATTAGTAATAGGCTCTTTTCGCCGAGGGATCGGGTTAAGGGTAGACTAAGAAAGTTTGCATGACAATTAGATAACAAAGCGAATTAAATAAGAGGAGTAGATAAGAGAGAGCAGATAAGATGAAATTGTGAACCCCCAACAATTCCATTCATCCATAGTCTTTTTCTCGTTAATTGAATCAACCACATTTGCATGTTTATTTTGTGTTTTTGCATTCCCACCAATTAATTTTCTTTACAAGTCTTACGATTTCAATTTTCACGAACGATAAGGCCTTCGAGTCTCTTGGGAAGAACGATATTGGGTTTTACCAATTATATTACTTGGAACGATCTGGTACACTTGCCAGGGAGTCAATACATACCTTGGGGGTTTGAACACTTAATCTAAAACGATGCTGGATGCCTCAGCTGGAGGTGATATCAAACAAAAGACTGAAGATGAAGCCTGTGACTTGATAGAGAAGATGGCGACTAATGAGCAAGGAACTTATAGTGAAAGGGGCACACCTACACAAAAGAGGGGAGTTGCAAATGAGGCCATGGTAGCTCAAAATCATCTTCTGAATCAAAAGCTTGATAACTTGACAAAGATACTTTCACAACTTCCTATACATAATGTCTCTCAAACATAGCAACTGTGTGATTTTTGTGGTGGTGACCATATCAATGGTCAATGTGCTTTGCCTGAAGGGTTGCAGCAGGAGGCAAATTACATGGGAAATCAGTTCCAAAATACTTATAAAAAATTTCCAAACAAGGTTGGAAGAATCATCCGAGTATTGGACAACAACAGAACAACCCATCAGGGCAAACAGGGGGCTTCAAGCCGCAGCAACCTTCACCATTATGGCAGCTAGTTACTCATTTAACTGAAGTTACCAGAGACCTAAATGAGAAATTTGACAAGTTCCTAAAAGTTTATGAGTCTGATCATACAAGTAACCAAGCCAACTTGAAATCTCTGGAAATGGAACTTGGTCAATTGACAAAGAGAATTGAGGTCACAGAAAAGAATCAACTCAGGGTTAATACTGATATTAACCCTAAAGAAGAATGTCATGTTGTGGTAATAAGGGAGAAAAGAAAAGCAGAAAAGGAAGTTATTGAAATAAGTAGTGATGAAGAAGATAAAGAGATGAGTGAAAATGATGAGATTCAAATTGGTGAAGAAGAGAAAGAAGAGGAGAGTTTTGAGGAAATTGAGAAAAGAAGAGATGATCACAATGGGCAGATGAGAGAAATATTTAATCAGGTGACTATTGTTCCTATTGATAAAAATCATCTTCAAATTCCTGATTATTCTAAGAAAATTAATTATTACCTTGGAGAGGTAATAGATTTAGATACGGATGAAGAAGATCAGGAAGTGCTTGTGCAACCAAGAAAGAAACATCATCCACCTAAAATGAAGGATCCAAGAGTATTGACTCTTCCCTGTGTGATAAATGATGTGGATGTAGGAAGAGCCATGATCGACTGATCTAGCATAAATTTGATGCCCTTGAGTTATTTGAAAAAAATAAAAGGGCTAGTAGTAAAACCAGCTAACATTACATTGACAGTTGCAGATGGTTCAAGTAAACAGACAGCTGGTAGGGTGGAAGATGCAGTTGTTCGTATCGAGCAATTGAAATTTTTTGTTGATTTTGTAATTGTGGATATGGCGAATGAGGGAGAAATTCCATTACTTTTAGGAAGACCATTTATGGCAACCTCAAAATTGCTTTTTAGTGTCCATACCGGGAGGATCATATTAAGAGATCCAGAACAGGTATTGTGGTATGAAGGTTATGGAGATGAGAATGATAGAACAAAGAAAAAAATTAGATACAAAAAGACCAAGAGAGAAGTTGTATCCTCGGATGAAAGCACATTAGGTACCAATTCTAACAGTTGTAATATTTTGCAGATACCTGAAGAGGAGGTGGACAGAGGAGGAAAATTCCAAGAAGAAGATACAACACTTTTACAAGGTCAACAAGCAAGATGCAAGGATAGATAGTGGAGTGTCAATAGGATCAAGCAAGATGGCAAGATTGAAATTAGAAAATCATATACTAAAGCCATAAGGAGAGTGGAGGAAAGGCAACTGATGAGTTGGGGAGATGAAGACCTCAATTGGGGTGGAGAAATATAAAGATATTTAAATTCATCTCACATATTGTAGAATAGTTGTAGTTTTAGGGTTATTTGATATTGGACATGTAATTGGATTTTGAACAATTTTTGGGTAGCATCTACTGAGGGATGCTAAAAAAAAATTATGTATCTACTAAAGGATACAGGAAGGTACACCCACTGAAGGGTGTTGGGAAGAAAGGCACTGAAGAAAGGAACTTACTGATGGGTGCTAAATGAGGTTTAGGTCAGGCTCGTGACATTAAACAAGCACTATTGGGAGGCAACCCAGGTTTTATTTTTCTTTTCCCTTTTGTACTTTTGATTTTTTAGATTAGGAGTTTTATTTTGAGTGTCTATGGCATGGCTTGTACACTTATTGGGATTATGGCTTGATTTCATATATTGCATGATGAGTCATTGAAAGGATGATTGAATGTGGTTGATGATTGAATGTGTGTATGTTGATATCCAGGAATGGTTCACTAACTCGTGAACAGATGTGTGATGATTCATGATTGTGATTGTGATTCTAAGCAAAATTCATGTGTGAGAAAGCATGTTCTTTGAGGAATTGAGCTCCAGAGTTTTCACTGATATATGTACTGTTCACAGGGAATCATGAATGGTATTGCCTTAGTCTTGATAATTGATTGATTTGCATGCTTATGTTATATGATCAAGGCCATGTTTGGAAGCCCTTATTTAGCCAAATTTTCACCCAAAAAGTTTAAAATTTTTATACCCTTTTTTGAACCTTGACCTTAAACAGGATGAAAACCCTTAATTTGAAATTATTAATCTTGAGTTGGGTTGAAAATAATCATATGTGATGAAAAGGTTCAAGTTTGGGGTTGTATGAGGAAAATTGAATGGTAAAGAAAAAGCATTGAGCTCAAGTAATGAAAAGAAAAATGCATGAAAAAAGAAAGAAAAGAAAAGAAGCATGAGTGAGCTCAATGTAAAAATAAAGGAGATTGGTGATAGAGAAAGTTTAAACTTGAACCTTTTCAATAAAAGCTCTCTTAACTCAAGGATTTTGTGAACTAGAAAAACCAAATTTTCTTGATAGCCCAGCCTCATTACAAGCCATGGAAAAGTCCTTGTGAGACATGTGCATGTATGGATTTTGATTGTTTTAGATGAATGGATATATTGTTTTGTGTAACTTGTGAATAGTAAAGAGTGGAGTGTCCTTTTTAAACACTCGAGTGATTGAGTGAAACACTTGCTTGGTGAGAATTGTGAAATCCATATTTAAATATATGCTTAGTGGATTGGTCATTCATGAATAAAACATCTGTTGAAAATAATGTGCTTATATGAACCAAATTGGATTGAAAACATGCATGCACTTTGAAAGGATTCCACTAAAAATCTGATTTGTATAATGACTTGTTGTGATTTCTTGGAAGTATCAAGCTATATGATGACTAAGTGGAAGCCAAGTTTTGTTTTGTTTGCTTGAGGACAAGCAAAGTTTTAAGTTTGGGGTTGTGATAACGGTTGAAAAACCGTTATTTTTATGCTTAATTTTGATATTAAATCACACCCTTTATGGCTTAGAATGAGCTTCAAATCAAGCAAAACACGTAGTTGAGTCATAGGAGAGTCAAAAGTTGGTTTGAGAGATATTATGCTTGTTTTTACTATGTTTTACAGGGTTTTAAGGTGAATTGAAGATGGAAGTGAAGTAAGGAGGACTTAAACCCATGAAAGAAAGAGAAAAATGATGAAAAGAGGGGACAAGTATGCCGCTGAGCGCCAGAATGGACCTCTGAGCGCTCAGAGTGATTTGAGGGAAATCGCTCAGCGGCAAAATTGACCGCTGAGCGGTCAGAGCGGCTTAAGGAAAACCACTGAGCGGCCAACTTTGGTGCCTAGGCGGCTGTCAGTTTTTATACTACAGATTCTGTAATCGTTTTGTTATCTTTTTGGCTTATATATAGCCCCAGTGCAACTTGAAAGATATTCTTTGACAGAGGGAGACGTCCAGACCTACCTTACACTCCTTGGAGAAGATTTATTGGATGCTTAGGCTCCTTTTTATCCAATCTAGGGTTTCCTTTTACATTTTTTTCATTATATTCATCTAGTTTCACCATGACCGCGGTGAACTAAAACCTTTATTGTTGGGGAACAATGTAATCTTTTGAAACTCTCATTTATTTAAATTCTTATTTATTCCATATGCTTGTCATATAATTGTTTATCAATTGTTGGGTTCTCATCTATGCTTAATGTTTTTATTGTTTAACTCATTCAGTAAAAGTTGTTTGTCTTTATTGATTCGGGAACGTACGATAATGTCATGAACTTGTGGGAAATTCCTTGATTATGCTAATACCGCCTAGGGATAGGGGTAGGACGATCAATTGTATTTTGCTTTTGTTTGCTATGCATTATTAGTTACTAGGGGAGGCTAGGGATAGTAAGCCGGTAATTAATAATAGGCTCTTTTCACCAAGGAATTGGGTTAAGGGTAGACCAAGAAAGTTTGCATGCAATTAGATAAACAAGTGAATTAAATAAGAAGAGTAGATAGATGAGAGTGGATAAGATGAAATTGTAAACCCCAACAATTCCATTCATTCATAGTTTTTCCTTGCCAATTGAATCAATTGCATTTGCATGTTTAGTTTTTGTTCTTTGCATTCCAATCTTAACTTTAATTCTTTTCTCAAGTTTTAAGCAATTAGTTTACATGAAAGATTAGGCCTTTGAGTCCTTTGGGGGAACGATATTGGGTTTACCAATTATATTACTTGATAATGACCTGGTACACTTGCTAGGGTCTTAATAGCTACGTCCAGTCTCCCTTAAGAACTCTTAAGGGGTTTCACTAATTTTATACAAGATTACAAATGAGTACAAACCACTCTTGGTATACACTGAGTGTTATCAACCACTCCTGGTTCCCCTAGTCAACCTGACTAGTCCGAGTTTAACCACTTTTGGTATCAACCCAAGACAACTTGTCTAGAATGTTTAAATCAATTGAACTAAAAAATATAAGTGTTTTAATTCTCTTCAAAATATACAAACACAATTAATGTTTGAGTACAAGTACATATTTGTTAAGACTCCAGTTAATGTACAAAATCGTATCAAGTAATAATAAGTGATAAGACTAAGTATCGTTTTCCTAAGAGACTCATTGGCCTAGACTTTCATGTGATTTGTTGATTATTTAAGACTTGAATAACGAAAATTGGTGTTTAAAATGCAAAAATGAAAATAAACATGCATGCAAAGGTTGATCAATTGACCAAGAAAATACGCAGTTGAATGATATGGATGAATTGTGTTGTTTGGGTTTCCGACTTATCCTAATCTACTCTCACATATTTACGAATTCTACTTTTCCATTAAAGTCAATGCCACTTTCTAATTTACCCTAATCCCAACGTCTTGGTGAAGAGAGCCTACTCCTAATTAGTATATTACAATGTCTTGTCTCCCTAGCAACTGTTCATGCATTACATTCGCACAGAAGCTTAAAGGCAATCAGTCCTCCTATCCCTAGGTCTAGGTAATTTTGCTCCCGAGAGAATTTCCCCATGTCTAGATCTACCCATGTGTGTCCGTATAGATAAACTCAAAGATCACGCTATTGAATGGGTTAAACAAAGCATGCATAGAGAATAGAGGAAAAACTCTAATAATTAATGAAATAAAGCATATGAATAAAGCATCAATTCAATATATGAGAGTTTCAAAGGATTACATTGTTTCCCCCAACAACAATGGAGGTTTAGTTCACCATAGACATGGTGAAACTAGATGAAATTAATGAAAAGAATGCAAAGAATGAAAAGATAAACCCTACAACTTGTATATTGGAGCTTCCATATCCAAAATCCGTCTCCAAGGGGTGAAAAGTGTGTTTCTACGTCTCCTTCTGCCAAAAGATACATTCTCTAGGGTGTCTAGGTCATTAAATAGATCATAAAAATAACAGAAAAACTGGCCCAAGCCCACGAAAATGACGCTCAACGCTATAGTACCGCTCAGCGGTAGGTGCGACACTCAGAGTGGCACCCAACGGTGGCGCTCAGGCGTAAAATAGTGAAAAACTGGCTCTCAGCGCCACCTACTAGACTGGCGCTCAACGCTACCTGCGATACTAAAATTGCACTCTGGTTGACTTTTCATAATTCTGGTTGACTTGTTCACTTTTCTGGTTGACTGGTTGACTTTTCTGGTTAACTGGTTGACTTTTCTGCACTTCAACCATTTGATACTTTAACTCTTCTTTCAATTAATTCCAATAGCCTATAAAATCAAGGGAATTTAGTAATAAAATCATAAAGCATATCATCAACTTTCTTATTCACAAAACTAAAGCAAAATCATGAGTCCAAGCAAGCTTCTAAGTCAAAAGGGTGCATTAAGTATCAAAATTAAGTATAAAAATAACGGTTTTTCAACCGTTATCACAGCCCCCAACTTAGAAATTTGCTTGTCCTCAAGCAAAACAAAATGTAACTTAGTTTTCAAACAATCAATACAATGGATTAACACACTTCAAATCTCTTTCTTCCAAGACAAGTAATCACTATCAGCTCATCATAAAAATATCAGTCAAGATGTACATATGCATTACTTCAATTAAACTCAATATGGTGTTCACATAATCGCAATCTTTCCAACAGATGTTATTATCATGATTGACCAATTAACCAAGCACAGATGCAGTCATGTATAACTGGAACTACTCCTCACTAAGGAAAGTGTTTCACTCAAGCACACAAGTGTATATTGAGGTGACTTATTCTCTCTACTATCACAATGTCACACAAATTAACTTTGCCTTTCATTTAAGCACAACCAATCATACTTACAAGAAAGTTATCATCACAAGGACTTTCCATGGCTTGTAACGTGGCTGGGCTAAGAAGAACATTGGTTTTTCTGGATCACAAAATCCTTGAGTTAAGAGAGTTATTCAAATTTATAATTCAAGCACAAACTCTCTTTAAACAACCAATCTCACTCATTCCCAACTTTCCCATTTTTTGCATTGAGTTTGTCTTTCTTTTATTATATCTTTTCTATCTTTTCTATTTTTTTCTATCTTCTCTATCTTTTCAAATTTTTTTCAAGCTTTGCTCAACACTTTAGCTCAATGCTAATATTTTCTTTTTCAACTTTCCCAACAACCTCAAACTTGAACCTTTATCAATACCACACAATAATTCTCAACTTAACTCAAGGTAAAGATTTTCAAAAAGGTTTTCAATTCTGTTTAAGGCTTAGGTTCAAAAAGGGTAAAACACAGTGTGTTCTTTTGTATTGGGACGAAAATTTATGCATTGGCTAAGAAAGGGCTAATAAAAATTGGCCTTGATCATATGACACAAGCAAGCAAGTGATTTAATCATAGAAACCTTGACAAAGTCATTCATGCTTTCAAAGTAATATATAGCAATCATTCAATCAAAAACTCTGGAGTTCAAAACCTCACAGATACTAATTTCAAGTTCCAATACATAGATACACGTCTTATCTAGTATCACAATCACAATCGTATCATCATGCATTTGTTCACACATATTGTGAACCACCAACTGTATATAGCATCTCATATATCATCTCAACATCAATCAATATGAAAGCATCATCAAGCATACTCATCAAATCATCATCAACCCAATGCATCAGATATAAGTTTTAAACCAAGTACATCAACACCTATTCTAAAAACAGAAGCAAATAAAGCATAAATTAAAAAGATAGGTTTAGAAAAATGGTTGCCTCCCAGGTAGCGCTTGTTTAATATCACGAGCCTAACCCAATAATCCTCCAACATCCTTTAGTAGATGCACATCTTTCTCATTAGCACCCATGAGTAAATGCTAATCTTTCTCATATTCATCAACATTCATCAGTAAATGTTGTCAATGACACCCATCAGTAGATGCCTAATCACATAGCATCCCTCAGTAGATGCTTAATCACATAGCATCCTTCAGAGATGTTATTATTCCTCATTCTTATCATGCAACATCCATCAGTAGATCCATCAATAGATGCTTTAATTCGTCATCCTCATCATAACAACATCCATCAGTAAATGTCGTTATTTAAGCTCCTGGCAAGTGTACCAGATCGTATCAAGTAATAATAGACAGTAAGTCCAGATCGTTTCGCAAGGGACTCTTAGGCCTTATCTTTCATGTAAATTGATTGCATAAGACTTAAAAGAAGAATAATTTTATAGAGTTAATGCAAAATTAAATCTAAACATGTAAATGCAAATTGAATCAATTGGCAAATAAGAAATATGAATGAATGGACTTGTGGGGGTTTATAATTTCATCCTTATCCACCCTCTTATATCTACTATTCTTATTAAATTTATTTTATTATCAATGTCATGCAACTTTCTAGATTACTCAAAACCCGATTCCTCGGCGAAAAGAGCCTATTACCAATTACTAGTTTACCATTGCTAGTTTCCCTAGTAATTACCAACACATTAGGTACAGAAGCTTAAAGCAATTGATCGTCCTACCCCTATTCCTAGGCAGTATTCCATTATCAAGAGAATTCTTATTAGTTCTAGATTTCCCGTACGTTCCCATACGTTCCCGTATCAACAAAATCAAATATCATAACACTGAATGAGTTAAAGGATTTAAGCATTATCATCATAAGAGAAAACCCAAACAATTGATAATAAAAGCATGTGAATATAATAAGAAATTTGATACAAGAGAGTTTCAATAGGATTTACATTGTTCCCCAATAACAAAGAGATTAGTTCACCATAGACATGGTGAAACTAGATGGAATTAATGGAAAAGATGAAAGAGTAAACCCTAGAATTGATAAATTGGAGCGTAAGCATCCAAGAAACCGCCTCCAAGGAGTGAAGAAGGAGCTCTGAAGTCTTCCTCTACCAAAAGATTACTCTGACAGTCGCATTGGGTCTATTTATAATGTAGAAAACTAACAGAATTTTGGTTCAGGGCCATCATTTAGGCGCTCAGCACCCATTTGACCGCTCAGAGGTAGACCTCATAATCGCAAGATGCTCAGAGGTGAAACCTGGCGCTCAACGCTGGCCCTCAGAATCGCAGGATGCTCAGCGTCACCGCTCAGGCGAGAAACAGTGCCTTCTTCTTCGAAGCTGGCGCTCAACGTTGGAATTGGCGCTGAGCGGTGGACCTCACTCTTCTTTTGCATCTTTTCTCATCCTTTCTTGAGTCTAAGTCCTCCCTTCTTCACTTCCATCCTTCAATTCTCATCAAATCCTGCTAAAACAATGTAAAACAAGCATAATATCTCTAAATCCACTTTTGACTCTCTAGAAACCAAACTAAAGTGTTCTGCATGATTCTAAGCTCATTCTAAGCCATAAAAGGGTGTGTTTTGATATCAGATTCAAGTATAAAAGTAACGTTTTTTATACCGTTATCAGTCCTCCTAGCATCCATCAGTAGATGTTATCATCATTGCCATCAGAATTAGCATATAACCTAAAAAAACCTCAAACACACAAAGAAAAATCAAATCTAAACCACACAAATAATCAATTAAAAAGAAAAAAAATCAGAAACCGGGTTGCCTCCCAGCAAGCGCTCTTTTAACGTCATTAGCTTGATCCAGTAAAGCTCAAACACCCATTAGTATGTGTTGGTATTCTCCTTGCTTGATATATTTTTTTTTCTTTTTCTTCTTTCTATTGAATTTCTTCACAAATTTGATAAAACCAAACACCTGTTTCCATGTCTCAATCATAAGAACTTTAATCTCCAATTTCTTGAAGATCTCCATAAAGTGCTCAAATTCCTTCTCCTTCCTATGATACTTCTTTGGATGAGGAAGGGGTTTTTCACATGATCTTTTCTTTTTTTCTCTCATCCTCTTTTTCTTACTTTTCTTCTCCCTCAATTTTCTCTTTTTCTTTTCTCTTACTTTCTTCTTTATTTTCACACACTTTCTCTTTCTTTTTTCTTTTCTCTCAACCACTTCTTTTTCTTTCTCTTCATCTTTATCTTTCTCACTCAACCTTTATGTTTCTTTTTCTTCTATCTTTTCCTCATCTCTGTCTATCTTTTCCTTATCAACGACCTTGTCACTTCCAGTGATAGTGGCTTGACATTCTTCCCTAGGGTTAACTTCAGTATCAACCCCAAAATCTTCTAGTTTCTCAATTAACCCAGAACCTTCCAGTTTCTCAATTAAGTGACTAAGCTGCATCTCAATCCTTTTGCATGCTGCTTCAATACTTTTCTGAGTGAAGATGGTATTTTGCGTAGATTGTTGAAAGGCTTCCTCCAACTTTGCCATTGATTAAGAGTGTTGTTGAGGTTCCCACTAATGGTTGAGATTGTCTTGGTAGAATTGAGTGCTCATATAGTTAAATTCTTCTCCAAAATGCATCCTGCAAAAATTAGGCAAAAAATCCTAGAAAACATTTATTAGAACAAAAAAAAAATCAAGTCAAAGTTAATCAATAATCACACTACTAGAATAGTTAAACCACGAGTCCCCGGCAACGGCACCAAAAACTTGTTAAGACTCCGGCAAGTGTACCAAATTGTATAAAGTAAAAATAAGTGGTAAGACCAAGTATCGTTTTCCCAAGAGACTTATTAGCCTAGACTTTCATGTGATTTGTTGATTATTTAAGACTTGAATAACGAAAATTGGTGTTTAAAATAAAAAAACGAAAATAAACATGCATGCAAAGGTTGATCAATTGACCAAGAAAATACGCAGTTGAATGATATGGATGAATTGTGTTGTTGGGGTTTCCGACTTATCCTAATCCACTTTTATATATTTACGAATTCTACTTTTCCATTAATGTCAATGCCACTTTCTAATTTACCCTAGTCCCAATGTCTTGGAGAAGAGAGCCTACTCTTAATTACTAGTTTACAATGTCTTGTCTCCCTAGCAATTGTTCATGCATTACATTCGCATGGAAGCTTAAAGGCAATCGGTTCTCATATCCCTATGTCTACGTAATATTGCTCCCGAGAGAATTTCCCCATGTCTAGATCTACCCATATGTGTCCATATAGATAAAATCAAAGATCACACTATTGAATGAGTTAAACAAAGCATGCATAGAGAATAGAGGAAAATCTCTAACAATTAATGAAATAAAGCATATGAGTAAAGCATCAATTCAATATATGAGAGTTTCAAAGGATTACTTCATTTCCCCAACAACAATGGAGGTTTAGTTCACCATAGACATGGTGAAACTAGATGAAATTAATGAAAAGAATGAAAAGATAAACCATAGAACTTGTAGATTGGAGCTTCCGCATCCAAAATCCGCCTCCAAGGGGTGAAGAATGTGTTTTTGAGTCTCCTTTCGCCAAAAGATACATTCTCTAGGGCATCTGGGTCTTTAAATAGATCATAAAAATAACAGAAAAACTTGCCCAAGCCCACAAAAATGGCGTTCAGTGCTACAGTACTGCTCAGCGATAGGTGCGGCACTCAGAGTGGCGCCCAATGGTGGCGCTCATGCGCAAAACAGTGAAAACCTGGCACTCAGTGCCACCTACGATAACTCTTATAACTCTCAAAGGGAGCATGAATACAATAAAATGAAATCTGGTGACTTGAAAGATTGTCTTTTGTTCTATGAATAAACTCACACGATGTAATCTTATAGAGAGAATAACAGCATAACGATACAATAATGGCAAAAGTTCTCTTATTCTCATGTGTGAATCCTCCTTTTATAACTTTTTTCGAGAGGTGACTGTTACTTAGAGAAAGTTGACCTTCTTGAGGGTAGGTGGCTTCTCGTACGAAAATATGTACTTTTTTGTGTCTTGGGAAGAGCAACATTGCTTTGGGAGTGGGACCTTGTATGGATATGGTAGGACAGTGATAACGATTGAAAATACTGTTATCTGTGATGTGATTTTGATACTAAAAGCCCCCTTTCTCACTTAGAAACTTCCTTGGACTCATGCTTTTTCATTAAGTTGTGTGAATAAGAGAGTTGAGGTTGATTTCAATAATTTTATGACTAATTCCCCTTGTTTTGACAGAGATTGAAGTAATATTGGAACCAGAGATGAAGAGCCAAAGAGATAGAGCTAAAAAAGGTTTGAAAAAGCACCGGAAGGAGGGACAACACGAAGCTTGAGCGCCCTGTATGGAAGCTTGAGCGTTTGAAATCGAAGTCCACCACCAGGGCGCCCCTTCTGGCCGCTTGGGCGGCGGGGTCTCTAAGCCTGGGCGCCCAACTCAAAGCTCGGGCCTTACAGGAGGTCCTTTCACCGCCCGAGCGCCTTAAGTGGGGCGCCTGAGCATTGGGTTTCGTGGATCAGGCCCAGTTTCTCATCTACTATAAAAAAATACATGCTTAATTTTCCCGTAGACAAACTTCTAAAGAACATAAATGTGTACATAAGACAGTAACTTTACATGTGTTCAGAGAAATAAATTTGAAATACAAAAAACTGTTTTTAAGAACAATAATTAGGAAACATCATTATTACCTCCTTGATTTTATCTTCGGATACTACATATCCTTTCGAGTCATTGTTAAGACTCCGACAAGTGTACTTTATCGTATCAAGTAATAATAAGTTGTAAGTCCAAGTATCGTTTCCCTAGAGACTCATAGGCCTAGACTTTTGTGTGAGTGGTTGATTAGTTAAGACTTGACAAAACGAAAATTAGGGTTTGGAATGCAAAGACGAAAATTAAATATGCACATGCAAAGTTTGATCAATTGACAGTTAAACGATATGGATGAATGGTGTTGTTGGGGTTTCCGACTTATCCTAATTCACTCTCATATATTTACGAATTCTACTCTTTCATTAATGTTAATGCCACTTTCTAATTTACCCTAATGCCACTTTCATTACATTCGCACAAAAGCTTAAAGGCAATCGGTCCTCCTATCACTATGTCTAGGTAATATTGCTCCCGAGAAAATTCCCTCATGTCTAGATCTACCCACATATGTCCATATAGATATAATCAAAGATTATGCTATTGAATAATGTCTTAAACAAAACATGAAAATATAATGGAGGAAAAACTCTAATAATTAATAAAATAAAGCATATGAATAAAGCATCAATTCAATATATGAGAGTTTCAATAGGATTACATTGTTTTCCCAACAACAATGGAGGTTTAGTTCACCATAGCCATGGTGAACTAGATAAAATAAATGAAAAGGTGTTTCTGCATCCTTTCTTCCAAAAGATGACATCTAAGGGTCATACAAATCTATTTATGGTTCATTAAAACAAAACAGAAACTAGCCCAAGCCCAGAAGACTGACGCTCAGCGGTGGGCACGATACCCATGCTTCCCTTCAGCGTTGACGCTTAAGCTTTTGCCAGTGTCTCTCTGAAGAGGCTGGCGCTCAGCGGTACCACTCAATGGTGGGCGTGAGACTTAATTTCCCCTCAACGTTGGCGCTTAGGCGTTGGCAATAGAATTCTTCCACAAGGTTGGCGCTCAGCGGTGAATTTGCGCTGAGGGGTGCCTGTGATTCTTCCTTTAAGCACTTTTCCTTCTTCTCTTAAATCCAACTCCTTCCTACTTCAGCTTCCTTCATTCAATTCATGTAAATTCCTACCAAAACAAGGAAAATCAAGCATAAAACCAAGAAAACCAATTTTGACTCTCTTATTCTCTAACTTAAGTAAAATGCATGATGTCGAGCTAGTTTCTAAGTCATAAAGGATGTGTTTTGTATCAAATTTAAGTATAAAAATAACGGTTTTTCAACCATTATCAGTCATATGCTTCAAATTTATGCAATTAATATAACATTTATTTAATGCTCTGAGTGTTTAAGTTCCTATACTCATGGTATAAGTTTTCAGGGATTGGACCAATTTTAATGTAAAACATACCTGTTTAGCCAAAATCTCGAGAGTAAGTTGAATAAATGTTTTATCTAGGTCTTTCCGATCAACTCCAATTGTAACGCCTCGGTAACTTACAGGGACTGTTGACTGCCCCCACATATCACCACGAGGCTTTCCAGTGTGCTTTGTCATCACTCGCACACTTTCCAGGAAAACTTCCTGAAAGGTCACCCATCCCAGAATTACTCCAGGCTAAGCACGCTTAACCATGGAGTTCTTATGGGTTAGGCTACCGAAAAGCAAATGCATTTTTGGTGATATGGGTAGCCAAATCATATACAGTCTCCAGATCCCTCAAATTTCGGTGTATGTTCGATTCGTTCATGTGCCCCTTCCACTCGAAGCCTGCCAGGAGCCGCTCCTTGTCCATGCCTCTTGCACCGGCGATCACTCCCCGCCCTCGTCAGTGCCCGGGTGTCACACCAATCTTAGTTGAAAAAAATGTCATCAATAAAAGAAATCATTATATTGAAAACCAAAATACTGAATTGAAAATATGTGCACTCCTGTGTGAGAGAGAGTGACAGTACAATTCAGCATCACATATAATCTGCACTTCAACATAAAGTTAGTATATCAAAAGGACGTGCTTGGTTGACTAGCAGCATTAATCTGTGCATATAACCAATTAATAAAGCTTTTTTAATCATAGGGTAACATCTCATTCCGCTGATATCTGAGTAAAAGGTTTGTGCTTCTACAATCGCCACATCATTATGTGAACAATCACTCTCCTAACTGCGTCATCTTTCTTGATTTAAACTCACAATTTTTTCTGTGACTTCTAATAAATTTAATCAACAGTAAAACAAACTTAAAAAATATTAAAAAAATACTCTATTAAGCTGTCTTCGACTATCTCTAAGTTGTAATAGGTGAATACTAAATTCACTACAATTACAGTGTATAAACAACAAATCCACATAAATTAGAACACATAATTAAGAAATTGAAGATATTGCAAGGATTAAGTAAAATCAGTAAATCTGTCTATGCCATAACTGTTTATGGGGGAAGAGGAAAGAAGTATCCAATTACAACCTTAATCTGTCGAAAGAAACATCCTTGTCAATTTAATTACATCCCATTTAACTAATGTAGTGAGTAGTAGAAGGATATGATATGATATGGATATGAATCTTCAATATATTACCTTGAAGAGTTTCTTGCATTCCTTGTACTCCTCTTGATAGACTCAATCCTCTGAAGCCTTATTTGCTCTCTGAACTTGGCAATGAACTCATCAGCCTTCTTATCCACATCTAGTCCTTCATCACCGCTTGTCTATGGACTATCTCCTATCTAATCTTAACTCACTATAAAGGAGTATACCCATTGATACTTGAATAAAAATATATCAAAGCGATCTGGACAACATCCAACCATTCATTACACTAGCTCACATCCAATCATTCAATATTATCCAACTAAGCATCCATTCCAAAATTTACATTTGGACAACCAAGTGAATTCACATCACGTTAACCAATTTCCACCATTTAAATAAAGAAAATAAGAAAAATCCATCTTTACATACCTGAATAAACATATATTATAGAAACTAATACATGAATATGAACAATAATCCTATTATACTAATCAATATCACCTTCCAGCATAAACGTGAAGTCATAATCATGTTAAACTAATCCAAATAAATTCTTTTACAAGTCCCAAATAACATCCACTCTTTGTTTTAGTACAACTTTCCAACTACAATATAAACCCTTGCTTTCAACTAATTGGTTCTAATATATAATATGTTAGGAACCTGGGTAAGAATCCTAACTAGCTCTTTCTCTCACACGCACAATAGTAAAACTCAGAACAGAATTGAATGTAAAAACTAGTTGTATTCACATAAAGAATTCAAGAATTCAATGTACATAGGAGCTTAACCTCCTTCACCTAGTTCATAGACCGGTCAACAAACTCAAAGTATCTCCCCCCTTCTGAAACAAACAAAAGGGTTCTTATATAAGCCATGTTCCCGCTCTCAACTAACTATTAAATAGTTAGTTATTATTTTGCCTTACCCGTCTCCTTTCATACACTCTCCAAACCCTAACATAATACTACCCTATGCCTATTTGTTTCTGTTCAATTAGAATACGCAACATAATTACAACTCAATTAATCAAAAATAGCGTAATGTACATCTATATAATCTCATTCATTATACCAATTTCATATGACAATATCAAATAATCATAATATTCCCCTGGAATAACCATTTATCACGCTAATCATTACTACCTTTCATTATCATTATTGTAATAATGAATTAAAATTTAAGCATACTATATTACAATAACTAGTAACCATAAGTCATACGTGAACGTATCTATTAAGCCATTAATTACCCACACCCACGAAATTATACTTCTTTGCCCCTCATCTATTAAAAGTATGACATACTAGTCAATCATACACAAAGAGATCACATAATTATCAGACAACAAGCATATATCAAATACACAATATAATTTCCAAAATTATAGACACCAAAGACAACCATCAATTAACCCAATTAAAAGCTAAAAAAAAAAAGTTTAGCTCCTCATACCTAGAACTTGATTGGTCCTCTCCACAAATGCCCTTTACCAAAACCATAACCTCAGTCTCGCTCTCGTCCCGAATTACTTCCTAGCTTGCACTCACACTTCTCTTACTCTCAAGCTTTCTAGAATGCTTTCTTGGTGCCTCACTCCTTCATCCTTTCGTCCATATTTATAGGCTTTCTTCGCACAACCCCAACAACAACTCAAAACCTAAAATTTAATTCCACCATCATTGGATTCCTTCTTCTTTGTTATTTTCTTAAAATCACGCCACCCATATTAAATTCTCCATTCTGTAAGTTTGAGCATAGGTACACCACACCAATCACACAGAGCAGCACTCATCTCAGAACTTTCTCCACCAATAACAACTCCACCCTTCGTTTTTCCCTTGTTCTCAACCATGATTCCTCCTCCAACATCTTCATCCTCGGTTTCAATGTCTTCTTCATCATCCTCATCAGATTCCACAAGTACCTCGTCAAGATAGCTTTCTTTCTATGCCTTTAGAAATAATTAGTGAAAATAATACACAAAACTGCATTATAGGTCATATTCAATAATAAAATCAAATAAAAGAACCGAAGCATACCGAAAACATCTTCTCCGTAACTGATTTTTGTAAATGTGCCAAGAGAGTGTGTTCAGTGTTAGAACAGTGCAACTTCTCATCTCCTCTGTTTTTCATTCTTACAAAGCATATCCCACATACGGTTCTGCTCTTCATACATTCCCAATCTCATATTAAGTGTACACACGTTTATTCACAATAATAGACAAGCATAATGACTCACCCAAAAACAATGGTAGCCGAAGAGTTAACCGGTGGAAGTGGAGGCTATCCCACGAGCAACTGGGAACGCTACAAAGGAATGAACTATAAAGAATGAACAATCTCAAATTATCTCTCTTAGACATTTAAACAAAGAGTTTATAAGCAGAATTAACATATAATACTCAGAATTAAGACAAAACAAGCCAATAGAACTTCAACATTAAATGAATCCGAGAAAAACAACAAAACAGAGACACGAAATAGTGTCAACATAATAATGAATCAAATGAAAACACGACACAAAGGAGAGAGATACTTAGCTTTTGAAGGGCGTGGAAGAACCGGAGCTCTGAATACCACCTGATGGAAGAGGCTCCTAGGAAGAGGACTGAACACGCAACGCGAGCTGATTTTAAGGTCCTTGATATTCTCTGAGAATGAAATGAAGTGAAATAACGAGGAATTAGAGATTGAGAGAGATTCTACCAAAACCTAAGTGTGATAAACTTAGCACTAACCCTAGGCACAAATAAAGAGAGAATTTGAAGGAGAACGAACTAAATAAGGGATAAGACTCACAGAAACCCTAAATAGAGTAGGAGCCCTAGTCTGGACCGAAGGAACCCAAGAAAGCAGGAAACTCAAAATGAATCGATTAATCGGTTCAAAAACGAGATTAAACGGTGGGAATGAGTTTTCAATCTAAGGAAAAACATTTAAACGAAGCAAAGAGGATTTAATCGAAACTTGAAGAAAATGGTGAAATGATGACAAAACCCTAGGAGGAGATGAAAATAATCGGTGGAAGAGGAAATTTGTTGTTGAATAGGCTGTGGCAATGAAGAAATATGAAAAAAGATGATGAATATGTGAAGAGAAAGCAAACTTACAGTTGATGGTGAGCTCTCAAGAAGGAAAATGGTCACGCGGAAGAAGAAAGCGAGAATGAAGAGAAATTAAGGGAGAACGAGAGATATGGGTACTAGAGAATGATTTCTAAAAATCATTCATAATACATTTAAAAAATTTCAACCTCAGGTGTCTCTAACTCCGTAAAAATTGGGGTTTAAGTTATTTATAAATTTGTCACTGCGTTTCATATTATGACTGATGTTTATAACTACGTAATAATATGTTTTAAACTTATTTAAAAGTTTGCCATCGCATTTTATGTTATGACTGATATACAAAAATATGTCATAATATGTCTTACTTTTATTACGATTTTGCTACCGGTCAACCTATTATGATGAATAAATTTTATTTGCCATAATAGGTCGTTATAGTATCCTATTTTTCCACTAGTGTATAGGCTCGTTTGTTTTTATAGGTAGAAATTAAAGGTTTAGATCATATATATATATATATATATATATATATATATATATATATATATATATATATATATATATATATACCTCTTCACCAAGTGAATATTCAATACTTACAAACTAACACCTTTTGTAACCTTGCTCATAAACTTTTTTATTTTGGAATATAGTAGTATTTCAATTTCATTTACTTTTATGATTTCATTCAAATTGAAAGCATTAAGTTACTAGTGATGATATTTTCATTTCAAATTTAAATGGCAAAAGGAAAATATAATATTAACGCTTTTGGATCCTTGCCCCATATATGGTTTTTCATGTTTACTAAGATGTTAACATTGTAGCTTCTACATCCCATAGTTAATTTCTTACCTCTTAATGGATTTCCACACATATTATGGTTTATTGGGTGGGGTTTTTGTGAACATTGGAATTGATAAATTTATTGCATCTTGATGCATATTAGAATTTGTTTGAGATGGATGATACTTACGGGATTGTTGGATTCAAGTATGATTGCTTGCTTTTCGCTATGATTGCATGTTGATGTAGATTAGAATTTGTTATCGGATGTAGTAATTCTTGGCGTACTTTTTAGAATTCAGAAACATGTATATTCACTGAAATCTATGTATATTTACTGAACTCTGAAGTGTAGAATAAAAAACAGTTTACTGAATTATATTACAGTGTAACTTAACTAAAAAATAGTTCAGTTCAATTTTTTTAACTATTTTTTTAGTTTAGTTTAGTTTACTTAAACTATTTTATATTTAACTATAATTATTTATAGTACACTATAATATACTTTGTCCATGTAACGTGTTTATCCCATGATACAAAATTAAGTCATGGTTAAAAAAACAAAACTCCACTTTTGCATCATAGTGTTGAATTAGAATAATTACATTATTAGTGTTATGACATGAAAAGTATTAGAAAAATATGATCACTCTTATGATCATTTAATTACTTGAATTATTAGTTTTATTCCTAAACATTGAATTGAATATATTTTAGAATTTAATTGAAAACTAAAGGTTTGTAAATTCGCAAACCGTGTTTAGATGAGACATTTATCGTACTTATTAAATATAGTTGTATATCTACATCTAGCATACTATATACTTTATTTTTTAGTATGATTATAGAACTTATTAAATTGTCCTGAAACAAACCAAGACTTGTTATTTGATTGCTTCTTTTACTGAGGTTCGTATGGACACTTGGAGTAAGGAACTTTTGTCCATAACATGGAAAAACACTTCTAGAATCCACACTTTTGGTGGTATTACTCCCTTCCCCACCATTACCTCCACCATCCACACTTTTAAACTTTCCCAGCTTAACAGTAACCACTTTTTCCACATCATTTGATACTGTTGGAGCAGGAGCTTTACTTAATAACTCACCGGATTTTAAATCCACACGGGTTGATTCAAATTTCCATGCTAAGGGGGGGTGCACCAAACTCTTACAAAATGAGAAGGAGGTGTGTTGTGTGTTGTTCGCGAGAAGGTGCAGTGCGACCACAGGGAGAAGAAAGGGGAAGATGGGGAAAACAAAGTAATTAGGGTTTTTAATGTGAGTGAAAGTAAAAGGGGAATTTTAAAAGTTACAGGAGCTAAGGAAGAAATGGCCATTGTGTTTTTTTTAAAGGGAAGCTGGTTTGGCTGACCTGTTTCTACTCTTTGCGCCTCCTTACTTCCACTCATACACTTCCTCTTTTTTGTTTTAATTTTTTTATCCGTTGGGCCGTTTTTTAGGGGTTACTCCCTGTACCTCCCCAATCCCATCCCCCACCCCCATTCCATTTTTACCCTTTCCTCTATTTTTTCTATTCCAATTTTATCCTTTAGCAAAAATAACTTTATACATTAATTCTAAATACAATGACTTATAATACAAAATTAATGTATTAATTCTAAATACAATAAACTAATAACACAAAAAAATTAAAACAGTACGTAACAAAATTAATTGAAAATAAAAACTTAAAATATAATTACTTATAAAATAAACTGAAAACATAAAAATAGGAAACAGATGTCGACATCCGTTTCAGTGCCTGGACATCTTCTTCATCAATACAGAGCACACAAATGACAAAACTCAACAGCAGACCACAGAAACCTCAACAAACATACCAACCAGATATCAACAATAGACAAAGTTACCCAATCCTACACATTACATACATTTAAAAAAACAATACAAGAAACAAAAAGAAATTAACCTGTCGAAACGTCTACCACCTCTCCGCACCGCGCCGCACCGCACCAGACCGCCACACAGTCACCGGACCGGACCGCCACACAGTCACCGCACCGGACCGCACAAAGCAACAAAAGGTAGGTTCAGAGGAGGACTGAGAGAGTTGCAGAGAGCATTTCAAATCAAAATGAAAGCTTTGGTGGGGGGTGGGAATACACGAAGAAGGGAATCCGAGTCTATGTGTGTTCAGAATGTAAAAGAGGTAGGGTAGGTTAACTTTAGTAAATAGGGGTAAAAAGGTAAAAATAAAAAATACAAAAAGGTTATTTTTGTATTTAAAAAAAAAATCCAAAAAAATTTGGGGGGGATGAGGGATGGGATTGGGGAGGTACAGGGAGTAACCCCCCGTTTTTTATTGTCCTTTACACACTCCATTTTCATTCTTTTTCTTTTTTATTACTGGACAATTTTAGCTTTTCTTCGCACCCCTCATTCTCATGCTTTGCACCTCCATTTATATTTCTATTTTGCCCCTTTATGCTTCGTCCACCTTGCTAGTTCACCTTTGCACTACCCACTCTTTTCATTTTTTTTTCTTTTGGGCTGGAATGCGTTTCACTTTCTAAACCGATGGTTTCACCATTTAGTCTCCCACCACTTTCATTTTATTTTGGACTTTAGTTTTTTTGCACACCATGCATATCAGGGTATTGCTCCCTCCACCATTGCCTTTGCTCCCTCCACCTCTCCAACTTTTAATAAAAATATTTTAATTACAAAATTAATTTTTTTACTTTTTAACCCTATTTATTACTGAAAGGTTTAATTACCTTTTTGGTTTCCAAGTTGGGAACTGAATTTTTGTTTCGTACTCGCTTTAAAAAATGATGTTATTTGGTCCCCATATTACTAATTTTGTATTTATTAGGTCCCTTCCGTTAACTAGGTTGTAAGAGCGTTAACTTTACTACACTACACTTTTCTTCTCTCTCCTCTGCTTTTTCTGACACTTTTTTTTCTCTTTTTTATTTCTCTGAGCATTAATTGCCGCCACATTTTTTTCTCTCTTCCACACTTCCTACCAGTATTTCTCACGACTTTGTTTTCTTCCACAAACACTGCACCCATCCTCAACGCTTCTTCATCAACTCCTCCCGTCGCCAAGCCAATCCCCCCGGTCACGTTACCACCACCGCAACACCCCCCTTCTACTCTGAGCACCCTTATCCTGCGCATCAGCTCCCTTTACTGTTACAATCCATATTAGATATTAGATTCTCTCTCTGCCCTTAATTACTTTCTTGTCTTGAATTAGGGAGATGCATGCAAATGAAAATGCCTTTGTTTTAATGGATGACAGTAGGTTAAAGTAATTTTTGTGAATGCATCTCTCACAAAATTGCAATTCTGAAGGCTAAGTAAAGGTGGGGTGTAATGTTCTAATGCATAGCTTTCATTCACTGCAGCCATTATCTACAAGTAAATCTCTGGTGTACCCTCCCAACTGTAGTGCAAATGCCAGATTCAGATACCTCACATTCAAAGATCTTCCAAACCTAAAAAAATTTAATCAACGAACTAAATTATACTACTTGCAGAAATCGATAATATAACACGATGCAAAAAAAATTATAACTATTGATATACTACTTTTCATAAGATTTCCAATGGGGCCACGAAAAATAATAAAAATAGTCATAACAAGTTATGTAAAATGCTTTCATTTGGCATTAAACAAATTATATGACACGCATATGGAGTTCATAGCACTGAAATTTTTTACCACTTCAGCTTTCTACTGAGAATCCAAAGCTTAAAAGAACTAACATTTCTATCAATAAAAACACACTTGATTTTTTTACCGGAGGGCAGTGAAATAAAGCTTCTAAAAGGCACCAAGCGAAGAAGAAAATTACCATTGAGGCATTGGCGGAAGAAACTTCCTGATCTGTACATTGACGCTTTTGAAGCTGAGAGTCAAAAGGGTAGCATAAAGATGACATTACAGGCCCAGACTGATTGTAGTCGCCAAGACTTCCTTGTGTTATATTTAGGTTTGTAGAATTATAGATGAACTCATTCACAACATTTGCAATGTTGGAGACCACTTGCTTACTTTGGAAGAGTGTTTTGTTTGTGGTACACTGATCAACACACGGAAGGACATTACTAAGAGCATATTCGGTGTGTGGATTTGCCACCCATTCTCCCATAGCCATACAGGTATCAGAAATCACACTGTAAAAGAAACAACTTCTTCATATCAAGTTTGGTTGTTAATGTTATCTTTTGAACGTACAAAAATTTCATAACATAAAGATAATTGGTTGTTAATAAGTTAAACTAAGATCTATTAGATATAATGACATGAATTGAGTAGACTTAATTTGAGCCATGTGAAGTTTGATGAAGTCAAGATTGTCTTCGTTCATTTAATTGATTCAACATCTAGGATTAATATGGATAAAAAAACTACTGTTGGTTTCCTTATACCCCGACAGAGCTAGCTTCATTCTCTTTAAACAATTTTTTAATAACTTTTCACGTGCAGGAAGTTTCTACCAAAACCCTTTACCTCCTTTTTAATGGCACTAATCTAACCATTAAAATTGTATTAATTGAGTTGCTAACTTTGGAGTCCTCAGGTGAAACACCCATCGGAGAAACAGTCGAAATATTATGTACACTTTACACAACCATACACTCAATACGTGCAGGAAAAATAAAGCACGCACATGATAATCAATGAAAATCACCAATAAATGTTTTGAATTTACTCGATCTTTTTAGATAAACTGATTAATACCTTTCTTTTCCTTACATTTCTCTCTTTTTTCTTCATAAAATCAATGACACATCTTACTTTATATGGGGTATGTGTCATAACTATTTAAATGTTTTCAACTGCGTGAAAAAAGAAATAGAAATTAACATAATCTGTCAATGCGTGATTGCAATACGATGTCAACCCGAAGGTGGAGATGGTAATTAATTCTGGAGGAGCAGAAGCATATAATGGTGGAAGAGAGAGAAAAATGTGAAGGTAATTAATTCTCAAAGAAATAGAAAAGAGAGAGAAAAAAGTGTCAGCAGAGGATTGAGGAGAGAGAAGAAAAATGCAGTAAAGTTAACCCCGTTGCAACCTATTTAACGGAAGGGATCTAATAACAACAAAATTAGTAATCTGGGGACCAAATAACATCATTTTTAAAAGCGGGTAGAAAACAGAAATTCAGCCCCCAACTTGGGGACTAAAAAGATAATTAAACCTTACTGAAACCCTAAATTTATATTCTTATTCATTCACCCATTTTCACTATATATGCAGACTCACCTCCTTCAAGTCTCAGTTTCTCTTTCCAGATTCTCATCCTAAATTTCTCTCTTTTCTTTGAGATCCTTTCCATCCCCTTCAACTCTTAGATTCGTTCCCATCCCCTCAAACTCTCACATCTGTTATTTCTCTTCCATATCCGTTCATTTGTTTCCTTTCATCTCCGTTTGGGTTTCGTGGTGCGACGGTGCGGGGTGTTTGCGGTGGTCATTCAGCGGTGTGGCATGTTAACACCCTGGCAAGTGTACCAGATTGTATCAAGTAATAAATAAACGATAAGTCCGAGTATCGTCTCCCAAAGGACTCTTAGTCCTAAACGTTCATGTGATTAATGGAAAGCATAAGACTTGAATAAACGATAAGTTGAGTTTTTAATGCAAAACAAGAAATAAACATGTATGCAAAGATTTTGATCAATTGGCAAGAAAAAGATATGGATGAATGGTGTTGTTGGGATTTACAGTTTCATCCTAATCCACTCTCAAATATCTACTAGTCTTATTAAATTTAACTTGGTTATCAATGTTTATGCCACTCTCTATTTTACTCTAAACCCGATCTCTCGGTGAAAAGATCCTAACCTCAATTACTAGTTTACTATCTCTAGTCTCCCTAACAATTACTCATGCATTAATGTGAACAGAAGCTTAAGGCAATTGACTTTCCTATTCCTATCTCTAGGTAATATTCATCATCAAGAGAAATTCTTCATGTCTAGACCTAACTATACGTCTCCATATAGAAAGAATCCAAGATGATGCATTTGAATAACGTCTTAAACAAAGCATTAATAAGAACGGAAGAAAAACTCAAACTATTGATAAACACAAGTATATGAATAAAATAACAAATTTGGTATAAGAGAGTTTCAAAGAATTACATCGCCTGACGGTGGGTGCGATTCCAACTCCATCCCTTAACGGTGCCTCTTAAGCGCTTGGTGACATTATGCATAGAAGGTCACACCGCCCGACGGTGGCTGCGGTTCATGTTTACTTCAATTTTCCGGCTTCTTCTACATCCAACACTTCTCTTCCTTCAATTCCTTCATCAACCTCTTGATAAATCCTGTCAAAATAAGGGAAACCAAGCATAAAACCTAAAAAACGCACTTTGACTCTCTTTCTTTCTAACTTAATCATGTTGCATGATTTCAAGTTAATTCTAAGTCATAAAGGGTGTGTTTTGATTAAATTTTAAGTATGAAAATAACGGGTTTTAGACCGTTATCACAACCTCAAACTTAGATCTTTGCTTGTCCTCAAGCAAACACAATGCAACCTAGTCTTCCACAATTCATCACAATGGTTCAACCATTTCAAACTCCATATTTCAAGACAAGTTATCACTCAAATCAGCTTATCCAGAGAATTCAATCAAGATGCACATATGCTTCAAATTAAACCATCATAGTATTTTTCACAATCTCATAAAACCCCACAAATGCTATTCTCATGAATGATCAATTAGCTAAGCATAGATATTATCATGGATTCATGGAATTCTAACTCTCCGGACAAAGTGTTTCACTCAACCATCAAGTGTTTCAAAAGGTTACTTCATCCCTCCACCATCCACATGTCACATACAACAAAATTATCATTCATTTGCCACAATCAATATCATCACATACACATGTCATCACAAGGACTTTTCAAGGCTTATAATGTGGTTGGGATAACAAGGAAAATTGGTTTTTCTAGATCACATAATCCTTGAGTTAAGATTGTTATTCACATAATCATGGTTCAAGCAAAAACTCTCTTTTTACCAATCTCACTCATTCCCAATTTTCCCTTTTTCTTTACATTGAGCTTTTCCTTTCATGCTTTTCTTTTCTATCTTTTCTTTCTTTTTCATGCATTTTCATTCAACTCAATAGCTCAATGTCAAACTTTTTCTTTTTCAATTCTCCCATCAACCCCAAACTTGAACCTTTAACAACACCACAAAATATTTCTCAACCTAACTCAAGGCAAAGATTTTTAAAGCAAAGGTTTTTCTTCTATTTAAGGCTTAGGTTCAAAAAGGGTAGAACATAAGATGTTCTTTTTCATGTGGGATGAAAATTTCATTTGGCTAGAAAAGGGCTTATAAAAAACGGCCTTGATCACATGACACATACATGCAATTCAATCAATTACAGAAACTCAGGCAAAATCATTCATGTTTTCACATAGATAGCAAATATATCAATAAGAACTCTGGAGCTCAAAAACCTCACATAAGCTTATCCAATCATTCAATCAAGTACCGTGCTTAGCCTCATATTCACAATCACAAAACCATAATGCATTTGTTCACATAGCTAGTGAACCCTTCACCTATATATCAGCATATGACAATCTCAATCATCATTCAAAACAAGCATCATCAAGCAATAATCTCATGCAAACACATAATCAAACCATCATAACAGAAAAGTTTCAAACAAGGTACATTACCCTACACTACTCAACAGAAGCAAACCTATTCTAAGAATTCAAATTACAAAACAAAACAAAAGATAAAGAAAACCCTGTTCTACTACAGTTGGCATCCATCAGTAGATGCCATAAAGGCTCCTCATCCCATGCTGTCATCTTAGTCCTCCTCTCCAGCCTCAGCATCCTCGAAGTCCTCATCATCCTCGTGTCCTCCTCCATGACTAGATCTTCAGCTGCTCCTGATATGCTCCTCTGTGCCTGCTCTGGCCAAGCCACTATGTTGGTGAACTCATCCATCGTCCACTATGTTGGTGTATCATACAAGATCACAATCATCTCAGCAGTGGCCATCTACCTCCTGTGGAGTTCATCCAGCTTAGACTCCACCAGAGACATATACATATCTCTCATCTAAAATGGCTCAGCATCATGAGGTGCATCATGGTGGAGCTCTCCTTCTAGTACGTTGTTGACTCACTGGCAAGCGTACCAATCCTTCCAAGTAATATAATCGGTAAAACCCGATATCGTTCTTCCCAAGAGACTCGAACGGCCTTATCGTTCGTGCGAATTAAAATTGTTAGACTTGTAAAGAAAAATTAATTGGGTGGAATGCAAAAACACAAAATAAACATGCAATGCATTGATTCAGTTGACGAAAAAGACTATGGTTGAATGGAGTTGTTGGGGGTTTACAATTTCGTATTATCCGTCCTCTCTTATCTACTCCTCTTGTTTAAATTGCTTTGTTATCTAATTTTTATGCAAACTTTCTTGGCCTACCCTTAGCCCGATCCCTCGGCGAAAAGAGCCTATTACTAATTACCGACTTGCTATCCCTAGCCTCCCTTAGTAACTAGCAATGCATTACCGAACAGAAGCAAAAACAATTGATCGTCCTACCTCCCTATCCCTAGGTGGTATTTCATTAATCAAGGAATTTCTGACCAGTTCATGACATTACTGTATGTTCCTGTATCAATAGAGACAAACAACAATTATTGAATGAGTTAAACGATAAAAGCTTTAAGCGTAGATGAGATACCAACAATTGATAATCAAAGCATATGACAATCATATAAATAAACAAGAGTTTCAATAAAAGAGAGTTTCAAAAGATTCAATTGTTTCCCCCAATAATAAAAGGGTTTAGTTCACCATTGTCATGGTCAACCAAGATTAAAATAATGGAAGAATGGAAGAGCAAACCCTAGATAGGATGAAAAAGAGCCTAAGCATCAAAGAGATCTTCTCTAGAGAGTGAAAATTAGGTTTGGCCGCCCTCTTCTGTCAAAAGAATGAGAAGGAAATCACACTAGGGCTATTTATAGCTGAGGAGCGTCACAGAAAACAGGTCCAAGCCCAGCAGGCAACCACCCGACGTCATGTTAACTCGATGACAAGTGTACCATATCGTTTCAAGTAATAAAAATGGTAAAACCCATTATCGTTCTTCCCATGAGACTCGAAACGCCTTATCGTTCGTATGAGTCAAAATCGTAAGACTTGTGAAAGAAAAATTAATTATTGTCGTGAATGCAAAAACAGAAAATAAACATGCAATGAGTGATTCAGCTGACGAGAAAGGAGTATGAATAAATGGAGTTGTTGGGGGTTTACAATTTCATCTAATCCCCTCTCTCTTATTTACTCCTCTTGTTTAAATTGCCTTATTATCTAATTGTTATGCAAACTTTCTTGGCCTCCCCTTAACCCGATCCCTCGGTGAAAAGGGCCTATTTCTAATTACCGGCTTGCTATCCCTAGCCTCCCCTAGCAAATAGCAACGCATTAGAAACAGAAGCAAAAACAATTGGTCGTCCTACCCCCTATCCCTAGGTGGTATTGCTTAACCAAGGAATTACTCACAAGTTCGTGACATTACTGTATGTTCCCGTATCAATAAAGGCAAATAACAGTTACCGAATGAGTTAAACGATAAAAGCTTTAAGCACAGTATGAGAATCCAACAATTGATAATAAACGCATATGAAAATCATATAATTAAACAAGAGTTTCAATAAAAGAGAGTATCAAAGGATTACATTGTTTCCCCAACAACAAAAGGGTTTAGTTCACCATTGTCATGGTGAACCAAGATGAAAATCATGAAAGATATAGAAAGCAAACCCTAGAAAAGATGAAAAAGAGTCTAAGCATCCAAGAGATCCTCTTCAGAGAGTGAAAAGTAGGTCTGGCCGCCCTCTTCTGTTAAAAGAATGAATCTAAACTCGCACTAGGGCTATTTATAACCAAGAAAAGTAACAAAATTCAAGCCTAGGCCCATCAAAGAACCGCCCGGCGGCAGAGGTCTACCGCCTGATGCTTTGCCTCAAGCCGTAGGACCGCCCGACACCAAAAATGGCCGCCCGACGGTTTGGTTAACCGCCTGGCGCTGGTGAACTGCGCTCTGGTCAACTGGTTGAGTTTTTGGTTGACTGGTTGATTTTCTTGTTGACTAGTTGACTTTTCTGGTTGACTGGTTGACTTTTATGCATTATGGTTGACTTTTCTGCACTGTAACCATTTGATCTTCAACCTTTCTTTCCAGTCATCTCCAATTCTCATCAAAACCCTGCAAAACAATGCAAAACAAGCATAATATCTCTAAAAACAACTTTTGACTCTCAAATAACTCATTTATTGAGTTTTACTTGATTCTAAGTTCATTCTAAGCAGTAAAGGGTGTAATTTAGTCCAAAATAACATATGAAAATAATGGTTTTTCAACCGTTATCACGTCACACTTATGCCGCCCGACGGTTTGCCTCTAATCGCGAAACCGCCCGGTGCCAAGGGTCTACCGCCTGGCGGTTTGCCTCTAATCGCAAAACCGCCAGGCGTTGTTGCCTTGGTGCCAACTCCTCGCATTTGGCCGCCCAGCGGTGCAATTCTGCCGCTGGGCAGTTTCTAGACTCTTCTTTTCTTGATTTTCTTCCTCTATCTTGAGTCTAAGGCCTTTATGTTTACCTCCATTCTTCACTTCCATCAAAATTGTTGCAAAACAATGCAAAACAAGCATAATATCGCTAAAAACAACTTTTGACTCTCGACTGACTCGTTTATTGAGTTTTGTTTCATTTCAAGCTCATTCTAAGCAGTAAAGGGAGTAATTTGGTCTAAAATAGCACATGAAAATAACGGTTTTTCAACCGTTATCAGCAGTAAAAAACTTCAACCTCCAGAATTCCTTGCAATGACATCTCATGCCTCCTTGAAATAGTCCCTGTGCTTTGGCATCTGTCACAGCTCCGAGCATGATTATGGGCGTCTTTAAACACAGGTTGCCAATAAAATCCTGCTTGCAGGACTTTTGCGGCTGTGCGCTCACCATTATAATGACCTGCGTAAGGAGAGTTATGACAATGCCACAAAATCTTTTCTGCTTCTTCCTTTGTTACACATCTCCTCAGAAGATTGTCTGCTCATATCTTGAACAAGTACGGATCATCCCAAACGAATTGTTTGGCATCATGTAAAACCTTCTTTTTCTGTTGCCAATTCAATTATTCAGGAATAACACCTGCAACTTTAAAGTTAGCCAAATCAGCAAACCAAGGTCTTTGCTGAATATATAGAAGAGTTTCGTCTGAAAATGACTCCCAAATTTCTTTCTCCTTGCTTGTTACTTCATCATTGACCAACCGATATAAGTGATCAGCTATCAGATTTTCACTTCCCTTTTTATCACGAATCTCTATGTCAAATTCTTGCAGCAACAACACCCATCTAATCAGTCGTGGTTTTGAGTATGGTTTTGTTAATAAGCATTTTATAGCCGCATGATCCGTATAAACAATCACCTTAGATCCAACGAAATAGGATCTAAATTTCTCCAATGCATAGACTATAGCCAAAAACTCTTTTTCTGTAGTAGCATAATTTAATTGGGCTTCATTCATGACTTTACTAGCATAGTAAATAGCATGAAATACCTTTTCTCTTCTCTAACCCAACACAACACCTATGGCATAGTCACTAGCTTCACACATGAGTTCAAACTCTTTATTCTAGTTTGGAGCTACAATCACTGGAGCAGAGATCAACCTTTTCTTCGAAGTATCGAAAGCTTGCAAACATTCCGGATTCATTACAAATGGTGTCTCTTTAGCCAGCAAATTACTCAAAGGCTTAGCAATCTTTGAAAAATCCTTGATGAATCTTCGATAAAACCCAGCGTGACCGAGGAAACTTCGAATTCCTTTCACATTTGTTGGAGGTGGAAGTTTTTCAATTACCTCCACTTTTGCCTTATCCACTTCAATCCCCCTGGCTGAAATTTTATGCCCCAACACAATCCCTTATGTAACCATAAATGGCATTTTTCCCAATTTAGAACAAGATTTGTTTGAACACATCGTTTAAGAAGAACATCAAGGTTGGTTAAGCACCTTTGAAACGAATCCCCAAAAACTGAAAAATCGTCTATGAAAACTTCTATGCTTTTCTCCATGAAATCAGCAAAGATTGCTTGCATACACCTCTGAAATGTGGCTGGTGCATTACATAATCCAAATGGCATCTTTTTGTAAACAAATATACCAAATGGACATGTAAAAGCTGTTTGCTCTTGGTCTTCAGGGTCTACCACAATTTGATTATATCCAGAGTAGCCATCTAAAAAGTAATAATAAGCTTGTCCAACCAATCTTTCTAACATCTGATCCATAAAAGGTAAGGGAAAATGATCTTTCCTGGTAGCTGCATTTAGTCTCCTATAATCGATGCACATGTGCCAACCAATAACTGTCCTTGTGGGAATAAGTTCATTCTTTTCGTTATAAATGACAGTCATCCCTCCTTTCTTTGGTACAACTTGAACTGGACTTACCCATTTGCTATCAGAAATATGGTAGATAATTCCTGCTTTTAGTAACTTCAATACTTCCTTTCTCACAACTTCTTTCATAGCAGGATTAAGTCTCCTTTGCGATTGAGCTACAGGTCTATAATCATATTCCATAAGGTTTCTATGCATACAATATGTGGGACTTATACCTTTGAGATCTGCAATTGACCATCCTATGACATCATTGTTTGCTTTTAAGACTCCCACCAACTTTCCCTCTTCTCTTGGAGATAATGAAGTACTGATAATGACTGGCTTTCCTCCATTAGCTCCTTCAGTTCAACCTTACTTTCTGGAATTTTTTCTTTAAGCTCAATCTTTTCAAAAAGAGCCTGTTCTGCTGAAATTTCTTTTGTTGCCTCCAACTCTTGAACACATTCATGCTTCATTTTATCCTCCTCTTCATTCAAATCATCACAGTCATCGATAAGAGTTCTCTCCAACATGGATGCATTACGAACTCTATTCTCTTGTGTCATACAAAGTTCTTCTACAACGTTGATCTGAAAGCATGACTTGTCGTCTTTAGGATGTGACATTGCCTGAAACACATCAAAATCCACCTCTTCATCTTGTACCTGAACTTTAAGCTTCCCTTTTTCAATATCAATCACAATCCTGGCTATCTTAATGAAGGGCCTTCCAAGAATCAAATGTGCATCTCCATTTTCTTCCATCTCCATTATAACAAAGTCCACTGGAAATAGGAATTTGTCTACCTTGACTATCACATCTTAGCAATTCCATAAGGATGTTTGAGAGATCTATCTTCTAATTGAAGAACCATTCTTGTTGGTCTGATCTCCACTCCTATAATATTTTTGAACATAGAGAGAGAGGCATTAGATTTATACTAGCTCCAAGATCAATCAAAGCTTTTCCAACATCTAACTCTCCAATAGTACAAGGAATAGTGAAGCTCCCTGGATCTTGTAATTTAGGAGGTAGTGACCTTTGTAAAACTGCACTGCAATTCCCTTGCACCTCAATTGTTTCCTCTTCAAGGTACTTCCTTTTCTTTGCATTGCTAGAGTGCCTCGGAGAACAGTATGGTTATTTCCAGTTTCTTGGAAAGCTCCATAAAACGCTCAAACTGCTTCTCTCTCTCCTTTCTAGAATATATTTTTGGGTACGACAATGGTTTTTTGTACTCTTTCTCTTTGGCTTTCACAGCCTCCTCTTCCCGATCTTTACTCATCATATTTTCCTCTATCTCGCACTCCGCCCTTTGCTCACTCTTTTCTTCAACACTCGCTATTTCTTTTTCATTTTTCTCAACTTCTTTCTCTTTTAGTATTCTCTCACTTCTAGTAACAATCTCCCATGCTTCTGCCGCATTACTTTTCTCCACCAAACTTATAGAAAACACACTTCTTTTCATAATTCTCTGAAAAATTTCTTCAGATTCCGCGCTCCTTTGTGTAGGCATGAAATGAGGTTGTTGTGGGACTATGGAAGCCTCTTTAACTGGCTGTGATAAATCAGATAATGTTTTGCCACTATCTCCAATTGCTGAGTGATTGCATTGTTTTGCTCCCTCGTCCCAATGTTAGTTTGTAACATCGAAACATCTTTAACATTATCACCATGTGCATCATAGGTCTCCTCATTGTCTGCCATAAGTTCTATCAGATCATAAGCTTCGTCCTCCATCTTCCTTTTGATGTCTCCTTTAGCAGCAACATTCAACATCATCTTTGAGTGCATGTTCAAACCTCTAAGAAATGTGAGTAAGTAAGTTGTCTTATCAAACCCATGGACTAGGGTCTTTCTCAACAGGCTTTTAAATTTGTCCCACACATGTCTAAGAGTTTCTTCCATTTCTTGTTTAAAAGATGAGATTTCCAGCTTCCCTTGATTGATCTTTGATTGTGGAAAGAATTTAGTCACAAACTTTCTTGCCAAAGAATCCCAAGTTCGAAAAGTACCTTATGGGAATGAATGCAACCAATCTTTAGCGTTTCCTCCCAGAGAGAAAGGAAACAGGCTGAGTCTGACCCTATCATCTGAAACTCCAGTCATTCTGACAGTATTGCAAATTTCACCAAAGATTGTCAAATGATTGTATGGATTCTCATTTGACAACCCAGTGAAATTGGTTGTTCTGAACTAACTGGATGAGTGCAGGGCTCATCACCATGTTGGTTGTATTGTCAGCTGGTATAGCTATGCTGTTGAAGTTCAAAGGACTCACTGTGTTTGCTGAGTCCCCAGTGTGTGTCTTGGAGGAGGTTAGTCTGCCATCTCCTCAGTATTTAATGCCTCAAGAGAAGAGTGCAAAAGTTCCTCAGGAGAAGGAAAAATTTCCTCCTTCTCCTGTCCGAGAGTCTTTCTAAAAGAGGTTGCTGGTCTTTTCTGCTTCTAGTATGTATTGCTTCCTGCATACACAAGAAACAAACCCTAAAATCACTTTTACAGAAAACATAACAAAACAAAACAAAATAAGAAAAACGAATAATTACAAACAAGTCAAATTCAGTCAATTCACACTACTTGAAAAAGTTCAACCTCGAATCCCCGGCAACGGCGCCAAAAACTTATTGACTCACTGGCAAGCGTACTAGATCGTTCCAAGTAATATAATCGGTAAAACCCGATATCGTTCTTCCCAAGAGACTCGAAAGGCCTTATCGTTCGTGCGAATTAAAATTGTAAGACTTGTAAAGAAAAATTAATTGTGTGGAATGCAAAAACACAAAATAAACATGCAATGCCTTGTTCAGTTGATGAAAAAGACTATGGATGAATGAAGTTGTTGGGGGTTTACAATTTCATCTTATCCGCCCTCTCTTATCTACTCCTCTTGTTTAAATTGCTTTGTTATCTAATTGTTATGAAAACTTTCTTGGCCTACCCTTAGCCCGATCCCTCGGAGAAAAGAGCCTATTACTAATTACCGGCTTGCTATCCCTAGCCTCCCCTAGTAACTAGCAATGCATTACCGTACAGAAGCAAAAACAATTGATCGTCCTACTTCCCTATCCCTAGGTGGTATTTCATTAATCAAGGAATTTCTCACCAGTTCATGACATTATTGTACGTTCCTGTATCAATAGAGACAAACAACAGTTATCGAATGAGTTAAACGATAAAAGCTTTAAGTGGAGATGAGAACCCAACAATTGATAATCAAAGCATATGACAATCATATAAATAAACAAGAGTTTCAATAAAAGAGAGTGTCAAAAGATTACATTGTTTCCCCCAACAAAAAAAGGGTTTAGTTCACCATTATCATGGTGAACCAAGATGAAAATAATGGAAGAATGGAAAAGCAAACCCTAGATAGGATGAAAAGGAGCCTAAACATCCAAGAGATCTTCTCTAGAGAGTGAAAATTAGGTCTAGCCGCCCTCTTCTGTCAAAAGAATGAGAAGGAAATCGCACAAGGGCTATTTATAGCTGAGGAGCGTCACAGAAAACAGGCCCAAACCCAGCAGGCAACCGCCCGACGTCACACTTATGCCGCCTGGCAGTTTGCCTCTAATCGTGAAACCGCCCGGCGCCAATGGTCCACCGCCCAGAGGTTTGCCTCTAATCGCAAAACCGTCAGGCGTCCCCGGCAGGGTGCCATCTCCTCGCATTTGGCCGCTTAGCGATGTATTTCTGCCGCTGGGCGGTTCCTAGCCTCCTCTTTTCTTGGTTTTCTTCCTTTGTCTTGAGTCTAAGGCCTTCATCTTCAACTTCATTCTTCACTTCCATCAGAATTGCTACAAAACAATGCAAAACAAGCATAATATAGCTAAAAGTAGCTTTTGACTCTCGACTGACTTGAGTTTTGTTTGATTCTAAGCTCATTCTAAGCAGTAAAGGGACTAATTTGATTTAAAATAACATGAAAATAACGATTTTTCAACCGTTATCATACGCCTCCTAGGTACATCTTGAGCTGCCTCTACCCCTCCACAAAATTGTTTATAAATGGCCTCATCAAAAGGTGGATTAGATGTATCGACCCCAGCTACGTGGCATAGTTGTGTGATCAAAGATGGATGCCCAAGTGGTGCTTTGATGCTGGAAGTCACTGCACAATTGCTAATCTCATTGGCTATCACCTGACCAATGTTAATGTTCATACCACTCAACACACAGTAAATGAACATGGCCCTCTTGACACTAATGTAAGAAATATAGGAGCATGGGGTCACATTAGCATGTGTGAATGCCATCCAATGTTGTGCTAAAGGGGTCAGATAACCCCTCTTGATGTGAATAACATCTCCGCTGGGGTTCCTGTAGAAACATCCTCCAGGCACACAGTACTCGTTCCATGTCATCAAAGTCAGTGCCCTCTACGACATTTAATTCATATTGGCAACTCTCCTTCCCATTCTACATTCAGGAACCTGTTGATGGTCTCAGGGTCATACTTGATAACTTTACCTCTTACATAGCTCATGTAATCGGTAAAGTGAGAACCCTCTAGTGGCTTGGCATTTGTATAAAACTCTTTCACCACTGCTATATTGGCCAGAGCAGTGTATGTGGCCAACTTCTCCCAGTTTCTTCCCTCCAACTCCTGTCCAAACTGTGGAGCATAGTCAAGAATCCAGCTTGCTTTCCTCTCCATGATAAGACGTCTCTCCTGGACCTTAAGAAAATACTGCTCATGCCTCCTGTGTTAGAACTTGTGGTTGTAAAACAACTCAGGTTCTCTTCTCTTGTGGCCTAGAGTCTTAAATCTCTTCCCTGAAGAAGATGTCATTCCTGCATTCAACACAATTCACAAGACAACAACAAAGCACATTAATCATTAGCAAACAACCAAAACACGTCCTGTCTCATCACTAACCAATGCTAGGGGCTGGATAGCACCGCTTAGCGCCACCTGTAACACAAAAAAAAGCAACATCAAATTGCCAGGCCACCACCCGGCGGTGTTAACACCGGCCAGCGGCAGCGGCGACAGTTTTGCCATAACACTCCTACATGCTTCTATTCTCCACCGAAATGCAAATTTTACAGTTTCAAGCATCAATCATACTATTTAATCGCTGCAAACAGTTCCAATTTCATCAAATCATGCATAACATCAGAAAGCCCTAATTTCTCATGCTTCTCTAAACTTTTTATCAAGTTCATGCTTTGGAAACCCTAGAATGGAAAATGTATGACTTACTTGGGTGGAGAGACCTTAATTGCTTGCAAAATACTCCTTAGATGATGGTGAATGCAGCCCTAGATGCAAGGCTTTCAAGAAACCCCAAACTTGGATGATGAACTAAGTTCAAATTTGAGAATTTTTAGGTTTTCAAGAGAGGGAATGATGGAAAAAGTGTTTGGAAACCTTTAAAAGAGTGTTTGAAAGTGAAGTGAAGGTTGGGGATCTGAAAGAGAGTGTTTGGGCGAGCCCTAAGGGGTAGAAAAACAAAATAATGGGCCAAAGAACCAAGCCCCCTTTTAAAAAGATGTATACTCCTCAGCGCCGCCATCGCCCGATGATGTGCGCGGTTTACACCCCTCTCCTTTTTTCTTTGTTTCAAACATTGTGTCCCTTAAAACCTTCAAATTCATCTTTCAAAATTTTATTTTCATGTAATTCCCAATCACTTGACTCACATATGCAACTAGAACAGAATTAAACATATAAAAATAAATCAATCAACTGGGTTGCCTCCCAGGTAGCGCTTGTTTAACGTCACGAGCCTGACCCAAACCTTTCTAGCACTTATCAGTAAGTGCAATCCTTACCAACACCCATCAGTAGGTGTGCCTTCCTCTATCCTTCAATAGATACAAAATCAACCTAGCATCCCTCAGTGAATGCTACCTAATAAAAATTGTTTAAAAATCCAAAAATTACAAAACCAAAATAATTAAAAGAAAATAATGTTCAACAATAACTAGGGTGCCTCCTAGCTAGCGCTCTTTTAAAGTCATTAGCTTGACTTAATAAAGCTCATGTATCCTCCTTCATGTTGATGTCTTTTTCTCCTTCATCACACCAACTCATCAAATGCTTTTTGTCCACCTTCTTGACTTTCCTGGAATATGGAGCTTCAATCTCTATCACTCCATTCTCTTGATATTCTTTCACCACCCTCAGCTTCTTCTTGTATTTCACTAAAGTACCAAGCTTGAATGGTGCATCCTTTAAGTCAAAGTTGACCGTCCCTCCTTTATCAACCTCTTCATCTTCCTTTACCTACGTAAAAACACAATTATTACCTGTGTTAACCACTTTAGCATTTTGAAGCCAATCAACCACTGCATCCTTCTTTGGAGCTTTATGCTTTGCCCTCTTTTTTATTCTCATCTGCTTCTCTTTAGAAAGATTATACATCACCTTTTCATCTTCATCTTTAAGCATAATCACCCCATGGTAACGGTTGAAAAACCGTTATTTTCATATGCTATTTTGGACTAAATTACGCCCTTTACTACTTAGAATGAGCTTAGAATCAAGTAAAACTCAATAAATGAGTTAGTAGAGAGTCAAAAGTTGTTTTTAGCGATATTATGCTTATTTTGCATTGTTTTGCAGCAAATATGAGGAAAGTGAAGATTGGGACAAAAATGAAGGTCTTAGACTCAAGGAAAATGAAGAAAATTGAAGAAAAGAAGAGTCTAGGAACCGCCCGGCGGCAAACCCCTGACGCCGCGCGGTCCGACGGGAGGAGAAGACAGCAGCAGAGGACGCCGGGCAGCAGACCCCTAACGCCGGGCAGTTTTGTGGCACAAGGGAAACCGCCGGGCGGCAAAGTGTGACGTCGGGTGGTTCTCAGATGGGCTTGGGCCTGTTTTCTGTTGCGTTCCTCAGTTATAAATAGCCCTGTTGCGATTTCCAATTCATTCTTTTGACAGAAGAGGACGGCCAGACCTATTTTTCACTCTCTGGAGAGGATCTCTTGGATGCTTAGGCTCCTTTTCATCTTTTCTAGGGTTTGTTTTCCATATCTTCCATTATTTTCATCTTGGTTTACCATGACAATGGTGAACTAAACCCTTTTGTTGTTGGGGGAACAATGTAATCTTTTGATACTCTCTTGTATTGAAACTCTTGTTTAATTATATGATTTTCATATGCGTTTATTATCAATTGTTGGGTTCTCATATGTGCTTAAAGCTTTTATCGTTTAACTCATTCGGCAACTGTTATTTGCCTTTATTGATACGAGGACGTATAGTAATGTCACGAACTGGTGAGTAATTCCTTGGTTAATCAATACCACCTAGGGATAGGGGGGTAGGACTGATGGGCTGTCGCGGCCCATACAAATTTGATGTGCATAAATAATGCAGTATAGTGCTAGGAAGTGACTCCTAGGTCGTCTTTCAAGGACCAAACTGTGGTTCGAAAATTAGGTCTAACACATAGTGGGGGGTTTGAAAAGGTTTGAGACGAGAATTAAACTCAATTAAAATGCATGGGAATTAAGCACAACTGAATAAGATAGAAAACATTAAAGTAAAATAAAATGCTAACCTAACACTGCAATAGATAAATATCCAAACATAATTAAAAATGTTAAAATGCAACACTAAATTAAAAAGATAAAAAACAACTCAAGATACTTTGTACAATAATTTAAAGCTAAAGAAATAAACAATATAATTTCTTGCTACCATTTCACGTGTTCTCCCTTATTTTTAAAGTAAAGGAAAAGAATTCCTCTTTTCTACCAAAGACAACGTTAAAATGAGACGAGGAATTTGCAATCAACATTGAAGCAAAGCAACTAGACCAACCCTCAAGGAAACGTGTTTGTGAAACCGTGCAGCAAAAATGAAATTAATGCCCAAGTGAATTATATTTAAATGCAACGAGCAAAATACATTTAAGGCATAAGTTGGATTGTAAGCTTGGAGATTTAGAAAACGCAATCAGAAAGAGCATCTCCATTAATGATTAACATTGCAAAGGATGACAGATAAAAAGCAAGGAAAATAAATTAAACGCTCAGATAAGTGACGAAATCTTCTCTTCAACCTTAAATTCTTTTCTCCAACAAAGACATGCTTGCATAAAAATGCACCGTTGCCACCTAATATCAAATGCAGTCAGAGCATATTATCTAAAACAAAAGGGATGAAAAATTCTGCTTTCTCCTCTAGGAAACATTCTAGGTGCCAATGAAAAATAAAATCCCAAAGAAAGAAAAGTAAGTGCTGCTCCTAATCTTCAAATGCCGAGACAGCCCAAATTTTAAAAACCAAAATCCCCTAGAGTTCTACATTCCAACGTCCCCCGTGCTAGCCAAAGTTGCCGAGAATCAACTTGCTGCCAAATGAAAAGTATCTTAGTAAGTGGCGGCTCCTAGTGGGTTATGTGTCCAAGCTGCTGCTCCTTGCCAAGCACACACCTCTTTTATTATTCTTCACGTGTTGGACTAATGGATTGTGTGTTTCCAGCCTTCCCGTGAGCACATGGGCCGTGGAATGTCTTTTTTTTTCTTTCATTTTTTTCTTTTTTTTTCTTTCATTCTTATTTCTTTTTATTTCTTTTTTTCTTTTTTTCTTTTCTTCTTTCTTTTTTCTTTCTTTATTTTTAGGTTTAAACCATTTAGTTGTCGCTATTTTTGAGAGGTTTTCCCATTTTGATCCCTGTCTTATTAGAATTCCCAATTGAGTCCCTATAAGTGCTAATTTCAATCAATTATGCCCCTGCCGTTAAATTTAGTTAACGAGATTAACTTTTTTGCACAACTGGGAGGATGACCTGTTAATTTCTATAAATGTGGCCTATTTAGAGTTGAAACGTGGCATGAATTGAGTCCCATAAGTGCTAATTTCAATCAATTTCAACTCTAATTCATGCCACGTCAACTCTAAATAGGTCACGTTTATAGAAATTAATAGGTCATCCTCCCAGCTGTGCAGAAAAGTTAATCTCGTTAACTAAATTTAACGGCAGGGGCTTAATTGATTGAAATTAGCAATTATAGGGACTCAATTGGGGATTCGAATAAGACGGGGATCAAAATGAGAAAACCTCCCGAAAATAGGGACAACTAAATGGTTTAAACCTAAAAATAAAATATTCTAAACCTAAATCACTATTTGGGCCTCACATCTTTTACCAAAAATTGGCCCAAGAAGCAAAAGTTTGTCCAAAAAGTTTTAAACAATTAAAATACAATATAACTAAAATTTAAAATGTCTAATTGGAGAGTTTTGAATTTATTTTGTGTCCTCCAAATGTCCTAAATTGTGTTTCCAAAATATTCCCTGAAAATAATAATGCAAATAATTAGCTCAGAAAATTCAAATTAATTAAAATTAGAATTTCCGGTCAAATTAAGCACAAATTGCAAAAACGGGAAAATACCGGACATTTAAGCACAATTCCCTGATTAATTCTAGCACAATAAACTAAGCGAAATCATGAAAATATTGACTCATCAAAATAGACCACACTTAGTCTTTTGCACTCCTGGGCAAAATCAAGACGCAAAACAGGGAATAGCTCAACGGACATCAGGGAATTGACACAGACTCAGCAGACGGACAACAAAGACTAACAGGGATGGAAACAAACAAAATTATAGTCCTCAAGAAATCTGGACAAGCAAAAGTAGTAGACAGTATCCACACAAAATCAGAGAAAACAGATACTCAGAGAAATCATCCAAGAAATTCCAAGCATGGCAAAATAATCAATCAGTTCAAGAGGTGAATCAAAAGCAACAGAACCTCACAGATGCACACTATCAGTGTTTCTCTCAATTGTCTAGGGTAAACAGTGTCAACTCAATGCACTCAAGAAAGCACACACAACAGATTTGGCAAGCCTCTAATATCAACACTCAAAAACATATGCATGTTCAAATCAAAAAGGTCTTTTATGGATGTAATGGGGCCAAGGGTAAGGGAGGACATAATATGGATGAGAAGCTACAAACCAAAAGAAATAGAGGAGCAATGGGGAACAAGTGAAATCACAGTTAAATAACACCCAAACCCTCTAATTCAATCCTCTTCTTGACTCCACTATTCACACAATTTTTTTATTTTTCATTTTTTTGTATTTTTTTTTCTTTTTTTTTCCATCTTGTCTCTTTTCTTTTCTCTCTTTTCAGAATACAACTCTAAAAGACAAGATATACACAACATATTCTCAAAAACAAAAGCAAGGAGAGGAACCAATTAGTCAATTCATCTGAATCCCCAAGGAGACCACACTTATTCCCAAAACAATTCCAAAGCTCCAAAATTCCCTAAGGCTAAGGTAATCATGGTTTTTCACTTAGGGCTAGTGTATGAGCTTCAAAACAAAGAAAATGGGGAAAGTAAAGGCTCAAAGGGGCTATCAAAGGATCACAACAATGTAGGCTCATTTGGCTAGAATGGCTCAAGAACAAATCTGCCTTTATTATTTCCAAACATGCATATCAATCAAGAATCATCAAAAAGAGTCAAGCCAAGGCATATGTGCAAGCAATCAAGAGACATATCGCACACAAGAAAGAATATCAAGTGGCTCAAATCTCACACAGGGTATTTCTGTCACAATCAATCACCTTCTCAAACATCATAATCATCCTCCCAAGCAAAGAAAAGCAAAGGATTCAAGCAAATCAGAGTATCAATGAAGTGAAAGACATGTCTACAATTTAAACCAAGTCCAGAAATCAAGAGAAACATGCAAAACTGTACACAAGACAGAACAAAAACAACCTAGAAAACAAAAAATTTAACGCAGAAAACATAAACTAATCAAAGAAAATTCAGAATCTCCCTCAATAGACCACACTTAAACTACACAATGTCCTCAACGTGTCACAAGCATAAGATCAAAAATCAGAATAATCAACAGATCATGGACAAGTGCAATAAAAGCGGGAAAGGGGGGAGAAGGGAAAAGGGAAAACTCCCCTGATCATGGTGGCAGTTGCCAATTTTGGGAGATGTCTTCCACCATAGAATTCAGCAAAGAAGTGTTGAGGAAGAACTGCTTCATCCTCCAAATTTGATCAAGCAGGGAGATGTCCTCCACAGCTGGACCCAAGAAGCAGTGATTGTTGATGAGCAAGTTCAGCTGGTGCCTATTAATCTTCAAACTGTCGTGTATACTAGCACCCTTGTCTTCCACTATGGGTGTGTGTTCATCAAATCCATATGTACCTCCTGCAACATGGTTAGTGCACCGTGGCTCCACAGAAATAACATGCAGGGGTATAACACCCAATCCCAGTGTAACATGCTGAACATCAGATAAACCCTCAGAACATGAATCACTTTCAGAGATAGAAACAATATCAATAATAGGTTCAGATTCATGTTTAGTGCATGGAGAACAAACATTCAGATGTGATAACACAAAGTAGTTCACATCATGCAAAGAGGGGGGATGAAGATCATGCTCATCAACAATACAATCATCAATAACATACCTATCAACAAAATGATCATCAACAACAGAGTCTATCTCAGGTATGTTTACCTCCACTTCCCTAGATGTGGCTAAAGTGGAGGAAGGTGAAAGTGGTCTACCTATCTCAAAGGTGGTACTCCTATCTGCCTGTTCCTCAATATTTTCATCAGATTCACAGTTAGTATCACCAATCATAAAGTTAGAAGCTGGTTGTATCACAGAATTAATCTCAACACAAATAGAGCAAGAACCAAATTCACAACTACATGTAAAATTTTCAGAAAACTGTGAAAGATCAACATTTAGTCCTAAGTCTAAAACATCTTCAGTTTTCACAGTTTCTATATCCAAGTTATCACTAACATGTGAATCTGCAACAGAATTAAGAATATCTGAATGCATGAACAACTCAGGCAAATCAAGTGGGATTTCAAGTTTAGAGAAAACCTGGGTTGATTCATGATTCATCTCACCAATAACAGCAGAATGATCCACTACATCCTCAGGCACAAGAGCAGGGACATAGGAGTGTAGGAAAGTAGATGGTGCAATAGTAGGCTCATGACTCTGCTCCTCATCCCCTATGCGGGTGACACTGTCATCATCAGTAATCTGAACAGTCTGAATTGGAGGTCCCTCTAAAACACGAGACTGTTCCTCTATGGCCTACCTGGCTATCTGCCTCCACAACTCATTCAATGTTGGCTTTGAAGAAGTAGAAGATTTGGAAGGTGGGCAGGCAGATGCCTCTTGTTGTTCCTGCTTCCTTTTATTTTTCTGTTGTGGCTGCCTGTTATTGTAGATGTTGGTAGCATAAGCTTGAGGCTCATCATGAGAAACAGGGTGCTCCAAAGAAGGACAAGCATCCGTAGAGTGGTCACTGGAAGAACATATAGCACACAACCGTGCAGCAGATGCAGATGGAGGTGCCGGTCTCTGGTTGGATGCCAGCTGTGTCACCAAACTCTCAAAAGAATCAAGTTTGCTTTCCAATTTCCTACCAACAGTTGATAAAGAATGGGCAGGCTCCTGAAACTGCAGCTGCTGTGGTTTCTGAACAGGTGGAGACATACAAGGAGTCTGGAATGATGGTTCCTGATATTTATGCTGTGAAGTACCATACCATCCCAAATTAGGATCAGTCCACCCAAGATCATCGCTATACCCATACCGCACATGGAAGAATTTGTCTAAAAACTGATGCTTCAGATCTTCCCAACTGGTGACGGATCCTGAAGGAAGACAATAACACCAATCCTTTGCTGCTCTGTGTAATGAGTGCCCAAATGCCCTTACGAACATGTCTTCATCTGGGACATCTGGAGGTTTCATCAAAGAGCATAGTGTGTAGAACTCCTCCAAATGTCTACTTGGGCAGTCACCTGCAAAACCATGAAACTTAGGCAACACATGTATCAGTCCAGTGTTGAAAACACAAGGAATGTCCTCCTCATCAAGTGGGAACGGCTCCCTAGGAGCACTCTCATGAGATGGAGGAGCAACCGTACTGTTCTCAACAAAGACATCAGCTGAGTATACACCACAAGCAATATCAGAGTCAAATGCAGAAGTAGAGTCATAGACACAGGCAGAATAAGCATTGCTCACATAACCAAAATAGGTAGACATGTAAAGGGGGGGGGGGGGAAAGAAGAATGCAATGAAAATATGAAACTAAAGCTACCTAAATGCAACACACATAACACCACACACAAAACGGAACAACACACTCACAACACGAGACAAAACACAACACACACTAACACAACAAAAGACCTAAAACCGAACCGTCGGTCCCCGGCAACGGCGCCAAAATTTGATGGGTTGTAGTGGCCCATACAAATTTGATGTGCATAACTAATGCAGTATAGTGCTAGGAAGTGACTCCTAGGTCGTCTCTCAAGGACCAAACTGTGGTTCGAAAATTAGGTCTAACACATAGTGGGGGGTTTGAAAAGGTTTGAGACGAGAATAAAACTCAATTAAAATGCATGGGAATTAAGCACAACTGAATAAGATAGAAAACATTAAAGTAAAATAAAATGCTAACCTAACACTGCAATAGATAAATATCCAAACATAATTAAAAATGTTAAAATGCAACACTAAATTAAAAAGATAAAAAACAACTCAAGATACTTTGTACAATAATTTAAAGCTAAAGAAATAAACAATATAATTTCTTGCTACCATTTCACGTGACCTCCCTTGCTTTTAAAGTAAAGGAAAAGAATTCCTCTTTTCTACCAAAGACAACGTTAAATGCCGAGACAGCCCAAATTTTAAAAACCAAAATCCCCTAGAGTTCTACATTCCAATGTCCCCCTGCTAGCCAAAGTTGCCGAGAATCAACTTCTGCCAAATGAAAAGTATCTTACTAAGTGGCGGCTCCTAGGAATCTATATTCCTAGGGTTATGTGTCCAAGCTGCTGCTCCTTGCCAAGCACACACCTCTTTTTGTTATTCTTCACGTGTTGGACTAATGGATTGTGTGTTTCCAGCCTTCCCGTGAGCACATGGCCATGGAATGTCTTTTTTTTTTTCTTTCATTTTTTCTTTTTTGTTTCTTTCATTTTTATTTCTTTTTTTTCTTTTTTTTTTCTTTTTTTTTTCTTTTTTTCTTTTCTTTTTTTTTCTTTCTTTTTTTTTAAATAAAAATAAAATATTTTAAACCTAAATCACTATTTGGGCCTCACATCTTTTACCAAAAATTGGCTCAAGAAGCAAAAGTTTGTCCAAAAAGTTTTAAACAATTAAAATACAATATAACTAAAATTTAAAATGTCTAATTGGAGAGTCTTGAATTTATTTGGTGTCCTCCAAATGTCCTAAATTGTGTTTCCAAAATATTCCCTGAAAATAATAATGCAAATAATTAGCTCAAAAAATTCAAATTAATTAAAATTAGAATTTTCGGTCAAATTAAGCACAAATTGCAAAAACGGGAAAATACCGGACATTTAAGCACAATTCCCTGATTAATTCTAACACAATAAACTAAGCAAAATCATGAAAATATTGACTCATCAAGGACGACCAATTGTTTTTGCTTCTGTTTGTAATGCGTTGCTAGTTACTAGGGGAGGCTAGGGATAGCAAGCCAGTAATTAGTAATAGGCCTTTTTCGCCGAGGGATCGGGTTAAGGGGAGGCCAAGAAAGTTTGCATAACAATTAGATAATAAAGCAATTTAAACAAGAGGAGTAAATACGAGAGAGAGGATTAGATGAAATTGTAAACCCCCAACAACTCCATTCATTCATACTCTTTTCTAGTCAATTGAATCAACCTCATTGCATGTTTATTTTTTGTTCTTGCATCTACAACAATTATTAATTTTTCTTTCACAAGTCTTACGATTTTGACTCACACGAACGATAAGGCCTTTCGAGTCTCATGGGAAGAACGATAATGGGTTATACCATTTTTATTACTTGAAACAATATGGTACAGTTGTCATCCTGTTAACAAGTTTTTGGCGCCGTTGCCGGGGACTCGAGGTTTAACTTATTAAGTAGTGTGAATTGACTAAATTTGACTTGTTTGTAATTCTTTGTCCATATTTTTATTTTTATTATGTTTTATTTTATTTTATTTTTATGTAAAAGTGCTTTTAAGGGTATTTTTCTTGTGTATGCAGGAAGGGATACACATTAGAAGCAGGAAAGATCAACAACCTCTTCTCGAGGGATTACCAGACAGGAGAGGGAGGAAAGTTATACATTCTGCACGTGAAAACTTTCCTTCTCCTAAAACAATCTTGCAATCTTCACCAGAATTTTCTGCTCAAGGTATAGAGGAGATGGCGGACCAACCTCTTCCAAGACGCACACTGGGGACTCAGCAAACACTGTGGGTCCCTTGAACTTCAACAACATAGTCATTCCAGCGGACAATGCCACAAATTTGGTGATGAGCCCTGCACTCATCCAGTTAGTCCAGAGCAACCAGTCTCACGGGTTGTCAAATGAGAACCCCTACAAACATTTGACTATCTTTGGTGAAATCTGCAATACTGTTAAGATGGCCAGAGTCTCAGATGAGAGGATCAGATTTATCCTGTTTCCGTTTTCTTTGGGAGGAAATGCCAAAGATTGGTTGCACTCATTTGCTGAAGGGACATTTAGAAACTGGGATGCTTTAGCAAGAAGGTTTGTGACTAAATTCTTTCCATAATCGAAGATCAATCAAGGAAAGCTGGAAATCTCGTCTTTTAAACAAGAAATGGAAGAAACTCTTGGGCATGCATGGGGCAGATTTAAAGGCTTGTTGAGAAAAACTTCAGTCCATGGGTTTGATAAGACGACTTACTTACTCACATTTATTGGAGGTTTGAACATGCACTCAAAGATGATGTTGAATGCTACTGCTTAAGGAGACATCAGAAGAAAGACAGAGGATGAAGCTTATGATCTGATAGAACTTATGGCGGACAATGAGGAGACATACGATGATGTTAAATATGTGTCGATGTTGAAAAAACTAACATTGGGATAAGGGAGCAAAACAATGCAGTCACTCAGCAGTTGGAGATTGTGGCAAAAACAATATCTGATTTGTGACAGACAGTTAAAGAGGTTTCCATAGTCCCACAACAGCCTCTTTTCATGCCTATACAAAGGAGCGCAGAATCTGAAGAAATTTTTTAGAGAATCATGAAAAGAAGTGTGTGTACTGTAAGTTTGATGGAGAAAAGCAATGTGGAGGAAGCATGCGAGATTGTCACTAGAAGTGGGAGAATATTAAAAGAAAAAGAGGTTGAAAAAAAATGAAAAAGAAAAAGAGAGTCTTGAAGAAGAAAATGAGCAAGAGGCAAGGAATGAGACAGAGAAAAATATGTTGCATAAAGATCAAGCAGAGAAGACTGTGAAGGCCAAAGAGAAAGATTATGAAAAACCATTGCCATACCCAAAAATATACTCTAGAAAGGAGAGAGAGAAGTAGTTTGAGCGTTTTATGGAGCTTTTCAAGAAATTGGAAATAACCATACCGTTCTCTGAGGCACTTCAGCAGATACCATCTTATGCAAAGTTTTTAAAAGAACTCATTACAAAGTAGAGGAAGCACCTTGAAGAGGAAACAATTGAGGTGCAGGGAAATTGCAGTGCAGCTTTACAAAGGTCATGACCTCCTAAATTACAAGATCCAGGCAGCTTCACTATTCCTTGTACTATTGGAGAATTAAATGTTGGAAAAGCTTTGATTGATCTTGGAGCTAACATTAATCTGATGCCTCTCTCTATGTTCAAAAAGATTAGAGGAGTGGAGATTATACCAACAAGAATGGTTATTCAATTAGCAGATAGATCTCTCAAATATCCTTATGGAATTGCTGAAGATGTGATAGTCAAGGTAGACAAATTCCTATTTCTAGTGGACTTTGTTATAATGGAGATGGAAGAAAATGGAGATGCACCTTTCATACTTGGAAGGCCCTTCATGAAGACAGGTAGGATCGTGATTGACGTGGAAAAAGGAAAGCTTAAAGTGCAGGTACAGGATGAAGAGGTGGATTTTGATGTATTTCAGGCAATGTCACATCCTAAAGACAACAAGTCATGCTTTCAGATCGACGTGGTAGAAGAACTCTGCATGACACAAAGGAGTGGAGTCCGTAACGCATCCATGTTGGAAAGAACTCTTATTGACGAATGTGAAGACCTGAATGAAGAAGAGGATAAAATGAAGCAGGAATGTGTCCAAGAGTTGGAGGCAACAAAAGAAATTCCAGCAGAACAGGCTCTTTTTGAAAAGATTGAGTCTAGAGAAAAAAATTCCAGAAAGTAAGATTGAACTAAAGGAGTTACCACCACATTTGAAATATGTGTTTTTGGAAGATAATGGAGGAAAGCCAGTCATTATTAGTACTTCATTATCTTCAGAAGAAGAAGGAAAGTTGGTGGAAGTCCTAAAAGCAAACAAAGGTGCCATAGGTTGGTCAATTGCGGATCTCAAGGGCATAAGTCCCACATATTGTATGCATAGAATTTTGATGGAAGAAGATTATAGACCTGTGGCGCAACTGCAAAGGAGACTCAATCCTGTAATGAAGGAAGTTGTGAGAAAAGAAGTATTGAAGTTATTAGAAGCAGGAATTATTTATCCTATTTCTGATAGCAAATGGGTGAGTCCAGTTCAAGTCGTACCAAAGAAAGGAGGGATGACTGTCATTCATAATGAAAAGAATGAGCTTATTCCTACAAGGACAGTCACTGGGTGGCGAATGTGCATTGATTACAGAAGGTTAAACACAACTACCAGAAAAGATCATTTTCCCTTACCTTTTATGGTTCAAATGTTAGAACGATTAGCCAGACAAACTTATTATTGCTTCTTGTATGGCTATTCTGGATATAATCACATTGTGGTAGATCCTGAAGACCAAGAGAAAACAGTGTTTACATGTCCATTTGGTATCTTTGCCTATAGAAAAATGCCTTTTGGATTATGTAATGCTCCAGCTACATTTCAGAGGTGTATGCAAGCAATCTTTGCCGTTTTCATGGAGAAAAGCATAGAAGTCTTCATGGATGATTTTTCAGTTTTTGGGGATTCCTTTCAAAGGTGTCTGGCCAACTTGGATGCTGTGCTCAAAAGATGTGTTCAAACAAACCTTGTTCTGAATTGGGAGAAGTGTCATTTGATTGTTATAGAAGGGATTGTGTTAGGGCACAAAATTTCAGCCAGGGGAATTGAAGTGGATAAAGCAAAGGTGGAGGTTTTTGAAAAACTTCCACCACCCACCAATGTGAAAGGATTTCGGAGTTTTCTGGGTCATGCTGGATTTTATCGAAGATTTATTAAGGATTTTTCAAAGATTGCCAAGCCATTGAGTAATCTGCTTGCTAAAGATACATCCTTTTTAATGAGCCCTGAATGTCTGCAAGCTTTTGAGATTTTGAAAAAGAGATTGATTTCTGCTCCAGTAATTGTAGCTCCAAATTGGAGTAAAGAGTTTGAACTTATGTGTGATGCTAGTGACTATGCCATAGGCGCAGTGTTGGGCCAAAGAAGAGAAAAGGTTTTTCATGCTATTTACTGTGCCAGTAAAGTTTTGAATGAAGCCCAACAGAATTATGCTACTACAGAAAAAGAATTTTTGGCTATAGTTTATGCATTGGAGAAATTTAGATCTTATTTCATTGGATCTAAGGTGATTATTTATACGGATCATGCAACTATAAAGTATTTATTGACAAAACCAGACTCAAAAGCACGGTTGATCAAATGGGTGCTTTTGCTACAAGAGTTTGACATAGAAATTCGTGATAAAAAGGGAAGTGAAAATTTGATTGCTGACCATTTATCCCGATTAGTCAATGATGAAGTAACATGAAAGGAGAAGGAAATCTGGGAGTCATTTTCAGATGAAACTCTTTTATATATTCAGCAAAGACCCTGATTTACTGACTTGGCTAATTTCAAAGCTACAGGTGTTATCCCTGAAGGACTCAATTCGCAACAGAAAAAGAAGTTCTTACATGATGCCAAACAATTCATTTGGGATGATCCGTACTTGTTCAATATAGGAGCAGACAATCTTCTGAGGAGATGTGTAACAAAGGAAGAAGCAGAAGGGATCTTGTGGCATTGCCATAATTCTCCGTATGCAGGTCATTATAATGGTGAGCACACAGCCGCAAAAGTCCTGCAAGTGGGATTTTACTGGCCAACTGTGTTTAAAGATGCCCATAATCATGCTCGGAGTTGTGACAAATGCCAAAGGACAGGGACTATTTCAAGGAGGCATGAGATGCCACTGCAAGGAATTCTGGAGGTTGAGGTTTTTGACTACTGGGGTATTGATTTTGTTGGACCCTTTCCTCCGTCATTTAATAATAAGTATATTTTGGTAGCTGTTGATTATGTGAGCAAATGGGTGGAAGCTTTAGCATGTCCCAAGAATGATGCTAATACGGTGATTAAATTCTTGAAGAGGCAAATTTTTTCACGATTTGGCACCCCTAGAGTACTCATCAGCGATGGGGCATCTCACTTTTGTAATGCTCAGCTTGCTAGGGTGCTTAAACATTATGAGGTGAAACATAAGGTAGCTGCACCTTATCATCCATAAATAAATGGGCAAGCTGAAGTATCTAACCCGGAGATCAAAAGAATTCTGGAAAAGATTGTCACTCTTTCAATGAAAGATTGGTCACAGAAACTAGATGATGCTCTTTGGGCATATAGAACTGCAATGAAAACTTCTATGGGACTCTCGCCTTTTCAGTTAGTCTATGGAAAAGCATGTCATTTGCCAGTAGAGATGGAACACAAAGCTTTGTGGGCTTTGAAATTTTTGAACTTTGATCCTAATGAAACTCAAAGCAAACGAAGAAACCAGATGCTGGAACTTGAAGAAATGCGGCTGCATGCATATGATTCATCAAGGATTTACAAAGAAAAGGTGAAATTTTATCATGACAAGAAGTTGCTCAAGAGAACTTTCCATCCAAGGGAGTTGGTGTTACTGTTTAACTCAAGGTTGAATTGTTTCCTGGGAAGTTGAAATCAAAATGGTCAGGACCTTTTGTGGTAAAGCAGGTATTCCAAAATGGAGCAGTGGAATTAGAGCATTCAAATGATGAGAATCTACAGCGAAGCTGGATAGTGAATGGTCAGAGGCTCAAACATTATGTGGGAGGAGATTTGGAGCAATTTGCTTCAGTTATGATGTTGGTGGATCCATGAGGTTTGGGTCAGGCTCGTGACGCTAAACAAGCGCTACTAGGAGGCAACCTAGATTCTCTCTTATACTTTTGCACTTTAAATATTTAGAATAGGTTGAATTTTATTTTCAGTGTGTATGCTTGGCTTGAATACTTTTCTGAAGATGTTTTGACTGAATAATTTGCTTGATGAGTTTGTTTGATGATGATCTGATGTGAATGATAATTGAGTTATGTTGCATGTTGATATCTTGTGAAACAGATGTGTGATGAATTATGATTGTGGTCATGATGCTAAGCAAGGTGTATGAATGAATGTGTGATAAAGCATGTTGTGTGAGGTATTGAGCTCTAGAGTTATTGTTGTATGTATTGTTCACGGTAAAGCTTGAATGATATTACCTTAATCTTGATGATTGATTGAATTGCATGTGAATGTCATATGATCAAGGCCGTTTTTGAAAACCCTTCTCTAGCCAAAATTTTTGCCCAAAATGCTTCAAAAATTATACCCTTTTTTAACCTTAGCCTTAAACAGGATGAGAACCTTTGAATTGAAATTCTTACCTTGAGTTGGGTTGAGCTTAAGTGTATGATTTAACAAGGTTCAAGTTTGGGGTTGTATTGGGGAAATTGAAAAGCATTGAGCTCAATTCTTGAAAAAGAAAAGCATGAGAAAAAGAAAAGAAAAGAAGAAAAGCATGAAGATGAGCTCAATGGAAAAGAAAAGGGAAGAAGTTGGGAAACAAGTGAGATTGGTTAAGAAAGAGAATTGAACTTGAACCTTGAATGATGAATAAGCTCTCTTGAATCAAAATTTTGTGATCCAGAAAAGCCAATTTTTCTTGTTAAGCCCAACCTCATTACAAGCCTTGGAAAAGTCCTTTTGATGGCATTTGCATGTGAAGATGTTGATTGTTTAAGATGAATGGCAATTTTATTTCATGCAACTTGTGAATAATAAAGAGTGGAGTGCTACCCTAAACACTTGAGTGATTGAGTGAAACACTTGCTTGGTGAGAATTTTTAAATTTTCTGATTGCATTTTTACTTAGTGGACTAATCATTCGTAATGTGTGACATCTGTCAAGGAAAATGTGAGCTAAATTCAGGAGAGAACATGCATGCATCTTGATTTGATCTCACTGATGGTTTGAAATTGAGTAGGTCTCATAATGTACTTTAGGAATGTTGAATCATTGAATGAAAGTGTAGAAAGCCAAGTTTTGTTTTGTTTTGCTTGAGGACAAGCAAATTTCTAAGTTTGGGGTTGTGATAATGGTTGAAAAACCGTTATTTTCATATGCTATTTTGGACTAAATTACGCCCTTTACTACTTAGAATGAGCTTAGAATCAAGTAAAACTCAATAAATGAGTCAGTAGAGAGTCAAAAGCTGTTTTTAGCGATATTATGCTTATTTTGCATTGTTTTGCAGCAAATCTGAGGAAAGTGAAGATTAGGGATGAAAATGAAGGTCTTAGACTCAAGGAAAATGAAGAAAATTGAAGAAAAGAAGAGTCTAGGAACCGCCCAGTGGCAAACCCCTGACACCGGGCGGTCCGACGGGAGGAGAAGACAGCAGCAGAGGATGTCGGGCGGCAGACCCCTGACGCCGGGTGGTTTTGTGGCACAAGGGAAACCGCCGGGCGGTGGCGCGATTTAAGGTGAACCGCTGGGCGGCAAAGTGTGATGCCGGGCGGTTGTCAGATGGGCTTGGGTCTGTTTTCTGTTGCGTTCCTCAGTTATAAATAGCCCTGTTGCGATTTCGAATTCATTCTTTTGACAGAAGAGGGCAGCCAGACCTATTTTTCACTCTCTGGAGAGGATCTCTTGGATGCTTAGGCTCCTTTTCATCTTTTCTAGGGTTTGTTTTCCATATCTTCCATTATTTTCATCTTGGTTTACCATGACAATGGTGAACTAAACCCTTTTGTTGTTGGGGGAACAATGTAATCTTTTGATGCTCTATTTTATTGAAACTCTTGTTTAATTATATGATTTTCATATGCATTTATTATCAATTGTTGGGTTCTCATCTGTGCTTAAAGCTTTTATCGTTTAACTCATTCGGTAACTGTTATTTGCCTTTATTGATACGGGGACGTACAGTAATGTCATGAACATATTAGTAATTCCTTGGTTAAGCAATACCACCTAGGGATAGGGGGGTAGGACGACCAATTTTTTTTGCTTCTGTTTGTAATGCGTTGCTAGTTACTAGGGGAGGCTAGGGATAGCAAGCCGGTAATTAGTAATAGGCCCTTTTCGCCGAGGCATCGGGTTAAGGGGAGGCCAAGAAAGTTTGCATAATAACTAGATAATAAAGCAATTTAAACAAGAGGAGTAAATACAAGAGAGAGGATTAGATGAAATTGTAAACCCCCAACAACTTCATTCATTCATACTCTTTTCTAGTGAAATGAATCAACATCATTGCATGTTTATTTTTTGTTCTTGCATCCACAACAATTATTAATTTTTTTTCACAAGTCTTACGATTTTGATTCACACGAACGATAAGGCCTTTCGAGTCTCATGGGAAGAACGATAATGGGTTATACCATTTTTATTACTTGAAACGATATGGTACACTTGCCATCCTATTAACACCCCATCATGGGCGCTTATGATTACTTTAGCCGTCTTCATGAACGACCTTCCAAGAATCAACAAGATCCTATCATCCTCTTTCATATCCATCACCACAAAATCAATCAAGAATTCCAAGCTTTCAACACTAACAACCACGTCCTCCACCATACCATAGGATTCCTTTGATTATTCGTCCGCCACAATCACAGAAATATTTGCGGGTTTCAATGTTAAGCCGCCATTCCTCTTCAGCATAGATAGGGGCGTCATATTAATACTTGACCCTGAATCAAGTAAAGCTCTCCCTATCTTCACATCCCCAATGGCGCAAGGAATTGTAAAGCCTCCTGAATCCTTCATTTTTGGAGGATGTTTTCTCTTTCTTTTCAAAGGGCTACTGCAAAATTCCTCCATAGCTTTCTCTATTTCCTCTCCAATATATTGCTTTGTACTCCTAGCATGATCAGGAATTTGTTGCAATACTTCAGCAGATGGCATAGTAATATCCATTTGGTTGAAAATCTCTGTAAAGTGCTCACACTTACTCTCTTTTCTCTCTTCTTTTATAAGGCAAGGAAGATATCTCTGATCTCTATCTTTTTTTATCTTATCTTTTTCTATTTTTTCCCTTCCCTCTTCTTTTTTTCTTCTCTATTTTCCTCCTCACATATCTCTTCTTTTTCTTCTCTCTTTTCTAACTCAACAATTTCCTTCTCCACTCTTTACTCAACTATGCTCACAACAACTTTACAATCTTCTATGGGGTTAACTTCAGTATTAGCCCCAAATTAATGTTTCTCTATGACATCCATCCTTTTAGATAATTGGCCAATTTGCATCTCTACATTCTTGAAGGCAGCGTCATATCCTTTGCAGTTGGAATCATACACCTTCAAGAATATATCAAATTTCTCATCAAGACTTTTGACATGATCCGCCAAATTAGCCACCTGTTGCCAGAGTGGTGGTTGCTGCGGTCTATTGAATTGGCCTCCAGGTTGTCCAGTCTGACTTTGCCCAATTATAGGGTGATTCTTCCAACCTTGGTTGTAATTACCTTGGTTGAAGTTACCCTGGCGGTATTGAAACTGGTTGCCCATATAATTTGCTTCTTCTTCTTGGGCCTCCTCTGGATAAGCACATTGACCATTAATATGGTCATCACCACAACGATCACAAAGTTGTTGTTGTACATGAGAAACATTCTTCAACTCAATCGGCAGCTGAGCAATAGTTCTTGTCAGAGTCTCAAATTGTTGAGTTAACTACTTATTTTGAGCAAGCAAAGCATCTTCATTCGTCAACTAGAGAACTCCCTTTTTCTGAATTGGCATGCCCCTTTCACTATGAGTTTCGTTTTCATTAGCCGCCATACTTTCAATCAACTCATAGGCTTCATCTACAGTCTTTCTTTTAATATTACCTCCAGCTGAGGCATCCAACATAAGCTTTGACTGCGTACCAAGACCTCCAAGAAACGTGAGAACCACTGCTGTCTCATCAAAACCGTGCTAAGTGTCTTCGTCAGCAGACTTTTAAATTTGTCCCATCTTTGGCCTAGGGTTTCCTCCATACCCTACTTGAAAGAAGAAATTTCTGTCTTGCATTTAGTAACTTTAGAATGTGAAAAATATTTATTCAGAAACTTTGACACCACAGTCTCCCAAGTTGTAAGGATTTCTTGAGGAAACGAATTTAGCCATAATTTAGCATTACCTCCCAAAGAGAAAGGGAACAAGCTAAGTTTAATAGCTTCATCCGTCACTCCGTTAATCTTCACCATGTTGCAAATTTCATTAAACACGGTGAGATGATTGTTGAGATTGTTGACAACACAAAACTCTATATCAAACTGGTTTTTGATGATGACAACACATTGCTTAATAACAGTACATAAGTTCCAATATTACATGTTTAGCTGATATGTTATACTGTTTTGAACAATGATTTTGTTGAACATGTTTTGTTATTTTGCATGTATGTTCCCTTGATTGATTATGTGTTATATGTTTGGAACATGCTTGTATTGAAATGTGTGATAAAATGATTCTGATTATCTTCTACACATTTCTAAAAGAATAGCTCACAAGCACTTTAATGAACTTATATTTGCTGTGACAAAGATCTGGTTCAGTCGAATACACTGGGATTGGATTCGACTAAGCTAAAATCTTAGTACAGATTTTGTGAACATGTGCTTGATGAGATTTTGAGTTGAAAAGAATTTCAAAGTGTTTTTCAAGTGTAAGTCGACATGGTGGAATACCTATTCAACTGTGTTGGTGTTATTTTTGGAATTTTGTTATACCTACTTGCTCCAACGGCTAGTTTTTCAAAAGTTAGTTAAGATTGACTGACTAAGTCAACTGTCATGAATGTGCATTGAATTGGTTGACTGAGGAGCCTATATGTTGACTGTCAGTTATAACTGTTTTAATACAGTCGACTGGATTAGTAGGGTATTCGATTGAGAATGACAGGAAAACTATAAATAGTACAGAACACGATCTGTTCAAAAAGACTTTGTGATCTAACATTTTCATTGTCCTGTTTCAGAGTGATTTCTCAGTTTTGGAAGCTCCAAGAAGACGGTGGTGATCTTTCTTGAGAGAGATTCAGATTGAGGAGCCAATTGTGCATACTGTTTGATCAACATCTTCACAAAGAAGGTGCTTTTGATTTGATCTTGAACGCTTGGCATCCTGTAAAGACTGTTGCATTTGATTGAAGGCTTGGCAACCTGGGAAGTGTGCTATGATAGGCTTGGCAACCTGGGAAGTGTGCTATGATAGGCTTGACAACCTGTGAAGCGTGTTGTTATAGGCTTGGCATACTGTGAAGAGTGCTGGTGACATGTTGAGAATTTTTCAACGTGGGTGCAGATTGCAGGAGAGGGGATTCTTGCTACAATTCTGGTTTTGTGTGCAACTATATTTTGTTTTGGGTTAGAGAGCAGATTTATATTTTTGTGTGGTGCTTCTATAAATTCCTTGTTGTAAAAACCGCAACCATTATAGTGCATTTGTTTCCAAGGTTGGAAGGACACTGGATGTAGGCATTGTTGGCCGAACCAGTATAAAAATCAGTGTTTGATTTTCTCTATCTCTGCACTCTTTATTTCAGTCGACTTTATATTTAGCGCAGTCAACTACGTTTTTCCGCTGCATTGAAATTTTCATTACTTGAATTTCAAGGAAAGATCAAAAGCTTTGAATTTTCATATCAAGATTGCGAAAAGATTTTGTTTTTGAACTAAAACCAATTCACCCCCCTCTTGGTGTAAATTGAAGCCAACCTGTTTCCTAACAATGATCGTATGGACTTTCATGTGACAGTCCATTAAACTGATTACTCTGCACCAAATGAATCAATGCCAGATTAATCTCCATGTTCAAAGCATTGACCCTCGGCCTTGCAATACTATTAAAATGTTGAGGGTCAACAATAGTGGTAGCATCTGCTAAGGTGTGTCTCCTAGGAGCTTCCTCCTCAGCCATCTCTTCTGTGTTCTGGCTAGATGCTCCTGGTGAGGGTTGTAAAAGTCTTTCAGGAGAGGGGAATAGCTCTCTAGATGGTCTTTTGACTTTCTTTCGCCTCCTTTCACTCAATCCTTCAAGAAGAGGTTGTTGATTTTTCTTGCTTCTAGTGTGAATTGCCTCCTGCATACATAAGAAACAAAAACCCTAAAAGACTAGATCAATTGAATGGAAAGAACATAAAAGATAACCTTAGATTTGTAATATTGGAGCTCTCGCATCCAAGATTTGCCTCCGAGGTGTGAAACCATGTTTCTGCGTCCTTTATGCCAAAAGATACACGCCCTGGGTCATGCAAATGTATTTATAACACAGAAAAATAACTGAAAATAAGCCCAGGCCCATAAGTACACCGCCCAACGGTGGCTAACACCGCTCGGCGGTGGGTGCGATTCCAACTCCACCCTTTAGCGGTGCCCCTTAAGCGCTTGGCGATGTTATGCATAGAAGGTCACACCGTCCGGCGGTGGCTGCAGTGCATGTTTACTTCAATTTTTCACCTTCTTCTACATCCAACACTTCTCTTCCTTCAATTCCTTCATCAACCTCTTAATAAATCCTGTAAAAACAAGGGAAACCAAGCATAAAACCTAGAAAACCCACTTTGACTCTCTTTCTTTCTAGCTTAAGCATTTTGCATTATTTCAAGCTAATTCTAAGTAATAAAGGGTGTGTTTTGATGTAAATTTTAAGTATGAAAATAATGGTTTTTAGACCGTTATCATGGCGGTGCGGCAATGAGACAGTGCAGCAGTGTGTGCGATGGTCACTGGTGCTTCACGACTTGGGTCTACTTAGAGGTTAGTTTGTTCTTTGCTTCATTTGCATGATAGATTATAATTTTTTTAGTAAATGTATTCAATATATTGTCTTTGCTGTGGTTGATGCTGTTGGGTTTTCTCTGTATGCTCTGTGATTTCTCTGTGTGTGTGTGTGATAACGGTTGAAAAACCATTATTTTCATATGCTAATTTGGACTAAATTACGCCCTTTATTGCTTAGAATGAGCTTGAAATCAAACAAAACTCAATAAATGAGTCAGTCGAGAGTCAAAAGCTGTTTTTAGCGATTTTATGCTTGTTTTGCAGCAAAATTGACAGAAGTGAAGATTGGGAATAAAGATGAAGGTCATAGACTCAAGAAAAGCGAGAAAATCAAAGAAAAGAGGAGTATAGGCACCGCCCGGCGATAGACCCCTGGCGCCGGGCGGTCAAACGGGAGGAGAAGACACCAGCATTGGACGTCGGGCGGTAGACCTTGACGCCGGGCGGTTTTGCGGCATGAGGAAAACTGCCAGGCGGTGGTGCAATTTAAGGTCCACCGCCGGGTGGCAAAGTGTGACGCCGGGCGGTGGTTAGCTGGGCTTGGGCCTATTTTTCTGCTGCGCTTCTCACCTATAAATAGCCCTGTTACGAATTCCAATTCATTCTTTTGAAAGAGGAGGGCAGCCAGACCTAATTTGCACTCTTTAGAGAGGATCTCTTGGATGCTTAGGCTTCTTTTCATCTTTTCTAGGGTTTGCTTTCCATATCTTCCATTATTTTGATCTTGGTTCACCATGACTATGGTGAACTAAACCCTTTTTGTTGTTGGGGGAACAATGTAATCTTTTGATACTCTCGTTTATTGAAACTCTTGTTTGAATTATATGTTTTTCATATGCGTTTATTATCAATTGTTGGAACTCTTGTGCTTAATGCCTTTATCGTTTAACTCATTCGGTAATTGATCTTTGACTTTATTGATACGGGAACGTATAGTAATGGCACGAATTGGTGAGATTTTCCTTGGTTAAGCAATACCACCTAGGGATAGGGGAGTAGGACGACCAATTGTATTTGCTTCTGTTTGTAATGCGTTGCTAGTTGCTAGGGGAGGCTAGGGATAGCAAGCCGGTAATTAGTAATAGGCCCTTTTCGCCGAGGGATCGGGTTAAGGGGAGGCCAAGAAAGTTTGCATGCAATTAGATAATAAAGTTGTTTGAACAAGAGGAGTAAATAAAAGAGAGAGGATTAGATGAAATTGTAAACCCCCAACAACTCCATTCATCCATTGCCTAAATCTTGTCAATTGAATCACACATTGCATATTTATTTTCTGTCATTGCATCCACCACAATTATTGAATTTTTCTCCGCAAGTCTTACGATTTTGATTCACGTGAACGATAAGGCCTTTCGAGTCTCATGGGAAGAACGATAATGGGTTTTACCATTTTTATTACTTGATACGATTTGGTACACTTGCCAATCCGCTAACAGTGTGCGTGTGTACAGAGAAGAGGAAGAAGATAATAGGCCACGAACGAATGTCGCATATCCGTTTGAACCTGAAACTGATGTTGATATCCGACGGATATGTGACACTCATTTCAGGCTAAAAAAATATGTGACATCCGTTTGAGACTTGCATGTTATTTTTTTTTTTAATTTTTTTAGTTTTTAGTTTATTATTAGTTTGTAGTTTTTAGGTTTTTTTAGTTTTTTTTAATTTGTTAGTTTAATTAAGTATATTTTGTATTAGTTATTGAATTATTATATAAACTATTTAATTAATTGAGAGGAATTCCTGGCTATTCTCATATGCTGTCATCAATTAATTGATTGTTGCTGTGTTTTTATATTTTGGAGGAATAAGAACCCTGGGATCTTTTGTTATCCAATTGCATTCTGCTTAGCCTTTGTCCTGCTATGCAGTCAGACAGGTTTTTCAACGCACTGAAGGGTCATGGTGCTCTTTGTCGGCTAGTCATTCTTCCTCATGAGAGTCATGGTTACACTGCTAGAGAAAGCATCATGCATGTACTTTGGGAAACAGAAAGATGGTTGCATAAACACTACGTGCCCAACAGTTCTGATGCAGAAGAAGACCACGTCAAAGAACATGTTAGCAAAGTAACCACAAATGCTGAAAGCAAAGTGTTTGCAACCAGTGGAGGTGGCAACAGAGAAGTGTCTAAGCTTGAGAATGAAGAATTTCATTCTCTGCCAAGGTCTTCCTTGTGGTATCCACATCTTCAACCTTAAATTTTAGAGTGAAATAAGTTTTTGTTACCAGCAAAATTAGTTCGTATTGAAATTGGTTTTTTCAATTTTTCTTTAGTGTTTCTAATACTCAATATTTAATAAATACGTTGTTTTGGTTGTTGCAGTAATTTTAGTATTCTTGAGTTGAAAATGTTGATATTTAATTATCTTAGTAAGATATTTACAATGTTGTCGATCGAAAAGTAACAAAAATTAAAATATTAATTACATGTTTGATGTAAAACATTGAAATTTATTTTGGAGGTACTCAAAATTTGTTAAACCAAATTTTAATTCCAAAAGACACCTTCAACTGAAGGTAATTATTTCTTCACAATGATAAATTTACGAGCCGTAAATCTCTGTATGGCTTGGCCATATTCTTGCTACCTTTTGAAGAATAGACTTGAGCATGCGTGCAACGTAATTTTGGCATTTCACATGCAACCAAATGATTTAGACTATATTAAAACACACACTGCTCATTTTTACCATCTATCTATGCATTAACCTTGAGCTTTTTTATTGTTGTAGAGGAATTATCTGAACTTGGAATAGAATCTTTCAAACGATGCATGTGGAAGAAAGAGCTACAAGACGTCCTTAACTGCAAAACAGATGTCGACATTCGTTTCACCTTAAACGGATATTGACATCCGTTGATGGATGCTCATATCCATTTAAGAGTTTTCCTCTTAATTTAGGATTGATTACGTACCTTGACGTAGTGTACCTTCACCCCTTTGCACTTTCAAGCACCACCGAGACCTTCAAGCACCACTGAGACTGAACTTTGGCATTGCTGGAACAATTCCTTCAATGATCACTTGCAACCTCTCACTCACCACAATAAAATATTAACTCTAAAAGTAAAATTTTACTCAAGAATAAAATAGGAATAGAGAGAAGAAGTGAGGGGTAAAAGAAGAAGGGAGAGGTGGAGGGAGAATGGGTGGTGGTGGCGGGAGCAACACCCTTCATTTTAACTTTTTTGTGCCCCCAACTTACTTTGTTTTTGGGATGTTCCTTTCTGCACCCCGCATTTTCACTCATGCCAATAAATTTTGGAAACATTTAGTTGTGTTAAACCATGAAGTGCAAATTATCCTTAAATTTTAAAGACATTTAGCTTATATTCTAAATCATGAAGACATTATTAAACCATGGCTTTTCGACTCATAAATTTTGAAGACGTTTAGTCTATAAACTAAATCATGAAGACGTTTAGAACATAGACAAACACTTTTCATACCCAAATTAAATATCTGATTTTACAACAAAAATCAGATCAATAAGACATCTATTGAAAAAATCATAAATCAAATAAAGAACCAGGGACAGCAATCATACTAAGAATCAAATAATATTACTGAGAATCAAATAATATCTGATTTAAGATATAAGATGAAGCCGTTTATGAGTAATCAGGTAAGTTGTTTATATTTTATTCTGTTTATATTCTATTGATCTTATATCAATTCAAGGTCTATAAATAAATAACCAGGGACATCAGCCAAGTACGCTTCTCACACTCTCCACTCCCATTATAATCACACAGCAATTATGCTATCAACTCTCTCACACTGAGAATCACCTTAATAAGAACTGAGGTTCTTCCACTATACACGCCTAACTTGAGCATCAGAGTGTCATTGTAGGTACCTCCCCCCTGGCCAGAACTTGAAGAACGTCGGACGGCCAGAACTGAAGGAGTGCGAGCAGTCAAGATCCAGAAAGAGCGAGCAGCTCAGTCCGTTAAAGCACCTGAAAGCAAAAGAAGCCACGTCATCCAGGTCAATGTCTTGGTCCCACAAAATTTACACCGAAACATTTTGGCGCCCACCGTGGGGCCGAGGCTAGAAGATTCCCAATGGTTACCACAAGGAACATGGACAACAACAACTCTAGAGACATGATCAAAGAACTTCAGGCACAGTTGGAAGCACAAGCAAAGCTAATGGAGGAACAGGCTTAGACTATACGTCAACAACAAGAATTGTAACAGAAACAAGCTGAAGAAATCGCCTAGCTCAGAGCACAACGTCCCCCACCTGAAATGTTCGAGGAGGGAAGCCAGAACGGTGGTTCAAGCGTGCATACGCCCCCACGAAACGTTCGGTCACCCAATCTATTGTCGTTTACAGAAGCAGTTATGCAAGCCCCGATGCATGATCGACCCTCTCCACCAATAGAAAAGTTTGACGCTACCATGAATCTGGAACATCACATCCGGAACTTCATTGATTCTATGGCCTTTTATTCCAGAAGTGACCCAGTCAAATGTAGGGCCTTTTCCCTATCATTAAAGGGTGAGGCTCTAGATTGGTACTACTCACTTCCCCCTAATTCAATAGACAACTTTCATACCGTCATCCATCTCTTCAAAAGGCAATACACGATTAACCGAAAGGAGAAGGTAACTGCTGCCGAGCTCGTTAATATTAAGCAAGGAAAAGATGAGACCATAAGAGCGTTCGTACAAAGGTACAATGAATCAGCCAGGCGAGTGAAGGGTGTCAACCATATATTCATCATTAGCAACGCTGGAAAGGGACCTAAAGCCTTCACGCTGGAAAGGGATTTTCCAAAAAGGTCTTCTTCTTTTTACATTATAGCAACGCATATACCGAGTAGAAGTTTATGTATTATATATGATGAATGCATTTCAATGAATTCTAGCAAGTGGTTCATGATAACTGTTGAAAAAAAGTTATTTTCATGCTTCATTTGAGAGCAAAATACAGACTTAAGGCCTAGAATGAGCTTAGAATCAAGCAAAACATGTTAGTTGAGTCAGTTGAGAGTCAAAAGTTGTTTTTAGCGATATTATGCTTGTTTTGCATTGTTTTGCGGCATTTTTTATAAAGATGAAGAATGAGATTGAAGATGGAAGTTCTTAGACTCAAACGTTGGGCGGCCAAATGCGAGGGGGAGCCACTATCTCACGCCCAAGCGGTGCAGCCATGCGGTTTTGCGATTAGAGGCAAACCACCGGGCGGTGGCGCGATTGTGGGCAAACCGCCGGGCGGCATAAGTGTGACGCCGGGCGGTTGTCTGATGGGCTTGGCCCTGATTTCTGTGACGCTCCTCAGCTATAAATAGCCCTATTGCGACTTCAGATGTATTCCTTTGACAGAAGAGGGCGGACAGAGCTAATTTTCACTCCTTGGAGAAGATCTCTTGGATGATTAGGCTTCTTTCTATCCGATCTAGGGTGTGTTTTTCCATTCTTCCATCATTTTTCATCTAGTTTCACCGTGACAATGGTGAACTAAACCCTTTTGTTGTTGGGGAACAATGTAATCTTTTGAAACTCTCTTTTATTGAAACTCTTATTTATTTATATGCTTGTCGTATGCTTTGATTATCAATTGTTGGGTTTCTCTTCTGTGCTTAAAGCTTTTATCGTTTAACTCATTCGATAATCGTTGTTTGTCTTTATTGATACGGGAACGTACGATACTGTCATGAACTGGGGGAAATTCCTTGATTGAGCAATACCACGTAGGGATAGGGGGTAGAACGATCAATTGTTTTCGCTTCCGTTTATAATGCATTATTAATTACTAGGGGAGGCTGAGCATAACAAGCCAGTAATTAGTAATAGGCTCTTTTGGCCGAGGGATCGGGTTAAGGGTAGACTAAGAAAGTTTGCATGACAATTAGATAACAAAGTGAATTAAATAAGAGGAGTAGATAAGAGAGAGTAGATAAGATGAAATTGTAAACCCCAACAACTCCATTCTTCCATAGTCTTTTTCTCGTCAATTGAATCAATCGCATTTTCATGTTTACTTGTTGTTTCTTGCATCCAAACCAGTCACTTTTTCTTTACAAGTCTTATGATTTCAATTTGCACGAACGATAAGGCCTTCGACTCTCTTGGGAAGAACGAGGTTGGGTTTTACCAATTATATTACTTGAAACCATCTAGTACGCTTGCCAGTTTTGTTAACAGTTCAGGGCCCTCCCTTGAATTTTGTTGACCTGCACATGTTGCAAGACGCAATGTGTCATTCTCATCTTGATTTAGAAATTTCATCTTACTTGGGTAATGTAGCTTAGACTTGAAATTCTGCATATGCTTTCTCGGTTCTTTTTCTTTAGCTTAATTCTGCACATGCATTGGGGTAATTTAGATGATGTTCCTCGGTTCTTTTCCTTTACTATTTGGTTTTATTTATTTTCATTATTAACTCATTTTTTTAGCACAATTTCATTAGCTAACAGGTTTACACCGATTGGCATTTTATTTAATTGATAGGACCGTCCAGTTTGATGTTTTTATGCATTTTACTGCTCTTAATCTTGTTCGTATGTGTTTAATTTCCAATTTTAACTTCGTCGTTAGCATTAAAAAAAAACAATTTCACAACCCCCCCTTTCGTGTTTGACTTAATTTCTGAACCGCAAATTGGTCCTTGAGAGACGACCTAGGAATCACTTCCTAGTCTATACTGCATTCTTTTATGCTCATTAAATTTGCATGGGCTGCGACACCCATCAAATTTTGGCGCCGTTTTCGGGGACCAACGGTTCAGTTTTAGGTCTTGTGTTGTGTTCGTGTTTGTGTGAGTTGTGTTGTGAGAGTGTCGTTTTGTTTGCTTAGGTTGTTTTCTGTGGTTTGAAATTTTTGTGCTATCGTCTCATCGTTATAGGGTGCTGTGATTGATAGGACTTTTCATAGGTTAGTTAGGCATTCTAGGAAGTTATCTTTAGAGTCTGTTTTTTAGTCAGTTCCATTAGATATTGTGCATCATACTGCTGAATCTGAATCCACTTCTGAATACTTTGTGCATACTGCAACTACTGCATCTGTTGCATTTGCACCTCATTCTGATTCTCATTATGTTGTTTTTAGCACCGAGAACAATATGACACAACCTCCACCTCGCGAGAGGACTTTTTGGGAAATGGCTGCACCTGATTTTAGTTATGAAAGCTTGTGCATCCAATATCTTGATCAGGACGTACCATTTGTTCTCAAGACTAGACTAATCCATTTGTTGCCCAAGTTTCATGGCCTTGCAGGTGATAATTGTTGAAAAACAGTTACTTTAATGCTTCATTCGACATCAAAATACACTCTCTAAGGATTAGAATGAGCTTAGAATCAAGCAAAACACGTTAGTTGAGTTAGTTGAGAGTTAAAAGCTGTTTTTAGAGATATTATGCTTGTTTTGCATTGTTTTGCAGCGTTTTTGATGACGATGAAGAATGGGATTGAAGATGGAAGGTCTTAGACTCAAGAAAGATGAAGAAACATGAAGAAAAGAAGAGTCTAGGAACCGCCCAACGCCCAAAATCCAACGCTGGGCGGCCAAATGCGAGTGGGAGCCACTGTCTCGCGCCCAGGCGGTGCAGCTAGGAGGTTTTGCAATTAGAGGCAAACCGCCGGGTGGCACAATTCACCGCCGGGCAGTGGCGCAATTATGGGCAAATCGTCGAGCAGCATAAGTGTGACGTCGGGCGGATGTCTGATGGGCTTGGGCCTGATTTCTGTGACTCTCCTCAGCTATAAATAGCCCTATTGCGACTTCAGATGTATTCTTTTGACAGAAAGGGGCGGCCAGACGTAATTTTCACTCCTTGGAGAAGATCTCTTGGATGCTTAGGCTCCTTTTTATCCAATCTAGGGTTTGTTTTTCCATTCTTCCATCATTTTTCATCTAGTTTCACCATGACAATGGTGAACTAAACCCTTCTGTTGTTGGGGAATAATGTAATATTTTGAAACTCTCTTTTATTGAAACTCTTATTTATTTATATGCTTGTCATATGCTCTGATTATCATTTGTTGGGTTCTCATCTGCTCTTAATGCTTTTATCATTTAACTCATTCGATAATTGTTGTTTGTCTTTATTGATACGGGAACGTATGATACTATCATGAACTGGTGAGAAATTCCTTGATTAAGCAATACCACCTAGGGATAGGGGGTGGGACGATCAATTGTTTTTGCTTCCGTTTATAATGCATTATTAATTACTAGGGGAGGCTAGAGATAGCAAGCCAGTAATTAGTAATAGGCTCTTTTCGCCGAGGGATCGGGTTAAGGGTAGACTAAGAAAGTTTGCATGACAATTAGATGACAAAGCGAATTAAATAAGAGGAGGAGATAAGAGAGAGTGGATAAGATGAAATTGTAAACCCCAACAACTCCATTCATCCATAGTCTTTTTCTCGTCAATTCAATCATTCACATTTGCATGTTTACTTGTTGTTTCTTGCATCCAAACCAATCATTTTTTGTCTACAAGTCTTACGATTTCAATTTGCACGAACGATAAGGCCTTTGAGTCCTTTGGGAAGAATGATATTGGGTGTACCAATGATATTACTTGAAATGATCTGGTACGCTTGCCAGTTTTGTCAACAAGTTTTTGGCGCCTTGCCGGGGACTCAAGGTTTAACTTTTTAGGGTAGTGTAAATTGATTGAATTGGACTTGATTTAATGTTTGTTTCTATTTTTGTTCTAATAAATGTTTTCTAGGGTTTCGTGCCTAATGTTTGCAGAATGCAGTTTGGACAAGAATTTGATTATATGGGCACTCAATTCTATAAAAATGATTTCAACTACTGGTGGGAACCTCACTCAAGCATGGATCAAGGTTGGAATGGACAAGTAGAAGAACCACATCAACAATTACTATTAGGGCAACAGGTATCTGCTTTGAATGAGAAAATCAACAGATTGGACGAGACATTGGAACGACTGATCCAAATTACTTTCTCTTCTACAGAAGAGAGTGAAGCAAGAAATAAAAGGTTGGAGATTCAAATTCGTCATTCCAATGAAATATTGAATTCTAGAGCTTTGAATGAGCAAATCAACAGATTGGACGAGACATTGGAACGACTGATCCAAATTACTCTCTCCTCTACAAAATAGAGTGAAGCAAGAAATAAAAGGTTGGAGACACAAATTCGTCATTCCAATGAAATATTGAATTCTAGGGTTAATACTGAGGTTAACTCTAGGGAGGAATGTCAAGCCACTAGCTCTGAAAGTGATAAGGTTGTTGATGAGGAAAAGATAGAAGAAAAGGTTGTAAAATTGAAAGAGAGGGAGTATGAAAAACCTTGCCCTATCCAAAGATATATTCTAGAAAGGAGAAAGAAAAGCAGTTCGAGCGTTTTATGGAGATTTTCAAGAAATTGGAAATAACCATACCATTCTCTGAGGCACTTCAGCAAATACCATCATCTGCAAAGTTTTTAAAAGAATTTCTCATGAAGAAAAGGGAGTATATTGAGAAGGAAACTAACGAGGTCCAAGGAAATTGTAGTGCAGTCATACAGAGAACATTACCTCCTAAATTACAAGATCCAGGGAGCTTTCCATTCAAGTGGTTGAAAGAAAAAAGAAAAAAAATGTGAAAATAAAGAAGAAAGAAGAAAAGAAGAAAAGAGAAAAACAGAAAGTTGAGGGAGGAAAAGATTGAGAAAAAGAGAAAGAGAGGAAAGAAGAAAAGATCATATGCAAAACCCCTTCCTCATCAAAAGAAATATCATAAGAAAGAAAAGAAATTTATGTGCTCCATGGAGATCTTCAAGAAATTGGAGATCAAAGTTCCTATGATTCAAACATCGAAACAAGTGCTTGATGTTCTTAATTTTCTCAAGAAATTCAGTAGAAAGAAGAAAAAGAAAAGAATATCAAGCAAAGAGAATCAACACCTACTGAGGGGTGTTTTTTATTTTTCTGTTTTTATTTTTCTGGTTTTATTTTTTCTATTTTTATTTTTTGTTTTTATTTTTTGTTTTTATTTTCTGTTTTTATTTTCCTATTTTTTTAAAAAAAACAAAAATTAAAAATTTATATTTTACTATTTTTATTTTTGGGCTAATTTTGTGCTCTAGTGCAATGTTCTTTAATATGTGCTGGATAAAATTTGTACTAGGAGCACAAGATATCATCAGGAGCATCACCCTAATGTGAAAAGTGGCAAACCCAAACCTGGCACACCAATTAATTTTCAGAATAGGTTATGGGTTGTCAAGACTATCAAAGCAAACAAAGAGCGCTCTTGAGATTGAGAATCCTTAAAGTTGGTGACAAGGAAATTTTCGAGATTTTGTTGGTGTCATGAAGGAAGGAAGAACGCCAACATAGAATATCAACACCTATTGATTGGTGTTTGGGCTTTCACCGGGTCAAGCTAATGACGTTAAAAGAGCGCTTGCTGGAAGGCAACCCAGTTTGTAACTTTGTGTTTTTAATTATTTGTGTGATTGGGATTTGATTTTTCTTTGTGTGTTTAAGTTTTTTTTTAGGTTATATGTTGCTTCTGATGGCAGTGATGATAGCATCTACTGATGGATGCTTCTACAACATCTACTGATGGGTGTTGTTATGAAAGATGATGGTGAATAGACATCTACTGATGGATGTCACTGTCAGCATTTACTGATGAATGCTACTGGATAACATCTATTGAGGGATGCTAGAAGATTTAGGTATCTACTGAAGGATACAGGGAAGCACACCTATTGAAGGGTGTTGGAAAGGTATGCACTTCCTGACAAGTGCTACAAAGGTTTGAGTAAGGCTCGTGACGTTAAACAAGCGCTACTAGGAGGCAACCTAGGTTCTCTCTTTCACTTTTACATTTTGAATTCTTAGAATAAGTTGAATTTTTATTGTTAGTGTCAATGCTTGGCTTGAACACTTTTCTGAAAATGTTTGACTGAATGGCATGCATGATAAGTCTATTTGATGATGATTGGATGTTGATGATAATTGAGTTGTGTGCATGCTGATATCCAGGCGAAAAAGTTCACTAGCTATGTGAAAAAATGTGTGATGAATTATCATTGTGGTTATGGTGCTAAGTAGGGTGTATGAATGAATGATGTGTCAGAAAGCATGTTGTGTGTGGTATTGAGCTCCAGAGTTTTCATTGTTGTATGTATTGTTCACTGGAAAACATGAATGATATTGCCTTAATCTTGATGATTGATTGAATTGCATGTGAATGTCATATGATCAAGGCCATTTTTGAAAGCCCTTCTCTAGCCAAAATTTTCACCCAAAGTGCTTCAAATATTATACCCTTTTTGAACCTTAGCTTGAAATAGGATGTAAACCCTTGATTTGAAATTCTTTACCTTGAGTTGGGTTGAGCTTAAATGTATGTCTTGACAAAGTTCAAGTTTGGGGTTGTGTAGGAGAAATTGAAAGGAAATTGAAAAAGCATTGAGCTCAAATGTTGAGAAAGAAAAAGACATGAGAAAAAGAAAAGAAAAGAAGAAAAACATGAAGATGAGCTCAATGTAAAATTAAAAGAAAAGGGAAGAAGCTGGGAATAAGTGAGATTGGTGAGGAAGAGAGTTGTGCTTAAATTTTGAACATCTTTGTAGCTCTCTTAACTCAAGGATTTTGCATTCCAAAAAAACCAATTTTTCTTGTTAGCCCAGCCTCAATACAAGTCTTAGAAAAGTCCTTATGATGGCATTTGCATGTGAAGATTTTGATTGTTTGAGATGAATGACAATTTTGTTTCATGTAACTTGTGAATAATAGAGAGTTGGAGTGTCACCTTAAACACTTGAGTGATTGAGTGAAACACTTGCTTGGTGAGAAATTGATAAATTTCATGCTTACATCTTTGCTTAGTGGATTGGTCATTCATAAAGTGTAACATCTGTTCAGGAATATGTGATCATGTGAATTGAATTGAATTGAAAATATGCATGCATTTTGATTTAAATTCAATGAAAATCTGAAATTGAGTAGTTCTTGTCATGAATTTCGTGAATGTTGAATTATTGGATGAAAAATAGAAGGCCAAGTTTTGTTTTGTTTGCTTGAGGACAAGCAAAATTCTAAGTTTGGGGTTGTGATAACTGTTGAAAAACAGTTATTTTCATGCTTCATTTGAGAGCAAAATACACACTCTAAGGCTTAGAATGAGCTTAGAATCAAGCAAAACACGTTAGTTGAGTCAGTTGAGAGTCAAAAGTTGTTTTTAGCGATATTATGCTTGTTTTGCATTGTTTTGCAGCATTTTTGATAAAGATGAAGAATGGATTGAAGATGGAAGGTCTCGCGCCCATTCGGTGCAGCCAGGCTGATGGGTTGTCGCGACCCACACAAATTTAATGTGCAATTAGAAATGTAGTATAGCTAGAAAATGACTACTAGGTCGTCTCTCAAGGACCAAATGTGGTTCGAGAATTAGGTCAAACACGAAGTGGGGGGGTTTGTGAAAAGTTTGTGAATGCGGATGAATTAAATTAAAACACTGACGCAAACTGATAGTTAAACACAGATCTAAAAGCAGTTTCAAAAACAGACTGGAGACGGTTGGTCATTAACTTAATTACAATGCTTCCAATCACAGATCAACAAAATAAAGCAGCGAATCAAACCTCTAATCCAACAAAGTTAACCAACTAAGCGAAGGTTAACCCTGTTATCATAAAAGCGAACTAAGCAGACGCAGTGTCTTGTCTAAATAAAAGAAATTGAATGCATCAAAAGATTGTAACAGCTTGTAGCACTCCAAGGCAAATAAAAATAAACGCATCCCGCGTCATTAATTTTTAATCCAAAAAAATGAAAATGCACCGTGCAGCCATTTGCAATTTAAATGCATGATAAAGAAATCTAAAAAAAATGAGAAGTCGTGAACATTCAAACTACCAACCTAATCAGCGTTAACTTCAAAAGCTCATTTCCATTTAATAAAAAAAATTCAAAGCAAAGCTAAGGGAATGTGGTGTGCTGCACTGTGTGCTCCTCTCCTTCCCGTCAACGTGTGTGCCCATTTTTCCAATTGAAATCACAAAGACCTTTAAAATGAAATCAGCGCATCACCGCACAATCATTCAACAGTAAAGCCAAACTAAAGGAATCCATAGTGACTGGACTCTATATTCACGTTCAACAACGTTTTCATTTCCTTCCAAACAAGTTTTTAACTAAGTAAAAGAAAGGGGTGTGACGGCTGCTGCAGACGTCCGTGAGCACCCTTCAACCCAATCTTCTACAATGGAAAATTAAAAAGAAAGAAAATGTTTTTCCTCACCAGCGCTTTTTAAGAAAAATGGAAATTAAATGTAAGCTTTACACATTAACAAAGGCAATAGCAATTGCAAGAAAGAAAAGAAAGTGTGCTCTTCATTCTAACCATTGTCAAACCAACTTGTATACATTTTTTAGCTCTCAGCCAACGTTAATCAACCAAAAGCCAATTGCCCAAAAATCTGCAGAGAGGGAGTTCCCATGTGTGACGGCTGCTGGGTTCTAATCCCTAGAGCCAATTGTGTCATATAATGAGGGTAGGATCCACCTTGAAAATGAAACCCTAACCTAAAGCCACATGTCCTACAAAAAATTGGCTTCTACAAATTTTTCCCTAAAAGGGCCCAATACACAAAATCCTAATTAAAGCTTCTAGAAAACTAAGTTACAACTTAATTAAAATTGAAATGACTAAACGTTGAGTCTTTAATGTGCAAGCCACCATCCTAATGCTCCAAATGATGTTTCCCAAAATTTCCCTGCAACCAAAAATACAATTAATTAGCTCAGAAAATTCAAATTAGTGAAAATACGAATTTCCAACCAAATTAAGTAGGATTAGGAAAAACGGGGAAATAACGGACAATTAAACACAATTCCCTGATTTATTTAATTACAATAAACCAAATATAGTCACTAAAATAACGACTCATCGCAGGCGGTTTTACGATTAGAGGCAAACCGTAGGGCGGTGGCACGATTATGGGCAAACAGCCGAGCGGCATAAGTGTGACGCCGGGCGGTTGTCTGATGGGCTTGGGCCTGATTTTTGTGACGCTCCTCAGCTATAAATAGCCCTATTGCGACTTCAGATGTATTCTTTTGACAGAAAGGGGCGGCTAGAGCTAATTTTCACTACTTGGAGAAGATCTCTTGGATGCTTAGGTTCCTTTTCATCCAATCTAGGGTTTGTTTTTCCATTCTTCCATCATTTTTCATCTAGTTTCACCATGACAATGGTGAACTAAACCCTTTTGTTGTTGGGGAACAATGTAATCTTTTCAAACTCTCTTTTATCGAAACTCTTATTTATTTATATGCTTGTCATATGCTTTGATTATCAATTGTTGGGTTCTCATATGCGCTTAATGCTTTTATCGTTTAACTCATTCGATAATTGTTGTTTGTCTTTATTGATACGGGAACGTACAGTACTGTCATGAACTGGTGCGAAATTCCTTGATTAAGCAATACCACCTAGGGATAGGGGGTAGGACGATCAATTGTTTTTGCTTCCGTTTATAATGCATTATTAATTTTTAGGGGAGGCTAGGGATAGCAAGCCAGTAATTAGTAATAGGCTCTTTTCGCTGAGGGATCGAGTTAAGGGTAGACTAAGAAAGTTTGCATGACAATTAGATAACAAAGCGAATTAAATAAGAGGAGTAGATAAGAGAGAATGGATAAGATGAAATTGTAAACCCCAACAACTTCATTCATCCATATATAGTCTTTTTCTCGTCAATTTAATCATTCGCATTTGCATGTTTACTTGTTGTTTCTTGCATCCAAACCAATCATTTATTCTCTACAAGTCTTACGATTTCAATTCGCACGAACGATACGGCCTTCGAGCCCTTGGGATGAACGATATTGGGTTTACCAATTATATTACTTGAAACGATCTGGTACGCTTGCCAGATTTGTTAACAACTATACAGATGATTGCCCTGCTTTGTAGCAACCTACTGGCCAATGATGCATCTGCAGCCTATGCTGCAAAGATACAGACTAATATGCAGCCACAACAGCCAAATTATGACTTGACAACAATAAGTATAACACAACGTGAAGGAATCACCCAAATCTTAGATGGAACAATAATACACAGCAGCCACAGCAGCAACCACCACATTTCCAGAATGCTGTAGGTCCTAACAAACTATATGTGCCTCCACATGTTCATAGATATCAGAGGCAACAACAACAAGAGATTCCTCCCCAGTCAGCTCTTCAACCTCCCCTGTCTTCTTCTGAGCTGACATTAGAGGAGATGTTGAGATAGATGATTGCACAGAATATGCAGTTTCAGCAGGAAACTAGAGCTCAGCTTCAGCAGTTCCAGCAGTTTCAACAGGAAAACAGAGCTCAATTTCAACAGTTTCAGCAGGAATCTAGAGCTTCTATTCAGAATCTTACTAATCAGATGGGTCAGATGGCAACACAATTCAACCAGGCATAGTCACAAAATTCTGACAAGTTGTCATCCCAGACTATGCAAAATCCGAGAAATGTGAGTGCCATCACCCTCAGATCTGGGAAGCAGATTGTTGTGCCCACAGAGCCAAACCCTACACCTACACCTGTACCTGCTACTTGTCACAGAAAAGAGGACCAAGCTGGTCCAAGCAGGACATTTGAGGTGGGTGGACCTTCTTCCTCTTCCGGTGGTTCTTCTTCTCTAGGTGTACCTTCTTCTTCTTCCACCACCACCACCACCAGTAGTGCATCTCCTCTATTGCCTGAGCGACCTACCCCTCTTCCCCTCCCTCCAAGGGCAATTCCTAGCAAAAAGATGGAAGATGTGGACAAGGAGATATTGGAGACCTTCAGGAAGGTAAAGGTGAACATAACTTTACTTGATGCAATCAAAAAGATTTCAAGGTATGCAAAATTCTTGAAGGATTTGTGCACACACAAGAGGAAGATGAAAGGCAATGAAAGGATCAGCATGGGTAGGAATGTATTCGCACTCATTGGTAAGTCGGTCCCGCATATTCCTGAAAAGTGCAAGGACCTAGGTACATTTTGCATTCCTTGTGTGATTGGAAATAGTAAATTTGAAAATGCCATGCTTGATTTGGGTGCTTTTATTAATGTCATGCCTTTGTCCATATATGAATCTTTGTCTCTTGGTCCTTTGCAGCCTACGGGTGTGGTCATTCAGTTCGCCAACAGGAGTATTACACGCCCAACAGGTTACATAAAGGATGATTTAGTTAGGGTTGGTGAATTGATTTTCCTTGCTGACTTTTATGTTTTGGAAATGGAGGAGGGATTCTCTCATGGATCTGCTCCCATTATGTTAGGCAGGTCATTTCTGAAAACTGCCTGAACCAAGATTGATGTGTATGCTGGAACTTTATCCATGGAAATTGCTGATATTGTTGTTCATTTTAATATTCTTGATGCAATGAAGTTTCCAGCTGAGGACCACTCTGTTTTTAAGATAGACGTGTTGGATGACATTATTGATAAATATGTTGTTGATGAGTTTGATTCTTTGCATGAGAAAGAGCATACTTTTCTATCTTCTTTACATTCATGCACTGAATCTGAATTTGAAACAGGATGTGAAAATCATGTTTATATTGTTGAGGATTTTGATGAGGATTGTGATATCCATGATGTTGATGATGTTCTTGGTATTGATGATGTTGATGAAGCATCTATCATCGATATTGATTTGGAGTCTGATGAGATGGGTGTTTTGCCTTTACTTGTGAATTCTTTAGAGTCAGAATGCACTAACCCCGTTGCAGGAAGTACAAATGAATCTAACTTGCAGGCACCCACTCTTGAGTTGAAACAATTGTCAAATCACCTCAAGTATGTGTACTTAAAGGACGATGAGAAGAAACCGGTGATCATTTCCACCTCCCTTGATACTTTTCAAGAGGAGAAGTTGCTTGGTGTGCTGCGCAAGCACAAGAAGGCCATTGGTTGGAGTTTGGCTGACATAACTGGTATTAGCCTATCCACATGCATGCATAGAATTCTTTTGGAGGATGGGGCAAAGCTAGTTAAGCAGCCACAGAGAAGGCAAAACCCTATGATTATGGATGTCATCAAGAAGGAGGTGACCAAGCTTTTGGAAGCTGGGATCATCTACCCAATTTTAGATAGTCAATGGATGAGCCCAATCCATGTTGTGCCTAAGAAGACTGGCCTTACTGTAGTGAAGAATGAGAGGGATGAGCTTATCCCCACAAGAGTGCAGAACAGTTGGAGAGTTTGCATTGATTATAGGAGGTTCAATCACGCAACAAGGAAAGATCATTTCCCCCTGCCATTCATTGATCAGATGCTGGAGCGCCTGGCAGGTAAATCTCATTATTGCTTTCTTGATGGTTTTTCTGGTTACTTTCAAATTAATATTGCTCCTGAGGAAGATGTCTTTTGGTCTATGCAACGCCCCTGGTACCTTCCAGCGGTGCATGCTTAGCATTTTTAGCGACTTTCTTGAAATTTGCATAGAGGTGTTTATGGATGATTTCACTATGTATGGATCCTCTTTTGATGCATGTTTAGATAGTTTGGAGAAAGTTTTCAAAAGATGCAAAGAAACGAATCTTGTTCTCAATTTTGAGAAGTGTCATTTCATGGTAGAACAAGGTTTGGTTCTAGGGCACATCATTTCTAAAAAGGGAATAGGGGTAGACCCTGCCAAAATATCTGTGATTTCACAGTTGCCTTACCCCTCTTGCGTGCGAGAAGTTCGATCTTTTCTTGGACATGTAGGTTTCTATAAGCGCTTCATCAAAGATTTCAGCAAGAAGGCGCTTCCCTTATCTAGACTGTTACAGAAGAATATTGACTTTGATTTTGATGATAGATGCAAGCAGGCGTTTGATTGCCTGAAGGAAGCTACCACCATCCCGATCATTCAGGCACCGGATTTGACGACCCCTTTTGAGCTTATGTGTGATGCATCTAACTATGCATTAGGGGTTGTTTTGACACAAAAGGTTGACAAGTTGCCTAGAGTGATATATTATGCTTCTAGGACTTTAGATGCTGGCCAAGCAAACTATACCACAACTTAAAAAGAGTTGTTGGCAATTGTTTTTGCTCTTAATAAGTTTAGATCATATTTGCTTGGATCACCTGTTATTGTATACACTGACCATGCAACTCTTAAGTTTCTTTTGAAAAGGTTGAGTCAAAGACAAGATTGATCAGGTGGATACTCCTACTCCAAGAATTTGACCTGTAATTCAAAGACCAGAGTGGAGCACATAATTTGGTTGCAGACCACCTCAGTAGGATCGAGAGGGTTGAGGATGAAGCCGATGCTTTGCCTATCCAGGATGACTTTCCTAATGAGAGTTTGTTGACGTTTTCACTTTCTCACCCTACTCCTTGGTTTGCAAATATTGTTAATTATTTGGTTGCTTCTGTTTTTCCTCCCTTAGCATCTCGTGCTCAAATTGCTAAAATTAAGAGCGATGCTAAGTATTACATTTGGGATGACCCATATCTGTGGAAGCTTTGCAGTGACCAGGTTACTAGGAGATGCATTCCAAACCATGAGATTGACCCGGTCCTGCAATTTTGTCATGCCTCCTCACCCGGTGGTAATCTGGGCATTCAAAGAATGGCTCATAGAGTGCTAGATTGTGGTTTCTATTGGCCCTCCATCTTCAAGGATGCGGAGAGGATTTGCAGCACCTACGAGCCATGTTAGAGAGCATGAGGATCACTTTCATGGTGACAACAGATGCCTCAACAGCCTATGCTGTTCTGTGAGGTGTTTGATGTCTGGGGTATAAACTTTATGGATCCTTTTCCTGTTTCTTTTGGTTTCTCTTATATTCTCCTTGTTGTGGATTATGTTTCGAAATGGGTAGAAGCTAGAGCCACCAGGACTAATGATGCTCGGGTTGTTATAGATTTTGTTAGATCTCACCTCTTTTGCAGGTTTGGAGTACTTAGAGCAATTGTTAGTGATCAGGGAACTCATTTTTGTAACAGATCCATGCAGGCTTTGCTCAAGAAATATGGGGTGATGCACAGAGTTTCTACACCATACCACCCTCAAAAAAATGGGCAAGCAGAGATCTCAAATAGGGATATTAAGAGGATTTTAGAGAAGATTGTCCAGCCCAACAGGAAATATTTGAGTAATAGGTTGGACGATGTTTTTGGAAAGGTATGTCATTTACCAGTTGAGATTGAGCATCGGGCATATTGGGCTGTGAAGTCTTGCAACTTCTTCATGGATCGGGCTAGAGAGGAAAGAAAGTTGCAACTGAATGAATTAGATGAGATCCGATTGGAGGCCTATGAGAACTCGGAGTTCTACAAGGAAAGGACAAAGAGGTTCCATGATAGTGCTATTGTTAGAAAGGACTTTGAGGTTGGCCAACAGGTTTTATTGTATAATTCTAGGCTTGGACTCATGGATGGTAAGTTGAGATCAAAGTGGACTGGACCTCTTGTTGTGACTAATGTTTATCCTTATGGTGCAGTAGAGATCCAGGGTCCATCTGCAGCTAAAAGCTTTAAGGTGAACGGGCACAGACTGAAGCCTTTCCTCAGCAATCCTTCTTTGTTGGATGCAGTGGTGGAGGAGACGTATTTGGTCAACCCCACCTATCCTTCCCTCTGACTCAGGGAGTTTCTTTCCTCCTTCCCTTCTCACTTTTATTGCACCTTGTCCATATCTTCTGACTGTTCTGATTGTTCATCTGATGATTGTGACACACTGAGGACATTGTATAGTTTAAGTGTGGTCTATTAGAAGATATTTTTCTTTGTTTAGGTCTTGTTTTCTAGTTAGTCTTGTTGTGTCTTGTGTACAATATTGCATGTTTTTCGTGATCTCTGGACATGGTTTAGGTTGTAGACTTCTCTTTCACTTCATTGATATTTTGATTTGTTGGATATCCTTGCCTTTCTATGTTTGGAAGATGATTATGATGTTTAAGAGTGTTGAATTGATTGTGACAGAATTACCCTGTGTGAGATTTGAGCCACTTGATATTCTTTCTTGAGTGTGATATGTCTCTTGATTGCTTGCGCATATACCTTGGCTTGACTCTGTTGATAATTCTTGATTGATATGCATGTTTGGAAATGATAAAGGCAATTTTGTTCTTGAGCCTCTCTGGCCAGATGAGCTTACATTGTTCTAATCCTTTGATAACCCCTTTGAGCCTTTGCTTTTCCCCTTTCTTTGTTTTGAAGCTCATATACTAGCCCTATGTGAAAAACCATGTTTACCTTAACCATAGGGAATTTTGGAGCTTCGGAATTGTTTTGGGAACAAGTGTGGTCTCCCTGGGGATTCAGATGAATTGGCTAGTTGGTTCCTCTTCTTGTTTTTGTTTCATAAATATGTTGTGTATCTTGTCTCTTACATTTGTGTTCTGAAAAGAGAGAAAAGAAAAGAGACAAGATGAAAAAAACAATGAAAAAAAAATTGTGAATAATGGAGTCAAGAAGAGGATTGAATTACAGGTTTGGGTGTGTTTGACTATGTTTTCACTTGTTCCTCATTGCTCCTCTATATCTTTTGGTTTGTAGCTTCTCATCCATATTTATCCTCCCTTATCCTTGCCCCATTTCACCCATAAAAGACCTTTCGATTTGAACATGCATATGTTTTGAGTGTTGATATTAAAGGCCTGCCAAGTCTGTTTGTGTTTACTTTCTTGAGTGCATTGAGTGGACATTGCTTACCTTAAATACTTGAGAAAAACACTGATAGTGCATCTGTGAGGTTCTTTTACTTTTGATTCACCTCTTGAGCTGACTGATCATTTTGTCATGTCTTGAATTGCCTAGATGATTTCATGAGTATCGGCTTTCCTTGATTCTGTATTGGATACTGTGTACTTCTTTTCTTGGTCCAGATTTCTTGAAGACTATGAAATTTTGTTTCTGTCCTTGTTAGTCTTTGTCTTCTGTGTGTTGTGTCACTCCCCTGATATCCCCTGTACTATTCCCTGATTAGCGTCTTGATTTTGCCCAGGAGTGCAAAAGACTAAGTGTGGTTTATTTTGATGAGTGAATATTTTCATGATTTCACTTAGTTTATTGTACTAGATTTAATCAGGGAATTGTGCTTAAATGTTCAGTACTTTTCCGCTTTTGCTAATAGTTCTTAATTTAACCGGAAATTCTAATTTTAATTAATTTGAATATTCTGAGCTAATTATTTGCATTATTAATTGCAGAGAAAATTTTGGAGATACAATTTTGGACATTAGAGAGGACATCAATTCATTCAAGACTCTACACAAAGACTTTTTAAATTTAATTACACTGTAACTTAGTAGTTTAGATAGTTTTTGATTAAACTTGTAAACATTGGGCCAAATTTTGGCAAAATAGTTTAGGCCCAAATGTTAGGGTAGATCATTTAGCACCTTAGGGTTTTAGGGTGGACCCCACCTTCACATTCTAGACACACACTAACGGCCTAGGGTAAAGAGCCGTCACACACTCTTAGCTCAGCTTTCTTGAACATTGTTTTGTATGTAAGGAGAAATGAGAGACAGACCACTCACAGTCGGTTTTCTTTGCTTTTGAACATTTATTTTGAGGATGAACTCTTGAATGTGCACGTTCATCTTTCTTGGAGCTGCAAGTGCTGTAATGTTTTTATTTAGAAGTTTTTTTTTTCATCTTTTCTAATTGATGTGACGGAGGATGATTTATTGGGGGAAAGGGGCCTAAAGCCTTCACGTTGGAAAGGGATTTTCCAAAAAGGTCTTCTTCTTTTTACATTATAGCAACGCCTATATCAAGTAGAAGTTTATATATTATATATGATGAATGAATTTCAATGAATTCTAGCAAGTGGTTCACGGTCCTCCCTTGAATTTTGTTCACCTGCACATGTTGCAAGATTCAATGTGTCATTCTCATCTTGATTTAGAAATTTCATCTTACTTAGGTAATGTAGCTTAGACTTGAAATTTTGCATATGCTTTCTCAGTTCTTTTTCGTTAGCTTAATTCTGCACATGCATTGGGGTAATTTAGATGATGTTGCTCGGTTATTTTTCTTTAGTATTTGGTTTTATTTATTTTCATTATTAACTCATTTTTTTAGCACAATTTCATTAGCTAGTAGGTTTAAATCGATTGGCATTTTATTTAATTGATAGGACCGTTCAGTTTGACGTTTTTATGGATTTTAATGCTCTTAATCATGTTTGGATGTGTTTAATTTCCAATCTTAACTTCGTCGTTAGTATTAAAAAAACAATTTCACAACCCCCCCCCCCCTTCGTGTTTGACTTCATTTCTGAACCCCAAATTGGTCCTTGAGAGACGACCTAGGAGTCACTTCCTAGTCTATACTGCATTCTTTTATGCTCATTAAATTTGCATGGGGTGCGACACCCATCACTCTACAAGCCAATCTCACCTTCGTTCGCAAACGAAACACACCCATGAATGCGGATAACACTAAGGTCTGTCGATATCATGATAATCGGGGACACACTACAGAAGGTTGTCAGGGACTAAAAGACGAGTTAGAAAGACTTATCCGCACAGGATACCTTTGGGAATTCGTACAAGAAGAAACAAATCAAGGAAGATGCTCCCCCAGAAAGGAGACAGTACGCGCAAGTCCGGAATGTTCATACATGAGAAACGATCGGCCCAGAGACCAATCGAGAAGTCGCTCCAGAGGGAGAGAACTCGACAGGGGTCAGAGGTCGAACCGACACGATCTCTGGAGATTTTGCCGGAGAAGGAGCCTCATCCTCGGCTCGGAAGAGACATCTGAGACATCTGCAAAGTGCCCACACCATAGGTCATCACCATTTGTCAATGCCAGACATCACGTTCACCAATGCGGACTTTCATGCCCCAGATCCAAATCAAGATGACCCTATGGCCATTACTGCATGGATAGCACAATATGACGTTAGCAAAGTCCTGATTGACCAGGGGAGCTCGGTTAACATACTCTATTGGGCCACATTCCAGAAAATGGAATTGTCAGAAGACGTAGTCGCACCTTTCAACGAACAGATCGTGGGGTTCGCTGGAAAAAGGGTGGATACACGACGATACCTGGACCTACGAACACGTCTAGGTATAGGCGAAAACACGAAGGAGTTGCGAGTACGGTTCCTATTAGTGGAGGCCAACACCTCTTACAACGGTATTCTTGGACGGCCTTGTTTGAATGCTTTTGGGGTAATCGTATCTACCCCCCACCTGGCAATGAAGTTCCCGTCGGAGAAAGGCATCATATGCACCGTGAGGGCAGACCAAAAGATGACCTGACAATGTTATGTCGTCGGATTAAAAATGGCACCTTATGTCTCTCAAAACAGAGCAAATTGGCCAGAAACCGTACTGGTCGATCTGGATCCCAGAACTAACACGGATGATCGAATTGAACCCCAAGGCGAGGTCAAGACGTTCGTGCTAGGAGGAAACGAAGAACAAACAACTACCATCGGCGTCGGACTACAATCGAATGACGAGCGAAATTTGACATAATTATTAAGAGCCAATTCCAAACTATTTCCATGGAGTGCTGTCGACATGCCAGGAATTCATCCAAGCGTCATAACGCATAAATTATTTGTATTCAGAGAAGCCCGACCGGTGGCACAGAAGAAGTGGATATTTGGCGATGAAAAGAGGGACGTCGTATAAGAAGAAGTCAACAAGTTGATCAAAGCAAAATTCATTCGGGAAATTATCTATACAACTTGGTTGGCCAACGCCGTGATGGTAAAAAAAGTGAACGGTCAATGGCGAATGTGTGTAGACTTCACTGAACTCCATAAAGCATGCCCTAAAGATTCGTATCCTCATCCCAGCGTTGATCGGCTGGTGGATGGAGTCTCAGGACACGAAGTTTTGAGTTTCCTAGATTCATACTCGAGATACAATCAGATCCCGATGTACGCTCCAGATCAAGAGAAAACAGCGTTCATAACCGAACACGCCAATTACTGTTATCAGGTGATGTCGTTCGGCCTCAAAAATCCAGGAGCTACCTACTAACGTCATATGAACAAAATTTTCCATCATCAGATAGGGAGATGCATGGAAGTATATGTGGACGACATGGTCGTACGAAGTCACTCGCACCAACAGCACCTCCAAGACATGGTGGAAGTCTTCCAACAGATAAAACACTATAATATGCGCCTCAATCCTTCGAAGTGCACCTTCGGAGTACCGGCCGGAAAATTCCTAGGCTTTATGATAACACAAAGAGAAACTGAGGCTAACCCAGACAAGTGTTGAGTGGTGTTCGAAATGAAAACCCCTACCAAATTGAAAGAGGTACAACGACTTGTCGGACGACTTGCTGCTCTGTCACGATTCATACCGAAACTGGCAGAACATATCAAACCCATTCTAAAAAATATGAAGAAAGATGTCCCACGACATTGGGATGACCAATGCGAAGCAGCCTTCTCTACAAATAAAACCATCCTTACCAGCCCTCCGGTTATGGCTCTGATAATGGTTGAAAAACCGTTATTTTCATGTGCTATTTTAGACCAAATTACTCCCTTTACTGCTTAGAATGAGCTTGAAATCAAACAAAACTCAATAAATGAGTCAGTCGAGAGTCAAAAGCTTTTTTTAGCGATATTATGCTTCTTTTGCATAGTTTTGCAGTAGTTTTGATGGAAGTGAAGAATGGAGGTAGAGATAAAGGCCTTAGACTCAAGATAGAGGAAGAACATCAAGAAAAGAAGAGTCTAGAAACCGCCCAGCGGTGCAATTCTGTGAGGAGTTGGCACCAATGCAGCAACGCCTGGCGGTTTTGAGATAAGAGGCAAAACGCCGGGCGGTGGACCCCTGACGCTGGGCGGTAGCGCGATAAGAGGCAAACTGCCGAGCGGCATAAGTGCGATGTCGGGCGGTTGCCTGTTGGGCTCGGGCCTGTTTTCTATTGCGCTCTTCAGCTATAAATAGCCCTGGTGCGATTTCATTCTCATTCTTTTGATAAAGAAGGGCGGCCAGACCTACTTTTCACTCTCTCGAGAGGATCTCTTGGATGCTTAGGCTCCTTTTCATCTTTTCTAGGGTTTGCTTTCCATATCTTCCATTATTTTCATCTTAGTTCACCATGACAATGGTGAACTAAACCCTTTTGTTGTTGGGGGAAAAATGTAATCTTTTGATACTCTCTTTTATTGAAACTCTTGTTTAAATTATATGATTTTCATATGCGTTTATTATCAATTGTTGGATTCTCATACTATGGTTAAAGCTTTTATCGTTTAACTCATTCGGTAACTGATATTTTCCTTTATTGATACGGGGACGTATAGTAATGTCACGAACTAGTGAGAATTTCCTTGGTTAAGCAATACCACTTAGGGATAGGGAGGTAGGACGACCAAATTACTCCCTTTACTGCTTAGAATGAGCTTAGAATCAAGCAAAACTTAATAAATGAGTCAGTCGAGAGTCAAAAGTTGTTTTTAGCGATATTATGCTTGTTTTGCATTGTTTTGCAGCAATTTTGATGGAAGTAAAGAATGGAGGCAGAGATGAAGGTCTTAGACTCAGGACAGAGGAAGAAAATCAAGAAAAGGAGAGTCTAGGAACCGCCCGGCGGCAAAAATGCACCGTCGGGCGGCCTAATGCGAGGTGTGGCACCCTAGCGGTGACGCGTGGCGGATTTGCGGTACGAGGCAAACCGCCAGGTGGTGGACCCCTGCCGCCAGGCGGTTTTGCAGCAAGAGGCAAACCGCCGGGCGGCATAAGTGTGACGTCGGGCGGTGGTCTGTTGGGCTTGGGCCTGTTTTCTGATGCGCTCCTCGGCTATAAATAGCCTTGTTGCGACTTCATTCTCATTCTTTTGACAGAAGAGGGCGGTCAGACCTACTTTTCACTCTCTGGAGAGGATCTCTTGGATGCTTAGGCTCCTTTTCATCTTTTCTAGGGTTTGTTTTCCATTTCTTCCATTATTTTCATCTTGGTTCACCATGACAATGGTGAACTAAACCCTTTTATTGTTGAGAGAACAATGTAATCTTTTGAAACTCTCTTTTATTGAAACTCTTGTTTAATTATATGATTGTCATATGCTTTGTTTATCGATTGTTGGGTTTCTCTTATGCGCTTAAAGCTTTTATCGTTTAACTCATTCGATAACTGTTGTTTGTCTTTACTGATATGGGAACATACGGTACTGTCATGAACTAGGGTAAATTCCTTGATCAATGAAATACTACCTAGGGATAGGGAGGTAGGACGGTCAATTGTTTTTGCTTCTGTTCGGTAATGCGTTGCTAGTTACTAGGGGAGGCTAGGGATAGCAAGCCAGTAATTAGTAATAGGCTCTTTTCGCCGAAGGATCGGGCTAAGGGGAGACCAAGAAAGTTTGAAAAATAATCATATAATAAAGTAAGTTAAACAAGAGGAGTAGATAAGAGAGGGCGGATAAGATGAAATTGTAAACCCCCAACAACTCCACTCATCCATACTCTTTTCGTCAATTGAATTAACGCATTGCATGTTTATTTTGTGCTCTTGCATCCACAACAATTAATTTTATTTCTTTACAAGTCTTATTATTTTAATTCACACGAACGATAAGGCCGTGAGTCCTTTGGGAGAGAAAGATATCAGGTTCTACCGATTTTATTACTTGAAACGATCTGGTACGGTTGCTAGTGATTCAACAAAGGCCTTCTTTTCTTCCGCAACTTGGTCGGCCTTCCTCTTACGGACCAACACTTGTTCAGGAGAGGGAGGAGGATCATCCACGCATAGACCGAGACCTTCGTAGCTACAACCACGGGACGAACGGGTATGCTGGAAGCGCATTCAGCCTTGTTTGTGGTTCTGGATAGTTTAAACCAGTCACGACCAACCTTTTTCCCCATAACTTTTGCAGAAATCCCCAGAAAACACAGATCAAAAACCACAAAATAAACTTTCAAAAGTGGTCAACCTAAAGAACGTACCAAAAACCTTCGACTTGAAGTCATTGTATCTAAGGCAGTTGACTATTTTTCGTGAGGAAAACGGGCGAGGCAACTCGACCAGTACATTCAAGTTTCTCCGCTCAACGTCAGTCATATCCTCTAGAGACCAAGAAGTCACCGTCCACAGATCCTTAGTCCAATACAATGGAAACTTAGGACTATCGTCCTCACACAAGAAAAACGGACGGCCCAATTCGGTAATAGAGATTTTAAAAAATTGGTTCTTAAAATCCTTATATGACTCAGCAAAAAGTTGTAGGATGGCGTTTTTGGAGACAGAGCTTAACGACACCCAACCCCTCTTGGCATTGGGACGTGTCTTAAAGAAATACAAGAATAATTTAGTTGTCGGTTGAATGTCTAAGGCCTGACACATGACACCGAACGCTTGAATATAGCCCCAACTATTGGGGTGCAACTGAGAAGGAGCTACGTTCAACGCTCGTAAAACATCTATCTGAAACCTAGTAAAGGGTAATCTAACATACAGATCGAAAAGCAAACACGAATAAAAGTAAAAACAGTCTCCACCCGCTATATCTCCTCCATGGAAGACTCTTTCATCCCTTCTACAAGCAACAAGTCTCAATGCAAAATTGTAACCTAAGGTTCTAAGAACACAATTATTATTTACCCAATATAACAGCACAGCCCTGTTCACAAACAGGCTACTATATTCTTCTACATCACGAGCGGACCACTCGTAACCTAGGTGCGATGGCGAACAACCCTCTTCAGGGCCGTCAATAGTGACTCCACCACTCACAAACACTTTCCCCACTCAACAGGGAAGAAATGGAACTAATCACTTCCATCGGCTAGTCCTCAGAAACGTATGTCGAGCCCTCACGCCCCCTTTCCTCACTCTCAGACAGTGAATAAACGGGAGAAAAAGAAGCCATTGTTACCTGGGCAGAAGAAGAAGACTTGACGCAAATGTGATTTGAAGGTGAAGAAACTTGCAGTTAGGAACAAAGAAACCTCAGAAACTATGGAGAAGATGCAAATGCATAAACGACGGTTGAGTTCACCTGCGAAAACCTATTTCATTATTGCGTGGAACTGACGAAACCGCCATACAACCCACACCGTTGGATGAAAATAATCTAACGACTCTGCCTTGGCGACTCTGCCACTACCCCAAGGGCAGGAAAACTTTAATTACACCCACGACGTCAAACGACAACATAGCGGTGTCATTTCAGGAAACCACTTATAAGACTAAACAAGTCTGACACGTCTCAGCGACACACATCGAACAATCACCATTAGCAGTAGCACCGAACGCACTACCACCAGTTAAAATGCTCCTAAAAGTCCTACAGTTAAACAAGGCTAAAGCCTCATGTTTCACTCAGACTTGGGGGAGATGATGTACGGTATGATACCTTTAACGGTCTGTTATAATGACCGGATACAATAAACAGACGACCGGTTGTACAAGGTAGTAAATCAGCCATCACACTGGGCCGTAATTGGGCCAACTCTTATTATTGGGCTTATAGTCCTTCAATTTAAAAGGTATCTAATTAAGGATACTGGAGATCAAATAATATCATACTAAGAATCAAATAATATTACGAGAATCAAATAATATCTAATTTAAGATATAAGATGAAGTCGTTTATGAGTAATCAAGTAAGTTGTTTATATTTTATTATGTTTTTATTATGTTGATCTTATATCAATTCAAGGTCTATAAATAAAGAATCAGGGACATCAGCCAGGTACGCTTCTCACACTCTCCACTCCCATCATAATCACACAGCAATTCTGCTATCAACTCACACTGAGAATCACCTTAGTAAGAACTGAGGTTCTTCCACTATACACGCCTAACTCGAGCGTCAGAGTGTCATTGCAGGTACCTCCCTCCCCACCCCCCCCCCCCCCCCCCCCCGCCCCCCCTTCGGCCAGAACTTGAAAAACGCCGAATGGCCAGAATTGAAGGAGTGTGAGCGATCAAGATCCGGAAAGAGCAAACAACTCAATCCGTTAAAGCACCTGAATGCAGAAGAAACCACGTCATCCAGATCAGTGTCTCAATCCACAAAATTTACACCGAAATATATACTAAATATCAAGAATACTGGAATAAACCTATGTATATATGAGTACAAAATAATTTTGAGCATTTAAAATCTCCTTTTCTACCTTGTATAGATTTTAAGTGTCGCTAGTGACGTATTTTCTTGTAACGAGAGTGATCGAAATCAAATTGTAAAAAAACAAAATAATTAGTTTGATTCAAAAACTCTTTTAATGTTAAAACAAAACTAAAAAAGTAAAACGACAAACATCCCTAATTTAACTATAAGTCTGGCCATAAAAACAACGGATGATTAAGACATCTAACGTATTAATATTTTGAAGTAGATTCAAATTTGTTCCCTTCTGATAACTAGGGCAGAGCAGACATACGCAAACACGATCAGTTTGAACTATCCAACTTTCTATATATGCACACTGTGTAGTACATCTAAAAAATTGTATAGAAATTTAAATATAGATGCAGGTAGTAGGATGTAGTAGCTAGGTGCAATTTATAAACAATAATTATGTAAACAGTAAATGGAGAGAGAGCACAGCCACCTACCCTTCCCACTCTCCACACACAACTGTGCCAGCATTCATTGGAGACAGAGACGTATGCTCCTACTCTCACACTATTACTACAACTTCAGATGGATCAACTCATGAAACCCTAGCAAGCAAGCAAAAGGAAGCAAAAAGCATTGTGATTATTATCACCTAAGAAAAAACAAGAGCATGAAGGGTGAGCAGAAAAAATGGAGAGTCGTGGTAGCAGGGTTGCTGTGGGTGTTTCTGTTGGGTGTGGGGGCATCGGAGGAAGGAGATTTGGCAGCGCAGTGCAACCAGCTGGTGCAGAAAGTGCTTCCGTGTCTGAGCTTTGCGTCGGGGCAGGCGGCGGTTCCGACGAAGGAGTGCTGCTCGGCGACGTTGGAGATAAAGAAGAGCGACCCGAAGTGCCTGTGCTTTGCGATCCAGCAGACGCATAAGGGGATCCCTGAGGCGAAGAGCATGGGCATTCAAGAGGGTAGGCTCCTTCAGCTCCCTTCTGCCTGTAACTTGAAGAACGCCAGCTCCACCGATTGTCCTAGTACGTTCCTCCATTTCCATTTTCTTATTGAGCATTGATACTTATATTTATTTTATGCAAATTGTAAAAATAAAATAACCATAAGAAATGAATTTTTATAATTGTTTTTAAAAAAAATACATATATATATATATATATATATAATAAGAAAAAACAATATCAAATTAATATAAAGTGTCATTTCTTTTTTTTTTATCTTTTACTTTAACTGCTTCCCAACAATTTATTGAAAAAACAAAAAAAAAGTATACTTATTTCAGTTAAGTTAATATTGTAACATTTGTATGACATAGAAACAGTAATATATAAGAATTATTAGGTCTAGTACAGCTCTAAAGAGTGAGTAAAAATAATCAAGACTCCTATTATTCTGAATTTCTTTTAAAAAGGTAATATTTTTATTAAATTAGTATAATGTTTTAATTAAGTTAGTATTATTATTGATAAAAATAAATATAAATAATATGAATTTAATGTCTGAAAATTTTGTAGAGCAATGTATATAATAATAATTTATAATTTTGAATTAAAATAAAGTCTTTATTTTGTAAAATAAAAGAAGTTAAAGATGAAAACGTATAACTTTGATTTTGATTTGAGTGTGGCAGAGCTTCTGGGTCTATCTCCAAACTCCCCTGACGCTGCCATCTTCAGGAATGGTTCGTTGAGAGTTAATTCAACTTCAACGTTGGGAACTGCAAGACCACTCTCAGACACCCACGAGGCCTCGTTTGGAAGCATGCTTCCCCCTCCTCTCACGCCACCACGCCTAGCTGCACTGCTTTGCGCCATTGTCCTCCTTCTCACAACGTTAGTTTAATGCTCACGCAACACCACATCAGCACCTTAAAGGTGGTAGCTCCTTTGCTATTACTCAAAGAACTGCTAAAGAACTGCTAGTGATGGATCTATTTAATTATTTGCAGGTTGCACCAGGCTCTGTACAATTACTTTATTTGCATCTGTATCATTTTATGTTTGCTGTCTTCTCTACATATATTTATTATATTTATAACCATAATAACTTATAAATATCATTATAAAAGTATATAATGGAATATTTCCTGCTAATTATGAAAGTAGAAAATAAATAAAGCAGTAATGAGAAAAGCGATGGATTATTTTTATATTATTTCTATCATCTAAAATATACGTTTCTCGATTATTTATTTTCGATTGATTTTTTTTATTGTTGTTTGTAACTAAATTAATTTGATGTAAGTTTTTTTTCAAAAGGTCAATAAATACTCATTTTTTAATCTAATTGGGATATTTTTATATTTTAAAGTCGATGAAAAGGATTAACTTAATGGAAAAGTTGTTATTTTTGTGAACCAATTTCATCCCACATTTTGTAAGTTCAATCCCTTTTTTACTTGAATTTCAATGAGAATCTCATATATAACAAGTTTGTATTTTTGTTTCTTTTTTCTTTGTGATAAAAATTGGAATGGTATAACAAGTTAGTATTTTTATTTCTTTTGGATTTGTGATAAAAATGAGAATGGAAAAGCACTAACAATGGATGAAGTATAATTATGTAAAGGTGGTAAAACTCATAGTGGTGGTAGATGTGTGATGGAAGAAGTTACGGTAAAATAACAAGAACACTGACATAAATTGGAAAAAGAAAATTACGAAGAAAAGTAAAGGAACTTGTAACATAAATCAATGAAAGTGGTGATTAAATTATAATAATCAACATTAGATTAGTCATTTTCTTGTTCGTGGTGTTTTAAAATGTATGTGTTGTTCCATAATTAGTCATCTTTGTAAAAGACAAAATAAACCTATTAATGTAGACCTTTGGACATGTAATAAGATCGAAGTGGGTGGTTTGAATGTTCTTGATACTTGGAATTGAATCCTTCATTGTCTAAAAGGAAAAGATTCACTTGTAAAAGAATCTTTAACACTCAAGCCAATAAAAGAGTTTTAAATCTATGAATATAGTAGTGAGTATTATAATGTGATTGTACTCCCTAGAGAAATACCACATGTATTAATAGGGTTTTTAGATCCTATGAAATATGTCATAAAATAAAGATAATAAAAACTTACCATAAATCAGGATGATAATAACAATAGTATATTTTTTAACCATGTTAACCATGTATTTTGTTGATATATGATATAAATGAATATTTATGATGGAATCAAACTATTGGGATTTGACCATATATTTTGTTAATATATGTCAATTATACGAAAAAATTTCTCTATTAATGTTATTTAACCACTTTAGACCAATAATGTTGAATCCTTATTGAACCAAGCTCTTTAGTATATTTGTTAAATCGGGTATGTGCACAAGGCCCCCAAACTCGGAAGTTTGATTGACATGTAGAGTGAACTTATTACGACTGTAACTGACCCATTTGTGAGTTCTAGCTGACTTTATATTTGCATGTGGAATGGTCGTTTGGTTAGATTGCATATGGTTGTCTTTGACCATGTTGAACTTAGGTCGTCTTTGGTTAAGTAGTACATGTAAAAATTTGTTTTTTTTTTCATACTTTGTAATTATGAATCAATTAATTATTAAGGAATTTCTATTGCTTTTTGTGAATGTATGGCTTATACACATGTGATGAGTGCATATTTATGTCATCGTTTAGCCTTTAATCTTGGATTCTTAATTGGTTTTTTTAGTTTAAAAAAATATTATACTTAGAATTTGTTATAATTTGTTTATTGAGCATGAGATGCAAAAACATGTTAAAAATAGCTTTTTAGTTACATAAATGTTCTTTGGATATTTTAAAGTGTGTTAGTGCAGTTGTACTAAGTTGAGCTCATGGAAGTATGGAAATAAATTTGTTAGATTTTCATGACATGTTAAAGATAAATCTAAGAATAGGAAATAATTAAAACCACAAGTAGTCAAGTCAAGTATTGCATGAAAAAGGCAAGAAATAGCTTTTTAGTTGCATAAATGTTCTTTGGATATTTTAAAGTATGTTAGTAAAGTTGTAGCTAAGTTGAGCTCATGGAAGTACGGAAATAAATTGGTTAAATTTTCATGACATGTTAAAGATATATCTAAGAATAGGAAATAATTAAAACCACAAGTAGTCAAGTGAAGCATTGCATGAAAAAGGCAAGAAAAGTACGAAAAAGTGAAGAAATTTAGCTAAGTTAGCAAGAGGGAACGGGGCAACAAAAATTGGACCTTGCAATTTTTTCTATCTTCTCTACAAAAAGGCTTTGGTAATTGGTAAAGGTTTAGAATAAAAGATAATTTGGAAAAAATATATCTTTAGATATTTTATTTGATATTTTTAAATAATTACATTATTTAACTATATCAATAAATATCAAAAGATAATATTTATCAAATTTTTTGAATCTAGGTGATTGGGGTCACACCGAATCAAATTTAATGTGCAATAAAAGTGCAGTATAATACTAGGAAATGACTCCTAGGTCGTCTCTCAAGGACCAATTGTGGTTTAGTCAATAGGTCAAACAGGTGTGGGGTGTTAACACATTGGCAAGTGTACCAAATCGTATCAAGTAATAATAAATGGCAAAACCAAGTATTGTTTCCCAAGAGACTTGTGGCATTAAACAATCGTGTAATACCTTAACTAATTAAGACTAAAAAGCGATTTCGATGAATAAAATTAAAGTGCAATAAAACTAAACATAACCTTGAATGTAAAATTGATCAATTGGGGCTTAACACAAGAATGAATGAATGATTTTGATGATATGAGATGAAGATGTTGTTGGGGTTTAGATTTCACCTACCTTACTTTCATGCATATAAGAATTAATCTTCTTCATTAACATGTTAATGTCACATTCTAAATTACTTAGAACCCGATGTTTTGGCGTAAAAGGCCTATCCTTAATTATTAGACCACAATCCTTTGAATCCCTAATAATCAATTATGCATTAAGAAAATAAGCTTAAGACAACCAAACGTCATATCCCTATGTCTAGTCAATATTCCCTTTAGGTGAAATTCTCTAGATCTTGGTTCCTAGGTAATTTCCCAATAATAAAGAAATACATACATCATGCTATGAGTGATCAAAACATAACAAGCATTGAGCAAAGGAGAAAATCACTAACAATTAATGAAAGAAGCATAAAATATTTAAATCATATTCAAATACATGAAAGTGTAGAGGTTACATCTTCCCCAACAACAAATGAGTTTAGTTACCCATTGTCATGGAGAACCTTGGCGTAGAATGGAAGAATGAATGAATGGAAACCCTAGAAAGTGAGAAGGAAAGCTCTCGCATCCAATCTGCCTCCAGAGGGTCGAAAATTGTGTTTTTGTGCTTCATCCACCAAAAGACACAAACCCTAATGCGTGCAAACCCTTAAATAGATTAAAAGTGGCCCGTAAGCCCACGTCGCTGGCACTCAGCGCCCCAACTAAGGGCAAGCAGGCGAGCTTGCAAGGAGACTGGCACTCAGGGCCCTAGAAGGGGCAACCAGGCATTCTATAGTGTATGGAGTTGGCGCTCAGTGCCCCTCAGAGGGCAAGTAGGCGTTGATGCGAGCTACCTAGAGTTGAGGGCCCCTGAAGAGGGCAATCAGGTATCCTACATGACATGAAGGTGAAGGTGCTTCAACAAATAGACTACCTCTATTTGCTGGAGAAAATTATGCTTTATGGAAAATAAGGATGCAAATTTCTCTTGAATCCGTGGACAAAGGAGTTTGGGATGCAACTTTAAACGGTCCATATGAGCCCACTCATGTTTTCAATGGAAAAGTTGTTTTGAAAATTTTTTCTGAGTGGACTCAAGATGAGAATCGCAGAGCTCAATATGATTTTAAGGCTATGAATGCAATTGCATCAATACTAACAATGGATGAATTTTTCAGGATATCACAATGCAAGACAGGTAAAGAGATGTGGGAAGTCCTTGAGGTCACACATGAAGGAACGGATGAAGTAAAGAGAGCTAGAAAGAATTCTCTCATACAGGAATATGAGCTATTCAGAATGAAAGCAGGAAAGACTATCTATGAAGTGCAGAAATGATTCACACACATAGTCAACCACCTTATGGCTCTTGGAAAAGTCTTTGACAAGGAGGAAATCAACATCAAAATTTTAAAAAGCCTCAACAGAAGCTGGCAGCCAAAACTCACTACAATATTTGAATCAAGAGACTTCACCAGCATGAACATGGCAACCTTGTTTGGAAAACTTAGAGAACATGACTTAGAGATTGGAAGGTTGATACCGCAATTCTCACCTGGGCGCCCTTCCAAGGGCGCTGAGCGCAACTATTCGTTGTTTCACGCCTGGGCGCCTTAAGTGGGGCGCTGAGCGCAGGCGACTGGGCTTGGGCTGTGTTTTCTGTTATTTTTATGAACTATGTAATGATTTGGACAACCTAGAAGAGGTATCGTTTGAAAGAAAAGGCGCAGAAACACTCCCTTTCACCCCTTGGAGGCGAATTTTGGATGCGGAAGCTCCGATCTTTAACTTTTAGGGTTTTATCTTTCATTCTTTTCCATATTTCATCTAGTTTTATTATGTCTATGGTGAACTAAACTTCAATTGTTTTTGGGGAAACAATGTAATCCTTTGAAACTCTCATGTATTGAATTGATTTATATTATAAATGTTTTACTTCATTAATTGTTAGATTTTTTTCCTCTATACTCTATGCTTGCTTTATTTAACTCATTCAATAGCATGATTATTGATTTTGTCGACATGGACACATACGGGGAAATCTAGAACTGGGGAAACTCTCCCAAAAGCAGTATTACCTAGACATAGGGATATGAGGGTTGGTTTCCTTTAAGCTTCTGTGCGAATGTAATGCAGAATTAATTGCTAGGGATACAAGACATTGGGAACTAGTAATTAAGGAAAGACTTTATTCACCGAGACATCGGGTTTAAAGTAAATTAGAAAGTGGCATTAACATTAATTAAGAAGATGAATTCATAAATACATGAGAGTGGATAGGATAAGTCGAAAACCCCAATAACATAATCATTCCATATTTTATACATTAATCATCTGTGCATTCTTATTGTCAATTGATGAACACTTGCATTCATTATTATTTTCTGCATTATAAACTCAATGATTTTGTTTTCAAGTCTTAATTAATCAAGAAACCACATGAATGTCTAGGTCGTGAGTCTCTAGGGAAAATGATACTTGGTTCTACCAATTATATTACTTGATATGATTTGGTACACTTGCTGGAGTCTTAACAACAGGACGAGTGTAGTATGATCTTGCAGAAGGCACTTCCCCCAAAGGTTAAAAATCCGGGAAGTTTCACTATTCACTACACTGTTAGGAGTCATAAAATAGGGAAAACCATAATTGATTTAGGGTTCAGTATCAATTTGATGCCCTTATTTGTACTTGAAAAGATTGGTGGTCTTGAAGTCAGGTCTTGATACAATTAAATGATAAACTATGACTTAAAAAGGTTTTAAAAAAAATGTACAAGCTTTTAACTTGTTGATTATATACATTTAACTTTTAGATTATACAATTTAAAATATATTTGAAATTTTAAAATATATTTTAGATTGTGAAATTGAGAAATCACACATTATAGTGTTAAGTGTTAGATTGTACTATCTAAAATATATTCCATAATTTCTTATATATTTTAGGTTACAAAATTTTGAAGTCAAATTTATTTTATGATTTATAAATTTAAAATAAATTTAAACTTTCAAAATATAATTTAAATTGTACAATTCAAAAATCAATTCTGACTTTCAAACTAGATGATTTGGAAGTCAAATGTTGGCATATATCATTCCAAATTGTAAAATCTTAGACAGCTTCAGATTGTCCAATCTCAAAATTAAATTAAAAATTGGAAACTAAAGAAAAACTGCAGATCAATATCACAAACTTAAAAGTTCCCTTTCTTTTACTATCTGTACTTTACCACAAATCCTTGAAGCCAATATCCACTATACACTCTAAGTATCACCACCGAGTGACTAAAAACATACGAAAAGCCACATCACAACAGCAAAACTAATAATCTCCATCCACTATCATTTAATACACAAGGTAAAATTTAAAATTTTAAAATTTTAGAAGTGCATATGAAAACAGTGGCTTTAGAAAGAAATAGCTCAAGACTAGACTTCCCCATTACGGCGAGCCCATATACAAGACCCAATATATTTTTCTTTAATCAAAAATACTTTATTTGAACTTAACAAAACCAGCAATATGCCCCAATCAATGTTAATATTTCAATTAACTTGAAAACAATAGAATAACACAAGTTCACATTAAAATTTAGCATCCTAGTTATCAAAATTCCGTACCAATATAACGATGAAATTAAGACGGGTATATAAACAAATATTCGGCTAAATTAGCCTGTTTGTTTCCATTCTAACCTTACTATCAGCATCAGTTTAGACAGCATACACGAAAATTGCATCAAAATTAAGTGAAGCATACCAAGCTGAAGCAGATAATCCACAAAACTTAAAGGATGGGCGAAGAAGAAACAATAAGAAACAAAAGCAAAAAAAGAGTACAAAGAAACTTTCTCCAATATTCAAGTAGATTCACGGTGATTGCAAACAGCTTATCCAACTTGTAACCGGTTGGCTTGAAAACTTAGAGTGTCTTATAAAGCACCATGTGATGGCAGTGTGCTCTGAATATTTGAAGGCATAAGTATGTTGAATCCATCTGCTGCTGTAGAAACAATCATTCCAGGAATCTGTGCGTGCCAATGTAATTCCTTCAGGTCTTTCTGTCCCTGTTTTTATTCAAGGAAAAATAAACGAATGAACATTTAATGCGGGAGTTTATTCTACCATTCAGATAAACAGAGTTGCGCATTTGGAATTACCTGGTGAATAAACAATAGCTGGGGAGGCAGATCTTCGGGAGCATTAACTTGTTCTTTGGTTTTAGCTTTAAATTCAGCCTCCTCTTCTTCATCCTTTTCTAATGAAAGGTCCCATATTCTGTGTGAAAGGTTATAAAACTTCTTAAATCCCACATCATAATAAAGTAGCAAAAAGAAAGAGGTAGGATTAGGTCCTGGGCGAAGGGTCAAACCCAAAGATTAAAAAAAACAACTAAGCATTTTACCACCAAGTCGTGTCAGTCAGCTATTTGGGTCAAAGGATACCATAAAGTTCCGTGTCAGGTATTATGTGTGTGAAGATATTTTCCCACTAAATCTCTGTAAATAGTATCAAAAGTTGTACTTACGTAAGCTGATTATCAGCAGATGAAACAGCCAATGAAGAGGCTTCATGTGGACTCCACTCAATGGATGTGATTGGATGTTTGTGGTATTCAAAATGTGCTACCAAAGAATCTCCTTCCTGCCCATAAATAAATGCTCTTTTCATGTCAGCTTTAATAACAACAAAAAGTAAATCAATAAGCTGAAACAAATTAAACATCGTGAAAGTTACTTTCTAAATCACATTCCCACAATAATATTTCTTCCCCATAATGCATCTTCAGTCCTTCACATGGATTTACAGGTATAAATATGAAAGATAAAAGATGGATGTGATAACCAAAAAAGGGAAAAGAAAGTCAGATGACAGCTTTACAAATAATGATATAATATGAACACTGGAACACAAGGAAGCTGGGTATAACATAACATGAAACACCATCCACATAAGAGAACATCACATGCACACAGTAGCCTTCCCGTTATAAATGAAGCATGTTTACGATCTTTTTAATCATTATGATGACTACCTATACCTTGAGCAGTCTGAGATCACGAATAGAAATAGTCCCATCATCACTTCCCGAGGCCAACATACAACTAGCCAACCTGTTCAGTACAATATAGCACACAAAGCAATGAAGAGATCTGGAATGGCAATTCATGGAACACCATAGAATTACGTATTAATCAATACCTGTTCCATGATATGACATTCACGTCAGCATTATGTGCCTTAAAAGATGCAGCCGGTGACTTCCCCAAACGGATATCCCATATAGCAATATTTCCATCCACAGAACAAGAAGCAAGAACGTGAGGTTCTGTAGGGCTCCACTGCAGGGATTAATTGAACATTACAACTATCACAATTATAAATAAAGACAAACTACTAATGTGAGAGATTTCATTCACAATATATTATACTGAAACTACAAGAGCAACTATTCCCATGCATATTAGTACACGTACTTGCAGATCTTCAACACTAGCAGTATGTCCAGTAAATGGAGCATTGTCAACATTCCATGTTCCAGCAGATGTAGGCTCCCACAGATAAATGCTATTATCACAATCCCCTTAAAAATGAAGATCGTTGTCAAGCTTAATATCACAAAAATATCACAAAATATGAAGACATACCAGGGGAAAAAAAAAGATATAGATAAACTGAAAAATGTAGAACTAAAGATTACCAGATACAAGCCTTCCAGGAACAAGAAGACTCCAGTCTATAGCATAACCTTCGTCTTTGTGTTTAAATTTAAGCAATGGGTCCTGAGTAAAAACTGCTGCAACTCCTTGGACACCTTCTGTTTCAGTCTCAGCCAGAGCATTGAGATGAGAGCTTAGGTCCCAGACCTACAAATTGTTCTCAAGTATCAAACTATATACTAAAAAGAAGACATGGCTGGGAACGGTACATATATTTTCTGAGTAAAAGAGAAGACAGAAAATACACTTCACAATGTTTAACCATATCTGCTAGTGAAGGGCATGAACATAGGGTACTCTACTATCTATGCATTAGACCGTCAATGTCATGTTTAGCATCCCCATCTCCTAAGCTTCTACACGATCGGTTGGGTCATCTACATTTATAAAAATTAAAAAGGATAATTATCAAACTTAGCAAACTTCAAGTCTTAACATGTGAGTCATGTCAATTAAAAAAACATTTGGTCTTTCCCAAAAGGAATTGAATCAAGATGCAGCTTTGTCTTCTCTATAACTCATTATGATATTTGGGATCCGGGGTCCAATTCGAGTTACATCCTTTGGGTTTTCATTATTTTTGTCACTTTTATTGGTGTATTCTTGTTGTACGTGGGTTTCCACATGAACCCTATGTTTCACATTTTTCCTAAGTGTTTGGTTGTGTTTGCTTTGTACATGACGTGTCTTCAGGTTTGGATAGACTTTTAGCTAGAGCTACCAAATGTGTCTTTTAGGGTACTTGAATCTTCAGAAAGGGCATCGATGTTTTACCTAACACTAAAAGATATTAAATGTATGTTAGCGTCATTTTTTTTAAGAAACTCCTTTTTTCTCTTTTCCACACAAGATGTTAACTTTGTCCAACAAGTCTTGTCTGTGCCTCTAGTTGAGCCCTTTGGGTATCCTCCTTCCAACATTGTTCCAAGTCTCCAAATAATTCAAATTCTTATGATCAGCCCAATTAACCTAGACCATCTCCTTCTCTTCTTATCACCTCCCAACAATTGAAATCAATGACTAGTTCAATGCTACATGGGGAGTCCTCTTCATCAAGTCCTTCACCATCATCGTTCCATACTCCATCTCCTAATAATGAAGATTTCAATTGGTCAATTAGCATTCAAAAAGGTACTCACTCTACATGCAATCCTCATCCTATTTACAATTCTTTTATCTTCTCTATATCTTCCATTTTCATTTCTAACAATGTGAAAGAGGCACTTGATCATCCTAAATGGAGACTAGCCATGATTGATGAAATCTAGGCTCTTGAACATAATGGAACGTGGGACTTAGTTCCTGATACATTTTCTCTCCTAGCCATAATGACAATTGACTCTCTTCTTTGCCATGGAAGTAATATGCCATAAAAATTGCTTTCTTTCATGATCATTTAGAAGAGGAGATTTACATATCAACCTGTTAGGGGAAGTCTAGCTTAGTTTGAAAGTTAAATCGGTCTCTCTATGGTTGCAAACAATATTCTCGTGCTTGGTTTGGAAAATCTAGTCACCTTGTTCAAACTTTTGGAATAGGGGTAGTAAGTCAAATCATTCAATTTTTCATTTGTCATACCTTGTGTAGAAAATGTGTTTACTTAGTTGTGCATGTTGTTGACATGTTATTACACGAAATGAAGCCGCTAGAATCTCACAGCTAAAGGAACACTTATGTAATCACTTTTGGACTAAAGATCTTGGGAGTCTCATACTTTCTTAACATTGAAGTGGTTAAATCAAAGAAAGGCATTGTAGTTTCTCAAAGTAAATATGCTTTAGATATCTTGGAAGAAACATGTATGACTGGTTGTAGGTTGCCCTATGGATCCAAATAAAAAATCACTGGCAGACCAAGGTCAACCTCTCTGGTCCAGAGAGATGTAAAAGACTTGTTAGGAAACTTATCTTATTATTACTATACCTAATCTATCTTTTGCAGTGGGTGTTGTTAGTCAGCTTATGCAAAACCCTTGTATTGATCATTGAAATGCTATCATATGCATCTTAAGATACCTCAAAAAGACTTTAGGGCAAGGCCTATTGTACAAATATAAAGGATATCCCCAAATTTATGGATATCAAGATGTTGATTCAAAAAGATCAGCTATGGATAGACGCTCCACTAGAAGTTATGATGTTCTCATTGGAGGAAACATTATTTCTTGGAAAAGCAGGAAACAAAATGTGATTGCCTGATCTAGTGCTCAAGTTGAATATAGAGCAATGATGTCTTCCACTTGTGAACTTGTATAGGTGAAACAATTTCTTCAACAATTAAAAATATGTGAGATTCAAAAAATGAAGATATATTGTTGTGACAACCAAGTTGCTCTCCACATTACTTTCAATTCAGTGTTCCATGAGAGGACTAAATTGACTTGACTCACATTTTATATGAGAAAAGTTGTTATCCAAGGAAATTTGTACTAAGTTTGTTCAATCCAATGATCAACTTGTAGATGTGTTAAGAATTTGTATACTTCAGGTTGAGGAGGAGTGTTAGAATAGGTATTAAATATAGGTAGTTGTTATAATAGGAAATTCATAGTTGTATTGGAAAATTGCTATGTGTTTACCTAAGAGTTATTTACCTATTAGCAAAAATTACCTGGATATCCTGGCATAATTTCCTTCTATAAATAACAAAGGTCAGTTGAGAGATAATCAATCTATTAAGCTCTTTTTCTCATATTTCTAGTCTAAAGTTTACAAACAATACTCAAAACCAATAACCAACGAGTAAACTACACATGGAGCTAGAATATCAAATATAATCACATTACTTACCAAAGATAAAGGCTACCGCCTATGACATGATTGATACAAGAGTAGCTTTTAAAATGTTGTACACTTTTAAAATGTTGTACAACAGAAGATAGTCATTATTAAACACTCCTCGTCAAGTTTGAGTATATGATTGTATACACCAAGCTTGAAACATAGAAATTAAATTTAAGATCAATGGTATCAAATTTCAGCTATGGTGGCTACAACAAGGTGGTGGCGAAGCAGAATACCCATGGTGGCCACTTTTGCATAGCAGCTGGCCGTGGCAAAACAATAATGGGGGAAAAGGGGGGATGGAGAAAAGAGACAAGAAAGTGGGAGAAGAGATAGAGATAGCAACGGTGCACTCATGATAGTAAACCCTAATTGCAGGACACCAACCTTATATTTGTTTTCTGTGTTAAAAACACATAGTGTTACTCCCTCTACCACCCCATCTTCTCCCTCGACCTCTCCAATTTTTTCAAATTCCAATCTTACCTTTTTTTACTTTTACCTTTACCTATTTTACTTTTTATTTTTTAAAACCCTAATCCTCTTTCACTTTCACTCTGTCTCTCAGAGGCAAGCCCCCACCCCCACCCCGACTTTCACTTTTTCTCTTTCTTTTCAATTTCCACATCCGTTAACAACAGATTAACAAGTTGCTTGGCGAATCGGAGGCGAGAGATTACGTAATGAAGAAATCCTTGTTCTCCGTCATCGTTGGGTCCGACGATTTCATAAACAATTATCTTCTTCCCTTTGTTTCCTCCGGAATGAGAGTTTCTCAAAACCCGGATGCTTTCGTCGACCACATGATCAATCATTTTAGGATTCAACTTTACGTAACAACCTTAATCTAAAATTAAATAATTGAAATGTTATCTTTTGAAACATGTAAAAGCTAATACGAATTTATGATATTATGATAAAGACTTTACCAATTGGATGGTCGGAAGTTTGTGATCAACAACGTTGGGCCAATAGGGTGCATACCTTACCAGAGGATTTTAAACGAGCTGAACGATGAAGATTGTGTGGATTTGGCTAATAACCTTGCAACCCAATACAATGCTCGATTGAAGGACTTGGTTGTTGAGCTAAATGACAACCTCCCCGGAGCTACCTTCGTTCTGTCAAGTTCTTTCCATTACTTTTTAAAAAATATGACCAAAGTGATCAAACCATATACAATATAACGTAACTAAGCTTTCGAGAATAAAGAATGAAGAAAAGGCAAAAATGGAGAATGGTGTTAAAGGATGTGGAAATTGAAAAGAAAGAGAGAAAGTGAAAGTGGGTGGGGGGTGTGGAGCTTACCTCTGAGAGAAAGAGTGAAAGTGAAAGGGGATTAGGGTTTTAAAAAATAAAAAATAAAATAGGTAAAGGTAAAAGTAAAAAAGGATAAGATTGGAATTTAGAAAAAATTGGGAAAGAGGAGGGAGAAGATGGAGTGGTGGAGGGAGTAACACTCTAAAACACATGGTTAAAATTTGGGCCAGGCCCAATAAAAATTTAAAACTCACAATACACCTTAATACACACAACTTTAAAACACCTTTCTCTTGTTTTTTCGGCCACTTGCCCTAACTTACTACCACCAACAATCACCATTGTCGTCACGCTCGTCGGTTGCCTCTAGCCAAGTCTTTTTCTTTTATTTTTTTTCTTCTTCTAAAAGTACCTATTTCCAGCAGCGTATGAGTCAAATTTAAATATAACCGTTTGTAGTTATCATGGAAAAGTTATGGAAGGAGGAGTTACTAGAACAAAAGCACACCTGTGGTGTTTTGATGTTATTATAATTTGAATTTCTGGACATAATATCATTACTTTTGCATTAGAATTTGTTAAATATATTATCTTTATCATCTTTATCTTTTATCTTTATTAGTTAGTTTGTTATTATTTTTTATTTGCATTTTGGACTTAGTTCATATTTGTTCTATTATAAATAAAGGACCCTATGTGTATATTTAACACACGGACTTTTCACTTATATTCAAGTTGGTATCAGAGTGGGTCGACCCTGCTCTGGTTTTTGTCTCACATTTGTCCAAGAGTTTTCACTATATTCAAATTGGTATCAGAGCGGGTCCCGCTCTTGTTTCTATCCTGCATTTGTTCGGTGTTGTTGTCTGCCACCGCCGGCCGTCCACCGTCGTCAGCAACCGTCGTCGGTCGCCCGCCGCCGCCGGCCACCGTCACCGGCCATCGTCGGTCGTCGGTCGTCGGCCGTCCATCACTGTCTGCCATTGTCGTTCGCCATCACCAACCGTCCACCGCCGCTGCCATTCGTCGACCGTCATTGTTCCATCCGTCTAAACCCTTAGGGTTTTCTTGTTCCTCGTTGGTGTGATTCATCTTCAAAGATGGCATCTAACAATACTCTTTCTTTCTCCGGAAGTCCATCCATTACCTCCGAGAAGCTAAATGGGAAAAATTATCTATCATGGTCTGCTGCCTTTGAAATGTGGTTTCTTGGCCAAGGGCATTATGACCACCTTGGGCGAGATGGAAGCCATGTGGCTGCTAAAAAAGTTGATCAGTAGAAACAAGCAGATTTCCAATTGTGTGCCCTATTATGGCAATCAGTGGAACCCAAACTTCTTATATCTTGGAGGGCTTTCAAAACTTGTCACTCCTTTTGGAAGAAAGCTCAAAGCATCTATGCCAACGATATTCAACGTCTCTATGACACTGCAAACAAGCCATGGCACCACCATAGCCGAAATTTGATAACCCTGCTAGGAAGACAATCGCCTACAGAGAAGTATAGCAGTAGAACATGAATGATCTACTTCATTTCATTTCAACCCAAAATCATGCTTTACATGACTAAAATTCTCAAACCAAGCTTGAGGAGATTCTTTGAGATTGTAGAGAGATCTTTGCAATTTACAAATTAAGCCAAATCCCTTGAGCAACAATCTCAAGAGATTGCTTTGTGTAAATCTTCTCTTATGGATCTCCATGAAAAAAGGGCATTATAATATCGAGTTGATGTTGCAGCCAATAGATAATAGTATCTATGACAAGGAAAAGCAGAATAGTGGTGATTTTGGCCACATGAGAGGAGTTATCATCACCATAATCAAGGTTGGAAGAAAATAAAGAATCATTACTAGCAAGCTATGTGACTAGAAGCACTTTAGTGAATAATCTGTTGACTTTGATTAGCAAATGATTGAGAAACACACGTTGAAAATATGGGAGTAGAGGAAGACTAGACTTTATTTGGAGTTTTTGATAAATATATTCTTAATATTTTTCAGACACAGACAATTTGTTGTCCCAATTTCCTTGGATATGACATCTCGTAGCAATAAGAACATCTTGAAAGATGTTTTTCCTCCTTTATTTCACAACCTCTTCCCCGAGAAAGATACCATTGCTAAGGATTCAACCACTTTGGTTGAACTTTCCCAAGAAATCTAGTAATTAAGCTGTGTAAAGAATGAAACTTGGCCAATCAATATTTGATCAAGAATGTAACCAAAGTCTGAAAGTAAACTCCGCAAGATCAGCACCACATATAGCTTTCAAGTTTCTGTCTAATCCTTCCAATGAATCAATATCTAAGAATGTGTTCAATTCTTCCACAGCAATTTCAGCTTGAGCTAGATGAGTGGTCATGCGACAATCTGTTTGAGAGGATCTAGTTTATTGGCTGAGATGTATAGACATTTTATATTATTTGCAAAAATACTGAGCCTTTTTTCCAAAAAGAACAAGTTTTAAAGTTTTGAATTCCAAAAATATGTGATTCTACAAACTATCACAGTATAACACTTAGCTGGAAGTCAAGCTTCTTCCACAAATTCTCATGGTACTACAAGATGTATGTGGTTCTACAGATTCTCTCCTATGGCAGTTGGCTGACATGTGAGCTGCACACACATAACAGAACAGCCTACAATATTGGCGCATGAGAGCGCATGGGAAAGAGTTTGGACTTGAAACCGCTTGGGTTAGGTTACGGTTGATGACATACACCAACCCTTAAGTTGCCTGCAAAAAAGGGCTCCAGCAATAGTGAAAGACAGTGGTTCCAACAACATACGAAAGTAATTGATGGTGAGGACAGCAGAGCAGGGATCAGACCAGCTCTCATACCAAGTTGAGAATTTTAGATTTTGGAAAATCAGTGAGTTATCCTGCTCTCCACTGATGTATTTATATATACAAGCCTGACTAAGTGAAAGTACAATTCTAAGAAATCACAGATAACGGCTACAGCCTATGACATACTAGATACAACAAGCCGTGTTATAAATGCTGTACAACAGAAGATAACCATTATTCAGTGAGTAATTAGTCCCAACTCCAGGTTCATACAGCATTTCATTTAACAGATCATCAATCATTCAAACAGATCTTTCAGGGGTTTTGTGCAGCTTTTACTCTATTCTGCTTAATTCAATATTGTGGAAATGCTGAACTTATACAATGGCTCAACTAGCATTAGTAAAATCTAAGAAATCACAGATAAAGGCTACAGCCTATGACATACTAGATACAACAAGCCGCATTATAAATGCTGTACAACAGAAGATAACCATTATTCAGTGAGTAATTAGTCCCAACTCCAGGTTCATACAGCATTTCATTTAACAGATCATCAATCATTCAAACAGATCTTTTAGGGGTTTTGTGCAGCTTTTACTCTATTCTGCTTAATTCAATATTGTGGAAATGCTGAACTTATACAATGGCTCAACTAGCATTAGTAAAATCTGGGATGTCAACTCATGGACAACTAACAGCATTTAAAACAAAACTGGACAATAGAACTAGCTGAAAAGAACTTGAACCATCAAATAATATACTTCGCCCATTCCCTTTATGAACCTTTTGTCTTCGTTGCATTTTTGGAAGATAATTGCAAAATTAAAATAACCCTTCCCATACCATCAAGGAAAATTTTGACACTGCAGAAGAGCTTAAAAGTAACAAATAAGAGCTCATTTCATAAACAGCTTGAATCTAAATTCATTTCTGAGTAAATTAAGAAAACTAATCTAATTACTTATTTAGGAAACTAGCAATTTTACCAAATATTTCCTTAGTCAAGGTCCAATTCATACTTCTCAGAAAACTTAAAACAGAATTTGTAGTGTAATGTAACTAGGAATAGCATCCAAAACCATAATATACTATGGCTTAAGATAATAGTCAATCTTAGCCTTAGCCACATGCCATTTGGTGAACATTTACCATTACTGTTAGACAATTAAAAGTGTATGTAAGGAGGAATAAAAGGGGAGAAAGTTAGTGGCGGGTAGAGGGGAAATCTGTTAGAGGAAGAAAATGGTTAGTTTGTTAGAAGAGAGAGAGGGAATATAAATAACAAACAAATTTGGGAGAGAGGGGGCAAAGAACATTTTGGGTATTGAGACTGGACCTCTTGGCCAGTGAAGGAAGGGAGGCTTCCTTGGGGGAGATAGTATACTTGTATTTCCTTCTTTCTACACATTACACCAGAAATAGAAATACAAATTCTTACCTATTCATCTATACTTGCTTACTGTTGAGTGTGTGTGTGTGAGCTTGGAATCGTTGTTCGGCTCCTTGAACAAAGGAACCTAACAGATTTGGCAGCCTCTCCCCAAGGGTTGTTGCAGCCTTTACCTATACCCAAAGCAATTTGGGAGGAGAATAGTATGGATTTTATAGTAAAATTACCCAAATCTCATGGATTTGATACTATAATAGTGGTGGTGGACAGACTCAACAAATATGGCCATTTTATCCCAGTTAAACACCCTTATACAGCCAGGTTAATAGCTGAAGTGTTTGTGAAGGAAGTGATTAGGCTTCATGGTTGTCAATGATCGAGATTCCACATTCTTGAGTGCTTTTTGGAAGGACATTTTCCGCCTGCAAGGAACACAGCTAAACATGAGCACTACTTATCATCCAGAGTCGGATGGACAAACTAAAGTTCTGAATAGGGTGTTGGGAACTTACTTGCGCTGTTTTAGTTCCAAACAGCCCAATATTGCCTTGGGCGGAATATTGATACAACACTAGTTACCAAGGAGCATCCAAATGCACACCTTTGAAACTGTATATGGACGACCCCCTCCAACTCTTACACGTTTCATTCCTTGGGAAATAGTGGTGGAGGCAGTTGCACAAGACTTACAAACCCGAGATGAGGCTTTGGCACAACTGAAATATCATCTGGCCAGAGCTCAGAACCAGATGACGCACTACACCAACAAGAAGCGGATGGAAGCCAAGATCCAAGAAGGAGATTGGGTATTCCTTAAAATCAGGCCTCATAGACAGATCTCTATGCCCACACGGTTACACCCAAAGCTTTCCGCACGGTATTATGGACCATTCTTGGTGGAGAAACAAATAGGACATGTTGCTTTTCGCTTGCAGTTGCCAAAAACATCAAGAATACACCCTGTATTTCATGTTTCCCAATTGAAACTAGCCATAGGAGATCATCCGGTGGAAGGACATCTCCCAACTGAACTGCAAGATGATAGACCCATGTACACCCCTCTGAAAGTGTTACAGCGCAGGAACCAGCAGCAGCAAGGAGAGGAGATTCCCCAAGTTTTAATACAATGACAAGAAGGTGGTTTGGATGGTGCTACTTGGGAGGAGGAACATTACATCCGACAGCAGTTCCCTGACTTCAACCTTGAGGACAAGGTTGATCTTGGGGAGGAGGGTAATGTTAGACAATTAAAAATGTATGTGAGGAGGAATAAAAGGGGAGAAAGTTAGTGGCGGGTAGAGGGGAAGTCTGCTAGAGGAGAGATGGTTAGTTTGTTAGAAGAGAGAGAAGGAATATAAATAACAAACAGATTTAGGAGAGAGGGGGCAGAGAACATTTTGGGTATTGAGACTGGACCTCTTGGCCAGTGGAGGAAGGGAGGCTTCCTTGGGGGAGATAGTATACTTGTATTTCCTTTTTTCTACACATTACACCAGAAATAGAAATACAGATTCATACCTATTCATTTATGCTTGCTTACTGTTGAGTGTGTGTGTGTGTGTGAGCTTGGAATCGCTGTTCGACTCCTTGAACAAAGGAACCTAACAATTACACTGTCTTAAAACAAAGTCGGTATGAGTATGAAACAACACTTTTCCATTATATAGCAGTTTTACTTGCATTCATTTTATCACATAACAATGTAAATTGCCAAATCACATTAATTCCAAAAACACAAGGAAACGTTTTCTTGAAATGTATGACAAATTAGAAAATCAAATCAAAGGGTTTGAAAGTCCAACCTGTACATTACCGGTATCAGCCCAAGCTGCACATATATGGGGATTTTGTGGCATGGAGCGTATACGGTTGATACATCCTTGGTGTGCAACCTTCCGTAACTGTAGTTAACAAAAGAATGAAAAGGACAGAATAATCAAATCTAAAGCAGTGAACAAATGAAACAATATATACTAAAATGAAGAGAAATGTACCTGCAAACTGGGACCCTGGGCAACATCTTCATCTTCATCCTCACTATCATCATCACTATCACTATCCTCACCATCCATTCCAGAGTCATCAGTTTCAACTTTAGGTACCGGTTCCCGTCTCTTTCCAGAAATATTTGATACTTTAAAAATTCCAATAGAATTCCAAGAAGATTTCTCTGCCTGTGCTTCATGCATTGCCGTAACATGAATCTCAATCAAAAGAAGCAAAATGAAAAAAGACAAAGGAAGAAAAGCTAGTGGACTAAATACCTATTAGTTGCTATGTTTAACTCTTCTCAAAATAATGACAATTATAATAAAGAAAAATAATTGTTTTCAAAACTCAAAAGTCCTCTAAAGGAAAAATTCTCTCATAACCACAAAGCCTAATATATAATATATGCTAGCTACCCCATGTGATATTGCTCATGAATACTAACCACCTTCAATTTGAATAATGAAACATCCTCAAACAAAAACAAATATAAGAAACAACACTAACCTGAGTCCCTGCCATGAAATATACTGTATGTGGAAATTCTGTTCGAACCAAACCCAGAGAGTCATGTAGAATATCAAAGCTGTCAAGTCCCAAAACATAAAGAAGATTACTTACTGATGACAACCAAAAATAAAAGATTAACAATAATAAGCAGAAAGTAAACCAAATGCCCAGTAAAGTTCGCCAAGATTCTCAATTGAATTGCAATATCAACTAGAAAGGAACTTTACCTAACAATTTATGGTTTCATTGTTATCAAAAACAACAATACGAGAAAAAGAAAAACAGGTTAGTTTATGAAAATAAGCTCAAAGTTTTTCTCACTACTGATTCAAACAAAAAAACAAAAACACAAATGACTGAACAGAAATAAGAGCCAAGAAAAAGACCTCAAACAGGGCCATCCAATGTGAAAAGCATGAAGAGAATTGTAAGCAGAAGGGTCACACTGAAGCTCTTCCCCTTCCTCTAACTTGTCCACCCCGGGTTGCCACACCTTAGCTGGAATTTGTGGAGCCAAAGATGAAGAAGACCCACCCTCTTTCTTAGAGCCCTGATTTTTTTCCATAAATTTAAACAAAAATAAATAAAAGCAACGAAAATTATCCACAAAAGACCATAATGAAGCAAGGTTACAATAATAATAATAATAATAATAATAATAAGCAGCTTTGAATAGGAAAGGAGATTTAACCTTGTTTTTGTTCTTGGCTTTCTTCCGGTGTTTTATGCCGCGAGTCATATTCAATTAGTTTAGAACTAACGACGGAGACAGAATCAGAATCACAGTTCTTCTTCCTTCGGTTCTCAAAGGACTAGAGAGAACAGAGAAAAAAAATTGAAGAAAAGCTTTAAAGCACTTAAAATGAATTTTATGCTAGCGAAAACAATTAATTAATTAACGATAACGATTAGAGATAATTGTAATTTATCTCTAAAAAAGTATCATTTATTATGAGTCAATATAAAGTCCAACATCATTTTAATATTTGACAATGTAAAAGAAACCCTAGTTTGTAATCTGAAGGATAAAAAGAGCCTTGGGCTTCGACTAACAATATCAGATGACACCCCTAAATTTCATCTGTACACTCATATTCCTCATTTGGGTCTGGACTGATTGTATCCCACCTTTGGATTTTTTTATCTCTGCAACACCACACTTTTTGGACTGTTTTTTGTTTTTATCTTATTTAATGTTTCTTTTTCTTTATTTTTAGTAGTAACCCTTTGTACGATAATCCCACCACTATGTTTTGTATTTTATTTTGGGTTTTATTCCCTCTACCACTATCCTTTGTTTCCTCCACCTCGTCATTCATGTTTTGTCCTTCCCTTCACCTTTCCATTCCCGTTTTATTCCTCCCTCCACCTTTCTACACTTTAATTCCTCTCCTCTTACCTATATGAAACATTATTTTACATCCTGTAGTGAATATCAATGTTTTAGGTTATGAATGAGCTAATCAATTCTTCCATCAAGGAAATGGTTCGTACTTTGCCATGTTGCCATGTTGCATTACTTCTCACATGGCGCAGATCAAGATGCTGCAATGTTGTCCACTCCATGGACACGATTCCCCAACGTTTCACCTACGATTTTGTCCTTACGTTTACAGTTCAAAATACCGAATGGATAAGAGGATGCGGACTTTGATTGGGTTCAGAAAAGGAATAGAATGGTAGCAACAAAAACTTGTAACTGTAAAATGGATATTGAATAGTAAGGAACTGCGAAATAGCACGATTCAACAACCAGGTCCCATTTAAAAACTAAGAAATATGACTATGGTAAACAGATTCTGGTGGTGAGAGTGGAGGGTGAGAGTCGGGCATTACTTTTGTAATTAAAAAATTTTTTGGAGAGGATTGGGGAGGTAGAGGGAGAAGGGGTGGTGGTTAGGGATGGCAACGAGTCGGGTCATGCACGGATAGTGTGATACCCGAACCCGATCCGCATGTAAAAATTGTACTTGTTACTTGCCCCGATACTCGTCGGGTACCCGCATTAAAAAAACTCGCAGATTTTTTCTAATTTATGGGTACCCATTTATACCTGTTTTCCAATACACACTATTATCCAAGCCCAATGGCCAAAACTCTATTCTCCTTTTCTTAAAAAAACTCACAAACCCTAGATCTACTTCAACGCTTATCAGATCTACACTTCAAAGAGAAACCAGGACTCCAAAAGTTTGAGTTCATTTTGTCCATGCTCAGATCTGTACCAAAGCATCTCAGATTTGTCTCTCGTCACTGTCTCCTCACGTCATCGACCACTTTGTCTGCCACCTCTGTCGCCTTGCCATAGACTTAGTCACCACCGTCGTGCGCGCCTCGTCGATGCACTCCAGGATGAAAAGAAGAGGTTGAACGGTGGAAATCAAAGATCAATTGGTGGAGAAGTGTTTGATCGATGGGAAAGATGGAAAAAGATGTTTTAATCGGTGAAAGTATAAGAAGTGGCAGAGGAGATGCGAACATGTGAGGATATGTTGGTGGAACGAATCTATGTAGGAGCATTGTAACAGGAGATGAAAAAGTTTTGTTTGTGGTTGTCGTTGACAGTGGTCGGAATGGATAGGTTGGAGGAGTGGCTTCTAGGGGAAGCGTCAGTGAGAGGATGAAACCCAAAAAAAGGGATTTGGGCTTTGGCCCAATTTTAAAACAGATTTAACAGAAAAAAGCCTATTTAAAAAGTTAGAAAAAAAATCTAATGAATAAAATTTTAATTTCATTTTTCTATCGAGTAGCGGGTACCCGCGGGTATAGAAAGTGTGATACCTGAACCCGACCCCTTAACAAGCGGGTATTTTAATACCCGCTACCCACAGGTACCTTTATCCGCAGGTACTAAATACCCATAGCGGATTTTATCCGCGAATATCCACGGATAAATGTTTTTTTGCCATCCCTAGTAGTGGAGGGAGCAACACGCTTTTATTTTTAATCATTGGGCTTGTTTTATTTGTTGGGCTTGTTTATTTATTGCAAAACAATCGGAAAAAAAATTGTAAAAAATATAAAAAATAGTCTAGTGATTTTTCTAACTCTCTGTATCTTTTTAAGTTTTAATTTATTTTTTATTTTATACTTTTTTTCTTTATGTAAATATTATAATTACGTTATTGTTTTATTTTAAATACTTGGGTAAATAATACTATTATTTTATATTAAACCCTTATCTAAATATAATTAATATTTTTATAATTTTATTTTAAACACTTATGTAAATATTATTCTCATATAATAAAATTTACTAAATGAAAGATAAAAAGTAAAAATTACAAAGTAAAAAAATGAAAACAATAGAAAATTAAATAATGGTATGAGTACTTGTATGATTGTTCGCATTGTCCTATTGCTTAATATCTTTCTTTCTCTCCTAAAAATAATTAAAAAATATTTAAATATCATTTTAAAGGTAGGAGTAATCTTGTGATCCTTCGCATTGTTTTAGTGTTTAATACCTTTCTTTCTCCTTTTAAAAATAATTAAATATCGTCTAAAGGTATGAGTACCCGTGTGATCGTCCGCATCATCCTAATGCTTAATACATTTCCTTTTTTTAAAAATAACTAAATAAAGTTTTAAATGTACGAGTGCTTGTGTGACTGCCCGTGTCGTCCTAGTGCTCAATACTTTTTTATTTCTAAAAGGATTAAAATATATTTCTAAAGGTATGAGTACTCGTGTGACTGTCCACGTCGGCCTAGTACTCATTACCTTCTTTTTCACAATCATGCATGCCAAAAAATATAAATCTTCAAAAACTAAAAACAACCATATTTTCAAAAAAACAAACATTCTTTGCTAGAACTGCATGATCATTGATTTTCCATTATGAACGAAGATACGTAGGAGCAAGGTCAATCCTTGTCGGGTGCACTTCCCAAAAATCCAAATCATTTTAAAAAAATCATTCTCAAACCGTTTCCTAGAGAACTACGAAACCTTGATTTCTCATTTTGAATGAGAATACGTAGGAGCAAGGTCAATCCTTGTCGAGCCCAAAAAGCTAAAAAATATACTTTGTTTCTTTAGAGTGTTATTTTTTTGGGATAATTAAACATTTTGAAAACTACACCACCTTCCCATATTTAATTAAGGGTACTACCTTTAGGCAGGTGCGGTAGGGTGTTAACACTAGTAGAAAAATAGCATTTTATGACAGCTTTACTATGACAGATAAAAGTTATCCATCATAATAGAGACATATTATAATGCACTTTAAGGGAAGCAATTGCCCTTAAAGCCGTTTGCACGATAAGTACTGATTCTTTGAGTTTACTATAGGATTTCATAGATTCATATCTACGTATATTATTAGTTCTATTACACTGGAACTTGTGTACATGTTAATTCTTGATTATGCAAAATTGACCTAAAAATAAGTTCTCTATCTAGTTGTACGTAACAATTGTCATCTACTTTTGTGTCTTAGGTAAAATATATAATTTGGGAAGCACCATCCACCATGAGACTATTAAAGATGATATGTTGCGAGTGGTGATTGTAGATATTAAAGATGGTTCTGCTCGTGTTCCTGTGCCTAGTGAGGAGGTTCAAACAGTGGGACAAGTACCAGGGAATTTTGTCATTTGGCGATCCAGATTGGCAAAGCCAATTTTAGTAAGTATTGTTATTCATACTTACCTTAATTACTATGTAGTTCTTGTATTTTAATGCATATATTAGACTTATTTTGTGGTCAAATGTAGGACATTTCTAAGAAGACAAACATTGTTACACCTCCACAACCACAATTGTCTCCTCTACAACTACTTGGTGCAGCGGTAGTGACAATGGGCAATAAAACTATTGAGATAAATATGCCTCCTGAATTGACATGCAAGACTGTTACCACCACTTTATTTGTATGTCATAGGGATATTTGTGAGATTGTCATTGGTAATGATCTTCTTTCTACAACAGTTCTACAAGTTTGGAATTTGTAAGTTCAACCTTGACAAACCATGAAAATACTCTCACATTGCATTCATGTATTGATTCTAACATTATTTGTTCATATTGAAGGTATCTGCACCACCTTAGCATCGAGAGAAAGAATGCTACTATCTATGGATTTCTTGACCCTGTTATCATTCAAAGTGTAGGAAATAAATCAGAGGAGGTGCAAAAATACTTAACAGAGATGTTTGAAAAAGCTAATAAAGAGGTTTATTTAGCACCTTACTTGCATAAGTGAGTACACAAATTTTGAATTCTTGGTAACTAATTTAAAAGTTATTTTTAATTAATATTATTATCACTTGTAGGGGTCATTGGCAATTGCTAGTAATTGTTCCGGATTGTTATCTTGTAGTTCTCTTATGATCCTTTCATAAGAAAGCTAACACATTGTCCATCCAAAAAGTTTTAGAGGTGTAAGTTTTCCTTTCTATTTTGTTTCCTTCCTATATGATTATAATGATATAATGAATGTCTATCTTTTGTAGGTCTTTGGAAGCTCATTCAAGGTTGCGGGGTGATGAATCAATATTTTATATCATTCACTCAGTTTTTCGTGCCGAATTGTGTTGATGAATTGTGCTTAATTCGTGGTTATTGTGTCATTTTCACCATTTGGGCTTAATTAGACAAATAATTCTTATTTTAATTAATTGGAATTATTTGAGCTTAATTATTCCTATTTTTATTTTCAGGGAAAATTTTGGAATTACACTGTGAGACTTTTGGAAGGGCACCAAACAATTGAAGAATTTCTACAAATTCATTTTAGAATTAATTAAACTTTAATTTAGTGGTTTAGAATTTGTAGACCAAATTTTGTTATTTGGGTTAATTTTGGTAGATTAGACTAAAGCCCATTTGTAAAGATAATGACATGGCATCTAGGGTTTCAATTTTTTAGGGTGGACCCCACCATTAGCAAAAATTTTCGAACATAGGGATTCAAAATGGTGGCAGCCGACACACTCCTCTAGTTTTTTTGGGTCTTGAACGTTTTACTTCCTAGGTATGGAATGTATGAATGGTGGTTTTCATGGATGAATGAAAAATTAATGAAAATTGGGCACACTTTTCCCTTCCATTTTGTGCTTACGCGGGAGCATTTTCTTTTTAGTATTTATTGAATGAAGAAAGGTTTAGATGGAATAGTGAGTGGCGTTACTGCAACTTCCCTTTACACACATTAAATTTCTTTTGGATTGATTCAAGCTACTTCCATGTCCAGACTTCCACTGTTTGAAGGGTGACTCAATCTTCTTTTCTTCTAGAAAGGTGCTTCATTTTGTAGAAATGGTTTTATGCTTTAGCTTGAAAAGAAAATGATGCACGTTGATTGAGATATGTGGTCCGCACGGTGATTTTTCCTTTTGGTCTTTGGCAAGCACAATCCATTGCCTTTCTAGTTGACATTTAGTTTTCGCAGCAAGGGATGTGCTAGCCCCTTCTTTTGCTTTCATTGAATGATATGTTAGGTGGATCTTGGGAGGAGCACACGCTGCTTCATCCAACTTTTAGAGAATCTCCTTTTTCCTTGCTTTGGGATGCGTTAATTTCTTAAGAGGGTGGTAAAGTCCAGCATGCTATTTGCCTTTTATTGTACTCATTTTACCTTAGAAGAAAGCGTGAGTGATGCCTTGGAAAATGGAAGTCGTCACACACTCTCCTTGGGTTTTTTTTTCTTTAACGTCTTTGTAGAGCTTTTGGAGGAAGTGGTTTGATTGCTGGCTGGATGGGACGGCTAGTACTTGTTTTTATTTCTTTCAGATTGAAGATGTTAGTTGGCTTGAGATGATGGGACGTTGACAGCCCTAGAAGTAGCAACTTTTTCTCTTATTCATTTGGAGAATGAAGAGGGATTAGGTGGTGATTCATTGACTTGAAGAAGGGGCCCACGATACAATTGAAACTGTGCAGACCATGATCCTTGCAATTGAAATGTGGGAGGAAGTTTCTTTTAATTGTAGAAAATGAAGAAGTGATGGTTTGACTAGATGGGGTGCACCACGTTGACAACAACTTCTTTTCTTTTAGGAGGGCTTGATTCATTTATGTTTGATTGAAGAGAGAAAAAAAAACAAAGGGCTGACGTGCTGGAACCGAGAAGGAGATTACCTTTCCATTTGCTTTTCAATTGGAATGTGGCATTTGTTTTAGGTTTAAACCATTTAGTTGTCCCTATTTTCGGGAGGTTTTCCCATTTTGATCCCTGTCTTATTCGAATAATTGATTGAAATTAGCACTTATAGGGACTCAATTGGGGATTCGAATAAGACGGGGATCAAAATGGGAAAACCTCCCGAACATAGGGACAACTAAATGGTTTAAACCTTTGTTTTATTGAGAGGAAGTAGGTCACGGCTGAAGGATGCACACGGATAGTGGTCGCGGTTGGGAATTTCTTTTTCTTTTTATTTCAAACACACTCATTTCCTATCCTTTGCAGAGGTCTTTAATTTTGAGTTATGATTTTCTTTGTTACATTCTTACATTTAAATTCACAGATTTTCCATTTATGCATTACTTTCTTTACTTCTTGCCACTGCAATTTCTCATTGTCTTAATTTGTGATTATAGTTGTTTAGTTGTTTAGCATGGTTAATCCTAAATTTTATTTTCTTGCATTCATCTTGTGATTTTAATTTTCATCGTTGCATTGTTCAGTTTAATGTTTTCAGTCACTTTAATATTTTCAATTATGTTTGGTTGTATTTAATTTCCAACTTTACTTTAATTCATTCGCATTCACAAACTTTTCAACAACCCCCCTTCGTGTAGACCTAAGACTCGAACCACATTTGGTCCTTGAGAGACGACCTAGGAGTCACATTCCTAGCTATACTACATTTCTCATATGCAATGAAATTTGCATGAGGTGTGACACCCATCACGGGGCATTCCATCTGTATCTAGGAAGAAGATGCAAATAGTGACACCTAATGTAAGAGAAGTTGACCTTCATTCTGTATTTTATGATTTTGCTATTTTTATGAGGAATTGGCTTGTTGGTTTACCAAAATTGATCAAAGGTACATGGTACAAAGGCTATAGCTAGAGTATAATATGATCTTCTGTGTCCTTAGTTTGAATGAGTTTTGATTATTTGTGTTTAATTTGCAGTGTTGACGTCAATTAGGCAACTATGAGTGTGAGTATTACGTAATGAAGCATATGCACACCATTATTTGTACAAACATTACTAATTCATGGAATAAGGTATTAAAAAACTAACTAAATACTTATCTAACTATTCATTACAAAATTTTTCTAACTTAATTATTTTATTTGTAGATCTTTAATGATTCATCTCCAATGGAAGCTCCAGACATTGAAGACATTAGAACTAAATGGCTTCTTTTATTTTAAGTGTTAGTAAATTGTAGAAACTTGACTACAATGTAGTGTAGATTGATGTTATATTTGGATTTAATATATGGTTTTATTTACAAATTATGTATTAAATACTATTACACAATTTAATGTTTGAAATGGATTTCATTATGTTAGTTTAATTGAATATGTTCATTTCATGTTATATTGATTATAAATTGATTGATGAGATTATAATACAGGAAATTAATTGAAAATTGAATGAATATTTCAAATGTAATAATGATTTTTTTTTTGTGAAACAAGTTTTTATGATAGGTGAACAATGTATGTAATGAAAGATTATGTTTGAAAAGTACATATTATGATAGGTGAACAATTACTTGTCATAATATGTTCTATATATTATGATAGGTGAAAGAATCATAGTCATAGAATGCTACTTATTATGATGGATAAATTCGCTATATTATGACTCATAAGTGAAAATCTGTCATAATAAACTAGACCTATTATGATAGGTGACAGAAAGTCCGCCATAATACATTGAACCTATTATGATGGACTTTTGTGTCCGTCATAAAATGCGCAGGACCTATTATGATGCCTAGAACTATGATGCCAAGTTATCCGTCATAATAGGTCATTTTTACCCGTCATAAAATGCTATTTTTCTACTAGTGTACACCTACGTGTAACCGAATCCTGAACCTAGAATCCATTTTTTGCAAACCATGTCTTCTTTATGGTTTTTCTGTAGTTTTCCATAATAAACTATGGTGACGACTCCAAAATCTTCTTTTTTTCAAACCATTCTTTTTTTGTTAGTCGTCCCGTTGCGATTCTGATTGCCACAAATTCAAAAACAAGTGTCGTCCTTCCGTACTCTATCATACAAGACCTATTCACCAGAACAAAACACATGTTCACCAAAATAGGATAGTTCAAGTAGTCTTCCAATGCAGCTTTAGACCTATCTCCCCTGCTCCTTAAGGACTTATGAGTAAAAACTTTGTTTCTACTTACAATTAGCATTATACTCAACACCAACCGGAAACCTATGAATGATACATTCATCCCTCTCTACCCCCTCGAAAGAGAAACAGGCACCACTCGAACCTCATCTCTTCTACTGCCTCTTATAGACAAAGAGAACCACCTCCAAATTTACGAAGTACGACAAGGAGACATAACAACCACAAATAATCGCATACATCCAAATAGCTCAGCACACCGACCTATACATGGTAAACAACTCGAAAACCATACATAGCACATCGACCAACTTCCACAAGACTTAGAACACACAACAAGCAACTCGACCTTACACACACAAGCTCGGCCACCACGAGAAATAACTCAGCAACCTCCACCTGAAAGACCTAAGAAAAATATAGAACTTGGAAATAATATTATAATAAGACTTAAGGATGTTTTAATGGAATTCGTATGTTTATAAAAGGCATTGTGTAGCTGATAACGGTTGAAAAACCGTTATTTTTATACTTAATATTCACATCAAACACACCCTTTATGACTTAGAAACTAGCCTGAAATCATTCATTTTGCTGAAGTTAGAGAATAAGAGAGTCAAAGGTGGTTTTCTTGGTTTAATGCTTGGTTTTCCTTAATTTGGCAGGAATAAACATGAATTGGATGAAGGAATTTGAAGTAGCAAGGAGCTGAACTCAGAAGAAGTGGAAGAAAGGCTCAAAAGAAGAATCGCAGCCACCGCTCACCGCTGGTCCTGAGGATGAATCCATCGGACGACGATTAAGCGCCAACGCTGAGGAGAAAGTCCAAGTGCCAAAGTCAGCGCTGAGCGGCAATTTCACCGCTGAGCACTAGCCTCTTCAGAGAGTTCACTGCCAGGCGCCTAACGTCAATACTGAGTGATGAGTCAATATTTTATTAATTTCACTTAGTTTATTGTGCTAGAATTAATCAGGGAATTGTGCTTAATTGTCCGGTATTTTCCCATTTTTCCTAATTATGCTTAATTTGACCGGAAATTCTAATTTTAATTAATTTGAATTTTCTGAGCTAATTATTTGCATTATTATTTTCTGGGAAAATTTTGGAAACACAATTTGGGACATTTGGAGGACACCAAATAAATTCAAGACTCTCAAATTTAGACATTTTAAATTTTAGTTGTATTGTAATTTAATTGTTAAAACTTTTAGACAAACTTTTTACATCTTGGGTCAATTTTGGAAAAATGTTGTTGGGCCCAATTTTATTAGTCACTTGACACTTGGCAACCCTAGGTTTGGGTGGACCCCACCCTAAATTTTGAGGGACACTTGGTCATAGAAAGTGAGGCAGCCGTCATATTTTGGGGAGGAGAGACCATTCACTCTGGGCATCTTGTAGGGGTGTGCAGCCAGGCACTCATTCTCTGCTCTTGGCACCTTTTCTTTGAACATTTGGAAGGCATAGGCTGCTGCAACGTCTTTTGGGGGGATTGGAACGTGTTTTGGTAGATAGCTTTTCTTTAGAACCATGTTGATGTTGTTGGATTTTGGTTGATGGAGAAACAAGCTCATCACACATTATATTTTGATTGGAAGATAGCACACAGACATTTCATTTTTATTGAAGAAAGGGCTGCAGCTGCCGAGACATTGCATTCTGCTAGAGAGAATTGGAACGTGGTTTTGTGGGAGCTCACAGTTTATGGGTTTAGTGACAGCCGGCCCCTTTCTCAATTTTTTTTTATCTTTGTTTTGGCTTTGAATATTTTGGGTGGGGACATGTTCTCAATTATTGGCATTGGTTGAATGATAAAAACACTTTTCCATTTCTTTAAGTTGGTAGCAAACGCTAGAAGATGTGGTGTACAGTGACACCTTTAGATGCATTTTGGAAAGCTCAATTTATTTCCTTTCGTAAGTGGCCATTTCGTTTTTGCTGCAATGCTAGCATTTCTTTTGTTTTCTTGAATTGAAAAGTAAATTAGGTGATAGGATGGGACATGCCAATAGCTAGGCAACCGTAGGTGTAGTAAGTTATTTTCTTTATTTTTTAGAATGAAGAGGTAGTAGGTGGAAGTAGGTGTGACTATTTTACGGTGACTATTTTGAAAAAAAAAATTGGATGAATTGTCTTTGGTTTTGGAAATTGTTGAAAGCACATTGATTTCTTTTGGAACAAATAAGCACTCTTGGCTGGAAGCACTTTAGCTCCATTTTTGGGATTTTTAATTGGAGAAATACATTGCCTTGGAGAAGTGGGGGTTGCACGTTAATAGCTTGGTGGAGAGAAGAATTTCATTTTGTTTCCTTGGGAGGTCACGGCCAAGAGGGTTCTTTAGGCCATTTTGCAAATTTAATTTCATTTAGTAGATGCCATAGGTCTTGTTACTTGCTAAAAGTAATTTGTGTTGTTTATTTCTTTTTCTTTAATTTAATTTCACAAAGTTTGTTGAGTTGGGTTTTATGTTTTTAATTTAGTGATGCATATTAACAATTTTAATTGTGCTAGATATTTGTGTTATAGTGTTATGCGTTTAATATTTTCTTTTACTTTATGTTTTCTATTTTTAGTTGTGATAATTTAGTCATGATGTTAGCTATCATATCCAACCGTTTTAATACTGTTAGTTAGGTTTAATTTGCGTGTTTTAATTTAGTCTAATTGCATTTACAAACTTTTTACAAACCCCCCCACTTCGTGTTAGACCTAAAACTCGAACCACATTTGGTCCTTGAGAGACGACCTAGGAGTCACTTCCTAGGTATACTGTATTTCTCATATGCAATCGAATTTGTATGGGCCGCGACAACCCATCAAATTTTGGCGCCCTTGCCGGGGACCAACGGTTCGGTTTTAGGTCTTTATTGTGTTAGTATGTGTTGTGTCTTGTCTTGTGTTGTGAGTGTGATGTTCTGTTTTGTGTGTTCGTTTTTGTATGTGTTTTGTTATCATGTGTGTTGCATTTAGATAAGCTTTAGTTGCATATTTTCATTGCATTCTTCTTACCCCCAATTCTACATGTCTACCTATTTTGGTTGTGTGAGTAATGCTTATTCTGCCTATGATTATGATTCTCCTTCTGCATCTGACTCTGATATTGCTTCTCATGCATATTCTGCTGGTTTTTGTGTTGAGAACAATAGGACTCATCCTCCCATTCCTGAGAGTGTTCTTTGGGAGTCAGTTTCACATAGTGAGGATGATGTTCATTGCGTTCTCACATCTGGACTGATAGATTTGCTGTCTAGGTTTTATGGTTCTGTAGGTGAATGCCCACATAGACATTTGGAGAGATTCCAACACATTTGCTCTAAAATGAAACCTCCATATGTTCTAGATGATCGCATTTACTTCAAGGCATTCCTGCATTCAGTAGAACAAGCGGCATGGGAATGACTTTATTATCTTCCTCCAGAATTCAAGGCCAATTGGGAAGATCTTAAGCATCGGTTTTTGGAAAGATTCCGCCCTACTCAGCATCATTTTGATTCACATAGCAACGATTCTGGGTGGAATGATCCTAACCTGGGATGGTATGGTACTTCACAACTTCAATATCAAGAACCATCATTCCAGAGTGCTTGTATGCCTCCCCCTGTCCAGGAACCACAACAGTTGCAGTTTCATGAGCCTGCTCAAGCAACTCCTCGTCTTTCCACTACTTCTGAGCCTACATTGAAGGAGTTATTGGAGCATATGACTATTCTGAACATTCAGTTCCGGCGAGAGAACATGGAGTTTCAGTAGGAGACCAGTGCTTCCATTCAGAGTTTGACTGATTAGACGGGGCAGATGGCCACTCAACTCACTGAGGAACAGTCTTATGTTTCAGAGGAAGCACTATTTCAGACTGTTCAACTTCCAGATGATGTTGGTGCCATCCACATAGGAGATGGGGAGCAGAGTCATGATCTTACTACTGTGCCATCTACTTTCCCACACTCCTATGTCCCCACTCTTGCACTTGAGGATACTGCTGAAGATCTTGAGGACCAGGCAGATATGAGCAACACCTTCGAGATAGGTAGACCACTTTCATCTTCCACCACTTTAACCATATCTTGGGAAGTGGAGGTAAGCATACCTAAGATTGATTTTGTTGTTGATGATCATTTTGTTGATAGGTATGTTATTGATGATTGTATTGTTGATGAGCATGATTTTCATTCCCCCTCTTTGCATGATGAGAACCACTTTGTGTTATCACCTCTGAATGTTTGTTCTCCATGCACTGAACATGAATCTGAAACTGTGATTGATATTGTTTCTAATTCTGAAATTGATTCATGTTCTAAGGGTATATTTAGGGTTCAGCCTGTTACACTGGGATTGGGTGTTATACCTTTGCATGTTATTTCTGTGGAGCCACATTGTACTAACCATGTTAAAGGAGGTACACATGAATTTGACCAACATACACCCACGGTGGAAGATAAGGGTGCAAGCATACGCAAAAGCTTCAAGATCAATGGGCACCAGCTGAACCCACTCATCAACAATCACTTCTTCTTGGATCCAGCTGTGGAGGACATCTCCCTGCTTGGAGAAATTTGGAGACTGAAGCAATTCCTCTTCAACACTTCCTTGCTGAATTCTATGGTGGAAGACCTATCCCTGAAAGTCCAAAATTGGCAACTACCACCATGATCAGGGGAGTTTCCTTTTCCCTTCTCCTCCCTTCCCGCTTTTATTGCACTTGTCCACGATCTATAGACTGTTCTGATTTCTGATTTGATGATTGTGACACATTGAAGACACTGTGTAGTTTAAGTGTGGTCTATTGGGGGAGATTCTGATTTTTCTTTGATTAGTTTATGTTTTTTGTGTTAAATTTTTTGGTTTTTAGGTAGTTTTTGTTGTGTCTTGTGTACAGTTTTGCATGTTTCTCTTGATTTCTGGACTTTGTTTAGGTTGCAGACTTCTCTTTCACTTCATTGATACTCTGATTTGTTTGAAATCCTTGTTTTTCTCTGCTTGGAATATGATTACGATGTTTGAGAAAGTTGATTTGATTGTGACAGAAATTACCCTGTGTGAGAATTGAGCCACTTCATATTCTTTCTTGTGTGTGATGTCTCTTGATCGCTTGCACATATGCCTTGGCTTGACTCTTTTTGATGATTCTTGATTGATATGCATGTTTAGAAGTGATAAAGGCAACTATGTTGTTGAGCCTCTCTAGCTAAATGAGCCTACCCTGTTTTGATCCATTGATGACCCCTTTTGAGCCTATGCTTTCCCCATTTCTTTGTTTTGAAGCTTATACACTAGCCCTAAGTGAAAAACCATGTTTACCTTAACCTTAGGGAATTTTGGAGCTTTGGAATTATTTTGGGAATAAGTGTGGTCTCCTGGGAGATTCAGATGAATTGGCTAGTTGGTTCCTCTTCTTGTTTTGTTTTTGTAATTATGTTGTGTATCTTGTCTCTTACAGTTGTGTTTTGAAAAGAAGAAGAAAAGAGAGGCATGATGAAAAAAAATGAAAAAAAATATAGAAAAATAAAAAAATTTGTGTGAATAAAGGAGTCAAGAAGAGGATTGAATTAGAGGTTTTGGGTGTTATTTGACTGTGTTTTAACTTGTTCCCCCATTGCTCCTCTATTCCTTTTGGTTTATAGCTTCTCATCCATATTTATCCTCCCTTGTCCTTGGCCCCATTACAACCATGAAAAGACCTTTTGATTTGAACATGCATATGTTTTGAGTGTTGATATTAGAGGTTTGCCAAGTCTTTTTGTTCTTTGCTTTCTTGAGTGCATCTAGTTGACATTGTTTACCTTAGACACTTGAGAGAAACACTGATAGTGTGCAACTGTGAGGTTCTGTTGCTTTTGATTCACCTCTTGAACTGATTGATTATTTTGCCATGCTTAGAATTGCTTGGATGATTTATCTGATTATCTGTTTTCTCTGATTCTGTGTGGATACTGTCTACTACTTTTGCTTGTCCAAATTTCTTGAGGACTGTAATTCTGTTTGTTTCTATCCCTGTTAGTCTTTGTTGTCTGTCTGCTGAGTCCGTGTCAATTCCCTAATGTCCGTTGAACTATTCCCTGTTTTGCGTCTTGATTTTGCCCAGGAGTGCAAAAGACTAAGTGTGGTCTATTTGATGAGTCGATATTTTATTGATTACACTTAGTTTATTGTGCTAGAATTAATCAGGGAATTGTGCTTAATTGTCCGGTATTTTCCCGTTTTTCCTAATTATGCTTAATTTGAGTAGAAATTCTAATTTTAATTAATTTGAATTTCTTGAGCTAATTATTTGCATTATTATTTTCAGGGAAAATTTTGGAAACACAATTTGGGACATTTGGAGGACACCAAATAAATTCAAGACTCTCAAATTTAGACATTTTAAATTTTAGTTGTATTGTAATTTAATTGTTAAAACTTTTTAGACAAACTTTTTGCATCTTGGGCCAATTTTGGAAAAATGTTGTTGGGCCCAATTTTATTAGTCACTTGACACTTGGCAACCCTAGGGTTGGGTGGACCCCAGCCTAAATTTTGAGGGACACTTGGTCCTAAAAAGTGAGGCAGCCGTCATATTTTTGGGAGGAGAGACCATTCACTCTAGGCATCTTGTAGGGGTGTGCAGCCGAGGCACTCATTCTCTGCTCTTGGCACCTTTTCTTTGAACATTTGGAAGGCATAGGCTGCTGCAACGTTTTTGGGGGGATTGGAACGTGTTTTGGTAGATAGGTTTTGTTTAGAACCATGTTGATGCTGTTGGATGTTGGTTGATGGAGAAACAAGCTCATCACACATTATATTTTGATTGGAAGATAGCACACAGACATTTCATTTTTATTGAAGAAAGGGTTGTAGCTGCCGAGACATTGCATTCTGCTAAAGAGAATTGGAACGTGGTTTTGTGGGAGCTCACGGTTTATGGGTTGAAGTGATAGCCGACCCCCTTCTCAATTTTTTTTTATCTTTGTTTTGGCTTTGAATATTTTGGGTGGGGACATGTTCTCAATTATTGGCATTGGTTGAATGATAAAAACATTTTTCCATTTCTTTAAGTTGGTAGCAAACGCTAGAAGATGTGGTGTACAGTGACACCTTTAGATGCATTTTGGAAAGCTCAATTTATTTCCTTTCCTAAGTGGCCATTTCGTGTTTGCTGCAATGCTAGCATTTCTTTTGTTTTCTTGAATTGAAAAGTAAATTAGGTGATAGGATGGGAGATGCCAATAGCTAGGCAACCGTAGGTGTAGTAAGTTATTTTCTTTATTTTTTAGAATGAAGACGTAGTAGGTGGAAGTAGGTGTGACTATTTTACGGTGACTATTTTGAAAAAAAAAATTGGATGAATTGTCTTTGGTTTTGGAAATTGTTGAAAGCACATTGATTTCTTTTGGAACAAATGAGCACTCTTGGCTGGAAACACTTTAGCTCCATTTTTGGGATTTTTAATTGGAGAAATACATTGCCTTGGAGAAGTGGGGGCTGCACGTTAATAGCTTGGTGGAGAGAAGAATTTCATTTTGTTTCCTTGGGAGGTCACGGTCAAGAGGGTTCTTTATGCCATTTTGCAAATTTAATTTCATTTAGTAGATGCCATAGGTCTTGTTACTTGCTAAAAGTAATTTATGTTGTTTATTTCTTTTGCTTTAATTTAATTTCACAAAGTTTGTTGAGTTGGGTTTTATGTTTTTAATTTAGTGATGCATATTAACAATTTTAATTGTGCTAGATATTTGTGTTATAGTGTTAGGCGTTTAATATTTTCTTTTACTTTATGTTTTCTATTTTTAGTTGTGATAATTTAGTCATGATGTTAGCTATCATATCCAACCGTTTTAATACTGTTAGTTAGGTTTAATTTGCGTGTTTTAATTTAGTCTAATTGCATTCACAAACTTTTTACAAACCCCCCCCCCACTTCGTGTTAGACCTAAGACTCGAACCACATTTGGTCCTTGAGAGACGACCTAGGAGTCACTTCCTAGCTATACTGCATTTCTCATATGCAATCAAATTCGTATGGGCCGCGACAACCCATCACTGAGCGACATCTATGAGTACCGCATCTACCGCTGAGAGGTAATCCAGCGCTGAGCGCCATTCTTTTGGACCTGTGCCAGTTTCTGCTGATTTTTATAAACTGTATATTGATTTTCCCGACCTAGAGAGGGTATCTTTTGGTAGAAAGAGACACGAAACCACTCTTTTCACCCCTCAGAGGCGAATTTTGGATGCGGAAGCTCTAAAATACAAATTCTAGGGTTTTATCTTTCCTTCTTTTTATTGTTTTCGTCTAGTTTCACCATGTCTATGGTGAACTAAACCTCCATTGTTGTCAGAGAAACAATGTAATCCTTTGAAACTCTCATGTATTGAATTGATTATTATAATATATGTTTTACTTCATTAATTGTTAAGGTTTTTTCTCTATACTCTATGCATGCTTTGTTTAACTCATTCAATTGCATGATCATTGATTTTGTCGATATGGACACATACGGAGAAATCTAGACATGTGGAAATTCTCCCAGGAGCAATATTACCTAGACATAGGGATATGAGGACCGATTGCCTTTAAGCTTCTATGAAAATGTAATGCATGATCAATTGCTAGGGAGACAAGACATTGTAAACTAGTAATTAAGCCTAGTAATTAGGAGTAGACTTTCTTCACCGAGACATCGAGTTTAGCGTAAATTAGAAAGTGGCATTGACATTAATGAAGGAGTTGAATTCGTAAATACATGAGAGTGCATAGGATAAAGTCATAAACCCCAACAACATAATTCATCCATATATCATTCACCTGCATATTTTCTTGGTCAATTGATCAATCTTTGCATGAATGTTTATTTTTTGTTTTGCATTCTAAACACCAAATTTTCGTTCTCAAGTCTTAGATAATCAATAAATCACATGACTGTCTAGGCCAATGAGTCTCTAGGGAAAATGATACTCGGTCGTACCGTTTATATTACTTGATACGATTCAGTACACTTGCTGGAGTCTTAACAGTAGCCAGTCGATGAAGGTTCTTTGATGGGTTAAGTGGTCATGTGTTTGAGTCTTGCCTAGAGCATAAATTTTGTGTTATTTATCTATTTTATTTTAACAACTGCAACACATGTTATTGTATGTTTATTATATTTATGGTGTGTTATACTTAATCATATGTGTTAACTTGTTAGTGAAGATGATTATTTAGGATGGAATGGATGAGTTCAAATCCTAGGAGGGAGCATTAGGAGAATGATTTTATTATTTTTTTAAAGGGTTTTAATGTTTTTTTCTTATATATTTTTAAGTTTAGAAAATTAAAAACATTGCACCTAGGCCACGTAAGTAAAATAAACTGAAATTAAGTTAGTGGGCAATCATAAAAGATTAAAAAGTGGAAACAGAACCCTTATCTACTTTAAAATCTAAAAAAAAAAAATTGTTTGTGTTAGAATAGGGAATAATAGTAGATGGTTTTCAAAGATTAAAACAGAAAGGAAAAGGGGGATTAAGGGTACATGAGTGGTGAGCGTGAGAGGGTTCTGAGGGAGTGAATATAATACATGGTAAGGGATACACAACTGGTTTTAATCACCAAAAAGGAGGGTGTGGGTAGATGTGACAAGCTTGAGGGGAAATAAGAGTGCAATAGGAAATTTGTAGAAGGGAAAACGCAATTGCTAGACAGTACAAATGTGATACTAAAATAGGGTTTGGTTAACTATGATATTTTGTGTAGACAAAACACTAGAATTAGACAAGGTGTGGGGAAGTTGACCTAGTCTTTGTTTTCTATTGAAAGAGAACATGTCTTCTGTTTTTTTTTTTCTGTGAAATTTGGTACATAAGTATGTGAATGATTCTGTATTGAGGTATTAGATATATGGTTGTTGTCAATTCTTTGTATGTTTTTTTGCCTAACATACATTTAATTAAGGATATGGTATCTATTGGATCTAATTTTTGTTTTGGATGATAAATGAACATGCACTGCTTGTGAATTATGGGTTTAGACCTTAGTTCTTATTTTTGAATCATGAGTACAGGGGATGAACAATCAGGTCAGTACGATTCCTCTATTCTGATAGACTCCAAATTGTATTTATGTGTATTAGAAGTTGTATTAGTGTGTTTGGTTTGTGTTTTAACTCTTCTTGGTTCGGGATATGTTAAAAGGGGCTGGTTTGGGGTGGTTTTGTATATATATTGGCATGTCAAATTATAAGGAATATATAATGGTAAGACCAAGTATTGTTTTCCAAGAGACTCGTGTCACTAAACAAACGTATAATCACTTAACTAATTAAGACTAAAGAACGATTCCATTGAATGAAATTGAATTGCAGTAAAAGTAAACATAAAAACTTGAATGTAAATTGATCTTTTGAGGCTAAAACAAGGATGAATGAATGATATTGAGATGATATGAGATAATGATGTTGTTGGGGTTAGATTTCACCTATTTCACTTTCATGCATATTCGAACTCATCTTCTTCATTGGAATGTTAATGTCACTTACGAAATTACTTAGAACCCAATCCCTTGGCATAAAAATCCTAGCCTTGATTATTAGACCTCAATCCCTTGAATCCCTAATAACAAATTTCTCATTAAGAAAAGAAGCTTAAGACAACTAAACGTCCTATCTCTATCCCTAGATAATATTCCCTTTAGGTGAAATTCTCCAGATCGTGGTTCCTAGGAATTTCCCAATAAAACAAATAAATCCAATCATCAACCTATGAATGACCAAAATATAACATGCATTAAGAGTAGGAGAAAATCAATAACATTCAATGAAAGAAGCATAAGAGATTTAAAACATGTTAAAATACATGAAATTCAGAGGTTACATCTTTACCCAAAAACAAATGAGTTCAGCTCTCCATTGTCACGGAGAACTTTGGCTTACAATGAAAGAATGAAAATGAGATGGAAACCCTAGAAAGAGAAAAGTAAAGATCTCGCATCCCAATCTTCCTCCAAAGGGTCGAAAATAGGGTTTCTATGCTTCAGTCGTCAAAAGATATCCACCCTAATGCGTAAAAGCCTCTAAATATATCAAAAGTACCACACAGCCCCACATCGCCAGCGCTCAGTGCCCTAGGTTGGGCAACCAGGCGAGCCTGCGTGAAGAGTGGTGCTCAACGCTCCCTGAATGAGCAACCAGGTGTGTTGTGGTTGTTAGCATAAGGCTAAACAGAAGAAATTTTGATGATGTCTCAAAGTCAAGTCTCAAGTGCTCTTATTGCAGGAAGATCTTCATGAGACTTGTTTTTATATTAAAGCTTTTTAATTTAGTAGATTGATGTATAGGATGTGGTTTATCTTTGATTCCATGTATTGCTTGCCTTCTGTTGCGTTAAAATTAATATTTAAATCAGAAAACCTCATTTTTATACTCAAGATAACTGATTATTAAATTATAATAATCAATTATCAATAATTCATTATAACTTGCCATAATTGATTATCATGAGCAATTATGAGAATTTTTAAGCAAGTTTTTTACCGTTGTATATTCATTAAATGCATAATCAATTACCATAAGTGAAAAATTGATTATCACAATTAATTAGTTGACAACGGATTTTTGGAGGTATCCTTGAGTGAGATCTCTATAAATTACATTGGGACTCTCATTCTAAAATACGGAAAATACGAAATATAGTGTATTTTTCTAAGTGTTCTGGGGTTTGTTGAAGCCCTATGTTGTGGCTTTGAGAACTTCGCGTGTTGGCATAGAGCGAGAACTTTAACAGGTGGTGTGATTGAGTGTTGTTGCTGTTGGCATAGAGCGAGAACTTTCACAGGTGGTGTGATTGAGTGTTGTTGCTCTTGGCATAGAGCGAGAACTTTCACAGGGAGTGTGATTGACTGTTGTTGTTGTTGCTGAGTTGAAAGCCTATCATCCTTCGTGAAGCATTCGGAGGAGGTGTTCATCCTTTGTGAAGATTCAGAGGAGGTGTTCATGCCTTGTGGGTTACAGGGGAAGTGAGTTTCATCTCTTGGGGTAACAAGAGAGGTGTTCTAACCTTAAACTGTTTTATTTTCTTTGTGATTGTAACATTTTGTTGGTTTGTGCTAGTGAAGCGTTAATTCTCGGTTGAGATTAACTATTGGATGTAGGATCTCTATGATCTGAACCAGTATAAAAATTACCTGTGCATTTTTTTCTCAACTTTACTCTTTTATTTATATTTATTATCTGCGTAGTAAGATAAATTGAGTAGAAATTAAAAGGCACACATTTGAATTAAAAACCCTCTTGGTTTGTTATTCCACGCTAACAATTCCGCTGCAGCCATTCTGACAATTGGTATCAGAGCTTGCTTTGATAGTAATTCAAAATGACAGGGCAACATCAAACCTTTGCTGAGGGTGCCTCTATCAATAGACCTCCATTGTTTAATGGAGAAAACTATGCTTTTTGGAAAGTGAGAATGCAAATTTTCATGGAATCTATTGATAGTGAGATTTGGGAAACTATCACAAATGGTCCTTTGCTTCCTATTGTGGTTATTAACAATTTGCAGGAATCCAAACCGCGAGAAAAATGGAATGCTGATGATAGAAGAAGATCCCAACAAGATGTAAGGGCTCGTAACATAATATCATCTGCTTTAACTGTTGATGACTTTTACAGGATCTCAACCTGTAAGACTGCTCAAGAGATGTGGGAGACACTAAGAGTCACCCATGAAGGAACTGATGATGTTAGGAGAGCTAGAAGAAATACTCTAATCCAAGAGTATGAGATGTTCCGCATGAAGCAAGGAGAAACTATTGTAGATGTTCAAAAGCGCTTCACGCATATAGTGAATCATCTCATCAGGTTAGGTAAGTCCTTTGATAATGATGAATTAAATATAAAAATTCTTAAATCTTTAGACAGGACTTGGTAACCAAAGGTGACTGCCATCAGTGATTCACAACACCTCAACACCATGTCAATGGTTGCATTGTTTGGTAAGTTGAGAGAACATGAACTAGATCTCGGGAGATTGAATGAGGATGAAGAAAAAGCAAAAAAAAAACTTTAGCATTCAAATCTGAGATTGACAAGGGCAAAAATCTTAAAGAAGAAGATGCTCTGAAGAAGATGAAGAAAATATGAGTCTCTTCATTAAAAATTTCAACAAGTTCATGAAGTCCAAAGGAAAAAGAAGATTTAATGACAGGAAAAAGGAGATCAAAGAATCATCATCAAATTATCGTTGCTATGATTGTGGTGAGAAAGGACACATGAAGGCAGATTGTCCAAATCCAAAGAAGGATGAAGAAAGAGGTCAAAAGAAGTTCTTCAAGAAAAAGAAGGCATATATTGCTTGGGAGGAAGACAATGATTCTACAACAAGCTCAAGTGACTTTGATGAACAAGCCAACATATGTCTGATGGCTGATGATGACATCTCTCAAAGTCAAGTAAGTATCTCTAGTGATTCTGAAAATTCAGATTATAGTGAAAGTGAATTACTTGATACGTATAAAGAATTATTATGTAAATTAGAGAAATTAAATAATGCTCATAGAAAATTAAAGAAGGATTTTAAAGAATTAAAATTAAATCATGAAAAAATTCTTGAAGAAAATAAGGATTTGAAAAATAAAATTTTATATTATGAAAAAGGTAAATATACCAAAATGAAGAATGTGCTTCTTGTTTAAAGAAAAAGATACCTCTTGATAAGACAACCAACACTGAATGTAGCAAAAATTTAAAAATGAAAAAGGTTGTTAATGATGTTCCTAAAAATAATTACTATGATTATAATTATGGTAATAAAATTGAAAATGTTCCTAAAAATAATTATAATGATTATAATTATAAAATCAAATATTTTCCAAAATATAATCAAAATTATTATGATTATAATTATAGGAACCCAAATGTTGTTACTTGCTTTTATTGTATGAAAAAGGGTCATGCTTCAAATAAATGTAAAATTAAGCATTTTAGTGTTCCAAGTGGGAGATATATTTGGATTGTAAAATGATCTCAATTATTTTCCCCAAAAGACAAGGTTTAACTTTTAATAATTTTTTTTAAATGTTAATTTTTTTTAAAAAAAATTTAAAAAAAAAAATTATTCCAAGCATGTTGTCTTTGATAAAATTGTGAACCTTGAGGCAAAACCTCTTGAGTCAAATGAATCTAATGCAGGTAATTTTGAAGATTTGACAAAGACAACAAATGAAGAGAAGAATGATGACAATCCTCAAGATGAAGATCTCAACAAAATATCTCAATGAAATTGGAGTCATATCTAAAGGGGTAAACATTAGAAGAGATATAGGAATTTTAGAAATCTCTTAGGATTGTATTTTGATCCATTTTGTACATTTTTGTGCATTTTTGAAAAATCAACCATACTTTTTTTATTCTTTAAAATTCCTATCTAGTATGATTCAATGTATGTTTAAAAAAAATGATTTTTCAATAGTTCTTTATCCCAAAATTACATCTTTTAAATCTCTTATTATGTATGTTTGAATGTATCTTTAAATTAGAAATATATTTTATGCATACATACTTTTATTAAGGGGGGGTATTATCTTAGGGGGAGAATTTTTTTTTGCCCTTTTTAATAATGATCAAAAAGGGGGAGAAATATGTTTAAAGGCTTAATTATATTTATCTTTTGTCTATTAATCCCTCTTCTTTAAGTTATGTATGAGTTACAAATCAATACAGGTTACAAAAAGCTTTAAATCAAAATATTTTTTATCATCATCAAAAAGGGGGAGATTGTTAGCATAAGGCTAAAGAGAAGAAATTTTGATGATGTCTCAAAGTCAAGTCTCAAGTGCTCTTATTGCAGGAAGATCTTCATGAAGACTTGTTTTTATATTAAAGCTTTTTTAATTTAGTAGATTGATGTATAGGATGTAGTTTATCTTTGATTCCATGTATTGCTTGCCTTATGTTGCGTTAAAATTAATTTTTAAATCAGAAAACCTCATTTTATACGTAAGATAATTGATTATTAAATTATAATAATCAATTATCAATAATTAATTATGACTTGCCATAATTGATTATCATGAGCAATTATGAGAATTTTTAAGCAAGTTTTTTACCGTTATGTATTCATTAAATGCATAATCAATTACCATAAGTGGAAAATTGATTATCACAATTAATTAGTTGACAACGGAGTTTTGGAGGTATCCTTGAGTGAGATCTCTATAAATTACATTGGGACTCTCATTCTAAAATACGAAAAATACGAAATATAGTGTATTTTTCTAAGTGTTCTCGGGTTTGCTGAACCCCTGTGTTGTGGCTTTGAGAGTTTGGATTGTTGGCATAGAGCGAGAACTTTAACAGGTGGTGTGATTGAGTGCTGTTGCTGTTGGCATAGAGCGAGAACTTTCACAGGTGGTGTGATTGAGTGTTGTTGCTCTTGGCATAGAGCGAGAACTTTCATAGGGAGTGTGATTGACTGTTGTTGTTGTTGCTGAGTTGAAAGCCTATCATCCTTCGTGAAGCATTTGGAGGAGGTGTTCATCCTTTGTGAAGATTCAGAGGAGGTGTTCATCCCTTGTGGGTTACAGGGGAAGTGAGTTTCATCTCTTGGGGTAACAAGAGAGGTGTTCTAACCTTAAACTGTTTTATTGTCTTTGTGATTGTAACAGTTTGTTGGTTTGTGCTAGTGAAGCGTTAATTCTCGGTTGAGATTAACAACTGGATGTAGGATCTCTATGATCTGAACCAGTATAAAAATTACCTATGCATTTTTCTCTCAACCTTACTCTTTTATTTATATTTACTATCTGCGTAGTAAGATAAATTGAGTAGAAATTAAAAGGCACACGTCTGAGTTTAAAACCCTCTTGGTTTGTTATTCCACGCTAACAATTCCGCTGAAGCCATTCTAACAGTGGTATTACTGGCGCTCAACGCCCCAAAGAAGGAAACCAGGTGTGGATGCATGGCCTCCACCGCTGAGCGCCCCAGAAGAGGGCAAACAGGCGTCCATGCACGACCACCAATGCTGAGGGCCCCTGAAAAGGGCAACCAAGCGCGGTTGCGTGGCAAGCAGCGCCCAAGGCCCCAAAAAAGGGAAATCAGGCATCCTTGAGCCTTCTATAGCCTTCTATTATGGTGCTTTTGCTCTCCTTCTTGGGTTCCAACTCCTTGAGACTTTGATCCTCTTCCAAAACATACCAATATCCTACAAAATTGAGGGAAATAGTGATAAAAATCATTAAGTATAACCTCGACTAACTTATTCACAAAATTAAACTAAAAACAAGAGTTTAAGCAAGCTTCAAGGTCAATGAGAGTTGATTTAGTATCAAATCTACATCACAGATAACGGTAAAATCAACAATTAGCAGCTCACCACCTTTCTAGATACTTATTTTTTTCAAGTGCTACAATTGTTATATGTAACACTGGTTGTTAAATGTACATAGATCTTCTCTCAATCTAAATTAAAAAATTAATCATCAATTAATTTTTTTATCACTATTAAAATACAAGGTACAAATGTTAGAAAAGATTACTAAGAAACTAGTGAGAACAAGCGTATCCACTTCTATTTTGTGATAATAAAAAAATAAAAATTCTAATTATTATTAAAATAAAAGTGTCAAACTTATAAAAAATATATTTTAAAAAAATTATAAAAATTAATGGATAAAATTGAAACTACAGGAAAACATTAGGCGGTGAATAATGTTTTTCTATCTTTTCGCAAATGGTGTCTGATGAGTGTTTGAGAGATTAACCAACAAGAATACTCTCAGACGATGATGTTTCAGAAGACTTTAAAGATTTTAACAAAAGATGAATGATGAGATACAACTTTTCAAATCTTTATGCAAAGCAACTCCTAATAATTTGTAAAGAAAGCATGTATGTGTTTAAAGATCGTGAGATGTTAGATGCTAGTTTTTGTGATAAGAGTAAATGAAAAACTTTTTAATAGTAAAACAATAAACTGTAAATTTTATGTTGGTTCTGAGCTACGTTCAATTCTCCCTTAAGAACTTTTAAGGGGTTCCATTAATCTTTTCCAAGATTACACGTTTTTTTGCCTCTTTATGATTTCACTGAGTATTCTCACCGCTCCTGGTTATAATGAGTATTAGTACCATTCCTGGTTTCTTAGTCAACACGACTAGACCAAGTTTAGTCTCTCTAGAATTTAAACCTAAACAAATGTTTAAATGTTCAACTCAAATTGAGTTGAACAACCATGTATTTGAGTTCTCTCCAAAACATAGAACAAATCCAAAAATGGATTTTCTACAAGATACAAATGAATAACTCTTAATGAGAGGATATGTTCAAATAAAATACAATCTGTAACACTCTTGAAAGTGTTTCTCTCTTTACAAAGATTTTACTCTCAAAAGATATTGAATGTTAGACGATATAAGAACAGTTTGAGCTTTTTTCTTTTTTTTCGTTGTTATTCTTCTTATGTTATCTTTCTTGCACTTTTCATTAACAACATCTCTTTTACAGCTTTCTTATATATATTTTTTCGTAAAAGATGACCGTTAGATCGAGAAGTTGATTTCAGAGTAGTTGATAGCTTTTGGATGTGAAGCCTGACTTTAGTCTACTTTGTAGGGTTCAAAAAATTTTCTCATAGTCTTAAGTGAAACTTGAGCTTGTACAATGTGACAAGGTAGATGGCTTCACGGAAACATGCCCAAAATGTTTTTTTTTCTCACAATGTCATTTTCTAGGATGCCATGATTTTGATCATATCTTTCTGCTTTATTGATTTGCACGAATATCAAGAAAGAAAGTATACAAGCATCAAAGTAGTTTTTCGTACATGCATTAAATGTTTTTAATGTTGATAAGCATTAAGTAATGTAACATGTTCAACACATTTTATCATTTGTCATTTCATTAATAAACATTGTTTGGTAAGACAAATGTATATTCATCATATGTTATAAACATAAGATGCTTTTTCAAGGTTAAAGCGTTTAACAGTCACTTATCAAACGATAATTTCTCTAGAAGCTTTGCGTGATATAACTCTGTATTTGAATGAAACATCTCTATTATCCTTAGTGTTATATGAGAGTTAGACTTTTGTTTTCATAAGAAGCTAGCTTATTTTGGTCATTCTTTGACGCTATTTATGATTTTCTAATTTATTTAAACTTCTCGAAAGCCTTCAATTATTGGCTTCAAACTTTACAAGAAACTTCTCCATTAGACGCTATTGTTTTAAACTGCTTTTCCTACACAACAATATTTCATTTATTGCTCTTTATTAAACTATTTTAAGTTGTTTTAGACAATCTATTCCTTAGACGATTATTGTCTTAACGAAAATAATTAATATTAATAAGAGTAAATTTAGTAATGAAATGTGTACAAGATAATTATTATAGATATTTTCATAATTCAATTTGATAAATTAAACATCAATTAAATTTTTAAAACTTTTTTAAAACAATGTACAAAATTTAAGAAATTTCATTAACAAACTAATGAACACACAATAGTATCCACTTTTATTTTATGATAATAAAAAAATAAGAATTAGGTTTTCTAATTTTTATTAAAATAAAAAGTGTTCAATTTATAAAAAATATATTCTAAAAAAAATTATAAAAAAATAATTACAAAATTTAAAGGAAAAATAATTAATAAAATAATTTATATTAATTAGTAAAACGTAAGAACCTAGAAAATAGAACATTAGAGTAGATAGGTGTATTAAAATAATGAGACCGATTATTTTACTTTAAAATAATTTTTATAATATAAATAGAATTTTTATAAACACGTGTCATTAATTGAAGAACACTCTATCTCTCTAAAACATTATTCCCTTTCGTTTCTTTCATTTCTCTCTTGAGTTTTTTACACTTGGGTTATCTGTTCAACGATCAGGAGGTGTCTAGATGATCATGGCGTAGAGGGCTACACAACTTAGCGATCAATTTCTCATATATGAGCTGGTAAGTCGTTTCCCCACTTTTCCTATGCGTTCTAGAGTCTTGATCATGCAATAGATTCTGTTGCATGTGTTTAGTGGTTTCTCTCTGCAATTCCTAGCTTAATTTAAGTTCTAAGGGTGTTTTCCTATCACTAATTGGTGATTTGTAGGGTTTTCTAGAGTTGTCTTATGGTGCAAACATATGTAAAGGTTTTGTGAGCTACTATTGGTCTGAGGTAAGGGAAGCTAGATTATTGCTTTAATTAGTAGTGTGACATGTGTGTGTGATGAATTCTGTGCTATGGTGCTGTTTGAGTTAAATTTAGGTTTTTGGGTAGATTAAATTGTATGTGTTTTCAATGCTAAATTGTGAAACTGTGAAATGGTGATTGTGAATTGAATTGAATGATGTGTACAGATGTAATTGATCATACTAGATGTGATTAATATGTTATAAGAGTAATTAGATAGAAAGTTAAGTGAATTATGCTTGTTTTGAATCATTTTGGAGGAAGTGAAGTAGTGAAAATGAGAATTAGAGGTTAGATGCTCAATTGGTCTATTGGAGGAGTTTGGGTAAGTCAAATGTGACTTGCTTGAGTCCTTAAATTGGTCAAAAATGCATGAAAAGTGGTAGATTAGAATTTGGGTTTATAACTTGTGATTTTAAAAGTTTGGTAGTATTAAATTGTCCAAAAATAATTTATATTGATGGTAGGAAGGTTTAGAATCACTTAGTCAAGTCTAATTAGGTGTATAACATGAATTAGGATGGTTAGAAGTTGGGAAAAATAGTTGGAATTGGTAATTGGGGTTTGAGTTGCATAACTCTGCAAAATTTCGTGTTGTAGATTATGCAGACTCGGTGATTGAATGGATTAGCAAAGCAAGTCGTTATGGCGAAATGCTCTCTGCCAGGGCATTCACACAACAAATTGGTGCACTGTGCAAATGGCTTAAGAGGTTTGCTCTCTGTCTGGGCCTTCGCACAACGAGGTGGTGCACTGTGCAAATGGTTTTGGAGGATTGTTCTCTGTCTGATGATTCGCACAACGAATCATTTCGCTTAGCGCCTGGTAGTGGTCTGGGGTCACTACCAATTTTATTCGAATAGCGAAAAGGGGCGCATAGTAAGTGTTTGGGGGGGGGGGGTCAGGGCCACTGTCTAGACTTTCGCATAGCGCCGCTAGTGCGCTATGTGATTGGTTAAGGTCTGGTACCACTAGAAGTTTATTCGCACAACGAAGTGGGTCGTTGTGTGAGGAACCTCTAGGTTCGCTATGCAACAATGTGCGTTGAGCGAAATGGTTCGAGTTCTAGTTACTATTTTCTTGATTTCCTTATTTGGTTTCAATGATGTGGTGAATGATTTAGAGGATGTATGATTATGTAAAAAGTTATATAAATATGATTAATTTGAGTTATGATTCAAAGGGGAATTATACATGTTTTCAAAGTAAAGTGGTAAGTTTCAATGTGAAATCTTTTTGTGAGATTCAAGTTTCTTTAGAATGAATACAGGAGCTCAGTCTTGGGGGTTATCCTGAAACTCAAATGGTTTTTCATTCTCAAGTGGAGAGGATTGAACCATGTCGTGAGGAATAGCAGGAGGTCTTAATCTTGAGGACTTCCAGTATGCGTCAAGGCTCGGAACGGACTAACCTCGTGAGTGTGGTAGTGTGAAACTCGTTGGCAATGACTTCGCAAAGTAGTAGAGGCCACCACGAGTGCATGATCCGCCATAGCTCGACAATCATTCTAAGTCCGAACAGTCAAGTCTAGGTCATAACATGTTAGGATGTCTGAACTAGTCTATCTTGCATGAATACTTGTGTGTATGTTGTATGTTATATGAATGTATGAATTCTTTTATATCTAGCTTACCCTTTTATTGTGATTGTGTTTTTTATTTGCCGTGTTCTTCCTTTTGCAATGATCATCTTGTGGGTGTGAGCTAAGGGAGATGAGGTTTCCGTGGAGCAGACGTTGGATGGTGGAGATGCTACGGAGTAGTTAGGGTAGAGTAGTATTGTATATAGTTTTGATTAGTTTCTAGTATTTAAATTTTTAAATTTTATGGTTATTTTGGGATAATGGTAAGATATAATACTTTATTTTCTAGTTGGATAACTATATTACTTTATCATGCATGTAACGACTATGATATAATTTGTAGTTATATTTTGGGATGTTAAAAAAAGCACGTGAATGTATGTTATTATTTTTAGAAATATAATTATAAATAATATCTACAATTTAATCATGGATAATTTCATTTATTTTGGGGATAATTTTTATATATTTAATGTAAAAAAAATTTGAAAAAATTAATAAAAAACTATGAAAATTATAAAAAAAAAAGTCACTGGAAGAGTACATCGAAAAATAAAAGGTTAAATATATGTTTTAGTCCTCATATTTGTTCTCCATTCTCAATTAGGTCCTCATGTTTTTTTTTCCTCCCAATTGCATCCTAATATTTGTAAATTTGAGGCAATTAAGCCCTCTCCGTTAACTGGCCACTAACGCCGTAGGCACTGTGCTGAGTTGTGAAGAATTTTATATTCGTGGCAAACTGTAAAGTTTAATGGTTTTTTTTTGTGTAATAAAAATACCACGTGGAAAGCTAAAATCCTACAAATTTGTTTGCCTTAAGCCCTTATTTAATTGAACCCTAACCCCTCCCTCCATAGTTTGTACCTGTTCGTGCTCGTGAGGAAGAATGGTGGGAACCAGAGTTGTGGAAGCTGTGTTATTGGTTGATCAGATCAAATGTCTGCTTCATCTTCTTCTTGCAAATGCTTGGGTTCGGGGTTTGGACAGACTTGTGGTAGTGTGAGCAGGGTGGGTCTAAAACCCACATGCTTTTGTGGTGAGAATGCAGTCTTCCGCACTACAAGAACCTCCAAGAACAAGGGCAGAAGATTTTGGGGATGCCCCAAGTTCAAGGTAAGTTTTATTGTGATTTATTTTTCGTTGCAGAGGTTTTATTGTGGTTCACCAAATGTGTTTTCTTCTTCGACAGGGTGGGAGTGAGGATTGTGGTTCTGGATGCAACTTCTTTAAGTGGTGCAATGAGGATTGATTCATGAAGGAAATGAAGGAAATGTGGTCACTGTAGAAGGAAGTGGAAGAAAGAACGAAGTGGGTGGAAATTCTATGATGATGGAACAAATGATGATGAAGATGGAAGAGAGACTTGGGGAAAAACTGAAAAGTGTTGTTAGACTGGAAAATTGGTTGAAGTTGTTAATGGGGATGGTGGTTTTTATATGTCTATGTACTGTAATTATGATTTCAATGTTGTTGACAATAGGTTGATGTGTTAGGAAAGGTTGATTATTGTTAATGGAAGGTTAATGTAAGGTCTATTATTGTTAATGCAATGTTTATTATTGTCTCTTTTATAATTAAAGTTGACTTGTTTCTGTTTAATTCTGTTGTCAAATATCTTTTGCTAAGATAAAACAAGTTTAAATCCATGAAACTTAATCTTATAATAACAACACAGTTAAACATAATGCTCAATAACCATAACACTAGAATGATAAATCCATGAAACTTAATCTTATAATAAACCTGATAACAAACATTGTCTTACAATACCAAATCATATTACAAAACCTGGTAACTTAGACCATCAATCTAACAAAGCAGATAAGAAACTAATCAAATTACACCAAAAGATTTAAGACATTGGTCCTTCAAAATACATGATAATTAACACATTGTCTTCAAAATGTAAGGAAATAAAACTTCATTCATGAGATGGTAGGACAGTAGACTCCTGAGTTGGTTGGTCGGCAGGAACGTGTGTGACAGTAGATTCCTGAGTTGGTTTCTCAACAGGGACATGTGATGAAGGCATAGGTCATTGTAGACAAGTCTTTTTGTTGTGTCCCAATTCTTTGCAGACAGCACAAGTCTTTTTTCTACCACCCTTTCTTAATTCGGAGTCATTCTTCTTCAACTCCCAAGGTTGTAGTCTTCTTTTTTTCTTGGGACGTCCTGGCATTGCCCTTTTCTTTGGAGGTAGTATATCAGGATAAGCTGTAATCTCCCACACATGTTGCCCGTTGATAGGATATATGATGTTGTTATAAGTCTCTTCATAAGCAAACTTCAAAAACCAATGGCCAATATGTTCTTCTGCATTTATGTTCAAGAACTTCATAGCAGTGATGGCATGAGTGCAAGGAATGCCACTGATTAACCATCCTCTACAACTGCAGTCTTTGTTGTCAAGGTTGACAACAAATTGCTCCCCAAATTGTGAAATGTGAATCACTTCAAATAATTGGTCTGATGACCACCTGTAATTAGTACAAAATGAGAAAACAATTATGATCAATATAGGCATAAAGTGAATACAAATTTAATTGTCTTAGTATAGTTACCTTGGTAACCAATATCTTGCTAGCCGTGATTGCTTTTGAAATCTGTTGAGCACCTTAGGGCAAACAGAACCTTGATATAAGGCCATTTTATTCCTGTTGGTAGCCCATCTCTTCATAATATAGACCCTAATGTCTTCTAACATGGATATAATTGGCTTACACCTAGTATGAAGTAGCACACTGTTGAAGCCCTCACACATTTTATTGACTAGAGTGTCACAATGTGATGATTGAGTGAATCTAGATCTTGACCAATACCTATGCCATCAATAAATCAGTAAATATATGAATTCAAATTAAATATATCAGTAAATTAAATTGTATGAAGGAGTAGTGGTTACATACCTAGGAGGAATTGTAATCAAATATTTATATGCCTCTAAATCGATCTCCTTAATTTTTCTCATTTCAGTCTCCCATAATTGAGGATATGTGGCTGTTGCAGCACTCCACATGAGCCTTTTAAGGTCCTTCCCAGGATATTGCTTTCTGAAGTTAGAATACAAATGTCTAACACAATATCTTTGTTCTACATTAGGTAGAAGATCTTTAAGAGCATGCAAAAGACCCTGACATGTATAATTTATTAGAGTGAGCTAAGTTATATGTGAAATAATTTGTAGTTAAATTAAGGTTTATGATAAGTGACTGACCTTTTGCTGGTCAGAAATGAATGTGCATGATGAAGCTACATAAACCCCTCCAAGGTCCTCAATGAGAAGTTCAATGAACCAAGTCCAGGAGTCCTTGTTTTCAACCTCCACAACAGCATATGCAATGGGAAGAATTTGTTCATTTCCATCTCTTCCAACAGCTGTTAGCAACTCCCCTCCATACTTTCCTTTCAAAAAACATCCATCCAACCCAATGATTGGTCTGCAACTAATGAAGTTATCTTTGCAAGCCTTCAAGCATATATAAATTCTCTTAAAAATACACTTCTCATTCATGTTTTCAACCTTTATTTGGACTATTGAACCTGGATTCCTTTTCAGCACCTCATGACCATAATCATGGAGCCTTTTGAATTGTTCTTTAAATGACCCCTCAACACTATATTTTGCCATCATTCTGGCCCTAAAAGCCATGCTTTTTGAGATTGATACATTCCATTTCCTACTCAGTTTCTACCTAATGTCCATCACCTTCATATTAGGGTTCTCTCTAACAGATTTTTCCATCTTTTCACTCAACCATTTGGTAGTTATCAACTTCACATTGACATCTCTACTACACGTGTGATCATCAACAACTTTTCTTAACTGCCAGGACTTGTCAAGGCACATATGCGCACAATAAGCATACCAATTGCATTTACCATTGGCCCCCAAACATTTTATAGTTACCCTCTTCTTGTCATTCTTAATCAATTTTAGATTCCTGCCATTACTCAGAGCATATGTCCTAATAGCATTAGTGAATTCCTTTTTGTTAGTGAAATAAGTTCCAACTTCCCATTTATATTCCCCCAAACTTTTTGGCATATTAAAAGTGGGGAACAAAGTTTTGGGGATGGTAGCATCATCATCCTCACTGTCTGGACCACTGTCTAACTTATCTGACACCCACTCAATGTCAGACAAACCACGAACATCAACTACTTCATCCTCACTGTCACTTTAACATTCACCTTGTGGACTGGTAGGTTGTCCTTTAGAACTTCCCATGTCACATTCAACCCTGACATCTACTAGACCATCACTTTCTTCACTAATAGAGTCATCTATATTTTCATCTTCTTCTTCATACTCATCACCAGCATCTTCTCCACCATGATCATCACCATCTTGTCCACCCTCATCCTCATCGTCATCTTCATGTACATCATGTAGCTCAAATTCAACATCATCATTTACTTCAGCCTCATGTGTATCATGAACCTCACCCTCAACGACTCCCTCACACTGGACTTGTTCACCATCAACATCAACCTCAACATCACCTACAGTCTCCTTCATTTCTCTATCAACTTGAACCTGACCCTGAACCTTCTCCAATTGGGTTCCAAGTTCATCCTCAACCTCTTTCATTTCACTTCCAACTTCAGCAACAACTTCTTTCATTTGAGTACCAACTTCAGCCTCAACTTCTTTCATTTGAGTTCCAACTTCAACCTCGACTTCTTTCATTTTAGTTCCAACTTCAGCCTCAACTTCTTTCATTTGAGTACCAACTTCAGCCTCAACCTCTTTCATTTCATTAACAACTTCAGCCTCAACCTCACCATCAACCCAATCAATCATTTCTATTATGTCTGGTTCTATGGTTTTATAAACCACGTACAAATGAACTACATCATTTAACCTTGCAATATTCAGCATATGCATGACACCCCTATCGTCAGTCAATAATTCTAACCTATCTGGCACTACTGAAGCACCTCCTAAACTATACCAAATTTCTTTTATGTCCACGTGACTTAACTCTTTAATTGAAGCTAATATTCCAAAATAGCACCAAAGGTCTGGATCCACAGACCACTCTGTTATCTCTCCATCAAATACTAAATTTCCATTATCTAGTGTAACAAAATGGCCAGTATGGTGGACCAAAACCTTAATGCGATCATCAAACATGCTATGTTACTTATGAAGCACAACAATTAAACACCTGTACGTAATGGGGAAAATAATTTATTATCACAATCCCTAATTAGTAAACAGTTACAGTGGAATAAACGAAGATACCCACCAGGGAAACAGTGAGACAGAGTGGGAAACAACGAGACAAACAAGGGGACCACTACTATTTCATATTCTTTTTCTTGGACCACAATGTAAAAAATGAGGGGACCACTACTTTTCTATACTATAGTACAGTACAGATTTCAACAACAAAAATGTGGCACCATCATATAATAACACACCAAACAAAGATCCACAGAACAACAAAGTAAGAAGATAGGTCATATATGTTATAAGCATACACAAACAAAATCAAAATGCCTAACTCAGACCAAATGTAACTAACCTTAACTGACAAAATTTTTCGACCTCCTCCAAAGCACTCTAATGGGATTAGTTAGTCTTCGTCTTCGTCTAAATTTTTCCACCTCCTCCAAAGCACTCCAATGACGAAATCCCTGATTTTCGCTCTTTCGAAAACGAAATCCCAACCTCAGAGTTAAATCCCTAATCCCCAATACAAATAAATCCCTAATACAAATAATACGTGTCACGTAATAAACTGATTAAATCATTTTTTTAATTACAAAAAGCCACGTAATGGACTCAATTTAATTTAAACAATGAAGGTCCGTTACACCTCAGCACAGTGCCTACGGCGTTAGTGGCCAGTTAACGGAGAGGGCTTAATTGCCTCAAATTTACAAATATTAGGATGCAATTGGGAGAAAAAAAAACATGAGGACCTAATTGAGAATGAAGAACAAATATGAGGACTAAAACATATATTTAACCAAAAGAAAATATAAACTTGAAGGATAAAATTAAAAAAAGAGCGTGGACAAAATAGAAAGAAAAATATCTTTATATATTATTATAAATAAGGATAAAATGTCAGTAATAAAATATGTACAAGTAATTACAACCCCCATATTAATAATTATAGATATAGATAAAATATCAGTTAATTTTTAAAAACAACTTACAAATACATAGTTTTGATTAATATCATATTCTCATAAAAAAAATATAAGAAAAAATGTTTAAACCCTCGGTTGGTCCTCGCTTTTGTATGCTAGTCTTAGTTTGGTCCTCATTTTTGCAAGAGTCTCAATTGAGTCATAATATTTGAAAAAATGAACAAATTTTACCCCAACCGTTAAGGAGTCTCAGACGGCCTTAAGTTTTGGCCACGTGGTGCATAGCGAATGTGGTGATGTGTGTTATTTGGTGATGTGAGATTTGTTTAAATAATATGTCTGATTTTTAATTGAAAAAAATAGAGGAGGCATAATATACTTATGTTAGGGATTTCATTTCCTGATTGTGCGAATTAGGGATTTCATAGTGCGAATTAGGGATTTGCATTTGGTCAGTGCGAGAGAAAGACGAAGACGAAGACGAAGTGCAAAGTAAGACAAGACGAACACAATCCAGGCCATTGTTGACGCGAAGTAAGGTAAGTCAGTTTCGTTTCGTCGTTGGTTTTCTTTTTTGAAGTATATGTGTGAATGGGGTTTTACGAACATGTGTGCCTTCGATAATGGGTTTTTTTTGTTGTTCTGTGACTTTTTATAATGATTTGTGGTCCCCTTTATGCAACAACAATTGTTACATTGTAGTATAGACATTGTGGTCCCTATTGTTCATTTTTTAATTGTTTGGAAGTAGTAGTGGTGATGGCATACCCATTGCCATGACCTAGTACATTCATGAAGAGTTGGAGACATATATGGAAGATGGACCTATACTCATTCTCTTAGGCCATCTAAAGCCATCATGAAGATTTAGTAGAGTTAGAATAATTTTGGGCCAAGTAGTCTAGATTTTATTTGGGCTTTGTACTATGGGTCAAGTAGTCTAGATTTTATTTGGGCTTTGTATTGTGGGCCTAGTAGTATAGGATTTCAATTGGGCCTTGTATTTTGGGCCAAGTAGAATAGGATTTTGACCAAACAAGTCAACAAAGGGTCAAGGCCCAAAGTTGACTATGCTTGGACCTCCAAAATGGGTGTGTTGACCAAGGGGTCAACATTTTGGCTAAGCTTGGAGAACAAGGGAGGATAATTTCGTCCTAGAGATGTGGAGGCTTCCCATTGGAGAGTTTTCCTCCTAGTTAGTGGTCATGTGTCATTCTAGGAATGGAGAGTTTTTCCATAGGTAGTAGCCACATGTCACTCTCTCATTTGAGAGGATTTTTGCCACTTGTCTCTCTCTTATTGGAGAGGATTTCTCCTTGCTCTCCAAGACAACCAAGGTGGCTCTTTTAGGTTAAAGTCTCAGCCCATTTTGAGACACCTTAGCCTATAAATAGAGGTGTTCTCCATCATGTAATCACCTTTGATTTAGAGTAAAGTTATGCTGCCATTTTTGTGCCATACTACTCTTTTAAGGTCACACTAGGCTAGAGCAACCCAAGTGGCCTCCTCTAGCCACCTTCCTCCAAGAGTTGGCCCAACCTCTCTTAGAGAACCACCAAATACAACTTCCATCACCATTCAAACACCCAAAACCATGACAACCTCCACCTTATACCACCACCATTTCGCATTCCATCTAAAACCTTGAGCATCTTGTTCTTGTTGGCTTGGTTGCTTCTAGATTTGGCTTGTCCTAGCTAGAGCATTTGCCATCAAGTGGTCCCCTGTCTGTGACTGTTTCCTTAGTGGGGATTTAACTTTGTTCCCTGTCCCTTGTATGTGTATGTTTGAGTGTGACTGAGTGTCCGTAGTGGTAGGAGTGTAATTGAAATAATTTATTCACACCCATAATGTACAGGTAATAAAAGCAAGTGCTTGATATGGATGAGGAACGTATTAAAATTGTGGTCCACCATACTGGACATTTTGTGAGTGATGATAATAGGCAGTTAAAGTTTGGTGGACAGAGAGCAGAATGGTCTTGTGATCCAGACTTGTTGAGCTATTTTGCCATAGTAGCCTCAATCAAAGAATTAGGTCATATGGACGTGAAAGAATTATGGTATGGTTTAGGAGTGGCATGCATATGTTGAACATTGCTAGGTTAAATGATGAAGTTCATCTGTATGTGGTTCATAATACCACGGAACCTGAAATAATAGAAATGATCGATTGGGTTGGTGGTCATGTTGAAGATGAAGGTCATGGTGCAACACAAGTGGAAAAGGGTGAGGTTGTTGGTGATGGTGATGGTGCAACACAAGTGGAAGAGGGTGAGGGTGAGGGCATTATTGAAGTTGAAACAGAAATGGGAAATGGTGATGGTGATGAGGATGCCCATATTCAGGAGGATGCCCATATTGAGGGTGAGGGCATTATTGAAGTTGGAACAAAAAAGGTGGAATGTGAGGAGGATGCCCATATTGAGGAGGATGCTAAGGTGCATCAGGTTCAGGATGCTGAGGTGCATAAGGTTCAGGATGCTGAGGTCCATCATGTAGAGGAGGTTGACGTACATGATGTACTCGATTTTGAGCTAGAGGATATAGGAGAGGATGAGGATGAGGAAATACATGAGAGTGATGGTGAGGAAGTACATGAGGTTGAGGCTGACACTGAGGAGGAAGATGCAGATGATGAAGAAGTTGATGTGAGTGATGACATTCTAATAGATGTTAGCATTGACTGTGATATTGGTGCTAATAAAGCAAATGTGAGATAAGAACCTTCCAGTCCAGTATGTGAGTCTTCTAGGTCAACAAGTGATGATGGTATTGATGATGTGCGAGGCTTGTCTGATAATGAGTGGCTTTCAGAGGAGTTTATTAGTGGACCAGATAGTGAGGATGAGGATGGGTCCAGTAAGATTAGGTTTCCCACATTTAGTATGCCCAAAAATTTAGAAGCTTATAAATGGGAAATAGGAACCTATTTTGCTGAGAAAAATGAATTCACAGATGCCATAAGGACTTATGCACTAAGTAATGCGAGAAGTTTAAAATTTATTAAGAATGACAAAAAAAGGATTTCTGTGAAGTGTATGGGTGGAAAAGGAAACTGTAAATGGTATGCGTATTGCTTCTTTAGGCCTGATGTGGATGCATGACAGCTAAGAAAAGTGTTTGATGCTCACACCTATAGTAGAGATTTCAATGTGAAGTTGAGGACATCAAAATGATTGAGTGAAAGGATGGAGAAAACTGTCAGAGAAAACCCTACTATGAAGGTGATGGACATAAGGGAGAAAGTCACTAGGAAATGGAATGTTGGAATATTAAGAAATATGGCTTTTAGGGCTAAAGGAATAGCAAAAGATAAAGTTGAGGGGTCATTCCAGGATCAACAGTACAAATAAAAGTTGATAGTAGCAATGGTGAGGTAATATTCCAAAGATTTTATGCATGCTTGAAGGCATGAAAGGATAGTTTCATTTCTTATAGACCTATCATTGGGTTGGATGGATGTTTTTTGAAAGGCAAATATGGAGGGGAGTTACTAACAACAGTGGGAAGAGATGGAAACGAACAAATGTTGCCCATAGCGTATGCTATTGTTGAGGTAGAGAACAAAGACTCGGTTCTTGGAGGTTCTAATTGAGGACCTTGGTGGGGAAGCTGTGTGTGCATCATGCACATTTATTTCAGACCAACAAAAGGTCAGTCATTGTTCAATAATTTTGACATGTAACTGAATATGTTGATTACACAAATGATAACTTAACATCTTGAATATGTTAGGGTCTTTTGCCAGCTATTCAAGATCTTCTACCTGGGTAGACCAAAGATTTTGTGTTAGACATTTATACTCAAACTTCAAAAAAAAAATTCCTGGTAAAAACCCGAAACGTCTCATGTGGAGAGCAGCAACAACCACATATCCACAACAATGGGAGGCTGAAATGAGGAAAATTAAAGACATAAACTTAGATGCATTTAAACACTTGATTGCCATTCTACCTAGGTATGTATTTAGTCTTTTAAATTTTTCATTTACTGACATTCTTATAAATACTTCACAAGTTATATTTGCTTATCCCAGGTTTTGGTCAAGATCTAGATTCACCTCTAGATCACAATGTGACACACTAGTGAACAACATGTGTGAGGGCTTCAATAGTGTCCTAGTTCATAGTAGATCTAAGCCAACTATTAGCATGTTAGAAGACATTAGGATCTACATTATGAAGAGATGGGCTACCAACAGGACAAAGATGTCATCATATCAAGGTTCAGTCTGCCCTAAGGTTTTCAACAGATTTCAAAATGAGTCATGGTTAACTAGATATTGGTTACCAAGGTAAGTTTTATAAAATGTGTTTGCATTCAAGGTTACACATTTATATTCATCCAGCTAACTGTGCTGTGAATTTGTATTCATTATAGGTGGTCAAGAGAAAAATTGTTTGAAGTCAAACATATTTCACAGTTTGGGGAACAATTTGTTGTGAATGTTGACAACATGGACTGCACATGTAGAAAATGGACAATTAGTGGCATTCCTTGTACTCATGCCATAACAACAATGAAATTCTTGAATATAAATGCAGAAGACTACATTGGCCACTGGTTTAGGAAGTCTACTTATGAAGAGACCTACAACCCAATTATTTACCCTATCAAAGGTCAAAATGTGTGGGATGTTACACCCTATTCAAATGTACTACCACCAAAGAAGAGGACAATGCCAGGAAGGCCCAAGAAAAAACGAAGACTGGAGGATTGGGAGTTGAAGAAAAATGACAGTGAATTAAGAAAGGGTGGACACAGAAAGAAATGTTCCATCTACACAGAAATTGGCCACAACAAGAAAGGTTGTCCCCAAAGGCCTCAAACTGTACAAGTTCCTACTGCCCAATCTACTCAACAAACAGAAGTGAGCCAACCTCCATCAACAGATCTTCCAATAACTCAAGAAGATACTATGCTTCCCACTGCCCAATTTCATGAACAACCACAACCCACCCAACCTTCAGCAACACATGTTCCTATTACTCAGGATGCTCCCTCCAGCCAATGTCGTGATGAATGATCAATGTACTGATGTAATTTAAATTATCTTGCAAATGTTTGCTCTTTCATTTTGAGAACACTCTTTTAAATATGTAATGTTGATGTATTTTGGATATCTCAATTGATGTATTTTGGATATGTTAGTTGATGGATTTTGGAGATATGTAAGACGATGATGTTATCATCTTTCTTTTCATTATAAGAGAAGGTTTTATTGTCCATTGTTCAGGTTTTCTTGTCCATTATTCAGGTCATTGCTCATTGTTGTTTGGTTATAAGATATGTAAGACAATGATGTATATTGCTCATTGCTTTATGATTTAACTTTTCCAGTTGAATGACCAATGTAATTGAAACAAATTAAATGACACAAATTATCACTACTACATAAAAGACAAGTTTCACCAATTAAATGAGACAGATTTATAAATCAAACACATATTACATAAAAGCCAACTTTCACCCATGAGTTGAAATAACAATGTCTCAACTAACTTTCAGTAACATTGCTAACACAATTACATTAACAAGAAATATAACGAAGACCATTCCCACTAAAGCTTTCGACCACTTTTCCAACTTAACTAAAGTTTTCCCTATAGAAGCCATTGTCATCTTTTCACCACATGTTTCCTCCATCTGCACCGTACTGTGTTCCATGGTCATCAAACCCACTTCTTCATTTCTTACACTTCCACTTCTTTCTTCTACATTCAGCTCATCCCCATCTTGATTGCATCATTGAAAGAAATTGTCGCCAAGCATATCTTCACTCCCACCCTGTTCAAGAACAAGAACCCTTCGTTAAAACCCTAATAAAAAGGCAAAGTTTTATCCTTATGTAAAACTCACCTTGAAGTTAGGGCATTCTCAGAATTTTTTCCCCTTGTTCTTAGGGGTTCTAGCAATGCGGAACACTGCATTCTGACCACAAAAGCATGTGGGTTTTGCACCCAACCTCCTAACACTACCATCGCCACTGGTGTGTTGGAAACCTGTACCCAAACATTTGCAAGAAGATGATGTACGAGACATTCCCTCCTACAGCACCTCAACAACTTCAACCTCTTCTTCCCCAAGACAGCAGGACAGTGATTGGCGAACAGGAAAAACGAAACATGAACCTCTTCTTCCCTGAGACCAAGTTGTAAATACACTTTGGATGTGAAGGGAGGCCTTTAAATGTTAGGGCTTGGTGCTCAACGTCGATAAAACACATCACCCATTAAGTTTTAATTCATAATGCTAGACAATCAAAACATAAAATACAGCTCAGCCAAACTTAACGCCGTCTGAGACCCCTTAACAGTTGGGGTAAAATTTGTTCATTTTTTTCAAATATTATGACTCAATTGAGACTCTTGCAAAAATGAGGACCAAACTGAGACTAGCATACAAAAGCGAGGACCAACCGAGAGTTTAAACCTAAGAAAAAAATGAACTTGAGTGAGATACATAACTAAACAATTTGAATTATGAATTATTTGTTGATGGTAATATACAAATTAAATTAAACAAATAAATTATTTACAGTTAAAAAAGAAAGTATTTTTTCATTTTTTTAATTCAAATAATATTTAATTAGATATATTTTTTGTTTTCAAATTAGAAAATTATTTTTAATTCTTAAATTAAATTATAAAATATTTAGTTGGGATTTTATAAAAGATAATATTAAGTATTATTTCCAACAAAGGAGTTCATGATAAATAAAATTTTATAATAAATTAAAATAATGTGTAATATTAACTTCTATAAAATATAAATACTAATTATTATATATTATTTAATTGAAGAACGAAATATAATATTTAAAACGAAACAACCAAAATGTGTGGATAAAAGAACATTAAATGAATTTAGAATTGGCACTTGTTATAAATTTAAAATGCAAAATTCTAATAACAATCATTTTAAAAGAACATTAAAAATCATTATATTTTTTTAAAATCTTTTAAATTTAAAATATTTTTATTTTTAATATAGAATTTTTTGTTAGATGAGATATAGGAAGCGGCAGTGTGTGTCCTTAGCATTCATTTTGTTGAACCCGAGAAAGAAAGCAGAGTCATTGTACGGTGGTGTATCCTCAAAGTCAAACGAGTTATTGGGCTCGAAGCCCAGCACCAGAATAAAAGGATCCCCAGGTATATCAATCATATATTCTAAACAGAAATATATCAACCAAGATATATTGCAATATCAATCATATATATTCTAAACAGAAATATATCAACCAGATATACTGGAAACATAAATAAAATCCAAACAAAGATATTTTATTCAGAAATATGCCAAGTAAGATTATATTATTTTGTTTATATTTTGTTCATCTTATATCAATCCAAAGCCTATAAATAAAGGCCTGAGGACTCCAAACAAGGTACGAGTTCTACACTCCCCCAGTACACTCTACTCATAGTTCCTTAGCACATTCTTTGCTATCGAACTCTCTCAACCCTCTTTACACACGCCTAACTTGAGCGTCGGAGCGCCTTTTCAGGTACCTCCCCCCTCCGGTCAAGACTTGAAGATCACCGGCCGGTCGCAGCGGATACCAGCCGGACGGTCCTGAAGAAGAAGAAGCAGACGGAAGAGCAGAAAGTGACGTGATCAAGGTTTGACCTTTCGGTCCCCCAATTTATACCGAAACATTTTGGCGCCCACCGTGGGGCCGAAAGCGAAGACTCCCTATGGTGACCACCAGAAGTATGGACGGCGTGGACCCTACGGAACAGCTGAGACGTCTTCAGGCTCAATTGGAACAACAGAACCTTCAACTGGAGCAGCAGAATCAACTCATTCGTGAGCAACAAGAAACTCACCTGAAGCTCATGGAGGAATTCAGGCAACTCCGGGAGAAACAACGAGAGGCAACAGATGACAACAGCCTGCACGAGGACGGTAACAACGACAACAATAACCGTACGGATCGAAACGGCGGTCCGCCTCACTCGCCGGACATGCTGCCTTTTACGGAAGCCGTCATGCAGGCCCCTATGCCCGACCGGCCTCCCCCACAGATAGAAAAGTTTGACGGAACCGCGGACCCGGAGCACCATCTCCGAAGCTTCATTGACTCTATGGCCTTCTACTCTAATGAAGATCCGGTTAAATGCCGGGCGTTTTCACAATCTTTGAAGGGTGAGGCCCTCGAGTGGTATTATACCCTCCCCCCTAACTCTATAGGCAACTTTCGCACCGTTGTCACTTTGTTCAAAAAGCAATATGCGGCCAACCGCAAAGAAACGGCCACAGCAGCTGAACTGGTCAATCTCAAACAGGAAAAGGATGAGTCCTTAAGAGCATTCATACGCAGGTACACTGAGATAGCAAGAAGAGTCAAGGGGGTGAGTCAGGAATTCATTATTGGCAATCTGCCCAATTGCTTACGGCCGGGATACGTGTCAGAATCCCTGTATGCCGAGTTACCGACGACAATGGAAGAATTGCAAGAAAAAATGAACAAATTTATTAAAATGGAGGATCAGAGGCACTTTCGCCGCAAGGCGGACGCTGTCACGACAGAGACCAAGCAGGAAGGCAAACGACCGCGAGACAAGGGTCGCAATTATAAATCATCCCGCAGGGACACCAACGCCTCCCATAACCCGCAATTCGACCGGTATGCTCCTCTCACGGCTCCGAGGGAGAGGATATTTGAAAGGGCACAACAGGCCAATCTTATATCTGCCGTCAGGCAGGCAGCGCCGAATGTAGCGGACGGGGCGGTGATTTGCAGATATCATGGCCGCCAAGGGCACAGTACTGAGAGTTGCCGGGCCCTCAAAGATAAGATTGAGAAGCTAATTCGTGATGGGCACTTACAGGAGTTCGTTCGGGCGGAAGCACATCAACGAGAACGGTCGCCCAGAAAAACACGAAGGAGTCCTGAACGTTCGGGAAGAAGAGCCGACCGGTCTAGGGGTCGCTCTCGTGACCGCTCCCGTAGTAGATCTCGGAAGCGTGATTCAACTCCAAAAGGAAGAATTGACACTATCTCTGGTGGCTTCGCAGGAGGAGGAGCCTCCTCATCCGCCCGCAAGAGACATTTGCGGAGTTTGCGGAGTGTACATAATGTAACCCGTAATCCTTTGTCGATGCCGGACATCACCTTCACAGATAGAGATTTCCATGCTCCGGATCCCGACCAGGATGACCCCATGGTCATAACCGCCCGCATAGCACATTTTGATGTAAGTAAAGTTCTTGTAGATCAAGGAAGCTCCGTCAATATCCTATACTGGACTACCTTCCAGAAGATGGGATTGTCTGAGGACACGATAACACCCTTTAGCGAACAAATTGTGGGATTCGCAGGAGAGCGGGTTGATACTCGGGGCTACCTTGATCTCCGAACCCGTTTGGGAACGGGAGATAAGGCCAAAGAGATGCGCACACGTTTTTTGCTGGTAGAAGCTCACACCTCCTACAACGCCCTTATAGGGAGGCCCTGCTTGAATGCCTTCGGCGTTATTGTTTCCACTCCACACCTGGCGATGAAGTTCCCTTCTGATGATGGAACCATATGCACTGTTCGGGCCGATCAGAAAACCGCCCGGCAGTGTTATGCGGCCGCTTTGAAAGCCAAACCGCACTCGAGGGAGAATCGTTCCGAAACGATACTGGTTGACTTGGATCCTCGAACCAACACTGATGAACGCATTCTGCCCCAGGGGGAGACTAAACAATTCACCCTGGGCAAGAGTGCCGACCGGACCACTTCCATTGGCGCTGATTTGACTACGGAGCAGGAAAAGGGCATAACCACGTTTCTGAGATCAAACAGTAAACTTTTTGCATGGACCGCCTCTGACCTACCGGGGATTCACCCCAGTGTGATCACTCACAAACTTTCTGTATTTAGGGAGGCACGTCCGGTAACTCAGAAGAAACGGCGACTCGGCAATGACAAGCGAGAAGCCGTCCGGGACGAAGTGAACAAGCTGGTAAAGGCCGGATTCGTGCGGGAAATCCGGTACACTACTTGGCTCGCGAATGTGGTGATGGTAAAGAAGGCGAATGGACAATGGCGGATGTGCGTTGATTTTACCGACCTCAACAAAGCGTGTCCTAAAGATAATTATCCTCTTCCTAGCATCGACCGGTTGGTGGATGGAGCATCGGGGCACACGGTTTTGAGTTTTTTGGATGCTTACTCGGGATATAACCAGATCCCAATGCATGTGCCTGACCAGGAAAAAACAGCATTCATAACCGAGCGGGCCAACTACTGTTACGAGGTGATGCCGTTCGGCGCAACTTACCAGCGACTCATGGATAAGGTATTCCGGGACCAAATCGGACGGTGCATGGAGGTGTATGTCGATGACATGGTAGTCAAAAGCTCCTCTCATCAGCAACACTTGCAGGACTTAGCTGAGGTCTTCCAACAACTCAACCGGTATGGCTTACGGTTGAACCCTTTGAAGTGTACTTTCGGTGTACCGGCAGGAAAGTTCCTAGGCTTCATGTTGACTAACCGGGGAATAGAGGCCAATCCAGATAAATGCCGGGCGATTCTGGAAATGCGAAGCCCGACAAAGCTGAAGGAGGTACAGTGTTTGGTCGGCCGCCTCACCGCCCTATCTCGATTCATTCCGAAACTCTCGGACCACATCAAGCCCATACTAAAAAATATGAAGCAAAATGTACCTCGGCACTGGGATGATCAATGTGAGGCCGCCTTCTCCACCATAAAGAACATCTTGGCATCCCCTCCGGTTGTGGCCCGTCCGGCGGACGGTTTTGATTTGCAAATATACTTGTCAATTTCTAATCACTCAGTAAGTGCAGCTCTCGTTCAGGAGGCTCCTACTTTTAAATTGATTTATTTTGTCAGCAGGACCTTGCATGGAGCTGAAGAACGATACTCCCAGGTGGAAAGGGTGGCTCTAGCTCTAATTATGGCGGCCAGAAGACTCCGACCGTACTTTCAGAGCCATCAGGTGGTAGTCCGGACAAACCATCCGATCGCCAAGATTCTCCGGAAGCCAGATCTAGCCGGACGGATGGTGACTTGGTCCATTGAATTGTCAGAATTCGGCCTCCGCTTTGAACCTCAGGGCTCTGTCAAAGGTCAACATCTGGCCGACTTCACGGCAGAATTCTCCCCGGAATCCACTCCCTTCACGTGGAATTTGAGCGTGGATGGATCTTCAGACAAAAAGGCGGCGGTGCAGGTATCGTACTTGAAGGACCGGACGGTTTGGTGCTCGAGCAGGCTATATCCTTCAACTTCCAACTCAGCAACAACCAGGCGGAGTATGAGGCCCTTATCAGCGGACTGCTTTTGGCCGGAGAGTTGGAGGTCGACCGTTTGGAATGCCGGATGGATTCTCAGTTGGTCGTCGGACATATCAATGGTACTTTTCAAGTCAAAGATAACCATCTACTGCGGTATTACCACAAAGTTAGAGATTTGATCAAGACATTCTCTAGTTTCAGTATCGCACACGTACCCAGGGCACAGAATTCCCGGGCGGATATGTTGTCTAAATTGACGCACAGCCGGAATAAGTCGCAACTAACTTCGGTAATCAAAGCCACGCTGGATAAACCTTTGTTGGAAACATGTTCCGTTGACCGTCCGCCCGTAAAGACCGACTGGCGGCATGAAATCACACAATTAATGATCCAACAGGAACAAGGAGGGTTCGTGAATGCCTCTGATTCCAGACGAATTGCCCGTTATATGTTCATTGGTGATGATCTTTACCGACGAGGGTACACTACCCCTTTGCTGAAATGTTTGTCGGCAGATGAAGGACACTACGTTATGCAAGAGTTGCATCAGGGGATCTGTGGCACACACTCAGGAAAACGAATGCTTCGGGCAAAAATATTACGAGCAGGTTTCTATTGGCCTACCATTGAAAAGGATTGTGAGGACTTCGTTAGACGATGCATATCCTGTCAATCTCACGGACAGGACACCCGGATTCCCCCATCGGAGCTCATGGGAATCATCTCTCCGTGGCCGTTCGCCCAGTGGGGAATGGATATAGCCGGTCCGTTACCGGTCGGCAGCGGTCAGAGAAAATATCTCCTTGTAGCGGTCGACTACTTCACCAAATGGATTGAAGCAGAAGCCCTTGCTACCATAACCGCCCGGAAGGTACAAAGCTTCATTTGGCAGTTAATATGCCGATTTGGCATTCCGCAGAAAATAATCACAGATAACGGCCGGCAATTCGTCGATCGAGCGCTGGAAGAATTCCTTCGCGGCCTAGGTATCAAGCATGTTACGAGCTCGGTTGAACATCCGCAAACTAATGGTCAGGCGGAAGCGGCCAACAAGGCCATCATTTCTGAATTGAAGAAACGCTTGGGGAAGTCCAAAGGCTCTTGGGTGGAGGAACTCCCGGAAATACTATGGGCCTACCGCTGCACACCGCACGGCTCCACGGGTGAGACTCCTTTCAATCTCACGTATGGGACGGACGCTATGCTACCGGTCGAGGTTGGAGAACCTTCCCTACGGCGGAATATGCAAGATATGAGCCTCAATGACCAACAGTTGAAGAATAATCTTGACACCTTGCCTGAACGCCGTGAAGCGGCCCTCGTCAAGAATGCAGCCCAAAAAAGACTTATCACCCGGCGTTACAACACTAAGGTCAAACCGCGCGGTTTCACCGAAGGAGACCTGATCTGGCGCAAACGCGGTGAGGCTCGGAAGGACAGAACGCACGGAAAGCTTGCTGATAAATGGGAAGGACCTTTTCGTATCAAGGACGACCTGAAAAATGGGGCGTATCGCCTCGAACACCTCGACGGAACGGCCGTTCCCAGCACATGGAATGCAACTCACCTTAAATTTTATTACAGTTAAACTGCTTAGTTTGTTATTGTATGCTTTAATTCTCATAAACAATGTTATTCGTTCTATTTTCAACGAAGTATTTCAGTTCAAAATTCTATGTGCAATTCATCTTTACACTGCAGGACCGGGCGCCAAGCCCGCCACTTTACGGACACAACGTCCCACCGGGCGACAAGCCCGCCACTTTACGGACACAACGTCCCACCGGGCGACAAGCCCGCCACTTTGCGGACACAACGTCCCACCGGGCGACAAGCCCGCCACTTTACGGACACAACGTCCCACCGGGCGACAAGCCCGCCACTTTGCGGACACAACGTCCCACCGGGCGACAAGCCCGCCACTTTACGGACACAACGTCCCACCGGGCGACAAGCCCGCCACTTTGCGGACACAACGTCCCACCGGGCGACAAGCCCGGCATTTTCAGGACACAACGTCCCACCGGGCGACAAGCCCGTTACTCTCAGGACACACAGTCCGACCGGCACAACAATGCGGCAAAGATACACCGAGCGCCAACAAAACTAAGTCCTTCGGTCAGGCAGGAAGCAAACCCCTCCCTTTCCCTCGGACTTGGGGGGATGATGTACGGTGGTGTATCCTCAAAGTCAAACGAGTTATTGGGCTCGAAGCCCAGCACCAGAATAAAAGGATCCCCAGGTATATCAATCATATATTCTAAACAGAAATATATCAACCAAGATATATTGCAATATCAATCATATATATTCTAAACAGAAATATATCAACCAGATATACTGGAAACATAAATAAAATCCAAACAAAGATATTTTATTCAGAAATATGCCAAGTAAGATTATATTATTTTGTTTATATTTTGTTCATCTTATATCAATCCAAAGCCTATAAATAAAGGCCTGAGGACTCCAAACAAGGTACGAGTTCTACACTCCCCCAGTACACTCTACTCATAGTTCCTTAGCACATTCTTTGCTATCGAACTCTCTCAACCCTCTTTACACACGCCTAACTTGAGCGTCGGAGCGCCTTTTCAGGTACCTCCCCCCTCCGGTCAAGACTTGAAGATCACCGGCCGGTCGCAGCGGATACCAGCCGGACGGTCCTGAAGAAGAAGAAGCAGACGGAAGAGCAGAAAGTGACGTGATCAAGGTTTGACCTTTCGGTCCCCCAATTTATACCGAAACAGTCATAGTAAGTGCTTATTGGTCAAAGTATAAATTGTTTTGTTTTGTTGATAATTGTTCTTGCATTGCTTTGTATCAATGGCGGGGGTTTCTCTCAAGTGCGGTGACTGCGGTGCTCTGTTGAGAACGGTAGAAGAAGCCCAAGAACACGCCGAACTCACTTCCCATTCCAACTTCTCGGAATCCACAGAAGCTGTTCTCAACCTCGTTTGCACCAGTTGCTCCAAACCGTGCAGATCCAAAACTGTTAGTCCCATCCTCAATTATCGATTCCCTTTTTAGGGTTCAACGATTTTTTCTTCCTTTTATATTATTAACTGAATCTTGTACGGTTACTGTTTCTATTGTTTGGATCACGTACACAGGAGAGTGATCTGCACACTAAAAGAACGGGCCACACTGAGTTTGTTGACAGGACTTCCGAGACCGTGAAACCGATTAGTTTGGAGGTACCGAAGGTGGATGCAATCGCTTCGTTGGAAAACCCTTCCAGCACCGCATCAACTGATCAGAATGAAGGTACCTTTTAATTTAAACCAAGTTAATTAATATGGGATATTCCTAATCTAAAATTGTAGAGTTACGAAGTAAAGGCTTAATTACCTGTAACTCTTTTTTATCCGTTTAAGTCCCTACAATTTATATTAGGGATAGGGATATGGCGAGGAATTAAATGTAAACAATATTTCACCATTATTCTTTTAGTTAATGAATGATGGAATCCGATATTTTAGTTAATGAATGATTGTGAAGGTGGTGTATGGGGATGTGGTTTTAGATTGTACTTTTGGTTGATTGTGATGTATGTTGGGAAATGCAGAAATGGTTGTTCCTGAAGTGGACAAAAAACTGCTTGAAGAACTCGAATCAATGGGTTTTTCAACGGCACGGGCTACGCGCGCGCTTCATTACTCTGGTGAACTTACTTGCAGTCTTGTTATATTGATATTGAGCATAGTTGTGTAGTGTCAACTGGTTTTATTTTGCTGTCTCTGAGAAGACCAATAAAGGCCTGTGTAGTTTAAGTGGATGAAATGGGGATCATCGGAGTAAAAGAAATAGAGGAGGGCCAATTATGTTTACCTTGTATGGGACTGTTTTTATTGAAAATGTGATTTGCAATAGAACCTATCAACATTGATTGATCCTGAAGCTAACCTTACCTAGTGTGATGCAACTTGATTGCTATTGTAAATTCTTAATTTTCTGCCTGCCTTGATAATTATTTTATTTTGGTAGGATAGTTTGTGAATATTATTGCATCATCGCACATTTCTGGAGTATGTTAACTGTTTATGTATCTGTAAGTGAGTACCATTGATTATAATAGTTCTTTATGTCATAGGACATTCTTTGACGTTTGGGAAATGTTTTAGTCATATTTTCAAAAGTATTTGCAATACATTGTTAATATGTATATGTATCTAAACATTGATACTTGTCAACATCTAGATATTATTAAACTTGGTTTCTCCCTTTGACAGGCAATGCTGGCCTTGAGGCGGCTGTAAACTGGATAGTAGAGCATGAGAATGATCATGACATAGATCAGATGCCCTTGGTACACTATTATATTATTGATATCTTTCTGTCACTCTGTGCTGTTGATTTTGCATAAGTAGCAAATTTATGTTGCAAATTTAAACAAAAATAAGTCTACTCCATGTAATGAATAAGTGCCAAATTTTATTTAGTGTGATTAAGTTGCATATCTAGTTCGTAACCTGCTGACGAATGATTATCTCAGGTACCTGCCAACACCAAAATTGAGGCTCCTAAACCTTCTCTTACCCCAGAAGAACTGAAGGCCAAACAACAGGAACTAAGGTATAAAACTAAATTCCGATAACATTCATACTAAAGAGTGTAGTTATGAAGCTATTTTAGAGTTTTAATATTGTTATGGATAAAGGACTAGAGAATAATTTTAGAATGTATTATACTAAAGGGCATAGTTATGAAGATCTTTTATAGTTTTAATATTGTTATGGATAAAGGACTAGAGAATAATTTTGGAAATGTATTGATTCACCCAGGGTAATCCCTAATTCAGATAACATTAATATTGTTAGAATATGTATTAAATATAGATATTTGTTAGAATATGTATTTAATGTAAGTAGTTAACAGTCGTATTGGAAAGCTGCTATATGTTGTACCTATGAGGCATTGGCATTAATTACGGAGATATTTCTTATTAATTTTCTTCTATAAATAACAAAGAACAACTTAGGAATAATCAATCTCTTAAACTCTTTTTCTCATATTTTCAGTCTTAAGTTGGAATTAGAGCAGGGACCTGCTCTGCTAGTTTTGTCGTTGTTCACCACTGTCCATCATTATCCTCCACTACCGTCTAGCGTTTCTTGCTAGCTGTTGGCCACCATCGTTTTCCCCTAGCCATTTATTGGCCATTGGCATCAGTCTGTCAGACGCTTGTCAACCACCTTTTTGTCACCGAAACAACTATTCGTCTTCTAAATAAGGCTCACTAGCATCCTTGTATTTGTTTTGACTCTTGTTTCTCCGATTTTAGCTTTGGTTAAGAGGCTCCTCTCTCCTCTCTTTCTCATACTCTTCCTCCACCCTTTGTTTATTGTCTTTTATACTTGGCATTGGTTGTGGAGTATAGATTGTTTCTCTAATTTTTATTGTTAGTGAATTCTTCCTTCAATTTGTCTTCCTTTTCTCAAAGTGGATACAAACGACTTCAATGTTCCTTTTGTAAGAGAATTGGCAACACTTAAAGTAAGTGCTTTTCCTTACATGGTTTTCCTAGTACGACACAAAACATGTTCCAATCTAAGAAGGTTGAACCACATTTTTCTAACAAAGAATATCAAGAATATCTTAGTTTTGAAGTTTAGTAGCCATTGCATTTCCATTCTACGTTGCTTGATAATGAAGATTCTTGTTGGCATATTCGAAAAAGTACTATCTCTACATGCAATTCTCATCCCATTACAATTTTCTAAGCTATCATTGGTTTCTTCCCCTCTTATTATTCGAAAAAGTACTCGCTCTACACACAATTCTCATCCCCTTTACAATAAGGCATCATCGTTTTCTTCCCTTCTTATTCCTTATCTCCTTTGTATCTTTCATCACAACTCTTAAAGATGTGAAAGAGGGATTTGATCATCTTGGATGGCAACAAGCCATGATTGATAAAATTCAGACTCTTGAATGTAATGGTACATGGGACTTTCCTCTTCCACCTGGACAAAAGGTTTGTTCGTTGTCCTTGGGTTTAAGCCATTAAAGTTGGGCCAAATGGTGAAGTTGAGCGCCTCAAAGCTAGATTGGTGGCCAAAGGATATATTCAAACATATGGGCTTGATTATTGTGATACATTTTCTTTTGTAGCCAAAATGACTAATATGCTCTCTTCTTTGTCATGTGAGTTATACGTCATTGGCATCTCCATCAATCAGATATAAAAAAATGCTTTCCTTTATGGTGGTCTAAACGAGGAGATTTATATTACTCAAACTTTTGTAATGAAATGCAGTGAGGCAAATAATTTAGTTTTTTATTGTCATATCTTGCTTGGAAAATGTGTTTACTTCATTGTGTATGTTGATTACATAGCTATTAAAGGAAATGATGCTACTAGAATATTGCAATTGAAGGAACATATCAATGATGAGGAACACTTTGTTGTGCTATTCTAATAATAGTTTACTTGCTTCACTATTCCAAACCTAACTAAAAAAGCGTAAAAAAGATGGGGCATGGTAAATTGATTTAATAAAACATAAAACAGTATGGTCACTTGTGTAGTCACTTTCAAAGCATAAATCTTGGAAGTTTCAAATACTTTCTAGGCATTGAAATGACTTAAAGGAAGACATTTTAGTTTCTCAAAGGAAATACTGTTTAGATATCTTGGAAGAAACAAACATGACTGATTGTAGACCAATAGATAGCCTAGTGGATCCAAATAAAAAATTAATGGAAGATCAAGGTGAACCTCACGCAGATTTAGAGAGATATAAAAAGCTTGAGGGAAACTTATTTATCTCACTATTACAAGACATGATCTATCTTTTGCTGTGGGTGTTAGTTAGTTTATGCAACATTCTTGTATTGACTATTAGAATGTTATCATCCACATCTTAAGATACCTCAAAAGGGCTCCAAGGCAAAGTCTTATGTATGAAGATAAATATAATATGCAAATTTTTGGGTATTGTGATGCTCGTTGGGCAGGATCTTTTATGGGTACATGCTTCACTTTAGATATTTTGTTCTCATTTGAGGAAACATCATTTCTTGGAAAATCAAGAAACAAAATGTGATTGCCCGATTTAGTACCTATGAGAGATGTTAGCACTAATTACCTAGATATTTCTTATGTAATTTTCCTCTATAAATAACAAAGATCATGTTAGGTTTCTTACTCAAGAAACCTCCACAAACAATCACTAAGCACCCTTCACACACTTCAAGACAAAAGAATGCTATCTTCTTGTATTAAGAGTGAAAGAATACAATGTACGTTACGTATTCGAGTAAGAGGCGTAACGAAATCACCCTCTCACACACTCAAAACAAGCAAAAGAATAATGAAAGAATGGAATTGGATGAATGAATATCTTTTATTGGTGGTAATATCCAAATAAACAAAAGTAAACAATAATTGGGAGCATAACCTCCATCAATTATTTGGGAGCATAACCTCCCTCACAAGACAATAATGTCTGTCACAAAACTCAATAATCAAAAACATACCCTTAACCCTAGACTCTAACTTTATTTATACTAATTATTTCCCATCCATCTCTTACTAAATATTTCCCTAGAATATATCTGCATTTAATATAAATATTCCTATATTTAATATAAATATTCCTATATTTAATATAAATATTCCTATATTTAATATAAATATTCCTATATTTAATATAAATATATCCCCTTATATTATTGTAGCATATATCCTTAATTATAAATATCTTATAATGAATATTTCTCTAGAATATACATTTATATACTCTAATTAACTTATACTATATTTTATTTACTTTAATTAACTTATATTGAATATTTTCCCACCTTATACCCTAACAATGTACAAGGAAAAATGAGAGCTTAACCTCCCCACAGGAATAATGCTTTCCCATTTAGAAAATAACTAATCAATCAACTAACTCTACACAACTATTCATTAGCTATTTATACATTCAAATTCCCGCCCTTCCTAACTGCTAAGGTAGTTAGGCATTCAATTTTTTATTCCTTTTCTCGTATACTCTCCATCTCCTAATATTACCCTCCGCTCCTTTAATAACCTTGTCCTCAAGGTTGAACTCGGGATATTGGTCTTCCATAGTATCCCTGTCCTCCCAAGTTGCGCCTTCTCTTCCCCCCTCTTGCCATTCCACCACAACTTGCTGCACCATCTCTTCTCCTTGCTTTACCTGTCTGCTTTCCAGAATTCGAACAGGCAAAAGGTAGGTCCTTCCGCCTGCAACTCTGGTGGCAGCTCCTTCTCCACTTGCTTTTTGCCCACTAGCTTCTTATGCTGGGACACATGGAAGACTGGATGTATCCTAGCTGTTTCCAACAACCTGAGCTTATACGCTGTTAGAGATATTATATTTAGTTTATATTTATCTCTTATCTTTAGTTAGTTTGTTTATATTTCTTATTTATATTTTGGGCTTAGCCCATATTTTTTTCATTATAAATAGAGGTACCTATGTGTATATTCAACACAAAGGGAGTTTTCACTATATTCAACTTGGTATTAGAGCAGGTTTTCTGATCCTTTTCTACTCTGTCTTTGTTGTCGCTGGTAGCCGGTGGCTGCTGCCACCAGCGGCCCCCTAAAAGTCTCTTTTTCAACCTGTGTCTTTATACTTCAATGGGTCGATCCCTGGTTTCTATCTAACCAGCGCTTTTAGCCAACATCCGCTGTCGTCCGTCGTCCACTGTCGCCGGCCATCCGCCATCGTCGGCTGTCCCCTGTCGCCGACCGTTCGCCGTCTCCGTCACCGTCTCCAGCCACTGTCTCCTACCACCGTCACCAGCCAATGTCGCTGGCCGTCGTCTCCGCGCTTGTGCCATCGATGCACCAACACCTAGTCCTACCTCTATTGTTTCCGCTATCTTCTTCTCTATTATGAAAGGTCTCCAAGGACAGTCGGTGGTTAACACCAAGGAGTTTCAACACTAAAATTATGGGTTGAAACAATTTCACGAACCCTTTGTCAAATCTTTCAGATTTGTTTTTGGGTGCTTTGATGAATAAGAGCTCATTATGATCTTCCACTTTCACAGTTTGTCATCGACGTACTGTCATCTCTGCCGTTTGCCGTGATGGGGAGTATGTTTCCAGCCATTGCAGGCCCCACCATTTAGAGATGGTTTTTGTCGCTTTGAGCCACTGCAGGCCCCATCACCCCATCCGTCAGTGATGGTAGTTCCTGTTGTTTTGTCGCTTTCAACCACTGCAAGCCCCATCCTTACTTGATGGCAATCCAGTCCCTACAGTTTGTCATTGTCCTCCTTTGTTAAAGTCATCCTACTTGAAGTTTCATCGTGCTAGTTGACGTTTTGCAGTTGTTCACCACTGTCCATAAACTGCTGTTAGTTGTTCATTGACCTATGATTGCATATTTGTTTGCCGCACACTCTTGAAGACAAATTACATATTTCAAACTGAGTTTATTTATTCCAAGCTTGGTCCATACAATCTGTATGTTCCAGCTTGAGGGGGACTGTTAGAGATATTATATTTAGTTTATATTTATATCTTATCTTTAGTTAGTTTGTTTATATTTCTTATTTGTATTTTGGGCTTAGCCCATATTTCTTCTATTATAAATAGAAGACCCTATGTATATATTCAACACAAAGGGAGTTTTCACTATATTCAACTTATGCCACCTCTCCCACCTTCTCCACCACTTGGAAAGGGTCGTAGTAACGAGCTGCTAATTCTGGGTGAAGCCTTGAGGGCATAGAGGACTACCTGTGGGGTTGAATCTTCTAGTAAACCCAATCCTCCATCTCTATGTTTGCTGATCCTCTCTTTTTGTTTGCCTGCTGCACCATTAGATCATATGCTCTATTCAAATGAAATTTCAACTGGTTGATAGCCTCATCTCTTGTTAATAAATCCTGGGCAACCGCTTCTACTGGTGTCTCTCCTGGTACGAACCTACTAAGGGAAGGTGGAGTTCTCCCATATACGTCAAAAAAGGTGTGCACCTGGTTGCACTCTGATAGTTGGTATTATACCAGTATTCAGCCCAAGGCAACATTGCACTCCAACTTTTCGGCTGTTCTGAACAAAAGCACTGTAAGTAGCCTTCCAGAATCCTATTTATCACCTCGGTTTGGCCGTCTGACTCAGGATGATATGCGGAACTCATCCTGAGTTGGGTCCCCTGCAGCCTAAACAACTCTTTCTAAAAAATGCTTAAGAACAAAGGGTCCCTGTCGATCACAATTGAAACCGGAATTCCATGTAGCCATATTATCTCCTTCACAAACACCTCCGCTACTGTCTTTGCTGAATACGGATGCTTGAGCAGCAGGAAATGGCTATACTTGCTAAGCCTATCAACCATTACCAAAATTGCATCATAGCCTTGGGATTTTGACAGCTTTACTATGAAGTCCATACTCACTTCCTCCCAAATTGCGTGAGGTATGGGTAATGGCTGCAATAGTCCTTGCGGAGAAGTTGCTAAATATTTATGTTGTTGGCACACCAAGCAACTTGCCACAAAATCTGTCACAGATTTTTTCATCCCTATCCCGTATAAGGATTGGGCTATCTTCCTGTATGTTCTGTAAACTTCTGAGTGACCTCCTGTGTTTGTTGAGTGAAACTTGGGTTTTTGGCAGCTTTACTATGAAATCCATACTCACTTCCTCCCAAACTGCGTGAGGTATGGGTAATGGCTGTAATAGTCCTTGCGAAGAAGCTGCTACATATTTATGTTGTTGGCACACCAAGCAACTTGCCACAAAATCTGTCATAGATTTTTTCATCCCTATCTAGTACAAGGATTGGGCTATCTTCCTGTATGTTTTGTAAACTTCTGAGTGACCTCCTGTGTTTGTTGAGTGAAACTCAGCCAAGAGTTTAGGGATCCATCCTGATTTCGCAGACAACACTAGTCTTCCCTTGTAATGTAGTCTTCCCTGCTCTAGAGTATACACTGAATGGGCATTGGGTCCCTCTGAATATCAACAATACCTTCTTCAACGCCTCATCCTCTTTTACCTCCGTTATCACCTCTTTGAAATCCTGCCTGTAAGGCCTGGCTATCACCCTCAGCTCCTTTTCCTCCTCTCCCCTTTCCCTTCTGCGGGCTGCCTGGTTAGTTTTTCCAGCCTTATATACAATCTTAAAGTCATAGCCCAAGAGCGTCGCCATCCAGTTTTGTTGATTCTGGGTGGTTATCCTTTGTTCCAGCAGCTATTTCAAACTTCTCTGATCTGTGTGCACCATAAATGTCTGCCTCAATAAGTACGACTTCCAGTGCTGAATTGCCAAAACCAACACCATCAATTCCTTTTCATAAATTGATCTGCTTAATGAGCCTTCAGACAACGCCTTGCTGAAATAAGCAATGAGTTTCTTTCCCTGTGTTAACACTGCCCCCCAACACCTCTTCTTGAGGCATCACACTCAATGTGGAAGGTTTAGCCAAAATCTGGAAGTGTTAAAACTGGCGCAGAAGTTACAATTGTCTTTAATCGTTCCATGGCAGCCTTGGGTTGCTCATTCCACCCAAATTGTCCCCTTTTCAAAAGTTTTGTTAGGGGTTTTGCCACCTTTCCGTAGTCCTTCACAAAGCGCCTATAATAACCGGTTAGGCCCAGGAATCCACTCAAGGCTTTCAAGGTTCTTGGCTCTTCCCACTCCAAAACTGCCCTTATTTTATCCCTATCCATCTCCACACCCTTTTTCGAAATCTGGTGGCCCAAATATCAAATCTGCTTCCTCCCGAATTCACATTTCTTTTTGTTGGCCACCCACTGATGTTGTTACAGTAGCTGTAACACCAGTTTCACTTGCTCCAAGTGATCCTTCCATGTGGGGCTATATACCAAGATATCGTCAAAGAAAACCAACACAAATTTCCTAAGGTACTGTTGCAGCAAACTATTCATCGCACTTTGGAAAGTGGGTGGCGCATTAGTAAAGCCAAATGGCATCACTAGGATCTCAAAGTGGCCCTGGTGAGTTCGAAAAGTTGTTTTGGGTACATCTCCTTCTCCCATCCTAATCTGATGATACCCAACTTTTAAGTTTATCTTGGAGAAATATCTAGCTCCCCTTAATTTATCCAGGAGCTCTTCTATCACCGGAATGGGGAATTTATCCGGGATGATTGCTCTGTTCAAGGCCCGGTAATCTACACAGAAGCGCCAACTGCCATCTTTCTTTTTAACTAAAAACTTGAAGTTGAGAGAAAATGAAAACTCTTATATTTGATTAACTTAATTCTGATACAACTTACTACTGTATATATAGAGGAAAGTAGTTCTAAAAGGTAAAGGGTAGAAAGCCCTTAACAAAACCCTAACAAATATATTAATAATAAATAAAGGCATTATACTTCAACAGTCCCCCTCAAGCTGGAGCATATAGATCATATGCACCAAGCTTGGAACATATAAATTGAATTCTAGGCCTCTTTAGAGATTTGGTCAGAATGTCTGCGAGTTGTTCATTAGAGTTAATAAACTCAGTAACCAGATCCTTTGACAATAACTTCTCTTTGATAAAATGACAATCAATCTCTATGTGTTTTGTTCTTTCATGAAACACTGGATTGGAGGCAATGTGAAGGACGGCTTGATTGTCACAATACAACTTCATCTGCTCATTTTCACAAAATTTCAACTCTTGAAGGAATTGTCTAATCCAAACAAGTTCACATGTAGTTAGAGCCATAGATCGATACTCAGCTTCAGCACTAGATTGAGCAACAACACTTTGTTTCTTACCTTTCCAAGATACAAGGTTCCCTCCAAGTAAAACACAATATCCTGAGGTAGATCTTCTGTCAATTGGACAACCAGCCCAATCTGCATCACAATATCCCTCAACACGAGTGCTTCCCTTGTCCTCATACAACAATCTCTGTCCTGGGTTCCTTTTACATATATGAGAATGCGAATCACTGCATTCCAATGATCAACATGTGGATTTTGCATAAATTGACTCAACTCCCACCGGATAAGAAAGATCAGGTCTTGTTATGGTAAGATAGACGAGTTTTCCAACAAGCCTTCTATATCTCTCTGGGTCTGAGAAAAGTTCACCTTGGTCTTTCATTAACTTTTGATTTGAGTTCATAGGACTATCAATGGGCTTGCAATTTGTCAGGCCTGTTTCCTCCAAAATATCAAGAGCATATTTTCTTTGTGAAATGATGACACCTTCCTTTGATTGTGCCACTTCAATACCAAGAAAATATTTTAGCCGACCCAAACCTTTGGATTGAAAGTGGTTGAACAAATGATTTCTTAATTGAGCAACTCCAATGATGTCATTTCCTGTAATGACAATATCATCAACATAAACCATAAGATAAACACATTTATCAGAAGAAAAGTGACTATAAAATATTGAATGATCCGCCTCACATCGTTTCAATCCAAAATTCTGCACAACTAGACTAAATTTACCAAACCAAGCTCGAGGTAATTGCTTCAAACCATAGAGGGAACGATGTAATTTACAAACTAACCCAGACTCCCCCTGAGCAACAAACCCAGGAGGTTGCTCCATGTATATCTCTTCTTCTAGATCACCATGAAGAAAGACATTTTTAATGTCCAACTGGTAAAGGGGCCAATGACGAATGACAACCATAGCAAGCAAAATACGAACAATATTGGTTTTAGCCACAGGAGAAAAGGTATCACAATAGTCGAGGCCATAGACTTGAGTGTATCCCTTAGCTACCAGACAAGCTTTGAGACGATCAACTGCACCAGTAGGACCAACCTTAATAGCATAGACCCATCTACAACCAACAGGCTTCTTACCAAGAGGAAGAGGAACAAGGTCCCAAGTGCCATTGTGTCAAGTGCCTGCATTTCATCAATCATGGCTTGTTGCCATTTAGGATGACCAAGTGCCTCATGAACATTATTAGGAACCTTAATGGAAGATAAGGAAGAAACAAAGGAGAAATATGGAGGAGACAAATGATGATAACTCAAAAAATTATAAACAAGATAAGGATTATGAGTAGAGCGAATACCTTTCCGGAGGGCAATAGGCCAATTATTATCTGAGTCAAGAGAGGGTGAAGAGGATGAAGGATCCATGGTTTGGGAATCTGATGGAGGAGAATCTGAGTCTTGAGGATCTTCAGTGTTTGGAGTTTGAGATTGTGTTCGACGCTTATATGTGAGAAGAGGAGGAGGAACAATGTCATTTGCAGTTTGAGTTTGAGGTAAAGAAGCAGGAGTAACCAAGGGATCACATGATGGTAGAGGAAGCATTTGTTGAACAAATGAACGATCCTCCATGGGACAAGAAAAAAAGGTGTATCTTCAAAGAATGTGACATCAGCAGACATATAATACCTCTTGGTTGAGGGAGAATAACATTTATACCCTTTTTGAAGGCGAGAGTATCCTAAAAAGACACACTTAATAGCTTTTGCAGAGAGTTTATCAAAACCTGGAGAAACATTATGAACAAAACAAGTACACCCAAATATACGAGGAGAGACATGGTAAAGAGGGTCATTTGGAAAAATGATAGAGTGAGGGACTTTATTCTCAAGAGAGGACGAAGGCATCCTATTAATTAGAAAACAGGCAGTAAGAACTGCATCACCCCAATGATGAATAGAAACATTAGTATTCAACATTAGGGAGCGTGCAGTTTCAATGAGATGTCTATTCTTTCTCTCTGCAATGCCATTTTGTTGTGGAGTGTGGGGACATGTTGATTGGTGTAAAATTCCTTGGGAAGATAAGAATGAAGAAAATGATGCAGAAAAGTATTCCTTAGGATTATCACTTCTGAGGATTTTAATTGTCTTCCCAAATTGGTTCTTAATTTCATTAAAAAAAGACACAAATATTGCCAAAAGTTCAGATCTCTCTTTCATTAAATAAATCCAAGTACATTGAGAAAATTCATCAATGAAGGTTACAAAATAATTAAAACCAAAAGAAGTAACACAACTTGGTCCCCAAATATCAGAGTGAATAGTTGAAAAAGCAAAATTACAACGTGTTTCAGACTTTTTATGATAGGAAGATCTAACATGTTTTCCTAACTGACAAGACTCACAATCTAAGACTTGAATGTGATTGAGACTTGGAACCATCATCTTCAACTTGGATAAGCTTGGGTGGCCCAACCGGTCATGTAAAAGTTTTGGGGATGAAGTTGCAAAACAGGAAACTGAGGAGTTAGGTTTCAAGAAATAAAGTCCTCGCGACTCATGTCCTTCTCTAATCAGATGACCCGTACCATGTTCCTGTATAACAAAGGAATTAGCAGAAAAGGTTACAGAACAATTTAAGGAACGAGTCAATCGACTCAGAGATTAAATTGTAAGGACAATGAGGAATATACAAAACAACATTCAATTTTAGTGAAGGAGATAGGGAAACTGTGCCAATCCCCTGAAATGCAACTTTGGATCCATTGGCAACAATAACGAAATGAGGAGTTTTTGGAGAGGGCATGGAAGAAAATGAAGGGATGTTACCAGAGATATGATCTAAGGCACCTGAGTCAAGAATCCATGGACTATGACCTTCCACAGATTGAGAGATGCAGGCAGTTGACACATTTGGCATTGAGGAAGATTGGCCAAGATTAGAAGATTGGCCAAGATTAGAAGATTTTTCAGACTTGTACCTCAAAAACTCTTGGTACTCTTCATCAGAAACTTTAGATTCTGAATTATCAGATTTAGACACATGAGCAGCTTTGTCTGGAAAGCCATGCAAGGAATAACATTTATCTTGGGTATGTCCCATTCTCTTACAATATGAGCATTGAGGACGTCCACTTCGACCACCACGTCGTCCTCAATTGCTCGTACCTCCTCCTCGCCCTCGCGGTGTCACCATAGCTGATGTTTCAATAACATCACTTAAATTCTCTTCCTTTACCAACGTAGGTACATGAAGGAGTCGAGTAACTAAGCCATCCATTGACGGGATTTGATCACCAGCTAAAACTTGATCGCGTACATGATCAAAATCAGAGTGTAAACTTTTCAAGATTAGGACCATGTAAAACTTTTCAAGCTTTTTGTTGAGATTTTATAATGAGTCAGCTACAAAGAAGTTCTTTAACTCCTCCACTGCAGCCCGAGCTTTTGCAACATGAGAAACCATATCATAGTTGACTTGTTTGAGAGAAGTTGCTCTTTGGGTTGCATCAAAAAGACATTGTACATTAGCAAAATTATCTTGGACCCTTTTCCAAAAGGAAGAGCAAGTCTTATAGGGTCTCAAGATATGTAGAACCTCTTGTTCAACTGATTGCCACAAAACAGCACATAATTGAAAGTCTAATTTTTGCCATTGAGATTTTTCTTCTTCTGGGACCATAGAAATATCTTGTTCAAGGTGATCATGGTGTCCTTGACCAAGAAATCATAACTCCACAGCAGAGGACCATGATAAATAATTTTTCCAATTTCGTTTTGCAGATGTAATGATAGGGGTTGCAGATAAGGAGGAATTACTTCCAGTAGAAGAAGCCATTTTAAAACTTAGAGAAGAAATAAGACTTAGGGTTTCAAAAAATGTAAGGAGAAAACCCTAGGTATGAGCCCAAGCCAATGAAACAGAGAAACAAGAACCAAAACACACTCCAGAAGCTCCGGCGAGAATTTTTGCGGCGACTCGGTGAAGCTCCGACCACGGGAAGGCGGCGCGTGCAGAACAAGCGGCCGAGATTGGCCGAAAAGAAGCGGCGCGTGAGGGCTGGTGCGGAGGTTTCAGAGGATGGGACCACCAGGGTTGGGTTGCACTTCTCAAGGCGCACCTAACCCTTGACTTCGCCAGAGAAAGTGACGGTGGACGGTGGCGACGACGGCGGCGCGAACAACGGAAATGACATGGAGACGATGCCACTGACGATAAAGGAAGAAGACAAAGAGTCTGCCTCTTGATACCAACTTGAAGTTGAGAGAAAATGAAAACTCTTATATTTGATTAACTTAATTCTGAGACAACTTACTACTCTATATATAGAGGACAGTAGTTCTAAAAGGTAAAGGGTAGAAAGCCCCTAACAAAACCCTAACAAATATATTAATAATAAAATAAAGACATTATACTTCAACATAAAATGACCAGGCTAGAGTATGGGTTAGTGCTCGGTCTGATTATCCTAGCTTTGAACATATCTGCCACCTATCTCTCAATCTCTCCCTTCATGAGATGGGGGTATCTATATGGACGCACGTTAACTGGGTCTACCCTTTCCTTAAGGGGAATTCGCTGCTCCATGTCTCTCTGTTTGGGGCCACCCCTTATCTCCTGGAAAACTTTGGAATTCATCTTCAGAACCTCATCCAGCTCTTCCCTTTGCGCATCAATCAACTCAATATGCCCCTCACTTTCCACCTCCTTCTCGACTAGGCCCAAATCCCTCACCAACTTCCAAGCCTCAACCTATGTTAGTTTTAATAGAGCTTTCGGTTCTACCAGCTGCCTCGCCAAAGTAGGATCCCCCCTGACCTTCACCTTCTTACCCTCCTGGTTGTAAACCATAGTCATCTCTCCCCAGTTTATCACCACTTCTTCCAACTTAGCTAGCCACTCTACTCCCAGGATGATATCCACACTTCCCAATTTGAACAATTGGAATTTCTCCTCCACGATAGCTTCCTCCAAGCTTATCCGAACCTTCACAACTCCTACGAGTCAGCTTCCTTTGCCCATCTCCTAGACTCACCTGATAAGGAGGCGTGTCTGCTATGGGTAGCTTCAACTCCTCTCCTAATTTTCGGCTGATAAAGTTGTGGCTTGTGCCATTATCCATGAGCACCACCACTTTCATTTCTCCGATTCTCCCTATCAGTTTCATCGTTTTGGTTTGAGTCAATCCTTCTGCTGAAAATGCTGACAGTTCCATGGGTTTTTGATCCTGGTTTGCCACCTCTTCACTCTCGCCTTCCACCTCATCCTCCGCCAGGAGCAACACCCGCAGGCTTCTCTTAGTACAACGGTGGCCAGGTGTGAACGGATCCCCACATCGAAAACATCATCCTTCGTCCTTCCTCTTTAGGAATTCCGGGTAAGGGAGGTTTCTCACCACTTTGCCCCTGTTGTCACTCCCTTCGGCAGTGCTTGCTCTCGCGCTTGCATTGGTTGCGACTCTATCTCTCCTCACCGACCCAATACTCTCTTGTTCCGCCTGATCTGTTCATAGCGGGTCTACTGGTTTCATTCTGCATCACTACTCCAGTCGCGTGACCCAGATGGATTATTTTTGAACCCATTCCAACTTCCCCCTTTCACTCTGAGCGCAGCGTCCTCCATGTCCCTTGCGATTCTCATCGCCACCATCAGCTCCTAGGGATCGTGAGTTCGAACCTGCCCCTTAATGTCCTCGCGCAGTCTGGCGAGGAAGTAGCCCAACATCTGCTCCTCTGACACGCCCCGGGTTTGCCCCACCAATATCACAAAATCGCGGACATACTCTTCCACAGTGTCCTCCTGTCGCCAGCCGTTCAAACACCGTTCCTCGAAATCCACCTCCAAAACGGCTGATCATAGCTGCTTTAAGGCCCTCCCAAGAACAATTCTTGACCTTTTCTTTCCAAAACTTGAACCAGTAACCTGTGGTGCCCTCCATGCTTACGTACACAAGTTCCACCTTCTCCTCCTCCGCCACTTTCTACCCGATTGATCCAACTAAGAGCTTCCAGCCCTTCGAACGCGGGTAAGTCAACCCTTTTCCTCCAATTACTTTGAACCCCTTGATGATCGCCGCCCCCTCTTCCTCCAATTTCCTCCTCGCGCCTCCGCTGATTCTCGTTCACGGACATTTGACTCCCATCAGAATGGCTGTCATGGTTGTTAGCCTGCGCCCCCATCATCCTCATTAATTGTTGCAGGTCCCGTCGTATGGCGACGGACTCAGCCTTCATCCCCTCCATCGTAATCTCCAAGGCCTCCAATCTTCCCTCCATGGTTCCTTCCATATCTTGTTCTCGTGCTCAATTTGGGATCCGGTAGGTCGGACCAAATTGTTAGGTTTCTTACTCAAGAAACCTCCACTAACAATCACTAACACACCCTTCACACACTTCAAGACAAAAGAATGCTATCTTCTTGTATTAACAGTGAATGAATACAATGTACAAGGACAAATGAGAGCTTAACCTGCCCCACAGGAATAATGCTTTCCCGTTTAGAAAACAACTAATTAATCAACTAACTCTACACAACTATTCATTAGCTATTTATACATTCAAATTCCCGCCCTTCCTAACTGCTAAGGCAGTTATGCATTCAATGTTTTATTCCTTCTCTTGTATACTCTCCATCTCCTAACAGATCAACTCAGAGATGATCAGTCTCTTAAGTTCTTTTTCTCACTTTCAGTCTTAAGTAATACTAAAGGGTGAACTTGTGAAGCTATTTTAGAGTTTTAATATTTTAATGGAGAGAGGGTAGAGAATAATTTTAGAAATGTATTCACTTGGTGAAAGAAATATTTGATGATGAACCAAGGTAATCCCTAATTTCATTTCACTTGATCTGTAAATGACACAGGTGATGGATTTTGAATTTGCCAAGTGGTGTAGGATGATCAAGTGACCACCTAATGCGAATGTGTACTGGACCTGATTTAAAACTTTAGGTAGTCCTGAAGTTGTTAATTATTAGAAGTTAGAAATGTGTCTGTGTTAGGTTCCTGTGTTTGGAACCTAACTAAGAACACTCATAGATAACAGAAAATAGAATTGAAAGAAGAATTCTATTATTTCAGAATCGTATAAGCACTGTACAACGAATGGGGTTGGGAGCATAACCTCCCTTGAGAGCATAACCTCTCTACACAAGCCAATGGGGTTGGGAGCATAACCTCCCTTGAGAGCATAACCTCTCTACACAAGCCAAAGCCTGACTTTACAAAATGTATCCTATCATTACCCACCGCTGCAAAACAACCTTGTCCTCAAGGTTGGGAAAAAAAACCGGGTCGCTTGGCTCCTCTCCATCATTTTGTTTTCATCTAAAGAGAATCCATTAGTTAACAATTTTTTTCTCTTCTTCCAACTCCAAAACTTTTTTTCTATAATGATGCTTTGTGGCAAATTTTCTCTCTCTCGGAACCCAAGGTCACTGACAATAATTCCACTTTCTCACAAAGTGGAGGCAAATTTTCTCTCCCGGAACCCAAGGTAGTGGGTCTGCAACACTGACCATAATACCACTTTCTCACAAAGTGAAAACAAATTTTCTCTCTCCCGGAACCCAAGGTAGTGGGTCTGCAACACAGACCATAATTCCACTTTCTGTTCCGCTATCAAATCTCCCCTCCACTCACCGCCTTCCTCCTGTTCCACTTTGCCCCAATCCCAAACAAGTACCCATGACCTAGCACCCGCCATTTTCAACAATGCCTTTGGTTTCCCCAGTTGTCTAGATGAAGCTGTGTCTCCCCTTATATTGACCTTCTCGCCCTCCAGGACATTCTTCATAGATCTTCCCTTCCAATTGATCACGCTTTCTCCTAACCTTGCCAACCATGCAATACCCAGGACGACATCTCCTCCTAGCTCAAACACATAAAATTCCTCCTCGACGGTGGTATTCCCCAAACGTATCCAAACTCTCGCAACGTCCGCTCGTCGTTCTTCTGTGTCCATCATTGAGGCTCATAGTGTATTGGGATGTCTCGGTCACCGGCAGCTTCAATTCTTCCATCACTCTCCGGCTGCTGACATTGTGGCTGACCCACTGTCAAGGAGGACCACCACCTTCCGTTCTCCGATTACTCTTGTCAGCTTCATGGTTTTTGGAGTTGTCACCCCTTCGCCGAACATGCCGACAGCTCCATGGGTTTCGCTTCCTCAACCGAGTATTCGGTCGATTCTTCCTCCTCATCCTCCGCCATAAGCAGAACGTGTAAACTCTTCTCCAAACACCAATGGCCTGGTGCAAACGGACCCCCGCACCGAAAACAACGGCCTTCTTCCCGCCTTTTCAACAATTCTGGGTAAGGTAAATTCCTTACCGTTCGGTTTCTGTTGTCCTGACCGTTCGGTCTGCGACTGGCCTCTGACCCATCCATACCGTTCGGTCTTGCTCCACTCTCCTCATTCGCCACCTTCTTCGTTCGGTCCTCCAAAATCTTGGGGTCTTGTACAAACTCGTCCACTGCCCCCTTCCGTTTGAATGTCGCCGACCGCTCATCAACTGTTCCGAACCTTATTACCATGGCTTCCTTCAAACCATCCCAAGAACGATTCTTGGCTTTCTCCTTCTAGGCTCTGACCCAGAAACCCGCACTGCCCTCCATGCTCATGCACGCGAGTCGCACTTTCTCCTCCTCCGCTACTCCTTGAAGCTTGAAAAACTTCTCCGCCCTACTGATCCAGTTTAACGGGTCCAACCCTTCGAAAGTGTGGAATTCACCCCTCTTCCACCATTTATTCTGCTCCTCCGGATTGTTGCCATACACGCTCACTCCAATATCCTCATCGCGGCGTCACTGGTCCTCATTTACGGAGGTTTGACTTTTGCCTGATTGTTCTTCGTTGTTGTAAGCCCGCGCCTCCACCATCCTCATAATTTTTTTCAAGTCCCGACGCACTGCGGCGAATTCCTCTTTCATCCCGTCCATCGACCTATCCAGAACCTCCAATCTTCCCGTCGTGGTTCCCTCCATAACTCGTTCTCACACCCAATTTGAGATCCTGCAGTTTCTTGATCACTTTTCTTGATTACTTCTTGATCTTTCACCCCGCTTTGAACCAGCAGGTCGGACCAAATTGTTAGGTTCCTGTGTTTGGAACCTAACTAAGAACACTCACAGATAACAGAAAATAGAATTGAAAGAAAGAATTCTATTATTTCAGAATCGTATAAGCACTATACAATGAATGGGGTTGGGAGCATAACCTCCCTTGAGAGCATAACCTCTCTACACAAGCCAAAGTCTGACTTTACAAAATATATTCGTGATCTTCCCTTGACACAAGCTGGGTCTTATTTATAGACTTCCTCCTCTTCTAGTCTAACCCATTAAGTCCTTTCCCATGTATCCTATCAGTATGCTTTTGTGTCCTCTATCATTTCATGTCAGTTGTATACAATGCCATTAATACACAACAATATTAATGTTATTGAAATTTGTGTCGATGTATTGAGTTTTGGCCTTTTGTTCAGTTGATAATGTCATGACATAATGGTCTTTTGTTCTGGCCATTATACACAAACATATAGGTATTTGATATTATGGGGTTTAGCTCATACTCACATGTGTCCAGAGCTAGTGTAGATGGAGTTAACTTTTTAAGCCTATTTATTATTGCTTATATATCTTTAGATTGTGTAATTCATTTATTTCAAAACTATAATCTCAAGGGAGAGAGCTCGCAAGAAGAAAGAAGAGGAAGAGAAGAGAACAGAGAGAGAAAAAGAAAAGGTATTTTTTGGATTCATCCATCTGCTTCTCACTTATTTCTTTTGACTTTCTTTACTGAAATACACTTGTTTGAAATTTTTAAATCATGGAAAGTATGTGGATGTGCTTGTATTTAGACTTTGTTAGAGATATAAAACCAATCATGGTTCTCCATGTAATATTTTTGGGTTTTTTCTATAAAACTCATGTTAATTTTTTGGCTTTTGGTAATGGGAGAGATGGTCTTTGACATGGTGTATTACTCTATGACCCATTGGTCAAGGAAGGGTTAAATATTTGAACAAGATAGTGAGCTAGTCAGTGACATTGCAATTCCAAATGATTGTAAGGTGCATTTTGAGCTTCCACTTTTTTTTTTTGATGACTGATTTAATTATATTGAAGAGAATACAGTTGTCTCCATGTCAGTAAAGTAGGTTGATTAAAAGTAAGGATGAACTATATAGTATAATCTAGGATTTGAGGTTCACAATATTAAGTGTAAAAAAAGTTATTTCTATGCTGTTTGATAGTTTTTTGGGGATTTTTTTTCTTTGTATCCAAGGTGGTTTGTGGGTTTTCCTAGTAGTTTTATGCCCCTCTATTTTAGATTTTGGGAAAGATAAAAATGTGTCCATGCTCAGAACATGAGATACTTTTGGAAGTTGCCCAATTTTAGCACATTATTCCTGTATTGTTTAATAACTAATTTTCTTTTTCTCGTGTTATCCATTGGTGTGTTCTTGAAGGTATGATGAATACATTGGTTTTGGCACCCAGGTTATGTAGTCAAAGACATATGATTTGGAGTTGTATTCTTAGAAGGTTGGCGAAGTATTTGATTAATTTGATCTGATCGGAGTCTTTAAGTATATTCATAGGTTATTGTGAAAATTAACTAATGGAATCAATTAAAGTCAAAGACAAGAAATAGAAGAGACAAACTTGAAGCCAGTCAAGGTTCCATAAAAATGGGCTAAAAGGGGAAAAAAAGAAGCTTCACATAGGCTTAAATGGCTATGTTAAACTTCTATGTTTGAAGTTAGAGTTACTCTATCAATGGCTTAGAATTTCTTTGGGCACCTTTTGTACCAATTTTTCTGCTGTATATAAGTCTAGTTATTCCCGTGGATGCTTATGTTGGACCAGTTTATAATATAGTAATATAGTATTTCTAAATACGTTTGTCCATATTTGTTAATTACTTTGGATTGCCAATTTCTTTATTTTTATGAAGGAGAGAATTCGCATTGGCAAGGAGTTGCTGGAAGCAAAGAGGATCGAGGAAGAAAATGAGAGAAAACGGTCTGGCTTAGCTAATAAATTGACTGTTGCACATCTTGTGTTTTGTTTTGAGTGCAGTTGGCTACAAGAAAATTTTGTTCCTATTGCAGGTTGTTGGCCTTGAGAAAAGCAGAGAAAGAGGAAGAGAAAAGGGCTAGGGAGAAAATCAAGCAAAAGTTGGAAGAAGACAAGGTTTCAACATTTCCTAACCATTTTGTTCACTCTCTTGTTCTCTTATTGAGAAAGTTCTTATCTGCCTTTAATTAGAATATGCAATTGAAATGAGTCCAAATTCAGTCCTAAATTTTTGTTGCTTACATCCATTTGATTTTGTTTTACCTTGTGCATTAAATCCTGATCGTTTGTCATGTGGCTGTTGTTGAATACTGATAATACATTTTGGGATTTGGATTTCTTTTCCCTCAAGATGTTTTCCTTTCAAGACATGATTACTTAACTTTTTCTCTCAGTCTCTGTTAAAAAGATCACAAAAACATATAAGTCTAGATATCTAAGATAAATCACCGTTGTCCATAAAAGTTGTAGTTTAGGGATAAAAAGTTTGGATCTGATAGATTTATATTCTTTGAATTATGCAATATTGTTTACATTTTGGAGTTGCTTTGGCATATAGGTTATTCAAATTATAGGTTAGATAAAAATGGTTTAGTTATGCTCCAACTCACAAATAAAGTGTTCTGCAATATGCATATTATGGAATTCTATTTCAGAAAAGTTTGGTGAAAAAGCTAATTTCTGTGTTACCAGTTTTATTGTTTTAATGAAAGAATTGAATGATTTGAGCTATGTACATAAATAGGAGCATTAAGTGAAGAGTTGTTTGAGGGTTAATTTGAAGATACAGTGACTATTTGTGTTCAATGGAGGTTTATGGAATGCCCATTTCCATATAAGCTATAACAGAAGCATCAATTCAGAAAATGACAGTCTACTTTTTGTTATTGCTGATCAAATTAATAAATAAGGTGGGAGGGAGCTTATGCATTTTGAACAATACTGTTGGTAACGAAAAACTTGGAGTTCGCTACTGCTGCATTTATGGCTGCAAGAGCTTTAATGGACTAATGTCCAAGCTTTTAGAAAATCCTGAGGAGTACGACAAGCCTTTTTCTTCCAAAAGATAGCACAGGAAGTCAAATATCTTTTATCGGGGGATTTAAATCAAGTGACCTTGTTTATCTATTATGACAGGCAGAAAGAAGGCGGAGGCTTGGATTGCCGCCAGAGGAACCTTCAGCAGCCAAATCTTCAGCTGCACCTGTTGTGGAGGAGAAAAAGGTACGAGCTTGGCCAAAAACAATTATGGGAAAATTGTTTGTTAGTTTATTTGAAATTTGTGCATGCAGAGTTTTGTGCCTGTTAGACCTGCCACAAAAGCTGAGCAAATGAGAGAGTGCCTCCGTTCTCTCAAGCAGAACCACAAGGTACATTTCTGGGAACACCTCTGCAGTTGATAGTATTAATAACTGTTTGATAGTTTATGAGCTGGTGTCAATCTAACGGTGAATAGCATTAGAAATAGCGTAGAAATACGTATTTTAGTGCAACTTGTGCATATAACTTTACTTCCTAAAATACTTTGCCTCCTGAATCTTCCTATTTAGGTTCTTACTGCAATAGCCTGACCATTGTGTGTTCGTGAAGGATAATTGTTTCTTAGGACATGCCCTTTTGGTTCTAATAAATTTAATAATTTTTCATGGCAAAAGGCAAAAGTGATAAAATTGTGTTTTGCAAAATAAAGATGTACTGCTACTTAAAATCGAGAGTAGAACATTCATTTTGGTCTTTAAAAGTACAGAAAGATATATCTAGTTGGTCCTGCAATGTGGAAAAACGGGGCCTTTTTTAGTACGCATTAGTGGTAATGTCAGCCGTATTTTCGTTATGCTAAAGGAATTTGATTGCATAGATCACAGCATTACGACTCATAATTTTTGTTAAAAAGTGTCTTCTGCTTAAACATTGTTAGATTTTTATCCTTTTTACATGTTAACTTATTTTTGGAGCAGGAGAATGAGGCCAGAGTAAAGAAAGCATTCCAAACTCTTCTAACTTATGTAGGGAATGTTGCCAGAAATCCCGATGAGGAAAAATTCAGAAAGATACGTCTTAGTAACCAATCTTTTCAGGTATCAAACTCTGTTAGATATTGCCCCATTTTCTGAATTTTTTTCAATATCTACTTTCCACTAGATATTTTTACGGTAGGGTGTTGATGTTGGGTGTGTTTTACAGGACAGAGTTGGTTCCTTGAAAGGGGGCATTGAATTTCTAGAAATTTGCGGGTTTGAGAAGATAGATGGTGGCGAGTTCTTGTTTTTGCCTAGGGACAAAGTTGAGATGGCGATCCTGAACACAGCCGGATCTGAACTAGACTCTGCAATTAAGAATCCCTTTTTTGGAGTTCTTTAGATAAGATGGTGCAAGTGTTATAATCATATACTTGGTATTAGTTTCATATTCCCAAGTCCACTGTTACCGATGGTTCATTAAACAGACTGTTATTTCTTTACCTGAAGTTTGAGGTTTATAAATATCTACATAGTGATATATATTTGGCCTTCATGTTTATATGGTTTATACAGATTTGTTCGATGACTTGATCTTATATCTAATGTGATGCACGCCATCATCGGCTACCGTATCCTACGTAGGATTTCTTAAGTACTTTATGCAAGACTCAGAATGTAAAACTGAAAAAAAATACCAGTTTCTTTTATAAGGGTATTTCATAATTTTCAGGGAATTTTTATATATTAAATTTATATATATTATTTTATATGCTTTTTAATTTTTGTAATAAAATAATTCACATGAATTGAATTTTAAATTTATTTCCTACAAAAATAATTTAATTATTCCTAAGTACGAAAATATTTCAATATTAAATAATATTAATAACTAAATGTTAAATTTTTTTAATAATGAATGTTTTTTTAGTTACGGATGCTTTTGGTTGTATTTGCTCATGATAAAGGTCTTTATTGATTAACAAATATTTAGTTAAAATTGATCAAATTTATTTATTTTTTGTAACGTTTAGATTTTTTAGTTAATTTTCTTTTACCGATGTTGACTAAAATTATTCGTGAAAGTTGTCAACCAAAAAAATATAATTAACATTCATCGAAATATTGTTCTATTGGCAATTGGCTAATAAAATCTAAACTAACATTAGTTAGAAAACAATTGGCTGATAAAATCCTAACTAAAGTTAATTCAAAAATAACTTTGGTCATGGAGAAACAAATTATAAATCTAACAATGTTAAAACAAAAAAATCTCACTATTGTTGACTGAAACACCCTTATTATTAATATTAGGTGAAAAAGTTTCATTGATAAAATAATTAAATATGTTTTGTTTTTTTTTTTTTAAATTTTGGATTAATTTAGTTCATCTTTAGAACTTTGTAAATTTAATTCTTTTACTCAAATTTTGCTAGTATATCAAGTATCATATCCAATTATTTGGTAGTAAAAATGATTGTGAAATGTATAAAACAAATTTGTTTCATGAAAATAAAGTGAAAGAGGTTGGAAAACAGTTTCGATTACAAAACGAGTGATCTTTAGATGATTAAACCATATTGATGTTCGACTCCACTATTTTGTTTCTCTCTTGTACTAGATTTATATTAAATATGATGTTGCAAATAACCAAGTCCTAGGAGTTCTCTTTAAATGTAACTCTAGGTCCACTCTTGGCACCTAGAGTATAGGATCATCAAACTTTAGTATGATTCATTAGTGACTGTTTGAATGGATCACTTGTATTAAGACCAAGACTCTATATCCAATTGGTATCTATTTGTATCTAAAAGCATACAAAAGAATTGAATGAACCACAACTTAAAACTAGTGTCCACTCAATCCCAAGCTAGTGAAATAAGATGAGTGATCAGTTCATCCAACAACAAGCATAAATAAATTCACAAATATGTGATCAAAAGTAAACATTCATAAATAAAAATAGGGGTTAAATATGTTTTTAGTTCCTTAACTATCACACAATTTTGGGTTTAGTCCCTGTTCGAAAGTTTTGTTCCTTTTAGTCCTCTTAATTTTGAAATATTTCTTAGAGTAAGAACTAAGGAAGAGAAGACTTGCAATTTTTTCAAAGTAACTCTACATTCAAAATAGCTCTAACATTTTACAAAGTGATGTCTCTTTATATAGGTGAAGGAGAGAACTAAAGTAAATTGAACCCTAAAAGAGCTTAGAAACGTTTTTGGCCAAGGGGGATGAATGAAAGCCTCTTTCCTCTTTTTCATCCAATCACATCTTGTCTTTCCTTGATCCAATCACATCTTGCCTTTCCCTCATCCAATCACATGCAAGGGAGCCTTTCTTCAAGTACCTTAAGGCAAAAAATAAGCTGCATCATGTTGATAACGGTTGAAAATAGTGTTATCTGTGATGTAATTTTGATACTAAATGCACCATTTTCTACTTTTGCTTGAAACCGTGTTTTTCTATTAAGTTGTGTGAATAAGAGAGTTGACGTTGAATTTGATCATTTTATGACTAAATCCCCTTTGAGGAGCCCTCAGCGCCAGAAAGTGCCGCCCACCACCTAGACGCCCCTTTTAGGGCGTTGAACGCCTGAAGACTCACACCTGCTTGCCCCTGAGTGAAGCTGAGCATCATGTTTTAGTGCCGCACACCGCCCGGGCACCCTAACTGGGGCGCTAAGCGCTAGCGACACGGGCCTGGGCCTTGTTTCTGTTTTGTTTCCGCTCTATTCAAAGGACCCAGATGCCCTAGGTTTTGTATCTTTGGCAGAGGAAGCGCATCAACACACTTTTTCACTCCCTAGAGGCGGATTTGGATGCGGGAGTGTCCATCTTCTACTTTTATTGTTTTCCTATCTCATTCTTTTCCATTGTTCATCCAGTTTCACCATGACTATGGTGAACTAACTTCTATTTGTTGTTGGGGGATGATGTAATCTTGTGAACTCTCATGTATTTGAATTTATTCTTAATAATATATGATATTTCATTAACTGTTAGAGTAATTCATCTCTTACAACCCTTGCTTTGTTTAACTCATTCACAGCATGATGTATGAATTGCATGAGCGTCGGGAGGTTCCTTACAATTCAGGATCTTGTTGAATTACTACCAAGAGCAGTATTTCTCAAGGATGAGAGTATGAATCTTTGTCGTCTTAAGCTCTTGCTCTTCAAAATTTTTTACTAGGAATGCTAGGAATCGTATGAGCTAGTAATTAAAGATAAGCTTTCTTCACCGAGGGATCGAGTTTTAAGTGATTTAGTGAGTGACGGTAACATTAATGCATGAAGAAGAATTCTTATATACATGAGAGTAAACTTGTGAAATCTAACCCCAACAACATACTCATCTCATATTACAAACAAAATTCGTTCATCGTTGTGTTACTCTTCTATTGATCAAACTGCATTTATATTTAATTTTCAGTCTCTGCATTTGAAATCAATGATCTTGTTTTTTTTAAGTCTTAATTAATCGAGTTATCACACGACTGTCTAGTGCCGAGAGTCTCTTGGGACACGATATTTGGTCTTACCATTTTATATTACTTGTGCGATTCGGTACACTTGCCGATCCATCAACACATGTCCCATGCAAGCCCAATTCAAGAGACAAGCCCAAAACTCGTTCAAGACATCATTTTGTCAACTCTGACCTTTGCTGAGTGTTCAGATCATAACTTTCACCATAAAGCTTCAAACTAGATTATTCTTGCTTTGTTGGAAACTAGACTCAAAGAGCTTTCTAATGATTATAAGCACATATCATTTGGACCTCTAAGCTAGGTGCATCTATAAAATGAAAAATCAGTGACGTGAAAGCAAGTCTAGAAAAAGGAAGATAACTTGGCCAAAATACAAGGCCCAAAACAAAGACTTATGTACATATTCACAAAAGTGTTTAAAGATAAAAGAAGAAAACTAAAATGTGATCCTCCAAATGACTAGAATCCTTGAAGTTCCATCTTCCCTTCCATCTTCTTGACCATGAGAGGTCCAATGTCTTCTAAGACTTGAAGAAAAGCAAAAATGAGCTTGAAAGTCCTTCTCCTACTTCCACTTTCCTAGCCTTAGCTTAAGTTGATGCTCCTTGGAATCCATTTAGTTCCCTAAACGAGTTTCCATTATTTACTTATAGGAAAATTTGATTTGACTTGTGCAACGCTCCAACTACATTTCAAAGATGCATGCTAGCTATATTTTCTAACTTGATTAAGAAAAACATTGAAGTTTTCATGGATGACTTCGTTGTCTATGGTGATTCGTTTAATATATGCTTGAAAAACCTCAACATTAAGCTAAAAAGATGCATAGAAACTAACCCGGTGCTGAATTGGGAAAAAAAGTCATTTTATGGTTAAGGAAGGAATTGTCTTTGGCCATAAAATTTCAAAAAAAGGCATCAATGTTGTTCCTGCTAAGGTGGAGGTTATTTCCAAACTATGGAGATGCTCCTTCAACCTTATTGATGGAGCTCCATGAAGAAGAGATGATGAGACGAAGCATTGTAGAAGAGATGAATATGGCTTGAAGGTTACAATTAAATGAAGGTTCCTTGAAAGAGGTTGGGCCAACCTTGAAGGGAAAAGGAAGAAGTCTAGAATAGAAGACAACTCCAATGAGTAGAGGCTTGCAATTTTTGAAAAAAAATCTCTAATATCGTTCAAGTTCTATGTCTTTACAAAGGAGTGCCTCTCCTTTTATAAGTGAAAGAGGAAGCTAGAGTACATTGAATCCTAAAGAGCCTAGAAGCTTCCCTAGGCAGGGGGGAGGAAGAATGAGAGCCTTCCCTTGTAACTAACCATCAAATTCATTGAATGAGAGCCTCCTTGATGTTGACTAGCCAATGCTTTCTCTCCATTTGCAAAGACTTCTACCAAGCCCAAAATAATACCACTTACACGCTAATCCATTTTTTAAGGTCCTAATGATGTGCTAATCTACTTTAAGGGCTCCAGCCTTCTAAACAAAACTAAACAAGGTTTTTGGCCAAGTAAAAGGCCTAAAATGAAGCTATATTACATATTTACAAAAGTGATTAAGAGAAAAGAAAAGGCTAATAGTTTATCCTCCACAAAAGTATAGTCCTTGAAGCTCCATCTTCTTCTTCCATCCTCTTGACCATGGCTCTTGTGAGTGGTCCAATATGTCTTCCAGATGGTCCTTGATGAATCATTATTTTGTCATATTCACTTAGCTTTCTGCAACGAATTTAATTAGTGAATTGTGCTTAACTGTTAATTATTTTCTCATGTTTGCCATTTGGGCTTAATTTGACCAGTAATTCTTATTTTAATTAATTTGAATTATCTGAACTTAATTATTTTCATTCTTATTTTAAGGACAACTTTAGGAATTACATTTTGGGACAAAAAGAGAGCTGCCACATCATTTCCTATTTTCCACATTAGCATTGTATTTTAATTTTGTTTTGATTTTGGACCAGACTTTGTTTTATTGTAATTTTGGGTATACTTGCACATTTGGGTCCATTTTTGGTCAATTAGAAAAAAATCCCAAATTGTGGGCAGACTTGGGGACCTAGGGTAAAGTTGTTCAGATTGTTGACAACACAATATCTATATCACTCTGATTTTCTTTTAGGACAACACATGTTTAATAACACATATGTTGATTGATGTGTTACACATTCTATTGCTTATTAATTGATATATTGTTGAACATGTTTATGTGATTATATTGATATGTGAATGCACATTTACTGAGTTTGTATATGTTACATCATATCTGGTTGCATTACACATGATTTGAAAGAAGAAAACCACATGCACATTTATGAACTTACATTGTGTTGTGTTACTGCAAGCTGTAAATCGACTTCGTTATGGGAGAAGTCGATTTAGGCTCGTGACTATGCACAGATTTTCAGAAACAGTGCTATGTGAGATTTTAAGTTGAAAAGAATTTCAAAGTGAACTTTTGTGTCGAAGTCGACTGTGTGCACCACGCATTCGACTGTATTAGTTGCTTGATTTGAAATTCTGTTATGCTCATGAATAATAACGACTATATTTTTAAAAGTTAGTTGAGCATTGAATATTAGTCAATTGTATTGACTGTGAAATTAATTGGTTTGACTGATTTGATACTGTTGTGTCTTAACTATTATAACTGTTATAATACAATCAACTTTATTAGTAGCATAATCGACTACAGGAGCGTCTGATTTATAGAAATCTATAAATAGACAAGACCTGATTATTCTCAGAGACTTTTGATGAACGAACAATTTCATATTCTGTTTCAGATTGATTCTTTGAGATTTTAGAGCTCTAAGAACTCATCAAGAAGACGGTTGTGATCTTGCTTGGAAGAGTTTCTGAAGGAGGACTATGTTGCACTTACTGCTTGATCAGAATCTGCACAATTGAGGTGTTTCTGGGTTGATCAAGATTGTTGTTAGCATTCGTGGTGATCATTGTTACCTGTTGTGACTACAGGGGTTGGACTCGTGGAGTCTGGTAGACTTTGAGGATTGTTCAAAGTGGGTTGCAGATTGTAGGAGAGGGGATATCTTGCTGCAAGTCTTGTTGTGTGGTTTGCCTACTTTGAATCACAGATTGCAAAAAGATTAATTTTGAAAACCCACCGATTCAGCCCCCCTCCTCTTGGTGTTAAAACGAAGCCTACCTATTTCCCAACAAACGTACCCATGCACTTAGACATTTCATTCCATTCTCCATTGTGTTGAGGACGTGAACAGTAGCTATCATTTAGGTTTGGTCTTTTTGTTTTTCTCTTTTGCTCATGAATTCGTTTTTAGAGATTAAATTGAATTTCGTTTTATTGCTCTTGTTATTGTGCACTTGTGTCTTTATTGTTCTTGTTCCCTTTGCTATGCTGCCATTAGGTTTTCCCTCATTTTGTTTCCATTTAGTTTTGCGTTTTCTATTTTGAATTTCGTTTTCTATTTTCAATTGCATTTTTGTTACTGCTTAGGTTTTCGTTTGATTGCATTTCACTCTGTTTCGTTTACAGACCTTATTCATCAATGAATTTTAAGTTTCGTTTGGTGTTTTTCATTTTCTATTTAATGGGAGCTTGAATTCTGTTGGTTGGCGACTAGGGAGACTGCAAATGTGCCCTTGAGTTGTTGTGTTGTCCTTTGATTCAATGTTCTTGCTTGAATTATGTGTAATTTGTTTTGCACTTGAAATTAGAACACACTTAGTGGTCTAATTGGTATTTAATCTTCACTTAGTTGATTAACTTGTGTGATGCATAATTGATTAAATATAAGCATTGTGTTTACTTAATTCGCAATTTTGAAGATCGGATTAACCTTGGCTTAGTTGGTTAATTTGTGTTGGATTAGGGATGAGAGTAACTTGTAATTTGTTGTTAATCACTATTTAATTTAAGGTAATTGTTGTGTTTAATTCAAATCATGAAACTGCTCCCCCCCAATTACGTATCTAATCCTTTGATTGAACCAATAATTGGTCCTTTGAGAGACGACCTAGGAGTCATTCCCTAGTATACTGCATTTTAATTGCAAACATCATTTTGAGTTGAGCACGACATCAACATTAGTTGATGAGTCGTTATTTCTTGACTGTATTTATTTTATTGCACTTAAATAAATCAGGGAATTGTATTTAATTGTCCGTTATTTCCCCATTTTTCCTAATTCTGCTTAATTTGGTCGGAAATTCGTATTTTCACTAATTTGAATTTTCTGAGCTAATTAATTGCATTTTTGGTTGCAGGAAAATTTTGGGAAACATCATTTGGAGCATTGGGATGGTGGCTTGCACATTTAAGACTCAACATTTAGTCATTTCAATTTTAAATAAATTGTATACTAGTTTTCTAGAAACTTTAATTAGGATTTTATGTATTGGGCCCTTTTTTGTGTCAAAAATTGTAGAAGCCCAATGTTGTGGGACACTTGGCACATGACCTAGGGTTTCTTTAGAGGGTGGACCCCACAATTTTAGGGCAATTCTCGGCATTTAGAGAGCAAAGGCCGACACTTCACATTTGGACACTCTTTACTTCATTTTGCTTGGCTTGTATGAACTCTCTCTTGGGAACTTATGGGTGTCTTTCGTTTTTTAGCATGGAATGAACAAAGAATGCATTTTTCTTCTTCTCTTGCTTGCATCTTGTTTATCTTTGCTTGATGGAAGTGAATCCTTCACTCATTTCCTTTCATTTCTTCTTGAAAGTTGAGAGCATGAGCTTGAAGGGTTGTTCTTGCATTTTCATGGTGGTTACTTGGTTTGAATGAAGAATCCTTTTACGTTTTGCTTCTCCTTTGCTATCATAATTTCGTGTTCCCTTTTAGTTCACTTGGTTGGATGATGAAAATGAAGTTCTTGATGGGTTTTGGAGTGAAAGAAGCTTGAGTTGGTGTATGGGTGTTTGAGGTTTGAACCATTTTCTTCTTATGCTTTTGTTTTGATGGATGGAAGTAAATTATGAGCTGGAAGATTGTGTCTCTTGATGATGGCTGAACGGTCTGCACTTGGAGTCTAGGGATTTCATTTTTCTTTGTTCAAAAGTTTGAAGAAAAATGTGTGTTGGGTTGGTTTGTAGAGATTAAAATTTAGGGTTGTTGTGCTTGTAATCTTTTGCAATTGAAACCTTGGGTTTCTTGAGTGTGTTCACGGTGGTGAGAAGTGGAGAAAGCTATTTGGATGTTTGCATGGGTGGAAAAACCGAGAATAGCATTGGAAAGGACGATAGAAGGTGCATTTAAGTTTTTACATCTTTTGGACAAGCACAATATGAAGCACATTTTCATAGAAAGAATGTTTCCTTTTTGGTCTTGCCTTTAGCTTACATTGCTTCCGTGAATTGCACATGAGAATGGGATGTTTTGTGTTTTTATTTGCTTTGACCTTGCTTATGTGGCACAATGGTAGAAGAATTTAATCACCTTTTTGACTTGTGCACTTTTTGGAAGCATTGTTTGCAACATTTGAAGAGTGAGGTTCGACAATTTGGTTTTGGTAAGGAGAGAGAACGGTTCTTTGCTGCATGGTAGGAGAGAGGGGATGATTTTATGGTGTGTGGAAGGCACATGTTTACTTTCTTGGAGAATGAAGCACAAGGGACAAAAGGAGGCAACATATGAATTGTTTATTGAAGGAAGAAAGTCAAATTAGAAGGTGGTGGAGTGACTCACGACCAAGGAGGTTTTCTTAGGCCCTTTTCATTTTTAAATTCATTTGGTAGATGAATATTGGTCACATGAATGTGTAGGAAAAAACATGTTTGATTATTCCTTAGTTTTGAATTAATTTACATAGTAGGATTAGTTGCTTTTTAGTTTCTCTAATTTAGTTTTGCATTTAATTTAATTTAACTTTGTTGGATATTTGTTTGTCACTTTGTTGGGGTCTAGTATTTTATTTTGTTTTAATGATGTTTAATATGTTTGGTCTTGTTACTTCAATTGCCATGGTAGCTTAAATTAATTCAGTTGGTCATTAGCTATATTGTGTTAGGAAAAATTAAAGATGGAGTTTTGATGATGTACAGATTTGCGCAATACAAGATTCAAGAAGACTATTGAAGATCCTTTATTATTGAAAGCCTTTGTAATAATCATATTTGATGTTTTGTTGCTTAGAAATGTAATAGGGTTGATTCATGTACTTTATAATTGATGAAATTATGTTTAGAATCAAACACAACCTATTTTAATCGCTTAAACCAAGTTATAATCGATTAGAACGAGGCTGGCACTGCAAATCCAAATGGCTCTGGAATAATCGATTAATTCAGGCTTTAATCGATTAGCTAATCAATTAAAATTAAGAATAATCGATTAATACTAGCCGTTAGAGGTTTCAGATTTTGAAAAACTAGTCGTTGTACTCATTTTAATTGATTAACACTTATATTAACCGATTAAATGCGTTAAAATGGCCAGTCGTGAAATGGAAGAGCACTGGCTTGAGTCTATAAATTGGCTAATTATTTCTACCAGAAACAACTCTTCCCTTGTGCTTAAGAACTCAGAAACTCTTGAGAAGTGTGTGTTCTTGTTCGGCTTGTGAAACTCTTGTCTGTGGAGCTGGTGAAGTACTGCTACGGTGACAGAGGAAATAGCCGGTTCATCCTTGAAGCGTCTAAGGAGGTGTTTGGAAGAGGATCATCCTTCGTGAAGTATTTGGAGGAGTTGTTTCATCCTTTGTGAAGACTCAAAGGAGGTGCAAGTTCATCTCTTGTGGTATCAAGAGAGGTGGTTTCTAAAATTTTACAAATTGTTTCTTTGTGAATGTGGTTTGTAATTGTTTTGTGCATAGTGAACTGTTTATCTTGGTTTGAGATAAGTGACTGGACGTAGGACTGGTAAGATCCGAACCAGTATAAAAATCATTTGTGCAAATTTCTCTCAACCTTACTCTTTTATTTATATTTATTATTTGCATAGTAATATAAATTGAGTAGAAATTAAAAGGCACACGTTTGAATTAAAAACCCTCTTAGTTTGTTATTCCACGCTAACAATTCCGTTGCAGCCATTCTAACATATTTTGATGTTTCCTTGAGATTTATGAACTATAACTATATTTGCACTCTGACTTGGTTAATATCAATTTTGTATTTGCACTTGCAATTGGGTATACGCTTAGTTGCCCAGTTGGTGTTACATCTTCGCTTAGTTGATGTAACTGCATGGTGTAAATTAGAATTGATATTAACACTGCGTCCGCTTAGTTCGCTTTTATGAAAACAGGGTTAACCTTCGCTTAGTTGGTTAACTTTGTTGGATTAGAGGTTTGAGTCGCAACTTTATTTTGATGATGTGTGATTGGAAACATTGTAATCAAGTTAATGACCGACTGTTTTTCATTCTGTGTTTGAAACTGTTTTCTTAGATCTGTGTTTTCATTTCTGTTTGCATCTGTGATTTTGTTTATCCGCATCCACCACAAACTTTTCACAAACCCCCCCCCCACTTTGTGTTTGACTTAATTCTCGAACCGCAAAATTGGACCTTGAGAGACGACCTAGGAGTCATTTCCTAGCTATACTGCATTTCTTATCTGCAATTAAATTTGTGTGGGTTGCAACAACTCACCAAATTTTGGCGCCGTTGCTGGGGACCAACGGTTCGGTTTTAAGTCTTGTGTTGTGTTTGTGTTTGTGTGAGTTGTGTTGTCTTGTGTTGTTTTCTGTTGTTTGAAATTTTTCTGCTATTGTTTCATGATTATAGGGTGTTGTGATTTAGTGCATGACTAGAGGAAATCCTGGATTGATACCACCCTTTGATCTTGAGATTGATAGGACATTTCATAGGTTAGTTAGGAATTCTAGGAATTTGTCTTTAGAGTCTGTTTTTGAGTCAATTCCATTAGATATTGTGCATCCTACTGCTGAATTTGAATCCACTGCTGAGTACTTTGTGCATACTGCATCTACTGCATCTGTTGCATCTGTACTTAATTCTGATTTTGATTTTCACATTGAGAACAATATGGCACAACCTCCACCTCGTGAGAGGACTTTTAGGGAGATTGTTGCACCTGATTTCGATATTGAAAGCTTGTACGTCCAATATCCTGATGAGGACGTTCCATTTGTTCTCAAGACTGATCCATTTGCTGCCCAAGTTTCATGGTCTTGCAGGTGAGAGTCCACATAAGCATCTGAAGGAATTCCACATTGTCTGTTCCACTATGAAACTGCATGATGTTCCTAAAGATCACATCTTCTTGAAGGCATTCCCTCATTCATTGGAAAGTGCTGCTAAGGATTGGTTGTGCGGTTTGGCACCTAGATCCGTCACTAGCTGGGATGATCTGAAGAGGTTATTCTTGGCTAAATTTTTCCCAGCATCCTGGACCACAGCTATCAGAAAAGACATATATGGGATTAGGCAACTTGGTGGAGAGACCTTATATGAGTATTGGGAGAGATTCAAGACACTTTGTGCTAGCTGTCCTCACCATCAGATACCTGTCCAACTCCTTCTTTAGTATTTCTATGAAGGCCTCAACAACATGGGTAGGGGTATGATTGATGCTGCCAGTGGTGAAGCACTTGGAGACACCACACCTGCTGAGGCCAGACCACCAACTCCCAACAGTTTAGCGCCAGGAGTGATGCCATTGTGGTGAGGGGCGTACATGATGTTGTTGCCTAGTCTTTATCGGCTGTTGAAAGCAAGTTGGAAGGCAAGATTGACTCTCTTGCGAAGTTGGTGACACAGTTGACAACCAACCAGAGACCTGCAGTTTCATCTGCATCTGTTGCACAACTATGTGCAATTTGTCCTTCCAGTGACCACTACACAAATGTATGTACTACTATGAAGCACTCTGTTGCTCCTGATTCGCCTCAAGCTTATGCTAATAACATCTACAATAACAGGCAGCCACAACAGCAAAATCATGACTTGTCCAGCAACAGGTACAACCCAAGGTGGAGGAATCACCCAAATCTTAGATGGAACAATGCGCCACAGCATCAGCAGCAGGCGCCACCTTTCCAGAATGTTGGAGGTCCTAACAGATATGTTCCTCCACCTATGCAACAAAATCAAAGGCAGCAACAACAATAGCAGTAAGAAACACCTGCCCAACCAGCTGCCCAACCTTCTACTTCTTCTTCTGAGCCTTCATTGGAAGAGTTAGTGAGACAGATGACTATGCAGAGATTGCAGTTTCAGAAAGAGACCATGCAGTTTTAGAAATAGAACATGCAGTTTCAGCAGGAGACTAGAGCTTCCATACAGAGTCTCACTAACCAGATGGGTCAAATGGCTACTCAACTTAACCAGGCACAGTCTCAAAATTCTAATAAGTTACCATCCCAGACTGTGCAGAATCCTAAGAATGTGAGTGCCATTACCCTCAGATCAGGGAAGCAGATTGTTGTGCCTTCAGAGCCCACTTCTACACCTACAATCCTAAGAATGTGAGTGTCATTACCCTCAGATCAGGGAAGCAGATTGTTGTGCCTTCAGAGCCCACTTCTACACCTACACCCATGCTTACTACTTGTCTTAGAAAAGAGAACCATGACGGTCCAAGCAGGGCATTTGAGGTGGGTGGATCTTCTTCTACTCCCAGTGGTTCTTCTTCTTCAGGTGGACCTTCTTCTTCTTCCACCACCACCACTAGCGCGCCTTCTCTTTTGTATGATCGGCCTATCCCTCTTCCTTTCCCTTCAAGGGAACTTCCTAGCAAAAAGATGGAAGAAGTGGACAAGGAAATATTGGAGACCTTCAGGAAGGTAGAGGTGAACATACCTCTACTTGATGCCATTAAACAGATTCCAAGGTATGCCAAATTCTTGAAGGAGTTGTGCACGCACAAGAGGAAGATGAAGGGCAATGAAAGGATTAGCATGGGAAGGAATGTATATGCGCTTATTGGTAAGTCGGTCCCGCACATTCCAGAGAAGTGCAAGGATTCAGGTATATTTTGCATTCCTTGTGTGATTGGAAACAGTAAATTTGAGAATTTCATGCTTGATTTGGGTGCTTCTGTTAATGTCATGCCTTTGTCTATATATGGATCTGTCTCTTGGTCCTTTGCAAACCACGGGTGTGGTCATTCAGTTGGCCAATAGGAGTGTTACCCACCCAACAAGTTTCATAGAGGATGTCTTGGTTAGGGTTGGTGAATTGATTTTTCCTACTGACTTTTATGTTTTGGAGATGGAGGACGGATTCTCTCATGGATCCGCTCCCATTATCTTAGGCAGGCCATTCTTGAAAACTGCCCGAACTAAGATTGATGTGTATGCTGAAACTTTGTCTATGGAATTTGTTGATATTGTTGTTCATTTTAATATCCTTGATGCAATCAAATTTCCAGCTGAGAACCATTCTGTGTTTAGGATTGATGCATTGGATGACATTATTGATGAATTTGTTGTTGACGACTTTCACTCTTTGCATGAGAAGAAGCATTCTTTTCTATCTTCTTTACATTCATGCATTGAATCTGGAATTGAGACAGGAATTGAGAATGATGTTGAATTTGATTTTGATTTTGATGCGAATTGTGATGTCCAGGATATTGATTGTGTGCGTGATATTGATGATGTTGTTGACATATCTGTGATGGACATTGATTTGGATTGTGATGAGATGGGTGTTTTGCCTTTACCTGTACATTCTTTAGAGTATGAATGCATTAACCACGTTGCAGGAAGTACACTTGAATCTGACTTGCAGGCACCCACTCTTGAGCTGAAACAGCTCCTAGATAACCTCAAGTACGTGTACTTGGAGGATGATGAGAAGAAACTGGTGATCATTTCTACCTCCCTTGATCCCGTTCAAGAGGAGAAGTTGCTTGATGTGCTTAGGAAGCACAAAAAGGCTATTGGTTGGAGTTTGGCTTACATACCTGGTATTAGCCCTTCCACATGCATGCATAGAGTTCTTTTGGAGGATGGGGCAAAGCCAGTTAGACAGCCACGGAGAAGGCAAAACCCCGTGATCATGGACGTCATTAAGAAGGAGGTGACCAAGCTTTTGCAACCTGGGATCATCTACCCTATTTCAGATAGTCAGTGGGTGAGCCCCATCCATGTTGTGCCCAAGAAGACCGGCCTCAGTGTGGTGAAGAATGAGAGGGATGAGCTTATCCCAACTAGAGTGCATAACAGCTGGAGAGTTTGCATTGATTATAGGAGGCTCAACCAAGCAACCAGGAAAAATCATTTCCCCCTGCCATTCATTGATCAGATGCTGGAGTGCCTGGCCTTCAAATCTCATTACTGCTTTCTTGATGGTTTTTCTGGTTATTTCCAAATCAATATTGCTCTTGAGGACCAAGAGAAAACCACATTCACCTGCCTCTTTAGCACTTTTGCCTATAAGATGATGCCCTTTGGCCTATGTAACACCCCCGGTACCTTCCAGCGGTGCATGCTTAGCATTTTTAGCGACTTTCTTGAGAGTTGCATAAAGGTGTTTATGGATGATTTCACTGTGTATGGATCCTCTTTTGATGCATGTTTAGATAGTTTGGAAAAAGTGTTGAAAAGATGCATAGAAACAAACCTTGTTGTCAATTTCGAGAAATGTCACTTCATGGTTGAACAAGGTTTGGTTCTAGGGCATCTCATTTCTAGAAAGGGAATAGAGGTAGATCCTGCTAAGATATCTGTGATTTCGCAATTGCCTTACCCCTCTTGCGTGCGAGAGGTTCGATCTTTTCTTGGACATGCAGGTTTCTACAAGCGCTTCATCAAGGATTTCAGCAAGAAGGTGCTTCCTTTGTCCAGATTGTTACAGAAGGATGTTGACTTTGAGTTTGGTAATAGATGCAAGCAGGCGTTTGATTGCCTGAAGGAAGCTTTGACCACCACCCCTATCATTCAGGCACCAGATTGGACAACCCCTTTTGAGCTTATGTGTGATGCGTCTAACTATTCATTAGGGGTCGTTTTGACACAAAAGGTTGATAGATTGCCTAGGGTGATATATTATGCTTCTAGGACTTTAGATGCTCCCCAAGCAAACTATACCACAACTGAAAAAGAGTTGTTGGAAATTGTTTTTGTGCTTGATAAGTTTAGATCATATTTGCTTGGATCACCTGTTATTGTGTACACTGACCATGCAGCTCTTAAGTTTCTTTTGAAAAAGGCTGAGTCAAAGCCAAGATTGATCAGGTGGATGCTACTACTCCAAGAGTTTGACTTGCAAATCAAAGACCGGAGTGGAGCACAAAATTTGTTTGCAGACCACCTAAGCAGGATTGAGAGAGCTGAGGATGAAGTTGATGTGTTGCCTATCCAGGATGACTTCCTTATGAGAGTTTGTTGATGATTTCATTTTCTCACCCTACTCCTTGGTTTGCACACAATGTGAATTATTTGGTTGCTTCTGTTTTTCCTCCCTTAGCATCACGTGCTCAAATTGCTAAAATTAAGAGCGATGCTAAGTATTTTGTTTGGGATGACCCATATCTGTGGAAGCTGTGCAGTTACCAGGTTACTAGGAGATGCATTTCGGACCATGAGATTGACTCGGTCCTGTAGTTTTGCCATGCCTCTTCACCTGGTGGTCATCTGGGGATTCAGAGAACAGCTCGCAGGGTGCTAGACTGTGGTTTCTATTGGCCTTCCATCTTCAAAGATGTAGAGTTTCTACACCATACCACCCCTAAACCAATGGGCAAGCTGAGATCTCTAACAGGGAGATAAAAAGGATTTTGGAGAAGATTGTCCAGCCCAACAGGAAAGATTAAAGTAATAGGTTGGACGATGCTCTTTGGGCCCACAGGACTGCCTACAAAGCACCCATAGGGATGTGTCCTTATCGGGTTGTCTTTGGAAAGACATGTCATCTACCAATTGAGATTGAGCATCGGGCATACTGGGCTGTGAAGAGTTGCAACTTCTCCATTCACCAAGATGGAGAGGAAAGGAAGTTGTAACTAAATGAATTGGATGAGATCCGATTAGAGGCCTATGAGAACTCGAAGTTCTACAAGGAGAGGACAAAGAGGTTCCATGATAGTTCCATTGTTGGAAAGGACTTCAAGGTTGGCCAACAGGTTTTGTTGTATAACTCTAGGCTTGGCCTCATGGGTGGTATGTTGAGATCAAAGTGGATTGGACCTTTTGTTGTGACTAATGTTTATCCTTATGGTGTAGTTGAAATTCAAAGTCCTTCCACAGCTAAAAGCTTCAAGGTGAACGGGCACAGACTGAAGCCTTTCCTCAGCAATCCTTCTTTGTTGGATGCAGTGGTGGAGGAGACGTCTTTGGTCGACCCCACCTACCCTCCCCTCTGACTCAGAGAGTTTCTTCTCTCCTTCCCTCCTCCTTTTTATTGCACTTTGTCTATATCTGTTGACTGTGCTGATTGTTGTTCTGCTGATTGCGACACACTGAGGACATTGTGTTGTTTAAGTGTGGTCTATTAGGGGAGGTTGTTTCTTTGTTTATGTTTTGGTTTTTATGTAGTATGTTGTGTCTTGTGTACAGTTTTGCATGCTTTTCGTGAATTATGGGCTTTGATTAGGTTGTCAGTTTTCCTTCACTTCATTGATACTCTGATTTGTTGGATTCCTTGCTTTTCTTTGATTGGAAAGATGATTATGATGTTTGAGAGGTTGAATGGATTGTGATAGAATTACCTTGTGCGAGATTTGAGCCATGTGATGATCTTTCTTGTGTGTGATATGTCTCGTGATTGCTTGCACTTATGCCTTGGCTTGACTATTTTTGACGATTCTTGATTGATATCCATGTTTGGAAGTGATAAAGGCAGTTTTGTTGTTGAGCCTCTCTAGCCAAATGATCCTACCTTGTTGTGATTCTTTGATAGCCCCTTTGAGCCTTTACTTTCCCCATTTCTTTGTTTGGAAGCTCGTACACTAACCCTAAGTGAAAAACCATGATTACCTTAACCTTAGGGAATTTTGGAGCTTTGGAATTGTTTTAGGAATAAGTGTGGTCTCTTGGGAGACTCGGATGATTTGGTTAGTTGGCTCCTCTTCTTGTGTTGTTTTTTGTAATTATGTTGTGAATCTTGTCTCTTACAATTGTGTTTTGAAAAGAGAGAAAAGAAAAGAGACAAGATGAAAAAAAATACAGAAAAATGAGAAAAATTAAAAAAAAACAATTTGTGTGAATAATGGAGTCAAGAAGAGGATTGAATTAGAGGTTTTGGGTGTGTTTGAATGTGTTTACACTTGTTCCCCATTGCTCCTTTATTCCTTTTGGTTTGTAGCTCTTGATCCATATTATATCCTCCCTTGTCCTTGGCCCATTGCATCCATAAAAGACCTTTTGATTTAAACATGCATATGTGTTTGAGTGTTGATATTAGAGGCTTGCCAAGTCTGTTTGTGTTTGCTTTCTTGAGTGCATTGAGTTGACATTGTTTACCCTAGACACTTGAGAGAAACACTGATAGTGTGCATCTGTGAGGTTTTGTGCTTTTGATTCATCTCTTGAACTGATTGATCATTTTGTCATGCTTTGAACTGCTTGGATGATTTCATGAGTATCTGTTTTCCTTGCTTCTGTGTTGGATACTGTCCACTTCCTTTCACTGTCCAGATTTCTTGAGAACTGTGCAACTATGTGTCTGTCCTTGTGAGTCTTAGTTTTCTGTATGTTGAGTCTGTGTCATCTCCCTGATGTCTGAGTTGTTCCTTGGTTTGCGTCATGGTTTTGCCCAGGAGTGCAAAAGAATAAGTGTGGTCTATTTTGATGAGTTGTTATTTCTTGACTGTATTTAGTTTATTGCTCTTAAATAAATCAGGGAATTGTGTTTAATTGTCCGTTATTTCCCCGTTTTTCCTAATTCTGCTTAATTTGGTCGGAAATTCGTATTTTCACTAATTTGAATTTTCTGAGCTAATTAATTGCATTTTTGGTTGCAAGGAAATTTTGGGAAACATCATTTGGAGCATTAGGATGGTGGCTTGCACATTTAAGACTCAACATTTAGTCATTTCAATTTTAAATAAATTGTATATTAGTTTTCTAGAAACTTTAATTAGGATTTTGTGTATTAGGCCCTTTTTTGTGGCAAAAATTGTAGAAGCCCAATGTTGTGGGACACTTGGCACATGACCTAGGGTTTCTTTAGAGGGTGGAGCCCACAATTTTAGGGCAATTCTCGACATTTAGAGAGCAAAGGCCGACACTTCACATTTGGACACTCTTTACTTCATTTTGCTTGGCTTGTATGAACTCTCTCTTGGGAGCTTATGGGTGTCTTTTGTTTTTTAGCATGGAATGAATAAACAATGCATTTTTCTTCTTCTCTTGCTTGAATCTTGTTTATCTTTGCTTGGTGGAAGTGAATCCTTCACCCATTTCCTTTCATTTCTTCTTGAAAGTTGAGAGCATGAGCTTGAAGGGTTGTTCTTGCATTTTCATGGTGGTTACTTGGTTTGAATGAAGAATCCTTTTGCGTTTTGCTTCTCCTTGATGGGTTTTGGAGTGAAAGAAGCTTGAGTTGGTGTATGGGTGTTTGAGGATTGAACCATTTTCTTCTTGTGCTTTTGTTTTGATGGAAGGAAGTAAATTATGAGCTGTAACATTGTGTCTCTTGATGATGGCTGGATGGTCTGCACTTGGAGTCTAGGGATTTCATTTTGCTTTGTTCAAAAGTTTGAAGAAAAATGTGTGTTGGGTTGGTTTATAGAGGTTAAAATTTGGGGTTGTTGTGCTTGTAATCTTTTGCAATTGAAACCTTTGGTTTCTTGAGTGTGTTCATGGTGGTGAGAAGTGGAGGAAGCTATTTGGATGTTTGCATGGGTGGAAAAACCGAGAATAACATTGGAAAGGAAGAGAGAAGGTGCATTTAAGTTTTTACCTCTTTTGGACAAGCACAATATGAAGCACATTTTCATAGAAAGAATGTTTCCTTTTTGGTCTTGCCTTTAGCTTGCATTGTTGTCGTGAATTGCACATGAGAATGGGATGTTTTGTGTTTTTATTTTCTTTGACCTTGCTTATGTGGCATAATGGTAGGAGAACTTAAGCAACTTTTTGACTTGTGGACTTTTTGGAAGCATTGTTTGCAACATTTGAAGAGTGAGGTTCGGCAATTTGGTTTTGGTAAGGAGAGAGAACGGTTTTTTGCTGCATGGTAGGAGAGAGGGGACGGTTTTATGGTGTGTGGAAGGCACATGTTTAATTTCTTGGAGAATGAAGCACATGGGACAAAAGGAGGCAACATATGAATTGTTTATTGAAGGAAGAAAGTCAAATTAAAAGGTGGTGGAGTGACTCGTGGCCATGGAGGTTTTCTTAGGCCCTTTGCATTTTTAAATTCATTTGGTAGATGAATATTGGTCACATGAATGTGTAGGAAAAAACATGTTTGATTATTCCTTAGTTTTGAATTAATTTGCATAGTAGGATTGATTGCTTTTTAGTTTCTCTAATTTAGTTTTCCATTTAATTTAATTTAACTTTGTTGGATATTTGTTTGTCACTTTGTTGGGGTCTAGTATTTTATTTTGTTTTAATGATGTTTAATATGTTTGGTCTTGTTACTTCAATTGCCATGGTAGCTTAAATTAATTCAGTTGGTCATTAGCTATATTGTGATGTTTCCTTGAGATTTATGAACTATAACTGTATTTGCACTCTGACTTGGTTAATATCAATTTTGTATTTGCACTTGCAATTGGGTATACGCTTAGTTTCCCAATTGGTGTTACATATTCGCTTAGTTGATGTAACTGCATGGTGTAAATTAGAATTGATATTAACACTGCGTCCGCTTAGTTCGCTTTTATGAAAACAGGGTTAACCTTCGCTTAGTTGGTTAACTTTGTTGAATTAGAGGTTTGAGTCGCAACTTCATTTTGATGATCTGTGATTGGAAACATTGTAGTCAAGTTAATGACCGACTGTTTTTCATTCTGTGTTTGAAACCGTTTTCTTAGATCTGTGTTTGCATTTCTGTTTGCATCTATGATTTTGTTTATCCGCATCCACCACAAACTTTTCACAAACACCCCCCCCCCCACTTTGTATCTGACTTAATTCTTGAACCGTCAAATTGGTCCTTGATAGACGACCTAGGAGTCATTTCCTAGCTATACTGCATTTCTTATCTGCAATTAAATTTGTGTGGGTTGTGACAGCCCACCATCAATGCTCCATTACAAACTTCCTCCACCTATTAATGTAAAAGGAGTAAGAAATTTCTTAGGCCATGTTGGTTTTTATAGAAGATTCATAAAGAACTTTGCTAAAGTTGCCAAACATTTAAGCAACCTACTAGTCAAAGATAATAAATTTTATTTTGATCAAAACTCTCTCACAACTTTTGAATGGCTCAAGCACAAGTTGAGCTCTACACTTGTCATCACACCATCATATTAGAATTCTAGCTTTGAAATTATGTGTGAAGCGAGTGACCATGTTCTTGGTGTTGTTCTAGGGCAGAGAAAGGAGAACAAATTCCATCTCATTCATTAAGCAGGTAAAGTTCTTAGTGAGGCCCAAATCAATTATGCCAAAATTGGAAAAGAGTTTTTAACCATTGTCTATGGATTAAAGAAGTTTAGACCATACATAACTGGCACTAAAACCACCATGTACGTAGACCACGTACAATCAAATACCTTATGAAGAAGCAAGATTCAAAACCTATGCTTATTAGATGGATTTTTCTTCTACAAGATTTGATATAATGATCCAAGACAAGAAGGGAAGCGAAAACCATGTAGCTCACCACCTTTCCAGGCTAGACAATGAAAAAATAACAGAAAAAGGAATGGAAAACAAAAGCAATTCCTTGATGAAAAGCTCATTGCCGTGAAAGAAAGACCATGGTTTGCTGACATAGAAAACTACAAGGCTACTAGTGTCATTCCACAATAGTTCACATGGCATAAAAAACAAAGGTTGTTTAAAGAGGAAAAACAATTCGTTTGGGATTATCCATACTTGTTTAAGATCTATGCTGATGGATTATTAAGAATGTGCATATTTGGAAAAGAAATTAAAGCGTCCTACAATATTTTCACGACTCACCATTGAAAGTCATTTTAGTGGTGAAAGGACTACTGCAAAAGTCCTACAAACAGGTTTCTTCTGGCCTTCACTCTTTAAAGACACATTTAATCATTGTAGGAGGTGTTTCGTGTGGGTTTTCTCTGGGTTCATCCATGGCTAGGTGTTCTCAGGTGTTGCGTAATTTAGGGTTGGTTTCTCTAGTTTTCGATTTGTTAGGTGATAGTGGTTCTAATTTTCGATGGTGGTGTTGCGACCAACAGTAAATGCAGGTGTGACACTATGGTGGCTTAATTCGCTTGCGAATTTGTAGTGCTCTAGTTCTGTTTTTAATTTGCAGGTTTCTCGTGGTGGAGAAGATGACGCGAGGAGGAGGAACTACGTTAGGTTTCTGCCTCATGATTTGGGATTATAGGTTGGGTGTTTAGTGTGATTTGAAATGAAGAAGATGATGGTTCATCCTGGTTTGCGGTGGTTGCGTTTTGATGCGGTGCGATGGAGAATAACGCGATTCGGGAGTTGGATTCACATGCTCTAGTGCCACATCTTGTGATGCGGTGCGATGGAGAATAACGCGATTCGGGAGTTGGATTCACATGCTCTAGTGCCACATCTTGTGATGCGGTGGCTAATGGTGGTGGTTGAGTGGTGGCATGAGAAGAAGATGTAGGCTGACAATGATGGCTCCAAGTACTTGCAAAATGGAGGAACGCTGACAAAGTTCTAATGGTGTAGGGAGAAAGTCAATTTGCGTCGTCACCGACACTGTTCTGTATCGTGGTGGCTTCCTTGTTAACGCTTTCTCATTCGTAGTGGTCTCTCCCTCTGTTCACAGAATACTCCTTGATTCCACGTTGAGCACCAATTGTTCTTGCAAACCTAAATGTATCCTGTGAAGATGATCTTCATTGACTTCCTCAATCTTCTATGCATCAAGTGGTTTTCCTTTTGCCCTCCCCTCGGTGTTCGTCCTCCGAGGATGGAGGTAGCGTGCCTACAAAAGACACTGTAATGCCCAAGTTAGTAGAGTGCATCAGATAGCAATTAATGTTGTAAAATATGAACATGAATCATTTACCTCGATGGATGTATTATTTATAGCATAATTATGGGTTTACAAGCTCTTACCTATATAGGGTTGGGTGAGCCATGACCCATTTACTTCATGAGATAGTTGTCTAGTTTAGAATATGCTAAGTTAAAAAAATAAGTGCGGTAAGATAAAGATTGTGTACATTACAATACAAAAATAATTTAACCTCAAAAGGTCTTACGCTAGTAAAACATTAGTTAGTCAATAAAATTTTACCGAACTATACCTAACTTTTATGAACTTATTTTAAAGGTTTAATCATTTCGAAGGTCCTTATTTATGTATATTTGTGTCAATTAGGTCCCTGTATTTTGAAAGAACTCAATTGAGTCTCTTTTTATGTAAAATTGAATCAATAAAGCCCCTGCCATTAAATTTTGCGGACAGCGTTAAATGTGTTGCCTGGTGGCATGGTGAGGTGGCATTTCATAACCACGTGGCACATAAAGAGGTCATCACGTGGCAGTCCCCATTCTCCCAAATTAGGATTCTGCAGATCAGGTAAGTGAGCTTGCGCTGTGTCGCACACGAAGGAGAATGAAGGCGCTGGAAATTCCTCCCGTGGTGGCACGTTGGATGTTGATCCTTCTTATAGGTTCGATTTGGGATTTTACGCAAGCATAAAGAAGCATTTGTTGATGGAAGATGAAGGTACTGTGGATTTTGTGATTTCGGGAATGATTTGTAGGTTTTGGATTGTTGGTGGTGGTAAAGACGCACGGTAACTATCAATATTGTGCGATGATGATTGAGATCCTGATTTATATGTTTCTAATAGATTGAAACAAATGCCATTGTCTCTTGGTTTTCATGTTCAACACATGCCACTGTACTCCACTGTTCATTGATGGCTAAATTTTGTTTTCTCTCTTGGCAGATCTAGAGATAACTTTGTTTTGGGTGTGTTTGATTTTTATTTTTTGAGAACTGATGTTAGTTCCTACACAAAATTGGTGCATATGAAATTCTTTTAGAAAATAGTTTTTAAAATCAGAAAACGAGAAGGAAGTCTTACATAATTTTCTTTTTCCTGCAAAAAGTGATTTGCTAAAAGAAAAAGCGTTTTTCAATGCCCTACCACCATAGAGAAGAGAACACCTTTTCCCTTTCAGATCTCGATTTTGCCTTCTTGTCTTTCATTTTCAATATTTCTCCAACCACTTTGAAATCGCTTCTACTTCGCCCCACAAAATCTTATCATTTTTAATTTCATCCAAATTCCTTCCTGGATCGCCTTTTTATACTCTCCTCTTCTTCTCCATGGTTGTTATTCTTGTAAGAGCTCGAGCTTATTATGATTATCTCATCAAGCTTCTCCTAATCGGCGATAGTGGTAATTTATTCATATTTTTTAATATTTTTTAAGTGTTATGTTATAGTTCTTTAATTCCCTTGTTGTGACTCAATTCGATCTGGTTTCTAATAGTGGATTGTTTTATTCTACTGAATGTTTGTTTGTGGTTAAAATTGACCTTACTTGGGTGCTTACTACTCTTTGATTTTAAGCTGTAGATGGATGATTATTACTTTTTTTCAAGTGAATTATGCGGTTGTTAGTGTATTGTGATGAATGGAGCTAGTGGTTAATTGTTAATGAAGTTTCACGTGAAAGCACGAGGGTTTATGGTTCCCTCTTTGCAGGTTGATGAAAGCACGAGGGAGATGGTGGTTTTGCCCTAGCTCCTGGTGGCATAGTTTTTTGTTGGGTTTCTTTGCGTTTGATTTGCAGGTGGTGATGGATGAAGCTTCGTGATGGTGCGTCACTAGAGGAAGCTTCCATGTAACTTTGCCACGTCATTAAAAATTGTGTCGTCAACAAGCCAACAAACACAAATTTTAATGTTGTACGGTATGATATCTGGGACGAGCGGTTAAGAAAAATAGCCGATCAGTTATGAATAACATCATGTCTATGCTGGGCCATAGTTGGGCCAACTCTTATTATTGGGCTTGTAGTCCACCAGAATCAAAGATATCTTATTAAAGATATTGAGAGTAAAATAATATCTAATTAAAGATACTGATAAAGCTGTTTATGAGTAACCAAGTAAGTTTGTTTATATTTTATTTTGTTTATATTTTATTGGGCTTATGTCAGTTCAAGGTTCATGAGACAAATTATAAATAGAGAACCAAGGGCACAAGCCAGGTACGCTTCTCACACACTTTACTCACACTATAATCACTCAAAGATCCCATTGTCAATTCTCTCCTATTGAGAAGCATACTATTAAGAACAGAGGTTCTTCCACCCTACACGCCTAACTTGAGCGTCGGAGTGCCTTTGCAGGTACCTCCCTGTTAACGGAAACTGGCAAGCGTACCAGATCGTTCCAAGTAATATAATTGGTAAAACCCAATGTCGTTCTTCCCAAGAGACTCGAAGGCCTTATCGTTCGTGCAAATTGAAATCGTAAGACTTGTAAAGAAAAAGTGATTGGTTTGAATGCAAGAAACCACAAATAAACATGCAAATGCAATTGATTCAATTCACGAGAAAAAGACTATGGATGAATGGAGTTGTTGGGGTTTACAATTTCATCTTATCCACTCTCTCTTATCTACTCCTCTTATTTAATTCGCTTTGTTTTCTAATTGTCATGCAAACTTTCTTAGTCTACCCTTAACCCGATCCCTCGGCGAAAATAGCTTATTACTAATTACTGGCTTGCTATCCCTAGCCTCCCCTAGTAATTAATAATGCATTATAAACAGAAGCAAAAACAATTGATCGTTCTACCCCCCTATCCCTAGGTAGTATTGCTTAATCAAGGAATTTCCCCCAGTTCATGAAAGTATCGTACGTTCCCGTATCAATAAAGACAAACAACGATTATCGAATGAGTTAAACGATAAAAGCTTTAAGCGCAGAAGAGAAACCTAACAATTGCTAATCAAAGCATACGACAAGCATATAAATAAATAAGAGTTTCAATAAAAGAGAGTTTCAAAAGATTACATTGTTCCCCAACAACAAAAGGGTTTAGTTCACCATTGTCATGGTGAAACTAGATGGAAAATGATGGAAGAATGGAAAAACAAACCCTAGATTGGATAAAAAGGAGCCTAAGCATCCAAGAGATCTTCTCCAAGGAGTGAAAAGTAGGTCTGGCCACCCTCTTCTGTCAAAACAATGCATCTAAAATCGCACTAGGGTTATTTATAATTGAGGAGCATCACAAAATTTAGGCCCAAGCCCAACAGACAACCGCCCGGCGCCACACTTTTGCCGCCCGGCGGTTTCCCCTTAATCGTGCCACCACCCGGCGGTGAATTGCACCGCCCGGCGGTTTGCCTCTAATCGCAAAACCGCCTGGCTGCACCGCCTGGGCGCGAGACAGTGGCTCCCCCTCGCATTTAGCCGCCCAGCGTAGGATTTTGGGTGTTGGGCGGTTCCTAGACTCTTCTTTCCTCATGTTTCTTCATCTTTCTTGAGTCTAAGACCTTCCCTCTTCAATCTCATTCTTCATCTTTATCAAAAATGTTGCAAAACAAGCATAATATCGCTAAAAACAGCTTTTGACTCTCAACTGACTCAACTATCTTGTTTTGCTTGATTCTAAGCTCATTCTAAGCCTTAGAGGATGTATTTTGATCTCAAACGAAGCATGAAAATAACTGTTTTTCAACAGTTATCACAACCCCAAACTTAGAATTTTGCTTGTCCTCAAGCAAACAAAACAAAACTTGGCCTTCCACTTTCTCATCCAAAAGTTTAACACTCCCAACATTCATGACAAGAACTACTCAATTTCAGACCTTTAGTGAAATCAAATCAAAATGCATGCATGCTTTCAATTCAATTCAGTTCACATGATCAAATATTTCTCAACAGATGATACACTTTATGAATGACCAATCCACTAAGCAAGATATAAGGATGAAATTTGTCAAGTCTCACCAAGAAAATGTTTCACTCAATCACTCAAGTGTTTAAGGTGACACTCCAACTCTCTATTATTCACAAGTTACATGAAACAACATTGTCATTCATCTCAAACAATCAAAATCTTCACATGCAAATGCCATGATAAGGACATTTCTAAGACTTGTATTGAGGCTGGGCTAACAAGAAAAATTGGTTTTTCTGGAATGCAAAATCTTTGAGTTCAGAGAGCTACAATAATGTTCAAAGCTTAGGCACAACTCTCTTCCTCACCAATCTCACTTATTCCCAACTTCTTCCCTTTTCTTTTATTTTTACATTGAGCTCATTTTCATGCTTTTCTTCTTTTCTTTTCTTTTTCTCATGCATTTTTCTTTTTCCATATTTGAGCTCAATGCTTTTCAATTGCCTTTCAATTTCCCCCACATAACCCCAAACTTGAGCCTTATCAAAACATACAGTTAAGCTCAACCCAACTCAAGGTAAAGAATTTCAAATCAAGGGTTTACATCCTGTTTCAGGCTAAGGTTCAAAAAGGGTATAATATTTGGAGCACTTTGGGTGAAAAATTTGGCTAGAGAAGGGTTTTCAAAAATGGCCTTGATCATATAGCATTCACATGCAATTCAATCAATCATCAAGATTAGGAAATATCATTCATGTTTTCCAATGAACAATACATACAACAATGAAAACTCTGGAGCTCAATACCTCACGCAACATGCTTTCTCACACATCATTCATTCATACACGCTGCTTAGCATCATAACCACAATCATAATTTATCACACATTGATAACAGTTGAAAAATCGTTATTTTCATGTGCTATTTTAGACCAAATTACTCCCTTTATTGCTTGGAATGAGCTTAAAATCTAACAAAACTCAATAAATGAGTCAGCCCAGAGTCAAAAGCTATTTTTAGCGATATTATGCTTGTTTTGCATTTTTTTGCAGCAATTTTGATGGAAGTGAAGAATGGAGGTGAAGATAAAGAGGCCTTAGACTCAAGATAGAGGAAGAAAATCAAGAAAAGAAGAGTTTAGAAACCGCCCAGCGGCAGAATTGCACCGTTGGGCGGCCAAATGCGAGGAGTTGGCACCAAGGCAGTGACGCCTGGCGGTTTTGCGATAAGAGGCAAACCATCGGGCGGTAGCGCGATAAAAGGCAAACCGTCGGGCGGCATAAGTGTGACGTCGGGCGGTTGCCTGTTGGGCTCAGACCTGTTTTCTGTTGCGCTCTTCAGCTATAAATAGCCCTAGTGCGATTCCATTCTCATTCTTTTGACAGAGAAGGGCGGTCAGACCTACTTTTCACTCTCTGGAGAGGATCTCTTGGATGCTTAGGCTCTTTTTCATCTTTTCTAAGGTTTGTTTTCCATTTCTTCCATTATTTTCATCTTGGTTCACCATGACAATGGTGAACTAAACCCTTTTGTTGTTGGGGGAACAATGTAATCTTTTGATACTCTCTTTTATTGAAACTCTTGTTTAAATTATATGATTTTCATATGCGTTTATTATCAATTGTTGGATTCTCATACTGTGCTTAAAGCTTTTATCGTTTAACTCATTCGGTAACTGATATTTGCCTTTATTGATATGGGGACGTACAGTAATGTCACGAACTGGTGAGAATTTCCTTGGTTAAGCAATACCACCTAGGGATAGGGGGTAGGACGACCAATTGTATTTGCTTCTGTTTGTAATGTGTAAGTTGCTAGGGGAGGCTAGGGATAGCAAGCCGGTAATTAGTAATAGACTCTTTTCGCCAAGGGATGGGTTAAGGGGAGGCCAATAAAGTTTGCATGCAATTAGATAATAAGGCAATTTAAACAAGAGGAGTAAATAAGAGAGAGCGGATTAGATGAAATTGTAAACCCCCAATAACTCCATTTATTCATACTCTTTTCTCGTCAACTGAATCACTCATTGCATGTTTATTTTCTGTCTTTGCATTCACCACAACAATTAATTTTTCTTTCACAAGTCTTACGATTTTGATTCATACGAACGATAAGGCCTTTCGAGTCTCATGGGAAGAACGATAATGGGTTTTACCATTTTTATTACTTGAAACGATATGGTACACTTGTCATTCCGTTAACACACATCTGTCCACATTGCTAGTGAACTTTGTCATTTGAATATCAACATGCAACACAACTCAATTATCATTCACATCACATCATCATCTAATAGACTTATCATGCATGTCATTCAGTCAAACATTGTCAGAAAAGTTTCAAGCCAAGCAAAGATACTGAAAATATAAATTCAACCTATTCTACGAATTCAAAATGCAAAAGTGAAAGAGAGAACCTAGGTTGCCTCCTAGTAGCGCTTGTTTAATGTCACAAGCCTGACCCAAACCTGTTCTAGCACTCATCAGCAAGTGCCTCCCAACACCCTTCAGTAGGTGTACTGCCTGTGATCTTCAGTAACTTTGTAAAAAAAATTAGCATCCCCCAGTAGATGCCACCCAAAATTTGTTCAAAAACCCAAAAATTACATGTTCACAAATAAAAATAAAAAACAAAATATTTTAATATACAAAATGTGTTCTTCAGCAAATCAAATCTTCTTCTTCACGTTGGGGTCTCCATCATCCCAACTCCTCAACGGTCTTTTGTCCACTCTTCGAATTGTTGTGGAGTATGGCCTTCTGATCTCGACCATTTTTTCCTCTTTAAGCTTCCTGTTGACAATCCACTTCCTGTTTTCGTATCTTACTGACATGCCATGCAGGAATGGTGTGTCCTCTGAGTGGGTTGACTCTCCTTTGTCTATCTTCTCCTCCTCAAGTGTCTGCAAAGTATTATAACTATTAAGATGATCAATACCTGTGGTGTTCTCCTCTTTTGCAGCTTCACTTCTGGCCCTTTTATATCTGGATCTTCTTCTTATTCTCATTTTTTTTTTCTTCAGAGCCACTATAAGTTAGCACTTGGTCTTGATCTTTTAACAGCATTCTCCCGTCATGGACACGTATCACCATCTTAGAAGTCCTCATGAAAGGTCTTCCCAAGATTAATGGAATTCTTCCCTCATTTGCCATGTCCACTACTAGAAAATCAATCAAGAACTCCAACTCCTCAATTTGAACAATTGCATTTTCCATCATACCAACTGGCTTCTTAATAAACCCATCTGCAACTGTCAGCGTAGTATTAGCTGGTTTTAATTTTAGCCCTCCAATTTTTTTGAAATCACTAAAGGGCATCAAATTAACACTTGATCCTGAATCGATCATGGCTCTTCCTATATCCACATAATTAATAACACAAGGAAGAGTTAAATTCCCTGAATCCTTCAATTTTGGTGGATGGTCCTTCTTTCTAGGCTTAACAACCCTTTTTTGATCTTCTTCATCATCAAGATCAATTACCTCTCCAAGATAGTACTTGATCCTCTTATCATAATCAGGAATCTGCAAAAGTACTAAAGGAGTAACAGTCACCTGATTGAAGATTTCCATAAATGGCTCTCAGAGACTTTCTTTCTCTTTTTCTTTCTCCTCTTCTTTTTCTTTGTCTTTGCTGCTTTTCTGCTCTTTAAATTCATCAACACTCATCATCTCTTCATCTTCTTCCTCGCTGCTCTCAATTTCAAATATTTCCCCTTCTGTCTTCCTTTTACTTCTTGTCAGAACAACTTTGCACTCCTCTTTAGGGTTAACATCAGTGGCAGCCCTAAATTGATTATTTTCGGTGGTCTCTACCCTTTTAGAATGTTGCCCAATCTGTGTCTCCAATGCTCTGAAGGTGGCTTGGTCACTAGCTTGTTGAGACTCATAAACTTTCAAGAATTTATCAAATCTGTCATTTAAGCTTCTAACAGTCTTTGTCAAGTTGCTCACCTGCTGCCATAAAGGTGATGGTTGTTGATGCCGGATGTTTCCTCCTTGCCCAGAAGAAGTATTCTGATTTTATCCAATACTGGGGTGGTTCTTCTAACCTTGGCTAGAATTTCCTTGGTTGGTGTTACCTTGCCTGTACTGGAATTGATTTCCCATGTAGTTTACTTCCTGCTGCATTTCTTCAGTGAAAGTACATTGACCATTGATATGGTCACCACCGCATAAATCACAAAGCTGTTGAGTCTGAGAGATATTCCTTATTCCCTTTGGACGTTCAGAAAGGACCTTTGTTAACTTGTCCAATTTTTGAGTAAGGAGATGATTCTGAGCAGCCATAGCATCATCAGCAGGGAGATGCAAGAGTCTTCCTTTCTGTTCGCCCCTCTCACTTTGTGTTACTTCATTCATAGCCATTTCTTCGATCAATTCGTAAGCCTCATCTTCAATCTTTCTGTTTATACTGCCTCCAGCTGAGGCATCTAACATCATCTTTGATTGAGTGTGTAGCCCTCCAAGGAAAGCAAGTAAATATGAGGTCTTGTCAAACCCATGGACTGGGGTTTTCCTCAACAAGCCTTTAAATCTGTCCCAAGCCTGTCCAAGAGTTTCTTCCATTCGTTGCTTGAATGAAGAAATTTCCAGCTTCCCTTGATTGATCTTTGTCTACGGAAAGAATTTAGTAACAAATTGTTTTGCCACAGCCTCCCAATTTCTGAAAGTACCTTCTGGGAATGAATACAACCAATCTTTAACGTTTCCTCCAAGAGAGAAAGGAAACAAGCTGAGTCTGACCCTGTCATCTGAAACTCCGTACATCTTGACGGTATTGCAAATTTCACCAAAGATGGTCAAATGATTATAGGGATTCTCATTTGACAACCCGTGAAATTGGTTGCTCTGTACTAACTGGATGAGTGCAGGGTTCATCACCATGTTTGTTGCATTATCTGCTGGTATGGCTATACTATTGAAGTGCAAAGGACCCACTGTATTTGATGAGTCCCCCAGTGTGCGTCTTGGAGGAGGTTGGTTCTCCATCTCCTCAATGTCTTGTGCAGAAGTCTCTAGCGAAGATTACAAAAGTCTATCAGGAGAGGGAGAATTTTCACGTCAAGGACGTCTCATTATCCTTCCCCTCCTGTTTGATAACCCTTCTAGAAGTGGTTGCTGTTTCTTTTTGCTTCTAGTGTGTATTGTTTCCTGCATACACAGAAACAAAAACTAAAAGTACTTTTAAAGAAAAATAAAACAAAATTAAACAAAACAAAATATAAACAATAAATACAAAAAGTCAAATTTCGATCAATCCACACTACTTGAAAAAGTTAAACCTCGAGTCCCTGACAACGGCGCCAAAAACTTGTTAACGGAAACTGGCAAGCGTACCAGATCGTTCCAAGTAATATAATTGGTAAAACCAATATCGCTCTTCCCAAGAGACTCGAAGGCCTTATCGCTCGTGCAAATTGAAATCGTAAGACTTGTAAAGAAAAAGTTATTGGTTTGAATGCAAGAAACAACAAATAAACATGCAAATGCAATTGATTCAATTCACGAGAAAAAGACTATGGATGAATGAAGTTGTTGGGGTTTAGAATTTCATCTTATCCACTCTCTCTTATCTACTCCTCTTACTTAATTCTCTTTATTATCTAATTGTCATGCAAACTTTCTTAGTCTACCCTTAACTCGATCCCTCGACGAAAAGAGCCTATTACTAATTACTGGCTTGCTATCCCTAGCCTCCCCTAGTAATTAATAATGCATTATAAACAGAAGCAAAAACAATTGATTGTCCTACCCCCTATCCCTAGGTGGTATTGCTTAATCAAGGAATTTCCCCCAATTCATGACAGTACCATAAGTTCCCGTATCAATAAAGAGAAACAACGATTATCGAATGAGTTAAATGATAAAAGCTTTAAGCGCAGAAGAGAAACCCAACAATTGATAATCAAAGCATACGACAAGCATATAAATAAATGAGAGTTTCAATAAAAGAGAGTTTCAAAAGATTACATTGTTCACCAACAACAAGAGGGTTTACTTCACCATTGTCATGGTGAAATTAGATGAAAAATGATGGAAGAATGGAAAAACAAACCCTAGATTGGATAAAAATGAGCCTAAGTATCCAAGATATCTTCTCCAAGGAGTCAAAAGTAGGTTTAGCCACCCTCTTTTGTCAAAAGAATGCATCTAAACTCGCACTATGGCTATTTATAACTGAGGAGCGTCACAAAATTTAGGCCCAAGTCCAACAGACAAGCGTCCGGCGCCACACTTTTGCCACCCAGCGGTTTCCCCTTAATCGCACCACCGCCCGGCGGTGAATTGCGCCGCCCGACGGTTTGCCTCTAATCGCAAAACCGTCTGGCTGCACCGCCTGGGCGCGAGACAGTGGCTCCCCCTCGCATTTGGCCGCCCAGCATAGGATTTTGGGTGCTGGGCGGTTCCTAGACTCTTCTTTCCTCATGTTTCTTCATCTTTCTTGAGTCTAAGACTGATGAGTCGATATTTTATTGATTTCACTTAGTTTATTGTGCTAGAATTAATCAGGGAATTGTGCTTAAATGTCCAATATTTTCCCGTTTCTGCTAATTGTGCTTAATTTGACCGGAAAATCTAATTTTAGTTAATTTGAATTTTCTGAGCTAATTATTTGCATTTTTAATTTCGGGGAAAATTTTGGAGATACAATTTTGGACATCAGAGGAGTCATCAATAAATTCAAGACTCTCCACATAGACAATCTAAAATTAGTTATATTTTAATTTAGTAGTTTAGAATTAATCAATTGTAATTTAAAAGTCTAGTTTTTTTTAGACAACCTTTGCACATTAGGCCATTAAAAATATGTTGGGGCCCAAATTTTGGTGACACATGTCCTATCTAGGGTTGGGTGGACCCCACCCTAATTTTTACAGCCCTACACTTGGAGGAGCCGTCATTTCACCCAGGAGCTCTACATTCTCGGCAGGGAGCAATTTTTGGCTGGAACGTTCCCTTTATTTTCTTTGAAAAACCATGTTCTTATTCTTTGATTTTGGATAAATGGGATAGCATATTTTGACTTTTATTTCCTTTTATTTACAAGAGCTAGATTCATGATGACATTGTGCCCTCAATTTTGCATTTGCTTTTCATTTTTATGCAAGAGCTGCAGCCGTCAATTGAAAAAAAAAAGGGAGGAGGTGCTGGAATGTTTTACCGAGAGTGCATTGGGCTGGGCAGATTTTTGAAGGCACCATTTTCTTACTCTCGGCTTTGAAATTTTTCCGGGCTGAAACATTTAAAGGAAGAGGAGCCATCACTTGAAAACGGACACACTCTCTCTCGGTTGAAGGTTATGGGAACAATGTCTTTGGTGATGGAATTGGTTGAATGAAGGGGATCACTTCTTTCCTCTCTTTATTGCAAGCGCTGGTTCCTTGGATGAATCAAATAGATTTTCTTTTTATTGTTATTTTGTGCAAAGGCCTGAGACTTTAATTAGAGTTTATTATTGAATGATCCAATACGTTGCAGCCATATAGTATTGTCTTTGTTTTACTTTGGAGCTAAATACTGTCACATCATGCCAGGATTTACATTGCCCCTTTTCAAATCAGATTTATACATTTTGCTTGAAGCCATTTTGTTTGCAAAGATGGAATGTGGTTGGTGGCTTAAAGTAGCTAGCTTTTCTTTTCCTTTATTTAATTAAAAAAAAAATGAAGAATAGGTTGTAGATGAATGGTGCTGACGGTGATAGATTGGATGGGAGTAGGTGAATGGTGTATGTGATTGAAGTTGAGTTACGCTGTTGCAGGAAGAAAATTGTGCTTCCATGTTTTTTTTGTTCTTCATTTAAGAGATGCGTTGAATCATTTAAGAAAGCAAGTGGTGGCAAATTGGAATGTTGAGGACTTGCTGCAGTGACATCCTAGTGGGAGAAGATTGTTTTATTTTGGTGTGGTGTCACGGCCAAAGCTCATGAATTGGAGCAGGTCACAGCCAAGGTTTCTAGGCTATTGCAATTTCAATTTCATTAGTAGATGCATTGGTCATATAAATTGCTAGTAGGAGTTTGTGTTGTTTATTTCTTGTGTTTTAAATTAATTTTCATTCTAGGATTAGTTGTTTTTAATTTCTTTAATTTAGTTTTGCATTTAATTTAATTTAACCGTGTTTAGATATTTGTTTAGTCTAGTATTTGGTTTAGCATTTTCACTCTCTGGACTCGATTTTTAAAAACATTACTGCAACCACACCAGAGGTCCAAATACTACGTTTTATATGTCACATGAAAGATAATTGAGTTTACTTTCCAGGAAAAAAAACCTCATCTCATTTAGAGCTCTGTAGAAAAAGTTATGGGTAAAACATTGAGCAAAGGTCAGAGCTGTCCAGTTCCAGTGTGAATTTTCGTAATTACTGTAGCAGTTTCATTTTTACTATTTTAATTTCGTTTTCCCTGCAAAAACCTTTCACAACCCCCCCCCCCACTTTGTGTTAAACCTAAGACTCGAAACTCGAACCACATTTGGTCCTTGAGAGACGACCTAGGAGTCACTTCCTAGTACTATACTGCATTCTTTTATGCACATCAAATTTGTGTGGGTTGCGACAGCCCATCAAAGACCTTCCCTCTTCAATCCCATTCTTCATCTTTATAAAAAATGCTGCAAAATAATGCAAAACAATCATAATATCTCTAAAAACAGCTTTTGACTCTCAACTGACTCAACTAACGTGTTTTGCTTGATTCTAAGCTCATTCTAAGCCTTAGAGGGTGTATTTTGATCTCAAATGAAACATGAAAATAATTGTTTTTCAACAGTTATCACTCCCCCCTCGGCCAGAGCTTGAAGAACACCGGACAGTCCGAATTGAAGAAGAACGAACGGTCGAAGAACAAAAGAAGTGAGCAATCCAGTCCATCCAAGTACCAGAAAGAAGGAAAGCCACGTCATCCAGGTCAGTGTCTCGGTCCCACAAAATTTACACCGAAACATTTTGGCGACCACCGTGGGGCCAGGCTGCATCCCCATGAAAACCACAAGGAACCAAGACAAGCGCACGGTATCAACATCACTACTTCGGAGCAACACTAGGAATTTTCAACAAAACAAAAGCTACACAACATGGATCATCATCAACAAGATAAGTATTTTTTAAATATAGATATTTCTTATAAAAATAAAATAACAAAAAATCCTTACTCTTAGAATATTAATTCTACAACAAACTATGGAAAAAACTAATTGACGGTTATAACAACTATTTTATGTATGAAAAATATATTATATCTTACATGGCATATTAAAAATATATTATTATAATAACTATTTCATGTAAGATATATATCTATACATGGTATATATGTGGAACGTATACTAAAACACAACAAAAAAAAAGAATTTTCTAATATTATGGCGCGGCTTCTCTTCAGTTATTAAGTTTCGTTCTTTTTCGTGCTTGATTCGTTTGAATCAAAATAATGATTACATGGACAAAATAAATACTCGCTGATCCAAAGTTATTATTATCTGAGATTATCTTCGGTGTTTAGATATACTGTTTATTATTTGTTGATCACCTAATGTCCAACCCTTTATTCATTGTTCATCTAAGAAAAGGAAAAAAGGCCTCGGTACCTTAATGGTTTCAAATGAAGCGTCATTGACCAACTCTCCACTGCGTCGACATCTCCGACAATGACAGTTGGTGGATGAGTGAGATTTTCGGCAAGCCCGACAACCACCGCTACTATGTTTATTTCTCCACTACTCCAGGGGAGATGACGTACCTGTCCTACACAATTAGGACTCATCAGAAGCAGTTCAGTGGCCAATGGATTCATTCCGATTGATAAGTCCGTGCTTTCCACAATTAAAACAGGTGCTCTCATCACCATCGACGCTCTTCACAATCATACCTCCTGATAGGTTTCTGATAAAGAAACCTTATCTCTCACTCAACAACTCTCGTAAGCAAATCAGAAGGTATGTATAACCTCTGGTTTTATTGAACTCCAAGAAAGAATACAAGAATAGAAGGTAAAAAGGAAGCTTAACCTTCCCCAACAAGGATAACCAATCCTGTTTAGAAAACTATTAACAGTCAAAAAGTCCCTTCTATTATTATCCACAACTATTTATACAGAATTAAGTGTCCCTCCTTCCTAACTGTCAAACAGTTAGGCCAACTAATACAACTAATGCTTCACTTACTCTTCTTTCTCCTAACATACACTCTCATCATCCTATCATTACCCCCCTCTTCCATCCACAACCTTGTCCTCAAGGTTAAATTTTGGAAATTGTTCCTGAATTGTGGCATGATCTTCCCAAGGTGCTCCTTCTCTTCCTCCTGTCTGCCACTCCACCAGAACTTGGTGACATACTTCATCTTCTTTTTGGATTTTCCTACGCTTTAAAATCCTTGCTGGTCAAAAAGCAGGACCGTCAGCTTGCAACTCCTCTGGCAACATCTTTTCAACCACATGATCCCTCACCGCTTTCTTTAACTGAGCTACATGGAACACAGAATGAATCCTGGCATATTAGGTAACTCCAGTCTAAAAGCTACACTCCCCACCTGTTGCCACACCTTGAATGGCCCAAAATAACGTGCCGAAAGTTTTGGGTGTAGTCTAGTTGGCATTGTAGATTGGCGGTGTGGTTTAATCTTAAGATACACCCAATCTCCCACTTTTATATCTACCTCCCTCCTCTTTTTATCTGCTTGCTGCTTCATTAATTCTTGGGCCCGATTCAAGTGATATTGTAGCTGCTTGAGGGCTTCATCTCTTGTCATCAGATCTTGTGCCACTACCTCCACTAGTGTCGCCCCTAGAATGAATCGGCTAAATGAAGGAGGGGCTCTACCATATACAACTTCAAACAGCGTGCACCTTGCAGCTCCTTGGTAACTCGTGTTATACCAAAACTTAGCCCAAGGAAGCATAGCATACCAACTCTTGGGCTGTTCAGAACAAAAACACCGCAAATATCCTTCAACAATGCGGTTTATAACTTCAGTCTGCCCATCTGTCTCCGGATGGTATGTCGTGCTCATTTTGAGCTATGTCCCCTGCATCTTCAATAATTCCTTCTAGAAAATACTCAAGAATAAGGGGTCTCTATCACTTACCATAGATACCGGAATCCCATGTAACCTGATGATCTCTTTGGTGAACACGTCAGCTATGGTTTTAGCGAAATATGGGTGTTTCAACGCCATAAAGTGCACGTACTTACTCAACCTATCCATCACCACCACAATGGCGTCACACCCTTGTCACTTAGGTAACCTTACTATGAAATCCAAGCTGATTTCCTCCCACACTCCTTGCAGAATTGGTAGGGGTTGCAACAACCCTTGAGGAGTTGTTGCCATGTACTTATGCTGCTGGCATACTGCACAGCTCGCTACAAATTCAGTGATCGTCTTCTTCATTCCCACCAAATACAAGGATTGGGCTATCCTCCTATATGTACGGTAGAGTCCCGAATGCCCCCCAGTTTTGGTTACATGGAATTCAGCAAGTAACTTTGGTATCCAAAGTGAACTAGACGATATCATCATCCGGCCTTTGTAATGCAATCTTTCATTTTCTAAAGTGTAGGCTCCATGAGAATTGGAATCCTGTTTCAGATCAGCAATCACTCTCTGCAATGCCACGTTCTCCTCCACCTCTCGTAGAATATCGTTAAAATCCTGCCAAAATGGCCTGGAAATGAGCTGTAATTCCCTTTCTTCCATCTCTCCTTCATCTCTCCTCGAGAGAGCATCAATAGCCCTATTGGTACTTCCTTTTTTATACACAATCTCAAAGTCATATCCCATTAATTTTGCCAACCAGTTTTGCTGACTTTGAGTAGTAATCCTCTGTTCCATCAAGTATTTTAAACTGCGCTGGTTAGTGTGCACCGTAAAGTTTCTCCTCACCAAGTAAGGTCTCTAATGTTGGATGGCCAAAACGAGAGCCATTAACTCTTTCTCATAGATCGACTTACTTAGAGAAGCCGCAGACAGAGCCTTGCTGAAAAAGGCGATCGGTCTCTTATTCTGGGTCAACACAGTTCCCATCCCACCACATGAGGCATCACACTCGATGTGAAACTCTTGTTTGAAGTTGGGAAAAGCTAACACGGGAGCTGAGGTTATTGCAGCCTTCAATGTATCCATCGCGTGTTTTGCTTGTTTAGACCACTCAAACTTACCCTTCTTCAATAGCTCCGTCAACGGCCTGGCCAACTTTCCATACCCAGCCACAAATCTTCTACAGTAACCCGTTAACCCCAAGAAGCCCCTCAGCGCCTTCAAGTTCCTCGGCTCTCCCCACTCAACCACTCCCTTTGTCTTATCACCATCCATTTCCACTCCATGCTCTGAGATTTGATGCCCCAGATATCGGATCTTCCTTCTTCCAAACTCACATTGTTTTTGGTTGGCCACCCATCCATTCTCCTCTAGCAATTGCAGCACTCCATCCAGATGCTCCAAGTGGTCCTCCCATGTGGAGCTGATAAAGAAACCTTATCTCTCACTCAACAACTCTCATAAGCAAATTAGAAGGTATGTATAACCTCTGGTTTTATTGAACTCCAAGAAAGAATACGAGAATATAAGGTACAAAGGAAGCTTAACCTTCCCCAACAAGGATAACTAATCTTGTTTAGAAAACTATTAACAGTCAAAAAGTCCCTTCTATTATTACCCACAACTATTTATACAGAATTAAGTGTCCCCCTTCCTAACTGTCAGACAATTAGGCCAACTAATACAACTAACGCTTCACTTACTCCTCTTTCTCCTAACATACACTCTCATCATCCTATCACCTCCACAACTAGAGTCGACATATCACCATCGCTTTCCAACTGCATTTGACATCGGGATTCTCCTCGGTGGAGCTCCCGACAGTCCTCCACCATCGAAAAATCACTAACCGACAGCCAATTCGTGCAACTCGCATTTTCTTCATCGTACCAACGCTGGGAAAACCCAATTCAGAGCAGTGTCTCTCTCTCCTTCGCGACGCAGGCGAAGTCCCACTCAAGATCGCCACCTTTGCTGCCAGAATCGACCACTGTAATACCTTGTCCAGGGGTGTCCACCGCCTCCTTTTCTTTTCCAATGAAACCACCTGTTAAACCACTTAGTCAAAAAACTGAATCACAAGAATAGGAACACTCTAAATACAATAATCATCAAAGTCACCCTCTTCATGGTTTGACTCGTGTGAAACACAAAAAACAGCAAAAACCTGGGGTTCATTCTTCATCATCCACGACTGCCCTTTGCCTTTGATGGAACTAACTCGCCGCATGTTCCCATTGTCGGCGACGACAGCCGCGCTGTTCGGTCAAGCCACTGTCACTCGTAACAGTCGTACCAATTGGACCCACCTCCTTCATCAAGAGCATTAATCTTTTCTCTTCCCTGTGACGCAAGTGTCGTGCTCTCAAGACACCCTCCTTCATCCTCTCCATATAAGAATCAACCTGTTCACCTGTACGAGCGACAGAGAAAGCCTGGGACAACTTACGGAGGACCTTGACGCTGCCGAAGGCAACGGCCCAAACCGATCTTCTTCAGAGAAAATCCCAGTGGTCCAATCTTCTAGGTGAGAGAACTCACCATGACAACCTCCACTCATCTGATCTCTCCTCTATATGGTCTCCGTCGACAACGCTTGCAAACGGCCGCAGCCAATATTGCTTTCTCGACAACAAAGGTGTAACTTTTACCGCCTGCTCTTAGGCGACGTCGACGTTGACAATGGCAACGTCCGTGCCGCAAGAAGAACATCAGGATCTCCAAAGCGCCCTTTAAATGGGCATTCCATCAGGTTCAACCCCTTTAGCGGGCAATTCCGTCGTAGGTTCCGCGTTCAACTTCCGTGACAGTAATCCATGCAGCCACTTCTCATGCCTCTTGTGCAAATTCAAAGCTATCGTCACCCAATGTGAGCACGACAACTGGCACCCATCAACCCTATTTTTTTATTAGAGGCTAGGCATCAAGGCCTTCAACAATTGCCGCCATGGCAGGCGGCAAGTCCACCATCATCGTCAAAGTCGAGGACTAAGGAAGAAGCCCAGGAAACAACCCAGCATCCTTCCCTCTCTTCTGACGAAATCATCCTCCTCCACCATAATCGACCTCGCAGCGCCATTGCTGCAGGGCACCCTAGTCTCGCCTCACCATGCATTATACATGGTCGTCACCACTAAAGCACTCAACACAATGGAGCTTAGTAAAGAAGCACGCGAGAAACAGGGAAACCTGGAATTCGTTCTTCATCATCCGCGAGAGCCAGCATCACAACGCCACCCATGACAGATCTCTATCATCATCGGCAAGGATTTCCCATCCCTATCACTCGAAACTTTGGTATCTTCGGCAACGGCCGTCTACACATCCTTACTCTCCTGACTGCAGAGCTCACCTCCTACAACGCAACCGATGATGTCTGCAACAAAGCATGGACAGAGTCACGTGACTCCATCATCGTCATCATCGATGCCTATAACTGAAGGGTCAACGCCCTTCATGACCATTGGCTCACTCTTCCCCGCATGGGATAAACCCTAAAAACGTTGTCAGTAAGCATTTGGTAATTAGGGGACGTGATCAAAAATTGTCTTCAACGAGAAGGCATTCTCCCATGGCAGGCTGTTGTAAAATTCATTTGAAGAAGCGCCCTCGTCACTTCTGCACAAGTGGTCCCCATTCTGCCTCCACGCGCGCCGATTAAGAACGACAGCATCTCCAACGTCATCACCAAACCAAATGGCATCTCCAGCGGGGTCCTCTCCTTCCTCTGTCACCATGGCTGCTTTTGTCTCCGCCACTGACGTTGTCTTTGTCGAGATTCAACACTTAGACCAGCACCAGTTGTTGCGGCAACAGGCTCAACGTCTCCTGCGATCGTGACTCATGCCACACTATCGAAATCGACCTTCACCACGCCAAATGTCGTTGGACAGCATCTCATCATCACGCAACTGCTACAGTCAGTTCACGCGAACAACCTTAATTTGGCTCTGCATCCTAGGAAATAGAACACCAACAATGTCACGAATGCAAAACATTGCAGGCCGAACATAGCAACAAGGTCTTTGCACGAACCAAGAATTCTAAGAGTCACATGATTCGTTATAGGAAAACACGATACGATTGCAAAAGTTCTCCTGTTACACCCCGTAAATTCAAGTTTAAGTTCTGGCTCAGACATAGTGGCGGTCAAATGGACATTAAAGCCAATCACTATTTTACAGTGATGATTAAATGAATATTTTTATATATCATATTTTTTCCAGGTCTAAAACCTTGAGAAAGACTGTCTCTTGGTCATGACGCATCTTCAAATGGATATTTCAAACCGAACAATCTAGTCTATAATTTCATAATACAGGACTCTAGAGCAATTATATCTCAACCGACTGGTCTCAATTATATCCTTGATATTATATCTCTTGCAGATTACTAAAGTCGATACATCTCAACCGACCGGTTTCAATTACATCTTGGATATTATATATTTTGCAGATCACAAACCTCTAAAGCAGTTACATGCTCATCCGTGACACATCCTAATATATTTTGGTCTCCAACCAATCAACTGAAGACCAACCGATCTTACTCTCTCGACCGATCGACCTTATAGCATAATCTATTTTTGATAATTAATCATATAATCTTGTAAATGCATTGGTTTGTTTGGCTACTCTTTTTCTCACTGCAGATAATCACATCTTGCATACAAATTACAAGAGCGAACGCCAGAGAACTGTTCGTGCTGAGGCACCCAATCAATGCAAAAGATTTCCAGACTAGGGGCACCAGACTCCCCTACCCACTGATTAAGGGACATCCTCCCTAGGGGTACCACTCCCCGACCAACTGATTAAGGGACATCCTCCCTAGGGGTACCACTCCCCGACCAACTGATTAAGGGACATCGTCCCTAGGGGTACCACTCCCCGACCAACTGATTAAGGGACATCCTCCCTAGGGGTACCACTCCCCTACCCACTGATTAAGGGACATACTCCTTAGGGGTACCACTCCCCGACCAACTGATTAAGGGACATCATCCCTAGGGGTACCACTCCCCGAACAACTGATTAAGGGACATCCTCCCTAGGGGTACCACTCCCCGAACAACTGATTAAGGGATATCCTCCCTAGGGGTACCACTCCCTGACCTACTGAATAAGGGAAAACCTCCCTAGGGGCACCAGACTCCGAATGCGTTGACGGGTACACCAACATCCGGACGCCCAACTTATAAGGGATGTAATTCCTAGCATTGACGGATTGTTATATCCGGACGCCCAAATGCAAACTTGTAGTTTAATAAATCAACATCTAGACAGTCGCACACAGCACGATCGGTCATACAAGTAAGCCTAATTCATTCTCAACTTATTCTTTTCTTTTCAGAACAAGTAAACAAAATACTATCAAGTCACCATCAACATGGGAAAAAGATTCTAGAAAGGACTCCCCTCATTTACCACTCGGTCTATGGCAAAGTTCAAAAAGAGAACTCATCAAGCCCACCATTCGATCCACAGAAAAGCAACGATTAGAAACATGATCTCCGAACACAACAAATACAACATCCCTCAAACTCATAAGTCCTACAGTTAACCATGGCTAAAGCCTAACGCTTAACTCGAACTTGGGGGGATGATGTACGGTATGATATCTGGGACGAGCGGTTACGAAAAATAGTCGATCGGTTATGAATAACATCATGTCTATGCTGGGCCATAGTTGGGCCAACTCTTATTATTGGGCTTGTAGTCCACCAGAATCAAAGATATCTTATTAAAGATATTGAGAATAAAATAATATCTAATTAAAGATATTGATAAAGTTGTTTATGAGTAACAAAGTAAGTTTGTTTATATTTAATTTTGTTTATATTTTATTGGGCTTATGTCAGTTCAAGGTTCATGAGACAAATTATAAATAGAGAACCAATGGCACAAGCCAAGTACGCTTCTCACACACTTTACTCAGACTATAATCACTCAAAGATCTCATTGTCAATTCTCTCCTACTGAGAACCATCCTATTAAGAATTGAGGTTCTTCCACCCTACACGCCTAATTTGAGCGTCAGAGTGCCTTTGCAGGTGCCTCCCCCCTCGACCAGAGCTTGAAGAATGTCGGACGGTCCGAATTGAAGAAGAACGAACGGTCGAAGAACAAAAGAAGTGAGCAATCCAGTCCATCCAAATGCCAGAAAGCAGGAAAGTCACGTCATCCAGGTCAGTGTCTCGGTCCCACAAAATTTACACCGAAACAAATGTCATCCACTAAATTTAACGACAAAGTCATAATTGACTTAATTTAACATAAAAAAGGACCTAATTGAGCTCTTTAAAAATACAAAGACCTAATTGATACGAATCTCCACAAGCAGATACCTCCAAAATGATTAAACATATTTTAGAAGTATTTGTTTAGAAAAAGTACGGTATTTTTCATTTATATTTTCAAATGCTCTTTATAACTGTTATAAACAGCTTTCAAAAGTAATTGTTTTAAAGAAGTAATTGTTTATGTTTTTTTATTTTTTTCTAACTTTTAATACTATTAGCTCTGCTTTCTATAAATATAAACTTTTTCTATGTATTTTTATTCCGAAAAGGACAGATTTATTTTTCTGATAAAAAGGGGCAAACAAAAGGTCCTATTAATCTCCTTAAATATTTATACTTATTTAGAATTTTTAAAAGAACATCATACATTATCGATTAAAGATTGGTTCTGATTATTATATTAATAAATGTCTCCCTCTAATTCTGGCACGAAATATGATTAGACAGAAAGCATAAGATGGTGAATGCTTTGCAATGGAATGCAAAGATACCAAAGCAAGAGGTAAAACAAGAAGAAAGGGAGAAAATAATTTTTTTTAAAGAAAATTAACGGTTTGATTTCCGAATCAAAGGCATAAGAAACCTATCTGTCCTAGAAGGTTCATCATATTTCCACAAAATAATGGTAGTTAGCACGTACCATAGTTAACTACTTTTGTTTTATAATAAACGAATTATATTCTAATATACCCAAAAACATATATATATATATATATATATATATATATATATATATATATATATATATATATATGCCCTTTTTCTACTCACTTTTTCATCTTCTAACTCAAATAAGAGACAAGTGAATTGAATCACTAAATTTAACTTCCCTCAGTTTTTGTTATATGTTTTCTAAGTAAACGACTTCACTCATGAATCCAATGTTTGTTGCTTTAAAAGGATGCCAAAATGTAACCCTTTCTTTATACTTCTCTATAATGTCTTTTGAGATATTCCTTTTTGTAATTTCAACGCTAAAATTTGAATGAATTTGGGAAATGTGACTAGTTATTGCACTGGCCTGGTCCACCCATTTCACTACTATATGGGGTTAAGTGCAACTGAAATAAATAATGATCCTGGACCAAAAATAAATAAATAAAGAGCATGGCAGAAAGAATAAGTGCACTCCATCATCCCCTCACCTTCTTTCTACACCCATTTAATTAATTTATTTCCCTTTAGACATAAATAATCTATTCAAAATCGAATCTTTATTTTTAAATTTCCCTTTTCTATTTTCCAACTATTATATATGTACAGAGTTCCTGCCAGCTAACTTTTTCTGAAACCCAACAACAAATTTGGAAATGTTTCTCCTACTTTTCTTTTTTCAACTTTTCTTATTCCTTTTTGACCCAAAAAAAAGACAGTGATAATTAAAGCTAGATGAAAGCTGGTTCTGGAGTAGCATTTAGTTGTAATCCTACCAATGCCATTAACATAATTTTATTGTACAACTTTGTTAGGTATTGAATAATAAAAAAAAATTAATGTAATGCTCATTAGTTATAATAAATAATAAATTAGGTCAAATGTAAAGAAATAGAAATAAAGCTACTCCCCAATTATGTGCATAAAAGTTAATGCGCTTAAATCTACTACTGCAGCTTCATAAATTCATTAAATCATGCCAATCGATTCTCTACACTGTTTGGAGCCATGGTGCAAGGAAGTAAAAAACCTTTTTTTGAAAAAGAATTATAGAAAAAAAAAACTATCCAAAATAGAATTCATTACTAATAATATATATACTTCAAAAAATAAAATGTAATGTTGCTAGTAAATTTATTTTCACCAAAAAGTAAGTTCATCATTGTTATGACATAACTGTCTATTTTTGTAACGAGTAACTGCTTTAGTTATTTTACTAGTTGACTTTTATTATCTAATTAATCAAAGTTAAAATACTGTACATGGTACTGTAGTTAATGTCGTGAACTTTAGAACTGACTAAAAGTACCAAAATATTTATGTGGCATCCATGTTATCGTCCTCTACACATGCATGCTTATAAGATTCGCATTTCTATCTAATTAAATTTGGAATTTACCTTTCATTGAATGCATTATCTATTAGTAAAATAGGCTTTAACGCAATATATAATCTTTTTGTTGTTTTAATTAACTTAAGGAGTTGCACTACCAAAGTCTTAAAGCTAAAACTTTATTCATTATAGATGAACTTCAGTTTATGAATTTTGAAATAGGCGATTTAAAAATTGTTATAAATAGAACAATTATTAGAAACATGCTGTAAACAGGTGAAGCAAATGTTTGGTTGAAGATTAGTGTTGTACTCAAAGAGCACAGAAATGGTAATTATTATTAACCTCACTTAAACTTTCCTATGCGATTTGGTTGCTGTCTTTCATAAAATAAAAATAAAAACAAAATTTAATAGTATGTTACGAATAATTATTAGTACCAAGAAATGATATGATAAGTGCTTTGCATAATATGTCATTAAAACATTTTTGTAATAATTTTCATCAAGTTAGTAACAAGTTGTTGGATCACAAATAATGAAGCCTCCCTAATGATATAGCATGCATGTGAGGGAAGGTAAAAGTGAGTGAAACTGTTGAATTAGTTTTTTAACTTATTCCATGGCGCCGCATTAAATCAGTAGAGACAAATCACACCTCACCAAATCCTCCACCTTCAACTAAATTACATTTAATTTTGTCATATCTACCAACACCCCAATTCAAAACAAACTATATTTATCTACTCCCTAACATATATTTTCTACAAATTATTTTTAAACATTAAATTTATTTCGTATCAATTACTCTTAGATAGATTAAAATTCACATTAAGATCTTAGCATTGATTCTCTAATTAAAGTTAAACTCTGAAATTGCAAAGATAGAGAAAATTAATCTACTCTCGATTTTCCATGAGAATTCTCTCACTATACAAGAAAAAAAAAACGTACTCTATACCTTTTTTTTTTGGAGACGGACAACTAATAGTATTTTTTTCTCTCTCTTCACCAAAAATAGATTCAAATCTTCCTCCGTCCAACACAGCCTCCCTTTCCGTTACCGTCACTTATACGTTGAGAAAAACTGCCTAACTATCCGCCATAGCCATAACCTCGCCGTCACTATCCTCGTCTCCGATGTCTTCGCCGTCTTCGTCGAGCCACCGCTCCACGGGGGCGCATTCCACCTTGTGCCGGAACTTCCAATCGAGCGCTTGGCACGCGCGTGAGCAATAGTTCACCGCGCCACACACAGAACACCTTCGAAACTCGTGCTTCCTGGACTCGGGCCGCCCGCACCCCGCGTGCGAACACAACCTCAGCCCCTGTCCGGGCGAACCGCCGCGAGCGGCGAACCACTCCGCCATGAACCGGCTTGCCGGATGCACCTCCGGCGTCGGGACGTTACATCCGAAATCGCTGAGCAACGGACATCCGATCCCCTGCCGAAGCTGTGGCTGAAGGTTGCACGTCAGCCAGTGGCGCGCGGCGGCGTTCGTCGACAAAACTGCCGCCAGCTCCCTTGCGTTTGCCTGTACCAGGAACCGCCGTCCCTCGGCGATGTTCTGCCGCACGCCGTAACCGTCTTGCAGGCAGTGACCGAGCTCGCGCAGCGCGTCGACGTGGCCGAGAAACGCCGCTCTGGCGCAGAGCGCCACTCCGGCGCGTAAGTCCTTGTCGCTTTTGGTTCCGCCGCTGCCGTTGAACTGAATAACGGCCAGCGAGTACAGAGCACGCGCGTGGGAGTTTATCGCTGCCTTGGCCATTAACGACGCGCCGTTCCCTCGGTTTTGCAAGCAGTAGAACCGAATCTGCACACAACAGATAGAAATCAACAAGTTAGATTTTTGAAAAAGCAATAAAAATTGACAATTTCTTCACACAAGACAGTATTTTTCTAATTTCTTAACTTGAATTTCAGGTTAACTCACCATCCCTAAAGTGAAACAGGCTTCAACATTTCCGGCATCCGCACAGTGTTTGAGGAAACGGTGCGCCGAATCGCACCAATCTTTGGCTCTAATAGCGAAAGCTCTGGGAGAGACTTTGGACAAAACGAGCGAATGTAGTGCTAACTTGTTTAATCTCCTACACCTGTTCAACAGAGACTGGAATCAGACACCGTCCAGAGAAAATGTAAGAAGAATAGAAAAACAATGGTTGAAAAATTACGCACGTGATTAAAACATTGAGAAAATCGGAAGGTTTAGTGGCGGTAGAACTAAGCTTGCAGAAGATAGAGATTACAAGGTCATCCGGCAAAGACTCAAAAAAATCGTAATCGGTAACGGTTTTTTCCGGCGTCTTCTTCTGCCTTTTTCGGCTATAACTAAAGGAGTCTCCGGCGACATGCACACGCATATGCATGTGCAGATCCTTGTTTTTGTTGGCAAGCCTCACATCCGAACACATCCTTGATACTACTCCAGAATAACAAGCTCCTCTCCTTGTTCTCATGCCCTTCGTTAACCAATCTTCCTCCTTCTTCTTCTCTTTTTCTTGTCTCTCCCTTGAGAGATAAAAGGGAAGAAAACCTAGGAAACAAGTTATATATAGGAGGTAATGCAATGTGATGTTATGAATCTCCAAACCTGGACCACAACAACATCAAAGACACTGCCAAGGTTTTTAAATACCTCTTCAGAAATAAGTATGTATATGTAAGCGGACACAACAAATGTTAAGGTGGGACCACAACTACTTAATTACTGAAACAGCCCTAATGTTGTCGTTTGTGCTGGTCAAACTTGGTTGACCCAGATCCGCACCCTCGTCCTGCATAATTTGATGCTCTCTGGATATTAAAAATGGCTCTTATTTTGTACTGCCTAAAGAAAATGCTTTTCTCTTGTCTGCAGCATACCTTTGATTTTGAATAGTCTATTCTTCTCATCCTACCTGAGTTGTATTAGTTTTTGTTTTAACAAGATAGCAAAAGGAATGGGAAGGAGAGGGTAAATAATATAATGAGAGTTTGTTTTAAAAGCGGTTAAATTTGTTGAGTGAAACAACTAACTTCAGTTATTTTGAAAATTTTAGTTAACCCCAGGTTTAAAACAACATTCGCTATTCTCGGAGGTGCGCGTGATGGACACATGTCTTTTGGTGCGTGGCCGTTAAGAACGTGTTTGAGCAGGCAGTGACATTGGAGTGGGCAATTTCAGGTACCGAATCCTGGGCACTCGTTTAAGACCAAACTTATCTCGAGGTCAAACTACGATTCAGCAACTGCTTCAGTTACATTACGCTACTCTTCTTCCTTTTTACCAGTTTATTGTGTCGTTTTTTGTTTTTTTAGTTCATTCCAATTATTCAAAATAATTTGTTGCTCTAATTTTGTACTGGGATGGATGATGTGTGGTAGAAAAGTAATATCAAATAACTATTTTCCAAACTTACATTGTCAGAATAATCAGTTATTGACCCAACTATTTTTATTTTGATCCAAGTATTGTAATACACATGGAAAAAACAAGTTTCTGTTCCGTTAACTTTATTTAAATTTTATTAGGACTCTTGTAATTTAAAAAATTAAATCAAACTCTTTAAACTTAAAATAATATACAAATTAACATTTATTTTAACCTTATGATAATGTAAAAACAGAGTCACTAAATATAAAAGATAATCTCATAATTTAAGATCCTAAAACATTATAATAAAATTTAAAAATATTTAAGGTAGTTTATTATTTATTTTATTTAAAAGATATAAAGTGATTATTATAATATAAATTTTCTAAAAAATATATAAGTAATTATTATAATATAAGAAAGTTATATATTATGGTTACTTTTTAAATAATTTTATTAAAAAGATATATTTAATATTTTAGTTTCATTAGAAGATCATATAAAATCTTTTAAGCATTTATAGAATTTTAAGAATAAAAGTGAAACTCATAAGTATGCATACTAATAAAATAGTTGAGTGTCAAACTTAATGAGAAAAAATGACTTATGAGATGAAGTTTGCAGTCACTTATATATTATAAATGGAACTAAACCTTAATAGGTGGTTTGATAAACTCTAACTTAGCTCCACATTCATTTATATACTATAAATTGTCCTTATTTATAGTTGATGTGGGACTTCTAACAACGTTTTTAAAAAAAATGATATTTTGGTGAAAGAATTCTTTTTTTCATGATTTTATGAGTTTCATGAATACAAGATGTGTTAGTATCTTGGGTTGTGAAAGTATTAATTTTTAAATTATTATTTTAAAGTTGAAATGTTTAGAGGTGTTTTTTATTTTTGTATGGGTGGACTCTAGTTGAGAATCGTGAATATGATTGTGGTTTGGATTCTGGTGTTCCTCGAGTGTGTGCCTTGAGAGATTCCTTTGGTGAGTATCTCTGATAGAGAAGAGACTTCTTTAAGTGTCGAAGTCAAATGATGGATCTCTCTGAATAGATAATTTTATGAACCATGTGAAGTGTGAATGATGTTAGAGGGTCTTTGGAGTGTTCAAGTTAGAGGACAAATGTCTCTATATTGAGAACTTTATATGCTAAGACATTGTCGTGATTTGTTATGAAAGGTTATATACTGTTTTGTTTCTGTTTGTTTTATAATAGCTCACCTTTTACTTTGTAATGGTGGTTAGTGATTTGTCATGGAAACACATGATCTTAGGTGTGGATGATGCACAACACTAGAAAGAATGGTTAATATTAATAAATGTTTGAAGCAATCTTTTAGTCTTATGTTTTTCTTTTTCAATAAAATCTGTGTTTGCAAAATAATGTATTTTTGTGTGTGAAAATTTTCAATAAAACATAAATAGAGGTTTATTTTAAATATTTAAAAAAATTGAGCTTATTCTTTTTTTTTTGTCTAAATTATTAAAATAGATGTAAATCTAAATAAAAATAGAAAATTTACTTTGAATAAAAATTCATTTGATATTAATTATTTTTATTCATCTAAATTCAAAAATATATTTTACTCAAGTTTGACATCATAAACTAAAACAGTAAATGAAATTAGAAGGTGTTTTAGAAATAGTTATTATAAATAAAATAAAATTAGATGGATTGTTTTATATTAAAGTCCACCATATGTGACTTTTTTTTCTTATCTAGGGAAATTTAAGATAAATTTAAATTTTATATGATAATAAATTATAATTAGTGAACATTTGTACATAAATTTGAATATGCATTTATATAAAATATGATAAATGCTATAATTAAATGTAATATAAAATTATACACTTAGTAATAATTATCAAAAGTTATTAAAAATAATGCAATTATTAAAATAAGTAGAAAAAAAATTGATAATCAATTAGGAAAGTTTAAGTCATGGTTGACTAAACCTTATGTATCTCTAAAATTAGTCCATTGAATAAATCTATTCCTCACTTAAGTAGTAAAATTGTTTAAAAGCATGAGTTATGGCAGTTTATTGAAAGGCTACCCAAATATGCATAAAGCCTAAAGGTTAAGAAAATAGTTTAGCTTAAAGATAATTACCAAACGATGTATAAATTTGTGTATATCCAAACACTAAGAGAATTTTGGGTAAATTTTTTTTATTTGAATTTAAATTGGAGCTAATTAATATACAGTAATATATAAAAATAAATCTCACTCAACTTGATTTATTGGCATAATACATTAATACGATCAAATTGTAGAATGAAAGGAGTATTTATAAATAAAATTAAGGAAATTCTTACAATTAACCTGTCAATTTGTAAGCAGAATCAAGTTTTTAAAATAAATTATACCTTTCAGAAACATTTTGTATGATTCGTCGTCCTATGTTATAATAAGAACTCATTCTAAGTATCAAGATACTTTAGATATACTTTAAATATACTTTCAACTTTGAAACAACTATAACTCTTTTAAAAGCATTGCATTTAAAAACTCACAAGCCAACCTTATCAATACAAGTATAACATCTTACATAATATATTATCCAGTAAGTTAAAATTTATATTAATATATAATTGTTTGAACAAAATTTATTTTTATAAAGAATATATGAAATTGGGAAAATTTAAGATATTTTAATTTACACCAAAAATACATCTAATATTTTAAATATAATTTCTTTAAGAAATGACTTCCAACCCAGGCTAGGATGTATGTGGGTCATGAATATATGCAGTGAATCAAACCAACTCAGATATAGTTTCAGCTTTTGCATGGCAGAGTTCCTCTAAGATCATTTATTGTTACATAAATATATATATATATATATATATATATATATATATATATATATTTGTTATGTATAAATACTTTCACATATCAATATATATTACTTCTTTCATAGTGTGAGAGATGTATTTTAAGAACAAAATTATTACAAAAATATCTTGAATGTATTAATTAATTTTAGTGGTGTTATTTTATATCGTACTTGAATGTGGTTAAATGTGGTTATTTGTGAAAGAAAAATTCTCTTAACTCTCAACTAAAAGTTTGTTCTGATATAACTCATAATTCCACATAATTTATTAATGGAGATCAATATAATAATTAAAATACACAGTTTCAAATTTTAAAACGGATAAAATTTCAAATATAAATATAACTCTATCACTTAATCCATGAAAATATTAATAATAAATTTTCACCAATATCACACAAACAAAATGTATGTTCAAAAGTGGATGAGATTTGAATTAAGAATTGTTTTATTTGAAATGAAAATTTCAAATATAGGTTAGGCAGAGTTCAAGTTTTTATTCAAACAGTTAAAAAATAAATAGTAACGTATAGACTACCTAAAATAAGCCATTCCTCATTTGTCTTATAGAAAATCATCTATATTCTTAAAAAAAAAACAGTTCATAATAATTTTTTTTTTTATAATTTGAGTAGACAAGTTTATAAACAATATAATATAATTTGAAATTCTTCAAGTAATTCTTGAAAATCCTATTATAATCGGATTAATTATAAAAAATATTCTTTATTCTTACTTCTAGTTTACTTACCTAAGCAATATTACACCTAACAAACCTCTTAATATCCTTTTAAAATTAAGAATACCAAGTGTACTATACCCCCCGATAACTGATCAACTAAGAAGAATTCAAACAAGAATTCAAACAGGCAACCGACTGATGGTTAGACAAACACTAATCGGGAAAGGTAAAAATCATTAATGGTCAGTTAATATGTTTAATGGCCATATTAAACGCAAATATACGTTATTTATGAGTGATTAATAGGTCATATTGCACAAGAATATAGTATTAATAGACAATTAACCGGTATTATTGAATTTGATTGTCTGGTTTAATGATTAATCAATGTGTTTGACTACCACAAGCCTTATAAAATATATTATTGGCGTTTCGGTAAAATAACTTCATTTATTTCATAATAAAACAAAGACCTCTATATAAAGCATATCTGACTTGAACGTCGGAGTATCTTTTGCAGGTCAACCACCCATCGAAGGATTGTGTTCTCAGAAAAGATAAAAACGATCGAAAGAGAGTAGAGAAGGAAAGTCAACCGACCCTCGGACCAATTCCACTGAAACATTTTGGCGCCCACCATGGGATCGAGCGGCATTCCCATTGAAACCACGAGCGGCATGCCCACACTCGGTCTCGACATCGCTACTTCGAATCAATAGTATTGTAACAAGAGCAAACAATTTTATTATAATTTATATTTTGTTTAACTAATATTTTTGTGAGTAAAAATATCTTGCACAAGAAGGTTCAGACCAATACTCAACCTTATCAGGAAAACGTTTCAAATCCCAGCGGCAAAGTCTCGTCCAAAAAACCTAGGGAACGCTCTCTGAGAATCTCTGGTCCTAAACCGAGCGGTGGGGAACGTTCTTCGTGAACTCTCACTCTCGCCCTAAACCGAGTAGTGGGGAACGTTCTTCGTGAACTCTCACTCTCGTCCTAAACTGAACGGTGGGGAACGTTCTTCTTGAACTCCCACTCTCGTCCAAAACTGAGCGGTGGGGATCGTTCCTCGTGAACTCCCACTCTCGTCCTAAACCGAGCGGTGGGGAACGTTCTTCGTGAACTCCCACTCTCGTCCTAAACCGAGCGGTGGGGAACGTTCTTCGTGAACTCTCACTCTCGTCCAAATCCGAGTGGCAAAGTCTCGTCATCAAAATCCCTGATAATCAATCTTTTCCACTAATTTAAATTCGTCCAGCATATGTAAACCCCTTCACACCTGCAAACAGCTGCTCGGGGCTTGCGGGGCTTAATGTACTATACCCTGATGACTGATCGACTAAGAAGAATCCGGGGCCAAAACAGGCAACCGACCGGTGGTTAGACAAACACTAATCAGGAAAGGTAAAAATCATCAATGACCAATTAATATGTTTAATGACCATATTAAATGCGAATATACGCTATTTATGAGTGATTAATAGGTCATATTGCACAAGAATATAGTATTAATAGACAATTAACATGTATTATTGAATTTGATTGTCTGGTTTAATGATTAATCAATGTGTTTAACTACCACAAGCCTTATAAAATATATTATTGGCGTTCTGGTAAAATAACTTGATTTATCTCATAATAAAACAAAGACCTCTATATAAAGCATATTTGATTTCAACGTCGGAGTATCTTTTGCAGGTCAACCACCCATCAGAGGATTGTGTTATCAGAAAAGATAAAAACGATCGAAAGAGAGTAGAGAAGGAAAGTCAACCGACCCTCAGACCAATTCCACTGAAACACCAAGTATTCTTTAACATTAAGTGTTATGATCAGATAATCCAGAGTATCCAGTTAAATGGTTTAAATAAAACTATTATTTGATTTTAATGATAATAGACACTATTAAGCAATGAAAATAAATTATATTATTTGATTAACAAAAATAGTAGTTAGTTAGTTGAAGTTCTTTAAGATGAAAGTATTTTCTTAGATATTGACTAACATGTGTTATGGTCTTAAAAGAACTAATCTTTTACATCGTATTAAAATAAACTTAACCAAACTCTAATAACCTTGTAATATATATTTATTTTTCTTATAATAGATATTGTCATCGTTAATTTGGTTGAATTTTATTTTTGGCTCTTTAACTTATCACACAAAAAATAGGCCATATCCTTGTTTTGCCAATTGTTTTGGTTTTTTTTATTAATCTAGCTTTCGTTTTCAATTTTTTTTATTCAATCTTTCTGGAATCGGTTTTTCAAACACGAACTCCAAACTCCATCAAGAAAGATAACATTTAGGATAAGACCAAGTAAAAGGGTCATTATAATAAGTATAATATCATAATATTGAAACCTTTAAGAAGAATATATAATATTAAATTGAGTTAAAATAACTTTTAAGTGTATTATAAACATAATCCAAAATGTATTAAGTCTAATTTCTTAAACTCCAACCATTCACACATATGACTGAAAAATGTGTTCTGAGGTGTAAGTTTATATTGTAAATGATTGGTGCATGGAAACGTGGCTTATGGGGAAGCTCCGTAGGACCTTAATTAACGTAACAACCTTAAAGAAAGATGTTTCGGGGAGTAGCTAATGTGTGATGTTGTGTGAGGATTTGCAACTTGATATCAAAAAAATATTTTACTCCCTTTTTCTCCTTTTATTTTGAAAATATAAAAATTTACTTTTTAGTTAGAATCATTTTATTTTTATAAAAACTTATCAAATAGTAGTTATTGATGTCAAATAATTTATTTTTTAACATTTGAGTATGAAAAAAAAGAAAAGAAAAAAAGGTTATAAGTTGTATTAGATGTGAGTTAGAGTCCATTATCACCAATCTCATCACTTAGATACACGAATGAGACGTGTGTTGTGTGTATGAGATTATAGCAACTATTCTATCCATATCTATAAATACTCATCGCACAACCTATCATTCTACATTTGTCTACGACAACCCAATCCCCGCACCCTAGCCACTTTCACTGCTACTACACGACACATCCACTCTAATACATCTATGTATATCCACATCAACTTTTAAAATACTTCTAGCAGTATTTCTTTATATTTATATTAAATATACTGTTTTTACCTTTTGCTAAGCTGTAAAAGCGTTGCGTACTATAATATTTTTAGAATCTATTGTCTCAATATTTTTAGGTAGAGTGTCATTAATTTCTTATATAAATTAAACTCATGTTTTACATCTCATAATGTTGTATTTTTTTAATAAAATTTCTTGAAATATATATATATATATATATATATATATATATATATATATATATATATATATATATATCATGTTCATTTAAAGAAAACGTAGGCTAACTGTTAAGTCTGCAGAAGTTTATTATGTTTAAAAGGGAAAAGTATTTAATTAATTTTTGGAGAAACATAAAAGTTGAAGAATAATTGTTAGAGACGGAAATAGCAATGGAAGAAAATGCAGTGGAGTGTGATGTAGATATTATATGTGATGATAAGTAGAAAAAGGAATATAGAAGATTTGAAAGGAAAGGTGGAAAAGAGAGGCGTGTTGAGGTGTGGCGTGGTGGCTGCTATGCTAAACTGTGGGTGGCTTCCCTTTGTGATGAACAAGATATGCATCTTATCCTCATTTTGTCTTTTTTTTTTGGTTAATTTTTTCATCCTTCTTACTCACTTGTTCTCTTCTGTTCTTCCTGCCACCCACAAAGGTTACTTCTCTTTTCTTTCTTTTTGTATGTGACGTATACACGTCTCATTTGTCCTTATGCTTTCTTCTGTTAACGTCACTGCTGCTCCAAACAATCCAATTCAAGGAATAAAGATCAAACTTACTTAAACACTGAAACATTGCCTCTAAATCAATATTCTGCACAATTATTTTTCCATTAAATTTTTTTACCTGCTTGTAATTTTATTAGAATGGTATTGAATCAACTTTTATATTGAAAAAAAAAAAAATCCAGTCAATGGGAAGACCTCGTAAAAAGAGTTACAAGTAAATTCTCCCATGAAAATTTAGTAATCAATAAAATCCGTTAATATTCATATTAAAAATATAGATATTAAGAGAATTTGATTTTTAAGATGTCAAAAAGCTCCCCTAAAAATGTATGAGTTTGATTATGAACAAAAATAGTAATTAATTTTATTTTATTTATTTTATTCATGTTCATTTTTAAAATTTTGCTAAACATCTCACATTTTAAACAAAATAATTTCATAAGTAAATAAAACGTGTTAAAGTCTATTTTTAAATATGATATCAAGTTATAAATTAAAGTATATTTTAAAAAGTTTTGATATTTGTTGAGTTTATATAATTTGTTATTAGACTTTTACCATTAATTATTATTTAACTTTAGATGTATATATTTCAACGTGTAAGAGATGTGTTGAAGATTCCACGTTAACTAAAAATAAAGACGATTTTATACTATATAAATAAATAAATGCAAATATTATTTTACAAGTTAATTTTACGAGATTAAGTTATTATTTAATTCGATTCATTTCAACATATTTTCTCAAAATTTGATATTTTAATTTTTTTATTGTTCTTAAAATATGATGTCTTCTAATTTAGAAGTAAAATCATAAGATATTTGAGATTTTTTTATATAGATTTAAAATGCCTCCAACGATTTAGAAAAGAGATATATTTAAATTATTTTTAATTTAATTCTTAACATTATAGATTTGATATGTATAATTTCTTAATTAATTCATATCTCATACGTTTAAGTATTTGAAAAATCTTGCCAAAAAGAAATAGAATTGATCGTAGTACAACAATGAAGTCATTCATATGCATTATTGGATTGTGTGACAAGTTAATAGGGAAATGGTAGAGGCAAAATTGAAGACTCCACGACATCCCATGATACCTTCGTCCTTATGCACATTATTATTGAGAGACATCTCAACTAAAAAAAACTATATATTTTTTTCCTGCTGCATAGAAACGGGATATATTATCTTTGCATTAAATTTGTTTTTAAATATAAATAATCGTAAATTAATATTAATATTGTCTACCTCGGTTATTTTATTAATATAAAAATAAAAATAAAATTAAGATATATAAATATTCATTATATGATAATATAAACTTTAATCAATCAAAGTAATTAATATTCAATACTTTCTTTCGCAGTGTCCTACTAACTGCCCAAGTAACTAAAACTAGGGTTACGGGGAATAACCCAACATCACAAAAATTGACAAATGGAATAAAATAAATAAATTTTCCCTACTTAATAGAAAGTTATTTTGATTTTTGAATACAATATAAGTGGCCAAAGAAATTTAAGTAAAAGGAAACAAAAGAATGATAAATGTATTATATTAAACCTTAAATCTATATTTATTATAAAAGTAAATTGACATTAAAAATAATGAAAAGCATGACAGTGTGAAACCAAGTAAAACATCCTTAAATCCATCCTATAAACAGAGTAACGTAATGTATGTTGGGAACTAAAATGGCAAAGAGATGGGTTGATTGTTAGGAGAGAAGGTGTTAAAAAGGGAGAGGAAGGGTAAGGTTAAGCTTGAGGCTGCAATCGAAAAGTAAAGTCTGCACAGCTTTCTTTCTTTCCTTCTCCTCTTAGTTTTGGACAGAATCTCTAAGTTGTAAAAAGAGATGTTAGGTGGGACCAGAATTTTGTTGGGAGGTTTCTGGACAGGTAAGTTGTTCCCTCTCATTGATGCACGCCTCTTGTCCAAAACATGCCACGCATACCACAAACCCACGCTGCTGTCACTACTCTCACTTCCCACGCAAAATACACTATTTTTTACCTTCAAACCAAAAAATGAAATAAAAACGTATCCAACAATACAACCACAACAACATCTCACTCACTATTGCTTTTCTCCCTCTCCCACTAACTCTCCTCCTATTCCCACATTTACTTTCTTTTACTAACACTTTCAAACCTTCCAATTTCTTTCATCACTTTGCCCTCTTCTTTTCCTTTACACCCTCTATTTCGGTATCTTGCTTCTCTATTTACATTGCCATTAATAATCGGGCAACTATATATAGATGCCTTGTTCATATATATTGCTTAAGGAGTTCTCCTTCTAAACCATGCAATAATTTAAAGCTTTTTTAAATTGAACCACTATAATTTAATATATTAAAAACATTTTCATAAACCCAAACAGAACCAAAAGTAAACTCGTTTTAATACTAAACAAGACGCCTTTGTAGTACGGATTGCAGTTCAAATGAAATTCCTAAATCTACACGTTTAACTTGTATTTGTGTTGGTATAACCATGAGTCAATTCTAGGAAGGATAGGGGAAGGAAACGATAGAATCATAATATTCATTACCTATATACCACCTATCCTTAAGTATAAAGTATGAATGATGTCATCGTCGAGATCAAGCTCGATACCGATGAGATGTGATAAAAAGTAACACTAGGGATTAATTTGTAGATTATCACATTAAACAATATTAAAAGGATATTGATCCATCATTATATTCTGGTAAAGGTAAAGGCTCGTCTAGGATTCTATAAGTTATGAAACATTTAATACTTTCTCAATATTTATTAAACTTAATTAAAACTGAACTATTTATTGAACTTAATTAAAACTGAAAACTTAATTGAATGTTAAGGTATCTTTTATAAGTGACTGATCAAATAAACACAAGGAAAACAATCCGTCATACATAAAAAAAACAATTGACATAAAACAATTAGAGAAGTTGTAAGATTAAGTATAGTCTAAATCCTACAAGAAGATTTTGACACCTACCATGAGATTGATAGGACAATTTTAATCCCTATGGTAACGACAAGGAACATGGCAAACAATGGAGTAGTAGTAGAAGAGGTAAAGGAGCAATTGGATCATATGGTGAAGAAACCGAGCAAAAACTGAGCAGTCAATGGAGAATGTGCACAAACTTCATTGACTTGAACAAAGCTTGTCTAAAGAAATCTTACCCTCTACCTAACATTGATCGGGTGGTAGACAAGACTTCGAGGTATAATGTTCTCAATATTTTAGATGTTTACTCTAGATATAACTAGATTCCTATAATCGAAAAAGCCAACTGTTATTATGAAGTATTGTCGTTCAATCAAAAAACGTATGGACTACATACCAAAAGTTGATGGATAAGATATTTAGGAAGTAGATTGGTAAAAATGTTGAGATATATGTAGATGACATGGTTGTGAAATCCGACTCCATCACAGCTCACGTCCAAGATCTACAAGAAATTTTCTAGCAAATACAATGGTACAACGTGCACCTAAACCCGCTCAAGTGCATTTTCAGGGTCAATGGAGGTATGTTCTTAGGATTCATGCTAACCGATTAAGGACTCAAAGTAAATTGGATAGGACAAATCCAAATCAATGTGATTTCGTTAAAATGGATGAGTTTTATATGACATCTATTTTATTGAATTTGGATTGAAATTATACTATATTTTGAAAAATGCAATCCATGATGATCCCTAGTTAGATTGACTTGGTAATTTGGAAAGAAAAACATGTTTAGATTTCTGGTTGTGCATGTTAGTGTAAAAGGTCTACATTTAAAATTTTGTCATTCTTACTAATTCATGTTACGAAAATTGAGTGAAGCATCATTTGTTGAAATCTATTCAAATAATCATCTATGCTCTCATTATTAAGTCTTTTTCCGTTCATTAAATCTTTCAAGGTCACTTGGCTTTCCCATCTAAAAGAATTGTTCATGGAAATTCCTTTTCAATTGAATTATGAATTGAGTTAGGTGATAAGGTAGTAAACCAAGTGAAAGAACTCTTTGTTAGATAACTGGAGAAATATTTTATCTTCAAGTAGTCAAGGCCAAATCTCCAGATTCAATTTAATATCTTGCAACATGCTTCATTGTGGATTTCCCAATTTCTCTAGAAAATTTAGGGAGCTTAGGTATTTTGTATTCCCTGGCCAACTCAATTTTAAACACAAAATATATAAATGGAGATAAAAAAGAGGTTGATTGTAGAGTCTAATCTTCATACTTGGTTAGACATTTTATTCCCATAGTTGATTTGCATGTTATTTTAATATTCCTTCTCATGTTCAGGAATTAACCAGCATTCTAAAATTTCCTAAATATTTGGATATTTCTTATTTGTTTAGGAATAAATTTTTTTACATTATCTTGTACTCCAAAATAACATTTTCTTCTTGATTAACTATTGCTTATTCTTTGTTTACTTGAACATCCTCTCTTTTTTCCTTGCGTCTTGATACATCTTCTCTTATATTATATATTCTCTCTTTTTCTACTCTCGACATATCTTCGATGTTTAGACTCTGAATACCTTTACAAATATAAAATACAAAATGTATAACATTTTATATTCAAAACACCAAGATATCTATAATGAATGAGGTACTTCTTATGATCGCTTTTAATTAAATATTGAATTTATGATAAAAAAAATATTTTGATACAAGACTTTTTTATTTATAAAAAATGAATTAAAAAATTAAAATAATAATACACTTATATATAGTTAGATATATAAAGAGAGTTCTTTGGGAGATGGTTGGAAGATATCTTTTAGGCTTGTTTTTAATCATCAAACTAAATTTAAATTTAAAATTAAGAAATATATACATTTAGAGAAATAAAAAACTAAAAAAAAACTAAATGTTATGTAAAATGTAACTGATAATATCTTTTTAAAAGATTTAGAAATAATCATTCAACTATTAAAATATTCTTATTTAATATCATAGCTCCTAAAAATTATATTTTCTTTTTAAATGAGAATTTTTTTAAAAATGCTTATTTTAAATTTAAATAAGGCAGTCCATTGTACACTTCATTCTTCAAAATCCGTTTTCTTACTTGAACGGAATTAATAGATAATGATGTGACACAACTTAAAGTTAATGAGGGACCAATCTAACACATCAAGTTTAAGCTGTGTCACATCATTATCCATTAATTTCGTTAACTTATATTTAACGAAAGAGACCAATCTCACCCACTATTTTAAAAGTTAGGACTAATATAAAACACTTTTATAACGAAGAACTAAATTGAGATTTTTCAACCCAAGTGAAGACTAAATTGGCTATTAAACTTTCTTCAAAATCCGTTTTCTTACTTGAACGGAGATTCAAAATCTATATATATATGAACTGTCATAATCATCCGTACCTATATTTTTTATTTTTTTAAAGTTTGAACGAATCGATATTTCCTTTCCTATATATGTGTATAGGTTTGGGTTAACTGAATGAATCCGTGGGATGAATAAAATTGTTGACAACGATGGGCACCAACATAGCCATTTAATTAATGGGGTTCATGTGCAGGAATATGTGGCCATGTACTGAACCTCTATCAGTTGTGGAAAGGGAAATCACGAGTAATTGCACTGGGTTTTGACACCTAAAGAGGGCCACAATTTTCTGAAGAAGGCAAAAGAACAAATAAAAGATGTGTTGCGTTTCATTTTCAGTCACATATTTCATCTATTTTAATTCACTACGTGCTCCTATAATCGCCACTCAAACGATGTTAAGAGATTCCCATTGATTATAAAACAATTTTATAGTATATTTCTTTATTAATCATAAGACAGTGAATTGAGCTGTTGAAAAAGTTAAACATAAAGTTAACGTAGTTGACAGAAAAGGTTATATGTGGCATAATTGCGTGGAGGAATGCAATGAGAAATGCAAGTTGAGAGGAGGTTGGGATATTTGTGTAGAGATCACGGTTGACGTACAAAGATGTCAATCTCATTCCTCAATCCGTACGCAGAGAGATTCATTAATAAAGAAATCAAAAGGGATTAATTAAACTAACAAGTGAAGCAACAAAGATCACTTCATTTATAAACCACTGCACGGTGCATGCTTCCATACATGTCGATTATCACAAGAGTGTGAGAAGTTTGGAGACAAATGCAGAGGATGTTGCTTAACGCATTTGCCAAATTACCACTTCTTCCTAAGGGTCCCTTCTGACCCGTGTGTGAGACCATGTGCACGTGATACCATACTATCTAAACCCAACCAAAACCAAGCTTGAGTGTGGAGTATCACCTAAGCTACATATTGCTTCTTTCACCAGTGTTACACATGTGTTGTGTTGTGTTGTGTTATGCAATGAATAATAATGTAGCAGCGAGTGTCATGTCTTATTTATTATAACACAACTTCAACTTCAACTTCAACTTCAATTTCAATTCAAGTTTCTAACTATGTCTTTCAGCCTACCTGGTTGGTTCGGATTGTACTATGGCACCAAAACAAACAACTTATTTTATTAAAAACAAATGACTATAACTTGTAAAGTAATGAAATGATAAAATTATAGTATTATGAATGAACAACGTAGACGTACTAGTAGAAAGATTGAGGTCAACGCGAGGAACGGCAGGGTTGTCGGTCCCCATGGTGCATGCAGCCAAACGTCACTCTTCATTGTACTGTAACTTTTGTAATGGGAAACCACTTTACCCTTTGAAAAATTGTATATTATTTTGCACTCGTCTGAAAAACGAGTCATGTATAACCGACACTTAAATTCTAACATTTACGAGTAGAGTACGTATGTTATGTACACCTTTCTTTCTTACATCATTCGTTAGAAAAAAGAGAGCAATAATTAAGAATCCCATATTTTCCTTTTCTCTAGCTAGGGCGGCTAATCAACCAAATTAACTCATAATTACTTCAAAATTTTATTTAATAATTAATTTTTGCAAAAGTTAATTTATGAACATGTACATGTCATATAAATTGGCCACACTACACTCAAATCTCTCGGTGTTATGCCTTATGGTTCTTCAGTAGCTAACAAAAAAAATTTGAAATTAATTAGAGAATTATAATGGAAAAATATATTAAAAATGTAACTGAATCGTTAATAGGTCGCCTTAAGGTAAAAGATTCATTAAGAGACTTATAAAGTTGGTATATGAATAAATTATTTACTATTTTTGAATCTAGCATATTTATTGAGTGATAAGGACATATTTTACCATGATTTCAGTAATGAATTAAGAAAAAATGTCAACTCTTCCTTGGCTTTTTACCTTGTAAATCGTAGTTTTCTCTTAGTTTGTTAAGTGGTTGCATTATAAACTTTAATGAAAGATTTTGATCACTAATCCCTGCCTTTAGGTGCTCACAATAGTTGGAAGAAGCCTATGCATCAAATGAAGGCATTGGAACCCAAAGAAAGCAAGAAAAACAGCAAAAAAGGTGAATTCTGGAATGCTGTCACTGAGCTGCCACCAGGCTACCGCTTGAGCTCTCTGCTCTGTGGAAGCCTGTCGCTGGGCTGCCGCCTAAGCTCTCTGCTCTCTGGAAGGTTGCTGCTGGGCTACCGCCTGAGCGGTGGCGTCACTAATGTGGCAAAATCTGAGTTATTTAGGGCTGAAACGCGAGGGCTTGGTATCTTTTGCTGCCCAAACACGATTTCTCTCATTTGGAGCTCTTGGAGGCGAGCTAGGAGCTGTGGGAACAGTCCTTCTTCATCCTTAGGTCTTCTTTCTTCTTCCATTTCCACCATTGTTGTAAGCTTAAGCTCTCCATTCATGGAGAGCTAGTTTCATTGTTGTTGGGGGATTGATGTAGCCACTTAACTCTTATGTAAACTACTTTGTTTTAAATGAATATATGCCTCTTTCATTGATTGTTAGTGTTTAATTCCTTATTTTAATGCTTGTTGTGAAGTTGCTACCCATGACATGATTTTAGGGTTTGCTTGATATTGGGAAATGTTGGGTAAATCTTGACTTGGGTTAAACACCTAAAGGAAATAGTATCTAGGACCTTCGGTTGTCTTAAAATATAGTTTCTTAATGCGGAAATAATTGTTAGGTTTTCCAAGGGATTGAAGCCTAATGAGGAAGTCTAGGCTCTTTCTACCAAGGGATTGGGGTTTGAGTAAATTACTAGATTGACATTGACATATTAATGAGAGGAAGTGATTTTCTTTACATAAGAGTGAAGTAGGTGAAATCATACCCCCAACAATATCATTCCATATCATTTCTAATCCTTCCATTTCAAAGTGTTTGAGTACTTAAGATCACTTTTATCATTCATGTTTCATATTTACTTTAATTGCACCAAAACCCAATTTATGGAAGCATTCTTTATTCTAGGTTAGTTAGAAATTATACGATTGTCTAGTGAAACGAGTATCTTGGGAAACGATATCCAGTCTTACCGGTTTTATTACTTGAACAATTTGGTACGCTTGCCAAAGTCCCAACATTGAGCTATGTTTTTTAGTTGTACATTGACTTGAGCATCAAAATGACTTTGAAAAGTGACTGACTAGGCAACGTGAACTGAACAACTAAGAAGACAAGTAAAGAAACCTAAGCAAGGAGAAGACGTAAGCCAAAAGACATAATAAATGTAGTTTGTATACTGTTTCGGTAGATATTTTGTGGGACTGAGACACTAACCTTTTCTGACGTGGCTTTGTCGCTTTTCGATGCTTGAATTGGGTTCTCCGCTTGTCTTCTTTCCTCCTAGGCCGCCCGATCGTTTGAAATCTTAATCGTTCGGTGATATTTAAACTTTGACCGCTCAGTCGCCTTCCCGGTGGAGAGGGGGAGGTACCTGCAAAAGGCACTCTGACGCCCAAGTCAGGCGTGTATTGAAGAGCCTCGACTCTTAGCTGAATATTAAGTGATTTTGTTATCACTATAGAATATTTCTGACTCTGATTGGAGAGTGATTAGAAGTGTGAGTAGAATATTTCACTATTTGAGAATATGAGTTGTAGAGTGTGAGTAGAATGTGAATGGAGTATGATTGGAAGATGTGATTGGAAGATACCTGGCTTGTGGCCCTGGCTCTCTATTTATAATTTGTCTCTGGACCTTAAACTGATATAAGTCCAATAAAATATAAACAGAATATAATATAAACAGACTTACCTGAAAATCTGGTTAGTTGCTAAATATCTTTAAATAAATATTCTTGATTATCCTTTGATTATTTTATCTTCTGCTTTATCAATATCTTTAATAAGATATTCTTGATTATTCTAAGATATATCGTAACCGCTCGGCCTTGATATCACACTGTACATTATGGCCCCCAAGTCCAAGTTAACCGTTCGGTTTTAGCCGAGGTTAACTATAGGACTTATGAGTTTGAAGGAGGTTGTGTTGGGGAGCATGCTTCTAGGTGTTGCTCATTTGTGGACGTCCCAGTAGGCATGAACGGTTGTCCGTGGCCTAGGAGTTCCTGGAGAATCTCCCAGCAGACAAGAACGGTTGTCCGTGGCCCAAGAGTTCCTGGAGAATCTCCCAGTAGACTAGATTGGTCGTCTGTGGCCCAGGAGTTCCTAGAGAACTTCCCAGTAGACGAAATCGACCGTCCGCGGCCCAAGAGTTCCTGGAGAACCTTCCAGTAGACGTGAATGGTCGTCCGTGACCCAGGAGTTCCTGGAGAACATCCCAGTAGACGAGAATGGTCGTCCGTGACCCAGGAGTTCCTGGAGAACATCCCAGTAGACGAGAATGGTCGTCCGTGACCCAGGAGTTCCTGGAGAACATCCCAGTAGACGAGAATGATCGTCCGTGGCCCAGGAGTTCCCGGAGAACATCCCAGTAGACGAGAATGATCGTCCGTGGCCCAGAAGTTCTTGGAGAACCTCCCAGTAGACGTGAATGGTCGTCTGTGACCCACGAGTTCCTGGAGAACTTCCCAATAGACGAGAATGATCGTCTGTGGCCTAGGAGTTCCTGGAGAACCTCCCAGTAGACGTGAATGGTCGTCTGTGACCCAGGAGTTCCTGGAGAAGTTCCCAGTAGACAAAATCTATGACGCCGAATGGTCGCAAGAACGAACGGTTGGATACCTTTGGAAGGCCGAATGGCCGAGTACCCTCGAGGCCGAATGAACGAATAACTGTGAGGCCTGATGGCCGAGTACCTGTGAAGTAGAACGGTTGAATACTTGGGAGGTCGAATGACCGAATACCTTTGAGGCCTGATCCATGCCGGGATTGAGGGCATTTTGATGTTGTTAGTAAGTCTTTTACCAGGTGATGCATAGGATGCTTATATATTGAGATGGATGATAATATTTGAAATAATATAGAATTAAATAATAAAATGAATAGTTATCTATAAGCCGTAGAAGCTTGTTGACGTTGATGGTTTCTTCTATCGGGATCAATATGCTGGGGTGTGAATGACATGATGATGCTCAGACTACATCTTCGTCTGGCTCCTTGTGGTTTCAGTGGTGCTCTGTTGTTCTTCCATATTTCTTGTGGTCATCCTTGGGTGTCTTCAATTCTCTCCGCCCCACGGTGGGCGCCAAAATGTTTCGGTAGATATTTTGTGGGACCGAGACACTAACCTTTTCTGACGTGGCTTTGTCGCTTTCCGATGCTTGAACTGGGTGATCTTGATCGCACGCTTTGCCTTAGCCTCAACCTTGACCATCCGACGGACTTCAACCTTTGACCGATGGGGAGGTACCTGCAAAAGGCACTCCAATGCCCAAGTCAGGCGTGAATTGAAGAGCCTCGGCTCTTGATTGAATATTTAGTGAAGGGTTTTCACTATTTGAGAATATGAGTTGTAGAGTGTGAGTAGAATGTGAATGGAGTATGATTGAAAGATGTGATTGGAAGATACCTGGCTTGTGGCCCTGGCTCTCTATTTATAATTTGTCTCTTGGACCTTAAACTGATATAAGTCCAATAAAATATAAACAGAATATAATATAAACAGACTTACCTGGAAATCTGGTTAGTTGCTAAATATCTTTAAGTAAATATTCTTGATTATCCTTTGATTATTTTATCTTCTGCTTTATCAATATCTTTAATAAGATATTCTTGATTATTCTAAGATATTTCGTAACCGCTCGGCCTTGATATCACACTGTACATATACCCTTGGCCCTACATACAAGAAAATTATGGCATCTGCTGTGGGACCGAGGAAGCAAAACCCATATTGTAGCTACTAGATGCCGACACATGATGAAGACCATCGTGTTGGTTAATATTCAGCAAACTCTGCTGATTATTTTGCTACGCTCAAAGAAAAGTTTGCAACCCAGTTCGCTACAATATGCCAACACATGATGAAGTCCATACTGTTGGATAATATTAGGCAACAAAAGGGAGAATCCCTTCAGACCTTTATGGACTGGTTTGGAAAATTGACTTTCCATATTAGGAATTTGAGCCCTAAAGTGACCATGTATTAGATGGTCACCGTGTTGAGACTTGGGCCTTTTACTGACAACTTATGCATGCAGCCACCCATATATATGGATGAATTAAGGCAAACGGTAGCGAAATTCATGCAAATGGAAGAGTTTGAGATATTTTTGAAAGTAGGTGTTAAGACTCCGACAAGTGTACCGAATCGTATCAAGTAATATAAACGGTAAGATCAAGTATCGTTTCCCTAGAGACTCATAGGCCTAGACTTTCGTGTGATTTCTTGATTTTAATATAACTTGAATAACGAAAATTAGAGTTTTATAATGCAAAAAAAGAAATTGAAATGTGCATGCAAAATTGATCAATTGACAGTTGTACGGTATGGATGAATGGTGTTGTTGGACTTTTCCGATTCTTTCTAATCCACTCTCATATATTTACGAATTCTACTTTTTCATTAATGTTAATGCCATTTTCTAATTTACCTTAATCCCAATGTCTTGGTGAAAAGAGCCTATCCTAATTACTAGTTTACTATGTCTAGTCTCCCTAGCAATTGATCATGCATTACATTAATTCACACAGAAGGTGAAGGCAATTGGTCCTCCTATCCCTATGTCTAGGTAATATTGCTCCCAAGAGAGCTTTCCCATGTCTAGATCTATCTATATGTGTCCATAAAGATATAATCAAAGATTATGATATTGAATAATGTCTTAAACAACCATGCAAATATAATAGAGGAAAAACTCTAACAATTAATGAAATCAAGCATATGAATGAAGCATCAAAGGATTACATCATTTTCCCCAACAACAATGGAGTTAAGTGTTGTGCCGTATCTAACTGAAGAAGGTGGCGCTCAACGGTACCGTTCAGCGGTGGGCGTGACACTTGATTTCCCCTCAGCGTTGACGCTCAGGCGTTGGCCAGAGACTTCTTCCACAAGGCTGGCGCTCAGCATAGGTTAGCGCTGAGCGGTGGCTGCGTTTCTTGATTTGTTCACTTTTTCATCTTCTCTTGAGTCCAACTCTCCTCTCCTTCAACTTCCTTCATTCAATTGCAGATACAAACTGCCAAATCATGAGAAAACCAAGTATAAAACCAAGAAAACCACCTTTGACTCTCTTATTTCCTAACTTAAGCAAAATGCATGATGTCAAGCTAATTCTAAGTCATAAAGGGTGTGTTTCACATCAAAATTAAGTATAAAAATAACAGTTTTTCAACCGTTATCAGTAGGTTAGAACGAAAGAAAACTCAGACAAGAAAAATGCTGACAAAAAAGCCATTGAAAAATCCCACCAGTCTGGCTGACTGTCCAGAGATCAAGCTTGGGGACTTGGTTTACCAACTACACCCTCACATCACCTATTGATAACGTGTTCTAGATATAACTGTTAATGCCTAGCTCCTACTACCTCCTAAAAAAGCCAGAAACTAGCCAAATGTAGACGAAGGTAAACACTATTGGTACCATCATAATCTAGGGCACAACACAGAAGAATGTACAAATCTAAGAGATAAACACTATTCCCTTTTTCACTACGCCTGATAGCCCATCCTGTCTGCTCTCCGATAGCAATTTAGAGCTTTGAGGTCACCTTTTTCTCTACTTTCAAGATCCGTGCTTGGTATCTTGATTGTAGAATCTTGAATTTTTAGGTTTTCTCTCTCTTTTGTTCGTTCTTGGCTTCTTTTGCTACTGTTTCCTCTGATCTCTCTTCTATCACCGATATGTCTGACTCATCTATATATACTTTTTCTCCAGTGGCAAAAATGGCTTCTGTTAGTTTATTTATAGCCATGGTGATTTTTCAATAATGACATGTTTATCAACTGGATGTCAAAATGTATACCTTAACGACGATTTGCAAGAAGAAATTTATGTGAAACAACCTCCTAAATAATTTGTTGCTCAAGGAGAGTCTTTTGGGTTGGTATGTCATATTTTATGTCATCTTCGCAAATCATTGACAATTTGGTATTACTAAAGTACAAAAACAGATATTTGTAATAAGCTTAGTATATCTTATATAAATATCTTATCTTTATTTTTTTATCTTTATTTTTTTATCTTTAATTAGTTATTATTATTCTTTATTTGTATTTTATGTTTAATCCATATTTCTTGTATTATAAATATAGTATCATATGTTTATATTCAACACAAAGAGATTAATCTTATACATAGTTTTTACTATATTAAACAAGACTTATAACTATAGTATGTAGGTAAAATATGTACTTTGAATCTACCACATTTATTAAGCTATGCTCTTATCATATATTGACTTGAGTGTTAAAATGCTTTTGACATAAAACCTACAAAAACAAGACAAACTAAACAAGTAAGAAAACAACTAAAGAAGCCTATAAAAAAACAAATGGGAATCAACAAATATAAAAAATGGAGTTTGAATATCTTTGACCCTACATACAATGACATAACGCAATAATTTTGAAAGATTAAAATGATATACCGTTATCTTTTTCATTTACGTTTTAAATAATTTATATCCATTTATGTGGAAATAAAAAAATAAAACAGGAAACTTCATTCTATTTTATTAGATAAAAGTTACTGTATTAGTTCAAGTTTACATATAAAGTATTTAAACTTAGATAAAAATGAACTAATGGATCATCAAATTAAAATTGAGCTCATTTAACTGAATTGTAAAAATGGTTTTTGTTGAACTTAAATTTGAGTTTTGAATGGTTAATAATTTCTATGAATATATGAGTCAAATTATTGAATTTCTGCCCGTAATTATTTTGGGTCCTACCTTTCTTTTCCTTTCTAACACAGGTTCCGAAAAGAAAGCCTAGACTGAAGCTAGTGGCTTAGTGCAATTAACACATTATCTCATTTGACGTTTTACGAAAGAAAAAGAAACATTCATTTCTTTATAATTTTATATTATAACATAATATTAATAAGTATTTTAATATTCATATCTTTATATCAAATTTAATTTTTTTCTTCTAAAATATCTTTAATTAATTTACGTCTTTTACTGAAAAATATAATAGATATAAATTGAATAAGTTAAAATTGTAAATAACTTGGATTGGAGGCCGTGACATAAAGTTTCTTTGTCTTGATTTGATTTGAGAATATAAATATTTATGGATATCAACATTTATTCAATCACTTTATATATTTATATGCGATAAGGATAATTTTAGAATAAAATAATTTATTAAAAAGTAACATCATTAATCAGTTTAACTGATTTTCTTTAAATATATAAATTAGTTGAAATCTTAATAAGAAGGGTGGATTATATTTTTCTTTTTATTTGATTCACTGAAATTCAATATTGTGTATCGAAATTGACACACACTTTGGAAACTTGATTTATAAGTTACTTGTTCACCTCTGGCATGAGATAAGATAGACAGGGTGAAAAGGTCAAATTTATTGTTGCATCGTACATGTAGCATGTGAACCTTGCCTTGTTGGTGCAACTCAAATTACGTTTTATCTGATCATTTTTGCAATAGTTTGTAAGATTGGTTAAATCTGACTGAAATTTAACGACTTAAATGCTGATGGGTAAATTTTAATTCCATCTATTTAACTTATATCTTATTCAAATTTTAAAAATAAATATTTAATTGATTTTTTTTAGTTGGGCCAAAATAATAACTTGTATCAAATTAAATGATACAAATTTTCCATTTCCGGTGGAGTTGGAACGTATCAAAGTAGTTTTCCAAAGTCTACTTATTGGTTTGAAAAGTTGGGAGAAACTACGTAGAAAAATACTATCCGAATCTCATCATGAGAAGCAACTGATTGGCAGTAAAGTGGTAAAACATTTTATTTTTCATTATGTTATCAATTGGCGAATCTGAATGAATAAGTTGGATGGGAGGAATAAAATAATATAGAATCAAAATGTGGTTTGATTAAATTTCTTGCGAATTAATTTGAGTAGAGTTGATGAATTGTCACGAATTTGGCCGTGTAAGCAAGAAGTTGCTTTATGCCTCCCAGTCCTAGGACAAACTACCATTCCATGCTTCCTTCAACTTTACGTGCATGGTAAGTGAACTTGCCCAATTTTAACTACAAACACACGCAGACAAATGAAGGAACTGACCTAAAAAAAAGAGAATAACAAGAAAAAAAAAGGTCTGAGTGAACTTGGAAAGTTGGAACCTGCTGCTGGCTCTTAACCAAAGGTGACCCTAGTCATTATGTTATCACAACTTTTACGCTTTTCTTTTTAAAGGGACAAAAGATAGTATTTGACTACTTTAGCCAATTCTTTTAGTCCACGTACAACCATATTAACTTGCTCATCGAATTTTACAGTTTTGTGATTGAAGCCAAGTAGAACCATTGGGCATGCAGAGATTTTTTTTTTTTTTTTTCTAACGGGAAGAGAAAATTTTGCGGAAGAAAATAGATAAGATTAAGATGGCGAGTGGGTGGAACACAATCATTGCAATTCAAAAACCTCATCCCCACACAGGCCAGTGTATTGTGAATGGTGTGGAATATATCACACATCATATGTATCTACCCATTTCAATTATGACACACACATAGTATAGCCATCGTGCATCACTATTTATGCATACACATTGTGTCACAATTATATATGTAAGACATATGTAACGTTGCTAAATACTTAAAAGAATCCCGTTATTAGAAAATAAGAACAAAACGCACGACCAAAAAGTGGGATTCGATTCGGCAAAGGTGGTTTTAGCGATCAAAACAAAGGCTAAAGTTCCAACCATTATACAGGAATAACGGGTGTTTTATTAGTTAATTAATGTACCAGTTGAGTAAATTAAAACTGAGTTCGACAATATGCAGAAAATGTCTCACAACGACGCAAAGTCGGTGACTAACCCTTACCAAAGATCCCGCAATTGCCATGCCACTATAAATGCACTTTGTAATATATTGCTTCCTTTTCTTTTTTATTTTTTATTTCTTATTATTTATTACTTTATTTAATGTATGGTAGATGGCACGCCATCCTATTATTAGAAGTCCAAATTCATTAAAAAAAAAAGACATGCCCTATTCCTAATTCTTGTTGTGATCTCTATCATCTCCCTTCCTTCTAAATATATATTCTAACTGATGTTTATCTGATTAGTCACGTTTTCTATTTTTTATATTTCTTTTAAGCTCTAACGTCAGTTTTAATTAAGTTATCCGAAGCGTCACACGTTCATCCCTTTATATTTGCCAGTACTACGTACTTTTTTAATGCTTATTTTTGCAAGTCAAAGCAGACAATATTAGATGTAATTCCTAAGACGAATAACTTATGGTATATAAGAGAAAAAATAGTGAGTGAATTAAAACGTGGTGGGAGGTAGAAGAAAGAAAAGGAAGTAGCGTAAAATTGTGTGATTCTAATTCGTGAATATGCATAAAGTATATTAGTGAGTAATTGGGATTTGTGATATTTTAGCGTAACGAACCAAAAATGGGATTAAGGAGAGGGAACCAATGTTAGGGTTATGATGTTGCTTAAACGCATTTAGCTGCTTCCATCTTCTGCTTTGCTTCGGGTCCCTTTCCTTCCTCGTATACCGATCACATATCCCACTAAACCCTACACGCGCTCGACTTTGGCCCAGTCTTTTGAGTAATTTTCAAGCCATCTAACATTCTCTGTTATTTTCACTTCCAAGAATTAATTATTATATTATGTCACTCCACCACTCAAGACATTTTCCTCTTCTTAGCTCTCCATATCTCATTATAATTTTTCCTCTTACCTTTAATGTTTCATATTCTTTCCAACATCCTCTTAAAGGTTATTTACTTATATTTTTGTCTTTCAATTTTTTAAAGGATAAAATTGTAATAGATTTTTTAACTAAAGAATAGACAATATTTTCAATTTTTTTTATGTGCTTTAAGGATAAAATTATATGTGTTTCAAATTAAAAACACACAATACTTTATAATAATTGATTTTAATGATTTCATGTCAATAAATTTAAGACCGATCGAGAACAAGATTTCTTTGAAAACATGAATAAAACCGTATAACTCTAAATCCTAAAATAATAATACAAGAAAAAAAGGAGCAAAAAAAGTGACACCATCAATAGGAACGAGATCGAGATTATCTATAAGATGGCTCTTAAAAAGAAAACGGAAGATATAACTCTAAAATATACAAGAATTCATAACAATGATAAAATGAAAAAACCAGAAAAGGTGTGGCATGAAAGTCAAATATGCAAAATTGGCTTATGTTATGGTATGGCTACCTACACCCACTAATGCTTATCTTTTTAACTGTCATGATTCATAGTCAACAGAGCATAATGTGGATAAAACATGGTAAAGTAAGAAAATCCGAAAGATGGAAAGTAATAATGAAGGGTGAAAAGCATTCAAAATTGGATTTTGCTTACTAGGATGATGTTCCTGTGTCGATTCGGAGGCGTCAACTAATTAATTTGCTCAAGCATAAGCAAAAAGTTTAGCAGTTCAAAATTGAGAAACCAATGCTTAATTGCTTGGTGCCGGCGATTCTTGGGACACCCTTTACGTGAATGGTAAGTGAAGTTAACCTCAACCCAATTATCTTATCATGCAAGTGTTAACAGCTGTGCTTTTTAACAACGAAGGCTTAATATCATTTTACAGCTAGCTTAATGCTTACCTTAATTTTTATTTTATTTAATTTCGGAGGTTAACTTCATCTTTAATTGAACCAACATAAACTTCTTCTGTCATCATACAATTAAGTTTTGATTTCTTACCAAGTTAAGTTCATTACTTGTTTACGTTAAGAATAAACATAAGAGTTTTTTATTAGCTTCATTTTAAATAATAACTACATCCATATATAATTTGTCCCAAACAGGAGCAATTCGGTGTAGTAAAAAATAACGCCGAGTAATCATCTCAACAAATGCATTATTCGAGCACGAAATGAGCGAGAATAATATATGCACCAACGTATTTTATGATAAATATTTTCGTTTAATTAATAATTAATATATTGTTAAAAATATTAATCAGGAGATTACGTGTGTTTTTGTATACAAATTATTTAAATAGTTTTTTTATGTCTTGCAAAAATATAAATTAAACTATAAAAGTACAAGTCTAATTCTGTTTTAAATAATATTTGGAGTTAATATAATTAATAGAATACATTTTTATTGAACGGATTTAAATATTAATTAATAAAAATTAACAAATTTTCTATAAAATATTTCATTAAACATAAATTTCGTTCAAAATAAATGTTTGATATATGAAATAGAGAATCACTCATTTGATCTTTGCATGTGACACTAAATAAGTAATTTGAGTACATTTTACTATAAAATTGATAATTTCAATCCCCTAAATAAGTAATTCGAATAGATTTTACACGTGAACTTCTTTTATATTTCTTGACTGATTTAGCTTTGTAAGCTATAACTAGCAGTGCTAAATAAGACAAACTAGAGATTTAAAATCACCAAAAAAACCATTACTAAACCCCCATAAATTTGTTCTACTACCTTGTGAATTAAAATGAAGATGTTTTTTCACACACATCAATAGGAGACTATTCTTAGTTTCTCTCCTTTGTTATTTTTTTTTTAATTATTTTTCTTCTACTTTCTTCCATCCTCTTCTCTGTTTTTCTCCTTTATTTTCACGATTTCACATGAAATGGAGAAAAAGATAAAAGAAAGAAGTGTTTAGACAAGGGAAGAAGAATAAACAAGAAATGCATAAAAAGGAAAAGAAGAAAGAAGGATCGAACTTTGTCTTCAAAAATCGGTTTTAATAAATGCTTAGTGAAGAAATTCGTGTTTTTCCCCTTTCTCAGACGCTTTTTAGAAGAAATTTCAAACATTTTTACCAGGACCATAACTTTTTAGATATTTTATAGCATCAATTTCTATCGTGTGGTAATCCAAGAGCATCCAAAGCTAATAAAGTAAAAAACAATAGAAACCAAAACACGTAAACTTTTCCCATTCAATAACTAAAACTCACAAATTTGTTGGTTTTAGGTTTACAAATTTTACGTATAGGGTAAAAATAAATACAATAATGGGGTAATTTTATATCTAAAATTAGTTTAAAGTTTTCAATCATTAAATAAAAAATAGTGATGGAGAGTTTTATGCAACAGTAAGAAAAAGTGTAATTAAAATATTCTAATAATTAGGTCAGAATTCTATATTGATCAGAACACTTGTACTGATGAGTTGCAATATTTTGAAAATCAAATTAGTCATACATCATGTAACTGCTTCTAGGCTTCTAGAACTAATGACAACATTTTGTACATGTTTTTGTTTTCCACACACAAACATTCAGACATATACATATATATTAGTTTTGAAGGTAGCATGCAAACCTACGTCATACATAAAAGAACAAGGAAGCATGATAAAGACTGGAAGGATGTAGCATGGTTTTCTACCTAAACAAGAAAAAGGAAAAAACTAAATAAAAGCCGGCCACAACCGATCGAAGGCAGATTATGGAGGCCTTTTCATTTTCATCACATCATTATCATAATTTAAAATGATAAACATGTTTGATGTATTGTTTAGTTTGGGTTCAATTGTTGTAACTTGCACCGTATATATGCATGCATCTTGACAGGTATAACAAGCTATACGTCACCCTTGATTCCGACTTTCCATCTACAAAAATTATTTGTCACTATATTTGAGATAAAATATGAACCGATAATTGACCAAATTAGTGGTGAGAGAAGTTGCTGGCTAATTAATAGTGATTAGTAAGGAAGACTTATCAACATGCTTGCACATCCATTTGATTGAATTAGGAAGATTAGGTTTTATTAGCAAACAATAGGTTGCATCATTTAGGTTCATACAAACAAAACTATGATGCATGGTCGGTACCTTATCCTCATTATATATTTATAAGGGTGTTTACCAAAGGGACAACACTTAAACATTTACAGGTAGGGTCACTGTTTTTACATCAGTGATTAATTCATGGGGGAACAGTTGTATTGAAAATATGTTTGATTTTGTATCATAATGAAACTAAATTTGAATGTCGAGACATATTCTTTTTTAAAGTGTGTATATATGACCTTCCAATCATATACATTATGTGACTTTGTGTTATTCAATAATAAATTATAAAAATGCATAACATGTGTAAAGTATTAAGTTATATGTGAAATTTATTTTTTGTTTAAATTGTAAGATAAATTCTTTTTGTACCATTACTGGTATTGCCTAGTAAACATATAATTTTAGTTGTTTCCACCATTTTTTTTATAGCAAACTTTTTATATTTATTTTCATCACGTCTTTAAAATATTTAGTAAGTTTTTATTTTTTGTTTATATAAGATATTCTTTTATTTTAATTTTTATCCATCCATGATTTTTTACCTAAGGTGATTTTTTCAAATCATTTTCTAAATAAAATATGGAAAATGATACAAAATATTATTAATATTATTTAAATGAATTTATATTATATTGTCTAGTTCACTATTATATTATTTATAATATTTATTTCACTATTTCAAAATTATACTTAAGATTCATAGATTTGCATATTTATTTTATATTTATTGTATTATGCATTTTATTTCCATTCAAGTTATTTTAATTATGTCATGTCTATTTATACGTACTTATTTTTACTTTATTTCAAATTTAAATACAAATATTTTAAGATATAGTACATTATTAACAGATTTAAAATATAAAAATATTATTAAAATTGTATTTAAAATATATATTATTAATGTAATCTTCATATAAATCAAAGATTATAAGTGAGATAAAACTTTCATAATAAACATTCAATAATGCTGTAAAAACGCGTATTACTGATGGGCTTTTACCGATGAGCTGGAATTCGTTGATAATGGTGGATTATTGCAAATTTATTGGCGGACATATTTTTTTTTATTGATGATGACATAAATTATCGATGGATCTTGGCCGTTGATAATGTCCGCAATGCTTTATGTTCAAAATTTGGGTATTCCTTCCCCAAATTCAATTTCACAAATTCCTCTTCTCCCTTCTCCGTTCTTTCTTCATCCCCCTTCTCTTTTGTGAGCGCGAGTTTGGTGGCCAAGCTAGTTTAAAGAGTGTACTGTTGCGGACGCTGATGACGGTTTGTTGGTGGCTAGCTCACTTCCCTTCCATGTTCTCTCTTCGTTTCATGATTAAGGTTCTCTTAGATAGAGAATGCCTGTTGAAGATAATTGGGGTAAGTTGCATGAGATTTGGGTAAAAGTAAATATTGGTATATTCTGTCCAGATTTAAGAAAAAATATTACTACAATGTAAATTTCAAAAATTTTGTAGTTTTAAAACTAGATGTTTAATAAGCTTCTGTGTTATTGTTTAATGGTCATGGAAGATTGGGTGATTGCTTATGGTTGAATGAAGTTAAATGTTAGTAGGTCATGTCCAAGTAATGATCAACTGAATTAATTAGAGTGCTTTGAGTCTCTCTTAGGGAAATAAATTGTATCTTTAAGTGATTTTTGATAGAGAATGTTTGAAACCACGAACTGTTATCCACATAGTGGGCTGAAAACTTCTCTTTATAAGTTTGTTATTGTCACCAACATATGAAAATACTGTTTTTTGACCAAACCAAGTACACATGAAAACTACCAAGTTGTTTAAATTTTAACTTGTTATAATAATACAAGTCATTTTGTTTCTTAGGTTGTTGATGCAGATTTGACCGTGATTGGAAAAATATTGAAGCATTTTTTGGATCAAAGACAATTATGTTGGTAATGCAAAACATTTTATTACATTACTGACAGATCATGGTCATCGGTAATGTCCTCATGTTTTGCATACCGATGGGCTATGGCATTCGATAATTATCGACGATCAGGATCCTTCGGTAATTATCGACGAATATTCTGTTTGTAATTACCGACGACCATAATCCGTCGATAATGTTTTTCAACAAGATATTTACCGACGAATTTTTGTCCTGCGGTAAATCCTGGTCTTTTTTTTTGTATTTATTATTGAAAAATATTAATGTAAATAGACATCTGTTAAATAAAGTTTGTTTTATAAAAATTAACATTTTTTTTAGAAAAACTTTCTCCTTTTTCTACCTTCTCTGATGAGATTTTTAACCTTCTGTCCGTTTGTTTGAAGATCACAAAATACCGTAAGAATTTTTGATGACGAGACCTACCTTTCCATATGATCACTTTGTTGAACAAAGTAGGTTCTTCCTTTGTGATAATGACTCTTATTATTGGTGTTGGGAATGTAAGAATGTTAGGCCTGTTTCTCTTATCAAGAGGGGGTGGTGAATTGGTATTTAATGAAAATGCTTTCTTTTTTTTATTGTTTTGGAAATCTTTAGAGTGATCTTTAACACGCAAGACAATAAAGAAAATAATGCAGTAAAAAGTCAAAGGATAGAAAACAAACACAACTTTTTGTACTGGTTCAACCTCAATGCCTACATCTAGTGTCCTTTCAATCAACCTTAGATTGAAAGCAAATGCACTATAAAGATTGAGTTTTACAGCAAGCAATACAGAGACACCTTCTCAATGTATCCTTCTATCTAACTCCAAATCTACTATAGTAAAAAACATAAAAAAGAACAATCCTCTTTTTGCAACCCTTTTGAGATACCCCTCTCAAAGTCACAAGAAACATGTTCTCCTCATGGAAACACACACAGGGAAACCACAATCTCTTGATTGTAAAAAAAGTTCTGATCAGGAAAGAAAACACCTTAATGTGCGTAAGTTGATCAGCCATTGAAAGTCCAAAACCACATCTTCAAGAATCCTTCAAAGTTGTAAATCTTTTGTATCTTGATTCTTGGAGAACCAGTGCCCCTGCAAAAAATTTTCTTGACTCTCTAATATCAGATTTAAAAGTTCAAATTGTTGAGATTGTGATAGGGGGAACACTTGTTTAACTGAACCTACAATCTCAGAGCTTCTGGTTTTTGATGATGAAACACATAATTAATAACACATGTGTATATATGTTATATGTGTTACATGTTCATTGCTTTTATGATTGTGATCATATGAGAACATGTCTGTGATGTTTATGTTTCTGTGATGATCATTGCAATTCACTATGTTATATAATGAGATTTTATTTGTGATTGCATGACATATGATTTAGAAAAGAAAAACCACAAGCACTTTTGTTGAATTTTAATTGTGTGGAAAAACAACAGTTTTAAGTCGACTTCATTATGAAGTAAGTCGATTAAAACTTGTGGCTTTGCACAAACTTTTTCAAAGTGTGCTGTGATAATTTTGGAAGAGAATTTTTTTCAAAACTGCATTGAACTATTATATAGTCGACTGTGTGCGCAAGCTATTTGACTATGTTTGTTATATTTTGAAATTCTGTTAGTGCTTGTCATGTCTAACGACTATATTTTTAATGTGTTTGACCAGGCGTTAATTGATAATCAACTGCATTAATTGTGTAATCAATTAAATTTCTTTGACTTCTACTATATGTTTTAACTGTCATAGTACATTCGACTCTATTGGTACCAAAGTCGACTTAGGAGCGTCAGTTTTATGGAAAACTATATATAAACGCGAATTTGAATTCTGTAAGTAGTTTTGGTGATTCTCATGAGTTTGTGATTTGTTTCAAATTTGTGCGATCTTACAGAACACGGATAAATCTCCAAGAATCCATAAAGAAGACCGTGGTGTTCATCTTTGGTGATTTCTTGAAGAGCAAGATTTGTGTGCTTTGACTGTCTGATTAATATGCACTTGAGGTGTCTGTTCCGTGATCAGGTTTTCTCAATCTTGTGAAGATTGGTGTTTGTCCTGTTGTGACTATAGGAAGAGGACGTGCATCGTTCTGGACTTTGAGGGTTCTCAAAGGGTTGAAGACAGTAGGAGAAGGGGATTTCTTACTGTCGGTCTATGTTTGTATATGCCTATATTTTGATTAGAGGGTTAGAGAGGTGTTTTATATTTTTGGCATGTTGTCGCTATAAAAGGCTTGTTGTAAAAACTTGATCATTATAGTGCATTTGCTTCCTGGGATTGGAAGGACACTTGATGTAGGCAGGTTGGCCGAACCAGTATAAAAATCTGCATTTGATTTCTCTATCCCTGCACTTTTACATTCAAAGTGGACTTTAATTTTACTTAGTCAACTATATTCCGTTGCACTTAAAAATCTTATTTCTTGCGTTTCAAGAAAGTTTTGAAAGATCATTCTTTTGCGATAAAGATTTTTCAAAAACTTTGATTTTTAAGTTTCACCAATTCACCCCCTCTTGGTGTGAGAAACTAAGCCATATCATTTTCAACACAAATGACGAAAGTTTTTTAATGAAGAGTATTATGCGTCATTATATAGATTTCCTCATGTCAGACACATTTTAATCGATTACGAAATTAATGTAATTGGTTACACATTTAACAGAGCAATACCATAATAACAATAAAACAAATTTAACTAATTAAACAATTAATGTAATCGATTGCACATAAAATGTAAGTCAAAACATTTGAAAATATGACTGTTATGACAGTTAAGACTTATCATCAAAACAATTTTCAATGTGTACCAGATTTAACCGATTAAGTAAACAATGTAATCGGTTATGTATTACACTTAGACAATTTTGAAATTTTTTTCTTCTCAAAACTCATCACACCACATTGCAAATAGGTGTTAGCAAAGACACGAGTTTTAATCGATTATACATATAATATAATCGGTTAAAACTTATAATTTTCCATAGTTTAAACATAAACTATCTGATGAACTTAATTGATTACATAACCACTGTAGTCGATTACTTCATACAAATACGCATTGTGCAAGTGGTTTTAACTTATGAAAATATGAGTATGCATACTATAGATGTAAACAAATTTATGACCATAGTAAGTATGCAAACCAAACAGTTTAGGCAATATATGTTTGAACCATAAAGAAAGATTTCTGTTGTTGTCATGGAAACATATATGTGTTGTCATCATAAAAAACAAAACCACATAATGGATTGGGTTTAGCATTTACATTGCCATCCCTATCAACAGGGAAGACTATTAAGTCAAAGAAGTTGTCACCCAAGTTCATTGCTCTGTTATAGATACTTTAAAGGATATTACAAGTGGCTTATGAGATTTCTTTAGCACCTTGGTTGATGAATCTTCATATCATCTTCCTTGTGTCTCAATTATATACACGTGACAAAGATTCATGATCTGCAAGTGAGAGCATGTTAAGCCCTTGGCAAGTGTACCAAATTGTTATCAAGTAATATAAAGGGTAAGACCGAGTATCGTTCTCCCAAAGGACTCACTAGCCTAAACGTTCGTGTGATTTGATTTAATAAGACTTAAAAGAAAATAATTTGTAAGGTTGATGCAAAAACAGAATTTAAACATGCACATGCAAAGTTTGAATCAATTGGCAAATAAAAGACTATGAATGAATGAAGTTGTTGGGGTTTACAATTTCACCTTTTTCCACTCTCCTATATCTACTTTTCTTGTTAAATTCGCTTTATTATCAATGTCATGCAGCTATCTAATCTACTCAAACCCCGATTCCTCGGCGAAGATAGCCTATTACCAATTACTAGTTTACCATTCCTAGTCTCCCTAAGTAACCAATAATGCATGAAAAACAGAAGTTTAAAGAAATTCGCCGTCCTACTCCTATTCCTAGGTAGTATTGCTTAGCCAAGATAATTCCCATCAGTTCGAGACTTCCCCGTACGTTCCCATATCGACAAAATCAAGGATCAATACACCGAATGAGTTAAACGATGCAAGCATTATAATCGGATAAGAAACCTCAAACTATTGATAATATAAGCATATGCAAGCATATGAATAAAACAATAATTTCGATATAAGAGAGTTTCAAAAGATTACATTGTTCCCCAACAACAAAGGATTTAGTTCACCATGGACATGGTGAAACTAGATGAAATAAATGAAAAGAATGAAAAGTTAAACCCTAGAATTGGTGATTCGGAGCTCCCACATCCAATAACCGCCTCCAAGGAGTGAAGAAAAGCTTTGGATGTCTCCGATTGCCAAAAGATTACTTCTGAAATCGCACTCGGTCTATTTATAAGCCATAAAAATAACAGAATTTCGGCCCAGGTCCATTCAATTAGGCGCTCAGCGCTAGCTAACGCTCAGCGTTGGCGATGTTGGACGCTCAATGCTTCCTGACGCTCAGCAATCTGCGTCCTCGACGCCCAGCACTGGGTTAGCGCTGGGTGGTGGTCTCGGCACCTCTTTTTCATCTTTTCTTGCCCTTTTCTTTTCCCAAGTCCTTCCTTCTTCATCTCTAAATTCTCGTAAAATCTTGTCAAAACAATGCAAAACCAAGCATAATATCTCTAAAACCACTTTTGACTCTCTTGTTCACTAACTTAGACAAAATGCATGATTTCAAGCCAATTCTAGGTCATAGAGGTTGTGTTTTGATATCAAATTAATATATGAAAATAACGGTTTTTAGACCGTTATCAAATCATAATTATCTTTTGATACCAAGCTTGTAAAAATAGTAGTCCACCATGTTAAGCAACTCAAAGAAAAGGATATGAGTATGGTGAAAGTGTTTTGGGACATTAGGTCGGGTAATTCCAAATGGGAGTTGGAAGAGGACAAGAGGACAACTTGTCATAACAATTTTCCTAGCAAGTGAATTTTTTAGGATGAAAATTTTTCTTGCTAGAGAGAACGAAAAATCCTAGAAAAGTGAGCTAGAACTTTTATAATAGACATTCAATTATTTTATTACTAAAAATCTTTAGTATAAATAGAAATTATTTAAACATAGTTCATTTATAAAGCTATTATGTCTCTAAAAGAAGAACTTTCTCCTTCGTCTACTGATAATTGTATATTTATGCCCTCATTTAGTTTTTAATATTGGATTCTTAATTGGTTTTTTCACTTTGATAAAATATTTTAATTAGAATTTTTTATAATTGGGTTTATTTATCATGAGATACAAAAACATGTTAAAAATAACTTTTTAGTTGCATAAATATTCTTTTGATATTTTGAGGTGTGTTAGTGCAACTGCAAGTAAGTTGAACTCATTGAGGTATGAAAATAAATTGGGTAAGCTAAGAAGATGGATCCAAGAATAGAAAATAATAAAGACCACAAGAAGTCAATCCAAGCATAACATGAAAAAAATGAAGAAATTTGGGTAAGCTAAGAAGATGGAACGTGCAACAAAAATTGGATCTTGCAATTTTCTTTATGTTTTCTACTAAAAAGGCTTTGATAATTGATAAATGTTTATTATTAAAGATAATTTGGGGAAAATATATCTTAATATATTTTATTTGATATTGCTAAATAATTACCTTATTTAAATATATCAATAAATATATAGATAATATTTGTCAAATCTTTTTTTAATTTCGCAAATATCTTCTCAAATATTTTTAAATCCCCATTAAAATCAAATATATCTTGAAGATATTGGAGTTTTTAGAAGATAATTGGAGGATATTACATTATCATAAAGAAGATTACAAGAACATAAAAGCTTGAAAAAAAGCCCAATCCAATTTCTATATAAAGAGACAGAGGGAAACACATTAGAGGAGCTTAGGAACCCTTTGGGGGGTTCAAATTTTGTTTACCCTCTCTTCTCTCATGTTCTCCACCCGCTTTCCCTCTATTTCCATGTTATTTATACATTCCATGGAGTGCTAAGCCTATAAGGTTGATTCTATTGTAATTTCTTAACTGGATTTTGAGGTTAAATTAGTTTGTCCTTTTGATTCTTATTGTTATTTATTTTTATCTATGTCTTTTACTTCTTAATCAAGTAAAAGTAATGATTTTAACAATATAGCAAGTTAGCATTGAAGTGCCTAAAAAAAACTACAGCGGGGGGGGGGGGGGGGGGGGGGGGGGGCGAGGGGTTGAGTAATGTTTTGGAATATGTTTTTTCGCAACCCTTCTATATAACCATTGTCAAGTGAGGAAAATATTCTTTTAAAGGCTTAGATGTTTGACTTGAAATATATGGTTTGGAAAGATCAACGTGCTATTCAGAATAATTTCTACTGCAGTCTTTGTAAGATCTTCCTTCAAAAATAAAGGATCATTTAGCTTGGAAGTTCTTATATATTCAATTATAAAGCTCAACTGCAGGTTTTCTAAGAGGATCCTTTATCAAAGAGAAGAGAGAATAACACAAGAGATTTTATACTGGTTTGCTCCAACTGAGCTACGTCTAGTCTCCTCCGCATAGGGTTCCACTATAATCTTCACACGATTACAAATGAGTATTGGCACCACTCTTGTACTCAGCTATCTCATTGAGATTTCCTTTGAGTATTCACACCACTCTTAGTACTTAGCACCCCATCGAGATTTCCTTGAGTATTCGCACCACTCCTGGTACTTAGCAACTCGCTAAGATTTCCTTGAGTATTCGCACCACTCTTGGTACTAGACTACCACGCCTAGATTCCTCAACTTAAAACAGTTCATTTGTTAAGTGTTTTAATTCTCTTCAGAATTGTAATCGACGATTGCTTACAAGCAGTTTAGACTAAATCTCTCCACGATAGGGTATGAATACAATAAAATACAGTCTAAACTCTCGCAGGTATTTCTCTCTAGAATCTTATAGCAATAAGAGATTTGACCCTTAAGCTTGAGATTATCTCTTTCTCTTTTCTCTTCTCTTCTATTTTCTTCAACTCAGATGTAATCTTTTGTTTGAGCTCTTTCCTCTCTTCTTCTCTTTAGGATGGTGTTAAGACTCCAACAAGTATACCAAATCGTATCAAGTAATATAAATGGTAAGACTAAGTATCTTTTTCCAAAGAGACTCACGACACTAAACAATTGTGCTTTTGCTTAATCAATTAAGACTAAAAACAAATTATTGGTGTTTAAAAGCAATTACAAAAAAATAAACATGAATGCAATTTGATCAATTGAGGGTAAACACTAAGGTGAATGAATGATGTTGATAATATGAGATTCGTATGGTTTTAGGGTTTTGATTTCACCTAATCACTCTCATGCATAAAAGAATTCTACTTCTTCATTCAATTATTAATGTCACGCTCTAAAGTACTTAAAACCCGATGTCTCGGTGAAGAAAGCCTATCCTTAATTACGAGTTCATACAATTCCTAGCATCCCTAATAATTAATTCTGAAGAACAGGAGCTTAAGACGACCAAAAGTCATATCCCTATGTCTAGGTAATACTGCTTTTGGGAGAGATTCCGCATATCTAGATTTCCCTGTATGTGTCCATAACAACGTAATCAATTATCATGCTATGAATGACTTAAACAAAGCAATGCATAAAGTATAGAGGAAAAACCCTAACAATTAATGAAAGAAGCATATATCAATATGAATAAATTCAAATACAAGAGAGTTTAGAGGTTACATCTTCCCATTAACAAATGAGATTAGTTCTCCACCGACATGGAGAAAGTAGGTGTACAATGGAATGGAATGAAGATAAAACCCTAGAAAGAGAAGAGGAGAGCTGTCACATCAACAAATCTATCCCCAAATGGGTCAAAAATGTGTTTTTGTGCTTATGCCATCAAAAGATACACACCCTTGGCGTTTGGGTCTTAAATAGATCATAAAAATAACAGAAAATAGGTCCAAGCCGACGTCGCCGGTGCTCAGCGCCCCAACTTAGGGCGCCCGGGCGAGCTTGCAAAAGGATAGCGCCGAGGGTCCCTTAGAGGGCGCCCGAGCATGATTTGTGGCACTTAACTGGCCCTCAGTGCCCAAAACTGGCGCTCAGCGCTACCTTTTTTGCACATTCCACCGCTCAGCCCCAGAAACTGGCGCTCAACCCCAGCAGATTTTTTAACACTGCGTTTTTTCTCTTTTTCTGCAGTTCTGCTCGCTTCTTGAGTTTCGAATCCTTCATACTTTGACTCCTCTTACAGATCACTCCATTAACCTACAAAATTAAGGGAATTTAGTAATAAAATCATTAAGTATAACCTTAATTCTCTTATTAACAAAACTAAAGCAAAAACATGAGTTAAAACAAGTTTCTAAATAAAAAAGGGTGCATTTAGTATCAAAATTGAATCACAGATAACGATATTTTCAACCGTTATCAAATGGATATTGCATTGTAAGCTTTACACACTTTTGATATCCTCTATTCTATTCTCTTAATTTTCTTTGTGAGAGGTCTTCTATTTATAGGCTTTATAAATATTTGTCTGTTAGACAACGTTTGAAGTTTGTAGCCTTGATGCTTGTATTTTCTCTTTCTTCTTTTCATAACAACTGTTGTGTATGTCAAATTTGTCAGAGCATGCATGTGTTTTCAATCCTTTGCTTGAAGTAGGTTTTATGATCTTTTTAGATTTGCTTCAAGAGAGGAACGTTCCATGATGATCTCTTTTGTCTCTAATGTCCACATTTGAATTTTGATTTATAGCACTATGGATGCGTGTATAATAGCTTATCTGCAAATGCAATATAAATGACTTTTCTGATCACTTTTGTTGTTTTTAAACGTTGGCATTTAATATCATTTAATGCTTGCTCAGAATAACAAAGTTCTTTTTGATTTTCTACCGTTAGGTAGCATTTTACAATTTAGCTCTTTAATTTGAATATACCAAACATATAAATACTTCATCATAAGATGACGTGTCTGTTTCACTTGTGGTATCATCTAGATTTAAGTAAACGCTTCTTTTGTAAATATCTCTTTGTAGACAGATAAAGTTTAGCTTTCTCAGCCTTTGTTATATCTTTTAGTTAATTCTTTTAGTCGAAGACTTTGTCCTGACCTGTTTTCATTTTTAGTTCAGGTATTTTGAGCATTGATCGTTTGATTCAATTATCTCTTAGACACTTTTAGAGAAGACATCGTCTAGTCAAACGTCTAGTTGTTCTAGCCTACATGTTTTTATATTTCCTAGGACCTAAGTGTTTTCCTATGTTTTCTATGTTTGGGTTCCGGTTCTAGTTTTGTTTGTTTTGAGTTTTTGGCTCTATGTTTTTATACTAGGTTGCTTTCTAATCTTTTAACCTATTTTAATGTTATTTGATTAAACTTCAAAACATGAAATCATTTGTTCATATAGATGATTATGTCTTTAACACTACACGTATCCACCTAAACCCTAAATGGATCATAATTGGAAGACATTCACGGAGTGTTCTCGCCTTAGGAAATCGTGACCCAAAATATAGTACGACCTACTTCTAACAAATACTAAAAATAACAAGTAAAAGCTAACCACGAAAAAGCCTCTTATAGGTTAAACGATATCAAACACACTCTAAGTAAAACAATAGAATCCATGAAGGTAAATAGGAGATATGGCTTATTTGCTGTACAAACATCTGTTCTATCTTTTGCAGGACAACTATTACAAGCATTCATCCATCATATCTCATGAGAATAAAAAATGAATGTTGGGAAGAAGAAAATATAAGAAGAACAATCTGTTAATCTAAAGATGTGCCAAAAGAGAAGTCAAATATGCTTTTGATAAAGTTTTGAGAAACATATCTACTTTGACAAAAAGACTCCATCCTATGACAAACACCTATGCCAATAGCCATAAGTGATTAGATGCCGAGACAAGCTTTGTCAAACGGTCATATTATCAAATCTCAAGACAATCATCATCAAAACGACTATATTAACCAAAGTGTATAGAAAGAAGATCAACAAGAAGAAAAAATGATGATGAAGAAGAAAATAATATGAAGAAATAACATCATCAAAGTTGAGCAAGGAATTTTCTGTGAGATATCAGAGTAAAATTCTCCTACCCAAGGATATAGAGAAAGAGAAGAGCTCCCAAAAAGAAATACTCTTAAGCTTCATCAAAATATATGCTTACTTTGTAAGAAGAAAGAAGAAAGAAGAAAGAAGAAAGTGTAATAGAGTGAAACACTAAGAAGTTCTTTCAAGCTTCATTGTAATATTTGTTTACTCTTGTAAGAAGAGAGAAAAAGAGTGCAGACAGAAACACCTTTGAGTGTTTAGACTGTATTGTATTGTACACATATCTTTTCTACGAGAGTAAGAGTATAAACGACTTGTAAGCAATCAGTTGAATGTAATTCTAGAGAGGTGTAGTATTCGAGGATACCATAATTGTCTAGTACCAAGAGTGGTGTAAATACTTAACTAGTCTATCAGTGGTAGTTGGAAAGACAATCATTGTTAATGTTGAAACGATAGCTGAGGCAATCAATTGCTCTCAATTCAACGAATGCTTCATGGAAGAATGAGATGAGATCTATGCCTTCGATGAAAAGGTAGAAAAGGTTCTCTATGGAGATAACTTTGAAAAGAGATTCATATGCAATGACATCGTCATTGATCAGCTGAGTAAGCCACCAAAGGCTCTCTTCCACGTTTGTAGAAGAACCTTCCTGCATTCCAACTCCATCGACAAGGTGACCAAATTGGAAAACTTTTCCATCTTCAACCTACTGACTAACACTGACTTTGATATCCCTCATCTCATATTTCTTCATCTATCACGAATAATGGCTGACAACAAAACCAAAGAAGAAGGGTGCTACTTCTCATACCTTAACTTTAGAATAATTGTTAAGCAAGCACTCATTAATCACATATCGACTCCATCTTTCCCAACCCCAACTCTGAATTTCATTCTCTTGAATGGTGTTGTGAAAGGAGAAAGACTCCTCTTCAAAGAGAGAAAAAACCTTAGGAAATGCTTCATGACATTAGGAGAACCGTTTGAAGAAAGGAAGAAGTTGAAGGGCAACATGGATGCAAATCTTGAGCCAAGTCTGCCAGTTGTATTAGAGGACTCTTATGAAGAAATAACAATTAATCAAGTTAGACGATTAATTGTCAAAAATAATGAGCGTTTGACAACCAGGATTGAAAGATTGCTAGAGGAGCATAAAAGGGTACATAAAGATCACCTTCAAAACCTTCTGAAGACCATGCAAGATAACCTCTCCAAACCCTAAGATAGATTTTAGATATTTGTTGTTGTCTTTGTTATTTTGTTTGATTTACTTGTCTGTTTTTTCCTCTCCTAGTTGCTCCATAATCTAATTGCTTAATTTACAAAAGCTCACTCTTGTAAAATTTCGTCTTTTCAATTAGTTAAAACATACATAAGAAAGATTAATAAAAAAACAAGTAGGATAAATTATCATAGTTTCTAAAACCAAAAATGCAAGACCCTAGAATACTCAACATCTTAAGCCTAAGAGAACTTAAGACAAAAACAATTTCCACAAAACTTTAAAACTAGGAAATACTAAATAAAGTAAACATTAAAAGTCACAACCGAATATTAAATAAGTTTGAAGAACTAAAGGACGATTTCCAATAAATAAATAAAACTATCTAAAGAGCACAAAAAACAGAGGTAGTTCACAACCTAGAGCTTATCAGGACCTAAAATCAGTGACTTAGTAATGCACAACCTAGAAATCCTTAAGCAAATCTATACGTCTTTTCGATCTTTTACAAATAAGGGGGAGAGAAATATTCTAGTAGAACTCTTTGTTTAACATGTATATTTGTTAAACATAAAAAAGGGGAAGATTATTGAGAGAAGACAAGCTCGTCTATAGAACCCTCAGTTTTAAAGTCTAATCAAACAATATGAAAACGATGTAGTTTTTGTTTTGAAGTTTAACCAAACAACATGAAGAAAGTTGTTTTGGTTATGGTAGTATAATGTAAACAAAAACATAAAAAGCTAGGACAGGAACCCTAAGTCAAACATAAACAAAATATTAGAATTAGGCCAACAACAGAAAAGTCTTAGGAAAACACTTAGGATTGTAGAAAGCACAAAAACACTTACCCAGACACAAAGTTAAACGGCTAGTAAGTCAAAAACGTATAAGAGAGTTAAGCTAAATGCAGAAGGTGTACTTTACCCAAAGGTTATTCAGTTGGACTCTCGAAAAACAGAAAAGGTGTCAAGACTATGTCTTTGACAAAACACTCTAAATGCTTAAACCCAAAACATAAAAGAAAATGTGACCTGATAAACGCTCTTGTTGTAAAAAGGAAATATCACAAAAAACGTTTACATTAGTCCAAATGATACCATGAGCTAAAATTGTTACTTCGTCCAACGATGAAGTTCTTACTCAACGCTTGGTATCTTTAGAGAAAAACTAAATTGATAAATGCTACCTTAACGGTAGAAAATGAAAAAAAAAACACTTTGATGTTTTTAGCAAGCTTTAAATGACATTAACTGCTCAACATTAAAAAACAAAGTAGTAAGAGATATTTGATGAGTGTAGTACACGCATCCACTTAAACCCTAAATTGATCAGAAGTGGATGACATTCACATAATGTTCTTGCCTTAAGAAATTGTGTCCCAAAATACAATATGACCTACTTTTAACAAATACTAAAATTAACAAGGAAAACACTAACCAAGAAAAAGCTTCTTACAGGATAAACCATATTAAACGAGCTCTTAGTAAAACAATAGAATGCATAAAACCTTGAACAAACTCAGAACAACATTAAATGCTTAAAGACTAAAATGTCAAGGTAAAAAGGAGATATGACTCATTTGCTATGTAAACATCTGCTTTATGTATTGCAAGACAACAACTACAAGCGATCATCTACCCTATCTCATGAGAATAAAAGATGAGTGTTAGGAAAAAGAAGATATAAGAAGAACTACCCATTCATCAAAAGTTATGCCAAATTAGAAGTCAAAAAGACTCCATCCTATGACAGACACCTACGCCAATAGCCATAAGTGATAAAATCTTGAGACAAGCTCTTTCAAACAGTCATATTATCAAATCTCAAGACAAACATCATTAAAACGACTATATTAATAAAGGTGTCTAAACAAAAGATCAATAAGAAGAAAACGATTATGATGAAGAAGAAAAGAATATGAAGAAATAACATCATCAGAGTTGAGCAAGGAATTCTCCTTGAGCCATCAAAGTAAAATTCTCCTATCCAAGGATACAGAGAAAGAGAAGAGCTCAAGAAAAGAAATACTCTCAAACTTCATCAGAATATATGCTTACTTTGTAAGAAAAAAAGAAGAGAGTGTAATATTTGCTTACTTTTGTAAGAAGAGAGAAAAAGAGTAAATAGAGAAACACCTGCGAATGTTTATATTGTATTGTATTGTACACATAGCCTCTCTGTGAGAGTTTGAGTCCAAAAGACTTGTAAGAAATCAGTTTATTGCAATTCTAGAGAAAATAAAAACACTTGTAACTTAACTTAGGAGAGTTAAGGAAATCTAGGCAACATATCCGAGGATACTAGAATTGTCTAGTACTAGTAGTTTTGTAAATACTCAACTAGTCTACAGTAATAAAAGGTTATTCGCTGACTAGGGATGCCAAAAGTGGTGAAGAATACTACACAACTAGGAGTGGATGAAACTCAACTAGCAACATATCGGTGGATACCAGGAGTACCTAGGGATACTAGGGACACCAAGGGTGGTTTACTCAATAAGACTAGGGACACCAAGGGTGGTTTAAAAAGCTCAATTGTACTTCATTGAATATTTTGTGAAACCCTCTAAGTTAAGTTAGAGGAGAACTAATATAAATCTAACCAGTAAATTAATATAAAAATTATTTGTATTAAGATTTGTTTAGTAAACGATTCATTCTTGATGGAAGTGATCTTCATACACAAAAAGTCAACAATTAACAACCATTTACATCATCAAAGAGTTAATATATATATATATATATATATATATATCGAATTAGTTATGTAAACGATATCTATGGAATAACGTTTATATATAAAGCATAACTAAGTGTTATGAATATCATGTTTAGTCCTCTAACCGAAGAAAAAAAAAAGGTAAAAAAGGTTGAAAAAGTTATTCTGATTTATTATCATTCTATCACATTTCCATCTATCATTGTATACTTTTTTGAATTTAACAACATTTATTTTTCAACTTATCCATTTCTTATTACACTTCATCTTCATCTTTGCCAAAAATTCAAAAATAAACAAAACAACTTATTGTTATGCATGAGATCCTTGTGCAAGTCCACATGAGAACACAATTGAATTCCCCAAGTGTATGGGTGAAATTGGTGCGTAAGATCAAAGATTATCAAGTCAGTGTTTTTCATCGATTGAGATATAATTAAAATTGAAAAACTAAATATTTAGAAGTCCTATGAATCAGAACTCACATTGAAGATATTTAGTTGTCCATGAAATCGAGTAAACCAAATCCTGAAAAATAATTAAATATAATGATTATTGTTAGTTAATAAACTTATCTATGTTAGTGTATTACCACCGTGTTATATTGTTTGTTTAACCAACCAAACATTTCCTTAGCTTACACACGTTTATGTGCGTTTTGTGTTCAGCAGCTTATACATGATGTGTAGAGAAGTAAAACTTATTTAACATGTTTGAAATTAGAATTTTAATTTTAACTCTTATAGAATTGGAATTTATTATCATGATTTGTTCTGTTTGCGTAAAAACTAGAATATAAAACTATAAATTTATTAAATGTGAAAAGAAGGTTATGTTATTATTTCACTTTTAAGCATCGATCGTTGCAAAATCACTCCCAGATAACAGAACGAAAATTGAAGAATACAAAGGAATGCTCTCTAAACAGAGGCTGCCAAGAATTGCACCCACATCCGAAGACAAGTCCCAATAGAGTCTCTGACAGATTAGGTGTGGTTGGGGGCCATCATCATCATCATAGCAAATGTGTGTTTGTGGCCACAAATTGCTAATCTTAGTCTCCAAATTTTTGACATTCTTGCGTTGCACTCACAAACTTTAAACTTATTCATTACCGACAATGGAATTGTTGTGTTGATGGTCATATTTGATTAAAAGATAAAAAATTAGCAATCTTTAGAAGAAAATTGGGAATATCAGGAGCATGTGACTGAGTAATAAGCGCTTTGAATGTGAACTGAAAAAAACAGAATGATAAGCTTTTAGGGGCCAACATACCAAGAAGCCGACAAAATAATCTCAGCTTTTTAGAGTTTTGGCAAAGACATTGTACATGATTTGAACCAAATGTTGCACAATTTAGTACTTCAGAACAACAACACAGTAGTGACCGAGAGTGTTTTTCTTTCTCCCACACAAGTCAATGATGCCCATTACCCGGTAAGTGTCTTTGCTTGTTGACTCCGCAACCAACAAAGGGATAAAAAAGGACCATGCAATGCAAGAACTGAGTTCAAATTTAAGGACTCAATTTACAGATATATAATATATATTCCATCTCCAATTCATCTAATGATTTCTTATTTATAAATTTAATAATTTTATGTTTCATTACTATTATAATTTTTTCAATTTGGTTTTATCACTTAAATATTGTCAATTTAATCCTATTATTTTTTTTTCAAATTAATAGTGTTTTTACAAGATTGAATATTCAATAAATATATCCTGAAAAAATTTCTACAAACAATCCGCACTTCAACTTCTAAGATCAAGATCTCATGCAAAAGTATGCCAACATAATGTTTAAGTCAGCTATGTGCGTTATACAGTAATATTTGAGATAATACTAAACATAATTAATTTATTTCGTATACTGTATTAATATTTGCTTAATAATACTTATTTTTAATTGGTACTTTAATTTAATCTTAATTGCCACTATTATTCTAACTGATATAATATCATGTTGTCTGAATGCATGTAGACTGAAATTGAGATAAGGTGATTGATGATTTTGGCTGTGTATCACTAGTACAAAAATCATATTTTATGACGTATAAAAACGAAGTATGACGTACATAGTTTTAGTATCTATTAGTTATTTTAATAATTAAATCTTTTCCAAAAATAAATGTAATGGATTTAATTTTACGAATTCTTTACTTTTCTGGTACTTAAATCTTTTTTATCTTTACATATAATTCTTAGGATTTTAATGGCTCTTACTATCAAAGTTGTACTTATCGATCCGGATATAGAGATTCATGAATTGTTCCGCACGCACTTGAATGAAGTGTTATCCCGGGAGGTATATGTGGTCTACCAACGTTAGTATTTTCTTTATCACATTAAATCTTCATCTTTTTCTTATTATTCAATTTGAAATTTCTGTCTTTTTCTTGACAATGTGCAGTTATAGCATATAGAAACTCTTCAGATGCTATAGTGGATATTCAGAGGACTTCAGACGTAGATTTAATAATTGTGGAAGTACGTATGCCAGGCCTAAGTCCCCTAGGCCTAAATCCCCTAAATGCAGAAACTATAATTCCGTTTCTTAAAAAACAAAACATCAACATTCCTCTTATAGGTAAGTTATTGGTTATTAATTCAAGTTAGTTAGTTTTGTCAGTTGCTTTACTTTGGCTTTTACCGTGTATATATATTAAGAACACTTCTCTGCATGAATTAATGAGCAACGTACACTAGTACAAAAACCATATTTTATGACGTACAAAAACGAACTATGACATAGTTTTAGTACCTATTAGTTATTTTGATAATTAAATCTTTTCCAAAAATAAATATAATAGATTTAATTTTACGAATTCTTTACTTTTCTGGTACTTAAATTTTTTTTATCTTTACATATAATTCTTAGGATTTTAATGGCTCTTACTATCAAAGTTGTACTTATCGATCCGGATATAGAGATTCATGAATTGTTCCGCACGCACTTGAATGAAGTGTTATCCCGGGAGGCATCTGTGGTCTACCAACGTTAGTATTTTCTTTATCACATTAAATCTTCATCTTTTTCTTATTATTCAATTTGAAATTTTTGTCTTTTTCTTGACAATGTGCAGTTATAGCATATACAAACTCTTCAGATGCTATAGTGGATATTCAGAGGACTTCAGACGTGGATTTAATAATTGCGGAAGCACGTATGCCAGGCTTAAGTCCCTTAGGCCTAAATCCCCTAAATGCGGAAACTATAATTCCGTTTCTTAAGAAACAAAACATCAACATTCCTCTTATAGGTAAGTTATTGGTTATTAATTCAAGTTAGTTAGTTTTGTCAGTTGCTTTACTTTGGCTTTTACCGTGTATATATATTAAGAACACTTCTCTGCATGAATTAATGAGCAACGTACACTAGTACAAAAATCATATTTTATGACGTACAAAAACGAACTATGACATACATAGTTTTGTACGTTATAATAGGTCTACACATTCATTTTATGACATAACAAAAATTAAATAAATTAATTAAATTGAATGATATATAAGAACAAAAATCACATATTAAATCCAATAAAATACATGTTACAACATCTCCAAATATATGTTAAAGAGATATATAATTGAGACGTCGTCATGAACAATACATGTTACGTAAATTTTTGCTACGTCATGAAATGAATGTGTATACCTATTATAACGTACAAAACTATGTACGTCATAGTTCGTTTTTGTACATCATCAAATATGATTTTTGTACTAGTGTATATTACAAATACAGACAATGTTAAAATGAATGACATAAGTTAAATTTCATTCAATTTGCCATACTCTAATAGAAAATATCATCTCTCACTACAATAAATTGTTGACATAAATTTGATGAAATAATTACATTTACTCAAAATTTAAATAAGAATAAATTAAAAATATTTTAAATAATGCAAATAGTTAAAAAATATCAAAGTAGAGTCCTCAAAAAAGCTATTAAATTTCTTTTTATATGATAAAAGTTTTATTGTTTTCTACATGTTAAATGTTATTTTTTTTATTAAGTTCATAATTATATTATTGTAAACCCTACTTCTATTCATTTATATGTAGAACAAATATACCATTAAGAAATTTTTTTAACCAGAGATATTTGTATATCACTTTAATAATAATCCATGTTAAGGAAATATGATACCTCCACAACTACCTAATTTTCTATAAACAAGATGAATCTCTAAAATAACAAAACTGATTTTTCTCTCTGCAAAATTCTCCCTTTGAATAACCTCAGATAAAAAAACACCATATTTCTCCCCCATAAAACCGGTATCATGATTAGGAAAGTATGTTTGTATCACAGTCTTAGACATAAGAAATAACTTTGTAGTGAGAGAGCTAAACATTATACTTCTAAAAAGAGACATGTATGTTTTGAAGACAGAGAATGTAAGATAATTTCCTTGTGGCTATAATAGCAGCACTAATTGCTCCCACATGCTTGCATGAAAAAAGTATCACAAGAAATCAAAATGATGCTCCCTTTATAAGAAATGGTAGTGGTAGCTAAATCCTGTCCATTATTTATAAAGCATTGATATGGAATAGGTAGACCTCAAACACTCACTGATTGCAATGCATATCTATCATTGCTAACCACCATTTGCTTCCTTAAAAGAACTATGTTCCACCAAACTAGATCCCTGCTGGTCGGTGACATCTTCAACCAATTTCTCCATCACACTTCAAGTCTAATTCAACCCTATGTTAGATTTGTTATCAAATTCTTCTATCATTCCATTTAAGCCCCCACACAAATCTATTAGCAAGACAAATCAAATGTTAAGACTCAAAAAAAAATGTTAATTAAGACTCTCACATATTGAGTAGAAGGTGGTATATATAATATTATACTATTTATGTCTTTTACATGATAAACTAATCTTTTGAGTTCAACTCTCTCTTTTCTTTATTACACTAAGAAAATATTACACTAAAATATAAACTGAATGTTAATAGATGAATGAAATCGTTAAAGAAAAAATTACCATCATTGAGTAGTGAAAGTTATAATACGAATATGCAACCCTTAAAAAGTGGTAATGTTAATAATTCTTAAGAGAACTACTTGAAATTGTATTTGAACTTATATTTTCTAAACTTTTGCACTCATATTTTTTAACTGGGTTTATCAATTCCTAACCCCAAACCATGTTTCTTAATTAAAAAATAAATATATTATAATATTTTGAATAAGTTTTCAACTCTAATGAATCTTCTCGTTTGAAACTTTTATTGAGGTAAAAAGTTTTATAGTCTTATTAGTTAAGTTATATATTACTTGTAATAATTTGTATTTAACTAAAACTGAAAGGTCTTTTAATAATTTGTATTTCAATGACTAACATGTTTGGATTATAGCTGACAATGTATTGAAAAAGGTGACAAACAAACTTTTACAGTAGGATTTCTAGTGTATCTTTTGTTCTTAACATGATTATGAAAGGGTCCAAAAATAATACCAGAACATGCACTAAGCAATCATAAGAATAGCTTTAGTAAAATTGCTTTGAGTGAAATTAATTAATTAATTATATATTACCTAGCTATTATTTCCAAAATGTAAATAAGAAAATTAATTTCATTTTTCTTATGCATTCGTGTATATTTAACTAGTGTCGTATATTATTTCGTTTGCTTATTAAAGATATTAACGACTCAACTAAGCAACATATTCAAATAAGCTATTATCTTACATTGAACGAGTGCAATTAAAATTGATCGGAAAAATTAAGAATACATAAAATAGAAAAAGAAAAGTAGTCTCTTTTAGTTATTTGAGTGAAAGTGAAGGAATAATCTGTGCTTCTAAGTTGATAAAAGAAGACAGAGAGGATGCTAACAATTATTGACAACAATGACATTTCACATTTTTATTTACTACTTTTCTTTTACCTTATTTTATTAGTATTATTTTTCCTTTTTACAACAAAAAACGTGGTTATAAAATTTAAACAATTGTGGCGATTGTGAATTGGAATTTGAAAGTAAAGAAGGATTTATCTTTTTTTGTCCACTTGGAATGAGTAGAGTAGAGATAATGATTTTGGCTCATACTTGAAGATAAGAATGAAGAAGTTGTGGTAAATCTTTTACCACATTCGATTCCAATAGGATGCATTCGCTATCGTAGGTGGCTTTTCTTTCCCACAATAAAACTTTGTGGTTAACACTTTTTCTTGCTAATGTGAATTCTTTTAATAATAATTTAATTAGTAGTATTAAAATGTAAATTTAAATGGCAGTACGATATGTTTGTTATATTAATAATAAATTTATTACAAGGGAATATATATATATATATATATATATATATATATATATATATATATATACTTTTCATATTTTACTAATATAGCACATGTATATAAATGAAAACTCATAATAGTTAGAATTCAATTAGATCGTGCTTGGTTGGAGCACGTTATAGGTAGTAAATTGGTTGATTTTTTAGATAATTGTTTTAAAATTAAATAAAAATTATGTATAACTATTTTTTAATATAAAAAACATTTTATGAATATACATTAGTGATGACTGAATATTTACACTAGTGAATTTTTTTTATATGGCTTAATATGTTTAGGTTTTAATAAAAACCAAGTCTAGCATTTTTAAAATCTTTTTGTATAATTGTACCTTTCGGTTATAAAATAATTGAAGTCTATACTAGTATATTTTTTTATTCTTTAAAAAATTGAGATCTATAGATTTTGTAAATAATTTCAAAAATGTAATTGGTAACATTTTTGAAAATATTTGTACAACTATATGTTTTGGTTCTTTAAAAACCAAAACCTATTCGTCTATTAAGGTTAAAATTACATTCTTACTAAAGTTTTTCCATATGTCCTTATATCACTTCTTCACTACAAGAGTCACTCTACTCTCTTCCTTGTCACCAAACGAAATCATGTTGTCACTCTCGTCGTCACTCATCCACTCTTCTTCCTTCCCTTTCTTGTAACCAACACGAAGTGTGTGGTTGCGTTGTCACTATGAGCATCCCTTTTCTTCCAATTTTGAAAGTGACTAGAGGTTCATTCTTTCGTCTTTCATTTTTTTTTCTATTTCACAATTCTTTTTTTCCTAAAGCAAATAATTTTTTAATCACTTTTATTCGATGTAGAAGTGGCAAAGCTAATGGTAACTTTGTTGTTTATGAGGAGCACAGTGATTCTATGGTAGAAAATACCTGAGGATGGAAAGAAATTGGAACAATATTTAATATTTAATATATATATATATATATATGAATAGGATTCAATTAAAAAAAAACTGAAGCTTAAAGAATAGGCTTCAGTTATAAACCGAAGCCTAAAATTTCATATTGTTTATATAATTTGAGTATGCTTCAGTTAAATAATTGATGATAAAATAAATAAATAGACCAAATGATAAAAATAGAGCAGAGTAAAATTGATCTAAACATGTTATATAAACATCATACTAACACATTCAGATCAAGAACAGTGGAAGCAAAGATGAAAGAATAATGTGCGTACCTCCTGCCATTGCAATTTTGTAATCCCAACAGAGACAGTTTTTGTTTTCTAAACCTTAACTCACTCAAAACTCGATGGTGTGCTTTCTGAATAGAGGAGTAGGCTTAGTGATCAAAACTGAGAGTAGCCCATCCCCTTTATATAAAGTCTGGCCATCACAGGTTTAAAAATAATGGGTTGGGCTTTACCTTTAAACAATATAATAACTGCTCCATAACCTCTATGCAGTTAAAAAGGATAAATATTTTTGGCTTAATGGACCACTTTATGTTCCTAAAAAATAGAAACTTAAAATGTTATAATATTTATTCTATAATTAAAAATAAATGCTAACATTTCCCACTTGGTCCATTATCCAATTATTAACCACAACAAGTGACTAAATATATACGAGTCATGGCGATGGGTCCTCTGATAGTGAGTGTTATCTTCCATGTACCACAATATATATTTCTATCAACATTAGCTCTCAACTTAATATATAAACCATATGTTTATGCTAGATCAAAACTAAATGATATCTTCTCAAAATAAATGTGCACAAAACCATATGAGAAAAACATCAAACTGAATAAGAGTTTCATTGAAAAATGCCAAATGTACTGATAATGAAATTACATCATGGAACCAAGTCCCATTTGCACTACATGATCCTTAAAATTCTTTATTGGCATGCCTTTAGTTAAGGATCAGCAATCACAACTCAGTGCTTATGTACTTAATGACCCCTTTCTTTTCCTTAACATGTTCTCTGAAGGCTAAGTATTTGATGTCAATGTGCTTACTTCGACATCCACTATTATAATTCTTAGCCATAAACACCGTAGCAGAGTTGTCACAGTACAACCTTAATGGCCTAGAAATAGAGTCCACAACTCTAAGCCCAAAAATGAAACTCTTTAATCATACACCATGCGAGGTAGTCTCAAAACAAGAAACGAATTACCTTATTGAAGATATCTAATTACCTTCTTTACAGCTTTCCAGTGGTCAACACTTGGATTATTCTGATATCTTCCCAAAAACTCCAACAACATATGCAATGTCAAGTCTAGTGCAAACATGTGCATACATAAGGCTTCCAAAAGCTGAAGCATATGGAATATTCTTCATGTGTTCCCGCTCAAAATCTTTTTTTTTTTTTTATATTTATTCAAATTGAGTTTATCACCCTTCATGATGGGAGCTACACTTGGTGAACAATTCTTCATGTTAAATCTCTCTAAAACTTTATTGATGTAGGTCTCTTGAGACAAAACCCAAAATTCCTCGAGATCTTTCCCTATGGATCTTAATGTCAATGACATAAGATGCCTATCCCATATCCTTCATGTCAAAGTTCTTTGAGAGAAATTGTTTCACTTCATATAGCAAACCCTTATCGTTGGTTATAAGCAAAATATTATCCACGTATAAAACAAGGAAACAAATCTTACTCCCACTGACCTTTTGGTATATACATTGATCCATGGCATTTTCTTCAAAACCGAATGAAGTAATAACATCATGGAATTTTAGATACCATTCGCAGGAGGCTTGTTTTAATCCATAGGTGGATTTATTAAGCTTGAAAACTAAATGCTCACTGTCTTTAGAAGAGAATCCTTAGGTTGTTTCATGTAAGCCTCTTCTTCTAGATGACCATTAAGGAATGTTGTTTTCACATCTATTTCATGTAACTCAAAATCAAAATGAGCTACTAATGCCATAGGTTTGATTCTTCAAAACTCATGGCTTGTGAAAAACGTTTCAAGATCATTTACAGCTCCAATATTGTAGTCAACTTCTTGCAAATACACTATATAATCACTAGGAATTGATGGCCTTTTAACTCTAGTAGATCTTCTTAATGTTGCCTCATCATTTTCTTGAGGAACTTGTTGCTCAAGCAACTGTTCAGTAGGTTGTTCAACTTGTTCCTTATTAGCAACTTGATCTGTAAGGTCATTTTCAGCATGTTGTGAAACTTCAATTATTGTTTGTCTAACACCCATTTGTGCTTGACGGGTGTGAATGACAACCAATCTATCACTTGAGCTAGAGGGTTGAGCTTAATAGTGATCCCTTTCATTCCCAATGTTTGGAAATTGATCACTCCTACTAACCAAGTCATTCTCAAGAAATCTTGCATTTCTTGACTCCACAATCCTAGTGTTATGTGATGGACAATAGAATCTATATCCCTTAGACTTTTCAGCATATCTAATGAAATACCCACTAATAATTCTTGGGTCTAGTTTCTTCTCTTGTGGATTATAAATTCTCACTTCAGACGGACATCCCCAAACGCGTATATGTCACAAACTTGGTTTCCAACCTTTGAATAACTCAAACGGTGTCTTTAAGACGACCTTGGTTGGGACTCAGTTTAATATATACACAACCGTCTTTAGTGCTTCAGTCCACAAGAATTGAGGAAGTTTTGAATTACTCCTCATACTTCTCACCCTGGCCATTCTCCGTGTATCTACCATAATACTCTCCACCTCTATCTGATCTCACAATCTTGATTTGCTTTCCGCACTGTATCTCAACTTCAGTCTTAAAATTTTAAAGGCATCCAAAGCTTCATCAGAGATACATTTAACGTGAGTAGTCATCTATAAAGGTGATGAAGTATTTCGGACTACTAGCGTCCATATCCGGACAACAAATATCTGTATGAATAATTTATAGTAAATTTGAACTCCTATTAGCACCTCTTTTTAGACTTGTTAGTTTGCTTACCCTTTATGCAATCCACGCAAGTCTCAAAATCAGTAAAATCCAAAGTACTAAGTACTCCTTCATTGACTAATCGCTTAATTCTCTCAATGGAGATGTGTCCCAATCTACGGTGCCATAAAATAGAAGAATTCTCATTCATAACACATCTTTTTAACCCAGCAGTAACGTGCATAGAATCATAAGCGATATTGTTTTGCAAAATAATGGAATAAAGACTATCACATAATTTACCAAAACCAACAACTTTGGATTTATTCATTAAGGTAAAACCAGAATCTGAATAAAAATTAAATGAAAAATCCAAAAGGTATAAGTTATGAAACAAAATCAAATTCTTTGAAAACAAGGAACATAAAATGTCTTTTCCAAATTCAAAACAAAACCACTACTTAAAACTAAACTGCACGTTCCAATGGCTTCCACATGTGAACTCATCTTACTCCCTGAGTAGATATATTGCTCACTTCCCACTGGCCTCCTTAGGTTTTGCATACCCTGTAAGGTATTAGAAACATGGATTGTAGAACCAGAATCAATCCACCATGTGTTATGATTAAAACTAGTCAAATTAGATTCATAACAGACAAAAGTAAATGGAGTACTTTTCTTATCAAGCCAATTCTTAAATTTTAAGCAGTCTTTCTTCATGTGTACTTTCTTTTTACAAAAGAAACAACTAGACTCCTTCTTAATAACTGGCATAGCAGGAATGTTTCCCTTCTTATTAACTTGGTTCTTCTTATTCTCAAAAGAAAAAGTAGTCAAGTTCACCCTCTCCCCTTCTTCTATTAATAGCCTTTCTTCTTCTTGAACACACATGGTCAATAATTCATTAATAGACCATTTATCTTTATGTGTGTTGTAAGAGATTTTGAAGGGGCATAATGGTGAGGCAAAGTGCACAAAATATAGTGTACCAGGAAAGAATCAGACATGGTAACTTCCAAAGCTTTCAGTTGAGCCACAATATCCCTAATGCGCATGATATGATCACGCACTCCCTTAATTCCAGTGAGCTTTAAGGATGAAAACTGCATTATAAGGGTGCTGGCAAGAGATTTATCAGACGTCGTAAACTGCTCATCAAGAGCCCTTAGTAAATCTTTGACATTCTCATACTGGTCAATTGAACCCCGGATCCCAGCGGAAATATTGTTTTTTATGAACGTTACGGAGAGACGATTCGACCTCTCCCATTTTTCATAAAGATCAATGGCATCTTGAGTGCTGGTCTCATTAATACTCGGTGGTTCTGGTTCTGTAATAGCATAGTCAATGTGCATCCAGCCTAAAGGAAAAAGAACTCTTTCCTTCCAAACCTTATAATTATCTCCTTTCAACTCAGGAATACCACACTTGATATTAGAAAAATTCACAGATTGAGAAAATGCAAATTCAAAATTACATGCTTAATATATAATTTGAGACTAAAATAAATGTCATGTTTTACCCATACAAAACATGTCTTTACCAATGAGTTTATTAACATAAAACTTTCCTGTGGGCTAAAGTCTTACTCAATTAAACTCATTATCTTAATGATAAAATTATCAAATTATATGTCATGTTTCACCAATGCAAAACATGTCTTTACCAATGAGTTTATTAACATAAAACTTGTCTGTGGGCTAAAGTCTTACTCAATTAAACTCATCATCTTAATGATAAAAAATTATCAAATTATATGTCATGTTTCACTAATGCAAAACATGTCTTTACCAATGAGTTTATTAACATAAAACTTGCCTGTGGGCTAAAGTCTTACTCAATTAAACTCATCATCTTAATGATAAAAAATTATCAAATTATATGTCATGTTTCACCAATGCAAAACATGTATTTACCAATGAGTCTATTAACATAAAACTTGCCTGTGGGCTAAACTATTAAATTATGTTCCTTTTCTTAATTCCTGTGGGTAAATTAAGAAATATAATTTAATATTTTATCCTAATTAATCATATAAATATGAAAAAATTCTCGTGGGTAGATTTTATCATATTAAATATAATTATTTACAACTAATGTTTCTCATGTAGCAAAACTTTATATACAACTTTAATTGATTAAAGATGCTGTGGCTACTCTTTAATCTATTAAAACTATATTACTACTAAAACATTAATAATATATAGATATTTACATAAAATTCTTAATATGTAATATATTAATAGTAATGCATATTTTATTTGCACATATAACAACAAATATATACATACAAATAATACCCAAAAATATACATAATTATTAATCCAAAAATATTTAAACATACATATATCACGTTCAAAGATTAATTGCCTTTTATCAAGCCTGCAAATTTCCTAGAGGGGAAAGATGAAAGGAGACACGCAAGGTTGAAAAAATAACAATACTGTAATAGGTCATGAATTGACCCAAAACTTGCGCAGAAACAAGGTTTCCTCTTTATATTAAAGAGATGAAGAAACACAAAAGTATTCTTTTAAAATTCTGAAACGTGAGAGAAAGAAAAAACGAACAGACAGAAACTGTTCATCGGCTTTAGACGGATCCTCTTGATCCAGTTTCAATTTTATTTTTGCTTTTAAATATAAAAGCTCTTATTAAGATTACAAAAATTGTAATGACATTAATTTGGGAATTTTGTTTGGATTAAAAACATCAAACTAATAAAGCCCATAAATAAAAAATCCAAATCAACGAAAACATGCAAGGCAGAGGAATGAACAGGCTCTGATACTAAATGATAAAATAAATAAATAGACCAAATGATAAAAATAGAGCAGAGTAAAATTGATCTAAACATGTTATATAAACATCATAGTAACACATTCAGATCAAGAACAGCGGAAGCAAAGATGAAAGAATAATGTGTGTACCTCCTGCCATTGCAATTTTGTAATCCCAACAGAGACAGTGTTTGTTTTCTAAACCTTAACTCACTCAAAACTCGATGGTTTGCTTTCTGAATAGAGGAGTAGGCTTAGTGATCAAAACTGTGAGTAACCCATCCCCTTTATATAAAGTCTGACCATCACAGGTTTAAAAATAATGGGTTGGGCTTTACCTTTAAACAATATAATAACTGCTCCATAACCTCTATGTAGTTAAAAAGGATAAATATTTTTGGCTTAATGGACCACTTTATGTTCCTAAAAAATAGAAACTTAAAATGTTATAATATTTATTCTATAATTAAAAATAAATGCTAACAATCGAAGCATAATTTTCAAAATAAATGATGCAAAAGCCCTTACGTGCACTAGTGTTATGTTCTCATTTAATCTTTAATATTAAATTTTTAATCGAATTGTATACTTAGAAGATTAATTTAATTAGGATTTATAATAACTAGCATGGTATTTAATCTATATGCATAGCAATCATATGAATATAAGAGTTCTAATTTTAATTAAAATTATTTTGATTTATGTTAGAAATTTTCATACCATTGAATGAATCTTTTTCAATAATTAAGCATAATAATATTTAATGCAGAAGTTACTTTTATTAAATTTTCTATGAATAATTTAAAAAGAATAAATTATTTCGAATAAAAATAAATATCGCTGTAAATTGATTCAGATTTTTAAATAATCCATGATGAATCTAGTTTGAAAAACACTAGAGTCAACCTGTTTCAATTTCATTGATTTAAAGTGTTTTATTAATTTATTATTCCCTTTATATTTTTTCATACCAAACTCTAATCTTTTCCTTATATTATATAGTATTAGACATGTTTATATAAGTATATAATAAGCATTTGCATATTAATTTTTTTAAGTACATTTTTGTAGATTTTTATACATAATATCTTTTATATATTTCTAGATATCATTTATATTAACTAATTTTAATATCATTAAGCTAGATCTTTATTTTTATTGTTAGAATTAACAGACTTTGTTTCTCAACACCAAGAGAGGGGTGGGGTGAATTGGTGTTTCATAAAAATTTTCACTTTTTAAATCTTTTTTGCAAATGATAGTGTTCTTGAAATTTTTCTTGTGCCGTAAGCAATTAAATGTGCAATGTAAAACAATAGGCATGTATGACAGTAAAGTGTTACCAATGAGGAGCATTGGTAAAATTGAAGATAAATGATTTTGATGATTGATAATGGTTGAAAAACTGTTATTTTCATACTTAATTTTGATATCAAAACACACCCTTTGTGGCTTAGAATGAGCTTAGAATCAAGTAAAACACTTAAGTTGTGTCACATGAGAGTCAAAAGCTATTTTTAGAGATATTATGCTTGTTTTGTATTGTTTTGCAGGGTTTTGATGAGAATTGAAGATGGAAGTAAAGTAGGAGGGTCATAGAATCAAGAAAGAAGAAGAAACCTGTTGTCGGGGACTCGTGGTTTAACTTATCTAGTAGTGTAAATTGATTAAATTTGACTTGATTTTTTATGTTTATTTTTATTTTTGTTCTAATAAATGTTTTCTAGGGTTTTGTGCCTAATGTTTGAAGGATGCAGTTTGGTCCCTTCTCCTCCTTTCCTCACTTCTATTGCACTTGTCTTTGATCTGTTGACTATTCTGATTACTGATCTTATGCTTGTGACACATTGAGGACACTATGTAGTTTAAGTGTGGTCTATTGGGGGAGATTCTGATTTTTCTTTGATTAGTTTATGTTTTCTGCGTTAAATTTTTTGATTTTTCTTTGATTAGTTTATGTTTTCTGCGTTAAATTTTTCGTTTTCTAGGTAGTTTTTGTTGTGTTTTGTGTACACTTGTGCATGTTTCTCTTGATTTATGGACTTTGTTTAGGTTTTCAGTTTTTCCTTCACTTCATTGATACTCTGATTTATTGGACATCCTTGCTTTTCTCTAATTGGAAGATGATTATGATGTTTGAGAGGTTGATTTGATTGTGACAGAAATACCATGTGTGAGAGTTTGAGCCACTTTATATTCTTTCTTGTGTGTGATATGTCTCTTGATTGCTTGCACATATGCCTTGGCTTGACTCTTTTTGATGTTTCTTGATTGATATGCATGTTTGGAAGTGATAAAAGCAGTTTTGTTGTTGAGCTTCTCTAGCCAAATGAGCCTACCTTGTTGTGATCCTTTGATAACCCCTTTTGAGCCTATACTTTCCCCATTTCTTTGTTTTGAAGCTTATACACTAGTCCTAAGTGAAAAACTATGATTATCTTAACCTTAGGGAATTTTGGAGCTTTGGAATTGTTTTGGGAATAAGTGTGGTCTCTTGGGAGATTCTGATGAGTTGGCTAGTTGGTTCCTCTTTTTATTTGTTTTGTAAATATATGTGTGTCTTGACTCTTGGAGTTGTGTTCTGAAAAGAGAGAAAAGAAAAGAGACAAGATGAGAAAAGAAAAAAAAATAGAAAAATGAGAAAATTAAAAAAAATGTGTGTGAATAATGGAGTTAAGAAGAGGATTGAATTAGAGGTTTTGGGTGTGATTTGACTGTGTTTACACTTGTTCCCCATTGCTCCTCTATTTCTTTTGGTTTGTAGCTTCTCATCCATATTTATCCTCCGTTGTCCTTGGCTCCATTCCATCCATAAAAGACCTTTTGATTTGAACATGCATATATGTTTTGAGTGTTGATATTAGAGGCTTGCCAAGTCTGTTCGTGTTTGCTTTCTTGAGTGCATTGAGTTGACATTGTTTATCTTATACACTTGAGAGAAACATTGATAGTGTGCATCTGTGAGGTTTTGTTACTTTTGATTCCTCTCTTGAACTGATTGATTATTTTGCCTTGCTTGGAATTGCTTTGATGACTTCATGAGTATCTATTTTCTCTGATCATGTGTTGGATACTGTCTACTTCCTTTTCTTTGTCCAGATGTCTTGAGAACTGTGTAATTCTATTTCTTTCATTGTGAGTCTTTGTTTTCTGTCTGTTGAGTCTGTGTCACTCCCTGATGTCCACTGATCTGTTCCCTGATTTGCGTCTTGATTTTGCCCAGGAGTGCAAAAGACTAAGTGTGGTCTATTTTGATGAATCAATATTTTATTGATTTCACTTAGTTTATTGTGCTAGAATTAATCAGGGACTTGTGCTTAAATGTCCAGTATTTTCCCGTTTTCGCAAATAGTGCTTAATTTGACCGGAAATTCTAATTTTAATTAATTTGAATATTCTGAGCTAATTAATTGCATTTTTAATTGCAGAGAAAATTTTGGAGATATATTTTGGAGCATTGGGAGGAGACAAAATAATTCAAGACTCTCTTAAAATTATTTATATTTTAATTTAGTAGTTTAGAGTTTATCAAGCCTAGTTTAGTAGTTTTAAAATTTATAGACAAATGTTTGTAATTTGGGCTAATTTTTGTAGAATAGACTAAAACCCAATTGTAAAAAAATGATGACTTGGCACTAGGGTTTTAGGGTGGACCCCACCCTCTCATTTTGGAGACAACACATGGCCTTGTTTTAATGAGCAGCCGTCAATTTTTGAGTTGGAGGGGCTGGAACGTTAGCACTTGCTTGCAGTCGAGACACTTCATTTGGACCATACTCTCGGCAGATTTGGCTAATGGACACCACTTGTTTTGTTTTGTGCTGGAACGATGCCACAGTTTGATGACATTGGATGAATGAGGAGAAATTTTCTTTTCCTTTATTATTGTGCAAGTGCTATTGTATTAAAAAAATCATTCACTGAATTTACTTGGTGCTAGAACGGTGTTGGAATGAATCAGATCTGCCACGGTGTTCCTTTGCATTTCAGCGCTTTTGATTTGAGTCTTGGCTTGCTGCACGTGTTGGTTTCCTTGCTGCAGCTGACTTCTATAGTCTTCACGGTGCACTCATTTTTTCTTTGAATGGAGCCACCCATTTGATTTATTGGCTAGAACGGTGCACACACTTTTTTTAATAGGGTAGATTTTGTTTTAGGTGCAATCGTCACCCAATTTTCTTCTGATTTTGCTTTTGGAATATGGTGTGCAAGGGCTGGGACACAAAAGGCCGACACACTCTTGCTAGCTTGTTTTTAACGCTATTTTCAAATGGGATGAATGGGAATTGCTGCCAACCACGCGATGAGTGATCTTTGGAGATGGGCAACATCGTTTTTCTTTTATTGGAAGATAGAGATGTGGTGATTTACAGGTTCAGTTGCTTGGAGAACAAAAGTGCATCTTTTCTTTTCTATTAAATGAAGAAGCATTTTTAATTTTGTTTTATGGAAAGCACAAAGTTGATTTCATTTTAATTTTGAAACACACAAGTTACGGTCAGTGATGGTATTCTAGTAAGAATTTCACTTTGCTTTTAAAGAAATGCGGATTTACATTTTGTTGGGAAGAAGCTGCTGGCCATTTAATTTTAATTCATTGTTCACCAATTTTTAGATTATTATTGTCGGTGATGTATTTGCCATGTTTGCTCTTTCATAGCTTTGAAATATGCTTGGTGCTCATTTTATTATGTTCAGTTTATTGTTTCCATTCATTATGCTATTTGTGTTGTTTGATTGTGTTAATTTAATTGTGATGTCAGTTTAAGTTAGTTAAGTTAATGACCAACCTTCTTTAGTTTGTGTTTGAAACCGTTTTGCTTAGATCTGTGTTTACATCTTTGTTTGCATTTGTGTTTTCAAGTTGATTCATCCGCATTCCAAAACCCTTTCACAAACCCCCCCTTCGTGTATGACTTAATTCTCGAACCGCAAAATTGGTCCTTGAGAGATGACCTAGGAGTCATTCCCTATCTATACTGCATATTCCTAGCTATATTGCATTTCTTATATGCACATCAAATTTGTGTGGGTCGCGACACCCATCATGAGAAGATAGAGGAAAAAATAGAGATAAAAGAGGAAAAGATAGAGGAGAAAAAGTTGAGTGAGGATGAAAAGGAAGTGGTTGAGAGAAAAGAAAAAAAGAAAAAAAGTGTGAAAATAAAAAAGAAGAAATCAAGGAAAAATAAAAAAAGAAAGTTGAGGGAGGAAAAAGATTGAGAAAAAGAGGAAGAGAGGAAAGAAGAAAAGATCATATGCAAAACCCCTTCCTCATCAAAAGAAATATCATAGGAAAGAAAAGAAATTTATGTGCTCCATGGAGATCTTCAAGAAATTGGAGATCAAAGTTCCTATGATTGAAACATGGAAACAAGTGCTTGGTGTTCTTAATTTTCTAAAGAAATTCAGCAGAACGAAGAAAAAGAAAAGTATATCAAGCAAAGAGAATCAACACCTACTCAGGGGTGTTTTTATTTTTCTGTTTTTATCTTTCTGTTTTTATTTTTCTGTTTTTATTTTTCTGTTTCTATTTTTCTGTTTTTATTTTGCTGTTTTTATTTTTCTATCTTTATAAAAAAACGAAAAAATAAAATAATATAAAATAATATCTTTTACTGTTTTTATTTTTTTTTAAAAAAGAAAATTAAAAATAAAATAATATTTTTTCTGTTATTATTTTTTTAGCTAATTCTGTGCTCTAGTGCAGTGTTCTCTAGTATGTGCAGGTTAAAATTTGTACTAGGAGCACAAGATCATCAAGAGGTAGATAAGGAAGGAGAATTGGTTAACCAACACCCTGATGTGAAAAGTGACAAACCCAAAGCTGGCACACCAATGAAATTTCAGAATAGGTTATGGATTGTGAAGACTATCAAAGCAAACACAGCGCGCTCTTGAGATTGAGAATCCTTAGAGTTGGTGACAAGGAAATTTTCGAGATTTTTTTGGTGTCATGAAGGAAGGAAGAACGCCAACATAGAATATCAACACCTACTGATGGGTGTTTGGGCTCTACCGGGTCAAGCTAATGAAGTTAAACAAGGCCTACCTGGGAGGCAACCCAGTTGATTAATTTGTTTCCTTTGCATGTTCAAATTCTGTTCTAGTTGCATTCAGGGTTTAATGGTTGCATAAGTGATTGGGAATTGCATGAAACTTGAAATTTGAAAGTTGAAATTGAGGGTTACAGGGTCAAAGGTGTTTGAAGCAAAGCAAAAAGGGGGAAGAAACCAAATTGCCTACCATTGGGCGGTGGCAACGCTGAGGGGTCAAAGTGTTTTTAAAGTTGGTATTTGTTTTCTTGGCCCATTGCATGAATTTTATACCCCTTATGGCTCGCCCAAATGTTTACTTTAAGACCTCCAACATCTCTTTCACTTTCAAACACTCTTTCAAAGTTTTCCCATCACTTCTCCTATCATCCTCTCTCTTGAAAACCCAATTTTTATTAATTTTTCCATCCAAGTTTGGGGTTTTGTGAGAGCACAATTATTTGGGGTTGATTCCTCCACATTCATTGGAAGAAGTTTAGTTTTTTACTAACGCTTAATGAGATTTCTTGTGGTTTTTTGAATTGTACTTGATGTAGGGATGACCTCCTCATCAGGAAAAAGGATCAAGACTGTGGGGAACAAGAGGAAGGAATCAGAGTTGGAGCAGCTGAAGCTTCATATATGGAGGAAGATGTTGAGGATGATGATTTTGAAAAAGGAGACGAGATACCATTTACTGATGAATGTTATCTACACTGGAACAGGATTTTCTATCTTTTGTTTTTATATTTATTTGTTTCTGTTTAGTAGTGTAGGATTGATGAACTTGGTTGGACACTTTATCTGATGCAGTGGTTTGATATTGATATTTTTGCATGATGGGTATTGCTTGATGATGCTTTGATATTGATGATGTTGAGAATGTGCACAATATGCTGATATATAGGTGGTGGTTCACAAACTGCGTGAACAAATGCATTGTGATTTTATGATTGTGATTATGAGGCTAAGCAGGGTATTTGATTGAATCATTGGAATAAGCTTATGTGAGGTTTTTGGGCTCTAGAGTTCTTATTGATATATTTGCTATCTACTGGAAGCATGAATGATTTTTCCTGAATTTCTGTGATTGATTGAATTGCATGTATGTGTCATATGATCAAGGCTGTTTTTGACAAGCCCTTTTCTAGCCAAAAGTTTCATCCCATATGAAAAACATCTCATGTTCTACCCTTTTTGAACCCAAGCCTGAAACAGGATAAAAACCCTTGCTTTGAAAGTCTTTGCCTTGAGTTAGGTTGAGAAATATTTTGTGGTATTGTTAAAGGTTAAAGTTTGGGGTTGTTGGGAGAATTGAAAAAGAAAAGAAAGTTGGGAAAGTTGGGAAGAAAATGCATGAGAAAAAAATGAAAAAGATAGAAAAAGCAAAGCATGAAAAGAAAAGCTCAATGTGAAGAAAAGGGAAAGTTGGGAATGAGTGAGATTGGTAAAAAGAGAGTTTGTACTTGAACTATGAATGTATAGATAACTCTCTTAACTCAAGGGTTTTGTGATCTAGAAAAACCAATTTTCCTTGTTAGCCCAACCACATTATAAGCCTCGAAAAGTCCTTGTGATGACATGTGTATGTGATGATGTTTGATTGTGGCAAATGAAAGGCAACTTTGTTCTATGTGACATGTAGATAGTAGAGGGAAGGAGTGGCCTATATACACCTTTGAGTGAAACACTTTTGAGTGCTTGAGTATCTGGTGAGGAATGATTCCATGACTTCATGATTATATCTATGCTTAGCTAATTGATCATACATAAGAATAACATTTGTTGGAAGATTATGAATTATGTGAACACCACGATGAGTAATTTGAATCAAAGTATGTGCACATCTTGACTAAATTCTATTGACGAGTTGATTTGAGTGATTACTTATCTTGAAAGAAAAAGTTTTGAATGTGATTGAACCATTGTGTTGATTTATGGAAAACTAAATTTCATCTTGTTTGCTTTAGGACAACAAAGTTTCAAGTTTGGGGTTGTGGTAACGGATGAAAAACAGTTATTTTCATACTTAATTTTGATATCAAAACACACCCTTTGTGGCTTAGAATGAGCTTAGAATCAAGTAAAGCACTTAAGTTGTGTCACATGAGAGTCAAAAGCTGTTTTTAGAGATACTATGCTTGTTTTGCATTGTTTTGCAGGGTTTTAATGAGAATTGAATATGGAAGTGAAGTAGGAAGGTCATAGACTCAAGAAAGAAGAAGAAAAAGGAAGAAAGAAGAGTCTATGGACCGCTCAGCGTCAAATTCCAACGCTAAGCGTCTTATTCGAGGGAGAGCCACTGTCTGGCGCTTAGGTGGTGACGTTGAGCGTCCAGGCCGACTAGATGCAAACCGCTCAGCGGTGAGATGGACTGCTGAGCGGTGGCGCGACTTGAAGGCAAACTGCTGAGCGGTCAACTTAGGTGCCTGTGTGGTTGTCTGTTTTTATATTGCGGATTCTGAAATCTTTCTGTTATCTTTTTGGTCTATAAATAAACCCAGTGCGAATCAAAACTCATTCTTTTAGTAGAGAGAAATGTCCAGAGCTGTTCCACACACCTTGAAGGAGGTTCCTTGGATTCTTAGGGTCCAATCTACCAAATTTAGGGTTATTTATTCCATTCTTTCATTACTTTTCATCTAGATTCACCATGATTATGGTGAACTAAACCCTAGGTTATTGGGGGAACAATGTAATCTTTTGAAACTCTCTTATATTGAAATTCTTATCTTCTTTATATGCTTGCATATGCTTATCTTTATCAATTGTTGGGTTCCTTACCTTTGCTTAATGCTTTTATCGTTTAACCCATTCGGTAAATGTTGTTTGTCTTTATTGATAGGGGACGTACAGTAATGTCATGAACTGGGGGGAATTCCTTGATTATGCTAATACCGCCTAGGGATAGGGGTAGGATGATCAATTGTATTTTGCTTCTGTTTATCATGCATTATTAATTACTAGGGGAGGCTAGGGATAGCAAGCTGGTAATTAGTAATAGGCTATTTTCACCAAGGGATTGGGTTAAGGGTATACCAAGAAAGTTTGCATGACAATATGATAAAGAAGCGAATTAGATAAGTAAAGTAGATATAAGAGGGTGGATAAGATGAAATTGTAAACCCCAACAACTCCATTCATTCATAGTTTCTTTTAGCCAATTGATTCACTGCATTTTGCATGTTTACTTTTGTCTTGCATATAAAAAATAAAATTAATTCCTTCTCAAGTCTTAACCGATTGGTTTATACGAAAGTTAAGGCCTAAGAGTCCTTTGGGAGAACGATATTGGGTTTACCAATTATATTACTTGATACGATCTGGTACACTTGCCAGGGGTTTAACAATGATGCTCCAAGAAGATAGACTTGAAGAAGATGTTATAACTTGTCTCTAAAAGCACTTTGTAGAATATAAATGTATTAGGAATGTCTGTAATATGTAAACCTCGTATTTTTGGTTGAGTTACGTATTTAATCGATTATGAGGAGCTAAAATCGATTATCCTGAGCCTTTCTGAAATACCATGTTGCTCTGAAATAATCGATTATTACTCCAAATAATCGATTATCACTGGTCCTAATTAGAACTGCGCAAGTTCCTGGAATAATCGATTATCGCTTAGAACAATCGATTATCACTCTTTTGAAAACACTTTAACGGACTTGAATAATCGATTATAACTTACAATAATAAATTATCACTAGTAGTTGTAACATGACTTTTCATTTTCGGACCAATTGCTTATATGTAGGTGCTCTTAGAACTTCAAAAAGAACTTTGAGCTTTTTAAGAATACAGTTTGTTTGAGGAAGTTTTGAAAAAGCTAGTTCAAATGCTTTGCCTAGTCTCGTGAATAGGAGAAGCTCGCATTTCGTGTGTCTATAGTCGGAGCGGTTCTCTTCGAGTTGGCAAGGTGGTCATCTTCCAGTTCGTCTGTCGAAGGAAGATTTTAATCTGCACTGTTTCGGTTCGTTGGTCGAAGGAAGCACTGTTCCGGTTCGTTCGTGGAAGGAAGGTTTTATCATTCTAGTTATTTACTTTATTGTAAATCTGTAAAACTGATTTACAGTGAAACTGTTAATCACTTTTTATAGTGATTAACAACTGGACGTAGATTCTTTGAATCGAACCAGTATAAAAATCCAGTGTGTCAATTTTCTAATCCCTTCACTCTTTACTGCTTTTATTCACATCAACTGTTCGATAAATTTTCTCTAAGAAAATTAATTTTTAAAACAGACCATTTTAGTTTAACTTGTGACCGAACACGCTTTCCGCTTATTATTTTTATTCTGCTGCGCGACTCTATAACAATACTGATTGTATCTGATACCCACAATTGGTATCATAGCTTACTTTGATATTCTTTCAAATTTTTCGAAAATGGCCGGTCATCAAAATCTTGTATATGCCGAGGGTGCTTCTATTAACAGACCACCACTTTTTACTGTTGATAATTATGCGTTCTGGAAAGTCAGAATGGAAATTTTTATGGGGTTTGTTGACAAAGGCATCTGGGAAGCAGTGAAAACTGGTCCTTATGTTCCTAAAAGTACAGTTGATGGTGTAGAGGTAGAAAAACAATATTTTAACTAGACTGCTGAAGAAAATAGACGAGCTCAGTTTGATATTAAAGCTTGTAATATTAATTCATCTGTTGTTGTACTTGATGAATTTTATAGAATTTCAGTGTGTAAGACAACACAGGAAATGTGGGAAGTCATCAGAGTCACACATGAAGGTACAAAGGACGTGAAACGTGCAAGGAAGAACACACTCATCCAGGAGTATGAGATGTTCAGAATGCAACCTGGAGAAACTATTTCCGATGTCCAGAAGCGTTTCACTCATATAGTGAACCACTTGACAGGTTTTGGTAAAACTTTTGATAATAATGAGTTAAATGTGAAAATTTTGAAATCATTGGACAGGTCTTGGCAACCAAAGGTGACTGCCATCTCAGAGTCACAAAATCTCACTCAAATGTCAATGCCTATTCTCTTTGAAAAGCTCTGTGAGCACGAGCTTTAGTTTAGGAGATTAAATGCTGAAGAGGATCAAGGCAAAAGAAAGACACTTGCCTTCAAGTCCGAAATCTCTAAAGGGAAGAGTTCTAAAAGAATAGAAGATGATGATTCCGATGATGATGAGGAGAACATGAGCCTCATGATAAAGAAATTTGCAAAATTCATGAGAGCAAAAGGTAAGGATAAATACCGTGGAGAAAGGAAAGATAATCAAGGTTCTCCATCAAGTGTGAAATGCTATGGATGTGGAGAAAGAGGACATGTGAAGACTAAATGTCCTAAGAACAAGAAAAGTGAAGAAAAGAAGGAAAGAAAGTTTCCAAAGAAGAAGAAAACATACATAGCTTGGGAAGACAATGCGTCTAGCTCTACAAGCTCAAGTGTTTCAGATGGACAAGCTAATATGTGTTTAATGGCTGACTCAGAAGATGCTGGTAGTCAAGTAAGTGATTCTAGCTATGAATCTAGTGAGTTAGATTTACAAAAAGCCTTCTTTGAATTGATGAATGAATCTGAAAAACTTGATGTTGCACATAAAAAGCTTAAAAAGGAGCATAATGAATTGAAATTGAAATATGAAAAGTTGCTTGATGAAGAAACAAATTTAGCAATTTTGAAACAAAATTGTCTGAATCAAATGCAATTGTTGAACCTGTTGAATGTTTATCTTGTAAGAGTCATATGTTTGACATTAACATTCTTGAAAACTTACTTGCAAAGGTAACTAAGCCTAAATCACATGCTAGAGTGAATTTTGGTAGAAGCAATGTTAGGCGCACAAACATGCATTAAAACAAAAAGTCTAAAACTAGGAGAACTCGTGGAGTTTGCATTGAAAAAGGGACTTTTGTTAAAAATAAAGTAAATGATGTTTGTTGTTTTTACTGCATGAAGCATGGTCATACAACTAACAAATGCAACATTAAACATTTAGGTGTTCCGAATGGTAAATATGCATGGGTTAAAGTTGTGAAGTGATATATGTTTGCATTGAACTAACCCCAAGGACCCATAATGAGATTAGGGACCTAAATTCTTGCTAATTTGTTTTGTAGGAACCTACTAAGTCAAAGAAGTCATTGTGGTATCTTGACAGTGGTTGTTCAAGACACATGACCGGTGACAAAAAGAGGTTCATCTCCTTTGAAAAGAAAAAGCAAGGATTTGTAACATACAGGGATAATAACAAAGGTAGAATCATAGGAACCAGAGACATTGGAGGGGGAAACACATTGACCATAAAGGATGTCTTATATGTTGAAGGTCTCAAACACAACCTCCTAAGCATAAGTCAATTATGCGACAAAGGTCTCAAGGTAACTTTTGAAAGTGATAAATGCACTATATATTTTAAAGATTCTGCTGATATTGCTTTGGAAGGTATTATGCATAATAATATTTATTTGATTGATATTGAAAGTGCATCTAGTCACAGTATAACATGTTTAGTTGCTAAAGAGGAAAATCCTTGGTTGTGGCATAAAAGAGCTGCACATATTCATATGCAACATTTAAATAAATTGATTTCAAAAGATCTTATGATTGGTTTGAAAAATTGAAATTTGTGAAAGAAAAATTATATTCTGCATGTCAAAAGGGAAAACAAACCAAGTCTTCATTCTCATCCAAAATCATGATTTCAAATCAAAACCTTTAGAACTTTTGCATATGGACTTGTTTGGTCCATCTAGAATTAAAAGTTTTGGTGGAAACTACTATGCTCTTGGAGTTGTTGATGACTATACTAGATTTACTTGAACCTTCTTTTTAACTTTGTAAAGTGAAGCTTTTAAAGCATTTAAGTCATTTTCTAAACGTATTCAAAATGAAAAGGATTTGAAAATCAAAACCTTGAGAAGTGATCACGGTGGTAAATTTGAAAACAAGTCTTTTGAAAAATTTTGTGAAGAATATGGCATTGCAAATAATTTTTCTCACCTAGAACTCCCCAATAAAATGGTGTTGTTGAAAGGAAGAATAGATCAATAAAAGAATTAGCTAGGACTCTTATGAATGAATCAAATGTGCCAAAATATTTTTGGGCTGATGCAGTTAGTACTGCTTGTTATGTGTTGAACAGGATGCTTATTGGGCCTATTTTGAAATTAACTTCTTATGAATGGTTAAATGGTAGAAAACCAAATGTGTCTCATTTGAAAATTTTTGGATGCAAATGCTTTGTCTTGAATAATGGTAAAGATATAGAGTGTTTAATAGAAGAACTTTGATAATTGAAGAATCAATGCATGTTGTCTTTGATGAAATTGTGGACCTTGAGGTAAACCTCTTGAGTCAAATAAACCTATTGCAGGTGATGAGGATTATTTGAGGGAAGCTCTTGAAGAGATGTACTTGAATGAAAACTATCCCCCGGAACTTCAAGATGAACCATAAGCTGTTGATCCTAAATGCTATCAACAACCAAGAGGACTCTCTCTGGACAATATCATTGGAGATATATCAAAAGGGGTAACCACTAGACATAATCTAAATAGTTTCTGCTTAACTATAGCTTTTGTGTCTGAGATAGAACCCAAGAACATAAAGGAAATTCTTCAAGATGAAAAATGGTGCGTTGTTATGCAAGAAGAGCTAAATTAATTTGAAAGGAATGATGTTTGGGAACTCATTCCTAAGCAAGATAATTATCAAGTCATAGGAACAAAATGGGTATTTAGGAACAAGCTAGATGAAGATGGAAACATCACGAAGAACAAGGCTTGGCTAGTTGCAAAGGGCTACTGTCAAGTAGAAGGTATACACAATGATGAAACTTAGCCCCAATAGCCAGGTTAGAAGCTATTAGATTGTTACTAGCTTATGCATCTTTGATGAAATTTAAATTGTATCAAATGGATGTGAAAAGTGCATTTTTGAATGGTTTTATAAAAGAAGAGGTGTATGTTAGTCAACCTCCTGGTTTTGAGGATTTTAGATATCCTGATCATGTTTATAAATTGAAAAAGGCCTTATATGGTCTTAAACAGGCACCTAGGTCTCGGTATGAAAGACTTAGTACCTTCTTGATTGATAATGATTTTTCTAGAGGTAAGGTTGATTCAACCTTGTTTATTAAGAAAGTAGGTAGACACATCTTGATTGTTCAAGTGTACGTAGATGATATTACTTTTGGGTCTACTGATGATTCTTTGTGTAAGGGATTTGCACATATAATGCAAGCTGAGTTTGAGATATCTATGATGGGTGAGCTGAATTTCTTTTTAGGATTGCAAATAAAACAAATGGATGGGGGAAATTTTATCTCCTAAACAAAATATTGTAGTGAAGTGCTTAAGAAATTTGGTATGGATACTTGTAAAGAGGCAAACACACCTATGACAACTTCATGCTATTTAGATAAGGATGAATCTAGTGAAGGTGTAAATGAAACTATGTTTAAAGGTATGATAGGATCTTTGTTGTACCTAACTGCTAGTAGACTAGATATTATGCAGAGTGTATGTGTGTGTGTTAGATATCAAGAAAATCCTAAGGAATCTCACTTAACTACTGTCAAGAGAATTCTGAAATACCTTAAAGGAACCACCTCTTTTGTACTTTGGTATCCTTCTGATGCTTCACCTAGTTTAATAGGATACTCTGATGCAGATTATGGTGACTGTAAAATTGATAGGAAAAGTACTAGTGGAACTTGGCAATTTCTAGGTTGTTCTTTAGTGTCATGGCACTCAAAGAAATAAGCGTGTGTAGCTTTATCTACCACTGAAGCTTTGTCTACCACTGGAAAATTATGAACAGATAATCGATTATCTTCCACAGTAATCAATTATTCAGCAATTTCTAGAAATTGACCTATGAACTGATAATCGATTATCACTAACTATAATCGATTATCACGCGTAAAGTTTCAAAAATAGAGCCGTTGGAGCACTCTATGACGACTATAAACAGCCATAAACGACTAGTTTCTCAATTTTTCTAATAAATAGCCCCCTATAATCGATTAATGGTCACTCTTTTGCACCTAGAATACTGCAGCACTCAAATTTGACGCAAGAATCTATTCATCTCTTTTCACTTTATAAAAGTTTCACTTCTTCAAATTCTCTAATGGCTGAACCCAGAAGAAATCGTAGACGTACTGTTGGTGCTTCCTCTTCTTCCAGACCTCGTCCTACCACCATTGATGGGTAGATTTCCGATCAAGAGAAGCATTCAGATTATGTCAACTTTTGGCATGAATGATGCAACATGGCGGTCAAGTTCATTGGCCTAGACTTTTATCGCTTCTATGGTTTTTAATTTTTGGATCTATTTGGTACTCAAGGCCTTACTCACCGTGTGGAGCAAAAAGGATGCATCTCTCCCGATCTCATCAGAGTCTTCTACTTGAATTTGCGCTATCGAGACGGGATCATAACAACCAAAGTGAAAGGCATTCCAATAATTTTGGATGACAAAGTATGGACAAATGTTGCTCAACGCACCATATGGGATGATGCAGTCAAAGTTCATCTTGGTGTTCCAGATTTCAATCGTCTGATGGCATTTCAAGCATTTTTGCGCCATCCTGAGCAATAGGCAAACCGTCGACAACTACTTGTTGGTGGATTTAAAGTTGAAGAAAGGATGATCCACTATCTGATTGTGTGGATTCTATGTCCTCGGGCTACCAACCATGCTCAATGTTCTGAGCAAGATCTTCTGCTTCTGTATGGGATTCTAAATCACATACATATTGATTGGCCTGAACTTATTGTGGACACCATACTGAAGGCCAAGAAATATCACTCATACAACTTTCCATATGCCCTTCTAATTTCTATAATTTTGGAGTACAAAGGTGTAAGTGTGGAAGGTGAAGATATCCAAGCCATTCAAGCCATTGGGACAAAAATTGGTGAAACGATCTTTCGCCAAATGGGATTTTTTGCTAGAGGTAGAGTAATTATTCATAAAGATGATGATCATCCAAATACTGATGAAGATGACGATATGGATGCTCACATGCCTGAACTAGTACGAGTTGTTGCTGTTAGGAAACAGGTTGGCTTCGTTTTACACCAAGAGGGGGGGTGAATTGGTGTTAGTTCAAAAACAAAATCTTTTCACAATCTTGGTATGGAAAATTCAAAGCTTTTGATCTTTCCTTGAAATGCAAGTAATGAAAATTCAATGCAGCGGAAAAACGTAATTGATTGCTAAACAATTAAAGTCGACTGAACATAAAGAGTGCAGGGATAGAGAAAATCAAACACTGGTTTTTATACTGGTTCGGCCAACAATGCCTACATCTAGTGTCCTTCCAATCTTGGAAACAAATGCACTATAATGGTTGCGGTTTTTACAACAAGGAATTTATAGAAGCACCACGCAAAAATATAAATCTCCTCTCTAACCCAAAACCAAATATAGCTGCACACACAAAACCAGACTTGCAGCAAGAATCTCCTCTTCTGCAATCTGCACCCACGTTGCACAATCCTCAACGTGTAACCAGCACTCTTCACAGGATGCCAAGCTTATCATAGCACGCTTCACAGGTTGCCAAGCCCATCACAACAGACTTCATAGGTTGCCAAGCCTAACACTGCACGCTTCATAGGTTGCCAAGCCTAACACTGCACGCTTCACAGGTTGCCAAGCCTATCACAACAGACTTCACAGGTTGCCAAGCCTTCAGTCAAATACAACAGTCTTCACAGGATGCCAAGCCTATCAAGATCAAACCAGAAGCACCTTCTCTATGCAGATATTGATCAACCAGTAGGCGCGAAAGACTCCTCTCTTTGAATCTCTCTCAAGAAAGATCACCACCGTCTTCTTGGAGAATTCCTTGAGCTTCTAAGACAAAGAATTCAATCTAAAATAGGACAATGAAAATGTTAGATCACAAAAGTCTCAAAACAATTCGTGCTCTTACTATTTATAGTTTTCTGTTATTTCAGATTGCATCTCAGTCGAATAGCCTACTAATACAGTCGATTGTATCAAGACAATTGTAAGAGACAGTCATCATAAGGCTCCTCAGTCAACCAAATCAATACCCATTTAAGACAGTTGTCCAAGTCAGTCAATCTTAACTAACTTTTGAAAAATATAGCCGTTGGAGCGTGTAGGCTTAATAGAATTCCAAATACAACAGTAATACAGTTGAATGAGTGATGCACCCTGTCGACTGACACATGAAAAAACACATTGAAATTATTTTTAACTCAAAATCTCACACAACACAGTTTCACAAACTCTATGCAAAGGTTTTAGCATAGTCGAATCCATTATGAGTGTATTTGACTGAACTAGAACTTTGTCACAACAAATATGTGTTCATAAAGGTGCTTGTGACCATTTTCTTTTATGAAATGTGCAATAATAAAAAACATTTTATTTCACATTTCACAACAAGCATGTTCCACAATAATATCACATAATCAAGCATAGGAACATACATTGCAATTCATCAAAACATGTTCAGCAAATAAGTCAAACAATAAAGCACACGAACATGTAATACTTGGAACATAGGTACTGTTATTAAGCAATGTGTTGTCATCATCAAAAACAAGTTTGATATAGAGTTTTGTGTTGTCAAAAATCTCAACAATCTCCCCCTTTTTTGATGATGCACAACCATGATTAATAACTCAACCATGTTTGTACAGTTCCACAATTGACAGAGTAAAACAAATATCATAAACAATCACAACAGATCAGTTACTCTGTAAATATAGCAAAAATATCATCAAACAGATAAAGTATGATGCAACAATTCTCCCCATATAGACTTGCTTTCATACACTCATGAATATCTCTCCCCCTTTGTGCATTAACAAAAAAGGAATGCTTTAGATATTTATGCAGTTTGTAAAACACAATGATGCTCTTACAAATCATAAGTTCATCACTAACATTTTAAACTCCCCCCGAAATATAGGTGTGTGATGAAACATGTGTGTAATGCAGTGATACTCCCCCTTTCATTATGCATGATTTTCAAAAATAGTTTGAGTGCACAATGCAGAATATAACAGATTAAGCAAACAGTTTAAGCACAAATTTGTATCATAGTCAAATTTACAATCCACACGTAGATACAATGATACAAATATCAACAATCTCACAATATTATCTCAATGCAGATATAGAAGCATGTAAAGAGCGGAGATAATATAAAATCAACAATGATTTAAGCAATTAGTAAGGATAGAATTAAATTCCAAAATTGGAATTGTTAACCAGTTTAGACATAGTCGACTACTTTAAATCATCAGTTGAATGCATTGCTTTTCGAAATGTTGAATCCCAATTGTAGATGTCCAAAGCAATGACCTTCCTGCAAAACCTTTCTACAACCTTTTCTAGATCAAGCAAAGTTGTTAAGAAAGAATATTATCATATTACAACAGAAGTCAATGTATAAAATGCATGACAGTGTAAGCATAGTTGACTTCAAACAGAGCACAGTCCATTCAATCAAACAGAGTATCAGATTTTATTCAACAGATTCAGCAAATGGATTGATTCAACCAAACTAATTTTATTTCCTTGGGTAAATGATATTACATTGGTAGTGCAGGAACAAGGAAATAAAGACAAAACAAAGAAAACAAACAAAAGATGACTTTATATGCCATCATAAAATGTAGATACAGGAACGGTTGACACTATGATAGAATGAAGCTATAGGGAACACAGTCATGACATAGGAGTGATGATAAAGACACAAGAGGATTGAAAAATCAGAAAGTTTCAAAAGAGTCTTCATCATTTGATTCTTCAGTCAGCAGTTGCAGACTTGCACTGTGCATGCTTTCTAATTTGTCACATTTGTCATGAAGAATCCTAATTTGATTGACAACATATTTGTCAAAGTTTGTTTCTGGGAAGAATTGTGTTCCACCAGCAGTCACCATCTCTTTCTTCTCTTCAAGGTCTTTCATCAGATGTTCACCCATAAATTTCAAACCTTTTATTGTCTTTACTTGTCCAAGAGACATGAGTGAGTCTTTGTCAAACAAATTTGAAGACCCCCATATGCATTTGCGTTCAGTGCAAACATCAACCCCGAGAAGTAAAAGTATTTTGCTTATTAGGCATGCATAAGGCAGATATAAAGATCTTTTCAGTGCACAATACTCCATGTGATCTTTAATCACCTGTAGCCAATTTGTGGAGATGTTGTTCTTGATAGCATGAAGTAGGAAGATGTCCTCTGTGGTCATTATGTCCTTTTTGATTCTTCCGGGTAAAATGATTTTTGCTAGAATGTGAGCAAGAATCTTCTCCTCTTTTTGTAACCCTTCATGTGCAAAAACTTTCTCAATGGTGTATACGCCTGGAAAACGTAGCCATTCTTGATATGTTTGTTTCTTGTTCAGCAAGGCATTTACTTCTGAAATGGGTAAATGTGAGAATACGCCCTCAGATGGTAAGTTTGTAACAATGCTCCATAGGGTATTATCAATGTGAATGTCCACACCCTTTACCCTAGAAAAGATGTCTCCATTTTGTACCCATAAGTTGTGGTAGAACACCTTAACCAGGTCGGGATACCACGTTCCTCTCATCTGAAGGAAATCAGATAACCCTTGTGCTTTAAGCCAGAAAGGAAAAGTGAACCCTTCATCTTTGAACATTTCCAGGTTGATGTTCATAGGAGAGACTACCGCTTTTACAGACCCATTTGTGAACCTCAATCTTTCTTCTTCATCTTTGAACCAGTTTAATATACTGGATTCACCCGTGTTGATTGTTGACCTGCAGTCCTCATTCACTGACTTTCTTGAAAAACTCACGATCAGACGATTCTTTGAAACTTTCTTGAAGAATTTTTAGTGAAGTTAGAAGATGACAAGACAGAATGGTTCAGAATAAAGTTGAGACTTTTATAAGGAGGGAAACATCCGCGCGTAATCGTATGTGTGAATGGAATATTCAAAAATTTCGATTCCAAAAAAAATAGTCGAATGTATTAATATTGGGAGTTGACTGTGACTCATAAAAATCATTTCAGCCAAATTCAGTCAATCAGGCAATTCAAACACGACACAAACAATCATACAACAACAAACAATCAGTATATGCATGATGCAACAGATAGATACAGGTTTACCAGTTGTAGAAATTCAAGGTGTATGATATGATCCATTGTTATTTCATCCTTGAGAAAAGTTTTGTATTAGCTGCACAACCTGCAAAACAATTAAGTTTTGGTTGCTGGTACCCATTTGACTTTGGGTCCTTGATTGTTAGTTCTTGTTACATGTTCCTTTGGTATCCATACACATAATCCTTGAGGAACAACATGTCTATAATAACAATTTCTAACAGTATGACCAACACATCTGCAGTAAAAACATGCATTTCTAGTAGGTTTTCTTAATTCAATAAGATTTCTGGTATTGGATCTGTTAGAGTAAGCTTTGTATCCAATTCCCTGTCTATTATTAATTCTGCTAGATGAATTCAATACAACATCTAAACTGTCACTAGCTTGAGCAAACTTAGCAAGCTTGTCAGTCAAGTAATCTATCTTTGCATTGTGTGTAGGACAATTTTAACAAACCTTTTCAACAGTAACAGTTTTAACTTCGATATTTCTAGCAAATGATAAAGCTTCATTCAACTCTTTTTCTAATCTTTCATTTTTTGCAACAAGTTTGTTAATTCTATATTCATAGTCTCTTTTATCAGAGTTTAGTCGATTAACCTTATATTCCAGTCGCATTGCTTCAGCATGTAACTCTCTGTATGTCTCAATCAGCTGCTGATATTTTTCTTCTATAGGCAGCTTCTCAAATTCTTCATCAGTATCACTGTCACTCTTTGTAGTTCCAGCCATGTGACATATATTGGATTTCTCCTCTTGGTCAGCATCATCATCACTTGAATTTTCAGAATTAGAGTTCTCCCAAGCAATGTAGGCTCATTTTCTTCTCATATTTCTGCCTTGAGGGAATCTTTTCCATCCTTTTTGCTTTGGCTGCAATTCAGGATAGTCAGGCTTGATGTGACCTTCTTTTCCACATTCATAGCACTGGACAACATTCTTGCTGAAGCTTTTCTTTTTGCTTTGACCTGCATGGTTAGACAATTGACTATCATTTTCCATAAGTTGACTAAACTTTCTTACCATCAGAGTCATAAGCTCTTTTTCATCCATCTCTGTCTCTGTGATGTTCTTGTTTGTAGCCTAAAGAGCAATGGACTTCTTTTCTTCAATCTCCTCTTCATCCTTCAGTCTACCAAGTTCTAATTCATGTTCCCGTAGCTTGCCAAACAAGGTAGCCATATTTATAGTTGTAAGATCTTTGGATTCAGAGATTGCAGTGACTTTTAGTTGCCAATTCCTGTTCAGGCTTTTCAGAATCTTGATATTGATCTCTTCTTTGTCAAAGATTTTACCAAGAGCCATCAGGTGATTTACAATATGAGTGAATCATTTCTGGACATCATAGTTGCTTTCACCAGCTTTCATTCTGAATAATTCATACTCTTGTATCAAAGAATTATTCCTGGCTCTCTTGACTTCATCCGTGCCTTCATGTGTTACCTCTAGAACATCCCACATTTGCTTTGTAGACTTGTAATATCCAGTAAAATTCATCAATTGTTAGTGCAGAGGCAATAATATTTCTAGCTTTAACATCATACTGAGCTTTTCTATTTTCATCAGCAGTCCACTCAGTAAAAGGTTTCAAAACAGTTTTACTATCAACAATGTTTGTAGGCACAAATGGACCATTTAAAGTGGCATCCAAAATTCCTTTATCTTGTCATTCAAGAAAGATCTGAATGCGAATTTTCCAAAAGGGATAATTTTCACCAGCAAACATAGGTGGTCTATTTGTTGAAGCACCTTCACCAAAAGTTTGAAAATTTGAAGCCATCCCCAAGTTTTACAGTCGAATAGAATAAAAACATAGTGGACTGAATTTTCAAGTATCTTATGAAAACCAGCTCCGGTGCCAATTGTTAGGAAACATGTTGACTTCGTTTTACACCAAGAGGGAGGGGGGGGGGTTGAATTGGTGTTAGTTCAAAAACAAAATCTTTTCGCAATCTTGGTATGAAAAATTCAAATCTTTTGATCTTTCCCTGAAATGCAAGTAATGAAAATTCAATGCAGCGGAAAAACGTAGTTGACTACTAAACAATTAAAGTTGACTAAACAACTATTTATTTACTTTATTGTAAATCTGTAAAACAAATTTTTATTGAAACTGTTAATCAGTTTTTGTAGTTATTAACAACTGGACATAGATTCTTTTGAATCGAACCAGTATAAAAATTGATAACGGTTGAAAAACCATTATTTTCATATGCTATTTTGGACTAAATTATGCCCTTTACTACTTAGAATGAGCTTAGAATCATGTAAAACTCAATAAATGAGTCAGTAGAGAGTTAAAAGCTGTTTTTAGCGATATTATGCTTGTTTTGCATTGTTTTCCAGTAAATCTGAGGAAAGTGAAGATTGGGGATGAAAATGAAGGTCTTAGACTCAAGGAAAATGAAGAAAATTTAAGAAAAGAAGAGAAGACAGCAGCAGAGGATGCCGAGCGACAGATCCCTATCGCCGGGTGGTTTTGCGGCACAAGGGAAACCGCTGGGCAGTAGACCCCTACCGCCGGGCGGTGGCGCGATTTAGGGTGAACCGCCGGGCGGCAAAGTGTGACGCCGGGCGGTAGCCTGTTGGGCTCGGACCTGTTTTCTATTGCGCTCTTCAGCTATAAATAGCCCTAGTGCGATTCCATTCTCATTCTTTTGATAGAGAAGGGCGGCCAAACCTACTTTTCACTCTCTGGAGAGGATCTCTTGGATGCTTAGGCTCCTTTTCATCTTATCTAGAGTTTGTTTTCCATATTTTCCATTATTTTCATCTTGGTTCACTATGACAATGGTGAACTAAACCCTTTTGTTGTTGGGGGAACAATGTAATCTTTTGATACTCTATTTTATTGAAACTCTTGTTTAATTATATGATATTTTGATATGCGTTTATTATCAATTGTTGGGTTCTCATCTATGCTTAAAGCTTTTATCGTTTAACTCATTCGGTAACTGTTATTTGCCTTTATTGATACGGGGACGTACAGTAATGTCATGAAATGGTGAGTAATTCCTTGGTTAAGCAATACCACCTAGGGAGGGGGGTAGGACGACCAATTGTTTCTACTTCTGTTTGTAATGTGTTGCTAGTTACTAGGGGAGGCTAGGGATAACAAGCCGGTAATTAGTAATAGGCCCTTTTCGCCGAGGGATCGGGTTAAGGGGAGGCCAAGAAAGTTTGGATAACAATTAGATAATAAAGCAATTTAAACAAGAGGAGTAAATAAGAGAGAGCAGATTAGATGAATTTGTAAACCCCCAACAACTCCATTTATTCATACTCTTTTCTCGTCAACTGAATCACACATTGCATGTTTATTTTCTGTCTTTGCATTCACCACAACTATTAATTTTTCTTTCACAAGTCTTACGATTTTGATTCACACGAACGATAAGGCCTTTCGAGTCTCATGGGAAGAACGATAATGAGTTATACCATTTATATTACTTGAAACAATATGGTACACTTGCCATCCAGTTAATAAAAATCTAGTGTGTCAATTTTCTACTCCCTTCACTTTTATTGCTTTTGTTCACATCAACTGTTCGGTAAATTTTCTCTAAGAAAATTAATTTTTAAAACGGACCGTTTTAGTTTAACTTGTGGCTGAACACGCTTTCCGCTTATTATTTTTATTCTGCTGCGTGACTCTACAACTATACCGATTGTATCTGATACCCACAATTGGTATCGTAGCTTGCTTTGATATTCTTTCAAATTTTTCGAAAATGGTCGGTCATCAAAATCAGGTATATGCCGAGGGTGCTTCTATTAACAGACCACCACTTTTTACTGTTGATAATTATGCGTTCTGGAAAGTCAGAATGGAAATTTTTATGGGGTATGTTGGCAAAGGCATCTGGGAAGCAGTGCAAAATGGTCCTTATGTCCCTAAAAGTACAGTGGATGCTCGTATTATTATTTCATCTATTGTTGTACTTGATGAATTTTATAGAATTTTAGTTTGTAAGACAACACAGGAAATGTGGGAAGTCCTCAGAGTCATACATGAGGGTACAACCTCAATGCCTACATCCAGTCACTCTCTCAATCAACCTTAGATTGAAGAGTAATTCACTATAATGATCAGAGTATTATAGCTAAGGCTTTATAGAGAAACTCTCAAATGTAAATACCTCACAAACTCAAAATCAAATATAGAACAACAAAACCTGCCAACACAGTACTACCCCATCCTTGTCGCAGCAAACCCTTTGAGATATCCCCTCTCAAAGTCAAGAGTACATCACTCTTCTTCCTGACGCCGCATGTATAGGAAAACAACAAATCCAAGATTGCAAGTCTTCTCTCCTGATCAAACAAGATGCACCTTCAGTTGTGCAGAATCGATCAGTTAATGCAGTCCAGTCAAATTACTTCTCAAGAATGCTTCAAGATTTGTCAAACTCTTCTTGTTCTTGATTCTTGGAGCTTTTGATTAATTTGTAAATCCTCTCAGATGAAAATCAATTAGATATGAAAATCAAACAATGCTTCCATATATAGTTTATATCAGTCCGGACGCAAAGCAATCGTTTACTATACTAATGTAATCGGTTACATTAAACAAATGTAAACAAATTAAATCAGTTAAAGCTCATAGTTGAATGTTCAATTAATGTAATCGATTCTCAATAAATGTTTGGTCAAACACATTTAAAATATGACCCTTATAGCCATTATGACAAGCATAAGTCAATTTTCAAATCATAACAAACTTAATTGAATACACAAAGCATGTAATCGATTAAGCTTTAACACTTAGAAGAATTTTGAAAACTTTTCTTTTGAAAAAGTCATCATAGCATATTTCAAAAGGATAGGTGCAAGCACACGAGTTTTAATCGATTTACCAACTAATGTAATCGATTCAAAACTAGTTGTTTTGCCTCAGTTCAAAACTCAACCTGTCTGATGACCTTAATTGATTATCATAACACTGTAATCGAATAACTAATGTAGATATGTTTTTGTGCATGTTGTTTTCATATAATAGAAACATACATTGTACATACATAGATATAATTCACTTCACCAACACAGTAGTATGCATCAACAAATGTGACAAACACAATATGTGCATATTACGTAGTAATCATGTTCACATTCAACCTATAATACAATATAGAAACATTCTGTTGTGACATGACAACATTCATGTGTTTTATTATCAATGTGTTGTCATAATAAACAACTAACATCACAAGGATTGGGTTCAACTATCACAGTGCTCTCCCATCAACAATTTTCCCCTTTTTTGATGATGCACAACCATGATTAATAAAACCATGATGTATAGTACACAATCAAAATTTTTTCACACAGTTTCAACCATATTCATTTATCTCAATCAATGTTCAATCATTTCTCCCCCTTTAGGAATTAGCAAAAAAGGATATGTAACATAATGTAATTGAAACAAAGATATCGAATCTTATAGAGATGCATCAAACAAATTATCATAAGTATAATGATGCTCCCCTTGTCAGCAATATTCACATGATTTTTAAATTTTCTCCCCTTTTTAACATGTGAACCAACATATAACAGAATAGAATATTCCCCTTATCAATATGCATATCACATTTCAGTATCAAAGTTGCATGATAGAGACATGACAAAGTATGTATTATCCCAATATGTTCAAGCAATGTACTAGAAGATATTACATATATGGTATTACAGCAAATTATATAGGGCTTGAAACAACCAACTGAGTTTAATCATTCATTACCTGATACCAAATTCATAGTGGATTATACACAATGAGATTTATGATGAATAAACATACAACAAATCAAAAGTCATGGTTTAAAGTATAAGAATCAGAAGTTTAGAAACTTCAAACTAGTAGACGAATCACAATCGATTATAGCTCTCCCTTAATCGATTTTGTTCTACAGTGCAATGTGAAATTCTCTTTTCTACTAAGCCAATAATCGACATTCCTGCATAACCTTTTTCAGCTCATCTAGATCAAGCATTAATTCTTGTGCAATAATATTGTGCAATAATCATTATCCTAGTTTAAGTATGATTATGTAATGAAATGATGTAAGATTGAAATGTTAAATTTGCATTCATATAAGTGATTTAATCGATTATAAATCAGCTAATCATTGAGACAATCAGTCACAATTCACATTTCACATCGATTGATTAAATCAAAAGAATAATTTCTTTCATATTTCAAAAAGGGTACAATCAACTAAAGCAAAAGATGACTTAAGAAAGCCACTGATTACAAAATTAAAAACACCTAACAGAAATACTAGACACACAATGAAAAACCCTATTCTGATTCAGATTCAACCATGGAATCCTCGTCACTGGACTCATAATCTTCATCCAATTCTTCTGTTGACGAAGAACTTTCCACATAATTCTTAATGATCTCATCCATTTTCTTTTCCATTCGGAGTACAAATTTCTTCAACTTTCCAGCCTTCTCAAAAGTTCTTTTGAATTTGTTAATTACAAATCTTTCGAATTCATACTTGGGAGTAAAGGAAACAGAGTTATTATTAGAGTCAGACATTTTAGTTTCACTTTTACTTTTGAGTCTGAACATCTCTGAATACCCAACTGTTAGCAGTTTTCTTCAAACCAATACATGTGAGTATTGCTTTTCCAATCTCATTGGTTCTGTTGCAGATGACTTTGGTCTCCCCAAGAAGAACAACTTGATTGAGTCCCAAGATTTTGCTGATAAGCACACCATAGGGTAAATTATGCTCATCATTGATTCCTATATCAATCATATTGTTGAGATTGTTTATAGGGGGAGCACTGGTTTAGCCAAACCTTACAATCTCAAAGAGCTTTTGGTTTTTGATGATGACAACACATTATTGATAACACATGTGTTTATATGTATTACATGTTCATAGCTTTCATGTTTATTGATAACACATGTGTTTATATCATGTGGCCTTTTTTACAGGCTTATGTTGAGTCAACGCATGTCTGTGTATTGTTGTGAGAATATATGTCTAATTCTGAAAAATGTCAGACCGTAAAACAATTGTATACTTTGAATCATGCATGTGTTTTAGGATTTATGCTTCTACTTTTCATTTATGTTTATTTGTACGTATAGGTGTTGATCTTTCCTCTAAACTCTCCAGGTAGTTCTGTAAGTAATCTACCCAAAGAATGATTTCTTCTTGGCCAAAAAAAAATGAAGCTTATCGTGTCCTGATGAAGCAAGCAAGTAGTTGTTTTCTATGTCCTGATGTTCGCCCATAGTAAACCACACAACAGGTATTGGGACCTAGGAATCACTTTATAGTTTATATATATTTTTTAACTTATAATTCTTTTACTCTTTTAATTATATTTTTTACTATTATGAAATGAAATAAATAACTTCTATGAAGTCAAAGTAAAATGAAACTATTAAAATTTCTTGACACCTATCTGTTTTCTCTTAGGTTAATAATAAACCTTGGTTTTCCTGATTGAAACAAACATCGTATTTAAGAATTTGAAAGATATGGCATTCCACATTATAAATTACTTATTGTCGATGCACTAGTAAATTTCCAACTCGATCACTCTATAGAAGTATATGAAACATAAAAGAAACATTTATTTGAAATGCAAGAGCTGGATTTAAGGAGTGGTAGAAATCTATTGTAGATCTAATAAATTGCAAATTTCCAATTGTTACCAAACTGCATTTTTCACTTAATTAATCTTCAGAGGACCCAAATTTGCAGCATCAATTTCTTGCAAAGGCTCTACCTTTCTATTTCAAACTTTGAAGAACCACTCCAGAAATTGATATTGATAGGACCTGATGTTTTATGAGAAACAATGGAGTGTAGCTCCTTATAATAGGGAAAACTCACCTGGTAACACTAAAGAAAGAAAATATAGAAGCATATACTGATTTTTTGAGGGTTTGCCTACATCTATAGCTAAACTATTACAAAATTTCTTGCCTAACTGCTTCCTGTGTCTGCTCTCATTTATTTCATCCCTCCAAGCAAAATCCCTCTTCCCTACTCATTTGTCGTTGTCATTGCTAGATACGCATCCTATTATGCTACAAGTGAATATTCAGTACTCTGTCTTCCTTTCTCCATATAAGCTAATTCTCTACTTCCCATCCCTTAGGAACTGTTTCATATATGCCCTAGCATCGAAGGATCCATTAGACATTTTGTGTTATAGATTGTCTTTATCAATGAATCATTGGATTGTATGTTGTCATACTGGCAGAAACCTATGCAGGCTTTAGAATTTGATAGTCAGTTTTCATCATTGGTTCCCATAAGTAGTTTAATGGACCCAGATTAATGTTTTGGTTTTCTTTACTTTTATGATTTGAGATTATGTAAATTTTTCTTATTTAGAAAGGCCTAGATGTACGTCATTGGTAAAGATTATGTGCTACGTGTAATATGTAATTGATCTTTTCCACATTCAACTACAAATTAATTCCTAGGTAACATAATTTTTATTCCCACTATTGACTTTCCTATCAAAACTGAATGTAGGGATGGTTCAAGTTATTGTACATCTCTTAAGGCTGCCCGCGCATTTGATAACAGATTAAAATATCGTTATTTGCTATGTGATTTTGATACTAAAAGCACCCCTTTTATTTAGAAACTTGCTTGAACTCATATGTTTTCAGTTAATTGTGTGAATAAGAGAGTTGATGTTGATTTTAACTGTTTTATAAAAGTTTCCCCTTGTTTTGACAGAGATTGAAGCAATAATGGAAGAAGAAGTGAAAAGCCATGAAGATGGAGCTCAAATGGGGTCAAAAAGTCATCAAGAAGGGAGTAAACCCGAAGCCCAGAAGACAGAAATGCGAAAATAGCAAGCTGAAAATCACCGCTGGTCGCTCGGGCGACAAACCCGACGCCCGGGCGGCAGACGCTCAAAGCTTGGGCATCCAAAACTAGCGCCCAAGCCTTACAGAACCCTCAATTCATGCTTGGCCGAGCTCCCTGCGACGCTTGAGCGTGATTTCACATGGATCGGACCCTGATTCTGCTATGATTTGATTCTATTGGACTGGGCCACACTTTGGGACACTTCTGGCACTATTTAAAGGACCTTGGGGCTCTAGGTTTTGCATCCCTGGAAGAGAAGGGCATAGGAATACATTCTTAGTCAATTCTTAGTCATCTATTCTCTCTTTCCTTCTTCCATTATTCATAGGTTCCCCCATGTCTATAGGGAACTAATTTCTATTCGTTGTTGGGGAATGATGTAACCTTGTAAACTCTCATGTATTTGAATTGATTCTCAATTCTATATGCTTTATTTCATTATTTGTTAGAGTAATTCATCTGCTTTATTTTTGCTTATACAATAGCATTATCTGTGAGTTGCATGAGTGCCGGGAGGTTCCTTATAATTCAGGTCCTTGTTGAATTACTCCTAAGGGTTATATTGCTCAGGGATGAGTGTATGAGTCTTAGTCGTCTTAACCTCTTGATCTTCCCATCTTTTTACTACGATTGCTAGGAATTGCATGAACTGGTAATTAGGGACAAGCTTATTGACTGAGGGATCAGGTTTAAGTGGTTTAGTGAGGGACGTTGGCATTAATGAATAAAGAAGAATTCTTATATACATGAGAGGGAACTTGGTTAAGTCTAATCCCAACAACATACCCATCTCATATAAATCAACCTCCGATCATCTCTATGCTCTTTTGCCATTGATCAATTGCAATTTACTTTCTTTATTATTTTATTTTATTTTATTTTTTCCAATTTTATTTTTTTCAAATCCTTAATTTCCATTTTTGTTTTATTTTATTTTATTTTTGTGCTAACAATATTTTCTAGAGTTTTGTGTTTTGTTTACGTAGGATTGTGCTTAGACCAGGAGCAAAAATTCTGAACCTCTTCTTGAAGTACTTGAGATCAGCAGAAGGCCAAGGACAAGCAAATTATCTGGAGAGGCTTCTCTAGAGATAAACCCAATGGCTTCCCAAACTAGTGAAGGAGAGAGCCAGGCCAGACGCACCTTGGTATACTACACCATAGTTGCTGGTCCACATTACTTTAACAACATTGTGAGGCCAAGGGTCAATGCTGCAAACATTGAGATGAAGTCTGCTCTAATTCAACTTGTAAAGAGCAACCAATTCAATGGACTGTCTCATGAAAGTCCTATGATCACCTGACAACCTTTGATGAGATCTGCAATACTGTGAAGATCAATGGGGTTTCTGATGAGGCTATCAAATTGAGCCTATTCCCCTTTTCTCTTGGAGGTGACGCTAAAGTACGGTTGAAATATTTTCCTGAGAACAACTTCACTCGATGGGATGATGTGGTTGCCCAATTCCTCAATAAATACTTCCCACCAGTAAAGATAAACAAAGGGAAGCAAGAAATCTCTTCTTTTAGACAAGGCATGGAGGAAACCTTGGGACAGGCACGGGAAAGATACAAGAGCCTGCTGAGAAAGACGCCTACCCATGGTTTTGATGAAGGAACGGTGATCCTTTTCTACCTTGGAGGCCTTGGGTCATAAACCAAATTGATGCTAGATGCCTCAACTTGAGGCAGGATCAAATACAAGACCCTAGATGAGGTTTATAAATTGATTGAAGACATGGTTGCCAGTGACAATGAGACACTCAGTGAGAGAGAAAATCCATCTCAAACTAAAGGAGTTTTTCAGTTACAGTCGTATGATGCCTTGCTCGCCCAGAATAAAATCATCACTCAACAGTTGGAGATCCTTACCAAGAAGGTGATGTAGCCACAAAAAGAACAGCAAAATGTGGCACAAATTCAGCAACAGCTTTGCGAATTATGTGGTGGTGACCATTTTAATGGTCAATGTGCTCTGCCCGAGAATCAGAATGAAGAAGTTAATTACATGGGCAATCAGAACCTGTTCCGCTCCAATAACTACAATCAAGGGTGGCGATCTCTCCCAAGTAATGGACAAGGGCAATTTGGACAAACTGGTGGACAATACTATAAGCCACCACAACAGCAGCAACAGTGGCAGCAACAACCCTCTTCCTCAGAAAAATCTGCACAGCTTCAAGAAACTCTCAATCAGTTTATGCAGGCAACCCATTGTAACCAAAAGAACACAGAAGCGGCTATTAGGAACATGGAAACATAGATGGGCCAATTAATCCAAACGGTCAATCAAATGCAAGAAAAGTTGTATAAAAATTTTGGGGCTAATACTGAGGTTAACCCTAAGGAAAAATGCAAGGTTATAGCCAACCTGGAAGATGAGAGAGAAAAAGAGAGGAAGGAAAAAGAAAGTGAAAAAAGAGAAGAGAGAGATAAAAAAATTGAGGAAGAAGAAAAAGAAAGATTGAGTGAGAATGAGAGAAAAGCAGAGAGTGAAAAAAAGGTTTTGAGAGAGATAGAAGAGGTTGAGAAAGAAAAAGAAAAAAAAGAAGAAAAAGAAAAAGTTGAAAAAAATATCAAGCACCCTGAAGAACAAGTTACAAGTGAAATACAAGCAGGGTGCCTTGAAGAGATCTCCAAAGAATTAGGGATAAAAATTCCTGTGACTGAGGCCTTGCAGCAAATCCCTAAATATAAGGAATTTTTGAAAAAGCTCCTTGAAAAGAAAAATTTAAAAGAGGAGACAACTAAAGAACAGGGGGATTGCAGCGTGATCTTATAGAGGACTCTGCCTCCAAAAGAAGAAGACCCAAGAAGTTTCACTATTCCATGCAATATTGGGGAGAACAAAATTAGGAAAGCCCTGATTGATTTGAGGTCCAGCATCAACTTAATGCCCCTGGCTTTTCTCAAAAAGATGGGTGAATTATAAGTAAAGCGAGTAAGGATGTCCCTTGTCATGGCAGATGGATCCCCTAAAAGACCCTATGGGGTGATAAAAAATGTCAAGTTGCAAGTGGAGAATCTGATGTTCCTTGTGGATTTTGTGATACTAGAGATGGAGGAGAATACATAGATCCCTATCATTCTTGGAAGGATGTTCCTAAAGACGACCAAAGTAATCATCAATGTTGATGAAGTAACCATAGCTCTTAAAGACCAAGAAAAGGAGGTGATGCTCAGTGCTTGTAGGACACGGCAGCAGATTCAAGTGAAGAAGACCAATCCCAAAGTTGCATTTAAAGATGCACCCGGGAAGGGTACCAAAGTCGCCAAATCAAAGAGGAAAGGTAAAAAATGTTTTCTGTCACAAGTACCAAAGGAAGAGAAAGACAGCAAAGGAACAAATGTTCACCAAAGTCCTTTAAGGAAGCAGGAAGGACTGAGACCAGGCCTTCCTGTACAATTCAACAAAAAGCTCTGGGTGATAAAGGACTTCACAGTTGATGGTCTGATAGAGATTGAATCTCCTACTTCTAGGAGAACAAAAAGGGTGAACAGGAAAATGATAAAGATCAGGTGGCAGGCTAAAGGAAAGGATGACACAAAAATTAAAGATGCAACTGGTTGATGTGACATGAACCTATTGGGTCAAGCTAGTGACGTTAAAGAAGCGCTTGCTGGGAGGCAACCCAGTGCTCTGAACCTTTACTTTTTAATTTTTAATTTTTATTTTGGGTTTTAATGTGTGTCTTCTTTTATTTTAATTTTTGTGTGCTCTGCTTGAATGAACTGGTCTGCTTTGATTCAACTGTGCTCTGTTTAGTGGGAGAAGTTTGCCTTTTGGAAATTTTTAGTGTTTGATTGAGGTTAAGAGGATGCATGATAAACTTGTGAGACAGGTGCTTGAGATAAAGTTTGATTGAGATACTGACCAACGTGTTTTTCTAAACTTGAGAACTTGTGAGTTTACCTGTGTGAGTTTTGAGTTTCAACGTTGTTCTTACATAATCGTTCTTACTCTGGAATCATGAATGATTTTGCCCAAATTTTCTGTGATTGAACTACTTGCTTGCAGGTTTCACATGATCAAGGCCATCTTTTGTTATCCCTTATTCTTTTGGCCTTCAAAATATTTTTGCCCACTGAAAATAGAACAATTTGCTCTAACCTTTGAACCTTGAGCCTTATGCATGTCTTGAAAAACCTTTTTGAAAAATCTTTACCTTGAGTTAAGTTGAGAACATTTGATTAGGTACTGATAAAGGTTCAAGTTTGGGGTTACCAGGACACAAACCACCTCTCTAGACAGTGAACAATCAAAAGGAAAAGCAAGAAAAAGGCAAATGAAAAAAGTGAGAAAAGAAAAATTCAAAGAAGAAAAAGAAAGAGCTCATTGCAAGGGAAGTTTGGAAAAACGATAAGAGAGTTGTTCTTGAAAGAAGAATTCACAAATGTCTCTCTTAACTCAAGGAACTTTGTTGACCAGAAAAACCAATTTCCTTCTTAGCCCAGCCAAGTTACAAGCCATGAAAAAGCCCTTGTGATGACAACATATTTGTAAGTAGGTTTGATTGTGGTTAAATGAAAGGAAAAATTAATTTGTGTGACATTGTAACAACAGAGAGAAACACCACACCATACACCTGTAAGTGAGTGAGACACTTTTGAATGCTTGAGTGACATATTTTTGAATGCTTGAGTGAAACACTTTCTCCGGTGAGGAATAGTTCTCTGAATTTCTGATTGCATCTCTGCTTGATTGATTGATCACTCTTAATCATAGCATCTATTGAAAATTCATTGACACATCTGCACATGTTGACTAAGATCTTATGCTGAAGTTGATAAAAGTGCTTTCTTGTCTTGAAAAGTTTTTGAAAAAAGGTTGAGTCGTTGCAGTGATTGTTCTGAAAAGCTGAGCTGCAGTTGTTTGCTTGAGGACAAGCAAAGTTCTAAGTTTGAGGTTGTGATAACGGATTAAATATGTGATTATGATACTAAAAGCACCCTTTTTATTTCGAAACTTGCTTGAACTCATATATTTTCAGTTAATTATGTGAATAAGAGAGTTGAGGTTGATTTTAACTGTTTTATAACAATTTCCCCTTGTTTTGACAGAGATTGAAGCAATAATGGAAGAAGAAGTGAAAAGTCATGAAGATGGAGCTCAAAAGAGGTCAAAAAGGCATCAAGAAGGGAGAAAACCCGAAGCCCAGGCAACAGAAACGCGAAAACAGCGAGCTGAAAATCACCGCTAGTCGCCCGGGCGACGGACGCTCGAAGCTTGGGCGTCCAAATCTGGCGCCCAAGCCTTATAGAACCCTCAATTCACGCTTGGGCGAGCTCCCTGCGATGCTTGAGTGTGATTTCACGTAGATCGGGCCCTGATTCTGCTTTGATTTGATTCTTTTGGATCGGGCCGCACTTTGGGACACTTCTGGCACCTTTTAAAGGACCCTGGGGTTCTAGGTTTTGCATCCCTGGGAGATAAGAGCATATCAATACATTCTTAGTCAATTCTTAGTCTTCCATTCTCTCTTTCCTTCTTCCATTATTCATAGGTTCCCCCATGTCTATGGGAAACTAATTTCTATTTGTTGTTGGGGAATGATGTAATCTTGTAGACTCTCATGTATTTGAATTGATTCTTGATTCTATATGCTTTATTTCATTATTTGTTAGAGTAATTCATCTGCTTTATTCTTGCTTATACAATAGCATTATCTGTGAGTTGCATTAGTTCCAGGAGGTTCCTTACAATTCAGGTCCTTGTTGAACTACTTCTAAGGGTTATATTGCTTAGGGATGGGGGTATGAGTCTTAGTCGTCTTAACCTCTTGATCTTCACATCTTTTTACTAGGAATGCTAGGAATTGCATGAACTGGTAATTAGGGACAGACTTATTGACCGAGGGTTCGGGTTTAAGTGTTTTAGCGAGGGATGTTGGCATTAATGAATAAGCAAGAATTCTTATATACATGAGAGGGAACTTGGTGAAGTCTAACCCCAACAACATACCCATCTCATATAAATCAACCTCTGTTCATCTCTGTGCTCTTTTGCCATTGATCAATTGCAATTTATTTTCTTTTTTATGTCTGCACCACAAATCCATGATCTTCGTTATTTTAAGTCTTAATTAATCTTGTTTTCACACAATTGTTCAGCGCCGAGAGTCCTCTAGGTTACGATACTTGGTTTTACCATTTTATATTACTTGTGCGACTCGGTACACTTGCCGATTTGCCACAACAGCGTTTAGTATGCACATAGTTACTGAACTTCTTAATATTTTCTCATTGAAATACTGTTAGGTTGGTCAGATAGTCTTGTTTTTATATTCTAGTTTCTATCCACAAAGATATAGATACCTAGGCTGGGCATGTATAAACTTTCATTGCATCTTATCGTTTATGTGCTCTACATTTATGTTGGATGTTTTGGATGTATATCTAAAAGTAATTAGTCAATCATTATAATGTATGTTTTCTCAGGATTCTGTTATGGAAATGCAACTAATTTGAGCTATTATGTTATTTCTATTTTCTTTAACTTAAAATGTGGACCCAAATAGTTTTTCCTTTCGACTGTTTGATTTCGCTTGTCTTGTATATGAAATCTTTTTAGATAAAATAAAACATGAGAATTTTACATTTTAGTTTATCTATCCTGCAAAATATGTCAAATTGGCTTGCCTTTCTAAAAATGAATTTTGTTGCATTCTTTCTCTTAACTAAGCCATTGTTCCGTATATCCCATCTCAAAGCTATATTATTTTTGGAGGTAATGTTTGTTTAGTACGTCTATTATGTAGCAGGATAAATAGTTTAGGGGGAGAATTAATTGTGATAGGAAAAACTTATAAATAAACTAGTAAATCTACCCAATGGCAATTTTGTCCAAACACGTTTGGACTCTTAATTTTATGATTTGACCAACTTTGGTTTTACCAATTGTGACTTGTGCAAGATGCCAACGGAGGCTAAATACATACAAATCAAAATTTCAGTGGTTGAGTTGCTCTTAACTCCAAAATTTCAGTGGTTGACATACTAATTTGCATATATGTCATTCTAACTTCAAATTAATTTTTCTAACAGCTTCAATACATTAATAAACAGTTATTGCTCATGTAGGTCACAACCATGCAGTAGCATGCATCAAGAAAAAGACATAGAGAGATTAATCAAATGCATCAAGCATGAGCACTCTATATTGCATACCAATATTTGTACTAACTAATAGTCTCAAGGTAGGAAAAGAAATATCTAATCTTATAAATATATCAGACAATGAATCACAAGCTGCTACCCTCACTAGATATGAATCTGCTGGTGATTGTTTCAAACAAATATCAAGAACTTATTTTCATAACTAATCCAACCAACTCAAATCAAATAAGACAAACAAAAAAAAAGTTATTGATGAGCATAATGCTCCTATAAGTCCAATTAAGTTTTATACAAATTCAAGTATAGCTTTGAAGTATACAAATTCAAGTATAGCTTTCAAATACTTGTTCAAGGTATGAAATAGCTTAGAAATAGCAGAAATCAAAATCAGACCTTGCTATGGCCAATTTATGCAGAAAAATACCCCATCAAGTAACCAAAATCAAGTTTGATTGATTCAAAAGCTATAGCAACGTTGAAAATCACTGAAGGAAGTCTTAATACACTAGATCAAGCTGGAAATTATCAGGTACACTAAATTCAATTAAGATTACACATCCATGGATTTTTAAGCACGGTGAGAAGCTTCAAATAAGATCAAAATAGTAGGCACAAGCAATGCACAAACCAACCAACAACTTGTTATTAGAAAACGGTGTAAAACAGGTGGTTTGGAGAGTGAAAACACACAAGGATGTTAAAACCCGAAATTATTTGGCATGAACATGTTTAAATCAATGAAACAAAGTTGTGAGGACCAATAATTGATGTTAAACAGTACTATTTCGTAAAAATTTACTTATTAAACCCTATTTAAGTGCAAATTAAACAACTCCATCAACCAATTTTAGGTACAAACAGTCAAATGAATTTTGGACAATGAAATGTACGCACAAACAGTAAATAAGACTTGACAAAGACACTAGGCTCACACTTAAAAACTAAGGCTAATATGGGTGTTTTCCTTCCTTCTCCATTTATCACTCTCATCCTTTCTTCCAATTTGCATTATCTATTTACTTCTTTTTAATGATCATAAATGGTGCGACCCTTATTGCTGCGATCCTTATTGCTGTTAAGTTTTCCTATTTTCAAATGATTGAAGCCAATGTCTATGACTTGATTAATTTACTACTCGAGGGCCATGTCCTTTTTTATTCCTCAACAACTATATATGATAATTGAAGGCTAATTCTCTTAGTCGAAATTGTTAAAATAGACTTTTTTTTAATAATTAACTGCATAAATTATGTTCAACTTTATTCATTATATGTACCATGGTTAGCACAGAGTAACTAGTCCCTGATTTAACTAACTGGTTGTGGCATTATCATTTTTTCCTGCTAACTTTTGAATTCTCTAGCAGACAAACTCTGTAGAGTGAAAGGCTTAGTTTACATAATAAGCTTTCAGCAAGAACTCAATGACATAGTGAGGAATCCTCCAATATCCATCGAAGACATGAATTACAATGCAATTTAAAATTGACTTTTTCTAGCAAAAGTCAGAATGTTGATGGGCTTTTTGGACCTGTGATCTCTCTGCTCCACTTTTTTGATTTGTCCCTATAGAGGGGGAATGCTGATGGGTTCAATGGCTTGCCTATTACTGCAAAGGCAAAGTCTTAAACTAGTCATGAATTTGAAAGAGGGTTGATGAAAAGGAAGACAGAGAAGAAATAAAACTTTGGATTCTATGACATTGATTGAATGAGATGGGCCACACAAGTACAAAGAAGAACTGTTGGTCATGCATGTTGAGAAGGGTTTGTGAAATTGGTATAAGAGGGACTTTGAGTGAAGGAAAGAGAAACTAAGTATCCCAAATTATTGTTCTTGTAAGAGAAAGGAAACTCAGACAAAGCCAACAGTGAATACCAATTATATACATATATAATATCAATGGCATTATATAAGTCTCAATTTGAATATGAATCAGAAGCACAATCTGGAGTATGTTATGGAAGAGTTGGCAACAAATTGCCATCTCCCAGTGAAGTTGTGGCACTACAGTTGGTTATTTGTTTTGTCAAATTTGTCTAAATTTAAGCCTAATATTTCTCTATGTATGTTAGAGCTAAAAGGCCATCTCTATTATTGAATCAAAATAGTTGCCAGAAGCTCAGATAATGAGAGTCAGAAAATTGCTTGCTCCGTATAAATCCCAAATTGCTAGAGAAGTAACTTATTTCATAAACTATAATTTTTCAATTTATGATCATGCTATAAAAGGAGTCTCCCAGCTGATCTTTTTTCCCCTTATGTTTAAATAAACTCCTGACTAATGCTAAGTTATGAAAGATCCATTTTGTTAAAGTTGTTTGATTTTGATACAATGGAACCAAAATTGCACATCTAACAGATTATGGCCAACTCAAATTACAGTTCCCATTATTAAACTTATAAAAAAGAACAGGGGAATCAACTAACCTCAACAGCTAAATGCCTGAAGATGCCACACTCTGCAGACCACCAGCCTACGTCGTCCTCAAGCCAACCTCCACGACCCACCAACAGCTAAATGCTTGACAATGCCACACTCTGTAGACCACCAGCCCTACGTCGTCCTGAAGCCAACCTCCACGACCCACCACCACTTACGCTAACGCGAGCTACCATGACCCACCACCCTGTCACAAACGTCACGAAGCCTACCCACCTAAACTGCAAACCAGCAGCCACCAGCGAACACACCTCACCGTCAGAATCGTTACACGACAGCAGCTTATGGCAAGCAAATTGGGCCTCCCAAGAATGCAAGCAACTTCTGATAGCAAGCGCGACAGAGACGAGGGCAAATGATTTCTGAAATTGGGGGTAGGGGATTTCTGAAATTGGAGGAAGGAAAAGAAATTTTTAACTTAAATCTATCGTGGACATTACCGGGGGCTTTAAGCCCTCGGTAAATTATTTCACCAAAACGTTACCGAAGGACTACAGGCCCTCGGTAAATACCCCTTGGTAATTAGTGCAATTACTGTAGTGATCTCTCTGCTAGAAAGATCAAATTCCTTGGAATAGCTATGTGTTGAATACCAAAGATACCTAATTGAATTCCAATGCAAGTTTTGAGAAAAAAAATTCTCAGTGATTTGAGAATTCTACTCCAACCTAATGCTCCTAATGATTGCATAAACAGCACCATGTCACAAAATCTTGTACACCCAATTTTCCTAATTTTTATAGCAGATGATAGAAAGGTGCATTAAAAGAATAAACTACTCAAGTGTTTGGAACATGTTGTTTTCTTCTTGGTGTGCTATGTGAAGTTACTATGGGTGGTATAAATGATCTGAAATGTGGAAATTCTAATTAATTGGTACCTTATAAGGCAGTATTTGTAAGGAAAAATCATCTTGAATTTTATTAGCTTGTTTTTACCTCAATCACCTGGAAAAACAAAAGATATCTTGTTATTTTACATAGTATTCTAACCTTGAAAGAAGAATCATTTTATGTGTTGCATTGGATATTTATTGTACGTGTATGTGGAACAACTTCTCTAACGAAGAATATAAATTAAATTTACAATATTTTGGGTTGCTTAGGTGTCAGGTACTAATTTATTTGGCTAATTTCTAATCTGAGAAGGTCTGAACAGTATCTTGTGTAGGTGGATGATCTTTTATGTTTTTATATTTTTTGTTACATTAATTTTGTTGCTTACATTCATCTTAAAAGTATGGTTGATGTGAACTGATCTTAATTTTGTTTTTCTCTATCACTCAAGATATTATTACAAACTAATGCCTTTGTGTTAGCCTTTCAGTTCTAAGGTATATTGTTCTTATAATCCATGTAGCAACTTTTCAGAGAATTGCTATTTTCATGCAGACTGGTGAACCAGAGAGATCAATGGATGCTACTGTCACAATAAGTGATGTTGTAATTGATTCACCTCACAAGGTATGCATGTAAAACAATAATTTTTACTTTCATGTGTAAGTGTCAATTTGGATGTTATTTTTCCTTAGCACCCTATATTCTTCATCTTAATCTAACTATTTTACTAAAAATTAATTTGTTCTTACATTTTAGTGTTAATGAGCTTATTTATAGCTAGCTTCCCTTTTGCTCTAACTTGTGTAACTAGTGCCTTCATCAAACTTGTAACTGTTATGTCGACAAAATAACTTGGTACTATTTGTTGCGAACTATCTTTTTTTTATTTGAAGGATCTTCTTCGCCTATTATGTTGTCTGCTCAGTTATTTTTTCTTGGCTTAATATATTTAAGTGTATTCTTGTTTAGACACTTTTAATGGCTCACGTTGTCTCATCCAAGTTTTTAATTTTTCGACTCTGGTACTCTAATTCAAGTTGAAATGCGCTAGTTACATTTATTTGATCGTTCTCTTGTAGTTCTCTTATGTTCCTTTCATAAGAAAGCTAACACATTGTCCATAAAAAATATATTAGAGGCGTAAGTTTTCCTTTCTATTTTGATTCCTTCGTATATTATTATTATGATGCAATGGATGTCTACCTTTTGTATAGGTCTTTGGAAGCTCATTCAAGGTTGCGGGGTGTTCCATATGTTTCTAGGAAGAAAAAGATGCAAATAATCACACCTAATGTAAGAGAAGTTGGCCTTCCTTTGTTTTGTGTTTTGTGATTGCTATTTTTATGACGAATTGGCTGTGTTGTTGGTTTTGTGAAATTTGGTTTAGTAAAATTGACAAACTACATGGTATAAAGACTAGTTAGAGTATAATATGATATTTTGTGTCCTTGGTTTGAATGAGTCTTGATTATTTATTTGTATTTAATTTGCAGCGTCGACGTCAATTGGACAACTATGAGTGTGTAGTCGATTAAGCTAAGCACTTAAACAGATTTTTGAAAACTTTTTCTCTTCAAAAACTCATGACAGCACATTTGAAAGTGATATATGCAAAGACACGAGTTTGAATCGATTTAACAACTAATGTAATCGATTCAAAACATTTTTTTTGCAACAGTTTAAAACATAAGCTGTCTAATGAACTTAATTGATTAGAACAACACTGTAATCAAATAGGTCATGCAAATTTGCTTTTGTGCTTGTGATTTTCATTATACAGAAACATATAGTATGCATACAAATATATAAACACATAATGAACAGTAGTATGCAGAATCAACAGTATGTCAACATATGTATTAATCACAAGAAGCATATACATATCCATATATGTATCAATCATTAATACATATTTTTGTTGTGTCATGACAACATCTGTTTGGTCACTAGAAAGTGTACCGGATCGTGCAAGTAATATAAAATGGTAAGACCAAGTATCGTGTCCCAAAAGACTCTAGGCACTAGATAGTCATGTGATAACCTGATTAATTAAGCCTTAAAAAGAACGTGATCATTGGTTTCAAATAGAATTGAAGAAAATTAAATATGAATGCAGTTTGGATCAATTGAAGAGTAACACAACGATGAACATATGTTGTTTGTAATATGAGATGAATATGTTGTCGGGGTTAGATTTCACCAAGTTCACTCTCATGTATATAAGAATTCTTCTTCATGCATTAATGTTAACGTCACTCACTAAATCACTTAAAACCCGATCCCTAGGTGAAGAAAGCCTATCCTTAATTACTAGTTCATATGATTCCTAGCATCCCTATTAATTAATTCTGAAGATCAGCAGCTTAAGACGACCAAGACTCGTACTCCCATCCTTGAGAAATACTGCTCTTGGGAATAATTCTACAAGAACTTGAATTGTAAGGAACCTCCCGACACTCATGCATTTCATACATCATGCTATGAATGAGTTAAACAAAGCAAGGGTTGAAATAGAATAACTACCTTAACAATTAATGAAAGAAAGCATATATTATTAAGAATTAATTCAAATACATGAGAATTCACAAGGTTACACCATCCTCCAACAACAAATAGAAGTTAGTTCACCATAGGCATGGTGAAACTAGATGAACAATCGAGAAGAATGAGATAGGAAAACCCTAAAAGTTGAAGATGGAAGCTCTCGCATCCAAATCTTCCTTCACAAAGTGGAAAAGTGTGTTGTTGTGCCTCCTCTGCCAAAGATACAAAACCTAGGCCGCCTGGGTCCTTTAAATAGAACAAAATCAAAACATAAACAAAGCCCAGGCCCATGTTGCTGGCGCTTAGTGCCCCACTTAGGGCGCCCAAGCGGTGAGCATTACTGAAACTGGTGCTCAGCTACATTCAGAGGGCAAGCAAGCCTGGTTCTTCAGGAAAAGTGACGCTCAGTGCCCCCAAAAAGGGCGCCCAGGCGGTGTGTGGCACCTTCTGGCTCTGAGGGCTCCTAAAAGGACGCTCAAGCTTCATGCGTTCCTCCCTTCTGGTGCTTTTGCAGGCCTTTCTGAGCTCCATCTCCTTTGCACTTCAGCTCTGGTTTCCATATTATCTCATTTCCTGACAAAACAAGGGAATTTAGTAATAAAATCATCAAGTTCAATCTCAACTATCTTATTCGCACAACTTAATAGAAAAACATGATTTCAAGCAAGTTTCTAAGTAGAAAAGGGTGCATTTAGTATCAAAATCAAATCACAGATAACGATATTTTCAACCGTTATCACAATCCCAAACTTATAACTTTGCTTATCCTCAAGCAAAACAAAATGTAACTTAGCTTTTCAAAACAATTACTATAATGATTCAGCAATTTTTCAAAACTTTTTCTTTTAGGACAAGAAATCACTTTTACCAACTCAGCATAAAGATGTCACTCAAGATGTATAGATGCCTTAATTCATTCAAATTCACTATGATGCTCATATACCTCAACAGATGCTATCCTTAAGAATGATCAATAAACCAAGCAAAGATGTAACCAAAAATTCAAAGAACTACTCCTCATCAAGGAAAGTGTTTCACTCAAACACTTAAAAGTGTATCACTCAAACTTACAGGTGTATAACGAGGTTTTGGTGTCTTTTTCACTTTACTATCACAGTGTCACACAAATTAACTTTGTCTTTCAATTAACCACAATCAAACATACTCACAAGCAAGTTTTCATCACAAGGTTTTTTCATGGCTTGTAACGTGGTTAGGCTATGAAGGAAATTTGTTTTTCTAGTCAGCAAAATCCTTGAGTCAAGAGAGACATTTATGATTTCATCATTCAAAAACAACCTCTTTTTCCCAGAACCATCTTCAATCATTCCCAGCTTCCCTTGCAGTGAGCTTTTCTTTTCTTTTCTTTTGCTTTTGCTTTTCAATTGCTCATTTCTTAGCTCAATGCTTTTTCTTTTTCTTTATCGCAATTTTCCCAACAACCCCAAACTTGAACGTTTATCAATACCCCACAAATGTTCTCAACTTAACTGAAGGTAAAGATTTTCACAAAGGGTTTTCAAAACATGCATAAAGCTCAAGGTTCAAAGGTTAGAATAAATTGTTCTCTTTTAGTGGGCTAAAATCATGTGAAGGCTAAAAAGAAGAGATAACAACTGATGGCCTTGATCATATGAAACATGTAGGCAAGTAGTTCATTCACAAAAAATTTGGACAAAATCATTCATGCTTTTAAAGTAATAGCAATTATTCACAAAAAACTCTGAAGCCCAAACCTCACACAGGTTAACTCTCAAGTTCCAGAATTTAAACAAACATCCTGCTCAGTATCTCAATCAAGTTTTACCTCAAGCATCTATTTCATACAAACTGTGAGCAATCACCTGTATATCACCATATCATGCATCATCTCAACATCAATCAATATACTAGAGCATCACAAAGCAACACTTATCACAAAAGACAACATAATTGAACCAAAGCAATGTATTCAATTCAAGCCAGGTACAATCAACCTATACTACAATCAAAATAAAACAATCCAAATAGAAACAAAGTAAAGTTCATCAATAAAAACAATAAAAATAACAGAAATAACATCCATCAGTAGATGCTAAGTACAATCCTAAGTCATAATCATCAGAATCTTCATCCTCAGCGTCCTCCTCCATGGCCAAAGCTTTAGTTGCTTCAGCTCTACCACCTTCCTCTGATGGGTCAGCAGGCCATGCCACTCGGGTGATAATGGCTGAAAAAGTGTTATTTTTATACTTAATTTTGATACTTAATGCACTATTCTTTTTCCAGGGTTTTTATTGTTGGATAACGTTTGATCTGAAGCTTTTCTTTGATTTACTCTGACCTGCATGGTTAGTAAGTTGATTGTCATTTTTCTAAGTCGATAAACTTCCTTATCATCATGGTCATCATTTCTTTGTCGTCTATCTTTGCATCTGAGTCATCAGACTTTGAGTTTTTCCTGCTTGTAGATTTCAGAGCAATGGGCTTCTTTTCTTTAATCTCTTCCTCATCCTTTAATTTACCAAGTTTCAATTCATGTTCTCTAACTTGCCAAACAAGGTAGCCATGTTCATGCTTGTAAGATCTTTGGATTCTAAGATTGTAGCGACTTTTGGTTGGCAATTTCTGTTCAGACTTTTCAGAATCTTGATGTTGATTTCCTCTTTATCGAACGCTTTGCTAAGAGCCATAAGGTGATTAACAATATGTGTTAATCTTTTCTGGACATCATAGATAGTCTCTCCAGCCTTCATCCAAAAAAGTTCATACTCTTGAATTAGAGAATTCTTCCTTGCTCTCTTGACTTCTTCAGTGCCTTCATGTGTGACTTCCAAGACATCCACATTTCCTTTGCAGATTTGCATTGAGATATTTTGAAAAATTCATCAATAGTTAGTGCAGAGGCAATAATGTTTCTGGCTTTAACATCATACTGTGCTTTTCTATTTTCTTCAGTTGACCATTCAGTAAAAGGTTTTGCAATAGTTTTTCTATCTACAGATTTAATAGGCTCATAAGGGCCATTTAAAGTTGCATCCCAAATTCCTCTATCCATGGATTCAAGAAATATTTGCATTCTAATTTTCCAAACAGGATAATTTTCACCAGCAAACAGAAGTGGTCTGTTTGTTGAAGCACCTCCACCAAAAGTTTGAAAACTGGAAGCCATCCCCAAGTCTATAGTAGATTCAAAGAAACACAGTCCCGACTAGTTTTTCAAATAACTTATGAAAACCAGCTTTAGTGCCAATTGTTGGGGAACAGGTAGGTTTCGTTTTAACACCAAGAGAGGGGGGTGAATTGGTGTGTTTTCAAAATCAAAGTCTTTTCACAATCTTTGATTCAAAGTACAAAACTTTACAAACTTTCTTGAATCACAAGTAAGAAAAAATTAAGTGCAGCGGACAATCAAAGTAGACAACGTGAATTGTAAAGTCGACTGAATGTAAAAGAGTAGAGATAGAGAATTCAAATGCAGGCTTTTATACTGGTTCGGCCTTAGTGCCTACATCTAGTGTCCTTCAAGTACCAGGAAGCAAAGGCACTATAATGGTCAAGGTTTTCACAACAAGGCTTTTATAGAGACCTCCACCTCAAAAATATAATACACCTATCTAACCCTCTAACCAAAATATAGGCAAACCACACAACAAAACTTGCAGCAAGATACCTCTCTCCTATAATCTGCAACCCACTTTGAACTATCCTCAAAGTATACCAGACTCCACGAGTCCAACCCCTGTAGTCACAACAGGTAACACAACAATCACCACGGATGCCAACAACAATCTTGATCAACTTAGAAACACCTCAATTGTGCAGATTTTGCTCAAGCAATGAGCGGGACACAATTCTCCTTCAGAAACTCTTCAAAGAAAGATCACAACCGTCTTTTTGATGAGTTCTTGGAGCTCAAATCTTCAAAGAAACAATCTGAAACAGAATATGAAAATGTTAGATTTTCCAAAAGTTCTTTGAAAGAACTCAGGTCTCGTCTATTTATAGATTTCTATAAAATAGACGCTCATGTAGTCGAATAAGCTACTAATAGAGTCAACTGTATTATAACAGTTATAATAGTTAAGTCAAAATAGTAGTAGTCTAGTCAAACAAATTAATTCCTCATTCAATATAGTTGACCAACATTCAATGCTCAACTAACTTTAAAAAATATAGTCGTTACTGTTCATGAGCATAACAGAATTTCAAATCAAGCAACTAATACAGTCGAATGCATGGCGCACACAGTCGACTTTGACACAATAGTTCACTTTGAAATTATTTTCAATGCAAAATCTCACATAGCACTATTTCTGAAAATCTGTGCATAGTCATGAGCTTAATTCAACTTCCCCCATAATGAAGTCGACTTACAACTTGCAGTTATGCCACACAATGTAAGTTCATAAAAGTGCATGTGGTTTTCTTGTTTCAAAACATGTGTAATGCAACCAGATATGATGTAACATATACAAGCTCAATAAATGTGAATTCACATATCAATATAAGCACAAAAACATGTTCAATAAGATATCAATCAATAAGCAATAGAACATGTAACACATCAACAATACATGTGTTATTGAAAATGTGTTGTCTCATAAAAAACCAGAGTAATATAGATATTGTGTTGTCAACAATTACAACATCTATCTCTTCCATTCCATTCTACACCTAGTTTCTTCATGACGATGGAGAACTAATCTCATTTGTTATTGGGGAAGATGTAACCTCTAAACTCTCTTGTATTTGAATTGATTATTATTATATATGCTTTCTTTCATTAATTGTTAGGGTTTTTCCTCTATACTCTGCATGTTTTGTTTAACTCATTCAATAGCGTGATCATTGATTTTGTCTATATGGACACATAAGGGTAAATCTAGACATGGGGGAATTCTCTCGGGAGCAATATTACCTAGTGATGAATCAATATTTTATACCATTCACTTAGTTTTTCGCGCCGAATTGTGTTGATGAATTGTGCCTAATTCTTAGTTATTGTGTCATTTTCACCATTTGGGCTTAATTAGACCAATAATTCTAGTACGAAATTGTGTTTGTTTATTTGTTTTGTTTTAAATTAATTTTCATAGTAGGTTGAGTTGTTGTTCATGTCTTTAATTAGTGTTGCATTTTAGTAATTTTAATTGTGCTAGATAATTGTCTATTACATTGTTGGGGTCTAGTATTTTATTTCGTCTCAAGGTTGTCTTGTAATTGTGGTAGAGATAATTTAATTGTCATGATAGCTTAAATTAACTGTGTTGGTCGTTAGCGATATTGCATTGCTTCTATGAGATTTCTGGACTGTATGTGTAATTGCCACTCTGACTTGGTTAATATCAAATCTGTATTTGCATTTGCAATTGAGTATACACTTGGTTGCCCAGTTTGTGTTGAGTCGTCTCTTAGTCAATGAAACTGCATGGTGTAAAATAGATTTGACGTTAACATTGCGATCTCTTAGTCCGCTTTTATGAAAACATACTTAGCCTGCGCTTAGTTGATTAATTGTGTTGGATTATAGGTTTGAGTTGGTTTTATTTTGTTGATCTGAGATAGGAAGCATTGTAATTAAGTTAATGACCAACCGTTTTTTGGTCTGTCTTGGAACACGTTTTTAAAAATTCTGTGTTTGCATTTTTGTGTGCATCTGTGATTTTGTTTATCCGCATTCACCACAAAATTTTCACAAACCCCCCACTTCGTGTCTGACTTAATTCTCGAACCGCAAAATTGGTTCTTGAGAGACGACCTAGGAGTCATTTCCTATCTATACTGCATTTCTCATATGCAATTAAATTTGTGTGGGTTGCGAAAGCCCATCACCTAGACATAGGGATAGGAGGACCGATAACGAATGTAATGCATGAACAATTGCTAGGGAGACAAGACATTGTAATATCTATATCTAGGGAGACAAGACATCTGTTGAGATTGTTGACAACACAATATCTATATCAATCAAGTTTTTTATGATGACAACACACTTTTAATAACACATGTATTGTTGATGTGTTACATGTTCTTTTGTTTATTGATTGATATATTGTTGAACATGTTTTATGATATGTGAATGCACATTTATTGAGCTTATCTATGTTACATCATATTTGGTTGCATTTCACATTTTTTGAAAGATGAAAACCACATGCACTTTTAGGATCTTACATTGTGTTGCATATCTGCAAGCTGTAAGTCGACGTCATTATGGGGGAACTCGAATTAGGCTCATGACTATTGATAAAGGTCTAAAAACTGTTATTTTCATGCATAAATTTGATATCAAAACACACCCTTTGTGGCTTACAATAAGCTTAGAATGAAGTAAAAAAACTTAGTTGAGTCACATGAGAGTCAAAAGCTGTTTTTAGAGATATTATGCTTGTTTTGCATTGTTTTGCTCGGTTTTGATGAGAATTAAGGATGGAAGGGAAGTAGGAAGGTCTTAGACTAAAGAAAGAAGAAGAAAAAGGAAGAAAAGAAGAGTCTATGCACCGCTCAGCGTCAAAAGTCACTGTTGAGCGGTGCAATTGGAGGGAGAGCCACTGTCTGGCGCCCAGGAGGTGAAGCTGTGCGTCCAGATAAAGGCAAACCACCGGGCTTAGACTCAAGATAGAGGAAGATAATCAAGAAAAGAAGAGTCTAGAATCCGCCCAGTGGCAAAAATACACCGTTGGGTGGCCAAATGCGAGGAGATGGCACCAATGCAGGGACGCCTGGCGGTAGCGCGATAAGAGGCAAACCACCGGGCGACATAAGTGTGACGTCGGGCGGTTGCCTGTTGGGCTTATGCCTGTTTTCTCGTTGTGCTCCTCAGCTATAAATAGTCTTGTTGCGATTTCATTCTCATTCTTTTGACCGAAGAGTGCGGCCAAACCTACTTTTCACTCTTTGGAGAAGATTTCCTGGATGCTTTGGCTCCTTTTCATCCTATCTAGGGTTTGCTCTTCCATTCTTTCATTATTTTCATCTTGGTTCACCATGACAATGGTGAACTAAACCCTTTTTTTGTTGGGGGAAACAATGTAATCTTTTGAAACTCTCTTTTATTGAAACTCCTGTTTAATTATGTGATTTTCGTATCTTTGTTTTTCGATTTTTGGGTTCTCATCTGCGCTTAAGGCTTTTATCGTTTAACTCATTCGATAACTGTTGTTTGTCTCTATTGATACGGGAACGTACAGTAATGTCATGAACTGGTGAGAAATTCCTTGATCAATGAAATACCACCTAGGGATAGAGAGGTAGGACGGTCAATTGTTTTTGCTTCTGTTCGGTAATGCGTTGCTAGTTACTAGGGGAGGCTAGGGATAGGCTCTTTTCGCCGAGGGATCGGGCTAAGGGTAGGCCAAGAAACTTTGCATAACAATTAGATAACAAGCAAATTAAACAAGAGGACTAGATAAGAGAGGGCAAATAAGATGAAATTGTAAAACCCCCAACAACTCCACTCATCCATACTCTTTTTCGTCAATTGAATCAACGCATTGCATGTTTATTTTCTGTTCTTGCATCCACAACAATTAATCTTTTTTCTTTACAAGTCTTATTATTTTAATTCACACGAACGATAAGGCCGTGAGTCCTTTGGGAGAGAACGATATTGGGTTACACCAATTATATTACTCGGAACGATCTGGTACGCTTGCCAGTGAGTCAACAATTCACCATGTCCATGGTGAATGATAACGGATTAACACACCGTTATTTGCTATGTGATTTTGATACTAAAAACATCCTTTTTCACTTAGAAACTTGCTTAAACTCATGTGTTTTCAGTAAATTGTGTGAATAAGAGAGTTGAGGTTGATTTTCAGAGTTGTCTAACAAATTCCCCTTGTTTTGACAGAAATTGAAGCAATACTTGAAGAGGAAGTGAAAAGCAAAGAGGATAGAGCTCAAAAGGGGTAAAAAAAGGCACCAAGAAGGGAGAAAACCCGAAGCCCAGGTGACAGGAACGAGAAACAGCGAATCTCAAATCACCGCTGGTCGCCCGGGCGATGAACTCGACGCCCAGGCGGCGGATGCCCGAAACCTAGGCGTCCAAAACTGGCGCCCAAGCCTCACATGACCCTCAATTCACGCTGGGGCGAGCTCCCTGCGACGCTTGAGCGTGATTTCACGTGGATCAGGTCCTGATTCTGCTCTGATTTGATTCTTTTGGACCGGACCGCACTCTGGGACACTTCTGGCACTATTTAAAGGACCCTAGGGCTCTAGTTTTTGCATCCTTGGCAGAAGAGAGCATAACAATACACTCCTAGCCAATTCTTAGTCTTTTCATTCTTTCTTTTCTTCCATTGTTCATAGGTTCCCCCATGTCTATGGGGAACTAATTTCTATTTGTTGTTGGGGAATGATGTAACCTAGTGAACTCTCATGTATTTGAATTGATTCTCAATTTCATATGCTTTTTCCATTAATTATTACAGTAATTTATCTATTCTTATTACTTGCTTATACAATAACAAGATCTGTGATTTGCATGAGTGCCGACAGGTTCCTTTCAATTCAGGTCCTTGTTAAATTACTCCTAAGGGTTATATTTCTCAAACATGAGGGTATGGGTCTTAGTCGTCTTAACATCCTGATCTTCACATCTTTTTACCAGGAATGCTAGGAATTGTATGAACTGGTAATTAGGGACAAACTTATTTACCGAGACATTGAGTTGAAGTGTTTTAGTGAGGGACGTAGGCATTAATGAATAAAGAAGAATTCTTATATACATGAGAGGGAACTTGGTGATGTCTAACCCCAACAACATATCCATCTGACATAAATCAACCTTCATTCATCTTTGTGCTCTTTTGCCTATGATCATTTTACTTTGCCTTATTTTATTTTCTTTGCAATACAAACCCATGATCTCTTTTTATTTGAAGTCTTAATTAATCTTGTTCTCACACAACTGTTCAGCGCTTAGAGTCCTCTGAGATACGATACTTGGTCTTACCATTTTATGTTACTTGTGCGACTAGGTACAACTTGTCGATTTTCCCCAACAGTATGGTTTGCCTATATTTTGGTTAGAGGGTTAGTGAGGTGTTTTATATTTTTGACGTGGAGGTCTTTATAAAAGCCTTGTTGTAAAATCCTTGACCATTATAGTGCAATTGCTTCCTGGTACTAGAAGGACACTAGATGTAGGCATTGAGGCCGAACCAGTATAAAAACCTGTGTTTGAATTCTCTATCCCTATACTTTTACTTTCAGTCGACTCCATTATCTGCGTAGTCTACTTTACTTTTCCGCTGCAAACGAATTTCTATAACTTACTATTCAAGAAAGTTTGTAAAGTTTTCTACTTGCTTTAAAGATTGCGAAAAACTCTAATTTTGAAAACCCACCAATTCACCCCCCCCCCCCTTTTGGTGTTAAAATGAAGCCTACCTGTTTCCCAACAATTGGCACCAGAGCTGGTTTTCATAAGATATTTGAAAAACTAGTCGATTATGTTTTTCTTTGAATAGACTATAGCCCTTGGGATGACTTCTAGTTTTCAAACTTTTGGTGAAGGTGCTTCAACAAACAGACCACCTCTGTTTGCTGGTGAAAATTATCCGTTTTGGAAAATTAGAATGCAAATCTTTCTTGAATCCGTGGATAGAGGAATTTGGGATGCAACTTTGAATGGTCCTTTTGTACCTACTAAAACTGTTGATAATAAAATTGTTATAAAACCCTTTACAGAATGGTCAACTGATGAAAATAGAAAAGCACAGTATGATAGTAAAGCCAGAAACATTATTGCCTCTGCACTAAAAGTTGATCAATTCTTCAGGATATCTCAATGCAAATCTGCAAGGAAATGTGGGATGTCTTGGAGGTTACACATGAAGGCACTGATGAAGTCAAGAGAGCAAGGAAGAATTCTCTGATTCAAGAGTATGAACTTTTCAGGATGAAGGTTGGAGAGACTATCTATAAAGTCTAGAAAAGATTCACACATATTGTTAATCACTTTATGGCTCTTGCAAAGTGTTTGATAAAGAGGAGATCAACATCAAGATTTTGAAAAGTCTGAACAGAAATGGGCAACCAAAAGTCATTGCAATCTCAAAATCCAATGATCTTACTAGCATGAACATGATTACCTTGTTTGGCAAGTTACGAGAAAATGAATTGGAACTTGGTAGACTAAAGGATGACGAAGAGATTGAAGAAAATAAATCCATTGCTCTGAAAGCTACAAGCAAGAAAATTTCAAAGTCAGATGATTCAGATGCAGAGATGGATGACAAAGAAATGATGACCATGACAGTAAGAAAGTTCAGTCGAATTATGAAAAATGATAGTCAACTTGCTAACAATGCAGGTTACAGTAAACCAAAGAAAAGCTTCAGATCAAACGTTGTCCAATGTTACGAATGTGGAAAGGAAGGACATATCAAGCCAGAATGTCCAGAATTGAAGCCAAAGCAGAAAGCAAGTAGAAGGTTTCCTCAAGACAAAGGAAGAAAACAAAAAGGAGCCTACATTGCTTGGAAGAATAGTGACTCGGACTCTTCAAGCGATGATGATCAAGATCAAGAAGAGGGAGTCTAACATATGTTGCATGGCTGGAACATCACATGATGACTCTGACAGCGATGAAGATTTTGAGAATAAGCCAATAGAAGTGAAGTATGCTCAATTATTGGATGTATTCAGAGAAGTACATGCTGAAACAATGCGACTAAAATACAAGGTTAATCGACTTAACTCTGAGAAGAGAGATTATGAGTATAGAATTAATAACCTTGTTGCTAAAAATGAGAAATTAGAAAAGGAATTGAATGATGCCTTGTTATCTGATAAAGAGATTAAAACTGGAACTGTTACAGTAGAGAAACCTTGTGAAAAATGTCCTACACATGTTGAGAAAATAGATTACTTGACTAGTACGCTAGCCAAATTTACTCAAGGTAGAGACAATTTGAATGTTGTTTTAAAATTCTCTGACAGAGCTATACATAGACAAGGAATTGGTTATAAAGCTCAATCTAACAAAACTAATGCAAAAAAGTTTATTGATATAAGCAAACCCGCTAGAAATGCGTGCTTTTATTGCAATTGTGTTGGCACACTGTTAGAAACTGTTATTATAGAACTGTTGGTGTTCCTAAAGGTTTATATGTATGGAGACCAAAGGAACAAGTGAAGAGAACTGACAATCAAGGACCCAAGTTTAAATGGGTACCTGCAACCAAAACTTAAACTGTTTTGCAGGTTTACAAACAGGTGCAATAGGAACTCAAGGATGAACTACACTAGATATATTAATCTTCTTGAGTGTCTACAATGGGTAATTCGTATCTCTCTATTGCATCATGCATAAATTTATTGATTGTTAATGCTTAATTGTATGGTTAAATGATTGATCTGTTTTGAAAATCTATTTCACGATTTTTAGTCGACTGCATTATGAATCATTCCTACTATATGTCTCTGTTGTCTACACCATGTTTTTGTGATTTATGTGTAAAATTGTAGTCAACCGCCTTCTGAACTAATTCGACTAAAGTCTCTGATTTAGACCGTTAAAATTTAAATTTTTAAATTTAAGTTTATTAGTGAAACTGGGTGCGCGCCTCTATATATATATTTGCTGTAAACTCTTGAAACTCATTCACTCTGAGCACAAAACCCTTATTCTGACTCAAGAGACTTTCACACTTGTATGCAAACACTACTACAAAATCGGTCATAGATAGCGCTTTTTTTAAATAAGCGCTATCTATGAATGTGTAGAACAATAGATAATGCTTATTTAAATAAGCGCTATCTATACCTAAGATAATAGATAACGTTTTTTAAAGAAAACGCTATCTATTAACATTTAATATTATTTTTTAATTTATAATTTAAAATAAACAAATAGATAACGCTTTTTAAAAGAATCGCTATCTATGAGTTTTAAAATAGTTTTGAAATAAAATAATAAATAGATTTTTTTTAGAAAAGTTTTTTAAACAAATAGACAAAGTTTGTTAAAAACATCATTTTGGAAAATTTTAATAACTTTTCATTCAATTCAGGTTCCCTCTTTTCTCTCACTCCTTCATCGCTTTTCATCAACGTGCCTGAAAACATTATCACGTTCCCTCTTTTTTCTTTTATTCCTTCGTCGTTTTTCATCAGCGTGGCCTGAAAACGGTTCGCGCATTTGTTCCTCTACATTCAGCGTCATCCATTCATTGTTCGCAAGCCTAGTGCATTAGTTTAGAACTCGATTCGTGTATTAGGTTTAGATCCCGTTCATGCACTGGTTTTAGGAATCCTTTCCGTTCATAATAGCATCATTGCGGAGGCAAACCCTGAGGGAGAACTCAATGCTTTGTTCTTCTTTTGTTCTTTCCTTTTCCAATTGTTAATTTTAAACATGATTCAATTTTCATTTCTAATTTCGATTCTCACCTTTCCATTGTGCAGGTAATTGCGAGGTTACTGTCAAGGCCACTCGTTTCACCTGTAACTCCGAATCAAACACCGTCGTAATCTTGCTTCCCCGAAGTGGATAGGTCAAAGTGTGTGCTATTTCTAAAACAAATGAAACGCAGACCGTTTGATTTTGTTCGATTTGATTAATGTTTTCACTTATGCTCCTTGAAGATGCAGTTGATGACAACCATGAGAACGCTTCTGAGGGTGAGAAGAATATGAGCTTCATGGAGTTACTTTTAGGGTTCGAAAATTTAATTACGAGTGGATCTAAAGTAACTCTTCTTTCGGGTGATGGATAACTCGAATGTCTGAAAATAAACATATATCTCGTGTACACCATGTTAGGTTACTATGACATGCATTGTATGATTGTCTTGGTTGATCACAATGATTCTGGAAAGAGTCGGGGGTTTTATCCAATTGATTAATCATATAATGAACCATAGAAAAGTTGTTACATTCAATCTTAAATATAAGGTAGTCTGGATTGTGTGTATGTTAATGGGTAATTCTAGTCAGGATAATTACATGTGATTGAGTGTCCGTACATTTTTGTTAATGAACGGATGAATTATGATGTAATTGCTTAGAATTTGATATGTACCAGTGATAGGGAATAAAGGGTATACCTGGTTTATGATTTCCTTCTTTGGTCATGACATACTGTTAATAAAAGTCTGATGGTATACTAGTTTGGGTACTTCATCTGGTTATTCAATAAAAGAGGATTAAGTATAAAAGGGGTAATTAAAAGTAGTAGAAGCCGTATGGAAAAAAAGGGTATATATATCTTGGGTTAAAAACATTCAATTGGGGAGTCCAAATGGAGAGGAAACGATTTCTAAAACAATTTGAATTAGTTTTGTTCTCTGAAAGTACAGAAATGTCACAAAGGTATGCCACATAGTATTTTTATGGTTAACTGGCTTTGTAATTTTTTATAATTGATAATTGTAGTGAGGATGTTTTAGTGGGGTATTAGTTATTAATAAGCATATGGACTGGAAATTTATGGTGGTTATTAAGTGCATTTTCTGGTTGGGTTATATGTATATATTAGTGTGACAAATAGTAATTGATGGAGTGTTTAAGGACATGATGGTATGAGCTTACTATTACATGAAACGATATGGTATAACCTATTATCGTTCTTCCCATGAGACTCGAAAGGCCTTATCGTTTGTGTGAATCAAAATCGTAAGACTTGTGAAAGAAAAATTAATAATTGTTGTGGATACAAGAGCAGAAAATAAACATGCAATGAGGTTGGTTCAATTTATTAGAATCCAACAATTGATAATAAACGCATATGAAAAACATATAATTCAAACAAGAGTTTCAATAAAAGAAAGTATCAAAAGATTACATTGTTCCCCCAAAAACAAAAGGGTTTAGTTCACCATTGTCAAGGAGAACCAAGATGAAAATAATGGAAGAAATGGAAAACAAACCCTAGAAAAGATGAAAAGGAGCCTAAGCATTCAAGAGAATGAAAAGTAGGTCTGGCCACCCTCTTCTGTCAAAAGAATAAATAGGCAATCGCAACAGGGCTATTTATAACTGAGGAGCGCAACAGAAAACAGGCCAAAGCCCATCTGACAACCGCCCGACGTCACACTTTGTCGCCCGGCGATTCACCCTAAATCGCGCCACCGCCCGACGGTAGGAGTCTACCTCCCGGCGGTTTCCTTTGTGCCGCAAAACCGCCTGGCGTCAAGGGTCTGCCGCCGGTGTCAGGGGTCTGCCGCTGGGTGGTTCCTAGACTCTTATTTTCTTCAATTTTCTTCATTTTCCTTAAGTCTAAGACCTTCATTTCCATCCCCAATCTTCACTTTCCTTAGAGTTGTTGCAAAACAATGCAAAAAAAGCATAATATCGCTAAAAACAACTTTTGACTCTCAACTGACTCATTTATTGAGTTTTACTTGATTCTAAGCTCATTCTAAGCAGTAAGGGTGTAATTTAGTTCAAAATAGCATATGAAAATAACGGTTGAAAAACCGTTATTTTCATATGCTATTTTAGACCAAATTACTCCCTTTACTGCTTAGAATGAGCTCAGAATCAAGCAAAACTGAATAAATGAGTTAGTCGAGAGTCCAAAAGTTGTTTTTAGCGATATTATGGTTTTTTTGCATTGTTTTGCTGCAATTTTGATGAAAGTGAAGAATGGAGGCAGAGATGAAGGTCTTAGACTCAGGATAGAGGAAGAAAATCAAGAAAAGGAGAGTTTAGGAACCGCTCGGCGGCAAAAGTGCACCGCCAGACGGCCTGATGCGAGGAGTGGCACCCTGGCAGTGATGCCTGGCAGATTTGCGGTATGAGGCAAACCGTCGGGCGGTGGACCCTTGCCGCCGGGCGGTTTTGTGGCAAGAGGAAAACCGCCGGGCGGCATAAGTGTGACATCGGGCGGTGGTCTATTGGGCTTGGGCCTGTTTTCTGATGTGCTCCTCAGCTATAAATAGCACTGTTGCGCCTTCATTCTTATTCTTTTGACAGAGGAGGGCGGCTAGACCTACTTTTCACTCTCTGAAGAGGATCTCTTGGATGCTTAGGCTGCTTTTCATCTTTTCTAGGGTTTGTTTTCCATTCCTTCCATTATTTTTCATCTTGGTTCACCATGACAATGGTGAACTAAACCCTTTTGTTGTTGGGGGAACAATGTAATCTTTTGAAACTGTCTTTTATTGAAACTCTTGTTTAATTATATGATTGTAATATGCTTTGTTTATCAATTGTTGGGTTTCTCTTCTGCGCTTAAAGCTTTTATCGTTTAACTCGTTCGATAACTGTTGTTTGTCTATACTGATACGGGAACGTACGATACTGTCATGAACTGGGGGAAATTCCTTGATCAATGAAATACCACCTAGGGATAGGGAGGTAGGACGGTTAATTGTTTTTGCTTCTGTTCGGTAATGCATTGCTAGTTGCTAGGGGAGGCTAGGGATTGCAAGCCGGTAATTAATAATAGGCTCTTTTCGCCGAGGGATCGGGCTAAGGGTAGGCCAAGAAAGTCTGCATAACAATCAGATAATAAAGCAAATTAAACAAGAGGAGTAGATAAGAGAGGGCAGATAAGATGAAATTGTAAACCCCCAACAACTCCACTCATCCATACTCTTTTCCGTCAATTGAGTCAAACTCATTGCATGTGTATTTTCTACAATTTCATCCACAACAATTAATTTTATTCCTCTACAAGTCTTATTATTTTAACTCACACGAACGATAAGGCCGTGAGTCCTTTGGGAGAGAACGATATAAGGTTCTACCGATTTTATTACTAATTTATTATTCACATTATCTTTAAATATTATAAGGTGAGACATGAAGCAATGGTTTCAATTCCCATGTATTAGATCTTTTTCGGCAAATGATCAATGGTGCACCTTTGGAGGATGCGCGTCATCTTGCTCATCGGTATAGTCAAATGAGACATGAAGCAGAGGCATACGTAAGTCAAAGTTTACAATGAATTAGCAATGTCTTCTCTTGGATCAACCAATAACTTCATTATGATTTAAATTCTGAATCTCATTGAAGTATGGAAACCAGTTCAGGATGTTAATTTAATTAAGATTGGAATTTTGTGTTTCCACTAGTTTTGATAGTTTAGAATTAAAAAAGTTAAAACATGTTCGGCCATTTACATGCAAAGGTAGTGGGTTTTCTTTGTTGAGATTATTGACAACACAAAACTCTATATGAAACTTGTTTTTGATGATGTCAACACATTGCTTAATAACAGTACATATGTTCCAAGTATTACACGTTCGTGTGCTTATAGTAATGAAGGGTATTACCGAAGGCCACAATCCCTCGGAAAACGCCAAAAGCCATTGCTAAAGACCCATTACCGAGGGCCCGACGACGGTAAAATCTTTTGGTAAATACCTTGTCGCTAACTATTACCGAGGGCTTCTGGCCCTCGGTAAAGCCTTCGCTTTGATGCAGGGAAAAATGTGTTGTATTTGTTTTTCTTGTCTAGCACACGTACCTACATATCATGTTCACAACAGACACAGACCTGCATAACAGTTTCAATCCACAAACAGACCTGCATATATATTGTCCATCCCAAAATCTTCCGTTCATTGATGGAAAATCATAAAGTACAAACATTATCATCATAATGTACTGACATCCATTATGTTCTAACAATATCATAATAGCAATATCATTCAATTCTAAGCAAAAATAAATGTACCAATATCATAATGTACTAACATCTAAATGTACTAACATCACTATGATCAATAACAAAATGAAACTAAAATTCAACATAGTCTTCAGAAAGATCTTCATCGTCCTGGTCATCTGTAGATGGTTGGACTGGTGTGGGCTCTACTGGTTTGGGCTGGACTGATCTGGGCTGATGAGGGACGACGGGTGACGAGGAGGGTTGTGGCTGGGTCGGAGGGACAGTGGAAGGAGTGTCTGAACTTTGAGGCAGCGCTCTCATCACCAGGGACTTGAAGCTTGAAAACTCGTCTCTCAAGTCACTGTATTCTTCTCTCAAGTCACTGTATTCTTTTCTCAATGCACAGTTTTCCTGGTCACGTTGCTCTAGTAGCTATGTCAAGCGCTGGATGGCCTCGTCAGCAGAAGGGGTGGAAGAAGAAGAAGGTTGGTGCTTCAGTGTACCTCCTCTCGATGTTGTATAGTTTGCAGCAAGTTGTCCTGCACCGTAGACTTGTCCCTTTTTCTTCCCACCAATGACATTGACCCGACACTGTGTCCTACGGATGTCGTCATCTGCATTACTCACATCATCCGGTTTAGGAGCTGACCCATGTTCGGATCTAACCTGTGAGTCTCGTAGAAAATTCTTCGTGTTGAAACATTAAAAGCAATGTCAGGGAATGATACAATAACATAATCATGTGGATTACTAATACTATGAGTGTTATTTGCTTACATGAGTCTTGCGAGATCTTTCATCAACGAATTCATTAGTGCCCTTCCGAACATGGGTCTGTGCAAAGACCTCGTCAACATGGACCGCCCGTCTAAGAGCTTATGCTTGTAACATAATTTAGTCTTATTAGTGTATATGAGATAGAAAATAAATAAGTTATATATGAAAGAAACAGAAAAGTAAAGAAAGTTTACCATACGAATGACATGCTCGTGAATTGTGATCGACCCACCAGTATGCAAGGCACCACCCTTTTCAGACGCTCTAAACCTCTGGGCTGTAGCACACTTCTTGCGAAACTCTACTGTATTCCAATGTGCAAGCAAAGAGTTCCAAATAATTTCGCCCATCCAGTAAGAGCGCTCCCCTGCAATTCGGGCATCCTTAAACATCTCTGAGATCCGATGAGATGCTTTCATGTGAAAATTTCTTTGTATTTGACTTTCATGTTCAGCTTTCCACTGCACCTTCTTCTGTAATGATGAACAAAACAAACATTGATTAAGACATGGTATGATATGAATGATAATTAGTTTAAAGTGTTGTTCACCTTAAAACGCTCCTAGAATGGCTTTCTGTCGTCTATAGGTATGGCTCCCCAAGTAGGCCATGGAGTCAAATATTGTTGCTTGATGATTCGTGTGATGGCTTGGGAAGCAACCCTGGATGGAATAAACCTTCATATAAAGAACTAAAAGCCATTTCAAATAAGACAATGTTTAAAACATCAATCAAAGTTAAAAAAGGGATTAAAGTCTTACCCTTTTCCATATGGCTCAATCCATGGTCGATCATGGAGGGGCGGGTCAATATCATCACCATCACCAGCTGAATCTGGATCAGTAAATGGTGTTGCAGTCTCAGAAGGCGGTCTAGAAGATGAGGAAGGTATAGAAGTAGGGTCAGGGGGAGGAGTGGGGGTATTAACCACAGGGGGAGGAGTAGGGGTAATAATCACAGGGGGAGGAGTGAGGGTAATAATCACAGGGGGAGGAAGAGACTCTTCTGCAGGGGTAGGAGGAGGAGGGTGTACTACAGGGGTAGGAGGAGGAAGGTGTACTGTAGGAGTAGGGGGAGGGTGTATTGCAGGAGTACGGGTAGGTAGTGTAGTAGGCACCCTAAGTACATACTTTGGGGCCTTCCGTTGCCTTTTTTAGGCCTTGCTACCCCCTTTCCTTTATCAGGACGGTCTGAACCTTCTCCAATCATTACTGCATTGAAATGTTTACAAATAAAGTGAAACAATAGAAAAGAATAAGGAAGGATCACTACAAATTAAAGATTTTATTTTACATAACTCTATTGAAATGATAGTTTAATTTGCTACAATATTTAAGATAGTCGAATTTCAATCATCGCCATCATGATCTTCGTTTTCTCTTCTTCTTTTTCATCATCATCATCATTTTCTTCTTCTTCATCATCATCATCATCTTCATCTTCTTCTTCATCATCTTCATCATCATCATCATCATGTTCTTCTTCTTCATCATCATCATCATCATCATCACCTTGTGCAGGTGCTTCTAATTCATCTCCATCACCATCAGGGTCGCGCAATGCGGTTATAGGTTCAACTTCAATAATTTCTTGTGGTTGTGACATTTGGTCAAGTTGGTAGGCAACATATTCCTCAACCTCATTTGAGTCAATGCGACCTCTAGGCTTAGTTTGTACTGCTACAACCCAACCACGCTTGTCAATATTGCGGAATGGTGGATATGGCACAAATAAGCCTGTCTGACATTAGTTGGAAGAATGAAAGGATCAAAGGGTCTATATCTGTTTCTCAAGTGGAGTTTGACAATGTTAAACCTAGGATCCACTCTAGTACCAGCTCTAGAAGGATCAAACCATTCACAATAAAAAAGTACAATTTTGTTTGGAGAAGTAGTGTTGTTGTACTCTAGCTCATATATTTTTTGAATGATGCCGTAGAAATCATCATAACAACCCTCTGTAAGGCCCTTAACATACACACCACAATTTGTTGTTTTCTTTCCTTTAGACCATTCATGTGTATGGAATTTGTAACCATTGATGAAGTAAGTATTCCATTCTTTCACACATCTCATTGGCCAATTGGAGAGATGTCTTAACTCTTGAACCGTGGGAGTTAATACCTGGTTAAAAACCTACAAAGATACCAAATTCATTTTTAAAGCAAGCGTCAAATTAACCTTGCTCAAAACATAGGAAAAAGTACGGACCTGATTTTTAAACCATTGGGGAAACTCTGAGTGTATTCTAGCAGAAGCATTTCCTTCTGCGACTTGCTCAGCCACAAGAAATGAGTTGGTACAAATGAAATGAATTAGTGTATAACAATGTAAGCATTGTAAAGGTAAGAGTTGGATGATAACATACTCAAGGTACGGCTTAACTTCACTGCAATTGATTAAGACATGGACATGAGCAGAGTTGAATTCAGCATCAGTTAACCAATGAGTGAATTCTTTCCTAACATGACGGCCTGATTGTCGAAAAACTGATAATGAACCTTGATGTTGTTTAGCTTGCCATTGCATTTCGTTTCTGACATTAGTGGAGGACAACATGAAGTTTTTGAAATAATGTGAACAAATATAAGTTGTCTCTCTGTGCAAGTAAGCTGCACAAATTGAGCCTTCTACTCTAGCTTTATTTTTAACTGAACGTTTGGGTTCTCCCATAAACCTTTCAAAGGGATACATCCACCTGTATTGCACAGGTCCCCCAAGCCAAGCTTCATATGCAAGATGGATTGGAAGATGCTCCATTGAATCAAAGAATGCATGAGGGAATACTCTTTCTAATTTGCAGAGGATAATTGGGATATTTTCGTCCATCTTTCTTAAGCAATTTTCCTTTAGCGTCGTGCAACACAAATTTTTAAAGAAGTTACTGATTTCTATCAGTGGATGTATCACGTGCTGTGGCAAACAACTAAACGCAAGAGGGATGAAAGTCTCAATGAATACATGACAATCATGACTCTTCAACCCGTGAATAGTACCATTTTGAACATTGGCACATCTGGACAAGTTAGAAGAATATCCATCTGGCATTCTAAGATCTTTGACCCATCCACACACTATTCTTGCCTCATCTTTTGACATGGTATAATTTGCCTTTTGTTTGAAGAATCGGCCGTTACCTTGCGCCTTCAACTCTAAGTCTTTTCGTGCACAATACAGAGGTAAATCTTTTCTGGCTTTGTTATTATCTTTTGAAGATGTTGTCAAAGAAATATTTTTCTATGTGCATGACATCCAGGTTATGTCTTAGCAAGTTGTCTTTCCAATAGGGAAGATCCCAAAATATGCTTCTTTTAGTCCAATTATGCCATTCTTCAAACCCTTTTATCCTATTATGTCCAGATTGAGTGACTTTTGGATAGTCTTTCACTCTTCTCCAAACGTGTGATCCAATCAACTTTAGCGGAGGCAGATCCGTTTCAACTTGCCCTTTGTGAAATGCGTTTTTGTTTCTTTTAAAGGGGTGATCAATGGGCAAGAACCGTCGATGACAATCAAACCAACTACTTTTCCGACCATTAGTCAATTGGAATGACTTTGTATGTTCCATGCAATGTGGACAAGCTAATCGATCATGTGTGCTCCAACCAGATAACATGCCATATGTTGGAAAGTCATTAATAGTCCACATCAAAGCTGCCCTCATAAGGAAATTTTTCTTCCTTGAAACATCATATGTCCAAACACCATTCCATAGCTTTTTCAGATCATCAATCAAAGGCTCCAAATAAACATCAATCCCTAATTTGGGATTAGATGGACCTGGTATTATACACGTTAAAAACATATAAGGCTTTGTCATACACAACTCAGGTGGTAAATTGTATGGGCTAACTATCACGGGCCAACATGAATAAGGTGATGCAGACGCCTGAATGTACGGCGTAAACCCATCAGAGCATAGACCAAGTCTCACGTTACGCGGTTCACTAGAAAAGGATGGATGTTTACGATTGAAGTGCTTCCAAGCTTCACCATCAAAAGGATGGCGCAAAACTCCTTCAGTTTTCTTACCATCATGTCATGTCATGTGTTGTGATGTTTGCATTGAAGTAAACATTCTTTGTAATCTTGGAATAATGGGCAAGTAGAACATTGACTTTAAGGGAATTGGTTTTTTTTGCCTCCGTCCTGCATGCATCGTATGATATAGAGGAGAGCCACAAAACTTGCATTCAACCAACAAAGCATCATTTTTGCCACTATCATTGTCATAGAATAGCATACATCCATTAACACAACAATCAATCTTCTTGGCTTCCAATCCCAACATTGAAACACATCTTTTGGCTTGATAACAATTCTTCGGAATAGAATTGTTTGGTGGTGTCAGATCTAAAATCAATTTTGTATAGTGATCCACTGCTTGATTGGGAACGTTCCAATTAGATTTACCAGCCAAGAGTCTAATGGACACTGACAATTTTGACTGAGATGAACCTTCAAATACAGGTAGGTTTGCCTCTGTCAGTAATTTGTAAGACCTCTGAGTGGTTTCATTTGGAGACTCTTCATCATGACTATCATTTGCTTCTTGTTCGTCATGTCGACGAAGAGCATTGTCGACCATCTCTTGCATGTAGGCAAATTGATCTATCTCAGATGTATGTACAACAGTATTTGAACCTGATGCAAGCCGATTTTCAACTCTATTGGAGGTCGAAGGAATTTCTTCACCATGAAATGTCCAAACCGTGTAATTAGGCATGAACCCTTTTTGGTATAGGTGAACTTTAACGTCTTCATCTTTCAAAATCCTTGTACATTCGCACTTGATGCATGGGCATCGAATCCCTCCATCAATAGCATAATATTGACATCGTCGAGCCGTCTCCATAAACTCTTTAACTCCGATGGCAAAAGATTCCTTCAAACCTCTCCTTTCGCTATAACAACGGTCGTACATCCATGCACGATGGTTGAGAAAATGGGCCATGTTCATTGACAAGTCAAACAAACAAAATCATTGTCAAAACAGCAACACTCCATGCGACATAAGTAATAAACCTATTACTATTCAAGTCGAACATGGAAGGCAATTTGAACACTATTGTCATAGGCCTTCAATAAGGACATCCAAAGAGAAGTCCTCAGTATTGAAATGCCTTAGACATCCTAAGTGGTTGTGTATTAAATTTAGGGGTGACAACTTATTATTACTGAAGTCCTCTTTTATAGAGTACTTCCATATACTTTGTAGGTTCTAAGTGTTTATAGTACTTTTACCATTCTCATTCCATTAAGAATGTGTGTAGTACCATAGATTTTAAATGACTACTTAACTTAATCAAATTGTAGCCTAATGAATGAACATATAATAAATAGGAACATACAATATACATAAACATAAATTAGGCTCAAATATGATGGTTTGACATACTAAATTGCATACAGGTCATTCTAACATCATATGAATGGTTCTAATAGCTTTAACATATCAATTTGCACTTGTTTAAACATCCAAACATCACAAAATCACAACAAAATGAAAAATGACTTGTAATTACTCAATTTTACTACACTTTTTAAGGTTTAAAGTAGTGTCATTTCGAGTTTGACCTTATTCTTTGCTTTTGACCACTTTGCTACCTTTATCAGACTATGTTACACTTATTAGGATGTTTACATACCTTACAAAGAGTCTACATTAGGTTAATTGACCATTTTTGACCTTAAAAGTTCACTTTTTAGGTTTCTTAAGAGTCAAATTTCGAGTTTGACATTCTTTGCTTTTGACCACTTTCCTACCTTTATTAGACGAAGTTACACTTGTTAGGATGTTTACATACCTTAGAATAAGTCTACATTAGGTGAATTGACCATTGTTTACCTTAAAAGTTCACTTTTTAGGTACTTAAGAGTCAAATTTTGAGTTTGACCTTATTCTTTGTGTTTGACCACTTTCCTACCTTTATTAGACTAAGTTAGACATTTTAGGATGCTTACATACCTTAGAAAGAGTCTACATTAGGTGAATTGACCATTATTGACCTTAAAAGTTCACTTTTTAGGTACTTAAGAGTCAAATTTTGAGTTTGACATTCTTTACTTTTGACCACTTTCCTACCTTTATTAGACTAAGTTAGACTTGTTAGGATGTTTACATACCTTAGAATAAGTCTACATTAGGTGAATTGACCATTTTTTACCTTAAAAGTTCACTTTTTAGGTACTTAAGAGTCAAATTTTGAGTTTGACCTTATTCTTTACGTTTGAACACTTTCCTACCTTTATTAGACTAAGTTAGACTTTTTCGATGTTTACATACCTTAGAAAGAGTCTACATTAGGTGAATTGACCATTTTTGACATTAAAAGTTCACTTTTTAGGAAATTAAGAGTCATATTTTGAGTTTGACCTTATTCTTTGCTTTTGACCACTTTCCTACCTTTATTAAAATAATTGTATGCTTTTGAATAGTTTCCTAGGTTCATTTCAATACATTAGACATGTTAGGATCTTCACATTAGTTAAAAATCGTCAAAATTGGGTTTAGTTGCAATTCTTCACCTTTTAAGCACACTTTTTGGCTTCAAAAGACTCAAACTTTGAGTTTGAGGTGATTCTTTGCTTTTGACAACTTTCCTAGCTTCATTCCACTACTTTAGACATGTTAAGATGTTCACATTACATAAACTAAGTGTACCTTAGGTCTGGTTGCAAATTCTACCCTAAAAAGTACATTTTTTTAGGTTTCAAGTAGTCAAATTTTGAGTTGTACCTAATTGTTTCCTTTTGAATTGTTTCCTAGGTTGATTTCAATACTTTAGACATGTTAGGATCGTCACATTAGTTAAAACTCGTCTAAATTGGGCCTAGTTGCAATTCTTCACCTTTTAAGCACACTTTTTGGCTTCAAAAGACTCAAACTTTGAGTTTGAGGTGATTCTTTGCTTTTGACAACTTTCCTAGCTTCATTCCACTACTTTAGACATGTTAAGATGTTCACATTACTTAAACTAAGTGTACCTTAGGTCTGGTTGCAAGTTCTACCCTTAAAAGTACACTTTTTTAGGTTTCAAGTAGTCAAATTTTGAGTTGTACCTAATTGTTTCCTTTTGAATTGTTTCCTAGGTTGATTTCAATACTTTAGACATGTTAGGATCTTCACATTAGTTAAAACTCGTCAAAATTGGGTCTAGTTGCAATTCTTCACCTTTTAAACACATTTTTTGGCTTCAAAAGATTCAAACTTTGAGTTTGAGGTGATTCTTTGCTTTTGACAACTTTCCTAGCTTCATTCCACTACTTTAGACATGTTAAGATGTTCACATTACTTAAACTAAGTGTACCTTAGGTCTGGTTGCAAGTTCTACCCTTAAAAGTACACTTTTTTAGGTTTCAAGTAGTCAAATTTGGAGTTGTACCTAATTGTATGCTTTTTAATAGTTTCCTAGGTTCATTTCAATACTTTAGACATGTTAGGATCTTCACATTAGTTAATACTCGTCAAAATTGGGTCTAGTTGCAATTCTTCACTTTTTAAGCACACTTTTTGGCTTCAAAAGACTCAAACTTTGAGTTTGAGGTGATTCTTTGCTTTTGAAAACTTTCCTAACTTCATTCCACTACTTTAGACATGTTAAGATGTTCACATTACTTAAACTAAGTGTACCTTAGGTGAATCGGCAATTTGTCACCCTTTAAGTGAACTTTTTAGTTTGAAACTACTCAAACTTTGACTTTTAAGTATTTGTTTGCTTTTGAGTAGTTTCCTACCTTCACTTGAATACTTTAGACTTATTAGGATATTAACATGAGTTAAAATTAGTCTACTTTAGGTTAATTACAAATTTCTCACCTTTTTAGTAGACTTTTTTAGGTTCTAACTACTCAAAATTTGAGTTTTAGCTTCTTGTTTGCTTTTAAGTACTTGTTAGCCATAACAAGGTGTTGATTTCGATTTTTGCAGTTTCTTTGGTATTTGGTAGTTTAAACAAGTCCTAAATGTTGATTTAAACTTGTTACAACAGTCAAATTTTAGATAGATTCATCTGTGTGCAAAATAGCATGTTCACACCTTATTTTTCAATGAAATGGGGAAGTAGAAGGGTGAATCTGTTGTACAGTTTGATTTTGAACTTTTTAACGGTTCAAACAAGTTTAATTTAGTGAATTAAAGATGTTGAAAGTATTATCAAAGAGTCAGAATCACCTGTTCATGAATTCACTTTTAAAACCACCAATCTTGGGTCAATTTTTTGGTGCAGAGTTGAAGAATTTAAGTGTTGTCCAGTGACCATTTCTGGTGCAGTTTTTCAGCTGATTTGGTGCTAATTTTTGTGTCAAATTGTGGTGTTCTTCAGACTTTTTGGTGCAGTCTAGTTTCAGAATGTAGGGTAGACATATTTCTACTGATTTCAGGTTAATATGATTTCCTTCCTAGCATGCTTCCACATGCAGCTGTTTCACTACAAAAAAGAAAGGATGTCTAATCTGAATTTAATTCATTCTAGTTGACAATTTCCAGCTTCATCTAGTGTATTAAGACTTCCTTGAGCCATTTTCATTGTTGCTATAACTTTTGAATCAATCTAACTTGATTTTGGTGGATTGATGGGGTATTTTTCTGCATAAATTAGCCATAACAAGATCTGATTTTGATTTCTGTTGTTTTTGAGCTATTTGATAGCTTGAACAAGTTTTAAATTGTGTTTAACAACTGCTAGCAGATTTCAATTAGTATTATCTTGGCCTAAGTGCAGAGTTGTGTCTTAAACCATCACATTTTTTGAGTTAAATTAGGAAGTGACAAGGTGAATTTGAGTACCAATCTGTCTTTAACTCATTTATGAGTTTGAACACATTTAAAATCACTAATTAAAGTTGTTGAAGTGATTCATTTCGAGTTTAAGCCACTTTCTGTGCAAAGTTGAGTTTCAAACCACTAAATCATGCCAAGTTTTTTGTGATCTAACATTTTCATTGTCCTGTTTCAGGTTGAATTCTTTGTCTTAGAAGCTTCAAGAATTCTCCAAGAAGACGGTGGTGATCTTTCTTGAGAGAGATTCAAAGAGAGGAGTCTTTCGCGCATACTGTTTGATCAACATCTGCACAGAGAAGGTGTTTCTTGTTTGATCTTGATAGGCTTGGCATCTTGTAAAGACTGTTGTATTTGACTGAAGGCTTGGCAACCTGTGAAGATTACAGAAGAGAGGATTCTTGCTGCAAGTCTGGTTTTGTGTGTGCAGCTATATTTGGTTTTGGGTTAGAGAGAAGATTTATATTTTTGTGTGGTGCTTCTATAAATTCCTTGTTCTAAAAACCATAACCATTATAGTGCATTTGCTTGCTAGATTGGAAGGACACTGGATGTAGGCATTGTTGGCTGAACCAGTATAAAAACCAATGTTTGATTTTCTCTATCCCTGCACTCTTTATGTTCAGTCGACTTTAATTGTTTAGCAGTCAACTACGTTTTTCCGCTGCATTGAATATTCATTACTTGCATTTCAAGGAAAGATCAAAAGCTTTGAATTTTTCATACAAAGATTGTGAAAAGATTTTGTTTTTGAACTAACACCAATTCACCCCCCCTCTTGGTGTAAGACAAAGCCAACCTGTTTCCTAACAATTGGCACCAGAGCTGGTTTTCATAAGATACTTGAAAATTCAGTCAACTGTGTTTTTATTCTATTCGATTGTAAAACCTGGGGATGGCTTCAAATTTTCAAACTTTTGGTGAAGGTGCTAAAACGAACAGACCACCTCTGTTTGCTGGTGAAAATTATCATTTTTTGGAAAATTCGCATGCAAATATTTCTTGAATCGCAAGATAAAGGAATTTTGTATGCCACTTTAAATGGTCCATTTGAGCCTACAAAAACTGTTAATAGTAAAACTGTTTTGAAACCTTTTACTGAGTGGACTGCTTGATGGGTGTCGCAGCCCATACAAATTTGATTGCAATTTAGAAATGCAGTATAGCTAGGGAATGACCCCTAGGTCGTCTCTCAAGAACCAATTTTGCGGCTCAGAATCAGGTCAGACACACACAGTGGGAGGGGGTTTGAAAGTGTTTTTTTAAAGTAAAATTAAACTAAATTAAAAATGAAAATTGAACCGAACATAATTAAAAGTATTAAAGTAAACGAAAACAATAAACTGAACATAACAGACAACATGGAAATATTAAATTAAAGAGTCCTAAAGCAAGCTGTGAACTAGTTGACATTCAAGAAATAAATAACAAAACACATAAAGCATCTTAGATTGCAATATTGAACTAACAAATTAAATGGACATTGAATTAAAGTCTGGAAATTGTAAACTAATTCACCACATGATCAAACTGTGGCGCGACCTCTTCATCAATTGACATCACCCTTTTCATATTGAAAACCGAATTTCCAATTCTGAAAACAGGACGTGGCAGCAGCATCAACTCCCACCATGTGCCTCCAACTAAATATTCCTACTTCAACCGAAATGGCTTGGATGACATCCCAAATAAAGGAAATCACGTGCTGCATCTTCATTAAAAGAAAAGCTTTAAAAAAAATATGCTTGTAAAAATGTAACAACCCTAAATCAAAGAAAAGTGTGGATGTGGCAACCGGCCTTCTCTCCTAAATTTTTGTTGTAGCCGCTGCTTCCCAAGACCATCATGAACCGTCACCCTACACTACTTTCATATCTAAGAGCTTCCATCACTATTTCATAAGTTTCTCCAGAGCAAATGCAAACAAAAATAAAATAAAGAAAAAGATTGTCAGCACCGTAACTTCTCTTCCATCAAATCAATTTCTACCTAATCATTCATTTTTCAATCCAAAATAAATAAAGGAAATTCTCACAATTCAGCAAAGCAAAAGAGAAGTTAAAGAAATGGTAACAATCATTTACTCACAATACTTTTTACATTGATTGGGAAAAGAGAAATCATTACCCCCAAGCACATTCACGTTCCAGTGAAGTAAAACAATAAAAGGCTCCATAAAAAAAAAAAAAAAAATGAAAGTATTTCATTCAGCCCATAAAAGAATAAAATCGTGGACTCCTTCTAGCTTCCACAAGAAAACGTTAAAAGACTTAAAAAAAACAAAAAAGATGTGACGGCTCCCAACACATATCCATTCCAGCCAAGAAAGAAAAAAAATTCAAAGTAAAGTTACTGCAGCAAAAATCAAAATATGTTTCTTTTCCTTCATCCAATTCCCATAAGCTTGAACATATTCCAAATTCTAAAGAAAAGCCTCCTAAAAAAATTCCAACCGAGAGCTAAAATGCCAAGAGAGAATGAAAAATGTATTGCAATGTGTGGCTGCCTCCCAGTGACGGCTGTTGCTTAAAGCTAAGCCAAAATGTCCTCCAAAATAAGGGTGGGTCCACCCTAACCCTAAAGTGCCAAGTCACTAATTTTTTCTAACAAAATGGGCTTAGCCTATTACTACAAAATTGGCCCAAATAACCAAACTTTGGTTTAAAACAAAAAAGTCTAATCTACTAAATTAAAATTTGACTAGATCTAAAATTAAATTGTAGGAATTCTTCAATTGCTTGTCCCCTTCCAAAAGTCTCCCAGTGTGCTTCCAAAATTTCCCTGAAAATGAAAATAGGAATAATTAAGCTCAAATAATTCAAATTAATTAAAATATGAATTATTGGTCTAATTAAACCCAAATAGTGAAAATGACATAATAACTAAGAATTAAGCGCAAATCATCAACACAATTCGGTGCAAGAAACTAAGTTAATGGTATAAAATATTGATTCATCACTGCTGATGAAAATAGGAAAGCTCAGTGATGGGCTGTCGCAACCCACACAAATTTAATTGCATAAAAGAATGCAGTATAGCTAGGAAGTGACTCCTAGGTTGTCTCTCAAGGACCACTTTTGCGGTTCAGAATTAAGTTTCACACGAAGTGGGGGGGGGATTTGTGAGTTTGTTTGCTGTTCAGATGTAAAAACGTAATTAAATTTAACCAAAACAGATTTAAGTTTCATTAAACGAAATTAGATGCAATAAAACATTTTACAATGCATTAAAACGAAATTAAAACAGTAAAAATGAAACTGCTACAGTAAATACGAAAATGCAAAAAACAGTAAAAACAGAAAACAGTAAATACAGAAAACAGTAAAAACAGAAACAGTAAAAACAGAAAATAAAATTACAGGAATACATAATTACAGTAGTACATAAAATACATAAATTACAGAAATACAGAAACATTAAAAATAGAATACAAAAAACAGTAAATACAGTAAACAGTAAAAACAGTAAATACAGAAACAGTAAAACAGAAAATTAAATTACAGCAGTACATACTAACAGCAATACAGAAAATACATAAATTCATACACAGAAATTACAGAATTACAAAAACAGTAAAAACAGAATACAGTAAAACTGAAAATACATAAAACAGTAAAAACAGAAAACAGGAAAACAGGAAAAATTCAAAATACAGTAACAAAATCAGAATTACAGCAGCAAAATACAGAACATGAAATCAAAATAAATAACTAAAGATAAAATGGTAATTAGTAAAAACAATATAAACAACAGTAAAAATTAAATTGCAAGAAACTTAAATTTGCAAATGCATTAAAGAAAACTAACCTCTTTGCCGTTACCACTCATGTTCCAATTACTCTTTCAAATTCCTTCTTCAACAAACAAGTGAGTAAGTCCATTTACTTCCAAAAATCTATCCTTCTTGGTTAATTAAATCACAAAGCAAGAGATGAAATTTTCTCACACAAAAATTGAATTACATGTGTAGGGTAAATTGTGGTAAAACAAGCAAGGTAATTTTCTCTTCCAAATTCCACACGGTTTTCAACAAAACATCAAACCAAACCTTCTCTTTTAATTAAACCATCATGCAACCCAATTGAAAAGAAAATGAAACACCACTTCAACCAAATTTACTTTCTAAAAGCAAAAACAAAGGAAATTTTGTGCTTAAATTGTTGTAATTGTCCAGCCCTTTTAATGTAAAGATTAACCTCACAAACTCAAGGTAAAAGCACAAGAAAAATAAAATTACAAGCTTCCAACAACAAAGGATCAATTCAAGCTTTTCTTCACTCAAGATTCAATGTTACATGATTTTTTTTAACAAATTAAACTTCAAGAAAACAAGAGATGATAAATTCAAATTGTCTTATTATTCAACCACAAAGAAATTTTATATGAAAGTACAGAGAAAACTTACAAGTTCATGCTTCAACAATTTAAATTGGAGTGAAAGAAAATGGTTACAATTTTATCTTCAATCAAACAAGGATGAACAAGTTGTATCAAAAGGAAGAAGAGAAATACACTCTTGATGGGTTTCCTCTCCAAAACCTTGAACCACCCTCTCCAAAAAGCATCCAAAACCGTGACCTCCTCCAAAAATTGAAGAAGTCCTCCCTTTTCTTTTCTAAATTCCGAGAGGAATGAATGTGTTTCTTGTCACCTCCCTTCTTTTTTTTCTACCAAAAATTCTCTCAAGTGTTGTCCACCAAGCTAAGCCATCATTCCCTCCTTTCTTCCATGCTTTTAATATTTTAATTGCTTTCCATTGGTGCTCTTAGTTGGCCATGACATACCATACACTTCTTCCATTCACTTTATACAATTCATGTTGCTAAACATGGCCCTCCATGATACCTCCTTTCAATTGTGCTTGACCATTAATGATTTGCTTGCTTTATTATATTTATTTCAGCCATCCAATATTTCCATATGAGTCATGGTGTGTGTTGTCCAAGTTGCTTCAAGGCCGTGATTAATGGGACAAATTCAAGTGCTTCATTTTTTATTTTGGTCATGACACTTCAAGCTTTTGTTGTGTGCACCTTCCAGCTCTTGAAATGAAATGTGGTGGCTGCCAAAATTCAAGAAGTGGGGGCGTGAATGTGGGGGAAGCCATGTGCTTCATTGTCTCCTTCAAATAATAAAATCTTTGCTTCTTTAAGTGGTGCTTCCAATGGGTTAATTTCCTTTGAACCTTTTCTCCAAACCAAGAAGAATTAAGCCTCTCATGTGGACATTTAAACGTGACATTGCAGCTGAACACTTCTTTAATTAATTCAAATCATACATGAATTAAGTACATCCTTCACATAAAAATAAAATGAGTGAGTACATGTGCTTTTCAAAACAAAGGGTGCAATTTTATACATGTGGCATCAAGTCTACAATAATTTTTCTCTCATCCAATTTGTCACACTTGTTTGCTTCACTTCCAAAATTGTATGGTTTCACACTTTAAACTAGAAAATTCTTCATTCTTTGAGAAGCCAAATTTATTGCAAGCCAAATTGAAATTCACACCTTCTTTTCCATTTAAGTTTAAAATAAAATTGATGTGTCATTTCTCTTTAAGTCCCAAGATATTAACCAATAATTTCCCTACACTTAATAATGCAAATAATTAGTCCCAGATAATTCAAATTAACAAAAATAAGAATTTCCGGTCAAATTAAGCAAAATTCACAGAAACGGGAAAATATCGGGCGTTTAAACACAATTCCCTGATTAAATTCGGTACAATAAGCTAAATACAGTTAAGAAAATATCGACTCATCAAAATAGACCACACTTAGTCTTTTTCACTCCTGGGCAAAATCAAGACTCAAATTAGGGAATAGATCAAAGGACATCAACGAAATGACACAGACTCAGCACACAGAAAGCAAAGATTAACAAAGACAGGAACAAAATTACACAGTTCTCGAGAAATCTGGACCAAGAAAAGATGTAGATAACATCCAACACAAAATTAGAGTAAGTAGATACTCATGAAGTTATCCAAACAGTTCAAAGCATGACGAAATGATCAGTCAACTCAAGAGGTGAAACAAGAGTAACAGAACTCACAGATACACTTTTAGTGTTTTTCTCAAGTGTCTAAGGTAAACAGTTTTAACTCAATGCATTCAAGAAAGCAAACACAAATAGACTTGGCAAGTCTCTAATATCAAAATTCAAAAATTATATGCATGTTCAAATCAAAAGGTCTTTTCATGGTTGTAATGGGGCTAAGGATAAGGGAGGATACATCTGGATAAGAAGCCACAAACCATAAGGAACAGAGGAGCAATGGGGAACAAGTTTAAACAAAGTCAAACACACCCAAACCCTCTAATTCAATCCTTTCCCTGACTCCAAACTTTTTATTTTTTCTTCTTCTTCTTCTTTTTTTCTTTTTTTTCGTTTTTTTTTATAACACAATTCAAAAGATAAAATACATGATATTTACAGTGTAACCGCAAGAAGAGAAGTTACTAGCCAATTCATCTGCAACTCCTAAGAGACCACACTTATTCCCAAAACAATTCCAAAGCTCCAAAATTCCTAAGGTTGAGGTGATCATGGTTTTTCGCTTAGGGGTAATTACTGAGCTTGAAAACAAAGAACAGGGGAAAGTATAGGCTCAAAGAGGTTATCGAGGGATTAAAACTGGGTAGGCTTATTTGGCTAGAGAGGTTTAACAACAAAATTGCCTTTATCATTTCCAAACATGCATATTAATCACGAATTATCAACAAGAGTCAAGCCAAGGCGTATGTGTAAGCAGTCAAGAGACATATGACACACGAGAAAGAATGTCAAGTGGCTCAAATCTCACACAGGGTATTTTCTGTCACAATCAAATCACCTTCTCAAACATCTTAATCATTTTCCAAGGCAAAGAAAAGCAGGGATTTCAGGCTAATCAGAGTATTAATGTAGTGAATGAAAAATCTACAACTTAAACAAGTCCAGATAATCAAGAGAAACAGGTAAAACTGAACACAAAACACAGCAAAAACTAGCCAGAAAAGAAAAAAAAATTAACACAAAAAACAGAAAAGTTTTCACACGAAAAATCAGACTCTCCTTCATTTATTACACATAGACCACACTTAAACTACACAATGTCCTCAGTGTGTCACAATCATCAGATCAGAGTTTAGAACAATAAGAAGATATAGGCAAAGTGCAATAAAAGTGAGAAGGGAAGGAGAGAAGAAACTCCCTGAGTCAGAGTGAATGGTAGGTGGGGTGGACCAGAGACGTCTCCTCCACTACTACATCCAACAAAGAAGGATTGCTGAGGAAAGGCTTCAGTCTGTGCCCGTTCACCTTGAAGCTTTTAACTGCTGATGGACCTTGGATCTCTACTGCACCCATTAGTCACAACAAAAGCTCCAGTCCATTTTGATCTCAACTTACCACCCATTAGGCCGAGCCTAGAGTTATACAACAAAACCTGTTGGCCAACCTCGAAGTTCATTCTAACAATGGAGCTATCGTGGAACTTCTTGGTCCTTTCCTTGTAGAACTTTGAATTCTCGTAGGCCTCCATGCGGATCTCGTCCAATTCATTCAGTTGCAACTTTCTTTCCTCTCCAGCTAGGTCCATGGAGAAGTTACAAGTTTTCACAGCCCAATATGCCCGATGCTCAATTTCAACTGGTAAATGACATGGCTTTCCAAAAACAACTCGATAGGGAGACATCTCTATGGGTGCTTTGTAGGCAGTCCTGTGGGCCCAAAGAGCATTGTCCAACCTATTGCTCCAATCTTTTCTGTTGGGCTGCACAATTTTCTCCAAAATCCTCTTGATCTCCCTGTTTGAGATCTCGGCTTGCCCATTTGTTTGGGGGTGGTATGGTGTAGAAACTTTGTGTGTCACCCTATATTTCTTGAGCAAAGCCTGCATGGATCTGTTACAAAAATGGGTCCCCCAATCACTAATAATGGCTCTGGGTACTCCAAACCTGCAAAAGAGGTGAGATCTGACAAAATCTACAACAACTCGAGCATCATTAGTCCTGGTGGCTCTAGCTTCCACCTATTTTGAAACATAATCCACAGCAAGGAGAATATAAGAGAAACTGAAAGAAACAGGAAAAGGACACATGAAATTTATACCCCAGACGTCAAACACCTCGCAGAACAGCATAGGTTGTTGAGGCATCTCTTGTCTCTGTGAAATAGGTCCGCCTGCTCTCTGACATGGCTCACAGGTGCTACAAATCCTCTCCGCATCCATGAAGATGGAAGGCCAGTAGAAACCACAGCTAAGCACTCTGCGAGCTGTTATTTGAATCCCCAGATGACCACCAGGTGAGGAGGCATGACAAAACTGCAGGACCGAGTCAATCTCATGGTCCGGAATGCATCTCATAGTAACCTGGTCACTACACAACTTCCACAGATATGGATCATCCCAAACATAATACTTAGCATCACTCTTAATTTTAGCAATCTGAGCACGTGATGCCAAGGGAGGAAAACCAGAAGCAACCAAATAATTCACAATGTGTGCAAACCAAGGAGTTGGGGGAGAAGAAGAAATCATTAACAAATTTTCATCAGGAAAGTCATCCTGGATAGGCAATACATCAGCTTCATCCTCAGCTCTTTCAATTCTGCTGAGGTGGTCTGCCACTAAGTTTTGTGCTCCACTCCGGTCTTTAATCTGCAAGTCAAACTCCTGGAGTAGTAGCATCCACCTGATCAATCTAGGCTTTGACTTAGCCTTTTTCAATAGAAATTTTAGAGTTGCATGGTCAGTATACACAATAACAGGAGAACCAAGCAAATACGACCTAAATTTATCTAGGGCAAAAACAATTTCCAACAACTCTTTCTCAGTCGTGGTATAGTTTGCTTGGGCAGCATCCAAAGTGCGGGAAGCATAGTAGATCACTCTAGGCAGCTTGTCAATCTTCTGTGTCAAGACAGCTCCCAAGGCATAATTTGATGCATCACACATGAGCTCAAATGGGGTTGTCCAATCTGGTGCCTGAATGATTGGGGTGGTGGTCAAAGCTTCCTTCAGGCAATCAAACGCCTGCTAGCACTTGTCATCAAACTCAAAGTCGATGTCCTTCTGTAGTAATCTGGACAAGGGAAGTGCCTTCTTACTGAAATTCTTGATGAAGCGCCTGTAGAAACCTGCATGTCCTAGAAAAGATCTAACCTCTCGCACGCAAGAGGCGTAAGGCAATTGCGAAATCACAGATATTTTTGCAGGATCTACCTTTATTCCCTTTTTAGAAATGATGTGCCCTAGAACCAAACCTTGTTCAACCATGAAGTGACATTTCTCAAAATTGAGAACAAGGTTTGTTTCTATGCATCTTTTCAAAACTTTTTCCAGATTGTCCAAACATGCATTAAACGAGGATCCATACACAGTGAAATCATCCATAAACACCTCTATGCAACTTTCAAGAAAGTCGCTAAAAATGCTAAGCATGCAACGCTGGAAGGTACCAGGGGCGTTGCATAGGCCAAACGGCATCCTCCTATAAGCAAATGTACCAAAGAGGCAGGTGAATGTAGTTTTCTCTTGATTCTCAGGCGCAATGTTTATTTGAAAATAACCAGAGAAACCATCAAGAAAACAGTAATGAGATTTTCCTGCCAGGCGTTCTAGCATCTGATCAATGAATGGCAGGGGGAAATGGTCTTTCCTGGTCGCTTGATTCAACTTCCTATAGTCAATGCAGACTCTCCAGCTGTTCTGCACTCTTGTGGGAATCAGCTCATCCTTCTCATTTTTCATAACAGTTAGGCCGGTTTTCTTGGGCAACACATGGATGAGACTCACCCACTGACTGTATGAAATAGGATAGATGATCCCAGCTTGCAAAAGCTTTGTCACCTCCTTCTTTATCGCGTCCATTATCACGGGGTTTTGTCTTCTCTGCGGTTGTCTTACTGGTTTTGCCCCATCTTCCAACAAAATCCTATGCATGCATGTGGATGGGCTAATACCAGGGATGTCCGCCAAACTCCAACCTATGGCTTTCTTATGCGCCCTTAACACTTTAAGCAATCTCTCCTCTTGAACAGAGTCAAGAGAGGTGGAGATTATGACTGGTTTTCTCTTATCATCCTCCAAGTATACGTACTTGAGGTTTTCTGGAAGTTGTTTCAACTCAAGAGTAGGTTCCTGCAAGTCAGATTCAAGTGTATTTCTTGCAACGTGGTTGATGCATTCTGACTCTAGAGAATGTACAGGTAAAGGCATAAAATCCATCTTTTCACAATCCAGATCAATATCCATCACAGGTATATCAACAATATCATCCAATTCATGAAAATCATGCATATCATCTATATCCTTGACATAACAGTTCTCATCCATATCATCATCAAATTCAACAACATTCCAAATCTCAGAGTCAAATTCAGGTGTTCTGCATGAATGTACAGAAGATAGAAAAGAATGTTTCTTGTCATGCATAGAGCGAAAATCATCAACAATGAACTCATCAACAATGTCATTCAATGTATCAATTTTAAACACAGAATGGTCCTCAGTTGGGAATTTCATGGCATCAAGGATATTAAAATGAACAATAATATCAGCAATTTCCATAGATAGTGTCCCAGCATACACATCAATCTTGGTTCGGGCAGTTTTCAGAAATGGCCTGCCTAAAATAATGGGGGCGGATCCATGAGAGAACCCGTCCTCCATTTCCAAAACATAGAAATCAGCAGGAAATATCAATTCACCTACCCTAACCAAGACATCCTCTATGTAACCTGTCGGGTGGGTAACACTCCTATTTGCGAATTGAATGACCACGCCCGTAGGCTGTAATGGACCAAGAGACAAAGATTTATAGATAGACAATGGCATGACATTTATCGAAGCACCCAAATCAAGCATAGCATTTTCAAATTTACTGTTCCCAATCACACAAGGAATGCAAAACGTACTTGGGTCCTTGCATTTTTCAGGAATGTGCGGGATTGACTTACCAATAAGTGCAGATACATTCCTACTCATGCTGATCCGTTCATTTCCCTTCATCTTCCTCTTGTGTGTGCACAGATCTTTCAAGAATTTGGCATACTTCGGTATCTGCTTGATGGCATCGAGTAGAGGTATGTTCACCTCTACCTTCCTGAAGGTCTCTAGAATTTCTCTATCTACCTCTTCCATTTTTTTGCTAGGAAGTGCTTGTGAAGGGAATGGAAGAGGGATAGGTTGGTCAAACAGTAGAGAAGGCTCAACAGCGATGGTGGTGGAAGAAGAAGATCCTCCTGAAGAAGAAGAACCACCAGCTGGAGAAGAAGATTCACCCACCTCAACTGCCTTGCGTGGACCGTTATGGTCAATCTTTTTAGGGCATGTGGCAGGCATGGGTGTAGGTGTAGAAGTGGGCTCTGAAGGCATAACAATTTGCTTCCCTGATCTGAGGGTTATGGCACTCACATTCCTCGGATTCTGCACAGTCTGGGATGGTAGCTTATCAGAATTTTGAGACTGTGTCTGGTTAAGCTGAGTAGCCATCTGACCCATCTGGTTAGTGAGACTCTGTATGGAAGCTCTGGTCTCCTGCTGAAATTGCATGGTCTGCATAGTCATCTGTCTCACTAACTTTTCCAATGAAGGCTCAACAGAAGTGGAAGTTTGAGCAGCTGGTTGGGCAGGTGCCTCTTGTTGCTGTTGTTGCTGTTGCCTCTGGTGTTGTTGCATAGGTGGAGGCACATATTTGTTAGGTGCTCCAGAATTCGGGAAAGGTGGCGTCTACTGCTGATGCTATGGCGCATTGTTCCATCTAAGATTGGGGTGATTTCTCCACCCTGGGTTGTACCTGTTGCTGGACAAGTCATGATTTTGCTGTTGTGGCTGCCTGTTATTGTATATGTTAGTAGCATAAGCTTGAGGCGCATCAGAGGCAGTTGAGTACTGCAAAGTAGGACAAGCATCTGTGTAGTGATCGCCAAAAGTGCAAACAGCACATAGTCGTGCAAGATATGCAGATGAAACTGTAGGTTTCTGGTTGGTTGCCAACTGCGTCACTAACTTCGCAATAGATTCGATCTTGTTTTCCAACTTGCTTTCAATAGCTGATAAGGACTGGGCAACAACATCGTGTACGCCCCTTACCACAATAGCTGGGAGTTAGAGGCCATCTTCTCAATCAATTGTCTAGCCTCAGCAGGTGTGGTGTCTCCAAAAGCTCCACCAGTAGCAGCATCAATCATACCTCGATCCATGTTGTTCAATCCTTCATAGAAATATTGGATCAGGAGTTGTTCAGGTATTTAATGGTGAGGACAGCTTGCACAAAGTGTCTTGAATCTCTCCCAATACTCATATAAGCTCTCTCCACCAAGCTGCCTAATCCCAGTTATGTCTTTCCTGATAGCTGTGGTCCTGGATGCTGGAAAAGTTTTTTCTAAGAACAACCTCTTCAGATCATCCCAGCTGGTAACGGATCTCGGCGCTAAAGCGTACAGCCAATCCTTAGCAACGCCTTCCAATGAATGAGGGAATGCTTTCAAGAAAATGTGTTCCTCAGGAACATCATGCGGTTTCATCGTGGAACAGACAATATAGAATTCCTTCAGATGCTTATGTGGACTCTGGCCTGCAAGGCCATGAAATTTGGGCAACAAATGGATCAGTCCAGTCTTAAGAACAAATGGAACGTCTTCATCTGGGTATTGGATGCATAAGCTTTCAATGTTGAAATCAAGCGCGACCATCTCCCTAAAAGTTCTCTCACGAGGTGGAGGTTGTGCCATATTGTTCTCAATAAGAAAGGTATCAGAATCAGAATCTGGTGCAGATGCAACAGATGTAGTAAGTGCGGTGTGCACAAAGTTCTCGGCTGTGGGGTGCACGGTATCTAGTGGAACAGACTCAACAACAGAGTCTAAAAACAAATTCCTAAAATTTCTAATTAACCTATGAAATGTTCTATCAATCTCAGGTTCAAAGGGTTGTATGGGTTCCGGATTTCCTCTAGTCATGCACTAAGTTACAACACCTCTTATCCAAGAAATGATAACACAAAAATTCAAACAACAAAAAATAGCTTAAACAAACAAAACGAAACGACACTTTCACAACACAAGATAAAATAAATACAAACAGAAACATGAACACAAGACTTAAAACTGAACCGTTGGTCCCCGGCAACGGTGCCAAAATCTGATGGGCTGTCGCAACCCACACAAATTTAATTGCATAAAAGAATGCAGTATAGCTAGGAAGTGACTTCTAGGTCGTCTCTCAAGGACCAATTTTGCGGTTCAAAATTAAGTTTCGCACGAAGTGGGGGGGGGGGGGGTTGTGAGTTTGTTTGGTGTGCAGAAAAATTAAAATTAAAACGGGATGAAATTAAATTATAACTCAGATGTAAAAACGTAATTAAATTTAACCAAAACAGATTTAAGTTTCATTAAACGACACTTTTACAATGCATTAAAACGAAATTAAAACAGTAAAAATGAAACTGCTACAGTAAATACGAAAATACAGAAAATACTAAAAATAGAAAACAGTAAATGCAAAAAACAGTAAAAATAGAAACAGTAAAAACAGAAAATAAAATTACAGCAATACATAATAACAGTAGTACATAAAATACATAAATTACAGAAATACAAAAACAATAAAAATAGAATACAGAAAATAGTAAATACAGTAAACAGTAAAAATAGTAAATACAGAAACAGTAAAACAGAAAATTAAATTACAGCAGTATATACTAACAGCAATACAGAAAATACATAAATTCATACACAGAAATTACAGAATTACAAAAATAGTAAAAACAGAATACAATAAAACTGAAAATACATAAAACAGTAAAAACAGAAAACAGTAAAACAGTAAAAATTCAAAATACAGTAACAAAATCAGAATTACAGAAGCAAAATACAGAACATGAAATGAAAATAAATAACTAAAGATAAAATGGTAATTAGGAAAAAAAATATAAACAACAGTAAAAATTAAATTGCAAGAAACTTAAATTTGCAAATGGATTAAAGAAAATTAACCTCTTTGCCGTTACCACTCATGTTCCAATTACTCTTTCAAATTCCTTCTTCAACCAACAAGTGAGTAAGTCCATTTACTTCCAAAAATATATCCTTCTTGGTTAATTAAATCACAAAGCAAGAGATGAAATTTTCTCACACAAAAAATTGAATTACATGTGTAGGGTAAATTGTGGTAAAACAAGCAAGGTAATTTTCTCTTCCAAACTCCACACGGTTTTAAACAAAACATCAAACCAAACCTTCTCTTTTAATTAAACCATCATGCAACCCAATTGAAAAGAAAATGAAACACCACTTGAACCATCTTGTGCTTAAATTGTTGTAATTGTCCAGCCCTTTTAATGTAAAGATTAACCTCACAAACTCAAGGTAAAAGCACAAGAAAAATAAAATTACAAGCTTCCAACAACAAAGGATCAATGCAAGCTTTTCTTAACTGAAGATTCAATGTTACATGATTTTTTTTTTAACAAATTAAACTTCAAGAAAACAAGAGATGATAAATTCAAATTGTCTTATTATTCGACCACAAAGAAAATTTATATGAAAGTACAAAGAAAACTTACAAGTTCATGCTTCAACAATTTAAATTGGAGTGAAAGATAATGGTTACAATTTTATCTTCAATCAAACAAGGATGAACAAGTTGTATCAAAAGGAAGAAGAGAAATACACTCTTGATGGGTTTCCTCTCCAAAACCTTGAACCACCCTCTCCAAAAAGCTTCCAAAACCGTGACCTCCTCCAAAAATTGAAGAAGTCCTCCCTTTTCTTTTCTAAATGCCGAGAGGAATGAATGTGTTTCTTGCCACCTCTCTCCTTCTGTTTCTTTTCTTTTTTTCTACCAAAAATTCTCTCAAGTGTTGTCCACCAAGCTAAGTCATCATTCCCTCCTTTCTTCCATGCTTTTAATATTTTAATTGCTTTCCATTGGTGCTCTTAGTTGGCCATGACATACCATACACTTCTTCCATTCACTTTAGACAATTCATGTTGCTAAACATGGCCCTCCATGATACCTCCTTTCAATTGTGCTTGACCATGAATGATTTGCTTGCTTTATTATATTTATTTCAGCCATTCAATACTTCCATATGAGTCATGGTGTGTGCTGTCCAAGTTGCTTCAAGGCCGTGAGTGATGGGACAAATTCAAGTGCTTCATTTTTTTATTTTGGTCATGACACTTCAAGCTTTTGTTGTGTGCACCTTCCAGCTCTTGAAATGAAATGTGGTGGCTGCCAAAATTCAAGAAGTGGGGGTGTGAATGTGGGGGAAGCCATGTGCTTCATTGTCTCCTTCAAATAATAAAATCTTTGCTTCTTTAAGTGGTTCTTCCAATGGGTTAATTTCCTTTGAACCTTTTCTCCAAACCAAGAAGAATTAAGCCTCTCATGTGGACATTTAAACGTGACTTTGCAGCTGCACACTTCTTTAATTAATTCAAATCATACATGAATTATGTACTTCACATAAAAATAAAATGAGTGAGTACATGTGCTTTTCAAAACAAAGGGTGCAATTTTATACATGTGGCATCAAGTCTACAATAATTTTTCTCTCATCCAATTTGTCACACTTGTTTGCTTCACTTCCAAAACTGTATGGTTTCACACTTTAAACTAGAAAATTCTTCATTCTTTGAGAAGCCAAATTTATTGCAAGCCAAATTGAAATTCACACCTTCTTTTCAATTTAATTTAAAATAAAATTGATGTGTCATTTCTCTTTAAGTCCCAAGATATTAACCAATAATTTCCCTACACTTAATAATGCAAATAATTAGTCCCAGATAATTCAAATTAACAAAAATAAGAATTTTTGGTCAGTTTAAACATAATTCCCTGAGTAAATTCGGTACAATAAACTAAATACAGTTAAGAAAATATCGACTCATCACTCAGTATGATGTTAAAGCTAGAAATATTATTGCCTCTGTGCTAACAATTGATGAATTGTTTAGGATATCCCAATGCAAGTCTGCAAAGGAAATGTGGGATGTTCTAGAAGTAACACATGAAGGCACGAATGAAAGTTGGTGAAAGCATCTATCTTTGACAAAGAAGAGATCAATATCAAGATTCTGAAAAGCCTGAACAGGAACTGGCAACCAAAAGTTACTGCAATCTCTGAATCCAAAGATCTTACAACTATGAATATGGCTACCTTGTTTGGCAAGCTACGGGAACATGTATTAGAACTTGGTAGACTGAAGGATGAAAAGGAGATTGAAGAAAAGAAGTCCATTGCTATGAAGGCTACAAACAAGAACATCACAGAGACAAAGATGGATGACAAAGAGCTGATGACTCTGGTGGTAAGAAAGTTTAGTCGACTTATGCAAAACGATAGTCAACTGTCTAACCATGCAGGTCAAAGCAAAAAGAAAAGCTTCACCACGAATGTTGTCTAGTGCTATGAATGTGGAAAAGAAGGTCACATCAAGCCTGACTGTCCTGAATTACAACTATAGCAAAAAGGAATGAAAAGATTCCCGCAAGGCAGAAATATGAGAAGAAAAGGAGCCTACATTGCTTGGGAGAACTCTGATTCTGAAAATTCAAGTGATGAGGATGTTGACCAAGAGGAGAAATCCAACATATGTCACATGGCTGGAACTGGAAAGAGTGATAGTGACAGTGATGAAGAATTTGAGAAGCTGCCTACAGAAGAAAAATATCAGCAGCTGATTGAGACATACAGAGAGTTACATGCTAAAGCAATGCGACTGGAATACAAGGTTAATCGACTGAACTCTAAAAAAAAGAGACTATGAATATAAAATTAACAACCTTGTTGCAGAAAATGAAAGATTAGAAACAGAGTTGAATGAAGCTTTATCATCTGCTAGAAATATCGAAGTTAAAACTGTTACTGTTGAAAAAGTTTGTGAAAATTGTCCTACACACATTGCAAAGATAGATTACTTGATTGACAAGCTTGCTAAGTTTGCTCAAGCTAGTGACAATTTAGATGTTGTATTGAACTCTTCTAGTAGAGTTAATAATAGACACGGAATTGGATACAAAGCTTACTCTAACAGAACCAATACCAGAAATCTTATTGAATTAAGAAAACCTACTAGAAATGCATGTTTTTACTGCAGATGTGTTGGTCATACTGTTAGAAATTTCTATTATAGACATGTTGTTGTTCCTCAAGGATTATGTGTATGGATACCAAAGGAAAATGTAACAAGAACTATCAATCAAGGACCCAAAGTGAAATGGGTACCACCAAGCAAAACTTAATTGTTTTGCAGGTTGTGCAGCTGATATAGAACTCTTCTCAAGGATGAAATAATAATGGATCATATCAAACACCTTGAATGTCTACAACTGGTAAACCTGTATCTATCTGCTGCATCATGCATATACTGATTGTTTGTTGCTGTATGATTTTTTGTATTGTGTGTTGAATTGCCTGAATGATTGAATTTGGATGAAATGATTTTTTATGAGTCACAGTCGACTCTAAAATTAATTCAATCAACTGAGTCATTTGAATATGTGAAAAACTTTGTTTTTGAACGTTAAGATTTAAACTTAGGGTTTAAGAAAAATCTTTGGCGCGTTTTTCTTCTATAAATGAATGTGATAGTCTGAGGCATTCATATACTACTTGGTAAACAAACCCTCATTCTAATTCTGGTGAAACCCTTCTTCTTCCCTGCTCAAATGGCTGCATCATCATCAAGACCAGGAAAGCGTCCTATGTCTAAGAAAAGAGAAGTTAATCCTTCTGGATGGATTACTGTGTTAGAACGACTGCAGCGGAATTGTTAGCGTGGAATAACAAACCAAGAGGGTCTTTAATATTACTGTGTGCCTTTTAATTTCTTCTCAATTTATCTTACTACGCAAATAATAAATATAAATAAAAGAGTAAGGTTGAGAGAAATTTGCACAGATGATTTTTATACTGGTTCGGATCTTACCAATCCAACATTCAGTCGCTTATCTCAAACCGAGATAAACAGTTCACTAAGCACAAAATAATTACAAATTACAATCACAAAGAAACAATTTGTAAGACTTTAGAAACCACCTCTCTTGACACCACAAGAGATGAACCTACACCAACTTTGAATCTTCACAAAGGATGAGACACCTCCTCCGAATACTTCACGAAGGATGAGACAGCTCCTTCGAATACTTCACGAAGGATGAAACACCTCCTTCGAATACTTGACGAAGGATGATCCTCTTCCAAACACCTCCTTAGACGCACCAAGGATGAACCGGCTATTTCCTCTGTCACCGTCGCAGCACTTCACCAGCTCCACAGACAAGAGTTTCTCAAGCCGAACAAAAACACACAAGTCTCAATGATTTCTGAGTACTAGAGCGCAAGGGAAGAGTTGTTGTTGAAGGATAAAGAGAGCCTATTTATAGACTCAAGCAAAAACTCTTCCATTCTTCGAAACTGGCCATTTAACGCTTTTAATCGATTAATATTAGTGTTAATCGATTAAAATGAGTACAACAGCTAGTTTTTCAAATCTGAAACCTCCAACGGTCACTTTTAATCGATCAAAATGAATTTTAATCGATTGGCTAATAGATTAAAATGAATTTTAATCTATTAAAACAGCAAAAGTTGAGTTTTCAGCTTTTACTTGTTTTAATGGATTAATACTAGTTTTAATCAATTAAAACAATGCGATTTTGACTCTTAACACTAATTACAATGTATTAAAGTATATGGAATCAAAACCAATGAAAATCTAAGTCCTAAACAATTAAACTACAATTATTAGAAAAGCTTTTCATAACAAAAATAAGTCTTCAAAGGATCTTCATGAATCTTGGTATATCTTGACTTGATTTGGACATCATTAAAACTTCATCTTCATCATTTTGCTAACATGGTGATGATAAAACCAGAGAAAGGTTTCTCATCATGCGTTCACTAAATGAAGTTGTTAAACATCATATGGCCGAACTCACTCCGTTTAAGCAAGAGAAGTTTATGATTCCTGATGATCATGTGTCATCAAGGTCTCAACAAATTCATTGGGATGAAAGGAGATTGTTATGATGATTTGATAGAAGTCTTCTACTACAACGTTAAAGAAGTTAATGGGAACATTCACTCTCGTGTAAAAGGTGTAGACATTATCATTGATGATGATATTTGGTGGAAGTTCATAGGGTTAGAAATGAAGGTGAGCTATCTCACAAGTTTGAATGTCCAAGGTACAAAAAGATACGGAAAACAGAAATGTTCAAAAGCTTTATGAGATATTGAGGAAGATATAGAAAGGAAAAAGGATTCTTATTCAAGTGGCTTGATAAGGAAGAGAAAGTAGTTGCATTCATAATCAGACATATATTGTTACCTGGAAGATACAACATCATGAAACTTACACCTTTGGATGTTTGCTTACTATATGCTATTGAATATAGAATACTAACAAATTGGGTCGCTGTCTTCAAAAAACATATCCTGGAAGTAGGAATAAGTGAAGGGCACAAATTGCCATACGGTGTATTCATAAGCAATGTCCTGGAATATTATGGTGTTGACTTCACTAATGAGAAGAAGCAAACATGTGGAAGAGAAAACCTGATTGGGAAGGCAACTCTAACCTGTATTGGATTGAAGAAAACTCCTCAAGGATGGGTATTTAGTGATGAAAATGTACTCCAGGAAAGAAAAGTGTCATATGTGGATAAAGACAATGATGATGAATTTGAATAATTGAACTATGAGGTTGAAATTTGGATAAATAACAGGCTCAAAAGGACATCTAAAAGGATAAACCAATTCAATGATTCTTTGGCAAATCTTCATGAAAAGATGGACATCTTGTTCAAACACTATATTGAAGTCTCATCATCATCTGAAGAATCTGAGAGAGAAGATGAAGAATCATCTGAATCAGAATCAAAATAGTGTTTTGTTTTGGCCAAGTTATATTTTGTGTCCTAGATTAAGTTCCTTTTGTATAATGGCATATAAAGCCATCTTTTGTTTTTTTTTTCTTTGTTTTGTCTTTATTTCCTTGTTCCTGCACTACCAATGTAATATCATTTACCCAAGGAAATAAAATTAGTTTGGTTGAATCAATCAATTTTCTTAATTTGTTGAATAAAATTTGATACTCTATTTGATTGATTCGACTGTGCTCTGTTTGAAGTCAATTATGCTTCCATTGTCATGCATTTTATACATTGACTTCTGTTCTAATATGATAATATTCTTGCTTAACCACTTTGCTTGATCTAGAAAAGGTTGTTGAAAGGTTTTTCAGGAAGGTCTTTGCTTTGGACATTTACAATGGGGATTCAACATTTGGAAAAGCAATGCATTCAACTGATGATTTAAAGCATTCGACTATGTCTAAACTGGTTAACAATTCCAATTTTGGAATTTAATTCTATGCTTAATGATTACTTAAATCATTGCTGGTTTTATATTATCTCTGCTCTTTACATGCTTCTATATCTGCATTGAGATAATATTGTGAGATTGTTGATATTTGTATCATTGTATCTACGAGTGGATTGTAAATTTGACTATGATACAAATATGTGCTTAAACTGTTTGCTTAATCTGTGATATTCTGCATTGTGTCACTCAAACTGTTTTTAAATCATGCATAATGACAGGGGGAGTATCACTGCGTTACACAAATCTTTCATCACACACCTATATTTCAGGGGGAGTTTAAAATGTTTAGTGATGAACTTATGATCTGTGAGAGCATCATTGTGTTTTACAAATTGCATATCTTTATGATGCATCTCTGTTGTTTTTTTCACAACTACATAAATATATAAAGCATTCCTTTTTTGTTAATGCACAAAGGGGGACAAATATTCATGAGTGTACCAAAGCAAATCTATATGGGGAGAATTCCTGTATCATACTTTATCTGCTTGATGATATTTTTGTTGTATTCACAAAGTAACTGATCTGTTGTGATTGTTTATGATATTTGTTTTAGTTTGTCAATTATGGAACTGTACAAACATGGTTGAGTTATTAATCATGGTTGTGCATCATCAAAAAAGGGGGAGATTGTTGAGATTGTTATATCAAACTTGTTTTTGATGATGACAACACATTGCTTAATAACAGTACATATGTTCCAAGTATTACATGTTCGTGTGCTTTATTGTTTGACTTATTTGCTGAACATGTTTTGAGAAATTGCAATGTATGTTCCTATGCTTAATTATGTGATATTATTGTGGAACATGCTTGTTGTGAAATGTGAAATAAAATGTTTTTGATTACTGCACATTTTAGAAAAGAAAAAGATCACAAACACCTTTATGAACTTATATTTGTTGTGACAAAGTTCTAGTTCAATCGAATACACTCATATTGGATTCGAATATGCTAAAACCTTTGCACAGACTTTGTGAAACTATGTTGTGTGAGATTTTGAATTGAAAAGAATTTCAAAGTTTTTTTCCACGTGTCAGTCGACAGGTTGGATCACTCATTCGACAGTATTACTGTTGTATTTGGAATTTTGTTAAGCCTACATGCTCTAATGGCTATATTTTTCAAAAGTTAGTTAAGATTGACTGACTTGGTCAACTGTCTTAAATGGGTATTGATTTGGTTGACTGAGGAGCCTTATGTTGACTGACTGTTATAACTGTCTTGATACAGTTGACTGTATTAGTAGGTTATTCGACTGGGATGCTATCTGAAATAACAGAAAACTATAAATAGTCAGAGCACGAATTGTTTTGAGACTTTTGTGATCTAACATTTTTATTGTCCTGTTTCAGATTGAATTCTTGGTCTTAGAAGCTCCAAGAATTCTCCAAGAAGACGGCGGTGATCTTTCTTGAGAGAGATTCAAAGAGAGGAGTCTTTCGCGCATACTGTTTGATCAACATCTGCATAGAGAAGATGCTTCTGGTTTGATCTTGATAGGCTTGGCATCCTGTGAAGGCTGTTGTATTTGACTGAAGGCTTTGCAACCTGTGAAGTCTGTTGTGATAGGTTGACAACCTGTGAAGCGTGCTGTGTTAGGCTTGGAAACCTGTGAAGTCTGCTGTGATAGGCTTGGCAACCTGTGAAGCGTGCTGTGATAGGCTTGGCATCCTGTGAAGAGTGCTGGTTACACGTTGAGGATTGTTCAACGTGGGTGTAGATTGCAGAAGAGGGGATTCTTGTTGCAAGTCTGGTTTTGTGTGTGCAGCTATATTTGGTTTTGGGTTAGAGAGGAGATTTATATTTTTGCGTGGTGCTTCTATAAATTCCTTGTTGTAAAAACTGCAACCATTATAGTGCATTTGCTTCCAATATTGGAAGCACACTGGATGTAGGCATTGTTGGCCGAACCAGTATAAAAACCAATGTTTGATTATCTCTATCCCTGCACTCTTTATGTTCAGTCGACTTTAATTGTTTAGCAGTCAACTACGTTTTTCCGCTGCATTGAATTTTCATTACTTGCATTTCAAAGAAAGATCAAAAGCTTTGAATTTTTCATATCAAGATTGCGAAAAGATTTTGTTTTTGAACTAACACCAATTCACCCCCCATCTTGGTGTAAAATGAAGCCAACATGTTTCCTAATATCTACAACTAGTAAATTTGTATCTATCTGCTACATCATGCATATATTGATTAATTGTTGTTGTATGATTGTTTGTGTTATGTGTTGAATGGTCTGATTGATTGAATTTGGTGGAAAATGTTTTTCTTGAGTCATAGTCGACTCCAACATTAATTCAATCGACTAGGTCATTTGAATATATGAAAAATTCTATTTTTTGAACGTTAAGATCAACACACGAAACGTGAGCTTCTCCTATTCACGAGACCAGGCAGAGCACCTTGCCAACTCGAAGAGAACCGCTCCAACTATCGACAAACGAAACGCGAGCTTCTCCTATTCACGAGACCAAGCAAGGGAATTGAACTAGCGTTTGAGAACTTCCTCAGACAAACTGTATTCTACAAAAGCTCTCTGTTCAAACGTTACTTCTGAACTTATCATAAACCCAATATATAGCCAGTTGCTCTGAATATCAAAGGTCAAGTCCCAACTGTCACTAATAATCTATTATTATAAGTGATAATCAATTATCCAAGTCCGTTATAGGTTTTCAAAATAATTTTTCAAAAACAGACTTGTGATAAACGATTATGTGAATTGATAATCGATTATCTCAGTCATACTCATTATAATCGATTATTGCTTCACATAATCGATTATTTCAGAACATTTTCTAAAATAATACAAGTTTTATAGAATTTAAAGACATTTCTACTACATTTAAATTCTACAAAGTGCTTTTAAAAAATTCTAATATCTTCTTCAAGTAAAACTTCTTGCAGCATCATCAAAACAAATTTCTTCAAGATTTACCAATGCTCCTTATTGGTAACAATCTCCCCCTTTTTTATGATGATAAAAAATTTAAGTTTTAAAAGCAACTTTGGCTTTCCTGCAAAACATACAAGCTAACAGACAAACAAAACAGTTGGCAATACCTGTATCAATTTATATGATACATCACTCCAAGATATATCTCCCCCTTTTTTATCATAAGCAAAAAGATTAATGTAAAGAGCTCCCCCTTAATATAATCTCCCCTTCACATTTTCTCCTACTCAACAAAACAATTGATGCATTTCAAAACAGGAATAAAATTGAAATTTTATAACATGAATGAACAAAATACCTCATGGAATATAAGAAAAACATAAATTCAACTACAAGTAAGAAATACAAACACACTTTAAAAAGGAGGGGTTGAAGGATAATTAGAGAGTTGAAGGTTTCATGATATGTGATGGTCTTAATTTGACAACTAAGGGTATAAGAGTAATTAATCCATAGAGATAAAAACAAGATATCTAACAAACTCATATATCTCCCCTCAAATAAATTCCAGTTATCACAAAAGATTTTAAACAAATATTGCACCCCCTCTTTACAAAAAAATCATTTAAACTTTATGATCCCCCTAAAATAAGTAAATTAAAAAGAATTTAAGTTCTTTTAATTTATTAAAATTACTCCTCCTAAATGTAATAATCCCCTTTGATAAAACAGACCAAAACAATTTTGTAAAAAAGGTTTTTTTTTTTTTAATGCTGATAATCAATTAATACTTTAAATAATCGATTATTTATGAGCCAAATTTTTGAAATCCAAATTTTGAGGCCGAGATAATCGATTATCATCCCTTGGTAATCGAATATTTACGTTAATTTCCGAAAAACATAAATTTGGGCCAAATTTTCAACCTAAGATACATCTATCATTCATAAATTATTTCAAAGCTCTTAAAAAAATACCAGGATACCATAAAGCTTTCTTTTTATTTAGAAAATTTCACCTGCAAAACAAAACAACAGAGTTTTGGTCCCCATAATCTCATTTGGGTCCTTTGATGTTAGAGGCAAATTACTTAATAATAGGAATCCAAGCATATTTTCCATTAGGAATATCAAAATGTTTGATTCTACATTTGTTAGAAGTGTGTCCCTTTTTCATACACTAAAAACATGTGACAACATTTGGGTTCCTATAACAAACAATTCCTTTTTCAACCCATACCCTATGGGTTCTTTTAATTTGGTTCTTACTTTTAAAAACCCTTTTGTTTTTATAAACCTTTTTAACAAGTATAGGCATTTCAAAATTATTTCTAGTTGCAACTTCAAGAAGATTTTCAAGAATATCAATATCAAGCTTATGACTCTTACATGAAAGACATTCAACAGGATGTTCAACATTTGAATACTCTTTCATTTCTAAATTGCAAATTTTATTTCTTAAAATAACTTCCTCATCTAATGCTTTCTCATATTTAATTTACAATTCTTTAAACTCCTTTTTCAAATTTTTATGAGAAACATTCAATTTCTTAGATTCATCAAGTAGTTCAAGAAAAGCCTTTTGTACATCAAATTCACTAGTTTCAAAGCTAGATGAACTTACTTGGCTTGTAGTGTCATCAGTATTAGCTGTCAAACACAAGTTTGCTTCTTCAACAGAATCACTTGAACTAGAAGTGCTTGATGCATTATCTTCCCAAGCAATGTAAACATTTTTCTTCTTGAAAGACTTCTTTTCTTCACCCTTTTTGAGATTTTGACAATCCGCATTAATGTCCTTTTTCTCCGCAACCATAACACCTGTAATTTGAAGAAGATCGTTGTTTCTTCTTTCGATCCTTTTTAATTTGTTCCTTGCCTTTCAATTTCATGAACTTGTTGAATATTCTGAACATGTGAATAATATTTTCGTCGTGTGAGTCTTCATCTTCAGATTCCTCATCCTTTTCTAACTCATGCCTTTTGAATTTTCAGTTTTGAAGGCCAACATTTTCTTCTTTCCTTGGGCTTCCTCAATGCCCAGTCTATTCAACTCGAGATCGTGCTCTCTCAACTTTCCAAAAAGCATAGCCATAGACATGGACGTCAAGTCTTGAGACTCAGTTATCGCAATAACCTTTGGCTGCCACGTCCTGTTCAAAGATTTCAAAATTTTAACATTTAATTCGTCAGTGTCAAATTTCTTACCTAAAGCAAAAAGATGGTTGACGATATGTGTGAAGCGTTTTTGCACATCAGCGATGGTTTCACCCTGTTGCATCTTGAACATCTCATACTCTTGTATCAGGGTGTTCTTCCTAGCATGTTTCACATGATCGGTTCCTTCATAGGTTACTTGAAGAACTTCCCACATCTCCTGAGCCGTTTTGCACACTGAGATCCTGTAAAATTCATCTAATACCAAAGCAGAGGATATTATATTGCGAGCCTTTATATCAAATTGGGCTCGTCTACTATCTTCAGCAGTCCCTTGCAAATATGGTTTTTCTTCCTCTACACCATTTAAATTTACAGTAGGAATAAAAGGACCATTTAAAACAACTTCCCAAATACCCCTATCAATTGATTCTAAAAATATTTGCATTCTTATTTTCCAAAACGCATAATTTTCCCCCGTAAACAAAGGAGGTATATCAATTGAAGCACCCTCTAAATACATTTGGTTATGACTGCTCATTTTCGAAAAATTTGAAAAACTATCAAAGCATGCTCTGATACCAATTTTTTGTCGGTACGAGACAGAGAGTGTATAACGCAGCGGAATAAAACTTAGAATAGCGGAAAGCGTGTTTGGTCACAACTCAAGTTAAAGTGGTCCGTTTTAAAAGTTTATTTTCTAAGAGAACTTTTATCGAACAATTGAAGTGTTAAACGTTTAAAGAGTGTAAAGAAGAGAAAAATCACACAGATGATTTTTATACGAGACCAGGCAGAGCACGAAAAATCACGAAACGCGAGCTTCTCTTATTCACGAGATCAGGCAGAGCACCTTGCCAACTCGAAGAGAACCGCTCCGACTATCGACACACGAAACGCGAGCTTCTCCTATTCATGAGACCAGGCAAGGGAACTGAACTAGCTTTTGAGAACTTCCTCAAACAAACTGTATTCTACAAAAGCTCTCTGTTCAAACGTTACTTCTGAATTTCTCAGAAACCCAATATATAGCCAGTTGCTCTAAATATCAAAGGTCAAGTCCCAACTGCCACTAATAATCGATTATTATAAGTTAATCGATTATCCAAGTCCGTTACAGGTTTTCAAAATAATTTTTCAAAAACAGACTTGTGATAATCGATTATGTGAAGTGATAATCGATTATCTCAGTCATACTCATTATAATCGATTATTGCTTCACATAATCGATTATTTCAGAACATTTTCTAAAATAATACAAGTTTTTCAGAATTTAAAGACATTTCTACTACATTTAAATTCTACAAAGTGCTTTTAAAAAATTCTAATATCTTCTTCAAGTAAAACTTCTTGTAGCATCATCAAAACAAATTTCTTTAAGATTTTCCAATGCTCCTTATTGGTAACAAGTTTCAATAATAGAGAGTTTCAAAAGATTACATTGTTTACCAACAACAAAAGGGTTTAGTTCACCATTGTCATGGTGAAACTAGATGAAAAATAATGGAAGAATGGAAAGACAAACCCTAGATAGGATAAAAAGGAGCCAAATCATTCCCGAGATCTTCTCCAAGGAGTGAAAATTAGGTCTAGCCGCCCTCTTCTGTCAAAAGAATGAGAGTGAAATCGCAATAGGGCTATTTATAGTTGAGGAGCGTCACAGAAAATAGGCCCAAGCCCAGCAGACAACCATCCGGCGTCACACTTATGCCGCCCGGCGGGTTCCCCTAAATCAAGCCACCGCCCGGCAGTTTGCCTCGAATCGCAAATCCGCCCGGCGTCCACTCCTGGGTGTCATATAGTGCCTTCTCCTCGCATTTGACCGCTGGGTGGTTCCTAGACTCTTCTTTTCTTCATTTTTCTTCCTCTATCTTGAGTCTAAGACCTTCACCTTCAACTCCATTCTTCACCTTCATCAAAAATGCTGCAAAACAATGCAAAACAAGCATAATATCGCTAAAAACAACTTTTGACTCTCTCCTGACTCATTTTATGTGTTTTTCTTGATTCTAAGCTCGTTCTAAGCTTTAAAGGGAGTAATTGAGTCTAAAATGACATATGAAAATAACTGTTTTTCAACCATTATCACTTCTGTTTTGTTATGATTTAATTCTTGCTTAACCACTATACTTGATCTAGAAAAGGCTGTTGAAAGGTTTTGCAGGAAGGACAATGCTTTGGACATCAAAAATTGGAGTTCAACATTTCGAAAAGCAATGTATTCGACTGATGATTTAAAGCATTCGACTGCGTCTAAACTGGTTAACAATTCCAATTCTGGAATTTGTTTTTATCCTTACTGTCTGCTTAAATCATAGATATTCTTATATTATCTCTGCTTTTTACATGTTCAAATATCTTATTTGAGATAATATTGTGAGATTGTTGATATTTGTATCATTGCATTTACATGTGATTTGATAATTTGACTATGATACAAATCTATGCTTAAAACTGTTGCTGTATCTGTGATATTCTACATTGTTCACTCAAACTGTTTTGAAATTCATGGACAATGACAGGGGGAGTATCACTGCATTACACATTGTTTCATCACACATCTATATTTTAGGGGGAGTTTAAACTGTTTTATGATGAAATTGAAATATGTGAGAGCATCATTGTGTTTTACAAACTGCATATCTTCATGATGCATCTCTGGTTTTCAAAACTGCATAAGTATCTGAAGAATTCCTTTTTTTTTAATGCACAAAGGGGGAGAGATATTCATGAGTGTATGAGAACAAGTCTATATGAGGAGAATTGTTGCATCATACTTTATGTGCTCGATATTTTTGCTTATATACAGAGGAACTGATCTGTTATGATTGTTTTTCATATATGCTTTTACTCTGTCATTTGTGGAACTGTACAAACATCGTTGAGTTATTAATCATGGTTGTGCATCATCAAAAAAGGGGGAGATTCTTGAGATTGTTGACAACACAAACTCGAAACTGGTTTTTGATGATGACAACTCAGTGCTTGATAAGAGTACATATGTTCCAGTATTACATGTTCATGTTTTAGTGTTTGACATATCTGCTGAACATGTTTTGATGAATTGCAATGTATGTTCCTATGGTTGATTATGTGTTTTTATCATGGAACATGCTTGTTTTGAAATGTGAGATAAAATGTTTTTCATTACTGCACATTTCAGAAAGAAAAGATCACAAGCACCTTTATGAACTTATACTTGTTGTGACAAAGTTCTAGTTCAGTCGAATACACTCATAATGGATTCGACTATGCTAAAAGCTTTGCACAGATTTTGTGAAACTGTGCTGTGTGTGATTTTGAGTTGAAAAAAATGTCAAAGTGTTTTTTCATGTGTAAGTTGACAATGTGGAGCACAGATTCAACTGTATCACTGTTCTATTTGGAATTCTGTTAAGCCTACACGCTCCAACACTATATTTTTCAAAAGTTAGTTAAGATTGACTGACTTGGTCAATTGTCTTAAATGGGTATTGATTTGATTGACTGAGGAACGTGTCTGTTGACTTTCTGTTATAATTGTCTAATACAGTCGACTGAATTAGTAGGCTATTCGATTGAGATACAATCTAGAATAACAGAAACTATAAATAGACAGAACACAAATTGTTCAAAAAGACTTTCGTGATCTAACATTTTCATTGTCCTGTTTCAGATTAAATTCTCTGATTAAAAGCTCCAAGAATTCTCCAAGAAGACGGTGGTGATCTTTCTTCAGAGAGATTCAAAGGGAGGAGTCTTTTGCGCATACTGTTTGATCAACATCTGCATAAAGAAGGTGTTTCTGGTGTGATCTTGATAGGCTTGGCATCCTGTGAAGACTGCTGCATTTGACTGAAGGCTTGGCAACCTGTGAAGTGTGTTGTGATAGGCTTGACAACCTGTGAAGTGTGCTGTGATAGGCTTGGCAACCTGTGAAGTGTGCTGTGATAGGCTTGACATCCTATGAAGAGTACTAGTTACACGTCGACGATTGCTCGATGTGGTTGCAGATTGCAAAAGAGGGGATTCTTGCTACAATTCTGGTTTTTGTGTGTGTAGCTATATTTTGGTTTTGGGTTAGAGAGGAGATTTATATTTTTGCGTGGTGCTTCTATAAATTCCTTGTTGTAAAAACCGTAACCATTATAGTGCATTTGCTTCCTGGATTGGAAGGACACTAGATGTGGGCATTGTTGGCCGAACCAGTATAAAAGTCAGTGTTTGATATTCTCTATCCCTACACTCTTTATTTTCAATCGACTTAAATTATTTAGTAGTCAACTGCGTTTTTCTGCTAAATTGAATTTTCATTACTTGCATTTTAAGCAAAGATCAAAAGCTTTGCATTTTCATCTCAAGATTGCGAAAAGATTGATTTTTTGAACTAACACCAATTCACCCCCCCTCTTGGCGTAAAACGAAGCCAACCTGTTTCCTAACAATTGCCACCAGAGCTGGTTTTCATAAGATATTTGAAAATTCAGTCGACTGTGTTATTATTTTATTCGACTGTAAAAACTGGGGATGACTTTAAATTTTCAAACTTTTGGTGAAGGTGCTACAACAAACAGGCCACCTCTGTTTGCTGGTGAAACTATGCTTTTTGGAAAATTGGAATGCAGATCTTTCTTGAATCACAAGATAAAGGAATTTTAGATGCCACCTTAAATGGTCCATATGTGCCTACAAAAACTGTCGATAGTGAAATTGTTTTGAAACCTTTTACTGAGTGGACTGTTGATGAAAATAGAAAAGCTTAGTATGATGTTAAATCTAGAAATATTATTGCCTCTGCAGTATGTTGACTACCTGGCAAGCGTACCAAATCGTTTCGAGTAATAAAATCGGTACAACCCGATATATGTTCTCTCCCAAAAGACTCACGGCCTTATCATTCGTGTGAATCAAAATAATAAGACTTGTAAAGAAAACAAATTAATTGTTGTGGATGCAAGAGCAGAAAATAAACATGCAATGTGTTGATTCAATTGACGAAAAGAGTATGGATGAGTGAAGTTGTTAGGGGTTTACAAGTTCACCTTTATCCGCCCTCTCTTATCTACTCCTCTTGTTTAATTTGCTTTATTATCTGATTATTATGCAAACTTTCTTGGCCTACCCTTAGCCCGATCCCTCGGCGAAAAGAGCCTATTACTAATTACCGGCTTGTTATCCCTAGCCTCCCCTAGCAACTAGCAATGCATTACCGAACAAAAGCAAAAACAATTGACCGTCCTACCTCCCTATTCCTAGGTGGTATTTCATTGATCAAGGAATTTCCCCCAGTTCATGATAGCACCATACGTTCCCGTATCAGTAAAGACAAACAACAGTTATCGAATGAGTTAAACGACAAAAGCTTTAAGCGTAGAAGAGAAACCCAACAATCGATAAACAAAGCATATGACAATCATATAATTAAACAAGAGTTTAAACAAAAGAAAGTTTCAAAAGATTACATTGTTCCCCCAACAACAAAAGGGTTTAGTTCACCATTGTCATGGTGAACCAAGATGAAAATAATGAAAGAATGGAAGAGCAAACCCTAGAAAAGATGAAAAGGAGCCTAAGCATCCAAGAGATCCTCTTCAGAGAGTGAAAAGTAGGTCTGGCCGCCCTTCTCTGTCAAAAGAATGAGAATGAAATCGCAACAGGGCTATTTATAGTTAAGGAACGCAACAGAAAACAGGCCCAAGCCCAACAGGCAACCGTCCGGCGTCACACTTATGCCGCCTGGCGGTTTGCCTCTTATCGCGCTACCGCCCAACGTCAGGGGTCCACCGCCTGGCGGTTTGCGTTTTATCGCAAAACCGCTAGACATCGCTGCGTTGGTGCCATCTCCTCACATTTGGTCGCCCATCGGTGCAATTCTGCCGTTAGGCGATTTCTAGACTCTTCTTTTCTTGATTTTCTTCCTCTATCTTGAGTCTAAGGCCTTTATCTTCACCTCCATTCTTCACTTCCATCAAAATTGCTGCAAAACAAGCATAATATCGCTAAAAACAGCTTTTGACTCTCGACTGACTCTTTTATTGAGTTTTGTTTGATTTCAAGCTCATTCTAAGCAGTAAAGGGAGTAATTTGGTCTAAAATAGCATATGAAAATAACGGTTTTTCAACCGTTATCACAACCCCAAACTTAGAAATTTGCTTGTCCTCAAGCAAAACAAAACAAAACTATAAACAAAACAAAACTTGGGTTTCTACACTTTCATCCAATGATTCAACATTCCTAAAGTACATGATGAGAACTACTCAATTTCAGATCTTCAGTGATGATAAAATGAAGATGCATGCATGCTTTCAATTCATTTATCTAACACATTCCTCAATAGATGTTACATATTATGAATGATCAATCCACTGAGTGAAAAGATGCAATCATGAAACTTAGAATTTCTCACCAAGCAAGTGTTTCACTCAATCACTCAAGTGTTTAAGGTCGCACTCCAACTCTTTATTATTCACAAGTCACATGAAACAAAATTGCCTTTCATCTCAAACAATCAAAATCACTACATGCAAATGCCATCAAAAGGACTTTTCCAAGCCTTGTAATGAGGCTGGGTTATCAAGAAAAAAATTGGTTTTTCTGGATCACAAAATCTTTGAATCAAGAGAGCTCATTTATCATTCAAGGTTCAAGTTCAACTCTCTTTCTTACCCAATCTCAATTGACCCCAACTTCTTCCCTTTTTCTTTAATTTTTACATTGAGCTCATTTTTTTTTCATGATTTTTCTTTTTTTTTTCATGCATTTTTCATTTTCAACATTTGAGCTCAATGTCTTTCTTTTTCCCATTCAATTTCCCCACAACCCCAAACTTGAACCTTGAATGTACTTACAATCATTAACCCAATTCAAAGTAAATAGTTTCTGCACAAGGGTTTTCATTCTGTTTAGGGCCAAGGTTCAAAAAGGGTATAAAATTTCTAGCACTTTGGGTAAAATTTGGCTAAGTAAGGGCTTCCAAAAATGGCCTTGATCATATGACATGTACATGCAATTCAATCAATCATCAAGATTTAGGCAATATCATGCATGTTTTCCTATGAATAATTTCACACAACAATTAAGACTCTGGAGCTCAATACCTCACACAACATGCTTCCTCACACACATTCATTTCTACACCCTGCTTAGCATCATAACCACAATCATAATTCATCACACATCTGTTTCACAGGATATCAACATGCAACACAACTCAATCATTATTCACATAAGATCATCATCAAATAGCTTCATCATTCAAATTACTCAGTCAAACATCTTCAAAAAAGTATTCAAGCCAAGCAGACACACTATAAAATTAAATTCAAACTATTCTACGAATTTAAAATGCAAGAGTAAAGAAGAAAATCTAGGTTGCCTCCTAGTAGCGCTTGTTTAACGTCACGAGCCTGACCCAAACCTGTTTAGCACTTGTCAGTAAGTGCAGATCCTTCCAACACCCATCAGTAGGTGTACCTTCCAGGTATCCTTCAGTGGATACCAAAATTAGCATCCCTCAGTAGATGCTACCCAAAAGTTGTTCAAAAATTTAAAATTTACATGTTCAACAAAAATTAGAATAAATAAAGTGTTCTAAAATACAAAAAGTGTTCTTCAGCAAATCAACTCTTCTTCTTCACATTGGCATCTTCATCGTCTCACCTGCTCAGCTTTCTCCTATCCAATCTTTGAATTGCTGTGGATTATGGCCTTCTAATCTCCACCATTCCTTTCTCCTTCAGCTCCTTCAACATCCACTCCTTCTTCTTCTTGTATCTCACTTTAATGCCTAGATGGAATGGGTTTTCCTTTAATTTAAAACGGACAGGTCTTCTTTCGGGACTTACAGATGCCTGCAACATTTTACAACTGTCAGCATAATTCATACCTGATGAGCTATCTTCAGATGCAGCTTCTTCCTAGAGCCTCTCATGTCTGTCTCTTCTTACTAATCTAGCCTCATCCTCCTCATAACCAGTGTATAGGAGCAAATATTCCTCATCTCTCATCATTATTCTTTTACTATGCACACTAATAGACATCTTTGACGTTGCCATGAAGGGTCTTCCCAAGATCACATGTATCTTCTCATCATTCTCTACATCCATGACAACGAAATCAGCTAGAAACTCTAGCTTTTCCACTCGCACAACAACATCTTCCACTATACCAAGTGGTTCTGCTATAGATCCGTCTGCTACTGTTACCGTAACACTAGACGGTTTCAATATCAACCCTCTGATTTTGCATAAAAATTTCTTGGGCATCATATTAATGCTAGCCCCAGAGTCTATCATAGCTTTTCCTATATCAAAATGATTCAGAACACATGATATTGTTAAACATCCTGAATCTTCTATTTTAGGTGGATGACTCCTCTTCTAAGGCAGAACAACAGGATCTTCTTCTTCATCAGTGAGTTCAACTTGTTCTTCATTTTCTGGCTCAATGATTTCTTCCTCATGATCCTCTTCTTCATCAATGATTTCATCAGCACTTATCATCTCCTTATTACTTTCCAAATTAGTTGGTTCACCTTCTGCCTTCCTTTTTTTACTTGTCAGAATAGCTTTCATTCGTCCTTAGGATTAACTTCGGTGTTAGCCTTGAACTAATTATTTTCGGTGGTTTCTACCCTCTTAGATAGTTGGCCAATCTGTGATTCCAGTGACTTGAAGCTGGCTTGATTGTTGTCTAACTGAGACTCGTAAGCTTTAAAAAATTTGTCAAATCGATCACTGAGGGCTCTGACCATCTCAGTCAAGCTGCTTACCTTCTGCCATAAAGGTGAGGGTTGTTGCTGCCGGAAGCCTCCTACTTACCCAGAAGAATTATTCTGGTTTTGTCCAATGCTGGGATGGTTCTTCCAACCTTGGCTAGAACTGCCTTGGTTAAAATTACCTTTCTTGAACGGAAATTGATTCCCCATGTAGTTGACATCCTGCTGCATTTCTTCAGGAAAAGCACATTAACCATTAATGTGGTCACCACCGCATAGATTGCAAAGTTGTTGAGTCTGAGAGATATTCCTTAACCCTGTTGGAAGTTCAGAAAGGACCTTTGTTAGTTTGTCCAATTTCTGGTTAAGGAGATGATTTTGTGCAGCCACCGCATCATTAGCAGGGAGATGCAAGAGTCCTCCTTTATGTACTCCCCTCTCACTTTGAGATACTTCATTCAGAGCCATCTCCTCAATTAATTCATATGCCTCATCTTCAGTCTTTCCATTGATACTACCTCTAGCTGAAGCATCCAACATCATCTTAGACTGAGTATTAAGTCCTCCAAGGAAGGCAAGTAAATATGAGGTTTTGTCGAATCCATGAACTGGAGTTTTTCTCAACAGGCCTTTAAATCTGTCCCAGGCCTGTCCGAGAGTTTCCTCCATCCCTTTCTTGAATGAGGAGATTTCCTGCTTCCCCTAATTGATCTTGGTCTGCGAAAAGAATTTCGTAACAAATTGTCTTGCTAGAGCATCCCAAGTTCAAAAAGTTCCTTCCAGGAAAGAATGCAACCAATCCTTCGCGTTTCCTCCCAGAGAGAAAGGAAACATGCTGAGTCTGACTCTATCATCTGAAACTCTAGTTATTCTGACAATGTTGCAAACTTCTCCAAAGACTGTCAAATTATTATACGGATTCTCATTTGATAATCCGTGGAACTGGTTGTTCTGAACTAACTGGATGAGTGCAGGGCTCATTACCATGTTGGTTGTATTATCAGTTGGAATAACTATGTTGTTGAAATTCAAAGGACCCACAGTGTTTGCAGAGTCCCCCAGTGTGCATCTTGGAGGAGATTGGTCCGCCATCTCCTCTATACCCTGTGCCTCCAAAGAAGAGTGCAAAAGTTCCTCAGGAGAAGGAAAGTTTTCACTTGCAGGACATCTAAATTTCCTCCTTCTCTTGTCAGATAATCCCTCGAGAAGAGGTTGCTGATCTTTTCTGCTTCTAGTGTGTACTCCTTCCTGCACACACAAGAAACAATACCCCTAAAAGCACTTTTACAGAAAAAAAATAAATCAAAACAAAATAAAAAAATCAAAAACAAATAATTACAAACAAGTCAAATTCAGTCAATTCACACTACTTGAAAATGTTCAACCAAGAGTCCCCGGCAGCAGTGCCAAAAACTTGTTGACTCCCTGGCAAGTGTACCAGATAATTTCAAGTAATAAAATTGGTAGAACCCGATATCGTTCTCTCCCAAAGGACTCACGGCCTTATCATTCGTGTGAATCAAAATAATAAGACTTGTAAAGAAAACAAATTAACTGTTGTAGATTGATAACGGTTGAAAAACCGTTATTTTCATATGCTAATTTGGACTAAATTACGCCCTTTATTGCTTAGAATGAGCTTGAAATCAAACAAAACACAATAAATGAGTCAGTCGAGAGTCAAAAGCTGTTTTTAGCGATTTTATGCTTGTTTTGCATTGTTTTGCAGCAAAATTGACATAAGTGAAGATTGGGAATAAAGATAAAGGTCATAGACTCAAGAAAAGCGAGAAAATCAAAGAAAAGAAGAGTCTAGGTACCACCCGGCGGCAAACCCTTGGCATCGGGTGGTCAAACGGGAGGAGAAGACACCAGCATTGGACGTCGGGCGGTTTACCCCTGACGCCAGGCGGTTTTGCGGCATGAGGGAAACTGCCAGGCGGTAGACCCCTACCGCCTGACAGTGGTGCGATTTAAGGTCCACCGCTGGGCGGCAAAGTGTGACGCCGGACGGTGGTCAGCTGGGCTTGGGCTTATTTTTCTGTTGTGCTTTGATGAATCAATATTTTATACCATTAACTTAGTTTCTTGCGCCGAATTGTGTTGATGATTTGTGCTTAATTCTTAGTTATTGTGTCATTTTCACCATTTGGGCTTAATTAGACCACTAATTCATATTTTAATTAATTTGAATTATTTGAGCTTAATTATTCCTATTTTCATTTTCAGGGAAATTTTGGAATTACACTGGAAGACTTTTGGAAGAGTACAAGCAATTGAAGAATTTCTACAAATTAATTTTAGATGTAGTCAAATTTTAATTTAATAGATTAGGCTTTTTTAAAATTAAGTTTTGTATTTTTGGGCCAATTTTTGGTAGTATAGAAAAAGCCCAATTGTAAAGACTCATGACTTGGAACCCTAGGGATTTAGGGTGGACCCCATCCTCACATTTGAAGACACTTGGCCTTGGCAAAGGACCACCCACCGGTCATTCTCTGGTATTCGGCAGCTGCATCACATTATTGGATTGCATTTTTTTTAGCACACTTCTGAAGGAAAAAAATGGAGGGTTATGGTTAGAAGTATCTCAATTACTTGATTCCAGCACTTGAAGTTTATTCTAGAAGCTCATTTTTCCTCATTTTATTATGCTGCTACGCTGCTTTTAATTTGTTTTTGGTGCACACTACTTTCATTTTTATTTTGGAGCCGTGGTGCAGAGAATTAATTTCATTCAGCATTCATTTTGTTTATATGAGAAGAAGCGTTGATTTAATAACAAGGTGCACACACGGTTTCTGGAGGTGTCACGGTCTGGGAGCTGCTGTCACATGCGCACTTTCATTTTCTTAGAAGCAACTTATTTTTCTTTAGTTTTTGCACGCTGGAAGTTGGAGAGAAAGCACACAGTTGATTCATTTGTTTTGGATAGGAGATTCGTATATTTTATTTGGTGATACACATAGCACAGCGCAGATTCCCTTTTAAAGCTACACGTTCTGTCTTCAATTTGTTGGAATGAGCACACTGCTGAATGGAATTCTAGAATCATATTTACTTATTTCTTTGCCAGCTGGAGAGGTGCTTGCAAGCTGATTTTGTTTCCAATTAAAAGGTTATTTCATCTTGAATTTTAGACGCACCTGTACTTAGTTTTAGAGAAGTAACGTATTAACTTTCATTTTTGTTGTTCGATGCTTGATCATTGGGAATGGGAGTGTTGGTCCGGTGATGTTGAGAAGAGAGTTCTTTAATCATTATGTAGTTCAATCATATTGATTCTTGAAAGATGTGGGCTAGCTGCCACGGTCTGCATGGTGTTGGGAGGAAGGAATTCTAATCAAAATACTTTTGGCTTGGTAATTGTGGAAATTAGGTGCAGCAACGGTGGTTTTCAATTGAATTTAGCAACTGGGTTAATTGATTTTTGAACAAGCATATTAATTTCTTTTAGTGCAGCATGTGTCATTGTCAAGAGTGTTTTAGGCCACTTAAAATTTCAATTCATTTGTAGATAAATTTGGTCATTTGAATGGTAGAGAAAAAAAAATGTTTGTTTATTTCTTTTGCTTTAAATTAGTTTACATAGTATATTGACTTTGGTTTCATCTTTTTAGTTTAGTGTTGCATTTTGATAGTTTTAACTGTGCTTAGATATTTGTTTGCTCTAGTGTTGGGTTTAACATTTTCACTCTCTGGACTCGTTTTTAAAAAAATAACTGCAACCAGACCAGAGCTCCAAATTCTACGTTTTATATATCAAATGAAAGATAATTGAGTCTACTTTCCAGGAAAAAAAACCGCATCTCATTTGGAACTCTGTAGAAAACGTTATGGTTAAAACATTGAGCAAAGGTCAGAGCTGCCTAGTTCCAGCGTGAAATTTCGTTTTTACTGTTTTAATTTCATTTTAATTTTTCTGCATCCACAAACAACATTCCAAAACCCCCCCACTGTGTTAGACTCGATTCCTGAACCGCAGTTGGTCCTTGAGAGACGACCTAGGGGTCATTCCCTAGTACTATACTGCATTTCTATTATGCAATCAAATTTGTATGGGTTGCGACACCCATCAAATTTTGGCACCGTTGCCGGGGACCAACGGTTCAGTTTTAGGTCTTTGTTGTGTTAGTGTGTGTTGTCTTGTCTTGTGTTGTGAGTGTGATGTTCCGTTTTGTGTGTGGTGTTAAGTGTGTTGCATTTAGGTAGCTTTAGTTGCATATTTTCATTGCATTCTTCTTTCCCCTTCTTTCTCATGTCTACCTATTTTGGCTATGTGAGTAATTCTAATTCTGCTTGTGTCTATGATTCTCCTCCTGCTTGTTACTCTGATATTGCTTCTCATATATACTCTGCTGATTTCTATGTTGAGAACAGAACGGTTCCTCCTCCATCTCATGAGAGTGCTCCTAGGGAGTCGTTTCCAATTGATAAGGAGGATATTCGTTGTGTTTTCAACACTGGACTGATAGATTTGCTGCCTAGGTTTCATGGTTTTGCAGGTGAATGCCCACATAGACATTTAGAGGAGTTCTACACCATCTGCTCTTCAATGAAACCTCCAGATGTCCCGGATGAGGATATGTTCGTTAGGGCATTTGAGTACTCATTACATGGAGCGGCAAGGGATTGGTGTTGTTGTCTTATTCCAGGATCCGTCACCAGTTGGGAAGATCTTGAGCATCAGTTTCTTGATAAATTCTCCCCTATGCGGTATGGTTATAGCGACGATCCTGGGTTGACGAATCCTAACTTGGGATGGTATGGTACTTCAGACCATCAATATCAGGAACCATCATTCCAGACTCCTTCTATGCCTTCTCCACCTGTTCAGGAACCACAGCAGCTGCAGTTTCATGAGCCTGCCCAAGCAACTCCTCATCCTTCCATTACTTCTGAGCCTACATTGAAGGAGTTACTGAGGCAGATAGCCATGCAGAACATTCAGTTCCAGCAAGAGACCAGAGCTTCTATTCAGAGTTTGACTGATCATATGGGGCAAATGGCCACTCAGCTCATTGAGGAACAGTCTTATGTTTTAGAGGAATCACCATTTTAGGTTGTTCAGCTTCCAGATGATATTGATGCTATCCACATAGGAGATGGGGAGCAGAGTCATGAGCTTACTATTGTGCCACCTACTTTTCCACCCTCCTATGTCCCCACTCTTGCACTTGAGGAGATTGATGAAGAATTGGAGGACCAGGCAGATATGAGCACCACTTTTGAGATAGGTAGACCAACTTCACCTTTCACTACTCTACCAACTTTCAGGGAAGTAGAGGTAAACATACCTATGATTGATTCTGTTGTTGATGATCATTTTGTTGATAGGTATGTTATTGATGATTGTATTGTTGATGAGCATGATTTTCATTCCCTATCTTTGCATGATGAGAATCACCTTGTATTATCACATCTGAATGTTTGTTCTCCATGCACTGAACATGAATCTGAACCTATGATTGATATTGTTTCTGTTTCTGAAATTGATTCATGTTCTGAGAGTATATGTGATGTTCAGCCTCTTACACTGAGATTGGGTGTTATACCCCTGCATGTTATTTCTTTGGAACCATATTGCACTAACCATGTTGCAGGAGGTACACATGAATTTGACCAACACACACCCATGGTGGAAGACAAGGGTGCACACAGCAGTTTGAAGATTGATAGGCACCAGCTGAACCTGCTCATCAACAATCACTTCTTCTTAGATCCGGCTATGGAGGACATCTCCCTGCTCGATCAAATCTGGAGACTGAAGAAATTCCTCCTTAAGACTTCTTTGCTGAATCCACTGGTGGAAGACCTCTCCCTGACAGTCCAAAATTGGCAACTGCCACCATGACCAGGGGAGTTTCCTTTCTTCCCTTCTCCCCCCTTCCCCGCTTTTATTGCACTTGTCCACGATCTATAGACTGTTCTGATTTCTGATCTGATGAGTGTGACACATTGAGGACATTGTGTAGTTTAAGTGTGGTCTATTGGGAGAGATTCTGATTTTTCTTTGATTAGTTTATGTTTTCTGCGTTAAATTTTTTGTTTTCTAGGTAGTTTTTGTTGTGTCTTGTGTACAGTTTTGCATGTTTCTCTTGAATTCTGGACTTTGTTTAGGTTTTCAATTTTTTTTTCCTTCACTTCATTGATACTCTGATTGGTTGGAAATCCTTGCTTTTCTTTGCTTGGAAAGATGATTATGATGTTTGAGAGTTGATTTGATTGTGACTGAAATACCCTGTGTGAGATTTGAGCCACTTGATGATCTTTCTTGTGTGTGATATGTCTCTTGATTGCTTGCACATATGCCTTAGCTTGACTCTTGTTGATAGTTCTTGATTGATATGCATGTTTGAAAGTGATAAAGGCAGTTTTGTTGTTGAGCCTCTCTAGCCAAATGAGCCTACCTTTTTGTGATCCCTTGATAACCCCTTTTGAGCCTATACTTTCCCCATTTCTTTGTTTTGAAGCTCATACACTAGCCTTAAGAGAAAAACCATGAATACCTTAACCTTAGGGAATTTTGGAGCTTTGGAAGTGTTTTGGGAACAAGTGTGGTCTCCTTGGGGATTCAGATGAATTGGCTAGTTGGTTCCTCTTCTTGTTTTTGTATATATGTTGTGTTATCTTATCTCTTAGAGTTGCGTTCTGAAAAGAGAGAAAAGGAAAGAGACAAGATAAAAAAAAAAGGAAAAAAAAAGATACAGAAAAATGAGAAATAATGGAGTCAAGAAGAGGATTGAATAAGAGGGTTTTGGGTGTGATTTGATTGTATTTTCACTTGTTCGCCATTGCTCCTCTATTTCCTTTGGTTTGTAGCTTCTTATCCATATTATATCCCCCCTTGTCCTTGGCCCCATTACATCCATAAAAGACCTTTTGATTTGAACATGCATATGTTTTGAGTGTTGATATTAGAGACTTGCCAAGTCAGTTGTTGCTTGCTTTCTTGAGTGCATTGAGTTGACATTGTTTACCCTATACACTTGAGAGAAACACTGATAGTGCATCTGTGAGACTCTGTTGCTTTTGATTCACCTCTTGAACTGATTGATCATTTTGCCATGTCTTGAATTGCTTGGATTACTTCATGAGTATCTGCTTTCTCTGATTTTGTGTTGGATACTGTCTATTTCCTTTCTTTGTCCAGATCTTTTGAGAACTGTGTAATTTTGTTTCTTTCCTCGTGAGTCTTTGTTTTCTGTCTGTTGAGTCTGTGTCACTTCCTGATGTCCTCAGTATTGTTCCCTGTTTTGCGTCTTGATTTTGCCCAGGAGTGCAAAAGACTAAGTGTGGTCTATTTTGATGAATCAATATTTTATACCATTAACTTAGTTTCTTGCGCCGAATTGTGTTGATGATTTGTGCTTAATTCTTAGTTATTGTGTCATTTTCACCATTTGGGCTTAATTAGACCACTAATTCATATTTTAATTAATTTGAATTATTTGAGCTTAATTATTCCTATTTTCATTTTCAGGGAAATTTTGGAATTACACTGGAAGACTTTTGGAAGAGTACAAGCAATTGAAGAATTTCTACAAATTAATTTTAGATGTAGTCAAATTTTAATTTAATAGATTAGGCTTTTTTAAAATTAAGTTTTGTATTTTTGGGCCAATTTTTGGTAGTATAGAAAAAGCCCAATTGTAAAGACTCATGACTTGGAACCCTAGGGATTTAGGGTGGACCCCATCCTCACATTTGAAGACACTTGGCCTTGGCAAAGGACCACCCACCGGTCATTCTCTGGTATTCGGCAGCTGCATCACATTATTGGATTGCATTTTTTTTAGCACACTTCTGAAAGGAAAAAAATGGAGGGTTATGGTTAGAAGTATCTCAATTACTTGATTCCAGCACTTGAAGTTTATTCTAGAAGCTCATTTTTCCTCATTTTATTATGCTGCTACGCTGCTTTTAATTTCTTTTTGGTGCACACTACTTTCATTTTAATTTTGGAGCCGTGGTGCAGAGAATTAATTTCATTCAGCATTCATTTTGTTTATATGAGAAGAAGCGTTGATTTAATTACAAGGTGCACACACGGTTTCTGGAGGTGTCACGGTCTGGGAGCTGCTGTCACATGCGCACTTTCATTTTCTTAGAAGCAACTTATTTTTCTTTAGTTTTTGCACGCTGGAAGTTGGAGAGAAAGCACACAGTTGATTCATTTGTTTTGGATAGGAGATTCGTATATTTTATTTGGTGATACACATAGCACAGCGCAGATTCCCTTTTAAAGCTCCACGTTCTGTCTTCAATTTGTTCGAATGAGCACACTGCTGAATGGAATTCTAGAATCATATTTACTTATTTCTTTGCCAGCTGGAGAGGTGCTTGCAAGCTGATTTTGTTTCCAATTAAAAGGGTATTTCATCTTGAATTTTAGACGCACCTGTACTTAGTTTTAGAGAAGTAACGTATTAACTTTCATTTTTGTTGTTCGATGCTTGATCATTGGGAATGGGAGTGTTGGTCCGGTGATGTTGAGAAGAGAGTTCTTTAATCATTATGTAGTTCAATCATATTGATTCTTGAAAGATGTGGGCTAGCTGCCACGGTCTGCATGGTGTTGGGAGGAAGGAATTCTAATCAAAATACTTTTGGCTTGGTAATTGTGGAAATTGGGTGCAGCAACGGTGGTTTTCAATTGAATTTAGCAACTGGGTTAATTGATTTTTGAACAAGCATATTAATTTCTTTTAGTGCAGCATGTGTCATTGTCAAGAGTGTTTTAGGCCACTTAAAATTTCAATTCATTTGTAGATAAATTTGGTCATTTGAATGGTAGAGAAAAAAAAATGTTTGTTTATTTCTTTTGCTTTAAATTAGTTTACATAGTATATTGACTTTGGTTTCATCTTTTTAGTTTAGTGTTGCATTTTGATAGTTTTAACTGTGCTTAGATATTTGTTTGCTCTAGTGTTGGGTTTAACATTTTCACTCTCTGGACTCGTTTTTAAAAAAATAACTGCAACCAGACTAGAGCTCCAAATTCTACGTTTTATATATCAAATGAAAGATAATTGAGTCTACTTTCCAGGAAAAAAAATTGGATCTCATTTGGAACTCTGTAGAAAAAGTTATGGTTAAAACATTGAGCAAAGGTCAGAGCTGCCTAGTTCCAGCGTGAAATTTCGTTTTTACTGTTTTAATTTCATTTTAATTTTTCTGCATCCACAAACAACATTCCAAAACCCCCCCACTGTGTTAGACTCGATTCCTGAACCGCAGTTGGTCCTTGAGAGACGACCTAGGGGTCATTCCCTAGTACTATACTGCATTTCTATTATGCAATCAAATTTGTATGGGTTGCGACACCCATCATGCTTCTCACCTATAAATAGCCCTGTTACAAATTCCAATTCATTCTTTTGACAGAGGAGGGCGGCTAGACCTACTTTGCACTCTTTGGGGAGGATCTCTTGGATGCTTAGGCTCCTTTTCATCTTTTCTAGGGTTTGCTTTCCATATCTTCCATTATTTTCATCTTGGTTCACCATGACTATGGTGAACTAAACCCTTTTTGTTGTTGGGGGAACAATGTAATCTTTTGATACTCTCTTTTATTGAAACTCTTGTTTGAATTATATGTTTTTCATACGCGTTTATTATCTATTGTTGGATTCTCATACTGTGCTTAGTGACTTTATCGTTTAACTCATTCGGTAATTGATCTTTGACTTTATTGATACGGGGACATACAATAATGGCATGGAATGGTGAGATTTTCCTTGGTTAAGCAATACCACCTGGGGATAGGGGAGTAGGACGACAAATTGTATTTGCTTCTGTTTGTAATGCGTTGGTAGTTGCTAGGGGAGGCTAGCGATAGCAAGCCGGTAATTAGTAATAGGCCCTTTTTGTTACCAATAAGGGAGTATTGGTAAAACCTAAAGACAAGTTTTGATGATGCTGCAAATTGTAATTCTTGATTGTAATAGGAGAATACTTAAAAAGCAACTTGTAGATTTTGAATGTAGTAGGAAAATGATAAATATTGTAATTTCTACTTGTATAATCGATTATGATTAAGGTATAATCGATTATCAGATGCTTTTGAACTAAAATAATCGATTATCATGAAGCAATAATCGATTATCACAAGTCACACTTGAATAATCGATTATCACTTCAAATAATTGATTATCACTTTTTGAATTTTCTATAACGAACTTGAATAATCGATTATCACTTACAATAATCGATTATTCATGGCAGTTGGGAGCTGACCTTTGGCATTCAGTGTGCTTGGCTATATAATTGGTTTTTGAAAGCTTCAGAAAACAACTTTTGTGTAAACTGAGAAAGCTTAGAACACTGAGTAGTCAGAGGAACGTTCTTGAGAGCTTTTGTTTACTTTGTTCCCTTGCCTGGTCTTGTGAAAGGAGAGGCTTACGTATCGTGTGTCGATAGTCGAAGTGGACTCTCTTCAAGTTGGCAAGGTTCTCTGCCTGGTCTCGTGAAAGGAGAATCTCGCGAATCGTTGGTCGATTGCCGGAGCGGTTCTCTTCGAGTTGGTAGAGTGTGCTCTACCTGGTCTTGTGAAAGGAGAAGCTCGCGAATCGTTTGTCGATTGCTGGAGCAGTTCTGTTCAAGTTGGTAGAGTGGTTCTTTTCATTCTATTTCTGTATTTTTCATTGTAATCTGTTAAACTATTTTTTAGTGGAACTGTTAATCACTCTTTGTAGTGATTAACGACTGGACGTAGATTCTGTTGAATCGAACCAGTATAAAAATCCTTGTGTGTTATTCTTGTGCCCTATACTCATTTTATATTACGTATATCAACTGCTCGATAAATTTTCTGAAAGAAAATTATTTTTGTAACAAGGACCAATTTGTTTTTAATCGTGATCGAATATGCTTTGTTCTCTCTGAGTTATTTATTCCGCTGCGTTAAACTTTGCGAAAATTACCCCCTCCGATACCGTCACTTTTCGCCGAGGGATCGGGTTAAGGGGAGGCCAAGAAAGTTTGCATGCAATCAGATAATAAAGCTATTTAAACAAGAGGAGTAAATAAAAGAGAGAGGATTAGATGAAATTGTAAACCCCCAACAACTCCACTCATCCATTGCCTAAATCTTGTCAATTGAATCACACATAGCATATTTATTTTCTGTCACTGCATCCACCACAATTATTGAATATTTCTCCGCAAGTCTTACGATTTTGATTCATGCGAACGATAAGGCCTTTCGAGTCTCATGGGAAGAACGATAATGGGTTTTACCATTTTTATTACTTGATACGATTTGGTACACTTGCAAATCTGCTAAAAAGTTTTTGGCGCCGCTGCCGGGGACTCGAGGTTTGACTTATTTAGTAGTGTGAATTGACTGAATTTGACTTGTTTGTAATTATTTAAATTTTCATGTTTGTTTTTATTTTTTGTTCTAATGAATGTTCGCTAGAGTTTTGTGACTAAGATTTACAGTATTCAGTTTGGACAAGAAGTTGATTATATGGGCACTAATCTTACCAAAATAATTTCAATCACTGGTGGGAACCTCACTCATACCTTGATCAAAATGAAAAAGAGAAACAATCCTCTTTAAGAAAAGAAACGTTGGGGAAATTGAACAACGTTTACTGGATGAACAAATCTCTTGTGCATTAAAGTCTCTAGGCATTATTGGGTTTAATACTGAGGTAGACCCTAGGGAAGAATGTCAATCTACTATCTTTGCGAATGATAAAGTCAATTATGAAGAAAAGATAGAAGAAGATGAGATAACAAAATCATTAATATCTCTGGGTATTATTAGGGGTAACAGTGAAGTTGACCCCAAAAAGGAGGATATTCCTGAAGAAGAGGATACTGCTGAAGAGAAGATAGAAGAAGATGAGATAAAAAAGGCATTGATATCTCTAGGTATTATTTGGGGTAACACTGAAGTTGACCCTAAAGAGGAATATCAAGTAACTATCTTTGAAAATGATAAGTTGAGTGAGGAAAGAAAAATGAGGAGAAAGAAGAAGAAGTGATTGAAAGAAAAGAAAAAATTAGAAAATGTGTTAAAAGAAAAAATAAGAAAACATGGAAAAATAAAAAGAGAAAGTTGAACGAAAAGATTGAGAAAAGATGGAAGATGAGAAAGAAGAAAAGATTATATGCAAGGCCTCATCCTCATCAAAGCAAAAAGAGGAAGAGCAAAGAGAAAAAAAGATCACAAGCAAAACTCTTTCCTCTTCAAAAGAAATATCATAGGAAAGGAAAGAAATTTATGTCCTCCAAGGATATCTTCAAGAAATGGGAGATCAAAGTTCCTATGATTAATACATGGAAACATGTGCTTGGTGTTCTCAATTTTCTGAAGAAATTCAGCAGAAAGAAGAAGAAAAGAATATCAAGCAAGAAGAAACACAACATTTACTGATGAATGCCACTAGATAGAATCTACTGAGGGATGCTAGAAAGTTAAAGTATCCATTGCAGGATACAGGAAGGTTCACCCACTGATGGGTGATGGTAAGATTTGCACATACTGACGGGTGCTAGAAAGGTTTGGGTCAGGCTCGTGACGTTAAACAAGCACTACCTTGGAGGCAGCACAGTTATTTGTGTGTTTATTGTTTGTTTGTTTGTTTGTTTTTGAACCCTGTTTGTATTACATCATAGGTTGCATAAACATCTGAGTGGGGGGAGTCTTGAAAAATAAAATCAGGTGCTACAGGAAAAAATTTTAAAAAGAAAAATTTTTGGGAAGGGGAAGTACCGCTCACCACCGGGCGGTGCGACTTTGCCGCCGGGCGGTGGCGGCGAGACACCCAACCCGAGCCCTTTAAAGCTGGGCGGGTTTGGGTGTTCTGCACTTCATTTTTCCTCTTTGCATTTCTCCCTGTGGTATTCTTGGCATGTAGCACCCAATTGGCACCTTCAAAGAGCTTTCCAAAGAGTTTTTTCCCAAATTCTCATCGCCCACTCACATTGCCATATTTTCTTGTTTCAAATTTGGGGGTTTTGGTGAGAAGTGTGCATTAGGAGGTTTTGCAACATCAATGGAAGGATTTCTTGCAAGCATTGCATTTCTCCACTCAAGTAAGTTGTGCAATTTCATTTCTGGTTTCTAATTGTGGGATTTAATATAAGAACATGCTTAGGAACATGACAAGTTAGGGTTTTCAATTTCCTTGCATGAATTGGTAGATTGGGAACTGTTTTGACTCATTAAGATGCATGAATCCTGTTTGCATGGATGAATTTAGTGTTTGAGTGGAGAATAAGGTCATTCGAACAGGTTTTTGAGAAAATTGTTGTCGCACCGTCGGGCGGTCTTGATGTACAGCCGGGCGGAATTGTTGCTGTTGAATACCGCCGGGCGGCAAGCCCTTGCCGCTGGGCGATCTGCTGTAGATTCCTGAAATATGCTTGATTTTGATACGGAGGGAAACCCTTTTTCACTCCCAATGTCGAATTGTTCGGTTTATAAATGCTTAATGATGTATTTACCACTAATGATGGATTCCTATGGTCTGTTGTGCATTATAAATTTAGCAGGGATGTCATCATCAGCACGAAGGGGGAAAAATACTGGCAGCAAGAGGAAGGAGCCTGAGAGGCCAAGAGGGTTTAATTCCCAGAGGTTCCTTTCTAGGCATCATGAGGAGCACTTCGCAACTGTGCAAGAAAGGAGATTACTGATGGAGAGGAAAGTAGCATTTGTCACTGACCTGGCTCCTCAATTTGGAGAGGAGAGTTTGAGAAGAGATTGGATGAGGCTAACAACCTACCCTGCACCAACCAGTGTGGAATTAGTGAAGGAATTTTACACCAATGCTATTTCCAGGGGTGGAATTGCAGCTGGACAGTATAGAAGTTTTGTAAGGGGACATATTGTTAAGTATGACCCTGAAACAATAAACAGCTTCTTAGGCACGGAATGGCCAGGAGAGCAGTGCCATTATGCAACTCGATTTAGTTTGCTTGAGGATATCACTGAGATAGAAAGGGTTCTATGCCTTCCTGGAAGGAGTTTTCAGACAAATGCCAGTGGAGCACGGGTTAATATTAGGAGGTTAGACTTATCACCTTTGGCAAGATATTGGATGGCCTTCACCCATGCCAACATCCAACCCTGCTCACATATCTCCGATGTCACGATACAGAGGAGTTGTCTTATCTACTGTATGATGAAGCAAGTTGATGTGAATGTGAGGCAGATTATTACTGATGAGATACGCAACTGCGCTACCACTGCGAGTAGAAGAACACCGTTGGGACATCCATCTCTTATTACTTTTCTCTGCCAACTGGGTGGGTGGATACTGCAGTTCCTCCGTATGAGAGACCCAAGATTGTTATCGATGCTGCTTACTTTCAGCAGTACTGTGTTGAGGGAGGAGAAGCAGGAGCAGCACCCAGGGGACGTCGTAGGAGAGCTGCATCACAGCAGGATCAGGTGCCTGATGATCCAGCACACTATGTAGAGCCATTTCAGGTGAGGGACATGTATATGTCCATGATGGAGGCTAGGATGGAGGCTCTTTATAGGGGGCAGACAGCAATTGCTGAGATGATAATTGGGATGTATGATCAGCCACCAGTACATAGGTGGACCATGGATGAGTATCATGCAGCAGTGGCTTGGCCTCAGGAGCAGGGACATAGTAGTCGTTTTGGTGCAGGCAGAGCACCAAACACAGATGGAGACGACTTTGAGGATGCTGAGGATGAGAGTCAGGAGGACTCAGATGACAGCATGGGATGATTGAGGGCATCTACTGATAGATGCCCATATTATAAACAGGATTTTTTTTCTCTTTTCATCTTTCACTTTTGCATTTTAAATTTTTAGAATAGGTTAAAATTTTATTTTTCAGTGTGTATGCTTGACTTGAAATCTTTTTCTGAAGATGTTTTGACTAACTACTTTGCATGATGAGCTTATTTGATGATGATCTGATGTAAATGATTATTGAGTTGTGTTGCATGTTAACATCCTGTGAAACAGATGTGTGATGAAGTATGATTGTGGTCATGATGCGAAGCAGGATGTATGAATGACTGAGCGTGGGAAAGCATGTTGTGTGAGCTATTGAGCCCCAGAGTTTTTATTGTTGTATGTATTGTTCATATTGAAGCATAGACTTTATTGCCTTAATCTTGATGATTGATTGATTTTCGTGTGAATGTCAAATGATCAAGGCCATGTTTGGAAACCCTTTTCTAGCCAAACTTTCACCCAAAATGCTTTAAAGATTATATCCTTTTTTGAACCTTAGCCTGAAACAGGATGAAACCCTTTGATTTGAAATTATTTATCTTGAGTTGGGTTGAGAATAATTGTATGGAATGAAAAGGTTCAAGTTTGGGGTTGCATGGGGAAATTGGAAAGGCAAAAGAAAAGCATTGAGCTCAAATGTTGAAAAGCAAAATACATGAGTAGAGAAAAATAAAAGAAAAGAATAAAAGCATGAAGATGAGCTCAATGAAAAAGAAAAAGGGAAGAAGCTGGGAATGAGTGAAATTGGTGACAAAGAGAGAGTTTAAACTTGAACCTTTTCATTGATGAAATAGTTCTTTTGACTCAAGAATTTTGTGATCCAGAAAAACCAATTTTTCTTGATAGCCCGACCATATTACAAGCCTTGGAAAAGTCCTTTTGATGGCATTTGCATGGAAAGATGTTGAATGTTTAAAGATGAATGACACTGTTATTTCATGTGACTTGTGAACAATAAAGAGTGGAGTCTTATCCTAAACACTTGAGTGATTGAGTGAAACACTTTCTTGGTGAGAACTTCTAAAGTTCATGATTGCATTCTTTGTTTGGTGGACTGATCATTCATACTATGTAGCATCTCTTGAGGAACGCATGAGCTAAATTAAGTTGAGAACAAGATGCATCTTGATTTGAGTTCATTGATTATCTGAAATTGAGTAAGTTTTGTCTTGTACTTTGGAAATGTTGAATCATTGGATGAAAGGGTAGAAAGTCAAGCTCTGTTTTGTTTTTTGGTTTTGTTTTGTTTTGCTTGAGGACAAGCAAATTTCTAAGTTTGGGGTTGTGATAACGGTTGAAAAACCGTTATTTTCATATGCTAATTTGGATTAAATTACGCCCTTTATTGCTTAGAATGAGCTTGAAATCAAACAAAACTCAGTACATGAGTCAATCGAGAGTCAAAAGTTGTTTTTAGCGATTTTCTGCTTGTTTTGCAGCAAAATTGACAGAAGTGAAGATTGGGAATAAAGATGAAGGTCATAGACTCAAGAAAAGCGAGAAAATCAAAGAAAAGAAGAGTCTAGGTACCGCTCGACGGTAGACCCCTGGCGCCGGGCGGTTTTGCGGCACGAGGGAAACTACCGGGATGTAGACCCCTACCGCCGGGCGGTGGTGCGATTTAAGGTCCACCGCCGGGTGGCAAAGTGTGACGCTGGGCGGTGGTCTGCTGGGCTTGGGCCTATTTTTCTGTTGTGCTTCTCACCTATAAATAGCCCTGTTACGAATTCCAATTCATTTTTTTGACAGACCTACTTTGCACTCTTTGGGGAGGATCTCTTAGATGGTTAGACTCCTTTTCATCTTTTCTAGGGTTTGCTTTCCATATCTTCCATTATTTTCATCTTGGTTCACCATGACTATGGTGAACTAAACCCTTTTTGTTGTTGGGGGAACAATGTAATCTTTTGATACTCTCGTTTATTGAAACTTTTGTTTGAATTAAATGTTTTTCATATGCGTTTATTATCAATTGTTGGATTCTCATACTGTGCTTAATGCCTTTATCGTTTAACTCATTCGGTAATTGATCTTTCACTTTATTGATATGGGGACGTACAGTAATGGCATGAAATTTTGAGATTTTCCTTGGTTAAGCAATACCACCTAGGGATAGGGGACTAGGACGACCAATTGTATTTGCTTCTATTTGTAATGCATTGCTAGTTGCTAGGGGAGGCTAGGGATAACAAGTTGGTAATAGGCCCTTTTCGCCGAGGGATCGGGTTAAAGGGAGGCCAAGAAAGTTTGCATGCAATCAGATAATAAAGCTATTTAAACAATAGGAGTAAATAAAAGAGAGAGGATTAGATGAAATTGTAAACCCCCAACAACTCCATTCATCCATTGCCTAAATCTTGTCAAGTGAATCACACATTGCATATTTATTTTCTGTCACTGCATCCACCACAATTATTGAATTTTTCTACGCAAGTCTTACGATTTTAATTCACGCGAACGATAAGGCCTTTTTAGTCTCATGAGAAGAACGATAATGGGTTTTACCATTTTTATTACTTGATACGATTTGGTACTCTTACCAATCTGCTAACATAGATGCAAGAGCAGAAATAAACATGCAATGTGTTGATTCAATTGACGAAAAGAGTATGGATGAGTGGAGTTGTTGGGGGTTTACAAGTTCATCTTTATCTGCCCTCTCTTATCTACTCCTCTTGTTTAATTTGCTTTATTATCTGATTATTATGCAAACTTTCTTGGCCTACCCTTAGCCCGATCCCTCGGCAAAAAGAGCCTATTACTAATTATCAGCTTGTTATCCCTAGCCTCCCCTAGCAACTACCAATGCATTACCGAACAGAAGCAAAAACATATGACCGTCCTACCTTCCTATCCCTAGGTGGTATTTCATTGATCAAGGAATTTCCCCTAGTTCATGACAGTAATGTATGTTCCCGTATCAGTAAAGACAAACAACAGTTATCGAATGAGTTAAACTATAAAAGGTTTAAGCGCAGAAGAGAAACCCAACAATCGATAAACAAAGCATATGACAATCATATAATTAAACAAGAGTTTCAATAAAAGAGAGTTTCAAAAGATTACATTGTTTCCCCAACAACAAAAGGGTTTAGTTCACCATTGTCATGGTGAACCAAGATGAAAATAACGAAAGAATGGAAGAGCAAACCCTAGAAAAGATGAAAATGAGCCTAAGCATACAAGAGATCCTCTCTAGAGAGTGAAAAGTAGGTCTGGCCGCCTTCTCTGTCAAAAGAATGAGAATGACATCGCAACAGGGCTATTTATAGCTGAGGAGTGCAACAGAAAACAGGCCCAAGCCCAACAGGCAACCACCCGGCGTCACACTTATGCCGCCCGACGGTTTGCCACTTATCGCGCTACCGGCCAACGTCAGGGGTCCACCACCCAGTGGTTTGCCTCTTATCGCAAAACCGCCAGGCGTCGCTGTCTTGGTGCCATCTCCTCACATTTGGCCGCCCAGCGGTGCAATTTTGCTGCTGGGCGGTTTCTAGACTCTTCTTTTCTTGATTTTCTTTCTCTATCTTGAGTCTAAGGCCTTTATCTTCACCTCCATTCTTCACTTGCATCAAAATTACTGCAAAACAAGCATAATATCGCTAAAAACAGCTTTTGACTCTCGACTGACTCATTTATTGAGTTTTGTTTGATTTCAAGCTCATTCTAAGCAGTAAAGGGAGTAATTTGGTCTAAAATAGCATATGAAATAACGGTTTTTCAACCGTTATCACACTAACAATTGATGAATTTTTCAGGATATCCCAATGCAAGTATGCAAAGGAAATGTGGGATGTTCTAGAGGTAAGTCCTGAAGGCACAGATGAAGTCAAGAGAGCCAGGAAGAATTCATTGATACAAGAGTATGAATTGTTCAGAATGAAAGCTGGTGAAAGCATCTCTGATTTCCAGAAACGATTCACTCATCTATAAATCACCTGATGGCTCTTGGCAAAGTCTTTGACAAAGAAGAGATCAACATCAAGATTATGAAAAGTTTGAACAGGAATTGGCAACCAAAAGTCTGAATAGGAATTGGAAACCAAAAGTCACTGAAAAAAAGCTGATGAGTCTGATGGTAAGAAAGTTTAGTTGACTTATGCAAAATGATAGCCAATTGTCTAAGCATGCAGGTCAAAGCAAAAGGAAAAGCTTCAGCATGAATGTTGTCCAGTGCTATGAATGTGGAAAAGTGTTAGGAAAAAGGTTGGCTTCGTTTTACACCAAGAGGGGGCGGGGATGAATTGGTGTTAGTTCAAAAACAAAATCTTTTCAAAATCATGGTATGAAAAATTCAAAGCTTTTGATCTTTCCTTGAAATTCAAGTAACGAAAATTTAATGCAGGGGAAAAACGTAGTTGACTGCTAAGCAATTAAAGTCGACTGAACATAAAGAGTGCAGGGATAAAGAAAATCAAACACTGGTTTTTATACTGGTTCGGCCAACAATGCCTACGTCTAGTGTCCTCCCAATCTTGGAAGCAAATGCACTATAATGGTTGCGGTTTTTACAACAAGGTATTTATAGAAGCACCACGCAAAAATATAAATCTCCTCTCTAACCCAAAACCTAATACTACACACACTGTCGCAACCGGAAATCGCGACGGGACGACGACGATCCAAAAAAGGAAACCCGATTTTGAAAAAGAAGAGATTTGGAGTCGCCACCATAGTTTATTCTGGAAAACTACGGAAAAACCATAAAATGATAAGGCTTGGTCTACGAAAACTGGATTCTGGGTTCGGGAGTCGGTTACGTGTAGGGAAGTTGTTAACACCCTACAACGCCTGCCCGGAGGCAGTAACTTTAATTAAATGCGCAAACTTGTTGTGGTTTTCAAAATGTTTAATCATCCCCGAAAATAAAATTCTAAAGAAAGAAGAAATACTTTTTGAGTTTTTGTGAAAAATTATTGAAGAAATCTACTGGGAAAAGATTTGGATTTTTGGGAAGTGAACCTGACAAGGACTGGCCTTGCTCCTACGTATCTCCACTTTTGATGAAGAATCAAGAATCACGTAGTTCTGGCTACTACGTTTTGATGATGATTTGTTTGGAAAATGTTTGAAAATTTGTTTGAAAATTGATTGGAAAGTGATTGGAAATTTGTTTAAAAACGTTGAGAATTGATTGGAAATTTGTAAATGAAGATGTTTTTAATTTTTGAAGATTTTATATTTTTTTGGGATTTTTGAATTATAAAAAAAAACGTCACAACATAAATAATGAGCTAGATATATAAAACAAGTGGAAGATAAAAATTATTTTTGTGGTTTTATTTTAGTTTTGTATTTTTTGTATTTTTGATATAATCTTTAGATTTTGCGTAACGAATACTAGGCTGATGCGTACGATCGCACGAGTACTCATACGACTTTTTGTTATTTTATTTTATTGTTCTGCGTAGGGAGCACTAGGCGGATGCGTACGATCGCACAAGTACTCATACAGCTTTTTATTATTTTATTTTATTGTTTTGCGTAGTGAGCACTAGGCTGATGCGTACGATCGCACAAGTACTCATACGACTTTTTTTATTTATTTTATGTTTTGGGTAATGAGTACTAGGCTGATGCGTACGATCGCACGAGTACTCATACCGCTATTTATATTAATATTAAATTTTTTAAAGTTTTATGTATTTTTTATTTAGTTTTTTTTATTTTAAGAAAGAGAGATGAGTTGAAAGGTCTATGAAACAAAAATGTAAAAAAATGTGATAGAGAAATAAAATAAATTTATAAACTAAAAAAAATTATCAAAATGCATAATGGGATAAGAAGAATATATGTACCTTATTGAAGGTTTGAATGATGGAGGAAAACTTTAATTGCGGCAAGTTGTGAGAAGAGGTAGATGAGAAGATGAACTTGGAGTAGAAATTTGGTATGAGATTTGATGGAAAGGTGTGAGAGAAAAATGAAGTAGAGTTTTTGGATGAAGAGATTTTGTGTGAGAGAAGATAGATAGATATTATGAAAGTATGTAAGTGTGTGTGTGTGTGTGAGAGAGAGAGAGAAGAAAAATGGATATTATAGAAGTGTGTAAGTAAGTGTGTAGGAATGAAGTGAAGAGAATGAGAGTATTTATAGAGTTAAGGATGAAGAAGTGTTAAATAAAATATAATTTTTTAAAAAAAGTGAGTAGAAAAATAGAAAAAAGTTAATGTGGAAAATATGTGAAAGAAATAATATAAAAAGTTAATGTGGAAAATAAGTGAAAGAAATAATATTAAAAGTGAGTGGAGAAATTAGGTGAAATAAAATATAGTAAATAGTGAAAGTTAATGTGGAAAATAAGTGAAAGAAATAATATAAAAAGTTGGTGGAGAAATTATGTGAAATAAAATATACTAAATAGTAAAAGTTAATGTGGAAAATAAGTTAAATAAATAATATAAAAAGTTGGTGGAGAAATTATGTGAAATAAAATATAATAAAAAGATGAATAGAAAAAAGTTAATGTGGAAAATATGTGAAAGAAATAATATAAAAAGTTGGTGGAGAAAGTAGATGAAATAAAATATAGTAAATAGTAAAAGTTAGTGTGGAAATTAAGTGAAGGAAATAATATAAAAAGTTGGTAGGAAGAATAAAATATAATGAATAGTAAAAGTTAATGTGGAAAATAAGTGAAAGAAATATTATAAATACGTTGGTGGAGAAGATATGATAAAAAATATAAGTGGAATTATTAGAAAATTGGTATATTAAAATTAATATGAAAATGAGGTGGAAAAAAGTAAATGAAAAAAAATAGATGATGTGGAAGGTGATGTGGAGGGTGATGTGGAAAGTGGGGTGTGATAAGAAAAATAGGTGGTGAAGAAGTAAAAATGTGAGATTATTTTGGGCCATTGGGTTAAGGAAAAAAAATTAATTTGGGGGTGCAAAGAGTAAAACGAAATAGTATTTTTTTATTTTCTATTTATTTATTTATTTTTTATTTTTTTTATTTTTCCCTTTGTTTATTTTTTTACTATTTACGTTTTCTCCTTTTTTAATTATTTTTCTTTTTTTCTTTTTTCGTTTCTTCTTCTTCTTTTTTCAAAATAAAATAAAATCTAATAATAATTAAAGAGCTAAATAAAAAACGAAAGTAAACTAAAAATTTAAAATAATAAAGTAAAAAAAGAAAATATAATAAAATAAGACAAAAACAAAAACTAAATCCTATTATTCAGTCACCCAGACGAAATTGGGTGTTGACAACTGCCCCTCTTTACTTAGATTTATTGGATAATATGAAAATTTGATATTTTCGTATTATCTGAGTAAAGCTAAGTAAAGATAGAAACATTAATTTCGTCTGGGATTGAAAAGAGAAAGATGAAAACTAAAGAAACCAGTCCAAGCAGATGTGATAACAAAACAATGAAGAGTACCATGAAGTAACAAAGAGAACTCGACCATTGCCTAGCAGAGGGTCGATAGCAAAACTAAAACCTGGATTTGACCCTTGCCTCGCAGAGGGCCACAGAACATAAATTTAAATCCGAACATTGCCAAGCAGAGGGCCGATAACTAAAAATTAAATCCTAGATTTGACCATTGCCTCGCAGAGGGTCAAACTCACAGAACAGAAATTTAAATTCGACCATTGCCAAGCAGAGGGCCGATAACAGAAAATTAAAACCTGGATTTGACCATTGCCTCGCAGAGGGCCAAACTCACAGAACAGAAATTTAAATCCGACCATTGCCAAGCAGAGGGCCGATAACAGAAAATTAAAACCTGAATTTGACCATTGCCTCGCAGAGGGCCAAACTCACAGAACAGAAATTTAAATCCGACCATTGCCAAGCAGAGGGCCGATAACAGAAAATTAAAACCTGGATTTGACCATTGCCTCGCAGAGGGCCAAACTCACAGAACAGAAATTCAAATTCGACCATTGCCAAACAGAAGGCCGATAACAGAAAACTAAAACCTGGATTTCACCATTGCCTCGCAAAGGGCCAAACTCACAGAACAAAAATTTAAATCCGACCATTGCCAAGTAGAGGGCCGATAACAGAAAATTAAAACCTGGATTTGACCATTGCCTCACAGAAGGTCAAACTCACAGAACAGAAATTCAAATTCGACCATTGCCAAGCAGAAGGCCGATAACAGAAAACTAAAACTTGGATTTGGCCATTGCTTCGCAGAGGGCCTAACTCACAGAACAGAAATTTAAATCCGGCCATTGCCAAGCAGAGGGCGAGTAACACGGAAAAACTAAAGGTGCCAGATAAAGCTGGGCTTTCAAACTTTGAAAATTCTTGAAATTTGAAATGTTTTTTTTTTAATTTTGATAGAAATTTGATTTCTGATTTATGATTTTTTTTTTGAATTTTTTTTTGAGAAGATATCGAGGCGTTGAAACTCTTAGTACAATGTGTCAAAATCTTGATGCTACTCTTTTTGTATTTTTTTGAAGAAGGATTCGATAACCATTCATATGAATGAAGAGGGTTTCGATCCGAAAGTTTTTCTTTTGATGGATTGATAAAAAACATTTGCTTTGTTTTGTATTTCGTTTTTTTTTGTTGAGTCACTCATCTTGCTTGCAATCATCAAACTGGTCTTTATTTTCAATGTTTTGTGAAAGTGACACATGTCATATATTCGAGGTCTATTGTCAAATATGATTATGTGTTTGACATTTCTATTTCTTAACATCAGTGCACACATGCTTGAGTTTATTGGCAAGAGGATGGTTTTGAAGAGAATGAGAGTTGTTTATTTTTTTTTTTGCTGGGACAGGTACGTGGGCATTACAATCCTCAAAGGAAATGTAATATGTGAGTGTCAAGACAAACACGATACACCAAAATTCTGCCCCGGTCTGGTGTTTGGAAAAATAAGTGGGAAATATCTCTCACGAATGTGAGGTGAGAAAATCATGAGTGACTCAGAAAACTGCCCCTATTTTGGATATGAGATCAAATGAAAAATTTGTATAAAGTTGTCCCGGTTTTGAAGAATAGGCGAAACAATGCGAGACTGATAAAGGTGCCCCAGTTTTAGAGAATGGGCGAAAAAAAAATCATGCAAAACCCACAAGGTTGCCCCTAGTTTGGGGATCGGGAAGAGGAATTTGAATGGGATATGATTGGCTTAAAAGGATTGTCCCTTGTTTGCTTGATTTTCCTTTGCATGACATCAATCAGTAGGAAGTTCAAATCTTCCAAGGACATTTTTTTTATTTTTGTTCTTTCGTTCATTTTTTGTAACAATCGCGTTGTTAGTCATTTTGTCTTGTCTCAAAATTAAGCTTCATGAAAATTTGAGCAATCATTATTCAATCTGTGAGGACTTTTATTGGGCTTGTAATGTGGCTTGGGCTGAAAGGTATTGAAAGAAAGGATAAAAAGGCTCAAATTAATTTTTGAGGGTTATTGGAAACAAGAGTTATCATTTGTGTTTTGTATCAGCTATTCGTCAAACATTTTTACTACTCTGCTTTTTCTCAAAATTCATTCGTCATTCATCATTACTTTGTGATTTTTCTTTCTTTCTTGGCACATTGTTTTTTTTTATCATTGAGTGCCCCTTTTATTTTGTATGTTGATGAGCTGACTTATAGTGTGACTAACTCTTGTTTGGGTAATTTTGGAAAAGATCTTCATGGCTCAATATGGGTAACAATGGATATATATATATTTTCATTTTTTTTACTTATTTGTTGGATGAAGAAACATGGCCACACTTCATTTCAAATTATGATTGCTTTATTTTCACAAGATTAATTATGAGACAAAACTAGATGACCTCAACACAAGTCATATTTTTATTTTTTTTTTTCAAACAAATTCGAGGATTTCCCAAATGAATGTCAAACATGGAAAATCTGCCCCAATGTAAAGTTTGGTGAAGGCTGGAAGATGTTTTCAAACAATGGTTCAATGAAGGCTAAAGATGGATGTTTTCAAGCAATGCACACACAAATGTCTTAATAGAAATTGTGATCTAATTAATTGACCCAAAAAGAATGACATCCATTATTTTATTTTTGTTGTTTTTTATTATTATTATTTTTTTTTGAAATGTCATAAAGTTGATGATTTGCATAAAAATAACTGACTTAAAATTGTGACGCATTTTTTTTTGTTTTTTTTTTTATTTTTTATTTCTCATTTTTTTATCTTTTTTTCTTAAAATGAACGTGTGAAAAATAATTAAGTATGCATTCAATCTTTTATTTTTATTTTTTTTATAAAAAAAACATGATACATTTATTGTAAAATATAACTAATCTCCCTTTTGTGTCCTACTTAGTATGGAAAATTTGTTTTGGTCTCTGAGTTTTTTTACATGCTAATTCAATGGTAGCTCTAAATCATCTCACAGGCCTCTAGAGCTGAAGTCAACCTCAGGACATAACCACAACGATAGACGATCTAACAGATGTGGCACGCCAAGAAGAAGCAAACTCTAGATGAAGTCTTCCAATAGCCAAGTAGATTCGAGATCTAACATGACAATCGTTGGACCTCCACTCCTTAAGGTTCACTCAGACCCGGGTATAGGGCCCAATATCAACATAAATGTACAATCTATCATATGAAGTGTGTGAAGGGAGAAACCTAAGACCACTCAAAATTACACATGCAAAATAACCAGAAAACAAACCTAGACAGATATATTACATGTCTTCTACCCTAGAGTTCAATATTCAACAATTATTTCAGATGCAAGGAACGAGCAAAACAACTCACATACAATTATTCTAGACATCAAACATATATAAAGAAAAAGGGAAGAAAAACATAAAGTAAAACCACATCAATTTTTACATACTTAATTAAATGGTTTGACTCTCTTAAAATGGTCCACAGTCGCCATCTGTCGCAACCGAAAATCGCGACGGGACGACGACGATCCAAAAAAGGAAACTCGATTTTGAAAAAGAAGAGATTTGGAGTCACCACCATAGTTTATTCTGGAAAACTACGGAAAAACCATAAAATGATAAGGCTTGGTCTACGAAAACCGAATTATGGGTTCGGGAGTCGGTTACGTGTAGGGAAGGTGTTAGCACCCTACAACGCCTGCCCGGAGGCAGTACCTTTAATTAAATGCGCAAACTTGTTGTGGTTTTCAAAATGTTTAATCATCCCTGAAAATAAAATTCTAAAGAAAGAAGAAATATTTTTTGAGTTTTTGTGAAAAATTATTCAAGAAATCTATTGGGAAAAGATTTGGATTTTTGGGAAGTGAACCTGACAAGGGCTGGCCTTGCTCCTACGTATCTCCACTTTTGATGGAGAATCTAAGATCACGTAGTTCTGGCTACTACGTTTTGATGATTGTTTGTTTGGAAAATGTTTGAAAATTTGTTTGAAAATTGATTGGAAAGTGATTGGAAATTTGTTTAAAAATGTTGAGAATTGATTGGAAATTTGTAAATGAAGATGTTTTTAATTTTTGAAGATTTTATATTTTTTTGGGTATTTTTGAATTATAAAAAAAAATGTCACAACATAAACAATGAGCTAGATATATAAAACAAGTGGAAGATAAAAATTATTTTTGTGGATTTATTTTAGTTTTGTATTTTTTGTATTTTTGATATAATCTTTAGATTTTGCGTAACGAATACTAGGCTGATGCGTACGATCGCTGATGCGTACGATCGCACAAGTACTCATATGACTTTTTATTATTTTATTTTATTGTTTTGCGTAGTGAGCACTAGGCTGATGCGAACGATCGCACAAGTACTCATACGACTTTTTTATTTATTTTATGTTTTGGGTAATGAGTACTAGGTTGATGCGTACGATCGCACGAGTACTCATACCGCTATTTATATTAATATTAAATTTTTTAAAGTTTTATGTATTTTTTATTTGTTTTTTTTTTATTTTAAGAAAGAGAGATGAGTTGAAAGGTCTATGAAACAGAAATGTAAAAAAATTTGATAGAGAAATAAAATAAATTTATAAACTAAAAAAAATTATCAAAATGCATAATGGGATTGACGGTATCGGAGGGGGTAATTTTTAAAAGAGTTTAGCGCAGCGGATAATTAACACAGACAGCGTAAAGCATATCACAGTTGAAACGATTTTAGCCTTTTTATAAAAAAAAACAATTTTCTTTCAGAAAATTAGCCAAGCAGTTGATGTGTGTTAAAGTAAAATGAGTATAGGGCATAAGAAAAGCACACAAGGATTTTTATACTGGTTCGATTCAACAGAATCTACGTCCAATCGTTGATCACTACAAAGAGTGATTAATAGTTCCACTAAAAAGGATTTAACAGATTACAATGAAAAGTACAGAAATAGAATGAAAAGAACCACTCTACCAACTTGAAGAGGACTGCTCCGGCAATCGACAAACGATTCACGAGCTTCTCCTTTCACAAGACCAGGCATAGAACCTTGCCAACTTGAAGAGAGTCCACTTCGACTATCGACAGACGATACGTAAGCCTCTCCTTTCACAAGACCAGGCAAGGGAACAAGGTAAACAAAAGCTCTCAAGAACGTTCCTCTGACTACTCAGTGTTCTAAGCTTTCTCAATTTACACAAAAGTTAAGTTCTGAAGCTTTCAAAAACCAATTATATAGCCAAGCACACTGAATGCCAAAGGTCAGCTCCCAACTACCACGAATAATCGATTATTCAAGTCCGTTATAGAAATTTCAAAAAGTGATAATCGATTATTTGAAGTGATAATCGATTATTGCTTCATGATAATCGATTATTTTAGGTCAAAAACATCTGATAATCGATTATACCTTAATCATAATCGATTGTACAAGTAGAAATTACAATGTCTATCATTTTCCCACTACATTCAAAATCTACAAGTTGCTTTTTTAGTATTCTCCTATTACAATCAAAAATTACAATTTGCAGCATCATCAAAACTTGTCTTCAGGTTTTACCAATACTCCCTTATTGGTAACAATCTCCCCCTTTTTGATGATGATCAAAATATCCTCTTTTAAAAGCAACTCAGTTTTACCTGCAGTACATACAAACTAAAAGAACATGCACAGAGTTAGCAGTACCTGTACAATTGAAAAATATTTCTGCCCTAAATATTTCTTCTCCCCTATTATATTTCTAATCTCCCCCTTTTTATCATAAGCAAAAAAATAAAAATCTCCCCCTTAATATGAGCTCCCCCTCAGAAAGATAATATATGCATAAAAGCTCATTATGTTAAAAACAGAAATCAATTACAGGAAATTTATAAAGATTTTAACGACAAAATGCCACAAAGAAAGCAATCAATCTTAGGAACCTAAAAACTAAAAGTCAGGACTAGGGGATCTTTCAGTAGGTAGGATATTGAGATGATTCTCAATGTTATGTAGTCGAACATAAATCTCAAGAAATTGATCAACTAAGTACTCATCAAGAGATTGCTACCACTCATGTACTTCATCAAAATGTGTCTTCTGTGCTAGACTCATATCCTCCAATTGTTTAGATAATCGTGCAAAGTGTTCTTCCATAGAAGTTGAGGAAGAAGAGGGTATGTTAGAGGGTCCAGCATCAGATGGAGCAGCAACATTTACTGGATCAGCCATATGAGTGTCCATATCATCATCTTCATCATCATCAGGATGGTCATCATCTTTGTGAATAAGGACTCGTCCCCTGGTAATGAATCCCATCTGACGAAAGGTAGTATCTCCAATTTCTAATCCCACAGCTTCAATGGTTTGAACAAGTTCTCCTTCAATAGGTACTCCTTTATATACTTTACCGCCATAAAAGCGAAAAAAATTAAGATGGATATACTTTACCGCCATGATTTTCCTTTCTTGCCAGGAGTTTACGAAATCTGCATGTTTCTCTTGATCTGAGATCCATCCATCTATGTTGGCGAGTCGTGGTTGAGAGGAGGAAGAGGCTCCAGCTTTTTTGCGACGATACCTTCTTGGTTCAGCCATGGATGAAGATTGAAAAGATGAAGGTTTATGAAGTGAAAGAGAAATGAAGAGATTTTGAGCTCTGGATTTGATTTTAGCAGTATTTGGTTGCAAAGAAGTGTCTAATAATCGATTATGGGGGCTATTTATAAGAAAAATGGAAAAAACTAGTCGTTTATGACCGTTTATAGCCGTTATGGGACGCTCCAACGGCTCTATTTTTGAAACTGTTAGCGTGATAATCGATTATGGCTTGTGATAATCGATTATCAGTTCATTAATCTCTGCCCAGAATTGCATGATAATCGATTATGCCTGATGATAATCGATTATCTGCTCAAAGTTTCCAGAATTGACTTTTATGACTAAATAATCGATTATGACTTAGTGACAATCGATTATGACGTGTTAAGGTCACGAAAAATGCAAGATTTTGCATAGACTTTGATTCTAGGACATGTCTAATACTCCTAATTCTCTTCTAAGCTCAAAGAATCTATCTTTAGGTAGAGCTTTGGTAAAAATATCAGTTAACTGATGCAAGGTATCAACATATTCAATTTGACAATCCCCCTTTTGAATATGGTCTCTTAGAAAATGGTGTCTAATTTCTATGTGTTTAGATCTTGAATGCATTATGGGGTTCTTGGTCAAGTTTATAGCACTAGTGTTATCACATTTTAGAGGAATATTGTCAAGGAAGATATCAAAGTCTTCCAGTTGTTGTTTCATCCATAAAATTTGAGCACAACAGTTTCCAGCTGCAATATATTCAGCTTCAGTGGTAAACAAGGCTCACATGCTTGTTTCTTTGAGTGCCAAGACACTAAAGAACATCCTAAGAAATGACAGGTTCCACTAGTACTTTTTCTATCAATTTTACAGCCACCATAATCTGCATCAGAATATCCTATTAAACTAGGTGAAGCATCAGAGGGATACCAAAGTCCAAATGAAGTAGTTCCCTTAAGATATTTTAGGATTCTTTTAACTGCAGTTAAATGTGATTCTTTAGGATTGGCTTGGTATCTAGCACATACACATACACTCTGCATAATGTCTGGTCTACTAGTAGTCAAGTATCGCAAAGATCCTATCATGCCTCTAAACATGGTTTCATTCACTCCTTTTCCAGTTTCATCCTTATCTAAATAACATGAGGTACCCATGGGTGTACTAGCTTCCTTGCAGCTATCCATTCCAAATTTTCTAAGAATTTCTCTACAGTATTTAGTTTGAGATATGAATGTTCCATTATTCATTTGTTTTATTTGTAGTCCTAAGAAAAAATTTAATTCACCCATCATAGACATTTCAAATTCTCCTTGCATTATTTTTGCAAACTCTTCACACAAAGAGTCATCAGTTGAACCAAAAATGATGTCATCTACATAAACTTGCACAAGCAAAATATGTTTTCCTACTTTCTTAATGAACAAGGTTGAATCAACCTTTCCTCTAGAAAATTTATTTTCAATCAAAAAGGTACTAAGTCTTTCATACCAAGACCTAGGTGCCTGTTTAAGACCATAAAGGGCCTTTTTCAACTTGTAAACATGATCAGGAAATTTAAAATCTTCAAAACCAGGAGGTTGACTAACATAAACTCCTTCTTTTATAAAACCATTTAAAAATGCACTTTTAACATCCATTTGATATAGTTTAAATTTCATCAAAGATGCATATGCAAGTAATAATCTAATTGCTTCTAACCTGGCTACTGGTGCATAAGTTTCATCGTAATCAATACCTTCCTCTTGACAGTAGCCCTTTGCAACTAGTCTTGCTTTATTCTTTGTGATGTTTCCATCCTCATCAAGCTTGTTCCTGAATACCCATTTGGTTCCTATGACTTGGAATTCTTCTTGTTTTGGAATGAGTTCCCAAACATCATTCCTTTCAAATTGATTTAGCTCTTCTTGCATGGCAATGCACCATTTGTCATCTTGAAGAGCTTCCTTTATATTCTTAGGTTCTACCTGAGATACAAAAGCAACAGTTAGACAAAAATTATTTAAATTATGTCTAGTGGTTACCCCTTTTGATATATCTCCTATGATGTTGTCCAAAGATAGTCCTCTTGGTTGTTGATAGCTTTTGGAATCAACAACTTGGCGTGTTTCTTGAAGTTCCGAAGGATAATTTTCATTTAGATACATCTCTTCAAGAGCTTCTCTTAAGTAATCCTCATCACCTGCAATGGGTTTATTTGACTCAAGAGGATTTTCCTCAAGGTCTACAATGTCATCAAAGGCAACATGCATAGATTCTTCAATAATTAGTGTTCTTCTATTGAACACCCTATAAGCTTTGCTAGTTAACGAATATCCTAGAAAGATTGCTTCATCGGATTTTGCATCAAACTTTCCAAGATTATCTTTTCCATTATTTAAGACAAAGCATTTGCATCCAAAAATTTTCAAATGAGATATATTTGGTTTTCTACCATTCAATAATTCATAAGGAGTTAATTTCAAAATTGGCCTTATAAGCATTCTATTTAACACATAACAAGCAGTGCTTACTGCATCAGCCCAAAAGTATTTTAGCACATTAGATTCACTCATAAGTGTTCTAGCTAATTCTTCTAATGATCTATTTTTCCTTTCAACAACACCATTCTGTTGGGGAGTTCTAGGTGCAGAAAAATTATGTGTAATGCCATGTTCTTCACAAAACTTTTCAAAAGATTCATTTTCAAATTCACCACCATGATCACTTCTCAAAGTTTTGATTTTCAAATCTTTCTCATTTTGAATACGTTTAGCAAAAATTTTAAATGCTTTGAAAGCTTCACTTTTCAACGTTAAAAAGAAAGTCCAAGTAAATCTAGAATAGTCATCAACAATTACAAGAGCATAGTAATTTCCACCAAAACTTTTAATTCTAGATGGTCCAAACAAATCCATATGCAAAAGTTCTAAGGGTTTTGATGTTGAAATCATGCTTTTAGAAGAAAATGAAGATTTAGTTTGTTTACCTTTTTGACATGCAGTGCATAATTTGTCGTTTTCAAATTTTAATTTAGGCAAACCAATTACAAGATCTTTTGAAATTAGTCTATTTAAATGTTGCATATGAATATGTGCAGCTCGTTTATGCCATAACCAAGGATTTTCCTCTTTAGCAACTAAACATGTTATGCTATGACTAGATGCACTATCAATATCAATCAAATATATGTTATTGTGCCTAACACCTTGCAAAGCAATATCAGCAAAATTTTTAAAATATACAGTGCATTTATCACTTTCAAAAGTTACCTTGAGACCTTTGTCACATAGTTGACGTATGCTTAGAAGGTTATGCTTGAGACCTTCAACATATAAGACGCCTTTTATGGTTAAGGTGTCTCCTCCTCCAATGTCTCCGGTACCCATGATTCTACCTTTGTTGTTATTCCCGTAAGTCACAAATCCCTGCTTTTTCTTCTTGAATGAAATAAATTTGTTTTTGTCACCGGTCATATGTCTTGAGCATCCACTGTCAAGATACCATAATGACCCTTTTGACTTTGATTGTTCCTACAAAACAAGTTAGCAAGAATTTTAGGTCCCCAATCTTAATATGGGTCCTTGGGGTTAGTTTTTGCAAGATTGCATCATTTCACAGCTTTAACCCACGCATATTTGCCACTTGGAACACCAACATGTTTGATATTGCACTTGTTTGATGTGTGACCATGTTTCATACAGTAAAAACAACATACATCACTAACTTTATTTTTAACAAAAGTTCCTTTAACAACCCAAATTTTTCGAGTTCTTTTTACCTTGGATTTATAATTTTGGTGCATGTTTCTATTTTTAAAATTGCTTTTATTAAAATTTGTTTTAGCATGTGAATTTGTTTTAGTTGCCTTAGCAAGCAAATTTTCAAGTATATCAATATCAAACATATAGCTCTTGCATGATAAGCATTCAACAGGTTCAACAATAGCATTTGAGTCAGACAATTTTACTTCTAAAGTACTGACTCTATTTCTTAACACAACTTCATCATCAAGCAGTTTATCATATTTCAATTTTAAATCATTGTGCTCTTTTTTAAGTTTTTCATGTGCCGCATCAAGTTTTTCAGATTCATTCATTAATTCAAAGAAAGCTTTTTGTAAATCTAGTTCACTTGATTCAAAGCTGGAATTACTTACTTGACTTCCAGTATCTTCAGAATCTGCCATCAGACAAATGTTGGCTTCTTCATCTGAATCGCTTGAGCTTGTTGAACTTGATGCATTGTCCTCCCAAGCTATGTACACCTTCTTTTTCTTTTGAAATTTTCTTTCCTTCTTGTCATCACTTTTCTTAATCTTTGGACACTCAGATTTTACGTGCCCTCTCTCTCCGCAACCAAAACATTTTACGTTTGAAGGATATTCTTGACTTTCTCTCCTTTCTTTATGAATTTTTTCCTTTCCCTTTGCCTTCATGAATTTGGCAAACTTCTTTATCATGAGACTCATGTTTTCCTCATCATCGGAATCATCTTCTTCAGTTCTCTTAGAACTCTTTCCTTTAGAGATTTCAGATTTGAAGGCTAATGTCTTTCTCTTGCCTTGATCCTCTTCAGCAGTAAGTCTTCTCAAGTCAAGCTCGTGCTCACAAAGTTTTCCAAACAGGATTGGCCTTGTCATCTGAGTAAGATTTTGAGACTCCGAGATGGCAGTCACCTTTGGTTGCCAAGACCTGTCCAATGATTTTAGAATTTTAACATTTAATTCATCAGTATCAAATATCTTACCCAACCCTGTCAAGTGGTTCACTATGTGAGTGAAACGCTTTTGGACATCAGAAATTGTTTCTCTAGGTTGCATTCTGAACATCTCATATTCTTGAATGAGAGTGTTCTTCCTTGCCTGTTTCACGTCCTCAGTACCCTCATGTGTGACTCTCAGAACTTCCCACATTTCCTGTGTTGTCTTACACATTGAAATTCTATAAAATTCATCAAGCACAACAACAGATGAAATAATATTGCAAGCTTTAATATCAAACTGAGCTCGTCTATTTTCCTTAGCAGTCCAATTAAAATAAGGTTTTTCTGTTGCTACACCATCTACGGTACTCATAGGAATATAAGGTCCATTTTGTACAGCTTCCCAGATGCCTCTATTAACAGACCCCATAAAAACTTCCATTCTTACTTTCCAAAAACCATAGTTATCTCCAGTAAACAACGGAGGTCTGTTAATGGACGCACCCTCAGCATAAAGAACGTTTTGACTGTGACCGGCCATTTTTGCAAAGATTTTGAAAGAATATCAAAGCAAGCTCTGATACCAATTGACGGTATCAGAGGGGGTAATTTTTAAAAGAGTTTAGCGCAGCGGATTAATAACACAGAAAGCGTAAAGCGTATTAGGTCACAGTTGAAACGATTTTAGCCTTTTTATAAAAAAAACAATTTTCTTTCAGAAAATTAACCAAGCAGTTGATGTGCGTTAAACTAAAATGAGTATAGGGCATAAGAAAAGCACACAATGATTTTTATACTGGTTCGATTCAATAGAATCTACGTCCAGTCTACAAAGAGTGATTAACAGTTCCACTAAAAAGGATTTAACAAATTATAATGAAAAGTACAAAAATAGAATGAAAAGAACCACTCCACCAACTTGAAGAGAACTGCTCCGGCAATCGACAAACGATTCACGAGCTTCTCCTTTCACAAGACCAGGCAGAGAACCTTGCCAACTTGAAGAGAGTCCACTTCGACTATCGACAGACGATACGTAAGCCTCTCCTTTCACAAGACCAGGCAAGGGAACAAGGTAAACAAAAGCTCTCAAGAACGTTCCTCTGACTACTCAGTGTTCTAAGCTTTCTCAATTTACACAAAAGTTAAGTTCTGAAGCTTTCAAAAACCAATTATATAGCCAAGCACACTGAATGCCAAAGGTCAGCTACCAACTGCCATGAATAATCGATTATTGTAAGTGATAATCGATTATTCAAGTCCGTTATAGAAATTTCAAAAAGTGATAATCGATTATTTGAAGTGATAATCGATTATTCAAGTGTAACTTGTGATAATCGATTATTGCTTCATGATAATCGATTATTTTAGTTCAAAAACATTTGATAATCGATTATACCTTAATCATAATCGATTATACAAGTAGAAATTACAATGTCTATCATTTTTCTACTACATTCAAAATCTACAAGTTGCTTTTTAAGTATTCTCCTATTACAATCAAAAATTACAATTTGCAGCATCATCAAAACTTGTCTTCAGGTTTTACCAATACTCCCTTATTTGCAACAGGGATAAGAAGAATATATGTACCTTATTGAAGGTTTGAATAATGGAGAAAAACTTTAATTGCGGCAAGTTGTGAGAAGAGGTAGATGAGAAGATGAACTTGGAGTAGAAATTTGGTATGAGGTTTGATGGAAAGGTGTGAGAGAAAAATGAAGTAGAGTTTTTGGATGAAGAGATTTTGTGTGAGAGAAGAAAGATATATATTATGATAGTATGTAAGTGTGTGTGAGAGAGAGAGAGAGAAGAAAAATGGATATTATAGAAGTGTGTAAGTAAGTGTGTAGGAATGAAGTGAAGAGAATGTGGGTATTTATAGAGTTAAGGATGAAGAAGTGTTAAATAAAATATAATTTTTTTAAAAAAGTGAGTAGAAAAATAGAAAAAAGTTAATGTGAAAATAAGTAAAAGAAATAATATTAAAAGTGAGTGGAGAAATTAGGTGAAATAAAATATAGTAAATAGTGAAAGTTAATGTGGAAAATAAGTGAAAGAAATAATATAAAAAGTTGGTGGAGAAATTATGTGAAATAAAATATAATAAATAGTAAAAGTTAATGTGGAAAATATGTTAAAGAAATAATATAAAAAGTTGGTGGAGAAATTATGTGAAATAAAATATAATAAAAAGATGAATAGAAAAAAGTTAATATGGAAAATATGTGAAAGAAATAATATAAAAAGTTGGTGGAGAAAGTAGATGAAATAAATTATAGTAAATAGTAAAAGTTAGTGTGGAAATTAAGTGAAGGAAATAATATAAAAAGTTGGTGGGAAGAATAAAATATAATGAATAGTAAAAGTTAATGTGGAAAATAAGTGAAAGAAATATTATAAAAAAGTTGGTGGAGAAGACATGATAAAAAATATAAGTGGAATTATTAGAAAAGTTGGTATATTAAAATTAATATGAAAATGAGGTGGAAAAAAGTAAATGAAAAAAAATAGATGATTGGAAGGTGATGTGGAGGGTGATGTGGAAAGTGGGGTGTGATAAGAAAAATAGGTGATGAAGAAGTAAAAATGTGAGATTATTTTGGGCCATTGGGTTAAGGAAAAAAAAATTAATTTGGGGTGCAAACAGTAAAACGAAATAGTATTTTTTATTTTCTATTTTTTTATTTATTTTTTATTTTTTTATTTTTCCCTTTGTTTATTTTTTTACTATTTACGTTTTCTCCTTTTTTAATTTTTTTTCTTTTTTTCTTTTTTCATTTCTTCTTCTTTTTTTTTCAAAATAAAATAAAATCTAATAATAATTAAAGAGCTAAATCAAAAACGAATGTAAACTAAAAATTTAAAATAATAAAATAAAAAATGAAAATAACATAAAATAAGACAAAAACAACAACTAAATCCTATTATTCAGTCACCCGGACGAAATTGGATGTTGACACACAAAAAACCAGACTTGCAGCAAGAATCCCCTCTTCTGTAATATGCACTTACGTTGAACAATCCTCAACGTGTAACCAACACTCTGCACATGATGCTAAGCCTATTACAGCACGCTTCACAGGTTGCCAAGCCTATCACAGCAGACTTCACAGGTTGCCAACCTTCAGTCAAATACAACAGTCTTCACAAGATGCTAAGCATATCAAGATCAAACCAGAAGCACGTTCTCTGTGCAGATATTGATGAACCAGTATGCGCAAAAGACTCCTCTCTTTGAATCACTCTCAAGAAAGATCACCACCGTCTTCTTGGAGAATTCTTGGAGCTTCTAAGACAAATAATTCAATCTGAAATAGGACAATGAAAATGTTAGATCACAAAATTCGTACAGAGCAATTCGTGCTCTGACTATTTATAGTTTTCTTTTATTTCAGGTTGTATCTCAATCGAATAGCCTACTAATAAAAATATAGTCGTTGGAGCGTGTAGGCTTAACAGAATTCCAAATACAACAGTAATACAGTCAAATGAGTGATGCACACTGTCGAATGACTCATGTGAAAACACTTTGAAATTCTTTTCAACTCAAAATCTCACACAGCACAGTTTCACAAAGTCAGTGCAAAGGTTTTAGCATAGTCTAATCCATTATGAGTGTATTCGACTGAACTATAACTTTGTCACAATAAGTATAAGTTCATGAAGGTGCTTGTGACCTTTTTCTTTTCTAAAATGTGCAGTAATCAAAAACATTTTATTTCACATTTCACAACAAGCATGTTCCACAATAATATCACATAATCAAGCATAGGAACATACATTGCAATTCATCCAAACATGTTCAGCAAGTAAGTCAAACAATAATGCACACGAACATGTAACAGTTGGAACATATGTACTGTTATTAAGATTTGTGTTGTCATCATTAAAAACAAGTTTGATATAAAGTTTTGTGTTGTCAACAATCTCAACAAAAAAAAGGTCACATCAAGCCTGACTGTCCTGAATTACAGCCAAAGCAGAAAGGAAAGAAAAGATTCCCTCAAGGTAGAAATATGAGAAGAAAAGGAGCCTACATTGCTTGGGAAAACTCAGATTCTTAGAAATCAAGTGATGAAGATTCTGATCAAGAAGAGGAATCAAATTTATGCTATATAATAGGTGTAACATGGGATGACTATGAAAGTGGAACAGACATATCAAATGAACCAGTAGAAGTCAAATATGATCTTCTTCAAGATGCATTCAAAGAGTTACATGCTGAAGCCATGCGACTGCTATACAAGGTAAATCGACTGAGCTCTGAGAGAAGAGATTTTGAAAATAGGATTAAAGACCTTGTTATAGAAAATGAAAGATTAGAAAAAGAATTGAAGGAAGCTTTGTTATCTGCTTGGAACTATGAAGTTAAAACTGTTACTATTGAAAAAGCTTGTGAAAATTGTCCTACACATATTCAAAAGATAGATTACTTGACTAGCACGCTAGCTAAGTTTACTCAAGGTAGAGACAATTTAGATGTCGTACTAAACTCATCTAGCAGAATTAATAATAGACAAGGAATAGGACACAAAGCTCACTCTAACAGAACCAATGCTAGAAATTTATTGAATTAAGAGAACCTGCTCGAAATGCATGTTTTTACTGTAGATGTGTTGGTCATACTGTTAGAAATTGTTATTATAGAAATGTTGTTGTTCCTCAAGGATTATGTGTATGGACACCAAAGGAACATGTAACAAGAACTAACAATCAAGGACCCAAAGTCAAATGGGTACTAGCAACCAAAACTTAAGTGTTTTTGCAGGATATACAGCTGATGCAAAACTATTCTCAAGGATGAATCAACTATGGAACATATCAAAAACCTTGAGTGTCTATAACTGGAAAATCTGTATCTATCTGTTGCATCTTGCATATACTGATTAAATGTTGTTGTATGATTGTTTGTGTTGTGTGTTGAATGGTCTAATTGATTGAATTTTATTGAAAATGTTTTTCTCGAGTCACAATCGACTCCAACATTAATTCAATCGACTAAGTGATTTGAATATATGAAAAACTCTATTGTTTGAACGTTAAGATTAACTCAGGGTTTCAGCAAAATCTTTGGCACGTTTTCTCTTTATAAATGAATGAGATCGTCTGAGGCATTCACATACAACTTGGTAAACAAAACCTTATTCTGATTCTGGTGAAAGTTTTCTTCTTCTGGTGAAAGTTTTCTTCTTCCCTGCTCAAATGGCTGCATCATCTTCAAAACCAGGAAAGCATCCTATGTCTAAGAAAAGAGAAGTTGATAGGCTTGGCAACCTGTGAAGTGTGTTGTGATAAGCTTGGCAACCTGTGAATTTGCTATGATAGGTTTGGCATCCTGTGAAGAGTGTTGGTTACACGTTGAGGATTGTTTGACGTGGTTGCAGATTACAGAATAGGGGATTCTTGCTGCAATTTTGGTTTTTGTGTGTGCAGCTATATTGTGGTTTTGGTTTAGAGAGGTGATTTATATTTTTGCGTAGTGCTTCTATAAATTCCTTGTTGTAAAAACCGCAACCATTATATTGCATTTTCTTCCTGGATTGGAAGGACACTAGGTGTAGGCATTGTTGGCCGAACCAGTATAAAAACCAGTGTTTGATTTTCTGCTGCATTGAATTTTCTTTACTGCATTTCATGGAAAGATCAAAAGCTTTGCATTTTCATCTCAAGATTGCGAAAAGATTTTGTTTTTGAACTAACACCAATTCACCCCCCTCTTGGTGTAAAACGAAGCCAACTTTTTTTCGAACAATTGGCACAAGAGCTGGTTTTCATAAGATGTTTGAAAATTCAGTCGACTGTGTCTTTATTTTATTCGACTGTAAAACCTGGGGATGGCTTCAAATTTTCAAACTTTTGGTGAAGGTGCTTCAACAAACACACCACCTTTGTTTGCTAGTGAAAACTATCCTTTTTGGAAAATCCGCATGCAGATCTTTCTTGAAACGCAAGATAAAGGAATTTTAGATGCCACTTTAAATGGTCCTATGTGCCTACAAAAATTGTCGATAGCTAAATTGTTTTGAAACCTTTTACTGAGTGGACTGCTAATGAAAATAGAAAAGCTGAGTATGATGTTAAAGCTAGAAATATTATTGCCTCTGCACTAACAATTGATGAATTTTTCAGGATATGCCAATGCAAGTCGGCAAAGGAAATGTGGGATGTTCTAGAGCTAACTCATGAAGGCACGGATGAAGTCAAGAGAGCCAGGAAGAATTCATTGATACAAGAGTATGAATTGTTCAAAATGAAAGCTGGGGAAAGCATCTATAGTGTCCATAAACGATTCACTCATATTGTAAATCACATGATGGCTCTTGGCAAAGTCTTTGACAAAGAAGAGATCAACATCAAGATTCTGAAAAGTCTGAACAGGAATTGGCAACCAAAAGTCATTGCAATCTCTGAATCCAAAAATCTTACAACTATGAATATGGCTACCTTGTTTGGCAAGTTACGAGAACATGAGTTAGAACTTGGTAGATTGAAGGATGAAGAGGAGATTAAAGAAAAGAAGTTCATTGGTCTGAGAGCTACAAACAAGAACATCACAGAAATAGAGATGGACGACAAAGAGCATATGAGTCTGATGGTAAGAAAGTTTAGTCGACTTATGAAAAATGATAGTCAATTGTCTAACCATGCAGGTCAAAGCAAAAAGAAAAGCTTCAGCACGAATGTTATTCTAGTGAATATGGAGAAGAAGGTCACATCAAGCCTGACTGTCCTGAATTACAGCCAAAGCAGAAAGGAAAGAAAACATTCCCTCAAGGCATAAATATGAGAAGAGTGATGTGATAGGCTTGACTATGAGAAGAGTACTGATTAATTGTTGCTGTATGATTGTTTGTGTTGTATGTTGAATGGTTTGATTGATTAAATTTGGTTGAAAATGTTTTTCTCGAGTCACAGTCGACTCAACATTAATTCAGTCGACTAAGTCGTTTGAATATATGAAAAACTCTGTTTTTTGAACGTTAAGATTAACTCAGGGTTTAAGCAAAATCTTTGGCGCGTTTTCTCTTTATAAATGAATGAGATAGTCTGAGGTATTCACATACAACTTGGTAAACAAACCCTTATTCTGATTATGGTGAAATCTTTGTTCTTCCCTACTCAAATGGCTGCCTCATCTTGAAGACCAGGAGAGAGGCTGATCCTTTTGGATGGTTCAGCGATGATGATCAGAGAACTGATTTTATATGTAGATGGGGATTTAAAGAAGTTTTGAGGCATAAATGTGCAAACATTGCATTCTATAGAAATGAAGGTTTCAAGTTCCAGGAATGGCTGACCAGAGAAAACGTTACAAGCTTTGTGGAACTGCAAGGTGAATGCTATCCAAACTTAGTCAAAGTGTTCTACTGCAATCTCAAAAGGGAAGGAAACAATCTGATATCAAGAGTAAAAGGAATTGATATTGTAATAAACAATACCATTTGGGAAAAGTTTGTTGGACTACAAGCTAGGGGTTTATCTTCCCATCATGGTATTGCTAGTTATGACAACAGAGGGATATAAAACACCATGCTAAGAAAACCTGATTCTTCAAAGTACTCTGATGATTTCAGCATCAGGAATCTTCAAATGGACGAGTGTCTATGTGCTTATATTATGACATGGATATTGCTTCCTAGAGAAGATAATCATAGAATACTCAGAGATGAAGACATATATCTAATTTCTACTCTATCATCTGGAATTCAAACAAATTGGGCGTTTATCATTCATGATCACATGATGAAGTTCACCAAAGGTCATGGATTATGTCTACCTTATGGAGTTCTCATCAGCAAGATACTAATGCTACAAAACATAGACACAACAAATGAAAGAGTCATTCACTGCAGGAAGTGCAATGTAATGGAAACTCAATTCTTGGACTCTGTTGGAATTATCAAGTTAAGATATGATTGGACAATGATAAATGATATTCCATCCACCATTGAAATGGATCCTCTAAGAGTTGATGCAACGGGATATAAATTTCATCCATCAAGCATTTTTGAAGATCATGTAGATCGAAGATTTGATCGACTGGAGAACAAACTAAATATGATGCAAAAATCCTTATCAGATCTTCACAAGAAAATGGACTATGCCCTTAGGATAAAAGTTTTTGAAGAATCCTCCATTGGTGATACACACAGTGGTATAAACAGTGCTAACAAGACAATTGAAGAATCATCTAAATCAGAATAGTGTTATGTTTTGTCCAAATTGTGTTATGAATCCTAGACTAGGTCTTTTAATTTGGAGTAATGACACATAAAGCCATATTTTTTTGAATTTCTTTTTTTTTTGTCTTTATTTCCTTGTCTTTGCACCATCAATGTAATATCTTTTATCCAAGGAAATAAAACTAGTAGTTTGAATCAATCCATTTACCTAATCTGTTTAATGATATTTGATACTCTGCTTGATTGATTCGATTGTACTCTGTTTGAAGTCAACTATGCTTAAACTGTCATGCACTCTTATACATTGACTTCTGTTCGGTTATGATTTATTTCTTGCTTAACCACTATACTTGATCTAGAAAAGGCTGTTGAAAGGTTTTGCAGGAAGGACATTACTTTGGACATTAAAAATTGGAGTTCAACATTTGGAAAAGCAATGTATTCGACTGATGATTTAAAGCACTCGACTGCGTCTAAACTGGTTAACAATTCCAATTTTGGAATTTGTTTCTATCCTTACTGTCTGCTTAAATCACAGATATTCTTATATTATCTCTGCTTTTTACATGTTTTAATATCTGATTTAAGATAATACTGTGAGATTGTTGATATTTGTATCATTGCATTTACATGTGATTTGATAATTTGTCTATGATACAAATTTGTGCTTAAAATTGTTACTGTATCTGTGAATTCTGCATTGTGCACTCAAACTGTTTTTGAAATTCATGCACAATGACAGGGGGAGTGTCACTACATTACACATTGTTTCATCACACATCTATATTTCAGGGGGAGTTGAAACTGTTTTGTGATGAAATTGAAATCTGTGAGAGCATCATTGTGTTTGACAAACTGCATATCTTCATGATGCATCTCTTTTTTTCAAAACTGCATAAATATCTGAAGCATTCCTTTTTTGTTAATGCATAAAGGGGGAAAGATATTCATGAGTGTATGAGAACAAGTCTATATGGGGAGAATTGCTGCATCATACTTTATCTGCTTGATATTTTTGCTTATATACAGAGTAAGTGATCTGTTATGATTGATTTTGATATATGCTTTTACTCTGTCATTTGTGGAACTGGACAAACATTGTTGTGCATCATCAAAAAAGGGGGAGATTGTTGAGATTGTTGACAACATAAACTCCAAACTGGTTTTTGATGATGACAACACAGTGCTTAATAACAGTACATATGTTCCAGTATTACATGTTCATGTTTTAGTGTTTGACATATCTGCTGAACATGTTTTGATGAATTGCAATATATGTTCCTATGCTTGATTATGTGTTATTATTGTGTAACATGCTTGTTTTGATATGTGAGATAAAATGTTTTTAATTACTGCACATTTCAGAAAGAAAAATATCACAAGCACCTTTATGAACTTATACTTGTTGTGACAAAGTTCTAGTTCAGTCGAATGCACTCATAATGGATTCGACTATGCTAAAAGCTTTGCACAGATTTTGTGAAACTGTGCTATGTGAGATTTTGAGTTGAAAACAATTTCAAAGTGTTTTTTCATGTGTCAATCGATAGTGTGGAGCACACATTCGACTTATCACTGTTCTATTTGGAATTTTGTTAAGCCTACACGCTCCAACGACTATATTTTTCAAAAGTTAATTAAGATTGACTGACTTGGTCAACTGTCTTAAATGGGTATTGATTTGGTTGACTGAGGAGCCTTTGTGTTGACTGTCTGTTATAACTGTCTAATACAGTCGACTGGATTAGTAGGCTATTCAACTGAGATACAATCTGAAATAACAAAAAACTATAAATAGACAGAACACAAATTGTTCAAAAAAGAATTTTGTGATCTCACATTTTCATTGTCCTATTTCAGATTGAATTCTCTGATTAGAAGCTCCAAGAATTCTTCAAGAAGACGATGGTGATCTTTCTTGAGAGAGATTCAAAGGCTGAGTCTTTTGCGCTTACTATTTGATCAACATCTGCACAAAGAAGGTGTTTTTGGTGTGATCTTGATAGGCTTGGCATCCTATGAAGACTGTTTCATTTGACTGAAAGCTTGACAACCTGTGAAGTCTGTTGTGATAGGCTTGGCAACCAGTGAAGTGTGTTGTGATAGGCTTGGCAACCTGTGAAGTGTGCTGTGATAGGCTTGGCATCCTGTGAAGATTACTGGTTACACGTTGAGGATTGTTTGACGTGGTTGCAGATTGCATAAGAGGGGATTCTTGCTGCAATTTTGGTTTCTGCATGTGCAGCTATATATTGGTTTTGGGTTAGAAAGGAGATTTATATTTTTGCATGGTGCTTCTATAAATTCCTTGTTGTAAAAACCGCAACCACTCATTTGCTTCCTTGATTGGAAGGACAATGGATGTAGGCATTGTTGGCCAAACCAGTATAAAAGCCAGTGTTTGATTTTCTCTATCCCTACACTATTTATTTTTCAGTCGACTTAAATTGTTTAGCAGTCAACTGCGTTTTTCCGCTGCATTGAATTTTCATTACTTGCATTTCAAGGAAAGATCAAAAGCTTTGCATTTTCATCTCAAGATTGCGAAAAGATTTTGTTTTTGAATTAACACTAATTCACCCCCCCTCTTGGTGTAAAACAAAGTCAACCCGTTTCTTAGCAACAGCCTCCATGGCAGTTCGAGTGTCACCGTGACAAAACCAGTGGATGCGGATGAAGGGCGAGACCTAGTTTCAAAACCCCAATTTCCCAATCTGAAACCCTAATTTGGGTGGGGAAGGAGATGCCACGTGTCGGGCTCTCATTGGATGGTCCTTTCTGGTCAAAACCTGGTTAAACAGTCTAAATCTGGTCAATTAAGAGGTTCTGGTACAATTTTAGAGAATTCTAAAGGCGCTAAAATGAAAATAGAGGAAATATAAGGGCATTTGTGCAAATTTGGAAAGTCAGAAAAGCTAAAAGATAAAATTCAGTTGTTAAACTAATTTAATTTGGGAATATTAACAGAAAATATCTTCCAAATAATATTATAACTATCTAAATCTTTTAATTATTTGGAAGATATAAGATAAAAGATTCTATCAACTGAATATTCGTAATGCAAGCCCTATATAAAGAGACCCAGGGGGACTTCATTCATTCACCATTCACCACTCTACTCCTCACTCTCTTATTTCATCATGTATTTGATAACGGTTTGAAATACCATTATTTGATATGTGATTTTGATACTAAAAGAACCCTTTTTAACTTAGAAACTTGCTTGAACTCATAGGTTTCCAGTAAATATTGTGAATAAGAGAGTTGAGGTTGATTTTGACTATTTTCTAACAAATTCCCCTTGTTTTAATAGAGATTGAAGTAATAAAGGAAGAAGAGGTGAAAAGCCATGAAGATGGAGTTCAAAAGGGGTAAAAAAGGCTTCAAGAAGAGAGAAAGCCCTAAGCCCAGGCGAGCACCAGGCGACAGGAGCGAAAAATTGCGAGAAGAAAATCACCGCTCGTCGCCCAGGCGACGGACCTGGTGCTCGGGCGACAGCCGTTCATAGCCTGGGTGAGGAAAACTGGCGCCCAAGCGCCACATGAGCCTTGATTCACGCTTGGGCAAGCTGCCAACGATGCTTGAGCGTGATTTGACCTGGATCGGGCCTTGTTTCTGCTCTGATTTGATTCTTTCGGACCCGGCCACAATTTGGGACACTCCTGACACTATTTAAAGGACCCTGGGGCTCTAGGTTTTGCATCCCTGGCAAGAGCAAGCATAGCAATATACTCCTAGCCAAATTTCTAGTCTTTTCATTCTTTCTTTCTTCCATTGTTCATAGGGTTCCACCATGTTTATGGGGAACTAAACTCTATTTGTTGTTGGGGAATGATGTGACCTTGTAAACTCTCATGTATTTGAATTTGATCTTAATTCATATGCTTTTTTTATTAATTGTTAGAGTAATTTATTTGTTCTTACTGCTTGCTTATACAAATGATCTGTGATTTGCATGAGTACTAACAGGTTCCTTACAATTCAGGTCCTTGTTAAATTACTCCTAAGGGTCATATTGCTCAAACATGAGAATATAAGCCGTAGTCGTCTTAACCTCTTGATCTTGACATCTTTTTACCAAGAATGCTAGGAATTGTATGAACTGGTAATTAGGGACATGCTATTTATCGAGACATCGGGTTTAAGTGTTTTAGCGAGGGACGTTGGCATTAATAGAAAACGAAGAATTCTTATATACATGAGAGGGAACTTGGTGAAGTCTAACCCTAACAACATACTCATCTCATAATTATCAACCTCCATTCACCTGTGTGCTCTTTTGCCATTGATCAATTTTACATTGTTTTATTTTATTCTTTTGCAATACAAACTGTGATCTCTTTTAATTTTAAGTCTTAATTAATTTTGTTTTCATACAACTATTCAGTGCCGAGAGTCCTCTGGGATCCGATACTTGGTCTTACCCTTATATATTACTTGTGCGACTCGGTACACTTGCCAATTTGCCCCAACAAGTTTTTGGCGCTGTTGCCGGGGAGTCACGGTTTAAGCTATTCTATTTGTGTGAATCTTGATTAATTTTGACTTTATTTTATTTTATTTTATTTTTCCCATTTTTATATTTTTAAATCCCTAATTTCCATTTTTGCTTTATTTTATCTTATTTTTATTTTATTTTATTTACTAATAATATTTTCTAGATTTTGTGTCTGTTTATGCAGGATTGTACCCTGTTGACTCCCTTGCAAGCGTACCAGATCGTTCCAAGTAATATAATCGGTAAAGCCCGATATCATTCTTCCCTCGAAACTCAAAAGGCCTTATCTTTCGTGTGAATCAAAATCGTAAGACTTGTAGAGAGAAAAATTAATTTTGTGGGATGCAAAGACAAAAAATAAACATGCAATGTGTTGATTCAATTGACGAAAAAGACAGTAGATGAATGCAGTTGTTGGGGGTTTACAATTTCATCTTTATCCGCCCTCTCTTATCTACTCCTCTTGTTTAAATTGCTTTGTTATCTCATTGTTATGCAAACTTTCTTGGCCTACCCTTAGCCCGATCCCTCGGCGAAAAGAGCCTATTACTAATTACCGGCTTGCTATCCCTAGCCTCCCCTAGCAACTAGCAATGCATTACCGAACAGAAGCAAAAACAATTGATCGTCCTACCTCCCTATCCCTAGGTGGTATTACTTAACCAAGGAATTACGCACCAGTTCATGACATTGCTGTACGTTCCCGTATCAGTAGAGATAAACAACAGTTATCGAATGAGTTAAACGATAAAAGCCTTAAGCGCAGATGAGAACCCAACAATCGATAATCAAAGAATATGAAAATCATATCAATAAACAAGAGTTTCAATAAAAGAGAGTTTCAAAAGATTACATTGTTTCCCCCAACAACAAAAGGGTTTAGTTCACCATTGTCATGGTGAACCAAGATGAAAATAGTGGAAGAATGGAAGAGCAAACCCTAGATAGGATGAAAAGGAGCCTAAACATCCAAGAAATCTTCTCGAGAGAGTGAGAATTAAGTCTGGCCGTCCTCCTATATCAAAAGAATGAGAATGAAATCCCAACAGTCAACCGCCCGGCGTCACACTTATGCCGCCCGACGGTTTGTCTCTTATCGCGCTACCGCCTGGCGTCAGGGGTCCACCGCCCGGCGGTTTGGCTCTTATCGCAAAACCGCTAGGCGTCCCTGCCATGGTGCCATCTCCTCGCATTTGACCGCCCAACGGTGTATTTCTGCCGTTGGGCGGTTCGTAGACTCTTCTTTTCTTGATTTTCTTCCTCTGTCTTGAGTCTAAGACCTTCATCTTCACTTCCATTCTTTACTTCCATCAAATTTGCTACAAAACAATGCAAAACAAGCATAATATCGCTAAAAACAACTTTTGACTCTCTACTGACTCATTTATTGAGTTTTGCTTGATTCTAAGCTCATTCTAAGCAGTAAAGGGAGTAATTTGGTCTGAAATATCATATGAAAATAACGGTTTTTCAACTGTTATCATACCCAGAGAAAAAATTCTAAACCTTTTCTTAAAGGACTTGAGACAAGCAGAAAGCCAAGGGCAAACAAATCATCTAGAGAACCTTCTCTAGAGAACAACACAATGGCTTCCCAATCTGGTGAAGGAGAAAGACAGGCTAGACGCACCTTGGTAGACTACACCACAATTGCTGGTCCACACCGCTTTAACAGCATTGCAAGGCCAAGAGTCAATGCTGCAAACATGGAGATGAAGCCTGCTCTAATCCAATTGGTAAAGAGCAACCAATTTAATGGACTGTCTCATGAAAGTCCATATGATCACCTGACAACCTTTGATGAGATCTGCAACACTGTGAAAATAAATAGGGTTCCTGATGAGGCTATCAAATTAAGCCTATTCCCCTTTTCTCTCGGAGGTGATGCTAAAGTACAGTTGAAGTCTTTTCCTGAGAACAACTTTACTCAGTGGGACGATGTGGTGGCCCAGTTCCTCAATAAATACTTCCCACCAGTATAGATTAACAAAGAGAAGCAAGAGATCTCTTCTTTCAGACAAGGTATGGATGTGACCGTGGGACAGGCATGGGAAAGATACAAGAGCTTGTTGAGAAAGACGCCTACCCATGGTTCGATGAGGGGATGGGATCCTTCTTTTTCTTGGAGGCCTTGGGTCACAAACCAAATTGATGCTAGATGCCTCAGTTGGAGGCAGGATCAAATACAAGACCCCGGATGAGGCCTATAAATTAATTGAAGACATGGTTGTCAGTGACAATGAAATGTTCAGTGAGAGAGGAACTCCATCTCAACCTAAAAAAGTTTTTCAATTGCAGCCTTATGATTCCTTGCTCGCCCGAAATAAAATCATCACTCAACAATTGGAGATCTTTACCAAGAAAGTGATGCAACCACAAAAAGAGCACCAAAGCGTGGCACAACTTCAGCAACAACTTTGTGAGTTATGTGGTGGTGACCATATCAATGGTCAATGTGCAATGCCCGAGAATCTGAATGAAGAAGTTAATTACATGGGCAATCAAAACCAGTTCCGCTCCAACAATTACAATCAAGGGTGGCGATCCCACCCAGGTAATGAACCAGAGCAATTTGGACAAACTCGTGGACAATACTATAAGCCCCCACACTAGCAGGAACAGTGGCAGCAACAACCCTCTTCCTCAAAGAAAATTGCACAGCTCCAAGAAACTCTCAATCAGTTCATGCAGGCAACCCATTCTAACTAGAAGAACTCATAAGCGGCTATCAGAAACCTGGAAACACAGATGGGCCAATTAATCAAAACGGTCAATCAAATGCAGGAGAAGTCGTACAAAAATTTTGGGGCTAATACTGAGGTTAACCCCAAAGAAGAATGCAAGGTTATAGCAAGCATGGAGGAAAAAAGAGAAAAAGAGAGGAAAGAAAAAGAGAGTAAAAAAGGAGAAGAGGGAGAAAAAGAAGGCGAGGAAGAAGAAAAAGAAAAAATGAGTGGAGGTGAGAAAGAGGAAGAGAGAGAAAAAGACATTTTGAGTGAGGGTGAGGAAGAAATAAAAGAGAAAAGTGAGGAAAAAGAAAATTTGAGAGAGAGAGAAAAAGAAGAGGTTGAGAAAGAAGAAAAAGAAATTTTTGAGAAAAAAATCAAGGACCCTGAAGAACAAAATACAAGAAAAATACAATCAGGGTGCCTTGGAGAAATTTCAAGAAAATTGGGGATAGAAGTGCCTATGACAGAAGCCCTGCAACAGATCCCTAAATATAAGGAATTTTTTAACAAGCTCCTCAAACAGAGAAATTTGAAAGAGGAGACAACTAAAGAACAGGGGGGTTGCAATGTGATCTTACAGAAGGCTTTTCCCCCAAAAGAAGGAGACCCAGGAAGTTTTACCATTCCTTGCAACATTGGGGAGCACAAAATTAGGAAAGCCTTGATTGATTTAGGGTCCAACATCAACTTAATGCCCTTGGCTTGTCTCAAAAAAATGGGGGAGTTAGAAGTAAAGCCAGCAAAGATGTCTCTCCTCATGGAAGATGGATCCCCTAAAAGGCCCCATGGTGTGCTAGAAAATGTAAAGTTGCAAGTTGATAATCTAATGTTCTTGGTAGACTTTGTGATCCTAGAGATGGAAGAAAATGCAGAGATCCCTATCATTCTCGAAAGGCCGTTCCTGAAAACGGCCAAAGTAATTATCAATGTTGATGACGGAACCATAGCCCTCAAAGATCGAGAAGAGAAGGTAATCTTGAGTGCCTGTAAGATAGGGCGACAGATTGAAGAGAAGAAAACAAATGCCAAAGCTGCATTTAAAGATGCACCAGGGAAAGGTACCAAAGCCGCCAAACCAAAAAGGAAAGGTGAAAAGTATTTTCTGTCACAGGTACCCAATGAAGAAAAAGACAGCAAAATAGCAAATGTTCACCAAAGTCCTTTGAAAAAGCAGGAAGGACTGAGACCAGGCCTCCCTGTACAATGCAACAAGAAGCTCTGGGTGATATAGGACTTCACAGCTGATGGGTCAATAGAAATTGAATCTACTGCTTCTAGGAGAACCAAAAAGGTAAATAGGAAGATGCTAAAGATCAGCTGGCAAGCTAAGGGAAAGGATGACATAAAAATTAAAGATACGACTGGTTGATGTGACATGAGCTTATTGGGTCAAGCTAGTGACGTTAAAGAAGCGCTTGCTGGGAGGCAACCCAGTGCTCTGAACTCTTACTTTTTAATTTTTAATTTTTAATTTTGCTTTAATTCAACTGTGCTCTGTTTAGTGTGAGAAGTTTGCCTTTTGAAAGATTTGGTGTTTGATTGAAGTTGAGATGATGCATGATAATAAAAGGATAAGAAATGTGCTTGAATAAAGTTTGATTGAGATACTGAGCAAGTTTTTTTTCTTAATGTGAGAAATTGTGAGTTTACCTGTGTGAGTTTTGAGCTTTAGAGTTGTTTTTAGATAATTGTTGTTACTCTGGAAGCATGAATGATTTTGCCCAAATTTTCTGTGATTAAACTACTTGCCTGCAGGATTCATATGATCACGGTCATCTTTTGTTATCCCTTATTCTTTTGGCCTTCAAAATATTTTTGCCCACTAAAAAGAGAACAATTTGTTCTAACCTTTGAACCTTGAGCCTAATGCATGTCTTGAAAAACCTTTTTGAAAAAAATATTTACCTTGAGTTAAGTTGAGAACATTTGATGAGGTACTGATAAAGGTTCAAGTTTGGGGTTGCGAGGTGGCAACCCACTTCTCTAGGCAGTGAGCAATACAAAAGGAAAAAAGCAGAAAAAGGCAGAAGAAAAGAAAAGTAAGAAAAGAAAGATCGAAAGAAGAAAAGAGCTCACTGCAAGGGAAGGCTGGGACAAAGATAAGAGAGTTTTTCTTGAAAAAAGAATACACAAATGTCTCTCTTAACTCAAGGAACCTTCTTAGCCCAACCAGGTTACAAGCTGATGGGCTGTCGCAACCTACACAAATTTGATGTGCAATTAGTAATGCAGTATAGCTAGGAAAGGACTCCTAGGTCGTCTCTCAAGGACCAATTTTACGGTTCGAGAATTAAGTCAGACACGAAGTGGGGGGGGTTTGTGAAAAGTTTGAGGTGAATGCGGATAAACAAAATCACAGATGCAAACAAAAATGCAAACACAGATCTAAGAAAACAGTTTCAAACATAGAATGAAAACGGTTGGTCATTAACTCAATTAATATGCTTCCAATCACAGATCAATGACAAGTATAAACTACTATAATCCAAATCTGACACGACTCACCCATCTATGCGAAGGATAATTCGGTCTTCAAAATTACAGACTAAGCGAATGTAATGCACAAATTTAGTCAATCATCCACCATACAATCTAATCAACTAAGCGAATAATTGACACTGATTAGGCAACTAAGCGTATACTTAATCGCAGGCAGACAACAGATTAAATATTGAGCAGAATCAAAGCAGCAGTATGGCAATTAAAGTTCAAAAGTCTTAGGGAAGCAAAGTAACTTTATTAACAACCAACCCGACTAACCTAAGCTAACATGACAATTAAAATATCACTACCAAGCATACTAAATAACATTAAAGTAAATGAAAATGCTAAACCTAACACTGCAATAGACAAATATTCAGACATAATTAAAGCGATTAACATTCAACACTCCAACTAAAATAAAAGAAATGCATATTGCTGGAATTAAACTTGGAATAAAATAACAATGCTTAGCTAATAAACTATTGAACATTGCTGCATGCTACTTCTTGAAAGATGAATCAAATATTTTTTTGGAAATTAAAATTGCTGCACTGCACCACTAATTCACCGTGACTCCACACACTCTCAATATCCGTGTGCCTCTTTCTCTCCAGCCAATTGTCCGTGCTACTACTAAATCAAGGTGTTGCAGCTAATAAAGTCGGGGAAGTGTGCTCCATTCCCCAAGAAAGCCAAATGAGAAAACCACACAATGATGAAACAACTTCCAAAGAATGAAAAAGAGTGTGGCTGCAACGTCCTGCACCTTTTGAAGAAAAAGAAATAAATGATTCAAAGAAAATAATCCCAGCCACCGTACACCTACCTAATCCAATCTAATCACCTTCATCCTAAAAGAAAAGTTGCTAACATCCAACTGCCAAAATAAAGGAATAAAATCACCTTCATCCTAAAAGAAATAAAAGATTCAAAGAAAATAATCCCATCACCTAATCTACTTTTCATTTTATGAAAGCAAAAGAAAGGCTAGCACATCCATTGCTGCAGAAACGAAATGCCAACTAAAAAGGAAATATATTGCACTTCCAAAAACTATCAAAGTTGCCACCGTGCATCACTTCTTCCATGAAACAACGTTTTTTTTCTATATTAAAAGATATATAAAAACAATGTTGCTTTATCCACCGAGAGAATGAAGATGAATCACGTGTTTTTCCTCTCGCAGCATCAAGAACCGTGAATATATTGGAAGCAAAATGAAGATAACATACTTTAATATCACATTAAGCAACATGCCCACCCTTCAACAATGAGAAGCTAAAAAGAAAGAAATGTTTCTTCCTCATTCAACCAAAATCCAAAATTGCAAATAAATGCTCCATGAAAAAAAACGTTCCAAGCCCAGTGGTGAATCTGCCGAGAGTGTGCTCTCCAAAAATGGGTGACGACTGCTTCTATTTGCTAAGGCCATGTGTCTCCAAAGTAGGGGTGGGGTCCACCCTAAAAGAAAAACCCTAGGGTGACAAGTGTCCCACAAAATTAGGCCCAACATCTACTTCCAAAAATTGGCCAACAATGTAAAAGTTTGTCTAAAAAGTTTTAAACAACTAAATTACAATACAATTAATTTTAAAATGTCCATGTAGAGAGTCTTTAATTATTTGAAAGCACTCCAAATGTCCCAAATTGTATTTCAAAAACTTTCCCTGAAAATAATAATGCAAATAATTATCTCAGAAAATCAAATTAATTAAAATTAGAATTTCCGGTCAAATTAAGCACAATTAGTAAAAACGGGAAAATACCAGACAATTAAGCACAATTCCCTGATTAATTCTAGTACAATAAACTAAGTGAAATCAATAAAATATTGACTAATCACAAGCCATGAAAAGCCCTTGTGATGACAACCTGTTTGTGAGGATGTTTGATTGTGATTAAATGAAAGGCAAAATTAATTTGTGTGACATTATAACAATAGAGAGAAACACAAGACCATACACTTGTGAGTGGAGTGAGACACTTTTGAATGCTTGAGTGATATATTTTTGAATGCTTGAGTGAAACACTTTCTCTGGTGAGCAATAATTCTCTGAATTTCTGATTGCATCTCTGCTTGGTTGATTGATCACTCTTGAGGATAGTACCTGTTAAATGCATTGAAACATCTGCACATCTTGACTGAGATCTTATTCTGGACTTGATGAAAGTAATTTATTGTCTTGAAAAGTTTTTGAAAAAGGTTGAGTCATTGTAGTGATGGTTCTGAAAAGCTGAGTTGCATTTTGTTTGGTTGAGGACAAGCGAAGTTCTAAGTTTGGGGTTGTGATAGCGGTTTGAAATACCGTTATTTGATATGTGATTTTGATACTAAAAACACCCTTTTTAACTTAGAAACTTGGTTGAACTCATAGGTTTTCAGTAAATTGTGTGAATAAGAGAGTTGACGTTGATTTTGACTATTTTCTAACAAATTCCCCTTGTTTTAGCATAGACTGAAGTAATAAAGGAAGAAAAGGTGAAAAACCATGAAGATGGAGCTCAAAAGGGGTCAAAAAGGCTTCAAGAAGAGAGAAAACACAAAGCCCAGGCGACCACCAGGCGACCAGAGCGAAAAATTGCGAGAAGAAAATCATCGCTCGTTGTAGCCTGGGCGAGGAAAACTGGGCGACGACCGTTTGTAGCCTGGGCGAGGAAAACTGGCGCCCAAGCGGCACATGAGCCTTGATTTACGCTTGGGCGAGCTCCTAGCGACGCTTAAGCTTGATTTAACCTGGATCGGGCCCTGTTTATGCTCTGATTTGATTCTTTCGAGCTGGGCCACAATTTGGGACACTCCGGACACTATTTAAAGGACCTTGGGGCTCTAGGCTTTGCATCCCTGGCAAGAGCATGCATAGAAATACACTCAGCCAAATTTCTATTCTTTTCATTCTTTCTTTCTTCCATTGTTCATTGGGTTCCACCATGTTTATGGGGAACAAAACTATTTGTTGTTGGAGAATGATGTAGCCTTGTAAAATCTCATGTATTTGAATTTGATCTTAATTTCATATGTTTTCTCTATTAATTGTTAGAGTAATTTATCTGTTCTTACTACTTGCTTATACAATAGCATAATCTGTGATTTGCATGAGTACTGACAGGTTCCTGGCAATTCAGGTCCTTGTTAAATTACTCATAAGGGTCATATTGCTCGGTGATGAGTCAATATTTTATTGATTTCACTTAGTTTATTGTGCTAGAATTAATCAGGGAATTGTGCTTAATTGTTCGGTATTTTCCCATTTTTCCTAATTATGCTTAATTTGACCGAAAATTCTAATTTTAATTAATTTGAATTTTCTGAGCTAATTATTTGCATTATTAATTGCAGGAAAATTTTGGAGGTTAAATGAGCTTGAATTTAGAGGTCCAGCACATGAGGATATTCATTATTCATGAAGACTAGCTGCTCCCGTGAAATAAAATTGCATGTCATGGCCTTTCTGGATAATGTCCAACGTTGCAAGCAGCTTGAAGAAAAGTGTGCAGCAGCCACACACTTTATTTACTTGAGCTGGACCGTGTGTTCCATTTTGTGTGGCAGCTAATCCAATAATTAGAAAAAAGAGATAGGGGAACATCCACATGTGACGCTCAAAATCAATTGGATTCAACCTTCACGTGACGACCTGCTGCTGACATAGGTTAAACATTTTATTCATTTCCTTATAAGAGGCACACGGCCCAACAGTATACAAGGCAGCTCTTCACGGTCCAATATCCAAAGTAGGAGGTGCACATGGTGTTATTTTGCTACAACACGCTAATTGGACTGGAAATCAACTTTACATCCAGTTGCACGTGGTTGGAGAAGAAACGACCTTGATATGGAAGCAGCTTGGGAGATTTCTACGTTCAGCAACAACAGCAGGCCCAAGATAGTGCATCCAGCAGCAATTGGCCTCATCTTCACACGGACAGCAAGACTCCACGTTGCAACACATGATGATTTGGAGAGGTGCACACGGAAAGAAACCCTGCATCTAGCTGCTTGGATTTAGAGCTGCTTAATATCACGACCTGCACCACACTTTCACACTTACAACACACAAAAATCTTGCCAGTTGGGCTTCACTCCAAACTTCACGACCCACGACAGCGGTGCAGCAACAAGGAAAATAGCACCTGATCCAACCTTCATTCATTCCACCAGCTCCATTCCGCAAAGGTCCAGCAGCGCGTTGAGAAAAAGCATGTTACATGGACTTCGTTGCAGTAGCACACGCCCAACATTTTAACAACTTCACGGTCCAGCGCATCTTCACTCCACACTTCCGGGCTTGGCCAAGCAAGCAACTTCCATCCATCTTCACATATTCCAGCTTCATGTAGGAGGTGCGGAGAGAAAAAATAGAATGCAACAACCCATGGAAGTCCAGCTACCACCCTAGGAAACATTCTCATTTTAAGTTGGAAAACCGGCACACAGAGAGAGGCAGAGCCGCCACGAAAAAAAAAGCACACACAGTTGCATTTTGCAAATGGAAGGTGATCTAACTTGATTTTATTTTGCATAGAAATTTAACTTCCAATTGTATTTGCTGAGTTTTCGGTGCAGTAGCTTGTTCAGTGTGTTTAGCACTTTTCATTCCAACTATTTTTCATTTCTACTGCAATTAAATTGATTCGCTACTTGCGAATTGCATTTTACTTTCAAACTGCATTTCATTTTAATTGTTAGCTAATTATTACTTCTTTTATTCCAACTTCCGTGCATCTCATTTAGTTCACATGTTATTGCCTTTGAAGTTTATTACTCTACCGTGTGCTTTCCATGCTTATTGCAATTTGTGCTTATGAATTTGCTTGATATAGACCATTCGGTCTGTATAGGGTAGCTATTTTATCATTGTAGGATGGTTCTTTTAGTCATCAAATTATCTCACTGTTTTCATTTACTTTAATAACGTCTGTTCTGATCGATTGTGTTAATTTAATTGGGATGTTAGCTTAGATTAGTTGGTTGGTCATTACTAAAATTATTTTGTTTGCTTGAGATTTATTGCACTGTTCTTGTGTTTATTCTGCTATGTCTGGCATTCTGTGAAATCTGTTATGTGCTTGCGATTAGGTATACGCTTAGTTACCTAATTGGTGTTTAATCTTCGCTTAGTTGATTAGACTGTATGGCACATGACTGATTAAATTTGTGCATTGCATTCGCTTAGTCTGTGATTTTGAAGGCCGAATTAGCCTTCACTTAGTTGGGTGATTCGTGTCGGATTTGGATTAGAGTAGTGTGTACTTGTCGTTGATCTGTGATTGGAAGCATAGTAATTGAGTTAATGACCAACCATTTTTATTTTGTATTTGACTCCATTTTTACATTTTTGTTTACATATGTGTTTTCATTTTTGTTTCCATCTGTGTTTTAATTTAATTCATCTCCATTCACAAAACTTTTCAACAACCCCCCCACTATGTGTTAGACCTAATTTTTGAACTGCAATTGGTCCTTGAGAGACGACCTAGGAGTCACTTGCTAGTTATACTGCATTCCTAATTGCACATTAAATTTGTATGGTGCACGACAACCATAAAAATTTTGGCGCCGTTGCCGGGGACCAACGGTTCAGTTTTAGGTCTTTTGTTGTGTTAGTGTGTGTTGTGTTTTGTCTCGTGTTGTGAGTGTGATGTTCTGTTTGGTGTGTTCGTTTTTCTATGTGTTATGTGTCTTCCATTTAGGTAGCTTTAGTTGCATATTTTCATTGCATTCTTCTTTTCCCCCTTCCTTCTACATGTCTACCTACTTTGATTTTGTGAATACTTTTTCTTCTGGCTATGTCCATGACTTTGATTCTCCTTCTGCATCTAACTCTAATATTGCTTCTCGTTCATATTCTGCTGATTTCTATGTTGAGAACAATATGACTCATCCTCCCATTTCTGAGAGTGCTCTTTGGGAGCCAGTTTCACATAGTGAGGGTGATGTTCATTGCGTTCTCACCTCTGGACTGATAGATTTGCTGCCTAGGTTTTATGGTTCTGCAGGTGAATGCCCACATAGACATTTGGAGAGGTTCCAACGCATTTGCTCTGAAATGAAACCTCCACATGTCCCAGATGATCGCATTTTCTTAAAGGCATTTTTGCATTCGGTAGAACAAGCGGCATGGGAATGACTTTATTATCTTCCTCCGGAATTCAAGGCCAATTGGGAAGATCTTAAGCATCGGTTTTTGGAAAGATTGTGCCCTACTCAGCATCATTTTGATTCATATAGCAACGGTCCTGGGTGGAATGATCCTAACCTGGGATGGTATGGTGCCATCCACATAGGAGATGGGGAGTAGAGTCATGAGCTTACTACTACGTCATCTACTTTCCCTCCCTCCTATGTCCCTACTCTTGCACCTGAGGAGACTGATGAAGAATTGGAGGACCAGGCAGATATGAGCAACACTTTTGAGATAGGTAGACCATCTTCACCTTCCACCACTCTACCAATTTTCATGGAAGTAGAGGTAAACATACCTATGATTGATTCTGATGTTGATGATCATGTTGTTGATAGGTATGTTATTGATGATTGTATTGTTGATGAACATGCTTTTAATTCTTCCTCTTTGCATGATGAGAACCACTTTTTGCTATCACATCTGAATGTTTGTTCTCCGTGCACTAAACATGAATCTGAGACTGTTGTTGATATAGTTTTTACATTTGAAAGTGATTCATGTTCTCCGTGCACTATACTTTCCCCATTTCTTTGTTTTGAAGCTCATACACTAGCCTTATGTGAAAAACCATGATTACCTTAACCTTAGGGAATTTTGGAGCTTTGAAATTGTTTTGGGAATAAGTGTGGTCTCTCGGGGGATTCAGATGAATTGGCTAGTTGGTTCCTCCTCTCTATTGATTGTGTAAATATGTTGTGTACATCTTGTCTCTAAAATTTGTGTTCTAAATAGAGAGAAAAGAAAAGAGACAGGATGAGAAAAAAAACAGAGAAAGATGAGAAAAATAAAATAAAATGTGAATAATGGAGTCAAGAAGAGGATTGAAGTAGAAGGTTTGGGTGTTATTTGACTGTGTTTACACTTCTTCCCCATTCATCCTCTATTTCTTTTGGTTTGTAGCTTCTCATCCATATTATATCCTCCCTTACCCTTGGCTCCATGACATCCATAAAAGACCTTTTGATTTGAACATGCATATGTGTTTGAATATTGATATTAGAGACTGCCAAGACTGTTTGTTGCTTGCTTTCTTGAGTGCATTGAGTTGACACTGTTTACCTTAGTGATAACGGTTGAAAAACCGTTATTTTCATATGCTATTTTAGACTAAATCACTCCCTTTACTGCTTAGAATGAGCTTGAAATCAAACAAAACTCAATAAATGAGTCAGTCGAGAGTCAAAAGCTGTTTTTAGCGATATTATGCTTGTTTTGCATTGTTTTGCAGCAATTTTGATGGAAGTGAAGAATGAAGATGAAGATAAAGGCCTTAGACTCAAGATAGAGAAAGAAAATCAAGAAAAGAGTAGTCTAGAAACTGCCCGCGGCAGAATTGCACCGTTAGGCGGCCAAATGCGAGGAGATGGCACCAAGGCAGCGACGCCTGGCGGTTTTGCGATTTGAGGCAAACTGCCTGGCGATAGACCCCGGGCGTCGGGCGGAAACGGGATTTGAGGCAAACCGCCCGGCGGCATAAGTGCGAAGCTGGGCGGTTGTCTGCTGGGCTTGAGCCTGTTTTCTGTTGCCCTCCTCAGTTATAAATAGCCCTGTTGCGATTTTCGTCTCATTCTTTTGATAGAAGAGGGCAGCCAGACCTACTTTTCACTCTCTCGAGAGGGTCTGTTGGATGCTTAGGCTCCTTTTCATCTTTTCTAGGGTTTGCTCTTCCATTCTATCATTATTTTCATCTTGGTTTACCATGACAATAGTGAACTAAACACTTTTGAAACTCTCTTTTATTGAACAATGTTGGAGGAACAATGTAATCTTTTGAAACTCTCTTTTATTGAAACTCTTGTTTAATTATATGATTGTCATATGCTTTGTTTATCGATTGTTGGGTTTCTCTTCTGCGCTTAAAGCTTTTGTCGTTTAACTCATTTGATAATTGTTGTTTGTCTTTACTGATACGGGAACTTACGGTACTGTCATGAATTAGGGGAAATTCCTTGATCAATGAAATACCACCTAGGGATAGGGAGGTATGACAGTTAATTGTTTTTGCTTCTGTTCGGTAATGCATTGCTAGTTGCTAGGGGAGGCTAGGGATAGCAAGTCGGTAATTAGTAATAGGCTATTTTCGCCGAGGGATCGGGCTAAGGGTAGGCCAAGAATGTTTGCATAATAATCAGATAATAAAGCAAATTAAACAAGAGGAGTAGATAAGAGAGGGCGGATAAAGACGAACTTGTAAACCCCCAACAACTCAACTCATCCATACTCTTTTCGTCAATTGAATCAACACATTGCATGTTTATTTTCTGCTCTTGCATCCACAACAATTAATTTTATTTCTTTACAAGTCTTATTATTTTTATTCACACGAACGATAAGGTCGTGAGTCCTTTGGGAAAGAACGATATCGGGTTCTACAGATTTTATTACTTGAAACGATCTAGTACGCTTGCGAGTGAGTCAACACCTAGACACTTGAGAGAAACATTGTTAGTGTGCATCTATGAGATTCTGTTGCTTTTGATTCACCTCTTGAACTGATTGATCATTTTGTCAGGCTTTGAACTGCTTGGATGATTTCATGAGTATCTGTTTTCTTTGATTCCGTGTTGGATACTGTCCACTTCCTTTTATTGTCCAGATTTCTTGAGGACTGTAATTCTGTTTGTTTCTTTCATTATGAGTCTTTGTTTTCTGTCTGCTGAGTCTGTCCCACGTCCCTGATGTCCTTTGAACTATTCCCTGATTTTCGCCTTGATTTTGCCCAGAAGTGCAAAAGACTAAGTGTGGTCTATTTTGATTAGTCGATATTTTATTGATTTCACTTACTTTATTGTGCTAGAATTAATCAGGGAATTGTGCTTAATTGTCCGATATTTCCCCGTTTCTGCTAATTGTTCTTAATTTGATCGGAAATTTTAATTTTAATTAATTTGAATTATCTGAGCTAATTATTTGCATTATTATTTTCAGGGAAAATTTTTGAAACACAATTTGGAACATTTTGAGTGCCATCAAATAATTAAAGACTCTCTACATAGACATTTTAAAATTAGTTACATTGTAATTTAATTGTTTAAACTTTTTGGATAAACTTTTAAACATTTGGGTCAATGTTGACAAATTTATGATGGGCCTAAATTGGGGCCACCATTTTTTATTCTGGGAGATTGATTTTACAAGGGCTGGAACGTTTTGGATAGTTTTCTTTTTCTTCTCTTTGAATCATATCTATGCATATTGATTGTGGATGAATGAAGGAAGCACATGCTTCCAGCCGCTACTTGTAGTTTTCTTCTTTCTTTTGGGAACGTTGTTGAATAAAAATGGGTGCAACGACCACACTCGGTTATTCATTTTTGTTGAAGCGTTAATTTATTTTTGCTTTTAGTATAGAAGGAGCTCATTGATGGGCTGTCGCAACCCACACAAATTTGATTGCAATTTAGAAATGCAGTATAGCTAGGAAATGACTCCTAGGTCGTCTCTCAAGGACCAATTTTGCGGTTCAAGAATTGAGTCAGACATGAAGTAGGGGGGTTGTGAAAATGTTGTGGTGAATGCGGATGAATAAAATCAAAACACTGACGCAAACTCATAATTAAACACAGATCTAGAAACGGTTTCAAAGACAGAATGGAAACGGTTGGTCATTAACTTAATTACAATGCTTCCTATCATAGATCAACAAAATAAAACCAACTCAAACCTCTAATCCAACACAATTAATCAACTAAGCGCAGGCTAATTATGTTTTCATAAAAGCGGACTAAGTGAACGCAATGTTAACGTCAAATCTAATTTACACCATGCAGTTTCATCAACTAAGAGAAGAATCAACACCAACTGAGCAACTAAGTGTATACCCAATTGCAAATGCAAATACAGATTTGATATTAACCAAGTCAAAGTGGCAATTACAAATACAATGCATTAATCTCAGGGAAACATTATAATATCGCTAATGACCAACTCGACTAACCTAAGCTAACATGAGAATTAAATTAACATTACCAAAAATACTAGCCATCATTAAAATAAAAGATGATGCTAAACCTAACAATACAAGAGACAAATATCCAGACATAATTAAAATGATTAACATCCAACACTCAATTAAATCTACCAAAAGAAATTAAAATTGCCAAAATGCCTAAGAAAACCTCTTGGCCGAGACTTGTTTGCACACCAACTTCCAGCACGTCATCTCTCCAAGTTAAGATAAATCTCCCAATGAAAAACGCTTGCTATCAGCATCTCTACCTTCTCTATTAAAAGAAAACTAACGTGGCAGCCAAATGGCTATTCAAGTACTTTCTTCAATTGAAAACGAAAACTAAAAGTAAAGATTTCTGAACATCACCACTGGGACACACACATTAGACAAGGTGCATCACCTTAATCAACAGATCAGCTCCAGCAACTCCCCAAATGCACATTTCTAAAGAAAAATGAAATGTTTACACAAATAAAAGTCACCGTGTAGCTCTCGGATCAAGCGTTAACAAAATAAAAAAAAAGTTTGAAGTTCCCATTCATGAAGCACCCCATCTCCAAGCTGAATCACCATACAAAAGCAGTTGGATGAAAGCTGAAGATTCCCCTGCTGTGTGCATTATTTCGTTCCAACAAAGTGAGATTAAAAACGTGCAGCTTGATGATTGCATCCTTGGAAGCAGTGTGTAGCAATCTCTCCCAGACCGTGACATCCATGCATCATCCTCCAAGTAAAACAATCACCGTCCCTCCTCATAAAAGATAATGAAGTCTGCACCTGCTCTCGAATTGAAGAATGAAAATCAATGTAACAGCAGCTGAATAAAACGTGTGCACACTGATGGGTGTCGCGGCCTATACAAATTTAATTGCATATTAGGAATGCAGTATAGCTAGGAAGTGACTCCTAGGTCGTCTCTCGAGGACCAAATGTGGTTCGAGTCTTAGGTCTAACACGAAGTTGGGGGGTTTGAAAGTGTTTGAGACGAGAATTAAACTCAATTAAAATGCATGGAAATTAAACACAACCGAATAAGATAGAAAACATTAAAGTAAAAGAAATTGTTAATCCTAACATTGCATCAAACAAATATCTAAACACAATTAAAACTATTAAAATACAACTCTAAAACATTTAAATATAAAATGCAGCAGATAAATAAGCAAGTGCATCAATTAAAAAATAAGTTGCTAATTAAATATATAAAAAAAAACATCATGTGGCAGCCATGTGCCTTTCTAATTGAAAAGTAAACCAATATAACATGTGCAGGCCGTAGCTTTCTTCCTCCCATGAAATCAAAAGAAATGCTAATTAAAAAAAAACCTACCAACGTAACAGCACCTCTGCACCACGCTATTAAAAGCAAGGAATTTAGATTTGATGAGCGTGATTCAGCACCCAAGCTAATGAATCACCATTTCAAAATCAATTAAATAAAATGAAAGCTATTCTACCCTATATCTGCCAACCGTTCCATCACATCACCTAATATACTATTTTTATTTATTCAAAATAGAAGCAAAGCTACTCCTTCAAAGTGTGTGGCCGTGACATCTTTCCAGCGCTGCATCTCCAACAAAACCCATCAAATAAAATAATGAATTGCATCTTGAAATGCTAAAATCAAGGAAGCAAAACCGTGTTCTCTGGACAAGACAGCTGCTGCCACTTTTCTAAAAACCAACAAAAACTTAAATGCTTTTCTCCCAAATAAAAATGTGCAGCCCTTCCGTAACAGAGTTGTGATTTCACTCTATTAGAATTGAAAATCAACAAAATCTAGGTGGGTGGCATGGTCTCCTTTTCAAATCACGTTCCGGAAATTTACTTAAAAGCAAATGAATGGACAAAGGTTGGTGGCTGGACTTTTTAAGAAAAAGTAAATTGAATGCAAGCAATAAAAGAAGTTGTGATCTTCATTTTAAATGAAAAAGTTCCAAAGCAAGAGGGAAAACAAGTGACGGCTGCCACCAAATGAAATGCTCTAGTGTAATGTTCAAAAATTCTCCAACAAAGACAACGTTCAAAAGCCTCAAAGCCAAAAAGAAAAATCAAAATGAGTTACGCTGGTAGCACCCTAAGGTCGTGAGCTCTCCCTATTCCTTCAACCAAAATCCATGAAGATAAACATTGCTCCAAGAAGAATAATCTTCTAGTGAAAACGTTGCAGCAGAAAATTCCTTCCCAAAAAAATTGTTTCAGCTAAGATTGTCTCCTTCAATGTGACGGCTGTGTTAAGAAAACAAGGCCATGTGCCCTCCAAAATGGTGTGGGGTCCACCAAAAACCCTAGTGCCAAGTCATCACACAAAATTTGGGCCCATATATTTTTAATGGCCAATGTGCAAAGGTAGTCTAAAAAAAAACTAGACTTTTAAATTACACAATGATTAATTCTAACTATTAAATTAAAATATAACTAATTAAGATTGTCCATGTGGAGAGTCTTGAATTTATTTGTCTCCATCCCAATGCTCCAAAATATATCTCCAAAATTTTCCCTGCAATTAAAAATGCAAATAATTAGCTCAGAATATTCAAATTAATTAAAATTAGAATTTCTGGTCAAATTAAGCATAATTATGAAAAACGGGAAAATATCGGACATTTAAGAACAATTCCCTGATTAATTCTAGTACAATAAGCTAAGTGAAATCAATAAAATATCGACTCATCACACACCAACGCTGGAATCAAATTGAAATAAAGAACCAATGCCAAAAAGAAAAGCTGGCCGAAAACAACCTGCTTCTCTCCCATTCAACCTTAATCCATCACCAAGAACATTGTTCAAAGAAAGAAACAACTCCCTAAAATTCTTTCCAGCCGAGAGAGTCTCCAAAATAAGTGACGGCTGCCCTTCTCAATCCCTAGGCCGTGTGTGTCATATAATGAGGGTGGGGTCCACTCTAAAAAACCTAGAGAGGTGGCAAGTGTCTTACAACTAATTGGGCCCATCATATTTTTGTCAAAATTTGGCCCAATGTGCACAACCTTGTCTAAAAAAGAACTAAACTTCTAAATTACAATTTTGATTAATTCTAAACTACTAAATTAAAATATAACTAATTCTAAATTGTCCATGTGGAGAGTCTTGAATTAATTTGTCTCCATCCCAATGCTCCAAAATATATCTCCAAAATTTTCCCTGCAATTAAAAATGCAGTTAATCAGCTCAGAAAAATCAAATTAACTAAAATAAAAATTTCTGATCAAATTAAGCATAATTAGGAAAAACGGAAAAATAGCGGACAATAAGCACAATTACCTGATTAATTCTAGCACAATAAACTAAGTGAAATAAATAAAATATCGACTCATCAAAATAGACCACACTTAGTCTTTTGCATTCCTTGGCAAAATGAAGACGCAAATCAAGGAACAGTTCAACAAACATTAGGGAATTGACACAGACTCATCACACAGAAACAAAGGCTAGCCAGGACAGAAACAAAATTACACAGTCCTCAAGAAATATGGACAAGGAAAAGCAATAGACAATATCCAACACAGAATCAGAGAAAAGAGATACTCGGAGAAATCATCCAAGCAATTCAAAGCATGGCAAAATGATTAGTCAGCTCAAGAGAAGAATCAAAAGCACAGAACCTCACAGATGCACACTATCAGTGTTTCTCTCAAGTGTCTAGGGTAAATAATGTCAACTCAATGCACTCAAGAAAGCAAACACAAACAGACTTGGCAAGCCTCTAATGTCAACACTCAAACACATATGCATGTTCAAATCAAAAGGTCTTTTATGGATGCAATGGGGCCAAGGACAAGGAATGATATGATATGGATGAGAAGTTACAAACCAAAGGGAATAGAGGAGCAATGGGGAACAAGTGTAAACACATTCAAACACACTAAAAACCTCTTATTCAATCCTCTTCTTGACTCCATTATTCACACAACATTTTTTTTAATTTCTCTTATTTTTCTGTATTCTTTTTTTCTTTTTTTCATCTTTTCTCTCTTTTCAAAACAACTGTAAGAGACAAGATTCACAACATAATTTCAAAAAACAACACAAGAAGAGGAGTCAACTAACCAAATCATCCGAGTCTCCTAAGAGACCACACTTATTCCCAAAAATATTCCAAAGCTCCAAAATCCCCTAAGGTTAAGGTAATCATGGTTTTTCACTTAGGGCTAGTGTATAAGCTTCAAAACAAATAAATGGGGAAAGTATAGCCTCAAAAAGGGGTTATCAAGGGATTAAAACAAGGTAGGCTCCTCTGGCTTGAGAGGCTCAACAACAAAACTGTCTTTATCACTTCCAAACATGCATATCAATCAATAATCATCAACAGAGTCAAGCCAAGGCATATGTGCAAGCAATCAAGAGACAAATCACACACAAGAAAGAATTTCAAGTGGCTCAATTCTCACACAGGGTATTTCTGTAACAATCAAATCAACTATCTCAAACATCATAATCATCCTCCCAAGCAAAGAAAAGCAAAGGATTTAAATAAATCAGAGTATCAATGAAGTGAAAGACATGTCTATAACCTAAACCAAGTACAGAAATCAAGAGAAACATGCAAAATTGTACACAAGACAAAACAAAAACTACCTAGAAAACAAGAAAAAAATTTAACGCATAAAACATAAACTAATCAAAGAAAAATTAGAATCTCCCCAAATAGACCACACTTAAACTACACAGTGTCCTCAATGTGTCACAAGCATAAGATCACAATCATAACAATCAACAGATCAAGGACAAGGGCAATAAAAGTAAGGAAAGGGGGAGAAGGGAAGAAGAAAACTCCCCTAATCATGGTGGCAGTTGCCAATTTTGGACTTTCTGGGAGATGTTCTCCACCACTGGATTTAGTAAGGAAGTCTTGAGGAGGAATTGCTTCAGTCTCCAAATTTGATCAAGTAGGGAGATGTCCTCCATGTTAGCAAAATAATGAAGATGAAGTTTTGATGATGTCCAAATCAAGTCAATATTTATCAAGATTCATGAAGATCCTTTGAAGACTTGTTTTTGTTATAAAAAGCTTTTGTAATAATTGTAGTTTATTGTTTAGGACTTCGATTTTCATTGGTTTTGATTCCATATACTTTCATACATTGTAATTAGTGTTAAGAGTCAAAATCGCACTTCTTTAATCGATTAAAACTAGTATTAATCGATTAAAACGAGTAAAAGCTGAAAACTCAACTTTTGTTGTTTTAAAAGATTAAAATTCATTTTAATCTATTAGCTAATCGATTAAAATTCATTTTAATCGATTAAAAGTGACCGTTGGAGTTTTCTACTTTTGAAAACTAGTCATTGTACTCATTTTAATCGATTAACACTTGTATTAATCGATTAAAAGCGTTAAATGGTCAGTTTCGAAGAATGGAAGAGTTTGTGCTTGAGTCTATAAATAGGCTCTCTTTATCCATCAATAGTAACTCTTCCCTTGTGCTAAAACACTTAGAACTCTTTGAGAAGTGTGTGTTCTTGCTTAGCTAAGGAATCTTTTGTCTGTGGTGCTGGTACATTGCTACTACGGTGACGGATGAATAGCTGGTTCATCCTTGGTGCGTCTAAAGAGGTGTGTGCAAGAGGTGTTTCATCCTTCGTGAAGTATTCGGAGGAGGTGTTTCATCCTTCGTGAAGTATTCGAAGGAGGTGTTTCATCCTTGGTGAAGTATTCGGAGGAGGTGTTTCATCCTTCGTGAAGTATTCGGAGGAGGTGTCTCATCCTTTGTGAAGATTCAAAGGAGGTGCAGGTTCATCTCTTGTGGTATCAAGAGAGGTGGTTTCTAAAATCTTACAAATTGTTTCTTTGTGATTGTAATTTGTAATTGTTTTGTGCTTAGTGAACTGTTTATCTCGATTCGAGATAAGCGCTGGACGTAGGATTTGTAAGATCCGAACTAGTATAAAAATCATATGTGCAAATTTCTCTCAACCTTACTCTTTTATTTATAATTATTATCTGCATAGTAAGATAAATTGAGTAGAAATTAAAAGGCACAAATTAATATTATAAACCCTCTTGGTTTGTTATTCCACGCTAACAATTCTACTGCAGCCATTCTAAATATTGGTATCAGAGCTCGATTTGATAGTTATTCAAATGGCAGGATCATATCAAACCTTTGCAGAGGGTGCCTCTATCAATAGACCACCTTTATTCACAGGTGAAAACTATGCATTCTGGAAGGTTATAATGCAAATATTTATTGAGTCTATTGATTGTGAGATTTGGGATGTTATTGCATTTGGTTCGCCTATTCCTACTAACGATTCACAGGAACCAAAGCCCTGTGCTAAGTGGACTACTGAAGAGAAGAAAAGATTTCAAAATGATGTGAAAGCCCGAAACATAATTGCATCTGCTCTAACTGTTGACGAGTTTTACAGGGTCTCTATTTGTAAAACCGCTCAAGAAATGTGGGAAGTGCTAAGAGTAATTCACGAAGGAACAAATGACGTGAAGAGGGCAAGAAAGAATACATTGATCCATGAATACGAGATGTTCAGGATGAAGCAAGGAGAAACAATCTCAGATGTTCAGAAACGCTTCACCAACATTGTCAATCACCTCATTGGACTAGGTAGGTCATTTGCAATGATGAGCTTAACATTAAAATTTTGAAATCTTTAGACAGGTCGTGGCAACCGAAAGTGACTGCAATTTCTGAGTCACAAAATCTCAACAAAATGACTATGGCGACATTATTTGGAAAGTTGAGAGAGCATGAACTTGACCTTGGAAGACTAGATGAAGAAGAAGCAATGGCAAATACAAAGAAAAAGAGTCTAGCCTTAAAATCTGAGCTAGAAAGGAGCAAGAACATAATGGAAGATGAAGAATCAGAAGATGAAGAAAATTTGAGACTTATGATAAAAAGGCTCAACAGGTTCATGAAATCAAAAGACAATAAAATTTGAAAAGAAAGAAAATCAAGGATCTTCCTCACACTATAAATGTTATGGTTGCGGAGAAAGGGGGCACTTAAAAGTGGACTGCCCAAATCAAAAGAAAAGTGAAGAAATAAATGAAAAGAAATTCTTCAAGAAAAAGAAAGCCTACATCGCATGGGACGATGACAACGAAAGAATTTCTGATTTGAGCGAATCTGATGAGGAAGCAAACATCTGTTTAGTGGCAGACGACGACGCTAGAGGCCAAGTAAGTACATCTAGCGATTCTGATAATTATAGTCAATATAGTGAAAGTGAATTGCATGAAACTTATGCTGCTTTAATAATTGAATCTGAAAAATTAAATAAAGCTCATAAAAATTGATGAAGGATTTAAAAAATTTAAAATTAAATTTTGAAAATATTTCAGAAGAAAATAAAAATTTAAAATCAGATTTTGAAAAAATTTATGAAGAAAATAAAAATTTAAAATTAAATTTTGAAAATGTTCTTGAAGAAAATAAAAATCTGAAAAGTAAAATTTTATCTTTTGAAAAAGGTAAATATATTAGTAGTGATGAATGTGCTAATTCTTGTGAAAATTTTAAGAAACTACTAAACAACACAACCTTAGGAGAATGTAGTAAAAATAATGAAAATAAGGTTGTTAAAAATAAGTATGTTCCTAAAATTAAAAATAAGCATAATAATAGAACCTGTAGAACATGGGTAGAAAAAGGAACAACTTATAAGAACACAAACTTTATATCATGCTTTTATTGTATGAAAAAGGGTCATACCTCAAATAAATGTAAAATTAAGCATTTTGGTGTTCCAAGTGGTAGATATGTTTGGGTTGTAAAATGATTTCATTCCAAGCATTTTAAAATTTAAAATTTAATTTTTATTTATTTAAATTTTTTTTAAATAATTTTTTTTTTTTAAATTATTCCAAGCATGTTGTCTTTGATAAAATTGTGAACCTTGAGGCAAAACCTCTTGAGTCGGTTGAATTAGATGCAGGTAATGATGAAGACTTGCAGAAGACAACAAGAGAAGAGAAGAATGATGACAATCCTCAAGACGAAGATCTCAACAAATTATCATTATGGAGACATTTCTAAAGGGGTAACATTAGAAGAGATCTAAGAATTTTAGAAATTTCTTAGGATTGCATTTTTATTCATTTGATCCATTTTATGCATTTTATTTAAAAAAAAATAGCCATATTTTTTTTATGCATTCATTCCTATCTTGTATGGATCAATGTATATTTAAAAAAAAAATTCTTTATCCTAAAATTATATGTTTTAAATCTCATATATGTTTGAATGGGTCTTTATATTTGAAATATATTTTATGCATACATGCCTTTTATTAAGGGGGAGTATTATCTTAGGGGGAGAACATGAAAAGCATCTTTTTAATTATGATAAAAAAGGGGGAGAAAATATATTAAAGTTTATTGTTATTCACTAATGCCCTTGCCTTTCATGAGTTGTGTTTTTATCCAGATTATTATCAAAAGCTTTAAATCAAAGGAGTTTTTGATCATCATCAAAAAGGGGGATAATGTTAGCAAAATAATGAAGATGAAGATTTGATGATGTCCAAATCAAGTCAATATTTATCAAGATTCATGAAGATCCTTTGAAGACTTGTTTTTGTTATAAAAAGATTTTATAAGAATTGTAGTTTATTGTTTAGGACTTAGATTTTCATTTGTTTTGATTCCATGTACTTTCGTACATTGTAATTAGTGTTAAGAGTCAAAATCGCACTGTTTTAATTGATTAAAACTAGTAAAAGCTGAAAACTCAACTTTTGTTGTTTTAATAGATTAAAATTCATTTTAATCTATTAGCTAATCAATTAAAATTCATTTTAATCGATTAAAAGTGACCGTTGGAGTTTTCTACTTTTGAAAACTAGTCGTTGTACTCATTTTAATCGATTAACACTTGTATTAATCGATTAAAAGCGTTAAATGGCCAGTTTCGAAGAATGGAAGAGTTTTTGCTTGAGTCTATAAATAGGCTCCCTTTATCCATCAACAGTAACTCTTCCCTTGTGCTAAAACACTCAGAACTCTTTGAGAAGTGTGTGCTCTTGCTCATCTAAGGAAACTCTTGTCTGTGGTGCTGGTACATTGCTACTACGGTGACGGAGGAATAGCTGGTTCATCCTTGGAGCCTCTAAGGAGGTGTGTGAAGGAGGTGTTTCATCCTTTGTGAAGTATTCGGAGGAGGTGTTTCATCCTTTGTGAAGTATTCGGAGGAGGTGTTTCATCCTTCGTGAAGTATTTGGAGGAGGTGTCTCATCCTTTGTGAAGATTCAAAGGAGGTGCAGGTTCATCTCTTGTGGTACCAAGAGAGGTGGTTTCTAAACTCTTACAAATTGTTTCTTTGTGATTGTAATTTGTAATTGTTTTATGCTTAGTGAACTGTTTATCTCGGTTTGAGATAAGCGACTGGACGTAGGATTTGTAAGATCCGAACTAGTATAAAAATCATCTGTGCAAATTTCTCTCAACTTACTCTTTTATTTATAATTATTATCTGCGTAGTAAGATAAATTGAGTAGAAATCAAAAGGCACAAATTAATATTAAAAACCCTCTTGGTTTGTTATTCCACGCTAACAATTCCGCTGCAGCCATCCTAACACTCGACAGCTGGATCTAAGAAGCAATGATTGTTGATGAGCAGGTTCACCTGGTGCCTATTAATCTTGAAACTCTCGTGTATACTGGAACCCTTGTTTTCCACCGTGGGTGTGTGTTGATCAAATGCATGTGTACCTCCTGCAACATGGTTAGTACACTATGGCTCCACAGAAATAACATGCAGGGGTATAACACCCAATCTCAGTGTAAGAGGCTGAACCTCAGCTATACTCTTAGAACATGAATCAATCTCAAATGTAGAAACAATATCAACAACAGGCTAAGATTCATGTTCAGTGCATGGAGAACAAACATTCATATGTGATAGCAAAAAGTGGTTCTCATCATGCAGAGAGGTAGAACTAAAATCCTGCTCATCAACAATACAATCATCAATAACATGCCTATCAATAACCCAATCATCAACAACAAAAGGAATCACAGGTATGTCTACCTCCACTTGCCTGAAAGTTGGTAGAGTGGTGGAAGGTGAAACTGGTCTACCTATCTCAAAAGTGTTGCTAATATCTGCCTGGTCCTCCAATTCTTCATTAGTCTCCTCAAGTGCAAGAGTAGGGACATAAGAGGGTGGGTAAGTAGGTGGCGCAGTAGTACGCTCATGACTCTGCTCCCCATCTCCTATGTGGATCGCACCAACATCATCTGGAAGCTGAACAACTTGAAATGGTGATTCCTCTGAAACATAAGACTGTTCCTCAGTGAGCTGAGTGGCCATCTGCCCCATCTGATCAGTCAAACTCTGAATGGAAGCTCTCGTCTCCTACTGAAACTCCATGTTCTCTCGCTGGAACTGAATGGTCAGAATAGTCATCTACTCTAATAACTCCTTCAATGTAGGCTTAGAAGTAGTAGAAATATGAGGATTTGCTTGGGCAGGCTCATGAAACTGCAACTGCTGTGGTTCCTGGACAGGGGGAGGCATACAAGCACTCTGGGAAGTACCACACCATCGCCGGTTAGGATCATTCCACCCAGGATCGTTGCTATATGAATTAAAATGATGCTGAGTAGGGCGGAATCTTTCCAAAAACCGATGCTTAAGATCTTCCCAATTGGCCTTGAATTCTGGAGGAAGATAATAAATCCATGTCCATCCCGCTTGTTCTACTGAATGCAAAAATGCCTTTAAGAAAATGCGATCATCTGGGACATGTGGAGGTTTCGTTTTAGAGCAAATGCGTTGGAACCTCTCCAAATGTCTATGTGGGCATTCATCTGCAGAACCATAAAACCTAGGTAACAAATCTATCAGTCCAGCGGTGAGAACGCAATGAACATCATCCTCACTATGTGAAACTGGCTCCCAAAGAGCACTCTCAGGAATGGGAGGATGAGTGATATTGTTCTCAATATAGAAATCAACAGAATATGCATGAGAAGCAATATCAGAGTTAGATGCAGAAGGAGAATCAAAGTCATGGACATAGGCAGAAGAAACAGTATTCACAAAATCAAAATAGGTAGACATGTAGAAGGAAAGGGAAAAAGAAGAATGCAATGAAAATATGCAACTAAGGCTATCTAAATGCAACAACACATAACATCACACACAAAACAGAACGACACACTCACAACACAAGACAAAACACAACACATACTAACACAAGAAAAGACCTAAAACCGAACCGTTGGTCCCCAACAACGACGCCAAAATTTGATGAGCTGTCGCAACACACACAAATTTGATTGCAATTTAGAAATGCAGTATAACTAGGAAATGACTCCTAGGTCGTCTCTCAAGGACCAATTTTGCGGTTCAAGAATTGAGTCAGACACGAAGTGGGGGGGTTTGTGAAAATGTTGTGGTGAATACGGATGAATAAAATCAAAACACTGACGCAAAATCATAATTAAACACAGATCTAGAAACGGTTTCAAAGACAGAATGGATACGGTTGGTCATTAACTTAATTTCAATGCTTCCTATCACAGATCAACAAAATAAAACAAACTCAAACCTTTAATCCAACACAATTAATCAACTAAACGCAGGCTAATTATGTTTTCATAAAAGCGGACTAAGTGAACGCAATGTTAACGTCAAATCTAATTTACACCATGTAGTTTCATCAACTAAGAGAAGACTCAACACCAACTGGGCAACTAAGTGTATACCCAATTGCAAGTGCAAATACAGATTTCATATTAAAGTTTGAAGTTCCCATTCATGAAGCACCGCCTCTCCAAGCTGAATCACCGTGCAAAAGCAATTGGATGAAATTTGAAGATTCCCCTACTGTGTGCATTCTTTCGTTCCAACAAAGTGAGATTAAAAATGTGCAGCTTGATGATTTCGTCCTTGGAAGCAGCATGCAACAATCTCTCCCAGGCCGTGACATCCGTGCAGCATCCTCCAAGTAAAACAATCATCGTCCCTCCTCATATGCAAATGAAAGCAGCACCTCATCTAAAAATTTCCAAGTGATTTCCCATCACCGTTTAACATTTCTCAATGAAAAGAAACATAAAAGATAATGAAGTTTGCACATGCTCTCAAATTGAAGAATGAAAATCAATGTAGCAGCAGCTGAATAAAACGTGTGCACACCAACGCTGGAATCAAATTGAAATAAAGAACCAATGCCAAAAAAAAAGTTGGCCGAAAACAACTTACTTCTCTCCCATTCAACCTTAATCCATCACCAAGAACATTGTTCAAAGAATGAAACAACTCCCTAAAATTCTTTCCAGCCGAGAGAGTCTCCAAAATAAGTGACGGCTGCCCTTCTCAATCCCTAGGTCGTGTGTGTCATATAATGAGGGTGGGGTCCACCCTAAAAAACCTAGGGAGGTGCCAAGTGTCTTACAACTAATTGGGCCCATCATATTTTTGTCAAAATTTGGCCCAATGTGCATAAGCTTGTCTAAAAAAGAACTAAACTTCTAAATTACAATTTTGATTAATTCTAAACTACTAAATTAAAATATAACTAATTCTAAATTGTCCATGTGGAGAGTCTTGAATTAATTTGTCTCCATCCCAATTGTCACACCCAATTAATTTCCCACCATTAGTGTAATCCACGTGTCACACCCTTCTGACTTCCCTAGAATAGTGGAAGACAAAACCTGCAGTACATTTAATTCACCGCTCTCGGTTTTCGTGTGGCAGAAAAGGAGATGAGGATTTCCAGATAGTGGAAGCCATGTGGCATGAAGGGAGTGGACCGAGCATCTAAATTGGTGGCCATATGTAAGGTAGAATTTTGAATTTTGGCACCACTTTCTGCATGCAACCCTTCTTCTTCCTCAAACTCAGTTTCCAGAATCCACCATTTTCTCCTCCTTCTCTCTAAACCTTCAAACCTTCTCTCTAAAAGTCTGACCCCTTCCTCCACTCCGATCACTAAACTCCTTTCAGATTAAGTCTTCACGATGTCAAGGTCTTTCGTTTGCACCGATCAGAATTCTATTTGGAGCACTTTGGAATTTTGAAGCCATAGAAGTAGTTCCCTAGAACCTAGTTGGACCTTAGAGGTAAGGGAAGCTTATAAGATTTAATTATAATTTCTTTATATGATTGTATGTATGATTTAATGTACGTTTGATGTTTAATGTATGTTGATTGATTTAATTGGTATGTTGAAATATTGTATACTATTGTATGAATTACTTGATATTGGTTAGGAACTTAGAAAATATATGAAACTTAGAAATTCTGAAATCTATGATGGAAGGTCATTAGGATCGTTCGGTCCTCCCCCTAAACCGTTCGGGCTTGACTGAAGTAAGTTGATGACCGATCGGCCTTGTGATATTTATATTGTTTCATTACCTACTCTGCTTAACCTAGTCGTTTAACAATTCCAGGGAGTCTTTCCCTCTCGGTTTTAGTATATACAGTATGTTTAAGAACGTTCGGTCATAGACCAAGTGTTCGGTCATACAAGTGTTTGGTATTAGACTGGCGCTTAACTTATGAAGCGTTCGATTTCACATTATAAATATTTATTCTTCCAGAAAGCGTTCGATCTTGTGAAGCATTTGGTCATAGACCTAGTGCTCAGTCTTATTAAATGCTTAGTCATAAACTAGTATTGCTAGAAATTAAAGTACTCGGTCTTACACCTAGTACTCGGTTTTGAAGTGCTCGGTCATAGACTAGCCTTCGGTCATCTTAGTGCTCGGTCTTACACCAACACGTGATCATTACAGTATTCGGTTTATAGTATCAAGTATCTGTATAAGTGTTCGGTCTCACACTGACACTTGTTTCCCAAAGAGTCTTCGGTCTTTTACATCCAAAAACGTTATGTTTGCTCAAAGATTTATTCAGTTACTGAGCGTTCAGTCTTCTTCATAAAGCAATTATATCTTTGTATTGCTTGGATAATAGTCGGTCATTCTCAGCGTTAGACAGTTCGGTCATGTACTACAACCTTCCTTGAAAATCAGTCTTCTTCTTTAGTGTTAAACCGTTCGGTCACCTATTTGAAGTATACCTTGGTACTCCATTTCCTTTCGGTGTTAGACCGTTCGGTCATTTAATACTGTTTTCTTTGATACTTTTTTTTTCCTTTTCAGTATTAGACCGTCCGGTCATTCTTTTAACATCCTTCTATTGTGAAAGTGATAGTGGTTATTGGTTGAATTGGGTTAAGTAAAAGAAATCCAATGAAGGAATATCTCATGGTTGATTAATGGTTGGTAAAGTATGAACATGGTCAGACTTTGCTGTCGTCCTGATCCTGATATTCCGTGATGACGCTTCCACATGTAGAGGAAGGTTATTCATGCGTGGGAATGGCAGGAAGTCCGCGGTCATAATACCAGATGATCGTTGTAGGACTAACCTCAGGTGGCAGCTAATAGTTCAGGCAGCTACTACACCACACCGGGTGCTATGGACGTCGAGCTACGTGATTCATACAGTTCGGACAGTGTCTAAGTGGTTGGATATAGTAATAAAACATTCAGTTTATATAGATATGAATGTGTTGATGTATGTGTTGTTTGGTTTGCATGTTGATATGTATGTTGGAAATGTTTAATTAAATTTTACATAAGCTTACCCTTATCTGTTCTATCTTTGCCTATGTTGTCGTTCGGTATTTGGACGTTCGGTTTTTCGTTCTCTTCACTGCGATGATCATCCATTGGATGTGAGCAGAAGGCGTTATTGAAGATACCTTGGAGGATGTTTTACAGACCGCTCAGCTAGAGGATAGTGTGTTTGAAGATAGTGCAGGACCATCCGGTCCTTAGGATAGATTTTTTAATTACTCTCCTTATGTATAGAACCGTTCGGTATTTTTTGTTTATGTGAATTCAGCACCTTGTAAAAAGTTTTAAAATTCTATATGATATTTCATATTTCTTATCCATCTAAGTGTTTATTCCTCACTGTTCTCCTTTATTATTTCCGTTAACTCCTATAATAAATTATACTTTTGGTTATATATTTATTGGGATGTTACATTAATGGTATTAGAGCAGTTTCCTCCTTAGAATGCTTGTAGGTTATGAGTATGCCATGCTTATGTTGTGTACTCTACCGTTTGGTCAGAATACTCTGATCTCTTATACACTAATGGATCCTTTTTTCTGTTGTAAACAGAAGATGGCTCCAAGACCATCCCCATAGCCTGTCGATCGGGATTCGTCTAGCAACACTAATAACTTGTTGGAGTCTGTCTTAGCAGCACTTCAACAACAAAATGCCAACCTAATTCAGCAGAACGCCAACCTAGCACAACCGAATACGCTCGCCTTAGAGAATTCAGAGGCCGCTAGGGTGTCAGCAGAGGCAACTCAAAGGCAGATAATGGAGTTGATGACGAACGGGATGTAGTCTGGCAGACCGTTCGGTTCTTCATCAAACAACCAGACCGAATGGAGTCTGGAGAGCTTTCTCCAGCACCGTCCGGCCAAGTTCGATGGGAAATGCAGCACTGACGAGGCCGACCACTGGCTTCGTGACATGGAGAGAATTTATGATGCTAAGAGGTGTAATGATGAGAATCGGTTGGCTTTCATTGAGTATTTGCTGATTGGAGAAGCCGAACACTGGTGGGGTAGCACAAAGATGCTGGTAGAGGATGAACACACCCCTATCACTTGGGAAATATTCAAGAATAAATTTTACGAAGAATATTTCCCAAATAGCGTTGCTCCAGTTAGTGCAAGGGGGAATGTCCGTAACCGAATACGCTAACATGTTCAAGCACCTTATCAGGTTTTACAGTATTAGGATGGTTGAAGAGTGGAAATGCCGAAAATTTGAAAATGGATTGAGAGAAGATTTGAAACCTGTGATTGCCAGCCACTGTATCCAGAAGTTTCCTGCCTTAGTGGAGAGAGCTAAGGTACTGGAGAAGAACTTGATGGACGCCGAGAGGCGTAAGAAGTAAAAACAGGGTTCCAAAGGGCCTGTCTTCTCTAGAAACACTCTCGGTCCTAGGAATACTCCTTATTCTCGGCCCATGCCATCCACGGGTCCTTCTACTTTGGCCGTTCGGCCTATCAACTATGCAAGACCGATCAGTCAACAAGGGACCGTGAGCTGTTATATTTGTGGAGGACCCCATTACAAGAACGACTGCCCCAAGCAAGGGAATGCTAGGTTCTGCGTCGGTGCAAAATGAACGGGCACTGGGAGAGAGACTGCAACATGGGGAACCGAGCGTTCCTTAGACCACCGAACGCTGAGAGGTTTCAACCCGGTGGTGGCTGAGCACAGGCAGCAGGCCGAGTATATGCCATCACGGGGGCTGAAGCCTCCAGTGCAGGTAACCTCATCACCAGCACTTGTTTATTGTATGGAATGTCTTGTTGCGTGTTATTTGATTCGGGGGCAACACATTCCTTCATCTCGAAGGCATGTGTTGATAGACTGGGTTTGCCCAAGAGAGATGTAGCTTGATTTGGTGGTATCAACCCCAGCAGTTGGTGAGGTTAGGACATCTACCGTATGCGTTAGATGCCCTATTGAGGTAGAAGGGTACAAGTTTAAGGTAAACCTCATCTGTGTACCTCTTCAAGACTTAGAGGTAATTATAGGAATGGATTGGTTGACCTCCAATCACATTCTTATCGATTGTGGGAAGAAGAAGTTGATTTTTCCGAGAGAAGAAGAGAAGCTAACCCTAACGATCGGCCAAATCCGAGGAGATCTGTTAGAAGGCACTATGTGTTTGCTTATACTAATGCATATGGACATGAATGAGGGAGGTCGTTCGGTTGGAGACCGTTCGGTCTTTGACGAGTTCCTGGACGTCTTTCTAGAAGAGGTGTCGGGCTTACCTCCACCGAGGGAGGTAGAGTTTTCCATTGACTTAATCTTAGGAGCAGGACCGGTATCAATAACACCATACCGAATGGCTCCTGCAGAATTGGCTGAATTGAAGAAGAGATTGAGGAGCTATTGGAGAAGAAATTCATTAGGCCGAGCGCATCAGCTTGGGGAGCTCCAGTTCTATTGGTCAAGAAGAAAGATGGAAGCTCTCGGCTTTGCATAGACTATAGACAAATGAACAAGCTGACCATCAAAAACAAGTACCCACTGCCAAGAATAGATGATTTGTCGGATCAACTTCATGAGGCAACAGTTTTCTCCAAGATCGACTTAAAACGAGCACGAGAAAACGACTACCGAAAGGGATGATGAGAGAACGAAAGAGGAAACTGTGAAAATAAAACAATGAAGGAGGGCGCAAAATGAAAATTCATTCTCTTTGCTTTCCAATTTCCAATTATGCCCCTAGCTTAATTTCAAAAACTCATTTCTTTTTCAAAAAACACGGCCAATCGACAAACGTCATGTGGCGTTGTCAAAACCGTGTCAAAAAAGGCTATTAACATATCATTTTCGTTTTGCCTATCAATCATTTTATAAGGACAACACCAAAATGTAAAGGACAATTAATCTTTCATATTTTGTGCAAACTAAAAAACAAACAGAAAGGGATTCATTCCTCTGCACTGATACGTTATGCCAACCCGTTTTCATTTTTATAATCTCCTTTACTACACTACACTCTATTAGGTTTCCTTCTCAACTTACTTCCAACTTCTTTATTCCATCTCTTTTCCTTTCACTTCTTTCTTCTTCACTTTAAACCTTAAAACTCAACCCAAACTAAAATTTCTTCTAACAGAACCCCGGTATGAATAACCCTCTCTCTCTAAGCCAAGACACACCACCCCTATTCACAGTTTCCAAACTGCACTACTTTATCATCACACTTACACCTATCATCTCATTCTTTCATTTCAACCTCACTCTAGTTTCCTACTACCAACGTTAACATGTATACTATACAAATCTCTAGTCGCTTGACTAAAACTACCCCCCACAACAACCCGAAAATCCATGTAACACGGGTTACTTATATTAATATGCATTAGATGTATCTTTCCCAACTCACTCCCATGCAAATCAAAATGCACACCTCACAATATATATACATTTATATACGAATGGAAATAAGAGCAATAACGGTAGCCGCAACATCACCTAACCCCAAACTCACATGATAATTTTAGTCATTCTCCCTACCTTGGCTTTTAGAGGTTCCTTACGGTTTTGGATACAGGAACATTGATGCTCATGCTTCCTCTCCCGGCTTGGGGTTGTGCTTCCCTCTCCTTCTCTATCAATACTCTCTTTACGCACAAAACTAGGGTTGGCTCTCAATTTTCCCTCACAGCCGCTGATATGGGTTTTCTAAATGGGTTTTTAAAACACCTCCCATAAGGAAAATAAAGAGAGAATTATTGTAACATATATAATATGAAAAGAAAACAAATGCATGACCCACCTCTTTTAATGCATATGTATAGAAATCTATATTATATAATGTATCACGTAATCTAAATTTCATATATATATATATGGGTTTGTTAACACGCGTACCCTTGTTTTTCAGTTGGTACGTTTTAACAATGTGTACCGGATTATAGTAGACAAAAATACCCTCATTTATCATGGATTCTAAGTTTCAATGTTAAGGATATTTAAATAATTTTCATTCTCAAAATTAAAAAAAAAAGAAACCCCCAAACCCTTACTCACCTCCCTCATTCCTCTCAACCCTTTCTCTTTCATCTCTCTCACTCCAAAATTTTCTCTGTCATCCCTACTGTTGCCCCAATTGAAAAAAAAATCAGAAACTCTTGCCTAACCCTAATCCACCTTCCTCACTTATCAAATTATTTTCTCTCTTGCCTCCATACTCTCCCTCAGCCACACACAACAACCCGCGATATCGTAATTTGTTGCTCTTGCTCTGTTCGTTCATTTGGAGGATGTGTGATGGGTGTCGCAACCCACACAAATTTGATTCCATATTAAGAAATGCAGTATAGCTAGGGAATGACCCCTAGGTCGTCTCTCAAGGACCAACTGCAGTTCAGAGTCAAGTCTAACACGAAGGGGGGGATTGAACAGTGTTTTTTTCTTAATGCAATGACGAAATTAAAAACAACCGAATTTAAATTAAAACATTAAAGTTCATGAAAATATTAAACTAACACTCCAACTATTTAAATATCTAAACACAATTTAAACTATAAATATGCAACACTAAATTAGGAAAATAAAAATCAACTCAAAACACAATGCAAAATAATTTAAAGCAAAAGAAATAAACAACATAATTTTATTCTACCATTAACGTAACTAAATGCTTTTACCAAAAAAATAATTAAAATTGCAAAGCTCCTAAAACGTAAACCTTGACCAAGACCTCCCAGGTGTTGGGCGCCCAGTTGTTTGCTTCAAAGAAAATTGAGATTGAAAAGAAATCTCCCTCATCCAGCCGTGACCAAATGGAGCTGTCACCAATACTCTGACCAAATGCTTCTTTTCCCAATATTCCTAATTCCAATTACCATTTCAATGTCAAAACTACCATGGGCCCCTTCCTAATAATGATTCAGTTCTTCAATCTTTAAAGAAAGGAAAGAGAAATTAGGAATGGTGTGATGAAGCTCCCAGGATGTGACAACACCATTGCCTTATTTTCCAAATAGAATTGTTGCAGCACCAAGAAAAGTGAAGGCAGTCGTGTGCATCACTTCTTCAATCTCCATGTGTCTTCATTCTCCCAGCTGGAACCGTGACACACTCCTAGGGAATCACCAACTTCAAGTATTAAAAAGAAGTAAAATGAAACTTCAAATCAATTCCAAGTGGTAATGGTTGCAGCAAGGTGTGACCAAATCATTCACTTTCTTTGCTTCGAAAATTACGCTTCCAACTACACCCATCAATTTAACTTGCATCCAAAAGTCCAATCACTAGCTTTTCTTCACACAATTAAAATCAAACCCTTTACTCTCTGCTGCAGTTGACCATGCTTTTAATTGAAGCAATTAAATAATGCATGATTGAGTCACCCTTCAAACGTTGGAAGTCTGGACGTGGCAGCAGCCTCTCTACCACCTAACCATCTCTTCATTCACGGGAACAAGTTTCACCCTGTGGTGCCTTCATGCCAGCAAAATAAATGAACACATTCGTTATCGAAAATTGCATCCATGTGTGCCACCAAAATGAAAATTATCGAGTCCCCAAATGCAAAGTGACGGCGCCTTCTCCTAGTACCAATTTCATTCAATGAAAAGCTCAAAAGGAAGAAAATAAACGTTGCAATATTTCACACCACAGAGAAGAAATAGGAAAATCTATTCATTCATTCACAACCATGAAAAACGTGAACCACATTGTTCTCCCCCAACATTCCAGAACCCCAAAAGAAAAATAATACCCCTCCCGTCAATCAACCTTTCATTCTTCAAAATGAATTGCAGCCACAAGCTTCCAACCACCGGACCCCACATCCATTCTCACTCAGCAGAAACGGTAAAACACAATCAACTATCTACTTTTCAATTCATTAAATGCAAGAAAAACAAGCTTTACTTGAGTAGCAATGTTGCAGCCACCAACTCAATCAATCTTCATTCCACCGAGAAGGGAACTAGCCATTTAATATCTTGGTGACAGCAAAGAAAGAAGAACAAAAGAAATCATGTCATTCACTCCATCAGAGTAAAATATCGTAAAAAAAACTATGCATTCAAGCTTCCAAAGAAAATGGTTCAAGACCCATGGTGCTCTCTCGGCAAGAACCTCTTAAAAATTCCCAAGCAAAGATGACAACCCTTTAATGTGACGGCTGTCATCTTTTTAAATCCCTAGGTCTGAAAATTTTTTCCTCATGGTGGGATCCACACATGATAAAACCCTAGGGCCATGTCACCACCTTTTTTTTTTTTACTATTGGGCTTAGTCTAACCTAACAAAAATTAGCCCAAAATTACAAAACTTAATTTAAAAAGCCTAATCTACTAAATTAAAAATCTGACTACACTAAAATTAATTTGTAGAAATTCTTCAATTGCTTGTGCTCTTCCAAAAGTCTCCCAGTGTAATTCCAAAATTTCCCTGAAAATGAATATAGGAATAATTAAGTTCAAATAATTCAAATTAATTAAAATATGAATTAGTGGTCTAATTAAGTCCAAATGGTGAAAATGACACAATAACTAAGAATTAAGCGCAAATCATCAACACAATTCGGCGCAAGAAACTAAGTTAATGGTATAAAATATTGATTCATCAAAATAGACCACACTTAGTCTTTTGCACTCCTGGGCAAAATCAAGACGCAAAACAGGGAACAATACTGAGGACATCAGGAAGAGACACAGACTCAACAGGCAGACACAGAGGCGCACAATTCTCACAAAATCTGGACAGTGAAAGGCATAGGCAGAATCCCACACAGAGTCAATGAAAACAGATACTCACAGAATCATCCAAGCAGTTTAGTGAATGGGAAACAATCAATCAGTTTAAGAGATGAATCAAAAGCAACAGAGCCTCACAGATGCACACAATCAGTGTTTCTCTCAAGTGTTTAAGGTAAATCAATGTCACTCAATGCACTCAAGAAAGCAGACACACATAGACTTGGCAAGCCTCTAATATCAACACTCAAGCACATACGCATGTTCAAATCAAAAGGTCTTTTCATGGTTGTAATGGGGCCAAGGACAAGGGAAGATACATCTGGATAAGAAGGTACAAACCATAAGGAACAAAGGAGCAATGGGGAACAAGTGTAAACACATTCAAACACACCCACAACCTCTAATTTCATCCTCTTCTTGACTCCACTATTCAAAATTTTTTTTTTTTCTTTTTCTCTTTTTTTTTCTCTTTTTTTTATTCAACACACAATTCAAAAGACAAGGTAAATGATATTTACAGTGCAACCGCAAGAAGAGGACTCACTAGCCAATTCATCTGCAACTCCTAAGAGACCACACTTATTCCCAAAACAATTCCAAAGCTCCAAAATTCCTAAGGTTCAAGTGATCATGGTTTTTCACTTAGGCTATTGTATGAGCTTCAAAACAAAGAAATGGGGGAAGTATAGGCTCAAGGGGGCTAACAAAGAGATCATAACACGGTAACCTATCTGGCTAGAGAGGCTCAATCAACAAAATGGCTTTATCATTTTCAAACATGCTCATGAATCAAGAATTAACAACAGAGTCAAGCCAAGGCAAATGTGCAAGCAATCCAGAGACATATCACACACAAGAAAGATCATCAAATGGCTCAAATCTCACACAGGTAATCGGTCACAATTAATCCAACTCTCAAACATCATGATTATCTTCCAAGCAAAGAGGAGCAAGGATTCCAACAAAACAGGATATCAATGCAGTGAAGGAAAACTAGCAACCTAATCACAGTCCAGAATTCACAAAAAGCATGCAAAACTGTACACAAGACTCAACAAAATTCACTAGAAAACGAAATTTAAACAAAGAACAACCTCCCCTAATAGACCACACTTAAACAACACAATGTCCTCAGTGTGTCACAATCAACAGATCAACAATCAAAACAATCATCAGATACAGACAAAGTGCAATAAAAGTGAGGAGGGAAGGAGAAAAGAAACTCCCTGAGTCAGATGGGAGGATAGGTGGGGTGGACCAAAGACGTCTCCTTCACCACTGCATCCAACAAAGAAGGATTGCTGAGGAAAGGCTTCAGTCTATGCCCGTTCACCTTGAAGCTTGTAGCTACAGATGGATCCTGGATCTCTACTGCACCATAAGGATAAACATTAGTCACAACAAAAGGTCCAGTCCACTTTGATCTCAACTTACCACCCATGAGGCCGAGCCTAGAGTTATACAACAAAACCTGTTGGCCAACCTCGAAGTCCTTTCTAACAATGGAACTATCATGGAACCTCTTGGTCCTCTCTTTGTAGAACTTCGAATTATCATAGGCCTCCAATCGAATCTCATCCAATTCATTCAGTTGCAACTTCCTTTCCTCTCCAGCTTGGTCAATGGAGAAGTTGCAAATCTTCACAGCCCAATATGCTCGATGCTCAATCTCGACTGGTAAATGACATGCCTTTCCAAAGACAACCCGAAAGGGAGACATCCCAATGGGTGCTTTGTAGGCAGTCCTATGAGCCCAAAGAGCATCGTCCAACCTATTGCTCCAATCCTTTCTGTTGGGCTGGACAATCTTCCCAAAATCCTCTTAATCTCCCTATTGGAGATCTCAGCCTGCCCATTTGTCTGAGGGTGATAAGGTGTAGAAACTCTATGCGTCACCCCATATTTCTTGAGCAAGGCTTGCATGGATCTGTTGCAAAAATGGGTTCCCTGATCACTAATAATCGCTCTAGGCACTCCAAACCTGCAAAAGAGGTGAGATCTAACAAAATCTACAACAACCCGAGCATCATTAGTCCTGGTGGCTCTAGCTTCCACCCATTTTGAAACATAATCCACAACAAGGAGAATATAAGAGAAACCAAAAGAAACAGGAAAAGGACCCATGAAATCTATACCCCAGGCATCAAACACCTCACAGAACAGCATAAGTTGTTGAGGCATCTCCTGTCTATGTGAAATAGGTCCTCCTGCTCTCTGACATGGCTCACAGGTGCTACAAGTCCTCTCCGCATCCTTGAAGATGGAAGGCCAGTAGAAACCGCAATCAAGCACCCTTCGAGCTGTTCTCTGTATCCCAAGATGACCACCAGGTGATGAGGCATGGCAAAAGTGCAGGACCGAGTCCATCTCATGGTCTGAAATGCATCTCCTAGTAACCTGGTCACTGCACAATTTCCACAGATATGGGTCATCCCAAACATAATACTTAGCATCACTCTTAATCTTGGCAATCTGAGCACGTGATGCTAAGGGAGGAAAAACAGAAGCAACCAAATAATTCACAATGTGTGCAAACCAAGGAGTAGGGTGAGAAGAAGAAATCAGTAACAAACTCTCATCAGGAAAGTCATCCTGGATGGGCAACACATCAGCTTCATCCCTAGCTCTCTCAATTCTGCTGAGGTGGTCTGCAACCAAATTCTGTGCTCCACTCCTGTCTTTAATCTGCAAGTCAAACTCCTGGAGTAGTAGCATCCACCTGATCAATCTAGGCTTTGACTCAGCCTTTTTCAACAGAAACTTCAGAGCTGCATGGTCAGTATACACAATAACAGGAGATCCAAGCAAATACGACCTAAACTTATCAAGGGCAAAAATAATTGCCAACAACTCTTTCTCAGTCGTGGTGTAGTTTGCTTGGGCAGCATCCAAAGTGTGGGAAGCATAGTAGATCACTCTAGGCAGCTTGCCAATCTTCTGTGTCAGGACAGCTCCCAAGGCATGATTTGATGCGTCACACATGAGCTCAAATGGGGCTGTCCAATCTGGTGCCTGAATGATCGGAGTGGTGGTCAAAGCTTCTTTCAGGCAATCAAACGCCTGCTTGCACCTGTCATCAAACTCAAAGTCGATGTCCTTCAGCAGTAGTCTAGACAAGGGAAGTGCCTTCTTGCTGAAATCCTTGATGAAGCGCCTATAGAAACCTGCATGTCCTAGAAAAGATCTAACCTCTCGCACGCAAGAGGGGTAAGGCAACTGCGAAATCACAGATATCTTGGCAGGATCTACCTCTATTCCCTTTGCAGAAATGATGTGCCCTAGAACCAAACCTTGTTCAACCATGAAGTGACATTTCTCAAAATTGAGAACAAGGTTTGTTTCTATGCATATTTTCAAAACTTTTTCCAAACTGTCTAAACATGCATCAAAAGAGGATCCATAAATAGTAAAGTCATCCATAAACACCTCTATGAAACTCTCGAGAAAGTCACTAAAAATGCTAAGCATGCACCGCTGGAAGGTACCAGGGGCGTTGCATAGGCCAAAGGGCATCCTCCTATAGGCAAAAGTGCCAAAGGGGCAGGTGAATGTGGTTTTCTCTTGGTCCTCAGGAGCAATATTGATTTGGAAATAACCAGAAAAACCATCAAGAAAGCAATAATGAGACTTACCTGCCAGGCGCTCCAGCATTTGATCAATGAATGGCAGGGGGATGTGATCTTTCCTGGTTGCTTGATTGAGCCTCCTATAATCAATGCAGACTCTCCAGATGTTCTGCACTCTTGTGGGAATCAGCTCATCCCTCTCACTTTTCACAACAGTGAGACCGGTCTTCTTGGGCACAACATGGATAGGGCTCACCCACTGACTATCTGAAATAGGGTAGATGATCCCAGCTTGCAAAAGCTTGGTCACCTCCTTCTTGATGACGTCCATGATCATGGGGTTTTTCCTTCTTTGTGGTTGTCTCAGTGGCTTTGCCCCATCTTCCAAAAGAATTCTATGCATGCATGTGGATGGGCTAATACCAGGTATGTCAGCCAAACTCCAACCTATGGCTTTCTTATGCGCCCTCAACGCTCCAAGCAACCTCTCCTCTTGCACAGAATCAAGGGAGGTGGAAATTATGACCGGTTTCCTCTCATCATCCTCCAAGTACACGTACTTGAGGTTTTCTGGGAGCTGTTTCAGCTCAAGAGTGGGTTCCTGCAAGTCAGATTCAAGTGTACTTCCTGCAACGTGGTTAATGCATTCTGACTCTAAAGAATGAACAGGTAAAGGCAGAAAACCCATCTCATCACAATCCAGATCAATATCCATCACAGGTATATCAACAACATCATCAATATCATCCAAATCATCAAAAACATGCATATCATCAATAACCTGGACATCAACAATACCCTGGACATCACAATTCTCATCCAAATCAACATCCAATTCAACATTATTCTCAATTCCTGTCTCAATCCCAGATTCAATGCATGAATGTAAAGAAGATAGAAAAGAATGCTTCTTCTCATGCAAAGAATGAAAGTCGTGAACAACAAATTCATCAATAATGTCATCCAATGCATCAATCCTAAACACAGAATGGTCCTCAGCTGGAAATTTCATTGCATCAAGGATATTAAAATGAACAACAATATCAGCAAATTCCATAGACAAAGTTCCAGCATACACATCAATCTTAGTTCGGGCAGTTTTCAAAAATGGCCTGCCTAAGATAATGGGAGCGGATCCATGAGAGAATCCCTCCTCCATCTCCAAAACATAAAAGTCAGCAGGAAAAATCAATTCACCTACCTGAACCAAGACATCCTCTATGAAACCTGTTGGGTGGGTAACACTCCTATTGGCCAACTGAATGACCACACCCATGGTTTGCAAAGGACCAAGAGACAAAGATGAATATATAGACAAAGGCATGACATTAACAAAAGCACCCAAATCAAGCATGGTATTCTCAAATTTACTGTTTCCAATCACACAAGGAATGCAAAATATACCTGGGTCCTTGCACTTCTCAGGAATGTGCGGGACCGACTTACCAATAAGCGCAGATACATTCCTTCCCATGCTAATCCTTTCATCGCCCTTCATCTTCCTCTTGTGTGTGCACAACTCCTTCAAGAATTTGGAATACCTTGGAATCTGTTTAATGGCATCAAGTAGAGGTATGTTCACCTCTACTTTCCTGAAGGTCTCCAGAATTTCCCTATCCACCTCTTCAGTCTTTTTGCTAGGAAGTGCCCGTGAAGGGAATGGAAGAGGGATAGGTCGATCAACCAATGGAGAAGGCGCAGCGGCGGTGGTGGTGGAAGAGGAAGAAGATCCACCTGAAGAAGAACCACCAGCTGAAGAAGAAGATCCACCCACCTCAAATACCCTGCGTGGACCGTCATGGTCGTCCTCTCTAGGACAAGTGGCAGGCACGGGTGTAGGTGTAGAAGCGGGCTCTGAAGGCACAACAGTTTGCTTCCCTGATCTAAGGGTAATGACACTCACATTCTTCGGATTCTGCACAGTCTGGGATGGTAACTTATCAGAATTTTGAGACTGCGCCTGGTTCATCTGAGTAGCCATCTGACCCATCTGGTTAGTGAGACTCTGTATGGAAGCTCTAGTCTGCTGCTGAAACTGCAGGTTTTGCATAGTCATTTGTCTCACTAACTCTTCCAATGAAGGCTCAGAAGAAGTGGAAGGTTGGGCAGGTGCCTCTTGCTGCTGCTGTTGTTGCTGTTGCCTCTGGTGTTGTTGCATAGGTGGAGGCACATATCTGTTAGGTCCTCCAGCATTCTAGAAAGGTGGCGCCTGCTGCTGATGTTGTGGCGCATTGTTCCATCTAAGATTGGGGTGATTCCTCCACCCTGGGTTGTACCTGTTGCTGGACAAGTCATGACTTTGTTCTTGTGGCTGCTTGTTGTTATATATGTTAGTAGCATAAGCCTGAGGCACATCAGAGGCAGCTGAGGACTGCAAAGTAGGACAAACATCTGTATAGTGGTCACTGGAAGGACAAATAGCACATAGTCGTGCAACAGATGCAGATAGAGCTACAGATCTCTGGTTGGTAGTCAACTGTGTCACCAACTTTCTAAGAGATTCAATCTTGTCTTCCAACTTGCTTTCAATGGCTGATAAATACTGGGCAACCACATCATGTACGCCCCTCACCACAATGGCATCATTCCTGGCACCAAACTGTTGGGAGTTGGAAGCCATCTTCTCAATCAAATGCCTGGCCTCAGCAGGTGTGGTGTCTCCAAGAGCTCCACCACTAGCAACATCAAGCATACCCCTATCCATGTTGTTCAAACCCTCATAGAAATACTGGATAAGGAGTTGTTCAGGTATCTGATGGTGGGGACAGCTTGCACAAAGTGTCTTGACTCTCTCCCAATACTCATACAAACTCTCTCCACCAAGCTGCCTAATCCCAGTGATGTCTTTCCTGATAGTTGTGGTTCGGGATGTTGGGAAAATTTTCTCCAAGAACAACCTCTTCAGATCGTCCCAGCTAGTAACGGATCTAGGCGCCAAAGCGTACAGCCAATCCTTAGCAACACCTTCCAATGAATGAGGAAATGCTTTCAAAAAGATGTGCTCTTCACGAACATCATGAGGTTTCATAGTGGAACAGACAATGTGGAATTCCTTAAATGCTTGTGTGGGCTCTCACCTGCAAGACCATGAAACTTGGGCAACAAATGAATCAGTCCAGTCTTGAGAACAAATGGAACGTCCTCATCAGGATATTGGATGCACAAGCTTTCAATATCGAAATCAGGTGCAGCCATTTCCCTAAAAGTCCTCTCACGAGGTGGAGGTTGTGCCATATTATTCTCAGTGTGAAAAACAACAGAATCAGAACCAGAATCAAGTGCAGATGCAACAGATGCAGTGGATGTAGTATGCACAGAATACTCAGCAGTTGGATGCACAGTATCTAATGGAACAGACTCAAAAATAGACTCTAAAGACAAATTCCTAGAATGCCTAACTAACCTATGAAACGTCCTATCAATTTCAGGGTCAAAAGGTGGTATGAATCCAGGATTTCCTCTAGTCATGCACTAAATCACAACACCCTCTAATCATGAATCAATAGCACAAAAATCTCAAATCACAGAAAAGAACACAAGACAACACAAAAAGACAATCACAATACGTCAAAACACAGTCACAAGACACATAAACACAGACAAAAGACTCAATACTGAACCGTTGGTCCCCGGCAACGCCGCCAAAATTTGATGGGTGTCGCAACCCACACAAATTTGATTCCATATTAAGAAATGCAGTATAGCTAGGGAATGACCCCTAGGTTGTCTCTCAAGGACCAACTGCGGTTCAAAGTCAAGTCTAACACGAAGGGGGGGTTTGAAAAGTGTTTTTTTTTAATGCAATGACGAAATTAAAAATAACCGAATTTAAATTAAAACATTAAAGTTCATGAAAATATTAAACTAACACTCCAACTATTTAAATATCTAAACACAATTTAAACTATAAATATGCAACACTAAATTAGGAAAATAAAAATCAACTCAAAACACAATGCAAAATATTTTAAAGCAAAAGAAATAAACAACATAATTTTATTCTACCATTAACGTAACTAAATGCTTTTACCAAAAAAATAATTAAAATTGCAAAGCTCCTAAAACGTAAACCTTGACCAAGACCTCCCAGGTGTTGGGCGCCCAGTTGTTTGCTTCAAAGAAAATTGAGATTGAAAAGAAATCTCCCTCATCCAACCGTGACCAAATGGAGCTGTCACTAATACTCTGACCAAATGCTTCTTTTCCCAATATTCCTAATTCCAATTACCATTTCAATGTCAAAACTACCGTGGGCCCCTTCCTAATAATGATTCAGTTCTTCAATCTTTAAAGAAAGGAAAGAGAAATTAGGAATGGTGTGATGAAGCTCCCAGGATGTGACAACACCATTGCCTTATTTTCCAAATAGAATTGTTGCAGCACCGAGAAAAGTGAAGGCAGTCGTGTGCATCACTTCTTCAATCTCCATGTGTCTTCATTCTCCCAGCTGGAACCGTGACACACTCCTAGGGAATCACCAACTTCAAGTATTAAAAAGAAGTAAAATGAAACTTCAAATCAATTCCAAGTGGTAATGGTTGCAGCAAGGTGTGACCAAATCATTCACTTTCTTTGCTTCGAAAATTACGCTTCCAACTACACCCATCAATTTAACTTGCATCCAAAAGTCCAATCACTAGCTTTTCTTCACACAATTAAAATCAAACCCTTTACTCTCTGCTGCAGTTGACCATGCTTTTAATTGAAGCAATTAAATAATGCATGATTGAGTCACCCTTCAAACGTTGGAAGTCTGGACGTGGCAGCAGCCTCTCTACCACCTAACCATCTCTTCATTCACGGGAACAAGTTTCACCCTGTGGTGCCTTCATGCCAGCAAAATAAATGAACACATTCGTTATCGAAAATTGCATCCATGTGTGCCACCAAAATGAAAATTATCGAGTCCCCAAATGCAAAGTGACGGCGCCTTCTCCTAGTACCAATTTCATTCAATGAAAAGCTCAAAAGGAAGAAAATAAACGTTGCAATATTTCACACCACAGAGAAGAAATAGGAAAATCTATTCATTCATTCACAACCATGAAAAACGTGAACCACATTGTTCTCCCCCAACATTCCAGAAAAACATTCCAGAACCCCAAAAGAAAAATAATACCCATCCCGTCAATCAACCTTTCATTCTTCAAAATGAATTGCAGCCACAAGCTTCCAACCACCGGACCCCACATCCATTCTCACTCAGCAGAAACGGTAAAACACCATCAACTATCTACTTTTCAATTCATTAAATGCAAGAAAAACAAGCTTTACTTGAGTAGCAATGCTGCAGCCACCAACTCAATCAATCTTCATTCCACCGAGAAGGGAACTAGCCATTTAATATCTTGGTGACAACAAAGAAAGAAGAACAAAAGAAATCATGCCATTCATTCCATCAGAGTAAAATATCGTAAAAAAAACTATGCATTCAAGCTTCCAAAGAAAATGGTTCAAGACCCATGGTGCTCTCTCGGCAAGAACCTCTTAAAAATTCCCAAGCAAAGATGACAACCCTTTAATGTGACGGCTGTCATCTTTTTAAATCCCTATGTCTGAAAATTTTTTCCTCATGGTGGGATCCACACATTATAAAACCCTACGGCCATGTCACCACCTTTTTTTTTTACTATTGGGCTTAGTCTAACCTAACAAAAATTAGCCCAAAATTACAAAACTTAATTTAAAAAGCCTAATCTACTAAATTAAAAATTTGACTACACTAAAATTAATTTGTAGAAATTCTTCAATTGCTTGTGCTCTTCCAAAAGTCTCCCAGTGCAATTCCAAAATTTCCCTGAAAATGAATATAGGAATAATTAAGCTCAAATAATTCAAATTAATTAAAATATGAATTAGTGGTCTAATTAAGTCCAAATGGTGAAAATGACACAATAACTAAGAATTAAGCGCAAATCATCAACACAATTCGGCGCAAGAAACTAAGTTAATGGTATAAAATATTGATTCATCAATGTGTTAGATATTTTCCATTCTTATTATTATTAAATTTCACTTTTAAATTTAATCATGTAAATAAAACCTTCATAAATCAATTAAATTTTCATACATCATTTACACATCTACACCACATTTCATTATATTTTTAAAGAACAAGATATTTCCCTCTATTGTCCTTTTCCCTTTACACAAAGTGTTTCTTTTTCCTTTCTCTTTTGGTATGGTATACATCATGTAAGATTACAATCTAGAACTGAAATAATTGTACTCCTAGGGAGCTTTTTAATTGTATTTGGCAAGGGTTTTTGATTTTTTTTTCAATTGGGACAACAGTAGGGATGACAGAGAAAATGTTGGAGTGAGAGAGATGAAAGAGAAAGGGTTGACAGGAAAGAGGGAGGTGAGTGGGTTTGGGGGTTTCTTTTTTTTTTTAAGTTTTGAGAATGAAAATTATTTAAATATCTTTGATCTTAAAACTTAGAATCCATGCTCAATAAAAGTATTTTTGTCTACTATAATCCGGTACACATTGTTAAAACGTACCAATTAAAAAACAGGCGTACACGTGTTAACAAACCCCATATATATATATATATATATATATATATATATATATATATATATATATATATATATATATATATATATATATATATATATATATATATATATATGTTTACTCTTGATTTGAGTTAACATGCTTCCAAAATCTTTACTCAAATATATATATATATATATATATATAAACTCATTCGTTAGAATATTATCTTACTATAATTAACCACAGCTTATTTATACAACAAACAAAATAACTAACTTTCGTTTTTCCTTCCTATTTCTTATTTACTTAGCTTTAAAATAATAAAATATATTATCTCTATTTACTCTTGATTTGAGTTAACATGCTTCCAAAATCTTTACTAAAAAATGTAACTACCAACTCATTATTCAGTTTAGCTTAAATTATATACAAAACATATAAACTGCTCATTGCACCAATAATACATCATAAATACATCATTATTTTTAGAAATTATTAAAATAAAAATAAATATTATTTTTATTTTATTAGATTTTAGACACAATAAGTTGCCTTGTCCTGCATGATTCCTATTTCAGGAGATTAATAAAACCCATTAGTAACAAAATTTGACGTTTCATTGCAAGTAGCTGATATCAAATAAATCTTGGATTCACATATCCTTCTAGTTTGATAAACATAAGTCATTCCCATGAGTATAGTCGATTCAAAGAAAAATGAAGTCGACTAGTTTTTCAAATATTTTATGAAAACCAACTCTGGTGCCAATTGTTGGAAAAAGGTTGACTTCGTTTCAACACCAAGAGGGGATTGAATTGGGCAGGTTTCAAAATCAGAGACTTTTTAAAATCCTTTTTGCTAAGTAAAAACCTTTACAAAGTCTCTTGAATCACAAGGAATGAAAATTCTAAGTGCAGCGGAAATACAAAGTAGACTACGTAAACAGGTAAGTCGAGTGAATGTAAAAGTGTAAGGATAGAGAATTTAGTGTCCTTCCATAGTCTGGAAGCAAATGTACTATAATGGTCAAGGTTTTTACGAGAAGGCTTTTATAGAGACCTCCACGTCAAAAATATAAAACACCTTTCTAACCCTCTAACCAAAATATAGGCAGTACACACAACAAAGATTTGCTGCAAGATATCCCCTCTTTTGAAATCTTTAACCCACTTTGAAAAATCCTCAAAGTGTATAGACTCCACGAGTCAACCCCCTGTAATCACAACAGGAAAAACCAATCTCCAGTAGATTGAAGGCAGTCTTGATGAATAAGAATACAACAGCTGTGCAGAATCTGATCAAACAGTAATCTCAGTACAAGTCTCCTTCAAAGAACCTCCTCAAAGATAAATCACCACAGTCTTCTTGATGAGTTCTTGCAGCAAATTCTCAGAGATCACAATCTGTAAATCAAAATGAAAGTGTTAGAATTTCCAAAGTTCTTCGTGATCAACTGAGTCACGTGTATTTATAGTTTTCTATAAATCAGATGCTCCTATTGTCGGCTATGCTACTAATAGAGTCAATTGTCATCAGACGATTATAACAATTAAGTCAAATAGTAGCAGTCAACAACAACCAAATTGATTTTGCATTAAATACAGTTGACTATCAATAAAAGCTTTGACCAAAAGTTGAAATATAGTCGTTATTGTACACAAGCATAACATAATTTCAAATCAAATAACTAAGTCGGATCCACTGCACATGTAGTCGACTTAGGCACATCAGCTCAGTTTGAAAAAAAATTTAATGGAAAATCACTCACAGCACTGATTTTGAAAATCTGTGCATAGTCACGAGCTTTAATCGACTTGCTTCATAATGAAGTCGACTTAAAACTTGTAGTTATGCCACACAATATAAGTTCACAAAAGTGCATGTGGTTTTCTCTTCAAAACATATGTAATGCAATCATAAATGATGTATCAAATATAAGCTCAATAAGTGCATTCATATATCAAGATCAACACAAACATGTTCACTAAGATATCATTCATAATGAGGAATAGAACATGTAACACATAACAATACATGTGTTATTAATAATGTGTTGTCATCATAAAAAACCAGAGTAACTAGAGCACTGTGAGATTAAGGTTAGGTAAAACATTGCTTCCCTTATCAACAATACCAACAGCAATCGGTCCTCCTATCCCTATGTCTTGGTAATATTGCTCCTGAGAGAATTCCCCCATGTCTAGATTTACCCATACGTGTCCATATAGACAAAATCAAAGATCACATTATTGATGAGTTAAACAAAGCATGCATAGAGAATAGAGGAAAAACTCTAACAAAAAAATTCAATACATGAGAGTTTCAAAGGATTACATAATTTCTCCAACAACAATGGAGGTTTAGTTCACCATAGACTTGGTGAAACTAGATGAAATTAATGAATGTAATGAAAGATAAAACCCTAGAATTTGTAGATTGGAGCTTCCGCATCCAAAATCTGCCTCTAAGGGGTGAAGAGTGTGTTTCTACGTCTCATTCTGCCAAAAGATAGATCCTCTAGGTCGTGCAAATCTATTTAAAGTTCATTAAAATGAGCAGAAACTGGCCCAGGCCTACGAAAATGGCGCTCAACGCTGGATTACCGCTCAGTTGTAGGTGCGGCAGTCAAGATTAACGCTCAGCGTTGACGCCTAAGCATTTGACAGTGGATTCATTGAAGAGGCTGGCGCTCAGCAGCAAAGTAGCACTTAACGGTGGGCGCGATACTTAAATTCTCCCCTCAGCGTTGGCGCTTGAGCATTTGACAGAGATCTCCACATCGAAACTGGCACTCAGTGGTGAACTGGCGCTCAGTGGTGGCTGCGATTCTTACTTTGTGCACTTTTCATTCTTCTCTTGAATCCAACTCCTTCCTACTTCAGCTTCCTTCATTCAATTCATGTTAATTCCTGCCAAAACAAGGAAAACCAAGCATAAAACCCAGAAAACCACCTTTGACTCTCTTATTTCCTAACTTAAGCAAAATGCATGATTTCAAGCTAGTTTCTAATTTAAGTATAAAAATAACAATTTTTGAACCGTTATCACAACCCCAAACTTAGAAGTTTGCTTGTTCTCAAGCAAACAAGATGCAACTCAGTCTTTCACCAATCATCAATAGAATTTAGTCAAGATGCACACATGCATTGATTTTCAATGCTCATCATGGTTTTCACATAATCACATAATCCACAATAGATGCTATTCTCATCAATGATTAATTAACTAAGCACAGATGTAATCATAAATTCATGGAATCATTCCTCACCAGACACAATGTTTCACTCAATCACTTAGGTGTTTCAAGAGGTCACTCCTTCCCTCTACTATCCACATATCACATAGAACAAAGTTTTCTTTCATTTACCACAATCAAACATCACCACACACACATGTCATCACAAGGACTTTTCATGGTTTATAATGTGGCTTAGGCTAACAAGAAAAATTGGTTTTTCTAGATCATAAAATCCTTGCGTTAAGAGAGTAATTCACGAATTTATCATTGAAGCACAACTCTCTTTTATCAACCAATCTCACTCATTCCCAACTTTCCCCTTTCTTTGCAGTGAGCTTACCTTTTTCATTCTATCTTTTCTATCTTTTTCATCTTTTCATGTTTTGCGCAACACCTTAGCTCAATGCTTATTTTTTTTCTTTTTCCACTTTCCGAACAACCCCAAACTTGAACCTTTATTAGTACCACACAATAATCCTCAACTTAACTCAAGGTAAAGATTTTCAAAAAGGGTTTTCACATACTATTTAAGGCTTAGGTTCAAAAAGGGTAGAACACATGATGTTCTTTTTCATGGGACGAAATTTTTGCATTGGCTAAGAAAGGGCTAATAAAAAATGGCCTTGATCATATGACACATACATTTAATTCAGTCAATCATAGAAACCTGGGCAATATCATTCATGCTTTCAAGTAAATAGCAATCATAGCAATCAAAAACTCTGGAGCTCAAAACCTCACTCATAGCCTCAATCATTATTCCAAATATCCCAGATAAACACCCTGCTTAGCATCATATTCACAATCACATCATCATCATGCATCTGTTTACATAGCTTGTGAACCACCACCTGTATATCAACATATTGTGCACATACTCAACATCAATCGATAACAAGCTTCATCAAGAAATACCGATAATGCACAAATATCAATATCAAACCACTGCATCAGATAAAATGTTGACCAAGTACATCAAATCCTATACTACTAAACAAAAGCAAATAAGTTCAAATTACAAAACCAAAAGATAAGAAAAATTCCTGTTCTACTCACTATAGCATCCATCAGTAGATGTTATATCAACCCATGCTGTCATCGGAATCCTTTTCCTCTCCATCCTCTACATCCTCAAAGTCATCATCATCCTCATCATCCTCGTCCATGGCTGGAGCTTCAGTTGCTCCAGCTCTACTGCCCTGTGCCTGCTCCTCTGGTCATGCCACCATGTTATTGAACTCATCCATCGCCCGCCGGTGTGCAGGAGGTGTATCATACATGCCTATAATCATCTCCATCGTGGCCACCTGCCCCCTGTGGATGGACTCTAGTCTGGCCTCCATCATAGACATATACATGTCCCTCATCTGGAATGGCTTTACATCATGTGCAGGGCCATAGGCCTACGGTGTTCTCCTCTTGGGACGTCTCTGAGGCATTGGCTGGGCTGCCTCCTCTCCTCCACAGTATTGTCTGTAATAGGTCTCATCAATGGCCTTCCTGGGTCTCTAAAATGGTGGAGTAGAAGTGTCTACCCCAGCTAGCTGGCATAGGTGTGTAATCAAGGAGGGATGCCCTATAGTTGCTTTGTTGCTCACAGTGTTGGAACAACTCTTGATCTGATTTGCAATGACTTGGCACATGTTCACATTCAATCCTCTCAGCACACAATAGATGAACATGGCCCTGTGAACAGTAATATCTGAGACATGGAAGAACCGTTGGATGTTAGCATGCGAAAATGCCATCTAATATTGTGTCAATGGTGTCAAATCAACTCTTTTGATGTGAATAGTTGCACCACTCTGGTTCTTGTGAAAGTGCCCTCTAGGCACACAAAGCACGCTCTCTATGTCCTCAAAATCAGTGCCCTCCTCCATGTTCAATGAATACTGGCATTGCACACCTGTCCATTCTATATTAAGAAATTTGTTAATTGACTTAAGATCATACCTAATAATCATCCCATGGACATAGCTCATGTTGTCCTGAGTATAAGAGTCCCCTAGTGGCTTAGCATTGGTGTAAAACTCTTTCACCACTACTATATTTGGCAGGCGTAGGGTATGTGGCTAGTTTCTCCCAGTTCCTACTCAATATCTCTTCTCCAAACTGTGGAGCCAGGTCCAGAATCCATCCTGCCTTTCTCTCCATCAAAGGCGTCTTCCTTGGACAAGAGGGTGGTGCTGCTCATGTCTTCTTGAGAGGAACCTGTTAGAATAAGACCTTTCTGGCTCCCTCCTTTTGCTTCCAATAGTCTTAATCCTCTTGCCAGATGTGGAGGTCATCCCTGCATCAAATACAATTCACAAGACCAAAATAAATCTCATTAAGCGTTAGCAAAACACAAAGTCTCGTCCAAACACATTGCCTATCAGCGTCACATGCACATAAAAAATGCACAAAACCAGAACCTGCAGCAGTGGCGCTCAGTGCCAATTAGCGCTCAGCAGTATCAGCACAAAATTTTCAAAATAAGCCTTAGATGACTCTAATCTCCACCCAAATCAAAATTTCTTCGTTCCAGACCTCAATCATACAATTTAATCAGTCTAAACAGTGTCTATTTCAACTAATCATGCACAAACATCAAAAGCCCTAAAACTTCATGCTTAGATAAACATTCTTATATAAAATCATGCTTTGAAAACCCTGGAATGTAGAATGTATGACTTACTTGGGTGGAAAGACTTCAAATGAGTGCAAAGTGCTTTGTGAATGTTAATGTGTGAACCCCAACTGTTGTGCTCTAACAAAAACACCAAAATTTGATGATGAAGTGGTGCAAAAATGGTGGAGAAAGGGTTTTTGAGAAGATGGGTGAAGGGAAAATAAAGAGAGTGCCTTGCAGAAAGCTTGAGAGTGCCAAAAGAGAGTAGGGGTCGAAATCAGAGACTTGGGCGAGACCTAAGGGTTAGTAAAGTATGCAATGGGCCAACTCACGCTGAGCCCAACTTAAAAACCCAAATATGTTCTGCGACGCCACCGCTCAGTGCAAGTTACCGTTGAGCGGTGAGCGCGTTTTTAAATCTCCCCCTTTTTGGCTTGCCCTAAGCGTCAATGACCTTGTGCCACTCAAATTCAACTCTCAATTTTCAAATTTCATGCAATTTCCACTCACTCCACTCAAACATTTAACAATTAAACCCTAAAATGCAACTAGAACAAAATCAAAACAATTATAAATCAATCAACTGGTTTGCCTCCCAGGAAGCGCTTGTTTAACGTCATGAGCGTGACCTAAACTCTTTCTAGCACCCATCAGTAGGTGCAATCTTACCATCACCCATCAGTAGGTGTACCTTCATGTATCCTTCAGTGAATACTTACTCATCTAGCATCCCTCAGTAGATGCTACCCAATAAACAATGTTCAAAAATATTCAAAATTACATAACCAAAATAATCAAATAACAAAAGAAATAATGTTTTTACGTTACTGGGGTGCCTCCCAGTAAGCGCTCTTTTAACGTCATTAGCTTCACCCAGTAAAGCTCATGTTCCATCTTCAATGGTGGTGTCTCTCTTGCTTTCATCACACCAACTCATCAACTGCTGCTGATCCACCTTTTTGACTCCCCTAGAATATAGAGCCTCAATCTCTATCACTCCATTCTCTTTGAAACCTTTCACAACCTATAACTTCTTGAATCTCATAGGAGTACCAAGTTTGAATTGTGCATCCTCCAAGTCAAAGTGAATTGTCCCTCCTTTGTTAACTTTTTCTTCTTCCTTAACCTGCATCAAAACACAATTTTTACCTTTGTTGACCGGCTTTGCAAATTTAGGTCTAGCCACTGGTGCATCCTTCCTTGCAACTTTGTGACTAATATTCTTAACTTGAATCTACTTATCTTTGAAGACATCATAGATCACCTCCTCTTCTTGGTCTTTAATCATGATCAACCCATCATCTACATTGATGATTACTTTAGTCGCCTTCAAAAACGGTCTTCCAAGAATTATTGGGATCTTGTCATCCTCCTTCATCTCAATGACCACAAAGTCAACCAGGAATTTAAGTTTTTTTATGTGAATCACAACATCATCCACCACACCGCAAGGAAATCTTTGTTGGCTTCAATCTAAGACCACCAATCTTTTTAAGCATAGATAGGGGCATCATATTAATCCTTGACCTTAAATCAAGTATGACTTTCCCTATCTTCACACTCTCAATGGTGCAAGAAACTGTAAAACCTCCTGGATCTTTTACTTTTGGAGGACATGATTTCTCCAACAACTCACTGCAACCTCCATGTTCATTAATAGCTTCTTCATGTAGATCTATCTTTTCTCCAAGGTACTGCTTTATATGCCTAGTATAGACAGGAATTTGTTGGAGTGGTTCAGTCAACGGTATAGTAATCTCTAATTGATTAAAGATTTCTCTAAAACGCTCACATTTTCTTTCTACTCTCTCATGCCCTTTTAGGTAAGGAAGAATTCTCTCATCTTTTTCACTTTTTTCCTCTTTTTCAATTTTTTTTCTCTCCCCTCTTTTCTTCTTCTTTTTCCAGCTCACCCTCACATATTTTCTCTTCTTTTTTTTCTCTCTTCTCTAACTCAACACTCTCTTTTTCTTCTTCCACTCTCTCCTCAACAACACTCACACAACCTAACAATCTTCTTTAGGGTTAACCTCAGTATTAGCCCCAAATTGATTATCTTCTTTGTCCTCCAATCTCTTAGCTATCTAGTTGATCTGCATCTCCAAATTTTTGAAGGTAGCATCATTGTTTTTCATGGTTGATTCATGCGCCTTCAAAAATTACTGAAACATCTCTTCCAGCTTGCGAGTTCTATCATTCAAGGCAGATACTTGTTGCCATAGTGGTGATGGTTGTTGCTGTAGTCTATTGAATTGGCCTCCTACTTGTCCAGATTATCCAGTCTGACCTTCACCAATGCTTGGGTGAGGTTTCCACCCTTGGTTGTAATTACCTTGGCGGCATTGGAATTGATTACCCATGTAGTTGACTTCTTCTTGAGTCTCCTCTAGATAAGCACATTGACCATTGATATGGTCACCACTACACCGGTCACAGAGTTGTTATTGCACCTGTGAAACGTTCTTCAGCTCTTTATGCAGTTGAGCAAGACTCTTTGTCAAATTCTCCAACTGTTGAGTTATAAGCTTGTTATGCGCAAACAAGGCATCTTGAGTTGGCAATTGAAGACTCTCTTTTGTTGAAGAAAAGCGTCTCTTTCACTATTCATCTCGTTGTCATTAGCCGCCATGTTTTCTATCAAATCAAAGGCTTCCTCTGTAGTCTAGCATTTGATATTACCTTCAGTTGAGGCATCTAGCATAACCTTTGTTTGTGCGTCAAGACCTCTAAGGAATGAAAGGACTACTGATGCATCATCAAAACCATGCATGAGTGTCTTCCTCAGTAAGCTTTTATATTTGTCCCATGTTGAGATTGTTAACAACACAATTTCTATATCACTCTAGTTTTTGATGATGACAACACATTGCTTAATAACATGCATATGTTATTACTGAATTACATGTTCTTATGCTGATTGATTGTTATATATGTTGAACATGTTTATGTACTGTGTTACATGTTCCTATGTTGATTGATTGATATATATAGTGAACATGTTTATGTTCTTTATGTGCTATCTGCAATGCATCATTACATATGTTTTACTGCACATCTTTTAAAGCTGAAAACCACAAGCACTTTCTTGAACTTATCAATGTGTGACAAAGCTATAGTGCAGTCGACTGATAACGGTTGAAAAACCGTTATTTTCATGCATAAATTTGATATCAAAACACACCCTTTTGGCTTAAAATGAGCTTAGAATCAATTAAAACTCTTAAGTTGAGTCATTCGAGAGTCAATAGTTGTTTTTAGCGATATTATGCTTGTTTTGCAGGGTTTTGATGAGAATTGCAGATGACTAGAAAGAAAGGTTGAAGGTCAAACGGTTGCAGTGCAGAAAAGTCAACCAGTTGACTAGAGTGCAGTTGACCAGCGCCGGGCAGTTGACCAAACTATCGGGCGGCCATTTTTGGCGCCGGGCGGTCTGCGGCTTGAGGCAAAGCGCCGGGCGGTAGACCCCTGCCGCCGGGCGGTTCTCTGATGGGCCTGGGCTTGAATTTTGTTACTTTTCTTGGTTATAAATAGCCCTAGTGCGACTTTAAATTCATTCTTTTGACAGAAGAGGGCAGCCAGACCTACTTTTCACTCTCTGCAGAAGATCTCTTAGATGCTTAGGCTCCTTTTCATCTTTTCTAGGGTTTGCTTTCCATATCTTCCATTATTTTCATCTTGGTTCACCATGACAATAGTGAACTAAACCCTTTTGTTGTTGGGGAAACAATGTAATCTTTTGATACTCTTTTTTATTGAAACTCTTGTTTAATTATACGATTTTCATATGCATTTATTATCAATTGTTGGGTTCTCATCTGTGCTTAAAGCTTTTATCGTTTAACTCATTCGGTAACTGTTATTTGCCTTTATTGATATGGGGACGTACAGTAATGTCATGAACTGGTGAGTAATTCCTTGGTTAAGCAATACCACCTAGGGATAGGGGGTAGGACGACCAATTGTTTCTGCTTCTATTTGTAATGCGTTGCTAGTTGCTAGGGGAGGCTAGGTATAGCAAGCCGGTAATTAGTAATAGGCCCTTTTCGCCGAGGGATCGGGTTAAAGGGAGGCCAAGAAAGTTTGCATAACAATTAGATAATAAAGCAATTTAAACAAGAGGAGTAAATACGAGAGAGGATTAGATGAAATTGAAACCCCCAACAACTCCATTTATTCATACTCTTTTCTCGTCAACTGAATCATATATTGCATGTTTATTTTCTGTCTTTGCATTCACCACAACTATTAATTTTTCTTTCACAAGTCTTACGATTTTGATTCATATGAACGATAAGGCCTTTCGAGTCTCATGGGAAGAACGATAATGGGTAATAGCATTTATATTACTTGAAACAATATGGTACACTTGCCATCTAGTTAACAAGTTTTTGGCGCCGTTGCTGGGGACTCGAGGGTTAACTTTTTCAAGTAGTGTGAATTGATTGAGTTTGACTTGCTTTTGTGTTTGTTTTTATTTTTTTCTAATAAATGTTTTCTAGGGTTTTGTGCCTAATTTTTGCATAATGCAGTTTGAACAAGAATTTGATTATATGGGCACTCAACTCTATCAAAATAATTTCAACTACTGGTGGGGACCTCACTCAAGCACGGATCAAGGTTGGAGTGTACTAGCAGGAGAACCACATCAACAATTACTATTAGGGCAACAGGCATCTTCTTTGAATGAGCAAATCAACAGATTGGACAAGAAATTGGAACGACTGATCCAAATTACTCTCTCCTCTACAGAAGAGAGTGAAGCAAGAAATAAAAGGTTGGAGATACAAATTCGTCAGTCTAATGAAATATTGGATTCTAGGGTTAATACTGAGGTTAAATACCATCAGATGCGAAATTTTTGAAAGAACTTCTCATGAAAACAAGGAAGTATATTGAGAAGGAAACTATTGAGGTGCAAGGAAATTGTAGTGCAGTCATACAAAGGACATTACCTCCTAAATTACAAGATCCAGGGAGCTTTATCATTCAAGTGGTTGAAAGAAAAAAGATAAATAGAAAATGTGCAAAAATAAAGAAGAAAATAAAAAGAAAGAAAAAGAGAAAGTTGAGGGGAGAGAGTAAGAAAAAGAGGAAGAGAGGAAAGAAGAAAAGATCACATGCAAAACCCCTTCCTCTTCAAAAGAAATATCGTAGGAAAGAAAAGAAATTTATGTGCTCCATGGAGATCTTCAAGAAATTGGAGATCAAAGTTCTTATGATTGAAACATGGAAACAAGTGCTTGGTGTTCTTAATTTTCTGAAGAAATTCAGCAGGAAGAAGAAAAAGAAAAAAATATCAAGCAAGCGGAGTATCAACACCTACTGAGGGGTGTTGTTATTTTTTTGTTTTTATTTTTTTGCTTTTATTTTTCTGTTTTTATTTTTTTTTCTTTTTTCTGATTTTATTTTTCTGTTTTCTGTTTTTATTTTTCTGTTTTTCTGTTTTTATAAAAAAACGAAAATTAAAAATAAAAAAATTATTTTTACTGTTTTTATTTTTTGGGCTAATTTTGTGCTCTAGTGCAGTGTTCTTTACTATGTACAGGATAAAATTTGTTCTAGGAGCGCAAGATCATCAGGAGGCATATAAGGAAGGAGAATTGGTTCACCAACACCCTGATGAGAAAAGTGACAAACCCAAACCTTGCACGCCAAGTGAAATTGAAGAATAGGTTATGGGTTGTCAAGACTATTAAAGCAGAAAGAGCTTTTAAAGTTGGTGATAAGGAGAATATTAACACCTACTGATGGGTGTTTAAGCTTTATTAGGTCAGGCTCGTGACATTAAACACGCGCTATTGGGAGGAAACCCAAGTTTTATCTTTCTTTTTCCTTTGTACTTTGGATTTTTAGTATAGGAACATTTTATTATTGTGTCTGTGTTTGGCTTGTACACTGATTTTGATGGTGGTTTCATTTTATAAGATGCATGACGAGTTATTCAATGATGATTGAATGTGGTTGATGACTGAGAATGTGTGTGTGCTGATATCCAGGTGAATGGTTCACTAATGAACAGATGTATAGTGGTTTATGATTGTGATTATGATGCTAAGCAGGATTCATGAATGATGTGTGAGAAAGCATGTTGTGTGAGGTATTGAGCTCCAGAGTCTTTACTGATGTATGTACTATTCACAGGGAATTATGAATGATATTGCCTTAGTCTTGATAATTGATTGATTTACATGTTTATGTTATATGATCAAGGCCATGTTTGGAAGCCCTTATTTAGCCAAATTTTCACCCGAAAAAGTTTAATCTTATACCCTTTTTGAACCTTGGCCTTAAACAGGATGAAAACCCTTGGTTTGAAATTATTTGTCTTGAGTTGGGTTGAGAATAATTGTATGGAATGAAAAGGTTCAAGTTTGGGGTTGCATGGGGAAAATGGAAAGGCAAAAGAAAAGCATTGAGCTCAAGTGTTGAAAAGAAAAATGCATGAGTAAAGAAAAAGAAAAAGTAAAAAAGAAAAAAGCATGAAAAATGAGCTCAATGTAAAATCAATGAAAAGGGAAGAAGTTGGGAATGAGTGAAATTGGTGACAAAAAGAGAGTTTAAACTTGAACCTTTTCAATGATGAAATAGTTCTTTTAACTCAAGAGTTTTGTGATCTAGAAAAACCAATTTTTCTTGATAGCCCAGCCTCCTTACAAGCCTTGGAAAAGTCCTTGTGATGGCATCTACATGTAAGGATTCTAATTGTTTTAAGATGAATGGTAATATTGTTCTATGTGACATGTGAATAGTAAAGAGTGGAGTGATTCCTTAAAGACTTGAGTGATTGAGTGAAACACTTGCTTGGTGAGAATTGTTGAAATCCATGTTTACATCTAAGCTTAGTGGATTGATCATTCATGAATGAAACATCTGTTAGGAGATATTTGATTATGTGAGTATGATTGGATTGAAAGCATGCATGTGTTTTGGTAGGATTCCACTGAAATCTGAATTGAATAATAACTTGTTGTGAAGAAAAGGATTTTAAAAAGTGTTGAACTATTTGATGAAAAAGTGGAAGGCCAAGTTTTGTTTTGTTTGCTTGAAGACAAGCAAAGTTCTAAGTTTGGGGTTGTGATAACGGTTGAAAAACCGTTATTTTCATGCATAAATTTGATATCAAAACACACCCTTTTGGCTTAGAATGAGCTTAGAATCAAGTAAAACTCTTAAGTTGAGTCATTTGAGAGTCAAAAGTTGTTTTTAGCGATATTATGCTTGCTTTGCATTGTTTTGCAGGGATTTGATGAGAATTGGAGATGATTGGAAAGAAAGGTTAAAGGTTAAACGGTTGCAGTGCGGAAAAGTCAACCAGAATGCAGAAAAGTCAACCAGTCAACCAGAAAAGTCAACCAGTCAACCAGAAAAGTCAACCAGTTGACCAGGGTGCAGTTGACCAGCGCCGAGCAGTTGACCAAACCGTCGGGCGGCCATTTTTGGCGCTGGGTGGTCCTGCGGCTTGAGGCAAAGTGCCGGGCAGTAGACCCCTGCCGCCGGGCGGTTCTCTGATGGGCCTGGGCTTGAATTTTGTTACTTTTCTTGGTTATAAATAGTCCTAGTGCGACTTTAGGTTCATTCTTTTGACGGAAGAGGGCGACCACACCTACTTTTCACTCTCTAGAGAGGATCTCTTGGATGCTTAGGCTCCTTTTCAGCTTTTCTAGGGTTTGCTTTCCATATCTTCCATTATTTTCATCTTGGTTCAGCATGACAATGGTGAACTAAACCGTTTTGTTGTTGGGGGAACAATGTAATCTTTTGATACTCTCTTTTATTGAAACTCTTGTTTAATTATATGATTTTCATATGCGTTTATTATCAATTGTTGGGTTCTCATCTGTGCTTAAAGCTTTTATCGTTTAACTCATTCGGTAACTGTTATTTACCTTTACTGATACGGGGACGTACAGTAATGTCATCAACTGCTGAGTAATTCCTTGGTTAAGCAATACCACCTAGGGATAGGGGGGTAGGATGACCAATTGTTTCTGCTTCTGTTTGTAATGCGTTGCTAGTTGGTAGGGGAGGCTAGGTATAGCAAGCCGGTAATTAGTAATAGGCCCTTTTCTCCGAGGGATCGGGTTAAGGGGAGGCCAAGAAAGTTTGCATAACAATTAGATAATAAAGCAATTTAAACAAGAGGAGTAAATACGAGAGAGAGGATTAGATGAAATTGTAAACCCCCAACAACTCCATTTATTCATACTATTTTCTCGTTAACTAAATCATACATTGCATGTTTATTTTCTGTCTTTGCATTCACCACAACTATTAATTTTTCTTTCACAAGTCTTATGATTTTGATTGACACGAACGATAAGGCCTTTCGAGTCTCATAGGAAGAACAATAATGGGTTATACCATTTATATTACTTGAAACGATATGGTACACTTGCCATCCAGTTCACATCGACTACATAATTAATAGATTCGACTATGCTAAAATCTTTGTACAAATTTTGAGGTTAAGTGCGTTGTGAAATTTTGAGAGGAAAAGAATTTCAAATTGTTTTACAAGTTGAAGTCGACTATGTGCACCACACATTCGACTGTGTTTGTTGTCTGATTTGAAATTTTGTTATGCTCTTGCACTTTAACGACTATATTTTTAAAAGTTAATTGAGCATTGATGACTTGGCAAACTGTATTGAATGTGTTTTGTTTTTGGTTACCTATATGTTATCAGTTTGACTGAACTGTTATAACTGTCATAATCCTCTCGACTGAGAGTCTGTCTGATTAACAGAAATCTATAAATAGGCTGAACACGATTCTGTTCAAAGACTTTTGATGAACTGATAATTTCATTTCTGTTTCAGATTGAATTCTCTGTTTTAAGAAGATCCAAGAACTCTCCAAGAAGACAGTGGTGATCTTTCTTGAAGGAGATTCAAAGGGAGATTGGTCGGCGCACACATTGATTGATCATATTCTGCACAAATTTTCATTACTTGCATTTCAAGAAAGTTCAAAAAGTTTCTTACTTTGATTACAAGATTGCGAAAAGATTTTATTTTTGATACAACACCAATTCACCCCCCCCCCTCTTGGTGTAAAAATGAAGCCTACCTGTTTTCCAACATCCTACGCCTGGCCTAGGGTTTCTTTCATGCCTTGCCTGAAAGAAGAAATTTCATGTTTACCTTTGTTGATTTTGGACTGTGGGAAGTACCTTTTCAGGAATTTAGACACCAAAGCCTCCCATTCAGTAAAGCTATCCTCCGGGAAAGAGTTCAACAATAACTTAGCATTGCCTCCTAATGAGAAAGGAAACAAGCTAAGTTTAATAGCTTCATCCGACACACCATTGATCTTCACAGTGTAGCAAATCTCTATAAATGTGGTCAGATGCTCACATGGACTTTCATTTGACAGTCCATTGAATTTGTTGTTCTTCTCCAATTGAATCAACGCCGGTTTCACCTCCATGTTCAGTGCATTGACCCTTGGCCTTGTAATGATGTTAAAGTGATGAAGGCCAACAATAGTTTTGGTTTCCGCCAGAGTACATTTCCTAGTGTTCTCCTCCTCAGCCATCTCCGCTGTGCTCTGGTCAGATTCTTGTGGTGAGGGTTGTAACAATGTCTCAGGAGAAGGAAATAATTCTCTAGAGACTCGAATCCTCCTTCTCCTTTTAGTTTCACTCAAGCCTTCAAGAAGAGGTTCCGAAGTTTTCTTGCTCCTAGTCCGAATTGTATCCTGCATACACAAGAAAACAAAACCCTAGAAAGCTTTTGTTAGAACAAAATAAAAAAATGGTTAAAACCATTTAGGCGTCCCTATTTTTGTAAGGTATTCCCAATTTGGTCCCCTTCTTTTAAACCTTCCCAATTGAGTCCTTATAAGTGCTAATTTCAAACAAATTAGCCCCTTCTGTTAAAAATCGTTAACAGTGTTAAAATTGTGCAGAGGTGAATAGATGACGTGGTTAAAATTCTCCTTTTGAGGTGCTAAAATTGTGCAGAGGTGTTAAAATTCTGTAGAGGAGAATGGGAAAAATTTGAACACTTTGCACAATTTTAACACTTATGCACAATTTTAACACCTCAAAAGAAGAATTTTAACAACGTCATCTACCCACCTATGCACAATTTTAACACCGCTAACGATCTTTAACGGCAGGGGCTAATTTGTTTGAAATTAGCACTTATGAGGACTCAATTGGGAAGGTTTAAAAAAAGGGGACCAAATTGGGAATATCTTACAAAAATAGGGACGCCTAAATGGTTTTAACCTAAAAAAATCAAGTCAAAGTTAATCAACAATCACATTACTAGAATAGTTAAACCACGAGTCCCCAACAACGGCGCCAAAAACTTGTTAAGACTCCAGCAAGTGTACCGAATCGTATCAAGTAATGTAAATGGTATGGCCGAGTATCGTTTCCCTAGAGACTCATTGGCCTAGACATTCATGTGATTTGTTGATTATTTAAGACTTGAATAACGAAAACTGGTGTTCATAATGCAAAAACGAAAATTACACATATATGCAAAGGTTGTCAATTGACCAAGAAAATATGCAGTTGAATGATATGGACGAATTATGTTGTTAGGGTTTTCGACTTATCCTAATCCACTCTCATGTATTTACGAATTCTACTCCTTCATTAATGTTAATGCCACTTTCTAATTTACCCTAAACCCGATGTCTCGGTGAAGAGAGTCTACTCCTAATTAATAGTTTACAATGTCTTGTCTCCCTAGCAATTGATCATGCATTACATTCGCACAGAATCTTAAGGCAATCGGTCCTCCTATCCCTATTTCTAGGTAATATTTCTCCCGAGAGAATTCCCCCATGTCTAGATTTACCCATATGTGTCCAAATAGACAAAATCAAAGATCACGCTATTGAACGAGTTAAAAAAACATGCATAGAGAATAGAGGAAAAACTCTAACAATTAATGAAGTAAAGCATATAGATTGACAAAACAATTAAATACATGAGAGTTTCAAAGGACTACAACATTTCCCCAACAACAATGGAGGTTTAGTTCACCATAGACATGGTGAAACTAGATGAAATTAATGAAAGGAATGAAAGATAAAACCCTAGAATTTGTAGATTTGAGCTTCCGCATCCAAAATCCGCCTCAAGGGGTGAAGAATGTGTTTTTGCGTCTCCTTCTGCCAAAAGATAGATCCTCTAGGTCGTGCAAATCTATTTAAAGTTCATTAAAATCAGCAACAACCGGCCCAGGCCCACGAAAATGGCGCTTAGCGTTGGATTATCGCTCAACGGTAGGTGTAACATTCAAGATTAAGGCTCAGTGTTGATGCCCAAGCATTTGACAGTGCATTCATTAAAGAGGCTGACGCTCAGCAGCAAAGTAGCGCTCAGCGGTGGGCGCGATACTTAAATTCTCCCCTCAGCGTTGGCACTTGAGCGTTTGATTGAGATCTCCACAGCAAAACTAGCGCTCAGCGGTAAATTGGCCCTCAACGATGAAATGACGCTCAGCGGTGGCTGCGATTCTTCCGTTGTGCACTTTTCCTTCTTCTCGAGTCCAACTCCTTCCTACTTCAGCTTCCTTCATTCAATTCATGTTAATTCCTGCCAAAACAAGGAAAACCAAGCATAAAGCCAAGAAAACCACCTTGACTCTCTTAATTCCTAACTTAAGCAAAATGAATGATTTCAAGCTAATTTCTAAGTCATAAAGGGTGTGTTTGGTATCAAATTTAAGTATAAAAATAACGATTTTTGAACCGTTATCACTGGGCAACCAATTCAAGAAAAGCAGACGAGGCTTAAAACAACAAATGAAGTTCTTAAAGTGACTAGTGTACTTGATAAAGCTGCCAAGTTTGTCAAAAAGGGCCTTAGTTGTTTCTCTACAAAAGTGGAAGGAGAGGAAGAAGAGAAGAAAGGAAAATTGGGTCACCAACACCCTGATGTGAAAAGGGATGAACCCAAACCTAGCCCACCAGTGAAATTCAAGAATAGGTTTGGGTTGTCAAGAATATCAATGCAAACAAAGTTTTTTGAGATTGAGGTTCCTTACTCTAGAAGAGTGAAGTAGGTGAATAGAAAATTGCTGAGATTTTGTCGGTGTGATGAAGGAAGGAAGAACGTCAACATTAAAGATCTAGATTGAGCATAATGGTGTCAGGCTAATGACGTTAAACAAGCACTTACTGGGAGGCAACCCAGCTTTCTAAACTTGCTTCTTTAGTTGATTTAATTCGTTATTTTGTTTTTAATTATTTTCTTGTATGATGTACTTGGCTTGAATGAACTTTGATGCAATGGTTTAACTATAATATGTTGTTGTGATTAGTAATATGCCCTATGATGCTTAATTATATTAATTGATGTTAAGATGATGCATGATTAGCCTTATAAATAGGTGGTTGCTCATAACTATTTGAAACAGATGCATGAGGTTAAATTGTGATTGATAAGCTGGGCAGGATGGTTATTTGATTTTGGAACTTGTTTATCCTGTGAGAGGATTGGACTCCAAAGTGTTGGTCAGTACCAGACAGAGAGTATAACGTAGCGGAATAAAACTTTAAATAAAAATGGTTCGTTTCAGAAAATTAATTTTCTTTTAGAAAAATTATCGAATAGTTGATATGCTTAAAAGATAAAGAGTGTGGGGAATAGAAAATCACACTAGTAATTTTTATACTGGTTCGATTCAACAGCATCTACGTCCAGTCGTTAATCACTATAAAGAGAGATTAACAGTTTCACTAACAAAAGGGTTTTACAGATTACAACAATAATGAATAAATGGTAAGATTGAACCTTCCTTCGACGAACGAACCGGAAGAAGAACACTTTGTCAACAAGAGAACCGCTCCGACTATCGACACACAAAACGCGAGCTTCTCCTGTTCACGAGACCAGGCAGAGCACCTTGCTAACTCAACGAGAGCTTGCTCCGACTATCGACACACGAAATGCGAGCCTCTCCTGTTCACGAGGCCAGGCAAGGGAACTTTGAACTCTAGCTTTTGAGAACTTACTCTGACAAACAGTATTATGCTAAGCTTCTGTTCAAAAACGTTGTCTCAGAAATTCTCAGAATCCCTATATATAGCCATCTGCTCTGAATATCAAAGGTCAAGTCCCAACTGCCACTAATAATCCATTATTGTAAGTGATAATCAATTATTCAAGTCTGTTACAGGTTTTTCAAAAAGTGATAATCGATTATATGAGGTGATAATCGATTATTCCTGAATGACTTGTGATAATCGATTATTGCTTCTTGATAATCGATTATTGCAGTTAAAAATGCAAGTTTTACAACGTTTACAACACTTTCCTACTACATTTAATTTCTACAAATTGCTTTTAAATCATTCTAATATCTTCTTCAACTAAAACTTCTTGCAACATCATCAAAACAATTTTCTTCAAGTTTTACCAATACTCTTTATTGGTAAGAATCTCCCCCTTTTTTATGATCAAAAAATCAATTATAAAAGCAATTTTGGTTTACCTGCAAAACATACAATCTAACAAACAACAACAGAGTTAGCAATACCTGTATATCAATTTATACTTCTCCCTTTATATATTATTCTTTCAATTTAATCTCCCCCTTTTTGATCATAAGCAAAAAGATTTATGTAAGAAGCTCCCCCTAAATATGATTTCCCCCTCAATTAAATACAATGTGCATATAATCCAGAGAACATTTTATTTGTGAAAGTAAAGATTACATCATAAGAAGAACCATAAAAGACAGAATTATAACATAGATGAAATAGCAAGCAGACAACAAGACATGCTAACATAGAAACCTATATCTAAAACTCAGGGCTAGGGGATCTCTCGGGTGGTTGAAGGTTGAAATGATTCTCTATGTTAGATAGGCGAACATCAAGATCAAGAAATTGATCTACCATGTATTCATCAATAGATTTCTGCCACTCATAAATCTCCTCAAAGTGTGTTCTCTGTGCTAGACTCATATCCTCTAATTGCTTAGATAATCTAGCAAAATGTTCTTCCATGGAGAGTGAGGAAGATGAGGGCATGGTTGATGGACCAGCATCAGAAGGAGCAGTAGCACTAACTGGTTATGCCATATGACTATCGATGTCATCATCTTCATCTTCATCAGGATGGTCATCCTCCTTGTGAATGAGAACTTTTCCTCTAGTAATGAATCCCATATGATGAAAGGTAGTATCTCCAATTTCTGAGCCAACAGCTTGAATGGCTTGAAAAAGTTCTCCTTCAACATTAACACCTTTGTACTCCAAAATTCTAGAAATAAGAAGAGCATAAGGAAATTGATAAGAATGCGATTTCTTAGCTTTTACCATTGTGTCAGCAATGAGAGCATGCCAATCGATGTGTATGTGATTTAGGATCCCATACAGAAGAAGTAGATCCTGCTGAGATCATTGAGCATGGTTAGTTGCTCTAGGACATAGTATCCAGACAATCAAGTAGTGAATCATCCTTTCTTCAACCTTGAAACCTCCAACAAGCAATTGCCTTCGGTTAGTATGCTGTTCAGGGTGACACAAGAAGGATTGGAAAGCCATCAACCTATTGAAATCTTGAAGTCCTAGATGAACTTTTACAGCATTAGCCTAGATGGTAAGTTGGGCAACATTGGTCCACACATTATCATCTAAAATAATGCGGACACCCTTCACTTTAGTGCATATAATCCCATCTCGATATCTCAAGTTGAAGTAGAACACTCTTATGAGATCGGGATAAATGCAACCTTTTTGCTCCACCAGATGCATGAGTCCTTGACCAGCAAAAAAGATCTGGAAATTGAAAACCATAAAAACGGAAAAAGTCAAAGCGAATATATTTTACCGCCATGATTCTCCTTTCTTGCCATGAATTCACAAAATCCGCATGTTGTTTTGGATTTGAAATCCATCCATCTAAGGTTCCAGGACGTGACTAAGAGGAAGAAGATGCTCCAGCAGCTCTGCTGCGATGTCTTCTTGATTCAGCCATGGAGGAAGTTTAAGGGAGTAAGACTTTGAGGAAGTGAAGAGAAATGGAGAGGATTTTTGCTCTAGATTTGATTTCAGTAGTATATGGGTGCAAAGGAGTGACTAACAATCGATTATGGGGGCTTTTTATAAGAAAAATGGAAAAACTAGCCGTTTATAGCCGTTATGGGACGCACCAATGACTCTATTTTTGAAACTGTTTGTGTGATAATCGATTATGGCTTGTGATAATCGATTATCTGCTCAATAATCATTGCCCAAAAATTGCATCATAATCGATTATGCCTGATGATAGTCGATTATCTGTTCAAATTTTCCCAGATTTGAGTTTTAAGTTTGTCGCAACCGGAATCGCGACGGGACGACGACGATCCAGAAAAGAAAAACGCGATTTTGAAAAAACGAGTTTTGGAGTCGCCACCATAGTTTACTCTGGAAAACTACGGAAAAACCATAAAATAAGGCAAGGTCTACGAAAACGAGATTTTAAGTTCGGGAGTCGGTTACGTGTAGGGAAGGTATTAGCACCCTACAACGCCTGCCCAAAGGCAGTACCTTTAATTAAATACGCGAATTTGATCTAGTTTTCAAAATGTTTAACTAACCCTAAAAAAAACATTATAAAGAAACAAAAGATATTTTTTTTTAGTTTTTTTTTAGAAATTATTGAGAAAAATTATTTGGAAAATATTTGGATTTTTGGCAAGTGAACCTGACAAGGACTTGCCTTGCTCCTACGTATCTCCATTTTTGATGGAGAATCAAGGATCACGTAGTTCTGGCTACTACGTTTTGATGATTGTTTATTTGAAAAATGTTTGAAAATTTGTTTGAAAATTGATTGGAAAGTGATTGGAAATTTGTTTGAAAACGTTGAGAATTGATTGGAAATTTGTAAATGAAGATGTTTTTGGTTTTTGAAGATTTTATAATTTTTGGTATTTTTGAATTATTTAAAAAAAATGTCATGTCATGAACAATGAGCTAGAAATGAAACAAATAGAGGATAAAATTAATTTTGTGATTTTTAAGAGTTTTTTTATTTTTTATAATTTTTAAAATAATAGATAAAAAAATTAAAAGGACAAAAGGAATCATATAGACATTTACACTTATTTACAAGAAAACTATATTTTTTTTTAATTTTTTTTTTATTTAATTATCAAGCAAATCCAAGATTTGACATGATAATCAAAATAATTAGGAAAAACATAATTGTCAAGCAAGTCCGAGACTTGACATGACAATCGAAATTATTATTATGAAAAATTCAATTAACAAGCAAATCCGAGACTTGACATGATAATTAAAATTATTATTATGAAAAATTCAACTATCAAGCAAATCCGAGACTTGACATGATAATCAATATATTTTTAAGATCTTTATAAAAAAATTATAAATGAAAAAGTAGAATAAAACCAGTAAAATAATTTTGGAAACGTAAAAATCAAACAAAAAGCAAATTTTAACAAAATAATTCAAACTAAAGAGAAAGGGAGATGAAAGAATAAATACCTGGATTGAGAAAACAAACGTAGTTCAATTGAAATATGTTGTGAGAAGAAGTGGATGAGAGGTAAAGAAGATGAACTTAGAGTAGAAATTTGGTATGAGATTTGATGGAAAAATGAACTAGAGTTTTTGGATGAAGAGATTTTTTTGTGTGAGAGAAGAAAGATGGATATTATAAAAGTGTGTGTATGTGTGTGTGTGTGTGAGAGAGAGAGAGAGAGAGAGAAGAAAAATGGATATTATAGAAGTGTGTAAGTAAGTGTGTAGGAATGAAGTGAAGAGAGTGGGTATTTATAGAGTTAAGGATGAAGAAGTGTTAAATAAAATATATTTTTTTTAAAAAAAGTGAGTAGAAAAATAGAAAAAATTTAATGTGGAAAATAAGTAAAAGAAATAATATTAAAAGTGAGTGGAGAAATTAGGTGAAATAAAATATAGTAAATAGTGAAAGTTAATGTGGAAAATAAGTGAAAGAAATGATATAAAAAGTTGGTGGAGAAATTATGTGAAATAAAATATAATAAAAAGTAAAAGTTAATGTGGAAAATAAGTTAAAGAAATAATATAAAAAGTTGGTGGAGAAATTATGTGAAATAAAATATAATAAAAAGATGAATAGGAAAAAGTTAATGTGGAAAATATGTGAAAGAAATAATATAAAAAGTTGGTGGAGAAAGTAGATGAAATAAAATATAGTAAATAGTAAAAGTTAATGTCGAAATTAAGTGAAGGAAATAATATAAAAAGTTGGTGGAGAAATTATGTGAAATAAAATATAATAAAAAGATGAATAGAAAAAAGTTAATGTGGAAAATATGTGAAAGAAATAATATAAAAAGTTGGTGGAGAAAGTAGATGAAATAAAATATAGTAAATAGTAAAAGTTAATGTAGATATTAAGTGAAGGAAATAATATAAAAAGTTGGTGAAGAAATTATGTGAAATAAAATATAATAAAAAGATGAATAGAAAAAAGTTAATGTGGAAAATATGTGAAAGAAATAATATAAAAAGTTGGTGTAGAAAGTAGATGAAATAAAATATAATAAATAGTAAAAGTTAATGTGGAAATTAAGTGAAGGAAATAATATAAAAAGTTGGTGGGAAAATTAGGTGAAATAAAATATATTAAAAAAAAGTAAGTGGAAAAATTAGAAACATTAGGAAGAAGAAAAAAAAAAAAAAAAAAAAAAAAAAAAATATATATATATATATATATATATATATATATATATATATATATATATAATGTAATAGTAAAATGAAAAAGGTAGGTGATGTGGAGTGTGATGTGGAAGATGATGTGGAAGGTGATGTGGAGAGTGGGGTGTGAGAAGAAAAATAGGTGGTAAAGAAGTAAAAAAAAATGTGAGATTATTTTGGGCCATTGGGTTAAGGAAAAAAATTAATTTGGGGGTGCAAATAGTAAAACGAAATAATATTTTTATTTTTATTATTTTTTATTATTTTTTTTCTTTTTTTCTTTTTTCGGTTTTTTTCTTTCTTTTTTTCAAAATAAAATAAAATCTCATAATAATTAAAGAGCTAAATAAAAAACAAAAGTAAACTAAAAATTAAAATAAAAAAATAAAATAAGACAAAAACAAAAACAAAATCATATTATGCAGTCATCCAGACGAAATTAGGTGTTGACAGCTGCCCCTCTTTACTTAGATTTTACTAGATAATATGAAAATGTAATATTTTTGTATTATCTGAGTAAAAGTTAAGTAAAGATAGAAACACTAATTTCGTCAGGGTTTCAAACACGAAAGAAGGTGAAAAAATGAAACAATTCATGATCAAATGACCATTGTCTAGCAGAAGGCCAAAGTGACAAAACAATAATTTGAATTCGACCATTGCCAAGCAGAGGGTCGATAACAAAAAATTAAAACCTGGATTTGACCATTGCCTCGCAGAGGGTCCAACTCACAGAACAGAAATTCAAATTCGACAATTGCCAAGCAGAAGGCCGATAACAGAAAACTAAAACCTGGATTTGACCATTTCCTCGCAGAGGGCCAAAGTGACAAAACAGAAATTTAAATCCGACCATTGCCAAGCAGAGGGCCGATAACAGAAAAATAAAACCTGGACTTGACCATTGCCTTGCAAAGAGCCAAACTCACAAAACAGAAATTTAAATCCGACCATTGCCAAGCAGAGGGCCGATAACAAAAAAATAAAACCTGGACTTGACCATGCCTTGCAGAGGGTCAAACTCACAGAACAGAAATTTAAATCCGACCATTGCCAAGCAGAGGGCCGATAACAAAAACCTGGATTTGACCATTGCCTCGCAGAGGGCCAAACTCACAGAACAGAAATTTAAATCCGACCATTGCGAAGCAGAGGGCCGATAACAGAAAACAAAAACCTGGATTTGACTGTGTGAATAAAGGAGTCAATAAGAGGATTGAATTAGAGGTTTTGGGTGTGATTTGACTGTGTTTTCACTTGTTCCCATTGCTCCTTTATTCCTTTTGGTTTATAGCTTCTCATCCATATTTATCCTCCCTTGTCCTTGGCCCCACTACAACCAAGAAAAGACCTTTTGATTTAAACATGCATATGTTTTGAGTGTTGATATTAGAGGCTTGCCAAATCTGTTTGTTGTTTGCTTTCTTGAGTGCATTGAGTTGACATTGTTTACCTTAGACACTAGAGAGAAACACTGATAGTGTGCATCTGTGAGGCTCTGTTGCTTTTGATTCACCTCTTAACTGATTGATCATTTTGCCATGTCTTGAATTGCTTTGATGACTTCATGATTATCTCTTTTCTCTGAGTCTGTGTTGGATACTATCTACTTCCTTTCTTTGTCCATATTTCTTGAGAATGTGTAATTTTGTTTCTTTCATTGTGAGTCTTTATTTTCTGTCTATTGAGTCTGTGTCACTTCCCTGATGTCCTTTGAACTATTCCCTGATTTGCGTCTTGATTTTGCCTAGGAGTGCAAAAGACTAAGTGCGGTCTATTTTGATGAGTCAATATTTTATTAACTGCACTTAGTTTATTGTACAGAATTTAATCAGGGAAGTGTGCTTAATTTCCAGTATTTTCCTATTTTTCCCAATTATGCTTAATTTGATCGAAAATTCTTATTTTAGTTAATTGAATTTTCTTAGGTGATTAATTACATTTTTAACTACAGAGAAATTTTGGAGATACATTTTTGGACATTTGAGAGGACATAAATTCATTCAAGAATCATCCTCTTTAGTCATCAGGCAGACTACTGAGTCGAATGATGTTTCTTTGAAATCAATTACATAAATGTTGTTGAATCTTTTTCCCACAAGTAACAACTCATATGTTGACCCATTGCTAATCAAACAGTATTTAGGCTAAAAAATAATCTTTAAACCTTTGTCACACAGCCGACTGATACTGAGTAGATTGTGCTTTAACCCTTCAACAAGAAGAACATTTTTATTTTCATAAGATGAAGGAGTTTTGATTTTACTTATACCGATGATCTTCCTTTGTTATTGTCGCCATATGTAACATGACCAGTGGTTTTGTAAGAGATGTTTGAGAATTTTGTAGGATCCCCTGTCATGTGTCTCGAACATCCACTGTCCAAGTACCATGTGGAACTTTTCGTCTCTTGTTTCAGATCTGCCTTGGCTACTTTAGACTTTGCCATTATGATTAGATCATCATGGTCAATCGTGATCTTTTTGTAATCACTTTGACTCTTTTGTCCATTCTTTTCATTTAGATATCTTGTGAATTTCCCAACAAAAAGATTTAATCTTTGAGATCCACCATGTAACACCTCGATTTTTCGGAATGTCACGGTGAAAAAGTTTTCCAAAAAATTTTCTTATAAAACATTTATTTCGAACAATCTAACTTTATTTGATTAAAATACAGAAGAAAAACCATGATTATAAATATTGTCTGTTCAAACAAAACTCTAAAATAATTCCTTTTACAATAATGAGACAAACTTTGAAAACTTTTAAATAGAATAGATCATCATCCCCGAAATATAAGATCCCAACTCTCATGTCAGCTACTTCAATCCGTCTTATCTGTAATGCCATCTACTCCCGTACAAGTACAATCATCGTAGGTGGAAACCACAACCACAACTCTAAGGGTGAGCAACCAGAAATATCATAACATAAAATAAAGCATATTTCATTTTAATCATAGAGTAATATAATCATAAAACATATTTCATCACAACATTAATATCATAGCCACACCATTCATGAACCAATGTCGTTTTCTTATGTTGTGTCGTCATGACCTGTTATCACTAACAAGTACTTGTTCCTCAACAGGGCAATCCAAGTCGTCTTCCATTGCAACTTCCAACCTATCTCCTCGACTTCTCAAGGACTAACAAGTAAAAACATTGGCACTACACGCACCAGTACACTATACTAAGCACGAGCCAAAGTCTTTTGGACTATATATCCACCTCCCCGCGCAGAGGGAAGTGACACTCGAATCACTATCTCTTAAACGAGAGTCCAACACATCACATTCTTATCGTAGCGTAGTACGAAAAACTCAAACATGACCGACGACAGGTCAAGGAAATAACATAGTTTCATGTTTACATCACAATTCCATACACATTCTCATTAACCTGCATTCCTCCTCAAATCATAAGATTTATCTCACCGTTCTCATAATATACAGTGTTCCCTCGTCATAAGGTTTAAAACGTCTTTCTCATCACATGTCATACGTAGTCTCAATATTATACATTAACTCACCATATTTATAACATCACTCACAATAAGATACATATTGCCCAATAACATATATTGCTCACCAATCACATGGTTCATAACACAATCTCATTTCATTCCACCTTTAATCTCAATAATAGTCGTTAACCCATCAATAACATGCATTATTGATAACGATTTAAAACACCGTTATTTATGATGTGATTTTGATACTAAAAGCACCCTTTTTCACTTAGAAACTTGCTTGGACTCATGTTTTATAATTAAATTGTGAGAATAAGAGAGTTGAGGTGAAACTTAATGATTTTCTGACTAATTCCCTTTATTTTGTAGGCTATTGGAATGATTTGAAAGAAGGGTTGAAGTATCAAGGAGTTGGAATGCAGAAAAGTCAACCAGAATGCTGAAAAGTGAACCAGAGTGCCAGAAAATCGACGTTGGCCGCTCGGGCGACGGGGGACTCAAAGCGTGGGCGAAAATTGGTCGCCTAGGCCTTACATGAGGTCCAATTCTCGCCCGAGCGACCTCCTTAGATGCTTGGGGGACGATTTTAGTGGACCTGTTTTGATTCTTTTGGATCACACCTTGCTTTGGCACGCCTCTGACACTATTTAAAGGACCTTGGGGCTCTAGGTTTTGCATTCTTGGCAGAGAAGAGCATAGCAATACACTCTTAGCCAATTCTTAATCTTCCATTCTCTTTCTTTCTTCCATTGTTCATAGAGTTCCTCCATGTCTATGGAGAACGAATTTCTATTTGTTGTTGGGAAATGATGTAACCTTGGGAACTCTCATGTATTTGAATTGATTCTTAATTCCATATGTTTTTTCATTAATTGTTAGGGTGATTCATCTATTTTATTCTTGCTTATACAATAGCATTATCTATGAATTGCATGAGTACTGGGAGGTTCCTTTTAATTCAGGTTCTTGTTGAATTACTCCTAAGGGTTATATTGCTCAGGGATAAGGGTATGAGTCTTAGTCGTCTTAACCTCTTGATCTTCACATCTTTTTACCAGGAATGCTAGGAATTGTATGAACTGGTAATGCGGGACAAGCTTATTTACCAAGGAATCAGGTTTAAGTGACTTAGTGAGGGACGTTAGCATTAATGCATAAAGAAGAATTCTTATATACATGAGAGGGAACTTGGTGAAATCTAACCCAACAACATACCCATCTCATATAAATCAACCTCCGTTCATCTTTATACTCCTTTGCCAATGATTAATTGCATTTTATTTTATTTTATTATTTTTGCAATCCAAACCCATGATCTCTTTTATATTAAAGTCTTAATTAATCTTGTTTTCGCACAACTGTTCAACACCGAGAGTCCTCAAGGATACGATACATGGTCATAACATTTTATATTACTTGTGCGACTCGGTACAGTTGTCGATTTGCCCCAATAATGATTCACAATCACAAAATTTATAACACAATCTCAATACATTCCACACTTAACCTCAATAATCCACATCAAATCATCAAACACAAGATTTTACTACACCATATAAAATACGACTTCATATACAACACCATACCATCTTATAAACATATTACAACATCAAATAAATCACCACAGAAACATATAAAATATCACCACAACACATAAAAATATTCTACTTTTATAATTTATTCTACATACATAATAATCCCTCAATCCCTATGATTAAATTATGAAAATCACTCATGTCATAACGTCACATTTTTATTATTATTCTTATATTATAATAATACAAAAACTCATAATTACTTTTATAATAAAAATGAAAACCGTAACCATTTTTATGAACATCAAAGACGCCCTTCCTAAACCAACTTTTATACTGTTACAAATGTACACAAATATTGATACAAATAAAATAATAATTTATATACAAATTATATTTACCTTCACATGAAAGTTCAATTACTGTCAGTAATACTAAAAATTATGACACCACCCTCATTCCCAGTATCTATTTAGTTTTCTTTCAATTAAAGTGGGACCCATCCATTTTTACCTATGGATTCCGATATTTTAACACCCATTTGTTGACACTATTTTAACAACGTCACGGGTCGGCATGGGATTAGGTGTTTTAATTTTTTTAAAAAAAATAGAAAATGTGACGTCATTACAGAGGAGGAGATTTGAATTTTTGCATTCCTAGTTTTCCCTTCCCGGTTTGTTCTGAAATTAACATTCTCTTTCTTTCCTGTTTCATCAGATTTCAAATGCTCTTTCATCCAATTTCTCCTTTCCGATAGGTTTCGTCTTCGCCCCTCCGATAATTGCCTTCGTTTTCGCCATCTCACTTTCGTTCTTCCTTCTCGTTGCACTGTTGGCCTTTGTTGTCGATGTGGGTGACGGTGTCATTGCATCTTTTGCTTCTTGGTGTGTTCGTTTTGCGGAATGGCGAGTTCTTCGAGCAGGGTAAGCACGTTCATCCTTGGTGGGTTTTGGTTTTTAGTGTTTCTTATTTTGAGTTTGTGTTTTGTGTGTTTATTTTCATTTAGGGTTTTTAAGTTTGGTTTTTTGGATTTTGTATGCAGTTGAGGGTTCGCCACTCAGTTTCAACAAAGTACATATGTGGTTTGAACAAACGTTTGAGAAAGGAGCACCGGTCAGTGATTGCGGGCACTCCTTTTCGGTGGTTTTTAGATTTGACTGATAATGTTAAAGTGGGTAGGTTAATCTTGAGTGAGTTAGTGCTTAAATGGGTAGATTCAAGTAGTGGTTTTTTAATTGGAGAGAAACTTGTGCCTATGAATGAGAAAGAATTTTGTTTAGGTTTGGGGTTAAGTTTAGATAGGAAAGAGATTGATATAAAGGGAGAAATGGTTACAAGTACATGCGTGAAATACATTGGCAATAAAACAAGAGATTTGATTTTGGTATACAGATGTTTGATGAAGAAAGTAAATAAAATTCCCTGTTCTCCTTTTTGTAGCTTGTACATATTGGTTGGGATTTATGAGATATTATTTCCACAACGTAGTGGAAGAGTGTTTCCCATATTATTTGAAATTGTTGATAATTTAAATGGTTTAGGTAATTATTGTTGGGGTAGTTTAGTGTATCGATATTTGGTACGTGGTTTGAACAAAGCTTCAGATGCTTTGAAGAAAGGAACAACCACAACGAACGTTTATGTGGATGGTTGTATTTACATGTTGCAAGTAAGTTATCTTGGTTCATTTACAATGTTGAAATTGATTTTGGTCTTGAGTAACAGTTAAAATGATAAATTTTGTGTAGGTATGGTTTTGTGAGAATTTGATTCCTCCCAAAGGTACTATAGAAAAAAATCCAAGAATATTGCATTCGATGAATATAAATTTGGGTGACAACGTAGTGAAAAGAGCTTTGGAAACTGGTCTGGTATGTGGTTTGTTGTTATGGTGATTGATGTTATTATATATGTGTTCCTAGTATGATTTGAATTGTTGAATTTCAGGATGTTGATGTTGATGTTAGTACAATGAAGGATAACAATGATCTTAAGGATGAACCAAGACAAAAAATGAAAGATGACAAGCCATCAACAAAGAAACTACTTAACAGAAAACAAAGAGAGAGTTTTATGCAAACTTTAGACCACCAACAAAGTGTAGTTGAAGAACTTAAAAGGAGGGTTGTTGTGTTGGAGGAAGAGGTGGCATTTCAGAAAGCTAGACGAAGAAGACCAGAGGATGGTGGACACGTGTGCCACGTGAAGAACCATCCATCTCCCCGGGAGGCATCTCCCGGGGAGGCATGTCCATCGATCCTCCTCCAATGAAGACATATGTGAGGATGAGGTCACGAAGGCATTACAAGAGTAGAGCGCTTAGGACTCCTTATGTAGGATTGCTTAGAATAAAGAACGAGTGATATTTGTATAGCTTTCTTAAGAGATTGTAATATGGAGATATTGTAACATGAACATATGTATTGTAATGAAGGGCATTACCGAAGGCCAAAATCCCTCGGAAAATGCTATAAGCCGTCGCTAAAGACCCATTACCGAGGGCCCGGCAACGGCCAAAAATCCCTCGGTAAATACCTTGTCGCTAAATATTACCGAGGGCTTTTGGCCCTCGGTAATTACCGAAGGCTTTACCGAGGGGCAAAGGCCTTCGGTAATTACCGAGGGCCAAAGGACCGTCGCCAACAAATCCTAAGAGAAGCATCGTCTACAACTGAAGGCATCACGTCAATGCCTCTGTCCTTCAACCACACACGCTTTTGGACAATGGAGAGGAGGTCGAACATGATCAATGGCGATGGCAGAACCGTAATGGATGACTGCAAAACTGAAGTTCTCTGAGGGACGAAGTAGGATAACGGTGGGGGAGAGGGAAGAGGGCAAAGGGAACTCAGAAAAGGGAAACCTTGCTTTCGTAGGGATTTTGGGAGAATGAAATAAGGAAATCCCAAATTAAGTGAATGCTTAAACCGACGGGCAAAAGCCTTCGGTATATGATTTATATCGACGGCCAAAAAGCCTTCGGTAATATTCCTTCGGTATACAACGCATTTCTTGTAGTGTTTGTTTTGTTTTATGTTGAATGTTATAAAAATGCAAGTTGCCTTCATTAAGATATTATTACTTACTAACTGAATTGCATTTGTTATTGTAAATGGTAAATCTTTCTTTTTTTGAATTGTTAATGAATAAAGTTTGCATTGAAATGTAGTATTAATGTACCTGAACAAAAAAACTTTGTTGAGGACCTGGAAACAACTTATGCAGAAAAAGTTGTTGTAATCGTTTACCACAGACACGTAAACGATTACGCAGTGCTGGTTTTGGTTTTGGGACACAAAGTTCAACTTAGGGAGCCCTTGTTTTGTGCACAGAGGACCACAATATGATTTCTTGAATGTAGATCAGATTTGGAACTGTTATGTTGTCATTTAGTGGTTTGGAGGTGTTCGAAGTGTGGTTGTTTATGTTTGGGTATGGAAGGAAAGTATGATGTCTAGTGGAAGACCTCAATTCATGTTCACAAAGAACTTATGTAGAAAAAGTTGTGGTAATCGTTTACCACTGTCATGTAAACGATTACGCAGTCATGTAAAACCATTGCAGATAATGACCATGGTTCTCTGCGTTTGAAATTGAGGCTCCCTGTGTTGAGGTTTTTGTCCAAATCCTAGAATTGACTCTAGTAATCCTTTACCAACATCTGGTAAACGATTACCACTCACAACTGTGTGCACATGTGTTTGGACTTCATCAAAGTTGGTGGAATCACAAACATGGATAATTTCCTCAAACTTGGGGTGTCCAATGAACACCAAACACACAATAAACAAGGTTCCATAACAGTTTGAATTCAAATCCACTGGATTCAGTCAAAATCATTACATAGAATGACCATGGCCCTCTACGTTTGAAATTGAGGCTCCCTATGTTGAGGTTTTTGTCCAAATCCTAGAATTGACTCTGGTAATCGTTTACCGACATATGGTAAACGATTACCACTCACAACTCTGCTGCACATGTGTTTGGACTTCACCCAAGTTGATGGAATCACAAACATGGATGATTTCCTCCCTCTTGGGGTGTCCAATGAACACCTAACACACTATAAAGAAGGTTCCATAACAGTTTGAATTCAAATCCACTGGATTCAGTCAATAACATTGCAGAGAATGACCATGGTCCTCTACATTTGAAATTGAGGCTCCCTGTTCGAGGTTTTTGTCCAAATCCTGGAATTGACTGTGGTAATCGTTTACCGATATCTGGTAAACGATTACCACTCACAACTCTACTGCACATGTGTTTGGACTTCACCAAAGATGGTGGAATCACAAACATAGATCTTTCCTCCCTCTTGGGGAGTCCAATGAACACCTAACACACTGTAAACAAGGTTCCATAACAGTTTGAACTTAAATCCACTGGATTCAGTAAAAAACATTGCAGAGAATGACCATGGTCCTCTGCGTTTGATATTGAGGCTCCCTATGTTGAGGTTTTTGTCCAAATCCTCGAATTGACTCTTGTAATCATTTACCGACATCTAGTAAACGATTACCACTCACAAGTTTGCTGCACATGTGTTTGGACTTCACCAAAGTTGGTGGAATCACAAACATGGATCATTTCCTCCCTCTTGGGGTGTCCAATGAACACTTAACACACTATAAACAAGGTTCCATAACAGTTTGAATTCAAATCCACTGGATTCAGTCAAAAACATTGCAGAGAATGACCATGGTCCCTTGCGTTTGATATTGAGGCTGCCTGTGTTGAGGTTTTTGTCCAAATCCTGGAATTGACTCTAGTAATCGTTTACCAACATCTGGTAAACGATTACCACTCACAACTCTGCTGCACATGTGTTTGGACTTCACCCAAGTTGGTGGAATCACAAAACATGGATGATTTCCTCCCTCTTGGGGTGTCCAATGAACACCTAACACACTATAAACAAGGTTCCATAACAGTTTGAATTCAAATCCACTGGATTCAGTCAATAACATTACAGAGAATGACCATGATCCTCTACATTTGAAATTGAGGCTCCCTGTTTGAGGTTTTTGTCCAAATCCTGGAATTGACTCTGGTAATCGTTTACAGATATCTGGTAAACGATTACCACTCACAACTCTACTGCACATGTGTTTGGACTTCACCATAGTTGGTGGAATCACAAACATGGATCTTTCCTCCCTCTTGGGGAGTCCAATGAACACCTAACACACTGTAAACAAGGTTCCATAACAGTTTGAACTCAAATCCACTGGACTCAGTAAAAAACATTGCAGAGAATGACCATGGTCCTCTGCATTTGATATTGAGGCTCCTTATGTTGAGGTTTTTGTCAAAATCCTCGAATTGAGTCTTGTAATCATTTACCGACATCTAGTAAACGATTACCACTCACAACTGCACATGTGTTTGGACTTCACCAAAGTTGGTGGAATCACAAACATGGATCATTTCCTCCCTCTTGGGGTGTCTAATGAACACCTAAACACTATAAACAAGGTTCCATAATAGTTTGAATTCAAATCCACTGGATTCAGTCAAAAACATTGCAGAGAATGACCATGGTCCTCTGCGTTTGATATTGAGGCTCCCTGTGTGGAGGTTTTTGTCCAAATCCTCGAATTGACTCTGGTAATCGTTTACCAACATCTGGTAAACGATTACCACGGACAAGTCTGCTGCACATATGCTTGGAATTCGCCCAAGTTGATCAACTTTGCTTAAATTTAAACGAATTATTAATATCACGCTTTTGTTTCCCATTAATACACACACAACGTAAATAAAAAGAGATTGAAATCACCTTATCATCAACAATTCAATCGTATATATGTATCAATGGAGTTCAACAAATAGTCAACAATGTCAGCTTAAATAGACATTATCTGTACAGGGTACAATATAATTTGAAATACATATAAAGATTTAACAAATCTTAACAATCTTGTAAAAATCCATATTCATGTAGCGCTTCCATTCTTGCAATGTTGTCGTTGTGCAGTATCAATGTTGGTTTTCTTGATGCCATTGAACCTGCGGTGATAACAATACCCACAAAAATAGTTAGGTTTCCCTAAAGAAAAAAACCTCTCTATTGGAGAGTAGTGGAAGAGTAAGTATGCAGTTCAACTTACCCCAAAAATAACAGCAAACCAAACAACAATGGTACAGGGAACCTTCAACAGTGCCACACCAAGGATGCCCAAGCACTCCCACAAAGCGACCCAGACGGCGACAATGATGATGAGAGAACGAGAAAACCCAAGACCGAGAACGAGTGAAAGGTTGATATCTTTTGATAGAAGGAGCGCAAATCCGCATTTTTCGACCATTTGGAGGTAGAATTGGATGCAGGAGCACTCTTCTTCGGCTTCTAGGGTTTGTCTTCCATTTTATTTCCTTTGTACATCTAGTTTCTCCATGACCATGTATAACTAAATTCTATTTGTTGTTAGGGAATGATGTAACCTTCTGAACTCTCATGTATTTGAATTGATTCTTATTATAAATGCTTCTTTCATTAATCTTTAGGGTTTTTCTTCTTCACTCAATGCTTGCTATGTTTAACTCATTCATGGTATGATGTATGATTTGCATGAGTATCGGGAGATATCTTACAATTCAAGATCTGGAGAACTTCCCCCAAAAGCAGTATTGCTTAGGGATGGGGATATGAGTTTTGGTTGTCTTAAGCTACTAATCATAATGCAAAATTAATTATTAGAGATGCAAGGGATTGTGGTCTAGTAATTAAGGATAGACTTTCTTCGCCAAGGGATTGGGTTTTAAGTAATTTAGATAGTGACATTAACATTAATGAAGAAGTAGAATTCGTTTATACATGAGAGTAAACTAGGTGAACTCTAAACCCCAACCACATATTCATCTCATCTTACAAATATTGTTCATTCACCTTTGTGTTTCTGTTCAATTGATCAAATTGCATGCATATTTACTTTTTCTGTAATTGCATAAAAACCCAAAAATTGTTTATCAATGTCTTAATTAGTTAAGTAATCATGATTGTTTAGTGTTGTGAGTCTCTTGGGAAACGATACTGGTCTTACCATTATTATTACTTGATACGATTCAGTACAATTACTGAGGTCTTAACAATTGTAAAGCCTTGACCATCAACCGATATGATGGCAACATAGAACTCAACAAACACATGGATGTATAAGTCACATAGATCAACCTTTATATTATAAAAGATGCCATCTTCTGTCGATTATATCCCACTTTTAGGGTTCAAGCCTATCACAGACACCGTATCATTCCAGTTAGGAAAGATATGTTACAACGTGAAAGTAAGATCATTTGTCAAAAGGGGAAGATGAACAAGTCATCATTAATTTCCTAGAAGAGAATGTTGACGGACACACACATGCATATGCACACACACACACACACATTCATACATGGTTAAATATGTTTTTTGTCTATGAACTTTGATATAAAATTGAAATTTGTTCTTTATCCGAAACTTTGATATATTTTGGTTTTCCAAACTTTAGTAATAAACAGATATGATCATTTTAACCGAATTAAATTAAATTTTTTTAACGTGTCAAACTTGTTTCATGGTAATATTTAAGTTGTTTATTCCATTTAATACGTTGCTTCAAAATCATCTAAGAGACGTGTTTAACATGTTAAAAAAAGTTAACATAATTGAGTTAAAAAAGTTATATTAAATCTTTTTTAAAATTTTGAAACTAAAATATATCAAAGTTTTATAAGGGGACAAACTTCAATTTTGAGTTAAAGCTTTGGGACTAAAAATATATTTATAAACAATATTAAAATTTTTATTAAATCATGAAAATTTATTATTTTTTATTTTTCAAAATAATGTTAAACCCAAATGGGAAAAGTAGTATAAATTATTAATTTTTCGTTCGTTCAATAAATGCTATTGAAATAAATTCTGGGTGGAGACTGGGAACTCCGAGAGTTCTAATAGGGAGTTAACAAACGCTCAATTCGCCCAAAACTACAGATAATTATGAGTAAGAAAAGGCTTGAACCAAACAACTTCAACTTAATGAACATTTAAGGCAACCATTCACATAATGACATAATGTTTTCTACTTGGGATTGGTCAACATACACTCTCGACACATTCTCAACCATTTCTTACACTTCCATTGACACCAACATTGCCCTCAAACTCGAACAGACACTAGTCAGAACCAGATTTTATAAAGAAAAAAGCTAGCTACTAGAGTAGTGGTACTTCTATTATTACTCAAGAAGAATCCTCTCCTTCAGAACCTGCTTCATCTTCATTCACATTGCCTCCCCCCTGCTTAAACGCCTTGGCTATGTCATCAGTTGGAATCAGAGGCAAATACCCTAACACACCACCACCCTTTTTACTCATTCCCTTCACCACATTGTTGTACTTTTCTGACCAATGTGCAGCAGTGGGAACCGCCATTTCTGCCACTGCATGGAATGGTGGATAGTGGTTGAGACCACCCCATAATTTCACCGAACCAAATACCACAATTTTCTTTGACTCTGTGGCAATATATTGTGCTGCTGCTCGTGCCCCACCAGATTGAGCCTCACTCACTACTTTTTCAGCCTTGTTTGTCATTTCCTGGACCAAACAATTCGCTTGGCTTGCAACTTGCTTAACCAGAGAAGGTGCATGCTCATCGAATTTATGGGTTGCTTCATCCACCTGCAACATTCATGAAGAAATTTGTTCACCCAAAAATTGATTGCTTAGCTAATATAGTATTTCCCAATTCATTAAAATATCAGCGGTGGAATTACAACTACGTTCATACAATGACATACAAAATTCAAATAAATTCAATTCATTTTTATGCACACATGGAGCAATCAAACAAGAGAATTTAAGAAATAGAACTATACATGAAAATCAAATTGCATGATAGGATCAGAGTATTTCTGGGGTAAGAATGAAAAACAAAAAAATTCTGGTGTATGCATGTACTGATAATAGGTTCCCTGTAACATAGACAGAAAAGGGTGTTATTCGTGCTGGTGTTCCTATAATTCATAAGAGTGTTTTTGCCACGATTTAAGGCCATTTTCACCAATTGAAATAGATCTTGATCCGAAAAGAAAAGACAAATATAGTGAGAAAAAAAATTCACCCTTACAGAAAGACGACAAATTATTTACAAAAGCTTTCCCTGATTTGGTTGAAGTGTACATCAACATCATCAACAGCATAACAAATCACACAGACAAAACCAAAATAAAAGAAAAAAGGAGAGAGAAACCTTATTGTCCACAAAAAGGAGAAGACGGTTTGGGACACCCTTCCATTTGTGGTAGACAGGACCCAGAACAGTAGTTACTGTATCTTCGACGGTTCCAACTGCATATCTCAAGGGTCCAGAATTTTGCTTCGCGAAGTGGTAGAGATTCGAAACACACACAAAGCCTTTAATGGCTGCAATCTTAACAAACCCAAGATGTTTCAGTCCTTCGTGACCCTTGTTCTCCACATCCCTCTGCACAAACAACATATGTGTGTGATCTCTGCAAAAAAGATTCAGAAATTGGGAAAGAAAAGAAGGGAGAATATTGCAAACCTCTATGGTGGTGGCCATTGTTTTCTCCGCCTTGGAACTTGGAGGTTAGTTGTTGCTGAAATATAACAGCACTGTCACTGGAGCCTTGATTTATAGATTCAAATGGGAATCACATGGAATTGTAATAACCTAATCAAATCAAATAATTAAATTATTCTATGGTAGTTGATTCCGTATTAACCTCGAAGTATTAAAATAGAACATAGATACTGCCTCGAAATATCAAAAGGTAAAAGATACTGCCTCGAAATATTAAAGGAGAATGTAGATTCTACTAAATCATATATATTATACACTATATCTGACGTCTGGACAATGATATAATATATCCAGGAGAATCAGGTCTGGTTACTTTAGTTTCTAAAATACAGTGTAGAACAAACTCAGAAGATTAAGCTGAAGATTTTAAAAATATTATTAATTTTCTTACAAGGTTATTGAATTAATTTTATTTTAAAGTTGTGTTTAATATTATTTCTAATAGATGTAATTTGGAAGGAAATCAATCAGTTTGCATCTAAACCCAATCAGGTTAAAATTATATCACTTGATATTATTATTATTATTATTTATTATATATGAAAAAATATGGAAATGAGTTGTTGAAAATAATATCTCTTTTACCGAAACTTTTTTTACTACATGGGTTCTAATGGTATATTGTCGAAATATTAACTTCTTGAAACTAAAATCCACATGAGCAAAAATTAGTAATATGGGAGTTAAGAGAATTGAATTATTTTTCTTAAATAAGGCCTTTGGAAATCCGTAAAAGCGAAAGTAAAAAAAAAGTTTTGTTTCTTAGTTGTACTCACGCTTCATTGAAGTGGTTCAATTGATTTCATTCTGGATTTGATTCCCGATATTTGTGAGAATCACATTACTTTTTTTTTTGTTCTCAAAAACTTGAGTATGATTTGTGATCATCACATTACTCTTTTGTTTTGAAAAACTTTGAGTATGAAGTACCAGATATGGCCTATAAGGAGACAGTTGAATAAATTCTTACGACTTTTTTCTTTCAAATTGCTAGATTATTTTACTAACACCATCTAATAATATAAAACAAAACAATAAATTTATACTGATTAATATATAATGTTGTGATTGATACTATTAAATTAATACTATTTAATTAGAATAATTTCAGTATTATTAAAAAAGTAGTCAAAATGTTAATAAAGGTAAAGGTAACCAAAAGTTGCCTCTTGGACTAAAAATTAATTTTTAATAAATTAGTTTTTATAATCTAACATTAACGAATTAAGAAAACCCAATACAAATAATAAAAAAATGTAAATAAAATAATTGTATAAAACTACTCTTTTAGATAACTGAATGTGTCATTGTCTCTGTCGTCGAGTGTAGTAAGTTCTCGATCATGAACCCCCCTAATGAAGTACATATAAATAGCTGGGCCTTTTCAAAGGCATTCCAAATTTTGTGTAACAATTTCCATGTGCAATGCCCACCATGTGCTTTTTATCAGTTGACTCATGGATCCGAGATTGGTTGATATTGTCCATGTGCAATGCCCACCATAGTCCTCCTTTCACTATATACACCTCATCCTTCAAAAACTTTAACAAAAATTTATTTGTTAAAGTTTTGTCATTAGGATCCGAGTAATGAGCTTTTCATTTATTCCAATCGTGTTCCTCTGTTTCCTCTTTACTGACAACAATCCCATAAGTAAGTCTAGGATGCTACAAAGGGTTGAGAATAAGGTCCGCATTGGGTTTTCTTTAAACATCTAGACAAATTAAAAAAATAAAATATGAGAATAAATAAGTCGCCATCCACATGACTTTAAATGAAAAAGTCGTGTATTTTTTGTACCACTTTCTTTTTTTTACATGGTTAATTTGGAATTGTAATCGATTATATTACGTTGAGAGGCCTAATAACCATTAATTTAAATAGAAAGTTGTTTTTAGACAAAATGACATCCAATTTTATAATACATATTGTAATCGATTGTAGGACACTTGTAATCGATTATTAGGGAAAGTATTTTCTATAATGGACTGTTGTAACTTATTACAAGAGTGTTTTTGTTATAACACATATTGTAATTGACAAAAATCATAATTGATTAAATGATTTGTGATGTATATTTATGGTAATTAAGCTATATAAGTTTATAATTAATTATTAAGTATTTGTAGATTGTTGGTAATCGATTGAATCATTTATTTTAATTGATAAGGAACATTTAATTTATAGATTCACTAGTGTAGGAAAGGGACACGATAATGGTTGTTTTCGACAATCAATAGTGGTTCTACAACTGAGGTATATTAAGATGAGATAAAAAAGAGAAGGTTTAAAGTCTCAATTATGAACTGAAGCAAAAAGGTCCACAGTTTGCTTTGGTTAAAAAACTGAAACAATAAAGAGAAAAAAAAATTGGGTTTATGGCAGCGGTTGTGACAAGAACTATTGTCATATGTTGGAAAATAGGTAGGCTTCGTTTTAACACCAAGAGCCGGGGGGGGGGGGGGGGGGGGGGTGAATTGGTGAGTTTTCAAAATCAAAGTCTTTTCGTAATCTTTTACACAAAGTACAAAACTTTACAAACTTTCTTGAATCACAAGTAATAGAAAATTAAGTGCAACGGAAAATCGAAGTTGACTACGTGAAAAGTAAAGTCGACTGAATGTAAAAGAGTAGGGATAGAGAATTCAAACGCAGGTTTTTATACTGGTTCGGCCTCAATTCCTACATCCAGTGTCCTTCCAATACTAGGAAGAAAATGCGCTATAATGGTCAAGGTTTTTACAACAAGGATTTTATAGAGACCTCCACGTCAAAAATATAAAACACCTCTCTAACCCTCTAACCAAAATATAGGCAAACCACACAGCAAGACTTGCAGCAAGATATCCCCTCTCCTGTAATCTGCAACCCATTTTGAACAATCCTCAAAGTGTACCAGACTCCACGAGTCCAACCCCTGTAGTCACAACAGGTACAACAACAATCACCACGGATGCCAACACGAATCTTGGTCAACCAAAAAACACCTCAATTGTGCAGATTCTGATCAAGCACGCAGTATCAATCTTCTTCGAAAACTCTTCAAAGAAAGATCACAACGGTCTTCTTGGTGAGTTCTTGGAGCTCTAAATCTTAGAGAATCAATCTGAAATAGAATATGAAAATGTTAGATTCCCAAAAGTTCTCTTAAACAATTCAGGTCTTGTCAATTTATAGATTTCTATAAAACAGACGTTCCTACAGTCGAATACGCTACTAATGCAGTCGATTGTCCCTGACAGTTATAACAGATAAGTCCAATTAGTAGCAGTCTAGTCAAACAAATTAATTCCACATTCATTATAGTTGAATTTCATTCAATGCTCACCTAACTTTTACAAATATAGTCGTTACTGTTCATGAGCGCAACAAAATTTCAAATCAAACAACTAATACAGTCGAATGCGTGGTGCACACAATCGACTTCGACACAACATATCATTTTGAAATTCTTTTCAATGCAAAGTCTCACATGGCGTTGTATTTGAAAATCTGTGCATAGTCACGAGCTTAATTCGACTTCCCCCATAATGAAGTCGACTTACAACTTGCAGTTATACCACACAATGAAAGTTCATAAAAGTGCATGTGGTTTTCCTCTTCCAAAACATATGTAATGCAATCACAACAGATGTCACATATATCAGAATAGTGAATATGCATTCATATATCAGATTTCATACAAACATGTTCATCAAGATAACAATCAATATTAAAGATTGGAACATGTAACACATGTGTAGCACAATGTAACACATTGCAATACATGTGTTATTAAAAATGTGTTGTCATCATAAAAAACCAGAGTGATATAGATATTGTGTTGTCAACAATCTCAACATCATACACCCCTTTTCTGCTACAATTTCATAAATAACCGAGGCAATAAATTGTATTTGATTTAATATGATTATTGAATTTTAAGGGTCTATGGTAGTGGTTGTGAGAATAATTCTTGGCATAGACCTTTTATTGCTTCGGTTATAGAAATAACCAAGGCAAAAAGTTTTTTTTTTAAATATTTTTTTAAATATTTTTATATTGAATCTCAAATAGAAAGCGTTTGAACCAAACTTACCTTTTCTTGTGATCGAGGCTAGCATAGTCCTGTAACGAAGGAATACATGGAGAGTGTGTTTTTTTGTCATCTTGTTTGCAAGTTATTATCCAACTCGACATAGCTCCCAAAACCTACACTAACCACAACGTTTCAAAATATAAACAAAACTATTAAGCTTTATCTTTGTTGTAGAGGAAAAATATGAAACAACCTAGGGATGAACTAAATGAGCATAATCAAAGACATGGTGTGGTTTACATGAGAAAACACAAAATCGCAAAGAAAAACAATGACAATCGCGCTCACCACAACGATAGAGATGAACGAAGCTGCGACGGAAACGAGCAACGAACGTAGCACGACGACGATAGCCAATGATGACGATTGAGAACATAACTGTGTTTTTCATTGCATATCATCGTGTTAAATATGTGATTATATATCTGTATGCATGAAATATGATTTTAGAAAAGGAAAACCACAAGCACCTTGGTTCAACTTTAAATGTGTGGCAAAACAGCCGTTTTAAGTCAATTACATTATGGGGTGAATCGATTAAAACTCGTGTGTTTGAACAAACATTTTTGAAGTGTACTGTGAGTTTTTTCAAAGAGAAATGTTTTAAAATTGCGCTAAAAGATTTTAGAAGGAGGGACAACACGAAACTCGGGCTCCCTGAAGGGCGCCTTCCTTGGCCGCCTGGGCGGCGAGGTATCGAAGCTTGGGCGTCCAACTCGAAGCCCAGGCCTTACATGAGGTGTTTTCACTGCCCGGGTGCCTTAAGTGGGGTGCCCGAGCGTCGGCTTTTCATGGATGAGGCCCTGTTTCAGCTCTGTTTTGACTTTATTGGACCGAACCCTGTTTTTGCTCGTTTATGACACTATTTAAAGGACCCTAGGGATGTAGGTTTTGTATCTCTAGCAGAGAAGAGCATAACAATACACTCTTTCCTAATTCTTAGGCTTTCTCATTCTCTTTCTCTTCCATTATTCATAGAGTTCCCCCATGTCTCTGGGGAACTAATTTCTATTTGTTGTTGGGGAAGGATGTAACCTTGTAAACTCTCATGTATTTGAATTGATTCTTAAGTCCATATGCTTTTCCATTAATCGTTAGAGTAATTCATTTGTTTCAATGCTTGTTATGGTTAATTCATTCGTTAGCATGATTTATGATTTGCGTGAGTGTGGGGAGGTTCCTTACAATTCAGGTTCTTATTGAATTACTTCCAAGGGTTATATTGCTCAGGGATGAGGGTATGAGTCTTAGTCATCTTTAAGCTCTTGATCTTCACATCTTATTACTAGGAATGTTAGGAATTGCATGAACTGGTAATTTGGGACAGACTTATTCGCCGAGGGATCGGGTTTAGGTAATTTACTGAGTGACGTTGGCATTAATGCATAAAGAAGAATTCTTATATACATGAGAGGGAACTTGGTGAAATCTAACCCCAACAACATATTTATCTCATATTAATTAACATTCGTTCATCTTTGTGCTCCTTTGCCATTGATCAATTGCATTTATATTAAATTTTATGTTTTTGCTTTCAAAACCCGATGATCTCTTTTTATTTTTAAGTCTTAATTAATCTTGCTATCACATGACTGTTTAACGCCGAGAGTCCTCTGGGATACGATACTTGGCCATACCATTTTATATTACTTGTGCGACTCGATACACTTGTCGAAATAGTCCAACAAGTTTTTGGCACCATTGTCAGGGACTCACTGTTTAAGCTATTCTATTTGTGTGATTCTTGATTAACAATGACTTTATTTTTATTTTTATTTTTTTATTCTTCCTATTTTTAATTTTTAATATTTATTTTTTTTATTATTTTTTATTTTTAATTTGTGTTTTTGTGTTAACAATGCTTTCTAGGATTTTTGTTTAGTCTGTGCAGGATGCAATTCTACCAAGATAATCTCACCCACTGGTGGGAACTTCACTCAAGCATGAAACAAGTCAATTTGGGCAAGTTGGTGGACTATTCACTAGACCACCACAAGCTAACAGTAGTACAAAGCTTGAGGAAACTCTCCAGTGGTTCAAGTAGGAATCTCTCTCAATTCTGGAAAGCACTCAAGTAACATCTAAAAGGATGAAGGTGCAGTGTAGATTCATAATTCATAAGTTGGATGATCTTGGGGCCAATATGAACGATAGCCCTAGAAAGGAATGTCAAGTCGTTACCATTGAAATGGCAAGGTTTTAGATGAGAGAAAAATAGAGAGAGAAGAAGAAGAGAGTTTGAGTGAGAAAGAGAAAGAGGTAGAAAAGGAAGAAGATGAGAGAGAAGAAAAGGAAAGTCTGAGCGAAAAAGAAAAAGAAGAAAAGAGAGAGGATGAGAGAAAAATAAAGAGAGAAGAAGAAGAAAGTTTGAGTGAGAAAGAGAAAGAGGTAAAAAGGGAAGCAGATGAGAGAAAAGAGAAATAAAGATTGATTGAAAAAGAAAAAGATGAAGTAGAGGAAGAAAGTGAGAGAAAAGAATAGGAGAAAGATAAGGAAGAAAAGACAAAGGGAAAGAAGGAGGATGAGAGAAAAAAGGAAGAAGTATATGAAAACCTCTGCCTCACCCAAAGAAAAATCACAAGAAGAAGAAGGAAAAACAGTTTGAGCGTTTCATGGGAGTCTTCAAGAAATTGGAGATTAAAACTCCTGTGATTGGAACATTGTACCAAGTTCCTGGATATATTAAATTTTTGAAGAAATTCAACAAAATGAAAAAACATTTCCAGAAAAAGGAAACAATTGAGACACTAGGCAGTTGCATGTGATCTAGCGTCTACTGAAGGATGCTACTGATTGAGCTTATTGGGTCAAGCTAGTGACGTTAAAGAAGCGTTTGCTGGGAGGCAACCTAGTGTTTTGATTTGTTTATTATTTTCTTTGGTATCATTTAAGTTCTATTTTTGTTTGACTGAATGCCTAAAGGGTGGGAAACTTGAAAATCCTAAGCTGAATCTGAAAACCCCTGGACAGGAAAACCAAAACAGAGCAAAAAGTACCGCCCGCCGCTTGGGCGCCCCACTTAGGCCGCTCGGGCGGCGACATTGCAGGTTGGATTTTCTGACCCGAGGCCCAGGCAGGCTAGGCCCATTTTCACTCCTTTTAACCCTAAGGGTCTCACCCAAGCCTCCATTTTCAGATCCTCCTCAACCTAGCCTCTATAAACACTTCTCCCATGATGGAAACTCCTTTGCATAACAATGACGAACAGTTTCCAAGTCCAGAGGTGGCAGCGGATTGAAGGATGAAATTGTGGCACGGTAAGTGTTTGATGAATGCTTCAATGAAGGTGTGTATGTGAATTAAGGAATCTCAAGCTCCGAAAGCCTTACAAAAGGGAAGGAAGCAAGAGGAGAGGGTGCAAAAGAGGCACAAAGTGTTTGAACTCTGAAAAATAATTCTGGAGAAATCTCAACAACATTTCATTAAGTTTCAAAGTTGAATTTACAAATGATGAAGCTCTCTATTTATAAATGAAGGAGAACTTCTAAGACGTGTTGTGCAAGCTATCCTACAGGTGCACGTTATGTAAAACAATGGAAGGAAGCTTTGGAAGCAAGCTATGTTTTCCAGCTCAGAAGAAACGTTGAAGAAGATGAAGTTGCTTTCTCAGTACTGCTTGGGCGGTAGAAGTGTGTTGCTTGAGCACTGGCATCAATATCTTCAATCTTAGCTCCTTTGCTTCTCCTTGCTTGGTTACACATCTAAGTGCTTGCCAAGCTTTATTAATGACCTACAAAACATAGTAGAAGTAATTAGTTTTAGAAGAAAAAAGGATTTTAATATGTAATACTCCATAGGAGTAAAGTTGTGAGTACTCCCTCTTCTTCTTGTATTCTTTTTGACATGGCTCAAGTTAAGGGTCCTATGTTGAGCTTGGATGGTCCTCCATCAGTACCTCCCTCTTGAAAAAGATCTGTCCTCAGATCTTGGGAATCCTGTTGGGCATCTCTTGTGAAAGGAATTAATTCACAAATGTTAAAAGTAGGACTGACGCCATAGCTTTCAGGAAGGTCTAATTGATATGCATTATCATTTATTTTCTTGACCACTCTGAAATGACCATCACCTCTTGGGCTTAATTTGGATTTACGTTGAGAAGGAAATATATCCTTTCTCAAGTGAAGCCAAACTAAATCTCCCTCATTAAGAATTACTTGTTTTCTCCATTTGTTGTTGTATTCAGAATATTTTTTAGTTTGTTTTTCAATGAGTTTTAACCTTTTCATGCTACTTTTTGAAAAATTCCGCTTTAGAAATACCTTCTTTATGAAGAAAAGAAGATGATTCTGGAAGAGGAAGTAAATCAAGAGAGCAAACACAAACAAACTTGGCAAGCCTCTAATATCAAAACTCAAAACATATGCATGTTCAAATCAAAAGGTCTTTTATGGATGTAATGGGGCCAAGGGTAAGGGAGGATATGATATGGATGAGAAGCTACAAACTAAAAGGAATAGAGGAGCAATAGGGAACAAGTGTAGACACATTCTAACACACCCAAAACCTCTAATTCAATCCTCTTCTTGACTCCATCATTCACAAATTTTTTATTTTTCTCATTTTTTGTATTTTTTTCTTCATCTTGTCTCTTTTCTTTCCTCTCTATCTAGAACACAACTGTAAGAGACAAGATACACAACATATTTACAAAACAAAACAAGAAGAGGAACCAACTAGCCAATTCATCTGAATCTCCCAGGAGACCACACTTATTCCCAAAACAATTCCAAAGCTCCAAAATTCCCTAAGGTTAAGGTAGTCATGGTTTTTCACTTAGGGCTAGTGTATGGGCTTCAAAACAAAGAATTGGGGAAAGTATAGGCTCAAAGGAGATATCAATGGATCACAACAAGGTAGGCTCATTTGGCTAGAGAGGCTCAACAACAGAACTGCCTTTATCACTTCCAAACATGCATAACAATCAAGAATCATCAATAGAGTCAAGCCAAGGCATATGTGCAAGCAATCAAGAGACATATCACACACAAGAAGGAACATCAAGTGGTTCAATTCTCACATAGTGTATTTTATGTCACAATCAAATCAAATCTCAAACATCATAATCATCTTCCAAGTAGAGAAAAGCATGGAATTCAAGCAAATCAGAGTATCAATGAAGTGAAAGATACATCATCAACATAAACAAAGTCCAAAAATCAAGAGAAACAGGCAAAACTGTACACAAGAAAAAACAAAAACTACCTAGAAAACAAAAAATTTAACGCAGAAAACATAAACTAACAAAGAAAATAGAAATCTCCCCCAATAGACCACACTTAAACTACACAGTGTCCTCAATGTGTTGGAAGCATAATGATTTTGCCCAAATTTTCGGTGATTGAACTACTTGCCTGCAGGTTTCAAATGATCAAGGCCATCTTTCATCATCCCTTATTCTTTTGGTCTTCAAAATATTTTTGCCTACTGAAAAGAGAACAATTTGTTCTAACCTTTGAACCTTGAGCCTGAGATGTCTTGAAAAAACTTTTTGAAAAATCTTTACCTTGAGTTAAGTTGAGAACACTTGATAAGGTACTGATAAAGGTTCAAGTTTGGGGTTACCAGGAAACAAACCACCTCTTTAGGCAGTGAGCAATCAAAAGGAAAAGCAAGAAAAAGGTAAAAGAAAAGAAAAATTCAAAAAGAAAAAGAAAGAGCTCACTGTGAGGGAAGGCTGGGAAAAAGATAAGAGAGTTGTTCTTGAAAGATGAATTCATAAATGTCTCTCTTAACTCAAGGAGCTTTGCTGACCAGAAAAACCAATTTCCTTCTTAGCCCAGCCAAGTTACAAGCCATGAAAAGCCTTTGTGTTGATAACCTGTTTGTGAGTATGTTTGATTGTGGTTAAATGAAAGGCAAAATTAATTTGTGTGACATTGTGACAACAGAGAGAAACACCACATCGTACACCTGTGAGTTGAGTGAGACACTTTTGAATGCTTGAGAGATATATATTTGAGTGCTTGAGTGAAACACTTTCTCTGGTGAGGAATAGTTCTCTGAATTTTTGATTGCATCTCTACTTGGTTGATTGATCACTCTTAAGGATAACACCTGTTGAGAATGCATTGAAAGATCTGCACATCTTGACTGGAATCTTATGCTGGCATTGATAAAAGTGATTTCTTGTCTTGAAAAAGTTTTTAAAAAAAAAAGGTTGAGTTATTGTAGTGATTGTTCTGAAAAGCTGAGTTGCATTTTATTTGCTTGAGGACAAACAAAGTTATAAGTTTGGGGTTCAGATAAAGGATTAAAATACCGTTATTTGCTATATGATTTGGATACTAAAAGCACCTTTTTTCACTTAGAAACTTGCTTGAACTTTGTGTTTTCAGTAAACTGTGTGAATAAGAGACATAAGGTCGACTTTAACAGTTTTCTAACAAATTCCCCTTGTTTTGACAGAGATTGAAGCAATACTAGAAGAAGAAGTGAAAAGCCAAGAAGTTGGAGCTCAAAAAGGCACCAAGAAGGGAGGAAACCCGAAGCCCAGGCGACAAGAACGAAAAACAGTGAAGACAAAATCGACGTTGGTTGCCGGTGCGACGGACCCGATGCCCGGGTGATGGACGCTCGAAGTTTGGGCATCCAAAAATGACGCCCGAGCCCCACATGACCCTTAATTCATGCTTGGGTGAGCTCTTTACGACGCTTGAGCATGATTTCACGTGGATCGGGCCCTGATTATGCTCTAATTTGATTCTTTCGGACCTGCCGCACTCTAGGACGCGTCTGACACTATTTAAAGGACCCTAAGGCTCTAGGTTTTGCATCCCTGGCAGAGAAGAGAATAGCAATACATCTTAGCCAATTCTTAGTCTTCCATTCTCTCTTTCTTTCTTCCATTGTTCATAGGGTTCCCCCATGTCTATGGGGAACTAATTTCTATTTGGTGATGGGGAATGATGTAACCTTGTAAACTCTCATGTATTTGAATTGATTTTTAATTATATATGCTTTATTTCATTATTTGTTAGAATAATTTATCTGCTTTATTCTTGCTTATACAATAGCATTATTTGTGAGTTGCATGAGTGTCGGGAGGTTCCTTACAATTCAGGTCCTTGTTGGATTACTCCTAAGGGTTATATTGCTCAGGGATGAAGGTATGAGTCTTAGTGGTCTTAACCTCTTGATCTTAACATCTTTTTACCAGGAATGATAGGAATTGTATGAACTGGTAATTAGGGACAGACTTATTTATCGAGGGATCGGGTTTAAGTGTTTTAGTGAGGGACATTGACATTAATGAATAAAGAAGAATTCTTATATACATGAGAAGGAACTTGGTGAAATCTAACCCCAACAACATACTCATCTCATAATTATCAACCTCCATTCATCTTTGTGCTATTTTGCCATTGATCAATTTTACTTTGCTTTATTTTATTCTTTTGCAATACAAACCATGATCTCTTTTTATTTTTAAGTCTTAATTAATCCAGTTTTCACACAACTGTTCAGCGCCGAGAGTCCTCTGGGATACGATACTTGGTCTTACCATTTTATATTACTTGTGCGACTCGGTACATTTGCCGATGTTCCCCAACAAGTTTTTGGCGTCGTTGCTGGGGACTCACGGTTTAAGCTATTCTATTTCTGTGAATTACCTGTCCCTAATTACCAATTCATACAATTCCTAGCATTCCTGGTAAAAAGATGTGAAGATCAAGAGGTTAAGACAACTAAGACTCATACCCTCATCCCTGAGCAATATAACCCTTAGGGGTAATTCAACAAGAACTTGAATAGAAAGGAACCTTCCGACACTCATGCAATTCATAGATAATGTTATTGTATAAGCAAGAATAAAACAGATGAATCACTCTACCAATTAATGAAAAAGCATATGGAATTAAGAAACAATTCAAATACAAGAGAGTTTAGAAGGTTACATCATTCCCCAACAACAAATAGAAATTAGTTCCTCATAGACATAGGGAACTCTATGAACAATGGAAGAAAGAAAGAGAATGGAAGATTAAGAGTTGGCTAAGAGTGTATTGCTATGCTCTTCTCTGCCAGGGATGCAAAACCTAGAGCCCCAGGGTCCTTTATATAGTGTTTAGAGACGTGCCAAAGTGAGGCCCGGTCCAAAAGAATCAACATAGCAGAAACAGGGCCCGATCCACGTGAAATCTCGCCCAAGCATCGCAGAGGGGCCGCTCGGGCGTGAATTGATTGTCATGTATGGCCCATGCGTCAGATTTGGACGCCTAGGCTACGAGGCCCCGCCGCCCGGGCATCGAGGGCCACTGCTTGGGCGGCGAACGTCGATTTTTCTCGCTTCAGCTGCACTTCTAGACGCACGGGCTGCGTGTTTTCCCTCCTTCTTGTTCCTTTTTGACCCCTTCTAAGCTCCCTCTTCTTGGTCTTTCATCTCTTCTTCAAATATTACCTAAATCTCTGTAAAAACAAGGGGAATTAGTCATAAAATCATTGAAATCAACCTCAACTCTCTCATTCACACAATTTATTCAAAAAGCATGAGTCCAAGCAAATTTCTAAGTGAAAAAGGATGCTTTTAGTATCAAAATCACATCACAAATAACATTGTTTTAACCCGTTATCAGCAATATCAATGGGTTACGGATAAGTGGAACGTTGTCGTTTTGGGTGCTTTGCTGCTATTTAGGGGTCTATCTCTCAAGAATTCATTTGGGCAGAAGCATCCTTTGTGTGAAGGCTTCGAGGGAGAGAAAGAGGACGCGAAGAAGAAAACAACCCTCATCTAGGGTTCGTGAGAGAAGAGAGGAAGAAAGCTCTCAAATGCTCAAGTACCATTTACCAGCAAGTGACCAAACCTGCTAGGAGAAGATGACCGGTGAGGAAGAAAAATTGACCGGTATTGCCAAGTGGAAGGGATCAAACGACCAGAGGAAGCATGGAAGCAGAAAGAGCGGTGGTCGTCTATCATGAAGTTTAGCGTAGCAAACAAGTTACTTTTTCCTAATTTTTTTCCCTTTTTCTTTCTTCAATCCTATATAAAGGGGTACGTATACCTAGAACAGTTTAGAAACTTTATATTTTACAATGTTAGATATAGTTATGGTTCTAGTTTCCTTGCTTTTGGAGCAAACACTGACGGTGGTGACAGCTCGTGGTGTCTCCGATTAAGTGTTTCATTTGGTACTCTCTATTGTAATTCTCGTTTCTTGTTAATAAAAGTTCTTTTTCATTGATGTGTTTCTGTTTTGATTTTTGTGATTCGGAGTTCGATTTTGTTTGTGATGTTTTTGAGTTCTTGGTTGATTATGTACAAATTATTCTTGTTTAATTTGAAAATGAGTTAAACTCGTAACTCTGCACATCTGTTATTCCTTTCGGGAATTAAACTACCCTAAGGTGGGCGTGCATGATCGAGATGTCTTCTCGAGTCAAAGATGAGTTCAACGAATAAAAATTGATTTGAAAATTGTTTTTGTCAAGTATTTTACTTTGAAAACTGATTTGGACTCTGTAACTCCACATAATTGAAATTCCTTTGGGAATTACATGACTCCACAGTGAGCATGCCTTTTCGAGATGTCTTCTCCAGTTGGAGATGAGTCCAATGAATAAAAAAATTACTTTAAATCATATTTTAGTTTCTGTTAGTTGCTTTAATAAAGAATAAAAAAAATGTTTTAGGTTAGATTGTATGTTTTAATTGCAATTGGATTAGGTTCCATATCTGCTATTAATTAGACACATTAATTAGCTTTGGATTCATTGTGCTTTGGATGAACTGAGTGATGATCCTTGTGTTTTAAGTTCTAAAAATGAACTTTAAGACCCTGTGTGTTGGGAAACAAGTAGGCTCCATTTTACACCAAGAGGGGGTGAATTGGTGTTGTTTCGAAAATAAAATCTTTTTGCAATCTATAATCAAAAGTATAAAGCTTTTTTATCTTTCTTGAAATGCAAGAAATGAAAATTTCTATGCAGTGGAAAAATGTAGTTGACTGCGTAACAGATATAGTCGACTGAAATAAAGAGTGCAGGGATAGAGAAAATCAAACACTGGTTTTTATACTGGTTCGGCCAACAATGCCTACATCCAGTGTCCTTCCAACCCAGGAAGCAAATGCGCTATATAGGTTGCAATTTTTACAACAAGGAATTTATAGAAAACCTCACGTCAAAAATATAAATCTCCTCTCTAACCCAAAACCAAAATATAACTACAATAACCAAAACCAGACTTGTAGCAAGAATCCCCTCTTCTGCAATCTGAACCCACGTCAAACAATCCTCAACGTGTAACCCCTATATCACAACAGGTCAATTCCAGTACTCTTCACAGGATGCCAAGCCTTCAAACAATGCAACAGTCTTCACAGGATGCCAAGCCTTCAATGATCAATCAAGAAACACCTTCTTTGGTCAGTTTATGATCACACAGTCAGCGCATAAGCCTTCTCCCTTTGAATCTCTCTCAAGAAAGATCACTGTTAAGACCCTAGCAAGTGTACCACATCGTATCAAGTAATATAATTGGTAAACCCAATATCATTCTTCCCAAAGGACTCTTAAGGCCTATTCTTTCGTGTAAACTAATCACTTAAAACTTGAGAAAGAAATTAGTTTGAGTGGTTAAATGCAAAACAAAAGTAAACATGAAAACGCAGTGATTCAATTGGCTTAAAGAAAATATGGATGAATGGAGTTGTTGGGGTTTACAATTTCATCTTATCTACCCTCATATATCTACTCTTCTTATTTACTTTGCTTATTTATCATATTGTCATGCAAACTTTCTTAGTCTACCCTTAACCCAATCCCTTGGTGAAAAGAGCCTATTATTAATTACCGGCTTGTTATCCCTAGCCTCCCCTAGTAATTAATAATGCATGATAAACGGAAGCAAAATACAATTTATCGTCCTACCCCTATCCCTAGGCGGTATTAGCATAAGCAAGGAATTCTTCCCAGTTCGTGCCATTATTGTACGTCCCCGTATCAATAAAGACAAACAACGTCTACTGAATGAGTTAAACGGTAAAAGCATTAAATACAGGTAAAGAACCCAACAATTAATAAATCAAGCATATGCAAGCATATAAAATAAATAAGAATTTGGATATATGAGAGTTTCAAAAGATTACATTGTTCCCCAACAACCTAAGGTTTAGTTCATCATAATCGTGGTGAATCTAGATGAAAATAATGAAAGAATGGAAAAGCAAACCCTAGATTTGATAAAGTGGAGCCTAAGCATCCAACAAATCTCCTCCAAGGTGTGTAGACTTGTTGTAGACGTTTCTCTCTGCCAAAAGAATGCATTTGGATTCGCACTAGGGCTATATATAAGACAAAAAGATAACAGAAAGATCTCAGAATCCAAAATATAAAAACAGACAACTGCCCAGGTGCCAAAGTTGGCCGCTTAGCGGTTTGCCTCAAGTCGCGCCACCGCCCAGGCGCAAAAATGGACCGCTGAGCGGTTTGCCTCTTGCCGTTCTGGACGCTCAGCATCACCGCCTGGGCGCCAGACAGTAGCTCCACCTCGAATTAGGACGCTGAGCGTTGGAATTTGATGCTTGAGCGGTCCATAGACTCTTCTTTTCTTCCTACTTCACTTCCATCTTCAATTCTCATCAAAAACCCTGCAAAACAAACATAATATCTCTGAAAACAACTTTTGACTCTCAAGTGACACAACTTAATAGTTTTACTCGATTCTAAGCTCATTTTAAGCTACAAAGGTTGTGTTTTGATATCAAATTCAAGCATGAAAATAACGGTTTTTAGACCGTTATCACAACCCCAAACTTAAAACTTTGCTTGTCCTCAAGCAAACAAAACAAAACTTGGCCTTCTACTTTTTAATCAAATAGTTCAACACTTTTCTAAGATCCTTTTCTTCACAACAAGTTATTATTCAACTTAGATTTTCAGTGGAATCCTACCAAAATGCATGTATGCCTTCAATCTAATCATATTCATATAATCAAATATCTCCCAACAGATGTTTCATTCATGAATGATCAATCCACTAAGCATAGATGTAAACATGGATTCCAACAATTCTCACCAAGCAAGTGTTTCACTCAATCACTCAAGTGTTTAAGGAATCACTCCCCTCTTTACTATTCACATGTCACATAGAACAATATTGCCATTTATCTAGAACAATCAAAATCCTTACATGCAAATGCTCTCACAAGGACTTTTCCAAGGCTTGTAATGAGGCTGGGCTATCAAGAAAAATTGGTTTTTCTAGATCACAAAATCCTTGAGTTAAGAGAGTTATTTCATCATTAAAAAGGATCAAGTTTAAGCTCTCTCTTTGTCACCAATTTCACTCATTCTCAACTTCTTCCCTTTTTATTGATTTTGCATTGAGTTCTTTTGTCATGCTTTTTCTTTTCACTTTCTTCTATGTTCATGCATTTTTCTTTTCAACCCTTGAACTCAATGCTTTTTCTTTTGCCTTTCAATTTTCCCCATACCACCCCAAACTTGAACCTTATCATTACATACAAGTATTCTCAACCCAACTCAACGTAACTACTTTCAAATCAAGGGTTTTCATACTATTTAAGGTCAAGGTTCAAAAAGGATATAAAATATTAAACTTTTCGGGTGAAAATTTGGCTAAGTAAGGGTTTCCAAACATGGCCTTGATCATACAACATAAATATGTAATTCAATCAATTATCAAGACTAAGGCAATATCATTCATGATTCCCTGTGAACAATTCATATATCAGTAAAGACTCTGGAGCTCAATACCACACACAACATGTTTTCTCACACATCATTCATGAATCCTGCTTAGCATCACAATCACAATCATAAACCACTACACATCTGTTCATATAGTTAGTGAAACATTCACCTAGATATTAGCACACACACATTCTCAGTCATCAACCACATTCAATCATCATTGAATAACTCGTCATGCATTTATAAATTGGAAACCACCATCAGAACCAGGTACAAGCCAAGCATACTACAAATCCAAAGTACAAAAGAAAACGAAAATCCATGTCCCAGTGCTGACATCCATCAGTAGATGCCCTCAACGCAAGTCCTCATCTAAGTCATATTCTTCCTCATCCTGTGTGTCCTCAAAGTCCTCATCATCATCATCATCTCTTCCTGGTGCTCCAACTGCTCTAGACCCACTGCCATGTGCCTGCTCCTGAGGCCAAGCCATCGTACTATGGAACTCATCCATAGTTCACCTGTGCACTGGTGGCTGATCATAAAGTCCTATAATCATCTCTACAGTGGCCACCTACCCTCTGCAGAGAGACTCCATCCTTGCCTCCATTAGGGACATATACATATCCCTCATCTGAAAAGCCTCAGCATGTTGCGCCGTTGCATCTGCAGGTACATCCTCTTGTTGTGCTGTTACCCTCCTATGACATCTCATAGGAGCTGCTCCAACTAGTGCCTCCTCTCTACAGTACTGATGAAAATAGGAGGCATTAATAGTCCTCCTCGGCCTCTCATAAGGTGGAACTGCAATGTCCACTCCGGCCTGCTGGCATAGGTATGTAATCAGGGACGGATGCCCCAATGGTGTCCTACTACTCACTGTAGAAGCGCAACTCTTAATTTCATCGGCGATCACCTTGCCGACATTAATATCCATCTGATTCATCAAGCAGTAGATGATAAGAATCCGATGCATAACAATATCAGAGACATGGGAGCATGGATGTATATTGACATGAGTGGATGCCACCCAGTATTTGGCTAGGGGAGGGGAGTCAAATCCGCCCTTAGGATGTTGACTGGTGCTCCTTAGGGTTTCTCTGAAAATATCTCCCAGGGAGACACATCAATCTCTCAAGTCCTTCATAATCTCTATACTCCCCTGGGATGGCATCATAACTGCCCCGCTCTTCTGGCCACTCAGTCCCTAGGAAGGTGTTGATGGTGTCGAGGTCATATCTAATCAACTGCCCCCTCACGTAGCTCATGTATCTTCCAGCAGATAGTCCTCCTTTGGGCAAGGCGTTAGTATAAAATTCCTTCAGCAACTCAATGCTAGCTGGTGCAGGATAAGTAGTCAGTCTCTCCCAGCCTTGCCTCTCAATCTCCTATTCAAACTCTGGAGCTAGTTCAGGAATGTACATGGCCTTCCTCTCCATCAATAAACGCCTTTCCTAGACAGTAACAAAATGCTCCTCATGCTTTTGAGAAAGGAACCTAGAAGAACATAATATTCTTGACCTCTCCGGCTCCTTTCTCTTGTTGCCCAAATTCTTCACTCTCCTTGAGGTAGACATTCCTGCATCAAATAATCCCAATAATATTTGCAAGAACATCATTAGAGGTTAGTACATCAACAATTTGTTTTCCAGACCACAAAAAATCCAGTTTTGAGGGAAGACAGGGCCCCTCAGCATCCAGTATCTCAAAGCAAACAATTAGGCAAAATTCTGTGCAGACCGCCCAGGCGTCCAAGAAGACGGCTCAAGCGGTTTGCTTCCTGGACGAGCCATCGCTTAGTGTCAAAGCAGATCGCTCAGGCGGTGGCGGCTAGGGTTTTCAAAAATTCTTCCTAAATTGTCCTAATCTCCACTCGATTGCTACTTTCATCAATCTAGACCAAAATCATGCAATTTAATCACTTCAAATGGTTTCTATTTCAACAAATCATGCATAGAAATCAAAAGCCCTAATTTATCATGTTCCTACACATGTTCTTCATAAATTTTCCAAAATTAGAAACCCTAAGAATGAAATTGCACAACTTACTTGAGTGGAGACTTTGAATGCTTGAAAATTTTGTCTAATTGATGATGTATGTCCTCTCTAATGCAACTCCCTCAACCAAAAACCCCAAACTTTGACAAAGCAATGGTAGAAAGTTGAATTTTTGGTGAGTGGGTGATGAGAAAGTGAGGAAAACTCTCTTAAAAACTCTTGAAGATGAAGATAAGTGTTAAGGCTTAGGAAGACCACTCAAGCGCACAACAAGGAAGAGGATGGGCAGTGAAAAACATCAAAACCACTCAGCTTTAAGAAAGCCCGAGCCCAAGATCCGCCACAACCACCCAGGCGCCAAAATGGACCGCTCAGGCGGTGGACAAAATTTTCCCCTTCTTCTTCTTAGCTTGCTTTTGACAGATAGCACTTGATTTAAGGCTTCAATTTTTCAATCTTATGCCCTTTCCCCTCTTAGATGCAACATTCAATCATGCAATGCACTAATCACAGAGTTTAAAATAAACATAATCAACTGGGTTGCCTCCCAGGTAGTGCTTGTTTAACGTCCCAAGCCTAACCCAAACCTGCCTAGCACTCATCAGTAAGTGCTTATCCTTCCAACACCCTTCAGTGGGTGTGCCAACCTGTATCCTTCAGTAGACACTTAAAAATTTTAGCATCCCTCAGTAGATGTTACCCAAAAGTGTTTAAAAATCCATTAAATTACATAACCAAAATCAAATAAACATGTACTACGAATGTCTTATACAAAGCGGGATTAAATAATATCAAGTTCTTCCATCACGGTTGAGGTCTTCATCCACCCAACTCATCAATTGCCTTTTATCCACTCTTCTGATGGCTTTAGTATATGGTTTTCTGATCTCCACCTTGCCATCTTCTTTGACATTGTTGATAATCCACTTCCTATTCTAGAATCTTACCTGTGAGCCTCGTGGAAGTGGTATATCTTCTGAGTGGATTGTTCCTCCTTTATCAATCTCCTCATCTTTAGGTACCTGCAAAACATTACAACTATTAGAATCAGTACCTGTTGTGCTTTCATCTGATGAAGCTTCTCTTCTTGACTTTTTATGTCTGGCTCTTTTCTTTATTCTGACATTGTTTCCTTTAGAACTAGTATGCAAGAGCATATTATTTTTATCTCTCATCATAATTCTTCCATCACGGACACTAATGAACATCTTTGAAGTAGCCTGATAACGGTTGAAAAACCATTATTTTCATGTGCTATTTTAGACCAAATTACTCCCTTTACTGCCTAGAATGAGCTTGAAATCAAACAAAACTCAATAAATGAGTTAGCCGAGGGTTAAATGTTGTTTTTAGCGATTTTATGCTTGTTTTGCAGCAAAATTGACAGAAGTGAAGATTGAGAATAAAGATGAAGGTCATAGACTCAAGAAAAGAGAGAAATACAGAGAAAAGAAGAGTCTAGGCACCGCCCGACGGTAAACCCCTGATACGATTTGGTACACTTGCCAATCCGCTAACAAGATTTTGGTGCCGTTGCCGGGGACTCTTGGTTTGACTTATTTAGTAGTGTGAATTGACTGAATTTTACTTGTTTGTAATTATTTAATTTTTCATGTTTGGTTTTATTTTTGTTCTAAGAAATGTTCTCTAGAGTTTTTGGCCTAAGATTTGCAGGATGCAGTTTGGACAATAAGTTGATTATATGGGCACTCAATCCTACCAAAATAATTTCAATCACTAGTGGGAACCTCACTCATACCTTGATCAAAATGAAAAAGAGAAACAATCCTCTTTAAGAAAAGAAACGTTGGGGGAAATTGAACAACGTTTACAGGATGAAAAAGTCTCTTGTGCATTGAGGTCTCTGGGCATTATTGGGGTTAATACTAAAGTGGACCTCAGAGAAGAATGTCATTCTACTATCTTGGCAGATCATAAGGTTATTGATGAAGAAAAGATAGATGAAGATGAGATAACAAACGCATTGATTTCTCTAGGAATTATTAAAAGTAATGTTGCCACCAACCCTGGAGAAGAATGGCAATCTACCATCATTGAGGATGAAAAGGTAGATGAAGATGAGATAACAAAAGTATTGAAGTCTTTGGGTATTATTGGGAGTAGTACTAAAGTTGACGCTAAAGAGGAGGCTATCGATGAAGAGATAATGTGCAATATGAAGCAAAAGGGTTGAGTGAGGGAGAGAAAGATGAGGAGAAAGAACAAGCGGTGATTGAGAAAAAGGAAAAAAAATAAGAAAATATGAAAAAGAAAAAAAGAAAGTAGAAGAAGGAAAAGGTTGAGAAAAAGAGGAAGAGAGGACAGAAGAAAAGATCACATGAAAAACCTCTTCTTCATAAAAAGAAAAATCATAGGAAGGGAAAGAAGTTCAAGCTGGCAATCTGTCGCAACCAGAAAATCACGACGGGACGACAATCCAAAAAAGGAAAACGTTTTTTGAAAATAAAATTTGGAGTCGCCACCATAGTTTATTTTGGAAAACTACGGAAAAACCATAAAAGATAAGACAAGGTCTACGAAAACCGAAATTCGGGTTCGGGAGTCGGTTACGCGTGGGGAAGGTATTAGCACCCCACAACGCCTGCCCTAAGGCAGTACCTTTAATTAAATACGCGAATAAAGATGTGGTTTGCAAAATGTTTAACTTTCCCAAAAACAACAATATAAAGAAACAAAAATATTTTTTAGTTTTTTGGGCCCGACAAGGATTGACCTTGCTCCTACGTATTCTCATTCAGAATGAGAAATCAGGGTTACGTAGTTCTTTCGAAACTGTTTACTGTTTGGAAACTTAACTTTGATGTTTTGGTTTTTTGTGTTTGAAGAATTTTTTTGTTTTTTGTATGAAAAATGAAAAAGGTTTATTAGCACAAGGCCTACGCGAGCGGTCGCACGTGTGCTTAAATTCCTTTTAAAAATATTTTGTTAATTTTATAAGAAAAAGGTTTTCGGTACAAGGACGCCGCGAACGGGCACACGTGTACCTAAACCCTTTTAAAACTATTTTTTATTGATTTTTTTTTTTGTAAAAGAGAAGGAAAAGGTTTTTAGCACAAGGCCTACGCGAACGGTTGCACGTGTGTTTAAACCTTTTCAAATAAATTTTGATTATTTATTTTTTATGATTTTTATATTTTTGTTTTTATTATCAAATAGACATAACAACACACAATAATAAAACAAATACTAAAGTTAAGAAATAAGAAACAAAGACAATAAAAAAAACAATACAGTCCAATAGGCCCAATAAGAAAAAGGAAGTGCAGGAGACAAAACCAGGGGTGCAACGTGTAACTTATTGGCCCATAACCAAAGGTAAGAGTGCGGCAGTGCCATTTAGGGGTGCATTCGGTAGGTGTTGACCCAGGCCTTTTCATTTTTTTTCTGTAGAAGCATAGGGGGTGTGAATAACATTGTGTGGTAGTGGCAGAAAGAAGAATTGCGGCCCAGACCCAAAGCCTCCCAACCCTAACAGAAACATTAGGGGTCTCCCCCTCTCATCCCTATTTGGGCAGCGGCCAAGAAACCCAAGGTCTTCCTCTCCAAAGAAAGGGAAAAAACTTTGGAGGAACTTACCTCCGCCACTCCGTCCTGATCTCCACCCAACCGGCCACTGCGACTGTGAACCTACACCCGTGAACTGAACGGAGCAAGTATGGTAGTTGATCGGAGCGAGGCAGCGACACTCGAGTTGAGTGGAAGAGACAACAGTCACCGTGAAGCTCGATCCCAGCGACAGGGTGGTTCGACACTCCATAGCCATCGTCGGTGATGCGAGCTTGGAAGTAGAGGTACTTCCGATGAGGGCGATGCGACGTGGCGGTTCTCCCCTTCCTTTCTCCTCTTCGCGCAAGATTGTCTCCTTTCCCCACGCTACGTCTTCACTCGCTCGCAAGAAGGAAATGCCCTCGTCCTCTTGAACAATGCCGACAACATCACTTATGCCGCCACCTGTCACGGCCCTTTCCCTTTTCTTCATCAGCAGCTACCGATGTCAACATCAATGGTCACGTTTTTTTGAGCATCCAATAGCTCCTGAATCTTCTGTTTCTTCAACGTTTGCATTTCTTTCAATCTGGCCTTGAAGGACTTTCTTTCTTTTTTTTTTTAGATGAAAGGCAGCTGCGGAAACAAGGGATGAATATGAATGACGGTTGAATATTGAGTGAAGGGATGATGGATTTCCCTATTGTGAGTGATGGAGGAAATTGATTCCGAAAAGGGTGACAATGATGGAGGTTGTGAGTGATTTTTCTCTATTTCTGGGTTGAGAGGGTACTTTGGGATTATCTCATAACGTAGGGAGTGGCAAGTGTTTTTGTTGCCGAAATTGAGGTGCTACCAGGTATTATTGGTTCATATGGGATGCATATTTGAATGAGCAAATGGCATTCAAATTGCCTGCGATGGAGTAGTAACTGCGGACTAGGTCATGGAGTAACTGCTGAATTTTCTTTTTTTGAGGTTATAGGGGTTGTTGAATGTTTTAGGAGGCCCCCTCATTACGGGAGAAGATGGAAGAGTCAGGGAGAGGAAAGGATTGTGTGACAGTATCTGATGGTTCAAGAAAAATGGGATTCAAAGGGAAAAGAAAATGTTTTTGGGGTCGTTACGGGTGTGTGCGGAGCATAGGAGTGTATCAGTGCACGTGTGTGGTGGTGATGAACCTGGGTGTTGAGGTGTGTGTGAAGTTTTTTGGAGGTGTGTGTAAAAGGATTGGGCAGTGGCAGTGTTTGAATATTGGAGGTTGTTGGAGGTGGAAAAATTTCGTGAATCAAGATGGATGAGGTAGTGGTGTGCGTGATCTCTCTAGAGGGAGTGTGTGAGGTGAATCCTTGTGAGAGAACTTTGTGCACCTTCCAGCCAAGAAAAGAAAAACCGATTTCCCCTTTTTACTCCTAGATTTCACTGAATCCAAAATAAAAATGTACTTCCTCAATAATCAATTCATCATCACGCCGTGTGACATGCTGCTGTACCATTTTTCCAATTTTTTCAATGAAGCCCACGTGCCTCCCATTTCTAATTGAAAAAAAATGAAAATCCCTTTGCCATGCTGCCACTGTGATCTTTTTTCTCTTTTTTTTTTCTTTTTGTCCTTCTTTTCTTTCTTCTATTTTTTTTTTATCTTCTTTTTTCTATTTTATTTTTTTTCTTTCTTTCACTTTTTATCATTTTTTCATTTTCCTTTCCTTTTTTTTTCAAAAAAAATTTAGAAAATAAAAAAAAATCTAATAATAAAAAAAACTAAATCAAATACCAAAATAAAGTAAAAATTAAAAAAAATAAAATAAAAATAATAATAAAAATAATAATAAAAATAAAATAAAATTGAGGCAAAAACAAAATCTATGTTCCATTATTCAATCACTTGGACGAAATTGGGTGTTGACAGCTGCCCCTCTTTACTTAGAATTACTAGATAATATGAAAATTTGGTATTTTCGTATTATCTCAGTAAAGCTAAGTAAAGATAGAAACACTAATTTCGTTCGGGTTTCAAACAAAAAGAAACAAAATAAAAACTGATCCAAGAAGATATGATAACAAAAGTCAATGAAAAGCATCAAGATGCAACAAAGAGAGTTCGACCATTGCCTAGCAGAGGGTCAATATCGCCAAAACTAAAGATGTTAGATAAAAGAAGGGCTTGAGAGAAATGAGGTGTGCAAACCTCGTGGAGGGTGTACCAACCCTATGGATGAATGCTGTGAGGTGTACCAACCTCGTGGAGGGTGTACCAACCCTATGGATGAATGCTGTGAGGTGTACCCACCTCGTGGAGGGTGTACCAACCCTATGGATAAATGTTGTGAGGTGTACCAACCTCATGGAGGGTGTACCAACCCTATGGATAAATGCTGTGAGGTGTACCAACCTCGGGGAGGGTGTACCTACCCTATGGAAAAATAATGTGAGGTGTACCAACCTCGTGGAGGGTGTACCAACCCTATGGATAAATGCTGTGAGGTGTACCAACCTCGTGGAGGGTGTACCAACCCTATGGAAAAATGTTGTGAGGTGTACCAACCTCGTGGAGGGTGTACCAACCCTATGGATGAATGTTGTGAGGTGTACCAACCTCATGGAGGGTGTACCAACCTTATGGATAAGTGCTGTGAGGTGTACCAACCTCGTGGAGGGTGTACCAACCCTATGGATAAATGTTGTGAGGTGTACCAACCTCGTGGAGCGTGTACCAACCCTATGGATAAATATTGTGAGGTGTACCAACCTCGTGGAAAGGGTATTCCAACCCTATGGATGATGTAATGATTCGAGGTGTACCAACCTCGTTGAAAGGGTGTACCAACCCCATGGATGAATGTAAATGACTTGAGGTGTACCAAGCTCGAGAAAAGGGTGTACCAACCCTATGGATTAATGTAAATGATGTGATTGTCGGGTTCGACCATTGTCTTACAGAAGGTCGAAACAAAAGAAAAACTTGAGCTTAGGATGCTAGGTGAACTGGGCTTTGTGTGCCAGACAAAACTGGGCTTTTGAAATTTGAAATTTGCCAGATGAGATTGGGCTTTTGAAATTTGAAATTTGTCATATGAGACTGGGCTTTTGAAATTTGAAATTTGCCAGATGAAACTGGGCTTTTGAAATTTGCAGTTTGCCAGATGAGACTGGGCTTTTGAAATTTGCAATTTTCCAGATGAGACTGGGCTTTTGAAATTTGAAATTGCCAGATAAAACTGGGCTTTTGAAATTTGCAATCGCCAGATGAAACTGGGCTTTTGAAATTTGAAATTGCCAGATAAAACTGGGCTTTTGAAATTTGCAATTGCCAGATGAAACTGGGCTTTTGAAATTTGAAATTCAGAATTTTGTGAAATGTTTTGCAATTTTGATAGAAATTTGATTTTTGAAACAATATGGCTTGAAAGAGAAAATCTGAATGTCATTCTTTCTGTATTTTTGAAGAAGAAGGATTCGATAACCATTCATATGAACGAAGATGGTTTCGATCCGAAAAATTTATTTTTGTAAATTGATGAAAAACATTTGCTATGTTTTGCATTTCTCTTTGCTTGAGTCAGTCATCTTACTTGCACTCATCAAACTAGTCTTTATTTTTAATGTTTTGTGAAAGTGAAGAGTGTCAAACATCTGAGGTCTAACGTTTGATATGATTATATGTTTGACTTTCTCTTTCTTAACATCAGTGCACACATGTTTGAATTTACATGTGTGAAATTCAAGGTGAAATGAGATACCCAAAAGCTATCCCAGTTTGGTGTTTAGGAAAATGGACATGGGGTTTGAATTCATGAAAATCAAGATGAAAAATTCCAGTGAGATTCATAAAGTTGCCCCGGTCTTAAGATCACAAATTGATGAAAAATTCGTGAGAGACTCACAAAGTTGCCCCAGTTTTTGCAAAGGGTTGACGAATTTCAAGGAGAATACGCATGGTGAAATCCCCAAAGCTGCCCCAATTTTTAGATTATGGGTTGAAGAATTTTAGGGCAAAGACGCGTGGTGAGATCCACAAGGCTGCCCCAGTTTTTCTTTGCATAGGGTTTTATTTGGAAGAAGTGGTGGGCATGAAGGGGATTGGCTAAAAGGATGAATCCAATTGGTTTGATTCTCTTTTTGTGTGATTCTGGCTTGATGGTAGGACGATCCCCTCTTCCTGAGACATTACTTTTTTAATTTTTTTTTGTTCATTCATTTTCAACTTTTTTTTTACGACATTGTGAAAGTCGCCTTATCGCACAGTTAAGCTTTATGAAAATTTAAGCAATCATTATTCAATCTGTTGGGACTTTATTAGGCTTGGAACGTGGCCAAGGGCTAAATGGTATTCGAAGAAAAGGGTATAAAGGCCCAAATGAATGTTTGTTGGTTATATTTTGAAACAAGGGTTATCATATAGGCATTGCATCAGCTATTCGACTTTTTGAGCACTTTCCTTTCTCTTGAACTTCATTTTTCATTCTTTTTGCTCAACATCACTTTGTGATTTTTTTGTTGTTCTTTTTTTTTGTTTGTTCACTTTTCTTGGTGAATTTTCTTCGTTTGATCATTGAGTGCTCTTTATTCAGACACTGAGTTGACTACTACCTGATGACAACCCTTGCTTGGGGAATTTTTTTTTGAAAAAAAGAATTTATTTTTGGCCCAAATGGGGTGACAATGGATATATTTTTGTTTTTTTAGATAAAGACAAGAAGGCCACACATCATTTTGAACTCTGATTGGTTTATTTTCAAAAGATTAATTTTGCAACTAGAAGACCTCAACATGAATCATTTTTTTTCTTCCTAGACGGCCCTTTCAGGTTTTCAGTCTAGTGGAATGTTCTTTTTTTTTGAAAGTTTCCTTTTCTTTTTTTTTTGCTATTTTTTTTTGCTTTATATATTTTTGTTTGTCTCAATGGATTCAGGGATCACCCCACTAGCGTAAGCAAGGATAATTTTGGCCAGATCAATCTGCCCCAGTATGAAGGTTTTTATTATTGAGGACAATGACAATGTTTGTTGGGAAAAATCCTTTATTTTGGGAAAGTGAAGGGTGAAGGTTTTTAAGCAACATGCGCACAAACGTCTCGAGAAAAACGTCAAATTGTTATTCTTGGTTAAACATTTGACCTCGGAAAAGTCTGACACTGCAACTTTTGTTTTTCATTTATCAATTTTTTTCCGTCTTTGCTATTTTCAAAAAAACAAGAGTTTGACGATTTGCAAGAAAGACAAATGACTCAAGATTGCTTTCATTTTTTTTTTCAATTTTGTTTTATTTTTTTTTCACAATGCCCTTTCAGGACTCGATTTCCAGCACTACTTGGAGAAACCCTGTGGAGAAAGTTCGTATTGCAAGTCATGGACGACAACACGATATCAATGAGCATACTTCCCCGATAGCAAGACTGTTCACAACATCAAATTCGCTTGTACAATGGCTTATGCTTTCTTATGTGGCCCTAAAGCCCTCTTCATTGCTTCGTAGCATCTGCAAGGATATTCTCAAGCCTTGCCTCCGTGCTTGGTTGACTTCCTTTAAACTTTAACTATCTTGAATCAATCATAGTTTGCCTTTGCGCTTGGATGCACATCACTTTTTGGTGAAATGATCGATAACCCCTTCATGGTAACCAAATTTTGTATTTGCATCATAAGTCTTAGCATGGAGGTTTTACAGGCTTCACGTAATAAGTAGAGACAAGGTCCTTTTGTAGCAGACGTAAATCCCACTTCATTTACTCATGACATCTGCATAGACATTCTCAAGTCGTGCCCCAGCATTATACTGACCCTTTTTTAAACTTTAACCATCTCGAATTAGTGAAAGGTTGCATTTGAGCTTAAACACCCAACACTTTTGATGGAACAATCGATAGCCTCTTCGTGGTAATCACTTTTTGTATACGATGTATCATGAGTCTTGGGGGATTGAGGCTTTATAAGAGGCCCTTTATCTTGATCAACATTTTTCTACCTGGCAACTTGGTGTGAAGTTGAATTAGATTTGGTTTCCAATTTTGTCTTGAAACCATTTCAAATGGAGATTAAGGTAATGGTATTTAAGTGGAGAAAATGGTTGAGCTCTTCCTCCTCTCCTTTTCCAGGTGTAGACTTTGTGTGATCTTTCCAATCCTCACACTAACTTCAAATTTTTTATTAACAACTTTGTCAAGAAAGTTTGAGAAAACATTACTCATCATATGCTTATAGAAGGATGATTCCAGAGTATTTAGGAATGTGTCGACCATCTTGTTATCACTCATAACAGACTTTCCTTGAGCAACACTCTTTCCACCTTTGGGCATACTCTTAGAATGATTTTGACTCCTTTTTCACCATACTCTGTAATTGTAATCCATAAGATGTCACATCCGTGTTATGTTTGAAATGCTTCAAGAAAGCATCTACCATATCCTTCCAAGACCGGATGCATGAAGGTTCAAGAGGAGTGCCCCAGTTTAGTGTCATGCCAACCACACTCTCAAAAGAAAACATCTTCATGCAATACATCATGAGATGTCTCGTGAGAGAAATGATTATTTTGGGTAATTTAAACTTTAGGCAGTATCATCAGGTCCGTGACAAAGCAAGCCTTGCAACATTTTCAAACTCGAGCTTCCTCCGCCTTCTATGACTGTCATCTTTTCCAGCATTTCAGATTTACCCTTGTCAACCTCAACATGCATTGGCGGGACGACATGGAGAGAAGATTTCAACTTGAGTTGCTTTGTCATTATCTTGCTCACAAGACTTGGATGAATTACTTTTGTGGGGACCATGCAAGTGGTTGCCCCAAGCTTGTTTCTCACTTCAATTGCATTGTCTTCAGCCTTTTGAGTATGAACTTGCCCCAAGTATGCTCCTGAGAGTGAAGTGTAATTTAGGGAAGGACCATATGAAGGAAATTTTGGACCTCTTGAACTTTATGTTTAGGTTGTAGTGGGCACGAGTCCCCAAGGTTTTTCAAAGCATTCAGGACCTCTAGGGCTTGGCTCATTTTCCCCTTCAATTATTGGATATCAACTTTCATCCCTTCATTTTTGAACTTCTCCTTAGTTCTCCAAGATTCGGTAACTGGTTCGAGTCCTTTAGAGTATCTTGGATTTTTTTTTGAAATTTTATTAGATAAAACAAATTAAGAAGAAGAAAGTAAATATGAAAAGAAAAGAGAAGACAATATTCTAGTCAGTAATTATAAATTTGCGAAAAGATTGCCCCAGTATAATTTGGAAATTAACACAAGACTGAGTCAATAGGGTGATTCGTCATTCAAAAGTTCCCAAGAAGTGAAGCATAGGAAATCTTGGTAAACCATCTTGAATCTTGGCCATCAAATTCTTCATTTCTCCGATCGGCTCTTGCACAAATTGAAGAAGGATCCAATCCCCTTAAGCAAGTTAAAGATGGCATTGCAGACTCAGCCTCAGCTAATATCTTAGGAATGCCTTCAAGGGCTCATTAGCAAAGGAAGGCAATTGTGGGAGGCTTCACTTTCAAATCACCCTTGTTCAACATGTTCCTTCATTTGAATTATCAATTCTTGATGTCTCCTTTTTAGCTTGATGCCAATAACCCTTCTCCAATTTTGTCACTGCTGCTTCCACCCACTACTTGACTGTCTTAACCTTATTTGACCCATTGGATCTCTCTTCGAAGCGAACAACATTGTCCCCAAGCCTTTCAGTAAAGGTTCCTTCTTCAGAAGATCTGCAATGTGGCAAGAGATGCAGGCATTGGCAACCCTCTCACAGGATACCCAAATTATTTTTTTCTTCATTCTCTTTTTTTCTTTTTTCTTTTTTTTTTCTTTTTTTTTGCTCTTTTTTTGTTGTTTTTTTTTACACACACAGAACAATGGATACCCATGAGGGGGATATCAGGATAGCTCCGACAATGGTTTATGATACACAAACTTTGCGGCCAAGAAACATGTCATTTAAACTTTTCCTCCTCTGGGTCTGCACAGAGTCGTGCTCATTCATTTGCCCCTTTTCTTTCTAGTTTACATTGCAGTAACTCCTTCACAGGACATGTAGCATTCAAAACTCCCTTACTCATGCGAGAGATGAATCATACATACGACCCCGGTGAACAACATAATCTCTTCCTTGTATTTGGCTCACAACATTGACTAAGGGTCCCATAGGTTTCAACTAGGACAATATTGATTGACTTCTCAAAGAGAACATTGTATCCCACAAATGCATTCATGGTGGTGCAGTCGACCAACTCCCTAGTATTAGGAAAGAGAATGACACCACAGTGGATAAAATCTAGCGCTTTCATGAATGTTTCCCACTTTTCCTCCCGGTTAATCAATGCAAGTACGGCTCTACGTATCCTTGAATAAGGCCCCTTGTTGTCCCCTTAAGGATGAATCCGCTCTTCAACTACATAGGGTGAACTTTTATTATCTTCGCTTACTCCAAGATAGAGGTATACTGCCCAAGGTAGTTGTATGGAGCTTTGTCCTTGAGAAATGCATTTAACATTTGCCCAAATTCTTCCACTTTGACAAGCTTAACAAAATCTCATACTCGTTCTTGAATGCATCTTTCAGGGTTATCTTTTTTCACCAGATCCTTCAAGTGATCGATATTGCCCCCCTTGGCCTCAATGCGTATGCTTTTCTTCAAAAAGTTTGAACTCGAATGCCCCTTGACTCAAAATCCCATGTTAATTTCCATTTTCATCTTAAGGACTTAATCACAAATTTATAATTTCTTGACTAGAATCCACAAAATGTGACAAGACCAAAAAACATGAGCAACAAAGAAAGAAAAACGAGGTATTTGATTTTATTAAGGAACAATGAGGGTTATAAGACTGCACACATCTCCCTTTGTGCCCTAATAAAGGTTCAATGCTTTGGATTCAAGGTCAAGTATATGAAATCTCAGCAGGATGGTTCCCTAAGCCTAAAGGTCAAAGGTCACTAGAGCTATGCCCCCCTCCACAGTATCTCCACAACAGTCGAGTAATCAACTAGGTGTGAAAATACAAATGAAGAGAACAGACTCTAGCTGAAGTTCTCACGATAGCCAAACAGGAAGTACATCCCAGAGTGACCCGTTACACAACTCCTCTAATTCTAAGTTACGCTCAGACCCGGGTATAGGGCCTCACTCAATAGATGCACAAAGTGTGTGTGTGAAGGGAGAATGCAATGCACCCAAACCCTCACCTGCAAAACAACCAGAAAACTTTCCCAGGCAGATATAACATGTTTTCTAGCCTAGGGTTCAATATTCAACAGCTATTGCAGTTATTCCAAATATCAAGCATAGATAGAGAAAAGGGAAAGAAAAACACAAAGCAAAACCATATCGAATTCACGCATCTAATTAAATGGCCTGACTCTCATTCATCCCCAGTGGAGTCGCCATCTGTCGCAACCGGAAAATCGCGACGGGACGACAATCCAAAAAAGGAAAACGTTTTTTGAAAATAAAATTTGGAGTCGCCACCATAGTTTATTTTGGAAAACTACGGAAAAACCATAAAAGATAAGACAAGGTCTATGAAAACCGAAATTTGGGTTCGGGAGTCGGTTACGCGTGGGGAAGGTATTAGCACCCCACAACGCCTGCCCTAAGGCAGTACCTTTAATTAAATACGCGAATAAAGATGTGGTTTGCAAAATGTTTAACTTTCCCAAAAACAACAATATAAAGAAACAAAAATATCTTTTAGTTTTTTGGGCCCGACAAGGATTGACCTTGCTCCTACGTATTCTCTTTTAGAATGAGAAATCAGGGTTACACAGTTCTTTCGAAACTTTTTACTGTTTGGAAACTTAACTTTGATGTTTTGGTTTTTTGTGTTTGAAGAATTTTTTTGTTTTTTGTATGAAAAATGAAAAAGGTTTATTAGCACAAGGCCTACGCGAGCGGTAGCACGTGTGCTTAAATTCCTTTTAAAAATATTTTGTTAATTTTATAAGAAAAAGGTTTTCGGTAGAAGGACGTCGCGAACGGGCACACGTGTACCTAAACCCTTTTAAAACTATTTTTTATTGATTTTTTTTTTTGTAAAAGAGAAGGAAAAGGTTTTTAGCACAAGGCCTACGCGAGCGGTCGCACGTGTGCTTAAACCTTTTCAAATAAATTTTGATTATTTATTTATTTATCTTTATTTTTTTATTTTGTAAAAGAGAAAGAAAAGGTTTTTAGCACAAGGCCTACGCGAACGGTCGCACGTGTGCTTAAACCTTTTCAAATAAATTTTGATTATTTATTTTTTATGATTTTTATATTTTTGTTTTTATTATCAAATAGACATAACAACACACAATAATAAAACAAATAATAAAGTTAAAGAAATAAGAAACAAAGACAATAAAAAAAACAATACAGTCCAATAGGCCCAATAAGAAAAAGGAAGTGCAGGAGACAAAACCAGGGGTCCAACGTGAAACTTATTGGCCCATAACCAAAGGTAAGAGTGCGGCAGTGCCATTTGGGGGTGCATTTGGTAGGTGTTGGCCCAGGCCTTTTCGTTTTTGTCTGTAGAAGCATAGGGGGTGTGAATAGCATTGTGTGGTAGTGGCAGAAAGAAGAATTGCGGCCCCGGCCCAAAGCCTCCCAACCCTAACAGAAGCATTAGGGGTCTCCCCCTCTCATCCCCATTTGTTCAGCGGCCAAGAAACCCAAGGTCTTCCTCTCCAAGCAAAGGGAAAAAACTCTGGAGGAACTTACCTCCGCCACTCCGTCCCGATCTCCACCCAACCGGCCACCGCGACTGTGAACCTACACCCGTGAACTGAACGAAGCAAGTATGGTAGTTGATCGGAGCGAGGCAGCGGCACTCGAGTTGAGTGGAAGAGACAACAGTCACCGTGAAGCTCGATCCCAGCGACAGGGTGGTTTGACACTCCATAGCCATCGTCGGTGATGCGAGCTTGGAAGTAGAGGTACTTCCGATGAGGGCGATGCGACGTGGCGGTTCTCCCCTTCCTTTCTCCTCTTCGCGCGAGATTGTCTCCTTTCCCCACGCCGCGTCTTCACTCGCTTGCAAGAAGGAAATGCCCTCGTCCTCTTGAACAATGCCGACAACATCACTTATGCTGCCACCTGTCACGGCCCTTTCCCTTTTCTTCGTCAGCAGCTACCGATGTCAGCATCAATGGTCACGTTTTTTTGAGCATCCAATAGCTCCTGAATCTTCTGTTTCTTCAACGTTTGCATTTCTTTCAATCTGGCCTTGAATGACTTTCTTTTTTTTTTTTTTAGATGAAAGACAGTTGCGGCAACAAGGGATGAATATGAATGACGGTTGAATATTGAGTGAAGGGATGATGGATTTCCCTATTGTGAGTGATGGAGGAAATTGATTCCGAAAAGGGTGACAATGATGGAGGTTGTGAGCGATTTTTCTCTATTTCTGGGTGGAGAGGGTACTTTGGGATTATCTCATAACGTAGGGAGTGGCAAGTGTTTTTGTTGCCGAAATTGAGGTGCTACCAGGTATTATTGGTTCATATGGGATGCAGATTTGAATGAGCAAATGGCATTCGAATTGCCTGCGATGGAGTAGTAACTGCGGACTAGGTCATGGAGTAACTGCTGAATTTTCTTTTTTTGAGGTTATAGGGGTTGTTGAATGTTTTAGGAGGCCCCCTCATTACGGGAGAAGATGGAAGAGTCAGGGAGAGGAAAGGATTGTGTGACAGTATCTGATGGTTCAAGAAAAATGGGATTCAAAGGGAAAAGAAAATGTTTTTGGGGTCGTTACGGGTGTGTGCGGAGCATAGGAGTGTATCAGTGCACGTGTGTGGTGGTGATGAACTTGGGTGTTGAGGTGTGTGTGAAGTTTGTTGGAGGTGTGTGTAAAAGGATTGGGCAGTGGCAGTGTTTGAATATTGGAGGTTGTTGGAGGTGGAAAATTTTCGTGAATCAAGATGGATGAAGTAGTGGTGTGCGTGATCTCTCTAGGGGGAGTGTGTGAGGTGAATCCTTGTGAGAGAACTTTGTGCACCTTCCAGCCAAGAAAAGAAAAACCAATTTCCCCTTTTTACTCCTAGATTTCACTGAATCCAAAATAAAAATGTACTTCCTCAATAATCAATTCATCATCAGGCCGTGTGACATGCTGCTGTACCATTTTTCCAATTTTTTCAATGAAGCCCACATGCCTCCCATTTCTAATTGAAAAAAAATGAAAATCCCTTTGCCATGCTGCCACCGTGATCTTTTTTCTCTTTTTTTTTTCTTTTTGTCCTTCTTTTCTTTCTTCTTTTTTTTATCTTCTTTTTTCTCTTTTATTTTTTTTCTTTCGTTTTTTCTTTCTTTCACTTTTTATCATTTTTTCATTTTCCTTTCCTTTTTTTTCAAAAAAAATATAGAAAATAAAATAAAATCTAATAATAAAAAAAACTAAATCAAATACCAAAATAAACTAAAAATTAAAAAAAATAAAATAAAAATAATAATAAAAATAAAATAAAATTGAGGCAAAAACAAAATCTGTCCCATTATTCAATCACCCGGACGAAATTGGGTGTTGACACAATCTTCAAGAAATTGGAGATTAAAGTTCCTATGGTTGAAACATGGAAGCATGTGCTTGGTATTCTCAACTTTATGAAGAAATTCAGCAGGAAGAAGAAAAATAAAAGAATATCAAGCAAAGAGAATTAACACCTATTGAGGGGTGTTTTTATTTTTCTGTTTTTGTCTTTCTGTTTTTATTTTCTTGTTTTTATTTTTCTGTTCTAAAAAGAAAACGAAAATTAAAAATAAAATAATATTTTACTGTTTTTATTTTTTGGGCTAATTCTTTGCTTTTGGGAGTGTTCTTTAGTATGTGCAAGATAAAATTTGTACTAGGTGCACAAGATCATCAGGAGTAGGATAAGGAAGGAGAATTGGTTCACCAACACCCTGATGTGAAAAAGTGACAAACCCAAATCTGGCACACCAAGTGAAATTCAAGACTATTAAAGCAGACAGAGCTTTTGAAGTTGGTGACAAGGGGAATATTAACACCTACTGATGGGTGTTTGAGCTTTACCGGGTCAAGCTAATGACGTTAGAAGAGCGCTTGTTGGGAGGCAACCCAGTTTTTGAATTTTTTTTTATCTTTTATTTTGTTTTGATTTTATTTTATTTTGTTTTGATTTGATTTGATTTGATTTAATTTGATTTGAATTGATTTTATTTTATTTTATTTTATTTGATTTTATTTTATTTGATTTGATTTTATTTGATTTTATTTGATTTGATTTTATTTGATTTTATTTTATTTGAATTTTTTTTTTTTTGCTTTATGCACTACTTCTGATGGTAGTAATGATAACATCTACTGATGGAGGTTAGGTGATTTGGTGTCTACTGATAGATGCCAATGAAGATAAGAAAGATTAATATCTACTGATTGATGTTATATGGTGAGACATTTACTGATGGATGTCACTGACAGCATTTACTGATGAATGCTACTGGGATAGCATCTACTGAGGGATGCTAGAGGATTTTGGTATCTACTGAAGGATGCAGGGAAGTACACCTAGTGAAGGGTGTTGGAAGGATCTGCACTTACTGACAAGTGCTAAACAGGTTTGGGTCAGGCTCGCGACGTTAAACAAGCGCTACTAGGAGGCAACCTAGATTTTCTTCTTTACTCTTGCACTTTAAATTTTTGAATTTTATTTTCAGTGTGTCTGCTTGGCTTGAAGACCTTTCTGATGATGTTTTGACTGAATAAATTATGTGGTGAGTCTATTTGATGATGATTTGATGTGATTAAGAATTGAGATTGTTGCATGATGATATCCTGTGAAACAGATGTGTGATGAATTATGACTATGGTCTTGATGCTAAGCAGGGTGTGTGAATGAATGTGTGTGAGATATTGAGCTCCAGAGTTTTTATTATTGTATGAAATTATTCACAGGAAAGCATGCATGATATTGCCCAAATCTTGATGATTGATTGAATTGCATGTACATGTGATAGGATAAAGGCCATTTTTTGAAAGCCCTTACTTAGAAAAATTTTACCCAAAGTGCTTGAAATTTTACACCCTTTTTGAACCTTGGTCCTAAACAGAATGAAAACCCTTGTGCTGAAATTATTTACTTTGAATTGGGTTAATAACTGTAATTATATTCAAGGTTCAAGTTTCGGGTTCTGGGGAAAGTTTGAATGACAAAAAGAAAATTATTGAGCTCAGGTGTTGAAAAAGAAAAATATACATGAGAAAGAGGAAAAATCATGAAAGATGAGCTCAATGTAAAAATAAAAGAAAAAGGGAAGAAGTTGGGAACAGATGAGATTGGTTGAGAAAGAGAGTTAAACTTGAACCTTCAATGATGAATAAGCTCTTTTGATTCAAAGCTTTTGTGATCCAGAAAAACCAATTTTTCTTGATAGCCCAGCCTTAGTTCAAGCCTTGGAAAAGTCCTTTTGATGGCATTTGCATGTGATGATTTTGATTGTTTGAGATGAAAGGCAATTTTATTTCATGTGACTTGTGAATGATTTGGAGTTGGAGTGTTACCCTAGACACTTGAGTGATTGAGTGAAACACTTGCTTGGTGAAAAATTCTAAGTTTAATGATTGCATCTTTACTTAGTGGATTGATCATTCATAATATGAAACATCTGTTGAGGAATGTGTGAGATAAATGAATTGAAAGCATGCATCTTGATTTGAGCATCACTGAAGATCTGAAATTGAGTAGTTCTCATCATGTACTTTAGGAATGTTGAATCATTGGATGAAAGTGTAGAGAGCCAAGTTTTGTTTTATCTTTACTTTTGTTTTGTTTTGCTTGAGGACAAGCAAATTTCTAAGTTTGGGGTTGTGATAACGGTTGAAAAACCGTTATTTTCATGTGCTATTTTAGACCAAATTACTCCCTTTACTGCCTAGAATGAGCTTGGAATCAAACAAAACACAATAAATGAGTCAGCCGAGGGTCAAAAGTTGTTTTTAGCGATTTTATGCTTTTTTTGCAGCAAAATTGACAGAAGTGAAGATTGGTAATAAAGATGAAGGTCATAGACTCAAGAAAAAAGAGAAATACAGAGAAAAGAAGAGTCTAGGCACCGCCGGGCGGTAAACCCCTGGCGCCAGGCGGTCAAACGGGAGGAGAAGACACCATTTTTGGACGCCGGGCGGCAGATCCCTGCCGCCGGGCGGTGGTGCGATTCAAGGTCCACCGCCGGGCGGCAAAGTGTGACGCCGGGCGGTGGTCAGCTGGGCTTGGGCCTATTTTTCTGCTGCGCTTCTCACCTATAAATAACCCTGTTACGAATTTCAATTCATTCTTTTGACAAAGGGGGGCGGCTAGACCTACTTTGCACTCTTTGGAGAGGATCTCTTGGATGCTTAGGCTCCTTTTCGTCGTCTCTAGGGTTTGCTTTCCATATCTTCCATTATTTTCATCTTGGTTCACCATGACTATGGTGAACTAAACCCATTTTGTTGTTGGGGGAACATTGTAGTCTTTTGATACTCTCGATTATTGAAACTCTGGTTTGAATTATATGTGTCTCATATGCGTTTATTATCAATTGTTGGAGTCTCATACTGTGCTTAATGCCTTTATCGTTTAACTCATTCGGTAATTGTTCTTTGACTTTATTGATACGGGGACGTACAGTAATGACATGAACTGGTGAGATTTTTCCTTTGTTAAGCAATACCACCTAGGGATAGGGGAGTAGGACGGCCAATTGTATTTTCTTCTGTTTGTAATGCGTTGCTAGTTGCTAGGGGAGGCTAGGGATAGCAAGCCGGTAATTAGTAATAGGCCCTTTTCGCCGAGGGATCGGGTTAAGGGGAGGGCAAGAAAGTTTGCATGCAATTAGATAATAACGCCGTTTAAACAAGAGGAGTAAATAAAAGGGAGATGATTAGATGAAATTGTAAACCCCCAACAACTCCATTCATCCATTGCTCAAATCTCGTCAATTGAATCACGCATTGCATATTTATTTTGTCATTGCATCCACCACAAATATTGATTTTTCTCTGCAAGTGTTACTATTTTAATTCATGCGAACAATAAGGCCTTTCGAGTCTCATGGGAAGAACGATAATGGGATTTACCATTTTTATTACTTGATACGATTTGGTACACTTGCCAATCCGCTAACATAGCCATGAAAGGTCTTCCAAGAATCATTGGAATGCTTTCCTCGTGTTCCATGCCCATGAGTATAAAGTCAGCCAAAAACTCCAGCTGCTCCACATGCACAACCACATCTTCCACCATACCAAGTGGCTTTTTAGTGGAACCATCCACCACCGTCACAGTAAGATTAGACGGTTTTAATGTTAACCCTCCAATCTTCTTCAAGAAGTATCTGGGCATCATATTAATGCTAGATCCAGAGTCTATCATACCTCCTCCTACATCAAAATCATTCACAACACATGAAAGAGTCAAACAACCTAGATCTTTTACCTTAGGCGAATAATTCCTTTTTGGAGGTTGAAGTTCAAATTCCTACTCATCGTCATCTGTGTTCAAATCTATCATATCTCCAAGATAAAATATCATCCTTACAGGAATTTGTTGAATTACAGAAGGCACCACAGTCACTTGGTTAAAATTTTCCTTAAGTTGCCTATTGTGTTGACTTAAAATTTTTCTTTCTCTTCTTCCTCACCTTCACTACTGCTTATTTCAATGAGTTCTCTTTTCTCTTCTTCTTCATCACTGCTTTCAATCTTCACAACTTCCCTCTCAGCTTTTCGTTTACTTCTTGTAACAATAGCTTTACGTTCCTCTTTAGGGTTAACATCAGTATTAGCCCTAAATTGGTGCTTCTCAGTGGTTTCTACCCTTTTTTACAGCTGTCCAATTTGCATCTATAGGGATCTAAAACTAGCTTGATCTCTTGCATGATCAGACTCATAAACTTTCAGGAATTTATCAAATCTTTCATTTAGGTCTCTGACAACTTCTGTCAAATGCGTAACCTGTTGCCACAAAGGTGTAGGTTGTTGTGGCTTGAAGCCTCCTGTTTCCCCTGATGGGTTATTCTGTTGTTGACCAATACTAGGATGTTTCTTCCAACTTTGGTTAGAGTTACCTTGGTTGAAGTTCCCTTGCTTGTACTGGTACTGGTTTCCCATGTAATTAGCTTCCTGCTACATCTCCTCACGCAAAGCACATTGACCATTGATATGGTGACCACCACAGAAATCACATAGATGCTGTGTTTGGGAGACATTATGCATCTCCTTAGGAAGTTGTGACAGAATCTTTGTCAAATTATCTAGCTTTTGAGTTAGAAGATGGTTTTGAGTTAACATGGCGTCATCTGCAAGCAAATGCAAAACTCCTCTCTTTTGTGTAGGTTTTCCCCTTTCACTGTAATTTTCTTGCTCATTAGCAGCCATACTTTCTATCAAGTCATAGGCTTCAACTTTAGTCTTTTGTTCAATATTGCCTCCAGCTGAGGCATCCAACATCATCTTCGTCTGAGTGTTCAAACCTCCAAGGTATGCAAGAACCAAGGTGGTCTTGTCAAAACCATGGGTTGGCGTCTTTCTTAGCAAGCCCTTGAATACTTCCCATGCTTGACCTAGAGTCTCTTCCATACCCTACTTGAATGATGAGTGAGATCTCTAGCTTTCCTTGAGTAATTTTGGAATGTGGGAAATATTTAGTGACAAACTTTGTAGCCATAGTCTCCCATGTGGTGAATGTTCCTTCAGGAAAGGAATTAAGCCACGCCTTAGCATTGCCTGCCAATGAGAATGGGAACAAGCTAAGCTTTACTCGTTCATCTGATACACCTGCCATCTTCACAGTATTGTAGATTTCACTAAATGCTGTCAAATGATCGTATGGATTCTCGTTTGACAAGCTGTGAAACTGGTTGCCTTGTACTAGGTGTATAAGTGTTGATTCATCACCATGTTGGTCGTTTGATCCGTAGGCATGGCTATGCTGTTGAAGTGGAAAGGACCAACAACATTAGATTGGTCTGCCAATGTGCGTCTTGCAAGAGGTTGTCCTGTCATCTCCTCTGTTCTTCTATCTGGTGAAGGTGATAATAATCTGCTAGGAGAAGGAAATAAATCCCTAGATGGGCGTCTGACTCTCCTTCTTCCCCTTGTCTCGCTTAAGCCTTCAAGAAGAGGCTGGGTATTTTTCTTGCTTCTAGTATGTCTAGTCTCCTGTTGCATGCACAAGAAACACAAACCCTAGTAGAACTTTTATATAAAAAAAATAAAAATAAAAAATAAAAAGATAAAATATATACAAATATCTACAATCAAGTCAAAGTTAATCAATTTACACTACTCGAAAAAGTTAAACCAAGAGTCCCCGGCAACGACGCCAAAAACTTGTTAAGACCCTGGCAAGTGTACCAGATCGTATCAAGTAATATAATTGGTAAACCCATATCGTTCTTCCCAAAGGACTCTTAAGGCCTATTCTTTCATGTAAGCTAATCGCTTAAAACTTGAGAAAAGAAATTAGTTTGAGTGGTTAAATGGAAAACAAAAGTAAACATGCAAATGCAGGGATTCAATTGGCTTAAAGAAAATATGGATTAATGGAGTTGTTGGGGTTTACAAGTTCATCTTATCTACCCTCATATATCTACTCTTCTTATTTACTTTGCTTATTTATCATATTGTCATGCAAACTTTCTTAGTCTACCCTCAACCCAATCCCTTGGTGAAAAGAGCCTATTACTAATTACCGGCTTGCTATCCCTAGCCTCCCCTAGTAATTAATAATTCATGATAAACGGAAGCAAAATACAATTGGTCGTCCTACCCCTATCCCTAGGCGGTATTAGCATAATCAAGGAATTCTTCCCAGTTCATGACATTATTGTACGTCCCCGTATCAATAAAGGCAAACAACATCTACCGAATGAGTTAAACGGTAAAAGCATTAAATACAGGTAAAGAACTCAACATTTGATAAATCAAGCATATGCAAACATATAAAATAAATAAGAATTTGGATATATGAGAGTTTCAAAAGATTATATTGTTCCCCAACAACCTAGGGTTAAGTTCACCATAATTATGGTGAATCTAGATGAAAATAATGAAAGAATGGAAAAGCAAACCCTAGATTTGATAAAGTGGAGCCTAAGCATCCAAGAAATCTCCTTCAAGGTGCGTAGAGCTGCTGTAGACATTTCTCTCTACCAAAAGAATGCATTTAGATTCACACTGGGGCTATATATAAGCCATAAAGATAACAGAAAGATCTCAGAATCCAAAATATAAAAACAGACAACCGCCCAGGCGTCGAAGTTGGCGCTCAGCGGTTTGCCTCAAGCCGCGCCACTGCGTAGGCGCCAAAATGGACCGCTGAGCGGTTTGCCTCTTGCCGTTCTGGACGCTCAGCGTCACCGCCTGGGCGCCAAACGGTAGCTCCACCTCGAATTAGGATGCTCAGCGTTGGAATTTGACGCTTGAGCGGTCCATAAACTCTTCTTTTCTTCATTTTTCTCCTTCATTCTTGAGTCTATGACCTTCCTACTTCACTTCCATCTTCAATTCTCATCAAAAGCCCTGCAAAACAAGCATAATATCTTAAAAACAACTTTTGACTCTCATGTGACACAATTTAAGAGTTTTAGTTGATTCTAAGCTCATTTTAAGCTACAAAGGGTGTGTTTTGATATCAAATTCAAGCATGAAAATAACGGTTTTTAGACCGTTATCAATCACCACCGTCTTCATGCAGAATTATTGGAGTTGTTAACACAAAGAATTCAATCTGAAATAAGAAATGAAAATGTTAGAGCGTCAAAAGTCTCCGAACAAATCGTGTTCAGCCAATTTATAGTTTTCCGTCAGTCAGATTGTTTCTCAATCGAATAGCCTACTAATTCAGTCAACTGTATTATTACAGTTATAACAAATAGTCAACATAGAGGCTCTTATTCAACCAAAATCAACACACATTTAATACAGTTGACCAAGTCATCAATGCTTAACTAACTTTTAAAAATATAGTCATTGGAGCGTGTAAGCATAACAAAATTCCAAAACATATCAAAGATACAGTCGAATGTACACTGGACAAAGTCGACTGACTTATGTAAAAACATTTTGAAATTCTTTTCAATCCAAAACATCACAGAGCACTGATTCACAAAATTTGTACAAAGGTTTTAGAATAGTCGAATCCATTACAGATGTATTCGACTAGACTAGAAATTTGTCACACAATTATAAGTTTATAAAAGTGCTTGTGATTTTTCACTTTCCAAAATGTGCAGTAAAACATCTTTGATAAAGCAGTTCACATTGCACATAATCATACAAGCATGTTCCACAAATATATCACACAATTAACATAGGAACATACATCACAATACATCAAAACATGTTCAGCAGATATAACAATCAGTTCGGAATAAGGACATGTAATACAGCGACATGTGTACTATTATTAAGCATAGTGTTGTCATCATAAAAAACTAGATTGATATAGATTTTGTGTTGTCAACAATCTCAACACTCTGATGGGCTCATTTTACCAAGATGTCTTCCTTAACTGTGATCAATCACTCTGTGCATTGAATCTATATGAATTTGATTCTAGTTTTTTATTCTAACCAATTTTTCTTGTTCTGATACTTTAATAATTTTGGTTCTGATATGTGCATATATCATTGCTTTTCATTCACTATTCATTGTTTTCATTAGTTTCCATATCCATTCGCTTTTAAATTCCTTGCATCATTAAATCATGGCATGTATAAATTAGTTTAGTTACTATTTAACTTGTATGCTTAGCTAGATTTAATATATTTTCATGACTGTAGTTTAGGTTCACTTCTTACATTCTTTATTGCATTTTATTTTCTTATTTTCATTTTAAATGGATTTGATTTTTTTACTCTTTTCAATTTCTTTGTTTTCAATTAGATTTCATTTTCCCCACCTTGCATTAGTTAATAGTTAGTAAATAAAAGCAAGAATTAACCAAACACTTTAAGCTTTGACTTTAGCTGAGTCCTAGGATTGATACCTAGGTTGTCTCTATACTTCATTGGTGGGAAAACTTAGTTTGTTCTAATTTTGTGCGACCAATTTCAGATTAACATGGAGTTAAGAAGAGGATTGAAATTAGAGGTTGTGGGTGTGCTTTTATTGTATTTTCACTTGTTCCCCATTACTCCTCTATTTCTTTTGGTTTGTAGCTTCTCATTCATATTTTATCCTCCCTTGTCCTTGGCCCCATTACAACCCTGAAAAGACCTTTTGATTTGAACATTCATATGTTTTGAGTGTTGATATTAGAGGTTTGTCAAGTATGTTTGTTGCTTGCTTTCTTGAGTGCATTGAGTTGAAATTGTTTACCCTAGACACTTGAGAGATATAGTGATATCATGCATCTTGTAAGGTTCTGTTGCTTTCGATTCACCTCTTGAGCTGATTGATTATTTTGCCATGTCTTCAAATGCTTGGATGATTTCCATGAGTATCTGGTTTCTCTGACACTTTGGGTGTTGGATATTGTCTATTCCTTTTCTTTTTTTCAAGATTCATTGAGGATTGTGTAAAGTTGTTTGTTTACTTGTGTGTCTTTTTGTTTTTATGTCCTTCTTGTGAGGAAACAGGTTGGCTTCATTTTACACCAAGAGGGGAGGGGGTGAATTGGTCTTAGTTCAAAAACAAAATCTTTTCGCAATCATGGTATGAAAAATTCAAAGCTTTTCATCTTTCCTTGAAATGCAAGTAATGAAAATTCAATGCAGCGGAAAAACATAGTTGACTACTAAACAATTAAAGTCGACTGAACATAAAGAGTGTAGGGATAGAGAAAATCAAACATTGTTCGGCCAATAATGCCTACATCTAGTGTCCTTCCAATCTTGGAAGCAAATGCACTATAATGGTTGTGGTTTTTACAACAAGGAATTTATAGAAGCACCACGGAAAAATATAAATCTCCTCTCTAACCCAAAACCAAATATAGTTGCACACACAAAACCAGACTTGGAGCAAGAATCCCCTCTTCTGTAATTTGCACCCACGTTGAACAATCCTCAACGTGTAACCAACACTCTTCACAGGATGTCAAGCCTATCACAGCACGCTACAGAAGTTGCCAAGCCTATCACAGTAGCCTTCACAGGTTGCCAAGCCTATCAAAGCACGCTTCACAGGTTACCAAGCCTATCACAGCAGACTTCACAGGTTGTCAAGCCTTCAGTCAAATACAACAGTCTTCACAGGATGCCAAGCCTATCAAGATCAAACCAGAAGCACCTTCTTTGTGCAGACGTTGATCAACCAATATGCGCGAAAGACTCCTCTCTTTGAATCTTTCTCAAGAAAGATCACCACCGTCTTCTTGGAGAATTCTTGGAGCTTCTAAGACAAAGAATTCAATCTGAAACAGGACAATGAAAATGTTAGATCACAAAAGTCTCAGAACAATTCGTGCTCTGACTATTTATAGTTTTCTGTTATTTCATATTGCATCTCAGTCGAATAGCCTACTAATATAGTCGACTATATCAAGACAGTTATAACAGACAGTCAATACAAGGCTCCTCAGTCAACCAAATTAATACCCATTTAAGACAGTTGACCAAGTAAGTCAGTCTTAACTAACTTTTGAAAAATATAACCGTTGGAGCGTGTAGGCTTAACAAAATTTCAAATACAATAGTAATACAGTCGAATGAGTGATGCACACTGTCGACTGACTCATGTGAAAACAATTTGAAAATCTTTTCAACTCAAAATCTGACACATCACAGTTTCACAAAGTTTGTGCAAAGGTTTTAGCATAGTCGAATCCATTATGAGTGTATTCAACTGAACTAGAACTTTGTTACAACAAGTATAAGTTCATAAAGGTGATTGTGATCTTTTCCTTTTCTGAAATGTGCAGTAATAAAAAACATTTTATTTCACATTTCACGACAAGCATGTTCCACAATAATATTACATAATCAAGCATAGGAACATACATTTCAATTCAACAAAACATGTTCAGCAAGTACGTCAAACAGTAAAGCACACGAACATGTAATACTTGGAACATATGTACTGTTATTAAGCAATGTGTTGTCATCATAAAAAACTGTTAGGAAACAGGTTGGCTTCGTTTTACACCAAGAAGGGGGGGGGGGGGGTGAATTGGTGTTAGTTCAAAAACAAAATCTTTTCGCAATCTCGGTATGAAAATTCAAACCGTTTGATCTTTCCTTGCAATGCAAGTAATGAAAAATTCAATGCAGCAGAAAAACATAGTTGACTGTAAAACAATTAAAGTCGACTGAAATAAAGAGTGCAGTGATAGAGCAAATCAAACACTGGTTTTTATACTGGTTTGACCAACAATGCCTGCATCTAGTGTCCTTCCAATCTTGGAAGCAAGTGCACTATAATGGTTGCGGTTTTTACAACAAGGAATTTCTCGAAGCACCACGCAAAAATATAAATCTCCTCCCTAACCCAAAACCAAATATATCTGCACATACAAAATAGAATTGCAGCAAGAATCCTCTCTTATGCAATCTGAACCCACGTCGAACAATCCTCAATGTGTAACCAGCACTCTTCACAGGATGTCAAGCCTATCACAGCACGCTTCAAAGGTTGCCAAGCCTATCACAACAGACTTCACAGGTTGCCAAGCCTTCAGTCAAATACAGCAGTCTTCACAGGATGCCAAGCCTATCATGATCAAACCAGAAGCACCTTCTTTGTGCAGATATTGATCAATCAGTGTGCGCAAAAGACTCCTGAATCTGAATCTCTCTCAAGAAGGATCACCACCGTCTTCTTGGAGAATTCTTGGAGCTTCCAAAACTGAGAATTCACTTTGAAACAGGACAATGAAAATGTTAGATCACAAAAGTCTCAGAACAATTCGTGTTTTGTCCTATTTATAGTTTTCCTGTCATTCTCAGTCGAATGACCTACTAATACAGTCGACTGTATTAAAATAGTTATAACAGACAGTCAACAAAAGGCTCCTCAGTCAACCAAATCAATGCACATTCAATACAGTTGACCCAATCAGTCAATCCTAACTAACTTTTGAAAATATAGTCATTGGAGCAAGTAGGCATAACAAAATTCCAAATATAACAGCAATACAGTCGAATAGGTGTTCAACACAGTCGACTGACACTTGAAAAAATACTTTGAAATTCTTTTCAACTCAAAATCTCATCAAACACAGGTTCACAAAATCTGTACAAAGATTTTAGCATAATAGAATCCATTACCAGTGTATTCGACTAAACTAGACCTTTGTTACAACAAGTATAAGTTCATAAAAGTGCTTGTGATCTTTTCTTCAGAAATGTGCATAAGTAATCAAAAATCATTTTATCACTCATTTCAATACAAGCATGTTCCATACATATAACACATAATCATTCATAGGAACACACATTGCAGTTCAACAAAACATCTTCAACAAAAGCATTTTTCAAATCAGTATATCAACAGAACATGTAATCCTGGAACTTATGTACTGTTATTAAGCAGTGTGTTGTCATCATCAAAAACCAGTTTGATATAGAGTTTGTGTTATCAAAAATCTTAACAATCTCCCTCTTTTTTGATGATGCACAACCATGATTAATAACTCAACCATTTTTGTACAGTTCCACATATGATAGAGTAAAACACATAGCAAAATCAATACAAACAGTTCAGTTACTCTGCATATACAGCAAAAATATCATCAAGCCGATAAAGTATGATACAACAATTCTCCCTATATATACTTGCTCTCATACACTCATGAATACTCTCCCCCTTTGTGCATTAAAAAAAAAAGGAATGCTTTGATATTTATGCAGTTTTAAAAACAGAGAAGCATCAAACAGATATGCAGTTTCAAAATGATAAGGATGCTCTCAAAATCACAAGTTCATCACAATGTGTAAAGAAGTGATACTCCCCTTGTCATTATGCATGAATTTCAAAAACAGTTTGTATGCACAATGCAGAATATCACAATTTAATCACTAGTTCAAGCACAAATTTGTATCATTGGTACACAATTAAATCACATATACATGCAATGAGACAAATATCAACAATCTCACAATAATATCTCAATTTAGATATAAAATCATATAAAGAACAGAGAAAATATCAGAATATTAATGATTTAAGCAGACAGTAAGGATAGAATAAAATTCCAGAATTGGAATTGTTAACCCAGTTTAGACGCAGTCGAATGCTTTAAATCATCAGTCGAATGCATTGCTTTTCCAAAATGTTGAATCCCAAATGTATATGTTCAAAGCAATGTCCTTCCTGCAAAACCTTTTCCAGATCAAGTATAGTGGTTAAGCAAGAACAGAAACCAATCATAACAAAAGTCAATGTATGTAAATGCATGACAGTTATAGCACAGTTGACTTCAATCATAGCACAGTCGAATGAATCAAACAGAGTATTTGATTTTATTTAACAATTTAAGCAAATTGATTGATTCAAACTACTAATTTTATTTCCTTGGATAACTGATGTTACAATAGATAGGGCAAAGACAAGGAAACACGACAAAACATAGAAAATGCACAAAAGATGGCCTTATATGCCATTATACAAAATGAAAAACTCTACTCTAGGACACATAACGTAATAGGATAATAGACAAATGACTAACACAACTCAGATTCACACTACTAAACCAATCATCCCTTTTTACACATGAGAGTGCATAATGTCGCCATTATCAGCTTCATCTTCCAATCTTCTATTGATCAACAGGTCAACTTTTTCTTCAATTTGATTTAGTTTGTTCTCAATATTATGAAGTTGTGTAACAGAGTTTCTCTGTTCAAGTGGATCAGAGGTATTGTCGTACAGGTATAATTTCCTTCACCCTTGAAGCACCATCCTTGTAGTGTTCTAGTTAGTCCAAATGAAACCAGAGTATTCTGATTTATCACATTTTTGCAGTTACACCTGGTTTTTCTTTCGCCTTCCATACTGACCCCTTGCTTTTCAAGAATCTTGCTTATTAATAGTGCATAAGGCAACTAGATTGATCTGTTCAATGCACTTTCGAATATATGGTCTTTCAATACCTTTATCCAATTGGTGGGAATGTTGTTCTTGAGTATGTATAGCAGAAATATGTCTTCAGTTGTCATTCTTGAATCAGATATCCTTCCTGGAAGAATTATATAGGCCAAGATGTGAGCCATTACGCTCTCCTCAATTTTAAGCCCTTCATGAGTGAAATTCCTTATAGCATAGTGGTCATTGGGTGATCTTAGCCATTGTCAGTTGTTAGACTAATAGTATCAAACCATGTATTATCATCAATCGTAATGTCGACACCTTTGACTCTAGAGTGGATATTCCCGTCCACCATTTTCAAATTATGATAGAATACTTTCACGAGGTCGAGATACCACCAGCCTCTTAGTTGTTCAAATGATGAAAGATCATGAGATGTTACACTTTATGAATAACTAATCCACTAAGCAAAGATGTAAACATGAAATTTATCAATTTTCACCAAGCAAGTGTTTCACTCAATCACTCAAGTGTTTAAGGTGACACTCCAACTCTCTATTATTCACAAGTCACATGAAACAAAATTGTCATTCATATAAAACAATCAAAATCTTCACATGCAAGTGCCATCAGAAGGACTTTTCCAAGGCTTGTATTGAGGCTGGGCTATCAAGAAAAATTGGTTTTTCTAGATCACAAAATCCTTGAGTTAAGAGAGCTATTTTATTATTGAAAAGGTTCACGTTTAAACTCTCTCTATTACCAATCAATCTCCTTTATTCCCAACTTCTTCCCTTTTTATTGATTTTACATTGAGTTCTTTTTTTTTTCATGCTTTTTCCTCCAAATAAGCGCTCTTTTAACGTCATTAGCCTGACCCAAACCTGTTCTAGCACTCATGAGCAAGTGCTTCCCAACACCCTTCAGTTGGTGTACTATCCTGTGTTCTTCAATAACTTCATAAAAATTAACATCCCAGTAAAAGATTATTTTATTTTAATTTTCGTTTTTTTTATAAAGATAGAAAAATAAAAACAAAAAAATAAAAAAACAAAAACAAAAACAAAAAATGAAAACAGAAAAATAAAAATAGAAAAATAAAAACACCCCTCAGTAGATGTTAATTCTCTTTGCTTGATATTCTTTTCTTTTTCTTCTTTCTGCTGAATTTCTTCAGAAAATTAAGAACACCAAGCACTTATTTCCATCTTTCAATCATAGGAAATTTAATCTCCAATGTCTTGAAGATCTCCATATAGCACTTGACTTTCTTTTCCTTCGTATGATTTTTCTTTTGATGAGGAAGGGGCTTTTCATATGATCTTTTCTTCTTTCCTCTCTTCCTCTTTTTCTCACTCTTTTCCTTCTTCCACTTTCTTTTTTCATTTTTTTCTTATTTTCTTCTTTTTTCTTTTTTTCTCAACCACTACTTTTTCTTTCTCCTCATCTTTATCTCCCTCACTCAACCTTTCTGCTTCTTCTTCCTCTATTTTCTCCTCTTCTATCTTTTTCTCAGCAACAACCTTCTATGTTTCTATTTCTTCAATCTCTTTCACCTCTCTCTACCTTCTCCTCATCAACAACCTCCTCAAGTTGTGTCTCCAAATTCCTGAAGGTAACTTCATATCTCCTGGAATCACACTTCTCTAGAAATTTGTCGAACTTTTCATTAAGGCTTTTGACTTGTTCCGGCACACCAGCTATCTATTGACAAAGTTGTTGATCATGCTCCCATGTTTCTATTGGTGAAGAGTATTGTTGCTGCCACTGACATTGTTGCCTTTTCTCCATGCTTCTATGAGAAGAAAATCTTGTATACATGCCTTGTGGCAAGAATTCATCATTCTTTACAATCTCCTTTATGCCTTTGACATGGTACATTTCCAAATTCATAATCCTCTGGAGCAGTTCATCAGACTCTGTATTTTTCTTAATTGGTCTAATTTGTGGCTCAACAGCTTGCCCAAATTGACTTTGAACCATATATGAATGAGGTTCCGACCAGAGGATGAAATTATTTTGGTAGAATTGAGTGCCCATATAATCAAATTCTTGTCTAAACTGCATTCTGCAAACGTTAGGCACAAAACCCTAGAGAACATTTATTAGAACAAAAATAAAAACAAACATAAAATTAAGTCAAATTAAATCAATTCACACTACTTGAAAAAGTTAAACCTCGAGTCGCCAGCAACGACGCCAAAAACTTGTTGACTCACAGGCAAGCGTACCAGATCGTTCCAAGTAATATAATTGGTAAAGCCTGATATCGTTCTTCCCTAGAGACTCGAAAGTCCTTATCTTTCGTGTTAATTGAGATCGTTAGACTTGTAAAGAGAAAAATTAATTTTGTTGAATGCAAAGACAAAAATTAAACATGCAATGCGTTGATTCAGTTGACGAAAAAGACTATGAATGAATGGAGTTGTTGGGGGTTTACAAATTCATCTTATCTGCCCTCTCTTATCTACTACTCTTATTTAAATTGCTTTGTTATCTCATTGTTATGCAAACTTTCTTGGCCTACCCTTAGCCCGATCCCTCGGCGAAAAGAGCCTATTACTAATTATCGACTTACTATCCCTAGCCTCCCCTAGTAACTAGCAATGCATTACCGAACAGAAGCAAAAACAATTGATCATCCTACCTCCCTATCCCTAGGTGGTATTACTTAACCAAGGAATTACTCATCAGTTCATGACATTACTGTACGTTCCCGTATCAATAGAGACAAACAACTGTTATCGAATGAGTTAAACGATAAAAGCTTTAAGCGCATATGAGAACCCAACAATTGATAATCAAAGAATATGAAAATCATATAAATAAACAAGAGTTTCAATAAAAGAGAGCTTCAAAAGATTACATTCTTTCCCCCAACAGCAAAAGGGTTTAGTTCACCATTGTCATGGTGAACCAAGATGAAAATAATGGAAGAATGGAAGAGCAAACCCTAGATAGGATGAAAAGGAGCCTAAGCATCCAAGAGATCTTCTCCAGAGAATGGAAATTAGGTCTGGTCGCCCTCTTCTGTCAAAAGAATACATCTAAACTCGCACTAGGGCTATTTATAACCAAGAAAAGTAACAAAGTTTAGGCCTAGGCCCATCTGACAACAGCCCGGCGGTTTCCCCTTAAACGCGCCACCGCCCGGCGTCAAATTTCACCGCCCGACGCTTTCTGGCCACCGCTCGGCGCTCATTTTCACCGCCTGGCGCTGGTCAATTGCACTCTGGTCAACTTGTTGACTTTTCTGGTTGACTGGTTGACTTTTTTGCATTCTGGTTGACTTTTCTGCACTGCAACCGTTTGATCTTCAACCTTTCTTTCTAGTCATCTCCAATTCTCATCAAAACCCTGCAAAACAATGCAAAACAAGCATAATATCTCTAAAAACAACTTTTGACTCTCAAATGACTCAACTAAATTGTTTTACTTGATTTTAAGCTCATTCAAAGCTATAAAGGGTGTATTTTGATATCAATATAAGCATGAAAATAACGGTTTTCAACCGTTATCAGTACGTTCCCGTATCAATAGAGACAAACAACAGTTATCTAATGAGTTAAATGATAAAAGCTTTAAGCGCAGATGGGAACCCAACAATTGATAATCAAAGCATATGACAATCATATAAATAAACAAGAGTTTCAATAAAAGAGAGTTTCAAAAGATTACATTGTTTCCCCCAACAATAAAAGGGTTTAGTTCACCATTGTCATGGTGAACCAAGATGAAAATAATGGAAGAATGGAAGAGCAAACCCCAAATAGGATGAAAAGGAGCCTAAGCATCCAAGAGATCTTCTCCAGAGAGTGAAAATTAGGTCTTTCAAAAGAATGAGAAGGAAATCGCAATAGGGCCATTTATAGCTGAGGAGCATCACAGAAAACAGGCCCAAGCCAGTAGGCAACCGCCCGGTGTCACACTTATGCCGCCCGACGGTTTGCCTCTAATTGCAAAACTGTCAGGCACTCCTGCCAGGATGCCATCTCCTCGCATTTGGCCGCCCAACGATGTATTTCTGCCGCTGGGCGGTTCCTAGACTCTTCCTTTCTTGATTTTCTTCCTCTGTCTTGAGTCTAAGGCCTTCATCTTCAACTCCATTCTTCACTATCATCAAAATTGCTACAAAACAATGCAAAACAAGCATAATATCGCTAAAAACGGCTTTTGACTCTCGACTGACTCATTTATTGAGTTTTGCTTGATTCTAAGCTCATTCTAAGCATTAAAGGGAGTAATTTGGTCTAAAATAACATATGAAAATAACGGTTTTTCAACCATTATCACAACCCCAAACTTAGAAATTTGCTTGTTCTCAAGGAAACAAAACAAAAAAAAAACTAAAAACAAAACAAAACTTGGCTTAATACAATTTCATCCAATGGTTCAACAATCCTAAAGTACATGATGAGAACTACTCAATTTTAGATCATCAGTGGTAATCAAATCAAGATGCATGCATGCTTTCATTTTAGTTATCTCACATATTCCTCAACAAATGTTTTATATTGTGAATGACCAATCCACTAAGCAAAGATTGAATCATGAAATTTAGAAATTCTCACCAAGCAAGTGTTTCACTCAATCACTCAAGTGTTTAGGGTGACACTCCAATTCTTCATCATTCGCAAGTCACATGAAATAAAATTGTCGTTCATCTCAAGCAATCAAAATCATTACATGCAAATGCCATCAAAAGGACTTTTCCAAGGCTTGTAATGAGGCTGGGCTATCAAGAAAATTTGGTTTTTCTGGATCACAAAATCTTTGAATCAAGAGAGCTCATTTATCATTCAAGGTTCAAGTTCAACTCTCTTTCTTAACCAATCTCACTTGTCCCCAACTTCTTCCCTTTTTCTTTTATTTTTACATTGAGCTCATCTTTCATGCTTTTTCTTTTTCTCATGTATTTTTCATTCTCAAAACTTGAGCTCAATGCCTTTCTTTTTGCCATTCAAACTTTCCCTACAACCCCAAACTTGAACCTTCAATGTACTTACAATCATTAACGCAATTCAAAGTAATCAGCACAAGGGTTTTCATTCTGTTTTGGGAAAAGGTTCAAAAAGGGTATAAAATTTCAAGCACTTTGGGTAAAAATTTGGCTAAGTAAGGGCTTCCAAAAATGGCCTTGATCATATGACATATACATGCAATTCAATCAATCATCAAGACTTAGGCAATATCATTCATGCTTTCCTGTGAATAAGTTCATAAAACAATAAAGCTTTGGAGCTCTATACCTCACACAATATGCTATCTCACACACATTCATTCATACACCCTGCTTAGCATCATAACCACAATCATAATTCATCACACATCTGTTTCACAGGATATCAACATGCAACACAACTTAATTATCATTCACATCAAATCATCATTAAACAGGCTCATCATCCAAATTATTCAGTCAAACATCTTCGAAAAGTATTCAAGCCAAGCTTACACACTGAAAAATAAAATTCAACCTATTCTAAGAATTTAAAATGCAAAGGCGAAAGAAAGAAAAATAAAACCCTGTCTATAGTATGGGCATCCATTAGTAGATGCCCTCACTCATCCCATTCTGTCATCTGAGTCCTCCTGGTTCCCATCATCAACATCCTCAAAATCTTCTTCATCTTCATCCTCATCAAAATTTTCTGCTCCAGCTGCTCCAGAACCACTGCCCTGTCCTTGCTCCTGAGGCCAAGCCGTCACACTGTAGAACTCATCCATAGTCCACCTGTGCGCTGGTGGATGATCATATTGCCCCACTGATATCTCAGCAAGACATACCTGTCCTCTACAAAGAGAATCCATCTTAGCCTCCAGTAGGGACATATACATGTCTCGCATCTAAAATGGCTCGGCATGTTGTGCTGGTGTGTTGTTAGGTATCTGCTCCTGTTGTGCTGCAGTTCTCCTAGGACGTCTCCTAGGTGCTGCTCCTGCATCAACGCAGAACTGATGGAAGTAGGATGCACCGATAGCATTCCTGAGTCTCTCATATGGGGAACTACAGTATCCACCCCAGCCTACTGACAAAGAAAGGTAATCAAAGATGGTTTCCCCAATGACATCCTGCTGCTCACTGTAGTGGCACAGCTCTGTATCTCGTTGGCGATGATCTTGCCGACGTTCACATCCATTTGTCTCAGCATGCAGAAAATGAGAACAACCCTATGCATCGTGACATCAGAGATATGGGAACATGGCTGGATGTTGGCATGAGTAAATGCCATCCAGTATCGTGCTCAAGGCGTCAAATCCAACCTCCTAATGTTGACCGGTGCTCCATTAGGATTAGTCTGAAGATGCCTTCCAGGGAGGCACATAATCCTCTCAACCTCAGCTATTTCATTGAACATACCAACCTATGCCGCATACTGGCACTACTCTCCAGGCCACTCTGTGCCTAACAAGTTGTTTATGGTATCGGGGTCATACTTAATAGTATGTCCCCTCACAAAGCTCCTATATCTTTCAGCTGAAACTCCACCTCTGGATATGGCGTTGGTGTAAAACTCCTTTACCAACTCAATACTAGCTGGTGTAGGGCAAGTGGTCAGCCTCTCCCAGTCTCTCCTCACAATTTTTGCTCCAAATTCAGGAGCTAAGTCAGGGATGAAGGAGTCTTTCCTCTCCATCAACAATCTCCTCTCCTGCACAATTGCAAAGTGATCCTCATGCTGTTTAGAGAGGAACCTCTGAGAGTCAAATCCTCTTGACCTTTCAGGCTCCTTCCTCTTGCTGCTAGTGTTTCTCCCCCTTCTTGATGTTGATGCCATTCCTACATAAAATATAATTTACAACAAACCACAGTAATTTATCATTAGGAACTAATAAAGCATCAATCCTTCTATGCCATTCACAGTAATTTATCATTAGGAACTAATAAACCACAGTAATTTCCTTTCTTGATTTTCTACCTCTGTCTTCAGTCTAAGGCCTTCATCTTCAACTCCATTCTTCACTTCCATCAAAATTGGTACAAAACAATGCAAAACAAGCATAATCTCCCTAAAAACAGCTTTTGACTCTCGACTGACTCATTTATTGAGTTTTGCTTGATTCTAAGCTCGTTTTAAGCAGTAAAGGGAGTAATTTGGTCTAAAATAACATATGAAAATAGCGGATTTTCAACCGTTATCATAGACCAGCTTCACCTTCCACCACTCTACCAATCTTCAAGGAAGTGGAGGTAGACATACCTATGATTGATTTTATTATTGATGATTATGCTATTGATAGGTATGTTGATGTTGATGATGTTTATGAGCATGCTTTTGATTTCCACCCTTTGCATGATGAGAAACAACTTTTGCCATCTTGTCTGAATGTTTATTCTCCATGCACGGAACATGAATCTTAGCCTGTTGTTGATATTGTTTCTACATTTGAAATTGATTCATGTTCTGAGAGTATATCTGATGTTCAACATGTTAGGATTAGGTGATATACCCCTACATGTTATTTCTGTGGAGCCACAGTGCACTAACCCTATTGTAGGAGGAACACATGAGTTTAACCAACACACACCCATGGTGGAAGACAAGGGTGCGAGTGTACATAAAAGCTTCAACATCAATAGGCACCAACTGAACCCACTCATCAACAAGCACTGCTTCTTAGATCCAGCTGTGGAGGACATCTCCCTGCTTGATCAAATTTGGAGGATGAAGCAGTTCTTCTTCAACACTTCTTTGCTAAATCTTGTGGTGGAAGACATCTCCTTGAAAGTCCAAAATTGGCAATTGCCACCATGATTAGGGGAGTTTCCTTTTCCCTTCTCCTCCCTTTCCCGCTTTTATTGCACTTGTCCATGATCTGTAGACTGTTCTGATTTCTGATTTGATGATTGTGACACATTGAGGACACTGTGTAGTTTAAGTGTGGTCTATTGGGGGAGATTCTGATTTTTCTTTCATTAGTTTATGTTTTCTGCGTTATATTTTTTTGTTTTCTAGGTAGTTTTTGTTTTGTCTTGTGTACATTTTTACATGTTTCTGTTGATTTCTGGACTTGGTTTAGGTTGTAGACTTGTCTTTCACTTCATTGATACTCTGATTTGTTGGAAATCCTTACTTTTCTCTGCTTGGAAGATCATTATGATGTTTGAGAAGGTGATTGATTGTGACAGAAATAGCCTGTGTGAGATTTGAGCCACTTTATGTTCTTTCTTGTGTGATATGTCTCTTGATTGCTTGCACATATGCCTTGGCTTGACTCTTTTTGATGATTCTTGATTGATATGCATGTTTGGAAGTGATAAAGGCAGTTTAGTTGTTGAGCCTCTCTAATCAAATGAGCCTACCTTGTTTTAATCCCTTGGTAATCCCTTTTGAGCCTATGCTTTCCCCATTTGTTTGTTTTGAAGCTCATACACAAGCCCTAAGTGAAAAACCATGATTATCTTAACCTTAGGGAATTGTGGAGCTTTGGAATTGTTTGGGAATAAGTGTGGTGTCCTTGGGGATTCTAATGAATTGGCTAGTTGGTTCCTCTTCTTGCTTTTGTTTTATAAATATGTTGTGTATCTTGTCTCTTACAGTTGTGTTCTAAATAGAGAGAAAAGAAAAGAGACAAGATGGAAAAGAAAAAAAAAGTACAGAAAAATGAGAAGAATAAAAAAAAATTGTGTGAATGATGGAGTCAAGAAGAGGATTGAAGTAGAGGGTTTGGATGTTATTTGACTGTGTTTACACTTGTTCCCCATTGCTCCTCTATTTCTTTTGGTTTCTAGCTTCTCATCCATATTATATCCTCACTTACCCTTGGCCCCATTACGTCCATAAAAGACCTTTTGATTTGAACATGGATATGTGTTTGAATGTTGATATTAGAGACTTGCCAAGACTATTTGTTGCTTGCTTTCTTGAGTGCATTGAGTTGACATTGTTTATCCTAGACACTTGAGAGAAACACTGATAGTGTGCATCTATGAGGTTTTGTTGCTTTTGATTCACCTCTTCAGCTGATTGATCATTTTGCCATGTTTTGAATTGCTTGGATGATTTCATGAGTATCTGCTTTCTTTGATTCTGTGTTGGATATTGTCTACTGCTCTTTCTCTGTCCAAATTTCCTAAGGATTGTGTAATTCTATTTGTTTCTGTCCTTCTTAGTCTTTGTTTTCTGTGTGCTGAGTCTGTGTCACTTCTCTGATGTCCTTTGAACTGTTCCCTGATTTGCGTCTTGATTTTGCCCAGGAGTGAAAAAGACTAAGTGTGGTATATTTTTATGACTCAATATTTTCTTGACTTTTCTTAGTTTATTGTGCTAGAATTAATCAGGGAACTGTGCTTAATTGTCCGGTATTTTCCCGTTTTTCCTAATAGTGCTTAATTTGACCGGAAATTCTAATTTTAATTAATTTGAATATTCTGAGCTAATTATTTGCATTATTAATTGCAGGGAAATTTTGGAGATACATTTTTGGACATTTGAGTGGACACCAATTAATTCAAGACTCTCCACATGGACAATTTAGAATTAGTTATATTTTAATTTAGTAGTTTAGAATTAATCAAAATTGTAATTTAAAAGTTTAGTTCCTTTTTTTAGACCAGCTTGTACACATTGGGCCAAATTTTGGAAAAAATATGAGGGGCCTAAAGTGTAAGGATGACAAGGGTTTTAAGGTGGACCCCACCCCTTGTAAAAAGCACACAACATTTAACTTATTGCTACAGCCGTCATTCTCTCGGGCAGATTGGAGACACTTGGCTTGGAACATTTTCTTTTCACGGTTTTTACTTGAATCATGTTTCTATTAGTGACTTTGGTTGAATGAAGGGGAGCTCCTTAATTTTATTTTGCCACCGCATATTGAAATGTTGTCTTGGGATTGATTCATTGCAAGCCGCCACACGCAAATTTCAAGATGGAGGGGTTACGGATGAGATGGAGCTTCATGATGTAGGATTAGGATAGTTTTGCTGAAGAAGAGTCTTACGGTGATTTAGTCTTCATTTAAGGAAGTAGCATGGTGTCACGACTGCATTCATTTACTTTGTTTTTGTAGGCGTTGATTTAATTTTCAAGAGCAATGTTATGTCCACTGGAGTATGAACTTTTATCTCATTTTATTTTGCTTTAAAAAAAGAGAATGCACTGATTTTATCTTAAAGAGGAGTACGTGATTTCAATTGCAAAAACACTAGCTTATTCACTTTGCTGGAGAGTATTCATTTATCTTTGCTTTAGAAAGAAAAGTAGAAGCACTTTACAAAGAAACGGTGGCACATATTGGGTGGTGTACACAAGAAGATTACAATTTCAATTAGGAAGGAGGGGCATTCAATTGGCTTGGCGGTGCACACAAGGAGAGAAGCAGCGCAGATGCACCTCTCGGCCAAAGGGGCTGCACCATTTTCCATTTTTATTTTCCTTTGAATCAAGCACTTGGAAGCTCAACATGTCTCGGCCAAGAGGTTTTCTTAGGCCATTTTGCAATTTTAATTTCTTTTGGTAGATTTAATTCAGTGTTGGATGTTAATCATTTTAATTATGTCTGGATATTTGTCTCTTGTATTGTTAGGTTTAGCATCGTCTTTTACTTTAATGATGTCTAGTATTTTTGGTAGTGTTAATTTAATTGTCATGATAGATTAATTTAACTGAGTTGGTCATTAGCGATATTATAATGTTTCCTTGAGATTTCTGGACTGTAATTGTGTTTGCCACTCTGACTTGGTTAATGTCAAATCTGTATTTGCACTTGCAATTGGGTATACACTTAGTTGTCCAGTTGGTGTTGAGTCTTCTCTTAGTTGATGAAACTGCATGGTGTGAATTAGATTTAATGTTAACATTGCGTTCACTTAGTCCGCTTTTATGAAAACATGATCAGCCTTCGCTTAGTTGGTTGACTGTGTTAGATTAGAGGTTTGAGTCGGTGTCATTTTGTTGATCTATGAGAGGAAGCATTGTAATTAAATTAATGACCAACCGTTTTCAGTCTATCTTTGATTCCGTTTTTAGATCTGTGTTTAATTATCACTTTGCGTCAGTGTTTGATTTAGTTCATCCGCATTCACCACAACATTTTCACAACCCCCCCACTTCGTGTCTGACCTAATTCTCGAACCACATTTGGTCCTTGAGAGACGACCTAAGAGTCACTTCCTAGTCTATAATGCATTCTTTTATGCACATTAAATTTTTCATGGGGTGCGAAACCCATCACCTGTCCAAGAGTTTCTTCCATTCCTTGCTTAAATGAAGAAATTCACAGCTTCCCTTGATTGATCTTTGTATGCGGAAAGAATTTAGTAACAAATTGTTTTGCCACAGCCTCCTAATTTATGAAAGTACCTTCTGGGATTGAATGCAACAATGCTTTAGCGTTTCCTTCAAGAGAGAAAGGAAACAAGCTGAGTTTGACCCTATCATCAGAAACTCTGTTCATCTTGACGGTATTGCAAATTTCACTAAAAATAGTCAAATGATCATAGGGATTCTCATTTGACAACCCGTGAAATTGGTTGCTCTGTACTAGCTGGATGAGTGCAGGGTTCATCACCATGTTTGTTGCATTAGCTGTTGGTCTGGCTATACTGTTGAAGTGCAAAGGCCCACCGTGTTTGATGTGTCCTCCAGTATGCGTCTTGGAGGAGGTTGGTCCGCCATCTCCTCTATGTCTTGTGCAAAAGTCTCTAGTGAAGAATGCAAAAGTCTTTCAGGAGAGGAAAAATTTTCACGTGAAGGACGTCTAATTTTCCTTCCTCTCCTGTCTGATAGCCCTTCTAGAAGAGGTTGCTGGTTCTTCTTACTTTTAGTGCGTATTGTTTCCTGCATACACAAGAAACAAAAATCCTAAAAGCTCTTTTAAAGAAAAATAAAACAAAATAAAACAAAACAAAATATAAACAATAATTACAAGCAAGTCAAATTTCAATCAATTGACACTACTTGAAAAAGTTAAACCTCGAGTCCCCGGCAAGTGTACCTGATCATTTCAAGTAATATAATTGGTAAACCCAATATCGTTCTTCCCGAAGGACTCGCAGGCCTTATCGTTCGTGCAAATTGAAATCGTAAGACTTGTAAAGAAAAAATAATTGGTTTGGATGCAAGAAACAACAAGTAAACATGAAAATGCAATTGATTCAATTGACGAGAAAAAGACTATGGATGAATGGAGTTGTTGGGGTTTACAATTTCATCTTATCCACTCTCTCTTATCTACTCCTCTTATTTGATTCGCTTTGTTATCTAATTATCATGCAAACTTTCTTAGTCTACCCTTAACCCTATCCCTCGGCGAAAAGAGCCTATTACTAATTACTGGCTTACTATCCCTAGACTCCCCTAGTAATTAATAATGCATTATAAACGGAAGCGAAAATAATTAATCATCCTACCCCCTATCCCTAGGTGGTATTGCTTAATCAAGGAATTTCCCACCAGTTCATTACAGTACCATACGTTCCCGTATCAATAAAGACAAACAACAATTATCGAATGAGTTCAACGATAAAAGCATTAAGCGCAGGTGAGAAACCCAACAATTGATAATCAAATCATACGAAAAGCATATAAATAAATAAGAGTTTCAATAAAAGAGAGTTTCAAAAGATTACATTGTTCCCCAACAACAAAAGGGTTTAGTTCACCATTGTCATCGTGAAACTAGATAAAAAATAATGGAAGAATGGAAAAAGAAACCCTAGATTGGATAAAAAGGAGCCTAACCATCCAAGAAATCTTCTCCAAGGAGTGAAAACTAGGTCTGGCCGCCCCTTTTTGTCAAAAGAATACATCTAAACTCGCACTAGGGCTATTTATAGCTGAGGAGTGTCACAGAATTTAGGCCCAAGCCCAGCAGACAACTGCCCGGTGTCACATTTTGGCGCCCAGCGGTTTCCCCATAATCGCGCCACCGCCCGGCGGTGTCGGCGGTGAGTTGCACCGCCCGGCGGTGTCGGCGGTGAGTTGCACCGCCTGGCGGTTTGCCTCTAATCTTCATCGTCCCACTTGCTCAGCTTTCTCCTATCCACTCTTTGAATTGCTGCGGAGTATGGCCTTCTGATCTCCACCATTCCTTCTTCTTTTAGCTTCCTGTTAACAATCGACTTCCTGTTTTTATATCTTACTAGCATGCCCCGCGGGAAGGGTTTGTCTTCTGAGTGGGTAGACTCTCCTTTATCTATCTTTTCTTCCTCAAGTGTCTGCAAAACAGTACAACTATTTGTTAATAAAATGATAAAGATGAAGTTTTGATGATGCCCAAATCAAGTCAAGAACAATCAAGAATCAAGAGGATTTATTTGAAGACCTGTTTTGTATTATAAAGCTTTTGTAATAATTAGAATTTAATGTCTAGAAATTAGAAACTTAGTGGTTTTTGAGTCTGTATAATTTAGAAGTGTTAACTGCATGCATCTGTGTTAATAGATTAACCAGGGCAGTTAATAGATTAACCAGAGCAGTTAATAGATTAACCAGGGCAGTTAATAGATTAACCAGGGCAGTTAATAGATTAACCAGGGCAGTTAATAGATTAACCAGAGCAGTTAATCGATTAACCAGAGCAGTTAATCGATTAACCAGGGCAGTTAATCGATTAACCAAATGTCCGTTGCAGAAATTAGCCATTTTTGAGCCGTTGGACTATCCGTTGGTTTGTCCTTTAGTGGTTAATCGACTAACCACTTAAGTTAATCGATTAACACAGTAGGAAAGGATGAAAACGAAAAATGGAAGAGCCTTTGGCTTGAGTCTATAAATAGACTCTCATTTGCCTTCAAAAAAGAACCAAGACTCTTCCCTTGTGCTCAAACTCTCTGAGAATTGTGTACTCTTGTTTGGCTTGTGAAACTCGCGTCTGTGGAGCTGGTGAAGTGCTGTTACGGTGACGGAGGAAATAGTCGGTTCATCCTTGGTGTGTCTAAGGAGGTGTGTGGAAGAGGATCATCCTTGGTGTGTCTAAGGAGGTGTTCATCCTTGGTGTGTCTGAGGAGGTGGTTCATCCTTGGTGTGTCTGAGGAGGTGTTTCATCCTTGGTGTGTCTCAGGAGGTGTTTCATCCTTTGTGAAGAATCAAAGGAGGTGTAGTCTCATCTCTTGTGGCTTCAAGAGAGGTGTTTTCTAAACTTTTACAAATTGTTTCTTTGTGATTGTAATTTGTAATTGTTTTGTGTTTAGTGAACTGTTTATCTCAGTTTGAGATAAGCGACTAGACGTAGGATTGGTAAGATCCGAACCAGTATAAAAATCATCTGTGCAAATTTCTGTCAACCTTACTCTTTTACTTGTTGGTATTATTTGCATAGTAAGATAAATTGAGTAGAAATTAAAAGGCACATGTTTGAATCAAAAACCCTCTTGGTTTGTTATCCACGCTAACCATTCCGCTGCAGACCGCGACTCTGACACTATTAAGATGATCAATACCTATGGTGTTCTCCTCTTTTGCAGCTTCTCTTCTGGCCTTTTTATATATGGATTTTCTTCTTATTCTCATTTTGTTGTCTTCAGATCCGCTATAAACTAACACTTGGTCTTGATCTCTTAACATTATTCTCCCGTCATAGACACGTATCATCATCTGAGAAGTCCTCATGAAAGGTCTTCCCAAAATTAATGGAATTCTTCCATCATTTACCATATCCACAACTACAAAGTCAGTCAAGAACTCTAACTCCTCAATTCGAACAATTGCATTTTCCACCATACCAACTGGCTTCTTAATAGATCCATCTACAACTGTCAGGGTTGTGTTAGCTGGTTTTAATTTTAGCCCTCCAATCTTCTTAAAATCACTAAAGGGCATCAAATTAATACTTGATCCTGAATCGATCATGGCTCTCCCTATATCCACATTATTAATAACACAAGGAAGAGTCAAATTCCCTAAATCCTTTAATTTTGGTGGATGGTCCTTCTTTCTGAGCTTAATCAATTGTTCCTGTTCTTCTTCACCATCAAGATCAATTACCTCTCCGAGATAATATTTGATCCTCTTGTCATACTCAGGAATTTGTAAAAATTCTCCGGGAGTAACAATTACACTATTAAAGATTTCCCGGAATGGCTCTCTGTAGCTTTCCTATTCTTTTTCTTCTCTTCTCTCTTCACAACTCTTCTGCTCATCAAATTTATCATTATGAATCATCTCCTCATCTTCATCCTCACTGCTTCCAATTTCAATCATTTCCCCTAGCCTCCTTTTACTTCTTGTCATAACAGCTTTGCACTCATCTTTGGGGTTAACATCAGTGTTAGCCCGAAACTAATTATTCTCTGTGGTTTCGACCCTTTTTGACAGCTGCCCAATCTGTGTCTCTAGTGCTTTAAAGCTAGCCTGGTCACTTGCTTGTTGAGACTCATAGACTTTCAAAAATTTATCAAATTGGTCGGTTAATTCTCTGACTGTCTCTGTCAAGCTGCTCACTTGCTGCCATAAAGAAGAGGGTTGTTGTTGTCAGAAGCCTCCGACTTGCCCAGAAGAAGTATTCTGGTTTTGTCCAATGCTGGGGTGGTTCTTCCAACCTTGGCTAGAGTTGCCTTGGTTAAAGTTACCCTACTTGAACGGGAATTAATTCTCCATGTAGTTGACATCCTGTTGCATTTCTTCAGGAAAAGCGCATTGACCATTAATGTGGTCACCACCGCATAAATTACAAAGTTGTTGAGTCTGAGAAATATTCCTTAACCCCGTTGGAAATTCAGAAAGGACCTTTGTTAACTTGTCCAATTTTTGGTTAAGGAGATGATTTTGTGCAGCCATTGCATCATTAGCAGGGAGATGCAAAAGTCCTCCTTTTTGTACTCCCCTCTCACTTTGAGATACTTCATTCAGAGCCATCTCCTCAATCAACTCATAAGCCTCATCTTCAGTCTTTCTATTGATACTGCCTCCGGCTGAAGCATCCAACATCATCTTAGACTGAGTATTGAGCCCTCCAAGGAAAGCGAGTAAATATGAGGTATTGTCGAATCCATGAACTGGAGTTTTTCTCAACAGGCCTTTAAATTTGTCCCAGGCTTGTCCGAGAGTTTCCTCTATCCCTTGCTTGAATGAGGAGATTTCTAGCTTCCCCTGATTGATCTTGGTCTGCGGAAAGAATTTGGTAACAAACTATCTTGCCAAAGCATCCCAAGTTCGAAAGGTTCCTTCCGGGAAAGAATGCAACCAATCTTTAGCATTTCCTCCTAGATAGAAAGGAAACAGGCTGAGTCTAACTCTATCATCTGAAACTCTAGTTATTCTGACAGTATTGCAAATTTCTCCAAAGACCGTCAAATGATTATGTGGATTCTAATTTCACAACCCATGGAACTGGTTGTTCTGAACTAACTGGATGAGTGCAAGGCTCATCACCATGTTTGTTGTATTATCAGCTGGAATAGCTATGCTGTTGAAATTCAAAGGGCCCACAGTGTTTGCTGAGTACCCTAGTATGCGTCTTGGAGGAGGTTGGTCTGCCATCTCCTCTAAAGCCTTTGCAGAAGTGTCCAACAAAGATTGCAAAAGTGGTTTAGGAGAAGGAAAGTTTTCACATGCAGAGGGTCTAACTTTCCTCCTTCTTCTGTCTAATAACCCCTCGAGAAGAGGTTACTGATCTTTTTTGCTTCTAGTGTGTACTCCTTCCTGCATACACAAGAAACAATACCCCTAAAAGCACTTTTACAGAAAACAAAACAAAACAAAATAAAAAAAATGAAAAACAAATAATTACAAACAAGTCAAATTCAGTCAATTCACACTACTTGAAAAAGTTCAACCAAGAGTCCCCGGGAACGGCGCCAAAAACTTGTTGACTCACTGGCAAGCGTACAAGATCGTTCCAAGTAATAAAATCGGTAGAACCCGATATCGTTTTCTCCCAAAGGACTCACGGCCTTATCGTTCGTGTGAATTAAAATAATAAGACTTGTAAAGAAAAAGATTAATTGTTGTGGATGCAAGAACAAAAAATAAACATGCAATGCGTTGATTCAATTGACGAAAAAGAGTATGGATGAGTGGAGTTGTTGGGGGTTTTACAATTTCATCTTATCAGCCCTCTCTTATCTACTCCTCTTGTTAAATTTGCTTGTTATCTAACTGTTATGCAAACTTTCTTAGCCTAATCCCTCGGTGAAAAGAGCCTATTACTAATTAGCGGCTTGTTATCCCTAGCCTCCCCTAGTAACTAGCAACGCATTACCGAATAGAAGCAAAAACAATTGACCGTCCTACCTCCCTATCCCTAGGTGGTATTTCAATGATCAAGGAATTTCTCACTAGTTCATGACATTATTGTACGTTCCCGTATCAATAGAGACAAACAACAGTTATCGAATGAGTTAAACGATAAAAGCCTTAAACGGAGATGAGAACTCAACAATCGACAAACAAAGCATATGAAAATCATATAATTAAACAAGAGTTTCCATAAAAGAGAGTTTCAAAAGATTACATTGTTTCTCCCAACAACAAAAGGGTTTAGTTCACCATTGTCATGGTGAACCAAGATGAAAATAATGGAAGAAATGGAAAACAAACCCTAGAAAAGATGAAAAGGAGCCTAAGAGATCCTCTCTAGAGAGTGAAAAGTAGGTCTGGCCACCCTCTTCTGTCATAAGAATGAGAATGAAATTGCAACAGGGCTATTTATAGCTGAGGAGCGCAATAGAAAACAGGCCCAAGCCCAACAGGCAACCGCCCGACGTCACACTTATGCCGCCCGGCGGTTTGCCTCTTATCGCGCTACCGCCCGGCGTCAAGGGTCCACCGCCCGGCGGTTTGCCTCTTATCGCAAAACCGCTAGGCGTCCATGCCTCGGTACCATCTCCTCGCATTTGGCTGCCCAACGATGTATTTCTGCCGCTGGGCGGTTTCTAGACTCTTCTTTTCTTGATTTTCTTCTTTTATCTTGAGTCTAAGGCCTTTATCTTCACCTCCATTCTTCACTTCCATCAAAATTGCTACAAAACAATGCAAAACAAGCATAATATCGCTAAAAACAGCTTTTGACTCTCAACTGACTCATTTATTCAGTTTTGTTTGATTTCAAGCTCATTCTAAGCAGTAAAAGGAGTAATTTAGTCTAAAATAACATATGAAAATAACGGTTTTTCAACCGTTATCACCTAGTAACTAATAATGCATAGTAAACGGAAGAAAAATACAATTGATCGTCCTACCCCTATCCCTAGGCGGTATTAGCATAATCAAGGAATTTCCCACCAGTTCATGACATTATCGTACGTTCCCGTATCAATAAAGATAAACAACTTTTACTGAATGAGTTAAACAATAAAAACATTAAGCATAGATGAGAACCCAAGAATTGATAAACAAGTATATGACAAGCATATGGAATAAATAAGAATTTAAATAAATGAAAGTTTCAAAAGATTACAATGTTCCCCAACAACAAAGAGTTTAGTTCACCATTGTCATGGTGAACCAAGATGAAAATAATGGAAGAAATGGAAAACAAACCCTAGAAAAGATGAAAAGGAGCCTAAGAGATCCTCTCTAGAGAGTGAAAAGTAGGTCTGGCCGCCCTCTTCTGTCATAAGAATGAGAATGAAATTGCAACAGGGCTATTTATAGCTGAGGAGCGCAATAGAAAACAGGCCCAAGCCCAACAGGCAACCGCCCGGCGTCACACTTATGCCGCCCGGCGGTTTGCCTCTTATCGCGCTACCGCCCGGCGTCAAGGGTCCACCGCCCGGCAGTTTGCCTCTTATCGCAAAACCGCCAGGCGTCCATGCCTCGGTACCATCTCCTCGCATTTGGCGGCCCAACGATGTATTTCTGCCGCTGGGCGGTTTCTAGACTCTTCTTTTCTTGATTTTCTTCTTCTATCTTGAGTCTAAGGCCTTTATCTTCACCTTCATTCTTCACTTCCATCAAAATTGCTACAAAACAATGCAAAACAAGCATAATATCGCTAAAAACAGCTTTTGACTCTCAACTGACTCATTTATTAAGTTTTGTTTGATTTCAAGCTCATTCTAAGCAGTAAAAGGAGTAATTTGGTCTAAAAGCTCATTCTATCCCTAGGCGGTATTAGCATAATCAAGGAATTTCCCACCAGTTCATGACATTATCGTACGTTCCCGTATCAATAAAGATAAACAACTTTTACTGAATGAGTTAAACAATAAAAACATTAAGCATAGATGAGAACCCAAGAATTGATAAACAAGTATATGACAAGCATATGGAATAAATAAGAATTTAAATAAATGAAAGTTTCAAAAGATTACAATGTTCCCCAACAACAAAGGGTTTAGTTCACCATTGTCATGGTGAAACAAGATGAATATAATGAAAAGAATGGAAGAGCAAACCCTAGATTGGATAAAAAGGAGCCTAAGCATCCAAGAAATCTTCTGCAAGGAGTGTAAGGTAGGTTTGGACGTCTCCCTCTGTCAAAGAATATATTTTCAAGTCGCACTAGAGCTATATATTAGCCAAAAAGATAACAGAAAGATTACAGAATCTGCAGTATAAAAACTGACAACCGCCAAGGCGCCAAAGTGCACCGCTCAGCGGTTTCCCCTCTGCCGCTTTGAACGCTCAACAGTCAGTTTTGCCGCTGAGCGGTTTACCTCTAATCGCTCTGAGCGCTCAACGATCCATTATGGCACTCAGCGGCATACTTGACCCTTCTTTTCATCATTTTTCTCTTTCTTTCATGGGTCTAAGTCCTCCTTACTTCACTTTCATCTTCAATTTACCTTAAAACCCTGCAAAACAATGTAAAAACAAGCATAATATCTCTAAAACCAACTTTTGACTCTCCTATGACTCAAATAAGTGTTTTGCTTGATTTGAAGCTCATCCTAAGCCAAAAAGGATATGTTTTTATATCAATTTTATGCATGAAAATAACGGTATTTAGACCGTTATCACAACCCCAAACTTAGAACTTTGCTTGTCCTCAAGCAAACAAAACAAAACTTGGCCTTCCACTTTTTCATCAAATAGTTTTACACTTTTCAAAATCCTTTTCTTCACAACAAGTTATTTTTCAATTCAAATTTTAAGTGGAATCCTGCCAAAATGCATGCATGCTTTCAATCCAATCTAGTTCACATACTTAAATATTTTGCAACAGATGTTTTATTCTTGAATGATTAATCCACTAAGCATAGATGTAAACATGGATTTCAACAATTCTCACCAAGCAAGTGTTTCACTCAATCATTCAAGTGTCTAAGGAATCACTCCACTCTCTACTATTCACATGTCACATAAAACAATATTGCCATTCATCTAAAACAATCAAAATCCTTACATGCAAATGCCATCACAAGGACTTTTCCAAGGCTTGTAATGAGGCTGGGCTATCAAGAAAAATTGGTTTTTCTAGATCACAAAATGCTTGAGTTAAGAGAACTATTTCATCATTGAAAAGGTTCAAGTTTAAACTCTCTCTTTGTCACCAATTTGACTCATTCCCAACTTCTTCCCTTTTATTTTTACATTGAGCTCACTCATGCTTCTTTTCTTTTCTTTCTTTCTCATGCATTTTTCTTTTTCATTACTTGAGCTGAATTCTTTTTTCTTTACCATTTAACTTTCCCCATACAACCCCAAACTTGAACCTTTTTATCTCATACAATTGTTCTCAACCCAACTCAAGGTAACTATTTTCAAATCATGGGTTTTCATCCTGTTTAAGGCCAAGGTTCAAAAAGGGTACAAAGATTTAAACATCATGGGCACAAATTTGGCTAAGAAAAGGGCTTCCAAACATGGCCTTGATCATATAACATATGCATGCATTTCAATCAATCATCAAGACTAAGGCAATACCATTCATGATTCTTTGTGAATAATACATATACCAATGAAAACTCTGGAGTTCAATTCATCACACAACATGCTTTCTCACACATGAATCTTGCTTAGAATCACAATCACAATTGATGAGTCGATATTTTCTTGACTATATTTAGTTTATTGTGCTAGAATTAATCAGGGAATTGTGCTTAATTGTCCAGTATTTCCCCATTTTCACTAATTTTTCTTAATTTAACCGGAAATTCTAATTTTAATTAATTTGAATATTCTGAGCTAATTATTTGCATTATTAAGTGCAGGGAAATTTTGGAGATACATTTTTGGACATTTGAGAGGACATAAATTCATTCAAGACTCTCCACATGGAAAATTTAGAATTAGTTATATTTTAATTTAGTAGTTTAGAATTAATCAAATTATAATTTAGTGGTTAAGAATTTTTAGACCAACTTTTGTAATTTGGGCCAATTTTTGGTAAAGTAAACTAAGCCCAAAAGCAGGAATGGGTGACTTGGAACCCTAGGGATTTAGGGTGGACCCCACCCTCACATTTGATGACACTTGGCCCTAGTGAAAGGTGCTGAAGCCGCCACACACTTTAGAGCACACACTCTCGACATATTTGGAGAAACACGTGTGCTGGAACGTTTCCCATTTTTTCTTTGAAAAACCATGTTCTTGTTTTTTGACTTTGGATGAATGGAATGAAGAAGCACACTCTTTCTTTCATTTTGGGTTCTTGAGCATTTTTTTTATTGAGTCATTTTCTTGCTTCCAAGCTTGTACATTCACGCTGCTGGAGGGGGAATGAAGTAACATGTTATGATTTTTCATTTTGATGTTCTTAGGAATGAAAAGAAAGCAAAACAATGGACATGTGCCATTGGTAGGAGACGTCAACGCTCTTCCTTTACTACTACAAAAAAGTGCATAGATAACGCTTTTTTATCATAGATAATGCTTTTTAAGCACTATCTATGGCAGCGCTATCAAAAAAAGTGCTATCTATTGGTGTCTGACAATAGATAGTGTTTTTTTAAAAAAGCGCTATCTATTGACCTAAATTTTTTTTGAAAAAATAATAACTTTTCAATAAAATATTTAAAAAAAATGAAAAAAATATAAAATATTTGTTTTATTACGTAGAGACCTCTACTAGTTCTATTATATACAAAAAAATAAAAATATTAAGAAAAATATTTTTATTAAATGGTTGAAACAACACCTGTAACACTTTCCTAGTCGATTTTTTCCAGTCCTACCAGCTCTTTGTCTAGTAAAGGCCCTAGATATTGGAGTGAAAAAAAATTACACTTGAAGACATCTAAGAAATCAACTTAAGATGGAAAAAATAGTGAAGGGAATCGTTCTAAAAATAAAATTACTAGGGTGACAGCTAGAATCATTCTAATAAACTGAAATAATGAAGAAAATACATAATTAATGTTAATTTAAAATTCATAGAATACCATGACTAGGAAACTATCAAATAAATATTGAAAATTTTAATGTTTTAAATTCTTCATAAACCAACAACTTGTATAAAATTTAAAAAAGGACAATAAGTGACATAAAAAATGATGAAACTTCTCTAACATTTTGAGAAAGTACAAGTGCTCATGTAGAAAATGAGGATAATGCCTATGTAGTGGAACAATGTTAGCTAAAAACTGGAAAGCAAAAAAGAAACTTATATAGAAGTAAAGATAGACCCAATGTTACATTTATAAATTAAACAAGAAATAATCTTTACAGGGCTCATTATTGTATCTCTTCAATAGAATAACAAAAAGATTAACGGATTGTAGAACTGCTGTTTAGAAAACACACTGTCTACAACATAGACAATTCCCTGCATGATTAGAAAAATACAAAATAAGGAGGAGGATTCAGCTAACTCGTAGACATAATCAAACTTATTGTGAATGGGATGTTACCTCTAATGTAAATGATGTTTCTGCTATATTAGTATAAATTACTACTTTCCTCTTTCCACGATGACATGGAGAAAACACCAACTCCTGAGAGAATGTAAAACAAATATTACCACATTAACATTAAAATAAATATAAAATAAAACACACTGATGTATTTCTAACCTGATCAATTATGCACTCTTATTTCACATTATTAAGTATTCAATTTTTCAATAGTATTGTATCTCTACTTCATAAATAAAAGTACTTGTTGTGTATACAGATCCCACAATTACAAGTAGTATTCTCTACATGGTATCAGATTTTTTTGTGCTATTTCCCTTCCTTTTATCTTTACTTTACGTAACATACATTCAATTCAACAAAGTCACAAGCATAGTGTGTTGCACAGTACATGTTCACATAATATTACTCATACACATGTTCAGAAACATCAACTTCCTAGCAAAAAGACTGAAGAAGTGGATAGGGAAATTCTGGAGACCTTTAGGAAAGTAGAGGTGAACATACCTCTACTTGATGCCATTAAACAGATTCCAAGATATGCCAAATTCTTGAAGGAGTTGTGCACACACAAGAGGAAGATGAAGATTCCAAGATATGCCAAATTCTTGGGTGCTTTTGTTAATGTCATGCCTTTGTCTAAATATTCATCTTTGTCTCTTGGTCCTTTGCAAACCACGGGTGTGGTCATTCAGTTGGCCAATAGGAGTGTTACCCACCCAACAGGTTTCATAGAGGATGTCTTGGTTAGGGTTGGTGAATTGATTTTTCCTGCTGACTTTTATGTTTTGGAGATGGAGGAGGGATTCTCTCATGGATCCGCTCCCATTATCTTAGGCAGGCCATTCTTGAAAACTGCCCGAACCAAGATTGATGTGTATGTTGGAACTTTGTCTATGGAATTTGTTGACATTGTTGTTCACTTTAATATTCTTGATGCAATGAAATTTCCAGCTAAGGACCATTCTGTGTTTAGGATTGATGCATTGGATGACATTATTGATGAGTTTGACTCTTTGTATGAGAAGGAACATTCTTTTCTATCTTCTCTACATCCATGCATTGAATCTGAATTTGAATCAGGATTTGAGAATGATGTGGATATTGTTGTGGATTTTGATGAGGATTTTGATGTCCAGGATGTTGATGATATTCTTGATTCTGCTGCAGATTCACATGTTAGTGTTGATTTTGATATAGAAACTGTGAGAACTGAAGATGTTTTAGACTTAGAATTAAATTTTGAACTTTCACAGTTTTCTGAAAATTTTAAATGTAGTTGTGAAGTTGGTTGTTGCTTTATTTGTCTTGAAATCAATTATGTGATACAACCAGCTTCCAACTTTATGATGGGTGACACTAACTGTGAAACTAATGAAAATGTTAAGGAATAGGCAAATATAAGCAACACCTTTGAGATAGGTAGACCATCTTTACCTTCCACCACTCTACCAATCTTCAGGGAAGTGGAGGTAGACATACCTATGATTGATTCTATTGTTGATGATTATGCTATTGATAGGTATGTTGATGTTTATGATGTTGATGAGCATGCTCTTGATTTCCACTCTTTGCATGATGAGAAACAACTTTTGCCATCTTATCTGAATGTTTATTCTCCATGCATTGAACATGAATCTGAGCCTGTTGTTGATATTGTTTCTAAATTTGAAAGTAATTCATGTTCTGAGAGTGTATCTAAGGTTCAGCCTATTACATTAGGATTGGGTATTATACCCCTGCATGTTATTTTTGTGGAACCATATTACACTAACATTGTTGCAGGAGGTACATATGAATTTGATCGACAAGCACCCACAGTGGAAAACAAAGGTGCAATCATTCAGAAAAGCTTCAAGATTAATAGGCACCAGCTGAACCTGCTCATCAATAGTCACTACTTCTTAGATCCAGTTGTGGAGGACATCTCCCTGCTTAATCAAATCTGGAGGATGAAGCGGTTCTTCCTCAAGACTTCCTTGCTGAATTCAATGGTGGAAGACATCCCTGTGACTCAGGGAGTTTCTTCTCTCCTTCCCTCCTCACTTTTATTGCACTTTGTCTATATCTGCTGACTGTGCTGATTGTGACACACTGAGGACATTGTGTTGCTTAAGTGTGGTCTAGTAGGGGAGGTTGTTTCTTTGTTTATGTTTCGGTTTTTATGTAGTTTGTTGTTTCTTGTGTACATTTTTGCATGCTTTTCGTGAATTCTGGACTGTGATTAGGGTGTCAGTTTTCCTTCACTTCATTGATACTCTGATTTGTTGGATTCCTTGCTTTTCTTTGATTGGAAAGATGATTATGATGTTTGAGAGGTTGAATGGATTGTGACAGAATTACCTTGTGCGAGATTTGAGCCATTTGATGATCTTTCTTGTGTGTGATATGTCTCTTGATTGCTTGCACTCATGCCTTGGCTTGACTCTTTTTGATGATTCTTGATTGATATGCATGTTTGAGCCTCTCTAGCCAAATGAGCCTACCTTGTTGTGATCCTTTGATAGCCCCTTTGAGCCTTTACTTTCCCTATTCTTTGTTTTCAAGCTCATACACTAACCCTAAGTGAAAAACCATGATTACCTTAACCTTAGGGAATTTTGGAGCTTCGGAATTGTTTTGGGAATACGTGTGGTCTCTTGGGATATTCAGATGAATTGGTTAGTTGGCTCCTCTTCTTGTTTTGTTTTGTATATATGTGTGCATCTTGTCTCATACAATTGTGTTATGAAAAGAGAAAAGAAAAAGAGACAAGATGAAAAAAGAAAAAAATAGAGAAAAATGAGAAAAATAAAATAATTGTGTGAATAATGGAGTCAAGAAGAGGATTAAATTAGAGGTTTTTGGTGTGTTTGACTGTGTTTACACTTGTTCCCCATTGCTCCTCTATTTCTTTTGGTTTATAGCTTCTTATCCATATTTATCCTCCCTTGTCCTTGGCCCCATTATATCCATAAAAGACCTTTTGATTTGAACATGCATATGTTTTGAGTATTGATATTAGAGGCTTGCCAAGTCTGTTGTTGTTTGCTTTCTTGAGTGCATTGAGTTGAAACTGTTTACCCTAGACACTTGAGAGAAACACTGATGGTGCATCTGTGAGGCCTGTTGCTTTTGATTCACCTCTTGAACTGATTGATTGTTTTTCCATGTTCTGAACTGCTTCGATGATTTCTCTGAGTATCTGCTTTCTTTGATTCTGTGTGGCTACTGTCTACTACTTTTCCTTGTCCAGATTTCTTGAGGACTGTAATTCTGTTTGTTCTGTCCTTGTCAGTCTTTGTTTTCAGTCTGCTGAGTATGTGTCAATTCCCTGATGTCCATTGACCTATTCCCTGTTTTGCCTCTTGATTTTGCCCAGGAGTGCAAGACTAAGTGTGGTCTATTTTGATGAGTAGTTATTTAGTGACTATATTTGGTTTATTGCACTTAAATAAATCAGGGAATTGTGTTTAATTGTCCGTTATTTCCTCGTTTTTCCTAATCTTGCTTAATTTGGTCGGAAATTCGTATTTTCACTAATTTGAATTTTCTGAGCTAATTAATTGCATTTTTGGTTGCAGAGAAATTTTGGGAAACATCATTTGGAGCATTAGGATGGTGGTGTGCACATTAAAGACTCAACATTTAGTCATTTCAATTTTAATTAAGTTGTAACTTAGTTTTCTAGAAGCTTCAATTAGGATTTTGTGTATTGGGCCCTTTTTAGTGGCAATTTTGTAGAAGCCCAATGTGTGAGGTATTGAGCCCCAGAGTTATTGTTGTATGTATTGTTCACAGTAAGGCTTGAATGATATTGTCTTAATCTTGATGATTGATTGAATTGCATGTGAATGTCATATGATCAAGGCCATTTTTGAAAACCCTTCTCTAGCCAAATTTTCGCCCAAAATGCTTCAAAGATTATACCCTTTTTTAACCTTAGCCTTAAACAGGATGACAACCTTTGAATTGAAATTTTTACCTTGAGTTGGGTTGAGCTTAAGTGTATGTTTTAACAAGGTTCAAGTTCCGGGTTGTATTGGGGAAATTAAAAAGCAGTTGAAAAGCATTGAGCTCAATTGTTGAAAAAGAAAAGCATGAGAAAAAGAAAAGAAAAGAAGAAAAGCATGAAGATGAGCTCAATGGAAAAGAAAAGGGAAGAAGTTGAGAAACAAGTGAGATTGGTTAAGAAAGAGAATTGAACTTGAACCTTGAATGATGAATAAGCTCTCTTGAATCAAAATTTTGTGATCCAGAAAAACCAATTTTTCTTGTTAAGCCCAGCCTCATTACAAGCCTTGGAAAAGTCCTTTTGATGGCATTTGCATGTGAAGATGCTAATTGTTTAAGATGAGTGGCAATTTAATTTCATGCAACTTGTGAATAATATAGAGTGGAGTGCTACCCTAAACACTTGAGTGATTGAGTGAAACACTTGCTTGGTGAGAACTTCTAAATTTCATGATTGCATTTTTGCTTAGTGGATTGATCATTCATAATATGTAACATCTGTTGAGGAATGTGAGAGAAAACTGAATTGAAAGCATGCATGCATCTTGATTTGATTAGCACTGATGATCTGAAATTAAGTAGTTCTCATCATGTACTTTAGGAATGTTCAATCATTGGATAAAATTGTAGAAAGCCAAGTTTTGTTTTGTTTATAGTTTTGTTTTGTTTTGCTTGAGGACAAGCAAATTTCTAAGTTTGGGGTTGTGATAACGGTTGAAAAACCGTTATTTTCATATGCTATTTTGGACTAAATTACACCCTTTACTGCTTAGAATGAGCTTAGAATCAAGTAAAACTCAATAAATGAGTCAGTTGAGAGTCAAAAGCTATTTTTAGCGATATTATGCTTGTTTTGCATTGTTTTGCAGCAAATCTGAGGAAAGTGAAGATTGGGGATGAAAATGAAGGTCTTAGACTCAAGGAAAATGAAGAAAATTGAAGAAAAGAAGAGTCTAGGAACTGCCCGGCGGCAGACCCCTGACGCCGGGTGGTCCGATGGGAGGAGAAGACATTAGCAGAGGACGTCGGGCGGCAGACCCCTAACGCCGGGTGGTTTTGCGGCACAAGGGAAACCGCCGGGCAGTAGACCCCTACCGTCGGGCGGTGGCGCGATTTAGGGTGAACCGCCAGGCGACAAAGTGTGACGCCAGGCGGTTGTCAGATGGGCTTGAGCCTGTTTTCTGTTGCGCTCCTCAGTTATAAATAGCCCTGTTGCGATTTCCTATTTATTCTTTTGACAGAAGAGGGCGGCCAAACCTAATTTTTACTCTCTGGAGAGGATCTCTTGGATGCTTAGGCTCCTTTTCATCTTTTCTAGGGTTTGTTTTCCATATCTTCCATTATTTTCATCTTGGTTCACCATGACAATGGTGAACTAAACCCTTTTGTTGTTGCGGGAACAATGTAATCTTTTGATACTCTTTTTTATTGAAACTCTTGTTTAATTATATGATTTTCATATGCGTTTATTATAAATTGTTGGGTTCTCATATGTGCCTAAAGCTTTTATCGTTTAAATCATTCGGTAACTGTTATTTGCCTTTATTGATACGGGGATGTACAATAATGTCATGAACTGGTGAGTAATTCCTTGGTTAAGCAATACCACCTAGGGATAGGGGGTTAGGACGACCAATTGTTTTTGCTTCTGTTTGTAATGTGTTGCTAGTTACTACGGGAGGCTAGGGATAGTAAGCCGGTAATTAGTAATAGGCCCTTTTTGCCGAGGGATCGGGTTAAGGGGAGGCCAAGAAAGTTTGCATAACAATTAGATAATAAAGCAATTTAAACAAGAGGAGTAAATACGAGAGAGAGGATTAGATGAAATTGTAAACCCCCAACAACTCCATTCATTCATACTCTTTTCTAGTCAATTGAATCAACACATTGCATGTTTATTTTTTGTTCTTGCATCCACAACAATTATTAATTTTTCTTTCACAAGTCTTACGATTTTGATTCACATGAACGATAAGGCCTTTCGAGTCTCATGGGAAGAACGATAATGGGTTATACCATTTATATTACTTGAAACGATATGGTCCACTTGTCATCCCGTTAACAGCAACACTGTAAAGATGATTGACGTATCTGATGATAGGATCAAACTTAGTTTGTTCCCTTTTTCACTTGGAGGCAATGCCAAGTTGTGGTTGCATTCATTCCCAGAAGGAACTTTCACAACATGGGAGACTATGGCGTTCAAATTTCTGAATAAGTATTTTCCGCAATTGAAGATTAGTCAAGGGAAGTTGGAGATCTCTTCATTCAGGCAGGGGAGGGAGGAAACTCTTGGACAAGCATGGGATAGGTTTAAAGGCTTGTTGAGAAAAACGCCTATTCATGGGTTTGATGAGACAACTTTGGTTCTCATATTCCTTGGGGGTCTTGGAATGCAGTCTAAGCTTATGCTGAATGCTGCAGGTGGGCAAAAAAGAGTGATGCAAGAGAAGTATGTGAGACTGTTATTACTTGGAGTGGAAGAGTATTAGAGGAGAGAAAAGTTGAAAAAAAAAGAGAAAGAAAAAGAGATTGATGAGAAAAAGAGTGATGAGAGGGAGAAAAATGAGGAAGAAGAAATTGTGATGAAAAAGAAATTGAGATGAGGGAGAGGTTTAGAAAGAAGAGGTTGAAAAATTAAAAGAAAGAGAGTATGGAAAACCTTTACCTTACCCAAAGACATATTCAAGGAAGGAGAAAGAAAAGCAGTTTGGGCGCTTCATGGAGATCTTTAAGAAGTTGGAAATCACCATACCAGTTTTTGAGGCACTTCAAAAAATGTCGTCATATGCGAAATTTTTAAAAGAACTTCTCATGAAGAAAAGAAATTATATTGAGAAGGAAACTATTGAAGAACAAGGAAATTGCAGTGCACAAGATGAAGTTTTGAGAATCTTTGTGTCACATTATCGTGATAGTTTTTCCAGATCGGAAGGAGATGGGTGTGAAAATGGCGGATGTGGGGGAATCATCAATGATAATCACTTCCATTGAGTGAGGAAGGGGAACGGGAACTCCGATGGTTCTGCGATTTTTCTTGTGCGACGTTGTTTCACGGTTGAGAAGGGTTGTCGGCGGAGTCATGACCAGCAGTGGCGGTGAAGGTGGCGGTGGTGGTGGCAAGGTTTTAGAATTGAACATTTTGGGGTTTTGAGTGAGCCGATAGGAGTGTGAAGTTTCACTATCATGACATTAAAAATTATCCAATCAGTAAGTCATATCACAAAAATTTTAACGTCGTGCACTTCAATTAACACAAGGTTCTAATTAACTCAATTTTACAAAAAAAACTGAGATCTAATTCAGATCAAATAAAATACAAAGACCTATTTGAACTGATACTTTAAAAATAGGGACATCTGAAATGATTAAACCCAAAACCCTACTTTTATGCTCAATGGTAATAAGGCAATTGAGTTACCCACTCATCGACTTGGTCACTTGAAGATTGTTCGACAAATACAAATCAAAGACATGGGAGACTGTGAAATAAAATTTTTGACAATGCTTCTGCACTTCCGTTAACATTGAAGTATGATGTTGTTGTACTGTATTTCTGTTACGTAAACCTAATAGACAACTCTCTTTCTGTCTGTTATACATTCTATATTAGGTAACCTAATAGATTCTCTATATTCCCATCACTCTAAAACTAGCCGACGACAATTTCCTTATATGGAAACAACAAGTATTAGGCACTCTTCGTGGTCTCAAACTCACGCAGTGTCTTAATGAATCATTACCTCCCTTCCATGTCGTCTTTTCATTGCAGAAACCACTATCAACCCTGCTTTCCTTCAGCATGATCAACAAGATCATATAATTGTTGCTTGGTTATTAGCCTCTATGTCTACTCCCATACTCAACAAAACATGTTTAGAGTTTTATGATTAAAATAAGTCTTGTTTTCAAACTTATTTTTGAGGTAGTTGTTCTTCATGTTTAGGAGTGATTATTTTTTATTTTTCCTTGATTGTACTCATGATTAAATCATGGGCAGTTTTTCTGTTTCCTTGGTTTTATAAATAATTAAGTTATTTCATTTAATAAAACAAGCTTTGACAACTAATTGTATATCTCATCAATGTAGCATTTAAGAGTGGTATTAGAGTCCACACACGGGCCTGATAATTGAACACCTAGAGAGCAAAAATAGTACTCAATCATGGCTAACAACAGTAGTTTCTTTTGTATTCTCAAATTTGATGGAGATTATGAACACTGGTCCTGTTGGGATAAACTTAAATTTTAGAGATTTATTATTTTATTAGTTTTGGGTATAGTAATATTAGGTTTGATTTGATAGAGATAAAGTAGGGATGGGTAGTTATGATTTTCTGTTTATCTAGGTAGAATATTATTTTATGATAGGTTAAGGAGATTTTATTTTTAAGTCAGTTGATATTTTATTTTTAGATTTTATTTTTATTTCCATAATATTGTAAATATCATGGCTATTTAAAGCCCTTCAATTATCAATGAATAATAAGACTCAATTTTAGAAAAAATATCTGAGTGTCTAGTCTTTGTAGATGAAGGATCTTCTTGGATCCCAAGACGTATGGGACATAGTGGAAGACGGGTACAATGAACTCGCAGATGATGAGCATCAGACAGTGAACCAAGTTGCTACATTGAAAAAGACACGAGTAAAAGACAGATCGGCTTTGTACTTTCTGTATAATGCAGTGGATGAATCTGGATATGAGAAAATAGCTATGCAAAGTCGGCAAAAAAAGCATGGGAAATTCTAAAGGTGGCATACAAAGGAGATACCCGCGTGAAGCAAGTCCGAGTACAAGCTCTCAGAAGAGAGTTTGAACATATGGAGATGGATGAAAATGAGGGAGTTTCCGAGTTTATAACTCGAGTACAGAAGATGGTCAACCAACTTGGAATGAATGGAGAATAGGTTCCTTCTAACTGGGTTGTGGAAAAGATCTTGAGAAATCTAACGAATAATTTTGAAAGTATCGTGGTCACTATTGAAGAGACAAAGGATTTGTCATCTCTCACTGTGGAGCAGTTAGCTGGGTCATTAAAAACCCACGAATTGAGGAAGAAAAAGAAAAAGAGGGAACCCGACGATCAAGCAGTACAGGTACGGTTTAACTGGAATAAATCTCGGATTACTCAAAGCCGAGGTCCTGGTGGAAGAGGGCGAGGAGGCTGAGGACGAGGTGGACGTGGCCAAGGTAATGATAATGAAGATCAAACCGATCAGCAGAATTGGCATGACCAAGGACAAGGAAAAGGCCGAGGAGATCAATCAAGAGTGGAGTGTTTTAGATGTGGCAAGTACGACTACTATACAAACGATTGTGGGTCAATAAAGTGCTACAATTGTGGCAAGTTTGGTCATATTGCAAAGTATTGCGAGACAGAGACAAATCTTGTCTGATGATGGGGAGCCGAATCTCGTAATTGAAGATGCAGAAGAATTTTTGCTGGTAAAGAGCTTGGATGTAGTGGACATGGAAAATTCGGTCTCAATAATGGATGAAGTGATCCCGGTAAAAGGTGCGACAAACATGGAAAAAGAACTCAAAGAAAAATATGAAGAGATTCAACGGATAGGGAGGCTTCTGGATGAAGCTAATGAGATTATGAATAAATAGAGGGTTGAGCTTGAGGAGCTGAAAAAGGCAGATGTTGGACCATGTTTGAAATCAAAGACTGATGAGTTTTCTACCAACTCGGTATGATATCTAGATACTGCAGCAAGCAATCATATGTGTGGGAACGAGAATTTTTTTTATGAACTCACCAAGGTGGAGGCCAAATTTGTGTCTTTCGGAGATGACTTCAAGGTGGCTATGAAAGGGCGTGGAACAATTCGGTAAATTCAGAATAATGGACAAGTTGGAGATATTAAGGATGTTTATCATGTTCCGGGGTTGAAGAGCAATATTTTAAGCATGGGTCAGATAATTGAAAAAGGTAATTCAATTTTTATGAAAAATCAGGTATTGTATTTAAAGGATAAGCATGGTCGTCTAACAACCCAGGTAAAAGCAAAGAAGAACCAGTCGTATGAATTGGAGCTGAAAATCTTGGAGAGAAGAAGTAAACCCGGTGTGGGATGATGCACATGGAAAGCAAGAAAGGAAGAATTTAAGTTTGTGGGGGAATTTGTTGGGATAAACTTAAATTTTAGAGATTTATTATTTTATTAGTTTTTGGTATAGTAATATTTGGTTTGATTTGATAGAGATAAAATAGGGATTGGTAGTTATGATTTTCTGTTTATCTAGGTAGAATATTATTTTACGATAGGTTAAGAAGATTTTATTTTTAAGTCAGTTCATATTTTATTTTCAGATTTTATGTTTATTTCTATAATATTGTAAATATCATTACTATTTAAAGCCCTTCCATTATTAATAAATAATAAGACTCAATTTTAGAAAAATATCTCGTGAGATTTTTCGAACAAGTCCATGCTTATGGAAAATTTGCTAAGATCAAAAGAGTATGGAGTGTGGTGGAGCAAGGATTTGAGAGACTAAGCCATTGGAATGTCTTATAGGTGCAGATTGAAGATCCTTGGAGGAGAAAAATTAAAAGACTTGAGAGAAAAGAATTATCTCTTTCAATCTATTGATAAAAACATTTTGAAAATGATAACCAACAAAGCCACTTCCAAAGTTTTATAGGATTCAATGAAGCAAAAATACCAAAGTAATGCTCGAGTTCAACGTGCTCAGCTTCAAAGGCTACTTAGGAAATTTGAAATTTTCGAAATGCAGAATGATGAGACTACATCTCTCGAGTTAGGTTAATTGCAAATCACATGAGAATTGCTGGCAAAATCATGGAGATGGACAAATTGTGGTGAAAATCATACGTATCTTGTCTGATAAATACAATTACATTGTATCTTCCATTAAAGAATCAAAGATATCAACAAGATGATCCTGGATGAGTTACATAGCTCATTACTGCTGCACGAACACAAGGTAAAACAAAAGGAGGTGACTGAAAAGCATTGAATGTTGCCAGAGAAAGCTTCACTCCCAGAGGAGCTGGTGGATATACGGGTAGAGGTAGAGGACGTGGTAGAGGAAGAGCAATTGTTAAATCCACAATTAAATGTTATCAATGTCATAAGTTGGGACATTTGCAATATGAATGTCTGCCCATTATGCAAAACACACAATGTTAGACGAGGAAGAAGAGATGTTTTTTATGTCATGTGGAAATGCCGCATTCCAATCAAGATGAGGTGTGGTTCCTGGAGTTGGGATGTATCAATCACATGAGTGAAGAAAAAAAGTAGTTTAATGAGCTAGATCAATCCTTCAGACACAGTGTTAAGTTAGGAAACGACTTTAGACTGGAGGTAATGGGAAAAAGGAAATGTTCGAATGAAAATAAATGGACAAATTGTGGTGATCACTAAGGTATTCTTTATCCTTGATCCCAAATCCAATCTTCTTAGTATTGGTCAACTTCAAGAGAAATAATTGTCTATATTAATTAAGGATGGTTGTTGTAGTATTTATCATGAAAACAATGCGAACTATGATATCTGCAAATCGTATGTTTGTGCTTTCGGCATCAATTCCTCCCGTATCTATTAATACATCATCAAATCTTAATGTGACGTCTGAAAATATCATAAGCTTATGGCACCAATGGTATGGTCATCTCAACATGAAAGGACTAAGGACTCTTGCCTATAGGAAGATGGTTAATGGATTGCCAATATTGAAGAATCGGTCTCAAAGGTGCTCCATATGTATGGCTGTAAAACAGCAACGCCATCCATTTCCAAAGGAAATCACTTGGAGAGCATCTAAACCTCTACAACTAATCCACTCAGGCATATGTGGTGCAATTACACTTGAATCACACAACAATAAACGGTATGTTATTACCTTTATAGATGATTATAGCATAAAAATGTGGTCTTTTCTAGGCCAAATCCGACGTATTTAAAAGGTTCAAATCTTTAGTGGAGAATGCATCAGTACATAAGATTCTATGTTTGCGCAGTGACAAAGGTGGGGAGTTCACTTCATCATAGTTTGATGATTATTGCAGCATTCATGGAATTCCAAGACAACTCATAGCAGTTCATTCACCTCAGCAGAATGAAGTGGTAGAAAGGACAAACCGCAGTTTGATGAATATGGTGAAATGCATGCTTATATATAGCACGGGATGTACCAAATAAATATTGGCTAAAAGCAGCTAATCTAGCCACAATATCTTGAATAGATGTCCCACTGCAACTTTGTCAAACATAACCTTACAGGAAGCTTGAAGGAATAAAACACCATTAGTGCAACATTTTAAGGTATTTGGATGCATAGGACATGTTCTCCTGCTAGATGTTTCACGAAAAAAGATGGAAAAGTATCAAGTGAATATACATGGGAACCAGTGAAGAGTCTAAAGCTTTTAGAATGTATGATCCAGAGACTAAGAAGATCATTATCAGCTGAGATGTATTCAAAAGAGGAGAGTGGGTATTTAAGACAAAGATAAACGAAATAGGAGAAGTAAACAAATACAAAGCTAAGCTAGTAGCAAAGGGGTATATACGCAACAAACTGGGATTGATTATAATGTGGTATTTGCACTTATGACACGATGGGATACCATTAGACTAATTTTTTCCATTGCAGCTAGTCATGGATGGAAAGTCTACCAACTTAATCTCAAAAGCGCGTTTCTACATGGAGAGATAGCAAAGGAAGTAGAGGTAGAATATGAAGTGAGAGGTAAAGACAAAGTATGTAAACTCAAGGCTTCACGTGCATATTTTAGCAAGATCGAATCATACTTTGTCAAAGAAGGTTTTAAAAAAAAGCATAAGTGAAGACACACTCTTTACAAAGAAACAAGGAGAAACGAGTGCTTTGTTCGTAAATTTGTATGTGGATGATCTTATCTATACAGGAAGTAATAAGTTGATGTTGGAAGAATTCAAGAACTCAATGAAAAGGGAGTTTGAAATGATTGATCTAGGTAGCATGAGATATTTTCTTGGTGGATAGGTCACACAACCCTCAAATGGTATCTTTATTTGTCAGAAAAAATATGCTAATGAAATTCTAGAGAACTTTGGTTTAGCAAACTGTTCCTCAGTTAAAAATCCAATTGTTTCCGGGTGCAAGCTTACAAAAGATATTGGAGGGATGAAGGTTGATGCAACTAAATACAAGCAGATGGTAGGAAGTCTCATGTATTTGACTTTAACGAGAACAGACTTATTGTATGTTGTAAGTCTAGTCGCTCGTCTCATGGAGGCTCCTACAGTGATGCATCAACAAGCTGTGAAAAGGGCTCTACGTGACTTGAAAGGAACTATTGATATGGGGTTGCTCTATACACGTGAAGCAGGAGAGGTTTTGACTGCTTATTGTGATAGTGATTATGCTAAAGATGTCGAAGATCAAAAGAGTACCTCAGAATATTATGTTTTTAAAACGTCAAACGGGCTAGCTGCTTGGAGTTCGAAGAAACAACCAATTGTACCATTGTCCACCAATGAGGCTGAGTTTATTTCTGCAGCGGCATGTGCTGTTCAAAGCATTTGGATGCTACGAGTTCTTGAAAAATTGGGAGTGAAACAAAATAAGTATATTATTTGTTGTGATAACAGTTCAACAATTATGCTGTCTAAGAATCTTGTTATGCATGGTAAAAGTTAGCACATTCACGTTCGATTTCATTTTCTTCGAGATTTAGCAAAAAAAGGAGAAGTGGATCTGATATATTATGGGATCAAGGATCAATTGGCTTATTATGTCATGACTAATGCATTGAAATTAGAGATATATACGAAGCTTAGTGAAAGGTTGAGAATGTATAACTTTGACGGTGTAAAACAGATCAGTTTAAGAAGGATTTGTTAGAGTTTTGTTTTTAGAATAAGTCTTGTTTTCAAACTTATTCTTTAAATAGTTGTTCTTATTGTTTAGGAGTGGTTATTTTTTATTTTTCCTTGATTTTAGCCATGATTAAATCATGGCAGTTAAATTCAATATCTCGTCTATATAACATTTAACAAAATGGTAGGACTTGACACCGCTGCACAAATCTGGTCTAGACTTCAAACATATGCCTCTCTTATTCGTGCTCAAGTCAAGCAACTAAAACTGCAGTTGCCCCAACCAAAAAAGGAATTCAAATTCCTGTAAAAATGTGTGATTTTAATTTTTTAGCAAAATCACCAACGTATCCTAAATTATAAAAAAAAATATATATATATATATATATATATATATATATATATATATAACTCTACAAATGGGTAATGGACGGAAAAAAAGTGTTTAAATGATTTAAAACATTATGAGTACTTCATAAACTCATAATATTTATCGTTTGAAAAAAGAAAATAAAGTCTTCAAGATATAACAAGTAATTCACTAATATAAAAATAAAGAAGAAAATATTAAAATAATATTAAAGATATAATTTTCTTGTAATTTTTCAATTCGACGGCTTATATCATCTTGGAGATAAAAACATCAATAGAATTGTTAATAGGTCATAATTATATAAATATATAAATAAAATAAATAATTACACAGCGCTATTTTTAAAAAATGCATTTTTACAATTTTAAACTTGATTTACTTTAACATGTGAATAGAAAATGGAATGTAAATTGTAAAAGGAAAAAAAAAGATACTAAAATTGTAATTTGTATATGAATGTAAACGATAAAAATAAATTATAAATATATATTAATACTAGAACTCAAATTAAATTTATTAAAAATATTAAAAAATTATAAAAAATTAAATTTTCATTTTTTTTCAATTAAAATTCATATTGACATGTTTTTTAATTTTAATTACAAATTATTGAAATTGAAAATGATGTATAGAAAAAAAAAAAGACATATTAAAGTGAATTTACTTTCACTTGTAACAAACTTACCATAAACATTCAAAGGAAAATAAAAAATATATTTAAGATGTTTCTCACTTACAATCATCAACACAACTTATTATCACAAAATTTAAGTCAATAACTGTAACCACCTTCCAAAAGAATTTAATATGATTAAATTTTATTTGTTAAATTAAAATTCATTTTCATATGTAAAAAAAATTAAATGTGAATATAAAAAATTAGTTATTTTGATATATAAATAAAAAGTTGAATTTAAATATAGAAATGATTACATTTGACTACACAAAAAGTAAATAAATTTGTACATAAGCAATTAAAAAGTATATAAATACAATTAGATATGTACATAAAAATTGTATTTTTCTCAAGTAAGATTTTTTAAAATACAATTATTTTGTAAAACATTGAAAAAGCGTAAATGAAATTTCCATTTTTTAAATTAGAAATCATATCTAGATATAATATGAAAATTGAATGTAAATAAAAAATTATTTTTATTTAATTAAAAAAGTAAATAAATAGACATGTGAATAATTAATTAATTGTTAAAGTTTTTAAAAAGATTAACTCTAAACATGATTATACTAAATTTAGTTAGGTACTTAAGAAAGAAGGATAAACGGTACTCATCAACAATCTTTACTATTTTCTTTCAAGACTAGTAACATCGAGCTAGTATGGAACACATGATAGCATGAATGCTCTTAGAAAAGAAGATGAGAATCATAAATCATGAGGCCGAAAGTGATTAGTAGTTAGTTACTAGTTAAGTGTTTGAACGCATATACACGCACGTTCGTTAATCATGGCAGAAAGGAATAATATTTAGAAGGAGTAAAGTTGAATGTGCCACTTTTCAAGGGTATGAGTGATCTGAAGCTTACTTGGAGTGGGAGCTCAAAATTAATATGTCTTTTCTTGCAATAAGGACTACAAATTAAAAGTTCGGCGATTTTCTTAAGGAAGCAAAAGGAGTGGAAGATTATTATAAGGAGATGGACATTCTTATCATCCAAGCCGAAGAAGATCATAAGGTAACTATGACTTGTTTCTTTAATGGATTAAATAATGATATTATAGATGTTGTTGAGCTCCAGGAGTTTGTGGAGATGAAGGGTCTTTTGTATAAGGCCATATAGGTAGAACAACAAATTAAAAGAAAGTGTTTTACCAATTTTAATTCTTTAAATTGGATGGATAAAATAAAGAAAGAAGGTGTTGCCTCCTTTAATTGCTTTCTAACCAAAGAAAAACACATCAAAAGAAAACTGAACATCCACGAGGACTAGAGAAGTGTAATGTTTTCAATGTTTGGGCATGGGAAATTATGCCTCTGAGTTTCCAACAAAAGAAGACCGTTCTTCTTATTTTATTTATCTTTATTACCTGTTTTTATTTTATTTTATTTACCTAAGCATTTTTCTATATATTTTATAACATCTATTTCATAGAAATTAATCTCATATTTGTTGGACGACAACTTTTAGTTATCTTTGCCCAACTAATTATTTTTGATATTTTTTTTACTGAAGTTGTTAATTATAGATAAATATATTAATTTCATCATTTCGACGACAGTATTATCCTTCATGTTGTTGTAAATGTTGGTTTTGAGTTTAAGGATGTTGTGTTTACTGGTTGTGGCTGGATTGTATATAGGTATTAGAAAGAGGTTGTAGCTATGATAATGGTTGTGTTCGTATCAAACTCATTTGGCTCGACATTAAAGACTTCTATTATCAAAATCTTTATATAATTTTCTTTTAATTCCTTTTAAAATTAAAATTGCTGCAGGCCCACCACTAAATCCTTAATTATTGAGGATGGAAAGATATATTAGTTAGTAAACCTTATGCAAGTTAACGCGTTCTAACATCCGGTAGGGAACATCATGGGCGGACCACAAAAGATAAATAAAGTTATAGCAAGATACGTCTAACCTGTTTTTTCTAAAGAAAAACATTTAAATAGAGTTAATCATTGTGTGCCGCAAAGCTTTTCTCCATGTATTTATCTAATTTAAACCTAGTAGATGTTTTGTCATTATTTCAATTTGTTTCTTCGTTTCTTTTATCTGTCAAATAAGGCCACAATGTAAGAGTCTTATAAAACTTATTTTACATTTTACAAATCATATAAACCATTTCCATTACATAAAGAATATTAGTTAAGAAAAACAATAAAACCAAATTTATATATAAAAAATACATGGCAAACTTATTTTAAAAAAATAAACAATTTTTAACATAGGAAAGTTAATACCTATTATAAAAAAAAGAATAAAGCTAAATATCATAATATCATATTATTTATAATAAATTTTATTTTTTAATTTAAATAAATCAATGTATATACATAATGATTTCTTTATCATCTAAGCTAGAAAATAATATTAAGTCAATATAATTATTTTTAAAATATATTACAATATGTATAAATTATTTTCGTAATAAATACAATTAGAGCATATAACAAAATACTACACATAATAAATACAATTATGAGCACAGTAGGCCATTAATCTCATTAAATCTGATCATTGATGTATATATAGAAATAATAATCACAGCAAATATTCCACCAATTAACTTTATTTAACAATCAACTGTGACTTCTACATTTTTGTCCACCTTTACCTATAAATTCAATGCATTCTTACAAAAAGGACTTTATCAATTTTTCTAATACTTACTTTATATATTCATATATTCCAACATTTTATACTTTGACTTGATTGTCAAAAAATATTTTATATAGGTGATTATTTCTCTTATTTGATTCATGTTTGGTGTTCATGGTTTTCGTCCTACTAATAATCCAAATAGAAACAATTATATATATATATATATATATATATATATATATATATATATATATTCTTTTTTTAAAAATGAAAATACTAGCAACATACTTTTATCATAATTTTTTAACATACACTTTGTTGGTAGGTGAATTTTGTATGAGTTCATAATAAAAGAAAGGTTTAAATATTTTAACAAAATTCCTTTGGAATTAAATATTCGTTAAGGAATGTATTGTATACTTATCACTAAGACTGTTCTAAAGGATGAATCCAATAAGATCGTTTTTACGTGCCAAGTAACATAATTGGGCAGAAAGGACAGTAATAGATTTTGAAGTACCATTCCACTTCTCGCTTTGATGAAGTTAGTGGAATATATTAGGAATCTCATGATATGCATTTTCCAAGTTTGAGGTTCTTTAAGTGGTGTGGTATTCCTTTTCGATTGAGAAAATCATGATTAGAATATAGCATATTTAAGTCACATCCCAAAGTTTTAGGCTTTTCAATCCAAATCATATATTTGTTTGGAGTAGTCTCCTACAGCATAAAAGGGAAAGCCCTTTATTCCCGTTGAGGCAAATACATACTCACACTTCCAATAATCATGTTAATGCTCCACAAATCTCTTGTCTTATTGAATTGGGTCCCCATGTAGCATCACCTTAAAGTTAACATATTCTCTTAGGCGTGCCCGTGTACCATTAATTCAACATTTTATATACGCGAAATTGCCAAAGATTCTACGTTATCTCTTCACAACGGATGACAAGAATGCATTTTGTGATTAACCTTGTTTTGTTGCCCTTCAAATGTCCACGATCAACGTAGAAGAAGTTATTTCGATTTTCTAGTCCGAGTGCAAGTATACGTTTGATTATTGCATGTTGCACAAATGCATTGTCACATATTCGTTAAAACTTAAAGCACACCTGAATTCTGCAATATTTTATAGAAAATATGGTTACGTTAATTTGTTATGTTATTCAGCTTTAGTAAACATTTATCGTGTATAGTTTTACGTTTTGTCCCTTTTACCTACAAACTAGAAGAGAAAACACAAGATTTTATCGGATCTCGTTTTCCTTACAAACAAGTTTTCTGTTTAGGTAAGTATACACATTAAAATGCAATTTACAATCAAAATGAATTTTCTAAAACATGGACTTACAATATGTTGAAATAATCAAATTCTTAGCAAAACTACTACAAAATTCTCAATAGACATTACTTTTTCTTTTCCAATAAATAATGTTTTTTAGGAGTGATCTATTTGAGTGTTGCACTAGTGGAAAAACACTGTTTAACGTCGGTTATTTTGGGCTTTTAACGTCCCCTTCACATCCGATGTCATTACCGGTGACGTCAATGGGACGTCAGTCATCAGTATAACAGACGTCTATAATAACGTCAGTTTAGTGTCATGTCCGACGTCACTAAACATCGGTATAGGCCTAGCCCAACGTCTAAAGGCACTATATAGACATCGGACTACGCATTAACTGACGTCTAAGAGCACATAAAGACTTCGAACTTGTCACTAACCGACGTCTAAGGTCACTATAGACGTCGGTTTTTGCATTAACCGACGTCTAATACAGTCGTTGTGTTTTAGTGAAGTTTTGTTCCTGTCTTTGGATAGCCCAGTAGCATACTCTTTCTTTGCTAGTTTCCTCCGAAGAAAAGCTTGCGTCTTTTGAATTTCTCATGACATTTCAACCCAAAATTGAACCTGGGTCTTTGCTTAGTTCCATTTTCAATGCAAGAGGGAAAAATTACGGTGAAACGATAACTAGGCAACGACTCAGGGTCGTTTTTTGGTTGAAACGCCACGAGAAATCCAAAAGACGCTGCTTTTTCTGGGAGACAGCTAGCAAAGGAAGAATGTGGTACTGCATTACCCCAAGAGAGGAACATAACTGCACTAAAACACAACACAAGAAAACAAAGAGAGAAGTTTTTGAAAAATCCCTTCCTTACCCAAAATACTACTCTAGGAAGGAAAAAGAAAAGCAATTTAAGCGCTTCATGGAGATCTTCAAGAAACTGGAGATCAACATACCTTTCTCAGAAGCCTTGCAGCAAATGCCCTCATATGCAAAATTTTTGAAGGAACTCCTCTCTAAAAAAAGAAAGTACATTGAGGAGGAAACAATTGAGGTACAAGGAAACTGCAACACCATCATTCAAAAGTCAATTCCTCCCAAATTAAAGGATCCAGGAAGTTTTACTATCCCTTGCACTATAGGGAACATCTCTTGCGGAAAAACACTAATTGATTTGGGAGCCAGTATTAATCTTATGCCACTTTCCATGTTTGAAAACATTGAAGGCCTGGAACTTAAGCCTACCAGGATAACTCTCCAACTAGCAGACAGATCTCTAAATATCCTCATGGGGTGGTAGAAGATGTGTTAGTAAAAGTAGACAAGTTCCTGTTTCCTGTTGATTTTGTTATCATGGAGATGGAAGACGATGTGAATGTTCCTCTTATTCTTGGAAGACCCTTCATGAAGACTGCAAGAGTTCTAATTGGCGTAGAAAATGGCAAGCTAAAAGTCAGAGTAGAAGACAAAGAGGTGAATTTTGATGTCTTCCAAGCCATGTCTCATCCAAGAGATAATAAAGATTGTTTCCATCTTGATACTCTTGAAAAATTATGCATGATTCAAGAAAAGGAGGTATGTGATATTCCCTCTCTGGAAGAAACTCTTGATGATAATTATGAAGAAGTGACTGGGGAAGGCTTGGATGATATTGAGAAATTAAAAGAAGCCCCTTCATTGAACTCAGAAGAAAAAATCAAGGAAAGAAAACCAAAGCTTAAAATGCTACCTCCTCACTTGAAATATGTGTTTTTAGAAGAAGAGGGAACCAAGCTAGTAATCATCAATAACTCTCTCTCCCAGTGAAGAAAAAAAGTTAATGAAGTGCTCAGAGCCAATAAAGGAGCTATTGGATGGTCAATCTCAGATCTCAAGGGCATAAGCCCAACTTATTGCATGCACAGAATATTCATGGAGGATAACTAAAAACCAGTGGCTCAACCACAAAGGATATTAAATCCAGTAATGAAAGAAGAAGCGAGAAAAGAGGTGCTAAAGCTACTTGAAGCTGGAATCATTTATCCGATCTTTGACAGTACATAGGTAAGCCCAGTACAGGTGGTGCCAAAGAAAGGGGGGATGACAGTTGCCTACAATAAAAAAAATGAACTCATTCGCACAAGAACTGTCACAGGATGGAGGATGTGCATTGATTACAGGAAGCTCAACGATGCTACAAGAAAGGATCACTTTCCTCTCCCTTTCATGGATCAAATGTTGGAAAGATTCGTAGGTCAGGCCTTCTATTGTTTTCTGGATGGTTATTCAGGATATAATCAGATTGTGGTGGATCCTAAAGACCAGGAAAAAACGGCTTTTACTTGTCATTTTGGAATTTTTGCCTACAGAAAAATGCCATTTGGATTATGTAATGCCCCGACCACTTTTCAGAGATGCATGCAAGCAATCTTCACAGTCTTAATAGAAAAATGCATTGAGGTTTTTATGGATGATTTCTCAATTTTTGGCAATTCCTTTCAGCAGTGCTTATCCAACCTAGATGTTGTTCTCAAAAGATGCACCCAATCCAACCTTGTTCTCAACTGGGAAAAATGTCATTTTATGGTCATAGAAGGCATTGTTTTTGGTCATAAAATCTCATCCAAAGGAATTAAAGTGGATAGAGCCAAAGTAGAAGTCATTGAAAAACTTCCACCACCTACTAATGTGAAAGGAATGAGAAGCTTCTTGGGACATGCAGGATTTTATAGGAGGTTCATCAAAGATTTTTCAAAAACTGCAAAACCACTGAGCAACCTCCTTGTGAAGGACATCCCTTTTGTGATGAATGAAGAATGTCTTAAAGCCTTTGAGATCTTAAAAGAAAGATTAATTCAGCTCCTGTAATTGTAGCTCCTGATTGGAATCAAAACTTCGAACTCATGTGTGATACCAGTAATTATGCCATAGGAGCAGTTCTTGGTCAAAGAAAAGAGAAGGTCTTCCACACTATTTATTATGCAAGTAATGTTTTGAATGAAGCCCAGTTGAATTATGCCACCACAGAAAAGGAGTTTATGGCCATTGTGTATACTCTGGAAAAATTTAGATCCTATCTCATTGGCTCTAAGGTAATTATCTACACTTACCATGCAGCCATAAAATATTTACTACCAAAACTAGACTCCAAACCAAGATTGATCAGATGGGTGCTCTTACTACAAGAATTTGATGTGGAAATCCGTGACAAAAAGGGAAGTGAAAATGTAATTGCAGACTGATAACGGTTGAAAAACCGTTATTTTCATATGCTATTTTGGACTAAATTACACCCTCTACTGCTTAGAATGAGCTTAGAATAAAGTAAAAGTAAATAAATGAGTCAGTTGAGAGTCAAAAGCTGTTTTTAACGATATTATGCTTGTTTTGCAGCAAATTTGATAGAAGTGAAGATTGGGAATGAAGATGAAGGTCATAAACTCAAGAAAAAGCAAGAAAATCAAAGAAAAGAAAAGTCTAGGGACCGCTCGGCGGTAGACCCCTGGCGCCGGGCGGTCAAACGGGAGGAGAAGACACCAGTAGAGGACGCCGGGCGGCAGACCCCTGACGCCGAGCGGTTTTGCGGCACAAGGGACACCGCCGTGCGGTAGCGCGATTTAGGGCTCACCGCCGGGCGGCAAAGTATGACGCCGAGCGGTGGTCAGCTGGGCTTGGGCCTATTTTTCTGTTGCGCTCCTCACCTATAAATAGCCCTGTTACGAATTCCAACTCATTCTTTTGACAGAGAAGGGCGGCCAGACCTACTTTGCACTCTTTGGAGAGGATCTCTTTGATGCTTAGGCTCCTTTTCATCTTTTCTAGGGTTTGCTTTCCATATCTTTCATGATTTTCATCTTGGTTCACCATGACAATGGTGAACTGAACCCTTTTGTCGTTGGGGGAACAATGTAATCTTTTGATACTCTCTTTTATTGAAACTCTTGTTTGAATTATATGATTTTCATATGCATTTATTATCAATTGTTGGATTCTCATACTATGCTTAATGCCTTTATCGTTTAACTCATTCGGTAATTGATTTTTGACTTTATTGATACGGGGGCGTACAGTAATGACACGAAATGGTGAGAATTTCCTTGGTTAAGCAATACCACCTAGGGATAGGGGGGTAGGACGACCAATTGTATTTGCTTCTGTTTGTAATGCGCTGCTAGTTACTATGGGAGGCTAGGGATAACAAGTCGGTAATTAGTAATAGGCCCTTATCGCTGAGGGATCGGGTTAAGGGGAGGCCAAGAAAGTTTGCATGTAATTAGATAATAATGCTATTTAAACAAGAGGAGTAAATAAGAGAGAGCGGATTAGATGAAATTGTAAACCCCTAACAACTTCATTCATCCATTGCCTAAATCTTGTCAATTGAATCACACATTGCATGTTTATTTTCTGTCATTGCATCCACCACAATTAATTGATTTTTCTTTCACAAGTTTACGATTTTGATTCACGCGAACGATAAGGCATTTCGAGTCTCATGGGAAGATAGATAATGGGTTTTTTTACCATTTTTATTACTTGATACGATATGGTACACTTGCCATTCCGCTAACAAGTTTTTGGCGCCGTTGCCGGGGACTCGAGGTTTGACTTATTTAGTAGTGTGAATTGACTGAATTTGACTTGTTTGTAATTATTTGTTAATATTTTTTTGTTGTTTGGTTTTATTTTATTTTTCTGTAAAAGTGCTTTTAGGGGTATTTTCTCTTGTGTATGCAGGAAGGAGTACACACTAGGAGAAGAAAAGATCAGCAACCTCTTCTCGAGGGGCTACCAGACAGGAGAGGGAGGAGAGTTAAGCATTATGAACGGGAGAACTTTCCTTCTCCTGAACCACTTTTGCAATCTTTTGCACAAGACTTAGAGGAGATGGCCGAACAAGCTCCTCCTCCGAGACATACACTGGGGAACTCAGCCAACACTGTGGGTCCCATGAATTTCAATAGCATAGTCATTCATGCGAACAATGCAACGAATTTGGTGATGAGCCCTGCACTTATTCAGTTGGTCCAAAGAAACCAATTTCACGGATTGTTGAGTGAGAATCCCTACAAACATTTAACTATTTTTGGTGAAATTTGCAATACTGTTAAGATAGCTAGAGTCTCAGATGAGAGGATCAGACTTAGCCTATTCCCATTCTCTTTGGGAGGAAACGCCAAGGACTGGTTGCACTCATTTGCTGAAGGGACGTTCAGAAATTGGGATGCGTTGGCCAAACAGTTTGTCACCAAATTCTTTTCCGCAAACTAAGATTCACCAAGGGAAGCTAGAGATTTCTTCTTTCAAGTAGGGAATGGAGGAAACTCTTGGACAAGCCTGGGATAGATTTAAAGGCTTGTTAAGGAAGACCCCAGTTCACGGGTTCGATAAGACTACTTATTTGCTTGCTTTCCTAGGAGGGCTTAATACTCAGTCAAAAATGATGCTGGATGCCTTAGCTGGAGGCAGTATAAATAGAAAGACTGAGGATGAAGCCTATGACTTGATTGAAGACATGGCTCTGAATGAAGCTTCCCAAAGTGAGAGGGGCGCACAGAAAGGAGGAATATTGCATCTTCCTGCTAATGATGCAATGGCTGCGCAGAATCATCTTCTTAACCAAAAATTGGACAAACTGACAAAGGTCTTTTCTGAACTTCCAACAGGGTTAAGAAATATTTCTCAAACTCAACAACTTTGCAACTTATGCGGTGGTGACCACATCAATGGTCAATGTGCTTTTCCTGAAGAAATGCAGCAGGATGTCAACTACATGGGGAATCAATTCTCGTTTAAGCAGGGTAGTTCTAACCAAGGCAATTCTAGCCAAGGTTGGAAGAACCAGCCCAACATTGGACAGAATCAGAATACTTCTTCTGGGCAAGTAGGAGGCTTCCGGCAACAACAACCATCATCTTTATGGCAGCAGGTGAACAGCTTGACGGAGACCGTCAGAGAATTAAATGACCGATTTGACAAATTTCTGAAAGTCTATGAGTCTCAACAAGCAAGTGACCAAGCTAGTTTTAGAGGACTGGAGACACAAATTGGGCAGCTATCAAAAAGAGTTGACACCACAGAAAAGAACCAGTTTCGGGCTAACACTGAGGTTAACCCCAAGGATGAGTGCAAAGTGGTGATGACGAGAAATAAAAGGAAGCCATAGAAGAAATAATTGAAATTGGGAGCAGTGAAGATGAAGAGGAAGAGATGATTTGTAAGAATAAGTGCATTAAGCAGAAGAAATATGAAGAAGAAGAGAAAAAGGAAAGGAAACTGAAGAGTCTTTATGAGTTATTCTGACAAATTTTTAATAGGGTGACTATTATGCCTGGAGCGTTTCCACGAGTGCCTAAAGATGATAAACCAACTGAATACCGTCTTCGCAAGATAGTTGATCTTGATGAGGAGGAAGAAGACCAAGCACGGATCATTAAACCAAGGAAGAAAGACCATCCTCAAAAATTGAAGGATTTAGGAAGTTTGACTCTCCCTTGTGTGATCAATGATGTGGATATAGGGAGAGCAATGATCGATTCAGGATCTAGTGTGAATTTAATGTCCTTCAGTGACTTCAAGAAGATTAGAGGGCTAAAATTAAAGCCAGCATACACTTCCTTGACAGTTGCAGATGGATCCATAAAAAAACCTTTGGGTATGGTGGAAGACGCAATTGTTCGAATTGAAGAGTTGGAATTCTTGGTTGATTTCATGGTAGTGGATATGGTAAATGATGAAAGAATTCCATTAATTTTGGGAAGACCGTTTATGAGGACTTCTCAGATGATGATACGTGTTTATGATGGGAAAATAGTGTTAAGAGATCATGACCAAGTGTTAGCCTATAGGGGATCTGAAGGAGAAAGAAGGAGAATAATAAACAGATCTAGACATAAAAAGGCTAGAAGAGAAGCTGGCAGAGAAGAAAATACCACAGGTAATGATCATCTTAACAGCTGTACTATTTTGCAGGCACATGAGAAGGAAACGACAGATAAAGGAAAGTCACCTCACTTAAAGGACAAACTATTTCCGCGGGGTGTAGCTGTTAGATACAAAAACAGGAAATGGATTGTCAACAGGAAGCTCGAAGAGGAAGGAATGATGGAAATTAGAAGGCCATATTCCCCTGCTGTTTGCCAAGTAGGCAGACAAAAGCTGAGATGGTAGGATGATGAAGATTCCAGTGTGACAAAGAAGAGTTGATTGCTGAGAAGAACATTTTGTACTATAAGACAATTTTTATTTTTTGTTTTGTTTTTCTATTGAACATGTAAAATTTGAATATTTGTGAACAATTTTTGGGTAGCATCTACTGGGAATGAGTGAAATTGGTGACAAAGAGAGAGTTTAAACTTGAACCTTTTCATTGATGAAATAGTTCTGTTGACTCAAGAATTTTGTGATCCAAAAAAACCAATTTTTCTTGATAGCCCGACCTCATTACAAGCCTTGGAAAAGTCCTTTTGATGGAATTTGCATGGAAAGATGTTGATTGTTTAAGATGAATGGCAATTTTATTTCATGTGACTTGTGAGCAATAAAGAGTGGAGTGCTACCCTAAACACTTGAGTGATTGAGTGAAACACTTCCTTGGTGAGAACTTCTAAATTTCATGATTGCATTTTTGTTTAGTGGACTGATCATTCACACTGTGTAGCATCTGTTGAGGAACGCATGAGCTAAATTAAGTTCAGAACAAGCATGCATCTGGATTTGAGTTCACTGAGTATCTGAAATTGAGTAAGTCTTGTCATGTACTTTAGAAATATTTAATCATTGGATGAAAGGGTAGAAAGCCAAGCTCTATTTTGTTTTATGGTTTTGTTTTGTTTTGCTTGAGGACAAGTAAAGTTCTAAGTTTGGGGTTGTGATAACGGTTGAAAAACCATTATTTTCATATGCTATTTTGGACTAAATTACACCCTTTACTGCTTAGAATGAGCTTAGAATCAAGTAAAACTCAATAAATGAGTCAGTTGAGAGTCAAAAGTTATTTTTAGCGATATTATGCTTGTTTTGCATTGTTTTAAAGCAAATTTGATAGAAGTGAAGATTGGGAATGAAGATGAAGGTCATAGACTCAAGAAAAAACAAGAAAATCGAAGAAAAGAAGAGTCTAGGGGAGAAGACACCGGCAGAGGACGCCGGGCGGCAGACCCCTGACGCCGGGCGGTGGTCAGCTGGGCTTGGGCATATTTTTCTGTTGCGCTCCTCACCTATAAATAGCCCTGTTACGAATTCCAACTCATTCTTTTGACAGAGGAGGGCGGCCAGACCTACTTTGCACTCTTTGAAGAGGATCTCTTGGATGCTTAGGCTCCTTTTCATCTTTTCTAGGGTTTGCTTTCCATATCTTCCATTATTTTCATCTTGGTTCACCATGACAATGGTGAACTAAACCCTTTTGTTGTTGGGGGAACAATGTAATCTTTTGATACTCTCTTTTATTGAAACTCTTGTTTGAATTATATGATTTTCATATGCGTTTATTATCAATTGTTGGATTCTCATACTATGCTTAATGCCTTTATCGTTTAACTCATTCGGTAATTGATTTTTGACTTTAATGATACGGGGACGTACAGTAAGGACACGAAATGGTGAGAATTTCCTTGGTTAAGCAATACCACCTAGGGATAGGGGGTAGGACGACTAATTATATTTGCTTCTTTTTGTAATGCGTTGCTAGTTACTAGGGGAGACTAGGGATAGCAAGCCGGTAATTAGTAATTGGCCCTTTCCGCCGAGGGATGATCGGGTTAAGGGGAGGCCAAGAAAGTTTGCATGCAATTAGATAATAATGCTATTTAAATAAGAGGAGTAAATAAGAGAGAGCGGATTAGATGAAATTGTAAACCCCCAACTACTCCATTCATCCATTGCCTAAATCTTGTCAATTGAATCACACATTGCATGTTTATTTTCTGTCATTGCATCCACCACAATTAATTGATTTTTCCTTCACCAGTGTGACGCCGGGCGGCAGACCCCTGATGAAGTCACATGCAAGGAGACAGAAATTTGGGAGTCCTTCTCAGATGATGAGACGATATTTTCTCGATTTTACTTAGTTTATTGTGCTAGAATTAATCAGGGAATTGTGTTTAATTGTCCGATATTTTCCCGTTTTTCCTAATTGTGCTTAATTTGATCGGAAATTCTAATTTTAATTAATTTGAATTTTCTGAGCTAATTATTTGCATTTTTAATTGCAGGGAAAATTTTGGAGATATATTTTGGAGCATTGGGATGGAGACAAATTAATACAAGACTCTCAAATTAGACATTTTAAATTTTAGTTGTATTGTAATTTTAATTGTTTAAACTTTTTGGACAAACTTTTGCACATTGAGCCATTAAAAATATGAGGGGCCCAAAGATTGTAAGACACTTGACACCACCTAGGGTTTTAGGGTGGACCCCACCCTCACATTTGAGGACGCTTGGTCCTAGGGATTTGACCCCACCAGCCACCACTCTCATTTTTGGGGGCAGATTACTCTCGGCATTTGGTGATAAAAGAAGCAGCCGAGACACACTTATTCATTGGGCTGGAACGGTGCAAAGGGGAATTCATTCTCGACATATGGAAGCATGGTTTTATTGGGTGACTTTGGTTGAATGAAAAGCAATCGAGGAAGCTCCCAAGTGGTGCCACGGTCAAGCTTAAGGTGTCACAGTCCTAAAGGAGTCGTCATTCTCTAGGGGGTGTGTTGTGACGTTTTCAGAGATGGTGAAAATGAGCTTACGTGTTTTTGACTCTTGGGGTTGAATGAAGAAACAATTTTGCTCTTTCCTTTTCATTTTGCTGCAGCGTTCTTTTTGTGGTCTTCAATGTGTTATCACTTGCATTTGGCTCGAACATTTTTGTTAGATAGCATTTTTCTTTGATTGAACAATGTTGACGTTGTTAATGGATTTTGGTTGAATTGCTTCCTGCCGCCACTTACTCTGCATTTGGATTTTTCACTTTGGCTATTTGAATGTTACCAAGAGCTGCCGACACACATTATTTTGGAAGGAGCTGAAACGGCCAACACGGTGCTTTATTTTGGAGAGCCGTCACTTGGTGGATTCTCCCGAGAGCATTTTAGCTGCAGCGTTTTTCAAAGGGAGCTGCAGCGTGATGAATGGGCCCCTTTTTGCTTTGCTGTAGCTGTCAAGCTACTCCACAATTTAATTTAGTGCTCTACCGAGAAGAAACGGAGGAATTTTCGTGCTACCTTTTCAGTGAAATGATGGCTTGAATTTAAGTATGTGAACACGTGGGTGGGAGAAATTAATCTTTCAATTTCTTTGCTTTATTCACAGGATGCATTTCATTTTAATTGAAGAAAAAAGGCAGCACACGGTTTCATGGTTGTGTGGTCCAATGATGAGATACATCTTGGTTCATTTTGACTTTGAAGGTGAAAGTGGACGGTGGCTGGAACCATTTTGGAGCTCTTTATTTCTTTTCTTCAATATATGCACACGGTAGCCTCCATCTAATTTGGAGAATTAATTTTCTTTGGCTTGGAAGAAACGTTGATCCAATGGTTGCACGGTGATTCCAAGTCGCATTCCATTTCTTAGCTTTGGTTGGTTTGTTTTAGCTTTATTCATTTAATTTTATTTCCACCTTTCAAGCATAGTGATGAATTGTCTTTTTAGTTCTTTAGTTTACTTATTGCATTTTCATTTTATTTTACTCTTCACACATCTTATCATTGAATGTTTTATCCCAGTATCTTCAGTTACTTTGATAACATCTATTTTGTTCGGTTTGATTGTATTAATTTAGTTGCGATGTTAGCTTAAATTAATTGAGTTGGTCATTAACGATATTATAATGTTTCCTTGAGATTTCTGGATTGTATGTGTAATCGCCACTCTAACTTGGTTAATAACAAATCTGTATTTGCACTTGCAATTGGGTATACACTTGGTTTCCCAGTTGGTGTTGAGTCGTCTCTTAGACGATGAAACTGCATGGTGTAAATTAGATTTGACGTTAACATTGCGATCTCTTAGTCCGCTTTTATGAAAACATAATTAGCCTGCGCTTAATTGATTAATTGTGTTGGATTAGAGGTTTGAGTTGGTTATATTTGGTTGATCTGTGATAGAAAGCATTGTAATTAAGTTGATAACGGTTGAAAAACCGTTATTTTCATGCATAAATTTGATATCAAAACACACCCATTTGGCTTATAATGAGCTTAGAATTAAGTAAAACTCTTAAGTTGAGTCATTTGAGAGTCAAAAGTTGTTTTTTAGATATATTATGCTTGTTTTGCATTGTTTTGGAGGGTTTTGATGAGAATTGGAGATGAATGGAAAGAAAGGTTCAAGATCAAACGGTTATAGTGCAGAAAAGTCAACAAAATGCAGAAAAGTCAACCAGTCAACTAGGCAAACCGCCGGGCGGTGGACCCTTGACGTCGGGAGGTAGCGCAATAAGAGGTAAACTGCCGGGCAGCATAAGTGTGACGCCGAGCGGTTGCCTGTTGGGCTTTGGCCTGTTTTTTGTTGCGCTCCTTAGCTAGAAATAGCCCTGTTGCGATTTCATTCTCATTCTTTTGATAGAAGAGGGCGGTCAGACCTAATTTCCATTCTCTGGAGAAGATCTCTTGGATGCTTAGGCTACTTTTCATCCTATCTAGGGTTTGCTCTTCCATTCTTCCATTATTTTCATCTTGGTTCACCATGACAATGGTGAACTAAACCCTTTTGTTGTTGGGGAAACAATGTAATCTTTTGAAACTCTTTGTTATTGAAACTCTTATTTAATTATATGATTTTCATATCCTTTGTTTATCGATTGTTGGGTTCTCATCTGCGCTAAAGGCTTTTATCGTTTAACTCATTTGATAACTGTTGTTTGTCTCTATTGATACGGGAACATACAATAATGTCATGAACTGGTGAGAAATTCCTTGATCAATGAAATACAACCTAGGGATAGGGAGGTAGGACGATCAATTGTTTTTGCTTCTGTTCGGTAATGCATTGCTAGTTACTAGGGGAGGCTAAGGATAGCAACCCGATAATTAGTAATAGGCTCTTTTCGCTGAGGGATCGGGCTAAGGGTAGGCCAAGAAAGTTTACATAACAATTAGATAACAAAGCAATTTAAACAAGAGGTCGTGAGTCCTTCGGGAGAGAACGATATTGGGTTACACTAATTATATTACTTGGAACGATCTGGTACGCTTGCCAAGGAGTTAACAGATCTCTTAGTCTGCTTTTATGAAAACATAATTAGCCTGCGCATAATTGATTAATTGTGTTGGATTAGAGGTTTGAGTTGGTTATATTTGGTTGATCTGTGATAGGAAGCATTGTAATTAAGTTAATGACCAACCGTTTTCATTCTGTCTTGGAAACTGTGTTTAGATCGATGTTTGCATTTCTGTTTTCGTCAGTGTTTTGATTTTAGTTCATCCATATTCACCACAAAACATTTTCACAACCCCCCTGCCCACCCGCCACTTCGTGTTTGACTTAATTCTTGAACCGCAAAATTGGTCCTTGAGAGACAACCTAGGAGTCAATTCCTAGCTATACCGCATTTCTAAATTGCACATCAAATTTGTGTGGGTTGCGACAGCCCATCATCAGATAAGATGCTCATGTATATCCAACAAAGGCAGAGGTTTGCTGACATGGTCAATTTTAAAGCGGTAGGAGTCATCCCGGAAAATCTCACTTGGCAACAAAGAAAACAAATTTTGCATGATGCTAAACAATTTGTTTGGGATGATCCTTACCTCTTTAAAATTGGAGCAGATAATCTCCTGAGACGTTGTGTGATTAAAGAAGCAGTGGAAGGAATCTTATGGCACTGTCATGACTCACCTTATGGGGGACATTTTAGTGGATAAAGGACAACTGCCAAGGTGCTGGAATCAGGATTCTACTGGCCAACGTTCTTTAAAGATGCTCATAACCATGCCAAGAACTGTCATAAATGTCAAAGGATAGGAACCGTCTGCAGGCGTAATGAGATGCCACTGCAAGGCATCTTGGAAGTGAAAGTTTTCGACTGTTGGGGTATAGATTTTATGGGAACCTTCCCACCATCCTTTAATAATGAATATATATTGGTGGGAGTTGATTATGTAAGCAAATGGGTGGAAGCATTAGCATGTCCCAAAAATGACGCCAACACTGTCATAAAATTCTTGAAGAGACAAATTTTCTCTAGATTTGGAACACCCAGAGTGCTCATCAGTGATGGAGGATCTCACTTTTGCAACCACCAACTTGCAAAAGTACTAAAGCTTATGGTGTGAAACACCAGGTGGCCACACCTTATCATCCTCAGAAAAATGGGCAAGCTGAAGTTTCCAACAGGGAGATCAAAAGAATTCTTGAAAAGACTATCACCACTTCAAGAAAAGATTGGTCTCAGAGATTAGATAATGCCCTTTGGGCATACAAAATTGCAATGAAAACAACCATTGGACTATCTCCCTTCCAAATGGTCTATGGAAAAGCTTGCCACTCTCCAGTAGAGATGGAACACAGAGCATTATGAGCATTAAAATTCCTAGATTTTAATCCTGGAGACACTACAGAAAAGAGAAGGCAAATTAATGAGCTAGAGGAGATGAGGCTGCACGCCTATGAGTCCTCTAAAAAATACAAGGAAAAAAAGTACTACCATGACAAGAAGCTGATCAAAAGAGTCTGCACACCAGGACAGCTGGTGCTGCTGTTCAACTCTAGACTTAAACTTTTCCCAGGAGAGTTGAAGTCCAAGTGGTCAAGACCGTTCCTAGTCAAAAAAATTCTTCCCCACGAAGCAGTTGAGTTGACAGATCTAAGCATTGAAGACCCACAAAGAAGCTGGATAGTTGATGGACAACGCCTTAAGCACTACTTGGGTGGTGAAATGGAGCGCTTATCCACAAAGATGCAGCTGGTCGATGTGACATGAGCCTATTGGGTCAAGCTAGTGACGTTAAAGAAGCGCTTGCTGGGAGGCAACCCAGTACTCTGAACCTTTACTTTTAAATTTTTATTTTTTGTTTTAATGTGTGTTTCCTTTTATTTTATTTTAATTTTGTGTGCTCTGCTTCAATGAACTAATCTGCTTTGGTTCAACTACTCTATTTTGTGTGATAAGTGTGACTTTTTGAAAACTTTAGTGTTTGATTGAAGTTAAGATGATGCATGATAAAATTGTGAGACAGGTGCTTGAGATAAAGTTTGATTGAGATACTGAGCAGGTTGTTTTTCTGAACTTGAGACCTTGTGAGTTTACCTGTGTGAGTTTTGAGCTTCAGAGTTGTTTTTAAAATAATTATTGGTACTCTGGATTCATGAATAATTTTGCCCAAATTTTCTGTAATTCAGCTACTTGCCTGCAGGTTTCATATGATCAAGGCCATCTTTTGGTATTCCTTATTCTTTTGGCCTTCAAAATATTTTTGCCCACTGAAAAGAGAACAATTTGTTCTAACTTTTGAACCTTGAGCCTTATGCATGTCTTGAAAAACCTTTTTGAAAAAAATCTTTAACTTGAGTTAAGTTGAGAACATTTGATGAGGTACTAATAAAGGTTCAAGTTTGGTGTTACCAGGACAAAAGCCACATCTCTAGGCAGTGAGCAATAATGAGGAAAAGTAGAAAAAGGCAAAAGAAAAGAAAAAGTGAGAAAAGTAAAATTCAAAGAAGAAAAAGAAAGAGCTCACTACAAGGAAAGGCTGGGAAAAAGATAAGAGAGTTGTTCTTGAAAGAAAAATTCACAAATGTCTCTCTTAACTCAAGGAACTTTATTGACCAGAAAAACCAATTTCCTTCCTAGCCCGACCAAGTTACAAGCCATGAAAAAGACCTTGTGATGACAACCTGTTTGTGAGTATGTTTGATTGTGGTTAAATGAAAGGCAAAATTAATTTGTGAGACATTTTAACAATAGAGAGAAACACCACACCATACACCTGTGAGTGAGTGAGACACTTTTTGAATGCTTGAGTGATATATTTTTGAATGCTTGAGTGAAACACTTTCTCTGGTAAGGAATAACTCTCTGAATTTCTCATTGCATCTCTGCTTGGTTGATTGATCACTCTTAAGGAGAATACTTGTTGAAAATGCATTGAAACATCTGCACATCTTGACTGAGATCTTATGCTAGACTTGATAAAAGTGATTTCTTGTCTTGAAAAGTTTTGAAAAAAGTTGACTCATTGTAGTGATTGTTCTGAAGAGCTGAGTTGCAGTCTGTTTGCTTGAGGACAATCAAAGTTCTAAGTTTGGGGTTGTGATAACGGATTAAAATACCGTTATTTGCTATGTGATTTTGATACTAAAAGCAACCTTTTGACTTAGAAACTTGCTTGAATTCATATATTTTCAGTAAATTGTGTGAATAAGAGAGTTGAGGTTGATTTTGACTGTTTTATAACACTTTCCCCTTGTTTTGACAGAGATTGAAGCAATAATGGAAGAAGAAGTTCAAAGCCATGAAGATGGAGCTCCAAAGGAGTCAAAAAGGAATCAAGAAGGGAGAAATCCCGAAGCCCAGGCGACAGAAACACGAAATAGCGAGCTGAAAATCACTGCTGGTCGCCCGGGCGACAGACCCGACGCCCGGGCGACGGACGTTCGTAGCCTAGGCACTGAAAAGTGACGGCCAAGCCTTACAGAATGATTGATTCACGCCCAGGCGAGCTCCCTTCGACGCTTGAGCGTGATTTGACGTGGATCGGGCCTTGTTTCTGCTTTGATTTTATTCTTTTGGACCAGGCCGCACTTTGGGACACTTCTGGAACTATTTAAAGGACCCTCGGGCTCTAGGTTTTTGCATCCCTGGCAGAAAAGAGCATACAATACACTCCTAGCCAATTCTTAGTCTTCCATTGTTCTTTCTTTCTTCCATTGTTCATAGGTTCCCCCATGTCTATGAGGAACTAAATTCTATTTGTTGTTGGGGAATGATGTAACGTTGTAAACTCTTGATAACTGTTGAAAAAAGTTATTTTCATGCTTCATTTGAGATCAAAATACACCCTTTATAGCTTAGAACGAGCTTAGAATCAAGAAAAACACATAAAGTGAGTCAGTAGAGAGTCTAAAGCTGTTTTTATCGATATTATGCTTGTTTTGCATTATTTTACAGCATTTTTGATGGAATTGAAGAATGGAGTTGAAGGAGAAGGTCTTAGACTCAAAGCAGAGGAAGAAAAATGAAGAAAAGAAGAATCTAGGAACCGCCAGCGGTAAATTGCACCGTTGGGCGGCCAAATGTGAGGAGAAGGCACTGTGTGACAGCCAGGCGGGGACGCCGAGCGGATTTGCGATTAGAGGCAAACCGCCGGGCGGTAGACCCCTGCAACGACGCCAAAAACTTGTTGACTCCCTCACAAATGTACCAGATCGTTCCAAGTAATATAATTGGTAAAACCCAATATCGTTCATCCCAAGAGACTTGAAAGGCCTTATCATTCGTGTGAATTGAAATCATAAGACATGTAAAGAAAAATTAATTGTTGTGGATGCAAGAACACAAAATAAACATGCAATGCGTTTGATTTAGTTGACGAGAAAAAGACTATGGATGAATAGAGTTGTTGGGGATTTACAATTTCATCTTATCCGCTCTCTCTTATCTACTCCTCTTGTATAAATTGCTTTGTTATCTAATTATTATGCAAACTTTCTTGGCCTACCCTTAACCCGATCCCTCGGCGAAAAGAGCCTATTACTAATTACTGGCTTGCTATCCCTAGCCTCCCCGAGTAACTAGCAACGCATTACCGAACAGAAGCAAAAACAATTAATCGTCCTACCTGATAACGGTTGAAGAACCGTTATTTTCATAAGCTATTTTAGACCAAGTTACTCCCATTACTGCTTAAGAAGGGGCTTAGATTCAAGCAAAACTCAATATATGAGTCAGTCGAGAATCAAAAGCTATTTTTATCGATATTATGCTTGTTTTGCAGCAATTTTGATGGAAGTGAAGAATGGAGGCATAGATGAAGGTCTTAGACTCAGGACAGAGGAAGAAAATCAAGAAAAGGATAGTTTAGGAACTGCCCGGCGGCAAAAATGCACCGCCGGGCGGCCTGATGCGAGGAGTGGCACCCTGGCGGTGACGCCTGGCAGATTTGGGGTACGAGGCAAACTGCGGGCGGTGGAATCTTGCCGCCGGGCGGTTTTGCGGCAAGAGGCAAACCGCCGGGCGGCATAAGTGTGATGCCGGGCGGTAGTCTGTTGGGCTTGGGCCTGTTTTATGATGCTCTCCTCAGCTATAAATAGCCCTGTTGCGACTTCATTCTCATTCTTTTGACAGAAGAGGGCGGCCAGACCTATTTTTCACTCTCTGGAGAGGATCTCTTGGATGCTTAGGCTCCTTTTCATCTTTTCTAGGGTTTGCTCTTCCATTCTTTCATTATTTTAATCTTGGTTCACCATGACAATGGTGAACTAAACCCTTTTGTTGTTGGGGGAACAATGTAATCTTTTGAAACTCTCTTTTATTGAAACTCTTGTTTAATTATATGATTGTCATATGCGTTGTTTATCGATTGTTGGGTTTCTCTTCTGCGCTTAAAGCTTTTATTATTTAACTCATTCGATAATTGTTGTTTGTCTTTACTGATACGGGAACTTACGATATTCTCATGAACTGGGGAAATTCCTTGATCTATGAAATACCACCTAGGGATAGGGAGGTAGGACGGTCAATTGTTTTTACTTCTGGTCGGTAATAATTTGCTAGTTGCTAGGGGAGGCTAGGGATAGCAAGTCGGTAAATAGTAATAGGATTTTTTAGCCGAGGGATCGGGCTAAGGGTAGACCAAGAAAGTTTGCATAACAAGAAGATAATAAAGCAAATTAAACAAGAGGAGTAGATAAGAGAGGGCGGATAAGATGAAATTGTAAACCCGCAACAAATCCATTCATCCATACTCTTTTCGTCAATTGAATCAACACATTGCATGTTTATTTTGTGTTTTTGCGTCCACAACAATTAATTGTGTTTCTTTACAAGTCTTACGATTTTAAATTCACACGAACGATAAGGCTGTGAGTCCTTTGGGAGAGAACGATATCGGGTTCTACCGATTTTATTACTTGGAACGATCTGGTACGCTTGCCAGTGAGTCAACACTACCCCCCTATCCCTAGGTGGTATTACATTAATCAAGGAATTTCTGACCAGTTCATGACAGTACTGTACGTCCCCATATCAATAAAGACAAACAACAATTATCGAATGAGTTAAACGATAAAAGCTTAAAGCGCAGATGAGAACCCAACAACTGATAATCAAAGCATTCGACAAGCATATAAATAAACAAAAAAAAAGAGTTTCAAAAGATTAATTATCTCCCCCAACAAAAAAAGGGTTTAGTTCACCATTGTCATGGTGAACCTAGATGAAAATAATGGAAGAATGGAAAGACAAACCCTAGATAGAATAAAAAGGAGCCTAAGCATCCAAGCGATCTTCTCTAGAGAGTGAAAATTAGGTCTGGCCGCCCTCTTCTGTCAAAAGAATGAGAATGAAATCGCAATAGGGCTATTTACAGCTGATGAGCGTTACAGAAAACAGGCCCGAGCCCAGCAAACAACCGCCCGACGTCACACTTATGCCGCCCGACGGTTTCCCCTAAATTGTGCCACCGCCCAGCGGCAGGGGTCTACCGCCCGGCGGTTTGTCCCTTATCGCAAATCCGCCTGGCGTCACCGCCAGGGTGTCAGACAGTGCCTTCTCCTCGCATTTGGCCGCCCAACGGTGAATTTTACCGCTGGGCGGTTCCTAGACTCTTCTTTTCTTCATTTTCCCTCCTTTATCTTGAGTCTAAGACCTTCATCTTCAACTCTATTCTTCCTTCTCATCAAAATTGCTGCAAAACAATGCAAAACAAGCATAATATCGCTAAAAATAGCTTTTGACTCTCAACTGACTCATTTATTGCGTTTTGCTTGATTCTAAGCTCGTTCTAAGCAGTAAAGGGTGTAATTTGGTCTAAAATGACATATGAAAATAACGGTTTTCCAACCGTTATCACAACCCCAAACTTAGAACGTTGTTTGTCCTCAAGCAAACAAAACAAAACAGCAAGCAAAACAGAGCTTGGCTTTCTACTATTTCGTCCAATGATTCAACATTCCTAAGGTACATGACAAGAACTACTCAATTTTCGACCTTCAGTGAAGGTCAAATCAAGATGCATGCATGCTTTCAATTCAGTTCAGTTCACAAATTTCTCAACAGATGTTACACTTTATGAATGACCAATCCACTACGCAAAGATGCAATCATGAAATTTAGCAATTCTCATCAAGCAAGTGTTTCACTCAATCACTCAAGTGTTTAAGGTAACACTCCAACTCTCTATCATTCACATGTCACGTGAAATAAAATTGCCATCGTTAGCGGATTGGCAAGTGTACCAAATCGTATCAAGTAATAAAAATGGTAAAACCCATTACCGTTCTTCCCATGAGACTAGAAAGGCCTTATCGTTCTCGTGAATCAAAATCGTAAGACTTACGGAGAAAAATTCAATAATTGTGGTGGATGCAATGGCAGAAAATAAATATGCAATGTGTGATTCAATTGACAATATTTAGGCAATGGATGAATGGAGTTGTTAGGGGTTTACAATTTCAACTAATCCTCTCTCTTTTATTTACTCCTCTTGTTTAAATAGCTTTATTATCTAATTGCATGCAAACCTTCTTGGCCTCCGCTTAACCCGATCCCTCGGCGAAAAGGGCCTATTACTAATTACCGGCTTGCTATCCCTAGCCTCCCCTAGCAACTAGAAACGCATTACAAACAGAAGCAAATACAATTGGTCGTCCTACTCCCCTATCCCTAGGTGGTGTTGCTTAACCAAGGAAAATCTCACCATTTCGTGCCATTACTGTACATCCCCGTATCAATAAAGTCAAAGATAAATTACCGAATGAGTTAAACGATAAAGGCATTAAACATAGTATGAGAATCCAACAATTGATAATAAACGCATATGAAAAACATATAATTCAAACAAGAGTTTCAATAAACGAGAGTATCAAAAGATTACATTGTTCCCCCAACAACAAAAAGGGTTTAGTTCACCATAGTCATGGTGAACCAAGATGAAAATAATGGAAGATATGGAAAGCAAACCCTAGAAAAGATGAAAAGGAGTCTAAGCATCCAAGAGATCCCCTCCAAAGAGTGTAAATTAGGTATGCCCGCCCTCCTCTGTCAAAAGAATGAAACAGAATTCGTAACAGGGCTATTTATAGGTGAGAAGCGCAGCAGAAAAATAGGCCCAAACCCAGCTTACCACCACCTGGCGTCACACTTTGCCGCCCGGCGATGGACCTTGAATCGCACCACCGCCCGGCGGTTTCCCTCGTGCCGCAAAACCGCCCGGCGACAGGGGTCTACCGCCCGGTGCCCAATACTGGTGTCTTTGTCTCCCGTTTGACCGCCCGGCGCCAGGGGTCTACCGCCGGGCGTTGCCTAGACTCTTCTTTTCTTTGATTTTCTCGCTTTTCTTGAGCCTATGACGTTCATCTTTATTTCCAATCTTCACTTCTGTCAATTTTGCTGCAAAACAAGCATAAATTCGCTAAAAACAGCTTTTGACTCTCGACTGACTCATTTATTGAGTTTTGTTCGATTTGAAGCTCATTCTAAGCAATAAAGGGCGTAATTTAGTCCAAATTAGCATATGAAAATAACGGTTTTTCAACTGTTATCACAACCCCAAACTTAGAAATTTGCTTGTCCTCGAGCAAAACAAAACAAAACCATAAAACAAAATAGAGCTTGACTTTCTACCCTTTCATCCAATGATTCAACATTTCCAAAGTACATGACAAAGCTTAGTCAATTTCAGATAATCAGTGAACTCAAATCAAGATGCATGCTTGTTCTCAATTTAATTTAGCTCATGCGTTCGTCAACAGATGCTACACAGTATGAATGATCATCCCACTAGACAAAGAATGCAATCATGAACTTTAGAAGTTCTCACCAAGCAAGTGTGTCACTCAATCACTCAAGTGTTTAAGGTAGCACTCTACTATTTATTGTTCACAAGTCACATGAAATAAAATTGCCATTCATCTTAAACAATCAACACCTTTCCATGCAAATGCCATCAAAAGGACTTTTTCAAGGCTTGTAATGAGGTCGGGCTATCAAGAAAAATTGGTTTTTCTAGATGACAAAATTCTTGAGTCAAAAGAACTATTTCATCAATGAAAAGGTTCAAGTTTTAACTCTCTCTTGTTACCAATTTCACTTATTCCCAGCTTCTTCCCTTTTTCTTTTTCATTGAGCTCACCTTCATGCTTTTATTCCTTTCTTTTCTTTTTCTCTACTCATGTATTTTGCTTTTCAACACTTGAGCTCAATGCTTTTCTTTTGCCTTTCCATTTTTTCCATGCAACCCCAAACTTGAACCTTTTCATTCCATACAATTATTTTCAACCCAACTCAAGATATGTAACTTAAAATCAAAGGGTTTCATCCTGTTTTAGGTTAAGGTTCAAAAAGGATAGAATCTTTAAAGCTTTTTGGGTGGAAATTTGGCTAGAAAAGGGTTTTCAAACATGGCCTTGATCATTTGACATTCACATAAAAATCAATCAATCATCAAGATTAAGGCAATAAAATTTATGCTTCAATGTGAACAATACATACAACAATAAAAACTCTGGGGCTCAATACCTCACACAACATGCTTTCTCACGCACGGTCATTCATACATCCTGCTTAGCATCATGACCACAATCATACTTCATCACACATCTGTTTCACAGGATGTGAACATGCATACAACTTAATAATCATTCACACCAAATCATTATCAAATAGACTCATCATGCACAGTAGTTAGTCAAACATCTTCAGAAAAAGTATTCAAGTCAAGCATACACACTGAAAGTAAAGAAGAAATCCTAGGTTGCCTCCTAGTAGCGCTTGTTTAACGTCGCGAGCCTGACCCAAACCTGTTTAGCATTTGTCAGTAAATGCTAGCCGTCCAACACCCTTCAGTAGGTGTACCTTCCGGGTATCCTTCAGTAGATACCAAAAGTTTAGCATCCCTCAGTGGATACCAAAAGTTAACATCCCTCAATAGATGCTACCCAAAAATTGTTCCAACTTTTACATGTTCAAAAGAAAAATAAATAACAAAAATAAAAATTGTCTTAAAGTACAAAAAGTTCTTCTCAGCAATCAACTCTTCTTCCTCACACTGGAATCTTCATCATCCCACCTTCTCAGCTTTTGTCTTTCTACTTGGCGAATAGCAGAGAAATATGGCCTTCTGATTTCCACCATTCCTTCCTCTTCAAGCTTTCTGTTGACAATCCATTTCCTGTTTTTGTATCTAACAGCTACACCCCGTGGAAATAGTTTGTCCTTTAAGTGGGGTGACTTTCCTTTATCTATCTTTTCCTTCTCATGTGCCTGCAAAATAGTACAGCTGTTAAGATGATCATTACCTGTGGTGTTTTCTTCTCTGCCAGCTTCTCTTCTAGCCTTTTTATATCTATATCTGTTTATTATTCTCTTTTTTTCTCCTTCAGATCCCTTATAGGCTAGCACGTGGTCTTGATCTCTTAACACTATTTTCCCACCATAAACACGTATCGTCATCTGAGAAGTCCTCATAAAAGGCCTCCCCAAAATTAATGGAATTCTTCCATCATTTACCATATCCACTACCATGAAATCAACAAAGAATTCCAACTCTTCAATTCGAACAATTGCGTCTTCCACCATACCCAAAGGTTTTTTTATGGATCCATCTGCAACTGTCAAGGAAGTGTATGCTGGCTTTAATTTTAGCCCTCTAATCTTCTTGAAGTCACTAAAGGACATTAAATTCACACTAGATCCTGAATCGATCATTGCTCTCCCTATATCCACATCATTGATCACACAAGGGAGAGTCAAACTTCCTAAATCCTTCAATTTTTGAGGATGGTCTTTCTTCCTTGGTTTAACGATCCGTGCTTGATCTTCTTCCTTCTCATCAAGATCAGCTATCTTGCAAGGATGGTATTCATTCAGTTTCTCATCTTTAGGAGCCTAAGCATGAAAGATGAAAAGGAGCCTAAGCATCCAAGAGATCCTCTCCAACGAGTGCAAATTAGGTCTGGCCGCCCTCCTCTGTTAAAAGAATGAAATGGAATTCGTAACAGGGCTATTTATAGGTGAGAAACGCAGCAGAAAAATAGGCCCAAGCCCAGTTGACCACCGCCCGGCGTCACACTTTGTCGCCCGGCGTTGGACCTTGAATCGCACCACCGCCCAGCGGTAGGGATCTACCGCCCGACGGTTTCCCTCGTGCCACAAAACCGCCCGACGACAGGGGTCTGCCGTACGGTGCCTAATACTGGTGTCTTCTCCTCCCGTTTGACCGCCCGGCGCCAGGGGTCTACCGCCGGACGGTGCCTAGACTCTTCTTTTCTTTGATTTTCTCGCTTTTCTTGAGTCTATGACCTTCATCTTTATTCCCAATCTTCACTTCTGTCAATTTTGCTGCAAAACAATGCAAAACAAGCATAAAATCGCTAAAAACAGCTTTTGACTCTCGACTGACTCATTTATTGAGTTTTTTCGATTTCAAGCTCATTCTAAGCAATAAAGGGCGTAATTTAGTCCAAAGTAGCATATGAAAATAACGGTTTTTCAACCGTTATCACCATTCATCTCAAGCAATCAAAATCTTCACATGCAAGTGCTATCCCAAGGACTTTTCCAAGGCTTGTATTGAGGTTGGGATATCAAGAAAAATAACAATTTCTAGATCACAAAATCCTTGAGTTAAGAGATCTGTTTTATTATTGAAAAGGTTCAAGTTTAAACTCTCTCTATTACCAATATCCTTTATTCCTAATTTCTTCCCTTTTCTTTTGCATTGAGCTCATCTTCATGCTTTTCTTCTTTTCTTTTCTTTTTCTCATGTATTTTCTTTTTCAACAATTGAGCTCAATGCTTTTCAACTGCCTTTCAATTTCCCTCATGCAACCCCAAACTTGAACCTTTTCAATGTATACAAGTATTCTCAACCCAACTCAAAGTAAATACTTTCAAATAAAGGGTTTTCATACTGTTTAAGATCAAGGTTTAAAAAGGATAAAAAATTTTAAACTTTTAGGGTGAAAATTTGGCTAAAGAAGGGTAAAAAAATGGCCCTGATCATATGACATTCACATGCAATTCAATCAATAATCAAGATTCAGGCAATATCATTCATGTTTTCCTGTGAACAATACATGCAACAATGAAAACTCTGGAGCTCAATACCTTTCACAACATGCTTTCTCACACCATATTCATTCCTACACCCTGCTTAGCATCATAACCACAATCATAATTCATCACACATCTGTTTCACTAGATATCAACATGCAACACAACTCAATTATCATTCACATCAAATCATTATCAAACAGGCTCATCATACAAATTATTCAGTCAAACATCTTCCGAAAAGTAGTCAAGCCAAGCATACTCACTGGAAATAAAAGTTCAACCTATTATAAGAATTCAAAATGCAAAAGTGAAAGAAAGAAAATTAAAACCCTGTCTACAGTATGGCCATCCATTAGTAGATGCCCTCAATCATCCCATGCTGCCATCTGAGTCCTCTTGGATCCCATCATCAGCATCCTCAAAATCTTCTTCATTTTCACCCATGTTTGATGCTCCAGCTGCTCCCGACCTGCTGCCCTATGCCTGCTCCTGAGGCCAAGCCGTCACATTGTAAAACTCATCCATAATCCACCTGTGCACTGATGGATGATCATATTTCCCCACTGATATCTCGGCAAGAGCTACCTTTCCTCTGCGAAGAGAATCCATCTTAGCCTCTAGTAGAGACATATACATGTCTCAGATCTGAAATGGCTCGGCATGCTGTGCTGGTGCATCGTTTGGAACCTGTTCCTGCTGTGCTGCAGCTCTCCTAGGACGTCTCCTGGGTGCTACTCCTGCCTCAGCTCAGTACTGATGAAAGTAGGATGCATTAATAGCATTCCTGGGTCTCTCATATGGGGGAACTGTAGTATCCACCCTAGCCTGCCGACAGAGATAAGTGATCAGGGATGCATGCCCCAATGGTGTCCTGCTACTCACAGTGGTGGCGCAGCTATGTATCTCATCTGCAATGACCTTTCCGACGTTTACATCCATCTGTCTCAACATACAGTAGATGAGCAAAATCCTATGCATTGTGACGTTGGAGATATGGGAGCATGGCTGAATGTTGGCATGAGTGAAGGCCATCCAATATCTTGCCATAGGTGTCAAGTCTAACCTCTTGATGTTGACCAGTGCTCCATTAGGGTTAGCCTGAAAATGCTTTCCAGGGAGGCACATAACCCTTTCAATCTCAGCTATGTCACCGAGCAAACCAAATCGTGCTGCACATAACCCAAAAAGCTGTTTATGGTATCGGGGTCATACCTGATAACATGCCCCCTCACAAAACTCTTATACCTCTCAGCTGCAACTCCACCTCTTGATAAGGCATTGGTGTAGAATTCCTTCACCAACTCAGTACTAGATGGTGCAGGGTAAGTCGTCAGCCTCTCCCAATCTCTCCTCAAAATTTATGCTCCAAATTTAGGAACTAAGTCAGGGATGAAGGAAGCATTCCTCTCCATCAGCAATCTCCTCTCCTGCACAGTTGCAAAGTGGTCCTCATGCTGTTTAGAGAGGAACCTCTGAGAGTCAAAACAGTTCCTAATTCAACACTTCATGCATAGAAATCTCAAAACCCTAATTTGTCATGTTCCTAAGCATGTTCTTCAACAAATCCAAAAATTAGAAACTAAAGAATGAAATTGCACAACTTACTTGAGTGGAGATGCGAAATGCTTGCAAAAATTCCTTCAATTGATGATGAAAAACTTCCAAAGCACAACTCTCACCAAAAAAAACCCCCAAATTTTTAACAAAAAACTAGGTTTTTGTGAGTGGGTGGTAGGAAAGTGTGGGAAAATCCCTTTGGAAACCCTTTGAAGGTGCAAATTGGGTGCTAAAGCTCAAGGAGATCGCTTGGCGAAATGCAAAGGAGAGGATTCAAGTGCAGAACACCTAAAACCGCCCAGCTTTAAAGAGCTTGGGGGTTGGTGTTCGCCGCCACTGCCCAGCGGTATAAGTGCACCGCCCGGCGGTGAGCAATAGTTCCTCCTCACTCTTCTTTGCTTGCCTTTACATGATTCCTCCCTGTAGCACCTGATCTTTTCCTTCAATTTTTCAATTACATGACTTTCCTCACTCAAATGCACATGCAAACCTATAATACACTACAGACAAAGTTTGAAAACAAGCAAACAGTCACTGGGTTGCCTCCCAGGTAGCGCTTGTTTAACATCACGAGCTTGACCCAAACCTGTTCAACACTCACCAGTAAGTGTACCTTCCTGGTATCTTTCAGTAGATACCTAAATCTTCTAGCATCCCTTAGTAGATGCTATCAAAAATTTTTCAAACAATCAAATAATTATAAATAAATAATAAAGAAAATAAATTTTTTTTACAACAATTACGATAACCCTAACAAGCACCCATCAGTAGGTGTTGATACTTTTCTTGCTTGATATTCTTTTCTTTTTCTTCTTCCTGCTGAATTTCTTCAGAAAATTAAGAACACCAAGCACTTGTTTCCATGTTTCAATCATAGGAACTTTGATCTCCAATTTCTTGAAGATCTCAATGGAGCACATAAATTTCTTTTCTTTCTAATGATATTTCTTTTGATGAGGAAGGGGTTTTGCATATGATCTTTTCTTCTTTCCTCTCTTCCTCTTTTTCTAACTCTTTTCCTCCCTCAACTTTCTCTTTTTCTTTTTCCTTGATTTCTTCTTTTTTATTTTCACACATTTTCTATTTTTTTCTTTTCTCTCAACCACTTCTTTTTCTTGCTCCTCATCTTGGTCTTCCTCACTCAACCTTTTACCTTCTTCTTCCTCTATTTTCTCTTCATAAATCTCTACCTTTTCTTCATCTATCTCAGCAACAACTCTTTCTATTTTTATTTCTTCTGTCTTCTCCTTCTCAACAACTTCATCCATTTGTGTCTCTAAATCCCTGGAGGTTTGTTCATAGTTCTTGGGGTTACACCTCTCCAGAAACGTGTCAAACTTTTCATTACAGCTTTTGACTTGTTCCGTCACATCAGCTATATGTTGGCAAAGTTGTTGATCATACTCCCACGTTTTTATTGGTGAGGAGTATTGTTGCTGCCACTGATATTGTTGCGTCTCCTCCATGCTTCTATGAGAAGAAAATCTTGTATACATGCCTTGTGGCAAGAATCCATCATTCTTTACAGTTTCCTCTACGCCTTTGACATGGTACATTTCTAAATTCATAATCCTCTAGAGCAGTTCATCAGACTTTGTATTTTTCTTAATTGGTCTAATTTGTGGCTCAGCAGCTTTCCCAAATTGACTTTGATCCATACATGAGTGAGGTTCCCACCAGTGGTTGAAAATATTTTGGTAGAATTGAGTGCCCATATAATCAAATTCTTGTCTAAACTGCATTTTGCAAATGTTAGGCACAAAACCCTAGCGAACATTTATTAAAACAAAATTAAAAACAAACATAAAATCAAGTCAACTTCAATCCATTTGCACTACTTGAAAAAGTTAAACCTCGAGTCCCCGACAATGGCGCCAAAAACTTTTTAACTCCCTGGCAAGTGTACCAGATCGTTCCAAGTAATATAATCGGTAAAACCCAATATCGTTCTTCCCAAGAGACTTGAAAGGCCTTATCGTTTGTGCGAATTGAAATCATAAGACTTGTAAAGAAAATTAATTGGTGGGAATGCAAAAACACAAAATAAACATGCAATGCATTTGATTTAGTTGACGAGAAAAAGACTATGGATCAATAGAGTTGTTGGGGGATTACAATTTCATCTTATTCGCTCTCTCTTATCTACTCCTCTTGTTTAAATTCCTTTGTTATCTAATTGTTATGCAAACATTCTTGGCCTACCCTTAACCCGATCCCTCGGTGAAAAAAGCCTATTACTAATTACTGGCTTGCTATCCCTAGCCTACCCTAGTAACTAGCAACGGATTACCGAACAGAAGCAAAAACAATTGATCGTCCTACCCCCCTATCCCTAGGTGCTATTACATTAATCAAGGAATTTCTCACTAGTTCATCACACTATTGTATGTCCCCGTATCAATAAAGGCAAACAACAGTTATCGAATGAGTTAAACGATAAAAGCTTTAAGCGCAAATGAGAACCCAACAATTGATAATCAAAGCATACGACAAGCATATAAATAAACAAGAGTTTCAATAAAAGAGAGTTTCAAAAGATTACATTGTTTCCCCCAACAACAAAAGGGTTTAGTTCACCATTGTCATGGTGAACCTAGATGAAAATAATGGAAGAATGGAAAGACAAACCCTAGATAGGATAAAAGGAGCCTAAGCATCTAAGAGATCTTCTCCATAGAGTGAAAATTATGTCTAGCCGCCCTCTTCTGTCAAAAGAATGAGAATGAAATCACAACAGGGCTATTTATAGATGAGGAGTGTCATAGAAAACAGGCCCAAGCCCAGTAGAAACCGCCCGACGTCACACTTATGCCACCCGGCGGTTTCCCCTAAATCGCGCCACCGCCCGACGGTTTGTCCCGTATCGCAAATCCCCCCGGCGTCACCGCCAGGGTGTTAGACAGTGCCTTCTCCTTTGGCCGCCCAACGGTGAATTTTTACCGCTGGGCGGTTCCTAGACTCTTCTTGTCTTCATTTTTCCTCCTTTATCTTAAGTCTACGACCTTCATCTTCAACTCCATTCTGCCATCTCATCAAAATTGCTGCAAAACAAGCATAATATTGCTAAAAACAGCTTTTGACTCTCAACTGACTCATTTATTGCGTTTTCCTTGATTCTAAGTTCGTTCTAAGCAGTAAAGGGAGTAATTTGGTCTAAAATGACATATGAAAATAACGGTTTTTCAACCGTTATCACCGGTGTTTGATTTTCGCTATCCCTGCACTTTTTATTTTCATTCGACTTTAATTGTTTAGCAGTCAACTACGTTTTTCCGCTGCATTGAATTTTCATTACTTGCATTTCAAGGAAAGATCAAAAACATTTAATTTCCGCGAAAAGATTTATACTTCTGTTTAAACATTGCGAAAAGATTTTGTTTTTGAACTAACACTAATTCCCCCCCCCCTCTTGGTGTAAAATGAAGCCAACCTATTTCCTAACAATTGACACCAGAGCTGGTTTTCATAAGATATTTGAAGATTCAGTCGACTGTGTTTTTATTCTATTCGACTGTAAAACTTGGGGATGGCTTCAAATTTTCAAACTTTTGGTGAAAGTGCTTCAACAAACAGACCACCTCTGTTTGCTGGTGAAAATTATCCTCTTTGGATAATTCGCATGTAGATCTTTCTTGAATCGCAAGATAAAGGAATTTTAGATGCCACTTTAAATGGTCCATATGTGCCAACAAAAATTGTTGATAGTAAAACTGTCGTGAAACCTTTTAGTGAGTGGACTGTTGATGAAAATAGAAAAGCTTAGTATGATGTTAAAGCTAGAAATATTATTGCCTCTGCACTAACAATTGATTAATTTTTCAAGATATCCCAATGCAGGTCTGCAAAGGAAATGTGGGATGTTCTAGAGGTAACACATGAAGGAACGGATGAAGTCAAGAGAGCCAGGAAGAATTCTTTGATACAAGAGTATGAATTGTTCAGAATGAAAGTTGGTGAAAGCATCTATGATGTCCAGAAACGATTGACTCATATTGTAAATCACCTGATGGCCGTAGGAAAAGTCTTTGACAAAGAAGAGATCAGTATCAAGATTCTAAAAAGCCTGAACAGGAATTGGCAACCAAAAGTCACTGCAATCTCTAAATCCAAAGATCTTGCAACTATGAATATGGCTACCTTGTTTGACAAGTTATGGGAACATGAGTTAGAACTTGGTAGACTGAATGATGAAGAGGAGATTGAAGAAAAGAAGCTCATTGCTCTAAAGGCTACAAACAAGAACATCACAGAGATAGAGATGGACGCCAAAGAGCTGATGACTCTGATGGTAAGAAAGTTTAGTCGACTTATGGAAAATGAGGGACAATTGTCTAACCATGCAGGTCAAAGCAAAGGAAAAGCTTCAACACGAATGTTGTCCAATGCTATAAATGTGGAAAAGAAGATCACATCAAGCCTGACTGTCCTGAATTACAGCCAAAGCAGAAAGGAAAGAAAAGATTCCCTCAAGGCATAAATATGAGAAGAAAAGGAGCCTACATTGCTTGGGAGAACTCTGATTCTGAGTATTCAAGTGATGAAGATTCTAATCAAGAAGAGGAATCAAATCTATGTTATATGACAGGTGTAACATGGGACGATTATGATAGTGATGCAGACATATCAAATGAACCAGTACAACTCAAATATGATCTGCTTCAAGATGCATTCAAAGAGTTACATGTTGAAGCCATGCGACTGCAATACAAGGTAAATCGACTGAGCTCTGAGAGATGAGATTTTGAAAATAGAATTAAAGACCTTGTTGCAGAAAATGAAAAATTAGAAAAAGAATTGAATGAAGCCTTGTTATCTGCTAGGAAATGGAAGTTAAAACTGTTATTGTTGAAAAAGCGTGTGAAAATCGTCCTACACATTAAAAAGATAGATTACTTGACTAGCATGCTAGCTAAGTTTACTCAAGGTAGAGACAATTTAGATGTTGTATTAAATTCATCTAGCAGAATTAATAATAGACAAGGAATTGGATACAAAGCTCACTCGAACATAACCAATACCAGAAATTTTATTGAATTAAGAAAACCTGCTAGAAATGCATGTTTTTACTGCAGATGTGTTGGCCATACTGTTAGGAACTGTTATATAGACATGTTGTTGTTCCTCAAGGATTATGTGTATGGATACCAAAGGAACATTTGACAAGAACTAACAATCAAGGACCTAAAATTAAATGGGTACCAGCAACCAAAACTTAATTGTTTTGCAGGTTATGCAGCTGATAAAGAACTGTTCTCAAGGAAGAATAAACTATGGAAAATATTGAAAACCTTGAGTGTCTACAACTGGTAAATCTGTATCTATCTGCTGCATCATGCATATACTAATTGTTTGTTGCTGTATGACTGTTTGTGTTGTGTGTTGAATGGTTTGATTTATTGAATTTGGCTTAAATGATTTTTGAGTCACAGTCAACTCTAATATTAATTCAATCGAATGTGTCATTTGAAAATATGAAACTTTTTACTGTTAAAATTAACTTAGGGATTAAGCAAAATTCTTGGCGCGTTTTCTTTCTATAAATGAATGAGACAGTCTGAGACATTCACATACAACTTAGCAAACAAACCCTTATTCTGATTCTAGTGAAACTCTTCTTCTTCCTTGCTCAAATGGCTGCATCATCATCAAGACCAGGAAAGCGTCCAATATCCGCAAGAAGAGAGGCTGATCATTTTGGATGGTTCAGCGATGATGATCAGAGAACCAATTTTATATGTAGATGGGGATTCAAAGAAGTTCTGAGGCATAAATGCGCAAACACTACGTTCTATAGAAATGAAGGCTTCAAGTTCCAGGAATGGCTAAACAGAGAAAACCTTATAAGCTTTGTGGAATTACAAGGTGAATGTTATCCAAACTTAATCAAAGTGTTTTACTACAATCTCAAGAGGGAAGGAAATAATCTGATATCAAGAGTAAAAGGAACTGATATTGTTATAAACAATACCATTTGGGAAAAGGTTGTTAGACTACAAGCTAGGGGTTTATCTTCCCATCATGGTATTGCTGGATATCACAGCAGAGGACTATACAACACCATGCTAAGGAAACCTGATTCTTCAAAGTACTCAGATGATTTCAGCATTAGGAATCTTCAAATGGACGAGTGTCTATTGATAACGGTTGAAAAACCGTTATTTTCATATGTTATTTTAGACCAAATTACTCCCTTTACTGCTTAGAATGAGCTTGAAATCAAACAAAACTCAATAAATGAGTCAGTCGAGAGTCAAAAGCTGTTTTTAGCGATATTTATGCTTGTTTTGCATTGTTTTGTATCAATTTTGATGGAAGTGAAGAATGGAGTTGGAGATGAAGGTCTTAGACTCAGGACAGAGGAAGAAAATGAAGAAAAGAAGAGTCTAGGAATCGCCCGGCGGCAAAAATGCACCGCTGGGCGGCCATATGCGAGGAGTGGCACCCTGGCGGTGACGCCTGGCGGTTTTGTGGTACGAGGTAAACCGCCGGGCGGTGGAACCCTAACACCGGGCAGTAGCGCGATAAGAGGCAAACCGCCGGGCGGCATAAGTGTGACACCTGGCGGTTGCCCGTTGGGCTTGGGCCTGTTTTCTGTTGTGCTCCTCAACTATAAATAGCCCTGTTGCGATTTCATTCTCATTCTTTTGACAGAAGAGGCCGGCCAAACCTAATTCTCACTCTCTGGAGAAGATCTCTTGGATGCTTAGGCTCCTTTTCATCTTATCTAGGGTTTGCTCTTCCATTCTTCCATTTTATCATCTTGGTTCACCATGACAATGGTGAACTAAACCCTTTTGTTGTTAGGGGAAATAATGTAATCTTTTGAAACTCTCTTTTATTGAAACTCTTGTTTAATTATATGATTTTCATATGCTTTGTTTATCGATTGTTGGGTTCTCATCTGTGCTTAAGGCTTTTATCTTTTAACTCATTCGATAACTGTTGTTTGTCTCTATTGATACGGGAACGTACAGTAATGTCATGAACTGGTGAGAAATTCCTTGATCAATGAAATACCACCTAGGGATAGGGAGGTAGGACGGTCAATTGTTTTTGCTTCTGTTCAGTAATGTGTTGTTAGTTACTAGGGGAAGCTAGGGATAGCAAGCCGATAATTTGTAATAGGACCTTTTCGCCGAGAGATCGGGCTAAGGGGAGGCCAAGAAAGTTTGCATAACAATTAGATAACAAGGCAATTTAAACAAAAGGAGTAGATAATAGAGGGCGAATAAGATGAAATTGTAAACCCCCAACAACTCCATTCATCCATAGTCTTTTTCGGCAATTGAATCAACCACATTGCATGTTTATTTTGTGTTCTTGCATTCCAAACAATTAATCTTTTTCTTTACAAGTCTTACTAATTTAATTCACACGAACTATAAGGCCGTGTGTCCTTTGGGAGAGAACGATATTGGGTTACACCAATTATATTACTTGGAACGATCTGGTACGCTTGCCAGTGAGTCAACATCTATGCGCTTATATTATGACATGGATATTACTTCCCAGAGAAGATGGTCATACAATACTTAGAGATGAAGACATTTATCTAATTTCTACTTTATTGTCTGGAATTCAATCAAATTGGTCGTTCATCATTCGTGATCACATGATGAAGTTCACCAAAGGTCATGGATTATGTCTACCTTATGGAGTGCTCATCAGCAAGATACTGATACTACAAAAAGTAGACACAACAAATGAAATAGTGATTCACTACAGAAAGTGCAATGTAATGGAAACTCAATTCTTGAATTCTGTTGGAATTAGGAAGTTAAGAGATGAATGGACAATGATTGATGATATTCCATCTACCATTGAAATGAATCCTCTAAGAGTTGATCCAACGGGATATAAATTTCATCCATCAAGCATTTTTGAAGGTCATGTAGATCAAAGGTTTGATCAACTGGAGAACAAACTAAATATGATGCAAAAATCTTTATCTGACCTTCACAAAAAACATGGACTATGCCCTTAGGATAAAAGTTTTTGAAGAATCTTCGATTGGTGACATGTTGACTCCCTGGCAAGTGTACCAGATCGTATCAAGTAATAATAAATGGTAAGTCCAAGTATCGTTTTCCCAAGAGACTCACGGCACTAAACTGTTGTGCTTTTGCTTAACCAATCAAGACTACAAGAACAAAATATTTTTAGGGTTTTTGAATGTAAAGTGCGGAAAAAATAAACATGAATACAATTTGATCAATTAAGGTCAAACACAAAAGTGGATGGATGATGTTGATAATATGAGATGGATTTGTTGCTAGGATTCAGATTTCACCCAATCACTCTCATAAATCTACTATTCTTATTAGATTGCTTTATTATCACATTGTCATGCAAACTTTCTTAGTCTACCCTTAACCCGATCCCTCGGCGAAAAGAGCTTATTACTAATTACTGGCTTGCTATCCCTAGCCTCCCCTAGTAATTAATAATGCATTATAAACAGAAGCAAAAACAATTGATCGTCCTACCTCCCTATCCCTAGGTGGTATTGCTTAATCAAGGAATTTCCCCCAGTTCATGACAGTACCGTATGTTCCCGTATCAATAAAGACAAACAACGATTACCGAATGAGTTAAATGATAAAACCTTTAAGTGCATAAGAGAAACCCAACAATTGATAATCAAAGCATATGACAAGCATATAAATAAATAAGAAATTCAATATTTGAGAGTTTAGAAGTTACATCTTTCCCAACAACAAATAAGATTAGTTCTTCATCGTCATGGAGAAACTAGGTCAATAATGGAATGAAAGAGATACAAACCCTAAAATGGAGAAGAGGAGAGCTGTCACCATCTCCAAATCTACCCCAAAGGGGTGAAAAGTGTTTTTCTGTGCCTAAGCCATCAAAAGATACAAACCCTAATAGAAAACAAGTCCAAGCCCAAACAGATCATAAAAATCCCAGAAAACAGGTCCAGGCCCATCTGGAAACCGCACGACGCCTAATTTGACCGCCCGACGGTTTCCCCTTAATCGCGCCACCGCCCGGCGCTTTCCCTCGAATCTGGCCACCGCCCGGCGGCCATTTTCATCGCTGGACACTGGTCAACTTTTCAACATTCTGGTCAAGTGGTTGACTTTTCTGGTTGACTGGTTGACTTTTCTGGTTTACTGGTTGACTTTTCTGCATTCTGTTTGACTTTTCTGAACTCCAACCATTTGATAATTCAACCATTCTTTCAATTCATTCCAAAAACCTACAAAATCAAGGGAATTTAAAGATAAAATCATAAAACATGTCCTTAACTCTTTTATTCACAAAACTAACGAAAAATCATGATTCCAAGCAAGTAAAAGGGTGCATTTGATATCAAAATCGAGTATGAAAATAACGGTTTTTGAACCGTTATCACAACCCCAAACTTGAAACTTTGCTTGTCCTCAAGCAAACAAGATGAAACTTAGTCTTCCACAAATGAACACAATGGTTCAATCTCGTTCAGAAGCTCTTTCTTTCAAGATAGGTAATCACTCAAATCAACTCATCAATAAAATTTAGTCAAGATGTGCACATGCTTTGATTCAAATTACTAATCCTGGTCTTCACACAATCATATAATCTTCCAACAGATGTTATTCTCATGAATGATCAATTAGCTAAGCATAGATATAATCATGAATTCATGGAATCATTCCTCACCAGATAAAGTGTTTCACTCAATCACACAGGTGTTTCAAGAGGTCATTCCTTCCCTCTACTATTTATATGTCACATAGAACAAAATTGCCTTTCATTTGCCACAATCAAACATCATCACATACACATGTCATCACAAGGACTTTTCAAGGCTTATAATGTGGTTGGGCTAACAAGGAAAATTGGTTTTTCTAGATCACAAAACCCTTGAGTTAAGAGAGTTATTATACATTCATAGTTCAAGCACAAACTCTCTTTTTACCAATCTCACTCATTCCCAACTTTCCCTTTTCTTCACATTGAGCTTTTCTTTTCATGCTTTTTCTTTTTCTATCATTTTCATCTTTTCTCATGCATTTTCTTTTCAACTCATAAGCTCAATGCCTAACTTTTCTTTTTCTTTTTCAATTCTCCCAACAACCCCAAACTTGAAACTTTAACAATATCCCAAAAATATTTCTCAACCTAACTCAAGGAAAAGATTTTCATAGCAAGGGTTTTCATCTTGTTTTAGGCTTAGGTTCAAAAAGGGTAGAACATAAGATGTTCGTATTCATGTGGGACAAAATTTTTGGCTTAGAAAAAGGCTTAAAAAAATGGCCTTGATCATCTGACACATACACGTAATTCAATCGATCGCAGAAACTCAGGCAAAATCATTTATGCTTCCAGTAGATAGAAAATATATCAATAAGAACTCTGGAGCTCAAAAACCTCACACAAGCTTATTCCAATCATTCAATCAAATACCTTACTTAACCTCACACTCACAATCACAAAATGAAAATGCATCTGTTCACACAGCTTGTGAACCACCACCTGTAATAGTGGAAGCAAAAAGGTTGAGTGAGGGAGAGAAAGAAAAAAACGGTGATTAAGAAAAAATAAAAAAAATAAGAAAATAAGAAAAAAGAAAAAAAGAAAGTGGAAGAAGGAGAAGGTTAAGAAAAAGAGGAAGAGAGGACAAAAGAAAAGATCACATGAAAAACCTCTTCCTCTTAAAAAGAAAAATCATAGGAAGAGAAAGAAGTTCAAGCTTGAAATCTTCAAGAAATTGGAGATTAAAGTTCCTATGGTTGAAACATGGAAGCATGTGCTTGGTGTCCTCAATTTTCTGAAGAGATTTAGCAGAAAGAAGAAGTAAAGAATATCAAGCAACACAGCATTTACTGATGAATGCCACTGGGATAGCATCTACTGAGGGATGCTAGAAAGTTAAAGTATCCACTGAAAGATACAGGAAGGTTCACCCACTGATGGGTAATGGTAAGGTTTGCACCTACTGATGGGTGCTAGGAAGATTTGGGTCAGGCTCGTGACGTTAAACAAGTGTTGTCTGGGAGGCAGCCCAGTTATTTGTGTGTTTATTTGTTTGTTTGTTTTTGAATCCTGTTTGTAGTGCATCATAGGTTGCATAAGCATTTGAGTGGGGGAAATCTTGAAAAACTAAATTGGGTGCTTCAGGAAAAACGTTTCAAAAAGAAAAAAATTTTGGGATGGGGAATACCACGCACCACCGGGCGGTGCACTTTGCCGCCAGGCGGTGGCGGCGAGACATTCAACCCAAGCCCTTTAAAGCTGGGCAGTTTTGGGTATTCTGCACTTCATTTTTCCTCTTTGCATTTCGCCCAGCGGTATTCTTAGCTTGTTGCACCCAGTTTGCACCTTCAAAGAGCTTCCCAAAGAGTTCTTCCTCAAACTCTTACCTCCCATTCACAATACCCTAATTTTTTGTTTCAAATTTGGGGATTTTTGGTGAGAAGAGTGCATTGGGAGGTTTTGCATCATCAATTGAAGGATTTCTTGTGAGCATTGCATTTCTCCACTCAAGTAAGTTGTGCAATTTCTTTTCTTAGTTTTTAATTTTGATTTTGATATTAGAACATGCTTAGGAACATGATAGGTTAGGGTTTTCATTCTCCTTGCATGAATTGATGTTTTGGGAACAGTTCTGACTCATTAAGATGCATGAATCCTGTTTGCTTGGATGAATTTAGTGTTTGAGTGGAGAATAGGATCATAAAAACTGTTTTAAAAAAAAAAGTATTTGGGTCGCACCGCCGGGCGGTCTTGATGTACCGCCGAGCGAAATTATTGTAGATGAATACCGCCGGGAGGCAGACCCCTGCTGCCGGGCGGTCTGCTACTGGTTCCGGAAAAAAAAAATCATTTTTGATATGGAGGAAAACCCTTTTTCACTCTTAGTGTCAAACTATGCGGCCTATAAATGCTTGATGATTTATTCACCACTAATGTTGGATTCCTATGGTCTGTTGTGCATTATGCATTTTGCAGGGATGTCTTCATCAGCACGAAGGAGGAAAAACACTGGCAGCAAGAGGAAGGAGCCTGAGAGGCCGAGAGGGTTTGATTCCCAGAGGTTCCTTTCTAGGCATCATGAGGAGCACTTCGCAACAGTGCAAGAGAGGAGATTGTTGATGGAAAGAAAAGTAGCATTTGTCACTGACCTGGCTCCTCAATTTGGTGAGGAAATTTTGAGAAAAGATTGGTTGAGGCTGACAAACTACCCTGCACCAGCTAGTGTGGAATTGGTGAAGGAATTTTACACCAATGCTATTTCCAGGGGAGGAATTGCAGCTGGACAGTATAGAAGATTTGTCAGGGGACATATTATTAAGTATGACCCTGAAACAATAAACAGCTTCTTGGGCACGGAATGGCCAGGAGAGCAGTGCCATTTTGCTACTCGCTTTAGTTTGCTGGAGGATATTGCTGAGATGGAAAGGGTTTTATGCCTTCCAGGAAGGCGTTTTCAGACAAAAGCCAGTGGAGCCCGGGTTAATATTAAGAGGCTAGACTTGTCACCTTTGGCAAGGTATTGGATGGCTTTCACCCATGCCAACATCCAACCCTGCTCACACATCTTTGATGTCACGATACAGAGGAGCTGTCTTGTCTATTATATTCTGAAGCAGCTGGATGTGAATGTCGGGCAGATTATTGCCGACGAGATACGCAAGTGCGCTACCACTGCGAGTAGCAAAACACCATTGGGACATCCATCCCTTATTACTTTTCTCTGCAAACTGAGTGGGCTGGATACTGCAGTTCCTCCATATGAGAGACCCAGGAGTGTTATCGATGCTGCTTACTTTCAGCAGTACTGTGCTGAGGGAGGAGATGCAGGAACAACACCCAGGGGACGTCGTAGGAGAGCTGCACCATAGTAGGATCAGGTTCGAAATGGTCCAGCACAGCACGCAGAGCCATTTCAGATGCGGGACATGTATATGTCCGTGATGGAGGCTAGGATGGAAGCTCTCTACAGGGGGCAGACAACAACTGCTGAAATGATTATTGGGATGTATGATCAGCCACCAGTACAGAGGTGGACCATGGATGAGTATCATGCAGCTGTGGCTTTGCCTCGGGAGCAGGGCCAGAGTAGTGGTTATGGTGCAGGCAGAGCACCAAACACAGATGGAGACGACTTTGGGGATGCTGAGGATGAGAGTCAGGAGGACTCAGAAGCATGTGATGATTGGGGGCATCTACTAATAGTTGCTCATTTCATAGACAGGATTTTCTTTTTCTTTTCTTTTCTTCACATTTTAAATTTTTGAATTTTATTTTGTTAGTGTGAATGCTTGACTTGAACACTTTTCTGAAGATGTTTGACTGACTACTTTGCATGATGAATCTATTTGATAATGATTTGATGTGAATGATTATTGAGTTTATGCATGTTAACATCCTGTGAAGCAGTTGCGTGAGGAAGTATGATGGTGGTCATGATGCTAAACAGGATGTATGAATGACTGTGTGTGAGAAAGCATGTTGTGTGAGGTATTGAGCCCCAGAGTTTTTCTTGTTGTATGTATTGTTCACACTGAAGAATAAATTTTATTGCCTTAATCTTGATGATTGAGTGAATTTTATGTGAATGTCAAATGATAAAGGCCATGTTTGAAAACCTTTTTCTAGCCAAATGTCCACCCAAAAAGCTTTAAAGATTATACCCTTTTCGAACCTTAGTCTGAAACAGGATGAAACCCTTTGATTTGAAATTATTTATTGTGAGTTGGGTTGACAATAATTGTATGGAATGAAAAGGTTCAAGTTTAGGGTTGCATGGGAAAATTGGAAAGGCAAAAGAAAAGCATTGAGCTCAAGTATTGAAAAGCAAAATACATTAATAGAGAAAAAGAAACGAAAAGAATAAAAGCATAAAGATGAGCTCAATGAAAAAGAAAAAAAGGAAGAAGTTGGGAATGAGTGAAGTTGGTAACAAGAGAGAGTTTAAACTTGAACCTTTTCATTGATGAAATAGTTCTTTTGACTCAAGAATTTTGTGATCTGGAAAAACCAATTTTTCTTGATAGCCCGACCTCATTACAAGCCTTGGAAAAGTCCTTTTGATGGCATTTGCATGGAAAGATGTTGATTGTTTGAAATGAATGGCAATTTTATTTCATGTGATTTGTGAAGAATAAAGAGTGGAGTGCTAGCTTAAACACTTGAGTGATTGAGTGAAACACTTGCTTGGTGAGAACTTCTTAAGTTCATGATTGCATTCTTTGTTTAGTGGACTGATCATTCATACTACGTAGCATCTCTTGAGGAACGCATGAGCTAAACTAAGAACAAGCATGCATCTTGATTTGAGTTCACTGATTATCTGAAATTGATTAAGTTTTGTCATGCACTTTGGAAATGTTGAACCATTGGATGAAAAGGTAGAAGGTCAAACTCTGTTTTGTTTTATGGTTTTGTTTTGTTTTGCTTGAGGACAAGCAAATTTCTAAGTTTGGGGTTGTGATAACGGTTGAAAAACCGTTATTTTCACATGCTAATTTGGACTAAATTACACCCTTTATTGCTTAGAATGAGCTTGAAATCAAACAAAACTCAATAAATGAGTCAGCCGAGGGTCAAAAGTTGTTTTTAGCGTTTTTTTTTCTTTTTATGCTTGTTTTGCAGCAAAATTGACAGAAGTGAAGATTGGGAATAAAGATGAAGGTCATAGACTCAAGAAAAGAGAGAAAATCAGAGCAAAGATGAGTTTAGGCACCGCCGGGCGGTAAACCCCTAGTGTCGGGCGGTCAGACGGGAGTAGAAGACACAATTTTGGGCGCCGGGCGGCAGTCCTCTGCCGTCGGGTGGTTTTGCGGCACGAGGGAAACTGCCGGGCGGTGGTGTGATTCAAGGTCCACCGCCGGGCGGCAAAGTGTGACGCCGGGCGGTGGTCAGCTAAGCTTGGGCCTATTTTTTCTGTTGCGCTTCTCACCTATAAATAGCCCTACTACGAATTCCAACTCATTCTTTTGACAGAGGAGGGCGACCAGAGCTACTTTGCACTCTTTGGAGAGGATCTCTTGGATGCTTAGGCTCCTTTTCATCTTTTCTAGGGTTTGCTTTCCATATTTTCCATTATTTTCATTTTGGTTCACCATGACTATGGTGAACTAAACCCCTTTTGTTGTTGGGGGAACAATGTAATCGTTTGATGCTCTCGATTATTGAAACTCTTGTTTGAATTATATGTGTCTCATATGCGTTTATTATCAATTGTTGGAGTCTCATACTGTGCTTAAGGCTTTTATCGTTTAACTCATTCGGTAATCGTTGTTTGACTTTATTGATATGGGGACGTACAGTAATGACATGAACTGGTGAGATTTTTCCTTGGTTAAGCAATACCGCCTAAGGATAGGTGAGTAGGACGACTAATTGTATTTGCTTCTGTTTGTAATGCATTGGTAGTTGCTAGGGGAGGATAGGGATAGCAAGCCGGTAATTAGTAATAGGCCCTTTTCGCCGAGGGATCGGGTTAAAGGGAGGCCAAGAAAGTTTCGCCGAGGGATTGGGTGAAATCTGAATCCTAGCAACAAATCCACCTCATTTTATCAACATCATCCATCCACTTTTGTGTTTAACCTCAATTGATCAAATTGCATTCATGTTTATTTTTCCGTACTTTAAATTCAAAAACCCCAAATTATTTTGTTCTTATAGTCTTGATTGGTTAAGCAAAAGCACAACTAGCAACGCATTACAAATAGAAGCAAACTTTCTTGGCCAAATTATCATATTGTCATGCAAACTTTCTTGGCCTCCCCTTAACCCGATTCCTCGATGAAAAGGGCCTATTACTAATTACCGGCTTGTTATCTCTAGCCTCCCCTAGCAACTAGCAACGCATTACAAACAGAAGCAAATACAATTGGTCGTCCTACCCCCTATCCCTAGGTGGTATTTCTTAACCAAGGAATTACTCACCAATTCATGACATTATTGTACGTACCCGTATCAATAAAGACTGTCAACACCCAATTTTGCCCGGGTAGTGAAAAATGTGTTTTATTGGCTTTTATTGTTTTCCTTTTATTTTTTATTTTTTTATTTTACTTTATTGTTTTATTCTTTTTTTACTGTGTTTATATTTTGGTTTTTTTTATCAATTCAATTTCTATATTCATTTTTTTTTAATATAGTTAATTAATTAAAATTAAAATTTTTTTAATTAAATAAAATTGAAATATAAAATATGCGTGGGAAGAATGGGTGAAAAGAGAGGTGTGTGTTGGAGGATAGGGGAAGCTGGCAAAAAAAGGGAAAAACAGAATTGGGAATTTGGAGAGGGATTTTGGAGAGAGAAAAACGGTTAGAGTTAGGAAGGAGAAAAGGAGATTAGCAGAGGGCTGAAGGAGAAGGCTGGACAGCGAAAAAGATCATCAGAAGTGTACACCAAGTGCATTACCGGAATTGACCACTCAACGGCAGAGGTAAACAACTATTTCATTATTCTTATCAATGCATCTAATGCTTGATATGGCATATCATTTTGATTATTAAATTCTGTCTGAGAAGATTATCGGGCATGATCATTTTTTTTTATTCACAATCTTTCTTCTCACCGGTTTTAAGACCGAACTTCGGGCTATCTCAGTTTCATATACACTATACATATCCACCTTACCTTGATGAAATCTCAGTCAAAAACAGTTCATAACAGAGTCATTTTCTCCCAATGATTTCTGCAAAGAAATATTTAATATGAGTTTCAAATCCCTGGTTAACAATACAATACACTTCCTCTTAAGAACATACAAAGAACATACAAATTACCTTCTTGCTCTCTTTCTGACCTTGGCAAAAGAGATTGATAACGCGACTTATTTGTTTCATCCGCAAATTGTGTCATTGTTGTCTCGTTCTTTACTATCTATGTGCGTGCTCACTGCTACTGGGAGTTTGCTCGCTGGTAATGAGGGTTTCGTTGGACAAATCGCGCACTAACAATCACGGTCACTAGCAATTACCGTTCATCAAAATCGGAGACGACTCCGTTAACATATAATGGTGGGTGCGTGGCGAATGGAGTGTGGCACCTCCAGTTCGTTGAGTCAAGCGTGATTGACGGCGGAGCAAGTGTTCTCTCCAGTTTGGCTAGCAGCGACTCCGGTAACCAATGGTAAGATGTGGGGGTTGCAATCGGTAGCTGTCTTCTTCCTCGACGGCGACGATAGTGGACGAATCGCGGAAGGGGAGCAATTCCCTCTTGAGCTGGAGATGGAGTAGAAGAACGAGCTTCGTCGTGGAGGTTTTAGCTTCGTGTGGCCGGTTGTGTTTCTGGCGGTATTTCCTATTGCCGGCCGTGAGGTGGCTATCGGTTGCATGAGCCATTGTCGGTGAAGCTGTCGTCGGCGACAGCAGAGGAGAGTTATAGGTGGTGAGAGCGTTTCCCGATCATGCGCAAGGTTGGTTTGAGTTTGAGGCCGCGATAGGTCTCGATTCTGGTAATGTTTTGTTCGCCGGCGGTGTTGAATGGAGCCTGGTGATGCTGTGGTTGTTTCCGTTTGAGACCACGTTGCTCCTTGGGAAGATGATGCCTATGTGTTTGGTTTGCTGCTCAAAGGAAACTCTAAGTTTCCAGAACTTCAGGTGGTAAGTGAGTGGAATTAGGGAAACCCCTAAGGGTTTCCTGGGCTTGAACGATTTAAAAAACAAAAAAAACGATTTCTTTCCCTCCTTGCACCCCTGTTTTTTTTATTTGCGCCACCCTTTTCTACTTGGGCTTAGGCCTAGTAGAAACAAATTAAGTTTGGTACACCCTTTAATTTCCATTGGCACCACTTTTTTTTTTTCTAAGTGGGCTTATACCCAACCTATAATTAGAAATAAATTAGATTTAGATACTTTATAGTTTTTATTATTATTATTATTATTATATTCCTTATTTTTAAATAAATTAAAAAATATTATTCTAAGGGGTCTAGCGCATGTGTGATCGCACGCATCATCCTTGTGCTAGACGTCCCTTTCCTTTATATAAATAAAATTAAAAAAAATTATTTTAAGAGTTCTAGTGCATGTGTGATCTCATGCATCGTCCTTGTGCTAGACGACCCTTTCCTTTATATAAATAAAATTAAAAAATATTATTTTAAGGGTTCTAGCGCATGTGTGATCGCACGCATCGTCCTTGTGCTAGACGACCCTTTCCTTTATATAAATAAAATTAAAAAATATTATTTTAAGGGTTCTAGCGCATGTGTGATCGCACGCATCGTCCTTGTGCTAGACGACCCTTTCCTTTATATAAATAAAATTAAAAAATATTATTTTAAGGGTTCTAGCGCATGTGTGATCGCACGCATCGTCCTTGTGCTAGACGACCCTTTCCTTTATATAAATAAAATTAAAAAAATATTATTTTAAGGGTTCTAGCGCTTGTGTGATCGCACGCATCGTCCTTGTGCTAAACGACCCATTCCTTTATATAAATAAAATTATAAAATATTATTTTCTTCCTGCTTACACAAAAATACCAAAAGTTTCATTTATTTTTTTTAAACAACAAAACAAATCTTTGAAAGAACTACGTAACCCTGATTTCTCATTTTGAATGAGAATACGTAGGAGCAAGGTTAATCCTTGTCAGGCACAAAAATTAAAAAAATATATTTTCTCTCTCTTGATTTTTTTTTGCTTTTTAGGGGAAATTAAACATTTTGAAAATCAGATCTTTATTCGTGTATTTAATTAAAGGTACTGCCTTAGGGCAGGCGTTGTGGGGTGCTAACACCTTCCCCACACGTAACCGACTCCCGAACCCAATCTTTGGTTTTCGTAGACCGTGTCTTTTCTTTATGGTTTTTTCCATAGTTTTCCAGAATAAAACTATGGTGGCGACTCCAAACTATATTTTTCAAAATCATTTCTTTTTTTGGATCGTCGTCGTCCCGTCACGATTTTCCGGTTGCGACAGATGGCGACTCCACTGGGGACTAAGACTTAGAGAGTCAGGCCATTTAACTAGATGCACAAATTCGATGTGGTTTTGCTTTGTATTTTTCTTCCTCTTTTCTTTATCTATGCTTGATATTTGAAATAAATGCATGTGAATTGTTGGATTTTGAACTCTAGGGTAGAAAACATGTCTATATCTGCCTGGGAAATTTTCTGGTTGTTTTGCAGGTGAGGGTTTGGGTGCATTGCATTCTCCCTTCACACACACACATTATGCATATTATGAGTGAGGCCCTACACCTGGGTCTGAGTGCAGCTTAGAATTAGAGGAGTTGTGTAGCGGTGCCACTCTGGGATGTACTTCCTTTCTGGCTATCGTGAGAACTCCAGCTAGAGTCTGTTCTCTTCACGTGTGTCTCCTCATCTAGTTGATTACTCGACTGTTGTGGAGATGCTATGAAGGGGGCCATAGCTCTAGTAACCTTTGACCTTTAGGTTCAGGGAACCACCCTGGTGAAATTGCATATATTTGGCCTAGAACTCGAAGTGGTGAACCTTTATTAGGGCACGAAGGGAGAAATGTGTATCCATGTAATCCTCACACTGTTTGTTGTTTTTTTTTTTTTCAAATAATGACATTATATTTTCATACCATGCATGTATTTTGTAAGTCATGTTGTTTTACTTTATTGTATTATCATGTATCATGTTCACATATCATTTAGTAACATGCTGGTTTTAAGGGAAATCACAGGTATTCATTTGATTGCATACGGGATGGACGTTGATACAAGGTCCGATGCTACACAACATGCCAATTCCACCGTTTTAAGAAGGAAGACTAGCCTAAGGACTCATGTTGGAAATTTAACGGGGATGATCAATTTGGGCAAAAGACTCAAGAATATACAAAGAGAAACTTTCCAAAGGAAATATGGAAATCTGTTAAGTCTAATGGAGGTGGAGGTACAATTGCCCGCTATTATAGCCCTTGCTCATTATTATGACTCTCTGCTAAGGTGCTTCACCTTTCAAGACTTCCAGCTGGCGCCGACCATAGAGGAATTTGAGCATATCTTAGGTTTTCCACTAGAAGGTACCCAGCCGTATCAGAACTTGGAGCATCATGCCTCTATTTCTACCCTTGCTGCTATAATGAAAATACAGCCCAAAGAATTGGAAGACCGGTTGATAAAAAGACATCAAACGCGTGGACTAAATCAAGGATATTTGGAACAGTATTTACACCATCTGGCTGATAAGGAGGAGTGGGAGACTTTCATGGATGTGTTAGCTCTCACTGTGTATGGCATTGTTTTATTCCCTAAAATAGAGGATTTTGTAGACTATACTGCAATAGATGTATTTGTGGCAAGGAAGACAAGGTCGGAAAACCCTGTGACAGCAGTCCTCGCTGATATTTATGGGACCATGAGCTTCTGTCACGAAAGGAAAGAAAAGAAGATTCTTTGTTGTTTTCCGGTGCTATATGCATGGATGACCGCACGAGTATTTAAGGGAGCAGTCGATGTTAGAAGCCCGTCTGAGAATTTGTCACACCAAGGAGGGAATGAGTAGGCTCGTTTCTTTGCCGGCCTGAATGAAGGAAATGTAAAGTGGCGCCTTCCTTGGCTTGGAATTAAACCTTCTATCCAGTATTGTGGTGTCTTTCCCAATGTACCTCTTATAGGTGCCCGGTATTGCATTAATTAGAATCCTCTTTTAGTGCAAAGACAGTTTGGGCATCCTATGAAAGGGGCACCTTTGCCAGACTATCTTGCCGCCCTATTCATTTATTATGAAGATGGACATTTCATTGAAGTGTTGAGAAAGGTTAGAAGCGCTTGGGAAAGCGTTGTGAGAGCAGAAAAAGATCCAAGATTGGGAGTGGTAGACAGCAAAGTCACTTATCATACATAGGTTCTGGAAAGGGTAAAAGAGGTCAAACTACTTTTCAAGCCAATCAAGGATCAATCGGCTAATGAAGGACCATCCCAGGCCCCAGAAAGTGAAGAGGTGAAACAATTGAGGGCTGAGATGGAAAAATTGAAGGTGAGGAATGCTAGGTTGGAAAACAAATTACAGAGGGCGCGTAATGATCTTGTGGATATGAGGAATGATAATGAAGAAAAGTCATGGGCTTATGAAAACATTGTCAAAAGCCAAAAGGCTGAGAGGGATTATACATTTCGAGTGAAGCAGGATCTTGCGGTCGCGAGTAAAGAATTATCCATGAAGAATATGGCTTTAGAAGAAGGCAGACAGTGGAAACAGCTCTATGAAGAAGCCAAGAGAGAAAAAAGGGAAGCCCTAAAAAGACTAAGAGAAGCGCAGGTACAAGCGCAAGAAGCAGGGCATCAAATGAAGGAGATGGCTACATCATTTGAGGCGGAGTTGAATCAGGAACGCTGGAAGTTGGCAGAGGCTGAAAAGGAGTATCGAGCCATGTTAAAGCAAATGGAGGATTACATTGAGGAGCAGGAGGAGCGATGGAGGTCGATGGAGTTTGAAGAAAGACATCAAGCCTTGATAAAGCGAATGAAAGAGCACATCGCAGAGCAAGAAATCACTGTAAAGCATTGGAAGGAAAACTTCTCTCAGTTGGCTGCTTTGGCAAATGGGGCAATTGAAGACATCCCCAGAATGGTGTTGAATGCTGAAGCAAGTACTCATTTTTATAACCCACCAGCGGAAATAGAATTGTTTATTAATCATTGTAAATGGTTAGTGGGAGAGATGAAATCTTTCATTGCCCGAGCGCGGGATTGATGTACATCAGAATTGCGTGTTTTGTTCCTTAGGCAATGTAATGAGTTGAATTTTCTTTAAATGAAAGATGCAGAATGTTCGTTTGATATCGGCTTGTGTTAATTATTCATCAGTAATGTCATCGGAATCCTGTGATTTCCACTTATTACTAGCATGCATCATGTTTTCTTTCATTTTGCATATTTCATTCTTACCTAATTTAACTTAATAAAAATAATCATCAGTACAAGTGAAAGAACAACGACAAATTTTCTATGACATCCGTACAGGACCAGAGCTAACTCGAAGGTCATGGAGAATTGGGAGCAGTCGCATGAATCTATTAAGGCTGATGTCAACCAGTTGAAGGATCAGATGGCCCAAATCTTGGCAGCTCTCGAGGCCCTGAAGACGACTGGAGGGTCTACGCCTGCGCAAGTTGAGGGAAGCGCTCAATATTACCCTCCGTTATTCAATGCTGGGAGCCAATCTGTTCCTTTCCCAATGTACGGATTACCTCCAGACTACACTCCACCCGAGGGAGAATACACAAAAGGGGAACATGCTTCATTCTCTTTCCCTACCACTGCCAACATACCACCAATCGGTACTCAGGGACCTGTTGTAATGTTCGCACCCATGGTAAGTGAAAGAATGAATGCAAACACGTCTGATGGAATCCGAGTAACTCCGGTGCCTTATGTGATTACCGGAGAGGGCTTTTCTGCTAAGGCTGCATCACATACTTCGTTTCAGGGGGTAATCAGTAATGTCGACGGAGCAAAGGATAAACTGGAGAGCTTGGAGGCAAGATTGAGGGCTGTTGAGGGATTTGAAAGCTATGGTTTCGGAGACGTTGCCAGATTGAGTTTGGTTCCTGGCGTAAAAATACCACATAAGTTCAAGGCGCCAAAGTTTGAAAAGTATAAGGGAAATACATGCCCTAAGAGCCATCTGACCATGTATTGCAGAAAGATGGCTGCGTATGCTTATTATGAGCAGCTGCTCATCCATGTTTTTCAAGATAGTTTGGCTGGGGTGGCATTAAATTGGTATACTCACTTGGAGCCATCCCGGATCCGTTGCTGGGCGGATTTGGCTGATGCTTTCGTGAAACAGTACATATACAATACGCATGTTGCGCCAGATCATTTATAGTTGCAAAACATGTCGAAGAAGGAGAAGGAAACTTTTAAGGAATATGCCCAACGGTGGAGGGAACTAGCGGCACAGGTTGAGCCACCTCTGTATGATAGAGAGATGGTGGTGATGTTTGTAAATACGCTCCAACCACCATATTATGAACACATGGTTGGGAATGTGACTTCAAATTTTGCTGATATTATTATAATTGGTGAAAGGATAGAGATTGGGATGAAAAATGGGAAGATTGCATATGGCTCGTCAGTGGTTGCAAACTAAAAAAAAACCCAGTTTCAACCCAGGAAAAAGGAAGGAAGGTGATGTGCATGCAACATCTGCAACCCCCGTGTGGAGAGGACAGACTCCCACTCATAACTATCGACCGTACTTAGGTCAACCTCCATATGCAGCTAACGCGTCATTTGGTCATCAATTTAGGCCTCAGCAACAACAGGGGTATTATCAACCACAGTACATTCCGACTAATAATTGGAGGGGAGATGCCAATGTAGGTCCCAATACGAATGTGGGTCCAAGTACTTATCCAAGTAGAAACCAGGAAAGAAATTTCACCCCAATCCCTACAACTTACACAGAATTGTTACCCCATCTCATTAAAAAGGGTTTGGTTGTTATCTGTCCGATGAACCCTTGCAACCTCCATACCCAAGGGGATATGATGTAGAGGCCAAGTGTAGTTATCACGGAGGAGGCGTTGGTCACTCCACTGAGAGGTGTTTGGCTTTCAAGCATAAAGTACAGACTCTAATTGATTCAGGGTGGTTGAAGTTTCAGGAGGATAAACCTAGCATTGAGGCCAATCCACTAGCCGGACATGGAGGTGCCTCGACAAATGTTGTGGAGGTGAAAGAACACGAGTTAGTAAGAAACATGAGCGAGATTCAGAGCTCTAGAAGGTTTATCTGGAAAATGTTGCTGAAAGTAGGCCTTTGGAAAGGTGATTATGATGAGAGTATAGCATGCGCGTTACACCAAGACATTGGGCACTCTATTGAAGAGTGCGTTGAATTTGAAAATATTCTGCAAGACTTGCTAGATCGAGGTTTGATGCAAGTATGTTACCAGAGCAATGAGGAGGAAGTATTTGCACAAACTAATGATGAATCTAGTATGACTTTACCAGAACCATTGGTGATTCGTTTCACTAGAACCACCCCTTTACCACCAGCTCAAGGAAGGTCGCCCGTTGTTATCCATGTACCTGCCTCTTTTCCTTACAAAAACGAAAAGGTTGTCCCATGGAGATATGGGATGCATGTGTTAGATGAAGTACAAGGCACTGATCCTGTCATCGAAAACATATCAGGTATAGGTGGAATGACAAGAAGTGGTCGAATTTTTACGCCACCAGAATTGGTAAGAGAAAGAACCAATGATAAAGAGGCAACGATAGCCGCAAAGGCAAAAGAATTTTTAAAGGGGAAGGGTGTACAAGCGGAGGAAACCCTTGAAAAGGAGGAGGCATGTGAATTTTTAAAGTTCATACAACAAAGTGAGTATAAGGTGGTAGAGCAGTTAAACCGCATGCCTGCTCGGATATCCTTGTTAGATTTGCTTATGCATTCGGCATCGCACAGGAAGTTGTTAATGAAGATACTCAGTGAAGCTCACGTGGAACAAGGTATTTCGCTAAATAAATTCGAGGGTATTGTTGGCAACATCGTTGTTAATAATTATCTCACCTTCACTGATGAGGAGATACCTGTTGAGGGGAGAGGTCACAACAAAGCTCTTCATGTATCGGTAAAATGCATGGATCACATTATAGCGTGTGTGTTGGTGGATAATGGTTCCTCTTTGAATGTTATGCCAAAAACAACGTTGGAGAAGTTACCTTATGAAGGAATACATATGAAGTCAAGCTCAATGATCGTGAGAGCATTTGATGGCAGCAAAAGGGAAGTAATGGGAGAAGTGGAGTTGCCGGTTCAAGTTGACCCATGCGTTTTCCAAATAACATTCCAAGTTATGGATATTCTACCGGCCTACAGTTGTTTATTGGGTCGCCCTTGGATTCATTCGGCAGGGGTTGTGCCTTCTACATTACACCAGAAGTTGAAGTATGTTATGGGAGATAAACTGGTGATAGTATCGGGAGAGGAGGATCTTCTCGTGAGCGGGCCATCATCCACACGTTACATTGAAGCAGCTGAAGAAGCACTTGAGACAGCTTTCCAATCATTGGAGATTGTGGGAAATACTTGTGTGGAGTCGTTTCCAGTTAATCCTCATCCATCATGTGCTTCCATTATGATGGCCAGGGTCATGCTGAGGGAAGGCTATATGTATGGGAAAGGTTTGGGCATATATGAGCAAGGGCGAGCATTCCCTCTAGAAATCGTTGAAAACAAGAACATATATGGTTTGGGGTACAAACCTACTAAGGAAGACAGGAAAAGGGTGATTGAAGAAAGAAGAGAACGCAATCTGGCCCGTGCAGAGAGACGAGAGCCCAGAGAGAGCAAAATCCGCATTGGTGACATCAAGGAGAGTTTCCGCAGTGCTGGGTGGATTAACACTGGCCAAGTATCAGCTGTGGAGAATGAAGACGAGCCTCAAAGCTCGGATTTCGTGTGGGCTTGCTCTCCAGATACCCAACTCAACAATTGGGAAACACTGGATTTACCTGTGATGCTTAATGTGAATAAAATGTAATAGTTTTAATTAAGCCTATAGTTTCATTTGGGGCTTTGGAACCATTGTTTTGTGGATTGACCTTCTTACTTTACACTCAGCGTGATAATAGACTTGCATTTTACCATCATGTGGCATATTTCATCGTTTTTATTATTTATTTATACTTTTTCACAATTTTAAATAATGCAGATGTGACATGATTGTTTTGAAAATAACGATATCAATATTCCTAATTTTGAGCACCCTATTGATCATACGGAAGATGATTTTGAAGATGATTCGGAACCCTCTCCGGAACTGTTGAGATTGGTGGAACAAGAGTCTAAAGAGATAAAACCCCATCAGGAGGAGGTTGAAATGCACAACTTGGGAGAGGAGGATGAGATAAAGGAGGTGAAAATTGGTACTAGTTTAAAATTTGAAGTGAGAGAAAAATTGTGTATCCTGTTGAAGGAGTTTAAGGATGTGTTTGCGTGGTCTTATAATGACATGCCGGGTTTGGATACTGATATTGTGCAACACAAGCTTCCACTTAGGCCAGAGTGCCTTCCAGTCAAGCAGAAATTAAGAAGGATGAAGCCGGAAATGTCTCTAAAAATCAAAGAGGAAGTCCAAAAACAATTAGATGCTGGATTTCTGGCTGTTGCTAGATACCCCCAATGGGTAGCAAATATCGTACTAGTGCCCAAGAAGGATGGAAAGGTTCAAATGTGTGTTGACTATCGTGACCTGAACCGTGCAAGTCCAAAGGATAATTTCCCGTTACCACACATCGACACTTTAGTTGACAATACGGCCAAGTTTTCTCTATTCTCATTCATGGACGGATTCTCGGGGTATAATCAGATTAAGATGGCGCCGGAAGATATGGAAAAGACGACTTTTATCACGTTGTGGGGAACGTTTTGTTATAAGGTGATGTCTTTCGGACTCAAGAATGCTGAGGCAACGTATCAAAGAGCGATGGTAGCACTATTTCATGATATAATGCATAAGGAAATTGAAGTTTATGTGGATGACATGATTGCAAAGTCGGAATCAGAAGAGGAGCATATTCTCAATCTAAGGAAATTATTTCAGAGATTGAGAAAGTACAAACTCAGGTTAAATCCCGCCAAATGCACATTTGGAGTGAAATCTGGAAAATTGTTGGGTTTCATTGTCAGCCAAAAGGGGATAGAAGTTGATCCTGACAAGGTGCGAGCGATAACGAAAATGCCTACGCCCAGAACAGAAAAGGAGGTTCGAGGTTTTCTAGGAAGATTGAACTACATTGCTAGGTTCATCTCCCAATTAACTGCTACTTGTGAACCAATGTTCAAGTTGTTACGAAAGAATCAGGCTGTAGTCTGGAATGAAGATTGTCAAGTTGCTTTCGAAAAGGTCAAACAGTACTTGCAAGATCCTCCTGTATTACGTCCACCCGTGCCGGGAAGACCGCTCATTTTGTATTTGACCGTATTGGATAATTCAATGGGTTATGTATTGGGTTAGCATGACAAAGACGGGAAAAGAGAGCATGCTATATATTATTTGAGCAAGAAGTTCACAGACTGCGAACAACGATATTCGTCGTTAGAGCGAACTTGTTGTGCACTAGCGTGGGCTAGTCATCGTTTAAGGCAATACATGTTGAGTCACTCTACTTGGTTGATCTGTAAAATGGATCCTATCAAGTATATTTTCGAAAAGCCTGCTCTCACTGGAAGAATAGCTCGATGGCATATGCTACTATCGGAGTATGACATTGTATATGTTACTCAAAAATCTATAAAGGGTAGCGCTTTAGCGGAATATTTAGCCCATCAGCCCATTAGTGATTATCAGCCAAAGCAACCTGAGTTCCCCGATGAAGACATCATGGCTCTATTGGCTGAGAGCAAAGAGGACAAGGATGAAAAAGCTTGGACGGTATTATTTGATGGAGCCTCAAACGTGATGGGGCATGGAATAGGGGCAGTGCTTATCTCTCCTGAGAATCAATACCTACCAATGACTGCAAGGCTTTGTTTTAATTGCACGAATAACAACGCAGAATATGAAGCCTGTGTTATGGGTATTCGAGCTGCCATCGAATCTAAAGCAAAAATTTTGAATGTATATGGAGATTCGGCTTTGGTCTTCCATCAGTTGAAAGGAGAATGGGAAATTAGGGATACAAAATTAATTCCCTATCAAGCTTACATCAGAGGGTTAATAGAGTATTTCGATGCCATCACATTCAATCACATACCGCAAGATAATCAATTAGCAGACGCATTGGCTACTTTGTCATCAATGTTCGAAGTTGACCCAGACGCAGACTTACCAAGGATTGAAATGAAGAGTCATGCGGAGCCAGCATATTGCCATTTCATCGAAGAGGAAGTAGATGGGAAACCTTGGTATTTCGATATCAAACACTATCTTAAGACCCGAGAATATCTTGACCAGGCGTCGGAAAATGATAAAAGGTCGTTAAGGAGGCTGGCTGGTAGTTTCATTTTGAGTGTGGATGTTTTATACAAGAGGAATCATGAAAAGGTTCTCCTTAGATGCGTAGATGCAAAAGAATCTGAGCTGATATTGAAAGAGGTGCACGAAGGCACGTTTGGCACACATATGAATGGGCATTCAATGGCCAGGAAGATCCTGAGGGCCGGTTATTTTTGGTTGACCATGGAAAATGATTGTTGCACACACGTGAGAAAGTGTGAGAAATGTCAGATGTATGCAGACAATATCAATGTTCCACCCACAACCCTAAACGTGTTGTCTACACCGTGGCCGTTTTCAATGTGGGGAATAGATGTCATCGGTGCTATAGAGCCAAAGGCGTCAAATGGACACCGTTTCATATTAGTCGCAATCGACTACTTCACCAAATGGGTTGAGGCTGCTTCTTATGCTAATGTGACTAGAAAAGTGGTGACCAAGTTCATAAAAAGGGAGTTGATTTGTAGATATGGGCTCCCTAACAGGATCATCACTGATAATGCCACTAACTTGAACAACCAGATGATGACAGAGTTATGTTAGGAGTTCAAAATTCATCATCTTAATTCTTCTCCTTATCGTCCAAAGATGAATGGGGCAGTAGAGGCTGCTAAAAAAAATATTAAGAAGATTGTGCAGAAGATGGTGGTCACTTACAAAGATTGGCATGAAATGTTTCCTTTCGCTTTACATGGTTATCGCACTTCGGTACAAACATCGACTGGGGCAACGCCTTTCTCGCTTGTGTTTGGAATGGAGGCAGTACTTCCGTTCGAAGTAGAAATTCCATCTTTGCGAGTTTTAATGGAAACCCAATTAGAAGAGGCTGAATGGGTCCAAGCTCGTTTCGACCAACTTAATCTCATAAATGAAAAAAGATTAACAGGAGTGTGTCATGGACAATTGTACCAAAGAAGAATGAAGAAGGTATTTGACAGAAGGGTACGCCCAAGAGAATTTCATGAAGGCGAGCTGGTGTTGAAGAAGATTCTACCTATACAAAAGGATCATAGGGGCAAGTGGACTCCAAATTATGAAGGGCCATTTGTAGTGAAGAAAGCATTTTCTGGTGGGGCACTAATTCTCACAAGAATGGATGGAGAGGAGTTACTGTTGCCAGTTAATTCTGATGCAGTAAAAAAGTTTTACGGATGATGATTCCGTGATAGTGGTTGCTATTAAAGGGATGTTGATATTATCTTTAAAGCTTATTGTACTCTATGATATTTCACTAAATAAAGTCCACATGATTTCATTCATATTTTGGTTGTTTGCATTCCATCTTAAATATTGCATGTCACGCTGAGCTGTTAAGTAATTAAGGGAAAATGAAAATGAAAATAAGCAAGCGGGTGTTGATAAAAGCATCACAGGTAGTTTCGGTTGGCGAGCCCGGTCCTGGAGGATGTCGTGAAAAACAGAAAAAATGAATGAAAAAAAGAAGGAAAAAAACGAAAATACAGATGTTGAGCTTGTTGTTAATAAGGTTGTCAAGGGCGTAATATTTTCAAAAAAAAAATGTTTTGGAAAATACCGTTGGTGAGTCCTTTCCTGATTCAAGGTTTTGGGGGTAACCGATGTTCTTTTCTTGATAAAGCATCTGCATTCACATTACTTGAACCCTTAGCCTTTTCTTTTCCCCTCAAAACAAGGATTGCCATGACATAATACTGGGGCAGTTTCATAGTGGTACACGTGCCCAATAATCCGTTGATTGGGGAGATATAAAAAAAAAAGAAAATAAATAAATAAATAAATAAATAAATAAAATAAATAAAAAGAAAACATAAGAAAAAAGAAGAAAAAATGAAGTCGATGTGTCAAACACTACAGAGTTTTATTTCAGGGTTAAAGTCGCGAGAAAGTAAGGCATGAAAGATTCAGAGTGACGTGTGGCCATTTTCGTTATCCAAACGTCAAAAGAAGCTTATCCATTTGCACCCCTTTTGAGCCAAAATTCATAATTGTTTTCATCACCCTGGACAAGAATCATTAGCATATCGATGTCAACTTAAAAGGGTACACCATAGGCATCCAAAATCGATGAGAAAATTTCTGAAGAGAGGAAAGAACAGAAGTGAAAAAGAAAGTATCATAAAGGGCCACAACAGGGGCAACGAAAAGAATGATCCAAAGGGAAAGAATAATAATAAAAAAAAAACACAATGGAAAATAAAAGGATGCCCGAAGTTCAAATCCCTAGAGACGGTTGACTCGACAGCTTGCAAATGATTCTTGTTTAAAACAATTTAACCGTCAAACACTTACTTGGGCCATCATTATCCACTTCTTTCAAAACCCTTTGACCTTTAGCCATGGTACAAGCCAACAAAAGTCCACGCTGACTAAAGATTTTTTGTCCTGATCTTTCTCACGAACTTAGCTCTGAAATAAGGTGATGTGGTGAATGACACAATCATTTAAAGAAAGAAAAAAATGAAAATGATGATGAAAAAGAAAAGAAAAAAAATGAGAAAACAAAAACATCGAAAAAGTGATAAAAGATGTGAAGTCTCCCCGTCAATCGAGAATCTCCAAATAGAGGCAATCCTTCCTACCCCAAATCTTCTACCTTTCCAAAAGCATACTTACTGTGCAAAATTGGGGCAGTTCGTGAGCCCAGCATGTTAACAACACTTTCCCCCAGATAAAGGGCACACATACATTTGGTCATCTGCCTTTCATAACCATTTTCACACACCCTCCAGGGTTCAGGCTAGTTTGGATTTCAAAAAGCGATAAAAGGAATTTTAACTCAGGGTTACATTCTCCTCCTTTTCATCAAAGGGCTCTCTAATTCTCAACGTTGTTTTCAATGAATGCGTTTTGAATGTACATCATGTCTGACGACAATATTAACAACGGATTCCAAACATGGAATTTTCAAAAAATAAAATAAATAAATAAATGAAAGAAAAAATGAAAAAAAGCGAGAGTAAAGAAAAGAACAAAATTAAAGTCTTATGTGTATATTCATTCATGCACCATCATGACATAATGATGAGTCGATATTTTATTGATTTCACTTAGTTTATTGTGCTAGAATTAATCAGGGAATTGTGCTTAAATGTCCAATATTTTCCCGTTTCTGCTAATTGTGCTTAATTTGACCGGAAATTCTAATTTTAGTTAATTTGAATTTTCTGAGCTAATTATTTGCAATTTTAATTTCAGGGAAAATTTTGGAGATACAATTTTGGACATTAGAGGAGTCATCAATAAATTCAAGACTCTCCACATGGACAATCTAAAATTAGTTATATTTTAATTTAGTAGTTTAGAATTAATCAATTGTAATTTAAAAGTCTAGTTTTTTTTTAGACAACCTTTGCACATTGGGCCATTAAAAATATGTTAGGGCCCAAATTTTGGTGACACATGTCCTACCTAGGGTTGGGTGGACCCCACCCTAATTTTACAGCCCTACACTTGGAACCCTAGGGATAAGTGGGACAGCAGCCGTCACATAAAAAGGGAGTCAACCACCATTCGTTTTGGGGGGGCTGCAACGTATTTTAGTTGGCTGGAAGTTATTAAGCTCATTCTCTCGGCAGGGAAGATTGGAAGGTTTGAACAATTTTTTTTGGGAGCACTTTTTCTTTGCTTGAAAAATGTGGCTGGATAATGGATGAAGGAAGGTGCTGCAACGTTTTTGGAGAAGCTCTCCCTCTCGGTATTTTGGCTAGCTGCTGATTATATTTCATTTGGCTGGGTAACGTTGAAAAATTCATTCTCGGCTAGAACGGGTTTTAGGGGAGAAAGGCTTTGAATTTGAACATTTTCTTTTTGGAACAAAAGTCATGTCTACGTTGATGGGCATTGGATAAATTAGAAAAGCATTATTTTTTTTATTGTTGTTTTCTTCATTAGCTGCAGCCACCATCTTGCTTATTTAATATTTTCCTTCTCATTTGGTTTTGTGAATTTTTTTTTATTTAAGTTTCAGTCCAGCTTTTAGAATTGCAGCCGCCACTCTCTGTTTCTTTTGCTGGCTACTTACTGCCTTTCCATTTGGTTGTGCAATTTTTTATTGAAGCTTTAATTCAGTTGTGTAACGTTCATTTACATATTCCATAAATTAGAATTTTGCTTAGCTGGTTCACGGTGATTTTGATGTTGGTTCATGCGTTTTTTTTTATTTATTTATTTATTAAAGTTTTAGTCTAGAAATGGTGATTGATGTGATTTATGTTGATGCAGGGAGAAAGTCATGCTTCCATATATTTTTGCATTCAAAAGGTGCATTCATTTTCTTAATTGACATGGAGAATGTTTCAATTTAAGTTTTCTTTCATTCAATGAAAAAGTGCAGCCACCACATTTAATTTAGTTTGATTGTTTTTAGGATTTAGTTCCTTTTCTTTCTTTTAGAAAAAGTGATGATGATTGATTAAGGATGAGTTGCTGCATTGTTCAATTCCATGTGTTAGCTTAACGTTGGTTTTCTTTTCATATGCAATGTTCCTTTTCTTTATGACCGTGAGTGTTTTATTTTTTATTTTCTTTTATTTTAAATTAGTTTAGGTTTTAGATAAACTTTATGTCTTTTTTATTTTCTTTTATTTTAAATTAATTTGAAATGTGGTTGAGTTGTTTTTAATTTCTTTAATTTAGTTTTGTATTTAATTTAAGTTAACTATGTTTAGATATTTGTTTAGTCTAGTATTGGGTTTAGCATTTTTACTCTCTTTAACGTTTTTTATGATGTTCGAATGTGTTTAATTTTTATTTTTAATTTCGTCAGTTGCATTCACAAACAAAACCAATTTCACAACCCCCCACTACGTGTCTGACCTAATTCTCGAACCACATTTGGTCCTTGAGAGACGACCTAGGGGTCATTCCCTAGCTATACTGCATTTCTTTGTACTCATCAAATTTGTGTGGGTTGCGACAGCCCATCACATAACATCATCTCAAAGAATGCGAGGAGAATTGTTAGCAAAATCCTCATGTTTTACTCGACATTTATCAACTTTTCCAAGCTGCTAATCCAAATTGTTATTTTTTCTATTATCGGCCCTCCGCTTGGCAATGGTCGGATTTAAATTTCTGTTTTGTGAGTTTGGCCCTCTGGGAGGCAATGGTCAAATCCAGGTTTTATTTTTTCTATTATCGGCCCTCTGCTTGGCAATGGTCGGATTTAAATTTCTGTGAGTTTGGACCTCTGCGAGGCAATGGTCAAATCCAGGTTTTATTTTTTTGTTATCGGCCCTCTTCTTGGCAATGGTCAAATTTAAATTTCTGTTCTGTGAGTTTGGCCCTCTGCGAGGCAATGGTCAAATCCAGGTTTTATTTTTCTATTATCGGCCCTCTGCTTGGCAATGGTCGGATTTAAATTTCTGTTCTGTGAGTTTGGCCCTCTGCGAGGCAATGGTCAAATCCAGGTTTTATTTTTCTGTTATCGGCCCTCTGCTTGGCAATGGTCGGATTTAAATTTCTGTTCTGTGAGTTTGACCCTCTGCAAGCAATGGTCAAATCCAGGTTTTAATTTCCTGTTATCGGCCCTCTGCTTGGCAATGGTCGAATTTAAATTTCTGTGAGTTTGGCCCTCTGCTAGGCAATTGTCAAATCCAGGTTTTATTTTTCTATTATCGGCCCTCTGCTTGGCAATGGTCGGATTTAAATTTCTGTTATGTGACTTTGGCCCTCTGCGAGGCAATGGTCAAATCCAGGTTTTATTTTTCTGTTATCGGCCCTCTGCTTGCCAATGATCGGATTTAAATTTCTGTTCTGTGAGTTTGGCCCTCTGCGAGGCAATGGTCAAATCCAGGTTTTATTTTTTCTGTTATCGGCCCTCTGCTTGGCAATGGTCGGATTTAAATTTCTGTTCTGTGAGTTTGACCCTCTGCAAGCAATGGTCAAATCCAGGTTTTAATTTCCTATTATCGGCCCTCTGCATGGCAATGGTCGAATTTAAATTTCTATTCTGTGAGTTTGGCCTTCTGCGAGGCAATGGTCAAATCTAGGTTAATTTTTGTTCTTGGCCCTCTGCTTGGCAAGGGTCATTTGGCATCGTGATTTGTTTCATTTTCATTCGCCTTATTGAAATATGGGCAAAATTAGTGTTTCTATCTTTACTTAGCTTTACTCAAATAATACGAAAATATCAAATTTTCATATTATTTAGTAATATCTAAGTAATGAGGGGCAACTATCAACACCCAATTTTGCCCGGGTAGTGAAAAATGTGTTTTATTGGCTTTTTATTGTTTTCCTTTTATTTTTTATTTTTTTATTTTACTTTATTGTTTTATTCTTTTTTTACTGTGTTTAGATTTTGGTTTTTTTTATCAATTCAATTTCTATATTCATTTTGTTTTAATATTGTTAATTAATTAAAATTAAAAAAAATTTAATTAAATAAAATTGAAATATAAAATATGCGTGGGAAGAATGGGTGAAAAGAGAGGCGTGTGTTTAAGGATAGGGGACAGGAGCTTGAGCTGGCAAAAAAAGGGAAAAACAGAATTGGGAATTTGGAGAGGGATTTTGGAGAAAGAAAAACGGTTAGAGTTAGGAAGGAGAAAAAGAGATTAGCAGAGGGCTGTAGGAGAAGGCTGGACAACGAAAAAGATCATCAGAAGTGTACACCAAGTGCGTTACCGGAATTGACCACTCAACGGCAGAGGTAAACAACTATTTCATTATTCTTATCAATGCATCTAATGTTTGATATGGCATATCATTTTGATTATTAATATTCTGTCTGAGAAGATTATAGGGCATGCTCATCTTTTTTTTATTCTCAATCTTTCTTGTCACCGGTTTTAAGACCGAACTTCGGGCTATCTCAGTTTCATATACACTATACATATCCACCTTACCTTGATGAAATCTCAGTCAAAAAACAGTTCATAACAGAGTCATTTTCTCCCAATGATTTCTGCAAAGAATTATTTAATATGAGTTTCAAATCCCTAGTTAACAATACAATACACTTCCTCTCAAGAACATACAAAGAACATACAAATTACCTTCTTGCTCTCTTTCTGACCTTGGCAAAAGAGATTGATAACTCGACTTATCTGTTTCATCCGCAAATTGTGTCATTGTTCTCGTTCTTTACTATCTATGTGTGTGCTCACTGCTACTGGGAGTTTGCTCGCAGATAATGAGGGTTTCGTTGGACAAATCGCGCACTAACAATCACGGTCACTAGCAATTACCGTTCATCGGAATCGGAGACGACTCCGTTAACAGATAATGGTGGGTACGTGGCGAATGGAGTGTGGCACCTCCAGTTCGTTGAGTCAAGCGTGATTGACGGTGGAGCAAGTGTTCTCTCCAGTTTGGCTCACAGCGACTCCGGTAACCAATGGTAAGATGTGGGGGTTGCAATCGGCAGCTGTCTTCTTCCTCGACGGCGACGATAGTTGATGAATCGCAGAAGGGGAGCAATTCCCTCTCGAGCACGAGATGGAGTTGAAGAACGAGCTTCGTCGTGGAGGTTTTAGCTTCGAATGGCCGGTTGTGTTTCTGGCGGTATTTCCTGTTGCCGGCCGTGAGGTGGCTACCGGTTGCATGAGCCATTGTCGATGAAGCTGCCATCGACAACAACAGAGGAGAGTTATAGGTGGTGAGAGCGTTTCCTGATCGTGCGCAAGGTTGGTTTGAGTTTGAGGCCGCGATAGGTCTCGGTTCTGGTAATGTTTTGTTCGCTGGCGGTGTTGAACGGAGCATGGTGATGCTGTGGTTGTTTCTGTTTGAGACCACGTTGCTCCCTGGGAAGATGATGCCTCTGTGTTTGGTTTGTTGCTCAAAGGAAACTCTAAGTTTCCAGAACTTCAGGTGGTAAGTGAGAGGAATTAGGGAAATCCCTAAGGGTTTCCTGGGCTTGAAAAATGGGAAGTCTGGGCCCAATCTAACCTGAGGGTTATTCTGAAAAATTGAAGAGAGTAAAGCTATGTCGTTGCACCCCTGTTTTCAATAAGCGCACCCCTCTGCATTATCTTCTTGGGCTCATGTGAGGCAAAACAAAAAAAACGATTTCTTTCCCTCCTTGCACCCCTGTTTTTTTATTTGCGCCACCCTTTTCTACTTGGGCTTAGGCCTAGTAGAAACAAATTAAGTTTGGTACACCCTTTAATTTCCATTGGCACCACTTTTTTTTTCTAATTGGGCTTATACCGAACCTATAATTAGAAATAAATTAGATTTAGATACTTTATAGTTTTTATTATTATCTTCCTTATTTTTAAATAAATTAGAAAATATTATTTTAAGGGTTCTAGCGCATGTGTGATCACACGCATCGTCTTTGTGCTAGACGACCCTTTCCTTTATATAAATAAAATTAAAAAAAAATATTTTAAGGGTTCTAGCGCATGTGTGATCGCACGCATCGTCCTTGTGCTAGACGACCCTTTCCTTTATATAAATAAAATTAAAAAATATTATTTTAAGGGTTCTAACGCATGTGTGATCGCACACATCGTCCTTGTGCTAGATGACCCTTTCCTTTATATAAATAAAATTAAAAAATATTATTTTAAGGGTTCTAGCGCATGTGTGATCGCACACATCGTCCTTGTGCTAGAGGACCCTTTCCTTTATATAAATAAAATTAAAAAATATTATTTTAAGGGTTCTAACGCATGTGTGATCGCACACATCGTCCTTGTGCTAGACGACCCTTTCCTTTATATAAATAAAATTAAAAAATATTATTTTAAGGGTTCTAGCGCATGTGTGATCGCACGCATCGTCCTTGTGCTAGACGACCCTTTCCTTTATATAAATAAAATTAAAAAATATTATTTTAAGGGTTCTAGCGCATGTGTGATCGCACGCATCGTCCTTGTGCTAGACGACCCTTTCCTTTATAGAAATAAAATTAAAAATATTATTTTAAGGATTCTAGCGCATGTGTGATCGTACGCATCATCCTTGTGCTAGAAAACCTTTTCTTCCTGCTTACACAAAAATACCAAAAGTTTCATTTATTTTTTTTTAAACAACAAAACAAATCTTTGAAATAACTACATAACCCTGATTTCTCATTTTGAATGAGAATACGTAGGAGCAAGGTTAATCCTTGTCGGGCACAAAAGTTAAAAAAATATATTTTGTCTCTCTTGATTTTTTTTTTCTTTTTAAGGGAAATTAAACATTTTGAAAACCACATCTTTATTCGTGTATTTAATTAAAGGTACTGCCTTAGGGCAGACGTTGTGGGGTGCTAACACCTTCCCCACACATAACCGACTCCCGAACCTAATCTTTGGTTTTCGTAGACCGTGTCTTTTCTTTATGGTTTTTTCCATAGTTTTCCAGAATAATCTATGGTGGCGACTCCAAACTTTATTTTTCAAAATCGTTTCTTTTTTTGGATCGCCGTCGTCCCGTCGCGATTTTCCGGTTGCGACAAAGGCAAATAACAGTTACCGAATGAGTTAAATGATAAAAGCTTTAAGCACAGATGAGAACCCAACAACTGATAATAAACGCATATGCAAGCATATAATTAAAAAAAGAATTTCAATATAAGAGAGTTTAGAGGTTACATATTTCCCGAGCAACAAATAAGATTAGTTCTCCATCGTCATGGAGAAACTAGGTCAATAATGGAATGAAAGAAATACAAACCCTAAAAAGGATAAAAGGAGAGTTGTCACCATCTCCAGATCTACCCCAAAGGGGTGAAAAGTGTGTTTCTTTGCCTAAGCCATCAAAATATACAAACCCTAAGACGTTCTGGCCTTTAAATAGGGCATAGAAATAACATAAAACAAGCCCAAGCCCAAACAGATCATAAAACTCACAGAAAACAGGTCCAAGCCCAGCAAACAACTACCCGGCGTCGTACTTATGCCCCCGGTGGTTTACCCTAAATCGCACAACCGCCCGGCCGCAGGGGTCTACCGCCCGACGTCCAATGCTGGGTGACTCCTCCTCGCATCTGACCGCCTAACGTTGGATTTTGGCTATGGGCTGTTCCTAGACTCTTCTTTCTTCATGTTTCTTCCTTGTTCTTGAGTCTAAGACCTTCATCTTCAATATCATTCTTCACTTTTATCAAAATTACTGCAAAACAAGCATAATATCTCTAAAAACAGCTCTTGACTCTCAATCGACTTAACAAACGTGTTTTGCTTGATTCTAAGCTCATTCTAAGCAGTAAAAGGCGTAATTTAGTCCAAAATAGCATATGAAAATAACGGTTTTTCAACCATTATCAATGCCGCCCGGCGGTTTCCCCTTAATCGCGCCACCACCCGGCGGTGAATTCCGCCGCCCGGCAGTTTGCCTCTGTACCGCCTGGCGATTTACCTCTGCATCGCCTGGCGCGAGACAGTGGCTCCCCCTCGCATCTGGCCGCCCAGCTTTGGATCTTGGGCGCTGGGCAGTTTCTAGACTCTTGTTTCTTCATGTTTCTTCATTTTTCCTTAGTCTAAGACCTTCCATCTTCAATCCCATTCTTCATCTTTATCAAAAATGCTGCAAAACAAAGCAAAACAAGCATAATATCGCTAAAAACAGCTTTTGACTCTCAACTTACTCAACTCACGTGTTTTCCTTGACTTTAAGCTCATTCTAAGCCTTGGAGTGTGTATTTTGCTCTCAAATGAAGCATGAAATAACTATTTTTCAACAGTTATCAATGACCGTCACTCATCTCCCTTGGTTTTGATGAATCAATATTTTATATCATTAACTTAGTTTCTTGCACCGAATTGTGTTGATGATTTGCGCTTAATTCTTAGTTATTGTGTCATTTTCACCATTTGGGCTTAATTAGACAACTAATTCATATTTTAATTAATTTGAATTATTTGAGCTTAATTATTCCTATTTTCATTTTCAGGGAAATTTTGAAATTACACTGGGAGACTTTTGGAAGAGCACAAGCAATTGAAGAATTTCTACAAATTAATTTTAGATGTAGTCAACTTTTTAATTTAGTAGATTAGGCTTTTTAAATTAAGTTTTGTAATTTTGGGCTAATTTTTGTTAGGATAGACTAAGCCCAATAGTAAAAAAAAGTGGTGACATGGCCCTAGGGTTTTATAATGTGTGGACCCCACCATGAGGATGTAATTTTTCAGACCTAGGGATTTGAAAAAAACAACCAGCCGTCACTTTTGCTAGGCTCTCTCTCGGCTGGAAAACAAGGTTGACGGGAATGGAATTTGGATAGTGCTGCACATGCATTTATCTTTGCTTGTTGGAGACTATATTTTTTTCTTTGATGAAAATCCAAACTAGCATTGCAACGCTACTTTTAGGGTTCAATATTTAGCTGAAAAACAAGATTTTGGAGGAGTTGGAAGCCGCCACTCACGGAGCTTTCTTAGAAAATTTTAATTGTCTTCATTAGGGAGAAATTTATTTTTGCTTTTGAACACAATGCTGGAACATTTTTGTAGTCCACGGTTTTAGCTCTTTGCTGAGTGAAGGATGCATTTGTGTTTTATTGGGTGCAACATTTCCCTTTCATTTACTTTGGAATTTCAACATTGAATGATTGAGCTGGGAGCCGCCATTTTGCTTTGGTTTTGAACGTTTTCTAAGAGCTTAGAAATGCTTCTTCTTGGTTTTTCCAGCAAATAGTCTCGGTGATGAATGATTAAGGAGGGCTTATTCAATTTGTTTTTCTCCATGTGTGTTGACGTTTAGGAGAGGAATTATTTAAGTATTTTGTGCTTTTGCATTCTGCTCTTTTGGGAATAGATTCAGCTTGCATTTAATTTTCTTGAGTGAAGAAAGCATTTGTGCTGTGTTGGAGATTGGAGCTGCACGATGCCACACGCTGAGTTATTTTTCAATTTTGCTTAAAGTTAATTTCATTTGGAAAGAGTGGCAGACGGTGGCAGCAGAAATTCTTGTTCCAGCAAAATAGAAATTATGCTGCTCATGTCCAGCAATTGTGGTGCTGCACGTTGTAGTCCATGGTGATGGGACACTTGGTTGCAACACACGTTAGCTTTAAAGAAAATAAGGAGAAAGAGATTTTAGTTGCAGTGGTTTCGGTTTTGTGATGGGATGCAATTTCAATTCCTTTTAATTGAAGAACTGCAAACGCAGCACATGGTGCAAGGACCTTACGGCTAAGGTTAAACTTTTATTAATAGCTTTCCCATTTCAATTCCCTTTTTATAGGTCACGTGATAAACTTTTATGTTTTTTTATTTTTTCATTTTCTTTTATTTTGAATTAGTTTAGGTTTTAGATAAACTTTATGTCTTTTTATTTTCTTTTATTTTAAATTAGTTTGAAATGTAGGTTGAGTTGTTTTTATTTCTTTAATTTAGTTTTGTATTTAATTTAATTTAACTGTGTTTAGATATTTCTTTAGTTTAGTGTTGGGTTTAACATTTTCACTCTCTGGACTCGATTTTAAAAAAATTACTGCAACCAGACCAGAGCTCCAAATTCTACGTTTTATATATCAAATGAAAGATAATTGAGTCTACTTTCCAGGAAAAAAAACCTCATCTCATTTAGAGCTCTGTAGAAAAAGTTATGGTTAAAACATTGAGCAAAGGTCAGAGCTGCCTAGTTCCAGCGTGAAATTTCGTTTTTACTGTTTTAATTTCATTTTAATTTTTCTGCATCCACAAACAACATTCCAAAACCCCCCCACTGTGTTAGACTCGATTCCTGAACCGCAGTTGGTCCTTGAGAGACGACCTAGGGGTCACTTCCTAGAACTATACTGCATTCTTTTATGCACATCAAATTTGTGTGGGTTGCGACACCCATCAGTTTCATCTTGAATGTTGAAAGCTTGAGCTTGGAGGTTGTTCTTTGCATTTTCATGGTAGATCCTTTGGTTGAACAAAGAGTCATTTTGCGTTTTACTTTCCATTTGCTACCATATTTTCGTGTTCTCTTTGAGTTTCCCTTGTTGAATGAAGAAAATTTATCTCATATTGAGTTTTGGAGTGAAGAAAGCTTGAGCTGATTTATGGGTATTTGAAGCTTGAACCATTTTCTTCTTGTGCTTTTGCTTTGATGGATGGAAGAAATTTGTGAGATGGAACATTGTATTTCTTGATGAGGGTTGGACGGTGTTGCAAGGGGAGCTAGGGATTCCATTTTTTTTTTATCAAAAGTTTGAAGAAAAGAGAGTGTTGGGTAGGTTTGAAGAAGTTAGAATTTGGCTTTGTTGTTCTTGTATTACTTTGGAAATGAAAACTTGATTTACTAAGTGTATTATCGGTGGTGATAGGTGAAGAAAGGTTTTGGTTGTTTGTTGGGTTGGAGGAAAACCGATTGGTGTTTGGAAGGGAGAGAGAATGGGTACATTTAATTTTTACCCCATTTGGTTAAGCACATGTAGAGGCACATTTTCCATAGAAGGAATATTTCCATTTTGGTGTTCATCCCTTTGCTAGCATTTGGCCGAGGCTTACCTTGAGGAAGGGGATGTCTTGTGTTGTTTATTCCCTCTGACCGTGCTTATGTGGTACCTTGGTAGAAGCAATTAAAGCACCTTTTTGGATTGTGAACTTTGGAAGAACCGTTTGCAACAATTGAAGAGTGTGGTTCGGCGTTTTGGTTATGGCAAGGAGGCAACCGAACTTTTCTTCATGGAGAGAGAGAGGCACGGATCCCATGGTGTGGAAAGCAATGTTTTTCTTGGAGAATGAAGCACATGGCACAAAAGAAAGCAACATATTAAATTGTTTGTTGAATGAAGAGAATGAATGGGATTTGGTGCATGGAACCTCACGGCCAAGAGGTTCATTGTTTAGGCCATTTGCAATTTAATTTTACTTGGTAGATATAGCAGGTCACGTGAATGTGTAGGAAAAAGCATGTTTTGATTATTTCTTTGTTTAGAATTAATTTACATAGTAGGATTTGTTGTTTTTCATTTCTTTAATTTAGTTTTTGATAACGGTTGAAAAACCGTTATTTTCATATGTTATTTTAGACCAAATTACTCCCTTTACAGCTTAGAATGAGTTTAGAATCAAGCAAAACTAAATAAATGAGTCAGTCGACGGTCAAAAGCTATTTTTAGCGATATTATGCTTGTTTTGCATTGTTTTGTAGCAATTTTGATGGAAGTGAAGAATGGAGTTGAAGATGAAGGCCTTCGACTCAAGACAGAGGAAGAAAATCAAGAAAAGAAGAGTCTAGGAACCGCCTAGTGGCAGAAATACACCGCTGGGCGGCCAAATGCGAGGAGATGGTACCCTGGCGGGGACGCCCGGCGGTTTTGCGATTAGAGGCAAACCGTCGGGCGGTGGACCCCTGACGCCGGGCGGTGGCGCTATAAGAGGCAAACAGGCGGGCGGCATAAGTGTGACATCGGGCGGTTGCCTGCTGGGGTTCGACCTGTTTTCTGTGACGCTCCTCAGCTATAAATAGCCCTAATGCAATTTCCTTCTCATTCTTTTGACAGAAGAGGGCGGCCAAACCTAATTTTCACTCTCTGGAGAAGATCTCTTGGATGCTTAGGCTCCTTTTCATCCTATCTAGGGTTTGCTCTTCCATTCTTCCATTATTTTCATCTTGGTTCACCATGACAATGGTGAACTAAACCCTTTTGTTTTTGGGGGAAACAATGTAATCTTTTGAAACTCTCTTTTATTGAAACTCTTATTTATTTATATGATTTTCATATGCTTTGATTATCAATTGTTGGGTTCTCATTTGCGCTTAAAGCTTTTATTGTTTAACTCATTCGATAACTGTTGTTTGTCTCTATTGATACGGGAACGTACAACAATGTCATGAACTGGTGAGAAATTCCTTAATTAATGAAATACCACCTAGGGATAGGGAGGCAGGAAGATCAATTGTTTTTGCTTCTGTTTCGGTAATGCATTGCTAGTTGCTAGGGGAGGCTAGGGATAGCAAGCCGGTAATTAGTAATAGGCTCTTTTCGCCGAGGGATCGAGCTAAGGGTAGGCCAAGAAAGTTTGCATAAGAATTAGATAACAAACAATTTAAACAAGAGGAGTAGATAAGAGAGAGCGGATAAGATGAAATTGTAAACCCGCAACAACTCCATTCATCCATAGTCCTTTTCTCGTCAATTGAATCAAACACATTGCATGTTTATTTTGTGTTCTTGCATCCACAACAATTAATTTTTCATTACAAGTCTTACAATTTCAATACGCACGAACGATAAGGCCTTTCGAGTCTCTTGGGAAGAACGATATTGGGTTTTACTGATTATATTACTTGGAACGATCTAGTACACTTGTCAGGGAGTCAATAGTTTTGCATTTAAATAAATTTAACTGTGCTAGATAATTGTTTGTAACAGTGTTGGTGTATAGTATTTTATTTTGTTTTAATGTTGTCTAATATGTTTGGTCGTGTTAATTTAATTGTCATATTAGCCTAAATTAATTGAGTTGGTCATTAGCGATATTATAATGTTTCCTTGAGATTTCTGGACAGTAATTGTCTTTGCCACTCTGACTTGGTTAATGTGAAATCTGTATTTGCACTTGCAATTGGGTATACGCTTAGTTGCCTAGTTGGTGTTGAGTCTTCGCTTAGTTGATGATACTGCATGGTGTAAATTGGATTTGATGTTAACATTGCGTTCGTTAGTTCGCTTTTATGAAAACATGATTAGCCTTCGCTTAGTTGGTTAATTGTGTTGGATTAGAGGTTTGAGTCACTGCTTAATTTTCTTGATTTGTGATAGAAAGCATTGTAATTAAGTTAATGACCAGTCGTTTCCATTCTGTCTTTGAAACCGTTTTTATATTTGTGTTTAGTTATCTGTTTGCGTCAGTGTTTTGATTTAATTCATCCATATTCACCACAAAACGTTTTCACAAACCCCCCCCCCCCCTTCGTGCTTGACTTAATTTTTGAACCGCAAATTGATCCTTGAGAGACGACCTAGGAGTCACTTCCTAGTTATACTGCATTCCTAATTGCACATTAAATTTGCATGGGGTGCGACACCCATCACTTGGCAACCTGTGAAGCGTGCTGTGATAGGCTTGGCAACCTGTGAAGCGTGTTGTGATAGACTTGGCATCCTGTGAAGAGTGCTGGTTACACGTTGAGGATTGTTCAATGTGGGTGTAGATTGTAGAAGAGAGGATTCTTGCTGCAATTTTGGTTTTGTGTGTGCAGCTAGCTATATTTGGGTTTGGGTTAGAGAGGAGATTTATATTTTTGTTTGGTGCTTCTATAAATTCCTTGTTGTAAAAACCGCAACCATTATAGTGCATTTGCTTCCAAGATTTGAAGGACACTAGATGTAGGCACTATTGCCCGAACCAGTATAAAAATTAGTGTTTGATTTTTTCTATCCCTACACTCTTTATTTTCAGTCGACATTAATTGTTTAGCAGTCAACTACGTTTTTTCGCTGCATTGAATTTTCATTACTTGCATTTCAAGGAAAGATCAAAAGCTTTGAACTTTCATACCAAGATTGCGAAAAGATTTTGATTTTGAACTAACACCAATTCACCCCCCTCTTGGTGTAAAACGAAGTCAACCTGTTTCTTAACAATTTCTTCTCTTTTCTCTCAATTTATCTCTCAGCTAATATCTTGCCACTTCTTATCATAATGGCATTATATTCCTCCTTAGGGTTAACTTCCGTATTAGCCCTAAAATTCTTCTCAGACTTATCCTCCAACGTCTTAGCTATCTGACCAACCTGTATCTCCAAATTTCTAATTGTAACTTTAGTGCTTTTAAGATTCGAGATGGACACTTGCATGAACTATTGAAGTGTCTCCTCTAGCTTTGTCATCCTATCAGATAAGGAGGGTTGTGGTTGATATTGTTGTTGTGGTCTATTGTTGGGTTGAATCGGCAAATGTACTGAGTCGCACAAGTAATATAAAATGGTAAGACCAAGTATCGAATCCAGAGGACTCTCGGTGCTGAACAGTTGTGTGATAACAAGATTAATTAAGACTTAAAAATAAAAAGAGATCATTGGGTTTGAGTGAAAAAATAATAAAATAAAATAAAAATGCAATTGATCAATGGCAAAGGAACACAAAGATGAACGGAGGTTGATTTATATGAGATGGGTGTGTTGTTGGGGTTAGATTTCACTAAGTTTCCTCTCATGTATATAAGAATTCTTCTTTATGCATTAATGCCAACGTCTCTCACTAAATTACCTACCCCGATCCCTCGGTGAATAAGTTTGTCCCTAATTACCAGTTCATACAATTCTTAGCATTCCAAGTAAAAAGATGTGAAGATCAAGAGATTAAGACGACCAAGACTCCCTCATCCCTAAGAAATATAACCCTTAGGAGTAATTCAACAAGAACCTGAATTGTAAGGAACCTCCCGACACCCATGCAATTCATAAATCATGCTAATGAATGAGTTAAACAAAAGCAAGCATAGAAACAGATGAATTACTCTAACAATTAATGAAAAAGCATATGGAATTAAGAATCAATTCAAATACATTAGAGTTTAGAAGGTTACATCATCCCCCAACAACAAATAGAAATTTGTTCCCCATAGGCATTGGGAAACTCTATGAACAATGAAAGAAAGAATGAGAATGAAAGCCTAAGAATTGGGAAAAGAGTGTATTGTTATGCTCTTCTCTACCAGGGATGCAAAATATGACACCTGGGCACTGACGAGGGCGGGAAGTGATCGTCGGTGCAAGAGGCACAAACAAGGAGTGGCTCCTAGTAGGCTTCTAGTGGAAAGGGCACATGGAAGAATCAAACATACACCAGAATGAGAGGGATCTAGAGACTGTATAGGTATGGGACTATAAAGTTGAAGGATAGCTTAAAGAAATTGATTTGGCTACTCATATAAAAAAATGCATTTGCTTTTCGGTAGCCTAACCCATAAGAACTCCATGGTTAAGCATGCTTAGCCTAGAGTAATTTAGGGATGGCTGACCTTTTGGTAAGTTTTCCCGGAAAGTGTGCGAGTGAGGACAAAGCACATTGGAAAGCCTCGTGTTGATATGTGGGGGTAGTCAATATTCCCTGTAAGTTGTCGGGGCGTTACACAAAACCTAGAGCCCTAGGGTCCTTTAAATAGTGTCAGAGGCGTGCCAAAACAGGGCCTGGTCCAAAAGAATCAAAACAGAGCAGAAACAGGGCCCGATCCACGAAAGTCGACGCCTAGGCGATCTAGGAGGACGCCCAGGCAGTCAGAATGGCTCATGTAAGGCCCAGGCGTCGAAATTGGACGCCCAGGTTTCGAGGCCCCGCCGCCCGGGTGGTGGATGTCAATTTTGATCGCCCAAGCTTCGACTCTGGTCGCTTGGGCTTTGTGTTTTCCCTCCTTCAGGTGCCTTTTTATGCCCTTCTGAGCTCCATCTTCTTGTCTTTTCATCTCTTCTTCCAGTATTACCTTAATCTCTGTCAAAACAAAGGGAATTAGTCATAAAATCATTGAAATCAACCTCAACTCTCTTATTCACACAACTTAATGAAAACGAATGAGTCCAAGCAAGTTTCTAAGAGAAAAAGAGTGCTTTTAGTATCAAAATCACATCACAAATAACGGTGTTTTAAACCGTTATCATCTATTGAATGGCCCAGCTTGCGCTTGACCCATGTTTGGGTGAGGTTTCCACCCTTGGTTGTAAGTACCTGGGCGGCCCTGATTACCCATATAATTGACTTCTTCTTGGGTATTGGCTTGCATGGCACATTGTCCATTTATATGATCTCCACCACATAGCTCACAAAGTTGATGTTGAGCTTGAGAGACATTTTGCAACTCTTTAGGCAGTTAAGAGATTTTCTTCATTAGAGTCTCAAGTTGTTGAGTCATTATCTCTTTCTAAGCCAATAGAGCATCTTGAGATTGTAGTTGAAGAACTCCTTTTGGTTGAAACTGAGCTCTTTCACTTTGCCTCTCATTATCATTAGTAGCCATATTCTCTATCAACTCATAAGCTTCATCTGGAATCTTGCACTTGATGTTACCTCTAGCTGAGGCATCCAACATCAATTTAGTCTGTGGTTTTAGTCCTCCAAGAAAAAGAAAGACTATTGTTGGTTCATCGAATCCATGAGTAGGAGTTTTTCGCAATAAATTCTTGAATTTATCCCATGCTTGACCTAAGGTTTCTTCAACGCCCTGCTGAAAAGAAGAAATTTTCTGCTTACCTTTGTTGATTTTGGACTGAGGAAAATATTTGTTCAGAAACTTAGCCATCAAATCTTCCCACTCAGTGAAGTTATTCCCAAGGAATGAATTTAGCCACATCTTAGCATTACCTCCCAAAGAGAAAGGAAACAAACTAAGTTTAATAGCCTCATCTGGAACACCATTAATCTTCATTGTATTGCATATTTCATTGAAAGAAGTCAGATGTTCATATGGATTCTCATAAGCTAAGTCATTAAACTGGTTACTCTACACCAAGTGAATGAAAGCAGGCTTCATCTCCATGCTTCCGACATTAACCCTCGGAGCAATGCTATTAAAATGGATAGGGCCAATGACTGTTGCATAATCCGCCAGGGTACGTCTAATATTCTGATTGTCAGACATGTCTTTTATTTCCTGGTTAGATACTGAAGTGAAGGGTTGTTCAAGAGTCTCAGGAGAGGGAAAACTTCTCTGGAAACCATATCCTGCCTTCTTCGTCTACTATTGTGGGCAATCTTCTCTACTTCTAGACTTGTAAAGAGAGGTTCAAATAATCTTGTGCTCCTGTAAAGAACATAGTACTAGAGCACCAAATTAACCCAAAAAATAAAAAATAAAAACAATAAAATAAAGTCTAAACTGATTAAGAATCACACAAAAGTATAGTGTTAACCACGAGTCCCCGGCAAATGTACCGAATCGTATCAAGTAATATAAAATGGTAAGACCAAGTATCGTTTCCCAAGAGACTCGTATGACACTAACAATCGTATAATACCTTAACTTTAAGACTAAAGAACAATTTCAATGATTAAAAGTAAAATGCAATAAAAGTAAACATAAACTTGAATGTAAAATTTATCAATTGAGGCTAAAACAAGAATGAATGAGTGGTGTTGATGATATGAGATGAAGATATTGTTGGGGTTTAGATTTCACCTACTTTACTTTCATGCAGATAAGAACTCGTCTTCTTCATTAGAATGTTAATGTCACTTTCTAAATTACTTAGAACCCAATCCCTTAGCATAAAAAGCCTAGCTATGATTATTAGACCTCAATCCCTTGAATCCCTAATAACCAATTCCGCATTAAGAAAAAATGCTTAAGACAACCAAACGTCCTATCTCTATCCCTAGACCATATTCCCTTTGGGTGAAATTCACCAGATCATGGTTCATGAGTATTTCCCAATATCACATAAATCAAATCATCAAGCTATGAATGGCCAAAACATAACTAGCATTACGAATAAGAGAAAATCACTAACATTCAATGAAAGAAGCATAAAATATTTAAAACATACTCAAATAAATGAAAGTTTATAAGTTACATCTTTCCCAATAACAAATGAATTTAGTTCTACATTGTCATGGAGAACCTTGATGTACAATGGAAGAATGAGATGGAAACCCTAGAAAGAGACAAGGAAGGCTCTCGCATGCCTAATCTGCCTCCAAATGGTCGAAAATAGGGTTTATGTGCTTCAACTGCCAAAAGATATGAACCTTAGTGCGTAAAAGCCTTTAAATAAATCAAATGTTCCAAATAGGCCAAAGTCGCCCGCGATCAGCGCCCTAACTAAGGGCAAGCAGGCGAAGTTGTGCGAGGAGTGGCACTCAACGCCCTGGCTGAGGGCAATCAGGCGTCCAACGGTGTAGCTGACTGGCGCTCAATGCCCCAAAGGAGGGCAACCAAGCGTGGATGTGGGTATCAGATAGATACAATCGGTATCGTGGATAGTGAGTCGCGCAGCGGAATAAAAATAACTTAGCGGAAAGTATGTTCGGTCACCAGTTATATAAAATGGTCAGTTTTAAAAGTAAATTTTCTAAGAGAAAATTTATTGAACAGTTGAAGTGTATAAAACAGTAAAGAGTATAGGGAGTAGAAAAATCACACAGATGATTTTTATACTGGTTCGATTCAAAAGAATCTACGTCCAGTTGTTAATCACTATAAAAGGTAATTAACCTTTTCACTAGAAATTAGTTCACAGATTACAATGAGTGAATGCAAATAAAATGAAAGAACCTTCCTTCGACGAACGAACCAGAAGGGTGCTTTCTTCGACATGTTGGGAAACAGGTAGGCATTGTTTTCACACCAAGAGGGAGGTGAATTTGTGGGTTTTCAAAATCAGAGTCTTTTCGCAATCTTTAATTGAAAGTAAAAAACTTTACAAACTTTCTTAAATCGCAAGTTATAGAAATTAGTGTGTGGTAGAAATTCAAAGTAAACTATGCAGATAATAGAGTCGACTGAATGTAAAAGTATAGGGATAGAGAATTCAAACGCAGGTTTTTATACTGGTTCAGCCTCAATGGCTACATCCAATGTCCTTCCAGTACCAGGAAGCAACTGCACTATAATGGTCAAGGCTTTTACAACAAGGTTTTTATAGAAGACCTCCATGTCAAAAATATAAAACACATATCTAACATTCTAACCAAAATATAGGCAAACCACACAGCAAGACTTGCAGCAAGATATCCCCTCTCCTGCAATCTGCAGCCCACTTTGAACAATCCTCAAAGTGTACCAGACTCCACGAGTCCAACCCCTGTAGTCACAACAGGTAACAACAATCACCACGGATGCTAACAACAATCTTGATCAACCCAGAAACACCTCAATTGTGCAGATTCTGATCAAGCAGTAAGCGCAACACAGTCCTCCTTCAGAAACTCTTCCGAGCAAGATCACAATTGTCTTCTTGATGAGTTCTTCGAGCTCTAAAATCTCAGAGAATCAATCTGAAACAGAATATGAAAATGTTAGATCATCAAAAGTCTCTGAAAACAATCAGGTCTCGTCTATTTATAGATTTCTATAAATCAGACGCTCCTGCAGTCGATTATGCTACTAATTCAGTCGACTGTATTATAACAATTATAACAGTTAAGACACAATATCAGCAATACGGTCAAACCAATAAATTTCACATTCAATATAGTTGACTCTCATTCAATGTTCAACTAACTTTTAAAAATATAGTTGTTATTGTTAATGAGCATAACAGAATTTCAAAAGCAACAACTAATACAGTCGAATGCATGGCGCACACAGTCGACTTCGACATGTCAGAACATTTTGAAATTCTTTTCTTCTCAAAATCTCACATAGCATTGTTTCTGAAAAATTGTGCATAGTCACGAGCTTAAATTGACTTCCCTCATAATGAAGTCGACTTACAGCTTGCAGTAATGCAACAATCTCTTAAAAAACGACTGTTGGACACAGAGTTGACCTCTGAATAGACTTCTTAGCCTTTTTATGTAGCTGGTCAGACTTAAGTCTACATTACAACGTGACAGTGCTTTCATTCAAATGTAGCTTGTATGGCCTTTTAGCGCAAAGCTTAAAGAAAAATTCTAAGAATGTCTTTTTATCTCTCAATGTAGCTTATCCTTTGATTGATTATGAGATTTACATAATCGATTCAAACAAACAACTTTCTACATTACATTATATGAATTAAGTGGTTGTTTGGGCTTGATTGGACCTCAAGTAACGCCTAAAACATTACTTGGAAGCTAAGGCACCTTGAAATATGCATGCATCCTCAATCTTAAAGGTACTTGAAGCTTTTAGATTCACTACATCACTTGGGTTAGCTCCTCCATTCTATAAACAGAAGTACCCAAGCTTTGTAAATTCAACTTGGAAATAAAATAAAGAAATAATGTCAATATTGCAGCTCTCCCTTTCTAAGCTCTCTAGGATAGTTTTCTTCTTTATTCTCCTAACTCTTTAATTATGATTGGCCCAACCTCTTTTAAGGTATACATCCAACCTACTTTCCAAATCCCATTTTCTTCATCTTTACATGCTTATTCATCCAACACATCATCTCCGTGAAGTCTTTTTCAACTTGCGTGAAGAGGGTTTCCATTATTATTGCCCTAGGTGAGGTTAGTTACATAAATCATGAAGCCACACTTTTGATCTATATTAAGCAAAATTATATTGGATGGTAAAATGTTTTTATTAAGCACTAACCAAAAAACACAGTGTAGATCATCTTTCATCTTATGGTCGTGGTTTATTTCTTAATAGGATTCATCAACAAAGTGTGTCGAACCAAAGAATTAGTTCTTACTAATGTTTTGTTTAAAAGAGAAACAATTGCAAATATTGTCCTAATTTGTTTAATATGAAAAAAATATACAACACATGTTAAAACATGCAAATAATTTGCTTAAAATGTAAAAAAAAAAAACGCTAAGGTTGATACATACATATACTTGGTAATTGACAAGAGTAAAATGTGACCCAACATTATGCTCCTCATGCAAAGTTCTTCTAAATTTTGTTGCAGTAAGTTCATGAAAATGAGTTGACTAATCAATGAGAAATTGTAACCAATTCCTTCATATACTAAAGCATAAAACTTTTCAAATTCGGCATCATAGTAGGTTGCTAGCTTAACTGCATATACAATAGAAAGTGCTCCACACAAAGCTTAAGTAACAAGTAAAGACAAATAGTGAAATGGGTATATGTAACTAAACCATACTAAACTATACTAAATTATAGTTAACTATATTTATAATAAACTAAAAGAAACTTATATAAACTATATTGTTCAACAGTTCAGTTATAAAAAACTGTAAACACCAATTAACTGATAACCAATCCTTTCAACATTATCACTGTAAGTCAGTTTTATAAAACTCCTTACTTTTTCGTTTAAATTTTCGACACATCTTTTACGGAAAATATTTTGTTTTGATTTTTAAATATTGTTATTTTGTTTTTGTCTTTAAGATAAATTTTATATATTTAGTCGTTATATTTATGATGTAAAATATTATTTCTATCATACAGAATATAATTTTAAAATGTTATTTATTAAAAAATTCATATTTAACGAAAATCATTTATCAGAAATTAATGTAATTTTAAGAATAAATTATTTGAAGTTTGTTTTATTTAAAAAGTTTACTCTTAAACCTCCGAAAAATACTTTAGATTTATTTAAAATCTTATTATATTAATAAAATTAAATAACTTTATAATATTTTCTATAAACAAATAATTAAAATTAACATATATAATTCTAATAAATTTTATTTATTTTTCTTTTTCCTTGATGCTTTTATTCTTTTCCCTAATTTTCTTTGTTCAAAACTTACGCCTAATTCCCAGAGAAAAAATAATATTTAGTTTTATAGTTAAACTAAATTATATATCTAATTTGTCTTTATAATTTATGATATAAAGGAAAATGAAATATTATTTTTAACTATGATAAAATATAATACAAGATATTCAAAATATTTCTGATCAAAAATAATTTCATGTCAATTTTTATTTTTTAATAAAATAAAAATAATAATTATGAGATTAAATAATAGATAATGAATAATGATTAAATAATCAATATTAAAAAATTTATGCTGTCATGTTAAAAACCTAAATAGAAGACTGGATGAAAATTAGATTCTCAGGTAAATAATAATTCAAAATTATAATTCTAAGATTAAATAAAATATGTATAATAAAATATTATATCTCTTTATCCATTTGTATACATAATACAATTTTTAATTTATAGATAATGTATAAATAATTATTGAAGGTAGTTATTGCATCACTACAAAAAATGTCAACCCGCTTATAGATCAATTACAACAGCAAAACTACACCTAGTGACATGATCTTTAATAATGAGTATTTACGATTCAGTTTATAAAGTTAACTGAACTATAAATGTAAAAGTTCACTTCCTGTAATCCGAACTAAAAAATGGTATAACTTAGTTTTGAGTACAAGTAGTTTAGTTTTTATAGTATAAAAATGGTATAGATATACTAAAGTTCAGCACAGTTACTTTAACTATGCCCAGCCCTAGGCTTCTCATAGACGATGGCACTCTCCTTCAGTTCCACCATATTGAAATGTTGTGTGCACTACATATAGCTCCAACCATAGTTGCTGGTTTATAGTCTGTAAACATAATTTGTAAATAAAAATTACAATAGAAAGGTATACAAATTTTTCTCTAGTCCTATATAGACACCTCAAGGTATTTAATTGTGAAGTAATAAGAACAATGGATTGGTTATACTGATTCTAAAACAATATAACCACGGAGAGAAAAACTTGCTTCAAACTATGGCATTTAATTTTACAAGTTGGTTATGAGGAAGAACATGTTGCAAGACATGAGCTTCCATCAAAATGATTCTATCTTTATGAACAGGACCGATAACAATAGCAATGGGAAAAATCAGAGTTGTGGCTATTGTCAATAATTGTGTAAAATTTAATCTGGTTGCTTCAAATCGAAAGCCATGCAAACTTATGGAAAACAAGGCACTCTAAAGTCTAAACTAATGCTTAATAACTCTTTTTACTCACATAAAAGGTGGCTATCATCAAAAAAAGAATGATTGGTATGTCCATAGATGCCATTTGACTAACAAATGCTTGGTTTCATAATGTATACAAAGACAACAACAACAACAAAGCATTATCTATCAGTTGAGGTCGGTTATATAAAGCACATGACACCATTGAACAAAGTCACATTGCAGCAAAAAACTATGCTAAAGAAACAATATAACCACAATAAAAAATAATGACAGTGAGTTAATATTCACCTTCTTGATAAACTTCCAAACTATCATCAACAACTGTTGGTATAACTTGATCACTTGAAGTCAAAATGTTTGCTTTTGGATAACGAGAAAGATATGGAAGTCGGTTTTGTTACCAATTACATAATTGAACATACGTAATGGGAATAAATTACAACAATCACATCATTGGCTTGGAGATATTGTAAAAGATGATTGTGCTTAATGAATGTAAAAGATTATGAGAAAACATAATAATTACATGGAAAAATAGAGGTAGATGATAAAACAAATGATACCAGGGGAACTATTGAATTTAAATGATGTAAGCCAGCTCCATAAAAATCTAACCAAAATCTCTAATAACTATATTTCTTTCACTGTGGAGAAAGAAAGTCTCTCAACTAATAGAATTTTACGGCTTATATTGGATCATTAATCAAAAGCTAAGGTAACATATGAACCATTATTTTAATTGAAACAAATTGACTCATGAAAGAATATATATTTAAATGAATATCACCTTCAACCAAAACCATGTCAGTATCACACATCAACGGCTTAAATCCAAAAGGAAGTATTGAGTCTATCAGAATAACTTTTTCTCTCCCTATTTTATGAAATGTTGAAGAACCCCATCCAACATCTACTATGCTCATATGGCTTCCCATGTCAAAAACCAGTATCTCATTGCGATACAGTGCCTCAAATAATTTGGTATCCAATGGTACATAATAGTAGAAATTCGTTTGTATCAAGACATCACCACCGCATTTACAAGACATATAGAACAAGACTTAAACATAGCTACTACCAACAAGAAAATTGGAAACATTCAAATATTTCAATTTTTTAACCCATGTCAGAATAAAGTCCATGAACGCAGTTACCAAAGGTCATTATTACCACATTATCCTTCACCCTTTGCTGAAGCAGTGCCTTCGTCAGCCGGAAATTCGACAATGGTGGAATCCTTTTATTGGACGGTGGAACATCCTATATAGACCTTGGCCATTAATTTTGTGCCATTCATTTAGTGTTTGATCCGTAACACGATAATCCTCACCTACAAAGCCTAAATCCAAATAAATTAACCAAAAAAGGAAAACCCTAATTGAATTGGGACTACACAAGATTAACAGTAGGCGTCAGTGACGGACGGAAATAAGCAAACAAAATTTACAACTAAAAGGACTGAATATGCATAGTGAAGAACATGGAGGCGATAGTGTTCAAAGAAAGACAAACCGTAAACGCACGAACGATCTAACGAACGGAGACGCGATGGTAAAGACACAAACAGTTGAGATAAAAGTGAAACACGATGCTTGTGAAACACATGAATATGGAACCGCACGGTGAAGGCGACCACAGAGAGGCACGAAATTACGCCTTTGCGTTTTCAGCACTGAAGTTCGAAGGAGGGAAATGAAACTTACATATATGTTTTTTTAGTTTTGGCACTTTCCGTGATTTTTAGTTTTCAACAGGAAGGGAAGTTTTAGTTTTTTTAATTTTCATACGGAATTCTTTTAGCTAAAACTAATTTTTTTTAATTTATTTTAGGTTACGTTTTAATATATTGGCGACGCATTTTACCCGCAACATTTAGATAAATATGGATTAAAATTACTCTTCTACACATTTAAATTTTTTACATTTATTTAATATTACTTTTTTCTACTTTTTATTTTTTAAAAAGAATATAAAAATTTATATTTTAAAAACTATTTTATCTTTATATTTTGTACCAAATGAATATAAAAGTGATTTACAGGACCATCACTCTTTTGAATATTGATAGCTTTGATAATCTCTAAACCATACTTATAAAACTTAACCTTTTAATTTTAGGCAACACTTTTCTACTTCTGGATAAATTTTGTGTTGTCTAAAGTTAAAAAAAGTTGTAATGGAAGTAATAGGTTGAGTCACACTTTGAATGGGCGCTCTGGTGTCATGTTGGAACTAAATGTTCTGCATGGTCATCTGCTTCAACAACTCCTCCAATGTAGGCTCAGAAGTCATAGGTTGAGGAACTGTTTCGGCAAGGTCATGAAGCTGCAACTGCTGTTGTTGTTAGACTAGTGGTGGAAGCATGCAAGAATTCTGAAATGGTGCTTCTTGGTATTGATGTTGTTGTAGAGTACCATACCATCCTAGGTTAGGATCATTCCATCAAGGATTGTTATTGTAACCATACTAATAAAAATGATGCTAAGTAGGGAAGAATTCATCCAAGAACAGTCACTTAAGATCTTCCCAATCAGTGATAGACCCTGGAGGAAGATAATACAACCACTCCTTTGCTATTCCTTGTAATGTGTGTGGAAATGCCCTTAAGAACATGTGATCATCCGGGACATGTGGAGGCTTCATTGTAGAACAAATGATATGGAACTCCTCCAAATGTTTATGTGGGCATTCACCTACAAAACCATGAAATTTAGGTAACAAATGTATAAGTTTGGTGATGAGAATGCATGGAACATCCTCATCATGTGCAAACAACTCACAAGGAGCACTCTCACGAATTAGAGGAGGAGTCATATTGTTCTCATTATAGAAATCAAAAGAATATGCATGAGAATCAAAAGTAGAATTTGATGCAGCAGATTCAGTATACACAAAATATAAAGTAGTAGACACAAAAGGATAATAATATCAGAGTTAGATGCAGAAGCAAAATCATAATCAGAGACACTCGCAGAACAAGCAGTATGCACATAACCAAAATAGGTAGACATGGCCAAAGAGAATGCAAAAGTGAATTATGCAACTAAAGATAATGCTATCTAAATGCACAAACTATCAAGTCCTAGAAGGCCTAACTAATCTAATAAAATTCCTATCAATTTCAGGATCAAAGGGTGGTAGTTGCCTAGGATTATCCCTAGTCATACACAAGTCAACTCCTATCAGTAAAAGTCAACATAGTGGTTTTGAAGGGGGTAGAACTACAAGTATATGCAAAACATATCAGAATGAGTTCAAATTTTGTGAGCAACACCCTACAACCATGAAATGATAGTACAAAAATTGGCAAAGCAAAACTCAAATGATAACTACTTTTAGGAATTTAAGAAAGTTTGGAGGAGAGAGAAAAATAAACTTGAAAAATCCAAAATAAATAGAAAAAGGCCTTTTTTAAAAATTCTAAGAATTGATTGATAGCGAAGCAGTCCTCAATCAATCCAGATTTTTTTTCTACCCAAAATAAATAAAAAAATCGTCCAATTTTGACTTCCTGAGCAAAAGTTATCGTAGTTTGAAGTTTGACACCTATTTTTACAAAACTTTATAACTCCAAATCGGGACTACGAAAACTCCTTCTATGACTTTTCTATCAAAATATGGATTATAAGAAGTGCACAAAAAAAATTTCCAAGAAAAATAACACTGCTAGCTACCAAAAAAAAATTGCCAAGTTAATTAAGCAAAACTTGACCGTATTTCATGGGTGGTTTTGAAGGTGGTTTTGACGTTTTTTAGTGGTTTTGCACCCAGAACATACCAAATAGCACCAATTCACCTAATTATGACTTAGAACAATCTAAAAACAAAACGCACACACTCAAATACACAAGACAAAACACACACTAACACAACACACAACCTAAGACCGAACCGTTGGTCCCAAGCAACGGTGCCAAAATTTGATTGAGGTCGTACACGAATCAAATTTAATATGCAATTAAAGTGCAGTATAGACTAGGAAATGACTTCTAGGTCGTCTCTCAAGGACCAAACGTTGGTTCAGGCAATAAGTCAAACACTTGGTGGGGGGAGGGGATTGTGGGCAGCTTTGTGGTATGAAATGAACTAAATTAAAACTTGAATGCAAACACTAATTTAAAACGGTTGGTCACTAGCTTAATTACATGCTTCCAGTCACAGATTAGCCAACAATTAAACACTACTATAACCCGTAATCCAACATAAGCTAGCCAACTAAACGAAGACTAACCATGTTTTCATAAAAGTGAATTAAGACCCTGGCAAGTGTACCAGATCGTTATCAAGTAATATAATTGGTAAACCCAATATCGTTCTCCCAAAGGACTCAAAGGCCTAATCTTTCATGTAAACTAATCGCATAAGACTTGAGAAAAGAAATTAATTTGAGATTTTATATGCAAGACAAAAGTAAACATGAAAATGTAGTGATTCAATAATTGGCTAAAAGAAAATATGGATGAATGGTGTTGTTGAGGTTTACAATTTCATCTTATCCACCCTCATATATCTACTCTTCTTATTTAATTTTCTTATTTATCAAATTGTCATGCAAACTTTCTTGGTCTACCCTTAACCCAATCCCTTGGTGAAAAGAGCCTATTACTAATTACCGGCTTGCTATCCCTAGCCTCCCCTAGTAATTAATAATGCATGATAAACGGAAGCAAAATACAATTGATCGTCCTACCCCTATCCGTAGGCGGTATTAGCATAATCAAGGAATTCCCCCTAGTTCATGACATTACTGTACGTCCTCGTATCAATAAAGACAAACAATATCTACCAAATGAGTTAAACGGTAAATGCATTAAATACAAGTAGAGAACCCAACAATTAATAAATCAAGCATATGCAAGCATATAAATTAAATAAGAATTTGGATATATGAGAGTTTCAAAAGATTACATTGTTCCCCAACAACCTAGGGTTTAGTTCACCATAATCGTTGTGAAACTAGATGAAATATAATGAAAGAACGGAAAAGCAAACCCTAGATTTCACAAAGTGGAGCCTAAGCATCCAAGAAATCTCCTCCAAGGTGTGTACAACTACTGTGGACGTTTCTCTCTGCCAAAAGAATACATTTTGATTCGCACTTGGTTTATTTATCGACCAAAAAGATAACGAAAGATCTCAGAATCTACAATATAAAAACAGACAACCGCCCAAGCGCCAAAGTTGGCCGCTCAGCGGTTTGCCTCAACCCGCGCCACCGCCCAGGCACCAAAATGGACCGCTGAGCGGTTTGCCTCTTGTCGTTCTGGACGCTCAGCGTCGCCGCCTGGGCACCAGACAGTAGCTCCACTTCGAATAAGGACGCTCAGCGTTGGAATTTGACGCTTGAGCAGTCCATAGACTCTTCTTTTCTTCCTTTTTCTCCTTCATTCTTGAGTCTATGACCTTCCTACTTCACTTCCATCTTCAATTCTCATCAAAACCCTGCAAAACAATGCAAAACAAGCATAATATCTCTAAAAACAACTTTTGACTCTCATGTGACACAACTTAAAAGTTTTACTTGATTCTAAGCTCATTTTAAGCCACAAAGGGTGTGTTTTGATATCAAATTTATGCATGAAAATAACGATTTTTAGACCGTTATCATTTCTACAAAATATGACCTAAAATTGAGCCCAAAGTCATAAAGTTTGACCCAATTACATTTTAAACCAATTCAAAACGAAATTAAACAATAATGTTGACGTGGCCATCCTCTTGAAGTCCCAAAATATGTTTCCAAAATTGTCCTGCAAATAATAATTGGAATAATTAAGCCCAAATAATTTAAATTAATTAAAGTAAGAATTAATAGTCTAATTAAGCCCAAATAGTGAAAATGAGACAATAATGGAGAATTAAACACAATTCACAAACACAATTCGGTGCGAAATGCGAAATGAATAGTACAAAATAGTGATTCATCAATAGGTAAGGCTAACTCAAGGACACTCTATCTAGGAAAGACTTGGTTTCTAAGCTTGTCCATTATGACTCACCTCTCTTTCTCGGGAGCTACTTGAAATATCCTTACTCTATTGTTTCTCTTTTGAAATCCTCCACCAAAAACAAAAGCTTAATTGTGAAAACCTTTTCTCATTCATAATTGTAAAGTGTTTTGAAAACCTTGTGAAAATACTTTGAAACTTTACAACATGAGTGATTAATAACACCATTCTAGTGTTCATGGTAGTGTGAGGGATAGTCAAGAGGGTTTAGACCTTAGGGATGAACTTAATCAACAAAAGAAGGAAATAAGTGATATTAAGGAGTTGTTAACTGATAACGGTTGAAAATACTATTATTTGTGATGTAATTTTAATATTAAATGCACCCTTTTTAACTTAGAAACTTGCTTTAACTCATGTTTTTGCTTTAGTTTTGCGAATAAGAGAATTAAGGTTAACTTAATGACTTTATTACTAAATTCCCCTAATTTTGTAGGCTAATGGAGTGATTTGGAAGAGGAGTCAAAGTATGAAGGAGTTGGAACTCAAGGAGCGAGCATAACTGTAGAAAAAGAGAAAAAAACACAGTGCTGAAAAATTTGGTGGCGTTGAGCGCCAGTTAACTGCAGTTTTCTTCTGTTTCGCGCCTGGGCGTCACCGCTGAGCATCATTTTGAGTGCCGCACCTACCGCTGAGCGCCATTTTGAGCGCTGAGCACCAGTGACGTGGGCTTGGACCTATTTTTTGTTATTTTTATGATCTATTTTGGGCTTGGACCCATTTTCTGTTATTTTTCTGCCCTATTTAAAGACCTGGACGTCTTAGGATTTGTATCTTTTGATAGCTTTGGCACAGAAACACATTTTTCACCCCTTTGGGGCAGATTTGGGGATGCGAGAGATCTTCTCTTCTCTTTCTAGGGTTTTTCTATCTCTTCCATTCCATTGTACACCTAGTTTCTCCATGGCGGTGGAGAACTAATCTCATTTGTTATTGGGGAAGATGTAACCTCTAAACTCTCTTGTATTTGGATTGATTTATATTACAAATTCTTTATTTCATTAATTGTTAGGGTTTTTTCTCTATTCTCATTGCTTGCTTTGCTTAACTCATTCAATTGCATGATTATTGATTTTGTTGATATGGACACATACGGGGAAATCTAGAACTGGGGAAATTCTCTCAAAAGCAATATTACCTAGACATAGGGATAGAAAGGTTGGTTGCCTTTAAGCTTATATGCGAATGTAATGCATAATTAGTTGCTAGGGATACAAGACTTTGTAAACTAGTAATTAAGAGTAGGCTTTCTTCACCGAGACATCGAGTTTAAAGTAAATTAGAAAGTGACATTAACATTAATGAAGGAGTTGAATTCGTAAATACATGAGAGTGGATAGGATAAGTCTGAAACCCCAACAACATAATCATTCCATATTTTATACACCATTCACCTGCGCATTCTTTTGGTCATTATATCAACTCTTGCATTCATATTTACTTTTTGCATTATAAACACAATGATTTTCGTTCTCAAGTCTTAAATAATCAATAAATCACTATACTGTTTAGGCCAATGAGTCTCTAGGGAAAACGATACTTGATCTTACCATTTATATTACTTGATACTATTCAGTACACTTGACGGAGTCTTGACATTAACCAAATTAGTGTTAGATAAAAAGAAAAGGAAAAATGCATCGAATCATCCCATAGAAGAAAGTAGAATATGACCCCTTTACCTAGCTTTAGTGAACACTAAAATGAAGATTTCTACCAATCCCCACCTAGGAGACATTATAGGCAAATAAAGCATATTCCTAGGGAACCTAAAATTAACCTTCCGTAGTGTTGAAGAATATTTAGATTGGGAAATGAAGGTAGAGCAATTGTTTGAGTGATACAACATTAGTGAAGAGAGGAAGGTTACTTTATCCACCTTTAGCTTCAAAAAATCAGCTTTATAATTGTGGATTGCCTTGGTGCAAGATAAATGTCTTAATAACCTCCCTTAAATCCATTATTAGAATGGGCTAGACACTACCCTTAGAAATAGGCATGTACCTTCTCACTATATAGGGAGTTGATGGACAAGCTCCAAAGTCTCTAACAAAATAATATGAGTGTAGAAGAGTATAGGCAGAAAATGGAGCTATTAATGTTGAGGGTTGAGATTAGGAGGAACCAAAAATAATAATTGCTAGGTTTCAAAGTGGGCTTAACTATGAAATAAAAGGTACGGTAGAATTTTTTCCATTTAGATATCTTAATGACTTGGTTCAATTAAACATTAAGATAGAACAACAATTGAAGGGGGAAACTTCCTTTAAAAGAGACTACTCTAGCTCTTCTTACCTTAGGGAAGATTCCAAGAAGGAGGGTGAACCTTCCAAGTCAAAAGATGAGGGACCTACGGATAGAGAAAAAGGAAAATAAAAATATCCCTCCAAAGAACCTTCTAATGATTTTAGGTTAAAAGAGGCCAAGTGTTTTAAATATGGTCATAAAGGACACTATCACTAGTGAAAAAGGGCTTTAGACGTCTGTTATTTTGGGCTTTTAACGTCACATCCCGAGGTGATGTTAATGGGACATCGGGTTCTGGTGGTCCGATGTCGTTATAGACGTCGGTTAAATGCCATGTCTGACGTCTATAAAGATGTTAAGACTTCGGCAAGTGTACCGAATCGTATCAAGTAATAATAAGTGATAAGACCAAGAATCGTTTTCCTAAGAGACTCACCACACTAAACAGTTGTGCTTTTGCTTAACCAATTAAGACTATAAGAATAATATTTTGGGGTTTTTGAATGCAAAACTATAAAAGTTAATATGCATGCAATTTGATCAATTGAGGCTAAACAAAAAAGTGAATGGATGATGTTGATAATATGCGATGAATATGTTATTAGGGTTTAGATTTCACCTAATCACTCTCATGCATAAATGAATTCATCTTCTTCATTAATGTTAATGCCACTCTCTAAAAACACTTAAACCCGATGTCTCGGTAAATAAGCCTATCCTTAATTACAAGTTCATGCAATTCCTAGCATCCCTAATAATTAATTATGAAGCACATGAGTGTATATGCAACCAACCCTCATATTCCTATGTCTAGGCAATACTACCTTTGGGAGAATTTCCCCAGTTATAGACCTACCCATATGTGTCCATGTAGATAAAATCAATAATCATGCAATTGAATGAGTTAAACAATGCAAGAATAGAGTATAAAGGAAAAACCCTAACAATTAAAGAAGTACAACATATATCAATAAGAATCAATTCAAATACAAGAGAGTTTAGAGGTTACATCATCCCCAATAAAAAAAGAGATTAGTTCTCCACCGTCATGGAGAAACTAAGTGTACAATGGAATGAAAGAGATAAAAACCCTAGAAAGAGAAGAGGAGAGCTCCCGCATCCCCAAATCTACCCCGAAAGGGGTGAAAAATGTGTTTCTATGCTTAAGCCATCAAAAGATACATTCTCTAGGGTGTTTAGGTCTTTAAATAGGACATAAAAATAACAGAAAAAGGGTCCAGGCCCAAAACTCACTCTGGTTGACTTTTTCAGCATTCTGGTTGACTAGTTGGCTTTTCTTGTTAACTGGTCGACTTTTTTGCATTCTGGTTGACTTTTCTTGTTTCTGGTTGACTTTTCTACACTACAACTCTTAGATACTTCAACCCTTCTTTCAAATCATTCAAAAAACCTACAAAATAAAGGGAATTTAGTAATAAAATCATCAAGTATATCCTCAATTCTCTTATTCACAAAACTAAAGCAAAATCATGAGTCTAAGCAAGTTTCTAAGTCAAAAAGGGTGCATTGATATCAAAATTAAGTATAAAAATAACGGTTTTTGAATCGTTATCAAAACACGTCGAACAAGGCACTAACCGACGTCTACGGGCACTATCAAGACGTTTGATATGGCACGACCCGACGTCTATGGGAACTATAGACGTCGGACATGGCATTAACCAACGTCTATTGAGTTTTCGTTTTGTTTTAATGCAGTTTTACTCGTGTCTTTGGGTAGCGTAGTAACACCTCCTTCCTTTGCTAGTTTCTTCGTAAGAAAAAATTACGTCTTTTGGATTTCTTATGGCATTTCAACCCAAAACTGAACCTGGGTCGTTGCCTAGTTCCATTCCAACTGCTAAAGAAAAAGAATACGGTGACATGAAAACTAGGCAAGGACCCAGGCTCGGCTTTAGGTTGAAATGCCACAAGATATCCAAAAGACGCAAGCTTTTCTTATGAGGAAACTAGCAAAGGGAGAAGGTGCACTACTGATAACGGTTGAAAAACCGTTGTTTTCATATGCTAATTTGGACTAAATTACGCCCTTTATTGCTTAGAATGAGCTTGAAATCAAACAAAACTCAATAAATGAGTCAGTCGAGAGTCAAAAGCTGTTTTTAGCGATTTTATGCTTGTTTTGCATTGTTTTGCAGCAAAATTGCCAGAAGTGAAGATTGGGAATAAAGATGAAGGTCATAAACTCAAGAAAAGCGAAAAAATCAAAGAAAAGAAGAGTCTAGGCACCGCCTGGCGGTACACCCCTGGCACCGGGCGGTCAAACGGGAGGAGAAGACACCAGCATTGGGCGCCGGGCGGCAGACCCCTGACGCCGGGCGGTTTTGCGGCACGAGGGAAACCACCGGGCTGTAGACCCTTACCGCCGGGCGGTGGTGCGATTTAAGGTTCACCGTCGGGCGAGAACGTGTGACGCCGGGCGGTGGTCAGCTGGGCTTGGGCCTATTTTTCTACTGCGCTTCTCACCTATAAATAACCCTGTTACGAATTCCAATTCATTCTTTTGATAGAGGAGGGCGGCCAGACCTACTTTGCACTCTTTGGAGAGGATCTCTTGGATGCTTAGGCTCCTTTTTGTCTTTTCTAGGGTTTGTTTTCCATATCTTCCATTATTTTCATCTTGGTTCACCATGACTATGGTGAGCTAAACCCTTTTTGTTGTTGGGGGAACAATGTAATCTTTTGATACTCTCGTTTATTGAAACTCTTGTTTGAATTATATGTTTTTCATATGCATTTATTATCAATTGTTGGATTCTCATACTGTGCTTAATGCCTTTATCGTTTAACTCATTCGGTAATTGATCTGTGACTTTATTGATACGGGGACGTACAGTAATGGCACGAAATGGTGAGATTTTCCTTGGTTAAGCAATACCACCTAGGGATAGGGGAGTAGGACGACCAATTGTATTTGCTTCTGTTTGTAATGCGTTGCTAGTTGCTAGGGGAGGCTAGGGATAACAAGCCGGTAATTAGTAATAGGCCCTTTTCGCCGATGGATCAGGTTAAGGGGAGGCCAAGAAAGTTTGCATGCAATTAGATAATAAAACTATTTAAATGAGAGGAGTAAATAAAAGAGAAAGGATTAGATGAAATTGTAAACCCCCAACAACTCCATTCATCCATTGCCTAAATCTTGTCAATTGAATCACACATTGCATATTTATTTTCTGTCATTGCATCCACCACAATTATTGAATTTTTATCCACAAGTCTTACGATTTTGATTCACGCGAACGATAAGGCCTTTCGAGTCTCATGGGAAGAACGATAATGGGTTTTACCATTTTTATTACTTGATACGATTTGGTACACTTGCCAATCTGCTAACAAGTTTTTGGCGCCGCTGCCGGGGACTCGAGGTTTGACTTATCAAGTAGTGTGAATTGACTAAATTTGACTTGTTTGTAATTATTTGTTTATATTTTTGTTTTGTTTTGTTTCATTTTATTTTTCTGTAAAAGAGCTTTTAGGGGTTTTTTCTCTTGTGTATACAGGAAGGAGTACACACTAGGAGTAGAAAAGATCAGAAACCTCTTCTCGAGGGGCTACCAGACAGGAGAGGGAGGAGAGTTAATCATTTTGAACGTGAAAACTTTCCTTCTCCTGAACCACTTTTGCAAACTTTTGCACAGGACTTAGAGGAGATGGCGGAACAACCTCCTCCTCCGAGACGTACACTGGGGGACTCAGCTAACACTGTGGGTTCCTTGAATTTCAATAGCATAGTCTTTCTTTCGGACAATGCAACGAATTTGGTGATGAGCCCTGCACTTATTCAATTGGTCCAAAGCATCCAGTTCCACGGATTGTCAAGTGAGAATCCCTACAAGCATTTGACTATCTTTGGCGAAATTTGCAATACTGTTAAGATGGCCGGAGTCTCAGATGAGAGGATCAGACTTAGCCTATTCCTGTTCTCTTTGGGAGGAAACGCCAAGGATTGGTTGCAGTCATTTGATGGAGGGACGTTTAGAAGCTGGGATGTTTTAGCAAGACGGTTTGTAACTAAATTCTTTCCGCAATCGAAGATCAATCAAGGGAAGCTGGAAATCTCGTCTTTTCAATAAAGAATGGAAGAAACCCTTAGGCATGCATTGGGCAGATTTAAAGGCTTGTTGAGAAAAACCCCAATCCATGGGTTTGAGAAGGCGACCTACTTACTCTTATTTATTGGAGGTTTGAACATACACTCAAAGATGATATTGAATGTTGCTGCTCAAGGAGATATTAGAAGGAAGACAGAGGATGAAGTTTATGATTTGATAGAACTCATGGCGGACAATAAGGAGATGTATGATACCTGTGGTGATGATGCTGCGCTGTTGCAAAATAACATTGAGACAGGGGATCAGAGCAATGCAGTTATGCAGCAGTTGGAGAGGGTGGCAAACACATTGTCTGATTTGTCACAGACAGTTAAAAAGGTTTCTATGGTCCCACAACAACCTCAGTTTATGCCTATACAAAGGAGTGCAGATTCTGAAGAAATTTTTAAGAAAATTTTGAAGAGAAGTGTGTGTATTGTAAGCTCGGTGGAGAATAGCAATGTGGAAGAAGCATGTGAGATTGTCACTCGAAGTGGGAAAATATTAAAGGAGAAAGAGGTTGAAAAAGAAGAAAAAGAGGAAGAGAATATTGAAGAGGAAAGTAAGCATGAGACAGAGAAAAATGTGCTGCAGAGAGATCAGGTAGAGGAGACTGTGAAAGCCAAAGAGAAAGATTATGAAAAACCACTGCCATATCCAAAAGCATATTCTGGAAAGGAGAGAGAGAAACAGTTTGAGCGTTTTATGGAGCTGTTCAGCAAATTGGAGATAACCATACCGTTCTCTGAGGCACTTCAGCAAATACCGTCTTATGCAAAGTTTTTAAAAGAACTCATTACAAAGAAGAGGAAGCACCTTGAAGAGGAAACAATTAAGGTGCAAGGAAACTGCAGTGCAGTCCTACAAAGGTCATTACCTCCTAAATTACAGGATCCAGGCAGCTTTACTATTCCTTGTACTATTGGAGAGTTAGATGTTGGAAAAACTTTGATTGATCTTGGAGCTAGCATTAATTTGATGCCTCTCTCTATGTTTAAAAAGATTAGAGGAGTGGAGATTAGACCAACAAGAATGGTCCTTCAATTAGCAGACAAATCACTCAAATATCCTTATGGAATTGCTGAAGATGTGATAGTCAAGGTGGATAAATTCCTATTTCCTATGGATTTTGTTATAATGGAGATGGAAGAAAATGGAGACGCACCTCTGATTCTGGGAAGGCCCTTCATGAAGACAGCTAGGATCGTAATTGACGTGGAGAAGGGCAAGCTTAAAGTGCATGTACAAGATGAAGAAGTGGATTTTGATGTGTTTCAGGCAATGTCACATCCCAAAGACAACAAGTCATGCTTTCAAATTGACGTGGTAGAAGAACTTTGCATGACACAAAGTGGTAGAGTCCGTAATGCATCCATGCTGGAAATAACTCTCATTGACGAATTTGAGGATCTGAACGAAGAAGAGGATAAAATGAAACAGGAATGTGTCCAAGAGTTGGAGGCAACTAAAGAAATTCCAGCAGAACAGGCTCTTTTTGAAAAGATTGCGCTTAGAGAGAAAATTCCAGAAAGTAAAAGTGAACTGAAGGAATTACCACCACATTTGAAATGTGTTTTTGGAAGATGATGGAGGAAAGCCTGTCATTATTAGTACGTCGTTATCTTCAGAAGAAGAAGGAAAGTTGGTGGAAGTCTTAAAAGCAAACAAAGGCGTCGTAGGCTGGTCAATTGCAGATCTCAAGGGCATAAGTCCCACTTATTGTATGCATAGAATTCTGATGGAAGAAGATTATAGACCTGTGGCGCAACCGCAAAGGAGACTCAATCCTGTAATGAAGGAAGTTGTAAGAAAAGAAGTATTGAAACTATTAGAAGCAGGAATTATATATCCTATTTCTGATAGCAAATGGGTGAGCCCAGTTCAAGTTGTACCTAAGAAAGGAGGGATGACTGTCATTCATAATGAAAAGAATGAGCTTATTCCTACAAGGAAAATCACGGGGTGGCGAATGTGCATTGACTACATAAGATTAAACACAGCCACTAGAAAAGATCATTTTCCGTTGCCCTTCATGCATCAAATGTTAAAAAGATTGGCTGGACAAACTTATTCTTGCTTCCTGGATGGTTATTCTGGATATAATCAAATTGTGGTAGATCCTGAAGACCAAGAGAAAACAACATTTACATGCCCATTTGGCATTTTTGCGTATAGAAAAATGCCTTTTGGGTTATGCAACGCTTCAGCTACATTTCAAAGGTGTATGCAAGCAATCTTTGCTGAGTTCATGGAGAAAAGCATAGAAGTCTTCATGGATGATTTTTCTGTTTTTGGGGACTCCTTTCAAAGGTGTTTGGCTAATCTGGATGCAATGCTTAAAAGATGTATACAAACAAACCTTGTTCTGAATTGGGAGAAGTGTCATTTCATGGTTACGGAAGGGATCGTGTTAGGGCACAAAATCTCGGCCAAGGGAATTGAAGTGGATAAAGCAAAGGTGGAGGTTATTGAAAAGCTTCCACCACCCTCCTATGTGAAAGGAATTCAAAGTTTTCTGGGTCATGCTGGATTTTATCGCCGATTTATTAAGGACTTTTCAAAGATTGCCAAGCCATTAAGTAATCTGCTTGCTAAAGATACACCCTTTTTAATGAGTCCTGAATGTCTGCAAGCTTTTGAGATTTTGAAGAAGAGAGTGATTTCCGCTCCAGTAATTGTTGCTCCAGACTGGAGTAAAGAGTTTGAACTTATGTGTGACGCTAGTGACTATGCCATAGGCGCAGTGTTAGGCCAAAGGAGAGAAAAGGTTTTTCATGCTATTTACTATGCCAGTAAAGTTTTAAATGAATCCCAACAGAATTATGCTACTACAGAAAAAGAATTTTTGGCTATAGTTTATGCATTTGAGAAATTCAGATCTTACTTTATTGGGTCCAAGGTGATTATATATACGGACCATGTAGCTATAAAGTATTTACTGACAAAACCAGACTCAAAGCCACGATTGATCAGATGGGTGCTTCTGCTTCAAGAGTTTGACATAGAAATTCGAGATAAAAAGGGAAGTGAAAATTTGATTGCTGACCATTTATCCCGATTGGTTAATGATGAAGTAACAAGAAAGGAGAAGGAAATATGGGAGTCATTTTTAGATGAAACTCTTTTATTTATTCAGCAAAGACCCTGGTTTGCTGACCTGGCTAAATTCAAAGCTGCAGGTGTTATTCCTGAAGGACTCAATTGGCAGCAGAGAAAGAAGTTCTTACATGATGCCAAACAATTCATTTGGGATGATCCGTACTTGTTCAAGATAGGAGCTGACAATCTTCTGAGGAGATGTGTAACAAAGGAAGAAGCAGAAAGGATCTTGTGGCATTGCCACAATTCTTCGTATGCAGGTCATTACAACGGTGAGCGCACAACTGCAAAAGTTTTGCAATCTGGATTTTACTGGCCAACTGTGTTTAAAGATGCCTATAACCATGCTTGGAGTTGTGACAAATGCCAAAGGATGGGGACTATTTCAAGAAGGCATGAGATGCCATTGCAAGGAATTCTGGAGGTTGAAGTTTTCGACTGCTGGGGTATTGATTTTGTTGGACCCTTTCCTCCATCATTTAATAATGAGTATATTTTGGTAGTTGTTGATTATGTGAGCAAATGGGTGGAAACTTTAGCATGTCCTAAGAATGATGCTAATACGGTGATTAAATTCTTGAAGAGGCAAATATTCTCACGGTTTGGCAACCCCAGAGTACTCATCAGCGATGGGGGATCTCACTTTTGTAATGCTCAGCTTGCCAGGGTGCTTAAACATTATGGGGTGAAACATAAGGTTGCTGCACTTTATCATCCACAAACAAATGGGCAAGCTGAGGTTTCTAACCGGGAGATCAAAAGAATTCTGGAAAAGACTGTCACTCTTTCAAGAAAAGATTGGTCACAGAAACTTGATGATGCTCTTTGGGCGTACAGAACGGTTATGAAAACTTCTATGGGACTTTCACCTTTTCAGTTGGTCTATGGGAAAGCATGCCATTTGCCAGTAGAGATGAAGCATAAAGCTTTGTGGGCTTTGAAATTTTTGAACTTTGGTCCTATTGAAACTCAAAGCAAACGAAGAAACCAAATGCTGGAACTTGAAGAAATGCGGTTGCACGCATATGATTCATCAAGGATCTACAAAGAAAAGCTGAAATTGTACCATGACAAAAAGCTGCTCAAGAGAACCTTCCACCCAGGAGAGTTGGTGTTATTATTTAACTCAAGGCTGAAGCTGTTTCCTGGGAAGCTGAAATCAAAATGGTCAGGACCTTTTGTGGTAAAACAGGTATTCCAAAATGGAGCAGTGGAACTAGAGCGTTCAAATGAGGAAGATCAACAGCGAAGCTGGATAGTGAATGGGTAGATGCTCAAACATTATGTGGGAGGAGATGTGGAGCAATTCGTTTCAGTTATGATGTTGGTGGACCCATGAGGTTTGGGTCAGGCTCGCGACGTTAAACAAGCGCTACTAGGAGGCAACCTAGGATTTCTTCTTTCACTTTCGCATTTTCAATTTTTGAATTTTATTTTTCAGTGTGTATGCTTGACTTGAATACTTTTTCTGAAGATGTTTGACTGACTACTTTGCATGATGAGTCTATTTAATGATGATCTGATGTGAATGATTATTGAGTTGTATGCATGTTAACATCCTGTGAAACAGATGTGTGATGAAGTATGATTGTGGTCATGATGCTAAGCAGTATGTATGAATGAATGTGCGTGAGAAAGCATGTTGTGTGAGGTATTGAGCCCCAGAGTTTTTATTGTCGTATGTATTATTCACATTGAAGCATAAATTTTATTGCCTTAATCTTGATGATTGATTGATTTTTATGTGAATGTCAAATGATCAAGGCCATGTTTGAAAACCCTTTTCTAGCCAAATTTCCACCCAAAAAGATTTAAAGATTATATCCTTTTTGAACCTTAGCCTGAAACAGGATGAAACAGGATGAAACCCTTTGATTTGAAATTACTTATCTTGAGTTGGGTTGAGCATAATTGTATGGAATGAAAAGGTTCAAGTTTGGGGTTGCATGGGAAAAATGGAAAGGCAAAAGAAAAGCATTGAGCTCAAGTGTTGAAAAGCAAAATACATGAGTAGAGAAAAAGAAAAGAAAAGAATAAAAGCATGAAGATGAGCTCAATGAAAAAGAAAAAGGGAAGAAGTTGGGAATGAGTGAAATTGGTGACCAAGAGAGAGTTTAAACTTGAACCTTTTCATTAATGAAATAGTTCTTTTGACTCAAGAATTTTGTGATCCAGAAAAACCAATTTTTCTTGATAGCCCGACCTCATTATAAGCCTTGGAAAAGTCCTTTTGATGGCATTTGCATGGAAAGATGTTAATTGTTTAAGATGAATGACAATTTTATTTCATGTGACTTGTGAACAATAAAGAGTGGAGTGCTACCCTAAACACTTGAGTGATTGAGTGAAACACTTGCTTTGTGAGAACTTCTTAAGTTCATCATTGCATTCTTTGTTTAGTGGATTGATCATTGATACTGTGTGGCATCTGTTAAGGAACGCATGAGCTAAATTAAGTTGAGAACAAACATGCATCTTGATTTGAGTTCACTGATTATCTGAAATTGAGTAAGTTTTGTCATGTACTTTGGAAATGTTGAATCATTGGATAAAAGGGTAGAAAGTCAAGCTCTGTTTTGTTTTATGGTTTTGTTTTGTTTTGCTTGAGGACAAGCAAATTTCTAAGTTTGGGGTTGTGATAACGGTTGAAAAACCGTTATATTCATATGCTAATTTAGACTAAATTATGCCCTTTATTGCTTAGAATGAGCTTGAAATCAAACAAACCTCAATAAATGAGTCAGTTGAGAGTCAAAAGCTGTTTTTAGCGATTTTATGCTTGTTTTGCAGCAAAATTGACAGAAGTGAACTCTAGGAATAAAGATGAAGGTCATAGACTCAGGAAAAGTGAGAAAATCAAAGAAAAGAAGAGTCTAGGCACCGCCCGCGGTAGACCCTTGGCGTCGGGCGGTCAAACGGGAGGAGAAGACACCAGCATTGGGCGGCAGACCCCTGACGTCGGGCGGTTTTGCGACACGAGGGAAACCGCCGGGCGGCAAAGTGTGAGGCCGGGCGGTGGTCAGCTGGGCTTGGGCCTATTTTTCTACTGCGTAGCCCTGTTACGAATTCCAATTCATTCTTTTGATAGAGGAGGGCGGCCAGACCTACTTTGCACTCTTTGGAGAGGATCTCTTGGATGCTTAGGCTCCTTTTCGTCTTTTCTAGGGCTTGCTTTCCATATCTTCCATTATTTTCATCTTGGTTCACCATGACTATGGTGAACTAAACCCTTTTTGTTGTTGGGGGAACAATGTAATCTTTTGATACTCTCGTTTATTTAAACTCTTGTTTGAATTATATGTTTTTCATATGCGTTTATTATCAATTGTTGGATTCTCAAACTGTGCTTAATGCCTTTATCGTTTAACTCATTCGGTAATTGATCTTTGACTTTATTGATACGGGGACGTACAATAATGGCACGAAATGGTGAGATTTACCTTGGTTAAGCAATACAACCTAGGGATAGGGGAGTAGGACGACCAATTGTATTTGCTTCTGTTTGTAATGCGTTGCTAGTTGCTAGGGGAGGCTAGGGATAACAAGCCGGTAATTAGTAATAGGCCCTTTTCGCCGAGGGATCGGGTTAAGGGGAGGCCAAGAAAGTTTGCATGCAATTAAATGAAATTGTAAACCCCCAACAACTCCATTCATCCATTGCCTAAATCTTGTCAATTGAATCACACATTGCATATTTATTTTCTGTCATTGCATCCACCACAATTATTGAATTTTTCTCCGCAAGTCTTACGATTTTGATTCACGTGAACGATAAGGCCTTTCGAGTCTCATGGGAAGAACGATAATGGGTTTTACCATTTTATTACTTGATACGATTTGGTACACTTGCCAATCTGCTAACAACTACGCTACCCAAAGACACGAGAAAAATTGCACCAAAACACAACGAAATCTCATTTTAATCAGTTAAAATGAAAGATAATACAACAAAGACTACTTTAATAGGAGTAAAAGTAAGTTTAAACGGTTTAAAAAAGATAAAACTCACCTAGATTGCAATGTCGCGGAGAGAAAAGGCGATGAAAGACGAAAAAGTGCGCGTAATTGTTGGTTTGTATTGTCTTATTTAACAGGAAATTAGACGTCAGTTGCCCCAGGGACCGACGACTATTATCGAATATACGTCGAGGACCTCACTAATATGACATTCATTCAATTTAAAAATTAATATTCGTGGTATATATAAACGTCGGTTGTAGGGGTAACCGACGTCTATAATCACATAAAAATGTCGGGGTGGCGGGATCAGAAGTCTAGATGACGGAAAAAATGACTTTTCACCTATCTGTCAGACATATAGACGTCGGTCGGAGGGGCACCGATGTCTATAACATTATAGACGTCGGTGCCCCTCCTAACGGACGTCTATATGGCAGAAAGAAATGATGTTTCACCTAATTGTCAGACATATAGACGTCAGTTAGTAGGGGCCCCGACGTCTATAATATTATAGAAGTCGGTGCCCCTCCCAACCGACGTCTACATGCCCTCTTATTTACGATAATGCCACCGGTTAATAATTTACGTTGGGTGTTTTCTAGTCTGACATCTATGGGTTGACGTTAAAGCCCAATTATGCACTAGCGTATGCTTCTGAGTGTCCTAACAAAAGGTCTACTTATATCCTAGAGCATAAGAGTTAAAATAAGGGTTCTTCTAGTGATACAAATACTTCCATTTTTGAGGAGGAAGTGTTTCCCTGTGAGGATGAGTTATTATCGGTGAGAAGGGTTCTTTGAAGTCAACATGTAAAGTTAGAGAAATCAAAAAGGGAAAGTCTATTCCACACAAGATGTAAAATTTTTGAAAATACTTTTTTATTAATTGTGGATTGTGGTTCCTCTTGTAATTGTTGTAGCTCTAGATTGATGGAGAAATTGGTTCTAACTACTACTCCTCATCCTAAGCCTTACAAGCTTCAGTGGATAAAAGAGGATGAAGAGATAGTAGTCAAGGAACAAGTAAGCATACCTATCTCCATTAGAAACTATAAAGAAAAAGTTTTATGTGATGTTGTACCAATGGATGTTGGACATGTTTTACTTGGCAAACCTTGGATATATGATCATAAGTCCACTCATGATGGTTACACCAATAGAATAACTTTTCTTCATAAAGGAAGTAAAATAATTTTGATTCCTCTCACACCTCAACAAGTGAAAGAGGATGAAACAACCTTCCAAAGGAGATAATAGAAAATGAAAGAAGGTGTGCATGCTTTTAAATTCTTCATCATCCAAAGGTATTTTGAATCTTCTTCTCAAAAACATCACTTTGCTTTGTTGCACAATGAAAAGCAAAAACCAAAGCAAAGTGAAGAAAAAATGATTTTGAAACAAAAGCGAAAAATCTTTTTAAAAATAAAAGGCATTTTTTTCTTTGTTCATGTGTTTAAATATATTTTTTAATAATTATCCTCTTTGTTATTTTTTGTAGGTACATTTTTTTATCCAGGAGGAGAGAAATAAGCAAAAGTTGTGCTTCTTAAATATCTTTCCAATTTAAGGGCATATCGTTTTTCAAGAGGTAGGGTATGATGGAAACCCATTTAGGGAACTAAATGGATATCCATCCAAGGAGCATCAACTTAAGCTAAGGCTAGGAGTGTGGAACTAGGGGGATGACTTTCAAGCTTATTCTTGCTTTTCTTCATGCCTTAGAAGACATTAGACCTCTCATGGTCAAGAAGATGGAAGGGAAAGACAAAACTTCAAGTTTCTTAGGAGGATCAAATTTTTAATCTTCTTCTTTTATCTTTGTAAATATGTAAAATAGTTTCTTAGGCCTTATATTTGGCCAAAATACTTTTTTTTACCTTTGAAATAAGAGTGTAGGAGCTTAAGGAGCATAGTAGTGCATTGTAGGACACTTCCTAGAGGATTAACATGTAGTTTCTTTCAAAATGGGTCTTGAAAGCTTTTGGAGGCCTTTGGAAGCATGCAACTTTAAAGGAAGGCTCCTATGATTTGAATGTGGACGACACCATAGGGGGAAGCTCCCATTCACCCCCCTTGCCATAGGAATGTTCTAGGTTCTTTTTTAGTTCATTTAACTTTAGTTTACTCCTTCACTTTTAAAAGGAGAGGCAACCGTTGTGTAAAATTTAGAACTATTTTGAATGTAGAGTTATTTTGCCAAAATTGCAAATCTTCTTCTCCTTAGTTCTCATTGTAAGAAATGTCTTTCTCCAAACTTCTTCTTACCTTCTCCCTCATGGTTGGCCTCACCCCCTAGTAGAACTTCTACCAATACCATCCAACACCATCAACAACATCTCTTCATCTTGAAAAGCTTCCACAACCTTCATAATCTCACATGGAGTCCATTCTTTGAAGAGTTTCATCAACACACCTTGGAGAGCATATCTTGTTGAAGAAGCATAATCAAAGCAATCTCCACCAATAGATTTTCTTTGCACAACGTCTGTTTATGTCATTTATCAAACAACTTTGAGTCTTCACGCACCCTAGTTTGCTTAAGTGGAACATGAGTTACTACAGTAGGTCACTAGCCTTAAGTTACAAAGTCAAGCCTTCTTCAATGGATATTTCTAGAAAGGAAAATAAAACTAAAAAATTAAAGTAAAGGTTAAATTCTATATTTGTAATGAAGAAACCTATTTAAGCAAAACACACTTAGCTCTACTTTTTTATTTTGATTTTTCTAAAGAAAAGGGAAGCATTTTACATTTACAAACGTGTATTATCTAAAACCAATAATTTTAGAACCAATTTTACAAAATTGCTATTTTTACACTTAAAACCAAAATTTATTCTAATTTTAGTGACATGAATGCTAACACTCCCATTTATATGGAGTGCTAACACTCCCACTTATATATATATATATATATATATATATATATATATATATTTTGGATACTCTCCCTCTAAGACTCGTCCGAGCTCTCACTTCTCCTAAAAACTCTTACGACAATAAACAAACGAGATGAAGGATTGAATGAAGAGAATTTAGTGACATGACACTTTATATTTTAGTTAAAATGTGGATTGGCCTCTACTCTCTAAATGAGATAAAGTTTCCAATTTGAGCATGCCTGCTTGTCTGTCCCAAGTAGAGTTGCACTGCACTGTAGTGTAAGTCTACACCTAACATTGTCCTTCTGAAAAAGGTGACTGTAAGTCTCATGTTCATATCAAATCTCTTCTCTTTCTTTCTACTGCGTATCTTCTTTTATTCCCACACACTCGCTCTCTATAAGAAAACTTAGAAGATTCTAAGACTTGCTCTACCAAGCAAGGTGTAAGACCTTATCTAGTGAGCAAAACCATGTAATATGCAAGTTGATGGCAACTGTTGACAAACTGGCAAACGTACCACATTGTATCAAGTAATAATAAATGGTAAGTCCAAGTATCGTTTTCCCAAGAGACTCACGACACTAAACTATTGTGCTCTTGCTTAACCAATCAAGACTATAAGAACAAACTATTTTTAGGGTTTGTGAATGTAAAGTGCGGAAAAAATAAACATGAATGCAATTTGATCAATTGAGGTTAAACACAAAAGTGGATGGATGATGTTGATAATATGAGATGGATTTGTTGCTAGGATTTTGATTTCACCCAATCACTCTCATAAATCTACTATTCTTATTAGATTGCTTTGTTATCTAATTGTTATGCAAACTTTCTTGGCCTACCCTTAGCCCGATCCCTCGGCGAAAAGAGCCTATTACTAATTACTGGCTTGCTATCCCTAGCCTCCCCTAGTAACTAGCAATGCATTACCGAACAGAAGCAAAAACAATTGATCATCCTACCTCCCTATCCCTAGGTGGTATTTCATTAATCAAGGAATTTCCCCCAGTTCATGACAGTATCGTACGTTCCCGTATCAGTAAAGACAAACAACGATTATCGAATGAGTTAAACGATAAAGGCTTTAAGCGCAGAAGAGAAACCCAACAATTGATAATCAAAGCATATGACAAGCATATAAATAAATAAGAAATTCGATATATGAGAGTTTAGAGGTTTCATCTTTCCCAGCAACAAATAAAATTAGGTCTTCACCGTCATGGAGAAATGATAACGGTTGAAAAACCGTTATTTTCATATACTATTTTGGACCAAATTACACCCTTTACTGCTTAGAATGAGCTTAAAATCAAGCAAAACTCAATAAATGAGTCAGTTGAGAGTCAAAAGCTGTTTTTAGCGATATTATGCTTGTTTTGCATTGTTTTGCAGCAAATATGAGGAAAGTGAAGATTGAGGATGAAAATGAAGGTCTTAGACTCAAGGAAAATGAAGAAAATTTAAGAAAAGAAGAGTCTATGAACCGCCCGGCGGCAGACCCCTGAAGCCTGACGGTCCGACGGGAGGAGAAGACATCAGCAGAGGACGCCGGGCGGCTGACTCCTGACGCCGAGCGGTTTTGCGGCACAAGGGAAACTGCCGAGCGGTAGACCCCTATCGTCGGGCGGTAGCGCGATTTAGGGTGAACCGCCGGGCAGCAAAGTGTGACGTCGGGTGGTTGTCAAATGGGCTTGGGCCTGTTTTCTGTTGCCCTCCTCAGTTATAAATAGCCCTGTTGCGATTTCCTATTCATTCTTTTGACAGAAGAGGGCGGCCAGACCTAGTTTCTACTCTCTGGAGAGGATCTCTTGGATGCTTAGGCTCATTTTCATCTTTTCTAGGGTTTGTTTTCCATATCTTCCATTATTTTCATCTTGGTTCACCATGACAATGGTGAACTAAAACCTTTTGTTGTTGGGGGAACAATGTAATCTTTTGATACTCTCTTTTATTGAAACTCTTTTTTAATTATATGATTTTCATATGCTTTTATTATCAATTGTTGGGTTCTCATCTGTGCTTAAAGCTTTTATCGTTTAACTCATTCGGTAACTGTTATTTGCCTTTATTGATACGGGGAGGTATAGTAATGTCACGAACTAGTGAGTAATTCCTTGGTTAAGAAATACCACCTACGGATAGGGGGGTAGGACGACCAATTGTTTTTGCTTCTGTTTGTAATGCGTTGCTAGTTACTAGGGGAGGCTAGGGATAGCAAGCCGGTAATTAGTAATAGGCCCTTTTCACCGAGGGATCGGGTTAAGGGGAGGCCAAGAAAGTTTGCATAACAATTAGATAATAAAGCAATTTAAACAAAAGGAGTAAATACGAGAGAGATGATTAGATGAAATTGTAAACCCCCAACACAAGCTTATTCCAATCATTCAATCAAATACCCTACTTAACCTCATAATCACAATCACAAAACCACAATGCATCTGTTTACACAGCTTGTGAACCACCACCTGTATATTAGTATATTGTGCAATCTCAACTTCATCAATACCCATCATGCAAAAATATTAATATCAAACCACTGCATCAGATATATTGTCCAACCAAGTACATCAATACCTATTCTAAAAACAGAAGCAAATAGAACATAATTTTAAAAAAATAAGTTTAGAAAACTGGGTTGCCTCCCAAGTAGCGCTCGTTTAACGTCACGAGCTTGACCCAAACCTTTCTAGCACCCATCAGTAGGTGCAAAAATTACCGTCACCCATCATTAGGTGTACCTTCCTGTATCCTTCAGTAGATACCTAAATCTTCTAGCATCCCTCAGTAGATGTTATCCAGTAGCATTCATCAGTAAACACCGTTAGTGACATCCATCAGTAAATGTCTCACCATATAGCATCCATCAGTAGATGCTAATCTTTCTTGTCTTCATTAGCATCCATCGGTAGACACAAAATCACCTAACATCCATCAGTAGATGTTGTAGAAGCATCCATCAGTAGATGCTATCATTACTGCCATCAGAAGTAGTGCATAACCCAAAAAAATAAATAAAATAAAATAAAGTAAAATAAATAACATCAAATAAAATAAAATAAAATAAAATAAATAAAATAAAATAAAATAAAATAAAATAAAATAAAATAAAATAAAATAAAATAAAATAAAATAAAATAAAATAAAATAAAATAAAATAAAATAAAATAAAATAAAATAAAATAAAATAAAATAAAATAAAATAAAATAAAATAAAATAAAATAAAATAAAATAAAATAAAATAAAATCAAATGAAATAAAATAAAATAAAATCAAATAAAATCAAATCAAATCAAATCAAAACGAAATAAAAGATAAAAAAATTCAGAAATTGGGTTGCCTCCCAGCAAGCGCTCTTTTAATGTCATTAACTTGACCCGGTAAAGCCCAAACACCCATCAGTAGGTGTTGATATTTTTTGTTGGCGTTCTTCCTTCCTCCATGACACCAGCAACATCTCGATACTTTTCTTGTCACCAATTCTAAGGATCCTCCATCTTCAAAATTTTGTTTGCTTTGATAGTCTTGACAACCCATAACCTTATTCTTGAATTTCACTGATATGTCAGGTTTGAGTTTGTCACTTTTCATATCAGGGTGTTGGTGAACCAATTCTCCTTCCTTATCTGCCTCCTGATGATCTTGTGCTCCTAGTACCAAAATTTTTATCCTGCATACACTAAACTGTTGGAACAATTGGTATCGTTCTGAGATAAAGTATAACGCAGCGAAATAAATACTTAGAGTAAGCGGAAAACGTGTTCGGTCACAACTCAAGTTAAAGTGGTCCATTTTAAAAGTTTATTTTCTAAGAGAACTTTTATCAAACAGTTCGAGTGCTAAAAGTTTAAAGAGTGTAGGGAAGAGAAAAATCACACAGATGATTTTTATACTGGTTTGAATCAAGAGATTCTACGTCCAGTTATTAATCACTATAAAGAGTGATTAACCTTTTTCACTAAAAATATAATTGTACAGATTACAAGATAATGAAATTAGTAAGGGATACAAAAAACCTTCCTTCGACAAACGAACTGGAAGACCTTCCTTCGACACACGAACTGGAAGCAACCACTCTGCCAACTCGAAAAGAACCACTCCAACTTTCGATACACGAAACGCGAGCTTCTCCTATTCACGAGACTAGGCAAGGGAACTCAACTAGCTTTTGAGAACTTCCTCAGACAAACTGTATTCTACAAAAGCTCTAAGTTCACAATGTTGCTTCTGAACTTCTCAGAAACCCAATATATAGCCAGTTTGCTCTGAATATCAAAGGTCAAGTTCCATTTGTCACTAATAATCGATTATTGTAAGTGATAATCGATTATCCAAGTCCGTTATGGATTTTTTAAAATAATTTTTCAAAAACAGACTTGTGATAATCGATTATTTGAAGTGATAATCGATTATCTCAGTCATACTCATGATAATCGATTATTGCTTCACATAATCGAATATTTTAGAACATTTTCGAAAATAATACAAGTTTTACAGAATTTAAAGACATTTCTACTCCATTTAAATTTTACAAAGTGCTTTTAAATAATTCTAATATCTTCTTCAAGTAAAACTTCTTGCAGCATCATCAAAACAATTTTCTTTGAGATTTACCAATACTCCTTATTGGTAACATAAAGAACATTGCACTAGAGCACAAAATTAGCCCAAAAAAAGTATTTTTATTTTTATTTTTTTTTATTTTTTTTTTGTTAAATAAAGAAAAATAAAAACAGAAAGATAAAAAGATAGAAAGAAAGGGGTAGAAAGATAGAATGTCTAATCAGTTAAGAATCACACACATAGAATAGTTCTACCATGAGTCCCCGACAACGACGCCAAAAACTTGTTGACAAACTGGCAAGCGTACCAGATCGTATCAAGTAATAATAAATGGTAAGTCCAAGTATCATTTTCCCAAGAGACTCACGGCACTAAACTTTTGTGCTCTTGCTTAACAATTCAAGACTATAAGAACAAAATATTTTTAGGGTTCGTGAATGTAAAGTGCGGAAAAAATAAACATGAATGCAATTTGATCAATTGAGGTTAAACACAAAAGTGGATGGATGATGTTGATAATATGAGATGGATTTGTTGCTAGGATTCATATTTTACCCAATCACTCTTATAAATCTACTATTCTTATAGGTTGCTTTGTTATCTAATTGTTATGCAAACTTTCTTGGCCAACCCTTAGCCCGGTCCCTCGGCGAAAAGAGCCTATTACTAATTACTGGCTTGCTATCCCTAGCCTCCCCTAGTAACTAGCAATGCATTACCGAACAGAAGCAAAAAAAATTGATCGTCCTACCTCCCTATCCCTAGGTGGTATTTCATTAATCAAGGAATTTCTCCTAGTTCATGACAGTACCGTACGTTCCCGTATCAGTAAAGACAAACAACGATTATCGAATAAGTTAAACGATAAGAAATTCGATATACAAGAGTTTAGAGGTTACATCTTTCCCAGCAACAAATAGAATTAGTTCTCCATCGTCATCAAAAGATACAAACCCTAAACGTTCTGGCCTTTAAATAGGGCATAAAAATAATAAAAAACAAGTCCAAGCCCAAACAGATCATAAAAATCGCTGAAAACAGGTTGAGGCCCATCTGGAAATCGCCTGACGCCTAATTTGACCACCCAGCGGTTTCCCCTTAATCGCGCTGCCGCTCGGTGCTTTCCCTTGAATCTGGCCACCGCCCAGCGGCCGTTTTCACCGCTGGGCGTTAGTCAACTGCACTCTGGTCAACTTTTCAACATTCTGGTCAACTGGATGACTTTTCTGGTTGACTGGTTGACTTTTCTACATTCTGTTTGACTTTTCTACACTTCAACCATTTGATAATTCAACCGTTCTTTCAATTCATTCCAAAAACCTACAAAATAAAGGGAATTTAACGATAAAATCATAAAACATGTCCTCAACTCTTTTATTCACAAAACTAGCGAAAAATCATGATTCCAAGCAAGTAAAAGGGTGCATTTGATATCAAAATCGAGTATGAAAATAACGGTTTTTGAACCGTTATCAGCAACCCCTTTAGGGACTTCCCATCCAAAGAAGTATCAACTAAACACTAAGACTAAGAAAGGGAAGTTGAATAAGGACCTTTGAACAAAAGGATATTTTCTTTCTAAGTATTAGAATGTTCTCTTTACCTAAATACATTTACTTTGTTTTGTAGGTCACCTATAAAGGTGGGAAACCATGGCTCTACACCTTAAAAGGCTAGCCAAGCAAAGGAGAACAAAGGAGGCAAAGAAGAGTGCACTTTCAAGTGGCAGTTAGCGCTCAACGCACGTGTTGTACCGCTCAACGACAGCGGATCAGCTTCTCCTCTCTTTGAGCACGTTTTAAATGTTTACCATGTGAAACATGCAGCCAGCCGTATAGCTTCTCCTGCACACTTCTCTTGGAGCTTCATTCACATCGTTAATATTTCCATTAGCTTGCTAGGCACACTTATCTTCACCTATAAAACATAAGTTCAAATCCTTTGTAATGGTAACTTGAGTGAAATAGTGAATTGCTGCCGAATTGAATTTCCAGCCACTTCTTCTCGAGTTCATTGCTTTGTGCCACTTTAGAACACTCATCCTCTAGCTTCCTTCCTTCTGGGAAGGCCTCCTGAATTAGAGAACCTGCATACACACTTCCAAACCTCACCAGGCAATTTCACAAACACCTTCCGTGCAATGCATTCATGATAACGGTTTAAAACACCATTATTTATGATGTAATTTTGATACTAAAAACACCCTTTTTCACTTAGAAACTTGCTTAGACTCATACTTTTTCATTAAGTCGTGTGAATAAGAGAGTTGAGGTTGATTTCAATAGATTTCTGACTAAGTCCCCTTGTTTTGACAGAGATTGAGGTAATACTTGAAGAAGAGATGAAAAGCCAAGAAGATGGAGCTCAGAAGGGCTCAAAAAGGCACCAGAAGGACGGAAAACACAAAGCCCGGGCTACCAGAAGCGAGGCTTAAGCGTGCTGTATCGACGTACACCGCCCGGGCAGCAGGGCTTCGTAGCTTGGGCATCTAATTTCGACGCCTGGGCCTTACATGAGCCGTTTTGACCGCCTGGGCGTCCTCCTGGACTGCCTGGGTGTCGAGTTTTGTGGACCGGGCCCTGTTTCTGCTCTGTTTCGATTCTTTTGGATCGGACCCTGTTTTGGCACGCCTCTGACACTATTTAAAGGACCCTGACAGAAAAGAGCATAACAATACACTATTTTCCCAATTCTTAGGCTTCCATTCCCATTCTTTCTTCCATTGTTCATAGAGTTCCCCCATGTCCATGGGGAACTAATTTCTATTTGTTGTTGGGGAATGATGTAACCTTGTAAACTCTCATGTATTTGAATTGATTCTTAATTCCATATGCTTTTTCATTAATTGTTAGAGTAATCCATATGTATTTGAATTGATTCTTTACGAATTGCATGAGTTTCGACAGGTTCCCTTCAATTCAGGTTCTTGTTGAATTACTCCCAAGGGTTATATTTCTCAGGGATGAGGGTATGAGTCTTGGTCGTCTTAATCTCTTGTTCTTCACATCTTTTTACCAGGAATGCTAGGAATTGTATGAACTGGTAATTAGGGACAGACTTATTCACCGAGGGATCGGGGTAGGTAATTCAGTGAGAGATGTTGGCATTAATGCATAAAGAAGAATTCTTATATACATGAGAGGGAACTTGGTGAAATCTAACCCCCAACAACAAACCCATCTCGTATAAATCAACCTTCGTTCATCTCTGTGCTTCTTTACCACTGATAAATTGCATTTTTATTTTATTTATTATTTTTTCCCAAACCTGATGATCTCGTTTTATGTTTAAGTCTTAATTAATCTTGTTATCACACAACTGTTCAGTGTCGAGAGTCCTCTGGGATACGATACTTGGTCTTACCATTTTATATTACTTGTGCGACTCGGTACACTTGCCGATTTAGCCCAACAATTCACTAACCATCTCTTCATTCCACTTTCACCTTCTGAATCAAGGAGACACTCATTCTTAAAGATTGGTGTCGCTTCTATCATTTGGTATCAGAGCCAACACCTTCATGCGTATCTACAAGATCTAAGTCAAGTTTTCACTTAGTTTCTGTATTCTGTCATGTGTAGTTCGTATGTGCTCACTGTTTCATCAATTTTTCACTTCTGTTTGGTTCAATTTTGTAATTTTATGGATGTTTGAGTTAATTCACTTGTTCCTTAGTTTAATTTGAGTTCAAATTCAGCTTGCATTTGATGTCAGAAAACAGGTAGGTTTCGTTTCAACATCAAGAGGGGGGGTGAATTGGTGAGGTTTCAAAATCAGAGTCTTTTTAAAATCTTTTTCACAAAGTAGAAACCTTTGAACAATTTCTTGAATCACAAGTAATAAAAAGTTAAGTGCAGCGGAATATCAAAGTAGACTATGCAAATTATAGAGTCGACTGAATGTAAAAAAGTAGGGATAGAAAATTCAAACGCAGGTTTTCATACTAATTCAGCCTCAATGCCTACATCCAATGTCCTTCTAGTCCCAGGAAGTAAATGCACTGTAATGGTCAAGGTTTTTACAACAAGACTTTTATAGAGACCTCTACATCAAAAATATAAAACACTTCTCTAACCCTCTAACCAAAATATAGGCAATACACACAACAAAGATCTAAAGCAAGATATCCCCTTGATAACGGTTGAAACCTAAAGTAGTTCTCAAAATGTACTTTAGGATTGTTGAACCATCAGATGAAATTGTACAAAGCCAAGTTTTTTTTATATAGTTTTGTTTTGTTTGCTTGAGGACAAGCAAAGTTCTAAGTTTGGGGTTGTGATAACGGTTGAAAAACCGTTATTTTCATATGGTATTTTAGACCAAATTACTCCCTTTACTGCTTAGAATGAGCTTAGAATCAAGCAAAACTCAATAAATGAGTCAGTATATAGTCAAAAGCTGTTTTTAGCGATATTATGCTTGTTTTGCATTGTTTTGTAGCAATTTTGACGGAAGTGAAGAATGGAGGTGAAAATGAAGGCCTTAGACTCAAGACAGAGGAAGAAAATCAAGAAAAGAAGAGTCTAGGAACCGCCCAGCAGCAGAAATACACCGCTGGGCGGCCAAATGCGAGGAGATGACACCATGGCAAGGACGCCTGGCGGTTTTGTGATAAGAGGCAAACTACCGGGCAGTGGACCCCTGACGTCGGACGGTTGCCTGTTGGGCTTGGGCTTGTTTTCTGTTGCGTTCCTCAGCTATAAATAGCCCTGTTGCGATTTTAGTCTGATTCTTTTGACGGAGGAAGACGGCCATACCTAATTCTCACTCTCTAGAGAAGATTTCTTGGATGCTTAGGCTCCTTTTCATCCTATCTAGGGTTTGCTCTTCCATTCTTCCATTAATTTCATCTTGGTTCACCATGACAATGGTGAACTAAACCCTTTTGTTGTTGGGGGAAACAATGTAATCTTTTGAAACTCTTTTTTATTGAAACTCTTGTTTATTTATATGAATCTCATATGCTTTGATTATCAATTGTTGGGTTCTCATCTGCGCTTAAGGCTTTTATCGTTTAACTCATTCGATAATTGTTGTTTGTCTTTATTGATACGGGAACGTACAGTAATGTCATGAACTGGTGAGAAATTCCTTGATTAATGAAATACCACCTAGGGATACGGAGGTAGGACGATCAATTGTTTTCGCTTCTGTTCGATAATGCGTTGTTAGTTACTAGGGGAGGTTAGGGATAGCAAGCTGGTAATTAGTAGTAGGCCCTTTTCGCCGAGGGATTGGGCTAAGGGGAGGCCAAGAAAGTTTGCATAACAATTAGATAAAGCAATTTAAACAAGGGGAGTAGATAAGAGAGGGCGGATAAGATGAAATTGTAAACCCCCAACACCTTCATTCTTCCATAGTCTTTTTCGTCAATTGAATCAACTATATTGCATGTTTATTTTGTGTTCTTCCATTCCAAACAATTATTCTTTTTCTTTACAAGTCTTACTATTTTAATTCACACGAACGATAAGGCCGTGAGTCCTTTGGGAGAGAACGATATTGGGTTACACCAATTATATTACTTGGAACGATCTGGTACGCTTGCCAGTGTGTCAACAAGTTTTTGGAGCCGTTTCCGGGGACTCAAGTTTTAAATTTTTCAAGTAGTGTGGATTGATTGAAATTTGACTTGATTTTTATGTTTAGTTTTTTATTTTTGTGCTGATAAATGTGTTCTAGGGTTTTGTGCCTAACGTTTGCAGAATGCAGTTTAAATAAGAATTTGATTACATGGGCACTCAATTCTACCAAAATGATTTCAACCACTGGTGGGAAACGATAGGGGAAGCTAAAGAACGTTTGCGACAGGAACTATTCTCTATGCCAAAAGAAACGTTGGGAGAAGCTGAATAAGTTTTACAGCAAAAATTATTCTCCTTGCCAAAAGAAACGTTGGGGGAAGCCCAACAACGTTTCCAACAAAAACAATCTTCTGTACGAAAAAAAACGTTAAGGGAAGCTAAAGAACGTTTACAGATGGAACAAATCTCTTGCGTGTTGATGTCTCTGGGTATTATTAGGGTTAATACTGAAGTTAACCCTAAAGAAGAATGTCAAGCCACTATCTCTGAAAATGATAAGGTTGTTGAGAAGGAGAATATAGAGGAAGAAGAGATAGAGATATATGAGGAGAAAATAAAGGAGGAAAAGATGGAAGAAGAAGCAGAAAGGTTGAGTGAGGGAGATAAAGATGAGGAGAAAGAAAAAGCAGTGGTTGAGAAAAAAAAGAAAAAAAAAAAGAAAATAAGAAAAAAGGAAAAAAGAAAGTGGAGGAAGGAGAAGAGTGAGAAGAAGAGGAAGAGAGAAAAGAAGAAAAGATCACATGAAAAACCCCTTCCTCGTTCAAAAAAATATCATAAGAAGGAAAAGAAAGTCAAGTGCTATATGGGGATTGTCAAGAAATTGGAGATTAAAGTTCCTATGATTGAAACATGGAAACATGTGCTTGGTGTTCATAATTTCATGAAGAAATTTAGCAGGAAGAAGAAAAAGAAAAGAATATCAAGCAAAGAGAATTAACACCTACTGAGGGGTGTTTTTATTTTTCTTTTTTTTATTTTCTGTTTTTATTTTTCTGTTTTTATTTTTTTGTTTTTATTTTTCTGTTGTATAAAAAAAATTAAAAATAAAATAATATTTTTACTGTTTTTATTTTTTGGGCTAATTCTTTGCTCTAGTGCAGTATTCTTTAGTATGTGCACGATAAAATTTGTACTAGGAGCACAAGATCATCAGGAGGCGGATAAGGAAGGATAATTGGTTCACCAACACCCTGATGTGAAAAGTGACAAACCCAAACCTGACACACCAAGTGAAATTCAAGAATAAGTTATGGGTTGTCAAGACTATTAAAGCAGACAGAGCTTTTAAAGTTGGTGATAAGGATAATATTAACACCTACTGATGGGTGCTGGAAGGATTGCACTTACTAACAAGTGCTAAACAGGTTTGGGTCAGGCTCGTGACGTTAAACAAGCGCTACTAGGAGGCAACCTAGATTCTCTCTTTCACTTTTGCATTTTAATTTCTTAGAATAGGTTGAATTTTTATTTTCCGTGTGTATGCTTGGCTTGAATACTTTTCTGAATATGTTTGACTGACTAATTGCATAATGAGCCCGTTTGATGATGATTTGATGTGGATGATTGTCAAGTTATGTTGCATGTTGATATCCTGTGAAACAGATGTGTGATGAATTATGATTGTGGTTATGATGTTAAGCAGGGTGTATGAATGAATGTGTGTGAGAAAGCATGTTGTGTGAGGTATTGAGCTCCAGAGTTTTATTGTTGTATAAATTTATTCACAGGAAAGCATGAATGATATTGCCTAAGTCTTGATGATTGATTGAATTGCATGTATATGTCATATGATCAAGGCCATTTTTGGAAGCCCTTACTTAGCCAAATTTTTACCTAAAGTGCTTGAAATTTTATACCCTTTTTGAACCTTGGCCCTAAACAGAATGAAAACCCTTGTGCTGAATCTATTTACTTTGAATTGGGTTAATGCCTGTAAGTATATTCAAGGTTCAAGTTTGGGGTTGTGGGGAAAGTTTGAATGGCAAAAAGAAAGGCATTGAGCTCAAGTGTTGAAAGTGAAAAATACATGAGAAAAAGAAAAATCATGAAAGATTAACTCAATGCAAAAATAAAAGAAAAAGGGAAGAAGTTGGGGGCAAGTGAGATTGGTTAAGAAAGAGAGTTGAACTTGAACCTTGATAGCCCAGCCTCATTACAAGCCTTGGGAAAGTCCTTTTGATGGCATTTGCATGTAATGATTTTGATTGTTTGAGATGAACGGCAATTTTATTTCATGCGATTTGTGAATGATGAAGAGTTGGAGTGCCACCCTAAACACTTGAGTCATTGAGTGAAACACTTGCTTGGTGAAAATTTCTAAATTTCATGATTGCATCTTTGCTTAGTGGATTGGTCATTCATAATATGAAACATCTTTTGAGGACTCTTTGAAATAACTGAATTGAAAGCATGCATGCATCTTGATTTGATTACCACTGATGATCTGAAATTGAGTAGTTCTCAAAATGTACTTTAGGATTGTTGAACCATCAGATGAAATTGTAGAAAGCCAAGTTTTTTTTATATAGTTTTGTTTTGTTTGCTTGAGGACAAGCAAAGTTCTAAGTTTGGGGTTGTGATAACGGTTGAAAAACCGTTCTTTTCATATGGTATTTTAGACCAAATTACTCCCTTTACTGCTTAGAATGACCTTAGAATCAAGCAAAACTCAATAAATGAGTCAGTATATAGTCAAAAGCTGTTTTTAGCGATATTATGCTTGTTTTGCATTGTTTTGTAGCAATTTTGACGGAAGTGAAGAATGGAGGTGAGAATGAAGGCCTTAGACTCAAGACAGAGGAAGAAAATCAAGAAAACAAGAGTCTAGGAACCGCCCAGCGGCAGAAATACACCGCTGGGCGGCCAAATGCGAGGAGATGACACCATGGCAAGGACGCCAGGCGGTTTTGTGATAAGAGGCAAACCACCGGGCGGTGGACCCCTGACGTCGGGCGGTTGCCTGTTGGGCTTGGGCTTGTTTTCTGTTGCGCTCCTCAGCTATAAATAGCCCTGTTGCGATTTTAGTCTTATTCTTTTGAGGGAGGAAGACGACCATACCTAATTCTCACTCTCTAGAGAAGATTTCTTGGATGCTTAGGCTCCTTTTCATCCTATCTAGGGTTTGCTCTTCCATTCTTCCATTAATTTCATCTTGGTTCACCATGACAATGGTGAACTAAACCCTTTTGTTGTTGGGGGAAACAATGTAATCTTTTGAAACTCTTTTTTATTGAAACTCTTGTTTATTTATATGAATCTCATATGCTTTGATTATCAATTGTTGGGTTCTCATCTGCGCTTAAGACTTTTATCGTTTAACTCATTCGATAATTGTTGTTTGTCTTTATTGATACGGGAACGTACAGTAATGTCATGAACTGGTGAGAAATTCCTTGATTAATGAAATACCACCTAGGGATAGGGAGGTAGGACGATCAATTTTTTTCGCTTCTGTTTGGTAATGTGTTGCTAGTTACTAGGGGAGGCTAGGGATAGCAAGCCGGTAATTTGTAGTAGGCCCTTTTCGGTGAGGGATCGGGCTAAGGGGAGGCCAAGAAAGTTTGCATAACAATTAGATAACAAAGCAATTTAAACAAGAGGAGTAGATAAGAAAGGGCGGATAAGATGAAATTGTAAACCCCCAACAACTCCATTCTTCCATAGTCTTTTTCATGAATTGAATCAACTACATTGCATGTTTATTTTGTGTTCTTGCATTCCAAACAATTATTCTTTTTCTTTACAAGTCTTACTATTTTAATTCACACGAACGATGACGCCATGAGTCCTTTAGGAGAGAACGATATTGGGTTAAACCAATTATATTACTTGGAACGATCTGGTACGCTTGCCAGTGAGTCAACACTCTTCTTCTGTAATCTTCAACCCACATTGAACAATCCTCAAAGTGTCCAGACTCCACAAGTCACCCCCTGTAATCACAACATATACAACAACAACAATCTTTACAAAGATTGAGAGAAATCTTGATTAGCAAGCAAGCACCGCAATGTGTAGAGTATGATCGACCAGTAAGCACAGAGAAATCCTCCTTCAAAACTTCTTCAAAGAATGATCACCACGGTCTTCTTGATTATTGGGAAACAGGTAGGGATCGTTTTAATACCAAGAGAGGGTGTGAATTGGTGTGTTTTCAAAATCAGAGTCTTTTCGCAATCTTTGATTCAAAGCACAAAACTTTACAAACTTTCTTGAATCGCAAGTTATAGAAAATTAAGTGCAGCGGAAAATCAAAGCAGACTATGCGAATTGTAAAGTCGACTAAATGTAAAAGTATAGGGATAGAGAATTCAAATGCGGGTTTTTATACTGGTTCGACCTCAATGCCTACATCCAGTGCCCTTCCAATTCCAAGAAACAAATACACTATAATGGTGAAGGTTTTTACAACAAGGCTTTTATAGAAGACCTCCACGTCAAAAATATAAAGCACCTCTCTAACCCTCTAACCAAAATATAGGCAAACCATGCAACAAGACTTGCAGCAAGATGTCCCCTCTCCTGCAATCTGCAACCCACTTTGAACAATCCTTAAAGTGTACCAGACTCCACGAATCCAACCCCTGTAGTCACAACAGGTAACACAATAATCACCACGGATGCATACAAGATTCTTGATCAACCCAGAAACACCTAAATTGTGCAGATTCTAATCAAGCAGTATGCGCAATGCAGTTCTCCTTCAGAAACTCTTCAAAGAAAGATCATAATCGTCTTCTTGATGAGTTCATGGAGCTCTAATCTTCCAAGAAACAATCTGAAACAGAATATGAAAATGTTAGATTTCCAAAAGTTCTTTGAAACATCTCAGGTCACGTCTATTTATAGATTTCTATAAATCTGGCACTCCTATAGTCGATTATGCTACTAATAAAGTCGACTGTATTATAACAGTTAAGACACAATAGCAGGAATCCAGTCAAACCAATTAATTTCTCAGTCAATACAGTTGACCAACATTCAATGCTCAATTAACTTTTAAAAATATAGATGTTACTGTTCATGAGCATAACAGAATTTCAAATCAAGCAACTAATACATTTTAATGCGTGGCGCACACAGTCGACTTCAACACAAAAGTTCACTTTGAAATTCTTTTTAATGTAAAATTTCTCATAGCACTATTTCTAAAAATGTGTGCATAGTCACGAGCTTAATTCGACTTCCCCCATAATGAAGTCGACTTACAGCTTGTAGTAATGCAACACAATGTAAGTTCATAAATGTGCATGTGGTTTTCTTCTTTCAAATCATCTGTAATGCAACCAGATATGATGTAACATATACAAGGTCAGTAAATGTGCATTCACATATCAAGATAATCACAAAAACATGTTCAACAATATATCAATCAGTAAGCAATAGAACATGTAACACATCAACAATACAGGTGTTATTAAACATGTGTTGTCATCATAAAAAAACATAGTGATATAGATATTGTGTTGTCAACAATCTCAACATTGATGAGTTATTGGAGCTCTTAATCACATAGAATCAATCTGAAACAACAAAATAAATTTTCAGTTCAACTTAGAACATGCAGATTTGCCACACAATATAAGTTCATCAGAACAGTGAATATGCATTCATATATCAAGATCAACTAAAAACATGTTTAATAAGATATCACCCAATAAGTAACAGAACATGTAACACATAATGTCAACACCCAATTTCGTCTGAATTTGTTTTTGGCTTTATTGTTTTTCTTTTTTTTTCATTTTATTTTGTTTTGTTTTATTGTTATTTTGAATCTCTTTTTGGAATTTTCTTTTTACTTTTAGATTTTTATTTTTAGTTTTGCTTTAATATGATTAATATAGCTAACGAAAAAAAGAGAAAATGAGAAAAAGAAAAGAGAAAAAAACAAAGGAAATTAAAAAAAGAAAAAGTGGAATCCTTGTCGTTTATGAAAAAAAGGGACAGCGTTGGCCTCAGGAGAGGAGATGCAAATTTGGGTGGTAAGCGCAGTTTTTAGGGGCATAGACAAAAAAAATGGTTAAAGGAAATCAGGAGGAATGGTTATTGGAGAGGCTGGGCACGAGTTGTTTTGGGGACGATTCACTTTGATAGCCAGAACAGAGACTCTCACTCAAAGTAGAGGACGAAAATGCTCTCTTCATTGTCAAAGTGATCACCTTATTGAAGTCTCCAGGACTCATTGGCAAAGAAGAACAAAAGAGAAGCCAACAAAAAGAAGAGAGGGGATCATCAGAGGTACGAGATTGACAACATCGAACGAATCTTCAAGAGGTAAGTAGTGCCTTGCACTCCATGATTAGTGAGTCATTTGCTTGCGCTTGAACATTTTTCTGTTACGCTGCTGCTATGTTTGCCTATTATCGCTGAATACATGCCTACTATGTTGGGGACTTTTGTATATGATATTGGGGCATGAATATTTCCCATTTTCTATCACTATCCAATGCACCCTGTAGCTTGTTCAATCACCGTCGTATTTGCCTTCTATAATGGTAATCTCCATTAATCTCTATTGTTACCCAGCAACACCATTGTCCTCAACCTATACACAGAAACCACATGAACTATATCAACAACACCTTCCCCTTTAAATCTTCCCCAACGAAACGAAAAGCACAAACACACCAAAACGAAGATGCACCCCTGCGCCGTCCACCAAACCTTCAACCACTCAACACCAAGCTCCATTTTCATTCAATCCATAAAGAAACACAAAGAACCATTTTCGTTCATCACTAATCCATAAATTCATTTCCATTCTTCTTCGTAAACCCCTGCATAGCAACCAGTGTGTCATCTTCAAGCTTCCCCAACTCTCACATCACACCATCATCCAACCTGTAAATCGTCCAAGGCCATGAGAAGGCAAACGACGGCCCTAACTAGTGTAGGTGACACAATTTGAGAGTGGCGGTCTGGGTGGTGTTTGCGACGACAATAGGCGACGTGATTCTAGGGCTTGAGGGCGATTCTGTGATGGTGGCTCACGTCGGCGATGATTGGGCACATCACGAAAGGCGAGGGCGCCTCCTTCTTGCGTGCAGAGAGGAGCCGGGAATGGTTAAACGTCGTGGCCGGCAGTGTTCGCCGACAACGCCTTGGACGAAATGAGGATCCGTCGTGGCGGCTGGACTAGTTGGACGGAGGCGAGAGAGGCTTGTGGCTGCTGGAAGAGATGGGAGGCTTCTAGGGTTATCGGAGCGAGAGGGAGAAAGGGAGAAAATGCCGTGACCGGCGACGGTTGCCGCTGACTCTTTGGAAGGATCGGGAGGGCCGTTGCGGTGGCGATTCCAGTTGACTGAGGAGTGGTGGTGCGTGTTGTTCAGGGGAGACAAGTCCCAACCCTGGCCTAGTTTCGTTTGGAGGGAGAGACCCTACGTCTCTGGTGTGCATCTGGTACGAATGATGGGAATGAAGGGGAGAAGGCTGAACCCCTAGGGGATTTCTGGGTAAAACGAAATTGGGCTTGGATCTAAAAAAACCCATTTTGTTTTATTGTTTTTTATTTATTTATTTTAATTTGATTTCTGTTAGGGTTTTTTATTACCTCTTTTGCACCCCCTAGCTTCCGCTAAGCCTTCGATTGGGCTTAGGCCCAATCTGTCATTTAAAACTAAAATTGGTTTATAGCCCCCTCTTTCATATTCACACCCTATTTCCTCATTTTAACGCCCTATATTTTTTTTATCTTAATTATTTATTTCATTGGTTGTTCTTTATTATCTTATCTTATTTTTAATATCTACTTATTTTAAAATATTTTTATAATAATTAGAATATATATATATATATATATATATATATAATGTCTTAAACTTTTAAGCACATGTGTGATCGCACGCATCGTCCTTGCGCTAAAAAACCTTTTTTTTTTCTTTTTTATAAAAATAATGATAAAATTTTAAGGTGTTAAGCACATGTGTGATCGCACGCATCGTCCTTGTGCTAAAAAACCTTTTCTTCTTTTTTATAAAATTAATAATAAAAATTTAAGGGTTTAAGCACATGTGGGATCGCACGCATCGTCCGTGTGCTAGAAAACCTTTTCTTCTTTTTAAAACAATAAAAAATATTTTTAATGGTATGAACACTCGTGTGATCATTTGCATCGTCCTAGTGTTTAATCCCTTTCCTTTTTTATATAATAATAACTAAACATATGTTTTAAAGGTTTAAGCACATGTACGACCATTCGCGTCGGCCTTGTGCTGAAAACCTTTTCTTCTTCTTATAATAATATTCAAAAATTTAATTTTAAAGGTTTAAGCACACGTGTGACCATTCGAGTCGGCCTTGTACTGAAAACCTTTTTCTTATTTTTTTTTAAAAAATAAATAAAAATTATATTATAAAGGTTTAAGCACACGTGCGACCATTCGCGTCAGCCTTGTTCTGAAACCTTTTTCTTATTGTTCCAAAAATTAACAAAATTTCTTTTTTTAAGGTTTAAGTACACGTGCGACCATTCGCATCGGCCTTGTGATGAAAACCTTTTTCTTCATGTTTCAAAAAAATCAATAAAAATTTATTTTAAAAAGGTTTAAGAACGCCTTTGATCATTCGCGTCGGTTTTGTGCTAAAAAACCTTCTCTCTTCCTTACATAAAAATCTTAAAAAAACCAGAAACAACCATATTTCCGAACAAATTCTTAAACATTTCCCAAAAAATTTGCCAGAACTACGTGATCCTTGATTCTCCATAAAGAGTGGAGATACGTAGGAGCAAGGCTAGTCTTTGTCAGGTTTACTTTCCAAAAATTCAAAAAAAATCCAAATCTTTTCCAAACAAATTTTCTCAACAATTCCTCAAACAAAATTTTCAAAGAGTTGCTAGAACTACGTAACCCTGATTTCTCATTTTGAGAATCCGTAGGAGCAATGTTAATCCTTGTCGGGCACAAAAAAATAAAAAAAAATACTTTTGTTTCTTCAGAATTTCATTTTTAGGAAAATTAAACATTTTGAAAACCACACCATATTTGCGCATTTAATTACAAGTACTGCCTATTGAGATTGTTGACAACACAAACTCTATATCAAACTAGTTTTTGACAATGACAACACAATGCTTAATAACAATACACATGTTATTGTATTACATGTTCTTGTTATGAATTATTTGTCATATCTGCTGAACATGTTTTGATGTACTGCAATGTATGTTCCTAAGATTGATTGTGTGATACATTTGTGGAACATGCTTGTATAAATATGTGAAATATGATCTGGTTGATTAAAAACATTTTATTTCACAATTCTGGAAGTAAAAGATCAGGAACACCTTTTTGAACTTATATTTGTGTGACAAAGTTCTAGTCCAGTCGAATACACCAATAATTGATTTGACTATTCTAAAACCTTTGTACAGCTTTTGAGAATCAGTGTTGTGTGATGTTTTGAGTTGAAAAGAATTTCAAAGAATTTTTACATGTGCCAGTCAACATTATATATTGCATATTCGACCGTGTGATTGATCTGTTTTGGAATTTTGTTATGCTTACACGCTCCAACGGCTATATTTTTAAACGTTAGTTAAGCATTGATGACTTGGTCAACTGTAATGAATGTGTGTTTATTAATACAGTCGAATGAATTAGTAGGCTATTCGACTGAGAATCTATCTGACTGACAGAAAACTATAAATACACATAACACAAGTTTTTTGAGACTTTTGACACTCTGACACTTTCATTTCTTGTTTCAGATTGAATTCTCTATGTTAAGCTCCAAGAATTCCCCAAGAAGACGGTGGTGATCTTTCTTGAGAGAGATTCAAAGGGAGAAGGCTTATGCGCTGACTGTGTGATCATTATCTGCACGAAGAATGTGCTTCTTGATTAATCTTTGAAGGCTTGGCATCCTGTAAAGGCTACTGCGTTGAATTGAAGGCTTGGCATCCTGTGAAGTCTGCTGTGATAGGCTTGGCATCCTGTGAGGATTGTTCACGTGGGTTCAGATTGCAGAAGAGGGGATTCTTGCTGCAATTCTAGTTTTGTTGTGCAGCTATATTTTGGTTTTGGGTTAGAGAGGAGATTTATATTTTTGTGTGAGACTTCTATAAATTCCTTGCTGTAAAAACCGCAACCATTATAGTGCATTTGCTTCCTGGGTTGGAAGGACACTGGATGTAGACATTGTTGGCCGAACCAGTATAAAAACCAGTGTTTGATTTTCTCTATCCCTGCACTCTTTATTTCAGTCGACTTTATTTGTTTAGCAGTCAACTGCGTTTTCCCGCTGCGTAGAAAATTTTCATTGCTTGCATTTCAAGAAAGATCAAAAAGCTTTATACTTTTGTATAAAGATTGCGAAAAGAATTTGTTTTTCAACTAACACCAATTCACCCCCCCCCCCCCGTCTTTGTGTAAAACGAAGCCTACTTGTTTCCTAACAATTGGCACCAGAGCTGATTTTCATAAGATATTTGAAAATTTAGTCGACTCAGCTTTTATCTCATTCGACTATAAAACTTGGGGATGGCTTCAAATTTTCAAACTTTTGGTGAAGGTGCTTCAACAAATAGACCACCTCTGTTTGCTTATGAAAATTACCTCTTTTGGAAAATTCGAATGCAAATCTTTCTTGAATTGCAAGATAAGGGAATTTTGGATGCCACTTTGAATGGTCCATATGTGCCTACAAAAATTATTGATAGTGAAACTGTTTTAAAACCTTTTACTGAGTGGACTGCTGATGAAAATAGAAAAAGTCAATATGATGTTAAAGCTAGAAATATAATTTCCTCTACACTGACAATTGATGAATTTTTCAGGATATCTCAATGCAAATCTACAAAGGAAATGTGGGATGTCTTAGAGGTAACTCATGAAGGCACAAATGAAGTCAAGAGAGCCAGAAAGAACTCATTGATACAGGAGTATGAATTGTTCAAAATGAAGGCTGGTGAAAACATCTATGATGTGCAGAAACAATTCTCTCACATTGTAAATCATCTAATGGCTCTTGGCTCTTGGCAAAGTCTTTGATAAGGAGGAGATCAATATCAAGATTCTGAAAAGTCTAAACAGGAATTGGAAACCAAAAGTCAGTACAATCTCTTAATCCAAAGATCTTACAACTATGAACATGGCTACCTTGTTTGGCAAGTTACGGGAACACGAGTTAGAACTTGGTAGATTGAAGGATGAAGAGGAGATTGAAGAAAAGAAGTCCATTGCTCTAAAAGCCTCAAGCAAGAACATCTTAGAAACAGACATGGACGACAAAGAATTAATGACCTTGATGGTAAGAAAGTTTAATCGACTATGCAAAATGATAGTCAACTGTCTAACCATGCAGGTCAAAGCAAAAAGAAGAGCTTCAGTACAATCCAGTGCTACGAATGTGGAAAAGAAGGTCACGTCAAGCATGATTGTCCTGACTTACAGCTAAAGCAAAAAGGAAAGAAAAGATTCCCTCAAGGCGGAATTATGAGAAGAAAAGGAGCTTACATTGCTTGGGAGAACTCAGATTCTGAGAAATCAAGTGATGAAGACTCTGATCAAGAGGAGGAATCAAATTTATGCTATATGACAGGTGTAACATGGGATGACTATGACAGTGATGTAGACATATCAAATGAACCAGTGGAAGTTAAATATGATCTGCTATAGGATGCATTCAAAGAGTTACATGCTGAAGCCATGCAACTACAATACAAGGTAAATCGACTAAGCTCTGAAAGAAGAGACTTTGAAAATAGAATTAAGGACCTTGTTACAGAAAATGAAAGACTAGAAAAAGAATTGAATGAAGCTTTGTTATCTGCTAAGAGTGTAGAAATTAAAACTGTTACTGTAGAAAAAGCATGTGGAAACTGTCCTACTCATATTGAAAAGATAAATTACTTGACTAGCATGCTAGCTAAGTTTACTCAAGGTAGAGACAACTTAGATGTTGTTTTAAGCTCATCTGGCAGAATTATAAATAGGCAAGTAATTGGATACAAAGCTCAATCTAACAGAACCAATGCTAGGAAGTTTACTGAGTTAAGAAAACCTCCTAGAAATGCATGCTTTTATTGCAACTGTGTTGGTCATCTTGTTAGAAATTGTTATTACAGAAATGTTGTTGTTCCTCAAGGATTATGTGTTTGGATACCAAAGGAACATGTAACAAGAACTAACAATCAAGGACCCAAAGTCAAATGGGTACCAGCAACCAAAACTTAATTGTTTTGCAGGATATACAGCTGATGCAGAATTAATCTCAAGGTGAATCAACTATGGAACATATCAAAATCTTGAGTATCTATAACTGGTAAATTTGTATCTATCTGCTGCATCATGCTCATGTTGATTGATTGTTGCTGAATGATTGTTTGTGTTGTGTGCTTAACTGATTAATTGATTGAATTTGCTTGAAAATATTTTTTTCTCGAGTCACAGTTGACTCCAATATCAATTCATTCGACTATAATTTTGTATTTTGCCTTGGATTCATTTTAGTCTTTCGCACCATTTTTATTCATGATGTCATTACTGCATTCTTTTCTGACACTAGTACACACTTTACTTGTGTATTTCCAATGACCCTTGACTGAACTCTAGATTATTGGAACAAACTGAAAAATGTCATCCACAACTAGGTAAAAGGAAAGTCCATTGCTATGAACAAACAAGCTGATACTAAAGAAGTGGTTTGTGATGAAAACCCCAAAGTAAGAATTTATATGAGATATCCAAAGGAAGTCACTCCACAAAGATATCTAAATCTGAGGCTATTTGAAAAAGAGAACTTTAAATTTCCTGGATTGATTGAGAAACAAGGTTTGTCTATATTTTTACAAATGAATGGAAAATGGTTTTCTGATCATGTTAGAACTTTCTATCAAAATCTGAGAATTGTTGATGGAAATATCTGCTCAAAGGTCAAAGGCGTTGATATCATTGTCAACAATGATATTTGGCAGCAGACTACTGGTCTTAAACCAAATGGAATTCTTTACCACAAACCTGAGTCTCAGATAAATTTCTGGTTTGATAAAAAGGATATGTTTAGAAGTTGGCTCAGATTTCCTGTAAGTGAAGCAAGGGAGAACATGTTACTTCACAAGGATCTTAAGACTGAAGAGATGTTACTTGCATACATTTTGGCACAAGTAATTCTTCCAGGAAGACTGGTGCAAGGAGAAATGACTACTTAAGAAATATATCTCTTACATGCCATCAAGAACAACATACCCACCAACTGGATAGAAGTACCCAAGGACCACATGATAAAGGTCACTCAATTCTTTGTTCGACATTTGCCATATGGTGTTCTGGTTAGTAACATGCTAATACTTCATGGAGTACATGTCTCTAGTGAAAGAAATTACTTAAACACATGTTCTGATATAATTAATTTGAACACTCTTGCCTCACTTGGACTTATCTGGAGTGACAAAGGATGGCATTATAAAGAAGATGTTCACATAACAAACGTCATTGGAAGGACTTCTCCAACAGAAATACTTAGATCCAATTCTATGTCTGATTGTCTTCATGGAACCTATTTTTTTGATCTGCTTCAACTGATCGGTGATAAACTTGAGTCACTAGAGTCAAAGATCAATTTCATTTTAAGGAATTTGAAGAATACGAACCAAGATGAGAACATATCCATGAGTTCATTTGATGAAGGAGAGGAATAAATGATACACATCATAATTTTCATTATAGCTTAGAGTGCCACATCTTTTGTTGTTTCCTTTGTTTTGGTTTTTACTTTTTTCCTTGTTCCAATCCCACCATTGTATTATCTTTTAATTCAAGGAAATGAAATTAGTCTTTTGAATCAATCCATTTACTTAAACTGTTTGAATAATATCTGAAATACTGGTTGATTGATTCGACTATGCTCTATTTGAAGTCAACTATGCTTATTCTGTCATACATCTTACATATTGACTTTTGTTGTTATTTGGTAATAATTCTTGCTTAACCATTATGCTTGATCTAGAAAAGATTGTTGAAAGGTTTTGCAAGAAGGACATTGCTTTGGAAATCTACAATTGGAATTCAACATTCGCAAAAGCAATGCATTCGACTGCGTCAAATTGGTTAAAAATTTCATAATCTGGAATCTGGTTCTATCTTTACTGTTTGCTTAAATCATATATAATATGATATTATCTCTACTCTTTATATGTGTTTCAATATCTGAATAAAGATAATATTGTGAGATTGTTGAAGCTTGTATCATTGCATATCTATGTGGTTTGATATTTTGACTTTGATTCAACTCTGTGCTTAAACTGTTGATAAATATGTGATATTCTGCATTGTGCACTTGAATTGATTTTATTACTCATGCATAATGATAGGGGGAGTATCATTGTTTTACACATTTTTTCATTACACACCTACATTTCAGGGGGAGTTTATATTGTTTAGCGATGAAATTATGTTTCTGAGAGCATCATTGTATTTTACATACTGCATATCTTTCTGATGCATCTATGTTTTCAAAATATGCAAAAATATCTGAAGCATTCCTTTTTTGTTAATGCACAAAGGGGGAGAGATACATGTGTGAGTATGAGAGCATGCATAAATGCCTTGTGAAAGGGGGAGAATTATCTGTCTCATACTTTATCTGCTTGATATTTTACTGTATATGCAGAGTAACTAAACTGTATTAAGTGTCTCTGATATATGCTATTACTCTGTCATATGTTGTATTGTACAAACATGGTTGAGTTATTAATCATGGTTGTGCATCATCAAAAAAGGGGGAGATTGTTGAGATTGTTGACAACACAAACTCTATATCAAACTAGTTTTTGATGATGACAACATCATGCTTAATAACAGTACACATGTTACTGTATTACATGTTCTTGTTCTGAATTATTTGTCATATCTGCTGAACATGTTTTGATGTACTGCAATGTATGTTCCTATGATTGATTGTGTGATACATTTATGGAACATGCTTGTATAAATATGTCAAATATGAACTGATTGATTAATGAAGTTTTATTTCACAATTCTGGAAGTAAAAGATCAAGAGCACCTTTGTGAACTTATATTTGTGTGACAAAGTTCTAGTCCATTCGAATACACCAATAATGGATTCGACTATTCTAAAACCTTTGTACAACTTTTGAGAATCAGTGTTGTGTGATGTTTTGAGTTGAAAAGAATTTCAAAGAATTTTTACATGTGCCAGTCGACATTGTATATTGCATATTCGACTGTGTGATTGAACTGTTTTGGAATTTTGTTATGCTTACATGCTTCAACGGCTATAGTTTTAAAAGTTAGTTAAGCATTAATGACTTTGTCAACTGTAATGAATGTGTGTTGATTTTTGTTGACTGAGAGCCTCTGAGTTGACTGTCTGTTATAATAACTGTATTAATACAGTCAACTAAATTAGTAGGCTATCTGATTGAGAATCTATCTGACTGACAAAAAACTATAAATAGACAAACCACGAGTTTTTCTGAGACTTTTGACACTCTGACACTTTCATTTCTTGTTTCAGATTGAATTCTCTGTGTTAAGCTCCAAGAATTCTCCAAGAAGACAGTGCTGATCTTTCTTGAGAGAGATTCAAAGGGAGAAGGCTTATGCGCTGACTGTGTGATCATTATCTGCACGAAGAAGGTGTTTCTTGATTGATCTTTGAAGGCTTGGCATCCTGTAAAGACTCCTGCGTTGAATTGAAGGCTTGGCATCCTGTGAAGTCTGCTGTGATAGGCTTGGCATCCGGTGAAGAGTGCTGGTTACACGTTGAGGATTGTTCGACGTGGGTTCAAATTACAGAAGAGGGGATTCTTGTTGCAATTCTGGTTTTGTTGTGCAGCTCTATTTTGTTTTGGGTTATAGAGGAGATTTATATTTTTGTGTGAGGCTTCTATAAATTCCTTGTTATAAAAACCGCAACCATTATAGTGCATTTGCTTCCTGGGTTTGAAGGACACTGAATTTAGGCATTGTTGACTGAACCAGTATAAAAACCAGTGTTTGATTTTCTCTATCCCTGCACTCTTTATTTCAGTCGACTTTATTTGTTTAGTAGTCAACTGTGTTTTTTCGCTGCATAGAAAATTTTCATTGCTTGCATTTCGAGAAAGATAAAAAAGCTTTATACTTTTTGATAAAGATTGCGAAAAATTTTGTTTTTCAACTAACACCAATTCACCCCCCCCCCCCCCCCCTCTTGGTGTAAAACGAAACCTACCTGTTTCCTAACAATGCCTTCGGGTAGGCGTTGTAGGGTGCTAATACCTTCCCCACACGTAATTGACACCCGAACCTAAAATCTGGTTTTGGTAGACCTTGCCTTATCTTTTTATGGTTTTTCCGTAGTTTTCCAAAATAAACTATGGTGGCGACTCCAAAACCTTTTTCAAAAATGTCATTTTTTTTATCGTCATCCCGTCGCCATTCCGGTTGCGACACATAACAAGACACATGTTATTAATACTGTGTTGTCATCATAAAACACCAGAATGATTAAAGCACTGTGAGATTAAGGTTAACTAAACCAGTGCTTCCCTTATCAACAATCTCAACATTTCATTTTCCAGTTTTGTTCAAAGTCATGTGCAAAAGTGTTGCAATTTTCATTCTGTCAAGTGTTTGATTCTGTTTAGCCTTCGACTTTTTTTCATTTTACTTGAGTCCAGTACATTTACTAGCTATATGTTGATCATATAAAGTAATAACATCAAGTTCAGCTTTGATCATTTGAGCTAACAGCAGTGCACACTTTGTTCTAGTTGCAAATTCTGCAGAAAAATTCAATTTCTGGTTTAATATTCTATAAACTATGTCTGTCCACTATATTTGATTAGGGCAACACATAAATCATCTAGCGCATGTTTTCTCCTTACAACGCAAGAGCACCTAATGCACTTGATCGTTTAACGCTCGCCTCGATGTCTAAAGCTCACAAGAGTGTCTAACACTCTAAGTTTCCTTAACCACTTGCTAGACTCATCTAATAGACACTCATCTAATAGATCATTCTACCTTGTGTTAGATGCGTTTGTCCGAGACTTCTTGAATAGGTTTAAAGGTCTACCTTGTGTTAGACGCATCTAACCGAGACTTGTTGAATATGTTTAAAGGATCATCTAATTTCCTTTTCTAACTTTCAACCCTTTTCCCAGTCTAAGAGCCTAAGGTTTGCTTAATGTTTAGTGTTTACAACACAAAACTAATAATACAACACACATTTCCTAGGTCTTACATAAACTAGATAGACTAAATCAGTGCTTGTTTGACTCTACTATAAATATTTTGATTTATTTAAAAATGTTAGGAAGTAATTAGTAATGTCCACTAATGGAAAAATGACATTTTATGACGTACAAAAATGACCTATTATGACGTAGTTCTTGGGGGTCATAGTTCTGGGCGTCATAGGAAGTCTGCTCGTTTTATGACGTAGCAGAAATTTACGTCATAATAGCTTGAACATATTATGACGTAGTTTCTGAAATCAGTCATAATATGCGTGAAAGATATTATGACGTAGATTTGTTGATACGTTATAATAAGTGCTTTTCAGAAACCAACATATTATGACATACATTGTTTAGTACGTCATAATATATGTTTTTTTTTTAAAAAAAATAATTATTACAATTGATATCTAATGAAATTATAATCATATACCTGTATTATCATCTCATCCAATCAAATCAATTTATGATCAATACAATTTCAAATGAACAAATTCAATGGAACTAACAAGACAAATTTCATTTCAAACATTAAATTGTCTAATAATATTTAATACATCATTTATACATGAAACTATATATTAAATTCAAATATTACATCATATACTATGAATTGTAGCCAAGTTTTTACTAACACTTAAAATAAAAAAAAGCCTAGTTCCTTCTAATGTCTTCAATGTCTACAGCTTCCATGAGAGATGAATCATTAATGATGTACAAATAAAATAATATTCTCGAAACAATTGTAATATCAGTTTCAACAAGAAAGAATTTAAATGCTTAATTGTAAATAATATATAAATCATATAACATAATATATAACATCAACCCAAGGTTAAAAGGAATAAGTGACATGATAAATATATTGCAAATAGGGCAAACATAGTTCATTAATTTCGGTAAATGGGATGCAAAGCTTAATCACTGAATAATTAGAGTTTCCTAACTTTTCATATAAGAAGCATATCAAACTAACTAACTGACCCATTATTCTCCCAAAATGAACCACTTAGTTCACTTTTCATTAGGCCTTAAATTAAGTTATGAAGTGATTAAACAAACCAGCAGAGCTCATTAAGCAACAAAAAACCAATTAATTCTACAATTATTAACAGCCCAATAACACATTTAAGAAAACCAGTAGTATAGAGCATGTTGTCACCAAACCAAAACCTTTTCTATCATAAGAGAAATCATTGGAAAGGCTAGACTCTAGTCTTATTATAGTTCACCTAATCTATAAAACAATTAACTAACGAAATAGGGACACCTATAACACTTAGTCGTAGTTTGAAGAATGCAGACAATATTCTAATGACTCTAACTCTATTTGCAATCCACCAATTACACACATAACCATCATGGCAGCGAGACAAACAAGCCTTAGTGTATTAAATTTTAACTCAACCATAGAACATCACACCAGCTTATTGAAATCATGGTAACATATTGTGAAGGAAATACATCAGTAGCTGAACAATAATTTCTTACCTCTGCTACAAAATCATTGCAAATACTAATATGAGACACAGATCAATTACACTTTCCCTTAGGATTAGTTAAGTTTGGACATATTTGCATCATGATAACCATTCCAGCAAGTTTAGTTATGCTTGTTATAATCATTCAAAGTCAATTTTTTGAATGCAATAGGCTTTTGCTAAAAATCACTAGTTCAGTTGTTTGTTTCTACTTTGCCTTTTTTTTTTGAATTAGCAACTCATATATCTCAACTTTGGTTTTGACCAAAACAAAGTATAACAAGCACTTAAACCATTTAGTTTTGCAATTTAGAAAGTGAGGAAAAGGTTTACAATGACTCTAAGCATGATTAAACAGAATTCCAGTAATGATCTAATACTGAAATGAGTAAAAACAAATTAAAATGACTAAAACAAGGAGTATGCAGTTCGGTCTACTACTTGCAAATGTTTGCTGCTATGAATTTCACAATGACAACCAAGACTATGCTGAGCATATCACTGCTTATCTAAGCAGTCCAAATTAGAATTTTAAACTCCAAACAGATGCAGAATTTTTAAAGGCCGAGTTATAGCTCATATTAAGGAGGAACTCGCTAAGCAAAAATGCTTTCAAAAGGAATGTAATGCAAAAAAAATGATAAAGAGAAGCAGAGCTTTGATAATCCATAGTTTTCTAGTTAAACTGTCTTTCGAAATTCCTAGGAGGTTGAATTATTTTAAGGTTAAAAGCTCTTTTTGGTCCCAATTTTGGTTCAGAAAATTCGTTTTGGTCCCTGAGTTGAAATTGTGTTCAATTTCGTCCCAAAGTTCGATTTTAATGTTCAATTTGGTCCTTTTCCTTAACAGCGTTAAAATTGTTAACGGCAAGGTGTCCAGCTCTGCAACTGCTATGTGAGGTGTCAGTTATTTGCTGAGTGGGCATCCTTTCTAGCCGTTACAAATTTTTAAATTAAATTTCTTAATCAGATTTTTGATTTTGGGAATAAATGGAAGAGAGTGGATTCAAAATTAGGGTTTTTGATTTCCCAATCTTTTTCCCTTTCTTAACGAGCCATGTCTGCTTCCTATTCTTCTTCATCTTCTTGGAATACCTTGGGTCGTCGTTCTTCTCATCATTCCCCTTAGGGTGGTTCAATGGGGCCAGGGGTAATCCCCATTTGCAATTGTGGTGAGATGGCAGTAGTAAAAATGGCTAGAACTCCAAAGAATGCGGGAAGATATTTTTGGGGTTGTCGAAACTACAAGGTAATGTGAATATAAACCCTACAATTTTTGTTGATTAATTAACACTCTGTTTGACATTTTTCTTGTTGATGAATAATAGAGTGAAGTTGGTAATGGCATGTGTTGCAACTATTTCAAGTGGTGCAGTAAAGAAAATGATGACGAAAGGGATGTTATTATTGGGAGGCAAAGGGGGAAGATTTATGATCTGGAAAACGCACTCAAAGCTTCGAAGAAAAAAATCCAATTATTAGTAGCAGTGACTGGTTTTCTTAGTGTAGTTAACATAGTTATGTTTTGTGTATTTTGGTTGAAGGGATGATGTTTGTAGAGGTGGTCCCAGTGTGGTTGAACACTCTGTTTAAGGTCAATGGAGTTGAAATGTTGTGATGTTTAGGTTATGGCTATATTTGTTGTAGTAAATGATGAAATTTTATACATTAAGTAATTGTTCAATTTAGTCCCAGTTTATGTTTATTAGTTATAAATTTGGTCCCTATTTTCACTACTGATGTGTTGTTAAAGCAATAAAACACAACATGATTGAAATTGTAGAAAGCATTAAAATCATAACTTTGCATAAACAGAACCAACGTAATCAGAACATTGATCAATTCCAACAAATTAAGTGGTTAAGGTTTGACATCAAAAGAAATTTAAAGCACGTCCAAAACATATCGTGTGACTAATGTTTACCACACAACTGACCAAATCCAAATAAACAAAAGTACATCAATTTTAGAACATTATAAAGGTTGTTGTCTTCTAATGGGTAACTTGTCAGGCCTGATTGGTGGGGGTTCAGATTGTTGTGTCATTTCCTCATTAGGTGGTTGGGATGGTTGTGTAATTTCCTCAGTTGGTTGTTGGGGTGGTGGTTGGGATGGTCCTGGTAGGTCTGTTTGATGTTGAGTAGGGCATTTATTTCTCTTATGTCCAACTTCACGACAAATACTACATTTCTTCTTGTGGCCACCTTTAGTCATCTGGGTCTCATCCCTTCTTAGCTCCCATTGCTCCAACCTTCTCTTCTTCTTTGGTCTGCCAGGTAATTTTCTGTTGAGTGGTGGGAGGACGTCTACGTAGGGTGTTCTTTCCCATAACAGGTGGCCGTTCACTGGAAATATGATGGAGGCATATGCTTCTTCATACGTTGATCGTCTGAACCAAATGGGTACATAGTTTTCTGGATCTAAATTTAGGAACTTCATGGCTGCAATTGCATGGCAGCATGGGATCCCAGTAAGAAGCCATTTCCTGCACGTACAATCTTGGATGTCCAGGTTAACTGCAAACTTGTTTGTAATCTGTGCATAATGCCTAACTTCAAATATTTTTTCAGCAGACCAACTGTCATTAAGCCATAAATGAACAGAAGTTAAGAAATATTTGATGAATAACGATCAGCCTAGCATAAAATCCAATGTGAAATGAAAAGCATACCTTGGGATCCAATTTTTTGATAAATTGGCCTCTTTTGTAAGTCTCTTTCTAATCTTGGGGCATATATCAAAGTCCATAGTACATGATTTCGTTCTATTGGTTGCCCATCTTTTCATGAGGAAAACTCTAATTTCTTCAAGCATGGTTATAATGGGCTTTCCTCGTGCCTCAAGAATCACACTATTAAAACCTTCATTCATGTTATTGGTTAGACTATCACAAACTGACCTACCTGTAAATCTAGACCTTGACCAATATCTGTTACAAGCAAAAAAACAAGCAATTAATCGGGTAGCAATCAAGCAAGCACCTCAAATTTTGCTGCAGCAACTAATTTTAACCATAAAAGTGCCTAAAATTTGGAGAACATGAACATCGAAAATGCACAGAACACTATAGATTCGAATTAGACTTGCACAAACATGTTTAACAGGTGAATATAAACTTGTTTGGCTAGTTTTTCTTGGCAGATTACACTTGTAACAAAATCTGATATATGCAGATCATGTGCACTTTGAAATAAGGAACTCCAATACCCAAAATTTGAGGCAGATTGTCCAACGACTTAGAAACAATGCAAATGACTCCAAAATAGCACTAGAAAGTTGCTCAAAGTATAAAAAATAAGTACTGGATGGTTTGCAAAGAGTTAGATATTACCTTGGCGGGGCGACAGCAATCAGATGTTTGTAAGCCTCTTCATTCACTTCCTTCATATTTAGCATCTCTTTTTCCCAAGCTTGGGGATATGTACTTGCAGCAGCTTTCCACATTAGATTCTTCAACTTTTGGCCAGAGAACTTCTTCCTAAAATTTGCATACATGTGTCGCATGCAAAATCTATGCTCTGCCTTAGGTAAAAGTTGTTCAATAGCTGGCAGCAAACCCTATTTATAACAGGGACCAATTTGAACATTTTTAATTGAAAACAGGGACCAAATTGAACATTTTAATTCAAAACAGGGACCAAATTGAACATTTTAATTGTAAAAAGGGACCAAATACAATAAGAATTGTACAATTATTATTATGCAACAGAACAGAAAACTGCACGTACCTTTTGTTGATCACTCATAAAAGTGCATGCATTGCCAACTTCAGTACCCCCAAGGTCTTCTATCAACAACTCTAGAAACCATGACCAACTCTCTTTGTTCTCAATTTCCACAACAGCGTATCCCAGAGGTAACATCTGGTCATTAGGATCTCTCCCAATAGCTGTTAATAACTCTCCTTTATACAACCCTTTCAGAAAACATCCATCCAGATGAATAAATGGCCTACAACACACGAAGCTAACCTTGCAAGCTTTCAAACACACATACAATCTCTGAAAAACTGACTGCCCACTTCCACTGTCCACTTTAACTTGTACTGTTGACCCAGGGTTACACTTCAATAATTCATGTGCATAGTCATGAATTCTCTTGAATTGATTTTTGAAACTACTTTCAAGTTTGTCAGATGCCATTATCTTTGCCCTACGAGCTTTAGATAGGGTGACATTGGTATTCCATTTCCTCAAAGATTTTGAGCGTATTTCATTTATCTTCAAATCTGGATTTTGCTGCATTGAATTATCCAATGTTTCACTCAACCACTTAGCATTCATCATTTTAATGTTGAATTGCCTACTGCAACTATGGTTATCCACTACCTTTCTCAATTGCCATGTACTACATCCTTCCATATACCCACAATAAGCCATCCAAGGACAACTCTTTTGGGCACCCAAACATCTCACGCGAACACGTCTATTATCATTCTTAATGAACTTCAATTCTCTCCCACCATGGACTGCATAACTTCGAACAGCCTCCATAAACTCCTTTTTATCCCTAAATTTTGTTCCCACTTCCCACTTGTATTCTCCCATACTCTTTTGCATTACAAAGGTCCCAAATGGACCACAAGTTTGGCTTTCATCCTCACTTCCACTTTCATCTGGGCTGGGCAAAAACTCTGACTCCCACTCATCATCAGACAACCCTCTGTCATATGGGTTCTTCTCGGTATGTGAAATATGAACTTCATCCTCACTTCCACTTTCTTCATTTTCACTCACTTCCACTGAAACAGCCCCTTCTATATTGTCCCTAAGTTCTTCATCAACATTAACATCAACATCTACTAATCCTTCATCCCCTTCTCCTTCATCAACATCTCGCTCAACTTCATGCCCTTCTCCTTCAACACTATGCACATCCCCTGAATCAACAGACACACTTGAAGTATAATCTTCAACGTGTACTTCCTCCTCCTCCAAATGTACTTCTTGACCGACAAGTTCTTCCTCCACATGAACCTCCCTCTGTTCATCATCCATGTTGTCCTCCTCCAAATGAACTTCTTCAACGTCAACTTCTTCCTCCACGTGAACCTCTCTCTGTTCATCATGCATGTCCTCCTCCTCGTTATGGACGTTGTCATTCAACCCCTCCCTACCTAAACTTCCGTCACACAGCAAAAGAACTTGGTCTTCTTGTTGTTGACTTGGTTCTATATTAACCAACTCTGGTTCATCATCCACACCGTGAACCACATAAAGCTTAACTTCCCCTAACAGTTTGGCAATGCCTACCATGTTCATTGCACTTTTATCATCCTCCAACTTAAGTAGCATATTATCGATGCAATAAAATATGTCTCTCACATTCAAATACCCCAATTCTTTAACAGCATCTATTGCTTCGAAATAACTCCATTTGTCAGGGTCCATACTCCAATATGTCTTTTCCCCACCAACATATACAATAGGATATTGGCTTACTAGGGTCCCAGCATGGTGGACCACAACATTAAACCTCTCCTCAGACATCTCAAAAGCAACCCTACAAAAGTAACAGTTATGGGCATGTGACAACTATACAAACGCTACTGTTAACATGTGACCACAACATCAAAATCACGTATCATACGTTACACAACTATGCCCCATATAAATTACAAACATTGTTACAAAACTTGTAACTTTTCCAAAATCAAACATTGAAACGAAAAAATTTGGGGTTTTACACTCTTCAACAACAAAACCTAAAAATTAATCTCGCAAAAGCAAGTTATATTGGGGTTTTACACTCTTCAATGAACAAGAAATCAAACCTGATTTTGCAGATAGGATTTCCCAATGTCAATCTTCTGTCGAATGCCAAACTTGTGTCGAATGCCAATCTTCTTCTTCTGAAGTTGCAGAGGTTCTTCTACCAAATTCCACCACTTCTCAATCTCGCAACTTTCGCAATTTCCCTCCCAAATACCTAACTTTTATTTTATTAACACATTAATTAAAAATCTAATTTAAAAAAATCCTAATTGTAACGGCTAGAAAGGATGCCCACTCAGCAAATAACTGACACCTCACATAGCAGTTGCAGAGCTGGACACCTTTCCGTTAACAATTTTAACGCTGTTAAGGAAAAGGACCAAATTGAACATTAAAATCGAACTTTGGGACGAAATTGAACACAATTTCAACTCAGGGACCAAAACGAATTTTCTGAACCAAAATTGGGACCAAAAAGAGCTTTTAACCTTATTTTAATGAGCCTTTTTAAGCAAAATTATAGGTTTTTTGCTATTGAATGCCAAATTTCAATTTCTTATAACAATTTTGCATAAAGGAATTAAAAAGGAATGCAGCAACAATGAAATGACTCAAAGAGTTGATGTAATTAAGAAAGTCAATCATTCAATGAGACTTAATTCAGTTCCAATCTCAGTGGAATAGATGATGTGGTTTATGAAAATATGCAAGGCAGATTTGAAGATAAGATGCAGTGGAATATGAAGAACAAAACGTGCCTTATTCCAAACTTTAACTCCAGAGCTCTGCTCACCAGAACAAAATAATGAATGACAATTGACCAAAGCAAGCTTACAATTAATTTATGGTATGAATTGGCGCTTCAAGAACTGAGTTCTTTGAGGATATAAAACTGTGACATTTTCATTCTACAAGCTATGCTAGCAAGCTTCACATTTATGATCAAGTGAGAACATGTGTTACTACTAGAAATGCATCATGAGGAATCAGACTGATAAATGCATTATGAAAGGCAAGTTATCAAATAACCTACTAAGAAAACATAATGCAGATTAGAAAATTATAATTGTAAGACTATTCCTCTTGTGGAATTAAATAATCAATAAAAGACCAATTAACAAGCAATGAATAATATAAAATTAGTTGGGTTAATTCATTTCTTCATGCCTAACTTAGCAAATTTAAGCATCACAACAATATCAAGGAAAGAATAATTTCATTCTAATAACCATAGTTGGAAGAAAAAACATGAACAATTACAAACTAATACAACTAAAAGACAATAAAATAGAAAGAAATGAAGGATAAAAATTAATACCTTACAGCTGGAACCGTCAAATTGATAACTTGTTCGAGGAACCCTAACCAATGCTTGATTATAATTGTAATCACTGACTGGGTAATAGAACAACAAACCTGGTGGAATTCATCATAACAAAATTTATTTTCAGATTATGGGATGACATCTTTAAACAATATCTAGCGTTTATATAATCACTTAAGGTCTGACAGTTCAGATAGACTACTTTTTATTTGATAATTATTAAATAAAAAGATCTAATAATTGGATCCTACAAGTTGGGTTGATGATTTAAGAATTGGATCCTACAAGTTGAAACAGTGGATATGATGATGATTCAGAAATCTTAAATCTGCAAAATAAAGAAGCTTTGAAAGAGAAGCAAAATAAAAAAATTGTCATTTTATCCTGGCCTTGTAGTTGTGTTTAGTATACTTAGAGTCATCTTTTACTGATATGCCTTGAAAAAAAAAAATTAGTTATTATTGTAGTTGTGTTTAGTATCCTACAAACTTGCATTCTGCAGCTGCTCTGTCAACTAGGTAACTGTCTCTCGGCCTTCTATTCCTACACATAGAAGCTCATGTTACTTTTTTTAAAACTATCTTTTACAATCTAAATCTATATATATTATTATTCCATTAATTAGAGAAAAAAACAACTAGAATGTATTAAGAAAACTATAGGCTCATTAGTACTTCTTAAGTCCTTGGTCCTCCTTAGGCATTAGTACTATAGGCAATCATTAGTACTATCTTCCTTGTTCCTCCTATTATGAACTTTTGAAAGTGTAAGAGATCTAACAAAAAATAACATAAACTGTGCACTGTTGTAATTTATGCAGCTATGATTATATAATCTCAAAAACTATCCAAAACTTTTAAGTTATAAGAAGACTTCAAAAATTCACTACCTAAAACTAAGATAGCCTACTAAACTAGCCAAAAATGTAAAAATGCACTAAATAAGCTTAGGAAAAATTAAAGAAAACATCTAGACACGTTTTAATTGGTAAAAAGAAGATAAGGAATAACTCAAACCCCAAAATCTTCATAAAACTTAAAATTTGACTATCTAAGACGTAAACTAGACTACAATAGACTAAAACTGCAAAATATGAGAATTGAACTAAACTAGTATTTGGAAATGCTAAACAACTACATAGACACATTCTAAATGACATAAAGAAAGTAAAAACTAATGTAAAATTAAAACAAACTACCTAGTAGACACATTCTAAATGATATAAGACACCTAAAACAGTAGCTAACCTATTTACACAACAACACTAAACTGTCCTAGAAGGAAGTAAGACAACTGTCCTAACAAGTTTGAAATGGTAAAATCTAGCTAAGAAACAACTCAACTTACTAAATATACCTAAAACTCAAAATATGACTACTTAAGACCTAAAATTAATAACTAAAACGGGCTAAAAGTGCTAAAACTAATAACTGTATAAAAAATATGAAGGTTTATAATTGGACTCAACACTGAGTAGCAATGTTCAACTAAAGTTTCAGTAAGGACTAAAATAAGATATGTGAAATCTAACTGAGCTTCAAACTAAAAGTAAGTGTTAAGAATCGTGTGAAAAATAATATGAACAGACAATAAAAGAATTGAAAAAGACATATTAGATTCTTTTTTTGTTATTTGTAGGACTTTTTGGTTTACACGGATTTAGTGATATTTATAACTCTACAGTTTAAACATTCCTTAGGTTTTATAATTTCCCTTGTATGTAACCAAATTAATGGAAATTTTACACAAAAGGACACTACCAATTTCAAGGGAAAAAACTCTTTAAAGGTCTGGTTAACAGATTCATTCCTATATCAAGCACACCCTGAGATATTTCAACTCGCCCAATGCTCTAAGTATTAATAAGTGAAATTGAGAAAGGGAAAGCAAACCTAGAGTGAAGGAATGGGATTTCTTGAACGTGAAAGATGAGGAAGAAGGGAACGTTGGTAAGTGGGGATTCTTGTCCGCGGAGAGCGACTGAGACGACAAGTAAGAGCCTGCAATGATGTGCCGTACTTCCTCGGTCGCTCCTGTTTCCTCTTAGCCGGTTCCAGCTGCGACGACAACACCGAGGCCACGGTTCCAGCTGTTGGTCGGAGAGGCGGTTCTGCATGCGGCGGTCTGCGTTGGTTTACGAGACGAGAAAACCTAATTGGTGACGGCCCTTTGCCCGTCGCGGAGGAGGAGTGTTCTCAGAGCAAGAAAAGCACGGCGTGGAGGCAGTGTTCTTATAACGAGAGTTTAGAAAGGAAGAGAGGAAGAGAGCATCAGAGGATCGAGAGTGTGAGAGTGTTAGGGAAAGTGAAAGAGATGAGAGGGCTGAGAGTGTGAGAGTGAGAGGGAACGTGAAAGAGATAAAATTAGAGAGAATAATACATTAAAATTTTTTAACATATTATAACGTATACTCATATGTACGTAATAATAGATTTTGAACTTATTTACAAGTTTGTCACCGCATTATATATTATGACTAATATATAAAACTACATCATAATATGTCTTACTTTTATTACGATTTTGCCACTGATCAACCTATTATGATGTATAATTTTTGTACGTCATAATAGGTATGATATAGAAAGGTATTTTTCCACTAGTGGTCATAAAGTTGACTAAACTAACTCATTAGTTGATGTTAATCTCACACTATCACAAATATTTATTTATTAAAAAGGTTAAAAATAGTTTATATTAACTTATAATTGTCTAAATCGACTCTATCATTATATAAATCATTTAAAATTTTATGTTTTCGAATTTTTTTTTAAAAAATCTTCTCTATTGTTGTAAAGTCGACTTAATTGATTTTAATAGTATTATAATTTAAAAAAAAAATTACACGTTATGTTTGTTAAAGTATGGTTACTATTTTATTTTATTTTTTCCCTAAGTTTTGGTTATAGGTATTTAAACTTCAAACAAATCTATATACAGGGTTTCAGATGAACGTATAACCTGTTAGTAAAGGAAAATTAAAATATAGCTTTTGTAACAGATCATAAGTAGACAGCAAATAACATTATTTACATGGCAAAGTTCGACATAGAAAAAGCCATTATTTTTTATTTCTTTCAAAGATACGAGTTTAAAGTGTAATGCTTTTAGCAGTTACGTATATATTTCATCATAAAAAAATAGACAGCTAAAGATAGTGAGAACCAATAGTACTCCCTTTAATTTGAGAAATGATTATGATAAAGGGTTGAGCTTTGGTTAGTGATCAAGTTGCGGTGGGACATCTCCAGAAAAAAAAATTTAGAACTAGATCTTTACAGTAAAACGATTTCCATGTCATGCCTTATGTGATCTCTTTTATTCATATCAACTTCATAACATAAAGGTTCCAATAGTCCCATGTAAAAATCTTGAATAATCAAGAATAGTGAGCCACACATACTTTTAACAATATTTAAATTATGTAAGATTATGCGTGCAGCTTAATTATGTTCCATTCTACGCTACGGTTTACAATTGCATTGCGGTTTTTCCTTTACCTCATGTAAAACAAAAACGAGAACCTAGAGAATTAGAAAATGGTGCATATCAAAGCAAAGGAAACCAAATTCATTACATTACCTTACAATAATTTACATTTTACAATTTAAAGAGACATAAAACATTCTTAATACACTCTCTTCTTACATCCACTTCTAGTCAACTAGCACTGGATAATTATTTACTTTAAAAATTTGATACTCTTGAAAATAAAGTGAAATAGAACTTAGAGATAAGTTTCATGGTTAATCTCTAAATATTTCACTAGACATTTGAGTACCAAACTCATAAAGAGGGAGAGATGATGACTCACTTTAACATCAAACATCGGATGCATTTAAGATGGTTTGGCTCAAGGGCTTACGACATTTTTTATTTATTTTTATCTACGAACCACTACGCATCGCAGAGGGGTCTTCATTCCCATGGAAAGCTTAAGGCATTCCGAAAGATCAACATGTTGCGCCGGGAGCCATGTGAAGTGGCGGAGAAGTTGTGCGAGCCAGAGATGGGCCGTGGCCAAGCCCAAGGCCCTGCCCGGACACACCCTACGTCCTGCTCCGAAGGGGGCGAGCCTCAAGTCGGACCCCATGATGGAAACGTCTTCTGTTAGGAACCTCTCCGGTTTGAAAGCCCATGGGTCCTCCCAGATGGACGAGTCATGCGATATTGCCCACATGTTAACCATGGCTGTTGTGCCAGCTGGCACAAGTACTTTATCCAAGTGGACATCCTGGACTGCGAGGCGGGCCCATGAGAGTAGTGGACCCGGTGGGTGCAGCCGGAGAACTTCTTTCACTATGGACTGTAGGTAAGGCAGGTTCGCAATATCCGAGTCTCGCACGTGACGATTTTGGCTGATGCACGTGTCGATTTCTTCGCGGGCTTTCTTTTGTACGTCTTGGTGTAAAACCATCCTGGCCATGACCCATTCTAGGAGTATTGCAACTGTGTCTGTTCCTCGAAATACCATTTCCTGCAAAAATAACAAGATCATAGCTACACATATAACAACATCACATCGTAGATTTGTTGAGTCTCAATCTGAATTTTACAAAGACCAAACCTGAACATGCAATCACTGGGTAACTCGTTTATTCATAACATTACCTTACAACGCTTTTACTTCTCTAAAATATGTCCAATATTTCTCTAAAAGCTCACTGAGAATAGTTATAGTGGCATGGTGTGCACTGGATCAATATCTTTATCATGATGATCAGGATAGACATGTCAAGAACTATTTAACATGAGACTTTCTCTTCTTTGTAGCTATGTGTCGTACAAGGAATTTATGCATGCCAATTATCAACAAGTCTTGAGATGACAAGAAAGATTATGTATTAATGTTTTGTTTGGTTGTTTTGCGGGAAATGTAAGCTATATGTGGCGTGTGGAAAAGGATGCATGCTTTTATACGGTTTTACTTTATTTATATTATTATTATTATTATCCTCCATGGATGGAGGTCCACTGAGTGTGGGGTTTGGGAGAAGAAAAATAGCTAGGTAGAGTACTTACCCACAGAATAGCCACCATATCTGAATCATCCAACCTTTCTTCTTTGGGTAAGGATAACAAAGTGCTAAGAAAATCATTCTTCCCAACAAAACTCCCATCTCGTTTTCGCTCCTCCACAATTTGCCCCACAACACTACTGACCTTAGCCGCCAACTTGTGGCACCTTCTCTTCACCCCATGAAAGTCCAAAAACTTGAGAGGAAAATAATCTTCCAAGTTGAACTTCGCAATCAACTCGTACCCTTCCTTAACCATATTACCCAACTCCTCACTCTTATCATTACTCCCAAACACACTCTCCAAAATATTCAACAGAGATCCTTCCTGAAGCATGCCCCGAACTTCCACCACCCCTTTCTCCTCCATCTCCTTCCACGCGCTCTTCACCATGTCCTCTGCCACTCTCCGCCGGACGCCCTCCAAACCCTGAATCCTCCTCGGAGAGAACATGTGGAACGCCGCAATCCTACGAAGGTGCCTCCAGTAGGTGTCGGAAGGAGCGAAACCAATGGCACGCTCAAACATGAGAGCGCGAGCGGATTCTTTTATGGGACGATCCGAAAAGGAGGATCCGAATAAGATTTGTCTGGCAGTCTCGGGGTGGCTGCTTATAACAACTGGAGTGGGTCCCAGGCTGAACGCCATTATCCTCTTGGCGTTTAACGAGGCGGCTAAAGCAGCGAGTTTGGCGTGCGCCAGAGATCCCATTAGAGGCAGAGAGCCCAGTATGGGCCACCCCATAGGCCCATAAAGTTTTGCGTCCGGTTTTTCGTTGTTGGGATGATGTTGGAATCGATAGTTTCTCCATGCAAAACCGCCAGGGACAAGCCAGTAGTTAAGGGAAACAGCGAAGAGGGTGACAAAGAGAGTGGCGAGTGGGGAAAAGGAGAGGGCGTTCTGGAATTGGAACTTTGTCGTTGTTGTTATTGGTGTAAGGGCAAGCGCTAGGGCAAGAGAAACAAGTAACGAGGTTTGAAAGGAGAAGAATGTTGGCATGGGTTTCATGTTTGGTCAAAATAGGAAGAAAACTAGACGAAGATGGACAGGGAATTGTTGCTATACTTTCAGAGATGGACGTGTGTCATGGGATATAGAGCATGTGGGGATCAGTTGAATATATAAGCATGGAAAGTGGATAAGTTAAACAGCCTTGGTTAAGGTAACCATGGTTAAGAACTAACAAGCCAGGTGCTATCAACCTATGACGTGTAAATATTCCTATGAACTTGTACAAAAACATCCCAACTTTATGTCACTATCACACCCCATCTTCTTCCTTCCTTTTTCTTTTTTTCTTCTCTCTTATTTTTTTTATATATAAATAAATAAACACCTCCACCCCTTCATTTAAACTAAAAACTAATAATTCAATACCAAATGTCGTTCTACCTTGTTATTGATTACTTTAAGGTACTCTAAATTTAACACTTCTAAAGTAACTCGACTCGTTTAAAATACATTTCACCGTTCCAATTTTGTTTTGTAATCCAATCAAAGTAAATTGAACCAGTTTGAACCTATAACCTACCAAATAACTTAACATCTGATCACATGCTATCATATATTTCAAATTTATTAACTTTTATACTGACTAACTGTATAAAAATTGTTACACTGGTAGTGTATAAAAACAAATATTATGCTTAAAAGTAAAAAATTGTGTTTGATTTAATTAGTTTGACCGATGACAAACTACTTAAATCAGCGTCACAGTATCTCTCGTATTATGTTGACTGAATCAGCAAGTCGAGTTTAATAATATTAATTAATACGTCGTGTATATTGAATTAATGTAATTTAAGGATTATATTTTGATGAAATGTAATTACAAAATTCAGGTATTGATGAATGATTATGATAGTTTGACAACCACAGCACCAGAGAATAAAATGAAGAATGGGAATATTCAGATGCATTATCCTTGTTATTTTTAGGTACATCACTTTAATTCGCTCTTATTTCATATGCTTTATAGATTACCTTTATATTCAATTTCTGTACTTATTTTATTTTCAGGTACATTTAATAAATCATTGCGACCTGACTCCAGCTTCGTGTCTATCCATATACGTACGGCTTTTTAATGACTAATGTCTCCCAAAACATTGGCCCAATTTGTTGGAGGCTTTATGATTCGGATAAAAGTGGAGGTTTTTTTTTTTTTTCTCAGACGTTTATATACTACTTTGAATTATAATATACAAAATGTGAAAGAATTTTTTTTTGTTTTGGAGGGCAAGTTACTGAATTCTTTCAACTGAAAGTCAAGTAGCACTCATCCTCAAGGATATATCTGACACATTTCTTTCATTCACTCTTTCTTTATTTTTATTTCTTTTATGTTTTCAAGATATGTATATCCTCTTGAGCAGGATGAGAGATAATTTGAAGCGCTTCCTGCTTCCTTAATGGATGATTTAGAGAAAGATGAATATGATCTCTCTTGTATTACTTTTTTGTCTTGGATATAGATGTTTGTTCATCTAATAGTTGGTCTTTCATATATGTTATTTTATTTCTAGGACTGATTTGTATAGAGGAAACTAATAGAATACTTTTAGGAGATATATTTTTAAGTTCTTCTAAGCTATGTACATTGTTTTCTACAAGTGAAGAAAAACTGATAAGGGAAGAAAAGAATACTTCTTATTTGCCTTACATATCTTTTGCAAGGTTAGAAGTGGTCCATTATCATTTGATGATTCTTCTTGACAAATTAATCTCCTTCTGAATGATTTAGCAGTTGTGGAAGATTTGGCTTTCTTGGTTTGTCGTGTTATTGGAATTTTTTTCCCCTCAGCATCTGTTGATAAATCCTTTGTGGGATCCCTCAGCTATCTTCTTAGATGATGATGCCTCCGCTGTTGCTTTTTGTTCATTTGTGACAGACTTTGTTCTGGTAGCATAGAGGTGTTATGCTTTTCTTCTTTCATCTCTATTTTGTTGCTCCTTAATTTTCTCACGATTGTTTCAATACCTTCAAAGTTTTCATAGTCATCAATATGAGGAGGATTGAAAATTTTCACCTTATGAAGGATGACTTCTTGATTCAAAGGATGTACAATTGTCGACTGTAGTGGCAATCTGAGCTTCATTTGTCTGATCATAACCAGTGAAAGACCCGGTTGTCCATAATGTAGTTATCTCTTTTTTCAAATTTTGATTCCTTCATTTTGAACATTTTAATACATACTCCTTGTTTCCTTAATATTTTATTGACCAAGGCAGTACATGGTGCAGACAACATATCTCTTCCTATTATCTTAATAGTTATTAGACGATTCAGATGTAACAAGTTTTAAAGGAACACCTTTGAAATGGTAAATCACATATTTTGTTGTTTGGCTAACATAGATACTTGATTCAGTTTTGGGAATCAAAATTTTATTACAAAGTTGATGCCAAACTTTAGCCATGGGACAAAGTAGTTGGTAATCAACTCTTGTAGAGAACTTCCCTTTTGTTTGACGTTTAATATACAAATGTTTTGAAATTCCCCACATTTCCATATAGGGCTTTCCAGTCAAGATGGAAGTACTTCATGAACCTCTTGCACCTAGTAGCTTGAGCAATGGTGTTTTAATTTAGCGTCATATTGCATCCTAGCACATTGGACACAATGTTGTAGTATTCTTCAATTCTTGAGTTCTTCCAAAACTCCCTGATTAATTCAAGATAGATCTTTTTGAGGTTCTGAAAAGTAATTTATGATCCCACATTTTTCCAAAGTTTCTAAAAACTCTAGTCCATATACCAATCAAACTCTTAGGGTTTAGGAATTTGATGTTTTCCCATGACCAAAAGATGAAATTTCTCAAGAGAGGGCCACTACTACAAAAAAGTGCATAAATAGCGCTTTTTTTTTTATCATAGATAGCGCTTTTTAAGCGCTATCTATGCCTGCGCTATCTATTAATAGATAGTGCTTCTAAAAAAAGCACTATCTATTGTCTGCAACCAATAGATAGCGCTTCTTTAAAAAAGCGCTATCTATTGTCAGCAACTAATAGATAGCGCTTCTTTAAAAAAACGCTTATTGGTTCAAATTTAAAAAAAAATAATAATTAATTTTAGAATAAAATATAAAATATTGGTTCTATTATATACAAATCCACACTATATATTAGTTATATTATATAAATAAAATATAAAATATTGACAAAAATATGACAAATGTCTCACGAATTTTCATTAATATGAATAAAAATTATTGGTCCAATAATATTTCAAAATTTAATCATCAATTCGTCTAGTACATGTCATGACATGACATTGTGTTATAAGATAATATATACAACTATAACATATATATCCTATAAGTACTGTACATCACTGTGACATAACCTATATGCATGTAATAATTACATGTAAACACCAATTTTCCCTAACTTCAATGATCTGACTTTCATGATAATGTTGGCATCTGCAACTAGAAAAATACTGCATGAAAGAAAAATAATGTAGAATTAGTTAATTAAATTTTACTACAAATTAATTATAAGAATAAAGATAACTTACATCAGTTGAACTAACCAATACCATGCAACAAAGAAATAACTCTTCAACCATTCAAGAATACATGTTATTCACTTAACTAGTACCATACAAGCAACCATAACGTGAACTAAAGGTCACATAAAGTCATTAAACAATTTAATTATGACAATGAAGACTATACTACACAAAACATACTAGAGTAATGTACCTTATTCTTTTAATATTTTAAAACAATTATTTTTTTGACCTATGGATGAATTATCACAAAATTTCTAACTTTTACAACCATAGATGAATCTTATTACCTTGTAGACATCTTCCATCCGATAGCTTGCTTCCAGATTCTTATCTATGTCATCTTCTAAGGCAATCTCTGGTTCATCATCTTGGAATATTTTATTAACCTGAATGTCACAAAAATAAACCTCAATCAAAAAATTTCAGCCAAGGAATTTCAAACTGGACCAATCATTTTGATTATTTCCTCAACACTTACAACACTAATCAGTGATTTCATTTTAATCTCTTATTAGCTTTCTCGGAATAATGCTCGTTTCCCTATTAACAGCTCTGAAAGCACCACTCCAAACACAAACACATAAGTTTTTGGGGTCACTTGAAGCTCCTTCAGAGACCTTAGAAGGTGAAAAACCATGTCAGAATGAATAAATAAAAAAGATTGTGCTCAAAAGAGGTGGCTAGCTTTTGTGTTATAATGGATTGAAATTCTAGTATGATTGAAATGCATAAAACCTTACTCTTGTGGAAGGTAGCCTGGTGTTCCTACAAATCTGGTTGCTATAAAATTATCATCATCGGTTTTGTCTACCAGCTTTGCAAGTCCAAAATCTCCCACCTATGAATCCAATATCAAGTGCAATGATCAGAACTAAATTTAGCACACAGACTTGATTGGAGAAATGTAATTTGACAAGTACCTTTGCTCTGAATTTGTCATTAAGTAGAATATTGCTACTCTTTATGTCACAGTGCACATATCGTGCTTTTGTATAATCATGTATATATTGAAGACCTTTTGCAACATCCAGTGCAATTTGAACCCTAACACACCAAGAAAGAGGTTGGTTCCCTGTTCCAGTACCATGTTTCAGATTTCTCTAAATATATCTTATAACTCTTATAATTCTTTTGTTTCTGTGGCTTTTTCTGGAACAACTTTTGTGTTTAGTTTTGCTAGGATAAGAAAAATGGTACCTTTCAGTAATGGATTATGAAGATGATCACTGAGAGATCCATTTGGAACATACTCATACACCAAATAGAGGTCATCTTCTCCATTTGCATATCCCAACAGCTCCACCTGTAGTAGTTATCAAAAGCATCGTTTTATTTTTCTAAAAAAAAAACAACACAATTTTTTTATTTATTGCATTTCAAAATGGTTAAACTTAGCTTTGGACATTGATCGAATTCTGACTCTTTGATAGATCATATATCAGATTTATATTGAAACATAAGAACTCTCAACACCTGGTCAAAGAAAATATCATCAAAATTGTTACTTACAATGTTGATAAAGTGGATGTTACATAAGACCTTGAGTTCTGCATAGAACTCTTTAAATTTATTGGATCTCATTTTCTTCACAGCAACTTCCTGTAGTTAAATGATATATAGATTTTAGTCAACACATCAAAGGATGTGCTTGCATTGCTGAGGATCATTAAAGAATGTACTTGGTATTTGCGTACCTTGCTCCCTAACACTCCAAAATAAACACTTCCGTATCCACCACTTCTTATTCTTCGACAAGTTATCACTGTGTGCAACACTACAGAGCTGTGCAAGGTTGAGTCAGCGCAACATCTTAAAGTGAATAAGCAACATCTTATTTGCGCCTTTCTTTCAAACATGTTCAATGCACAAGCAAATCCACCAGAGATATCATATATTGTAGCTGCATATATTCTACCCAATAACCTTTAAATTTGAGGAACATATTAATGTTGAATCTAAACAAAAAGGAATAAAGCAGAATACTAAAACATCCTCACACACATCTAGCCATGCAATTTAATTATCATACAATTCTTCATGACCGTTTAAATCGTGAAAGTCAGTTTCAAGGTTCAAGATTGAGGGACCAACTTGCTTTTAAGTTCTTAATATAATCAACAAGTATTAAGTGATTCTAAAATGCCCTATAGTTATCTGTTTCCTATGATTATAACAATGTAGTATAAACTTGATAAAAACGTGTTTTCATAAAAGTAAGGCAAAGGAGAAACGAAGTCGAGAAGAGAAGGAGGGAGAGGGAACCTAATACCTGAAAGCCGAAGCCCTGAAACGAAGGAGCAAAGGTCACACACACTGTTGACAACGGGAGTGCATTGAAGGAGCGAGCAAAGACCTACACGTCAAATTGAAGGAGAACCGCCGAAGGAACCTAACGATGAAACGGAGGAGGAGCCCTAATGAAGTGATGAACAGAGGAGAAGAAACCCTAACACTAATGAAATGGAGGAGAAGAGCCCTAACCACGAATGAAACGGAGGAGCAACACGAATGAAACGGAGAAGGAGCCCTAGGCAGTGATGAAGTGAACATCAAATTGCAAGAGTAGTCCTCCGCACAAATACGAAAATTTTTTAATCATCATAGATAACGTGTTTTTAAGAAATCGCTATCTAATAATATATTTTAAATTATTAATTAAAAAAATAATATTAAATAGTTATAGATAGCGCTTATTTAAAAAAGCGCTATCTATTGTCATGGTTATAGATAGCGCTTATTTAAAAAAGCGCTATCTATTGTTCCGCACATGAATAGATAGCGCTTTTTCAAATAAGCGCTATCTATTGAGCGCTATCTATAGCCAATTTTGTAGTAGTGGCGTAAGGAAGAATGAAGACTTATTGAGGGTTCATATATGAAAGCGTAAAGAGGAAGTAAGATTTCAAGGGTTTTTTCAAAGGTTTTGGCTCTAACTCAACAGTTGCATATCCCACCTCAGCAAAAACAACATAAGAAAGGTGATGCCAAGTTGGATAGCCTAGACACGTCATTATCTAATGTTGGAGTCGTTTGATGCATTTAGCGTCTAATTTCTCATATCGCCTAATGTATGAATTTTACTTTGCAAAGCGTTTAACGACAACTAGCGTATGATGCAATGATCGTCTAAGACGTCTAATGATCATGGCGTCTTATGGCTTAGGCTGCTTTGAGTTATCTAACACTTAGTGTGATAAACATTATCTTATCAAGAAATTTCATATTAGTGATTTTACAGAGGTGCTTACTTTCCTATGACACTAGCTAGCCATGTATGTAAGGAAATCATTATCTTACCAAGAGAAGATATCTTTCAAAGGGGGTCTTCTCCAGGAACACTTATTTGTGTTTCGCATAATAACTATGTTTGGGCTATGGTTTCTTCTCTGTCTCCACTTACACAAAAAATCATGTGTTGGAGTCATGAGAGAATTTTTGAAGGTATTTAAGAACCACCACAAATTTAACCTCATTCCTCTTAAGTCTTTAAATACGATTTTACATCGAGCTGATATTATGAGCCTATATGTTGATGATATGTGTGTTTTCCTTTTTACACTTCTATATATCAAGTTATAGTTCAAACGATGAAAATAGTTTTTCTAGTTACAAAATTTTCTATTTCTTTCCTTGCACTTTATTCCCAACCTATTATGAAATATTGTTATTTAATGATTGTTATATTTTCCATTAAGTTTCCTAACAATTTCATTCTTATATATATATATATATATATATATATATATATATATATATATATATATATATATGGTTTATTTTGATTTTATGGTAAATCTTGTTATACTTTGAGGGTATTAGTAGTCACACAATCATCAAATATAGATGTTACATTACTTATATCAAATACATTCATCTCTCCTCGATTTTTATTGTCTGATGAATATTTGTATCCTTGCATCTACCAAAATGTTTGATTATTCTTCTTGGTTTGATTCTAAATTGTCAAGGTTCTCTAGGAATGCATCGCAACAAGGTGCAACAACTTTCCATATCTTGCTTACATTGACATTTATTTCAACTTCATATCTTTGGTCTTTGTCACAAGTCGCCAAATTTCAAGGACTCACGAGTTGTAATTAAACTGAAAATTTTCAAACTTTTTATAGCACGTATTTTTCAAAAACTCAATATTTAAAACTTGAAAAAATAATTCAAATCATAATAGTTCCATAAAAATAATATCCAATTACATCATTCAAAAATATTTAAAATAACCAAGAAAATAATAATAAATTTAATTACATCGTTCCAACAATTTAAGCAAAAAGAACTTTAAAAAACTTCACATCTTTCGTGCCATTTCACGTATCTATTATGTTTCTGGAAACGTCACTTGGTCACGTATAATTCCATTATACGATCATCACCAAAAATGACAAACAATAAACAGAAACATGTATGAGATAAGCTACCGTTAACTTAAACCATAACAATACAATATATGAATAGCAATAAACACTACATAATAACAAACATGCAAACCCCATCCTTAACATTTTCAACATAGATCACTAATCCTTTAAATGTCGTCAACGCCATTATCTTCAATTTCTCAATTCTCGATGTCATCACGAATATCACTCACATAGACCATCAGTCTACCCCTTCATCAACACTTTTCCTAATTACACCACCATAACCACCACGATCATAATTGTCATCATAACATCATCACGAGCATCATCATCACCATGATCATCATGAATACCACCATGAGCATGATGGCAAATCCTCTAGCCATGGTCAAGCACTTTCAAGATGTGGAAGCCATCCATGAAGATGACACCAACTCTACCTTGTGCCACCTTCGGAGCCATCATGGAGCATGGATTGAAGAGTAATGTAGGTTTATTTAGGCCTTGTATTTGGTCATGTAGTGTAGTTTGATTAAGGCTTGTATTAAGGCCTAAGTAGCATAGGATTTTCCCTAAGTTAGATATCCAAACCAAGTGGAAAGTGTGTGCCAAATGTCATGCTTTCACTAGAGAGGATTTACTTTTTAAAAGGTAGCCACATGGCACCCTAGGAGTGGAGATGATTTAGTTTTAGTAATTGCCACATGACACTCTAGGAATGGAGAAGATTGTGTTTTGTGAGTGGCCACATGTCCTCCCAACATTGGGGAGGTTAGAAGGCCTCATTTTTGGCCAATGAAAGCAAATGTGGGAGATCATGCTTTTAAGGTTAGAATGAGATACCCTTCGCCTATAAATAGAGGTGTCTCCACCCTTGTATTTCATCTTGGAATTAAGTAATGTTATGCTACCAAAATAAGGCCATACTTTTCCTTGATCAAGACTAGAACAACCCTAGAGGCCCTTCTAGTCACCTTCCTCCTTGAGTTGGCCTAACCTCTCTTGGAGCCACCAAATACTACACCACCACAACCATATCTCCTAGAGGCTTTGAGCTATTACCCCATCCATAACTTAACTCATCATCCTTGGACCATTTACCACCACATTTCCGCATGATTCATCCAAGGAAACATCCCTCCATGCACATCTCCTAGCTTTGGCCCAACCTAGCCAAGGAGGTTGCCATCATTTGGTATCAAGAACTTTGATTCTTCAAGAGCTTAGCTTATCTATCCTTTATTCTTACATGTTGTTGATGTTATTTCCTTCCTTGTCTTGTGTTTTTTCTTTCCATCTATCATTTGTTCTGGCAGCAAACTGTGAAGATTTTTAAACTTAAACTACATCTAGATCAGTTGTCCAAGAAATACGTAAAAATATTCAAATGAAAGCCCTTTTTGTCTAGTTTCCAACAAAAAAGAATCACTTCATTTGGAGTTATATGGAGAAAGTTATGGGTAAAACACTCAACAAAGGTAAAAGTTGCCAGAATGTTGTCGTTAGCGTTTTCAAGTTCGTTTTTGGTAGTTTTGGCTACTCTTTTGTGCTTTTTTTTTTGAGTCATTCCTTACTGTTTTGTTTGGTCAATATATGTTTGTTTGATTCATTTTAAGTTTCAAATCATTCCATGTTGTCTAGAGTCATGTTTAGTCCTTTTCATGTCTCTATTTCTGAGTTGAAACTTTGAAAATCATCAAAAATATATGTTGAGGTCATTTCCAAAATCTGATTTGTATTTCTACCTATGAGTGCTTTTATTTTATATATTTGAGTTCATACTTGTGGTTAGATCATGAACAAGTTCATAGAGTTAAGTTTCCATTATGTCACTTGATAACGGTTTAAAACATCGTTATTTGAGATATGATTTTGATACTAAAAGCACCCTTTTTCACTTAGAAACTTGCTTGGACTCATACTTTTTCAGTAAATTGTGTGAATAAGAGAGTTGAGGTTGATTTCAGTGATTTTATGACTAATTCCCCTTGTTTTGACAGAGATTGAGGTAATACTGGAAGCAAAGATGAAGAGTCAAGAAGATGGAGCTCAGAAAGGCCTAAAAAGGCACCAGAAGGTAGGGTTGAGCAAAAATAACCGATCTATATTGTACTATAGTTAACTGTAGTATATTATACTAAAAAAACTAATCCATTTGTGCTATAACTTAAATATATTGTTTTATGGTTCAGTTTTTAAAAACTGAACTGAACAAATTTTCGGTTCAGTTAACTATAGTTAACTGTACTATCTGTTTACTAAAGCATTTTTGCGACTCCAGGTTTCCATTTCTTCTTTCTTCATTCATTTCAACTGTAAATTTCCATTTACAAAGCATGTTTTCATTTCATATACATTAATCACTGTTTAGAAATCTTAATTTATTTCTTTTCCCTTCTCACTTTCAAAGCCTAACTTTTCTTTTTCAGATGCTTTCTGTAATCATTGTGTATACGTAAAAGATAATCCGTTTCGTCGGAAACTTTTTGCCTGCTGAGATGTTCTTGATTTGGGAACACTAGTGTGTTGCATTTTTACCTATATGCATGTGTCAGTATATGATAAATGTACGTATGTAGAATAATAGCCTTCTCGATACTGTTTCTTATGTACTTTAGTGTTGTTCATATTTGTTTAGGATGTGAATTATTATGCAGATTTTCATGATTCTTTTTTACACACTTAAGTTTTTTTTTTTATATTTATTTGATAATATCTTTTTTCACTTTTTATTTTCTTCTTTCTTAAAAATATATAAAAACTATAGTTCAGTTTATATTGTAGTTTAGTACAATTTACAATTCAGTTACTAGTTCAGTTCAGTTTATATTGTAGTTTAGTACAATTTAGTACAATACAGTACAATTCAGTTTGATAAAACAAAAAACAGTTCAGTTCAGTTTGTCTGAACTATTTTACAGTTCAGTTCAGTTTAAACAAACTAGTTTTTATTAATTTTCGCAGTACAGTGCAGTGCAATTCCATTTGCCCACCCCTACCAAAAGGAGGGACAACGTGAAGCTCGGGTGTCCAAAACCAAAGCTTGAGCATGCAGAATTGATGTCCGCCGCCCGGGCAGTGACCTTGGCCGCCTGGGCGGCGGGGCCTCGAAGCCTGGGCGTCCAAACTTGACGCCTGGGCCTTACTTGAGGAGTTTTGACCGCCTGGGCGTCCTCCTAGAGCGCCTGGACGTCGACTTTCGTGGATCGGGCCTTGTTTCTGCTCTGTTTCGATTCTTTCAATTGAACCCTGTTTTGGCACACCTTTAACACTATTTAAAGGTCCCTGGGATCTAGGGTTTGCATCCTTGGCAGAGAAGAGCATAGTAATACACTCTTTTCCCAATTCTTAGGCTTTCATTCTCATTCTTTCTTCCATTGTTCATCGAGTTCCCCCAAGTCTTTGGAGAACTAATTTCTATTTGTTGTTGGGGGATGATGTAACCTTGTAAAATCTCATGTATTTGAATTGATTCTTAATTCCACATGCTTTTTCATTAATTGTTAGAATAATTCATCTGTTTCTTTGCTTGCTTATAGAATAGCATGATTTATGAATTGCATGAGTGCCGGGAGGTTCCTTTCAATTCAGTTTCTTGTTGAATTAATCCTAAGGGTTATATTGCTCAGGGATAAAGGTATGAGTCTTGGTCGTCTTAACCTCTTGATCTTCACATCTTATTACCAGGAATGCTAGGAACTATATGAATTGGTAATTAGGTACAGACTTATTTACCTTGGGATCAGGTTTAAGTGATTTAGTGAGTGACGTTGACATTAATGCATAAAGAAGAATTCTTATATACATGAGAGGGAACTTGGTGAAATTTAACCCCAACAACATATCCATCTCATATAAATCAACCTCTGTTCATCTCTATCCTCCTTTGCCACTGATCAATTGCCTTTTAGTTTTATTTATTATTTTTGCATCCCAGACCCATGATCACTTTTATTTTAAGTCTTAATTAATCTTGTTATCACACAACTGTTCAGCGCCGAGAGTCTCTGGGATACGATACTTGGTCTTACCATTTTATATTACTTGTGCGACTCGGTACACTTGCCAATTTGCCCCAACAAGTTTTTGGCGCCGTTGCAGGGCACTCACGGTTTAAGCTACTCTATTTGTGTGATCCTTGTTTAATTTTGACTTTATTTTACTTTACTTTTATTTTCTTAATTTTATTTTTTATTTTTCAATCTCTAATTTTTATTTTTAAATTTGAATTTTATTTTTATTTTGTGCTAACAATATTTTCTAGGATTTTGTGTTTTGTTTATGCAGGATACTGTTAGAACCAGGAACAACAAAAATTTTGAACCTTTTCTTGAAGGACTTGAGACCAGTAGGAGGCCAAGAAGGAATAGATTATCCAGAGAACCTTATCTAGAGAAAATTTCAATGGCTTCCCAAACTGGTGAAGAAGGTACGGAGAACGTGTTAGCAGGCACACCTTGGCTGATTATACAATAGTTGTTGACCCTCATCATTTTAACAACATTTCAAAGCCAAGCGTCGACACTGCTAATATGGAGATGAAGCCTACTCTGATCCACCTTGTGAAGAGCAACCAATTCAATCGACTGTCTCATGAAAGTCCATATGAGCACCTGACCACCTTCAATGAGATATACAACACTGTGAAAATAAATGGGGTACCAGATGATGCTATAAAAATGAGCCTGTTCCCTTTTCTCTTGGAGGTAATGCTAAATTATGATTGAACTCTTTTCCTGAGAATAATTTCACTAGGTGGGAAGATATGGTTACAAAGTTCCTGAACAAATACTTCCCACGGTCAAAGATCAACAAAGGGAAGCATGAAATCTCTTCCTTTAGGCAAGGCATGGAAGAAACCTTGGGACATGCATGAGATAGATACAAAAGCATGCTGAGAAAGACGCCTAACCATGGTTTTGATGAGGGAAAGTAGTCATTCTTTTCCTTGGAGGTCTTGGGTCACAAACTAAATTGATGTTGGATGCCTCAGCTAGAGGCAATATCAAATGCAAGACCCCTGATGAGGCCTATGAATTAATTGAGAATATGGCTACCAATGAGAATGAGATGCACAGTGAAAAAGGAACTCCATCCCAACCCAAGGGAGTTCTACAATTACAGTCTTATGATCCCTTGCTTTCTCAAAACAAGATCATCACTCAACAATTAGAGATCTTGATAAAAAGAATGTTGCAGCCACAAAAGGATCTACAGAATGTGGCACAGGTTCAACAACAACATTGTGAGCTATGTGGTGGTGACCATATTAATGGTCAATGTGCAGTACCTAAAAATATCAACGAAGATGTTAACTACATGGGCAACCAGTTTCGTCCCAATAATTACAACCGGGGGGGGGGGGGGAAATCTCACCCAAGCAATGGATTAGGCCAATTTGGGCAAACCGGTGGACAATTCAATAAACCACCACAACAGCAGCAGCAACAGTGGCAACAACAACCCTCTTTGAACGACATAACCACAAGGCTTGAAGAGGCTCTCCAACAGTTCATGCAGGCAACTATGTCCACCCAAAAAAGCACAGACGCTGTTATCAGGAACTTGGAGATACAGGTTGGCCAAATAGCCAAACATTTGAAGGAGATGCCTTTCAAATACTTTGGGGCTAATACTGAAGTTAACCCCAAAGAAGAATGTAAGGCTATTGCAAGTGTGAAAAATGAGGGAGAAAAAGAGGAGAGTGAGAAAAAAGAGGAGAAAATAGAGAAGAGAAAGATGAAAGAAAGAAAGAGGGAAGAGAAAAAGAAAGATTGTAATAGAAGTGTCTTCCACGTTCGATCATGAAGAAGCTCCTCGGTCAGAAGTGGCAGCGGAAATGGAGACTGAATGAACTGGATGAAGCGCGTGCAAGGTGTTTGATAAAAGGTTTGGCAGTGTTGGCAGATGATGCAGTGAAGAAACCTAGCTCAAACAACTTTCCTAAGGGGAAATGAGCTAGAGGAAGCAAAGCTAAAGTTGCTTTAAGGGTTGAACTCGAAGATTTAGCAGCTGGATTCAATTTCGCAACATAACACTAATTTCATTCAAGTTTCTTTTTACAATAATACAAGCTCATTTTTATAGGTGCGGATGAGCTGTGATTCGTGTGGTAGTAGCTACTCAATGTAAAAATTGAAAATGTTCTGAAATCTAAGTGAAGTGTGAAACATGGAAGGTATGGAGCATATGCTGCAAGAGTTGTAGTCCACGTGGGAAACATGGAAAAGGTGTTGCAAGGAGAAAAAGTCTCGGCTAGCTCTTGATTCACCTGTAAAATGGAAAAGATGTTGGCAAGTGGTGTGTGCCATGTGGGAAACGTGCTGCCAAGTGAAGTGCTAGCCGTGAACAAGTCTCCTCATGTTCTCCTTTACTTCTTTGTTCTCACCTTAAATGACCTACAAAACAGTTAAAGATATTTAGTTTTTAGAAGAAGAAGGTTTTAATAGGAAATACTCCATAAGAGTAAAGTAGTGAGTGCTCCCTCTTCTTCTTGTATTTTCTTTGACATGGCTCTTGTTAGAGGTCCTATATGAAGCTTGAATGGTCCTCCATTAGTCCCTTCCTCTTTAAAAAGATCTGTCCTCAAATTTGGGTAGTTCTGTTGGGCATTTCCTGTGAAAGGAATTAAGTCACAAACGTTAAAAGTAGGACTGACGCCATAACTTTCAGGAAGGTCTAATTGATAGGCATTGTCATTTATTTTCTTGACCACTTCGAAAGGATCTTCACCTCTTGGGCTTAGTTTGGATTTACGTTGGGTGGGAAATCTATCCTTTCTCAAGTGAAGCCCAACTAGTCACCTTCTTTAAGAATTACTTGTTTTCTCCCTTTGTTGTTGTAGTCAGAATATTTTTGTTTGTTTTTCAAAATTTATTTTAACTTTTTCATGCAGCTTCTTGATAAACGCCGCTTTAGAAATACCTTCTTTATGAAGAAAAGAAGATGATTTCGGAAGAGGGAGTAGATCAAGTGGTGTGAGAGGGTTAAAACCATATACAACCTCAAAAGGAGAAAGATTAGTAGTCTTATGGACTACTCTATTATAAGCAAATTCTATGTGAGGTAGATGATCATCCCAATTTTTAATATTACCTCTTAACATTACCCTTAAGAGAGTGGATAGAGACCTATTTACTACTTCTATTTGCCTATCAGTTTGTAGGTGACATGTAGTATAAAGTAGTAGTTTAGTTCCTAGCTTGGCCCAAAGTGTTTTCCAAAATTAGCTAAGGAACTTAACATCTCTATTAGACACTATGGCTTTGGGTAAGCCATGTAATTTGACTACCTCTTTAAAGAAGAGTCGTTCTATATAGCTAGCATCATCTACTTTGTGGCAAGATATAAAATGAGCCATTTTACTAAAGTGATCAACCACCACAAAGATAGAATCAAACCCCTTTTGAGTTCTTGGTAGGCCTAGGACAAAGTCCATACTAATATCCTCCCAAGGGGCACTAGCTATGGGAAGAGGAAGGTAGAGTCCATGAGGTATAACTTTGGATTTAGCTTGTAAACAAATTATGCAACTAGAGCGAAGCTTGTGGATGTCTACTCTCATGGGTGGCCAATAAAATTTTCTTTTCAAAATATGAAGAGTTTTATCAACTCCATGATGGCCCATGAGTCCTCCTCCATGACTTTCTTTGATAAGAAGCTTTCGAATGGATCCTTGTGTTGGTCGGTACCAGACAGAGAGTATAACGCAGCAGAATAAAACTATAGGTAGCAGAAAGCGTGTTCGGTCACTTTTTAAATAAAAATGGTTCGTTTCAGAAAATTAATTTTCTTTCAGAAAAATTATCGAACAGTTGATATGCGTAAAAGATAAAGAGTGTAGGGAATAGAAAATCACACTAGTAATTTTTTTACTGGTTCGATTAAACAGAATATACGTCCGGTCGTTAATCACTATAAAGAGTGATTAACAGTTTCACTAACAAAAGGGTTTTACAGATTACACCAATAATGAATAAATGATAAGATTGAACCTTCCTTCGACGAACGAACCGGAAGAAGAACACTCTGCCAACTCGAAGAGAACCGCTCCGACTATCGACACACGAAACGCGAGCTTCTCCTGTTCACGAGACCAGGTTGAACACCTTGCTAACTCAAAGAGAGCTTGCTCCGGCTATCGACACACAAAACGTGAGCCTCTCCTATTCACGAGAACAAGCAAGGGAACTTTGAACTCTAGCTTCATAGAACTTCCTCTGACAAACAGTATTCTGCTAAGCTTCTTTTCAAAAACGTTATCTCAGAAATTCTCAGAATCCCTATATATAGCCATCTGCTCTGAATATCAAAGGTCAAGTCCCAACTGCCACTAATAATCGATTATTGTAAGTGATAATCGATTATTCAAGTCCGTTACAGGTTTTTCAAAAAGTGATAATCGATTATATGAGGTGATAATCGATTATTCCTGAATGACTTGTGATAATCAATTATTGCTTCTTGATAATCGATTATTGCAGTTAAAAATGCAAGTTTTACAACGTTTACAAGACTTTCCTACTACATTTAATTTTTACAAATTGCTTTTAAATAATTCTAATATCTTCTTCAACTAAAACTTCTTGCAGCATCATCAAAACAATTTTCTTCCAGTTTTACCAATACTCTTTATCGGTAACAATCTCCCCCTTTTTGTTGATGATCAAAAATTCAATTTTAAAAGCAATTTTGGCTTACCTACAAAACATACAAGCTAATAGATAACAACAGAGTTAGAAATACCTGTATATCAATTTATACTTCTCCCTTTATATATTATTCTTTCAATTTAATCTCCCTTTTTTTATCATAAGCAAAAAGATTTATGTAAGAAGCTCCCCCTAAATATGATCTCCCCCTCAATTAAATAGAGTATGCATATAATCCAGAGAACATTTTATTTATGAAAGTAAAGATTACATCATAAGAAGAACCATAAAAGACAGAATTATAACATAGATGAAATAGCAAGCAAACAACAAGACATGCTAACATAGAAACCTATATCTAAAACTCAGGGCTAGGGGATATCTCGGGTGGTTGAAGGTTGAAATGATTCTCTATGTTAGATAGGCGAACATCAAGATCAAGAAATTGATCTACCATGTATTCATCAATAGATTTATGCCACTCATAAATCTCCTCAAAGTGTGTTCTCTGTGCTAGACTCATATCCTCTAATTGCTTAGATAATCTAGCAAAATGTTCTTCCATGGAGAGTGAGGAAGATGAGGGCCTGGTTGATGGACCAGCATCAGAAGGAGCAGCAACACTAACTGGTTCTGCCATATGAGTATCAATGTCATCATCTTCATCTTCTTCAGGATGACCATCCTCCTTGTGAATGAGAACTCTTCCTCTAGTAATGAATCCCATATGACGAAAGGTAGTATCTCCAATTCTGAGCCAACAGCGTGAATGGCTTGAACAAGTTCTCCTTCAACATTAACACCTTTGTACTCCAAAATTCTAGAAATAAGAAGAGCATAGGGAAATTGATAAGAATAGTATTTCTTAGCTTTTACCATTCTATCAGCAATGAGAGCAGGTCAATCAATGTGTATGTGATTTAGGATCCCATACAGAAGAAGTAGATCCTGCTCAGAGCATTGAGCATGGTTGGTTGCTCTAGGACATAGTATCCAAACAATCAAGTAGTGAATCATCCTTTCTTCAACCTTGAAACCTCCAACAAGCAATTACCTTCGGTTAGTCTGTTGTTTAGGTTGATGCAAGAAGGATTGGAAAGCCATCAACCTATTGAAATCTTGAAGTCCTAGATGAACTTTTACAGCATCAGCCCAGATGGTAAGTTGGGCAACGTTGGTCCACACATCATCATCTAAAATAATGGGGACACCCTTCACTTTAGTGGATATAATCCGATCTCGATATCTCAAGTTCAAGTAGAACACTCTTATGAGATCGGGATAAATGCAACCTTTTTGCTCCACTAGATGCGCGAGTCCTTGATCAGCAAAAAGATCTGGAAATTGAAAACCATAGAAACGGAAAAAGTCAAGGTGAATATATTTTACCGCCATGATTCTCCTTTCTTGCCATGATTCTCCTTTCTTGCCATGAATTCTGGATCTGAAATCCATCCATCTAAGGTTGCAGGACGTCACTTAGAGGAAGAAGATGCTCTAGTAGCTCTGCGGCGATGTCTTCTTGAATCAGCCATGGAGGAAGTTTACGGGAGTGAGAATTTGAGGAAGTGAAGAGAAATGGAGAGGATTTTTGCTCTAGATTTGATTTCAGCAGTATATGGGTGCAAAAGAGTGACTAACAATCGATTATGGGGGGCTTTTTATAAGAAAAATGTAAAAATAAGCCGTTTATAGCCGTTATGGGACGCACCAACGGCTCTATTTTTGAAACTGTTAGCGTGATAATCAATTATGGCTTGTGATAATCGATTATCTGCTCAATAATCATTGCCCAAAGAATGCATGATAATCGATTATGCCTGATGATATTGATTATCTGTTCAAATTTTCCCAGATTTGAGTTTTGAGTTTATATAATCGATTATTGCCTTGTGATAATCGATTATGAAGCGTAAATTTTATGGAAATATAAAAACTTTCATAAGTTTTGATCCTAAGACATATCTAATACTCCTAACTCTCTTCTAAGCTCAAAAAATCTATCCTTAGGTAGTGCTTTGGTAAAAATATCAGCTAATTGATGTACGGTATCAACATATTCAATTTGACAATCCCCCTTTTGAATACGATCTCTTAGGAAATGATGTCTAATCTCAATGTGTTTAGTTCTTAAGTGCATTATGGGGTTCTTAGTCAGATTTATAGCACTAGTATTATCACACTTTAAAGGAATATTATCAAGGAAAATATCAAAGTATTCCAGTTGCTGTTTCATCCACAGAATTTGGGCACAACAATTGCCAGCAACAATATATTCAGCTTCAGTGGTAGACAAGGCTACACACACTTGTTTCTTTGAGTGCCAGGACACCAAAGAACAGCCTAGAAAATGAAATGTTCCACTACTACTTTTCCTATCAATTTTACAACCACCATAGTCTGCATTAGAATAACCTATTAAACTAGGTGAAGCATCAGATGGATACCAAAGTCCAAAAGAAGTAGTTCCCTTAAGGTATTTTAAGATTCTCTTGACGGGAGTCAGATGAGATTCTTTAGGATTTGCTTGGTACCTAGCACATACTCATACACTTTGCATAATATCTGGTCTACTAGCAGTTAAATACAGTAAAGATCCTATCATGCCTCTAAACATAGTTTCATTTACTCCTTTTCTAGATTCATCCTTATCTAAATAGCATGAAGTACCATAGGTGTACTAACTTCTTTGCACGTATCCATACCAAATTTCTTAAGAATTTCTCTACAATATTTGGTTTGGAAGATAAAAGTTCCTCCCTTCATTTGTTTTATCTGTAATCCTAAAAAGAAATTTAGCTCTCCCATCATAGACATCTCAAACTCACCTTGCATTATTTTTGCAAATTCTTCACACAAAGAATCATCAGTTGACCAAAATATAATATCATCTACATAAACTTGCACAATCATGTGTTTACCTACTTTTTTAATGAATAAGGTTGAATAAACCTTTCCTCTAGAAAAATCATTTTCAATTATGAAGGTACTGAGTCTTTCATACCAAGACCTAGGTGCCTGTTTGAGACCATACAGGGCCTTTCTCAACTTATAAACATGATCAGGATATTTGAAATCCTCAAAACCAGGAGGTTGACTAACATATACCTCTTCCTTTATAAAACCATTTAAGAAAGCACTTTTCACATCCATTTGATACAATTTAAATTTCATTAAAGATGCATAAGCAAGTAATAATCTAATTGCTTCTAACCTGGCCACTGGTGCATATGTTTTGTCATAATCTATACCTTCCTCTTGATAGTAGCCCTTTGCAACTAGCCTTGCTTTGTTCTTTGTGATGTTTCCATCTTCATCAAGCTTGTTTCTAAACACCCATTTGGTTCCTATGACTTGATAATTATCTTGCTTCGGAATAAGTTCCCAGACTTCATTCCTTTCAAATTGGTTTAGCTCTTCTTGCATAGCAACACACTTCTTATCATCTTGAAGAGCTTCCTTTATATTCTTGGTTTCCATTTGAGATACAAAAGCTACAGTTAGACAAAAATTATTAAGATTATGTCTAGTAGTTACCCCTTTTGAAATGTCTCCAATGATGTTGTCCAAGGAGAGTCCCCTTGGTTGTTGATAGCTTTTAGAATCAACAGCTTGAGGTGTTTCTTGAAGTTCTGGAGGATAGTTTTCATTTAGATACATCTCTTCAAGAGCTTCTCTCAAATAATCCTCATCACCTGCAATAGGTTTATTTGACTCAAGAGGGTTTACCTCGAGGTCCACAATCTCATCAAAGACAACATGCTTTACTAGTCAAAGAATATCCTAGAAAAATTGCTTCATCAGATTTTGCATCAAATTTTCCAAGATTATCTTTTCCATTATTTAATACAAATCATTTGCATCCAAATATTTTCAAATGAGATACATTTGGTTTTCTACCATTTAACAGATCATAAGGAGTTAATTTCAGAATTGTTCTAATAAGCATCCTATTTAACACATAACAGGCAGCATGAACTGCATCAGCCCAAAAATATTTTGGCACATTAGATTCATTCATAAGTGTTCTAGCTAATTCTTCTAATGATTTATTTTTCCTCTCAACAACACCATTTTGTTGGGGAGTTCTAGGAGCTGAAAAATTATGTGCAATGCCATTTTCTTCACAAAAATTTTCAAAAGATTCATTTTCAAATTTAGCACCGTGATCACTTCTCAATGTTTTGATTTTCAAATCCTTTTCATTCTGAATACGTTTTGCAAAAGATTTAAAGGCTTTGAAAGCTTCACTTTTCAAAGATAAAAAGAAGATCCAAGTGAATCTAGTGTAATCATCAACAATTACAAGAGCATAGTAATTTCCACCAAAACTTTTAATTTTAGATGAACTAAATAAGTCCATATGCAGAAGTTCTAATAGTTTTGATGTTGAAATCATGCTTTTGGATGAAAAAGAGGATTTGGTATGTTTACCTTTTTGACATGCAATGCATAATTTGTCTTTCTTAAATTTCAGTTTAGGCAAACCAATCACAAGATCCTTAGAAATTAACTTATTTAAATGTTGCATATGAATATGTGCAGCTCTTTTATGCCATAGCTAATGATTTTCTTCTTTAGCTACTAAGCATGTTATACTATGACTAGATGCACTTTCAATATCAATCAAATATATGTTGTTATGCCTAACACCTTGCAAAGCAATATCAGTAGAGTCTTTAAATTAAACAGTGCATTTATCACTTTCAAAAGTTACCTTGAGACCTACATCACATAATTGACTTATGCTTAGGAGATTATGCTTGAGGCCTTCAACATATAGGACATCCCTTATAGTCAATGTGTTTCTTCCTCCAATGTCTCTGGTACCCATGATTCTACCTTTGTTGTTATCCCCATAAGTCACATATCCTTGCTTTTTCTTCTCAAAGGCGATGAACCTTTTCTTGTCACCGGTCATGTGTCTTGAGCATCCACTGTCAAGATACCATAATGACTTCTTTCACTTAGTAGGTTCCTGCAAAACAAATTAGCAAGAACTTTAGGTCCCCAATCTCATTATGGGTCCTTGGGGTTAGTTCATGCAAGTATGAATCATTTCACAACTTTAACTCATGCATATTTACCATTTGGTACACCAAAATGTTTAATGTTGCATTTGTGTGATGTGTGACCATGTTTCATACAGTAACAACATAACACATTACTCACTTTATTTTTAACAAAAGTCCCTTTTTTAACCCAAACTCTATGAGTTCTTTTTACTTTGGACTTATTATTTTGGTGCATGTTTTTATTTTTAACATTGCTTCTATTTAGGTTTGTCTTAGCATATGAATCAGTTTTGGTTGCTTTTTCAAGTAAGTTTTCAAGTATATTAATATCAAACATATGACTCTTACAAGATAAGCATTCAACAGGTTCAACAGTAGCATTTGCATAAGACAATTTTGTTTCTAAAGTACTAACTTTGTTTCTTAAAACAACCTCATCATCAAGCAATTTATCATATTTCAATTTCAATTCATTGTGCTCTTTCTTAAGCTTTTTATGAGAAGTATCAAGTTTTTCAGATTCATTCATTGATTCAAAGAAATCCCTTTGCAAGTCTAATTCACTAGAGTCAAAGCTGGAATCACTTACTTGACTTCCAGTATCTTCTGAGTCAGCTATTAGACAAATATTAGCTTCTTCATCTGAATCACTTGAGCTTGTTGAGCTGGAAGCATTGTCCTCCCAAGCTATGTAAGCTTTCTTTTTCTTTTGAAATTTGCTTTCCTTCTTGTCTTCATTTTTCTTGATCGTTGGACACTCAATTTTCATGTGCCCTCTTTCTCCACATCCATAGCATTTTACACTTGAAGGAGATTCTTGATTTTCTCTCCTTTCTTTATGAAACTTGTCCTTTCCTTTTGCCTTCATAAACTTGGCAAACTTCTTTATCATGAGGCTCATGTTCTCTTCATCGTCAGAATCATCCTCTTCAAATTTTTTTTAACTTTTTCCTTTAAAGATCTCGGACTTGAAAGCTAGTGTCTTCCTTTTGCCTTGATCTTCTTCAGCAGTTAATCTCTTCAACTCAAGCTCGTGTTTACAAAGCTTTCCAAACAGAATTGGCATCGCCATTTGAGAGAGATTTTGTGATTCCGAGATGGCAGTCACCTTTGGTTGCCAAGACCTGTCCAATGATTTTAGAATTTTAACATTTAATTCATCAGTATCAAAGGTCTTACCAAACCCAGTCAAGTGGTTCACTATGTGAGTGAAGCGCTTTTGGACATCAGAAATTGTTTCTCCAGGTTGCATTTTGAACATCTCATACTCTTGAATGAGAGTGTTCTTCCTTGCACGTTTCACGTCCTCTGTTCCTTCATGTGTGACTCTGAGGACTTCCCACATTTCCTGTGTTGTCTTACACACTGAAATTCTATAGAATTCGTCAAGTACAACAGCAGATGAAATAATATTGCGAGCTTTAATATCAAACTGTGCTTTTAGGAATAAAAGGACAATTTTGTACAGCTTCCCAGATGCCTCCGTCAACAGACCCCATAAAAATTTCCATTATGACTTTCCAGAACGCATAGTTATCACCAGTAAAAAGTGGTGGTTTGTTCATAGAAGCACCTTCGGCATATACAAGGTTTTGGTTGTGACCGACCATTTTCGCAAATTTTGAAAAACTATCAAAGCAAGCTCTGATACCAATTGTTGGTCGATACCAGACCGAGAGTATAACAGAGCGGAATAAAACTTTAGGTAGCAGAAAGCGTGTTCGGTCACTTTTTAAATAAAAATGGTTCTTTTCAGAAAATTAATTTTCTTTCAGAAAAATTATCGAACAGTTGATATGCGTAAAAGATAAAGAGTGTAGGGAATAGAAAATCACAGTAGTAATTTTATACTGTTTCGATTCAACAGAATCTACGTCCAGTCGTTAATCACTATAAAGAGTGATTAACAGTTTCATTAACAAAAGGGTTTTACAAATTACAACAATAATGAACAAATGGTAAGATTGAACCTTCCTTCGACGAACGAACTGGAAGAAGAACACTCTGCCAACTCCAAGAGAACCGCTCCGACTATCGACACATGAAACGCGAGCTTCTCCTGTTCACGAGACCAGGCAGAGTACCTTGCTAACTCAAAGAGGGCTTGCTGATAATCGATTATATGAGGTGATAATCGATTATTCCTGAATGACTTGTGATAATCGATTATTGCTTCTTGATAATCGATTATTGCAGTTAAAAATGCAAGTTTTACAATGTTTACAAGACTTTCCTACTACATTTAATTTCTACAAATTTCTTTTAAATATTTCTAATATCTTATTCAACTAAAACTTCTTGCAGCATCATCAAAACAATTTTCTTCAAGTTTTAACAATACTCTTTATTGGTAACACCTTTGGGTATACAAAGTTTTCCTTTGTTATAAAGATACCCCTCAGAAATATAGAATCCTTCGAATGACTTTTCACATACCTGGTAGGATTATAGTCGTCGGTACCTGATGCAACTGATGCATATAGACGTCAATGTGGCGGGATCCGACGTCTATAGGGCTGAAAAGAGTGACTATTCACCTGTCTAGCAGACATATAGGCGTTAGTTAGAAGGGCACCGACGTCTATATGTCTGACAAGTAGGCGAGCAGCATTAATTTCCGCCATATAGACATCGGGGCCCCAAACGAACCGACGTCTATAAGGCTAAAGGAAATGACTTTTCACCTAATGGTAAAAAATATAGACGTCGGGTTTGAAGGGCCGATGTCTAAAATTCTATAGACGTCGGAGATAGACCGAACGGACGCCTATAATGCCAACTTATTTACGGAAATGCCACCGGTCATCAATATATGTCGCGGGTATCGTTAACCGATGTCTACTGTGTGACGTTAAACAACATTTTTGCACTAGTGCTTGATGCATCACATTCTACTTGAAAAGCTTTGGAAAAATCAGGTAAATGTAGAATGAGTGCATGTGTTAACTTATTCTTTAAGGTCTCAAAGGCTGGACTTTGTTTTTCACTCCATTTGAATGGCACATCTTTCTTTATAAGTTCATTTAGTGGAGCAGCAATAGTGGAGAAGTTTTCTACAAAATGTCTATAGAAACCTGCTAGACCTAGAAAACTTCGTACTTCCCCTACTGTTTTCAAGACAGGCCATTCTTGGATAGCTTTGACTTGGCTAGGATCAACATGAACACCTTCTTTCCCAACTTTAAATCCCAAAAATATTACACTTTCTTGACAAAAAGTAAATTTGACAAAAAATATTACAAGTGGTGTTGTCTAAGTAAAATCAAAACTTTCCTTACATGGTGAAGATGTTCTTTAAAACCTTTGCTATAGATTAAGATATCATCGAAGTAGACCACAACAAAGCTGCCTATATATTCCCGAAGGACATGATTCATTAGTCGCATGAAGGTACTAGGAGCATTGGTTAGGCCAAAAGGCATGACTAACAATTCGTATAAGCCAAACTTGGTCTTAAAAGAGGTTTTCCATTCATGGCCTTCTTTAATACGGATTTGGTGACCCCATCATCCAAAGCTTGTTTATCAAATTGCCAGGGTCGCCCAAGTAATATGTGGCCCGCTTCCATTAGAACAATATCACAAATGATTTGATCTTCATATTTGCCAATGGAAATGGGTACACTTACTTGTTCCATAACTACTATCCCTTCATCCTATTTTATCCATTGAAGTTTGTAAGGGTTAGGATGAGGAATAGGAGTTAGGCCTAGCTTTTCCACCATTCTAGAGCTACAACAATTACAACAAGACCCACTATCCACAATCATAGAATAAGTCTTATCAAAAACTTTGAAACATGTGTTGAATAGGTTTTCTCGTTGAGTTTGTTCTAATTCAACATGCTTTGCTTCTAGGAGTCTCTGAACCATGAGTAAATCTCCATCACAAGGTGGAGCGTCATGTTTCTCCTCAGACGAAGATAACTCAAACTCACTTAAGGTTGACCCTCACTATTACTTTCATGCTCAAGGATATAGGTTGACTTTTTGAAGTGACACTCAATAGAGTAGTGTCCTCTTGCCCCACATTTGAAACACCTAGTCTCCCTACCCTTTTTCTCACGAATTGGTGCTTTGTGGGTCTTATCTTGCTATCTTCCTTTAAAGCTTTCTTTTTCTGTTCTTCCATCTATTTCTTTAAGCTCTCTTTTTCTTTTCTTCCATCTCTTTCTTTGCTCTTACCTTTATTCTTTTCTCTCTCTCTATCTCTTTGATCCTATTATCTTTGATAACTACCCTCCTTCTTAAGATCTCTACTATATGTGGATGTTGTAGGGGAGATCTTTCTAGTGGAAGCTTTCCTCTTGTTTTGCTCTTCCATTCTCACACATAGTTATGCAAAATCATTGAGATCTAAGTAAGGTAAAAGTTCTACCTTATCTCGGATCTCATAGTTTAGTCCGCTCTAAAATCTAGCTATTGTGAATCGCTATTTTTCTTTGATTCCAGCTCTTAACATGAGTAATTCTAATTTTTATCGATATTCCACTACACTCATGTTTCTTTTTTGGAGTCGATGGAGCTTGTCCATGACTTCCCTTGCATAATAGGCTTGAACATGTCTGCGATCCAAGGCTGCTTTTAACTCATTCCAATATTTATAATGTAATCGCCATGCATCTTTTGATCTCTTATGATGAAGGTCCACCAATAAAGGGCTACACCCTGAAAAGTCAAGGTGGCTAGGATCACTCTCCTCCTATCATCTATATGGTAGCACTCAAAAATTTGTTCAACCTTCATCCCCCACTCAAAATATTCTTCAACATTACCTCTACCATAGAAGGGAGGAAGGTCAAGCTTGGGTTACATGTGATGTTCCCTAATAGTGTGGTGTCGCCTAGGTGGGCTCTGATAGTGATCACTATGTTGGGAATGATCCCCATGGTCATGGTGTTGCCTATGAGAGTGCCCCTCATGATTTTACCCTCTTTGATTGAGAGTTAGGTTTGCTACCATCTGTTTGAGTTCATTTAACTTAGCTTTAGTGCTATTAAGTTCCTCTCTCAATTCTATGTTTTCTTGCTCATGATGAATGGTACCTTGCACACTAGAGTGACTTATTCTTGTGAAGTAGAGAAAATGTTTTCACAATAGTTGGAAAAGCTTCACAAGTGCTGAGTCAAAACTTTCGAAAACTTTGTTTTTGATTTTTGGTGAATGACTTATAGAGAGATTCTAGAGGTGAAGAAACCAAATAGCTCCCAGGAAGGAGAGGTGAGTCACGATGGACAAGCTTAGAAACCTTGTCCTTCCTTAGCCAGAGTTTCTCTTGACGATTCTTACCCAAATTTTATTGGAGAAGTCTTTCTAAACTTTTTGAATGCACTATGAGATGTAGCTAAAAACCAAACGAAGGTTTGTGTATATGGTAGCACACCTAGCTATCATGGAGACGTAAAACAAAAATAACAACAAGCAAAAATTAAAGAAAGGATGCAAGTGAATGGAAGAAGAAACACGACCCTAAGTGAAAGTGCAAGTGACACTTGGAGCCACTTGACACACTTTCACACTAAGATGCGCAACTAGGCTATTACAATGTTTATGGAGTACTTGGAATTGCTAGTAAATCATTTTCCCAAGCCACTTTAAAAACTAAAATTTAAAAGAAAAATGAACTCAATTGTTCCGTGATAGCAAGCCAAAATTTCAAGTACAAATTTTACAAAAAAGAACCAAGTATGGTTGGAATGGCAGTGGCAAAGGTGCTGTAAGATCAGTTTTTACTGTTGGAAAATCAGTGATGGAACTGGTGTTTGACAGCAAATGATGTGCTCTTTGGAGTCCAAGCGTGAAGATAATTTAACAAGGCTTCCACTCCCTAGGATGCTACCCCTTTTGGAGAAGCACTCTGGATGCTAGAACTTCAACACAACATTATCACAAGTCAATCAACATGAATCAAATAATTAGTACTTACGTTATTCTTTTTTCACCAGATTTTTAATTTGCAAACCACTTGACAACACACTTGAAAGCCAATTAAAGGTGATTTCTAATGAACTTGGGCTTGAAACAAAGATGGCACTCAAAAGGAACCTAAGAAAGGCCTAGAACAAATTATAAAATCAATAAAAACTCAAAAACAATGAGTGAATTGAGTGTGCTGTAACTGTTTGATGAAAATGCAAAGGTGTTTGCTGAAATGCCACAAAGAAAAACCAATTTTCTTAGCTTCTGTTTTTGGATTTTCGAACTAGATTGCAGTGGCTATATTTGCTTTTTATCTTTGATTTATACTTGGATAATCATTTAGAAGTGTTTGAAACAAGAATCCCCTAGCTTTTACCAATCCAAAGTGGACTTTTAATTGTGACAGTGTTAAACAGGAAGCAAACAGAAACTGCACCAGTAATATATGGCAAAATGTGGGAAACAACAGTGGTGAATCTGGCTAACAGTGATTCAAATGTGTAATTGACACTTCAAACAATTTTATAATGTGAAATGGGACATGTATAATCCATAAAACAACCAAGGTAATGTGCATTGCAGAATTTGACTAATTCATTTCCTAAAATGCATCAAAATTTGGTGTTTTGGCTTATGTTTTTCGGCTAGGTGCACACAATGACCATATGAATAATAGAGACAAAATTTAATGCACCAAATATAAGTGGGCAAACAAGCAACTGCACCAAAAACACTCAGGGTCTCAAGTTGACTGGTCCCGCTTGCAACTTTCATGGAAAATTGGGGTTTAAATGGTGATTTTGTATATTCGCTGGAAAATGACCAATTCAACAGTGCACACATGTTTAAAATTCTCAACTGAACTTGAAAAAATGTTTACATAGCACTAAAAATTGCAAAAACTAGAAGTCACTGTACAAGGTGCTGAAAATTCATAAATTTGGACAAAACTATACCAGAAATTAAAACTGTGACAGGATTAAAGCTTACTGGGAAAAAAACATTCAAGAAAATACCTAATTAACTAGATCTAACTTTGAAAATGTGAGTTAGCAGATGTGCAATGTCCTAAGACAGTTTCAATGAAAAGTCAGCATGGTGCGAAGTTGGAAAACCAAAACAGAATAGTGACAAAATTGGAAATATGATCAACACAAGTACTCTTTTTAAAATTCACTAGTAATTTATGATTGTTAACACTTGAATCATTCATGAATGAATGAAATACACTTGTCTGAAGCATTAGAATCAATAATTTTTCCAAAAAAGAGTATGCACATGATCAAACCAGCAAGCTTCGAAATGCAGAATTGGACAATGAGATTCATAGTGAAAAAGGAACTCCATCCCAACCCAAGGGAGTTCTACAATTACAATCTTATGATGCCTTTCTTGCTCATAACAAGATCATCACTCAAAAATTAGAGATCTTGAAAAAAAGAATGCTACAGGTGAGCTATGTGTTGATGACCATATTAATGGTCAATAACCAGTGTCTAAAAACTGTTATTTTAATGCTTGAATTTGATGTCAAAACACACCATTTGTAGCTTAAAATGAGCTTAGAATCAAGTAAAACTCTTAAGTTGTGTCCCATGAGAGTAAAAAGTTGTTTTTAGAGATATTATGCTTGTTTTGCATTGTTTTGCAGGGTTTTTTATGAGAATTGAAGATGGAAGTGAAGTAGGAAGGTCATAGACTCAAGAATGAAGGAGAAAAAGCAAGAAAAGAAGAGTCTATGGACCGCTCAAGCGTCAAATTCCAACGCTGAGCGTCCTAATTCGAGGTGGAGCTACTGTCTAGCGCCCAGGTGGCGACGCTGAGCGTCCAGAATGGCAAGAGGCAAACTTCTCAGCGGTCCATTTTGGTGCCTGGGCGGTGGCGCGGCTTGAGGCAAACCGCTGAGCGGCCAACTTTGGCGCCTGGGCAGTTGTGTGTTTTTATATTTTGGATTCTGAGATCTTTCTGTTATCTTTTTGGCTTATATATAGCCCCAGTGCGAATCGAAATGCATTCTTTGGCAGAGGAAGACGTCCAGAGCTAATTTACAATCCTTGGAGAAGATTTCTTGGATGCTTAGGCTTCTTTTTATCCAATCTAGGGTTTGTTTTTCCATTCTTTCATTATATTTCATCTAGTTTCACGATGACAATGGTGAACTAAACCCTTTGTTGTTGGGGAACAATGTAATCTTTTGAAACTCTCATTTATCCAAATTCTTATTTATTTCATATGCTTGTCATATACTTGGTTTATCAATTGTTGGGTTCTCATCTATGCTTAATGCTTTTATCGTTTAACTCATTCGGTAAAAAGTTGTTTGTCTTTATTGATACCGGGACGTACGGTAATGTCATGAACTGGTGGGAAATTCCTTGATTATGCTAATACCGCCTAGGGATAGGGGTAGGACGATGAATTGTATTTTGCTTCTATTTGTTTTGCATTATTAGTTACTAGGGGAGGCTAGGGATAGCAAGCCGGTAATTAATAATAGGCTTTTTTCACCAAGGGATTGGGTTAAGGGTAGATCAAGAAAGTTTGCATGGCCATTGGATAAATAAGTGAATTAAATAAGAAGAGTAGATTTATGAGAGTGGATAAGATGAAATTGTAAACCCCACCAACTCCATCCATTCATAGTTTTTCCTTGCTAATTGAATCACTTGCATTTACATGTTTAGTTTTTGTTCTTTGCATTCAAAACTTAAATTTAATTCTTTTCTCAAGTCTTAAGCAATTGGGTTACACGAAAGATTAGGCCTTTGAGTCCTTTGGGAGAATGATATTGGGTTTACCAATTATATTACTTGATACGATCTGGTACACTTGTCAGGGTCTTAACAAGTTTTTGGCACCGCTGCTGGGGACTCTTGGTTTAACTTTTCTAGTAGTGTAAATTGATTAAATTTGACTTGATTTTTTTTATGTTTATTTTTATTTTTGTTCTAATAAATGTTTCCTAGGTTTTTGTGCGTAATGTTTCAGGATGTAGTATGGAAGAGAATTTGACTATATGGGCACTCAATTCTACCAAAATAGTTTCAACCACTAGTGGGAACCTCATTCAAATATGTATCAAAGCCAATTTGGGAAACAATCTTCTTTGCCGAGAGAAACGTTTACAAAAGAAACAATTCTTTTTGCAGAAAGAAACGTTGGGGGAGACCAAACAACGTTTGCAAGAAAAACAATCTTCTGTACGAAGAGAAACATTGGGGGAAGCTGAAGAACATTTACGGCAGGAACAACACTCTTGCATATTGAAGTCTCTGGGTATTATTAGGGTTAATACTGAAGTTAACCCTAAAGAGGAATGTCAAGCCACTATCTCTGAAAAGGAAAGGATAAAGGAGGAGAAGATAGAAAAAGATAATGAGGAAATAGAGGAAGAAAAGATAGAGAGTGATTTAAAGGAAGAAGAAACAGAAAAGTTGAGTGAGGGAGAGAAAGATGAGGGGAGAGAAAAAGAAGTGGTTGAAGAAAAAAGAAAAATAGAAAATGTGAAAAAAAAAAGAAAATAAAAAGAGAAAAAAAAGAAAGTTGAGAGAAAAGAAGAGTGAGAAGAAGAGGAAAAGAGAAAAGAAGAAAATATCACATGAAAAACCCCTTCCTCATTCAAAAAAACATCATAGGAAGGAAAAGAAAGTCAAGAGCTACATGGAGATCTTCAAGAAATTGGAGATTAAAGTCCCTATGATTGAAACATGGAAACATGTGCTTGGTGTTCTCAACTTTATGAAGAAATTCAGCAGGAAGAATAAAAGGAAAAGAATATCAAGCAAGGGGAGTATCGACACCTACTGAGGGGTATTTTAATTTTTTTGTTTTAATTTTTTTGTTTTTATCTTTTTGTTTTTATTTTTTGTTTTTATTTTTCTGATTTTATTTTTCTATCTTTATAAAAAAAAACGAAAATTAAAATAAAATAATCTTTTTACTGAGGGATGCTAGAAGGTTGAGTATCCACTGAAGGATACAGGGAGGTACACCTACTGATGGGTGATGGTAAGGTTTGCACCTACTAATGGGTGCTAGAAAGGTTTGGGTCAAGCTCGTGACGTTAAACAAGCGCTACTTGGGAGGCGACCCAGTTGATTGATTTGTTTCCTTTGCATGTTCAAATTTTGTTCTAGTTGCATTTAGGGCTTAATTGTTGCATAAGTGATTCGGAATTGCATGAAACTTGAAATTTTGAAAGTTGAAATTGAGAGTTACAGGGTCACAGACGTTTGAAGCAAAGCAAAAAAGGGGGAAGAAACTAAATCGCCTACCGCTGGGCGGTGAACTCACCACTGGGCAGTGGCGATGTTGTTAGCGGAATGGCAAGTGTACCATATCGTATCAAGTAATAAAAATGGTAAAACCCATTATCGTTCTTCCCATGAGACTTGGAAGGCCTTATTATTCATATGAATTAAAATCGTAAGACTTGTGAAACAAAAATTAATTGTTGTGGTGAATGCAAAGACAGAAACATAAACATGCAATGATTGATTTAATTGACGAGAAAAGAGTATGAATAAATGGAGTTCTTGGGGGTTTACAATGTCATTTAATCCACTCTCTCTTATTTACTCCTCTTGTTTAAATAGCATTATTATCTAATTGCATGCAAACTTTCTTGGCCTCCCCTTAACAAGATCCCTCGGCGAAAAGGGCCTATTACTAATTACCGGCTTGCTACCCCTAGCCTCCCCTAGCAACTTGCAATGCATTACAAAAAGAAGCAAATACAATTGATCGTCCTACCCCCCTATCCCTAGGTGGTATTGCTTAACCAAGGAAATTCTCACCATTTCGTGACATTACTGTACGTCCCCGTATCAATAAAGGCAAATATCATATAATTCAAACAAGAGTTTCAATAAAAGAGAGTATCAAAAGATTACATTGTTCCCCCAACAACAAAAGGGTTTAGTTCACCATTGTCATGGTGAACCAAGATGAAAATAATGGAAGATATGGAAAGCAAACCCTAGAAAAGATGAAAAGGAGCCTAACCATCCAAGAGATCCTCTCCAGAGAGTGAAAAGTAGGTCTGGCCGCCCTCCTCTGTCAAAAGAATGAGAATGAAGTCGCATTAAGACTATTTATAGCTGAAGAGCGCAACAGAAAACAAGCCCGAGCCCAACAGGCAACCGCCCGGCATCACACTTATGCCGCCCGACGGTTTTCCTCATTGCCGCAAAACCGCCCGACGGTTTGCCGAGTACCGCAAAACCGCCAGGCGTCGCTACCTTGGTGCAAACTCCTCGCATTTGACCGCCCAGCAGTGGAATTCTGCCGCTGGGCGGTTTCTAGACTCCTCTTTTCTTGATTTTCTTCCTCTATCTTGAGTCTAAGGCCTTCATCTTCACCTCCATTCTTTACTTTCATCAAAATTGCTGCAAAACAATGCAAAACAAGCATAATATCGCTAAAAACAACTTTTGACTCTTGACTGACTCATTTATTGAGTTTTGTTTGATTTCAAGCTCATTCTAAGCAGTAAAGGGAGTAATTTGGTCTAAAATAGCACATGAAAATAACGGTTTTTCAACCGTTATCACAACCCCGAACTTAGAAATTTGCTTGTCCTCAAGCAAAACAAAACAAAACTAAAGATAAAACAATACTTGGCTCTCTAGACTTTCATCCAATGAGTCGACATTCCTAAAGTACATGATGAGAACTACTCAATTTCAGATCTTCAATGATGTCAAATCAAGATGCATGCTTCCAATTCAGTTATCTCACACATTCCTCAACAGATGTTATATATTATGAATGATCAATCCACTAAGCAAAGATGCAATCCTGAAACTTAGAAGTTCTCACCAAGCAAGTTTTTCACTCAATGACTCAAGTGTTTAGGGTAACACTCCAACTCTAAATCATTCACAAGTTACATGAAATAAAATTGCCTTTCATCTCAAACAATCAAAATCATCACATGCAAATGCCATCAAAAGGACTTTTCCAAGGCTTGTAATGAGGATAGGCTATCAAGAAAAATTGGTTTTTCTGGATCACAAAAGCTTTCAATCAAGAGAGCTCATTCATCATTCAAGGTTCAGGTTTAACTCTCTTTTTTTCAACCAATCTCCTTTGTTCCCAACTTCTTCCCTTTTTCTTTTATTTTTACATTCATCTCATCTTTCATGATTTTTCCTTTTCTCATGTATTTTTCTTTTTCAACACTTAAGCTCATTGCCTTTCATTTTGTCATTCAAACTTTCCCCACAACCGCAAACTTGAACCTTGAATATACTTACAGTCATTAACCCAATTCAAAGTAAATAATTTCAGCACAAGGGTTTTCATTCTGTTTAGGGCCAATGTTCAAAAAGGGTATAAAATTTCAAGCACTTTGGGTAAATTTTGGCTAAGTAAGGGCTTTCAAAAATGGCCTTTATCATATGACATGTTCATGCAATTCAATCAATCATCAAGATTTAGGCAATATCATGCATGCTTTCCTGTGAATAATTTCATACAACAATAAAAACTATGGAGCTCAATACCTCACACAACATGCTTTCTCACACACATTCATTCATACACTCTGCTTAGCATCATAACCACAATCACAATTCATCGCACATCTGTTTCACAGGATATCACATGCAATACAACTCAATTATCAATCACATCAAATCATCAACAAATAGATTCATCACACAAATTAGTCGGTCAAACATTTTCAGAAAAGTATTAAGCCAAGCATACACACAGAAAATGGAATTCAACCTATTCTACAAGTTCAAAATCCAAAGTCAAAAGAGAAAATAAAACTCTGTCTACAGTATGGGCATCCATCGGTAGATGCCCTCACTCATCCCATGTTGTCATCAGAATCCTCCTGGTTCCCTTCGTCATCTTCATCCTCATTTGCTGCTCCAACAGCTTCACTGCCCTGTCCTTGCTCCTGAGGCCAAGCAGACACACTGTAGAACTCATCCATAGTCCACCTGTGGGCTGGTGGATAATCATATTGCCCTATTGATATCTCAGCAAGAGCTACTTATCCCCTGCGAAGAGAATCCATCATAGCCTCCATTAGAGACATATGCATGTCTCGCATCTGGAATGGCTCAGCATGTTGTGCTAGCGCATCATCAGGCACCTGCTCTTGTTATGCTGCAGCTCTTCTAGGACGTCTCCTGGGTGCTGCTCCTTCCTCAGCACAGAACTGATGAAAGTAAGATGCATCAATGGGATTCCTAAGTCTCTCATATGGGGGACTGTAGTATCCACCCCAACCTGTCGACAAAGAAAAGTAATCAAAGATGGATGTCCCAGTGGCATCCTACTGCTCACTGTAGTGGCACAACTCCATATCTCGTCGGTGATGATTTGGCCGACGTTCACATCCATCTGTCTCAGCATGCGGAAAATGAGAACAACCCTGTGCATCGTGACATCAGAGATATGGGAGCATGGTTGGATGTTGGCATGAGTGAATGCCATCCAGTATCGTGCCAAAGGTGTCAAATCCAACCTCCTAATGTTGACCGGTGCTCCATGGGGATTGGTCTGAAAATGCTTCCTAGGAAGGCACATAATCCTCTCAACCTCAGCTATCTCATTAAACATGTCAACCTGTGCCGCATACAGGCACTGCTTCCCTGGCCATTCAGTGCCTAAGAAGGTGTTTATGGTATCGAGGTCGTATTTAATAATATGCCCCCTCACAAAGCTCCTATACCTTCCAGTAGCAACTTCACTTCTGTATATGGCATTAGCATAGAATTCCCTCACCAACTCAATAGTAGCTGGTGCAGGGTAAGTTGTCAGCTTCTCCCAGTCTCTCCTCAGAATCTCTGCTCCAAACTCTGGAACTAAGTCAGGGAGGAAGGAAGCCTTCCTTTCCATCAGCATCTCTTGCACAGTTACAACGTGGTCCTCATGCTGTTTAGAGAGGAACCTCTGAGAGTCAAATCCTTGTGGCCTTTCAGGATCTTTCCTCTTGTTACCAGTGTTTCTGCCTCTTGATGTTGATGTCATTCCTGCATCAAATACAATTCAAGCACACCACAGGATTTTAAATTTCAGTTATTCAACAGAAATTGAGGTAAACCGCCCGGTGCCCAAAAGTCACGAGCCGGACCCAAACCTGTTTAGCACTTGTCAGTAAGTGCGAAACTTACCACACCCATCAGTAGGTGAACCTTCCGGGTATCCTTCAGTGGATACCAAAGATTAGCATCCCTTAGTAGATGCTACCCAAAATTTTTTTTTCCAAGAATACACATATTTACAAGTTCAAAAATGAAATAAACCTAAACTAAAAAAATTAAAATAATGAAATGTTTTACAACAGCTGGGATGCCCCTAATTAGACACCCATCAGTAGGTGTTGATATTCTTCTCGCTTGATATTCTTTTCTTCTTCTTCTTGCTGAATTTCTTCATAAAGTTGAGAATACCAAGCACATGCTTCCATGTTTCAACCATAGGAACTTTAATCTCCAATTTCTTGAAGATTGCCAGCTTGAACTTCTTTCCCTTCCTATGATTTTTCTTTTTATGAGGAAAAGGTTTTTCATGTGATCTTTTCTTCTGTCCTCTCTTCCTATTTTTCTCAACCTTCTCCTTCTTCCACTTTCTTTTTTTCTTTTTTCTTATTTTCTTATTTTTTTCTTTTTTCTCAATCATCGCTTGTTCTTTCTCCTCATCTTTCTCTCCCTCACTCAACCTTTCTGCTTCATCTTCCACTATTTTCTCCTCTTCTATCTCTTCCACTTCTTTCTCCTCATTTTTCTCTCCCTCACTCAACTTATCATTTTCAAAGATAGTTACTTGATATTCCCCTTTAGGGCCAACTTCAGTGTTACCCCTAATAATACCCAGAGATACCAATCCTTTCGTTATCTCATCTTCTTCTATCTTTTCTTCGTCAATAACCTTATCTTTAGGGTCAACTTCAGTGTTACTCCTAATGATACCCAGAGATACCAATGCTTTTGTTATCTCATCTTCTTCTATCTTCTATTCATCAATAGTCTTGTCATCCTCAAAGATAGTGGCTTGACATTCTTCTCTAGGATTGATTTCAGTTTTAACCCTAATAATGCCCAGAGAAATCAACGCATTTGTTATCTCATCTTCCTTTATCTTTTCTTCATCAATAACCTTATCATCCTCAAAGATAGTAGATTGACATTCTTCTCTAGGGTAAAATTCAGTATTAACCCCAATAATGCCCAGAGACCTTAATGCACGAGAGATTTGTTTATCCTGTAAACATTGTTCAGCTTCCCACAACGTTTCTTTTCTTAAAGAGGATTGTTCCCCGTTTTTATTTTGATCCATGTATGAGTAAGGTTCCCAACAATGATTGAAATTATTTTGGTAGAATTCAGTGCCCATATAATCAAATTCTTGTCCAAACTGCATTCTGCAAAAATTAGGCACAAAATCCTAGAGAACATTTATTAGAACAAAAATAAAAACAAACTTGAAAAATCAAGTCAAATTCAATAAATTCAAACTACTTGATAAGTTAAACCTCGAGTCCCCGGCAGTGGCACCAAAAACTTGTTAGCGGAATGACAAGTGTACCATATTGCATCAAGTAATAAAAATGGTAAAACCCATGTTCTTCCCATGAGACTCGAAAGGCCTTATCGTTCGAATGAATTAAAATCGTAAGACTTGTGAAAGAAAATTTAATTGTTGTGGTGAATGCAAAGACAGAAAATAAACATGCAATGAGTGATTCAATTGACGAGAAAATAGTATAAATAAATGGAGTTGTTTGGGGTTTACAATTTCATCTAATTCGCTCCCTCTTATTTACTCCTCTTGTTTAAATAGCATTATTATCTAATTGCATGCAAAATTTCTTGGCCTCCCCTTAACCCGGTCCCTCGGTGAAAAGGGCCTATTACTAATTACCGGCTTGTTATCCCTAGCCTCCCCTAGCAACTAGCAACGCATTACAAACAGAAGCAAATACAATTGATCGTCCTACCCCCTATCCCTAGGTGGTATTGCTTAACCAAAGAAATTCTCACCATTTCGTGACATTATTGTACGTCCCCATATCAATAAAGGCAAATATCAGTTTCCGAATGAGTTAAACGATAAAAGCTTTAAGCACAGTATGAAAATCCAACAATTGATAATAAACGCATATGAAAATCATAAAATTCAAACAAGAGTTTCAATAAAAGAGAGTATCGAAAGATTACATTGTTCCCCCAACAACAAAAGGGTTTAGTTCACCATTGTCATGGTGAACCAAGATGAAAATAATGGAAGATATGGAAAGCAAACCCTAGAAAAGATGAAAAGGAGCCTAAGCATCTAAGAGATCCTCTCTAGAGAGTGAAAAGTAGGTCTGGCCGCCCTCTTCTGTCAAAAGAATAAGAATGAAGTCGCACAGGGCTATTTATAGATGAAGAGCGCAACAGAAAACAGGCCGGAGCCCAACAGGCAACCGCCCAACGTCAAACTTATGTCGCCCGGCGGTTTGCCTCATTGCCGCAAAACTGCCCGGCATCAGGGGTTCACCGCCCGGCGGTTTGCCTCTTACCGCAAAACCGTCAGGCATCGCTGCCTTGGTGCAAAATCCTCGCATTTGGCCGCCCAACGGTGCAATTCTGCCGCTGGGCAGTTTCTAGACTCTTGTTTTCTTGATTTTCTTCCTCTATCTTGAGTCTAAGGCCTTTATATTCACCTCCATTCTTCACTTCCAACATAATTGCTGCAAAACAAGCATAATATCGCTAAAAACAGCTTTTGACTCTCGAATGACTCATTTATTGAGTTTTCTTTGATTTCAAGCTCATTCTAAGTAGTAAAGGAAGTAATTTGGTCTAAAATAGCACATGAAAAATAACGGTTTTTCAACCGTTATAAGATGCTATGCAGGATTCATGAATAATGTGTGACAAAGCATGTTGTGTGAGGTATTGAGCTCCAGAGTCTTTACTGATGTATGTACTATTTACAGAGAATCATGAATGATATTGCCCTAGTCTTGATAATTGATCTAATTACATGTTTATGTTGTATGATCAAGGCCATGTTTGGAAACCCTTACTTAGCCAAATTTTCACCCAAAAAGTTTAAAATTTTATATCCTTTTTGAACCTTGACCTTAAACAGTATGAAAACCCTTGGTTTGAAAGTATTTACTTTGAGTTGGGTTGAGAATACTTGTATACATTGAAAAGGTTCAAGTTTGGGGTTGTATGGGAAAAATTGAAAGGCAAAAGAAAAGCATTGAGTTCAAGGGTTGAAAAGAAAAATGCATGAACCTAGAAGAAGTGAAAAGAAAAAGCATGAAAAAGGAACTCAATGTAAAATAAATAAAAAGGGAAGAAGTTGGGAATAAAGGAGATTGGTGATAAAGAGAGTTTAAACTTGAACCTTTTCAATGATAAAATAGCTCTCTTACACTAGTGCAAAAACGTTATTTAACGTCACCCCTTAGACGTCGGTGAAGGGTAAGCACAACGTATATTGATGACAGATGGAATTTTCGTAAATAAGTTGGCCATATAGACGTCAGTTAGAAGGTGCCCCGACGCTTATAATATTTTAAAAGTCGGGGCCCCTCCTAACTGACGTCTATATGTTTGACAAGTGGGTGAAAAGTCATTTCTTTTAGTCATAAAGACATCAGTTAGGAGGGGCCCCGACGTCTATATGGCGGAAATTAATGGCTATTCACCTACCTGTCAGACATATATACGTCAGTTGGGAGAACCCCGACTTCTAAAGCAATTTAGACGTCTGTTACTCTGGGAACCGACGTCTAAACCCTAAATCCAAAAATTTAAAAAGTCATTTTTTGACTCCATTTAAACGTCTGATCCCGCCACTCCGACTTCTAAAGTGCTTTAGACATCTGTTATTCTGGGAACCGACGTCTAAACCCTAAATCCAGAAATTTAAAAAGTCACTTTTTGACTCCATTTAGACGTCTGATCCCGCCACTCCGACTTCTAAAGCACATTAGACGTTTGTTATTCTGGGAACCGACGTCTAAATGTCTGCATTAAAACACTGCGAATGCGAGGTGTTAACTGGATGGCAAGTGTACCATATCGTTTCAAGTAATAAAAATCGTAAAACCCATTATCGTTCTTCCCATGAGACTCGAAAGGCCTTATCGTTCGTATGAATCAAAATCGTAAGACTTATGAAAGAAAAATTAATTGTTGTGGTGAATGCAAAGACAGAAAATAAACATGCAATGAGTGATTCAGTTGACGAGAAAAGAGTATGAATAAATGGAGTTGTTGGGGGTTTACAATTTCATCTAATCCTCTCTCTCTTATTTACTCCTCTTGTTTAAATTGCTTTATCATCTAATTATTATGCAAACTTTCATGGCCTCCCCTTAACCCGATCCCTCGGCGAAAAGAGCCTATTACTAATTACCAGCTTTTTATCCCTAGCCTCCCCTAGCAACTAGCAACGCATTACAAACAGAAGCAAATACAATTGGTCGTCCTACCCCCTATCCCTAAGTGGTATTGCTTAACCAAGGAAATTCTCACCAGTTCGTGACATTCTTGTACGTCCCCGTATCAATAAAGGCAAATATCAGTAACCGAATGAGTTAAACGATAAAAGCTTTAAGCGTAGTATGAGAATCCAAAAATTGATAATAAACGCATATGAAAATCATATAATTTAAACAAAAGTTTCAATAAAAGAGAGTATCAAAAGATTACATTGTTCCCCCAACATCAAAAGGGTTTAGTTCACCATTGTCATGGTGAACCAAGATAAAAATAATGGAAGATATGGAAAGCAAACCCTAGAAAAGATGAAAAGGAGGCAAAGCATCCAAGAGATCCTCACCAGAGAGTGAAAAGTAGGTCTGGCCGCCCTTTTCTGTCAAAAGAATGAGAATGAAATCGCACTAGGGCTATTTATAGCTGAAGAGTGCAACAAAAAATAGGACCGAGCCCAACAGGAAACCGCCCGGTGTCACATTTATGCCGCCCAGGGGTTTTCCTCTTATCGCGCTACCGCCCGGCGTCAGGGGTCCACCGCCCGGCGGTTTGCCTCTTATCGCAAAACCGCCAGGCGTCGCTGCCTTGGTGCCAACTCCTCGCATTTAGCCGCCCAGCGGTGCAATTCTGCCGCTGCGCAGTATCTAGACTCTTGTTTTCTTGATTTTCTTCCTCTATCTTGAGTCTAAGGCCTTTATTTTCATCTCCATTCTTCACTTCCATCAAAATTGCTGCAAAACAATGCAAAACAAGCATAATATCGCTAAAAACAGCTTTTGACTCTCGACTGACTCATTTATTGAGTTTTTTTATTTCAACCTCATTCTAAGCAGTAAAGGGAGTAATTTGGTCTAAAATAGCACATGGAAATAACGGTTTTTCAACCGTTATCACAACCCCAAACTTAGAAATTTTCTTGTCCTCAAGCAAAACAAAACAAAACTATAGATAAAAACAAAACTTGGCTCTCTACACTTTCATCCAATGATTCAACATTCTGAAAGTAGATTATGAGAACTATTCAATTTCAGATCTTCAGTGATGATCAAATCAAGATGCATGCTTTCAATTCAGTTATCTCACACATTCCTCAACAGATGTTATATATTATGAATGATCAATCCATTAAGCAAAGATGCAATCATGAAACTTAGAAGTTCTCACCAAGCAAGTGTTTCACTCAATCACTCAAGTGTTTAGGGTAGCACTCCAACTCTTAATCATTCACAAATCACATGAAATAAAATTGCCTTTCATCTCAAACAATCAAAATCATCACATGCAAATGCCATCAAAAGGACTTTTCCAAGGCTTGTAATAAGGCCTGGCGGTTTCTAGACTCTTCTTTTCTTGATTTTCTTCCTCTATCTTGAGTCTAAGGCCTTTATTTTCACCTCCATTCTTCACTTCCATCAAAATTGCTGCAAAACAAGCATAATATAACTAAAAACAGCTTTTGACTCTCAACTGACTCGTTTATTGAGTTTTGTTTGATTTCAAGCTCATTCTAAGCAGTAAAGGGAGTAATTTGGTCTAAAATAGCACATGAAAATAACGGTTTTTCAACCGTTATCACGAGGCAGTAGTTTACGCGCACTCATTGTTCACCATCTTCCTCACGTTTTCTCTGCATAGGCTACAATTTTCAGGTTCTTTTTCTCACTTTTGCACCGTTTAAAATTAATTTTACTCTGATTACATTACTCTTTGATGAATTATTTTTCATTTGAACCGATTAAAAAGTGTTTTCATTGAGTTTTTGTGTAGTTTTGCTCATATCCTTAGGCAACGTTCTTGGAGGGCGATTTCTTGCGTTTTGCACTCCTCTAATTCCCTCCACTACATTATCAAAACTGTCCAATACAAAATAAGAACATACAAAATCGTCCAATATAACGTCACCCCTTAGACGTCGGTTAAGGGTAAGCACGACGTATATTGATGACCGGTGGCATTTTCGTAAATAAGTTGGTCATATAGACGTCAGTTAGAAGGTGCCCCGACGTTTATAATATTTTAGACGTCGGGGCCCCTCCTAACTGAGATCTATATGTCTGACAAGTGGGGGAAAAGTCATTTCTTTCAGTCAGATAGAGGTCTGTTAGGAGGGGCCCCGACGTCTATATGGTGGAAATTAATGGTTATTCACCTACCTGTCAGACATATAGACGTCAGTTGGGAGAACCCCGACTTCTAAAGCACTTTAGACGTCTGTTACTCTGGGAACCGACGTCTAAACCCTAAATCTAGAAATTTAAAAGTCACTTTTTGACCCAATTTAAATGTCTGATCCCGCCACTCCGACTTTTAAAGCGCTTTAGACGTCTGTTATTCTGGGAACCGACGTTTAAACCCTAAATCCAAAAATTTAAAAAGTCACTTTTTGACTCCATTTAGACATCTGATTCGTCACTCCGACTTCTAAAGCACTTTAGACGTCAGTTATTCTGGGAACCGACGTCTAAATGTCTGCATTAAAACATGCGAACGCGAGGCAATAGTTACGCGCACTCATGGTTCATCATCTTCCTCACATTTTCTCTACACAGGCTACGTTTTTCAGGTTCGTTGTCTCACTTTTGCACCGTTTAAAATTAATTTTTCTCCGATTACATTAGTCTTTGATGAATTATTTTTCATTTGAACCGATTAAAATGCGTTTTCATTGAGTTTTTGTGCAGTTTTGCTCATGTCCTTAGGCAGCGTTCTTGGATGTCGATTTCTTGCGTTTTGCACTCCTCCAATTCCCTCCACTACATTATCAAAACCATCCAATACAACATAAGAGCATACAATCCATTCTCTTCAACTAAAATATAAAGTTGGAAACTCGAATCACCATGACCTAGGAGCAACTCGAGAGTCCTCAAGCGGAGAAAGATCTTATCAAATACGGTGACATTTTAGACGTCTGATCTATGAGTTTGACGTCTATATAGACGTCTGACCTATATAGTCCAACGTCTATATAGACATCTGACCTATGGGGTTTGACGTCTCATTTAACGTCACTATAATAGACGTCGGTTCGGGATCCGACGTTAAAAGCCCAAAATAACCGATGTTAAACGGCACTTTTCCACTAGTGTTAACTCAAGGATTTTGTGATCTAGAAAAACCAATTTTTCTTGATAGCCAGCCTCATGACAAGCCTTGGAAAAGTCCTTGTGATGGCATTCGCATGTAAGGATTTTGATTGTTTTAGATAAATGGCAATATTGTTCTATGTGACATGTGAATAGTAAAGAGTGGAGTGATTCCTTAAACACTTGAGTGATTGATTGAAACACTTGGTTGGTGAGAATTGTTGAAATCCATGTTTACATCTATGCTTAGTGGATTGATCATTCATGAATGAAACATCTGTTGGGAGATATTTGATTATGTGAATATGATTAGATTGAAGGCATGCATGCATTTTGGTAGGATTCCACTGAAAATCTAAAATTGAATAATAATTTGTTGTGAAGAAAAGGATTTTTGAAAACTGTTAAACTATTTGATGAAAATGGAAGGCCAAGTTTTGTTTTGTTTGCTTGAGGACAAGCAATATTTTAAGTTTGGGGTTGTGATAACGGTCTAAACACCGTTATTTTCATGCTTGAATTTGATATCAAAACACACCATTTGTAGCTTCAAATGAGTTTAGAATCAAGAAGAACTATTAAGTTGTGTCACATGAGAGTCAACAGTTGTTTTTAGAGATATTGTGCTTGTTTTGCATTGTTTTGCAGGGTTTTTGATGAGAAAAGAAGATGGAAGCGAAGTAGGAAGGTCATAGACTCAAGAATGAAGGAGAAAAAGGAAGAAAAGAAGAGTTTATGGACCGCTCAAGAGTCAAATTCCAATGTTGAGCGTCCTAATTCGAGGTGGAGCTACTGTCTGGCGCCCAGATGGTGACGCTGAGCGTCCAGAACGGCAAGAGGCAAACCGCTCAGCGGTCCATTTTGGCGCCTGGGTGGTGGCGTGGCTTGAGGCAAACCGCTGAGCGGCCAACTTTGGCTCCTCGGCGGTTGTCTGTTTTTATATTTTGGATTCTGAGACCTTTCTGTTATCTTTTTGGCTTATATATAGCCCCAGTGCAAATCCAAATGCATTATTTGCAGAGGAAAACGTCTAGTGCTACTTTACACTCCTTGGAGAAGATTTCTTGGATGTTTAGGCTCCTTTTTATCCAATCTAGGGTTTGTTTTTCCATTCTTTCATTATATTTCATCTAGTTTCACCATGACAATGGTGAACTAAACCCTTTGTTGTTGGGGAACAATGTAATCTTTTGAAACTCTCATTTCTTCAAATTCTTATTTATTTCATATGCTTGTCATATACTTGGTTTGTCAATTGTTGGGTTCTCATCTATGCTTAATACTTTTATCGTTTAACTCATTCGGTAAAAAGTTGTTTGTCTTTATTGATACGGGGACGTACGGTAATGCCATGAACTGGTGGAAAATTCCTTGATTATGCTAATACCGCATAGGGATAGGGGTAGGACAATCAATTGTATTTTGCTTCCGTTTGTTTTGCATTATTAGTTACTAGGGGAGGCTAGGGATAGCAAGCTGGTAATTAATAATAGGCTTTTTTTACCAAGGGATTGGGTTAAGGGTAGATCAAGAAAGTTTGCATGGCAATTGGATAAACAAGTGAATTAAATAAGAAGAGTAGATTTATGAGAGTGGATAAGATGAAATTGTAAACCCCAACAACTCCATCCATTCATAGTTTTTCCTTGCCAATTTACATGTTTAGTTTCTGTTCTTTGCATTCAAAACTTAAATTTAATTATTTTCTCAAGTCTTAAGCAATTGGGTTACACGAAAGATTAGGCCTTTGAGTCCTCTGGGAGAACGATATTGGGTTTACCAATTATATTACCAATATGCAGAGCCTGAAAATCTCAACGAAGATGTTAACTACATGGGCAACCAGTTTCATCCCAATAATTACAACCAGGGGTGGAAATCTCAACCAAGCAATGGACAGGGCCAATTTGGGCAAACTGGTGGACAATTTAATAGACCACCACAACAGCAGCAACAACAGTGGCAGCAACAACCCTCTTTGAACGACAGAACTAGAAGGCTTAAAGAGACTTTCCAACAGTTCATGCAGGCAACTATGTCCACCCAAAAAGCACTGATGCTACTATCAGAAACTTGGAGATACAGGTTGGCCAGATAGCCAAACATTTGAAGGAGATGCCTTTCAAAGAATTTGGGGCTAATACTGAAGTTAACCCCAAAGAAGAATGTAAGGCTTTTGCAAGTGTGGAAAATGAGTGAAAAAAAAGAGAGAGAAAAAGAGGAGAGTAAGAGAAAAGAGGAGAAAAACAAAGAAGAGAAAGATGAAAGAAAAAAGAGGGAAGAGAAAAAGAAAAATGGTAATAGAAGCGTCCTGCACGTTCGATCATGAAGAAGCTCCTCGATCAGAAGTGGCAGTGGAAATGGAGATTGAATGAACTAGATGAAGTGTGTGCAAGGTGTTTGATAAAAGGTTTGGCAGTGTTGGGAGATGATGTAGTGAAGAAACCTAGTTTAAACAGCTTTCCTAAGGGGAAAGGAGCTAGAGGAAGCAAAGCTAAAGTTGCTTTAAGGGTTGAACTCGAAGATTTAGCAACTGGATTCAATTCCACAGCATAACACTAATTTCATTCAAGTTGCTTTTTACAATGATGAAAGCTCATTTTTATAGGTGTGGATGAGCTGTGACTCGTGTGGTAGAAGCTACTCAATGTACAAATTGAAAATGTGCTGAAATCTAAGTGAAGTATGAATAGTATGTTTCACGTGGAAGGTATGGAACATGTGCTGCAAGAGTTGTAGTCCATATGGGAAACATGGAAAAGTTGCTGCAAAGAGTAGAAGTCTGGGCTAGCTCTAGATTCACATGTAAAATGGAAAAGATGTTGGCAACTGGTGTTTGCCATGTGGGAAACATGCTGCCAAGCGAAGTGCTGGCCGTGAACAAGTCTCCTCTTGTTCTCCTTTGCGTCTCTGTTCTCACCTTAAATGACCTACAAAACAATTAAAGATATTTAGTTTTTAGAAGAAGAAGGTTTTAATAAGATAGAGTGTTCTGTATTCTTCTTGTATTTTCTTTGACATGACTCTTGTTAGAGGTCCTATATGAAGCTTGGATGGTCCTCCATCAGATTGAGTGAGAAAGAGGGAGATCTAGAAAAGGAGGAAGAAAAAGGAAAAAAAGAGTGAGACTGAGAAGAAAGGTGAGATTGAGGAGAAAAGAAAAAAAAGAAGATGTTGAGAAAACAAAAAAGAAGAAAAAAAAACAAAAAAATTGAGAAAAATGTCCACCACCCTGGGGAACGTTCCACAAAAGAGATGCAAGCAAGGTGCTTTGGTAAAATCTCCAAGGAATTGGGGATAATAATTACTATGACTGAGGCTCTGCAACAGATCCCTAAATATGAGAATTTTTAAAGAAGCTCCTCACAAGAAAGAAAAATCTGAAGAAGGACACAACTGAGATATAGGGGGATTGCAATGTGTTCTTGCAGAAGACAATTCCTCCTAAGGTAGAAGATCCAGGAAGTTTCACTATTCCTTGCACCATTGGAACCACAAAATAGGGAAAGCCTTAATTGATTTGGGCTCCAGTATCAATTTAATGCCCTTAACTGTTCTTAAAAAGATTAGTGACCTAGAAGTTAAGCCGGCAAAGGCCCTATGGCGTGGTGGAAGATGTGCTAGTGCAAATCAACAACCTGAGATTCCTGGCGGACTTTGTGGTGCTAGAGATGGAGAAAATGCGGAGATCCCTATTGTTCTTGGAAGGTCGTTTATGATGACGACCAAAGTAATCATCAATGTTGATGAGGGTACCATAGCTCTCAAGGACCAAGAAGAGGAGGTGATCTTCAATGCCTTCAATACTAAGCAGCAAATCCAAGTGAAGAAAACTAGTCCCAAAGCTGCATATAAATAAGCACCAGGGGCTAGTACCAAAGCTGCCAAATGAAGCAAGAAAGGAAAAAAGTGTTTTTTGTCACAAGTAAAGGATGAAGAAAAATATGGCAAAGGAGCAGGTGTCCACCAAAATCTTTGGAAGGAGCATGAAGGAATGAGACCAGGCTTGCCTGTGCAGTTCAACAAAAAGCTTTGGGTTGTAAAAGAACTCAGAGCTGATGGGCTGATAGAAATTGAATCTCCTACTTCAAGGAGAACCAAAAAGGTGATTAGGAAGCTGCTAAAGACCAGTTGGTGTGCTGAAGGAAAGGATGACACCAAAATTAAAGATGTGACATGAGCTTATTGGGTCAAGCTAGTGACGTTAAAGAAGCGCTTGTTGGGAGGAAACCCATTTTTCTAAACTTTAACTTTTTAATTTTTAATTTTTTGTTTTTGTTTTGTTTTATTTTATTTTTATTGTGCTCTGCTTGAATGAATTGAACTGCTTTGTTTCAATTGTGCTCTATTTTATGATGAGTATTGCTTTATGAGATTCTGGAGTATTGATTGATGTTGAGATGATGCTTGATGTGATATAAGTGATGACTCACAATGTGTGAAATAGGTGATTGTGTTGTTCATTAGATATCACTGTGTTAAATATGTGATTTTATATGTGTATGCATGATAAATGTTTTTGGAAAAGGAAAACCACAAGACTTTGGTAGAACTTTAAAAAAGTTGCAAAACAACAGTTTTAAGTCAATTACATTATGGGGTGAATCTATTAAAACTCGTGTGTTTGTGTTAGCGGAATGGCAAGTGTACCATATCGTATCAAGTAATAAAAATGGTATAACCCATTATCGTTCTTCCCATGAGACTCGAAAGGCCTTATCGTTCGCGTGAATAAAAATCATAAGATTTGCGGAGAAAAATTTAATAATTGTGGTGGATGCAATCACAGAAAATAAACATGCAATGTGTGATTCAATTGACAAGATTTAGGCAATGGAATCGCACCATCGCCCGGCGGTAGGGGTCCACCGCCTGGCGGTTTCCCTCGTGCCGCAAAACCGCCCGGCGTCAAGGGTCTCCCGCCCGGCGTGAGGGGTCTACTGTCGGGCAGTCCCTAGACTCTTCTTTTCTTTGATTTTCTTGCTTTTTCTTGAGTCTATGACCGTCATTCCCAATCTTCACTTCTATCAACTTTGTTGCAAAACAAGCATAAAATCGCTAAAAACAGCTTTTGACTTTCGACTGACTCATTTATTGAGTATTGCTTGATTTCAAGCTCATTCTAAGCAGTAAAGGGCGTAATTTAGCCCAAAATAGCATATGAAAATAACGGTTTTTCAACCGTTATCAGTTTGCACAAAATCGTTTCAAGTGTGCTGTGAGATATTTAAAGAATAAAAGTTTTCAAAATTGTGCTAAATATTGTTACTTAATCGATTGCTTGTGATTTGTATTCGACGAAGTTAGTTGATGTTTTTTGAAAAACTGTTATATGCTTGACACAACTGATATAACGGTCATATTTTTAATTGTGTTGACCAAGCATTAAATGAAAGTTGATTGCATTAATAGTGCATTCAATTACTTGTTGTGATTACTGGTAACTGTTATAACTGAAAGTTGTATTCGACTACATTAGTAGCAAAGTCGGTTAAAATGCGTGTGATGTGTGTTTAACTATAAATTGAAATTCTGTAAGAATCTTTGTGCATTAGACGTTTTTATATCTTTCACAGAGAATGTTGTGTGATCTTACAAAGAAAGAATCGCTCCAAGAACCAGAGATTGACCGAGGTGATCAAAGAATCTGAGGTTTCTTAAGAACTCCGGCTTGTTGATTTAAACGTCTGATCAATCTGCACAATTGTGTGTATTTTGCGCGATTAGGATTTGCAATCTTTGAAGACTGGTTTGGGTTCCCTGTTGTGATTACAGAAAGAAGAACGATGTTCTTGACTTTGAGGATGCCTCAAACGGTTACATAACAGAAGAGGGTGATCTCGGTACTGGTCTTGTTTGTTTTTTGCCTATATTTAGATTAGAAGGTTAGAGAGGTGTTTTACACTTTTGGTGTGAGGTCTCTGTAAAAACCTTGATCTTTATAGTGAATTTGCTTTCCGTGGTTGGAAGGGCACTAGATGTAGGCAGGTTGTTTGTATATTCGATTAAGCTTCTTGATGCATTGAAAAGTGTAAAGACATCTTATCTTTTGAAAAGGATTTTTAAAGCTTTTATGTTTACACTTCACCAATTCACCCCCCCCCCCTCTGTGGTGTGAGAAACTAAGCCGTTTTATTTTAACAACTGGCATCAGAGCTGGTTTTCATAAAATATTTGAAAAACAAGTCGATTACTATTTCCGTTTAATCGATTTGATCCTGGAAAATGGCTTTCAATTCTCAAACCTTTGGTGAAGGTGCATCAATAAATAGACCACCTCTATTTGTTGGTGAGAACTATGCATTTTTGAAAATCAGGATGTAGATTTTTCTTGAATCGTGGATAAAGCAGTATGGGATGCTACTCTTAATGGTCCATATGAGCCTACTCAAATTATAAATGGAAAAACTATTTTGAAAAACGTTTTTGAGTGGACTCAGGATGAAAAATGCAAAGCACAATATGATGTGAAAGTAAGAACTGTAATTGCGTATGCACTGACAATGGATGAATTTTTTAGGATTTCCCAATGCAAGACTACTAAAGAAATGTGGGAAGTTCTTAAGGTGATGCGTGAAGGCACAGATGAGGGGAAACAAGCCAGGAAAAACTCCTTTGTGCAAGAATACGAATTTTTCAGGATGAAAGCAGGTGAGACCATTTATGAAGTGCAGAAAAGATTTACACATATATTAAATCATCTCATGGCTATCGGCAAATTGTTTGATAAATAGGAGATCAACATAAAGATCCTGAAGAGTCTCAACAAGAGCTAATAGCCAAAGGTAACAGCCACATTAGAATCTACAGATTTAACTAACATGAATATGGAAACTCTTTTTGGCAAGCTCAAGGAGCATGAACTGGAACTCAGAAGGCTGAAGAAGGAAGAAGAGATTGAGGAGAAGAAATCAATTGCCCTGAAGGCCACGAGCAAAAAAGCCTCAAAGAAACCTGAGTCAGAAACTGAATCAAACGCAGAACTATAGGAAAAATAAATCATGAACATGGTGGTGATAAAATTTAATCAATTCATGAAAAATAGAAATTGTGCTACTCATAATGCATGTCCTTCAAGAGGATGAAAGAATTCAAGAAGCAATATTGTACAGTGGTATGAGTGTGGAAAAGAAGGTCACATCAAGCCTGAATGTCCAAACTTGAAGTGATGATGACTGCAGCGTTGGGAAAATAGTGATAATGAATCTTCAAGTGATGATGATTGCAGCGTTGAAGAGGAGTCAAACTTATGTTTCATGGCAAGCTCTGCACACTCAGATTATCATAGTGATGATGATTTCAAGAATGAGTCACTAGAGGTCAAGTACGACATGTTACTAGATGTGTTTTAGGAAATTCATGCAGAAGCTATGAAACTCCAATACAAGGTAATGATAACGGTTCAAAAACCGTTATTTTCATACTTCAATTTGACATTAAACACTTCCTTTATGACTTAGAATTAGCTTGAAATCATGCAATTTGCTTAAGTTAGAGAATAAGAGAGTCAAAGTTGGTTTTCGTGGTTTTATGCTTGGTTTTCCCTTGTTTTGGTAGGTTTTATCAGGAATTGAATGAAGGATGTTGAAGTAGAAGGGAGTTGGACACAAGAGAAGGTGGAAAAGCGAGCAAAAGAAGAGTCACAGCCATTGCCAGGCGGTGAAGCAACCCCCGGGCGGTGGACTCTTCAAAGAACTCTCTACCCAACGCTCAAGCGTCAACGCTGGGGGCTGGTTTTAAGTGTCGAACCTACTACCGGGCGGTAAACTCTCTATGCATGCTTTGTTTAACTCATTCAATAGCATGATCTTTAATTTTATCTTTATGGACACATATAGATAGATCTAGACATGGAGAAACTCTCTTGAGAGCAATATTAACTAGACATAGGAATAGGAGGACCGATTTCCTTAAGCTACTGTGCGATATATGTAATGCATGATCCATTGCTAGGGAGACAAGACATTGTAAACTAGTAATTAGGAGTAGTCTCTTTTCACCAAGATATTGGGATTCGGGTAAATTAGAAAGTGGCATTGACATTAATGAAAAAGTCGAATTCTTAGATATAGGAGAGTGGATAGGATGAAATCATAAACCCCAACAACATATTCATACGTCATTCACCTGAGTTATCTTTCGATCAATTGATCAAAACCTTTGCATGCATATTTAATTTTCGTTTTTGCATTATAAAACCCTAATTTTTGTTATTCAAGTCTTAAAGAATCATGAAATCACATGAAAGTCTAGGCCTATGAGTCTCTAGGGAAACGATACTTGGTCTTACCACTTTTTATTACTTGACACGATTCGGTACACTTGTCGGACTCTTAACAGGTAAATCGATTATCCTCTGAGAGAAAAGACTATGAGTGCAGAATTGATAATCTAGTACAGGAAAACGATGAACTGAAAAGTGAATTAGAAATTGCCTTGAAATATGCAAAGACAGTTAAAACTCAAAATGCAAATTATTGAAAAGAACTATGATAACTGTCATGTGCATATTCAGAAAATTGATTACTTAACTAGCACATTATTGAGATTGTTGACAACACAATGTCTATATCACTCTAGTTTTTATGATGACAACACATAGCTTAATAACACGCATATGTTGTTGTTGTGACAAAGCTGTAGTACAGTCGACTCTATTATTAATTGATTTGACTATGCTAAAATCTTTGTACAGATTTTGAGAATCAGTGCTTAGTGAGATTTTGAGAAAGAAAGAATTTCAAAATGTTTTTACATGTCGAAGTCGACTATGTGTGCCACGTACTCGACTGTATTAGTTATCTGTTTTGGAATTCTATTATGCTCTTGCACTATAACGACTATATTTTCAAAAGTTAGTTAAGCATTGATTAGTTGGTCAACTGTATTAAATGAGTTTTTATTTTGGTTGATTGTATGCTACCAGTTTGACTGAACTGTTATGACTGTCATAACTCAATCGACTGAATTCGTAGCATATTCGACTAAGAGATTGTCTGTTAAATAGAAAACTATAAATAAACTGAACACGAATCTATTAAGAGACTTTTGATGATCTAACAATTCATTTCTGTTTCAGATTGATATCTTTGGTTTTTAGAGCTCCAAGAATTCTCCAAGAAGACGGTGGTGATCTTTCTTGAAAGAGATTCAAAAGGGAGACTGACTGCGTACACATTGCTTGATCATATTCTCCACAGTGAAGGTGTTTCTAGTTTGATCAAGATTTTGGCTTGACATCCTTGAAGACTGTTGTATTGGACCTGTTGTGATTACAGGGGTTAGACTCGTGGAGTCTGGTTCACTTTGAGGACTGTTCAAAGTGGTGGTTGGTAGATTGCAGGAAAGGGGACATCTTGCTGCAAGTCTTGCTGTTTTTGTTGCCTATATTTTGGTTAAGGGTTAGAGAGGAGATTTATATTTTTGACGTGGAGGTCTTCTATAAATTCCTTGTTGTAAAAACCGCAACCATTATAGTGCATTTGCTTCTTGGGTTGGAAGGACACTGGATGTAGGCATTGTTGGTCGAACCAGTATAAAAACCAGTGTTTGATTTTCTCTATCCCTGCACTTTTACTTTATAGTCGACTTTATTATTTGCGCAGTCAACTATCTTTTTCCACTACAAACAAATTTTCATTACTTGCATTTCAAGAAAGTTTAAAAAGTTTCATACTTTGTTTTAAAGATTGCGAAAAGATTCTGATTTTGATAAACCACCAATTCACCTCCTCCCCCCCCCCCCCCCTCTTGGTGTAAAAAAGAAGCCTACCTATTTTCCAACTCACATGAGCCAAATTTACTCAAGGTAAAGAAAATTTAGATGTTGTGTTAAGATCATCTGGAAGGGCAATAAATAGGCAAGGTAGTGGCTACAAAGCAAAAAGTAATAGGATAAATTCAAAAAAGTTTATTGGTCTTAGTAAACCTGTTACCAATGCCTGTTTTTACTGCAATAAAATTTGTCACAATGTAAGAAACTGCTATTATAGGAAGGTTGAAGTTCCTAAGGGAAAATACAAATGGATCCCCAAGGAACAACCTCCTGCAACTGACGAGAAAGGACCCAAGTTCATGTGGGTACCAGCGTAAAAACCATTTAGTTGTTTTGTAGGTAAATAAGTTGTTGTTATAGCAGGAATAGAACTCAAGAATGAACGGTAGTGAAGAAATCTTAAGTTCTTGAGTATCTACAATGTGGTAATTGTAGCAATTGTTTTCATGCATCATGCATCAAAAATATTTAGATGAATGATTGTTGTATGCATGTTTGTTATGTGCATTTTTGATTGACTAAATCATGTGAAAATTTGGTTGCACGACTTTTAATCGATTGTATTATTAATTGAGTCGATTAGTAATACTCTGTCATACACAAGTTGACTATACTCGTAATAAAATTGATTAGTTATCTAAAATGAGCTCTCTATTGTTGAAAATTTAAATGGGCTTGATTATGTGTGCTTTTGATTCGGACCCTTATATATGTTTGATTAGAAATGATTTATGTATGTTGAGTCTCATTGTTACCCTTAGTAAAATCCTTCAGGATGGATCAGTGACAATACTACTATAGAAAGGTTCATGGGTTGGAAAAATGTCAAAGAGGTTGCTCCACACAAATCACTCGAGTTATCTCTGTTCAGAAACGTAGGCTTCATATTTCCAAAAAAACTCGTTCATCAAAGTCTATCCACCTTTGTTCAGATAAAGGGTGACTGCTATCCAGATTTAGTTGGTGTATTTTATAACAATCTCAAAGTTGTCAATAATGACATTCACTCACGTGTAAAAGGAGTACAGATAGTGATCAATAATGCTACATGGCTACACGTTGTTGGACTTAAGGATGGAGGATGCATGTCACACTTACCTGATTCTCTACACAAAAGGTGGACTTAAAGAGGCAAATGTATAAGGACTGCATGAGGTATCTTGGAAGATACAAGAAAGAAAAAGGGTTTCTACACAGGTGGTTGGATAAAGATAAGATTATTGCATACATCATTGATTAGCTATTGTTACCTGGAAGGTTTCATTACGATAAGTTGACATCTGAAGATCTGTATTTGTTAAATGCAATTAAATTCAGAATACCAACCAACTAGGTAGTTGTCTTCAAGAAGCATATCATTGATACAAGGATAAATGGCTGATGTAACCTGCCCTATGGTGTGTTCGTCAGTAAACTTCGGACATTTAGCAAAGTTGTACTCATTGGAGAAACTAAGGTCATATGTACCTGATAACGTTTAAAACATAGTTCTTTCAGATATGGTTTTGATACTAAAAGCACCCTTTTTCACTTAGAAACTAGCTTGGACTCATACTTTTTCAGTAAATTGTGTGAATAAGAGAGTTGAGGTTGACCTCAGTGATTTTATGACTAATTCCCCTTGTTTTGATAGAGATTGAGGTAATACTGGAAGAAGAGATGAAGAGTCAAGAAGATGGAGCTCAGAAGGGCCTAAAAAGGCACCAGAAGGAAGGACAACATGAAGCCCGGGCGTCCAGAACCAAAGCTTGAGCGTGTAGAATCGACATCTGCCGCCCGGGCGGTGGCCTTTGCCGTCTGGGCAGTGGGGCCTTAAAGTTTGGGTGTCCAAACTCGACACATGGGCCTTACATGAGGAGTTCTGACCGCCTGGGTGTCGTCCTAGACCGCCTGGGCATCGACTTTCGTGGATCGGGCCCTGTTTCTGCTCTGTTTCGATTCTTTCAGACCGGACCCTATTTTGGCATGCTTTTGACACTATTTAAAGGACCCTGGGGCTCTAGGTTTTGCATCCCTGGCAGAGAAGAGCATAGCAATACACTCTTTTCCCAATTCTTAGGCTTTCATTCTCATTCTTTCTTCCAATGTTCATAGAGTTTCCCCATGTCTATGGGGAACTAATTTCTATTTGTTGTTGAGGGATGATGTAACCTTGTAAACTCTCATGTATTTGAATTGATTCTTAATTCCATATGCTTTTTCATTAATTATTAGAGTAATTCATCTGTTTCAACTCTTGTTGTGTTTAACTCATTCATTACCATGATTTATGAATTGCATGAGTGTCGGGAGGTTCCTTACCATTCAGGTTCTTGTTGAATTACTGCTAAGGGTTATATTGCTCAGGGATGAGGGTATGAGTCTTGGTCGTCTTAACCTCTTGATCTTCACATCTTATTACCAGGAATGCTAGGAATTGTATGAACTGGTAATTAGGGACATGCTTATTTACTGAGGGATCGGGTTTAAGTGATTTAGTGAGGAACGTTGGCATTAATGCATAAAGAAGAATTCTTATATACATGAGAGGTAACTTGGTGAAATCTAACCCCAACAACATATCCATCTCATATAAATCAACCTTTGTTCATCTTTGTGCTCCTTTGTCACTGATCAATTGCATTTTTATTTTATTTATTATTTTTGCATCCCAAACCCATGATTTCTTTTATTTTAAGTCTTAATTAATCTTGTTATCACACGACTGTTTAGCGTTGAGAGTCCTATGCGATACGATACTTGGTTTTACCATTTTATATTACTTGTGCGACTTGGTACACTTGCCAATTTGCCCCAACAGTAACAAAACCAATGAGATTGGAAAAGCAATATTGACATGCATTGGTTTAAAGAAAACGGCCATGGGATGGGTGTTTAGTGATGAAGAAACTCAAGGGACAATGATGAAATAGTTAACTCTAATAATGAACAAGTTTCATTCACTCCCAAATCTGAGTTTGAGAGATTTTTAATAAACAAATATGAGAAGACTTCCAAGAAAGCTAGCAATATGAAGAAATATGTTACGCGTATGGAAAAGAAAATGGAAGAAATTATCAAGAATTATGTGGAAAGCTCCACATCAACAGAGGAATCAACTTATGAGAACGATGAGTCCAGTGAAGAGGATTCTATGGAAATGTCTGAATCAGGATTGGGTTATAGGATTATATGTTTTGAGTTTGATAGGTTGTAGTTTTTGTTTTAGTTGTTTGCTATTTGTGCTCATTTTGTAGTAGTTGGCTTTATATGCAACTTGCTTTTGTTACTATCTAATTATACTTCAATGTTTGAAAGAATTAATGAAATCATATTTTCTTTAATCGATTATACTATGAATGTATGCAACTTAATACATTTTTATTGTTACATTTACATCTTTGCATACCCATACATTATTTGTAATAGTTCCTGTACTGCGATGTTACTGAAATGCTTGATCTGGAAAGACTTGAAAGGTTTTGCAGGAACAGTGCTTGCTGATTGTATGAAACTGGGAAATCAACAAAGTGCTACAACAAGAAGTTAATTATGACTGTGATCTAATCGATTGAATTTTGATATTGGTTTGAAGATTCCAAACTTGGAATATTTGTTATCTTTAAACCTTGTTTTATATTCTGTTGAATGTTTATTCTTCTTATATCTTTATGCTTATCCGTTGCATCTATGTTCTGATATGATAAGAGATTAAACTGTGTTTGATGATTCAAATTGTATCAATTATGCTCTGATAATACTGTTATACATTTGCTCTGATACAATGCTGGAATATGTTGTTACATGCTCTGATATATACTCTGATTGTACTGCATTATGCATCTGTGATTTGAGATTAATATATGCATAATGACAGGGGAGCACTACATATTATTGATATGTCTCACATGTTTCCATTTAAGGGGGAGAAAATCTTAAAGTCATGTGAATATCATTAAAAGAGGGAACATCATAATTTGTTTTGATTATTACATTTGATGCATCTCAAGATGGTTGATTATCTGTGTATCAATTACAATGTGCTTACCTTTTTTGCTAATGCCCAAAGGGGGAGAATTATGATGATTTGTAATTGAAGACAATTTGGATGGTTGTATTGTGATTGTGCAACAAGGTTGTTTATTAATCATGGTTGTGCATCATAAAAAAATGGTGAGATTATTGATAGGGGGAGGACAGGTTTTGCTTAACCCAATCCCAGTAATATTTGTGTTTTTTATGATGCAACACATAATTAATAACACATGTATATTTTGTGTTGCATGTTTTGTGTTTACATGTTATATGTTTTTTCTTACCATGTTAAATCTGTATAAGCATACTTGCGAACATAATTGTTCATTGCATATCATTGTGTTAAATATGTGATTTTATATGTGTATGCATGATATATGTTTTTGGAAAAGGAAAACCACAAGCACTTTGGTTGAACTTTAAAAGTGTAGCAAAACAACAGTTTTAAGTCGATTACATTATGGGGTGAACCTTTTCAAGTGTGCTGTGAGATATTTCAAGAAGAAAAGTTTTCAAAATTGTGCTAAGTATTGTTGCTTAATCGATAGCATGTGATTTGTATTCGACAAAGTTAGCTGATGTTTTGACACAACTGATATAACAGTCATGTTTTTAAATGTGTTGACCAAAGCATTAAATGGAAGTCGATTTCATTAATTGTGCATTCAATTAATTGGTGTGATTGTTGCTAACTATTATAACTGAAAGTTGTATTCGACTACATTAGTAGCAAAGTCGATTAAAATGTGTCTGATGTTTGTTTACCTATAAATTGACGTTGATTTGAATTCTGTAAGAATTTTTGTGCATTTGACATTTTCATACTTTCACAGAGAACGTTGTTTGATCTTACAGAGAAAGAAACGCTTCAAGAACTAGAGATTGACCATGGTGATCAAAGAATCTAAGGTTTCTTGAGATGCAAGGCTTGCTGATTTGAACGTCTGATCAATCTGCACAATTGTGTATTCTGCGTGATTAAGATTTGCAATCTTTGAAAATTGGTTTGGGTTCCCTATTGTAATTATAGGAAGAAGAACGGTGTTCTTGACTCTGAGGGTGCCTCAAAGGGTTAGACAGTAGAAGAAGGTGTTATTGTTGTTGGTCTTGTTTGTTTGTTGCCTATATTTATATTAGAGGGTTAGAGAGGTGTTTTACACTTTTGAAGTGAGATCTTTGTAAAAACCTTGTTGTAAAAATCTTGATCTTTATAGTTCATTTGCTTCCCTTGGTTGGAAGGACACTGGATGTAGGCAGGTTGGCCGAATCAGTATAAAAACCAGCGTTTGAATTTTCTAATCCCTACTATCTTTTATTAAGTCGATTAAGTTGTTTGTATATTCGATTAAGCTTATTGTTGCATTGCATGTCTTTTAACTTGCGATTCAAGAAAAGTGTAAAGACATCTTATTTTGTGAAAAAGATTTTTAAAGCTTTTATTTTACCACTTCACCAATTCACCCCCCTTCTTGGTGTGAGAAACTAAGTCGTTCTATTTTAACAACTTCCATTTGAGTCATGGTGCGGATGAGATACATTATAAAGTTAAAAGTGACCTTTCATTCTTTGGTGAGAATACTAGTGCATTATCATACCTAACATGGGACAAAAGAATGGAAGGACTTCATTCATTCCTAGTTCGGCATGACAAATATCATATACTTAGTTTATGCATCTCTAGGTTTGTAGGACATGCAAGTGAATGGTGCAATCAAAGACAATCTAAGGTTGAGAAAGGTAGAAAATCTCCCATTAAAGATTTGTGTGACTTAAGAGCATGCATGAGAAGAAAATTTGTTCCTTCTTCCCTTGTAATAAACCCAGAACAAATATGCGAGATAAGAGAACTCATTAAAAGAGGAAAAACTTTTCTAAAAAGTGTAGAAGGGTTCTTTGAAAGAAAATATGAGTTTGAAGAAAAAGTTAGAAAGCTCTTGAATGACAAGAGAAATAGAGAGATTCAAAGAAGAAGAGATGAAAAAAATAAAAGAGATAGAAAAGAAAGAAAGAGTTGAAAGAAAACAATGACTTGCTACCTTAGAAGAAGAGCTTAGAATTCTTAATGAAAAACAAGAAAAAGTGAAAAAGGATTTAAGGAAGATAAAGAGAAGAAGAGAGGAAAACAAAAGAAGGAAGAAAGAACAAAGAGAGAAAGAGGAGCATGAGAAAAGAGAGAAAGAACAAAGAGAGAAAGAGGAGCAAGTAAGAAGAGAGAAAAAGGAGGAGGAAAGAAGAAGAGAGTATGAAGAGAAAAGGATAAAGAAAGAAAAGAGAGAAAAAGAAGAGATTGAGATAAAAGAAGAAGAAGAAGAGTTACTAAAGCTCCCTACCACTCCCAAAATTAAGGTTAGGGGTTTTCCAATCCTTGAACTTTTCTCAATACATCCAACCATCTTTCATAACTCCAACTTTTACTTTTGAAAACTTTTCAACTTATTTTTTACCTCCCACTATTTTTAACTCCTCAATATTTCCAAATCAAACTTTGAGTTGATGTTACCTTGTAGGATACAATTAACTCAAAGTAAACACAAACAATGTTGTGGAATAGACCTTTAGAGTTTTCAAATAAATTCTTTTAAAATTAGCATAAGGTCTTATCTAAATATTTCATCTAGATACATGTTGCTTGTGGCTCACAAGATTATTGGTTTTGAGTTTGATGACACTTGCATATGGATCGTCGATCCTGGTGGAAAGATACACAAATTAATTAATAATAAGAAAAATGTTTTTGTCATAAAAGAACAAGAAGATTTGAGGATAAATCCTTTTCAAAAGGGAGGGTATGATGACATATCCATAAAAATTAACTCTTGTGTTGGAATGGATAGTCTTTCAAACATATACATCCAACACAAGACAAATAAAAGCTTCAAAGATGTTCATACTCTGCAAGACCTTGACCATTCATTTGATTTAAGGTGTATCATTATTGGGAGCTATATTCTTCATTTACTCACTATTATAACATTTGTTCTAACTTGTGTTATAAAATGGGTATTTGACCTTAATGAAGAAGCACACAAAACTCTAAAGAAGATAAGGAAGTTTGCCTTGTTCCATGTTGAAGATTTAAGGGCAAATCCTTTTCAAGAGGGAGGGAACGATGGCAAATCCCCTAGCCATGTGTTAAGATATCGGCAAGTGTACCGAATCGTATCAAGTAACAATAATGGTAAGACTAGTATCGTTTCCCAAGAGACTCATGACACTAAGAAGTTGTGATATTTCTTAACTAATTAAGACATTGATGAACGAATTTTAGGTTTTTAGATGCAAAAACAATAAAAGTAAATATGCATGCAATTGGATCAATTGAACAGAAGTACAAAGGTGAATGGATGATATTTGAAATATGAGATTAATATGTTGTTGGGGTTTAGACTTCACCTAGTTCACTCTCATGTATATAAGAATTCTACTTTTCCATTAATGTTAATATGACTTTCTAATTTACTTAAAACCCGATGTCTCAGCGAAGAAAACCTATCCTTAATTACTAGTTTACAATGTCTTGTCTCCCTAGCAATTAATTATGCATTACATACGCACATAAGCTTAAGATAACCAAGTGTTTTATCCCTATGTCTAGGAAATAGTTCTCTTGGGATCAATTTCCCAGATCTAGATTCCTCCGTATGTGTCCATATCACAGAAACCAATAATTTTGTCATGAATGAGTTAAACACGACAATGCATAGAGTATAGAGGAAAAATCCTAAAAATTAATGAAATAATCATATATCAATAAATAGAATCAATTCAACACATGAGAGTTCACAAGGTTACATCATCCCCCAACAACAAATAGAATTTAGTTCCCCATTGTCATGGTGAAACTAGATGTACAATGGAAAAATAATGAAAGTTAAACCCTAAAAACCGAAGAGGAGTGTGATAACGGTTTAAAACACCGTTATTTGTGATCTAATTTTGATACTAAAAACACTCTTTTTCACTTAGAAACTTGCTTGGACTCATGCTTTTTCATTAAGTTGTGTGAATAAGAGAATTGAGGTTGATTTCAATGGACTTATGACTAATTCCCTTTGTTTTGACAGAGATTGAGGTAATATTGGAAGAAGGGATGAAAAGTCAAGAAGATGGAGCTCAGAAGGGTATAAAAAGGCACCTGAAGGAGGGAAAGCACGAAGCTTGGGCAACCAGAGCCGAAGCTTGGGCGATCAAAATCGACGTCCACCGCCCGGGCGGTGGCCTTCGCTGCCCGGGCGATGGGGCTTTGTAGCTTGGGCGTCCAATTTCGACGCCTAGGCCTTACATGACCCGTTTTGCCCGCCTGGGAGTGGAGAGGATTTACTTTTAGTAGTGGCCACATGGCACTCTAGGAATGGAAAGGATTGTGTTTTGTGAGCGGCCACATGTCCTCCCATCATAGGAGAGGTTAGAAGTCCTCATTTTTTGCCAATGAGAGCAAAGGTGGGAGATCATGCTTTTAGGGTTAGAAGGAGACACCATTGGCCTATAAATAGAGGTGTCTCCACCCTTGTATTTTATCTTGGAATTAAGTAATGTTATGCTACCAAAATATGACATATTTTTCCTTGATCAAGACTAGAACAACCCTAGACGCCCTTCTAGTCACATTTCTCCTTGAGTTGGCCTAACATCTATTGGAGCCACCAAACACTACATCACCAAAACCATATCTCCTAAAGGCTTTGAGCTTCTACCCAAACCATACCTTAAATCGTCATCATTGGACCATTTACCACCACATTTCTGCATCATTCATCCAAGGAAACATCCAATGCTGCACATCTCCTAGCTTTTGCCCAATCTAACCAAGGAGGTTGCCATCAGAGCATCAACATCATCATGAACTTCACCATGAAAGACTCGGTCCAACTCTTGTACCCAACCTCACACACGTGTTATACTGAACAGGCCCGTTCGAGTCATCCCACCATCACGGTTAAAGGACTTGTGAATGCAATCCTCTAGCTAGGACAAACCATATCTAGTAGGAACAAAACATATAGCTCACAGTTTTTGAGTGCGAAATTATGGTGATGCGGAATGGTTTATTGTGTCACAGTTTTGATGGAATGTGGGGTGAAGGATGAAGTGTTTAAGGGTTCTCTAAGAAAGCTTAGGCCAACTCTTGGAGGAAGACGGCTAGAGGAGGCTACTTGGGTTGCTCTAGCCTAGGGTTACCTTATAAAGAGTATAAGTGCACAAAATGACAACATAACTTGTTGACAAACTGGCAAGTTACCAGATCGTATCAAGTAATAATAAAATGGTAAGTCCAAGTATCGTTTTCCCAAGAGACTCACGGCACTAAACTGTTATGCTTTTGCTCAACCAATCAAGACTATAAAAATAATATTTTGGGTTTTTGAATACGGAAAAAAATAAACATGAATGCAATTTGATCAATTGAGGTTAAACACAAAATTGGATGGATGATGTTGATAATATGAAATGGATTTGATGCTAGGATTCAGATTTCACCCAATCACTCTCATATATCTACTATTCTTATTAAATTTGTTTTATTATCATATTGTCATGCAAACTTTCTTGGCCTCCCCTTAACCCGATCCCTCGGCGAAAAGGGCCTATTACTAATTATCGGCTTGCTATCCCTAGCCTCCCCTAGCAACTAGCAACGCATTACAAACAGAAGCAAATACAATTGGTCGTCCTACCCCCCTATCCCTAGGTGGTATTGCTTAACCAAGGAATTACTCACCATTTCGTGACATTACTGTACGTCCCCGTATCAATAAAGGCAAATATCAGTTACCGAATGAGTTAAACGATAAAAGCTTTAAGCGCAGATGAGAACCCAACAATTGATAATCAAAGCATATGAAAATCATATGAATAAACAAGAAATTCGATATATGAGAGTTTAGAGGTTACATCTTTCCCCAGCAACAAATAAGATTAGTTCTCCATCGTCATGGAGAAACTAGGTGAATATTGGAATGAAAGAGATACAAACCTTAAAAAGGAGAAAAGGAGAGTTGTCACCATCCTCAAATCTACCCCAAAGGGGTGAAAAGTGTGTTTATGTGCCTAAGCCATCAAAAGATACCAACCCTCAGACGTTCTGGCCTTTAAATAGGGCATAAAAATAACATAAAACAAGCCCAAGCCCAAACAGATCATAAAAATCACAGAAAACAGTTCCAAGCCCAGCAGACAATCGCCTGGCGTCACACTTTTACCGCACGGCGGTTTCCCCTAAATCGTGCCACCGCCCGGCGTCAAGGGTCCACCGCCCGGCGGTTTGCCTCTAATCGCAAATCCGTCCGGCGTCCATGCCTGGGTGTCAAACAGTGCCTTCTCCTCGCATTTGGCCGCCCAGCGTTGGATTTTGGCTCTGGGTTGTTCCTAGACTCTTCTTTTCTTCATGTTTCTTCCTTGTTCTTGAGTCTAAGACCTTCATCTTCAATCTCATTCTTCACTTTTATCAAAATTGCTGCAAAACAATGCAAAACAAGCACAATATCTCTAAAAACAGCTCTTGACTCTCAATCGACTCAACAAACGTGTTTTGCTGGATTCTAAGCAGTAAAGGGCATAATTTAGTCCAAAATAGCATATGAAAATAACGGTTTTTCAACCGTTATCAATAACATTACTCTAATTCAAAGGTAATTACATGAGGGGGGAGACACCTTTATTCACTAGTGCAGAAAAGGCCTTTAAGATCACCCCTTAGACGTCGGATCACATAATATCCAATGTAAAAAATGACCGATGGCATTTTTGTAATTAAGTTGACCATTTAGATGTCGGATATGGGGGGCCCGATGTCTATACTCACGATCACATCAGTCCATCCAATTGGACGCCAAAAATGTGGTAGAAATTAATTTTTTACTTCTTTTAGACGTTTGATTGGACAGGCCCTGACGTCTAAATAGCCCATAGGCGTCAAATTGTTCCATTGGACGCTAAAATGGTCGCCAGAATCCCAAAAGTCTTTTTTCTTTGCCATTTAGACGTCTGATCTCGCCACTCCAACGTCTAAAGGGCTATTTAGACGTCGCCCCCTGAAACTGATGGCTAATAGCCTGCAGAGGTTGGTGAAAAGGTTGTTTTGGATGGCGGTTTGTTAGCCCCTACGTCTAATATATATTTAGAAGTTGGCTCCTCCTATGTCGGACGTCCATAGGCACTGCATAAATTAATTTTTTAAATTGATTAGACATCATATCAGTAGGGGCTCCGACGTCTATTCTCATTTAGACGTCGCTCACTATGGGGAACCGACGTCTAAATGCATCTTATAACACAAAGCGAACTCACGGGGAGTTACACACATTGTTCATCATCTTCCTCCTTAGGTTTTCTCTCCGCGGCTTTGCTTTTCCATATGTGTTTTCTCTCTTTTGAACCGTTTAAACTTACTTTTACTCCAATTAAATTACTCTTTGATGAAATATCTTCCATTTGAACCGATTAAAATGTGTTTTCGTTGCGTTTTGGTATAGTTTCTGGCGTGTTCTTGGGCGGCGTTTTTGCCCCTTTTTGGCCTGATTTGGACGTGCACTCCTCCATTTCCCTCCATTGTGTTTTTAATATGTTAAGAAGGTTAGCTTTCTTGTTGAAAACTTTTTGTGTATGCAGGTTATTGACTTTTGTGTATGCATGTTATTGGATTTTGTGTACGCATGTTATTGGCTTTTGCGTATGCATGTTTTTGGCTTTTAGGTATGCATGTGTTACTGGCTTTTGAATATGCATGTGATAAAGTTTTGTTGTGTTATTATGATTACCATGTTAGATTATAAGTATTAAATCATTGAGTGAAAATTAGTTCTCGTTTGAAATTTAACACAAACGATTAATCTTTTAATCGTTTATATTAAATTTTGAATTGTCCGATTGGACAGTTTGGAAAAATTATTTTTCATAATTTGCTATAACATGTACGTTGGCGTTTATGGATAAGATTGATAAAATTTTGGTTCAGATTATTTGTGTTGTTGTCCGGATGCATATTTTATTGTGGTCATCCCTGACCACTCTTCTTTTATGTATTTCGGAGACCAATGCGAAATGTTGTCGAAAGCTTATCAAATTTATCATGTTACACTTTTTTGCACGTGACTTAGCAAAATATGAAAAATAATTTTTCTGAATTGGTAGGGCCTAACCTTGTGAGGATTAAAAAATTGAAATTGATGAAGTATGTTACGAATATAGTATGGATCGAAGCTGGATGAATGAATGTCGCATCAGTGAAGAATATGAGAAGGGTGTTTCAGAGTTAAAAATATTTATTGATAACTTTGAAATTCTTATCTTCAGTTCATACGTCCTCAAAAGTAGCCGATGCATGAGGCAATCATAAATAAAGATGATGAGATGGTTGAAGCGGAGGACGACCCTCTATCAAAGCTCATGACAAGATTACCCAGGTTGAAGAGAGAACCAGTAGAAATATACTAGAATTTGAGAGTATTTGGTCTCTACCCTGCATGTGCAGTATATATCACATTCAGTGATGCACTAGAGATCATTAGGGGAGACAAGATGTTGAATATTTGCATCATTCAACTATGGTGCATGTAAGATAGTTAATTTTGTCTTCCATATTAGTTTTATTTAGATTCCTAGTTTCTAACAACTTAACTTTGTTGTTTTAGGTACATGGACACAATCATTGCGGACCAAGGCCGGTCTTCCTTGTACGGATTTGTTGAACCTCGGACCATTTAATCTTCTAGAAACACAATTGAAAGCAAACAAAATTATTTGCAAACATGGATGACTAAGTCAAATAGAGATGTATACCTTGTGCCATACATTGATGGGTATGGGTTGTTTTATGTAAAAACTCATTAAAGTTTACTTAATTAGTTTACTAACTATTTATGATTCATGATAGGTCTCACTGGCAGTTGATGGTCATCATTCCCAGACAATGTAAAATTATATGGTTTTATTCACTGCACAGGAAGATGAAAAATGACTTGAGAAACATGCTTCAAGGGTAAGTGTTTCTTCAAAAATGACTTTGAAATTCATGTTGACCTTCAATTTTTATGATAAATATAGTTGTATTAATATTACCTTGTGTTTTCAATCTAAATAGAGTTATGGGTAAATCCCGAGGTCAGCTAGTTCAAGTTCTGTATCCAAAGGTTGTAAGTCATTTATAGTTCTAATTCATTTTCTATGTTATTGAATGATCTAAATTCTTGACTATATAGTTTGTCATTTTAGTGTAACCTGTAGCTAGATTCATGGGAATGTGACTTCTATGTCATGTCTTGGATTAAGACCATTATCGAGCTGCCATTACAAATGAGTGGAATGAGGTAATGATGCTTACCTTCAATACATTACAAATCAAATTCATCTTTGAACATATATGAAAACATAATGAATCTTTCTTCATTTTGCAGCGCTTCAAGAGTACATCTCTTATACCAGAGGACACAATTAGGCAGATAAGACAGGAGTGAAAAGCTTATCTTCTGCAAAGTTGGAGCGAGGAAGACTTATATTTCTTGTTGAACATTAATTACATTTAATTTAAGTTTATATTTTGATAGTTTAGGTTTTGGATTGTATTTTAGATTAATTAGAACTTTGTTTAGTTGAACACACACACACATACACACACACACACACATATATATATATATGATACTATTCTAGGACAATTTTTCTATTTTTCAGGTGTGGTTTTATTGCAAAAATAAATTAATTTAAAAAACAAACAACCAATAGGCGTCGGTTATGGCATTGTTCGACGTTTATAGACGTTTGTTAATGCACAAGCTGACGTCCAATGGATCACAGTGGCCAAACACGTTTAAACCAAGTCGAACGTCTATATAGACGTCTGACCTATATGGTCGGACGTCTATATAGACGTCTGACCTATACGGTCCGACGTCTATATAGACGTCTCATGTATGAGTCTGACGTCTATATAGACATTCGACCTATGGAGTCTGACATCTCATTAACATCGTCAATAAAGACGTCGGATCGAAATAAGACATTAAAAGCCCAAAATAACATACGTCTAAAGTCTTTTCTCCACTAGTATAAATAAATTATCAACATGATTTAGTGTATAACAATATATAATTAAGTTTTGGACATTAATTTGGTGGCATCTTAAAAAGAAGGGCGGTTTTGGTACCCTTCCATATGTAATCATTTTAAATGATGTGGCACTACTTTACTTCACCTTCCACATCTTCACCCACCTTTCCATTCTCTTCCCGACATCCATTGGTCAAGCTAGGTCTTGTCTTGTACCAATCACATGTACTCCAGCACCGCTTCTCTTTGCATCAACTATGACTGTAATGACCGTCTCTAGTGCAACAATGTCAGTGGTGCTACTCCCACCTCTATTGACACAAGTGAAGGCCTTACAAGAAAATGGTGACTATGTCTTTTATGATGTGAGCCTCATGGATGGTTTTCAACGTATTTTATACCGTACGAGACAGCTTCTTCCTACATCAACGTGTCACGCTTATCGTCAACGAGTTTGAGATTCTCTACTATGTGTTTTACTTACTGGAATATACTGTGTGACTATGTTTGATACTGAATAGCGAGTTAAAGAGAAATTGAGATTTTTGTTCTTTACTCTTTCTATGAAGGTGCCTCAATTATAAATTCTAATATAATCTTTTAATGCAATTTTAGTTTTGTTCTTTTACTCAAAAACTCATAAGTGGTGGTTTTTTGTGCTTTAATAATCTTGTTGGAGTATTAGAGGATGTGTTGGCAATAATAGGAAAAGCTTTCAGATTGTGTCTTTTCATCTTCTGAACATAATAATATCACATCATTTAAAATTATCATTTAAAATTATTATTATTATTATTATTATTATTATATATATATATATATATATATATATATATATATATATATATATATAAAAGTTGGTTCCACTCTCAATATATAATACCCATATTTTTTTAAAGGGTGCCAAAGTCACGTCCTTAAGTTTATAGTAGTCGTATAATCAATTACAAAAGTCATTTATTAATTATGAGAGTTAAAATAAATGTCAACATTAATTTTTGAAAACTTTTTTTGCACACGTTTGCATATAAAGTAATTTTAATTTCCGTGTAACTATTTTGCACATCTATCCAGCTACCTTCTTTCCCATATTGTTTTTTCTTTTCTCTTCCCTCCTCGCATGACTCAGACAAACGAACCGGTAGTGAATTAGGATGGGGAAAAATAAAAAAGAAAATATAAATGCAATAACAATGTAATAAGAAAGAAATGGAAATATTAAAAAGTGAAAGAAGAAATTAGTATATACATTAAATATTTCATAGGATAACTTAGCCATCTGTTCAACCCCATTACTTAAAAGTGGTAATCGACTGTAGTTTTGGGTTTTAATGCCCTTCCCACTCATAACAAAAAAGATGCTAGAGATGGGTGATAGTGAAAAAGGAAACGTTAACATCTTTTAACACTTCTTATCTAAATTCATCGAATAATATGATTTTATCTCGTAGATATTCATTGAAATACTTTTTAAAAAAAAACAATTTGAGGAGCTAAACATGATATATCTTACGTACCTGTTCTTGTCAGAAAAAGATTTACCCAAGATAAAGGTAATTTGGAGAAAACAGCACTTTTATTTTTACCATATATTTGATCCATCGTGTTACTCGCATATTAAACAAGCATGTTTCGATGCTTTCACGAAGAAGATCAGACATTCGCTCACAGTAGACCCATACTAAATTGTCCCTCATATTGCTTAGAACAGAATAATACAGACTCTATAATTAAGACGAATGGATCAAGAATTTATATAACCAAATTAAGTTATCTTTATGATACAAGAAGAAAAAACTGACACATTTCTTTAGTAAAACCTTATTTCACTAGCTAAAATTGGTTACATAAACCCACACAATGTCATTCAATTTAATTATACATCACAAATTTAATATATGTATTTTTTTTTAAAAATTCAATCAGCATCATTTTCGACTTCTTTTCTACCAGTTAGCAAGATTGAAAATTAAGTAATTTATTTCCTTGGTACTTTTAATAGTTTTCTTTGTTAGTATTATTTCTATTTATTAATTAGTATATGTTGACAGTCGCAAAATATAGAGAAATTATATTAAAAAACTATTAAATAAAAGTGAGAGTTAAAAGTAGAATAAATCACTTATTTCTCTTTTGGAAATTTTATGGGTTGTCATCTTTTCCTATAATTTAATTTAAAAGTATTCAAAAAGCATTAAGTTTAATTACTGGAATAAGTTGATCACAATAGTCCAACTTCATAATAATGAAATATTTGGCTATTTTCAAAAGTTTATCTATAATTTTCTTAATCATACATAACTGTATTGAACGCTCTCATCATAAAAAGTGTTTGGATTATTTTATTAGTTTTAGGTATGGAAATATTTAATTTCATTTTGAGAGAAATAAAATAGAGATATATAATTTTAATTTTTCATTTATTTAAAAAAATATTATTTTATTTTATTGATATAAGATAAAGATAGATTTAATAAAATTTATTTTAAATCTTTCCATATTTTGTTGTTAGTTTTTATTATTTGTATTTAATCTAAATCCTATTTGTATTTATTTAAAGGTTGTCAAAGTTTAATGAAAAGTAATTCTAATGAATTGAAAAGTAAAATTATTTATATGGATAACTTTTTTTTTAACAAAAAGATGATATAATCTTTATAATATTAAATTAAGAGGTTTTATAAGAAGTGTGTATGAATAACTTTTCAGTTAATTGGTGTTTGTTCTTGTTCTTCAGCACTCAATGCTTTATGTACTAGTGCAGAAAGGGCTTTAGATATCAGTTATTATGGACTTTTAACGTCACTTTCTGAACCGGCGTCTATATGAGTGACGTTAATGGGACGTCGGTTTTATGCAGAGGCGACATCCCTATAGACATCAGTTAGGTTCAAAGACCGACGTCTATAAAGACATCAGTCCGTAACACTTTCGTCGTCTATAAATCCGTCAAACATTGCATTAACCGACGTCTAAGAGTACTATAGACGTCGGTTGGTACATTAACCGATGTCTATGAAGTGATCTTTGTGTTTTGGTGTAGTTTTTGTTGTGTCTTGGGGTAGCGTAGTAGCACCTCCTTCCTTTGCTACTTTCTTCGTAAGAAAAAAAATGCGTCTTTTGAATTTCTTATGGCATTTCAACCCCAAGACGAACCTGTATTATTGCCTAGATCCATTCCGACTACCAATGAAAAGAATACGGTGAGAATACGGTGTATTTTTTCGTTGGCGGTCGGAATTGACATAGGTAACAACCTAGTTCGTCTTTGGATTGAAATGCCATAAGAAATCAAAAAGACGCAAGTTTTCCTTACGAGGAAACTAGCAAAGGGAGAAAGTGCACTACGCTACACAAAGACACGACAAAAAACCACACCAAAACACATAGAAAACTAATTTTAATCGGTTCAAATGATAGATAATACATCAAATATTACTTTAACCTGATTATAAACAACTTTAAATGGTTAAAAGGTGAGCAAACTTACCTGCAAATGCACTGCAGCGGAGAGAAACTACGAAGACGATGAAACTGTTGGTTCGCAAACCGTTGGGTCGTAGGATTATTTAACAAGAAATTTGACGTCAGTTGGACACAAAACCGACGTCTATAATGACATATACGTCGGTCGCCTCACTAATATGTTGTCCATTCGATTTAAAAATTAATATTTGTGTTATATATAGACGTCGGCTTGGCGAGATGAGACGTCTAGTTGGCGGAAACGAATAACTTTTCACATACCTGGTCAGACTATAGACGTCGGTTACTAAGGCAATGGACGTCGAGAATTGTATATAGACGTCAATTTGGAGGGATCCGACATCTATAACGCGGAAAAGAGTGACTATTCACCTACCTAGCAGACATATAGGCGCCAGTTGGAAGCTGCGCCGACGTCTATAGTCTGACAGGTAGGTGAGTAGCCATTAATTTACGCCATGTAGACGTCGGGGATCACAAATCGGATGTCTATATGTCTGAGAAGTAGGTGAATGACATTAATTACCACCATATAGACGTCGGTCGGTGCCCACTTCGAACTGGCGTCTATATGTCTGAAAGAAATGACTTTTCACCTAACTGTCAGAGATATAGACATCAGGGGGAAATCTCCGACGTCTAAAATACTATAGACGTCAGTTAGACAGCTAATCGACGCCTATATGACCAACTTATTTACAGAAATGTCACCGATCATCAATATACGTCGTGTTTACCCTTAACCGACGTCTAAGAGATGACTTTAAATAGTGTTTTTACATTAGTGATGGGAAGGAAAATCAAAAGGATAACCACAAAGTGAATGAAAAGAGAAAGATAATGAATGAAAAAGAAAAAAAAAAAGTGACAAGAATCTTCGTGAGTGAACCAAGTCATATTTGTGGAACATGTGAAATGAAAGAGGAAACAAAGATCACCTGCAATAATTCACAATAACATATCACCTGCAATAATTCACAATAACCTGAAAGTAACAGTAACCTGAAAGTAACAGTAACCCCTCTATTAGGAGTTAACGAAATGATTTAAATAAGTGTAGAAATTATAATGGAAAGTTGTAGGATAGAACATAGGTGGTATAGGTTGTGGCATCTATGGTTGTCGCATTGTAGGCAGAATGAAAACACACAATCTATTGACTCTGAGACTAAGATTTGCTGAACCCGACAAGCTTGAATAAAGTTTCCACTTCCCCGTGTTACCGGCAAAAAATTTTAGTCAGCGGTCAACCACGTTGCATTCTAACTCTATTTTTCAAAATAAAACTAAATTCTTATATTAATTCTCTGCATACATATTAAACATAAATTCTTATACACGACACAAGAGAGAAATAACACAAGTGCATTTCAGGTTCATGTGATACTATATTAGGAAACTCCTTCCGCACAACAAAGTAACAGATATGGAAGAACATCCTCTCATCACTTTTGAGAACTACTTGGATGCAGATTTTTCAGATGAATAATGATACTTTAACAATTTTATTTTATAATATTTTAATATTATTTAAAGTTATTCTAGGATTAGTCCATATTAATATTTAATTTATTTATGATAATTATTATTATTGATTATGAAGTAATTTTAGATTAATTATAAAATGATACGTACATAATTTTAAATTGTTGTAAAAAAATATTCTCCGTTATCTTTTCAGATTAAAAAAAAAACGACAGCAAATAATCCTGTTGGAAAGTGAACACATAATGAATGACCTCTTCAGCAGAGAAAAAAATAGATTAAAATAAAGATATTTATCAGTAAGAAAACGCGTCATAACAATTCAGAATTAAAACATTCAACACTTTAGATTGGAAATATAAATTTAATAAATACTTTATATGTTAGAGACGTTTTTCTTTTTAATTTCATTACTTTATATTTGAAAGATATGCACTTTTAAACTCAAATACTCATTCAATACTTAATAACAAAATTTGGTTTATTTCTGTTACTTATTGAGTGTTTGTATATATGATTTTTTATTTAAGAGGAAAAAAAATAGATAAATTAAAAAGAAATAATAATTATTTTATCCCATATTCTAAATTTTCAAACTATTAATATTAAAACTTTATCACTTAATTTTTTAAATGAATAATACATTTATCTCTCATATCATATTTCTAAAATAGACATTTATTTTAATTATATAATTAATAAAATAATATTTGCACTTTTTTAGTATTTTCTTAAATGAATATACACATCTCTTGCGTTCTTATAAATAATACCCCTTCCTAATTGTTTTTAGATAAGGATATTTTTAAAAAATAAGAATAGTAAAGTTTGTTGTATTAAAATACAAAAAATATTGTAAAGTGAATATTTATTTCAAAACATGAAAATGCTATTTTATATATATAAAAAAAGTAAAACTAAGTAAAAATTTATTTTAAAACTGGATCGAATGTGTCATGTTTTAAATAAGACAAACGAAAAAGTTTAAATTCACAATGAAGTAGCAAAACCTGGTGCGGCCCATTGGTCTGGTTTAAAATAGGTGACTTGAGTTGGTCTGGTTTAAAATGGGTGAATTGAGTTGGTCTGGTTGACTTGGGGTTAATTTTTATTTTTTGAATTTGAGAAAGTTTGGACTCCATTGCTAAATTATATTTCCAAAATATGAAATATTTACTTCTGTCATTTTTTAATTTTTTAATTAATTAAATAATTTATAATGTTATCTTTATGTGAATGGGACCTGTGATCTAAATGAAACACCTATGGTGAACTGCGTCCACATATAAAGTAGTGAAGAAAATGCAATGCCTTTAACTTTAACAACTATAGATTCTTCTTTTAGTGTAAGCTTTTTGGGTTACTTTTTCGTCTCTTTAGTATATGAAAGGACGATCCCTTACAATGATATAAGGCTTCAGCCACATTTCTCACTGCCATGTGTACTGCAAATCTTACGGAATGATATTTGTGAGTACCCAATAATGGAGTGTGCAAACACATGCACTCATCACACTTGGAATAAACAAAAGCTGCACATGTCTTTCACCATGGCATCGCATGTGCACTCAGTTTAACTCGCAGCTCAACCAGTCACAATCATGTCTTTCCTACTATCTTTCTTTATTTGCAAGTCTTTTATGTAAAAATGAATTAGACAAAATAAGTAATAATTTATATATATTTTTTAATTAAATAAAATAAAACAAAAATTGAATATGTTAAATATTTCACATTAATTAATCAGAGATAAAATCAATTTACTTATAAATTTTATTGAATTAGATTTAAAATTCACTTTTTTAATATAATATCATAGTCATTAATTAAAATTTATCCTAATAAGATTTTTAATTTGTTCGGTCTATTTGTTGTTCGTTATTAGAATATGTATTATTTGTTTGAGACATTGTTATACTCACTATCGTACCATTATCAAATTACTTATTAATGTGTAAATTCATTCAATATGTGTATATTTTTTTTAGAATAGCATGCTCAATTCATGAAGTACATACAGAGAAATTCGGCCAAGCTTTGGAAGAAGAGAAGAATGCAGCATGAAATCCCACGTCACCTTTAATAAGCTAATTTTAGTTCATTTTAGGATAGTCTTCTCTACTTTTTTTGTGTCTTCTAGTCGCTGTTTATATCTACATAAATATATTGTTCACGTGTATGGAAAGGCGAGGAAATACTTTGTTTGTTTCCATTCATTTGTGCTAAAATGGAGAGACAAAAATTAGGGAGTAATATAGCTTAGACGGTCCTTTGTTCAATGTGTAGAAAAGCTATGAAAGGCAGTGTGGCATTAGCATTTTAGCCTTGCTTTTGCAATGTATGTTTAGCCTTCCTTTTCCTGTAGTACAGTGATATTTTTCAGCTTTCAAGTGGTTATCTTATTCGCGTTTGAAGCTTGTGCATGCCATGGTAAACATTCACACTTTTGGTTTACATAGTTGCAGTTTTTCTTTCTTCCTTGTTTATGCTTAGGAGTTTGTTGACTTGTGTTTGCATATGGTGCTTCATTGGTTTAGGGTATTTGTTTTACTTGGTTTGTTTATTCGGGAATGTCAACCAGGTAAGAACCCCTTTCATGTTGGCATGCATGCGTGAATGTAGCGAGTAACATTAGGGAGAATATATTCTTATTTAGAGCTAAAGATCTTGTTTCATTTAATAGATCAAGCTTTAAGTTTGCTCAAGAAAACATCTTGCAAAAAGGGCTCGCTTTGGAGTTCCTGGTTCCTAATCAGAAACCACCATATGCGAAACTTAAAGGTTCAATTCATCAAAAATAAAACAAAAAATGTTAACTTTGAATCAGTACACACTAAGAAAACAAAGTAAATGAATGTAAACTGACGCAAGAATAGAAATTGCAGCGCAGAATAAGTAAAAAGCATTCGAGAATTGTAAAGTGTGGTGCAAAATCATGTGAATTATAATACAAGAACAATAAAGAAAGTTGGTAAAATCAATACAAAAATAGTAAAGGATGGAGTGGAAGAAAGTAAAATTGTCACAACAATAAACTGCTCGAAAATTAAAAATGTAAAGAAGACAAAGAAATTGCTAACTTGTATCCATTTCAGACGAAAAGTTATACTGGGTTACCCTCTTCTCCTTGTGGTTACTTTGCACCTGTAACATTATAATTTAGGATATCACGTGTAAATAAGATAATATGTATTGTTTAGAAAAAAATACAAATATGATACCATCGTAATATAGTAAAAGTTTTAAAATTTTATTGCATTATCGTTATAATAAATAAAACATGAAATAATAAATAATCTCATTACAACTTGAAATAAGTTATTAAAACTTCTAAATATAATTTATTTAAATAAAACCAACATTTTGAAAATCCAAAAAAAAAAGTTTTCGTTCGTCTCTCATTTTACATAGTATCAGCATCATTATAACATCTTTTGTAATATTATTTGTTCTTGTATAGATACGAACGTCGTAGATAAAAACCATCATCACACATACAACGATGAGCTAACAGAATCAATATCAAAATGATATATAATAATACAATATTATAACAATACAATTATCAATTAAAGTCTAATCTCACAACATTCCTTCTTAAATCAAATTTACAACACAAAAACACATTATTAATCCAAACTTTAATCCAGATAAACCATACGACCACCACCAATCATTATCATCATATTCATCTTCCGTATTCCAATACACATATTCACCAAAACAAGGATTACTCACCAAGATAAAACTTTCCATTTACCAAAGTAGGACATACTCACCAAAGTAGGACTTTTCGTTCAAATAGAACCTATTCACCAAAGTAAGACTTGTCTATTCAAAATACACTAAACAAAAACTATACCATATCAACAAGACTTTAATCTAAAAATATTTTATATTAAAGTTGTATCATCTTGAAAACATTTTTATAATAAAATCGTATTAAACTGAGAGGACTAGTATATTTGGTAATTTTATTAAAAACTATCCACTTGTATAATTTGAAAAAAAATTGGCACCTTTGCATGAAAAGGCAAAAATGAAGGCCGAAGAGGGTTAGGCGGCACATGATATAAGTTAGACTAATGTGAACAAATTATGGGAATACAGTGCACAATCAACTACATGAAACAACACAGTGAATTAGGTTTGGCAAATTATTATTTCACCTATGCAATTAAAGTTTGGCATCAAAATGATAAATTTTACTGGTAAAGTTTGTGAAACAGAACTTGAATCAATCTAAATGAAGTTATTGATTTTACACGCATATTTGGTTTCCCTAATCCACTCGAAATATGATTACAAACACTTAAACCAAATACTCGGTGTAGTATTTGTTTGCACCCTTTATTTGTACGTCCTCCACATGGTGGAGTGGGGGTACGGCTTAACTATACAACCTTGGAGTACTTTCGGTCTTTCCTTTCTTGCATGTCTTGCTTACCTGTCTTTAGGAGCATTGCCATGATTGCCTTTCAATTATTGTGTCAATTAATGTTCTTTTCATTTTTAGATCAATCATTTTTGTTATGCTGAATATTTCATGTATTGTGATAATATATATTGAAAATTATGTTCAGAAACAAGACATTTTTGTTTTTTGTAAAATTAAATTTGATTCGAAGTCAAATTTAAAGATGGTGTAAGAATTTGTCCTTTTTTATATTGTTGGGCCGATTAAATCAGTTTTATTGGACTACTATCATACCACGTCAACCCACGTTCTAAGATTGTTAGTAGATGCAACTTCTTTCAACACCACCATACATTTCTCTTTATACTTCCATAGTTTGAGTGAAAATATATTTTTGATCTTATCCTCTTCATCTTCTTCATCATCCACTAAATTCATCATCCACTAAAGCATCCATTTCTCTCGTCTTCTTCCCCCCCTGCACCATTTCTCTCGTCACCTTCTTCTTCCTCCAATGACCAGTTTTCATTTTTTATATTTTAAAAGGTAAAGTTCAAAAAACATTTTTTGCACTGCAGATTATGCATTTCAGAACATCTCCAAATTGTGTATTCTAGAACTTAAAATGAAAATATGATAAAATTAAATACATAGAGGTGCAGGAAGAAGCTGTCGTCAGTAGAATGTGATGTATAAAGTACTGGTTTAGGACAGATGTTAAGGAAGTGTTCCATTGCGAATTTAAGATAGATGCTGATTAAGGTTTTTATAATGCAGATGATAGTAGTTAGTGCTGTTGTGAGAGAAAAGAAGAAAACGGTGCGCAGTAAAGCAAGTATGTGAGAGATGATGGAATGATGATAGTCAATTAAAATTCAAAAGGAAAAAGAAGCCAAAATCACTTCAATTGGTAGTTATAGATTTTTTATAACATAACAATATTTAACAAAGAATTAATGCTATATAAAAATTACAAGTTAATCCTGTAACAAATTAACAGTGTTACCACTTTAGTCTATTAATATTCTAGATGGTTTTCTGCTTATATTCGTTTCCACGTACGCGTGGTCACAAATTTCAAGTATGTGCATTATCCATATAATACAAATCTATATTAATGTCACAACAAATTAATTATTATAGGCGTCTATGTTGGACCACTAAGGAATTTTGTTTTGTAACAGAAAAATCTATCTGTAAAGTTTTAAGAATTGAATACTATGAGAAGGATTCTTATTTGTTCCTAGTTCCAAGTCGAGAAGGTAGTGTGATCTTTTAAAAAGAAAAATAAGATTTTGGGTGACGCAAGAGTCCAAAAAATATTCCTCATCTATCCAATATTTGTGTGGAATTTTGGTTAATGATGTCCTTTGTGGAAGTAAAATATCTTAGCAATGTGTGTGTAAATTATATTTTATCCTAAAGCTAAAGAAGACGCGTGGCTATCTTCGCGCCCATTCAATCTAATTGCTCTTGTCGTTTTTAGATAGAGGGCACCATTTATCGAAAGCATGGATCATGGATCTAAAGTAACACATTTTTGAATGCCCTTTAATTTATTTATATGCCCATCATTGTGGAGTGAAGTGGTGATTGGATGAAAGCACCGAACTGATGATATATTTTCTTAATTTCGAAAATAATGAAGTTTTGATGGAAAAAGGAATATTAGATGATCGAGAGAAAAAGAAAGGTAGCTGTAGGAGATTCTTCGGGAGGCCCTTGGAAGAAAACTTAAGTGGAATAAACTTTTGATAGTTTAATTAATATATATAATCGTATGTGCATGATAGATAGATTAAGATTATAGACTCATATCGCAATATAAGTGAAGGTTAATGGAGGTTGATTAATAAAAATATGTGAAGGGAAGTGAATTGTGGTTCCCCTAATTGGAAAGTGACCCATAATGCGGGTTCCATCATAGGCAAGCTCAAGCACTTGTTCATTCCGTTAAAAGAAAGTGGTGGTGGGGCTTGACCATGACCATGACCATCATCATGGTCATGAACAGCAAGGCAACTCCAACATTAGTTATTCCAATTTCCTATGGATACGTGTATTCTAGAAATTCTAACAAATCAAAAGCTGCATTCTACTCACCATTATACTTCCCTATCATTTTTTCTTTGCCTCTTTGTTTCCACGTTAAGCCACTCAACAATTCTTTTGGATTTTCTCGATAGTATAGGGAAAATCAAATTTTAACCACGATATTTTGTACAGTGTCAACTGGTTTTTAGTTTTTATTTTTTTTTATTAGTTGAATAGTTTGCTTCAATAAATAGTTATATTCCTTTTCTCAGTCACTCTCCGAGACCATGACTCACCCTTTTTCTTTCGACTCTGATTCATTTTTGTTCTCAGTAGCGCGGCGACCAAAGTCTATCTTTGCATCATTCATCCAAAGTCCATATTCTCTCTTAATTTTGTGTATTGTTTTTCTAATATTAAAAAGTTAAGTTAAATATTTTTGTGACATTTAAATTCGATTATGAAAATGATATTTTTTATTTTCAATTTTGATATATTTTAATTCTCAATTCAAAAATAAAAAATATAATTTTTTTAATTCAATGACATTAAATTACTGTTTTTTGAACTATGTTCAAACATGATATTTGAATTGTAACTTATTCAATAATAATAATAATAATAATATAAATAATTCAAATATTAATTCAATTGCTATTTGAAATATCACAAAATTGAATTTTATTCTATTACACAAATTTTAATTTTGTATCTATACTCATAAATGAAAAAATATATATAACCGAAGATATTTGAATTTTAAAATTTAATCCTGAATTAAAGAAAGGAATGAATGAGAGATTTAGAAAGATATTAAAAAAGTTATATATTTATTAAATAGAACAAATATAATTATCTTTTTTCATTTATGAAAACCTTTTACTGTTAGTGTTACTTTTCTATTGATGTGTACGGACTACAGGCTGGCCAACGTACTGTCCACCTCGAAAATGGATAGAATTTTAATATTGTGCAGTGAAGTAATTTAGGGCATAAACATGGATTTGAATTTTTTTTTCCCCAAATTGTACCGAAATCACACTATGGTATACAGAGATTTTTATTTTACTTATAGAGATAATATTCGGAATTTCAAAATTTCAATTTTGCCCTTGGTCGTACTTTTTCTGTTAATAATATTTGCCCTTCGAAATTTTAGTCTATTTAATTATAGTTTAATAAAACAAGGGAAGAAGGATAAAGGAGTAGAGATGATGGAAAGACAGATACATGGATATGCGTAAAGTTGAATACGAATCGATAATGATACTTAGACAACATTTTTTTGACAACATTTGAATATCATTTATGTGTTATTTTATAATTGGTTCAAAATTACTCTACAATAATCATAAACATCACCATAGACCAATCATAAAATGACACGTAAATAATGTTCAAATGTTATAAAAAAATGTCTAAATATCATTATCCAATGCGAAAATTTAGAACTTTACTCATAATGTCTATATGTTCCATTCAAATATCCTTTTCTTCCCCTTTTTTAACAACCCATGTTTTAGGTATAATTAGTCAAATTAAATTATGGAAATAATAAAATAAAAAATATATTAATTATTCAAAGATGTTAAGTAACGTTTTATAAATATAAGAAATAGAAGATATTTTATCTTAAGATTTCTTATTTGAATAACTCTCACATAATTATATATAAGTTCTTAAAAAATTAATTATAAATTAATTACTAATATTTTACATGATAAATACTTTTTTTTCCAGTTTTTACGACTTAGTCTATGAATACTTAAAAATTTTAGTTTACTCTCTAAATAATTTTTAACATTTACAATTCGGTTATTGATGTCAGAATCATTAAAATTGGGAAGAGAATGGAGTCAGGTGTTAGTTTTAAGGGTTTAGAAATTTAGAAAGTGGGATCCAGGTGTTTATGACAGAGTGGACCGAGCAGTTTTGAAGGTAGTATTTAAAAGAAATTTCAAATTACGTTCCACTTTATGTATACACTGTCTCTTCTCCAACTTTCTGAAATCTTCTTTTCTCCTCCATCTCTCTAAAATTCTTCTCCTTCTCTCTACAAATTCTAAATTTTCCTTCTTCTGATCATCATCCAGGCAACATTTAAGTATTCCTAGTATCAAGATCTTTCATTTAAACTGAACAAGTTGTTGTTTCTGAGTGAGTAAGTCAAACTCCTTAGATTCTTGAAATTTCTACAACTTCTGTGACATGCAAGCTCTGTTTCAACTTGCATGTGATCATCAACTCATTCTCTAAATTTGTTTTTCTTTCTTTGATCCTCTGATTGGTCTTTTTGCACCAGTCAGATATTGGTAGGCTATATTAGAAGATACTTGCGAGTTAATCAAGGCTTTGAAAGCATATAATTTAGCTGGTTTATTCGAGATAAGGGAAGCTAGTAATTTAATTATGTTTTTTCTGTTTGTGGAATTGTTGTTTGAACGTCTGCATGTGTGAATATTGAATGTTTGACTGAATTGTATGACAATTCTCTATATGACAGAGACTTGTGAATGAATTAGGTTTTTAGCTACAAAGTGTTCGGTTTGGTCTAATCTAAGGAAGTGAATGGGTGAAATTTGTCATGGGATTTCTTTTGATTTATGTTATACGGTTTTAATTATATTTAAATAGGTTGAACTGAATTATAACTTGAGAATTTAGAATTTAGAAGTTGGTTAAGATATTCTGATTTGGTTAAGTTAGGCATGGTTCATAATTCTGTAGAAGTTCTGCAGAATTGTGTAAAACGCCAAGTGATTACTGTTGATCGCTCGGTTTTGTTCTGTACTTGGTTCTTAACTGGATTCGGTCTTATTAGAGTCCTACTAGCTCATGATTGTTCGGTCTTAGAAGGGTGAGTTTTCTAGTGTAGCGCTTGGTCTTATACTCGCATTTATGCCAGTATTAACGCCCGACCTTAGTTGTAATCAATCACTTAATAGAACTTCTCCCCTATAGCATCCTGTTGTAATAGTGCTCGGTCTTAATAGTGTTCGGTCATGAACTGACACTCGGTCTTAATAGTGTCCGGTCATGAAGTGACACTCGGTCTTAATAGTGTCCGGTCATGAACTGACACTCGGTCTTAATAGTGTTCGGTCATGAACTGACACTCGGTCTTAATAGTGTTCGGTCATGCACTGACACTCGGTCTTAATAGTGTTCGGTCCTGAACTGACACTTGGTCTTAATAGTGTTCGGTCATGAACTGACCATCGGTCTTAATAGTGTTCGGTCATGAACTGACCCTCGGTCTTAATAGTGTTCGGTCATGAATTAACACTCGGTCTTAATAGTGTTCGCTCATGAACTGACACTCGGTCTTAATAGTTGTCAACACCCAATTTCGTTCGGGAAAGTAAATAATCAAAATTAAAGAATAAGAGAATAATAATTAATGGTGGACAAAGGAAAAAAAGAAAAAGGAAAATAATTAAATCATTTTCCTTAATGCAGGACTTCAGAATGTTTTTGAAATATTAGTTTAATATGGTAATAATTTGAATCAATATTATGCCAATAATTATAAGCAATAATTAAAAATATATTTGTTGCGTCAGTTGCTTCTTCTGACAATAATTACAATCAATGTCTTGAATATTATCTGATTTATTTTTCTTGAAATCAAGACCATTTCTTTTCTCATTTTGTCTATTGTCAATTAATTCACATTTAAGACAAGATTGTCATAATATTACAATGTGTGCCTATAAATACACCCTCTGTGAAAGAAAAAAGGGGACGAAAAAAATAGAGAAAAAGACGTAGAGATAATAGAGATTGAAAAAGAGAGTATAGAAAAAAAAATAGGTTCTCACACATAAGGGTTCTGTCAACCGCAATCACCAAAGAAGAAACAAGGGAGTACTGAAAGCTAAAAAGGTATGTCATCTTACACCATTCCTTTTCCTTTTATTGTGCTCTGAACTTTTTTCCAAAACGTTTTTTTAACTACACACAAATAATGTTTTTTTTAAATAATAAAATAAAGGGTACGCGCTGGCCTATGGTCGGTTTCTTTCTTTATCTCACCATTTTGAAAATATAAAAAAAAGTACAAAATATTTAAAACCAAAAAAGGTTAATTTTTGTTAAACTAAATCTTTTTATCAAAATTACGTGATCCCTGATTTTTGGGTTCACATTTCAAAAATATAAATCAATCCTTTTTTTTAACAAACTCACAAACCTTTTTCTAGGTAAAGAACTACGTGAGCCCTGATTGTCCATTAATGGATATACGTAGGACCAAGGTCAATCCTTGTCGGGTTCATAAACAAAAAAAATATTTTTTGTTTCTTAATAATTTATCTTATTTTAATTTTATTTTTATTTTTGGGGAAAATTAATTATTTTGGGAAACCACATTAATTTTATACATTTAATTAATTAAAGGTACTGCCTTTGGGCAGGCGCGGTAAGGTGGTAACACCTTCCTTACACGTAACCGATTCCCGAACTTGAAATCTGTTTTTCATAGACCAAATCTTATTTTATGGTTTTCCATAGTTTTTCCATAATAAATTATGGTGGCGACTCCCAAAATCTTTTCTCAAACCCGTTTGTTTTTCGGTTCGCCATCCCGTCGCGATCCCGGTTGTAACAGATGGCGACTCCACTGGGGACGCTAGAGAATCAAGCCTTGTTAATTAAATGTGCAAAATTGATGTGGTTTTTTTCTTTATTTTTTTTTTATTTTCCCTTTATTTGTATATATGATTGTCTTTATTTATTTTGGTAATTTATTTATATTCGTCTTTATTATTATTACTGTACATATCATGAGTGGGACCCTATACCCGTGTCTGAGCGTAACATAGAATTAGAGGGGTTGTGTAGCGGTGTCACGTCCGGACTATTTCCAGTTTGGCTATCGTGAGAACCCCAACCAGTGGTTGTTCTCTTTACATGCAATTTCACACCTAATTGTGTTCAACTATTGTGGAAAAACTGTGAAAAGGGACCATAGCTCTGGTTGCCTTGATTTTAGGTTTAGGAAGCCATCCCTGCGGATTGCATATACAATGCTTAGACCTTAGGACATTGGACCTACCTTAAAAGCATAAAAGATGTTGGCTTTTAATTATTGTTTTGGCACAGGCATCTTCATGCCTCATATGCATTAGCAACATTCTTATCATTTTTCCTTTATTTTCTTTGTACATAACAATAAATATGTCATGTTTTTATAAAAAACAAGTACAAAATGTCATGCTTTAATGAATAAATAAATAAGGTAAAATAAATACTTTTTAGTCAATTCAATTAATAAAACTATTTTTTTAAGCATTTATGACATGAAAGTCGCGAAAATAGTTTTCTTCATCATCATTTTCCATCATCCATTTTATCCACAAAAAACAATCTTAAAGTTATCTCAAGCAATCTTTTTAGCAAAAAAAAAAAACAAAAAAATTGAAAATGAACAAAAAACAAAAAAATTGAAAATGAACAAAAAACAAAAACAAAAACCAAGGGCAACTTATCTAAGTTAAGATAATCATTCTTTGTAACCAATCTTGAGTCTTAAAAATAAATAAAACAATCTTTTTTTAACAAATCAAGTTAACATCATAGTTTATCAATAATTTTTTGAAAGAATTGTTTTTTGAAAAAAAAATTCAAAACACAAAGAAAAAAGAAAATGACAAACTTAATTTTTTGAAGATTTTCATTCACTATAACAAGAACATTTTTTTAAGCCCATTGGGCCCAATTGATAGTTTTCTTCAAATGCAATTTCGTGAAAAAAAAACAAATGAATGCGATAACAGGAAAATATAAAAAAAATATTTTTGAAAAAGTTTTTCATTTTCATTTTGCAAAAAAAAAAGGATAGAAAGGGCAATCACTACATTATGAGTAAATTATTATCATTCCTTTTTTTATATCAATTTTTTTAACTGATAATATTTTCTATTGAGATATGTATGTGCGTAGTCCTTGAAAACACTCATCCTCCAACCTTTCCCCAAAAGAAAAAGAGTTTAGCTCTAATAAACATAATATTACCCACAAACTAGAGCATATTGGTCTTGCCAAAGTTATTCTTACTTGTGATATTTAGGAACTCCCTAACTAGCCAAAAGCATGCAAAAGAAAATCAAACCAATTGGGGCAATCCTTTTTCAATAAATTCTTTCCTTACCCGTTCCCTATCCTGAACAAAACTCATGCTTAAAAACTGGGGCAGCTTTGACATTCATGGATCCATATCTCCATACTCATTTTACCAAACCCCAACATCATTTTGGTGTGTTGTTTCTCATATTGATATTCACATAGTACACGCCAATGTGGCTATCCCAGTGTCCTTTAAATGCCTTTTAAATCTTTACCACTATCAACTTTCCTGTGAATTCAAGCATGCACATATCAATGTCAAAAGAAAATGCCAAGCACTGTTTTGAGTATCCAACTTTAGAATTTTTGACATCCATTGTGTTTTCAAAAATGTAAGACATACATGAATTTGATGATTTCAAAAATAAAGTAAAAAAAAATTAATCAAAGGTTAAAGAGTTTCAAAATACTCATCATCATTATCTGCATAAATAACTATCATGTATATCTTCGTCAATAAGATACTTTATGAATGGTTATCAAACCTCTCTCATTCAAAAATACAAAAAGATCAACATGCATCTAGGTTTCCTCTTTCAAGTTAGCTAGGTCTTTCTATACCGGTCTTTTACTCATCATTGGAAACCCCAGACTCAGCACCATCAACTCCTACAAGAACCACTGATTCGGAACATCAAACACCATCACCATCACCACCATCGGTGCTCAGGCTGTGGAGGCCTCAAGCATAAGGAAATTTAAGGAACCAATGTCACAATTCGCATCGTTCAAAAATCAATGGTTCATTGCTTCATCTACTGGACGATCTCATGTAACTACTCTCATTAATTCTCGTCTCTCCCAAAGGTACATGCAAGATATGAAAGAGAGCTTGTTTGAAGCTATTTAAGCAGCATGAGCTGCAAAGGAGCAAATTATTGTTGTGTTATAAGGACATGACTATAGTGACTTTGGAGATGCTGGATATGGTGGTGAAATTCCAATATTTACATTTTATTCAATCACTTCACATGAGAAATTTGTTGAGGAATTGGTTAAGATGTTTAGGCTGGAACTGTGTTTGAAGCGATTACTTGTTCTTGAATTTATGTCCATTGGTTATGAAACTTCAGAGGTAAAACAATTGCACTGGTCAACTCAACTTTATGACGATGAATCTATACTGTGAAGTAACTCATGGACCAGTTCCACCAAGTTTTAGGGATGGGAAGTCTGACATTACCTCTTTAAGATTTGACAACCAACCCAATCCTGAGATTTTACAACATGGCTTGCACAGGAAAACGTAGACACTCTCAAAGTGAATGAGATATTTACAATGGAAGGTGAGGAAATGCATGTTAGCATTGTTTAAAGCTCCGTCAACTGGAATGAGTCTTCAACATTGAGTGACCTTGTGTTTGAAAAGAAGATGAATGAATAGACCTTCTAACAATCTCTTTAGACGTTTACATAATTGGTCATGTAAGCGACTGAATCTTCGTCTGTGCATGAAATTTGTTCAAGGGCCAAATTAGCAAAATTGGTGCTTGCATAGATAATATGCTCAATATGTTGCAAATATGAGGGAGCTGGAAAAAACCTACAGAAACAACGATTGGGTTTGGCTATTTGGATTTTGAACTTGGCTGAAAATTAATTTCGATTAAGTTATGTGGTCAAAAAAATATTACGAGGTTCGTGCACCTCTCCAGCAATATGAGGTTTGTGAGCTTCTTCATCAAGTATTACGAGGTTTGTACGCCTCTCCATCAAGCATTATGAGGTTCGTTGACCTCTCCATCAAGTATTACAAGGTTCATGCATCTCTCCATCAAGTATTATGAGGTTCGTGCGCCTCTCCATCAAATATTACGATATTCTTGTGCCTCATTAAAAAAAAAAGCCCAGTCTTCATCCTGGCACCAAAGCCCAGTCCTCCTCCTGGCAAAAAAAAAAGCCCAGTTTTCATCCTGGCACAAAAAATAGCTCAGTCTTCATCCTGGCACCAAAGCCCAGTTATCATCCTGGCACCAAAGCCCAGTTATCATCCTGGCACCAAAGCCCAGTAATCATCCTGGCACCAAAGCCCAGTTATCATCCTGGCACCAAAGTTTTGTTCTCATCCTGGCACAAAAAAAGGCCCCAATTTTCATCCTGGCACCAAAGAAAAAAAAAAGCCCAGTTTTCATCCTGGCACTAAAGCCTAGTTATCATCCTAGCACCAAACCCCAGTTCTCATCCTGGCACCAAAAAAAAAAAGAAAAAGAAAGCCCAGTTTCATACTGGCACCAAAGCCCAGTTTTCATCCTAGCACTAAAGAAAAGAAAAAAACTCAGTTTTCATCCTGCCACCAAGAATAAAAGATATTCACGAGGTTCATACACCTTTCTAGAAAGGTTTATATGGTACGACACACCCTTCACATGTGTCACGGCTCTTCAACATAATCTACAAGGTTACTACACTCTCTACTAGGTACGCTTCGAGGTAATCTTTCACCATCTCTTTGGACCCGAACGAAATTAGTGTCTTTATCTTTATTTAGCTTTTACTATGATAACACAAAAACCCTAAGGCTCATGTTATCTAGCAAAATCTAAATAAAGAGGGGCAGCTGTCAACACCCAATTTTGTCCGGGAAAGTAAATAATCAAAATTAAAGAATAAGAGAATAATAATTAATGGTGGACAAAGGAAAAAAAGGAAAAGGAAAATAATAAAATAATCTTCCTTAATGCAGGACACATCACTTTAGAATGTTTTTGAAATATTAGTTTAAAATGGTAATAATTTGAATCAATACTATGCCAATAATTATAAGCAATAATTAAAAATATATTTGTTGCATCAGTTGATTTTTCTGACAATAATTACAATCAATGTCTTGAATATTATCTGATTTATTTTTCTTGAAATCAAGACCATTTCTTTTCTCATTTTGTCTATTGTCAATTAATTCACATTTAAGACAAGATTGTCATAATATTACAATATGTGCCTATAAATACACTCTCTGTGAAAGAAAAAAGGGGACGAAAAAAATAGAGAAAAAGACGTAGAGATAATAGAGATTGAAAAAGAGAGTATAGAAAAAAAAAATAGGTTCTCACACATAAGGGTTCTGTCAACCGCAATCACCAAAGAAGAGTACTCAAAGCTAAAAAGGTATGTCATCTTACACCATTCTTTTTCTTTTTATTGTGCTCTGAACTTTTTTCCAAAAGGTTTTTTTACTACACACTAATAATGTTTTTTTTAAATAATAAAATAAAGGGTACGCGCCGGCCTATGGTCGGTTTCTTTCTTTTTCCCACCATTTTGAAAATATAAAAAAAAATACAAAATATTTAAAACCAAAAAAGGTTAATTTTTGTTAAACTAAATCTTTTTATCAAAATTACGTTATCCCTGATTTTCGGGTTCACATTTCAAAAATATAAATCAATCCTTTTTTTTAACAAACTCACAAACCTTTTTCTAGATAAAGAACTACGTGAACCCTGATTGTCCATTAATGAATATACATAGGACCAAGGTCAATCCTATTGGGGTTCATAAAACCAAAAAAATATTTTTTGTTTCTTAATAATTTATCTTATTTTAATTTTATTTTTATTTTTAGGGAAAATAATTATTTTGGGAAACTGCATTAAAATTTTATACATTTAATTAAAGGTACTGCCTTTGGGCAGGCGCGATAAGGTGGTAACACCTTCCTTACACGTAACCGATTCCTGAACCTGAAAATCTATTTTTCGTAGACCAAATCTTATTTTATGGTTTTCCATAGTTTTTCCATAATAAATTATGGTGGCAACTCCAAAAATCTTTTCTCAAACCCGTTTGTTTTGCGGTTCGCCGTCTTGTCGGGATCCCAGTTGCGACAATAGTGTTCGGTCATGAACTGACACTCGGTCTTAATAGTGTTCGCTCATGAACTGACACTCGGTCTTAATAGTGTTCGCTCATGAACTGACACTCAGTCTTAATAGTGTTCGGTCATGAACTGACAATCGGTGTTAATAGTGTTTGGTCATGAACTGACACTCGGTCTTAATAGTGTTCGGTCATGAACTGACACTCGGTCTTAATAGTGTTCAGTCATGAACTAACACTCGATCTTAATAGTGTTCGGTCATGAACTGAGTTTATTATCATAGTACCGTTCGGTCTAAATAGTTACTAGTAGGATTGTTCTATAGGCATTCGGTCTAAGTTATTAGTGGTCAATTTCATCTATAAGTATTCGGTTTAAGCTATTCGCGGTCGGCTTAACCTGTAAGCATTCGGTCTTCTATAGTGTTAGGTTACTTCTTTAGTTTTATCTATCAGGGATTGTTCGGTCTTCCACGTTCACAGGGCTTCTGGTCTTTTATGTGAGGATATAATTACTGTATGAAATTACATGTTGAATAATGATGATTATGTGGTAAGTAATGTGGAAGAGAATTCCAAGGTGGAATGTCTCATGAATGGTTATGGAATTCTAAAGTATGAATGTGGATATTGTGCTAAGCTGGCGTTCATCCCGATATTCTGTGATTACTCATTCTCAAGTAGAGAGAAGTAAGTCATGTGTGAGAATGGCGGGAGGTCTCGATTTAAAAAAAGTAACCTTAGGTGAGGTAAAACGGACTAACCTCAGGTGACAGCTGTTGAGGGCATCCCAACTATACACCACCCGAGTGTTAAAACGTCGTAGCTACACACTCATACAATTAAGATGATCAAGTCATAGTTTTCGGTTTTAGGGTGAATTATGATTTGGTGTCTATTTACGAATATGTGTTCCGTATATGTATATATGAGTGATTGAATTCGGTTTTGGTATGTTGTAGCGTTCAGTTTCAACAACGTTTGTTCTTGTATTAAATGTATGTATATGTTTTTAATTTAATTACATTAGCTTACTCTTATTTCCTGTCTTGTCCATGTTTCCTGTTCGTTTCTTCTTTTGCAACGATCATCTTTCGGTGTGAGCAGAAGTAGAGGAGTGCTTAGTGGAGCAAGCTTTGGAAGGAGAGAATCCTGAAGTTTGAACTTAAGACCATTCGATCAGTAGAATTAGTATTATCTTTTGTATAGCCGTTTGGTTTAAACAGCTTTATAACCGTTCGGTTTAAACTTAGCTTTATAACTATTCAGTTTGTTCTCCCATTTTGTACCAAACTTTATGATCTATTGTAAAGTTTTTCCTATTTTGGACATTTTAGTTTATTTAAAATCCTATTGTAAACTCCTTAACTATTGTATTATATTATTATATGTTGATACCCGAATGTAGTTTCATACTATATTTTGGGATGTGACAATTGGTCAATTAATTTTGATATCAAATATTTATTATTTCTTTTAGTTTAGATTACTTTTACATATAAATTTAACTCAATTTTCTTGGACAATTAAAATTATTTTTGTAGTAATTTAAATATAATGTGTGAATTAAATGTTTCTATGAGAAAATATTTTAATAAAAATATTTAGAATTTGATTTTAAATATTTTCTTACTATTAACAATTTTAATAGAATTAATTAATTTAATCCCAACCTACGTATTATATGACATCATTTTAAAATTTTTGTCGTTAGTTTTATCCCTAAATATTTGAAATAACTTCATTTGTGTATTGTATTTTATTAAAATCATTTTCCAAAAGTTATTTAAATTATATTTTTTAAATATATACTTTAAAGTTATATATTAAAATCTAACATATATTTGTTAGTATATATGTATAGGCATATAAGTTTTATTATTCATTCTAATTTAAAATTAATAATATTTTTGGTATATTGAATTTAATTTACTTCATTATTACTAAAATATAAATATTCTGGTAAATATGCTTATAAAATTTTTAAATAATTGCATACAAAAATTATTTGAATAATTAGTATGAAATCATTATTTAATTAAAATATTTTAAAAAAAATATAAATTTGCATTTAACATATTATAACTTTTTTCTTCTACATCTACGTCTTCATCAAAACATTTACCCTCATAGTAACTCTGGTTTGTCTTCTTCTCCACCCTTCCGTAGCCACGTTCCCCATCTTGCTTTCCCATTCCCACTCCCTACCCCATTCTCTTTTATGCTTTATTTTTATTTTTTTAGTAAAATTTATTTTCTTTGGTTTTTGCAACGGTGGAAAACAAAATTCAGTAAAAAAAAACATTTGGCCTATTTGAGTGTATTTCCAATATAATCCAGGTATATTTTGATTCTTTTTAAATTAGACATTTTAATTTTGGGTTTGTTTTATATTGATTTCTTAAACTGAAAGTAAAATTAAAAATAACATTTTAATTTGTAATTAACTGCTTATAAAGAATTGTAAGTAACATTTTAATAGAAAAATAGTGAAGCACGACAAATAATATAAATATATATAGAGCTCACCTAATCAAGGAAAGAAAGATCGTGCATTTTAGATTTGGGCCCATTTTGGGTAGGCTATCTATTTCAATAAGAGTCCCTTCTTACTGCACCTATATGATTTCAACATATACCTGCCTTTAAGTTTTGTATTATGAAATGTATAATTTATAGTACAACTTTTTTATATTTCAGACTATATATTTCGAAATGAAAAATAGAAACTACATTCCACATTATATAATTCCGTTAGAAGTATATTTTGTATTATGTAATTTAGAATATAATTTTTATATTACATTGTATGTATTTCATGTAGCTGTCAAATTTTTTTCAAAGTCCTAAGGTTAACTCTAGTCCTTTTATACTGAGCCCCAATTTTTTTACCCACATATGAGGGGGTTTTTCAAAAGCTCCTGGCCCTTGCAGTCCCAAAAAATGGGGTGAGATTAAATTAGGGCTGAGTTAGCCCGCCAAACTCCACTTTTCTTAGTTTTCTCTATTCACCCTCGACATCCCATTTTCTTCTGGACAAACATTTGCTGCAAAGAGCTCCACAACAATGGCAACACACAGTGGAGTCTACGGCGGCAGCACATGGTGGTAAAGGTGGCGACAACACATAGTGGAGACAACTCTTATGCCTATGATCCTTTTTTCACATCTGTTCGATCTCTAGCAACCTTCATTATTATAGCGACCCATGGCGGAGGGATCAGAGGAGGCGACGGGGAATCGGAAGACAGGGATCAAAACAGAGAGGAGGCACTCTTGGTTCTCGTGGAGGCAGGGCAACCCTTGGAGAAACTACCGATAGATTTAGCGGTGGCGGTTTAGGCGGGGCGAGTTCCTGGGTCGATTTTAAAGAGGTTCTTCGAGTTGGAAAAATCGACGGTGTTCTGGTGGTTGTTGAATTTCGGATGGTTTAAGGAGAGGTTTCTAGCGGATGATTTGTTCCTTGCCAAGGTTGCCATGGAATGCGGTGTTGGCATCTTTACGAAGGTTCCTTTTCCCAATTTCACCTTTCTTGAGCTATATTATCATGAATGCATTAGATATGGGATGTAATGAACCAAAACTACAACATGGTATAATGTGCTCTGTACTAGATAGAGCATTCCCTGCAGGTTTCTAATTCTTTTTTTACTTTGATGAACACTTATCATTTTTTACCCTTTTGCTTAGGAATCTTATTCAAAAATATGTTTTTATGTTTATGGTGAATTATTCTAAATATATATATATATATATATATATATATATATATATATATATATATATATATATAATTGGATATTTTATTCTAAAATATTGCTCCTCTATTCCTTTTGGTTTGTAACTTCTCATCCATATTTATCCTCCCTTGTCCTTGGCTCCATTACATCCATTAAAGACCTTTTGATTTGAACATGTATATGTGTTTGAGTGTTGATATTAGAGGCTTGCCAAGTTTATTGGTGTTTGCTTTCTTGAGAGCATTGAATTGACACTGTTTACCCTAGACACTTGAGAGAAATACGCATAGTGTGCATATGTGAGGCTCTGTTGCTTTTGATTCATCTCTTGAACTGATTGATCATTTTGTCATCCTTTGAACTGCTTGGCTGATTTCATGAGTATCTGTTCTCTTTGATTCCGTGTTGGGTACTGTCTACAAAGAGAAACACTATACCATACACCTGAGAGTTGAGTGAGACACTTTTGAATTCTTGATTGCTTGAGTGAAACACTTTCCCTGGTGAGGATTAGTTCTCTGAATTTTTGATTGCACCTCTGCTTGGTTGATTAATCACTCTTAAGGATAGCATCTGTTGAAAATGCATTGGAACATCTGCACATCTTGACTGAAGTCTTATGCTAAAAGTGATCCTTTGTCTTGAAAAAGTCATTAAAAGATGTTGAGTCATTGTAGTGATTGTTATGAAAGGCTGAGTTGCATGTTGTTTGCTTGAGGACAAGCAAAGTTCTAAGTTTGAGGTTGTGATAACAGATTAAAATACTGTTATTTGCTATATGATTTTGATACTAAAAACACCCTTTTTCACTTAGAAATTTGCTTGAACTCATGAGTTTTCAGTAAATTGTGTGAATAAGAAAGTTGAGGTTGATTTTAACAGTTTTCTAACAAATTCCCCTTGTTTTGACAGAGATTGAAGCAATACTGGAAGAAGAAGTGAAAATCCATGAAGATGGAGCTCAAAAGGGGTAAAAAAGGAACCAAGAAGGGAGAAAACCCGAAGCCCAGGTGACGGGACCGTGAAACAACGAAGCTAAAAATGACGCTGGTCGCCCGGGCGACGGACCCGACGCCCGAAGCTCAGGCATCCAAAACTGGTGCCCAAGCCTCACAGAACCCTTGATTCACGCTTGGGCGAGCTCCCTGCAATGCTTGAGCGTGTTTTCTCGTGGATCAGGCCCTGATTCTGTCTGATTTGATTCTTTTGGACCGGGCCGCACTTTGGGACGCGTCTAACGCTATTTAAAGGACCTTGGGGCTCTAGGTTTTGCATCCTTGGCAGAAGAGTGCATAACAATATATTCCTAGCCAATTCTTAGTGTTTTCATTCCTTCTTTTCTTCCATTATTCATAGAGGTTCCCCATGTCTAGGGGGAACTAATTTCTATTTGTTGTTAGGGAATGATGTAACCTTGTAAACTCTCATGTATTTGAATTGATTCTTAATTCTATATGTTTTATTTCATTATTTGTTAGAGTAATTCATCTGCTTTATTCTTGCTTATACAATAGCATTATCTGTGAGTTGCATGAGTGTTAGGAGGTTCCTTACAATTCAGGTCCTTATTGAATTACTCCTAAGGCTTTTATTGCTCAGGGATGAGGGTATGAGTCTTAGTCGTCTTAACCTCTTGATCTTGGCATCTTTTTACTAGGAATGCTAGGAATTGTATGAACTGTTAATTAGGGACATGCTTATTTACCGAGGGATCAGGTTTAAGTGTTCTCATGAGGGACGTTGGCATTAATGAATAAAGAAGAATTCTTATATACATGAGAGGGAACTTGGTGAAATCTAACCCCAACAACATACCCATCTTATATAAATCAACCTCCATTCATCTCTGTGCTCTTTTGCCAATGATCAATTGCAATTTATTTTCTTTATTATTTTTGCACTACAAATCCATGATCTTCGTTATTTCCTTAAGTCTTAATTAATCTTGTTTTCACACAATTGTTTAGGGCCAAAAGTCCTCCGGGATAGATACTTGGTCTTACCATTTTATATTACTTGTGCGACTCAGTACACTTGCCGATTTGCCCCAACAAGCACCCCCAAACTAATGGACAGGCAGAGGCTACAAACAAAATCGTGTTGACAGAACTCAAGAAAAGGTTGGGTGAAGCTAAAGGCTTGTGGGTAGAGGAATTACCCGAGGTATTGTGGGGATACCGATGTACTCCGCACGGTTCTACAGACGAAACCCCTTTGAACCTAACTTGTGGAACAAATGCCATACTTCTGGTAGTGGTAGGCGAACCTTCGTTGCGACGACAGATTGAGGACATGGAAATTAATAATGAACAACTATTAGCTGAGCTTGATACTTTGCCAGAAAGACGAGAAGCAGCGGTCGTTCGTGCTGCTACCCAAAAAAGGTTAAGTTCTAGAAATATAATACAAAAGTCAAAGTAAGAGATTTTCGGGAGGGTGACCTCGTGTGGCGAAAAAAAAGGGAGGCCAGGAAGAATTGGGCACATGGAAAATTGGTAGCCAACTGGGAAAAACCGTTTCGCATCACTAAGGATTTGATGAACGGGGCCTCGAATTACTGAATGGGAAAGTTGTTCCTAATACTTGGAATGCAACTTAACTTAAGTTTTACTTTAGTTGAATTTTGATGTTGTACTTTGCTTTAGTTAAATTTCCTTTAGCAAGACCTATGTTATTTGAATTTGTTATGTTTACACTTTTTAGATAAATAAAGTCAGACTATTCCATTCAGTCTCAGGTTGCGAAGCCAAATAGAAACAAAACCGAGAGATAAAGGTGTTCTTACTGAATTGTATCTCTCGTCCACTAAGGAATGTTATTCGTGAACCCCTAGGTCAAAATCGAGAGATAAAGGCGTTCTCAATGAACTGTTTCTTTCGTCCACTAGGGAATGTTCTCCATGAACCCCAAGGTCAAAACCGAGAGATAAAAGTGTTCTCAACGAACTGTCTCTCTCGTCCACTAGGGAACGTTCTCCATGAACCCCTAGGTCAAAACTAAGAGATAAAAGCGTTCTCAATGAACTATCTCTCTCGTTCGCTATGGAATCTTCTCCATGAACCCCAAGGCCAAATCGAGAGATAAAGGCGTTCTCAATGAACTGTCTCTCTCGTCCACTAGGAAACGTTGTCCATGAACCCCTAGTCACTCCTTTTCAACCACCAACCACCTTACGGCCCTCAAGACCCACATATCACTGTATTACACTACATCCAAATAATTCACAAATTTTAGTACGACCGTACCGTTATCCCCACTACCAAAAGCACAAAATTGAACAACAAGTGCAACGAATGCTTGACTCGGGCTTTATTAAGCCTAGTACAAGTCCCTTTTCTTCTCTAGTTCTTCGTGTCAAGAAGATAGACGGGACTTGACGTTTTTGCATTGACTACCGTGCCCTCAATGCCGCCACTGTGAAGGACAAATTTCCAATTCCAACTGTTGATGAGTTATTGGATGAACTGGGTAATGCCACTTGGTTTTCTAAGTTGGATCTATTTTCAGGGTTCCACCAAATCTTGATGTTTCCCAAAGATTGTGATAAAACCGCCTTCCACATAAATAACAACCATTTTGAATTTAGAGTCATGCCATTTGGGTTGTACAATGCCCCTTTTACATTTCAGGCCACCATGAATGACCTCTTTCACCCACATCTTCGTCAATTCATCATTGTATTTTTTGACGACATCCTCGTCTATATCCCAACAATTGATTTACACCTTTCTCATCTTGAGTGCACTTTTCAATTGCTAGTGCAGAATAACTTTCACCTTAAAGGGGAGAAATGTTCCATTGAAAAGGAGTCCATACATTACCTGGGTCACATAGTCTCTAATAAGGGTGTGCAACCAGACCCTAGTAAGATCTAAGTTGTTCTTGATTGGCCAACACCCACATTAGTCAAGTCTCTTCGTGGCTTCTTGGGTTTGATTGGATTCTATCGTCGCTTCGTCAAAGGTTATGCCTCAATCGATAGTGCTCTGTTAAGTCCTTGGCAAATGTACCATATCGTTATCAAGTAATATAAAATGGGTAAGTCCAAGTATCGTTTCCCAAAGGACTCTTAGGCCTTAACTTTTGTGTAACCTAATTACGTAAGACTTGAGAAAAGAATTAAATTTGAGTTTTTGAATATAAGAACAAAAGTAAACATACAAATGCAGTGAATTAATTGGCAAGGAAGAAACTATGAATGAATGGTGTTGTTGGGGTTTACAATTTCATCTTATCCACTCTCTTATATCTACTCTTCTTATCTAATTTGCTTATTTATCAAATTGTCATGCAAACTTTCTTGGTCTACCCTTAACCCAATCTCTTGGCGAAAAGAGCCTATTACTAATTACCGGCTTGCTATCTCTAGCCTCCCCTAGTAACTAATAATGCATGATAAACGGAAGCAAAATACAATTGATCGTCCTACCCCTATCTCTAGACGGTATTAGCTTAATCAAGGAATTCCCCCCAATTCATGACATTACTGTACGTCTCCGTATCAATAAAGACAAACAACATTTACCGAATGAGTTAAACGATAAAAGCATTAAGCAAAGGTAAGGAACCCAACAATTGATAAATCAAGCATATGCAAGCATATAAAATAAATAAGAATTTGGATATATGAGAGTTTCAAAAGATTACATTGTTCCCCAACAACAAAGGGTTTAGTTCACCATAATCATGGTGAAACTAGATGAAATACAATGTAAGAATGGAAAAACAAACCCTAAATTTGGTAGATTGGAGCCTAAGCATCCAAGGAACCTCCTCCAAGGTGTGTAGAGCTGCTGTGGACGTTTCTCTCTGCCAAAGAATTACAATTTGAATCACCCTAGGGCTATTAACAACCCAAAAAGATAACAGAATCTATCAGAATCTAAGTCAAATAAAAACAGATAACCGCTCATCGCCTAACTAAACCGGTCAGCAGTTTCCCTCTTTGTCACGCCACTGCTCAGCGGTCAGTTTTACCGCTGAGCGGTTTGCCTCTAATCACTCTGGGCGCTCAACGGTCCTTTTGACTCTTCTTTTCATCCTTTTTCTTCATCTTTCACGGGTCTAAGTCCACCTTGCTTTACTTCCATCTTCAATTCACCTCAAAACCCTGCAAAACAATGTAAAAACAAGCATAATATCTCTAAAACCAACTTTTGGCTCTCACATGACTCAACTAAGTGTTTTACTTGATTTTAAGCTCATTCTAAGCCATAAAGGATGTGTTTTGATATCAATTTTAAGCATGAAAATAACGGTTTTTAGACCGTTATCATGCTCTCACCGACCTCCTCAAACGTGACAATTTCTTTTGGCAAGATAATGCCTCACAAGCCTTCCAACATTTGAAAGAGGCACTAACGAATGCTCCTGTTTTGTCACTGCCCCATTTTGATCACACGTTCATAGTTCAAATTGATGCCTTTGTTTCAGACATGGGGGTTGTTCTCTCTCAAAATGGACATCCCATCGCATATTTCAGTAAACAGTTTTGCCCGAAGCTGCAAAAGTCATCCACTTATATTAGGGAACTATATGTAATTACCTCAGCTATACAAAAGTGGCGGCATCATTTACTTGGCGAAAGATTCATTATCCAAACATACCAGAAATAAATCAAAGAGTTACTCTCCCAAACGGTTCTTACTCTAGATCAACAACATTACTTTTCCAAGTTGTTGGGCTATGACTTTTAAATACAATATCGCCCAAGGAAGTGTAATGCAGCAGTAGATGTTTTATTCAGGCTCTCAAACACACAATAAGAGCATTGCCTTCTCATTTTATTCATTCCTTAATTGGATTTTCTATTGAGTTCCTTTCACTGAAGCAGCGAATCACAACAAATCCTATTAACTTTCCTCTATATGCTTTGACAAAAGGGTTGATTTTGTTCAAACAACGCATATGGATTCTGATAACGGTTGAAAACCCGTTATTTTCATATGTCATTTTAGACCAAATTACTCCCTTTACCGCTTAGACCGAGCTTAGAATCAAGCAAAACACATAAAGTGAGTCAGTAGAGAGTCGAAAGCTGTTTTTAGCGATATTATGCTTGTTTTGCAGCATTTTTGATGGAAGTGAAGAATGGAGTTGAAGGTGAAGGTCTTAGACTCAAAACAGAGGAAGAAAAATGAAGAAAAGAAGAGTCTAGGAACCGCCCAGCGGTAAATTTCACCGCTGGGCGGCCAAATGTGAGGAGAAGGCAATGTCTGACAGCCAGGCGTGGACGCCGGACAAATTTGCAATTAGAGGCAAACCGCCGGGCGGTAGACCCCTACCGCCGGGCGGTGGCACAATTTAGGGGAAACCGTCGGGCGGCATAAGTGTGACGTCGGGCGGTTGTCTGCTGGGCTTGGGCCTATTTTCTGTGACGCTCCTCAGCTATAAATAGCCCTATTGCGATTTCACTCTTATTCTTTTGACATAAGAGGGCGGCCAGACCTAATTTTCACTCCTTGGAGAAGATATCTTGGATGCTTAGGCTCCTTTTCATCCTATCTAGGGTTTGCTCTTCCATTCTTCCATTATTTTTCATCTAGGTTCACCATGACAATGGTGAACTAAACCCTTTCGTTGTTAGGGGAAACAATGTAATCTTTTGAAACTCTTTTTTATTGAAACTCTTGTTTATTTATATGCTTGTTGTATGCTTTGATTATCAATTGATGGGTACTCATCTGCGCTTAAAGCTTTTATCGTTTAACTCATTCGATAACTGTTGTTTGTCTTTATTGATACGGGGATGTACAATATTGTCATGAACTGGTGAGAAATTCCTTGATTAAGCAATACCACCTAGGGATAAGGGGTAGGACGATAAATTGTTTTTGCTTTTGTTCAATAATGCGTTGCTAGTTACGGGGGGAGGCTAAGGATAACAAGCCAGTAATTAGTAATAGGCTCTTTTCGCTGAGGGATCGGGTTAAGGGTAGACCAAGAAAGTTTGCATAACAATTAGATAACAAAGCAATTTAAATATGAGGAGTAGATAAGAGAGAGCGGATAAGATGAAATTGTAAACCCCCAACAACTCCATTCATCCATAGTCTTTTTTCTCGTCAACTGAATCAAACACATTGCATGTTTATTTTGTGTTCTTGCATCCGCAACAATTAATTTTTCTTTACAAGTCTTACAATTTCAATTCGCACGAATGATAAGGCCTTTCGAGTCTCTTGGGAAGAACGATATTGGGTTTTACCGATTATATTACTTGGAACGATCTGGTACACTTGCTTGGGAGTCAACAAATTCCTACATCATGTCCTTTCATCCCCGCTCTCTTAAACGAGTACCATTCTACACCCTTGGCAAGACACCCTAATGTAGCACGCACCTTTGGGAAGTTAGCAGCTAACTTCTTTTGGGCCAAAATGCGTCAAGACGTCCACACATTTGTCACCGAATGTGAAATTTATCAACAAACTAAGATCTCAGCTCAAAAACCTACAGGACTACTTCAACCAATTCCTCCACCTAACAAATGTTGGGAGGATTTATCCCTGGATTTCATTGTGGGCCTTCATCCATACGAGGGCAATTGTATAATATTGGTTGTTGTAGATAGGTTCGCAAAGGCTGCACACTTTAGCATGTTACCCAGGTCTTTCTCAGCCTCCAAAGTGGTAGGCCTATTTATGCACATGATCTGCAAATTGCACGGCTTTCCCAAGAGCTTAATTTCTGATCAAGACCCTGTGCTTCTTAGCCAGTTTTGGCGGGAGCTTTTCCACTTAAGTGGTACAAAGTTACGAATGTCCATAACTTACCATCCTCAGCCCGATGGCCAAACTGAGGTGATTAACGAGGTCCTGCAACAATATCTACGCTGCTTTGTTCATCACAAGCCATCATTATGGGGAAAATTTCTTCCATGGGCCAAATGGTGCTTCAATAGCATTATTAATGCCTCTAACAAAATGACCTCATTTGAAGTCATGTATGGCCATCCCTCACCATCTATTCCCCAAGGTCTTTCTTCTGACACTTCAAAGTATTGTTGTTAAGTTTGAATTGCAATCTAGAGCTGACATCACCCATAAACTCAACAATAACCTTCAAAAAGCACAAACATATATTAAGTGATGGGCAGACACCAACCGTCGCGATCTCCAATTCCAACCTGGAGATTGGGTTTATGTTTGTCTTCTTCCTCACCGTCAGGTTTCAGTTGTTGGTCATTACCAAGGCAAGTTATAGAAACGATTTTTTTGTCCCTTCCAGGTCTTGGAGCAGATTGGATAAGTTGCTTTTGTCCCTCCCAGGTCTTGGAGCAAATTGGATAAGTTGCTTACAAATTAGAGCTTCCTTCAACTGCCAAAATCCACAATGTCTGTCACGTCAGCTTTCTCAAACCACACAAGGGCAATTCCCCAATAACATCTTCAAAAGTTCCCTTGGAATTCAACGATAATCAGCTCATATTGGAACCCATAGCTATTATAAACACTAAGCCAGATTCTGACTTAGTCTTGGTATAATGGAGGGGTCTTCCACCAAAGGATGCTACGTGGGAACCATGGGGAGTTATGAAAGAGCAATTCCACCTTTAGGACAAGGTGCTTCTCCATCCGGAGGGAGATGAAAAAATCATTGGGCTCTTACAGTACTCTAATCCTATTGACTATGCACAAGGTGAGGACAACCCAATACTACCACAGATGTTGAACACAGTCCAAGTAATGCTCTAGATGCTTCTATTGATTGTCTTAAGAGGGTAATCCGTCATCCAATTTATCTTAGGAATTTTGTTACTAAGTGAAATATCACCCTTTTAGGAGAAACCGTTATACCCATGTGAAGAAATATTTACTGTAAGAAAGTAATGCTTATATAGAGCACCTTCTGTTAAGCGGTGGAGTAATAAAAGAATTATTACATGTCCTCTCTTAATATTCTTCTTCTCTGTTCTGCTTTCTTTCCATATTATTCTCTTATCTGTTTTTTCTCTTACAGAACATTTAATAACATTTAATACTGACTATGTGGTAGGTGGTTTCTTAATGGATTTAAAGAAAAGTATTTATAGTGATTATAGGTGGAGGGATAGGTGGTTGAGATTATAATTATCAGGAGTTTCCATTATAATATCTCTAGCAGTTAATGATGTAGGTTATTCTATTAGTGATTATGCTAACGTATGCTTTCTTTTCCTCAAGGTACCAAATTGATAAATCTCTCGGTCGCATAAAAATTTAACAAACACTTAGTTTTTCCATGTAATGCAAAATAGTGGTAACCAAGGTGCCAAATCCAAGGAGAGCACAATGTTTGAGTGACTGAAAATATATAAATGTGATTTTTTATGGGGAAAAATAAAATGACACTTTGAATAAATCTAAAATACTCCTAAGATGCAAATGAGATGATGAATGAGTACTATTTCTAAGTCTAAACTAAAAACTGGTCTAGAATAGTGTAAATGCTATGGTTTAACTTGCCAAAATAAATCACAACACTTGGAAACGAGATATGAGTTGTGCATGAACGAATGATATGAAACTTATTCTAAGCTTTGGAATGAAGTAAAACAGTGCAGAAATGTAAATTATAAAAGTGTTTGTGAAGATGCCTACAAGAAAACCTATATGCAGTATGTGTTTGACAAAAATGTCTCCGTGAGTTACAAATGCAAAATTTACAATGTAACTGCTATGAACATGATTTAAATGTTAAAAATACGAAGAATACGTATTTAAAGCTACTAATTAACATCAAAATCACGAAACCACTGCCGAAAACCAGAGAGTGCAGAAAAATCGGTTTAACAACAAAGGTGTGTGTGAAATGTGAATGTGTATAATTGTGGTGTGAATGTTAATTGGAATTGAAAACTACTGACACAATATTAATTGAGATTTGAAACCATAAAATTAATAAAAGAACAAGTAGAATATTAAATTGTAAAGAGAATAAAGAGAATAACGAGAATACCTATATGTAAACAACCTAAGTACTGTTCTAAGGTGATTTCACTTAAAAATCTAATCTAATTCCTAAAGCAAACTGTAAACTACAATAGCGAGACTTTAACTTCAGATTCATGAAGTAAAATGAATGAAACTACGATTTAGAGCCATCAAAATGGGTTACAATCCGCGAGTCAATCCGGTTCACCATGTGTTCGGGCTGGATTGGGTTTGAAAAAATTGAATTGTTTTTATGCGGGTCAGATTTCAATCTGGCTCATTTAAACCCAGCTTATGCGGGTTGAACCCGTGGTGGGCCGGGTTGGCCCGCCAACCCACCTACTTAATTTTATTTTTTTAATTTATTATTTTATTTATGAAACCCTAAAAAATAAAATACTCTCTTCACTCACTATGTATACCATAAAAGTAACATCTGATCTCACAAATCAATCACTCTCACGAAACTTGTTCTCATTTACGAGCTGTCACTCTCACTTCTTCATTGAAATTCTTCAAGGAACAGGTAAAACATCATTCATTTTTTCTTATCTTTTCTCCACATTTTTGTTTTCTCACTTATATATTTTTTTTTCGAAAACCTTATAAGGACAAAAATAGGGGTTTTCGAAAACCCTATATATATATATATATATATATATATATATATATATATATATATATATATCAGAGTTTGTTCACTTTATTTAAACAATTTGAGTATATATTATTTGAACAAGTTGTTTTTGATATCTTTGCATTTGGAAAATTGTGTTATAGATTAAACTATTAATTTTTTGTTGATGTTATTGAGTATTGGTTCTCTTCTTTTTTTAACTAATATTTTCTTATTGTTTTTCGGAATTGATGAATATAAGAAACTTATTTGTATGTTTTTTGTGTTTGTTTTTGGATGACATTTGGATTATATTGTACTTTTTATTATTATTTTGAATTGTCTTCAGTTTAACATCATTTTTTGGGAGTGAAATTTGTTTAAATTTGAATATATAAAGTTTGTAATTTTTTTATTTAAAAAAAAATTGTAGTTAAATGGGCTAGTGAGTCAACCCGTTTACCCACCAACCCGTGGTGGATCGAGCCGGATTCAAATTTTTCTGACTCGCTAATAAATGAGTCGGGTTGGGTTGACTCACTAAGTGACCAAACCGTGATGCGTTGGACTGGGTCGAGCCGTTACCCCCATTTTGACAGCTCTACTAAGATTCAAAACTTTAAAAGAATAAAAAAAGTGAGAGTTGTGAATTAGCTAGCTAAGTCAAAATCAGAATTTGAGTAAGTGTGATTAACTATTTCTCTTGCTCGAAGGCTTGTGTAGTCACTTGATAAGTTGATTACTGTGCATTCTATGAATTTTAGCATGGTTCCATACTAAAACCAATGTTGAATTGCAAGAACAACGTTCAATCACTCTAACCTAATAGCTGAACTTGCCTTAGATATAAAAAACAAGAAAAGAATTTTAACAAACAAAGCATTAGCGGAAAATGAATTAAAGAAAAACAAACCAATTAAACTTGGTAGAAATGTAGATTAAACCTAATCATTGAAGTCTCCAATGCTAAGCCAAGCTCACTGTGTAGTCATGGCAGCAGAGAAAACTTCCCAAAACAATTCCTATATAAGAAAACTGCAAAATGTAAAGTGCAGTGTATATGTCTAGTTGGCTCTCAACTTAAGTCTGAAAATAAATCTTTTATACTAAGAACCTAATCATCGGAATTAACTGCCTATTACAAGTAATACAATTGTCCAGACCAGTAAAAATATATGCAAACTGACTTAACCAATAACACAACTCTAAACTAACACCTAAGTAACTGGTCAACAGTTCTCTTCCTCCAAGTGTTACTGGTCAAGACAGGTTACTCCAGCTCATCCAAACTGCCTCTTGGAATTCTTAACTGGCTGTTCCAGGTAAGCACGCCAACCGTCTCAGGTTCCAGGTCAGCTTCTTCCAGTTATGCAACAGGTTCAGCTCCAGTGTGGTAGCAGATGCACATTGATTTCCAACTTGGCAGGTGGTTACGTTGAAGTACCTCAACCAGCTTCAATATTCATATCAGCTTATGTGCAACTTATCAAAACATCTCCTGCATAATCCAAATAGGCACATAAACAGAACCATTAATCCTATATACTAGAATTTATTTAAAATATTTAATACTACTAAAGCAAAATATACTTAAGTGCAAACTGAAATTAAAATTAACTTCTATTGCCTAAGAAAACATGTTAACATCCTATCCTAACATCAATTGCCGAATTATTTAGAAGAAACATATTAAAGCTACCAAGAATAGAATTTAAAACTCCTAATATGCAATTATTCATTCATGCTAACGTTACCATGCACACTAAACCTAAAATGCAAACTAAATAGAATAGACTAATATCTATACTACAATACTAAAGTATGACTAACTAAGAACTAATCTAAAAATAGTTATTTAACAAAAATTTGTAAAAACAAGAATTCTACAACTCTAAACTGAATTTGAATTCAAAAGTATGAATTAAAGATGCAAATGGTAAAGAAAACCTCGAACATTTTGAGACTTATCACAAATACCATATCATTTGAAGCAGTTGAAACTTCTTCAGTAGAAATGGTTGCCTTTGGTGGTTGTTTGGTGGCCTTCTTGGTTGGTTTGGTTTCTTATTTTTGAGTTAGGGAGGTGACCTCGGTTCATTTTGCCCTGTGAGTCAGAGTGGTCCTCTTTCTCTGTTGAGCAAGTTCCATAGGTTTCTCAACAAATAAAACTTCAGATATTGTCTGATCAACAACTTTGTCTATACCGCTACTAATAAAGGGCTTTGGTGAAGGAGAAGAGATGATCAGACACCCCTTTTTATGTAGCTTTGCTTGTCTTTTATTTTGCACATTCACCAGAATGTTCAGCTTTCTATTGACACAAAGCATTGAAAGAAAAACCAACATGAGGAGGCTCCAGGTTCTCTAGACGATGCTTCCTCAAATCATCTAGATTAAGAGGTTGGACTGGAACTTTCTCCACGGATATTCCCAAGTGCATTATCTTTAGATTAGACAAGGTGAACATAGATTGCTTCATAAGACAACTAGCTTTCTTAGTCAATGGAGGCGCAACTATAGGTTGGAACGACCATGCTGATAAGTTTGAAGATGATTTAGGGATTTTAGAAGGGTTTTAGCTTTTTCTGATATGAAGATAAGTTTTATGCTGTGGTGATAATTGAAAGGTTTTTATGGTAATGTATAGGTTTAAAGGAAAATGGTAACATTACAGCTCAACACAAAAGATATTTTTAACTTTAAATTAAAATCCAATGCTAAGATGTGCAGATAACACGTTGTCTAATCAATGCAAATAACAATTCGTCTAATGCGAATGACATGTATCTTCTAATGCTTTGCACATTGAAAGTTGATCACTTCCGAAAAAATGGGTTCTCAGACGATTAAACCTTTCTTTTATAAGAGCTTTTGTAAAGATGTAAGTTAAGTGATCATCTATAGGTTCAAACTGTAAATCCGCAATACCTTTTTTAACATAATCCCTTTATGAAATTATGTTTAATTTTAATGTGTTTAACCCTATATGCAATATAATATTTTTGGAGAGACAAATAAGTATTTGTTATCATATAGAATATAGATGTTACTCTCAAAAACATTATAATCATCCAGGCAATGTATATTATGCTCCTGTAGTTTGTAAAGCAACCTTGTTTGACCATGGGACTAGATTACTGCTTATGAATAACCTTGTTTGACCATGGGACTAGATTACTTTCTTTATACTTTATCACAAACATAGTTTTGCATCACAAAATTTAGATAAGGAAAGCTAATAAAGACCAAGATTAGCAGTGTCTTCCAAGTATCCAAGTATACATTTAATTGCATCTAAATGTACTTCCCTTGTCTTTTGAAGTGAACAACCTAGTTCCATCATTCTTGATGGCATATTGGTCACAACATTGCAACCATTTTTACGTAATTAACTTACGCTCAATAAGTTAGGCTTCAAAATTTCTACTAAAAGAACATTATTAATAAATAATGAAGGTTTCGAACTTATTTGACAACTTCCATTATTCTTCCATGTATATTTTCTCCAAAGATTACCTTGGTTTTTTTTTTTTTTTTTCATTTGAAGGTCTTGGAATCGTATCATGTATTACATAGCAATCTCATTATCTAAGTAGTATGATAGGGGTCCTCTTTATAGGATTAAGCATGTCTACAGGAGAAATTCTTTTGATTTTGCTACCCATATTTCTTTAGATTCTTTGAGGTTAACTTTCCTACAAAATACTAGAGTTATTAGATGACCTTTTGCTGGTCATCTAATAACAACATTACTCTTATTGGGTGTGTAACAGTACTGAATCTAGCAGTACTGGTGTTGTTGGAAGAGAAATTATTAATGCATGCACTTAAACAGAAAATTCAAGATAACATAAGTAGTGTTATAAATAGTATTATTATTAAGCTCATGGAAAGAAAAAGAGAATTTTAGGAATAAATTCCCCTTTTTCTTAAAAATAAAATATGCTTAATCTATCATAAAATAATATTGTACTTAGATAAACTGAAAATCATAACCACCTATCTTTATTTTATCTTTATCAAATCAAACTAAATATTACTAGACCTAAAATTAATAAAATAAGATTTAAACAAAATTATTAATGAAACCCTAAAATTTAAGTTTATCCCAACAAACTCTCCCATAAACTTAAATTCTTCCTTCCATGTTTTCCCTGTGCATCATCCCACACCGGGTTTGCTTCTTTCAATCAGATTTGAGTTGGAGTTATCCAAGCTCTTGCTAGTCATATCTTGTTTCAAACATCTTCTCTCCAAGATTTTCAGCTTCAGTTCATATAACTGGTTCTTCTTTGCTTTTACCTGGGTTGTTAGACGACCATGCTTATCCTTTAAATACAGTACCTGATTTCTCATAAAAACTGAATTACCTTTTTCAATTATTTGACCCATGCTTAAAATATTGCTCTTTAGTTCCGAAACATAATACACATCCCTAATTTCTCCAACTCGTCCATTCTTCTGCATATGTTGGATTGATCCACGCCTTTTCACGGTCACCTTGGAGTCATCTCCAAAAGACATAAATTTGGCTTCCACCTTGGTGAGTTTATAAGAAAAGTTCTCTTTTCCACACATATGATTTCTTACCCCAGTATCTAGATACCATACCGAGTTAGTAGAAATCTCATCAGCCTTCATCTCTTCTTCATCTTCTTCTTCCCTATTTTTATCTGTTTCAAGAACATTAGATGCTTTATCTTCCTTTTCAAGAGTCATCTTCTTCAGCTATTCAAGATCAACCCTCTGTTTATTCATAATTTCATTAGCTTCATCGAGAAGCCCCTATCCGCTGAATCTCTTCATCTTTTTGTTTGAGTTCCTTTTCCACATTTGTCGCACCTTTTACTGAGATTGTTGAGATTGTTGACAACACAATATCTATATCACTCTGATTTTTTATGATGACAACACATTGCTTAATAACACACACATGTTGATGTTGTGTTACATGTTCTTATGCTGAATGTTTGTTATATCTGTTGAATATGTTTGTGATATATTGCTATGTGAATGCATACTTATTGAGTTTGTACTTGTTACATCTGTTGACTCACTAGCAAGTGTACCAGATCGTTCCAAGTAATAAAATCGGTAGAACCCGATATCGTTCTCTCCCAAAGGACTCACGACCTTATCGTTCGTGTGAAATAAAATAATAAGACTTGTAAAGAATAAAATTAATTGTTGTGGATGCAAGAGCAGAAAATAAACATGCAATCAGGTTGATTCAATTGACGAAAAAAAGTATGGATGAGTGAAGTTGTTGAGGGTTTACAATTTCATCTTATCCGCCCTCTCTTATCTACTCCTTTTGTTTAATTTTGCTTTATTATCTGATTGTTATGCAAACTTTCTTGGCCTACCCTTAGCTCGATCCCTCGGCGAAAAGAGCCTATTACTAATTACCGGCTTGCTATCCCTAGCCTCTCCTAGCAACTAGCAATGCATTACCGAACAGAAGCAAAAACAATTGAACGTCCTACCTCCTTATCCCTAGGTGGTATTTCATTGATCAAGGAATTTCCCCCAGTTCATGACAGTACCGTACGTTCCCGTATCAGTAAAGACAAACAACAATTATCGAATGAGTTAAACGATAAAAGCTTTAAGCGCAGAAGAGAAACCCAACAATCGATAAACAAAGCATATGACAATCATATAATTAAACAAGAGTTTCAATAAAAGAGAGTTTCAAAAGATTACATTGTTGCCCCAACAACAAAAGGGTTTAGTTCACCATTGTCATGGTGAACCAAGATGAAAATAATGAAAGAATGGAAGAGCAAACCCTAAAAAAGATGAAAAGGAGCTTAAGCAGAGATCCTCTCCAGAGAGTGAAAAGTAGGTCTGGCTGCCCTCTTCTATCAAAAGAATGAGAATGAATTCGCAATAGGGCTATTTATAGCTGAGGAACGCAACAAAAAACAGGCCCAAGCCCAACAGGCAACCGCCCGGCGTCACACTTATGCCGCCCGGCGGTTTGCCTCTTATCGTTCTATCGCCCGGCGTCAGGGGTCCACTGCCCGGCGGTTTGCCTCTTATCGCAAAACCGCCAGGCGTCGCTGCCTTGGAACCATCTCCTCACATTTGGCTGTCCAGCGTTGTATTTCTGCCGCTGGGCGGTTTGTAGACTCTTCTTTTCTTGATTTTCTTCTTCTATCTTGAGTCTAAGGCCTTTATCTTCACCTCCACTCTTCACTTCCATGAAAATTGCTACAAAACAATTTAAAACAAGCATAATATCGCTAAAAACAGCTTTTGACTCTCGAATGACTCATTTATTGAGTTTTGTTTGATTTTAGGCTCATTCTAAGCAGTAAAGGGAGTAATTTGGTCTAAAATAGCATATGAAAATAACGGTTTTCAACCGTTATCACAACCCCAAACTTAGAAATTTGCTTGTCCTCAAGCAAAACAAAACAAAACTATAGACAAAACAAAACTTGGCTCTCTACACTTTCATCCAATCATTCAACATTCCTAAAGTACATGATGAGAACTACTCAATTCCAGATCGTTAGTGATGATCAAATCAAGATGCATGCATGCTTTCAACTCAGTTATCTTACACCTTCCTCAACAGATGTTTCAAATTATGAATGATCAATCCACTAAGCAAAAATGCAATTATGAACTTCAGAAATTCTCACCAAGCAAGTGTTTCACTAAATCACTCAAGTGTTTAGGGTGTCACTCCAACTCTTAATTTCTCACAAGTCACATGAAATAAAATTTCCTTTCATCTCAAACAATCAAAATCATCACATACAAATGCCATCAAAAGGACTTTTCCAAGGCTTGTAATGAGGCTGGGTTGCCAAGAAAAATTGGTTTTTCGGGATCACAAAATCTTTGAATCAAGAAAGCTCATTTATCATTCAAGGTTCAAGTTTTAACTCTCTTTCTCAACCAATCTCACTTGTCCCCAACTTCTTCCCTTTTTTTTTTATTTTTACATTGAGCTCATTTTTCATGATTTTTCTTTTTCTCATGTATTTTTCATTTTCAACATTTGAGCTCAATGCTTTTCTTCTTGCCATTCAAACTTTCCCCACAACCCCAAACTTGAACCTTGAATGTACTTACAATCATTAATCCAATTCAAAGTAAATAGTTTCAGCACACGGGTTTTCTGTTTAGGGCTAAGGTTCAAAAAGGGTATAAAATTTCAAGCACTTTAGGTAAGATTTGGCTAAGTAAGGGCTTTCAAAAATGGCCTTGATCATATGACATAAACATGCAATTCAATCAATCATCAAGATTTGGGCAATATCATGCATGCTTTCCTATGAATAATTTTCATACAACAATTAAAACTCTGGAGCTCAATACCTCACACAACATGCTTCCTCACACACATTCATTCATACACCTTCTTAGCATCATAACCACAATCATAATTCATCACACATCTGTTTCACAGGATATCAACATGCAACACAACTTGAGAATCATTCACATAAGATCATCATCAAACAGGCTCCTCATTCAATTAGTCAGTCAAACATCTTCAGAAGAGTATTCAAGCCAAGCAGACACACTGAAAATAAAATTCAACCTATTCTAAGAATTTAACATGCGAAAGTGAAATAAAATAAAACCTTGTCTATAACATCGACATCCATCAGCAGATGTCCTCACTCATCCCATGCTGTCATCTGAGTCCTCCTGACTCCCATCATCAGCATCCTCAAAGTTTTCTTTATCAGTGTTTGGTGCTCTAGCTGCACCAAACCCACTGCTCTGCGCCTGCTCCTGAGGCCACGCCACGACTGCATGAAAGTCATCCATAGTCCACCTGTGCACTGGTGGCTGATCATACATCCTAATGATCATCTCAGTAGTTGCAATCTACCCCCTGTGAAGGGCCTCCATCCTAGATTCCATCATGGACATGTACATGTCCCTCATCTGGAATGGCTCGGCATGCTGTGCTGGTGAATCGTCAGGCACCTACTCTTGCTGTGCTGTAGTTCTTCTAAGACGTCTCCTGGGTGCTGCTCCTGCCTCAACGCAGAACTGATGGATGTATGATGCATCAATAGCATTCCTGAGTTTCTCATATGGGGGAACTGCAGTATCCACCCTAGCCTGCCGACAAAGAAAAGTGATCAAAGATGGATGCACCAATGGCATCCTGCTGCTCATCGTAGTGGCACAACTCCGTATCTCGTCGGCGATGATCTGGCCGACGTTCACATCCATCTGTCTCAACATGCAGAAAATGAGAACGACCCTGTGCATCGTGACATCAGAGATATGGGAGCATGGCTAGATGTTGGCATGAGTGAATTCCATCCAGTATCGTGCCAAAGGTGTCAAATCCAACCTCCTAATGTTGACCGATGCTCCATGGGGATTAGTCTGAAAATGCCTTCTAGGGAGGCACATAATCCGCTCAACCTTAGCTATCTCATTAAAGAAAGGTCATAGACTCAAGAAAAGTGAAAAAATCAAAGAAAGGAAGATTCTAGGCACCGCTCGGCGGTAGACCCCTGGCGCCGGGCGGTCAAACGGGAGGAGAAGACACCAGTATTGGGCGCCGGGCGGCAGACCCTTACCGCCGGGCGGTTTTGCGGCATAAGGGAAACCGCTGGGCGGTAGAACCCTACCACCGGGCGGTGGTGCGATTCAAGGTCCACCGCCGGGCGGCAAAGTGTGACGCCGGGCGGTGGTCAGCTGGGCCTTGGCTATTTTTCTGCTGCGCTTCTCACCTATAAATAGCCCTACTATGAATTCCAATTCATTCTTTTGACAGAGGAGGGCGGCCAAACCTACTTTGCACTCTCTGGAGAGGATCTCTTGGATGCTTAGGCTCCTTTTCGTCTTTTCTAGGGTTTGCTTTCCATATCTTCCATTATTTTCATCTTGGTTCACCATGACTATGGTGAACTAAACCCTTTTTGTTGTTGGGAGAACAATGTAATCTTTTGATACTCTCGTTTATTGAAACTCTTGTTTGAATTATATGTTTTTCATATGTGTTTATTATCAATTGTTGGATTCTCATACTGTGCTTAATGCCTTTATCGTTTAACTCATTCAGTAACTGATCTTTGACTTTATTGATACGGGGACGTACAGTAATGACACAAACTGGTGAGATTTTTCTTGGTTAAGCAATACCACCTAGGGATAGGGGAGTAGGACGACCAATTGTATTTGCTTCTGTTTGTAATGTGTTGCTAGTTGCTAGGGGAGGCTAGGGATAGCAAGCCGATAATTAGTAATAGGCCCTTTTCGCCGAGGGATCGGGTTAAGGGGAGGCCAAGAAAGTTTGCATGCAATTAGATAATAACGTCGTTTAAACAAGAGGAGTAAATAAAAGAGAGAGGATTAGATGAAATTGTAAACCCCCAACAACTTCATTCATCCATTGCTTGAATCTTGTCAATTGAATCACACATTGCATATCTATTTTCTGTCATTGCATCCACCACAAATATTATTTTCTCCGCAAGTCTTACGATTTCGATTCACGTGAACAATAAGGCCTTTCGAGTCTAATGGGAAGAACGATAATGGATTTTACCATTTTTATTACTTGATATGATTTGGTACACTTTCCAATCTGCTAACAAGTTTTTGGCGCCGCTGCCGGGGACTCGAGGTGACTTATTTAGTAGTATGAATTGACTGAATTTGACTTGTTTGTAATTATTTAATTTTTCACATTTGTCTTTTATTTTTGTCTAATAAATGTTCGCTAGAGTTTTGTGCCTAAGATTTCAGGATGCAGTTTGGACAAGAAGTTGATTATATGGGCACTTAATCCTACCAAAATAATTTCAATCATTGGTGGGAACCTCACTCATACCTTGATCAAAATGAAAAGGAGAAACAATCCTCTTTAAGAAAAGAAACGTTGGGGGAAATTGAACAACGTTTACTGGCTGAACAAATCTCCTGTACACTAAAGTCTCTGGGCATTATTGGGGTTAATACTGAGATAGACCCCAGAGAAGAATGTCAATCTACTATCTTTGCGAATGATAAAGTCAATTGTGAAGAAAAGATAGAAGAAGATGAGGTAACAAAAGCATCAATATCTTTGGGTATTATTAGGGGTAACACTGAAGTTCACCCTAAAAAGGAGGATATTCCTAAAGAAGAGGATATTTATGAAGAGAAGATAGAAGAAGATAAGATAACAAAAGCATTGATATCTCTAGGTATTATTCGGGGTAACACTGAAGTTGACCCTAAAGAGGAATATCAAGTAACTATCTTTGAAAATGATGAGGAGAAGGTGGAGAGAGAAGTGGAAGAGATAGAAGAGGAGAAAATAGTGGAAGATGAAGCAGAAAGGTTGAGTGAGGGAGAGAAAGATGAGGAGAAAGAACAAGCGGTGATTGAGAAAAAAGAAAAAAATAAGAAAATAAGAAAAAAGAAAAAAAGAAAGTGGAAGAAGGAGAAGGTTGAGAAAAAAAGGAAGAGAGGACAAAAGAAAAGATCACATGAAAAACCTCTTCCTCATAAAAAGAAAAAGCATAGGAAGGGAAAGAAGTTCAAGCTGGCAATCTTCAAGAAATTGGAGATTAAAGTTCCTATGGTTGAAACATGGAAGCATGTGCTTGGTATTCTCAACTTTATGAAGAAATTCAGCAGGAAGAAGAAAAAGAAAACAATATCAAGAAAGAGGAGTATCAACACTTACTGATGGGTGCTTGAACTCTACCGGGTCAAGCTAATGACGTTAAAAGAGCGCTTGCTGGAAGGTAACCCAGTTATTTATGTGTTGATTGTTTGTTTGTTTTTGAACCCTGTTTGTAGTATATCATAGGCTGCATAAGCATCTGAGTGGGGGAAGTCTTGAAAAATAAAATTAGGTGCTATAGGAAAAAGGTTTCAAAAAGAATTTTTTTTTTTGGGAAGGGGAATACCACTCACTGCCGAGCAGTGCACTTTGCCGCCGGGCGGTGGTGGCGAGACACCGAACCCGAGCCCCTTAAAGCTGGGCGGGTTTGGGTGTTCTGCACTTCTTTTTTCCTATTTGCATTTCGCCCAGCAGTATTCTTGGCTTGTAGCACCCAATTGACACCTTCAAAGAGCTTCCCAAAGAGTTTTTCCCCAAACTCTCATCACCCACTCACTTTGCCCTATTTTCTTGTTTCCAATTTGGGGGTTTTTGGTGAGAAGAGTGCATTAGGAGGTTTTGCATTATCAATTGAAGGATTTCTTGCAAGCATTGCATTTCTCCACTCAAGTAAGTTGTACAATTTCATTTTTGGTTTCTAATTTTGGATTTTGATATTAGAACATGCTTAGGGACATGACAAGTTAGGGTTTTCATTCTCCTTGCATGAATTGATGGTTTGGGAACTGTTTTGACATATTAAGATGCATGAATCTTGTTTGCTTGGATGAATTTAGTGTTTGAGTAGAGAATAGGGTCATAAAAACTGGTTTTCGAAAAAATTGTGTCGCAACGCCGGGCGGTCTTGATGTACCGCTGGGTGGAATTGTTGCTGTTGAATACCGCCGGGCGACAGACCCTGTCGGGCGGTATGTTGTAGATTCCTGAAACTTGCTTCATTTTGATACGGGGAAACCCTTTTTCACTCTTAGTGTCGAACTGTTCGACCTATAAATGCTTGATGATTTATTCACCTCTAATGCTGGATTCCCATGGTCTGTTGTGCATTATAATTTTTGCAGGGATGTCATCATCAGCACGAAGGGGGAAAAATACTGGCAGCAAGAGGAAGGAGCCTGAGAGGCCGAGAGGGTTTGATTCCCAGAGGTTCCTTTCTAGGCATCATGAGGAGCACTTCGCAACTGTGCAAGAAAGGAGATTGCTGATGGAAAGGAAAGTAGCATTTGTCACTGACCTAGCTCCTCAATTTGGAGAGGAGATTTTGAGAAGAGATTGGATGAGGCTGACTACCTACCCTGCACCAGCCAGTGTGGAATTGGTGAAGGAATTTTACACCAATGCTATTTCCAGGGAGGAATTGCAGTTGGACAGTATAGAAGTTCTGTCAGAGGACATATTATTAAGTATGACCCTGAAACAATAAACAGCTTCTTGGGCACGAAATGGCTAGGAGAGCAGTGCCATTTTGCTACTCGCTTTAGTTTGCTGGAGGACATTGTTGAGCTGGAAAGGGTTCTATGCCTTCCTGGAAGGCGTTTTCAGACAAATGTCAGTGGAGCCCGGGTTAATATCAGGAGGCTAGACTTGTCACCTTTGGCAAGGTATTGGATGGCCTTCTCCCATGCAAACATCCAACCCTGCTCACACATCTCCGATGTCATGGTACAAAGGAGCTATCTTATCTATTGTATGCTGAAGCAGCTGGATGTGAATGTTGGGCAAATTATTGCCGACGAGATATGCAACTGCGCTACCACTGCGAGTAGCAGAACACCATTGGGACATTCATCCCTTATTACTTTTCTTTACCAACTGGGTGGGATGGATACTGCAGTTCCTCCGTATGAGAGACCCAGGAGTGTTATCGATGCTGCTTACTTTCAACAGTACTTTGCTGAGGGAGGAGATGCAAGAGCAGCACCCAGGGGACGTCATAGGAAAGCTGCATCATAGCAGGATCAGGTTCCTGATGGTTTAGCACAATATGCTGAGCCATTCCAGATGCGAGACCTGTATATGTCTCTAATGGAGGCTAAGATGGATTCCTTTCGCAGAGGACAGGTAGCTCTTGCTGAGATATCAGTGGGGCAATATGATTATCCACCAGCCCACAGGTGGACTATGGATGAGTTCTACAGTGTGACGGCTTGGCCTCAGGAGCAAGGACAGGCAGTGGAGCTGCTGGAGTAGCAAATGAGAATGAAGATGATGAAGAGGACCAGGAAGATTCTGATGACAACATGGGATGATTGAGGGCATCTACTGATAGTTGCCCATATTATAGACAGGATTTTTTTTTCTTTTCTTCTCTTGTCTTCTTTTACTTTTGCGTTTTAAATTTTTAGAATAATTTTTGAATTTTATTTTTCTGTGTGTATGCTTAACTTAAATATTTTTTCTAAAGATGTTTGACTGACTACTTTGCATGATGAGTTTATTTGATGATGATTTGATGTGAATGATTATTGAGGTCTATGCATGTAACATCCTGTGAAACAGATGTATGATGAAGTATGATTGTGATCATGATGCTAAGCAGGATGTATGAATGACTGTGTGTGAGAAAGCATGTTGTGTGAGGTATTGAGCCCCAAAGTTTTCATTGTTGCATGTATAGTTCACATTGAAGCATAAATTGTATTGCCTTAATCTTGATGATTGATTGATTTTTATGTGAATGTCAAATGATCAAAGCCATATTTGAAAACCCTTTTCTAGCCAAATTTCCACCCAAAAAGCTTTAAAGATTATATCCTTTTTGAACCTTGGCCTGAAACAGGATGAAACCCTTTGATTTGAAATTATTTATCTTGAGTTGGGTTGAGAATAATTGTATGAAATGAAAAGGTTCAAGTTTGGGGTTGCATGGGAAAATTGGAAAGGCAAAAGAAAAGCATTGAGCTCAAGTGTTGAAAAGCAAAATACATGAATAGAGAAAAAAAAAGAATAAAAGCATGAAGATGAGCTCAATGAAAAAGAAAAAGGGAAGAAGTTGGGAATGACTGAAATTGGTAACAAGAGAGAGTTTAAACTTGAACCTTTTCATTGATGAAATAGTTCTTTTGACTCAAGAATTTTGTGATCTAGAAAAACCAATTTTTCTTGATAGCCCGACCTCATTACAAGCCTTGAAAAAGTCCTTTTGATGGCATTTGCATGGAAAGATGTTGATTGTGTGAGATGAATGGAAATTTTATTTCATGTGACTTGTGAACAATAAAGAGTGGAGTGCTACCTTAAACACTTGAGTGATTGAGTGAGACACTTGCTTGGTGAGAACTTCTTAAGTTCATGATTGCATTCTTTGTTTAGTGGACTGATCATTCATACTGTGTAGCATCTGTTGTGGAACGCATGAGCTAAACTAAGTTGAGAACGAGCATGCATCTTGATTTGAGTTCACTGATTATCTGAAATTGAGTAAGTTTTTTCATGCACTTTGGAAATGTTGAACCATTGGATGAAAGGGTAGAAAGTCAAGCTCTGTTTTGTTTTATGGTTTTGTTTTGTTTGAGGACAAACAAATTTCTAAGTTTGGGGTTGTGATAACGGTTGAAAAACCGTTATTTTTCATATGCTAATTTGGACTAAATTACACCCTTTATTGGTTAGAGTGAGCTTGAAATCTAACAAAACTCAATAAATGAGTCAGTCGAGGGTCAAAAGCTGTTTTTAGCGATTTTATGCTTGTTTTGCAGCAAAATTGACAGAAGTGAAGATTGGGAATAAAGATGAAGGTGATAGACTCAAGAAAAGTGAAAAAATCAAAGAAAAGAAGAGTCTAGGCACCGCCCGGCGGTATACCCCTGGCGCCGGGCAGTTTTGCGGCACAAGGGAAACCGCCAGGTGGTAGACCCCTACTGCCGGGTGGTGGTGCGATTCAAGGTCCACCGTCGGGCGGCAAAGTGTTACGCCGGGCGGTGGTCAGCTGGACTTGGGCCTATTTTTCTACTGCGCTTCTCACCTATAAATAGCCCTACTATAAAATCCAATTCATTCTTTTGACAGAGGAGGCCGGCCAGACCTACTTTGCATTCTCTGGAGAGGATCTCTTGAATGCTTAGGCTCCTTTTCGTCTTTTCTAGGGTTTGCTTTCCATATCTTCCATTATTTTCATCTTGGTTCACCATGACTATGGTGAACTAAACCCTTTTTGTTGTTGGGGGAACAATGTAATCTTTTGATACTCTCGTTTATTAAAACTCTTGTTTGAATTATTTGTTTTTCATATGCATTTATTATCAATTGTTGGATTCTCATACTGTGCTTAATGCCTTTATCGTTTAACTCATTCGGTAATTGATCTTTGACTTTATTGATACGGGGACGTACAGTAATGACACGAACTGGTGAGATTTTTCCTTGGTTAAACAATACCACCTAGGGATAGGGGAGTAGGACGACTAATTGTATTTGCTTCTGTTTGTAATGCGTTGCTAGTTGCTAAGGGAGGCTAGGGATAGCAAGCCGGTAATTAGTAATAGGCCCTTTTCGCCGAGTGATCGGGTTAAGGGGAGGCCAAGAAAGTTTGCATGCAATTAGACAATAACGCCGTTTAAACAAGAGGAATAAATAAAAGAGAGTGGATTAGATGAAATTGTAAACCCCCAACAACTCCATTCATCCATTGCTTGAATTTTGTCAATTGAATCACACATTGCATATCTATTTTCTGTCATTGCATCCACCACAAATATTATTTTTTCTCCGCATGTCTTACGATTTCAATTCACGTGAACAATGAGGCCTTTCGAGTCTCATGGGAAGAATGATAATGGGTTTTACCATTTTTATTACTTGATACGATTTGGTACACTTTCCAATCTGCTAACAAACCCCCAAAACCGCCCAGCTTTAAAGGGTTGAGCTGTTATTCTCGCTGCTACCGCCCGGCGGTATAAGTGCACCGCCCGACGGTAAGCGTTAATTTCTCCTCCCTATTCTTTGCTTGCCTTTGCGTGAATCCTCCCTGTAGCACCTAATTTTTGCCTTCAATTTTTCAATTACATAACTTTCCTCACTCAAAAGCACATGCAAACCTATAATGCACTAAGACAGAGTTTGAAAAACAAACAAACAATCAACTGGGCTGCCTTCCAGGTAACGCTTGTTTAACGTCACGAGCCTGACCCAAACCTTTTTAGCACTTGTCAGTAAGTGCAAATCTTTCCAACACCCTTTAGTGGGTTGCCTTCCTAGTATCCTTCAGTAGGCGCTGATTCCCTTGGTATTCTTTTCTTTTTCTTCTTTCTGCTGAATTTCTTCAGAAAATTAAGAAGACCAAGCACTTGCTTCCATGTTTCAATCATAGGAGCTTTAATCTCCAATTTCTTGAAGATCATATAGCACTTGACTTTCTTTTCCTTCCTATGATTTTTGTTTCGATGAGGAAGAGGGTTTTCATCTGATCTTTTCTTCTTTTCTCTCTTCCTCTTTTTCTTTTGACGAGGAAGAAGTTTTGCGAATAATCTTTTCTTCTTTCATCTCTTCCTTTTTTTCTCAATCTTCGCCTTCAACTTTCTCTTTTTATTTTCCATGATTTCTTTTTTTTTTTTCACACATTTTCTATTTTTTTCTTTTCTTTCAACCACTTTTTCTTCTTTCACCTCATTTTTCTCTCCCTCACTCAACTTATCATTTTCAAAGATAGTTACCCCCAATAATACCCAGAGACTTCAATGCTTTTGTTATCTCATCTTCCTCTATCTTCTCTTCATCAATAGCCTCCTCTCTAGGGTTAACTTCAGTATTACTCCCAATAATACCCAGAGACTTTAATGCTTTTGTTATCTTATCTTCCTCTATCTTCTCTTCATCAATAGCCTCCTCTCTAGGGTCAACTTCAGTATTACTCCTAATAATACCAGAGACTTCAATGCTTTTGTTATCTCATCTTCCTCTATCTTCTCTACATCAATAACCCTGTCATCCTCAAAGATAGTGGCTTGACATTATTCTCTAGGATTGATTTCAGTATTAACCCCAATAATGCCCAGAGACATCGATGCACAAGAGATTTGTTCATCCTGTAAATGTTGTTCAGCTTCCCATAACGTTTCTTTTCTTAAAGAGGATTGTTGCCCCTTTTTATTTTGATCCATGTAGGAGTGAGGTTCCCACCAGTGATTGAAATTGCTTTGGTAGAATTGAGTGCCTATATAATCAAATTCTTGACCAAACTGCATCCTGTAAATCTTAAGCACAAAATCGTAGAAAACATTTATTAGAACAAAAACTAAAAACAAACATAAAATCAAGTCAAATTCAATCAATTCACACTACTTGAAAAAGTTCAACCAAGAGCCCCTGGCAACGGCGCCATAAACTTGTTGACTCACAGGCAAGCGTACCAGATCGTTCCAAGTAATAAAATCGGTAGAACCCGATATCGTTCTCTCCCAAAGGACTCACGGCCTTATCGTTCAAGTGAATTAAAATAATAAGACTTGTAAAGAATAAAATTAATTGTTGTGGATGCAAGAGTAGAAAATAAACATGCAATGAGGTTGATTCAATTGACGAAAAAGAGTATGGATGAGTGAAGTTGTTGGGGGTTTACAATTTCATCTTATCCGCTCTATCTTATCTACTCCTCTTGTTTAATTTTCTTTATTATCTAATTGTTATGCAAACTTTCTTGACCTACCCTTAGCCCGATCCCTCGGCGAAAAGAGCCTATTACTAATTCCCCCAGTTCATGATAGTACCGTACGTTCCCGTATCAGTAAAGACAAACAACAGTTATCGAATGAGTTAAACGATAAAAGCTTTAAGCGTAGAAGAGAAACCGAACAATCGATAAACAAAGCATATGACAAAAGATTACATTGTTCCCCCAACAACAAAAGGGTATAGTTCACCATTGTCATGGTGAACCAAGATGAAAATAATGAAAGAATGGAAGAGCAAACCCTAAAAAAGATGAAAACGAGCCTAAGCATCCAAGATATCCTCTCTAGAGAGTGAAAAGTAGGTTTGGCTGCCCTCTTCTGTCAAAAGAATGAAAATGAATTCGCAATAGGGCTATTTATAGCTGAGGAGCGCAACAGAAAACAGGCCCAAGCCCAACAGGCAACCGCCCGGCGTCACACTTATGTCGCTCGGCGGTTTGCCTCTTATCGCTCTACCGCTCGGCGGTTTGCCTCTTATCGCAAAACCGCCAGGCATCGCTACCTTAGTGCCATCTCCTCGGATTTGGTCACCCAGCGGTGTATTTCTGCCGCTGGGCGGTTTCTAGACTCTTCTTTTCTTGATTTTCTTCTTCTATCTTGAGTCTAAGGCCTTTATCTTCACCTCCATTCTTCACTTCCATCAAAATTGCTACAAAACAATGCAAAACAAGCATAATATCGCTAAAAACAACTTTTGACTCTCGACTGACTCATTTATTGAGTTTTGTTTGATTTCAAGCTCATTCTAAGCAGTAAAGGGAGTAATTTGGTCTAAAATAACATATGAAAATAACGGTTTTTCAACCGTTATCAACATCATATCTGGATGCATTGCACATGTTTTAATGCATGAAAACCACAAACACTTTTGTAAACTTATAATTGTGTGACAAAGCTGCTGTAAAGTTGACTCCAATATTAATTGAATCGACTATACTAAAGTCTTTGTACAGATTTTGAGAGTCAGTGTTGTGTGAGATTTTGAGAAGAAAATAATTTCAAAATGTTCTTACATGTCGAAGTCGACTATGTGTGCCACACATTCGACTGTATTAGTTTTTTGATTTTAAATTTTGTTATGCTCATGTATAGTAATGACTATATTTTCAAAAGTTAGTTGACCATTGATTGTGAGTCAACTATATTGAATGAGAATTTATTTTCGTTGACTGAATGCTACTGGTCTGACTTAACTATTATAACTGTCTTGACTTAGTCGACTGGATTAGTAGCGTATTCGACTGAGAGATAATCTGTTTAAGATAATTCTATAAATTGTCTGAGCACGAAGTTGTTAAGAGACATTTGGTGATCTAACATTTTTACATTATGTTTCAGAATGATATCTCTGGTTTATAGAGCTTCAAGAATTCTCCAAGAAGACCGTGGTGAACGTTCTTGAAAGAGATTCAAAAGGAGATTGCATGTGCACTCATTGATTGCTCCAAAATTCCCTAAGATTAAGGTAATAATGGTTTTTCACTTACGGCTAGTGTATAAGCTTCAAAACAAAGAAATGGGGAAAGCATAGGCTCAAAAGGGGTTATCAATAGATCAAAACAGAGTAGGCTCATTTGGCTAGAGGGGCTCCACAGCAAAGCTGCCTTTATCACTTTCAAACATGCATATCAATCAAGAATCATCAAAATGAGTCAAGCCAAGGCATATGTGCAAGCAATCAAGAGACATATCACACACAAGAAAGAACATCAAATGGCTCAAATCTCGCACAGGGTAATTCTGTTACAATCAATTCAACTCTCAAACATCATAATAATCTTCCAAGCAGAGAAAAGCAAGGGTTTCAATCAAATCAGAGTATCAATGAAGTGAAAGACACATCTACAACCTAAACAAAGTCCAGAAATAAAGAGAGACATGCAAAATTGTACACAAGACACAACAAAAACTACCTAGAAAACAAAAAAAAATAAAAAAAAAATTTAACGCAGAAAACATAAACTAATCAAAGAAAAATCTGAATCAAAGAAAAATCAGAATCTCCCCCAATAGACCACACTTAAACTACATAGTGTCCTCAATGTGTTATAAGCATAAGATCAGAAATTAGAAAAGTGAACAAATCATGGACAAATGTAATAAAAGTGGGAAAAGAGGAGAAGGGAAGAGGAAAACTCCCCTGATCATGGTGGCAGTTGCCAATTTTGGACTTGCAGGGAGATATCTTCCACTATCGGATTCAGCAAAGAAGTGTTGAGGAAGAACTGCTTCAGTCTCCAGATTTGATCAAGCAGGGAGATGTCCTCCACAGATGGATCTAAGAAGCAGTGCTTGTTGATAAGCGGGTTCAGCTGATGCCTATTGATGTTCGAATTGTTGTGTATACTGGCACCCTTATCTTCCACCGTGGGTGTGTGTTGGTCAAACTCATGTGTACCTCCTGCAACATGGTTAGTGCAATGTGGTTCCAAAGATATAACATGCAGGGGTATAACACCCAATCCCAGTGTAATAGGCTGAATCTCAGATATACTCTCAGAACATGAATCAAGTTCAAATTTAGAAGCAATATCAACAACAGGCTCAGATTCATGTTCAGTGCATGGAGAACAAACATTCAAATGTGATAGCAAAATGTGGTTCTCATCATGCAAAAAGTTAGAATTAAAAGCATGGTCATCAACAATATAATCATCAATATACCTATCATCAGCATAATCATCAATAACAGAATCAATCTTAGGTATGTTTACCTCCACTTCCCTGAACATTCGTAGAGTGGTGGAAGGTGAAGCTGGTCTACCTATCTCAAAAGTGTTGCTCATATCTGCCTGGTCCTCTAATTCTTCATCAGTCTCCTCAGGTGCAAAAGTAGGGACATAAGAGGGTGGGAAAGTAGGTGGCATAATAGTAAGCTCATGACTCTGCTCCCCATCTCCTATGTGGATGGCACCAACATCATCTAGAAGCTTAACTGCCTGAAATGGTGATTCCTCTGAAACATAAGACTGTTCCTCAGTGAGCTGAGTGGTCATCTGCCCTATCTGATCAGTCAAACTCTAAATCGAAGCTCTGGTCTCTTGCTGGAACTGAATGTTCTGCATGGCTATCTGTCTCAGTAACTCCTTCAATGTAGGCTCAGAAGTAGTGGAAGGATGAGGAGTTGCTTGGGCAGGCTCATGAAGTTGCAACTGTTGTTGTTGCTGGACAAGGGGAGGCACACAAGTACTCTAGAATAGTGGTTCTTGATATTGATGTTGTGAAGTACCATACCATCCAAGGTTAGAATCATTCCACCCAGGATCGTTGCTATATGAATCATAATGATGCTGAGTAGGGCAGAATCTTTCCACAATCGATGCTTAAGATCTTCCCAATTGGCCTTGAATTCTGGAGGAAGATAATAAAGCCATCTCCATGCTGCTTCTTTTACTGAATGCAGAAATGCCTTTAAGAAAATGCGATCATCCGGGACATGTGGAGGTTTCATTTCAGAGCAAATGCGTTGGAACCTCTCCAAATGTCTATGTGTGATCACTTAGGTCATGGACCCATTACTAGAAGCATGGCAAGGAAACTCCAACAAGAGCTTGAAGACATGGACACAACTAGAAAGGTCCTCTTCCTTCATTTTGCATGGAATTTAGAGACTCAAGACCAAGGGGCAAAACTGTCAAAATGAAAGTCAACATTGCTGGAGCACCCCCCATATTACTAAACATCACCGTAGTTTTTCTTCAGATTTAGCACCTGTGTTTCGTACTTTCTTTCTAGAACACACATGGTTTTTGCATTGCTTGTTCCACGTGGCAATAGATCCACTAATCACGGCTTGCATAAGCCACGCACATGCTCTTTGAATTCACTATAAAATTCACAGCAGCTCCTCTCTAAATCACTTTAGATATTTTGAGAAATTTTCTAAACTGCTGATGCATTTTTCCAGCTTAGAAACTCTGCCCAAAGTCAATTTCTCTAATTTTTTCCTCATCACCTAGCTTTCTCCCAGATAATGGAAGCCGCCTGAGCTAGCCTACCATTCCCGATAGATCTTCAACCATAAACATCTTCCATCTTACATCTACTTCCAGCGCTGTCGGTTGTATGTTCCTACACTTCACGTCTCTGCCGCTACCTTCAGCTGGAGCAAGTCATCAAGTTGGTATTCAGAGCATAGGTTTCGTGGTCACGCTCCAGATAAGGCTTTTTTTGCGATCCTTACTGTCATCAACATCATTTCGTGTGTTTGTGGTTACTGTTTCATTGCTTCGTGTGTTTCCAGTAAGTTCCATCCGTTCGACGATTGTTTTCTTCAATCCATCTTTTCTTTGTTTTCATTTTGTTTCATTCTAATCGGTCAGATCTGGTGCCTTTGAGTCTTTTAATTTTAGATCCAATACTGTCATGTCTGGTCATGTTTGTGGTCCAATTTTTTTTGTCAAAATTCTGAGTAAAATGGTTTTGGCACAAACCTACTAAGTCTAAGTTGAAAACGTGTGTGGATAAAGCTGTTTCTCTGATTTGAATTTCGAAAGATGCACACTCAATGAGCAATGAACAAGGAGCTCTGTGTATTCTGAAATCAGTCATAGTGCAGTACCAGTAAATCAGTGATTTAGTTCTGTGTTGAATTTGAATGATATTGGTTGATTCAACTGCACCGTGTTAATTGTGCTTCTAATTTGATGTGATGATCTGTATTCATTTGATGCGTTGTTTGGATTGATTTACTGCAATAGTGTATTAAGCAAACCAATTCACTCAAAATTTGTTAAGATAAATCGAGAATGGTTGCACTACACTGCAGAAGTTCACAGTCTAGTGCATAGCAGCTTGGCCGAACTGCACTTGAATTGCTTGAGTTTGTTTTTTGTTCTTTTCTAGTTTTGAATCTGTTCAGAAATTAAATCCCCACTGGACATCTTATAATAGCATTCTTAGAGTCTGTTTGGTGTTAAATTGTTGATCTGATGATGAAACAAGTGATTCAGATCATTTTGATTCCTCTGTTTGAATTGATGCTGTGAATTGGAAATTTTGTGTTACAAAGAACAACTAAAATAGTGAAATTCAGGTTTAGCAACATTTAGCATCCAATGGCAGTGCATACAAGTCATAACTGTGAAACTAAAGTTGCTTGAATCCCTGAATTTGAAGTATAAACACGTTAACACAGATTTACCATCTCAGTTGCCATCATTGAGCATAAATTTTTTTCTAATAAGTTGTAGCTGTTTGAACAACATTCATATTACTTGATTGATTGTATCCAACATTACATGACAATTGGTAGCAAAAGGCATGGTTCAAAGTATTAAAAAGAAAGAGCATAACTCAAAATATTTACTATGCTGCATTACAATAGCCATTGAACCCGTACCAAGTCAAAACCAGTTGTGATAAACATTGCATACTGTCAGCAGTTCTTTGTGACAATTCATCAAACACTTTTGTTGCTTTTTTATGTGAGTTCGAATTGAACATTGTTGCAGCTTTTCATTGTTTCTTGTGTTTTATTTCTACTCTAGAACCTTTCTTAAGTTCTCTTTGAGTGCTACCTTCCATTGAAAGCCCTTTATTTGCTTGCTTTTAATTGATTGGAACTTTGCACACTGACTGCTTGCTGTAAATCTTGTGGTGTGTTACATTTTGTTCTCATTCCGACAGTCAACATAAAAAAATATATATATTTTTCTGCCACTGTCATTGCTGGTTGGTGGTGCTTGTGAGTATCCTTGTGATTGCAGATTGGCTCCAGACGGCTTTGCATTGCTGGTAGCATATTAGAAAGAAGATTGGTGAAGGTCAAGATTAGATTAAAGTTGGCTTTGGCAGCAGTGGACCAATTCACGGTGCTGAAGAAAATCGTTGTTGTTCTGCATAATTGGCTGTAACAGCCACTGATCAAATTTGATACATATTCAGAATTCTAAAGCCTCACTTTCCACAACTATGAGAATTGTGGCTGCACCAATTTCACGCGGCTTTCCTTGAGAGAAGCCAAAGTTGCACTTGTCATTCCCTTTCCATTGTTGAAATTGCTAGTTGTAACTTGTTTTCTTTCTTTCTTTCAATTCTTGTAATTTGGCCATTTCAAGCAAGTGAAGTGGAAGAACTCATAAGGTTCTTCCCTCATTTGCTAACTTGACTTAAAGTTTCACCACTTAAAATTTGGTAGACGGTGAGTGTGTCTTAGATCCAAAGTCTAAGCCTCACCTAGGAGACCTCATCTTTACTTGCTTTTCCATTTCAAGTTACGACTATCCTTACTTTAGCTTTCATTTTTGCTCCTTTCATTTTTGTTCCGTTTAGGAAGCTCTCTTTAGGGGTCCGAATTTTAGAGTCTAGGCTTTTGTTGTTTTGCTTGTGTGTTGTCTTTAAGACTTTGGTGGATTTAAAAGTGATTTTGAACTAAATATTTTAGTAAGTAGCTTGAAGCATATTTGGCAAGGCAAAGGCTTGGTACTTAAGCAACCCTAGTGGTTCACCTCCCTTACCTGGAATATTGTTTTCAAAGTGAAATTCTTTAAGTCTTTATTTCAAGAAAACATTTAAGTCCATCACAATGTCTAGAAGGCATTCTCCTAGGATTAGTGATAATGAAAATCAAAAAGAGCAACTTACCCTCCAAACTCTAGTCAACCAACTCAATGAGATAGAGAGAAAAATGAGTCAAGAAAAAGTTAATAGAGAGCTTCAAAATGCTATGATTCAAGATGAGTTGAGGTTGATAAGAGAAGAGCATCATCAAAGTAGGGAGAGGTCTAGGGGAAGTCAAAGTGATCATTCACAAATGGGAGGAATACCCTTAAGTGTAGGAGAGTATTACCATCAACATTCCTCTTCTAGAAGACATAGGAAGGATACTTAAATGCCTCCACCCACTAAAGAAGTCAATGTGGTGTTGCCTCACTTCCATGGGAAGGACAATGTTGAGGCTTATCTTGATTGGGAAATGAAGGTGGAACAATTATTTGCTTGCCACCAAGTAAGTGAAGAAAGAAAAGTGTCTCTAGCAACCCTAAGCTTTCAAGGGTATGCAATGTATTGGTGGACTGCCTTAGTCCAAGAGAGACTTAGACATCAAGATCCTTCAATTCATTATTGGAATGATCTCAAAACTTCCCTTAGGAGGAGACACATTCCCTCCTATTACAATAGAGAACTTATGGATAAGCTCCAAAGACTTCAACAAAAGTCTATGACTATGGAAGAATATAGGCGAAAGATGGAGCTTTATATGATGAGGGCAGGAATAGTAGAAGCTTCAGAAATTACTTTGGCTAGATTTTTAAGTGGGCTTAATTTTGACATTCGACATAGAGTTGAACTACTACCTTATAGATATTTGAATGATCTTGTTCAAATGTGTATTAAGGTAGAGCAACAAAACTTGAGAAAATCCTCTTCCAAAAGAGTTCAAGTTCAACCTATTTTTGAAAAGAAAAATTTCAAAGAAAAAGAGCCTTTTAAGCCTCTAGCCAAAATAACTGAGAAGCCAAAGCAAGAATCCTCTTCACACACTCACACAAGAGACATCAAGTGTTTTAAATGTTTGGGTAGGGGACATGTAGCTGCTCAATGTCCTACCAAGAGAACCATCATTCTTAGAGGTAGTGACATTTATAGTAGTGAAAGTGAAACTTCAACCAGTGAGAGTGAAAGTGAACAAGAGACAGGAGAGGAAGTCTACGCTGATGATTGTCAACTTCTCATGGTGAGAAGGGTGCTCAATAATCAACCTAGCTTAGAACATCTATCCCAAAGAGAGAACATCTTTCATACAAGATGTAAGATTCAAGACAAATATTATTCTCTCATTGTTGATAGTGGTTCTTGTTGCAATTGTTGTAGCATAAAGCTGGTTGAAAAGCTGAATCTTGAAGTCATACACCATCCAAAACCTTATAAACTTCATTGGCTAAATGAAGATGGGGATATAACTGTCAACAAACAAACTAAATTGGCAATTTCCATTGGGAACTTACAAGATGAAATGATTTGTGATATAGTTCCCATGGAAGCTTGTCATGTGTTGTTAGGAAGACCATGGCAATTTGATCATGAAACCATACACCATGGTCTTACCAACACCATAATTGTGCACAAAGGAGACAAGAAATTTGTGCTTCATCCTTTGACTCCTACCCAGGTTGCAAAAGATCAAGCACAAATGAAGGCCAATAGGGACCAAGAAAAAGAACAAAAGAGAAAAAAAAGTCCAAAACAAAAGCAAGAAGTAGTCCTTAGGGATGAAAAAGAGGTGTGGTGGTCTAGTGTTCCCTCCCACAAGGTCACTTAACATGAAGTTCTTTTAAATAAAAAGACTTTGATCAACACACTTCAAGTTGAGCAACCTTCATACCTCCTTCTTTGTCAAGGGACACTCACATGCACATCTAGTGAGTCTAAGACTTCTACTTTATCTCTTTCAATCCAAAATCTTTTGAAAGAATTTGATTATCTATTTCCCAAGGACATTCTTATTGGGCTTCCACCTTTAAGGGGAATAGAACATCAAATTGATTTTATGCCAGGGGCAACTCCTCCTAATAGGCTTGCCTATAGGACCAATCCCCAAGAAACTAAAGAGATAGAGTCACAAGTACAAGACTTGCTAGACAAGGGTTGGGTTCAAAAGAGCTTAAGCCCATGTGTTGTAGCTGTGTTGTTGGTGCCCAAAAAGGATGGTAAATGGCGGATGTGTTGTGATTGTAGGGCTATCAACAACATCACAATAAGATACAAACATCCCATCCCTACTTGATGATATGTTGGATGAATTGCATGGGGCTCAAATTTTCTCAAAGATAGATCTTAAAAGTGGATATCACCAAATAAGAATCAAAGAGGGTGATGAGTGGAAAACTGCTTTTAATACTAAATTTGGGTTATATGAGTGGTTAGTAATGCCTTTTGGTCTTACTAATGCCCCAAGTACATTTATGAGACTTATGAATCATATTTTAAGGGATTGCATTGGGAAGTTTGTAGTTGTTTATTTTGATGACATCTTGGTATATAGTCAAGACTTGCAACACCATGAAAAACATTTGAGAGTTGTTTTAACAATTCTTAGAACCAATAAATTATTTGCAAATCTTGACAAATGCACCTTTTGTGTTGATAGTGTCATCTTTCTTGGCTTTGTAGTCAATAAAGAGGGGGTTCATGTGGATCCTGAGAAAATAAAGGCCATCCAAGATTGGCCACCCCCAAAGAATGTAGGAGAAGTTAGGAGTTTTCATGGATTGGCAAGTTTTTATAGAAGATTTATGCCTAATTTCTCTAGTCTTGCTTCACCTCTCAATGAGTTGGTGAAAAAAGATATTACATTTCATTGGGGAGAGAAACAACAAAAAGCTTTTGAGCTACTCAAAGAGAAGCTCACCAAAGCACCTATTCTAGCTTTACCAAATTTTTCCAAAACTTTTGAGTTAGAATGTGATGCTTCTGGACTTGGAATAGGTGTTGTGTTATTACAAGAAGGTCATCCCATTGCATATTTTAGTGAAAAACTTCATGGTGCCTCTTGTAATTATCCCACCTATGACAAGGAACTCTATGCTCTTGTGAGGGCTCTTCAAACTTGGGAACATTACCTTGTTTCTAAGGAATTTATCATTCATAGTGATCATGAATCACTAAAATATTTGAAGAGTCAACACAAGTTGCAAAAGAGACATGATAAGTGGTTAGAGTTTATTGAACAATTCTCTTATGTTATCAAATAAGAGAAAGGAAAGTCTAATATAGTGGCAGATGCTTTGTCAAGAACAAATACATTATTAGCCACTCTAGGAGCTCAAATTCTTGGGTTTGATAACATAAAAGAATTGTATACTCAAGATAATGAGTTTGCCACCTTATATGAGTCATGTTTGCAAAAACCACAAGGGGGGTTCTATGTGAGAGATGGGTATCTTTTTAAAGAAGGCAAAATTTGTATACCCCAAGGATCACATAGAAAACTCCTTGTCAAGGAAATGCATGAGGGAGGATTGATGGGGCATTTTGGGGTTGATAAAACCTTAAGCATGCTAAAAGAGAAATTCTTTTGGCCCTACATGAGGAGAGAAGTCCAAAGGCATTGTTTTAAATGCATCACTTGTCTAGAATTCAAGTCTAGAGCAATGCCTCATGGTCTCTACACTTCCTTACCCATTGCTTCAACTCCTTGGGAAGATATTAGCATGGATTGTCTTAGGACTACCAAAAACTTCCAGGGGTTTTGATTCTATCTTTGTGGTTGTGGATCGTTTTAGCAAAATAGCCCATTTTATACCATGCCACAAGATAGATGATGCAAGTAATGTGGCTAGAATATTCTTTTGAGATGTGGTTAGACTTCATCGACTACCTCGGGTCATCATTTCTGATAGAGATTCAAAATTTCTTAGTCACTTTTGGAGAACCTTATGGTTTTGATTAGGGACTAAGCTTTCTTTTTCTACTACTTGCCATCCTCAAACAGATGGTCAAACTGAAGTAGTAAATAGATCTCTATCCACTCTTTTGAGAGTAGTCCTCAAGGGTAACCACAAATCTTGGGATGAGTACCTTTCACATGTGGAGTTTGCTTATAATAGGGTAGTTCATAGAAGTACTAAAATCTCTCCTTTTGAAGCTGTATATGGTTTTAATCCTCTCACACCTATGGATTTAATTCCCTTACCTTCTTCAAATGAATTTGTTCATCAAGAGGGAATCTCTAAATCCAAATTTATTAAAAATTTTCATGAGAGGATTAGTTATCAAATACAACAACAAAGTGAGAGATATGCTAAGTATGCGCTGCTTCTGATGGCAGTACTGACAGCGTCTACTGATGGATGCTGATGAAGAAGAGAAAGATTAACATCTACTGAAGGATGTTGATGAGAAAGATTTGCATCTACTGATGGATGCTGGAAAAGTTTGAGAGAGCATCTACTGATGGACGCTGCTATGGAAGAGGATGGTGAATAGACATCTACTGATGGATGTTAGGTGATTAGGCATCTACTGATGGGTGCTAATGAAGATAAGAAAGATTGGTGTCTACTGAGGACACCATGGAAGATTAGCATCTACTGATGAATGCTATGAGGGAGACTGGGTCAAGTTAGTGACGTTAAAGAAGCGCTTGTTGGGCGGCAACCCAGTTCTCTGAACTTTTAATTTTTATTTTTGTTTTAATTTTTATTTTTGTCTATTTCATTTTAACTTATTTTTATTGTTCTCTGCTTGAATGAACTGAATAGCTTTGATTCAACTGTGCCTGTTTTGTGTGATAAGTTTTGCTTTATGAGATTTTAATGTTGATTGAAGTTGAGATGATGCATGATGTGCTATAAGTGATGAATCCCAATTTGTGAGACAGGTGCTTGAGATAAAGTTTGATTGAGATATTGAGCAGGATGTTTTTCTGAATTTGAGAACTTGTGAGTTTACCTGCGTGAGTCTTGAGATTCAGAGTTGTTTTTAAATAATTGTTGTTACTCTAAAAGCATGAATGATTTTGCCCAAATTTTCTGTGATTGAACTATTTACCTGCAGGTTTCATATGATCAAGGTCATCTTTTGTTATCCCTTATTCTTTTGGCATTCAAATATTTTTCCCGCTGAAAAGAGAACAATTTGTTCTGACCTTTGAACCCTGAGCCTGTATGTTTTGAAAACCTTGTTGAAAATTTTTTACCTTGAGTTAAGTTGAGAACATTCGATGAGGTACTGATAAAGGTTCAAGTTTGGGGTTACCAGGAGACAAACCACCTCTCTAGGCAGTGAGCAATAAAAAAGAAAAGCAAGAAAAAAGGCAAAAGAAAAGAAAAGTGAGAAAAGAAAATTCAAAGAAGAAAAAGAAAGAGCTCACTACAAGGGAAGGCTGGGAAAAAGATAAGAGAGTTGTTCTTGAAAGAAGAATTCACAAATGTCTCTCTTAACTCAAGGAACTTTGCTGACCAGAAAAATCAATTTCCTTCTTAGCTCAGCCAAGTTACAAGCCATGAAAAGCCCTTGTGATGACAACCTGTTTGTGAGTATGTTTGATTGTGCTTAAATAAAAGGCAAAATTAATTTGTGTGACATTGTGACAACGAAGAGAAACACCACACCATACACCTGAGAGTTGAGTGATACACTTTTGAATGCTTGAGTGCTAGAGTGAAACACTTTCCCTGGTGAGGATTAGTTCTCTGAATTTCTGATTGCAGCTCTGCTTGGTTGATTGATCACTCTTAAGGATAGTACTGATAAAAGCAATTTCTTTGTCTTGAAAAAGTTTTTCAAAAAGGTTGAGTCATTGTAGTGATTATTCTGAAAAGCTGAGTTGCATGTTGTTTGCTTGAGTACAAGTAAAGTTCTAAGTTTGGGATTGTGATAACGGGTTGAAACATCGTTATTTTCCATGTGATTTTGATACTAAAAGCACCCTTTTTCAGTTAGAAACCTTCTTGGACTCATTGGTTTTCAATTAATTGTGTGAATAAGAGAGTTGAGGTTGGTTTTAATAGTTTTCTAACAATTTCCCCTTGTTTTGACAGAAATTGAAGCAATACTGGAAGAAGAAGTGAAAAGCAATGAAGATTGATCTCAAAAGGGGTCAAAAAGGCACCAAGAAGGGAGAAAACCCAAAGCCCAGGCGAAGCCCAAGCGACAGAAACATGAAACAGCGAAGTGAAAATCGACGCTGGTCACCCGGGCGACGGACGCTCGAAGCTTGGGCGTCCAAAACTGGCACCCAAGCCTTACAGAACCCTTGATTCACGCTTAAGCAAGCTCCCTGCGACGCTTGAGCGAGATTTGACGTGGATCGGGCCCTGTTTCTGCTCTAATTTGATTCTTTTGGACTGGGCCTCACTTTGGGACAGTTCTGGCACTATTTAAAGGACCCCGGGGCTCTAGGTTTTGCATCCCTGGCATAAGAGAGCATGCAATACACTCCTAGCCAATTCTTAGTCTTACATTCTTCTTTCTTTCTTCCATTGTTCATAGGTTCCCCCATGTCTATGGGGAACTAATTTCTATTTGTTGTTGGGGAATGATGTAACCTTGTGAACTCTCATGTATTTGAATTGATTCTTAATTCCATATGCTTTATTTCATTATTTGTTAGAGTAATTCATCTACTTTGTTCTTACTTATACAATAGCATTATATGTGAGTTGCATAAGTGTCGGAAGGTTCCTTTCAATTCAGGTCCTTGTTGAATTACTCCTAAGGGTTATATTGCTCAGGGATGAGGGTATGAGTCTTAGTCGTCTTAGCCTCTTGATCTTCACATCTTGTTACCAAGAATGCTAGAAATTGTATGAACTGGTAATTAGGGACACACTTATCGGGTTTAAGTGTTTTAGTGAGGGACGTTAACATTAATGAATAAAGAAGAATTCTTATATACATGAGAGGGAACTTGGTGAAGTCTAACCCCAACACCTGTAAGTTGTTGGGGCGTTACAAATGGTATCAGAGCCTAGCCTTTCCAAGTAGGGTGTGGTTCGAGGACGAACCAAGCGGAAGTTGGTGGGCATGTGACACCCGGACACTAACGAGGGTGAGGAGTGATCGCCGGTGCAAGAGGCACAGACAAGGAGCGGCTCCTGGCAGGCTTCCAATGGAAGGGACACATGGATAAATCGAACATACACCGGAATGAGAGGGATCTAGAGACTGTATAGGTATGGGACTATACAGTTGAAGGATAACTTAAAGGAATTAATTTGGCTACTCATATCAACAAATGCATTTGTTTTTCGGTAGCCTAACCCATAAGAACTACATGGTTAAGCGTGCTTTGCATGGAGTAATTTGGGATGGGTGACCTTCTGGGAAGTTTTCTCGGAAAGTGTGCGAGTGAGGACAAAACACACTGAAAAGCCTTGTGTTGATGTCTTTCCTTAATGCATGCAACTTTGTAGCAATATTGTCTTTCTTAGGTTTGTATTCAATGGTAAAATCACATCTTAATAATTTGTGCAACCACTTTTGTTGTTATAGGGTCTAAATAGCCTGCTCAGTTAAGCTTTTCAAGCTCTTTTGATCTATTCAGATCACAAATCGATGCTCTAGCAGATAATGACGAAACTTGACAATAGCTTCTGTGATAGCATAAAATTCTCTAGTATAGGTAGATTGGTTTTACATTGCAGCAGAGAGTTTGTTAGAGAAAAAAGCAATCGGATGATGCTCTTGGATGATGACTGCACCAATACCCACTCTTGAAGCATCTGTTTCTAAAACAAAGGGTTTAGAAAAATCAAGTAAAGCCAACTTGAGGGAGCAAGGGTTTAGAAAAATTGAAAATTTGAGATTGGCTCAATAGGCAACTTCAAACAATGAGTTATTCCAGGCTGCAAAAAATTATCACTTGAGCCACTGTCTAATAAAACTTGGACTGTGATGCCATTAATAAAACCCTAGAATTTCATTGTACTCGCTCTAGAAGCTCCTTTTAAAGCATTATAAGATAAGTGGTTCTCTTGTAACAAATTTAATTCACCTCTCTGCTCAATATCCGAAGGTTCGAGTGGTAAGTCTGCAGAATCCTCATCTTGTAATTGAAGAAATAGGTATTGCTTGTTGTATGGTTTGGAGAAAATTTCTCCTCACACATATAATAGAGCCTTTTTCCCCTTCTTAGTTACATCTTAGCTGAGGTTATTCTCTTAATATTTGTATTTCAGATGGTAGTGGAAGTTGTAGTCGAATTAGGGAGAAAGGGTGGTAAACTGCTGGATTTAATGATTTGGGTTATAGGTAGGCTGGTGTTTTGGCTGCTGTATAAGGTTGATAGTTTTTGGTTTTGTTCATGTACTTCTCTTCATACAATTTGGCCAACGAAACAGAGCGAATCAAGGTTGAGGGAGATTAAGGAATTACATCCCTTCGAATATTCGGTTTTAACCCTCCGATAAAACAATCTAAAAGGCTTTGATGGTGACACTTTGCACACGGTTAGCCAGAGCAGTGAACTGAACATAATATTCTTGCATAGAAGTTGTTTGGGTTAATTTAAATAGATGGGATCTGGAAAACTCATAGGGAGAGGGACCAAATTCCCATTCTAACGTGCAAGTCAAAGTAACCCAAGAGTCGAATGAATCATGATGAGTCATCATTCGCTACCAAGGAACCACATCCTTGTCCAAATGTATGGCAGCAATGTGAGGTGTTGATCATATGGAGTGTTGTAATAGGATGAAAGTTGCTCTGCCTTGAATATCCATTGTAAGACATTGGACCCATCAAAGCGCAGAAAATCCAAATTGACGTTACGCATGGGGGAGGATTTGTAGCTTTATTCTACAGTAAGGCATCAACTGCAAACTCCAAAGTCTCAAATTTGGTAGCATTTTCACCGTCCCGTGTCCCCATAATTTCAAGGCTCTACCATTGGAATGAAAGCATCAATGTAACAATATTGAATCTAGTAGTACTGATGTTGCTGGAAAAGCAATTATCAATGCATGCACTCAAACAAAATGTTAAAGATAACAACAGTAGTGCTCTGAATAGTATTATTATTAAGCTCACGAAAAGAAATAGATAATTTTAGGAATAAAATCCCCCTTCGCTCTCAGAGCAAAACACACGCAAAACCAGAGAATCCACAAATAAAAATGTAGAAGAAGCATAACAGAACTTCCACCACCCCCTTTTTTCCCTTGACTAATAGAGTATATGGATTAGGTCCTAAACCAATAAAAATCATCCGGCCTAGAGTTAGTTATTCTATTTCTTGTGCCCCTTCTTACTCCCTGCTGAGTTGTATTTTCATTAAACCCTTCTACCCTTGCCTATGTTACAGTCTTGGAATCGTATCATGTATTACGAGCAATCATTATCTAACTATTATGATAGGAATCCTCTTTATAGGATTAAGCATGTTTAAAGGAGAAATTATTTTGATTTTGCTACCCATATTTCTTTACATCCTTTGAGGTTAACTTTCCTACAAAATACTAGAGTTATTAGATGATGTAGTATACCAATTCTCTTGAATTACATTCTTTTTCTCATACCCCATCTTGTTTTATCATGAATCTTCCTTGAATTTCTTATTTATATAAAGCTATATTTGCTTAATGTATTATGGGTGTAATGCAGATCACATCTGTACTTATATTAATTTACAAAATCGATTATAATAAATTTTCACTTAATAATCAAGAATCAATCATTCTAATTTTGTAGAATATGTAAGTGATAATTTCCTACATATTTGTAATAGCTAAAATGTTTACACCACTTTTAATCCAAAATATTAAGACAATTTATTTATGGGGTTTTATTCTTCTTCAACTTGTTTATGAGTTTTATTCTTGTTCAACTTTTTCATCACACACTTCAATTTTCGATATAAATCGATATATAATAAAGGTACCACATGGATGCAAATTTATTATATAAAAGAAATAAAACATAAAGTTCCACAGGTTTTGGTTCAGCAACAAAATGTCTGGGTTGTTGCATTTATTATAAAAATAACATGACTTTCAACTTGGAAATATTATTACAAAGAAAAAAAGCATTTCAAATTTATGACCGGTCAGATACGTCGACAAAGAGTACACCGTCTCCGATGGAAACAACAGTTGATTCTATGCGGGAATCATTTGCTACGTAACTGTTGAATTCTAGAATAGGCTTCCCCATGGTTTCCCTGCAATTTATTGGATTTTCATTTTCCTTCCATTCTCCAAATATAATTTCAAAGACAATACAAGGATAACATTTGTATATAATACAACAATGACTTTAGAACTATTTAGTATCAAGAAAATATTGGCTAAACACATAAAAGGTTCAATTCTATTGGTTGTCAATATAAAAATCTGTATGAATCGATCAGAGTTAAGTTTTAAATAAGTAGATCAATATGTTTATTTACTTTCTTTTTTTTTATTTTCTTTTTTGGCTGTTTTATTAAGAGATGTTACTGTACGATTCAATTTTGGAAGCTTATTTAAATTAATTTGGGATTCTAAATTTTAGAGAAAAAATAATTAAGTTAATAATTACTTTTGTTATTTTTATTAAAAAAACAATATAATATTTTAATAGTAAAAAGTTTAAGTTATATCAAAGTTTCCCATTATTGAAATTCATTTATATAAAACAATGATTTCTTTATACTTTTTTTTTTAGTATTCTCTTTGTTTTTTCATATGTGTAACGGTTAGAGACAGTAAGAACTATCATTACAACGAGTTTTTCTTATCTATTCGATCAATTTCTTCGTTAAGGTAAATTGGTTTTCTTCTATTTTTTTTTTTTGTGAAAAATGTTCTCTCTTTTTCATGCACTCTTCTGATTGCATGTTCCTTAGAGTCATTGATGTGAGTTTTTGTTGATCAAAGATCATAATGGTATGGTTTCATCGCTTTTGTGATATTTTTATGTGTAAACAGAACATCTTGTAATGTTTGTTAAATGTTCTAAAGTTGTCACACCAGGTGCTAATTTTAATTATTATCGGAATAGTTGTTTTGATTGTTGATTTTGCACCTTAAAGGTTTGACTGGACGTCCAAAATTGAAATATTTGATGTTTGTTGCTGCGAAAAATGAGATGAAGGATTTTTAATTTACATATATGAATTGCATCTTGGATTTTGGGTTTCATATGATAAGTATTGTTGAATCTAGAATTTGTTTTGGTTTGTCTTATTTGATAATAGGATTGGAATGACAATTGAAATGGTGAGGTTAATTATATGGGTTGAGATAAGTGATTTCAACATGTTTTGTTACAACTGTGAATTGTGAGAAGCATGAAAAATCTTGGTTTTATAGGTGGTAAGGAATTTCCTTTATGAGATCTTTGAATTGAACTAATTTGACATCCCTTAAGCTAAGAACTTTAATTTTAAAGTATTATGAGGTTTATTAAGTAGTAATGAACTTAATAAGTGTCATATTACTCAATCAAAGCTCAAAAAGGGACTTTAGAGTTCTAGTACATAGTTAGATGTTGTTGCAACACCTTCAGGTGCCACTTAGACAATGGCCACTGACTTGGGGCACTGCACCCCACTTTTACACTATCGAGTGCTCTCAATAGGTTATAGGGAATTGTAGTGTCGGGCGAATCTCCTAAATTTAAGCGCCACCTTATTTTTATGGTTTAAGTCATCTAAAAAAATGGGATTCTCACTTCGTTAAGAGTCAGATCGAGCTAAAATTTTGACAGTCGATCTCTTACGAATGCTCCATTTTAGGTTTCACATTTTTGTTGAACTTTTCTACTTAATCTTGGATGGATATTATAGTAAAGAGAACCAAGGTATAAGCCTTTAACATGTATAAAAGTTATATCGTTATAGTTCTATCTTTTGCATGACTATACTAATATACTTTATACTTTGAGTTACTTGTTTTGGATTATTAAAAATAAAATGTTTTATTTTAATAGTTTTATATTATTAAAATGAGATGTTATCACTTAAATTTAATGAGTTGATTATTTAAAAGTGTGAAGTATATATTGATTTATTGGAAATTATATCTCAAGTACAAAAATGCATTTAAAATTTCTTAATAGACAAGAAAAACGAAATCTTACAAAATGCACTTACATTTTTAAAATTATTTGCACAATTATATGCTTTGGTTCTAAAATAACCAAACTTTATACTAGTATAGGCTTTAGTTCTTCATAAAACCGAAGCCTATATTTTTACTAATTAATAGTTTCAAACATTTTTTAAAATATTTGCATAAATATAAGTTTTTTTTTTCTACGAAGAATCGAAACCTATTCTTCTACCTAAGATTACATTTTTAGAAAATTTACTTCCCTACCACAAAATTGTGTCGTTACTACAAACTATGTTTCCAGGTTTTCTCTTTTCTCTCGATTTCTCTTCTTGCTTTTCTCTCTCACATTTGCTTTCTTTATTTGTAGGTTCTCATCGCCATTTTATCATTTGTTGTATATCATTTTTTCAGGTTCGAACCATTTTTGTTGGACTTATTTCTCGTTCATGACTATATTTCCAAGTTTTCATTTTCCTTTTTTAAACACTAAAAATGATATGATGATATGTTTGATTTATGGGTTAAATATGTTTTTCGTCCCTTAAGTATCACACGATTTTGGGTTTAGTTCCTACTCGAAACTTTGACTGCTTTTAGTCATTATAGTTTTGAAATTCTTATGTTTAATCCTTAAAATTGGACGAACTTTTGCACAAACGTGGCAAACGGCGAGCCAACTTCCCTTTTTACTCTCTGCCACATTGTTTTTCTTTTTAGAAATTGATTGTCACGTTACCGCTGACCATTCCAACCTCGTGAACGTCCAACCCTTCGTCATTGGTTACCGCTTCGTATAAATATGGTATTTTGTTTCTACGAAGAAAAGAATATGTAGAAATGAGAATTAAAGCATATTACGATGCAGACTGGTGTGGGATAAGTGTGATAGGAAAAGCACAAGAGGTTATTTATTCTTTCTTAGAAACTCACCAATATCATGGAGTTCAACTAAAGACCTGTTATAGCTTTAAGCTCTTGTGAAGCAGAATATATAGCATCATGTGAGGCAACATGTCAAGCTTTATGGCTGAAGTCTGTGATGGAAGAAATGAAGATAGAATTGGCAAGGAAGATACACCCTGCCTCTCAAGAAAGAAGTAAATATATTGAAAGAAAGTTTCATTATATCTTTTATCAAGTGAAGAATGAAAAGTTGGAGTTGTGCCATTGCAGATCAAAGATACAATTAGCTTATATTCTAACTAAGGCTCTAAATTCCGAAGGATTTAAGAGTCTTAAGAAGCCAATTGGTGTTGTTGAAAGAATCTAGTTTGGCTTAGAGAAGTGTATCAGAATATTTTAGAAGGTACATGTGTTAAGCCAAACTTGTAAAAGCTATTACACATGACAGTTGTCTTGTTTCTATTTTGCGGTTTTTGTTTCTATCTTTGCAAACTGATTAAAGTATCTAACCCTTATATAAATAACAAGGGTGTTACTCTGTTTAAAAGGAATATATATATAAAAAAAAGCAAATATACATGTTACCTTTTTTTTCTTTTTGTGCCAGAATCCTTTACAAACTACTCTCAGTTATAATTTTTTTTATTCATGCGATAAATATTTCCTTTTTGTTTATAGGTTTTTTCAATTGAAAGACAATGAGGGCATGTAACCTATATTACAACTCTTTCAGATTTCAAAGAATATTTATATGTCAATGTATTGTTCAATTTTCTATCATAATTAATATGTCTTTCTATATATTAAGTTAATTAAGTCTATAGTTAAAAAATAATATTATCCATGAGAATATCATATCATATATCAAACTACTATCAGTTATAAGTTTTTTATTTATATGATAAATATTTCCTTTTTGTTTATAGATTTTTTCAATTGAAAGACAATTAGGGCATGTAACCTATATTATAACTTTCAGATTCCAATGAATATTTATAAGTCAATGTACTGTTCAATTTTCTATCATAACATGTCTTTAGTTAAAAAATAATATTATTATATTAAAATTTATTAATAGGGATGTTACCATATCAAGTCACAAACCGTTGTTAATAAAGTTAATAGATTTTATGATCACTATATTGAAATTCATATTAATAGTGATTTATTGTTGAATGGTTAAATTTTTGAGAATTAATTGCAATATATGTATTATAATTGTTTAATATTAATTTTTTAAATTTTAATTTGTTCAATTGATTTGACCTACTTAATGTTACAAGTGTGTGACTTCATAATTTAGTGACATGATTTGGTCCTAAAAACGAAAGAAGCCGTTTAAATCTTTTTGTCAAGTGAAATATGGTAAAATATACGTTTGATGCAATTAAAGAATAGAATGATTGTGCTATTTCAAAACTCAATGAATAAACTTAAAACATCAAAAACAGAAATCTCACATTTATGATATCCAGGTAGTTTAATTAACATGATTAAATTTTAGGAAACTCAAATTATATAATTATAATATTTGAAAATTTAAAATATAGTAAAGTCAAGTTTTAAACTTTTTTAATAATTAAAAATGGTAAGGATAAGATAAATGTTTAAAATGAAAGGCTAAATTACACATGACTGAAGAAATATTAAATATGAACATATTATTAGGCCAAAACAACACTTACTTCAACGAGATCTTTGAGGGCCGATAATGCATCTGCTGCTTGAATAAAGTCAATTTTGTCCTCCACTCCTGCCTTCAGGATGAAGGGCAATCCGGTCTCGTATGCTTCTCTATCCACGTCAATTGCTATTATCTGCAACATTCACATTATTTCTTCACACTTTATTCAAATTATTTTATATTCTATATATTCATGGCAAAAAAAAAAATTGATAAAATAATACATTTTTTTAGATGCCCATAAATAATAACTATAAATATGTTAGTCATTCACTTAGTAATAACAGATAATATAGATTTTTTAAATAGTTTTTATTTATTATTAATAATTTATATTTAGAAGATTTTTTTAAAATCATCAAGTCATAGAAATAAAGATGTCAAAAATATGAATATTTAAAGAATTATTTAAAATTTTGTTTTACAGAAATGTACTTCTTATTTAGATTCTTATTTTTCATAATTTATAATTTTCAATATAACTCTTTTTCAAAAAAACTAGATTTTGTTAGTTATACTAATATTTAATTAAGAAAATGCATTTAATTATATTTTAAAATTTATTTTTACTTAAATTAATATTTTAAATACATTTGATCTGAGTTTTTTAAGAGAAAAAAAAAGAAATCAACAAATATCATAGTACTCAAAGGGATAGTAAAATATATAAATATTACTTTTTAGGTTTAATTAAGTTTTGAATGATAATAAATTTAGAAACTTTCAATTGACATATAAATATTATTTATGTTTTGTAAGAAGTTAGAAAATAAAATATAAGGTGTTTCAAAATAATGTAATCGATTATTTTATTTCAAAATAATTAAATAATATAAATAAAATTTTATAAATTCCTCTTATTATTCAAAATATTGTTTATTTTTCTAAAACTCTTTTTCTTATATCTCTCTAAGAATTTTTATCTTTTGATTATTTGTTTGATGATAAGTTCTTAGAAGATCACAGCTGAATTATCTCCACATCTAACTCATCAATTTCAAGAATAGAGAAGTTTCGACTCATTTTTCTCTCTTATTTTTAATCGGTTTTTAGAAGAATCAAATATCATTACATGTGTGATCATGTTTCTCCTATTCATTCTTGATTAATTTAAATTTTTAAGAACTTTGTCCACTTTAAATTTAGTGTTTCGTAAACTTATCTAGAAATTCCTTATATTTTAAACAATCGATGAGACGTTTTAGAGTCGGGCAGTTTTCTTGTGAGATAAAAGAAGTTAGACTTTGTAAATTATGTTTGTGGTGTGAAATTTATGGTCTAATCCAATGATAAATTGATTTAAATAATAATTTACAATTTGATATTCATATTATTATTCCTAATGATGATAAATGATTATATAATGTTTGAATGTTTGGTATGGAGTGTTTAAATGTTTCTGCTGTCTTTATTATGTATCATGATTTGAAATGGAAAGCAAAGGGGTTGAATTAAAAAAGAATTGGTTACTTGAGTTTTTTAGATGAAGGTTGATAGGTGAATATTTTAAGAACTGGTTAGGTTAGTTGAAGGAAATAATAGCTTAAGGTCATTTGGGAAGTAACAGATGGAGTTAGTGTTATATATAATGAGATATAACTTTTTTTAAATATAGTATTTCTTCTAACCTTAACTCTTACAAAAGGTAAAACTTTTAGGACAGAGGAATATTAACTTATTTTCTGGTGACATTACCAAAAAATAAAAAAGGAAATTGAGATACTGTTATACCTTGCCATGAGGAGGAAGAGCAAGAGCAGTAGAAAGAAGGGAATAACCCGTGAAAACTCCAATTTCTAGTGTTTTCTCAGCCTTCATGATTTTTAGAAGAATAGAAAGGAATTGTGCCTCATCCTCAGCCACATTCATCACACTCTTGAAACCATATTTCTGCACTGTTGTCTCTCGGAGTTGCTTCAACTGCTCGTGCTCTTTGGGATATGCACTCGTATCAAGGATGTACTGTTTTTAAAACATTTTCAAGGATTGATTTCATGAATGACTAATAATTTGAAGCGTATATGCATATATATATACGAAGCAAATGGGTAAATTTAGTTACCTGCGCAAGTGCTGGACTTTTCAAGATCACGCTCTTGGGTGCTGCAAAAATTTAACAAAATTAGAGAATTCCATAAAAGATCAGTGGAGTCCAAACACAAATTTACTAAGGTTTACATATAATGGTATTTTTCATATACAGTTAAACGGGTAAACAAAGCTAAGAGACTGGGAGAAGAATTAGAACTGACATACCGGCAACTGGCGATGATACTTGGAGCTTCGCCTTAGTAGCTGGCCCTGTGCCGATCATGATTAGAGAAGAAGCTGTTCTGCCTTGGGCAACGCATACCGGCAACTGGGGACACCTCCGATGGCGACACTGGATGCGGTGGTTGGCAAAGACTCCGTTGATCCGTGACGCTGGTGATGCCTTCAGCCAGGCTGAAAGACCGCCGCAGCGGCTGATTCGATGGGAGCAAAGGCCGGCACGTGTAGAAGAAGGAACTATTGCCTTCATAGGGTTTTCTTTGGAGAATAGTAAGATGGGCTCAGGCTATTCCTTAGTTATAAAAAGAACAATTAATTTTAAATATTTATTTGAAGAAATATTTAAGTTTATAATTTTTGTCGACTTTTAATATTGGATAATGATATTTAGATAACATTTTTTTTACAACATTTGAACATTGATTACATGTGAATAAAAATGTTGTCTAAATATCATTATCCTTTAATATTTTAGTAAAGGAAAACGTTTCTTTAACAACGAAATTTTGACAACAATTTGACAACGACACGTGTCGTTGTCTCATTTGTTGTTTGAAATGAATTTTTAATTGTGCTGAAATGAAATTTGAAAGACATTTTTGGTAGATCGAAATGCTGAAACCTGTTGGCGCCTTAGACTCTTACAAAAGTATCTTGCACATTGTAACCAAACTCTTCCCCTTCATCTCTGTTAGTGCTCTCTCTCTCAATCTCTTCGAAGCTCTGTCGTTCTGTCAAGGTTTTCCTATCGAAAGTATCTCGCAAGGTCTCTCGCGCCACTGAAGTTTGGGAAAAGTTGTTCGCGCCTTCAGAATCTTACGAAACACTCCACTCTCTTTGTATTTGTCCGCATACGCTTTGTCTCTCTCTCACAGCCCAAACGAAAGGGAAGCCCTTCAAATCTATTTAACCTTTCTGTCTGATTCACCGTTGGTCGTTGTTTGCAGGTATTGTGTGGAGGTGTGTCCGCATTGAAGTGTTGCGAGTAAGTGTCGGTAGGGGCGACCCAAAGGAGACATTTTTTTGTTGTCGGCATTGTTATTGGAAAGGTATTTTATATGCCTTTTTTTTCGCATTGGTTTGTTGGAGATTTTTTGGTGAGTTCTTGTTGGCACTGTGTAGTTTTCCCCTTTATTGTTTTTCCACTTTTTTATGTGAGTTGGTGATTGAGTTAAACTATGTTATATGTTTGACGGACGACATTAGTTTATCGGCATGTCACCTAGATATAATATAGGAAAGTGCCATGTGAAATGCAAATAAAATGGTATGAGAATTAGAGAAGAAACCTAGGATCCCAAGATACAGAGAATCAATGCATACTGGGTAGGTACGAAACACCATATATGTTTAAAAAGAACCTACTATACCTAGAGTGACTGTTTAAAAGTTCTCAAAAATCCCCAAGATGAATAGACTGTTGATAAGTAGATGTAAGAGTTATACTAGTTATTGCTTACTATGGAAATAGTAGTTATTGCTTACAATTCTGCTAACTTTTTTATTGAATTTTTATATCAGGTGCAAGATTTGCACTCAATAACTCCTGATTATTTGTTAGAAGTGAGTGGGACAGTAATACATCCTCTTTCTTATTAGCAGGTTAGTTGGAGTTTACTAATTTACCCAGAATTTGGATCATTAGGTGTATTTTATAATCTAGAGATAATTTAGTTGAATATAATTTGAGTTACAGTTTGAATGTAGAAATATGTCTGGAATGTTTATTGTGTCATATTTCTTATACTTATGATGTTATTCGAGTAGGTTTTGGTATTTTTATTTCACTGTATCGATCCAGGTGTTGCTCTATCTGTCTTTTACATTAAGATAGCATTTCCTCTAACTAGTTCATTTTCCTTTATTATGATGTAGGCTAGTGGCTTCTTTCCTATTTCACTGACGGCATTAGTTTAATTGTAAGACCAAATGGAATCCTCTAAAAGCAAAGTAAGTACAGTTTAGTCATTCCTGATTTATTTGTTGTTTTGGAGCAATAAATTCAATATTGTTAATTTGTACTGTTTTATAGTGGCAGTGTCGTGCTTGGATGAATTCATCCTATATTGTCCAGATGAATACTTTACTACAATCCAGACATGAGAGGCGCATAGAGGAAACTCCTTTTAAGTGGTTGTTAGAAATTGTAGATCCTATAGAGCTAAACATGAAATTGTTTAAACAGATGGTTCGTCGATGGGTTCCCCACCATCAATGATTTAGAGTTAGGCAACAATTGGTTCCTTTCAATGTGGTGGATGTTGTCATGAGTTTAGGGTTAGGAGTAGGGGGTGTGTGTTAACGGAAACTGGCAAGCATACCAGATCGTTCCAAGTAATATAATTGGTAAAACCTAAAATCGTTCTTCCTAAGAGACTCGAAGGCCTTATCGTTCGTGCAAATTGAAATTGTAAGACTTGTAAAGAAAAAATAATTGGTTTGAATGCAAGAAACAACAAGTAAACATGCAAATGTTATTGATTCAATTGACGAGAAAAAGACTATGGATGAATGAAGTTGTTGGGGTTTAGAATTTCATCTTATCCACTCTCTCTTATCTACTCCTCTTATTTAATTCGCTTTGTTATCTAATTGTCATGCAAAGTTTCTTTGTCTACCCTTAACCCGATCCCTCGGCGAAAAGAGCCTATTACTAATTACTGGTTTGCTATTCCTAGCCTCCCCTAGTAATTAATAATGCATTATAAACAAAAGTAAAAACAATTGATCGTCCTACCCCCTATCCCTAGGTGGTATTGCTTAATCAAGGAATTTCCCCCAGTTCATGACAGTACCGTACGTTCCCGTATCAATAAAGACAAACAACGATTATCGAATGAGTTAAACGATAAAAGCTTTAAGCGCAGAAGAGAAACCCAACAATTGATAATCAAAGCATACGACAAGCATATAAATAAATAAGAGCTTCAATAAAAGAGAGTTTCAAAAGATTACATTGTTCCCCAACAACAAAAGGGTTTAGTTCACCATTGTCATGGTGAAACTAGATGAAAAATGATGGAAGAATGGAAAAACAAACCCTAGATTGGATAAAAAGGAGCCTAAGCATCCAAGAGATCTTCTCCAAGGAGTGAAAGTTAACTCTGGCCACCCTCTTCTGTCAAAAGAATCCATCTCAAGTTGCAATAGGGCTATTTATAGCTGAGGAGTGTCACAGAAATCAGGCTCAAGCCCAGCAGACAACCGCTCGACGCCACACTTATACTGCTCGGCGGTTTCCTCTTAATCGTGCCACCGCCCGACGGTGAATTGCGCCGCCCGACGGTTTGCTCCTGTACTGCCTGGCAGTTTTCCTCTGCACCGCTTGGGCGCAAGACAGTGCTCCCCCTCGCATTTGGCCACCCAGCGTTTGATTTTGGGTGCTGGGCGGTTCCTAGGCTATTCTTTCTTCATGTTTCTTCATCTTTCTTGAGTCTAAGACCTTCCATCTTCAATCCCATTCTTCATCTTTATCAAAAATGCTGCAAAACAATGCAAAACAAGTATAATATCGCTAAAAATAGCTTTTGACTCTCAACTGACTCAACTAACGTGTTTTGCTTGATTCTAAGCTCATTCTAAGCCTTAGAGTGTGTATTTTGCTCTCAAATGAAGAATGAAAATAATTGTTTTTCAACAGTTATCACAACCCCAAACTTAGAATTTTGCTTGTCCTCAAGCAAACAAAACAAAACTTGGCCTTCCATTTTTCATCCAATAATTCAACATTCATGAAATTCATGACAAGAACTACTCAATTTTAGATTTTCATTGAAGTCAAATCAAAATGCATGCATATTTTCAATTCAATTCAATTCACATGATCACATATTCCTCAACAGATGTTACACTTTATGACCACTAAGCAAAGATGTAAGCATGAAATCTATCAATTTCTTACCAAGCAAGTGTTTCACTCAATCACTCAAGTGTTTAAGGTGACACTCCAACTCTCTATTATTCACAAGTTACATGAAACAAAATTGTCATTCATCTCAAACAATCAAAATCTTCACATGCAAATGTCATCATAATGACTTTTCTAAGGCTTGTATTGAGGCTAGGCTAACAAGAAAAATTGGTTTTTGTGAAATGCAAAATCCTTGAGTGAAGAGAGCTACAAAGATGTTCAAAATTTAAGCACAACTCTCTTCCTTACCAATCTCACTTATTCTCAGCTTCTTCCCTTTTCTTTTAATTTTACATTGAGCTCATCTTCATGCTTTTCCTCTTTTCTTTTCTTTTTCTCATGCATTTTTCTTTTTCCATATGTGAGCTTAATGCTTTTTAAATTTCCCCCACATAACCCCAACTTGAACCTTGTCAACATTTAAGCTCAACCCAACTCAAGGTAAAGAATTTCAAATCAAGGGTTTACATCCTGTTTCAGGCTAAGGTTCAAAAATGGTATAATATTTGAAGCACTTTGGGTGAAAAATTTGGCTAGAGAAGGGTTTTCAAAAATGGCCTTGATCATATGACATTCACATGCAATTCAATCAATCATCGAGATTAAGGCAATATCATTCATGTTTTTCCAGTGAACAATACATACAACAATGAAAACTCTGGAGCTCAATACCTCTCACAACATGTTTTCTCACACACATCATTCATTCATACACCCTACTTAGCATCATAACCACAATCATAAAATTCATCACACATCTGTCCACATTGCTAGTGAACTTTGTCACTTGAATATCAACATGCAACACAACTCAATTATCATTCACATCACATCATCATCAAATAGACTTATCATGCATGTCATTCAGTCAAACATTGTCAGAAAAGTTTCAAACCAAGCATAAACACTGAAAATAAAAATTCAACCTATTCTACGAATTCAAAATGCAAAAGTGAAAGAGAGAACCTAGGTTGCCTCCTAGTAGCGCTTGTTTAACGTCACGAGCCTGACCCAAACTCATGGCTCCTCCAACATCATTACGAAGGCGAATTGTTCCACATCTCCTCCCACATAATATTTGAGCCTTTGGCCATTCACTATCCAACTCCGCTGTTGATTATCATCATTTGAATGCTCTAATTCCACTGCTCCATTTTGGAATACATGCTTTACCACAAAAGGTCCTGACCATTTTGATTTCAGCTTCCCAGGGAACAGCTTTAACCGTGAGTTGAACAGTAATACCAACTCCCCTGGATGGAAAGTTCTCTTAATCAGCTTCGTGTCATGATAAAATTTCACCTTATCTTTGTAGGTTCTAGATGAATCATAGGCATGCAGTCGCATTACTTCAAGTTCTAGCATCTGATTTCTTCGTTTGCTTTGAGTCTCATTAGGATCAAAATTTAAAAATTTCAAAGCCCACAAAGATTTATGCTCCATCTCAACTGGCAAGTGACATGCTTTTCCATAAACCAACTTAAAAGGTGATAATCCCATAGAAGTTTTCATGGCAGTTCTATATGCCCAGAGAGCTTCGTCTAACTTTTGTGACCAATCTTTTCTTGAAAAAGTGACCGTCTTTTCTAGAATTCTTTTGATTTCCCTGTTAGAAACTTCAGCTTGGCCATTTGTTTGAGGATGATAAGGTGCAACCACCTTATGTTTTACCCCATAATGTTTAAGTACCTTGGCTAGCTGAGCATTACAAAAATGAGATCCCCTGGGAGTTCCAAAACGTGAAAAGATTTGTCTTTTTAGGAATTTGATCACAATATTAGCATCATTCTTAGGACATGCTAAAGCTTCAACCCATTTACTCACATAATCAACAACTACCAAAATATACTCATTATTGAATGATGGAGGAAAGGGTCCAACAAAATCAATACCCCAATAGTAAAAAACTTCAACTTCCAGAATGCCTTGCAATGCCATCTCGTGCCTCCTTGAAATTGCCCCTATCCTTTGGCATTTGTCACACCTCCGAGCATGATTATGAGCATCTTTAAACAAGGTCGGCCAATAAAATCTTGCTTGCAGAACTTTTGCAGCAATGCGTTCTCCATTATAATGGCATGCATAAGGAGAATTGTGACAATGCCACAAAATGTCTTATGCTTCTGCCTTAGTTACACATCTCCTCAAAAGATTATCTGCTCCTATCTTGAAGAAATATGGATCATCCCAAATGAATTGTTTGGCATCATGTAAAAACTTCTTTTTCTGTTGCCAATTGAATCCTTCAGGAATAACACCTGCGACTTTGAAGTTACCTAGATAAGCAAACCAAGGTCTTTACTCAATACATAAAAGAGTTTCATCTGAGAATGATTCCTGATGAGTGGTTATTTCTTGAACTATATTTAGTTTATTGCACTTAAATAAACCAGGGAATTGTGTTTAATTGTTTGTTATTTTCCCATTTTCCGAATTCTGCTTAATTTGGTCAGAAATTCGTAATTGTGCTAATTTAGGTTTTCTGAGCTGATTAAGTGTATTTTGGTTGCAGGGAAATTTTGGAAAACATCATTTGGAGCATTAGGGAAGGTGGCGTGATCATTCAAGACTCAACATTTAGTCATTTCCATTTTAATTAAGTTGTAATTTCGTTTTCTAGAAGCCCTTAATTAGAATTAGGTGTTTTGGACCCTCTTAGGGGCATTTTTGTAAAAAACCAATTGTGGGGGCCATGTGGCATCTCTTTAGGGCTGACTTGTAGTGTGTGGACCCCACGAAATTTGAAATTCTAGGTCATATGGGGTGTCAATACCGAGCCACCACTTACACACTTCATTTTTCTCAAGGTTTTACACTTTTCTCTCCTAGGGTTTTCATGTATGAACATGCTTTCATAGGAGCTTGCTTGGTGCTTTGGATTTTGGCCATTTCAATGAATATGATGCAGATTTTCTTCTTCTCTTAACTTACTCTTGGTTGTCTTAGCTCATTGGTGGTGAAAAACCATTCATTTCTACTTCCATTTACTTATTCTTGATGTATGAAGCTTGAGGTTTGGAGCTTGTCTTTGCATTTCCATGGTGGATGTTGGGTTTGAGTGACTTTATATTTTCGTTTTCCTATTCCATGGCTGCAGTTGCTCACGGTTTTCATTTTATTTTACTTGGTTGGTTGATGAAAATGGAGTTCTAGTTGAGTTTTGGGTTGAAGAGAGCTTAAGATGAAGTGTGGGTGTTGTGGGTTGAGCTCTTTCCTTTCATTTTTCGGTTTTGATGTTTGAAGCAAGGTTGAGACCAAATTTTGGTGTTGTTATTGTGGCTGGACAGATCTGGACTTGATGGCTAAGATATTATTTTCGTTTTTGCAAAGAAAGTTGAAGAAATGGAAGATTTGGTTGGGTTGAATTAGTAGTAGTGTGGGTTTATTGTTCTTGAATGGTGTTGCAACTTGCCTTGGGTTCTTTGGTGTGTATTCTCGGTCTGGAAGGGTGGAGAAAATTTTTCAAAGCTTATTTGGTGGAAGAAAACCGAAAATGGGGTTGAAAAGGAGAGAGAAATGTGCAATTAATTTTTACCTCTTTTGGACAAGCACAATATGAAGCTCATTTTGACTAAAGGAATGTTTCTCCTTTGAGCTTTGGCTTTTGCATTGTTTCAGCCGTGAATTGCAAGGGGAATGAGAGGTTTTTGGAGTTTGTTTCCATTTGGTTTAGCTTACTTGGCACATTGGTAGGAGCACCCATGGTATCTTTCATTTGCACATTGGTTTTTAAAGCACCTTTTTGCCTTTCACTTGGAGCTCATGGCCATTTTGTGCTTGGTGTATTGGAATCCGAATTTGCTGCATGAAAGGAGTAAGGGCATGGTTTCAAATGGATTCTTTAAGTATATTTTAACTCCTTTTGAGAAATGGTGCACATGAGGACAAAAAGACAACAAATTGAATGGTTTCTTGAAGAGTAAAAATTGAAGTGGACTTGGTGGAGTGTGGTGCACGACCATGAGGTTCTTTTTGGCCAATTGGAATTTTAAAATTAATTGTTAATTGTCATTTAGTCAAGTTAACTGCTAAGATTAAGTTAGGCTTGTTGGTTTCTTTGGTTTTTAATTAATTGAGTTAATAGGTTGAGTTTAATGTGTTTGAACCAGTGTTGAATTTAATTATTTTTAATTGTGTTTGTTAATTTGTTTGTAGCAGTGTTTGATGTTTGAATGTAGTCTAAGGTCTTTAATAGTGTTAGTTTAATTACCATGCTAGCTTAAATTAGTTGTTTCTGTGTCTTTATTGAGTTCTTTAATTTTTGCAAAACCTTTTCAAACCCCCGCCCCCTTTCGTGTTAGATTTGATTCTCGAACCGCAAAATTGGTCTTTGGGAGACGAACTAGGGGTCATTCCCTAGCTATATTGCATTTCTCATATGCAATCAAATTTGTATGGGTTGCGACACCCCATCAATTCCCAAATTTCTTTCTCCTTGCTTGTTACTTCATCATTGACTAACCAGGATAAATGATCAGCAATTAAATTTTCACTTCCGTTTTTATCACGAATTTCTATGTCAAATTCTTGTAACAGAAGCACCCATCTAATCAACCGTGGCTGTGAATCTGGTTTTTTCAATAAATACTTTATAGCCGCATGATTGATGAGTCGATATTTTATTGATTTCACTTAGCTTATTGTACTAGAATTAATCAGGGAATTGTGCTTAAATGTCCTGTATTTTCCCGTTTTTCATAATTATGCTTAATTTGACCGGAAATTCTAATTTTAATTAATTTGAATATTCTGAGCTAATTATTTGCATTTTTAATTGCAGGGAAAATTTTGGAGATATATTTTGGAGCATTGGGATGGAGACAAATAAATTTGAGACTCTCCACATGGACAATCTTAATTAGTTATATTTTAATTTAATAGTTAGAATTAATCATTGTGTAATTTAAAAGTCTAGTTTTTTTTAGACTAGCTTTGCACATTGGGCCATTAAAAATATATGGACCCAAATTTTGTGTGATGACTTGGCACTAGGGTTTTAGGGTGGACCCCACCCATTTTTAGGAGGACACTTGGCCCTAGGAAATATAACCTAGCTACAGCCGTCATTTGAAAAGGAGGAAGCTCTCGGAGATTCACAAAAAAGTGCTGGAACGGTGCAGAGGGGAATTAATTCTCAGCATATGGAAGCATGGTTTTATTGGGTGACTTTGGATGAATGATAAAGATTGATGAGCAATTGTTACAGCTGCAACGTTTTTTTTTTTTTTTGTGGAGAGGATTAGGCTGAAACGATTGTTCTTTTTTTCTTTTGGGGAGAGCCGACACTTACTGGGAAGATGCATTTGGCTTGTTAACGTTTTCTTTGAGGGGAGAGTTTTTTTTTCTTATAGAACATGTTTGGTTGATTGAGAAATGCACCAGCCGCCACTTGTTAAATACTTGGCCATTTTCACTTTGCTTTGAACGTTGATTTTTGGATGAATGTTACAAGGACTCTTCCTTTTCTTTTATGCAATGAAGCGGTGGAATTTACTTTGCTGGAGTAAGAAAAAAAAGCGCAAGGTTACATCCTTGAATGGGAGAGCTCCCAAAGATTTATTTTTTTTTATATTTTTTTTATTCTTAGCCTAAAAATTATTTTACTAATTTGTCATTTATGGATTTCAAAGTTTATCATTCTCTTTCTGCAAATTTTGGTGCAATTACTTTTTTAGAGTGGAGGAAACAATGATTAACTTGGGAGAAGTGGCAGCTGCGCATCATCCATTTTCTTTTACGCTCATTTAAATTTGCAGCACATTTAATTTTGTTGGGTGTACAAATAATGAAACGGTGATGAATTTGGTGGAACGGTGGCAGCGAGCTGGTTGCAATGAGAGCACACGTTGATTGGTTATGGAAGCACACGGTGATGGAATACTTTTGGGCTTTTCAATCTATTGGAGGAAAAAGAGTTGTCCCAGCCTAGGGAGGTGCATTTATCTTATAATTTTGCTTGTAGACTCTTGGGAGCTCCACTCGGAAGAGTATCATGCTGGAAGCAATTCAACTTTAATATTTGGGATATTTAATTGAAGAAAATGAATTGGGATTTGAAGCTTTGGGAAGTCACGGCTAAGAGGTCAATTTTTAGGCCATTTATAATTTTAATTTGTTTAATAGGTGCATGTGTCATGTGAATTGGTAGAAGCAACTTTATGTTTTCTTAATTTTCTTTTGTTTTAGAATATTTAACATTACATGTTTAATTGTTTTTCATCTTTTTAATTAAGTTTACATTTTAATAGTTTTAACTGTGCTTAGATATTTGTTTGTTTCTAGTATTAGGTTTAGCATTTTCACTCTCTTTAATGCTTTCAATGATGTTCGGTTGTGTTTAATTTTTATTTTTAATTTCGCCAGTTGCATTCACCACAAACATTTTCACAAACCCCCCCACTTCGTGTTAAACCTAAGACTCGAACCACATTTGGTCCTTGAGAGACGACCTAGGGGTCACTCCCTAGCTATACTGCATTTCTTATTATGCAATCAAATTTGCATGGGCCGCGACACCCATCAATGATCCATATAAATAATCACCTTAGATCCAATGAAATAAGATCTAAATTTCTCCAATGCATAAACTATAGCCAAAAATTCTTTTTCTGTAGTAGCATAATTCAGTTGGACTTCATTCAAAACTTTACTAGCATAGTAAATAGCATGAAAAATCTTTTCTCTTCTCTGACCCAACACAGCGCCTATGGCATAATCACTAGCATCACACATAATTTCAAACTCTTTATTCCAGTCTGGAGCTACAATCACTGGAGCATAAATCAATCTTTTCTTCAAAATATCAAAGGCTTGCAAACATTCAGGACTCATGACAAAAGGTGTCTCTTTAGCAAGCAAATTGCTCAATGGCTTAGCAATCTTTGAAAAATCCTTAATAAATCGTCGATAAAATCCAGCATGACCAAGGAAACTTTGAATTCCTTTCACATTTGTTGGTGGTGGAAGTTTTTCAATAACTTCCACCTTTGCTTTATCCACTTCAATCCCCCTAGCTGAAATTTTGTGCCCCAACACAATTCCTTCTGTAACCATAAAATGACATTTCTCCCAATTCAGAACAAGATTTGTTTGAACACATCATTTAAGAAGAGCGTCCAAGTCGGTCAAACATCTTTGAAAGGAATTCCCAAAAACTAAAAAATCATCCATGAAGACTTCTATGCTTTTCTCCATGAAATCACCAAAGATTGCTTGCATACATCTCTGAAATGTGGCTGGGGCATCACATAATCCAAATGGCATCTTTCTGTAGGCAAATATACCAAAAGGACATGTAAAAGTTGTTTTCTCTTGGTCTTCAGGGTCTACCACAATTTGATTATATCCAGAGTAGCCATCCAGAAAACAATAATAGGCTTGTCCAACCAATCTCTCTAACATCTGATCGATAAAAGGGAAGGGAAAATGATCTTTTCTGGTAGCTGTATTTAACCTCCTGTAATCAATGCACATTTGCCAACTAATAACTGTCCTTGTAGGAATAAACTCATTCTTTTCATTATAAATGACAGTCATCCCTCATTTCTTTGGTACAACTTGAACTGGACTCACCCATTTGCTATCAGAAATAAGATAAATAATTCATGCTTCTAATAACTTCAATACTTCCTTTCTCACAACTTCTTTCATAACAAGATTAAGTCTCCTTTGCGGTTGAGCTACAGGCCTATAATCATCTTCCATCAGAATTCTATGCATACAATATGTGGGACTTATACCTTTGAGATCTGCAATTGACCAGCCTATGGCACCTTTGTTTGCTTTTAGGACTCCCACCAACTTCCCTTCTTCTTCTGGAGATAGTGAAGTACTAATAATGACTGGCTTTCTTCCGTTATCTTCCAAAAACACATATTTCAAATGTGATGGTAACTCCTTCAGTTCAACCTTACTTTCTAGAATATTTTCTTTAAGCTTAATCTTCTCAAAAACAACTTTTTCTGCTGGGATTTCTTTTATTGCCTCCAAATCCTGAACACATTCCTGCTTTATTTTATCCTCCTCTTCGTTTAAATCCTCACATTCGTTGATAAGGATCCTTTCCAGCATGGATGCATTACGAACTCTATTTTCTTGCATCATATAGAGTTCTTCCACAATGTCGATTTGAAAGGATGACTTGTCATCTTTAGGATGTGACATTGCTTGAAACACATCAAAATCCACCTCTTCATCTTGTACTTGGACTTTAAGCTTCCCCTTTTCAACATCAATCATGATTCTAGCTGTCTTCACGAAGGGTCGTCCGAGCATCAAAGGTGCATCTCCATTATAACAAAATCCACTGGGAATAAGAATTTATCTACCTTTACTATCACATCCTCAACAACTCCATAAGGATATTTGAGGGATCTATCTACTAGTTGAAGAACCATTCTTGTTTGTTTGATCTCCAACCCTTTAATCTTTTTGAACATAGAAAGCGGCATCAGATTTATACTAGCCCCTAGATCAATCAAAGCTTTCTCAACCTCTAACTCTCAATAGTACATGGAATAATGAAGCTCCCTGGATCTTGTGATTTAGGAGGTAATGACCTTTGTATGATAGCACTACACTTCCCTTGCACCTCAATTGTTTCTTTTTCAGCATACTTCTGTTTTTTCGTAATGATTTCCTTTAAAAACTTTTAGTATGAAGGTATTTGCTGAAGTGCCTCTGAGAATGGCATAGTTATTTCCAGTTTCTTGAAAATCTCAAACTGTTTTTCTTTCTCCTTTCTTGAATATATCTTCGGGTACGGCAGTGGTTTTTAATACTCATTCTCTTTAAATTTTGCAGCTTCCTCTTCCTGATTTTCATTCATCATATTTTTCTCTATCTCACACTCCTCTCTGTGATCATTCTTTTCTTTGACACTTTCTTTTTTCTCAACCTCTCTTTCTTTTAATATTTTCCCACTTCTAGTAACAATCTCACATGCTTCTTCCGCCTTACTCTTCTCCACACAATCGACATCAAACACATTTTTATTCATAATTCTCTGAAACATTTCTTTAGATTCTGCACTTCTTTGTATAGGCATGAAATGAGGCTGTTGTGGAACGATTGAGGCTTCTATAACTGCCTGCAATAAATCAGATAATGTTTTGTCACTATCTCCCACTACTGAGCTATTATATTGTTTTGCTCCCTCGTCACAACATTATTTTGAATCATCAAGACTTCTTTAACAACATCAACATGTGCACCATGCATTTCTTCATTATCAGCCATAATTTCTATCAAATCATAATCTTCGTCCTCAGTCTTCCTCCTTATGTCTCCTCCAGCTGCAGCATTTAATATCATTTTTGATTTTATGTTCAAACCTCCAAGGAATGCAAGTAAATATGAGGTCATATCAAACCCATGGACTGGGGTTTTCCTCAACAGGCCTTTAAATCTGTCCCAAGCCTGTCCAAGAGTTTCTTTCATTCCTTGCTTGAATGAAGAAATTTCCAACTTCCCTTGATTGATCTTCGTTTGCGGAAATAATTTAGTGACAAATTGTTTTGCCACTGCCTCCCAAGTTCTGAACGTACCATCTGGGAATGAATGCAACCAATCTTTAGCATTTCCTCCAAGAGAGAAAGGAAACAAGCTGAGTCTGACCCTGTCATCCGAAACTCCGTTCATCTTGACGGTATTGCAAATTTCACCAAAGATGGTCAAATGATTATAGGGATTCTCATTTCACAACCCGTGAAATTGGTTGCTATAAACTAACTGGATGAGTGCAGGGTTCATCACCATGTTTGTTGCATTGTCTGCTGGTATGGCTATACTGTTGAAGTGCAAAGGACACACTGTGTTTGATGAGTCCCCCAATGTGCGTCTTGGAGGAGGTTGGTCCGCCATCTCCTCAATGTCTTGTGCAAAAGTCTCTAGTGAAGATTGCAAAAGTCTTTCAGGAGAGGAAAAATTTTCACGTGCAGGACGTCTAATTTTCCTTCCTCTCCTGCCTAATAGCCCTTATAAAAGAGGTTGTTGGTTCTTTTTACTTCTAGTGTGTATTGTTTCCTGCATACACAAGAAACAAAAACCCTAAAAGCACTTTTACAGAAAAAATAAAATAAAATTAAACAAAACAAAAGATAAACAATAATTACAAGCAAGTCAAATTTCAATCACTCTACACTACTTGAAAAAGTTAAACCTCGAGTCCCCGACAGTGGCACCCAAAACTTGTTAACGGAAACTGGCAAGCGTACCAGATCGTTCCAAGTAATATAATTGGTAAAACCCAATATCGTTCTTCCCAAGAGACTCGAAGGCCTTATCGTTCGTGCAAATTGAAATTGTAAGACTTGTAAAGAAAAAATGATTGGTCTGAATGCAAGAAACAACAAGTAAACATGCAAATGTTATTGATTCAACTGACGAGAAAAAGACTATGGATGAATGGAGTTGTTGGGGTGTTAACGGAATGGCAAGAGTATCATATCGTTTCAAGTAATAAAAATGGTAAAACCCATTATCGTTCTTCCCATGAGACTCGAACGACCTTATCGTTCGTATGAATTAAAATCGTATGACTTGTGAAAGAAAAATTAATTGTTGTGGTGAATGCAATGACTGAAAATAAACATGCAATGAGTGATTCAATTGACGAGAAAAGAGTATGAATAAATGGAGTTGTTGGGGGTTTACAATTTCATCTAATCCTCTCTCTCTTATTTACTCCTCTTGTTTAAATTGCCTTATTATCTAATTGCATGCAAACTTTCTTGGCCTCCCCTTAACTCGATCCCTAGGCGAAAAGGGCCTATTACTAATTACCGGCTTGCTATCCCTAGCCTCCCCTAGCAACTAGCAACGCATTACAAACGGAAGCAAATACAATTGATCGTCCTACTAGTTCGTGACATTACTATACGTCCCCGTATCAATAAAGGCAAAAAATCAATTATCGAATGAGTTAAACGATAAAAGCTTTAAGCACAGTATGAGAATCCAACAATTGATAATAAACGCATATGAAAATTATTTAATTCAAACAACAGTTTCAATAAAAGAGAGTATCAAAAGATTACATTGTTCCCCCAACAACAAAAGGGTTTAGTTCACCATTTTCATGGTGAACGAAGATGAATAATGGAAGATATGGAAAGCAAACCCCAGAAAAGATGAAAATGAGCCTAAGCATCCAAGAGAACCTCTCCAGAGAGTGAAAAGTAGGTTTGTCCGCCCTCCTCTGTCAAAAAGAATGAATTAGAAATCGCACTAGGGCTATTTATAGCTGAGGAGCGCAACAGAAAACAGGCCCGAGCCCAACAGGCAACCGCCTGGCGTCACACTTATGCCGCCCGACGGTTTGCCTCTTATCGCAAAACCGCCAGGCGTCGCTAGACTCTTCTTTTCTTGATTTTCTTCCTTTATCTTGAGTCTAAGGCCTTTATCTTCACCTCCATTCCTCACTTCCATCAAAATTGCTGCAAAACAAGCATAATATCGCTAAAAACAGCTTTTGACTCTCGACTGACTCATTTATTGAGTTTTGTTTGATTTCAAGCTCATTCTAAGCAGTAAAGGGAGTAATTTAGTCTAAAATAGCACATGAAAATAATTGTTTTTCAACCGTTATCATGGGGTTTACAATTTCATCTTATCCACTCTCACTTATCTACTCCTCTTATTTAATTCACTTTGTTATCTAATTGAAATGCAAACTTTCTTAGTCTACCCTTAACCCGATCCCTCGGCGAAAAGAGCCTATTACTAATTACTGTCTTGCTATCCCTAGCCTACCCTAGTAATTAATAATGCATTATAAAAAGAAGCAAAAACAATTGATCATCCTACCCCCTATCCCTAGGTGGTATTCCTTAATCAAGGAATTTCCCCAGTTCATGACAGTTCATGACAATTGATCTTAATCACATTTGGTCCTTGTTAGTGTGTGTTGTCTTGTCTTGTGTTGCGAGTGTGATGTTCTGTTTTGTGTGTTCGTCATTGTGTGTTGCAATTAGGTAGCTTTAGTTGCATATTTTCATTGCATTCTTCTTTTCCCCCTTCTTTCCCATGTCTATCTATTTTGGCTATGTGAGTAATTCTAATTCTGCTTGTGTCTATGATTCTCCTCTTGCTTATTACTCTAATATTGCTTCTCATATATACTCTGCTGATTTCTATGTTGAGAACAGAACGGTTCCTCCTCCATCTCATGAGAGTGCTCCTAGGGAGCCGTTTCCAATTGATAAGGAGGATATTCGTTGTGTTTTCAACACTGGACTGATAGATTTGCTGCCTAGGTTTCATGGTTTTGCAGGTGAATGTCCATATAGACATTTGGAGGAGTTCTACACCATATGCTCTTCAATGAAACCTCCAGATGTCCAAGATGAGGACATGTTCTTAAGGGCATTTGAGTACTCGTTACATGGAGCGACAAGGTATTGGAGGTTTTGTCTTCCGCGTGGATCCATCACTTCTTGGGAAGATCTTGAGCATATGTTCTTGGATGAATTCTTCTCTGCTCAGTATGGTCACAGTAACGATCCTGGAAGGAATGACCCTAGCTTGGGATGGTATGATGCTCCATGGCAATTTAAGAGCATTGATGCATTTTGTCATTTAATTCTTGCATGTTAATTAGTTCACTCATCTTTCTTTAGGACCGTTCAATTTACTGTTTTCATGTTGTCTATCATGTTCAGTTATTGTTTTCGATCACTATGCTATCTGTTCTGTTCGATTGTGTTAATTTAACTATGATGTTTTCTTTGTTCGTTTTCTTTATCTTCTTGCATTTTTGATTTCCTCACTTGCTTTAGATATCGTTTGGTCTCAATGTAGAACCGTTCAGTCATTGTAGGACCGTTCGGTCTTCATGCTTTGTTCATTTATTTCGATGTTCTCAATTATGTTTGGTTGCTTTTAATTTTCAATTTCAATTTAATTTAATTTTCCTTGCAAAAACCTTTCACACCCCCCCCCACTTTGAGTTAGACCTAAGACTTGAATCACATTTGGTCCTTGAGAGACGACCTAGGAGTCACTTCCTAGCACTATACTGCATTATTTGTGCACATCAAATTTGTACGGGCCGCGACAGCTCATCACCCATTCTTCATCTTTATAAAAAATGATGCAAAACAATGCAAAACAAGAATAATATCGCTAAAACATCTTTTGACTCTCAATTGACTCAACTAACGTGTTTTTCTTGATTCTGTGCTCATTCTAAGCCTTAGTGTGTGTATTTTGCTCTCAAATAAAGCATGAAAATAATTGTTTTTCAACATTTATCAGTGTGGAGGTTCCTTTTGATGAATCAATTATCGGTAAAGTTGGAGAGTTGTTTAATTCAACCGAAACAAAATTGAAAGACATGATACACATGTTTAATAACATTGTTGTTAATGAGGATCTTGATATAGATGTCGTTTGTCGTCTGTATATATTAGTTTGTTTTGTGGTGTTTTTTTTGCTAGGAAGGCAAGACATGTTTCTAACATGCCTTGTCTAGTGTTAGATGATTTGGATACTTTAGGTAATTATGATTGGAGTACGACGATACATACATATCTTGTACACAGTCTAAATCGATGTAATAAGAAATTATTGACTGGAGAGATTGTTGATTCTTTAAGCATAAGTGGCGTCGTTGTTGTTTTGCAGGTATGAGTCATTGTTCTTGTTTATTGTATTAAGTCAATTCGTTAATTCAATTGATTCTAAGAAGTAATTTCATTATTTTTTTTGGTTTTCATTGTAGCTTTGGGTGTATGAATGCCTTTCCTTGCATGGTAATAGTTCTCGGAAGGTATTTCCGTGGCTTCGGCGATTTCGGTCGTTAGATTATGACAACAAAGAAATAGATGTCTTGCTTAAGAAAGGAGAGGTAAGCGACTTTTTGAACATAACATATTTATGTATTTTTCTGAATTGTACAGTTGTTACTTGAATGAGGTAATTAATGTTGATTTTGATAGGTACAATTTGATTGGTACCTTTCATCCAGCGATCAACAGAATCCCATCATCCGTGCTGTATTCAATATGGATGCAGTGGGAAGGAGTGAAGAAGCACCTGAAAAAGGTGATGATAGTTGTGAATCTGCAGTTGGTACAAGAGTAGAAAAAATTAGAAGAAACAACTAGAAAATAAGAAGTCTAAAGGATGAAATTACTGTTGTAAGGAAGGAACTTAGTGATCGAAGAAAGACTCAAAATGTTGAACAATATCCTTCCGTTCATGAACCTGGTGTTGATGTTGATGGTGAGGGGAATGAAGAAGTTGTAGGTCACGTAGAAGAAGAAGTTGTAGTTAACGCACATGAAGAAGCTACATATGATGAAGCTACAGTTGACGCACCTAAAGAAGTTGTACCTGAAGAAGGTGCACATGAAGAAGCTGCACCTGAAGAAGCTGCATTTGAAGAACATGTACATGAAACAGTTGCAGATGAATAACTTGTTGATGAAGCAGCTGCAGATGAAGAACTTGATGATGAAGAATCCGTACACCATCCACCAGCTTTGGTTGACCTTGCTGATGTCGAAGATGATGAAGTAATTTCCCATGTTGACGAATACAATTGAAGATTCTAAGATTGCTTTCAATATTCAACAAGCGAATGTTCCAGTCCAACCTAACACGTCAGTGTATATTAGGTTTAATCTGAAATATATTGTGTTTTCATTAAGACAAATAATGTATGTATTTTTTTTTTGTCTACATATACGATTGTGGTTTAATCATGATGAAAGTCTTCAAAATGTGGGATGGAGAGGACAAATATGATGGCAAAAGCATGCCCGATTATACTAATGTAGGTTAATTTATGAATTTGTAAATATAACATTGTATATTTACATTTTTTTTCTAAAGTAATATGTATGTTCATTTCAGGAAGAATTGGTTGAGTTTAGGAAGAAGTATATTTATGACTGGATCCTAGATGAGGAAAACGTTCGAAGATTTCCAATTCTGCAGCATTTAGGATTACTATAGCAAATTTGAAATATGTTGTTGGTTTACATTGTTATTTTATAGCAAATGAGTACACAATGTAATGATTTACAGTATTGCAAATTTTGTCAAATTTGTAGAAATTTATAGCCAATGACAACACCTAAAGTTTTCTTGAATGTAATGAATTATTGTATTTTATATTTTGACACAATTGTACAAAGATATATGAAAGGAAATCAATACAGCTAAATTATTGTTCATGAATTGTGACTGAAGTTGATTTTGTGTGTGTGTGTGTAATTGATTACAGTGAGGCTGTAATAGCTTACCAGTGTCTGTGTAAGCGATTACAGACAGGTTGTAATCGCTTACCAGTGCCTCTTTACTAAAAGTCCAACTCTGCTCCCTTGCTTTGGTAGAGGTGCTCCCTAGTGTGAGGGTGGTACTAACTTGGTTAGAATTTAAAGGTGGATCTTCAGATGAATGGTTGTTTTTCAGGACCAACAACTGGTTAGGAGTTGGTAACAGTATTTGATCCAACTGCTGGTGTGAGGAAGAGGGACTTTGTGACTTAAGTGCCTGTGTAAGCGATTACAGACAGGATGTAATCGCTTACCAATGCCTATGTACTAAAAGTCCAACTTTACTCCCTTGCTCTGGTAGAGGTGCTCCTTAGTGTGAGGGTGGTACTGACTTGGTTAGAATTAAAAGGTGGATCTTCATATGAATGGTTGTTTTTTAAGACCAACAACTGGTTAGGGGTTGGTAACAGTATTTGATCCAAGTGCTGGTGTGAGGAAGATGGACTTTTTGACTTAAGTGCCTATGTAAGCGATTACAGACAGGCTGTAATCGCTTACCAATGCCTCTGTACTAAAAGTCCAACTCCGCTCCCTAGTTCTGGTAGAGGTGGTCCACAGTGTTTGGTTGGTACTGACTTGGTTAGAATTTAAAGGCGGATCTTCAGATGAATGGTTGTTTTTTAGGACCAACAACTGGTTAGGGGTTGGTAACAGTATTTGATCCAAGTGCTGGTGTGAGGAAGAGGGGCTTTGTGACTTAAGTGCCTGTGTAAGCAATTAGAGACAGGATGTAATCGCTTACCAGTGCCCATGTACTAAAATTCAAATGTTGCTCCCTAGTTCTGGTAGAGGTGTTTCCCAGTGTTTGATTGGTACTGACTTGGTTAAAATTTAAAGGTGGATCTTCAGATGAATGACTGTTTTTTAGTATTTCATCCAAGTTGATTGGTTTCTATTTCATCCAAATTGGTAAAATATAATAATATACCAACATAAAGATACAAAATTTAGTACAACACTTCAAAACTTTTTCCATATTGATTTGTCCATGGTGTGTACATTGATACCATAATACAATATGAATTCAAAATACAACAATCATCATGAAAGATGATGAAGTCATCCCAATACATATTACAGTCATCCCAATACATATTACAACCATCCGAATACATATTATAGTCATCCAAACCAAAATAGGAGTTATAGTAAACATTAGTACAATCATCCTTAAATGATTCAAAGTCACCTGCAAAAGCAAAGCAAATATCCAATATTATGTCTACATAATATCATTACATTGCGTTAGACTTATCTTCATTGTTGTTCTTTGGTACTTTTGATGTAAATGGTTGTTGATGATGTGGATTTCTCAATTTTCGCATAATTTCAGCCATATTTGGTTCTTCCAGTACAAGGGGTCGAATGACTGGTTTGGGTGTCTCCATCACGAGTTCCTTTGTGGGAGGACATATGTCACCAACAAAGACTTTGATTACCTTTCGAAGCACTATGTTAACGTAATAGTTTGGTGGAAATGCACTGAATGTACGAACCTAAATGAAAAGAAGCAAATAATGACTAACAATACCTAAAGTTATGGAATTCAAATAGAACTATGAATAAGATGGGTTACAAGGTTAAGTATCAAAACGGAACCAAGACCGATATGTGGACCAAAATTTGGATCTTAAAGAACTTTCTTATGTAAGGAAGCCTTCATAGTCGCAGAAGGGTCCTGGTCACAGTAAATATCACATTACATTAAGTTAAAGAACCAAAGTGTATGTTATGGTTAATTATTACCTTCAGAGTGAGTTTCATATCACCCAGTCCATTCGGGAAACACTCCTTAACAATACAAACAACAAAGTGAAGGGTTGACACTGATTTTGTTGTATCTAGGAGAGTGACGTTTTTAATATCTCCATCTTTCACAATATCTGCATTTCACTCTTAATTTTATTAACACTTCTGATGAATCGATATTTTATACCATTTACTTAGTTTTTTCGCACCTAATTGTGTTGATGAATTGTGCTTAATTCTTGGTTATTGTGTCATTTTCACCATTTGGGCTTAATTAGACCAATAACTCTTATTTTAATTAATTGGAATTATTTGAGCTTAATTATTCCTATTTGTATTTTCAGGGCAAATTTTGGAATTACACTAGGAGACTTTTGGAAGTGCACCAATCAATTGAAGAATTTCTACAAATTCATTTTAGAATTAATTAAACTTTAATTTAGTGTTTTAGAATTTGTAGTCAAATGTTTTGTAATTTTGGGCCAAATTTTGGTAGATTAGACTAAAGCCCAAATTGTAAAGATGATGACATGGCATCTAGGGTTTCATTTCTTAGGGTGGACCCCACCATTAACAAAAAAAACACACGACCCTAGGATGTGTGCAGCCGTCACTTTGCATTGTTCTCTCTCGGCAATTTTCATTTTTTTACGGGGGGGGGGGGGGGGGCTAAAATGTTTTTCCAAAGGAGTGTTTTGGTTGCTCACGGTTGCAACATTCTTGCTTGGAGCGTTTTCTTGGGAGAGCTCTTGAATGTATGAAGGTGGTTCTCGGTCATTTCTTTGATGGAAGGATGAGCACACTTTACTTTCTTTTCTTTATGCCAATGCTGTTTGACTTTGTTGAATGAGAAGAAACACATATTTTCTCCCTTTTATGCGTTGATTCACGGCTGCAGCAGGAAGCTAGAATTTCTTCATTCACTTGCTTTTACGTTGATGTCTAGCTTGGTGTTGGGAGTTGCTTCAACATTTTGTTATTTTATAAATTGTTTTCTTATGGAGTGGAATGAACTCACGATTTTTGGTGTTGAATGAAGGCTGGACATTGACAACTTCCACACCCCAAGTTTACTTTTATTTTTGCTTTTAGAAAGTTTGGTGAAAAGGAGAAGAAAAGTGTTGCACATTCTAGGTTTGTGGGAAAGTTTGCTTGAAGTGATTTTTTTTTCTTACTTTGCATTGGGAATATATGTGTTGGTACGGTGCTTAGGTTGAAGAGATGAATTCTAGTTAATTGTCTTGCCATCACCGTCCTTGGTGCAGCTTATTGGAGAGAGAGAACCTAAAATTCCTTTTGGCAAAGTGAGTAAGTGGAGTAGGTAGGCATGATTGTCCTTGGTGATGGAGACTCTTGGAAGCCATTTAATTTTCTATGGAGCAATTGAACATTCACGTTAGTTGGTGGATGTCACGGCTGGAAGCATTTTTTTTGGGATTTTCAATTGTGAGAAGCATTTCTTTTGGAAGATGAAGCATATGGTGCAAGTATGTCAAGATCACTCACTTTTTGGAAGAAAGAATTTATCCAATTTGGCTTTTAGAAATTGGGAAGGTTGATTTAATTTTGGGAATGCATGTGACTTTTACTTGGGATAAGGTAGAGCTAAATCCATTGGAGAGGAGAATTTAATTTTATTTTTTGAAGCATGAATTGGTGCAGTGCAGCCACATTTTTAAATTACTCTTGGTTTGAATGGTAAAAGGAGGTCACGACCGAGAGGTCAATTTTTTGGCATTTGCAATTTAATTTATTTGGTGGGAGCATGTGTAGTGTGAATTGGTAAAAAAATATATATGTTTATTTCTTTAGCTTTAAATTAGATTGAATTGTAAGTTTAGTTGTTTTTCATTTCTCTAATTTAGTTTCGCATTTAATTTAATTTAACTGTGTTAGTTAGTTGTTGGTTGCAATGTTGAGTTTAGCATTTTAGTTTACTTTAATGTTTTCTATCTTACTCGGTTGTGTTTAATTTCTACGCATTTTAATTGAGTTTAATTCTTATCTCAAATATTTTCAAAACCCACCCCCTTCGTGTTAGACTCGATTCTTGAACCGCAAAATTGGTCTTTGGGAGACGACCAAGGGGTCATTCCCTAGTGATGAATCAATATTTTATACCATTTACTTAGTTTTTCGCGCCTAATTGTGTTGATGAATTGCGCTTAATTCTTAGTTATTGTGTCATTTTCACCATTTGGGCTTAATTAGACCAATAATTCTTATTTTAATTAATTTGAATTTATTAAGCTTAATTATTCCTATTTTTTATTTTCAGGGCAATTTTGGAATTACACTGTGAGACATTTGGAGTGCTATCAAATAAGTCAAGACTCTTCACATAGACATTTCAAATTTAATTATTTTGAAACTTAGTAGTCTAGATAGTTTTTAATTAAATTTGTAAACATTGGACCATTGGCAAAATAGTTTGAGCCCATTTAGGAAACATGACTTGGCTTCTCTTAGAAAGCCACCAGCCGTCACACTTGAGGGCAACACTCTCGACAAAAGCTCTCTCACGGTTGGGGGACATTAATTCTCGGCAGAAAAATATATTTTGGGAGCTTGGCTGCAACAATTGGGAGGGGGCCTTGAAGAGATGCACGGTGATGATTTAATAGGAAAAGCTATTTTAACTTTGCTTGAGAATTCACTGCTGCAGCCACAAGTTCCGTAATTGAAGGGGCTGATTTTCATTCTGCATTTTGAAAGGGGCATGGCTGCCACGTCTACTAACAAAGAGCTCCAAGGTGTTGATTTCCGTGGTGATGTGTGTGAAAGGTTATGCATTTTAGAATTCATTTATTAACCAACCTTGCTTATTTTATTCAATTGCATTTTGTGGTTTATCCGTGCATTTCAAGGTGTCAAAGCATATCATTTTATTTATGCAGTATTGGATTTCCAAGGGTAAAGCATTATCAATTTGAACTTCATATCTTCTTTGTTTACAAATTTATTTAATATGCATTTTAAGTTAGTTCACACTTTACCATTGAATGTTTTATTCTAGTTCTTCTTATTTACATGCTTTCAATTATTTTAGGTTGCGTTGAATTTTTAATTTCGTCAGTTGTATTCACAAAAAAAAAAAAACCTTTCACAACCCCCCCCCACTTCGTGTTAGACTTGAGACTCGAACCATAGTTTGGTCCTTGAGAGACGACCTAGGAGTCACTTCCTAGTTTATACTACATTCTTTATGCACATCAAATTTGTGTGGGTTGCGACACCTATCACCTAGCTATACTGCATTTCTCATATGCAATTAAATTTGTATGGGCTGCGACACCCATCAAATTTTGGCGCCGTTGCCGGGAACCAACGGTTCGGTTTTAGGTCTTTTGTTGTGTTAGTGTGTGTTGTCTTGTCTTGTGTTGTGAGTGTGATGTTCTGTTTTATGTGTTCGTCATTGTGTGTTGCATTTAGGTAGCTTTAGTTGCATATTTTCATTGCATTCTTCTTTTCCCCCTTCTTTCCAATGTCTACATATTTTGGCTATGTGAGTAATTCTCATTCTGCTTGTGTCTATGATTCTCCTCCTGCTTGTTACTCTGATATTGCTTCTCATATATACTCTGCTGATTTCTATCTTGAGAATAGAACGGTTCCTCCTCCATCTCATGAGAGTGCTCCTAGGGAGCCGTTTCTAATTGATAAGGAGGATATTCGTTGTGTTTTCAACACTGGACTAATAGATTTGCTGCCTAAGTTTCATGGTTTTGCAGGTGAATGCTGATAACGGTTGAAAAACCGTTATTTTCATATGCTATTTTAGACCAAATTACTCCCTTTACTGCTTAGAATGAGCTTAAAATCAAAGAAAACTCAATAAATGAGTTAGTCAAGAGTCAAAAGCTGTTTTTAACGATATTATGCTTGTTTTGCATTGTTTTGTAGCAATTTTGATGGAAGTGAAGAATGGAGGTGAAGATAAAGGCCTTAGACTCAATATAGAGGAAGAAAATCAAGAAAAGAAGAGTCTAGAAACTGCCCAGTGGCAGAATTGCACCATTGGGCGGCCAAATAGGAGGAGATGGCACCAAGGCAGCGACGCCTGACGGTTTTCCGATAAGAGGCAAACCGCCGGGCGATGGACCCCTGACGTCGGGCGGTAGAGTGATAAGAGGGAAACCGCTGGGCGGCATAAGTGTGACGTCAGGCGGTTGCCTGTTGGGCTTGGGCCTGTTTTCTATTGCGCTCCTCAGCTATAAATAGCCCTAATGCGAATTCATTCTCATTCTTTTGACAGAGGAGGGCGACCAGACCTACTTTTCACTCTCTGGAGAGGATCTCTTGGATGCTTAGGCTCCTTTTCATCTTTTCTAGGGTTTGCTCTTCCATTCTTTCATTATTTTCATCTTGGTTCACCATGACAATGGTGAACTAAACCCTTTTTGGAGGGACATGTATATATCTCTTATGGTGTCCAGACTGGAGTCTATTCATAGAGGACAGGTTGTTATTGCCGAGATGATCATAGGCATGTATGACATTCCTCCTGCACATAGGTGGACCATGGATGAATTTAACAACGTGGCGGCGTGGCCAGAGCAAATGCATGGCAGTGGATCTGGAGTAGCTGAAGCTCCAGAGATGCAGGATGATGATGATGATGACAATTTTGAGGATGTTGAGGCTAGAGATGAGGAGGACTCTGATGATAGTATGGGATGAGGAGCAGACATGGCATTTACTGATGGATGCCAATTACATTAGAACAAGATTTTTCTTTATCTTTTTGCTTTGTAATTTGAATTATATTTGCTTTAGTTGAATAATGTAGGGTTAATGTACTTGGTCTGACACATTATATCTGATGATGGTTTGATTTATATTGTTGCATGATGAGTGTTGCTTAATGATGCTTGATATTGATTGATGTTGAGATTGCACTGTATGCTAATGTACAGGTGGTGGTTCACAAGCTTTGTAAACAGATGCATGATGTCATTATGATTGTGGTTATGATGCTAAGCAGGGTATTTATCTGGGATGTTTGGAATTATGATAAAGCTTATGAGTGAGGTTTTTCAACTCCAGAGTTTTTGATTGCATGTTTGCTATCTACTTGAAAGCATGAATGATGTAACACCCCTAACGGAATGCCACTTGTAAATAATAAAATCTGAAATCTACGGCAATTTCTTTTTCTTAATACCATCGATTATAAACGTTTGTATAAAATCCCGGAAGCAAATAAAACCTTAATCGTCCGAACATATTACAACTAAAATTCAAACCTTACAAAATATTCAAATCCGTTATTCGAAAACATAACATGTCTTTAAAACATAAAAAATTCCCATCAGTAAAATTTCTCGTTCTCTCGTCGCACTACTCTTGTCTTGCCTTATCTACACCGCCATCTACTCCCGTACAAGTACGATCATCATAGGTGGAACCACAATGACAAAAGGAAAAGGGTGAGTAAATAAGATCATAATATAGCATACAATTCAGTAATCATATCATCAAAACACAGACTATACCAGTCATTACATCACATTATCTCTCAATACTCAAGTCATAACTCTGACATCACACTACGTCTCAATGCTTAACTCTAACACAGACTAAAATAGTCATTACATTACAATACATCCCAGCATTCAACTCATAACTCAGAGCATACATACAAGCTTATGTTGTTTCCCTGAATTTTGTTGTACCTGTTTACCAAAATAGAGCGATTCAAACCTGTTTACCAAAACAGTTGACTCCCTGGAAAGCGTACCAGATCAATCCAAGTAATATAATCGGTAAAACCCGATATCGTTCTTTCCAAAAGACTCGAAAGGCCTTATCATTCATGTGAATTAAAATCGTAAGACTTGTAGAGAAAAATTAATTGTTGTGGATGCAAGAACACAAAATAAACATGCAATGCGTTGATTCAGTTGACGAAAAAGACTATGGATGAATGGAGTTGTTGGGGGTTTACAATTTCATCTTATCCGCCCTCTCTTATCTACTCCTCTTGTTTAAATTTCTTTGTTATCTCCTTATTATGCAAACTTTCTTGGCCTACCCTTAGGCCGATCCCTCGGCGAAAAGAGCCTATTACTAATTCCCGGCTTGCTATCCTTAGCTTCCCCTAGCAACTAGCAATGCATCACCGAACAGAAGCAAAAACAATTGATCATCCTCCCTCCCTATCCCTTGGTGGTATTTCATTGATCAAGGAATTTCTCACCAGTTCATGACATTACTGGACGTTCCCGTATCAATAGAGACAAACAACAGTTATCGAATGAGTTAAACGATAAAAGCTTTAAGCACATATGAAAACCCAACAATTGATAATCAAAGCATATGAAAATCATATAAATAAACAAGAGTTTCAATAAAAGAGAGTTTCAAAAGAATACATTGTTTCCCCCAACAACAAAAGGGTTTAGTTCACCATTGTCATGGTGAACCAAGATGAAAATAATGGAAGAATGGAAGAGCAAACCCTAGATAGGATGAAAAGGAGCCTAAGCATCCAAGAGATCTTCTCCAGAGAATGGAAATTAAGTCTGGCCGCCCTCTTCTGTCAAAAGAAAGAGAAGGAAATCGCACTAGGGGTATTTATAGCTGAGTGTCACAGAAAACAGACCCAAGCACAACAGGCAACCGCCCGACGTCACACTTATGTCGCCCGACGGTTTGCCTCTTATCGCGCTACCGCCCGGTGTCAAGGGTCCATCGCCCGGCGGTTTGCCTTTTATCACAAAACCGTCAGGCATCCCTGCCATGGTGCCATCTCATCGCATTTGGCCACCCAACGGTGTATTTCTGTTGTTGGGCGGTTCCTAAACTCTTCTTTTCTTGATTTTCTTCCTCTGTCTTGAGTCTAAGGCCTTCATCTTCAACTTCATTCTTCACTTCCATCAAAGTTGCTACAAAACAATGCAAAACAAGCATAATATCGCTAAAAACAGTTTTTGACTCTCAACTGACTCATTTATTGAGTTTTGTTTGATTCCAAGCTCATTCTAAGCAGTAAAGGGAGTAATTTGATCTAAAATAACATATGATAATAACGGTTTTTCAACTGTTATCACAACCCCAAACTTAGAACTCTGTTTGTCCTCAAGCAAACAAAACAAAACTTGGCTTTCTACAATTTCATCCGATGGTTCAACAATCTTAAAGTACATTATGACAACTACTCAATTTCAGATCATCAGTGGTAATCAAATCAAGATACATGCATGCTTTTAATTCAGTTATCTCACACATTCCTCAATATATGTTTCATATTATGAATGACCAATCCACTAAGCAAAGATGCAATCATGAAATTTAGAAATTCTCGCCAAGCAAGTGTTTCACTCAATCACTCAAGTGTTTAGGGTGGCACTCCAACTCTTCAGCATTCACAAGTCACATGAAATAAAATTGTCGTTCATCTCAACAATGAAAATCATTACATATAAGTGCCATCAAAAGAACTTTTCCAAGGCTTGTAATGAGGTTGGGCTATTAAGAAAAATTGGTTTTTCTGGATGACAAAATCTTTGAATCAAGAGAGCTCATTTATCATTCAAGGTTCAAGTTCAACTCTTTTTCTTAACCAATCTCACTTGTCCCCAACTTCTTCCATTTTTCTTTTATTTTTACATTGAGCTCATCTTTCATGATTTTTCTTTTTCTCATGTATTTTTTATTTTCAACACTTTGAGCTCAATGCCTTTCTTTTTGCCATTCAAACTTTCCCCATAACCCCAAACTTGAACCTTGAATGTACTTACAATCATTAACCCAATTCAAAGTAAATATTTTCAGCACAAGGGTTTTCATTCTGTTTAGGGCCAAGGTTCAAAAAGGGTATAAAATTTCAAGCACTTTGGGTAAAAATTTGGCCAAGTCAGGGCTTCCAGAAATGGCCTTGATCATATGACATATACATGCAATTTGAATCAATCATCAAGACTTAGGCAATATCATTAATGCTTTCCTGTGAATAAATTCATACAACAATAAAACTCTGGAGCTCAATACCTCACACAACATGCTATCTCACACACATTCATTCATACAGCCTGCTTAGCATCATAACCACAATCATAATTCATCACACATCTATTTTACAGGATATCAACATGCAACACAACTTAATTATCATTCACATCAAATCATTATCAAACAGGCTCATCATGCAAATTATTCAGTCAAACATCTTCAAAAAAGTATTCAAGCCAAGCTTACACATTGAAAAAGAAAATTCAACCTATTCTAAGAATTTAAAATGCAAAAGCGAAAGAGAGAATCTAGGTTGCCTCCTAGTAGCGCTTGTTTAACGTCACGAGCCTGACCCAAACTTGTTTAGCACTTGTCAGTAAGTGCAATCCTTCCAACACCGATCAGTAGGTGTGCCTTCCTGGTATCCTTCAGTGGATACCAAAATTAGCATCCCTTAGTAGATGTTACCCCAAAATTGTTCAAAAATTCAAAATTTACATGTTCAACAAAAATAAACTAAACCTAAAACTAATATTTACAAAATAAATTGTCCCGGCAACATCACGTGTTGTCCTTTTTGTTGGTGTCTCCAGTACACCGAATCCTCAGCTTTCTTTTATGCACTTACTTAGTATGTCCACTGTATGGTGCCTCGATCTCCACCGTCTCTTTCTCTTTCAGCTCCTTCAACACCCACTCCTTCTTCTTGTATTTCACTTTAATGCCTGGATGGAATGGGTCTTCCTTTAATTCAGGATGGATGGGTACCTGCAACATATTACAGCTATCAGTATAATCAATACCTGATGTATTATCTTTAGATGCAACTTCTTCCTCTAGCTTCTCATGTCTGTCTCTTCTCACAAGTTTAACCTCATCATCCTCATAACTAGTGTATAGAAGCAAATATTCCTCATCTCTCATCATTATTCTTCTATCATGAACACTAATAAACATCTTTGACGTTGCTATGAAAGGTCTTCCCAAAATCACAGGTATCTTTTCATCATTCTCCACATCCATGACAACGAAATCGGTTAAAAATTTCAGCTGCTCCACTCGCACAATAACATCCTCCACTATACCAAGTGGTTCCACTATAGATCCATCTGCCACCGTCACCATAACACTAGACGGCTTCAATACCAGCCCTCTGATTTTCCATAAGAAATGCTTGGGTATCATTTTGATGTTAGCCCCAGAATCTATCATAGCTTTTCCTATATCAAAATCATTTAGAACACATGATATTGTTAAACATCCTGGATCCTCTACCTTAGGCGGATGATTCCTCTTCTGAGGCTGAACAACAGGATCCTCTTCTTCATCAGTGAGTTCAACTTGCTCTTCATTTTCTGGCTCAATGATTTCTTCGTTAGGATCCTCTTCCTCATCAATGATTTCAACTTCATCTTCATTGCCTCTTTTCTCATTGACTTCATCAGTGCTCATCATCTCCTCATCTTCTTCTTCATTGCTTTTAAAGTTAGTTGGTTCACCTTCTACCTTCCTTTTGTTGCTTGTCATAATATCTTTGCACTCATCCTTAGGATTAACTTCCATGTTAGCCCTAAACTAATTCTTTTCGGTGGTTTCTATCCTTTTAGACAGTTGGTCAATCTGTGATTCCAGTGATCTGAAGCTGGCTTGATTATTGTTTGACTGAGACTCGTAAGCTTTAAAAAAATTATCAAATCGGTCACTCAGGGTTCTGACCATCTCAGTCAAGCTGCTCACCTGTTGCCATAAAGGTGAAGGTTGTTGCTGCCGGAAGCCTCCTACTTGTCCAGAAGAATTATTCTGGTTTTATCCAATACTGTGGTGGTTCTTCCAACCTTGGCTAGAATTACCTTGGTTAAAATTACCTTGCTTGTACTGGAATTGATTCCCCATGTAGTTCACTTCCTGCTGCATTTCTTCAGTAAAACCACATTGACCATTGATGTGGTCACCACCGCATAAATCTCAAAGTTGTTGAGTCTGAGAAATATTCCTTAACCCTGTTAGAAATTCAGAAAGGACCTTTGATAGCTTGTCTAGTTCTTGGTTAAGGACATGATTTTGTGCAGTCATCGCATCATTGGCAGGGATGTAAGAGTCCTCCTTTCTGTACTCCCCTCTCACTTTCAGATACTTCATTCAGAGCCATCTCTTCAGTCTTTCCATTTATACTGCCTCCAGCTGAAGCATCCAACATCATCTTAGACTGAGTGTTTAGCCCTCCAAGGAAAGCAAGTAAATATGAGGTCTTATAATATCCATGGACTGGTTTCCTCAACAGGCCTTTGAATCTGTCCCAAGCTTATCCGAGAGTTTCTTCCATTCCTTGCTTGAATGAAGAGATTTCCAGCTTCCCCTGATTGATCTTGGTCTGCGGAAAGAATTTGGTAACAAATTGTCTTGCCAAAGCATCCCAAGTTCGAAAAGTACCTTCTGGGAATGAATGCAACCAATCTTTAGCGTTTCCTCCCAGAGAGAAAGGATACAAACTGAGTCTGACCTTATCATCGGAAACTCCAGTCATTCTGACAGTATTGCAAATTTCACCAAAGATTGTCAAATGCTTATATGGATTCTCATTTGACAACCCGTGAAATTGGTTGTTCTGAATTAACTGGATGAGTGCAGGGCTCATCACCATGTTGGTTGTATTGTCAGCTGGTATAGTTATGCTATTGAAGTTTAAAGGACCCATTGTGTTGGCTGAGTCCCCCAGTGTGCGTCTTGAAAGAGGTTGGTCCGCCATCTCCTCTATATCCTGTGCCTCAAAAGAAGAGTGCAAAAGTTCCTCGGGAGAAGGAAAGTTTTTCCTTGCAGGATGTCTAACTTTTCTCCTTCTCCTGTCCGAGAGTCCTTCTAAAAGAGGTTGTTGATCTTTTCTGCTTCTAGTATGTATTGCTTCCCGCATACACAAGAAACAAACCCTAAAAGCACTTTTACAGAAAACATAACAAAATAAAATAAGAAAAACGAAAAACAAATAATTACAAACAAGTCAAATTCAGTCAATTCACACTACTTGAAAAAGTTCAACCTCGAGTCCCCAGCAACGGCGCCAAAAACTTGTTGACTCCCTGGCAAACGTACCAGATCGTTCCAAGTAATATAATTGGTAAAACCCGATATCGTTCTTCCCAAGAGACTCGAAAGGCCTTATCGTTCGTGTGAATTAAAATCGTAAGACTTGTAGAGAAAAATTAATTGTTGTGGATGCAAGAACACAAAATAAACATGCAATGCGTTTATTCAGTTGACGAAAAAAAACTATGGATGAATGGAGTTGTTGGGGGTTTAAAATTTCATCTTATTGCCCTCTCTTATCTACTTCTCTTGTTTAAATTGCTTTGTTATCTCATTGTTATGCAAACTTTCTTGGCCTACCCTTAGCCCGATCCCTCCGCGAAAAGAGCCTATTACTAATTACCAGCTTGTTATCCTTAGCCTCCCCTAGCAACTAGCAATGCATTACCGAACAGAAGCAAAAACAATTGATCGTCCTACCTCCCTATCCCTAGGTGGTATTTCATTGATCAAGGAATTTCTCACCAGTTCATGACATTACTGTACGTTGTTGTATCAATAGAGACAAACAACAGTTATCGAATGAGTTAAACGATAAAAGCTTTAAGCGCATATGAGAACCCAACAATTGATAATCAAAGCATATGAAAATCATATAAATAAACAAAAGTTTCAATAAAAGAGAGTTTCAAAAGATTACATTGTTTCCCCCAACAACAAAAGGGTTTAGTTCACCATTGTCATGGTGAACCAAGATGAAAATAATGGAAGAATGGAAGAGCAAACCCTAGATAGGATGAAAAAAAGCCTAAGCATCCAACAAATCTTCTCCAGAGAATGGAAATTAGGTCTGGCCGCCCTCTTCTGTCAAAAGAATGAGAAGGAAATCGCACTAGGGCTATTTATAGCTGAGGAGCGTCACAGAAAACAGGCTCAAGCCCAATAGGCAACCGCCCGGCATCACACTTATGCCGCCCGGCGGTTTGCCTCTTATCGTGCTACCGCCCGGCGTCAGGGGTCCATCGCCCGGCGGTTTGCCTCTTATCGCAAAACCGCCAAGCGTCCCTGCCATGGTGCCATCTCCTCGCATTTGGCCGCCCAGCGGTGTATTTATGCCGCTGGGCGGTTCCTAGACTCTTCTTTTCTTTATTTTCTTCCTCTGTTTTGAGTCTAAGGCCTTAATCTTCAACTCCATTCTTCACTTCCATCAAAATTGCTACAAAACAATGCAAAACGAGCATAATATCGCTAAAAACAGCTTTTGACTCTCGACTGACTCGTTTATTGAGTTTTGTTTGATTCCAAGCTAATTCTAAGCAGTAAAGGGAGTAATTTGATCTAAAATAACATATGAAAATAACGGTTTTTCAACCGTTATCAACAGGGCGATTCAAGCCGTCTTCCATCGCAACTTCATACCTATCTCCCCGACTTCTCAAGGAATTACGAGTAAAAACTTCGGTTAGGCGCACCACCGTGCACTATACTCACATGAGTTGAAGTCATTTTGCGAGACATCCAACCCTCTCATCCCTCGCGCACGAGGAAGGGTGACACTCAAATCTTTTTCTCCGAAGAGACCCAACACGTTATCGTATACCAAAACAAAATCAAATGCTCGACAAAATTCCAAGGAAATAACAAATGCTTGCTCTCACAACCACACCATCACGATCATACATATTTCATAACACCGTGCCCAAAATCAATCAATCTCATACATCAACAATTTATTTAAAATTCACCATTTTTTTAAATAAATTAATTTTTCACAAATAAATAAAACAATTAATTTCCACAACTCAATAAATTAATTAATTTTCACAACTCTCTAATTTAAATATTTCTCTACTGATGCACCCCCGCTTTCTTTTAATAAATTAACAACATAACACCTTTCTTTAATACACTCCCTTTTCTCTTAATTAAACCCCCTCTTAAATTTACCAACCCAAGTAGACCCCACTAATCTTTTTAACTTTAAAACAAGAACCCGATTTTTTTCTCTCACCTAGTGGAATTACTCATTTCTAACTAAAACTATCTTTTTCTCTCTCCTTTTTAACATTCTCTTCTTTTTTCACTTTTAATTGTTTTCCTATTCAATTAAGCACCACCAACCTTCTCTCACCTCTTTCTTGCCATTGACCCCACACCTCCTTTGTAGACCACTTTTGCTCACATTTCACTTTTCAATTCCCTCTTCTCTCTCATGCACTCATTTACGTAACACAACTCCTTCTCCCAACCACACTACATTTTTCTCTTCTTTCTCCCTCATTAAAGCTCACGGCCCCACCTCCTTTCACTCATTCTTCCATTTTGATTTTTCCCCACTCAAACCTCTACACAATTAACGTAACTCCTATGCACTCACACCTTCATCCCTTCTTTCTTTTTGTTCTTTGACTTTTCAACCCAACTCATTTCTCCTCTTCTTCCCTCTCTTTTCACGTCACTTATCTCCATTCTCACTTCTTCTTTTTTTCTTTTCTTTCCTCTAATATTCACTTAAAACATGTACACTCCAACAACCCCTATTTAACTTATTCTTCTTTGCTTCCAAAGAACCATCAAGCAACTTATTTTTCTCGGTTATTGCTCCTCTTGCAACACCTTTCTTTTTCTTTGCCACTTTCATGTTCTTCTTCCACCCATGACACCAAGCTTCTCCTCCCTTCAACGTTGTTCATCAAACCCTTGTACCCCAACTCACCAAAGCCTCACTTTCTCTTTTCTCAATCTCATGACTCACTCTTTTCTCTTCCAACAATGGAAGAGAGTTCTCAATACCCTCGTACCCACACTCTGGGTCAAAGAGTATAGATAAGTGTCCCTCAATATATATATAATTCATGCAAGGTAACAATAAACAAGATTTTACATACACAAACAACACCCCAATTCACCCAACATGTATACCCATTCCAACAACAACACTTTTTCATAAAATATAATCATGTATAGTCCATTATATGCCCCATATAATAGCAAAACGAAAATGAGTATGTGACTACCCATTTTCCATGCAACAACCCATGAAACTTAAACCCAAAAGAAGAGTGCCTACATCAACATATTGTTTTTAATCTCAACACAAAAGAAAGAAATCATGCAACAACATGTTAACTTTAATCTCAACACAAAAGAAAGAAAGCATGCATCAACATTATCATGTTACCTTCTACCCATCATACACCATATTATGTCCCAAGTTAAACCCTTTACCTCTATTCCAAGATAGCTTCCAAGGGCTCTTAGGTTTCTTTCCTCACTAGCCATCAAGCTTCCACTTCCTCTTGGTGTCCTACAAGTGACATCCAAAACTCCAAGGCTAGGGTGACTCTTCCTTTCTCTCACCAACTTATGTTCTCTCCAATTGTGCCTCTCCAAAAATAACTCACAGTTCTCTCTCTTTTTTCCACTCTCACCAAATTTGTAAGATAGCCTAACTAACTTAAAATTACCCACATAAGTAGAACCACTCCTACACCTGTCTATCCATTAACCACCCTATTCTAGGTCACTCCCAAGGGCACCCTTAACCCATTTTAGATTTTTCCCATTCCTAACTCCAAATTAACACTAATAAAACCTCTCTTTAATGTGTGTAAATGGTAGGTTTAAAGTGTGTTTAAGTGCCTCTATAATACCAATTTATGTAGCCTACCATATTTAGTGCAATGTTTAACTTCTTCAAGAAACTCCAAGGATCCTAAGTCTAGAATTCATGTTCCCCAACCCATGCAAAAAAAAAAAGAAATAATATAAGACCCATGGCATCCATTGAAATGTAACTTGGAAGGAGAAGGAAAATGAGAAGCAAAACTCCTCCTTGGAACATGTTCATGGTTCTAAAATTAATCAAAATGAAAAGGCTTAAGAAAGTCATTCACGCTGTGGCCAAAGTGTTGTACGTCCAACACATCACAATTTCATCTTTCTTACCTCATGATGGGACCCACGCATGCTAAGGTGGAAAAATAAAAGAATTAGAATCCTTTTCTTCTTGGGAAGCTTTCAATATGAGACCAAGTACACACCCTTCCCTTGCAAAGGCACAACAACCACTAGACCAAGCTTCAACCATTGATATGATAAAGCAAACATTTATATTTAACTACTCTTTTAATCTTTTTCGTAAATTAACATAAAGACAATTATTAATTTAATTTTTATTCACTTCATTAAATATTTCTTAACATTGTTTCACAAAATAATTTATTAAATAATATCCCAAAATAAAATAATTAAAATAAAACGTCGTTTTATTTATACGGGTCTTATAAATGATTTTACCCAGGTTTCTATGATTGATTGAATTGCATGTATGTGTCATATGATCAAGGCCGTTTTTGAACAAACCCTTTCTTAGCCAATGCAAAATTTTCGTCCCATGAAAAGAACCATGTGTTCTACCCTTTTTGAACCTAAGCCTTAAACAGTATGTGAAATCCTTTTTCAAAATCTTTACCTTGAGTTAAGTTGAGAATTATTGTGTGGTATTGATTAATGGTTCAAGTTTGGGGTTGTTGGGAAAGTTGAAAAAGAAAAGATAAGCATTGAGTTAATGTGTTGAGCAAAGCATGAAAAGATGAAAAAGATAGAAAAGATAGAATGAAAAGAAAAGCTCAATGCAAAGAAAAGGGAAAGTTAGGAATGAGTGAGATTGGTAAAAAGAGTGTTTGTGCTTGAACTATGAATGCTTGAATGACTCTCTTAATTGAAGGATTTTGTGATCTAGAAAAACCAATTTTTCTTGTTAGTCCAACCACATTATAAGCCTTGAAAAGTCCTTGTGATGACATGTGTGTGTGTGATGATGATTAATCGTGGTAAAGAAAGGCAATTTTGTTTTATGTGACATGGGGATAGTAGAGGGAAGGAGGGAACCTTTTGAAACACTTGAGTGATTGAGTGAAACACCTTGTCTGGTGAGAAATAATTCCATGAATCTATGATTATACCTATGCTTAGCTAACTGATCATTCATGAGAATAACATCTGTTGGATATTATATGATTGTGTGAACACCATGATAAGCATTGAGAATGAAGGCATGTGTGTATCTTGACTGAATTTTATTGATAAACAGATTTGAGTGATTACTTTTCTTGAGAAAGAGAGCTTTTGAATGTGATTAAACCATTGTGATTATTGGTAAAAGACTGATTTGCATTTTGTTTGCTTAAGGACAAGTAAAGTTTTAAGTTTGGGGTTTTGATAACAGTTCAAAAATGGTTATTTTTATACTTAAGTTTGATACAAAACACACCCTTTATGACTTAGAAACTAGCTTGAAATCATGCATTTTACTTAAGTTAGAGAATAAGAGAGTCAAAGGTGGTTTTCCTGGTTTTATGCTTGGTTTTCCATGTTTTGGCAGGAACATACATGAATTGAATGAAGGAAGCTGAAGTAGCAAGGACTTGGATTCAAGAAAAGAAGGAAAAGTGCTTAAAGGAAGTATCATAGGCATCGCTTAGCGCAAATCCACCGTTGAATGCCATCCTTGTGGAAGAACTCTCTGGCCAATGCCCAAGCGTCAGCGCTGAGGGGAAATCAAGTGTCGTGCCTGATAACGGTTGAAAAACCGTTATTTTCGTATGTTATTTTAGACCAAATTACTCCCTTTACTGCTTAGAATGAGCTTAGAATCAAGAAAAACTCAATAAATGAGTCAGTTGAGAGTCAAAAGCTGTTTTTAGCGATATTATGCTTGTTTTGCATTGTTTTGTAGCAATTTTAATGGAAGTGAAGAATGGAGTTGAAGATGAAGGCCTTAAACTCAAGACAGAGGAAGAAAATCAAGAAAAGAAGAGTCTAGGAACCGTCCAACGGCAAAAATACACCGTTGGGCGGCCAAATGTGAGGAGATGGCACCATGGCAAGGACGCCTGGCGGTTTTACGATAAGAGGCAAACCGTCGGGCGGTGGACTAATAACGGTTGAGAAACCGTTATTTTCATATCCTAATTTGGACTAAATTACGCCCTTTATTGCTTAGAATGAGCTTGAAATCAAACAAAACTCAATAAATGAGTCAGCTGACGGTCAAAAGCTGTTTTTAGCGATTTTATGCTAGTTTTGCATTCTTTTGCAGCAAATTTGACAAAAGTGAAGATTGGGAATAAAGATGAAGGTCATAGACTCAAGAAAAGAGAGAAAATCAGAGAAAAAAAGAGTCTAGGCACCGCCCGGCGATAAACCCCTGGCGCCAGGCGGTCAGACGGGAGGAGAAGACGCAGTTTTGGGCGCCGGGCGGCAGACCCCTGCCGACGGGCGGTTTTGCGGCACGAGGGAAACCGCTGGGCGGTAGACCCCTACCGCTGGGTGGTGGTGCAATTCAAGGCCCACCACCGAGCGGCAAAGTGTGACGTCGGGCGGTGGTCAGCTGGGCTTGGGCCTATTTTTCTGTTGCGCTTCTCACCTATAAATAGCCCTACTACGAAATTCAATTCATTCTTTTGACAGAGGAGGGCGGCCAGACCTACTTTGCCGTCTTTGGAGAGGATCTGTTGGATGCTTAGGCTCCTTTTCGTCTTTTCTAGGGTTTGTTTTCCATATCTTCCATTATTTTCATCTTGGTTCACCATGACTATGGTGAACTAAACCCTTTTTGTTGTTGGGGGAACAATGTAATCTTTTGATACTCTCGATTATTGAAACTCTTGTTTGAACTATATGTGTCTCATATGCGTTTATTATTAATTGTTGGAGTCTCATACTGTGCTTAATGCTTTTATCGTTTAACTCATTCGATAATCGTTGTTTGACTTTATTGATACGGGGATGTACAGTAATGACATGAACTGGTGAGATTTTTCCTTGGTTAAGCAATACCGCCTAGGGATAGGGGAGTAGGACGACCAATTGTTTTTCCTTCTGTTTGTAATGCGTTGCTGGTTACTAGGGGAGGCTAGGGATAGCAAGCCGGTAATTGGTAAAAGGCCTTTTTTCGCCGAGGGATCGGGTTAAGGGGAGGCCAAGAAAGTTTGCATGCAATTAGATAATAACGTTGTTTAAACAAGAGGAGTAAATAACAGAGAGAGGATTAGATGAAACTGTAAACCCCCAACAACTCCATTCATCCATTGCCCAAATCTCGTCAATTGAATCACAATGCATCCACCACAATTATTGCATCCACCACAATCTAGGGTTTGCTCTTCCATTCTTCCATTATTTTCATCCTTGGATGCTTAGGCTCCTTTTCATCCTATCTAGGGTTTGCTCTTCCATTCTTCCATTATTTTCATCTTGGTTCACCATGACAATGGTGAACTAAACCCTTTTTTTGTTGGGGGAAACAATGTAATCTTTTGAAACTCTCTTTTATTGAAACTCTTCTTTATTTATATGATTTTCATATGCTTTGATTATCAATGGTTGGGTTCTCATCTACGCTTAAAGCTTTTATCGTTTAACTCATTCGATAACTGTTGTTTGTCTCTATTGATACGGGAACATACAGTAATGTCATGAACTGGTGAGTAATTCCTTGGTTAAGCAATACCACCTAGGGATAGGGAGGTAGGACGATCAATTGTTTTTGCTTCTGTTCATTAATGCATTGCTAGATACTAGGCGAGGCTAGGGATAGCAAGCCGGTAATTAGTAATAGGCTTTTCTCGCCGAGGGATCGGGCTAAGTGTAGGCCAAGAAAGTTTGCATAACAATTAGATAACAAAGCAATTTAAACAAGAGGAGTAGATAAGAGAGAGCGGATAAGTTGAAATTGTAAACCCCCAACAACGTCATTCATCCATAGTCTTTTTCGTCAATTGAATCAACGCATTGCATGTTTATTTTGTGTTCTTGCATCCACAACAATTAATTTTTCTCTACAAGTCTTACGATTTTAATTCACACGAACGATAAGGCCTTTCGAGTCTTTTGGGAAGAACGATATCGGGTTCTACAAATTATATTACTTGGAACGATCTGGTATGCTTGCCAGGGAGTCAACAAGTTTTTGGCGCGTTGTCGGGGACTCGAGGTTGAACTTTTTCAAGTAGTGTGAATTTATTGAATTTGACTTGATTTTATGTTTGTTTTTATTTTTGTTTTAATAAATATTCTCTAGGGTTTTGTGCCTAATGTTTGAAGAATGCAATTTGGACAAGAATTTGATTATATGGGCACTCAATTATACCAAAATGAATTCAACCACTGGTGTGAACCTCACTCAAACTTGGATCAAAGCCAAAATGGGCAAGATGTTAAGCAACAACTTTCTAGGCCAAAAGAAACGTTGGGGAAGTTGAACAACGTTTACGGCAGGAACTATTTTCTGTGCCAAAAGAAACGTTGGGGGAAGCTGAATAAGTTTTACGACAGAAGTTATTCTCTTGGCAAAAGAAACGTTGGGGGAAGCCCAACAACGTTTACAGCAGAAACAATTCTCTTCTGTACGAAGAGAAACATTGGGGGAAGCAGAAGAACGTTTATGGCAGGAACAACTCTCTTACATGTTGAAGTCTCTAGGTATTAGGGTTAATACTGAAGTTAACCCTAAAAAGGAATGGCAAGCCACTATTTCTGAAAATTATAAGGTTGTTGAGGAGGAGAAGATAGAGGAAGAAGAGATAGAGACATATGAGGAAAAGATAGAGGAGAAAAAAACAGAAGGGTTGAGTGAGGGAGAGAAAAATGAGGAGAAAGAAAAAGAACTGGTTGAGAAAAAAGAAAAAAAGAAAAAATATTTCAAAATAAAGAAGAAAAGAAGAGAAGAGAAAAAAAGAAAGTTGAGGGAGGAAAAGAGTGAGAAAAAGAGGAAGAAAGGAAAGAAGAAAAGATCATATGAAAAGCCCCTTCCTCATCGAAAGAAAAATCATAGGAAGGAAAAGAAAGTCAAGTGCTATGTGGAGATCATCAAGAAATTGGAGATTAAGGTTCCTATGATTGAAACATGGAAGCAAGTACTTGGTGTTCTTAATTTTCTGAAGAAATTCAGTAGAAAGAAGAAAAAGAAAAAAATATCAAGTATTGCAGCACCTACTGATGGGTGTTTGTTGAGGTCATCCCAATTGTTGTAAATCATTTTCTTATTTTATTTTAATTTAGGTTTATTTTATTTTTGAACTTGTAATTCTTTGATTGTTTGAACAATTTTTAGGTTGCATCTGCTGAGAGATGCTAATCTTTGTATCTACTGAAGGATACCAGGGTGGTTTGCACTCACTAATGAGTGTGGAACAGGTTTGGGTCAGGCACATGACGTTAAACAAGCGCTACTTGGGAGGCAGCCCAGTTGATTGTTTGTTTGATTTTAAACTCTCTCTTTAGTGCATTATAGGTTTGCATGTACATCTGAGTGGGGAATGATTTGTAAGTAAAAAAATTGAAGGCAAAAATCAGGTGCTACAGGAAAGAATCACTCAAAAGCGAGCAAAGAAAAGGGAGGAGAAAGTACCGCTCACCGCCGGGCGGTGCAACTTTACCGCCGAGCGGTGGCGGCGAGAACCCCTGCCCGAGCCTTTAAAAGCTGGGTGGTTTTGGATGTTCTGCACTTTATTCTCCTCCTTTTCATTTCCCCAAGCGGTCTTCTTGAGTTTTAGCACCCAATTTGCACCTTCAAAAGGGTTTCCAAAGGGATTTTTCCACACTTTCCTACCACCCACTCACAAAAACCTAATTTCTTGTTTAAAATTTGGGGGCTTTTGGTGAGAGTTGTGCTTTGAAAGTTTTTCATCATCAATTGAAGGATTCTTGAGAGCATTTAGCATCTCCATTCAAGTAAGTTGTGCGACTCCATGCTCTAGTTTCTAATTTTGGAATTGTATGAAGAACATGCTTAGGAACATGACAAATCAGGGTTTTGGATTTCTTTGCACGAATTGTTGAATTAGGAACTGTTTTGACCGATTAAGTTGCTTAAATTTTTGCCTAGATTGTGAATTGGTATTTGAAGGGAGATTGGGACATTGTAGAAAAAAATTTCTCCAAAAAAAAAACCCTAGCGCACCGCCGGGCGGTAATGTAAGGCGTTAGGCGGTATTGCAACTTGAAGCATACCGCTGGGCGGTTCCTTTGGGCACCGGGTGGTTGCCTCAATTTCTGATGGATGACTGGATTTATGTGCATGGATACCAAGGGATCTCTGCCCTCACCTCAGTACTGAACTGTGAATGGCATAGAAGGATTGGTGCTTTCTTAGTTCCTAATGATAAATTAGTGTGGTTTGTTGTGAATTATATTTTTGTAGGAATGGCATTAGCCTCAAGAACGGGGAGAAGCACTGGCAGCAAGAGGAAGGAGCCTGAGAGGTCGAGAGGATTTGACTCTCAGAGGTTCCTCTCTAAACAACCTGAGGATCACTATACAACTCTGCCGAAGAGAAGATTGTTGATGAAGAGGAAGGCTTCCTTCATCCCTGACTTAGCTCCTGAATTTGGAGCAGAAATTCTGAGGAGAGACTGGGAGAGGCTGACAACTTACCCTGCACCAGCTAGTATTGAGTTGGTAAAGGAAATTTATACCAACGCCATATCCAGAGGTGAAGTTGCAGCTGGAAGATATAGGAGCTTTGTGAGGGGGCACACTATTAAGTACGACCCAGATACCATAAACAACTTCTTGGGCATGGAGTGGCCAGGGGAGCAGTGCCAGTATGCGGCACAGGTTGGTATGTTCAATGAGATAGCTGAGGTTGAGAGGATTATGTGCCTCCCTGAAAGGCATTTTCAGACTAATCCTAATGGAGCACCAGTCAACATTAGGAGGTTGGATTTGACGCCTTTGGCACGATACTGGATGGCATTCACTCATGCCAACATCCAACCATGTTCCCATATCTCTGATATCACGATGCACAGGGCCGTTCTCATTTTCTGCATGCTGAGACAGATGGATGTGAACGTCGGCAAGATCATCGCCGACGAGATACAGAGTTGTGCCACTATAGTGAGCAGCAGGATGTCATTAGGGCATCCATCTTTGATCACCTTTTTTTGTCGGCAGGCTAAGGTGGATACTGCAGTTCCCCCATTTGAGAGACTCGGGAATGCTGTTGATGCATCCTACTTTCATCAGTTCTGCGTTGAGGAAGGAGCAGCACCCAGGAGACGTCCTAGGAGGACTGCAGCAAAGCAGGAGCATGTGCCTGATGATGCACCAGCACAGCATGCCGAGCCATTTCAGATGTGAGACATGTATATGTCCCTACTGGAGGCTAAGATGGATTCTCTTCGCAAAGGACAGGTAGCTCTTGCCGAGATATCAGTGGGGCAATATGATCATCCACCAGCGGACAGGTGGACTATGGATGACTTCTACAGTGTGACGGCTTGGCCTCAGGAGCAGTGACAGTGCAGTGCTTCTGGAGCAGCAAATGAGGATGAAGGTGAAAAAGATTTTGAGGATGCTGATGATGGGAACCAGGAGGATTCAGATGACAGCATGTGATGAGTGAGAGCATCTACTAAAGGATACCCATATTGTAGACAGGGTTTTATTTTTCTTTCTTTCGCCTTTGCATTTTAAACTTGTAGAATAGGTTGAATTTTATTTTCCATGTGTATGCTTGGCTTGAATACTTTTCTGAAAATGTTTGACTGAATAAATTGCATGATGATTCTGTGTAATGATGATTTGATGTGGACGATTAGCAAGTTGTTTTGCATGTTGATATCCTGTGAAACAGATGTGTGATGAATTATGATTGTGGTTATGATGTTGAGCAGGATGTATGAATGAATGTGTGTGAGAAAGCATGTTGTGTGAGGTATTGAACTCCAGAGTTTTATTGTTTTATGAAATTATTCATAGGAAAGCATGAATGATATTGCCTAAGTCTTGATGATTTATTGAATTGCATGTATATGTCATATGATCAAGGCCTTTGTTGGAATCCCTTACTTAGCCAAATTTTTACCCAAAGTGCTTGAAATTTTATACCCTTTTTGAACCTTGGCCCTAAACAGAATTAAAACCCTTGTGCTGAAACTATTTACTTTGAATTGGGTTAATGATTGTAAGTACATTCAAGGTTCAAGTTTGGGGTTGTGGGGAAGGTTTGAATGGCAAAAAGAAAGACATTGAGCTCAAAGTGTTGAAAATGAAAAATACATGAGAAAAAGAAAAATCATGAAAGACGAGCTCAATGCAAAAATAAAAGAAAAAAGGGAAGAAGTGGGGACAAGTGAGATTGGTTAAGAAAGAGAGTTGAACTTCAACCTTGAATGATAAATGAGCTCTCTTGATTCAAAGATTTTGTGATCCAGAAAAAACCATTATTTCTTGCTAGCCCAGCCTCATTACAAGCCTTGGAAAAGTCCTTTTGATGGCATTTACATGTAATGATTTTGATTGTTGAGATGAACGGAAATTCTATTTCATGTGACTTGTGAATGGTGAAGAATTGGAGTGCCACCCTAAACACTTGAGTGATTGAGTGAAACACTTGCTTGGTGAGAAGTTCTAAATTTCATGATTGCATCTTTGCTTAGTGGATTGGTCATTCATAATTTGAAACATCTGTTGAGGACTGTTTGAAATAACTAAATTGAAAGCATGCATGCATCTTGATTTAATTACCATTGATGATCTGAAATTGAGTAGTTCTCATCATGTACTTTAGGAATGTTGAACCATCGGATGAAATTGTAGAAAGCCAAGTTTCGTTTTATTTTTAGTTTTGTTTGCTTGAGGACAAACAAATTTCTAAGTTTGGGGTTGTGATAACGGTTGAAAAACCGTTATTTTCATATGTTATTTTAGACCAAATTATTCCCTTTACTGCTTAGAATGATCTTAGAATCAAGCAAAACTCAATAAATGAGTTCGATGAGAGTCAAAAGCTGTTTTTAGCGATATTATGCTTGTTTTGCATTGTTTTGTAGCAATTTTGATGGAAGTGAAGAATGGAGTTGAAGATGAAGGCCTTAGACTCAAGACAGAGGAAGAAAATCAAGAAAAGAGGAGTCTAGGAACCGCTCAGCGGCAGAAATACACCGTTGAGCGGCCAAATGCGAGGAGATGGCACCATGGCAGGGACGCCTGGCGGTTTTGCGATAAGAGGCAAACCGGCGGGCGGTGGACCCCTGACGTCGGGCGGTAGCGCGATAAGAGGCAAACCGTCGGGCAGCATAAGTCTGACGTCGGGCAATTGCCTGTTGGGCTTGGGCCTGTTTTCTGTGACGCTCCTTAGCTATAAATAGCCCTAGTGCGATTTCCTTCTCATTCTTTTGATAGAAGAGGGCGGCCATACCTAATTCTCACTCTCTAGAGAAGATCTCTTGGATGCTTAGGCTTCTTTTCATCCTATCTAGGGTTTGCTCTTCCATTCTTCCATTATTTTCATCTTGGTTCACCATGACAATGGTGAACTAAACCCTTTTGTTGTTGGGGGAAACAATGTAATCTTTTGAAACTCTCTTTTATTGAAACTCTTGTTTATTTATATGATTTTCATATGCTTTGATTATCAATTGTTGGGTTCTCATCTGCGCTTAAAGCTTTTATCGTTTAACTCATTTGATAACTGTTGTGTGTCTCTATTGATAGGGAAAGTACAGTAATGTCATGAACTAGTGAGTAATTCCTTGGTTAAGCAATACCACCTAGGGATAGGGAGGTAGGACGATCAATTGTTTTTGCTTCTGTTCATTAATGCATTGCTAGATACTAGGCGAGGCTAGGGATAGCAAGCCGGTAATTAGTAATAGGCTTTTTTCGCCGAGGGATCGGGCTAAGGGTAGGCCAAGAAAGTTTGCATAACAATTAGATAACAAAGCAATTTAAACAAGAGGAGTAGATAAGTGAGAGCGGATAAGATGAAATTGTAAACCCCCAACAACGTCATTCATCCATAGTCTTTTTCGTCAATTGAATCAACGCATTGCATGTTTATTTTGTGTTCTTGCATCCACAACAATTAATTTTTCTCTACAAGTCTTACGATTTTAATTCACACAAATGATAAGGCCTTTCGAGTCTTTTGAGAAGAACGATATCGTGTTCTACAGATTATATTACTTGGAACGATCTGGTACGCTTGCCAGGGAGTCAACAGTGCCCACCGCTGAGCACCAATCTCTTCAGATAGATACAGCCAAATGCTTAAGCGCCAACGCTTAGGGGAAGCATGGGTATCGTGCCCACCACTGAGTGTCATTCTTTGGGCTTGGGCCAATTTCTAGTGTTTTTCAGAAATTATAAATAGATTTGTACAACCCTTAGAGGTCATCTTTTGATAGAAACGACGCAGAAACACCTTCTTCACCCCTTGGAGGCGGATTTTGGATGCGGGAGCGCCAACTTATCAAGTCTAGGGTTTATCTTTTCATTGTTTTCATTGTTTTCATCTAGTTTCACCATGTTTATGGTGAACTAAACCTTTATTGTTGTTGGGGAAACGATGTAATCCTATTGAAACTCTCATATATTGAATTGATGCTTTATTCATATGTTTTCCTTTATTGATTGTTAGAGTTTTTCCTCCATTATATTTGCATGCTTTGTTTAAGACATTATTCAATAGCATAATCTTTGATTATATCTATATGGACACAATATTACCTAGACATAGGGATAAGAGGACTGATTGCCTTTAAGCTTATGGGCGAATGTAATGCATGATCAATTGCTAGGGAGACAAGACATTGTAAACTAGTAATTAGGAGTAGGCTCTTTTCACCAAGACATTGGGATTAGGGTAAATTAGAAAGTGGCATTAACATTAATGAAAAAGTAGAATTTGTAAATATATGAGATTGGATTAGGATAAGTCAGAAACCCCAACAACATCATTCATCCATATCGTTCAACTATCAATCTTTGCATATGCATGTTTAATTTTCGTTTTTGCATTCCAAACCCTAATTTTCATTTTGTCAAGTCTTAAATAATCAACCTATCACACGAAAGTTTAGGCCTATGAGTCTCTAGGGAAACGATACTTTGTCTTACCACTTATTATTACTTGATACGATTCGGTACGCTTGCCGGAGTCTTAACAATTACCAAATTATGTATGAACATGATGCATGATAACATATCAAATTAAAACAAAATAACTAACAAAAAATGCATGCATAGTATGAAAATGTAATGTCATTATTTTCAAAAAGAATAAACGGCGTGAGAATTACAGGAATACACATTTCTCCCTTTATGCCCTAATAAAGGTTCAATGCTTTGGATTCAAGGTCAAGTATATGCAATCTCACAAGGATGGTTCCTTGAACCTAAAGGTCAATGGTGACTAGAGCTATGGCCCATTTCATAGCATTTCCACAATAATTGAGTAGTCAACTAGGTGTGGAGACACAAATGAAAAGAACAAACTCTAGTTGGGGTTCTCACGATAGCCAAACAAGAAGTATCTCCCTAGTGGCACCACTATACAACCCATCTATTTCTAAGCTGCACTCAGACTCGGGTATAGGGCCCCACTCAATAGATGCACAATGTGTGTGAAGGGAGAATGCAATGCATCCAAACTCTCACCTACAAAACAACCAGAAAAATCACAGGCATATATAAACATGTTTTTTACCCTAGGGTTCAATATACAACTATTATTTCAAAAATAAAGAAGCAAAAGAAAACGGGAAGAAACACATAAAGCAAACCACATCGCATTCACATATTTAATCAAATGGCTTGACTCTCTAACAGTAGTCTCTAGTGGAGTCGCCATCTGTCGCAACCGGAATCGCGACGAGACGACGATCCAAAAAGAAACGAGTTTAGAAAAGACATTTGGAGTCTGATGAATCAATATTTTCTCAACTTTACTTAGTTTATTGTGCTAGGATTAATCAGGGATTTGTGCTTAATTGTCCAATATTTTCCCATTTTTCCTAATAGTGCTTAATTTGACCGGAAATTCTAATTTTAATTAATTTGAATATTCTGAGCTAATTATTTGCATTATTAACTGCAGGGAAATTTTGGAGATATATTTTAGAGCATTGGGAAGGAGACAAAATAAATTCAAGACTCAACAATTAGAAATTTTAATTTTAGTTGTATTGTAATTTTAACAGTTTAAACTTTTTAGACAACTTTTGCACATTGGGCCATTAAAAATATGAGGGGCCCATAGATTGTAGGACACTTGGCCTAACCTAGGGTTTTTGGGTGGTCCCCACCCTTATTTTTCAGACCTCACGGTCCTAGTATTTGGGGGGCTGCAGCCGTCATTTTACTTTTTGCAGAGACATTCATTCTCGGACTCAATTTTTCAGCTACTACGTTTTTTTGGGAGGAAGGCTGCAACGTTTGGAAGCTTTCTTTTCTTTGAACAATGTTTCATTTAATGGATAATGGTTGAATGAGGAGGCAGCCACACATTATGGAGAGTGCTGGAACGATGCAGGAGGGTTCTCCTTCTCGGTAATTTGATAGCCAACAAGAATCAATTGTTCACTTTTATTTTGGTGCACATGTCACGGTCTGGAGCAATTGTATTGTTTCCATTTGAAAGCTTATTTTCCTTGCTTTTAAGATTGAGTAATGTCACGTCTTGCTGCAGCATTGACTTGGGTTTTCATTTCACTTGGAAGAATGAAGATGTGATTGGATGCAAGTAGTATAGTACGTTGGTGGATTTGTTGAATATAAAATGCATTTCCTTTTTCCTTTGGATGCTTTGATGCAAGTTTATTTCTTTTCTTTCATTTGCTGCCAATGTTGATAGATGGGACGGTGGGGTCCGGTCTTAAATTGAAGAATTTAATAGTTGAGATTAGGTGCTAGTAGGTCTTGATTCCCGTGAATTCCCGTGAATGAGGTGCTAACATTTCTTTGCCTTCATGAAATACATTTTTAATTGCTTTTCCTTAGTAAAATGAAGTGTTGATTTAATTGGTTTGAAGGTGGGCTCCACGATGCATTTACTTTGGATGCAAGAAGTGCAATGCTGCAGCATTCTATTTCTCATGTAAATCACTTGCATTTGGAAGCATTTCTTTTAATAATTATTGAATGAAAAAGTCTTGAGTTGCACCTTGGGTTTGGTCTTCCTTTGAACAGAGCTTTTCTTTTATGCTGTTTTTAATTTTCAACGAATGAAACCTTTGCTTTAGCTATTATTTATTTTCCTTTCATTCCAGCTCATGTCACGGGTTTTGGCAGCAACATTTTTTTAATTTTAGATAAGAAGCACGTTGATTCACTTCTTGGTGAGAGATGTTGATTCATCCAGGGTATGTAACGCTGTTTTCAAAGGAGAAAAAGTTGAAGGGCTGATGACTTGCTGGAACCGAGAAGGAGAAATCACCTTTCAATTTGCTTTTCAATTGGAATGTGGCATTTGTTTAATTGAGAGAAAGTGAGTCACGGCTGGAGGATTATTTTTTAGGTCATTTGCAATTTTCATTTGTTTAGTAGATGCATGTGTGTCATGTGAATTGGTAGAAAAAAAATATATGTTGTTTATTTTCTTTAGCTTTAAATTAGTTGGAATTGTAGTTTAGTTGTTTTTCCTTTCTTTAAATTAGTTTTGCATTTGATAGTTTTAACTGTGCTTAGATATTTGTTTGCTCTAGTGTTGGGTTTAGCATTTTCACTCTCTGGACTCGATTTTAAAAAAATAACTGCAATCATACCAAAGGTCCAAATGCTACGTTTTATATCTCACATGAAAGATAATTGAGTCTACTTTCCAGGAAAAAAAAACCTCATCTCATTTAGAGCTCTGTAGAAAAAGTTATGGGTAAAACATTGAGCAAAGGTCAGAGCTGTCCAGTTCCAGCGTGAATTTTCGTATTTACTGCAGCAGTTTCATTTTTACTGTTTTAATTTCATTTTCATGCATGGTGAAATGTGTTGTTGCATTTAATTTCATTTTAATTAAATTTAATTACGTTTTTACATCTGTGTTTTTAATTTGATTCATCCGCATTCACAAACCTTTCACAAACCCCCCCCCCCACTTCGTATTAGACCTGATTCTCGAACCACAAAATTGGTCCTTGAGAGACGACCTAGTAGTCATTTCCTAGCACTATACTGCATTTCTAAATTGCAATTAAATTTGTATGGGCCGCGACACCCATTAGAGTCGTCACTATAGTTTATTTTGGAAAACTATAGTAAAACTATAAAAAGATAGATAAGGCATGGTCTGTGAAAACCAGATTTTGGTTTCGAGAGTTGGTTACGTGTAGGGAAGGTATCAGCACCCTACAACGTCTGCCCTAAGGCAGTACCTTTAATTAAATATGCGAAAGTGATGTGGTTTTCAAAATGTTTAATTATTCCTAAAAATAAAACTCTAAAGAAGCAAAATAAATTTTTTATTTTTTTGTACCCGACAAGGATTGACCTTGTTCCTACGTATTATCAAGATGAGAAATCAGGGTTATGTAGTTCTAGCTGAAAGACTGTTTTTTGTTCGAAAATATAGGTGTTTAATATTTTTGGAATTTTATATAAGAAAGAAGAAAAGGTTTTTTAGCACTAGGAGGACGCGAACGGTCACACGTGTGTTTAACCTTTAAAACATATTTTTGGTTATTTTAATATAAGAAGAAGAAAAGGGTTTTAGCACAAGGACAACATGAATGGTCACACGTGTGCTTTAACCTTTAAAATATATTTTTATTTGTTCTTTTAAAACAATAAGAAAAGGTTTTTAGCACAAGGACGATGCGAATGGTCACATGTGTTCTTTAACCTTTAAAATATAATTTTATTTTTTTTTAAAGAAGAAGAAAAGGTTTTTAGCACACGGACGACGCAAATGGTCACACGTGTGCTTTAACCTTTAAAATTTATTTTTATTTATTTCTTTTTAAAAGAATAAGAACAGGTTTCTAGCAAGGACGACGCGGATATATATATATATATATATATATATATATATATATATATATATATATATATATATATATATGTATGTATGTATGTATGTATGTATGTATGTATGTAGGTAGGTATGTAGGTAGGTATGTATGTATGTATGTATGTAGGTAGGTATGTATGTATGTAGGTATGTACGTAGGTAGGTATGTATGTATGTACGTATGTATGTATGTATGTACGTATGTATGTATGTACGTATGTATATATGTATCTATCTATCTATGTATGTATGTATGTACGTATGTATGTATGTATGTATGTATGTATCTATCTATCTATCTATGTATGTATTTATCTATGTATGTATGTATGTATGTATGTATGTATCTATCTATCTATCTATGTATGCATGTATGTATCTATCTATCTATGTATGTATGTATCTATGTATGTATGTATGTATGTATGTATGTATCTATCTATCTATCTATCTATCTATCTATCTATGTATGTATGTATGTATCTATGTATGTATCTATGTATGTATGTATGTATGTATCTATCTATCTATCTATCTATGTATCTATCTATGTATGTATCTATCTATCTATCTATGTATGTATCTATCTATGTATGTATGTATCTATCTATGTATGTATGTATCTATCTATCTATGTATGTATCTATCTATCTATGTATCTATCTATGTATCTATGTATGTATCTATCTATCTATGTATGTATCTATCTATGTATCTATGTATGTATCTATCTATCTATGTATCTATGTATGTATCTATCTAGCTATGTATGTATCTATCTGTCTATGTATGTATGTATGTATCTATGTATGTATGTATCTATCTATGTATGTATCTATCTATCTATGTATGTATGTATCTATGTATGTATGTATGTATGTATGTATCTATCTATCTATCTATCTATGTATCTATCTATGTATGTATGTATGTATTTATGTATGTATGTATGTATGTATCTATCTATCTATCTATCTATGTATCTATCTATCTATGTATGTATCTATCTATATATCTATCTATGTATGTATCTATCTATCTATGTATCTATGTATGTATGTATCTATCTATCTATGTATCTATGTGTGTATGTATGTATCTATCTATGTATGTATTTTTATATATTACTATATATATATATTAAAATAGGTAGATACTTACGAATAAAATAAAAGAAAAACAAATGAAATAGAATAATAAATAAATAATTAAAATAAAAGACTATGGAAGTGCCTAAATGAGAAAACGTGGTACTCAAACCAAATTTAATTCTAATAACAGACTTGGCCTAAGTCCAAGTAGAAAAGAGAGGTGAAAATGAAAAGTTCAAGCCAATTTTAATTTTAAAAACAGACTCGGCTAAGCCCTAGTGGAAAGGGAATGGTGAAAGGAAAACAGGGGGCTGCAAGGAAGAATCTCTTTTTTTTTGTTTGGCCCAATATGGGCCCAATTTCGCCTGCTCAGAACCCATTAGGGTTTTTTTTTTTGCCCCCAAACCCTGCAGGAGATCCTCATTCAAACCAAACACCTAGAAGCATTGGGTTCCTTCTATAGCGTGAGCATCCTCTTCCCCCACCATCCCAGCCACCGTGAGTGGCAGCCTGAGGTATCACCAGCAGTGTTGTCCACCACCACACCGTCGGCCACTCACACACTCGCTCCACCCTATTCCCACCATTCACAATCGACGCTTATCGGAGACCTAGGGTCTCCCTTCTTTTCTCTGCCGGCAAACCTAAGACAACCACTATCGCAGTTGTGCCCTCACACCTTCTATGACCAATGGCTGCCACGAATCGAGACCCCAAGTGCTGCTCCAATTGTTGTTATCCATCGGGACCAACGCTGCCTGTAACGGCGAAACTCCTCCTCTTTTCTCTTCTCCTATTGCAAGCCTTATCCTCAAGTGCGAGTCTGCCGCCACCAACGACACAAGCCTTTTCCTCCCGAACCATCATCATGCTCGCATGTTACTCAGTGCCCGCTCGCCTACTAGAGGAAACTCACTGCCTCTCAGGGCCGCTACTGGCGAGCAACACAATGGCCAATGGTGAGCTCCTCTAAAGAGCTGCCAGAACCAGAAGTGGCGTTGCCCACAGAAGAAGGCTTTGAGGACACTATCACCGGCACCTTTGGGGCTTCTTAAGATTGAAGAACAGGTTTGGAAAGTGAATCGCTGAATACACCACTGATTTAGTTTAGCATAGGGACAAATTTGTTTACACCGAATTCAAATGGGTGGATGTGATTGTAGACACGAAGGAATGAATGATTGTGGCTTTGATTTGTGTTTCTCTTTTTGTTCTCTGGCTTATTCTGTGGGGAAGAATTGAAGGAGAAATTTGGTGAAAGTAATATAGATTGATGAACACAGTTGGAGGGGAGGGGATATGGCAATCATATTGTGAAGGTGGAAACGGTGATGATGATGTTCGGTCATAGTGACCGGTGATGATGGTGATTGGAAAATGAAGAAGGAGGAAGATTCACACACAGTGACATTCTCAAACAGAGCCATGGTAAGCACAAGATTTAACATGAAACACTTTACATAATGCAGCAAGCTATTCACATGACAACACGAAATGAATTGCTTACCTCTGGGAATTATTGTGTTATTGCTTGGTCTCTGGTGATCCTCTGAATGAAGCAAGCCTCCTCTACTCTTGTGATGAGTCTCTCTGCTGCTTTTTCTGCTCAGGGTCTCTTAGTGATGGTTCCCCTACCGTGCTTCAATCTCTCGATGATGATCACCTAATGCCTTTTTTTTCAGAATATTATTGTAACTGTTTTTTTTTTTTTTTTTTCAATGCCAAAACCCCAAATTCGTTTTCTCCTTTGCACACACACTATATTTTTCTTGCCCACCATCTAGCATGCGAATCTTCACGTTTTCTTTCCTTCATTTGCCACGTGTTTTTTCTTTTTCCCCTTTTTTTTATTTTATTTTGATTTTATATTATTTTCTTATTAAAGATAAAATGCATTTAATCTTCTTTTCCCTTCTATTTTTTTATTTTTTTTTAATTATATTAATTAGGTTAAAACAAAATAATAAAAAGAAATAAAAAGATAAAACAAAAAAAAGAAAAATAAAAAAGAAAAATAAAAAATGAAAATCATGAAAGGAAAAGTAAACTAAAAATAAAAATAGCGTATTTAAAAAGAAAATAAAAAATAAAGAGCAAAATAAAATAGAAAGAGAAAATGCGTATATAATTTAATCACCCGGACGAAAGTAGACCCCACCAGACACATCATACCAAAACGATGTCTCTAATGCTCTCGTGGCAGGACCCTAATCTGTTTAACTTCTTTTCATGGGAGATCAACTTGATCTCCTCCCGTTCCTAATCAATAATATTTAGTATCAAATTATTTCAACTAAACAATAATCATTAAAATTAAAGTTTTGCACTTACCCGACCCTGCCATATCGCATAAGCAACATGGTGAATGTAATGTGTCAATACTGAAGTGTCTAATGGACCTTCAGGAAATCCACCTTCAGCAACATCCTCATGATCCTCCTGCTGCTCAATATCATGTTCCACAAATGCATGATCCTCAACTACATCCTCAACATGAACATCAGACTCAACTGTTTCACGTCTTCTACGAGCAAAAGCGGTAGATCTCAACCTCTCACCTTGTGAGGAACTCTCTCCGCGATGTGAAGATGAACCTCCTCGATTACAAGCTATGTCTATTCTAAATTTGTTTATTAACAGAATATTTAAAATAATTATAACAGAATATTTTAAATAATTAAAACAAAAAATATAAAATAATTAAAACAGAAATTTTAAAATAATTAAAATAATTTCATTCAAAATAAATAAAATTAGTTCAAATGTTTATATAAATAAATATTTAATTCAATTAGAACAATTAAACAATAAACTATTTAAAAAACAATTAAATAATAAAATATTTTAAATAAAAGAATTCATTTCAAATAGAAAGAACAAACTATAAAATGAAAAAAAAAAACATACAATAAAACCGTACAACAAAATAAAAAAAACGCATTAAGCATGTATCAGATATGGGAAACCGATACAACCTATATCAGTTATTGACATCTGAAGCTAATTATAACAAAAAATTTAAAATAATTAAAACAGAATATTTAAAATAATTATAACAGAAAATAAAATATTAATATACATAATAGACAATTTAAAATAAAACAATTATATAATAAACTATTTAAAATAAAACAATTAAATAATAAATTATTTAAATTAAAACAATTAAATAATAAACTATTTAAAAAACAATTAAATAATAAAATATTTTAAATAAAACAATTCATTTCAAATAAAAAGAACAAACTATAAAAAGAAAAAAAAAACATACAATAAAACCATAAAACAAAATAAAAAAAAAACGCATTACGCATGTATCGCATATGGGAAACCGATACAGCCTATATCGAATATTGACATGCCAAGCTAATTATAACAGAAAATTTAAAATGATTAAAATAGAATATTTAAAATAATTATAACAAAAAATAATTAATTCAAATATTAATATACATAATAAACTATTTCATTTAGTGCTCTGTGACTGTGTTGTGCTCTATGACTGTGTTGTGCTCTGTGAGAAAGGAGAGTAAGGCAAGGCTGAGAAAGGAGAGGAAGGATGCTATGAGAAAGGAGAGGAGGGTAATGGTGCTGTGAGAAAGGAGAGAAGGGTAATGGTGCTGTGAGAAATGAAACTGGGGTGAAATCCGATGCACAAATGCACATAAAACCAAGTCTATGAAATACAATCTGACTCATAAGAATCATTGACCACGTTTAAAAAAGAAAAACTCTTTTTAAAAATTAAAATACTTTTTAATTAGGGTTAAAATTGGAATTTTATTATAGTTTGGAGGTGCAGGATGAAATGCTTAAAGGTGCAGGGTGAAACACTCTCTCTTTCAATGTGGCGTGCCCTTTTTTTCCAATAAAGAAGACAAAAACCATTGTTATTTGTGGATTGTGTGGCAACAGCGCTTCTAAAGGAAAATCAAGTGCATTCTCCAAAATAAAATCATGTGTTGCACATCTTGAAGCACCCCTTTTTCCAGCTGGCCCATTCCATCTCCCTATCTGTGTGCACCCCAAAAATGAAATTCACACCTCTTCTCTCATTTTAGCTTAAAATATAATTGATGTGGCATTTTTCTTTAAGTCCTCAAAATATTATCCAACAATTTCCCTACGATTAATAATGCAAATAATTAGTCTCAAATTATTCAAATTAATTAAAATAAGAATTTATGTCAAATTAAGCATAATTAGCATAAATGAGGAAATACTGGAGATTCAAGTACAATTCCCTGATTAAATCTAGCACAATAAGCTAAGTGAAATCAAGAAAATATTGACTCGTCAATCAAATTCTATGTTTACACAATCTATGAATGAAAAACTTTATTTGTGTTTGAATGGAACGGATAGCTAAATCGATTTCCCTATGCTTGCATGCAAATGAGTTATTGCTTACTGTTACATTCATACCTTTGCATACTCACACATTATCTATGATAATTCCTGTAATGCATTGATTCTAAAATGCTTGATCTGGAAAGACCTTGAAAGGTTTTGTATAACATTATTTACTTACAGAGATCAAATGGAAAATCAACTTACACGACAACAATAAAATCGATTCTGACTGTATTCAAATTGATTGAGTTTCGACAGTGGTTTGAAGATTCCAAACTTGGAATATCTAACATCTTTAAACCTTGTTTTATATTCTGTTGAATTTTTATTCTTCTTATATCTCAATGCTTATCTATTGTACCTATTTTCTGAGATGATAAGAAATTAAACTGTGTTATTTGATTGAAATTGTATCAATGTTGCTCTGATATTACTGTGATATATATGATCTGATACAATGCTGATATATGTTGATACATGCTCTAATATATACTTTGATTCCTGCATTGTGCATTTGTGTTTTGAGATTATAACATGCATAATGATAGGGGGAGCATTGCATATTATTGATATGTTTCACATGTCTTCATTTTAGGGGGAAGAAAATCTTAAATTCATGTGCATATCTTTGACAGGGGAAGCATCATAATCTGTCTTGATTATTACATTTGATGCATCTCTATTGTGCTTGATTATCTGTGTATCAACTACAGTGTGCTTACCTTTTTTGCTAATGCCCAAAGGGAGAGAATTATGATGATTTGTAATTGAAGATAATCTGTATTTATTTGTGCAACATGGTTGATTGTTAATCATAGTTGTGCATCATAAAAAAAGGGGGAGATTATTGAGATTGTTGATAAGGGGAGCACAAGTTCAGCTTAACCCACAATCTCAGTAATATTTGTGTTTTTTATGATGAAAATACATAATTAATAACACATGTGTAGTCTGTGTTAAATGTTTTGTGCTTACATGTTATATGTTTTTCATTAATGTGTTAAATCTGATTAAGCATATCTGAGAACATGATTGTGTTGTTCATTGCATATCAATGTGTTAAATATGTGATTTTATATGTGTATGCATGACATATGCTGTTGGAAAAGCAAAACCACAAGCACTTTGGTTGAACTTTAAATTTGTTGCAAAACAACAGTTTTAAGTCGATTACATTATGGGGTGAATCGATTAAAACTCGTGTGTTTGCACAAACTTTTTCAAAGTGTGTTGTGAGATTTTCCAAAGAGAAAAGGTTTCAAAATTCTGCAAAAAGATTTCACTTAATCGAATGCGTGCTCTCTGTATTCGAGTAAGTTGGTTGATTTTCTGAAAATCTGTTAAATGATTGTCATAACTAACATAACGGACATATTTTTAAATGTGTTGACCAAGCATTAAATGATAGTCAATTGCATTAATTATGCATTCAATTAATTGCTTGACTGTTGCTAATCTGTTATAACTGATTATTGTATTCGATTATGTTAGTAGCAAAATCGATTAAATTGTGTCTTATATGTGTTATACTATAAATTGACACAGAATTGAATTCTGTGAGAACTTTTGTGATTATAAAACTTTCATATCATTTACAAAAATTTGTGATCTTACAGAAATGAGGAAGAGCTCCAAGAAACAAGATTGACCATAGTGATCAACAACTTGTGATTTCTTGAAGAGCAAGACTATTGTGTTTCAAAGACTGATCAATCTGCACATTTGGGTGTTTACTACGAGATCAGATTCTACAATCTTTTGAAGATTGGTTTGAGTTCCATGTTTATTACAAGAATAAGAACGTGTGGTGTTCTTAACTGCGAGGGTGCCTCCAAGGGGTTAGAAGGCAGAAGAGTGGATCCTTGCTGCTAGTCTTGTTGTGTATTGCCTATATTTTGATTAGAAGGTTAAAAAGAGGTGTTTTATATTTTTTACGTGAGGTCTTCTATAGAAACCTTGTTGTAAAAACTTTGATCATTATAGTGCATTTGCTTCCCGTGGTTGGAAGGACACTGGATGTAGGCAGGTTAGTCGAACCAGTATAAAACACAGCATTTAAATTTTATGATCTCTACTCTCTTTTATTCAATCGATTACTTTATGTGCATATTCGATTAAGTTTTCGCTGCATTGATAATCTTTTACCTTGCGATTGAAGAAAAGTATAAAGGCATCAGTCCAGATATGTGTTGGACATGTTAAAGAAACTTGACATGCTCCATTGCAATTCTGCAAATACCTCAATAGAAGTGAGTTTGAGGTTGGAGAAAAATCTTAAAGAAGAAGGAGTAGACCCTACAGATTACAGGAAGATGGTTGGGAGCCTAAGGTATCTATGTAATAGTTGAAAATGAGACTTATTATTATTCTCAATCATGAAAAATACATTCTCAAACATTTTATTTGTAGTAATCTAGTTCTCCTAAAAAGGGAAATAGGAAAACTAGGAAACCTAGGAAAATATAAAATAAAATAAAAGATTATGGACAGCAAGTCAGCCATAGATCTTTCCAAACATCCTACATCGGATGGGAGGAGTAAACATATTGAGACCAGGTTCCACTACAGCTGGGAACAAGTCAACAAAAGGAAGCTTGAAGTGGTACACTACAAATCCGAAGATCAGTTTGCAGATGTACTCACAAAAGCACTTAAAGGTGATCGCTTTCTAACTCTTACAAAGTAGATCGGGATGGTAAGAGCAGAGATCGGTGAAGATCGGTTGAAAGGGGTTTTGAAAACCTAGGGTTTTCGTCACAGAGAGGAGGTGAGCTCAAAGGAAGCTGTTTTCACAATTTTTAATCGGTGAAAAATGTTCATATGCTCAAAGGAAGTGTTTTTACCGATTTCAATCGATGAAAATTGTTCAGATCGAAGAAGAAGGGAGTTTTCACCGATTCAATCGGTGAAAGGATGTGTATTTCTTCAGAAAATACGATTATTCGTAGAGATTAGGGTTTTTGTTCAGGGAGTTGTGTTAGAAAGTAAACAAAAACCAGAATCAGTTTATACTTTGCATATAAATGTTGTAAATCTTACACAAAAATGTTTAATCAGAAAATTTTGTTCACAGTACCTTGAGTGTGCCTTCCATTTTCTCTCTATCTCAGACTTCATTGTTCCTCTGTGTGTATTCCTCTTTGGCTAGCAGTATGCGTGTACTTGTTGAACCCTAGCAGAAGCTCCTTCCCTTTCTCTCTGCCTTTTCTCTAAAACACAAGTGTTTTGTGTTCTTTCTCTCTCTTGACCCATGTGACTTAATATTTATTTCATATATATATATATATATATATATATAAAGTAATCGAAAGAAATTACTTTTAAATGTGTTTCTAATTATTACAATTTTTTTCTTTTATATATATTAAGGACTAATAATCACTATGGATCACAAATTACTTTGAAAGAAGGTAATGTTTTCAGGTTTGTAAAGTTTTAACAAAAGCATAGAACTCTTTGTTATATGTTGAGTAATTGATGTAATTACTCTTAAGTTTCTCACTAAAGTAAGTTAAACACTAATGCAAAAACGATGTTTAACGTCACCCATAAGACGTCGGTTAGAGGTAGCTCAACGTATATTAATGGACTGTGGCATTACCGTAAATAAGTTGGTAAACAAAATGTCGGTTTTTAGGGCAAACGACGTCTATGATATAGTAGACGTCTGTTCTGCCCTAACCAGATGTCCAAGGGCCTGAGGTAGGCGAGAAGACACCATTATCTACCCCAGTGACGTCGGTTGTGATCGGGGGCAGACGTCTACCTGCTGCAATTAATGTTCTTCACCTGATTCCCAGGCACTTAGCAGTCACGTAATAAAGAATCGACGTCTATAATGTTATAGACGTCTTTCCTCCCTTAACTTGACGTCAATGGGCCTGTTAGGAAGGCGAGAAGATGTTGACTCCCTGGCAAGCGTACCAGATCGTTCCAAGTAATATAATCGGTAAAGCCCAATATCGTTCTTCCCTAGAGACTCGAAAGGCGTTATCTTTCGTGCGAACTAAAATCGTAAGACTTGTAGAGAGAAAAATTAATTGTGTGGAATCCAAAGACAAAAAATAAACATGCAATGTGTTGATTCAGTTGACGAAAAAGACTGTGGATGAATGGAGTTGTTAGGGGTTTACAATTTCCTCTTATCCGCCCTATCTTATCTACTCCTCTTGTTTAAATTGCTTTTTGTTATCTCATTGTTATGCAAACTTTCTTGGCCTACCCTTAGCCCGATCCCTCGGCGAAAAGAGCCTATTACTAATTACCGGCTTGCTATCCCTAGCCTCCCCTAGTAACTAGCAATGCATTACCGAACAGAAGCAAAAACAATTTATCGTCCTACCTCTCTATCCCTAGGTGGTATTACTTCACCAAGGAATAACTCACCAGTTCATGACATTATTGTACGTTCCCGTATCAGTAAAGACAAACAACAGTTATTGAATGAGTTAAACGATAAAAGGTTTAAGCGCAGATAAGAACCCAACAATTGATAATCAAAGCATATAAAAATCGTATAAATAAACAAGAGTTTCAATAAAAGAGAGTTTCAAAAGATTACATTGTTTCCCCCAACAACAAAAGGATTTAGTTCACCATTGTCATGGTGAACCAAGATGAAAATAATGGAAGAATGGAAGAGCAAACCCTAGATAGGATGAAAAGGAGCCTAAGCATCCAAGAAATCTTCTCCAGAGAATGGAAATTAGGTTTGGCCGCCCTCTTCTGTCAAAAGAATGAGAATGAAATCGCAACAGGGCTATTTATAGCTGAGGAGCGTCACAAAAAACAGGCCCAAGCCCAACAGGCAACCGCCCGGTGTCACACTTATGCAGCCCGGCGGTTCGCCTCTTATCACTCTGTCGTCTGGTGTCATGGGTACACCATCCGACGGTTTGCCTCTTATCGCAAAACCGCCAGGCGTCCCTGCCATGGTGCCACCTCCTCGCATTTGACCGCCCAGCGGTGTATTTCTGCCGCTGGGCGGTTCCTAGACTCTTCTTTACTTGATTTTCTTCCTCTGTCTTGAGTCTAAGGCCTTCATCTTCACCTCCATTCTTCACTTCCATCAAAATTGCTACAAAACAATGCAAAACAAGCATAATATCGCTAAAAACAGCTTTTGACTCTCTACTGACTCATTTATTGAGTTTTGCTTGATTCTAAGCTCATTCTAAGCAGTAAAGGGAGTAATTTCCTCTAAAATACCATATGAAAATAACGGTTTTTCAACCGTTATCACAACCCCAAACTTAGAACTTTGCTTGTCCTCAAGCAAACAAAACAAAACTTGGCTTTCTACAATTTCATCCGATGGTTCAAAATTCCTAAAGTACATTCTGAGAACTACTCAATTTCAAATCATCAGTGGTAATCAAATCAAGATGCATGCATGCTTTCAATTTAGTTATTTCAAACAGTCCTCAACAGATGTTTCAAATTATGAATGACCAATCCACTAAGCAAAGATGCAATCATGAAATTTAGAAATTCTCCCCAAGCAAGTGTTTCACTCAATCACTCAAGTGTTTAGGGTGACACTCCAACTCTTCATCATTCACAAGTCACATGAAATAAAATTGTCGTTCATCTCAAACAATCAAAATCATTACATGCAAATGCCATCAAAAGGACATTTCCAAGACTTGTAATGAGGCTGGGCTATCAAGAAAAAATGGTTTTTCTGGATCACAAAATCTTTGAATCAAGAGAGCTCATTTATCATTCAAGGTTCAAGTTCAACTCTCTTTCTTAACCAATCTCACTTGTCCCCAACTTCTTCCCTTTTTCTTTTATTTTTACATCGAGCTCATTTTTCATGATTTTTCTTTTTCTCATGTATTTTTCACTTTCAACACTTGAGCTCAATGTCTTTCTTTTTGCCATTCAAACTTTCTCCACAACCCCAAACTTGAACCTTGAATATACTTACAGTCATTAACCCAATTCAAAGTAAATAGATTCAGCACAAGGGTTTTCCTTCTGTTTAGGGCCAAGGTTCAAAAAGGGTATAAAATTTCAAGCACTTTGGGTGAAAATTTGGCTAAGTAAGGGCTTCCAAAAATGGCCTTATTCATATGACATATACATGCAATTCAATCAATCATCAAGACTTAGGCAATATTATTCATGCTTTCCTGTGAATAAATTTATACAACAATAAAACTCTGGAGCTCAATACCTCACACAACATGATTTCTCACACATATTCATTCATACACTCTGCTCAGCATCATAACCACAATCATAATTCATCACACATTTGTTTCACAGGATATCAACATGTAACACAACTTAATTATCATTCACATCAAATCATCATCAAATAGGCTCATCATGCAAATTATTCAGTCAAACATCTTCAGAAAAGTATTCAAGCCAAGCTTACACACTGAAAAATAAAATTCAACCTATTCTAAGAATTTAAAATGCAAAAGTGAAAGAGAGAATCTAGGTCGCCTCCTAGTAGCGCTTGTTTAACGTCACGAGTCTGACCCAAACCTCTTTAGCACTTGTTAGTAAGTGCAATCCTTCCAACACCCATCAGCAGGTGTGCCTTCCTGGTACCCTTCAGTGGATACCAAAATTAGCATCCCTCAGTAGATGCTACCCCACAATTGTTCGAAAATTCAAAAATTTACATGTTCAACAAAAAATAAAAAAAAAAATAAAAAGTTTTAATATATAAAATTGTGTTCTCCAGCAAATCAACTCTTCTTCTTCACATTGGGGTCTTCATCATCCCACCTACTCAACTTTCTTCTATCCACTCTTCGAATTGTTGTGGAGTATGGCCTTCTGATCTCTACCATTCCTTCCTCCTTGAGTTTCCTATTCACGATCCACTTCCTGTTTTTAAATCGCACAGACATGCCACGCAGGAAGGGTGTGTCCTCTGAGTGGGTTGATTCCTCTTTGCCTACCTTTTTCTCCTCAAGTATCTGCAAAACATTACAATTGTTAAGGCAATCAGTACCTACAGTGCTTTCTTCTTTTGCAGCTTCTCTTATGGCCCTTTTATATTTGGACTTTCTTATCAGTCTCATTTTAGTTTTTTCAGAGCCATAAATCAGCATTTGGTCCTGATCTCTTAGCTTTATTCCTCCATCATAAACACGTATAATCATCTTAGAAGTCCTCATAAAAGGTCTTCCCAAGATTAATGGAATTCTTCCCTCATTGGCCATATCCACGACTATAAAGTCCATCAAAAATTCCAACTCTTTAATTCGAACAATTGCATTTTCCATCATACCAATTGGCTTCTTAATAGATCCATCTACAACTGTCAGGGTACTGTTGGCTGGTTTTAATTTTAGCCCTCTAATCTTTTTGAAATCACTAAAGGGCATCAAATCAACACTTGATCCTGAATCGATCATGGCTCTCCCTATATCCACATCATTGATCACACAAGGAAGAGTCAAAGTCCTCGAATCCTTCATTTTCTGCGGATGTTCCTTCTTTCTAGGCTTAGCCAACTGTTCCTGATCTTCTTCATCATCAAGATCAATTACCTCTCCAAGATAGTATTTGATCCTTTTATCATACTCAGGAATTTGTGGAAAAGCTCCAGGAGTCACGGTCACCTTATTAAAGATTTTCCTAAATGGCTCTAGGTGACTCTCATGTGCTCTTCCTTTTTTTTCTCTCTTTTCTTCACAGCTCTTCTGCTCAACAAATTTATCATTATGAATCATCTCCTCATCTTCATCTTTACTGCTCCCAATCTCAATTATTTCCTTTACTGGTTTCCTTTTACTTCATGCCATAACAACTTTGCACTCATCTTTGGAGTTAACATCAGTGTTAGTCCAAAACTAATTCTGCTCGGTGGTTTCAACCTTTTTAGACAGCTGCCCGATCTGTGTCTCTAGTGATCTTAAGTTGGCTTGATCACTAGCTTGTTGGGACTCATAAACTTTCAAGAATTTGTCAAATCAGTCATTTAATTCTCTGACCGTCTCTGTTAAACTGCTGACTGTTGCCATAAAGGTGAGGGTTGTTGCTGCCGGAAGTTTCCTCCTTGCCCAGAAGAAGTATTCTGATTCTGTCCAATACTAGGGTGGTTCTTCCAAACTTCGCTAGAATTGCCTTGGTTAAAATTACCTTGTTTGTACTGGAATTGGTTTCCCATGTAGTTCACTTCCTGCTGCATTTCTTCAGTAAAAGCACATTGATCATTGATGTGGTCACCACCGCATAAATCGCAAAGTTGCTAAGTCTGAGAAATATTCCTTAACCCTGTTGGAAATTCAGAAAGGACCTTTGTTAGCTTGTCCAATTTTTGGTTAAGGAGATGATTTTGTGCAGCCATCGCATCATTAGCAGGGAGATGCAAGAGTCCTCCTTTCTGTACTTCCCTCTCACTTTGGGACACTTCATTCAGAGTCATCTCTTCAATTAATTTGTATGCCTCATCTTCAGTCTTTCTATTTATACTACCTCCAACTGAAGCATCCGACATCATCTTAGACTGAGTGTTCAGCCCTCTAAGGAAAGCAAGTAAATATGAGGTCTTATCAAATCCATGGATTGGAGTTTTCCTCAACAGGCATTTAAATTTGTCCCAAGCCTGCCCAAGAGTTTCTTCCATTCCTTGCTTGAATGAAGAGATTTCCAGCTTCCCCTAATTGAGCTGGGTTTGCGGAAAAAATTTGGTAACAAACTGTCTTGCCAAAGCATCCCAAGTTCGAAAAGTTCCTTCCGGGAATGAATGCAACCAATCTTTAGCGTTTCCTCCCAGAGAGAAAGGAAACAGGCTGAGTCTGACCCTATCATCTGAAACTCCAGTCATTCTGACAGTATTGCAAATTTCACCAAAGATTGTCAAATGCTTATATGGATTCTCATTTGACAACCCGTGAAATTGGTTATTCTGAATTAACTGGGTGAGTGTAGGACTCATCACCATGTTGGTTGTATTGTCAGCTGGTATAGCTATGTTGTTGAAGTTCATAGGACCCACTGTGTTTGCTGAGTCCCCCAGTGTGCGTCTTGGAGGAGGTTGGTCCGCCTTCTCCTCTATATCTTGTGCCTCAAAAGAAGAGTGCAAAAGTTCCTCAGGAGAAGGAAAGTTTTCACTTGCAGGATGTCTGACTTTCCTCCTTCTCCTGTCCGAGAGTCCTTCTAAAAGAGGTTGCTGGTCTTTTCTGCTTCTAGTATGTATTGCTTCATGCATACACAAGAAACAAAACAAAATAAAAAAAGAAAAACGAAAAACAAATAATTACAAACAAGTCAAATTCAGTCAATTCACACTACTTGAAAAAGTTCAACCTCGAGTCCCCAGCAACGGCGCCAAAAACTTGTTGACTCCCTGGCAAGCATACCAGATCGTTCCAAGTAATATAATCAGTAAAGCCCGATATCCTTCTTCCCTAGAGACTCGAAAGGCCTTATCTTTTGTGTGAACTAAAATCGTAAGACTTGTAGAGAGAAAAATTAATTGTGTGGAATGCAAAGACAGAAAATAAACATGCAATGTGTTGATTCAGTTGACGAAAAAGACTGTGGATGAATGGAGTTGTTGGGGGTTTACAATTTCATCTTATCCCCCCTCTCTTATCTACTCCTCTTGTTTAAATTGCTTTGTTATCTCATTGTTATGCAAACTTTCTTGGCCTACCCTTAGCCCGATCCCTCGGCGAAAAGAGCCTATTACTAATTACCGGCTTGCTATCCCTAGCCTCCCCTAGTAACTAGCAATGCATTACCGAACAGAAGCAAAAACAATGTATCGTCCTACCTCCCTATCCCTGGGTGGTATTACTTAACCAAGGAATTACTCACCAGTTCATGACATTATTGTACGTTCCCGTATCAGTAGAGACAAACAACAGTTATCAAATGAGTTAAACGATAAAAGCTTTAAGCGCAGATGAGAACCCAACAATTGATAATCAAAGCATATGAAAATCATATAAATAAACAAGAGTTTTAATAAAAGAGAGTTTCAAAAGATTACATTGTTTCCCCCAACAACAAAAGGGTTTTGTTCACCATTGTCATGGTGAACCAAGATGAAAATAATGGAAGAATGGAAGAGAAAACCCAAGATAGGATGAAAAGGAGCCTAAGCATCCAAGAAATCTTCTCCAGAGAATGGAAATTAGGTCTGGCCGCCCTCTTCTGTCAAAAGAATGAGAATGAAATCGCAACAGGGCTATTTATAGCTGAGGAGCGTCACAGAAAACAGGCCCAAGCCCAACAGGCAACCGCCCGACATCACACTTATGCCGCCCGACAGTTTGCCTCTTGTCGCTCTGCCGCCCGGCGTCAGGGGTCCACCGCTTGGCGGTTTTCCTCTTATCAATCGTCAGGCGTCCCTGCCATGGTGCCACCTCCTCGCATTTGACCGCCCAGCGGTGTATTTCTGCCGCTGAGCGGTTCCTAGACTCTTCTTTTCTTGATTTTCTTCCTCTGTCTTGAGTCTAAGGCCTTCATCTTCACCTCCATTCTTCACTTCCATCAAAATTGCTACAAAACAATGCAAAAAAAGCATAATATCGCTAAAAACAGCTTTTGACTCTCTACTGACTCATTTATTGAGTTTTTTTTTATTCTAAGCTCATTATAACCAGTAAAAGGAGTAATTTAGTCTAAAATACCATATGAAATAACGGTTTTCAACCGTTATCAGAAGACAGTCAGTTTCTGCAATATAGACATCTCTTCTGGTTCAACTAATTAAAATTTGTTTTCCTTATGTTGTGTTTTAATGTAGTTTTGTTCCTCTCTTGGGGTAACGTAGTACCACATTCTGCCTTTGCTAGCTGCCTCCCAGAAAAAGCGGCATCTTTTGGATTTGTTATGGCGTTTCGACCCAAAAACGACCATGGGTCGTTGCCTAGTTATCGTTTCACCGTAATTTTTCCCTCTTGCGGTTGAAAATGGAACTAGGCAAGAACCCAGGTTTGGTTTTGGGTTGAAATGTCATGAGAAATTCAAAAGATGCAAGCTTTTTTTTTTGGGAAACTAGCAAAGACAGAGTGTGCTACTAGGCTATCCAAAGACAGGAACATAACTGCACTAAAACACAACGACTATGTTAGACGTCGGTTAATGCATACACCGACATCTATAGTGACATTAGACGACGGTTAGTGACATGTTCGAAGTCTTTATAGTGCTCTTATACGTCTATATAGTGCCCTTAGACGTCGGTGTAGGCCTACACCAAAGTTTATTGACGTCGGACATGGCACTAACTGACGTTTGTATAGACGTATGTTATATGGAAGTTCGACGTCCCATTAAAGTCGCCCGTAATGACGTCAATTGTGAAAAAAACGTTAAAAGCCCAAAATAACAGACATCTAAAGCCCTTTCTGCACTAGTGAAAGAATGTCCCTCTTAAAGAAGCATGACTCAAATGTCAACATTCGATGCATTACACTCAACCTCAAATGTTTTAGAGAAATTAAGAAGGGCTAGAAGTGGTGCATTGATAAATTAGAAAGGGCAAGAAGTGATGTCAACATTGAATACACTACACTCAACCTCTTGAGAGCTTCCTCGGTGAAGTCCAACTCCATACAAATATACAGAATTATCCTTTCCAGTGCTCTCCTAGAAAGACTTATGATGAAGTCAATACTCAAGCTCACTACTAGAAACTAACAAATTGTCTCACCCTTTCTAAGTCACCAAACACATTGGAGGATTCATAAAACAATCAACAGATATTAGTGTTGAATGATGGTGGATGACAGCAAACAATAACAAACAACATTAGACAGCATCAAACAATGATGATGGATAGTAATAACTAGGGCTGGGCAAAAATAATTGATTTGTACTGTACTATAGTTAACTGTACTATATTATACTAAAAAAAATTGATCCAATTTTACTAAAACTTCAGTATACTATTTTATGGTTCAGTTTTTAAAAATTGAACTTATAACAGTTTCAGTTCAGTTAACTGTGAGAACTGTATCTACTCTTTCCTCTTCTCTAGTTCTTGTTGAATTGTTTGGTCTTGCCAAAAAAATGTTATTTAATAATAAAATATTAATAAAAGAAACCATTCACATAAAAAATTAATAATTAATTTTTTAAGACAATTTTTTTATCACAAATTTTTATATTTTTTTATCAATAAACATATAGTACTTTTTAAATAATATTATTTTAAGTTATAAATGTAAAATATTTAAATTTAATTTTATTAAATGATTAAGTAATAGAAATCATAAAAGAAAAAAAAAACTATATAAGAAAAATAATACTTTAAATATATTATATTGGGGTTTTAGTAGACAAAAATACCCTAATATATATTCTAAGTTTTAAGGTTAAGGGTATTTTAATAATTTTCATTTTCAAAACTAAAAAAAAAAGAGATCTCAAACCCTTGTTCACCTCCCTCGTTCCTTTCAACCATTTCTCTTTCATCTCTTTCACTCCAACATTTTATCTGTCATCGTTACTGTAGCCCCAACTGAAAAAATCAGAAACACTCGCTGTTAAACAATTTCTTACAAAAAAATATGATTTTATAATGAGTTTTCATTTCATAATTTTTGTCTTATCTAATTTTTACAAGCATAATGACATCCGAAGGAATTGGTAATTGGCCTCGAAAAAATTAGAAACACTCACGGTTAAACAATTTCTTACAAAAAATGATTTTATAATGAGTTTTCATTTTATAGTTTTTGTCTTATGTAATTTTATCTAATTTTCACAAGCATAATGACATTGGAAGGAATTTGTAATTAGCCTGGAAGTATTTTTTAGAGATGATGATTTAACATCCGCATATGATTTGAAATTAGAGAGGTTAGTGAAAATGATGAAATTGAAGAGATCTTGAATGAATCTTTTCCTGAAGGCGAATATGTCAATGACTCAACTCTTTACAAAAGCAAATTGTTTAACGGCGAGTGTTTTTTTAGTTGGGACTAGTGTATGGATGACAAAGAAAATGTTGGAGTGAGAGAGATGAAAGAGAAAGAATTGAGAGGAATAAGGGAGGTGAGCAAGGGTTTAGGAGTTTCTTTTTTCTTTTTTTTAGTTTTGAGAATGAAAATTATTAAAATACCCTTAATCTTAAAACTTAAAATCTATGATATATTAGGATATTTTGGTCTACTAAAATACAGTACACATTGCTAAGATGTAGCAACTGAAAAACAGACATACGCAATTTAGCAAACCCCATATTATATTCTTTAACATATTCTTTAATATAATATAAAATTAGTATATAATAATAATAATAATAACTTATTTTATAACTTCTAACTAGATTAAATTAGCTTTATATACTAAATTTTCTATATTTTATTGTGAAAACCGAAACACAAAATTAGAATTAAAAGTTGTATTCCAATTTTAAGGAGCAGCAACAACTTGAATATTCACGTAGTACTTTATTTATTTAATTATTGTATTTATCTAATGAGCAGCAAAAGTAAAATAATTTCTATATAAAATAAAAAATAATAATATCAAATATATAAAAAATTAATTTGTAAAACACTTATGAGTAAAATAAAATAAATTTTAATTAAAAAGAACACGTATTGTTATACTATTTAGTTTAAAAACTAGTATAGTTCAGTTTAAAATTAGTACAATTCAGTTTAAAATTAGTATAGTTAATAGTTCAGTTTATATTGTAGTTTAGTACAATTTAGTATAGTTCAGTTCAGTTTGATTCAACAAAAAAACAGTTCAGAAACTGAACTGTTTTACAGTTCAGTTTAGGCACATTAGTTTTTAGTTCAGTACATATTTTAGTAGTACAGTTCAGTTATATTCGCTCACCCCTATTAATAACCAATGACAAACATTGATTAATTCTTTTATAGAACAAAAACAAGATAAAAACTATTCCAAATCAACCAATTTTATGCTATTAAAATTAGGTTTAAACCGTTTAGTTATCCCTGGGAGGTTTTCCCATTTTGATCCTCGTCTTATTCGAATCCTCAATTGAGTCCCTATAATTGCTAATTTCAATCATTTAAGCTCCTGCCGTTAAATTTAGTTAACGAGATTAACTTTTCTGCAAAGCTGAGAGGATGACCTATTAATTTCTATAAACGTGACCTATTTAGAGTTGAAACGTGGCATTTCAATCAATTTCAACTCTAATTCATGCCACGTTTCAACTCTAAATAGGTCACGTTTATAGAAATTAATAGGTTATCCTCCCAGCTGTGCAAAAAAGTTAATCTAGTTAGCTAAATTTAACGGCAGGGGCTTAATTGATTGAAATTAGTACTTATAGGGACTCAATTAGGAATTCTAATAAAACATGGATCAAAAATGCGAAAACTTTCCAAAAATAGGGACAACTAAATGGTTTAAACCTTAAAATTAATAAGAGAGAAAGTACTTTTTTGGAAGACTTAAAAACCCCTCTTTTGATTTTCTATTTAAAATAATAATAATTTAATTAAAGAAGCTTAAAGATCAAAAAATTCCACTAAAAGCCTAATTACAATCATTGTAGAACACGTAGTAGTTACCGATATAATTACTTTCTCCCAAATGTAATACTAACTCCAGCAATAACTTTAAAAATTAATAATAATAATAATAATATTACATTTTGAACATGTTTAATAATTAAAAAATTTATTCATATAATATTCAAAATTATTCGTTATCAAATTTGGTCTGTAACTTACTTAATAATTAAAGCTTTTCACTCACGTACTAACCTTAAAAATATAGCATTTTGAGTCTTAAACTTATTTAATAATTAAAATTTTCATCCTTAAAATAATTTTAAAAATTATTTATTATCATGTTACATATAAGTTGATTGTTTTATATTTATTAATTGTGACATAAACATTGTATAATCTCAAAAATCTACCTCTCTTATTAATTATAGCAGAAAACTCAAAACATAAACATAAATTATTTTCTTACTAATTAAAATTGGTATCCACAATCTTAAAAATCAATAATTATATGTTAAGTATCATGTATATTTGATAAATAATTTTTATTTATGAAATATTTAAAATTATTCATTATTAAGTTCAGTCTCAAACTCACTTCCTAATTAAAACTTTTCCATCACATATTAATCTTGAAAATATCGTTGAGTTTTAAAAACTTGTTCAATAATTAAAATTTTCACTCTCATAAAAATCTTTAAAATGATTGATTATCATGTTAAATATTATATTATTTTTTTATATTTATTAATTATAACATAAATACTATATAACTTCTAGAATCTACCTGTCATATTACAGAAAATTGAAAACATGTTTATATTATTGCTTTATATTTATTAATTACGACATAAATACTATATAACTTCTAGAATCTACCTCTCATATTACAGAAAATTGAAAAGATAAACATGTGTATTCTTTCCTTCCAATACTATTTTATTTTGATGTAACAATTTTCCCAAAGCATAATGTAATATTTACATTATCCATATATAACTCTTCTTTCACCTTATAATATACTGAATCGCTCATCTATCATATTTGTGAACATAGACCAAGTTATCATCTTTCACATATGAGTAAAATAATAAATAATATAATAATATTCAAATAATTATTTTTAATTCAGTTTGGATTGATTTCAAAATGTCAGTCAACAAAAGGAACCACTCCCATTTTGAAAAGGAACCAAATTGATAAACAAATTTTGATCTAAAAAATTAAATTTTAATCAATTATCGATGTTTTAGATCAATTTTAAGATTTTTTAATCAATTTGATTCTAAACACTCCTAAATGTGTGTATACCTTATTTAAATTGCATCGATAGACTTCTAAGTGGAAAAAATTGTAACCAATTATAAAAGAAAAGGAATTTATATTAGCTAAAGTTTTTTAGCATGAATGGCTATCTACAAACTGAGTGAACTATATAGAATGACAAAGAGAACATCGAAATCCCCTTCTCCCGTATCTTCCCCGCTTCTGAGGACATATCTTCTGTTGCACAACTACAAGGTCCATTTTCGAGCGAAAATATCCAGAATATTTTCAACATTTTCGTATGAGGAAGTGGTGATATTCATGAACATCAAGCCCCAAGTGAGATGAGACAAATGTCCACCAAATTAGAAGCTCAGACCAAAACAAATCACATATTAAAACTTAAACAAAAACCTCAATTTCAAAATGCTCAGTTAAGAGGAAGTATTAATGATATTCCTCCCTTTCAGCGATTGTCACTGTAACTGAAGAATGTACAAGATTAAACACCAAAGCTCCAGAAATCATTTCCTCAGCCACCAATCTGGGATTTTTAACCTCCGGCTTCTATGAACAGAAAGGCTGACCCCTGGAAGTTTGTACTTGACCTGTCTCCACAACATACTGACAGCATCTTCTCTTTTAGGAGGGTACTGGAATTCATAATGATGGGAGACGTTTTTGAGTTGCTTCCACATTTCAGTCCATTTCTGTTTTGGAAATTTACGAAGTTGATCGACCATGTAGCCAGGCTGTAATGCCTCTTTGGTAGAGAAGAAAATCGAGAACTGGGAGTAGTCAATCTCATCCTCAAATGGGAGCTCAATTTGATCACTAACAATGACAGGAACACAGTGACTCACAATGGCATCAAAAAGCCGACAAGATGACGGTGTGTCTCCTGCTGGATGCAAACAGAACTTCGATGAACGCATCCCTTTCGATGACTGTTGTATAGGAACCAGTGGATAAAGGAACACTATAGTTAATGATTTTCGCATGATAAAATAAAACAAACACAATTGTAAAATTGATCTTTTAAATCGCTAACCACGAATATTATTGTAAGTTATCTGAAATATATTTTGCTTTTTCAAAAGAATCCTAGCCTTTATAACGAAGAAGAAAAGTAGATGCAAAAATTGATCTTTTAAACAGTCGACCACAAATATTCCAACTAAAATTAAGCAAAGATCAATTAAACAACTATACTGCTTACCAATTTTATATTTTCTTCTGTAGCAACACTTCGCTCATAGTGAACATCATCATAACCAGAAAGTATCTTTGCTAGTTTAACACGGACAATCCCTTCCTGCAAACATCACAGACACCAGAAAATCAAAATTCATGGAATTTAAAGGAAAAAGCAACACTAAGGTAGGATTGTTTTTAAAGTGAGCAAGTACAGGTTCGTCGACCTTTGAATGTAGTGTTTTATGATTACAATATCCTTTAAATTAAACCAAGGGTCTGGATATGGCCTTACTTGCCCACTTTAAAGACAAACTTACTTTACAAGAACCTTGCCCCATTAAGAAACATATTATTCCTTCAACTAAATCTCAGATAGACATACATCTTTCCGGTAAGTCCTCCCTCGGAAGAAAAGCAGCGTGGAGCGAGACTCATACGGATCTTGAGGCTCATCTACTGTAAAAGACTCCACAACATGCACATATGGGGACACTACATCTTTGTTCAAATTAGACATGCGCTTAGGGTAGCGACCAAAATCCACAACAACCTGAATAGAATCATTCAACTGATCTCGTAGGAACCTAAAGGCATTGGGGTGGGTGACAGGAAATACATGGTCTCTACCTCCCGACCTCTGCCAGTATTTGGATTTCTTTAAGAATTCCATTAAATCAACCTGAAATCAGAAACAAGCACTGCCTAATATTAACAACAGAGATTTGTAACACACTAACTGGACGCACAGAAACAGGTACAACACCCAATATTTCTAAAGAGACAATAATCTTAACATATCATAAACAGTTGGAGCATTCCGCTTTTACGTTGCGCCACTCTTTTGAGGACTCAAATCTACAATTAAGAATAACGCCAGTGTGCTAGCCCAACAGCATCAACCTAATACATGTGGCCTAGCTTTGAGAATCTTTTGGCACTACATCAACCCCAATTTAGAAGCATGTATCAGAACTGACACCAAAGTTCATTATGCAGACACAACGGATTTCACGAGATTGACTATTGGAGGTATTTCTCGCCCCTCATCACGACCACTACCCATAGAATAATATAAATAAAATCATATAGTCACATTTTCCAAATTTACACTCTCATTCTTCTCCTACAAGTAAAATTCTCAGACACTAAAAATATTTCATTCGGATATTCCTCCTTCCTAGACTAGTGCTGAACATTAACATTCATCAAATTCTTATGATCTTCAGCACTAATGTCGTTTCACAAATATCATGTACAGTGAATCTTCAAGTCACCATATTAATCGCATTATGCAAAAACGAAACTTCGCATTGCATTCCAGTGATTCACAAATCAACTACCAAGAAAAGAAAGATGGCAAAGCACCTGCAATTGGCGATCCGTCTCCGTGGCGGGATCCTTCATGTTGTGGCCGTGCGTGTTGAAACTGAGCGAAGAGAAGAACGGGACGAAGAAGGCATTGGCGAGTTCCGGATCCGAAACCCTAACCACCTCTCTGCCCTCGACGTCGTGGAGAAGCGACCCCATCATCCAGTACTCCACGCTGTGCTGCTTCTTCAGCCCCCAATTCGTGGGCCACGGTGGCCAGTCCTCCACGGTGACGGGTGTCTCCGCCGTATTGCGGCGGTCAATCATGCCAACGTTGAAGCGGCGAGGGAGATCGTACATGAAGACCCGAAGAGATAAATCAGGTGCACATGGAGCGGGTGCAGACGCGGATAACATTAAATGAGGGAAGAAATAAGATCGAACATCGACGTTGCCTATGAAAATTGAGTACGAAAGAAGAAGGACAATCACGAAAACGAATGTAAGAAGCACCTTTCTATACATTGTACTTCTCTCTTTTCTTCTCGTTTTCTTTATTTTTTCATTTAGTTTCGGATCTTGTCCTATCTTTTTCTGCTATTGCTGCTTCTGTTACCAGTTGCGTTGTTTCTTTTTCTGCTATCAGTTGAAGACTTCATCTTCTATGTATTTCAGACAAACGTGACAGCCACAAAGATGCATTTCTTCCGGAGTAAGTGACCTTATGTCGTTTCGATAATTTTCCTCAATATTGTTGGGATGGGAATAAATAGTAATTACCTTCTTATAAAAGGTAAATAATTTGTAATATTTAACTATAATTATTATACTTTTCTTCTTAGGGAAACTAAAAAAATGTTATATTGATTACAGAAATTATTTTTGTGTAAAACTATAATTATAATCTTCAATTAAAAATTACAGTTATTTGTTATAAATTTACATAATATACTCTTCCCTTTGGAACAAGAGTGTTCATTAAATCACATAACCCAAAATGAAATCTCACTCAATCAGATCTAAATAAATTGAACTAATTTTTTTGGTAATTAGATTAAATTTAACTAAGATTAATTAATCTTTTGTTGATAAATTAATAAAAGAATGTGCACACCTTACACTCCAATCCAAAATTATTTTATATTGAATCAGACTTTTGCTAACCCCAGTCAATCTTGACTTGTACCTCTACTCGCAAGAGGTAAAAAGTTAGGTATATCAATATTAAGTAATTTCGTACTTATAATATCAAATATTATATAAATAAAATTGTCATTTATAAAAATTAATCTTTATATTTATATACCATAAACAAGATTAAGTATTATAAAATTAAAATAATTATTTAAATGAATAAATGATCAATTAAAACTTTGAGTGAGGAAGATATTGTCAAATATGTTTTTCAAAAAATAATATGTAATATAACCTCTGAACATGTTAAACTTAAAAAAGAAAACAATAACATCAGGGGTTATTAAAATAATTAAACCAATCGTCATGAGAGTCAAACATTATGGGAATTATCATAAAATAATATTTAAAACTTAAAAGTTGGAAATTTTCATAGTTACAACTATTACAATTTTACCCTTGAAAATATAAAAATACTGCATGTGCCCACGATCCAATAAATCTGATCTTTTATGGAAAAAAAATTATAATGCATTGAGGTACTTTTAAATATCGTATTAATTAGGCTGACTCTCATATGGCTTGATAAGAAAAATTGTTAAATTATTATTTGAATTAAATAAATCTTAAATATGGTTCTTTATAAGTTTAATAGCTCCGTAAGTTTTTATTTTCGTCCTGAATCTTAATTAGGTCCCTTTCTTTTTCAACTTTTCAATTGGGTTTTTATTTTTGTAAAATTGATATAATTAGAGGTCTGTCGTTAAATTAAACAAACGGCCGTTTAAATTTAACCTACGTGGTATGGTCAATATATTTTATTAATTTGATGTGGCATTCAAAATGAGTTTGAATTAATTTTTATATTAAAAAATGGATTAAGCAAAGTTAAATCAGATGTCTTCAAAGGGCAAAAAAGATAAACCCCTTTTCTTCTTCCATTAACCCATTTTCTTTCAGAATCCTAAATCCCCTTCTCAATAACGAAGCCAACATCATCTCCATTCTCCATTCAACATCATCTCCTTCAAGGACTTGGCCACCATCAATAACATTCACATCTCCTTCAAGGTCTTGTCTCATCTTTCCACTCTTTTCTTCTCCGTCACAGTCCAACCATGAAACAAAACCACCGCATCATTGTTCATCAATCCAAAATGCAAGAAAGAAGAGAGAAACAAACCACATGCTGCCACGGGTTTTGAAAACGCAGGGTCCACAATCGAAGGAGTGATCATAGTGGGTACTAGCATGTCGTTTTCGTTTTGGTGTCTGATTGAGCAAGATGATCTGATAAAAGGTGGGAACATCAGTGGTGTTGGAATAGAGTGTGATGAAAAGAGAAACATAAGAGGAGTTATCTTTGGAGTATTTGCCATCTGGGTAGAACTGTATGCCCCACTCGTACCCTCCAATGGTGAACTTCTTGTTGTCAATGCTTATTCCCTTTGTCAAAGAGTACCCTTTTATTTCAAACATGTGAGACCCTAACACTATCTCTGTCATTGATTCAGAACTGCTCCACCCTTCTGTCATCTTCCTATTTTTCCACCTCTGCAACATCTCTCACTGTCTTCTCATTCTAAACCTTCAATTAAGTAATGCCCACAAAAATAAAGTAAAGAACTCAACCATAGTCGCAGGCGTCATTCACGAAAGCGAGAGCACTTCCTCTTGCGGGCGAAGGTGCGGCGCTGGAAGAGAGAACCTCGCCCGAAAACAGAAATCATGGTCGGAATTGTGAGGACTGGTCGCCGACACAAATTCTGAATTTTTGCTTTGATTGAGTTCGCGCAGTGGTGAGGACTGGTCGCCGACGGAAACCCTAGAGGCCAATCTTCAAGCTTCTCAAGACTCGCAGTGGCGTCATAGGCTGCACTTAAAATTTTAGGTTTTGCCCATTTTGTCCTTTTCTAAATCTGAATTTACACATGTGCAATCAAAATTTTTAATACAAAATTCAATTTTAATCCACGTCAGATCAATGAAACGACCGTTTGTCTAATTTAACGGTAAACCTCTAATTGCTTCAATTTTACAAAAATAAGAACCAATTGAGAAGTTGAAAAAGAAAGGGACCTAATTGATATTCAGGGCGAAAATAGGGACTTACGGAGCTATTAAACCTTTTTTATATAGATAGACCACAAGATTCTAGTAGTGGGATGAGTGTTTTTTATGACTGAAATCAAATTTCTTTTTGTTATAAGGAGGAAGATCTACCTACAAAAGACTCTTTGAAAATTCAAGTAAGTAAGAGAGTTTAGGATATTTATGAATATAATGAGTATAAGTGATTATGAAATCCACTTTCCTTGGGGAATAGTAATTATATTTATAGAATTAACATGAGTTGTGGATCTATGTTCCTATTGTAACAATACTTATCTCAAGTATATAATAACAATGTAGTAAATAATAATATAGTGATAAATAACACTCATCATACAAAACTATCGAAATTTAGTTACAATATGCGAATATAGCCAAATAAGCATAGGCTTGGGTTGCTCCATAATGAAGAGGCTTGAAATGTCTTATTGGGTCATGCTCTTTAATATGCCTATTGGGCCGGATAGGAACATAAGCCCTCCTGAGTCTCGAAAGTTTAGTTTGATGTATCTGACCAACTTGTGTAGTTTGTAGGTGGGTTGGCCCTCCAATCGAGCTTTATAGGTGCATTGGCCCTTTAGCCAAGCTTATTTGTTTATTAGCCCTCTGGCCGAACTTGTATGCGAATTGGCCCTTTAATCGAACTTGTTTGTGAATTCGCCTTTTAGCTGAGTTTGTTTGTGTATTGGCCCTCTAGAGAAGGAGTGAAACACTGCTTCACGGCACAGGAGCAAGAGTTTTCCCTTAATAAGCAGAAACCCTAATTTTGGGTAGGGAAGGGGGCTGCCACGTGGCAGTCCCTCATTGGCCACATTTCCTCCTCAGTCAAAGTTGGTCAACAAGACTCCTCTAGTCAAAGCGGGTCAAACAGGGGTCTTTGTGAAATTTTGTAAAGAAAGGAGGGTCTAAAGTGTAGATAGAGGAAATTACAGGGCTTATGTGCAATTTTGGAAAATTCAAAATGTCTAAAATAGAAAATTCAATTGTTAAATTAATTAAATTTGACATATCAAATCTTCTTAAAAATTGATTAAATATGTAGAATATTTGGAAGATATTAGATATAAGATAAAAGATTTTATCAATAGAAGATTCAGAGTTCAAGCCCAATCAAGCCTATATAAAGAGACCTAGGGGAAGCATAACTCAAAATTGATTCATTCACTGAGACTTCTCCACTAGAAGCCATCATCCACCACTCCTCTCACTTTTATTTTACCATGTGTTTCACTCCATTCATGAAGGGCAAAGCTTCTAGGGCTATTCCACTATAATTTCATTATGAATTATGAGGTTAAGTTGAATTAATGTATTTGTTTCTTTTGATTATTGATTTGAGTTATTCTTCTTATATGTCTTTCATCTCTCAATCATATTAAAAGTAATAATTTTTGCATCATAAGTTGTTTGAATCTACATGCATATTAATCATATGAGTTCAAGGGTTTCTAGGTTTGATCAACGATTCATAGATAACCAATGATGAATCTATCTTGGAAAAGTAGTGGATTCATCATAATTGTTTCTAAATTTCTTATTTGGTCTTCAAACATTCTCCAAACATTAACTTCATTAACATAATTTCTCACTTTTATTCTTGAGCATTACATAGCTATCATAAGAGTCAAAGATTGAAAAACAATTCTGTATTCATTAGGAGACAACTCAGGGTTACTTTAACCTTATCTACTTTCTTAAATACTACTTGGCAATACTCACAATAATTTTGATCTCTCTCTACCGTCTTTCCTTCCCCCTTTTTTTCTTTTATTTTATGTTATTTTTACCATCAATTGAGTGTCAAACTTTAGGGTTAATTATGTTTTAATTTCTTAATTCATTTTGAGGCTAGAATGAAATAATTTGTTTGGTCTTTTAATTATTATTGTGATTTATTAACACTATGTTTAATCTACATGCATATTAATCACATTAGTTAAATTGTTTTTAGTTTTAATTGAAACAATAATTTGATTAAATTTAGAAACTTTCCTATGATTAAATAATTTTTGCCAAAAACTAAAACTATACTTTGATTAAAGTTAAAATTTTTAACAAGAATAAATCAAGAATTTACTTTGGTTAATTAGTTTTTTACTTGGTAAGGAAGCAAAGGAAATATGATTAGGCATGATAAAATTTAATTGAGACTATGCTTTAGTTGAATTTACTATAAATAATTTAAAATGTTCTTACTTTTAATTGAGATTGTACTTTGGTTGATAATGAGAATAACAACAATTTAATTGAGACTTTATATTAATCTACTGTTAATCCAAACTTTTATCCATTTCACAACAAATTGTTGTACTTTGGTCAATCCATTTCACAAGACAAAACCCATTGTTAATCCAAACTCTTATTTGGATAAACCATATGCACCATCAACCACTATAGTTATATGTTGTCTTCCGTATTCCAGCACACACGACCAGTTCACCAAAATCGAACCTATGCACCAATGTTGGACTTTCTTGTTCACCAAAATGGGGCTCACGTACCAACACAGGTCTTGCATGTTCACCAAAATAGGCTCACGCAACAACGTGGGACTTGTCTGTTCACGAAAATAAGGTCTATACACTAAAATAAGGTCTGTACACTAAAGCAAGGACTTACTCGCATCATGGCTAAAGAGTATGTAAGGCGACATATAATCCATTGTCTCAAACACAGTTAACACAAAAACATGGTTTATCAAACAATAATAAGGAAATATAATTCAACTAACATTATAAACACTTGAAACAACTCGACACATACACACAACAACTTGGAAATCACATCACACCACTCATAAAGTAATTTAAACACACTGGCCTCACCTAGACCAGCTTGACAAAGTGCTCAAAGAGCGCGGTCGAGACCATAGACAACTTGGCAAGTGTTAAAACCTCCAAGTCGACCTAAACCACACTAAAAAACAATTTTTAGAACCCCAAAACTGAGGTCCCTAAACAACACGACCAACCTTACTAAGAGGTCGGCCAACCTCAAAACCCACCCAAAACAACCTTAAGAATGTCCAAATCCAAACTCAAGAACCTCGAAACCGAGGTCCAAAGCATCCCAGACCTGACAGCTCGACCAGCTCGGCTATAAAGCTCGGCCAGCCCAACCATAACTCGACCAACCCGATTTCACACCTTACATCCCCCTAAAATAAATAAATAATGCTCAAAACATGGAAACACACCAAGTACTCATCAATACAATCATAAAGCATAATTATAACAACACAAGAATCATGAAAATCAACTATAACAATGCATATAATTCAATCATCCCTTAAACACAATAACCTCATTTAAATCAACCTTGTTTATGCATAAGATATAATAATGCATAAATGAACCCAACTCCATGTAAAACAACCCTAAAGAACTCGACATAGTCTATTAACAACACGGTCTAAGCATATATCAACATGGCATTACACATACATAACTCGGTAACCCCATAGCACGTGTTATACTAACCTTATAACAATTATGCATAACCCAAAACCACGCATACACAACTGGATTTTGGATAGCAATAATCTAATAAAATCATATAATACATAAAATCATGTCTCATGTTCATGTAACACGTAAAAACCCTAAAACCATTCATAATAATTTACGAATACAAGGATAAACATAACTCAAAGAAACACATGCAACATAATGACATTTGGTTAAAACAATTAACATGACTCACATGATACATGACATCACCTTCACGACACACTGATGAATGCATATTTATCCACATTTATGATTTAAATTCAATTTTTTAGTGGAAAAATTGTGTTTAAATGGTTGATTTGAATAAGATCTGTGACGTTTGGATTTATCGGGTTTTGAAAATTAAGGAGACTTAAAATGTAATTTTTAGTTCCATAAATTATTTTAGATAGTCTAATGTTTATTATTGTAGATGAAGTTAAAGTTTCATTCATTTAAAACTAGAAATTAAATTGTCATGTTGAAAACTAAGGCCTAAAATCAGAATTTTAAAAAGAAAATTACAAACAGCTGAATGCACCCATGGTCTTTCATTAATACACTCCTACTTCAACAGATGGGCCAAACAAGCAACCTATTCTACTACACCCCTGTTTTTCCTATTTTCACCCCTTCTAAGTTAGATTGCTTAAGATGGTGCCATATGGCGATCCACCACTAACAAGGACAGTCAATCAGATACTACCACATCTTTGATCCTCTACACATTATTCCGTCCAATCAGATTGTGCCACATCATTGCCTCTCGCCATGTCATTTTTATCTTGTCCTTGCAATTCAAACCTACAAAAAGAACCCAGAAACAACATGATCCAAATCACCATGGGGATCCATCACCATCACCTTTGCGCAACCAGAAAAACCAACCACCGCACGAACCTTAATCGTAGAAAAACCAACCTGAAAACCAAAAGTAGAAAACTTGAAAACCAAAAGAAGAAACCCAAGCACCGTGAATAAAAAATCACAAGTTTGATCTCCCTCATATCCTTTAACCTCGTGAAACCTAATCCTAAGCCATGAGCCAAAGAACGCGAACAAATTGCGAATTGTTCCTTCGTCCCCCATCAATCCTCGTGCAACCATGTTTCTTTCCCCCAAATCCTCCATCGCGAAGAAACTTGTAGAAAACCAGAAGAATTCACCACGCGAAACGACCACCGTTGTTCGAGAACTCCAAAATCGCAAGTTGCGCCTTGCCAGGGAGGAAGAGTTAGCACCTCCATCAGAAGAAGCTAGAGAAACCCTTGTACCTAATCTGAAACCCTAATTTTTAGGGAGGAAAGGGACTACTACGTGACAGTTTCTCATTGAAAAAACTCACCTGGGTCAACTCTGGTCCAATTTGGATAACTAAGAGGCTAGAGAGCAATTTTGGAAAGGAAGAAAGGACTAAAATGCAATTGAGAGAAGTAATTTTGAAGATCTTTCCATGTTTCATTATTAATCTCATAAAAAATAACATTATCAAGAATATCAAATACTAAATATTAAATACCCAAGATAAAACCATGTTGCAATTTTATTTATGTTGTATATTCTCTAATAGGAGGTGGCTTAAGAGTTTCATAAACAAAATCAAATTTTGGATTTTACACTTAAAGAGATGGCGATGACTCCATATCAAATTGAATAGTTACTTTTGAAAAAAAAAACATTTTAAGGTGGTCAAAATCATGGAAATAATAAGCACTATTAGAATATAGTTTATTTTCATTGTTAACCATGAAAAGAAGGATAATAATAACTAGATAAATTGTTGAGAAAAAGATTGTTACTACCATTGTAAATAAAAGAACTAAAATGAATTTTGCCATAAAACTATGTAAGGAAAAGAAATAAAATGAATTTTACGTTTAAGTTAACGAAAAAAAGATAATAAATATAATTATACTATTATGTTCTTATAACTTTGTAATACAATCCTTATAAATAAGCTAATATAATATGGGCAATTATAGTATTTTATCCTAAGAATCTAAGTGTATGATTGATTTTTCTAATACTATTCAATAAACAAAAAGCTATGCAACACAACTTCATGTGTAACAACTCAAAATTACTTATGCATAAAATCATGTTCTGAGTGTTTTCAAAAGAGTTCTTTTTATCTCACTACTTCAGTATTAGATACTTCAAACAAATTGAATAGTTATATATATTTTTTTTCTTTCTATTATTATATGACAATTAAATGATTAGATTAAGAGAAATAATTTTAATACTTTTATAAACAAATTTGGCTACATGTTAAATTGAAGAATTGATTAAGAATTATATCATAAAATTTGTTCACATTACATTTATCAAGATATTGTGAAGGAAAATAAACATTAAAATGTTGAGGAGAAATAAGTAAAATATCCATATGAAATACATAATTGAAAAAAAATATTTATTTTTTGGTCATTTCTAATAAATGGTTAGATAGTATTTAAGTATATTGAAAAATTTTGGATTACGTAAAAGTCGAGACTAATTATTACTTATATACATATTGATTTCTTAATTTATTAATATATTTTTTGAGAACAAAATTACGATAAATCTATCAAATTTCAAACTTAGTATAATGTCTTAAATTTAGATTGAATTTATCTATATAAATCGACCCAATAATAAAAATATGATTTATTTAACCAATAATTGTTTTATACTATATCATTTTTTCATCGTCAATAATTATTTTATTTATATGTATTATGTTATTATCATATTATCATATTATATTATAGGCCCAAAACGATATTTTTACAGCATGGCTCGAATGGAATGGACCGTGGGCCGAAGTACATGTTGGACCTCATCGCTCCCACCGTATACCCTATGGCTGATTGTCACAATACTAGGGTTTTAAACCCTACTATAAAATCTCCGTGATCCCTCATTCTGGTCTTGCGGTGAGCCATTTCTTGTTTGAACTGTGAAGGTGCCGAATTAAGCCGCAATGGTATGAACTATTTTCTTCTTCTACTTACTTCACCTGTTTAGTCAAATTCGCTTGGTATCAGATCCGTGATCTCTTTTCATTAACAATATAGCTTATAGCACTCTCTTTTAATTTTTTTTTTTCATTCACAGGTGAAGTACTCAAGGGAGCCAAACAATCCCACTAAGTGTAAGTTCCATTAGTCCAGAATATATTTTTAATTCATTCGCTTCTAAAATGGTGGCGTTTAAGGTCTCAATTTGGGCATCTTTGTCGTTTTTCACATGCAGCATGCAAGGCTAGAGGCGCCGACCTTAGGGTTCATTTCAAGGTACCGGATCCTGGTACTTTGGTTACCATGCTCTGTTATCTTTTGGAATTCGTGAATTAATTTCTGTTTTGCATTCAATGTTATAATATTTGAACTTTTATTGATGTACGGTAATAAATCCTGATGAAAAAAGCAGGGACCTGTTTTACCTTTGTGAACATGTCCTTCGTTAACTTCAGGGACAGCGTCCTCATTGTTATTGGGTGAACCTCTGTCTTGTTCGTGACTCAAGGTTCAGTAAATAATGGAACATTTTGCACTTTTAATGCACAATATGCTTGTGATTCGTGTTGGAGTCGTGTTTGTTCCATTGATTTTAATCACTATATGTTTGTTACATGGATTCCATTGGGCTACGCTAATTTTGAAGGGCTGTTCTATTAATAAGTAACGAATCAAAAATTGGAGGCGTGTCCCCGGTTTGGGCACGCCTATCGTAGCCTTCTGTGATATAATAACCATTTTTATTAGGTGACCCCGTTTTCTCTGTTTGATACTAACGGTTCTGTTAATGATGGAACATTCTAGGAAAGACATGTTGAAAACGGTTATAATTAACATGTTGAGTTAACCTGATGAAAAAAGCAGGGCATGTTGCCTATGTGAGCACGCCTCTCGTAACCTTCAGGGATATAATAATCATTGTTATTGGGTGAACCTCTGTTCCCTGTTTTTGACTGAAGGTTCAGTAAATGATGGTACACTATTTTTTAAAATAGATCTTGAATTAATCTGATAGAAAAAAGCAGAAGTTTGTTGCCTGTGTGAGTAGGCCTTTTACAACCTTTACTATTATAAAAATCATTGTTTGAACCTCTTCTGCCTGTTTTTGACTGAAGTTTCCATTAATTATGGAACCTTGTGGCAAGCCCTGATGTTAGCTTTTCTCTTAAATAATCAACCTGATGAATAAGGCATTGGCATGTTGCCTTTGTGAGCAGGCCTCTCATTATAACCTTTACTATTATAAGCATTCGGTGAACCTCTCTTCCCATTTCCTAGCTGAAGTTTCTGTAAAAGGTGGAACCCAGTGACAAACCCTGATGAATGTTTTTTTAATAAATAATCAACCTGATGAAAAAAGCAGGGGCATGTTGCCTGTGTGAGCAGGCCTCTCGTAACCTTCAGGAATATAATAACATTGTTATTGGGTGAACCTCTGTTATCATTTTGTGACTAAAGGTTCAGTAAATGATGTAACACAGTGCTATTGTTGCTCCAAGAATGAGTTTTTAATGGTTTGTTTTAATGTTATGTTTATTTATCTAGATGTGAAAATGCCTTTAATAAAGTGTTATCATGTTAAAAATGGTTTTCTGTAGTTTTAAGCTTGATGCCCAGTGGACATCATCAACATAGAGATTTACAATGTAAAAACTAATTTTGGTTTAGTGTGAACTTATTTTTAATCAATATATAGAGAAAATTCAGTAAGGTAAAACCCTGATGAAAAAAGCAGGGTTCTGTTGCCTTTGTAAGCAGTCCTCTCGTAACCTTCAGGAATATGCAAACCATTGTTGTTGGGTGAACCTCTGTTATCTGTTCGTGACTTAAGGTTCAGTAAATGATGGAACATGGTTTTTCGTTAGTAGTTCTCAATTTTAGTCTAGTTGTTACAGTACCTTTTGGTAGAGGAGTAAGGTAAAACCTGATGAAAAAAGCAGGGGTCTGTTGCCTTTGTAAGCAGTCCTCTCGTAACCTTCAGGAATATGCAAACCATTGTTGTTGGGTGAACCTCTGTTATCTGTTCGTGACTTAAGGTTCAGTAAATGATGGAACATGGTTTTCTTTAGTAGTTCCCAATTTTAGTCGAGTTACTGAATCACATTTTGGTAGAGGATGATACAATGAGCATCTGATATTTTGGCCATATTTAAATTATGCATCTCATTAACAGATTAAAAAGCTGTATTGCTATGTGATTACCTTTTCTTTTTATCATATTATTTTCCCAGACTTTTGTTTTTCCTTTTAATAACCATTGTTGATCGTGAACCTGTTACCTGTTCTTAACCTTGCCTTTATATTTTACTCACAGAACACTAGGGAAACTGCCTTTGCAATCAGGAAGTTGCCCCTGGTTAAGGCTAAACGGTATTTGGAAGATGTTCTTGCCCACAAACAGGCCATTCCATTCAGGCGTTTCTGCCGTGGTGTTGGAAGGACAGCCCAAGCGAAGAGTAGACACTCTAACGGCCAAGGAAGGTGGCCTGTCAAATCAGCAAAATTCATCCTTGACTTGCTTAAAAATGCCGAGAGCAATGCTGAAGTATATATATACCTTTTCATGAGCATTTTATTTCTTGCCAACTATTTCCGAAATCATTTAACTGAAATTGCTTCTTTTCAGGTGAAAGGTTTGGATGTTGATGCACTCTACATTTCCCACATCCAAGTCAATCAAGCGCAAAAGCAAAGACGCCGAACATACCGAGCCCATGGAAGAATCAATCGTACGTTCAAATATTGAATATTTTGTTTTATTGGGTTGATTTGTTTTACATGGTTTTATTTACGGAGAAACTTTTGGCAGCTTATATGTCATCCCCGTGCCACATAGAGTTGATTTTGTCGGAAAAGGAAGAACCTGTCAGGAAGGAGGTATTAGATTCATCTGTTCGCTGTTTTGTTTTCCTTTTTTTAGTAGGTTGATTATCTAATTCTTGATTCTTTTGTTGGTCCGTAGCCCGAGACAAAGTTGGCGACAAGCAAGAAATCCCAAGCTCTTCGAAGTGGTGCCTCTTAGATTTTGTTGCTTGTTTTTCTGATATTTCTCGATGAAGTTTTGAACTGTTTCAAATTAATGTGGTTTAATTGTAAAACTTCCTTTAGTGTTTTTACTATATGGTTTTTCACTCGATGGATACTTTAATAGTTGTTTCTAATGAAATACTAAATATTGAAACAACGGTCCTAGTAATGAAAGGATGAATGTGGAATACTTCTAATAATGTATAGTTATGGTGATGCGGTACTGTATATTTTTTTTATTACACCACAATGCCTCCACCTTTTATTCTCGATTAATATTTTAATGAAAGGATGAATTTGCAAACTTCTAATAATTTACAGTTATGGTTATCTCAGACATTAACGTTCATAAGATGCTCTGTTGACATGTTTTCTCAGTACATAAACCAGGTTGTTTTGTTTTTTTGCACTTAAGACTTCTCGTTTGGTTATTAATTCTTCGTATTCGATAGTATATTATGAGATCTTTCGATTTTAAAAATAATTAAGCATGCTGTATGTTTGATTGAAAGCTCTAGTACAGTGGAGTTTGTGTTGCTAAATTTGTTAATTAAGTCTTTTAATGTTTCAAAATTGCCCGATTTAAAATTCCTGTTTCTTGTTTCTTTATCATATAGAAAATGATTCTAACGAAATTGGTCTTGGGTATGAAGTGATGCTCTACATGTTTAATGGGTTTAGTTCATGAGTGTTTCTTTGGACTAATGTTTAACAAATGTTTTATTAAAGTAATATTTTTGTTTTACTTCAATGCGTTTATTATAAATTATAAATGGTTTTGTATTTTAAAGGATTATATCGTTCTTTTAATTAAATGTTTTTGTAAGTATGTCTATTTGAGAGCACTTCTCTGAAGCTTTTGTTTTATGTCTGTCTTGTCGGATGTAAAACTAATATAAATAGAATTAAAATATTATTTTCAGTTATTTAGTGAATAAGTGTTTATATTTCATTTGGTATAGTGAAAATATCTCCATCCGAAATTTTTTTTTTTATGTTGTATGTGAAAGAACAGAACTTCGGTCTTGAAGTAAAAGAAGAGACCTTCTTATCACTTTCATATATTAAATAAAGCTTATTTTTTTTTTATATTTTGAATTCTAGCATGTATTTATGTCAGCTCTTTTATAATGCACTAGGGAATAATTGCCAACGATTTGTGCCCGCGTACTAGGAATTATAGCAGTTTTATAATTAAAAAGTATATAAAAGGGTGAATAATTTTTTCATTTTTCTTTATATAGTAATTTTTTTAAAATATTGCAATTATCATATTTTGTTGTAAAAAAGTAGCATATGTTTGTAACAGTATTATAATTGAAATATTTTAAAATTGAGTAACGATATCTTTGTTTTTAATTTATTTCGAATAGAAAGTTAGGACAAATGTATGAATGGTCACTAAATTTGATTATAAGGGTAAGGGTGGGATATGTATTTTCACACATAATGTATTTCCATGTACACTAACAGAAAAATAGTTGGTCTTCATACTAGATTGGACTTTATTTACGTTCTTGAAAATATTAATGACATTTTAATTTATTGTATTTTTCATATAATAGGTATTATCAAATTTTATTTTTAACATAATTCTAAAAAGTTGATTGATAGTAATAAATAGGAAAATGATATTTTAACATCAATTTTTGATACCATTTTCACACTGCATACGTGTTAAAACGTGATTGGATGATTTCAAATTAAAAAAACTGAGACAATAACATATTTGGAAGGGAAAAACCAAAGGTTTTTTTTTTAGTTTGAAATCGTCCAACCACATTTTGACACACGTGCAGTATCAAAATGGTGTCAAAAAATTGGTATTAAAATATCATTTTCTTAATAAATATGTACAACTTGTTTTGGGTTTTCTTTCGGATGAACCGTACAAACCTCTAGTTTATCTCCTCTTCAAGAATCCTAGTCTAACATCTTCAATTCTCTATAAACTCTTCTCTTTTCTTTCTCTACACTCCGACCATGGCAACAGTATCTGCAAACAATTTTTCCCTTACTTGGAAGTTTTAGAAAGGACAAGCATCATCAGTCTATCTGACAATGCGAATGAGACACTTCTCTTAGAAGATGTAACAACTCTGGAAGAACTTCGGGCACCAGAAATAGACTTATCAAAAATCAAGTGGTGTGGAACAAAGAACTACTTGTTATGGGACGAGCCAATCCTTCAAGAACTAGTAAGAGGATTTTGGAAAAATGCTCAAACTGAACTCGACTGCATAAGATCAGTAGTCGTTGGAAAAGAAGTTGCTATTAGTATTAACACCATTGCTGGAGCAATCAACTGCTCCCGGTTTAATGATTGTTTCATGGAGGATTGGGACGAAATCTACGTCTTCAATGGAAAGGTAGAACGAGTTCTCTACGGAGAGAACTTTGACAGAAAATTTATCTGCAACGATATTATCGTTGAAAAACTAAGTAAGCCAGCAAAGGATCTTTTTTGCAGGAGAACTTTCCTACACTCTAACTCTTAACAATGGAGTAACCGAGTTAGAAAAATTTGCTATCTTTAACCTTATGACCAACACCTTTTTCCATATCCCACATCTTATTTTCCTCATCAGTCATGGACTCTGGCTGGCCAGAAGGCCAACATGGAAGGGGACCATTACTCTCGCCTCATCTTCAGAATAATTGTCGAGCAAGGAGTTATCAACCATATGTCAACTCCAACAACCTCAATCCTAAATAACATTCTCTCGAATGGTGCTACAAGAAGAGCAAAAGTCTATCTCAGAGGATTAGGAGACCTCAGGAAATGCTCCAGGGCTGAAGGAGAAGCGTCTGAAGAAAAGAAGTTGAAGAGTGACAAGGATGCAAGTCCTGTGCTGGGATAACCAGCTCTACCAGAGGACCCCTCTGCAAATGGTTAGACTTGAAAGATTGTTGAAAGAGCATAGGAAAGAACAACAAGGTTATCTTCAGAACCTTCTAAATGCAATGGGACATGACCTTCCCAAGCCCTTAGGTAGGAAATCTTAATGTTTTGTTGATTTATTTTAGAGTATTAGAGTAGTAATAGGTTGACTCGCGGAGGACAGCTTTTTGGAAAAAAACATTGCACGCTGGGGTAAAATAGGGAAAACAAAAATTTGAGTTTTGGTCTTTTTTCGTTCCTCGTTCGAAAATTCCATTTAGGTTTTCTTTCTCTCAAGACGCAAGATGTATTGTTCTTCGTTGTTCTTCTCATTCGAAAATTACATTTACGTTTTCTTTCTCTCCTTCTTTGTTGGCGCCCTTGAGCTACTTCAATTGGTGAATTTTGTTTAATATTTGGCATTTGAGTGAGAAATTGTATTACTGTCGGTCATAATATTGAGTCCTTGATACCTTCCAAGCATGAGAATGGTGGCCATTGGGTTTATGCCCAGTGACTCTGAAAAAGTTGAGTCATCAAATATTCTCAATCCCTTTCAACCATAAACCTTGTAGTGCTCATCAACCACTGATCCAACCATGCAACCTCCATCCAATGTTCTAACATTTTTCTTGCAGAAGTTTCTTAGATCAACATCAGCAGATGTTAGTTTTTGTTGTCGTGAGTGACCTAGGAAAAATGCAATGGACTTTGACTTTGCAATTCTGTCAAGCAGTTTTGTCACCTTGACACATTCTTCCATGTCATTTTGACTAGCTAGATAGTTGAACCTCACAGAAGGGTTCAGCCTGGGGTATTTGTTGTTCAGGTTAAGCGCCCCTTTTGAAGTAGGCATAGCTATCTTGCCAGCAACATTAACCCTTGTGGAAAGATGAAATATTGATGCTTCAAACAATAATTTTGTACTGATGCAATTTGGGATGGATCAGGAAGCCTATTCTATGGCTTACATTCCACCAAAACTGCTATACAAGGGTTGTCTTGCATTCATTTCCCAACCCCTTCAATGTGACGCATTAACTAAATGTTGAACCTTGTCAGCTGTTATTTTGGACTTATGCCACTTAACAAAAGTATCTGGTCGTTATTGGAAGGACAAGTGGTTCCCTTCATAATGAATGATGTCTTTCTATTCGGCTTAAACCATGATGCATGAAACCCAGAAAAAAAAAGAAGGAATGGCCTACTATCATTTTGAAACATAGGATTTGTTTCAAGTTGTTTTCTTGTTTTTCCTGAGCCAGCAGGTATAGTCTATGGAAAGGAAGGGTCATTTTAGATTGAACATCATTCATTTATAAATATCAATTTCCATTTAATAGACAACCTCAAATATCTTTCATGCTTGATATAATTATACTTTGGTCAAAGTATAAGTGAAGTTTCTAAACTTCAAAATGAAATATTTAATATATTAAAAATTATACAGGACGTAAAGTGTTTAACCCCTTTACTTTTCATTGTTTTGGTTCATTCTTGTGAATTGTTTCTTAGAGTTTTAGGTGTTGGAAAATAGGTTGGCTTCTTTCTTCACCAAGAAGGGGGGTGAATTGGTGTTTTTTCAAAAATAAGTTCTTTTCGCAATCTTGTAATCAAAGTCTAAAGCTTTTTAAACTTTCTTGAAATGTAAGCAATCAGAATATGTATGCAGCGGAAAATACGTAGTTGACTGCGTAAAGAATAAAGTCGACTGTAATGTAAAAGATAAGGGATAGAGAATTGCAAACACAGGTTTTTATATTGGTTTGGCCAACAATGCCTACATCCAGTGTCCTTCCAACCCAGGAAGCAAATGCACTATAATGGTTGCGGTTTTTACAACAAGGAATTTATAGAAGACCTCCATGTCAAAAATATAAATCTCCTCTCTAACCCAACCCCAAAATATAGGCAATAAACCAGCAAGACTTGCCGCAAGAATCCCCTCTTCTGCAATCTGCCAACACCACTTTGAACAATCCTCAAAGTGTACTATCCCCTGTAATCAACAGGTAAAAAACCAGCAGTCTTCACGGATGCCAAGCCGCACAAACGATTCCAGCAGTCTTCACAGGATGCCAAACCTTCACGATCAATGACAGAACACCTTTTTGTGCAGATATTGATCAGACAATGAATGCGCAATACAATCTCCTCTTTGAATCTCTTTCAAGAAAGATCACCACCGTCTTCTTGGAGAATTCTTGGAGCTAAGAGAAATCTGAAACATAATTGAAAATGTCACTTCATCAAAAGTCTTCTTAACAGACTCGTGTTAATTAAATCTATTTATAGATTTCTGTTAGTCAGATGATTTCTCAGTCGAATACGCTACTAATTCAGCCGACTGGATTATAACAGCTATAAAAGATTAGTCAACATAGCAGCTTTCATTCAACCATAAACAAACCACATTTAATACAGTTGACTAAGTCACCAATGCTCAACTAACTTTAAAAAATATAGCTGTTAGAGTGCAAGAGCATAACAGAATTCCAAATCAGACAATAGATACAGTCGAATATGTAGCACACATAGTCGACTATCAACATGTAAAACATTTTGAAATTCTTTTCTTCTCAAAATAACACATAACATTGGTTCTCAAAGTCTGTACAAAGATTTTAGCAAAGTCGAATCCATTTGTAATGTAGTCGACTGTACTATCACTTTGTCGCACAAGAATAAGTTCATAAAAGTGTTTGTGATTCTCAGCTTTAAAACATGTGCAGTAAAACATATGAAATGATGCATATCACATAGCACATAAAGCATGTAAACACGTTCCAGATATATATCAATCAATCAAAATAGGAACATGTAACACAATACATAAACATGTTCAACAAATATCACATTTAATCAACATAAGAACATGTAATGGAGCAACAACATGTGCTTGTTATTAAGCAATGTGTTGTCATCATAAAATACCAGATTGATATAGAAATTGTGTTGTCAACAATCTCAACATTAGGAAAAATCTCACATTTACGTATCCACAGAGGAATTAAACACGAAATTGTACCAATTACTAATTAGTAGGCAGTCCGATAGCCTATAAGAAATCTTTATAGTGCGTAAAAATGATTGAAACATTTGCTTTGATTTGTGAAGCATATAGGCCTTATTTTTCCACTAACCTATGCTACTTTCTCTATCTTTTTGGGTGTTAAAAGATTAATCCCCTATGAACATGTGCTTAAGTCTCTATCTTTGTTTAATGTGTATGTTTGATTGTGGTCTGTTGGTCATTAAATATATGGAGTTATGGGACCACATACCTAAATATGATGGGAATAAAATATTGGATTACACAACGATTTGTATTATTTAGGTATATGTTTATTTAAATATGATTTATGATTAATGTAGAAGGTGGCTTATTCTACTATGTTTTCACACAGCTCCAGTCAGTCTTCTCCTCAAGCGTTTTCCATCAAGTGGTATTCAGAGCTTAGGTCGTCCATGCACCAAGAGCTAAGCATTTCCTCCATCTTTTCGCTTCATTTATGTGTTATATTACCATTCTGTTATGTTCTTCTTTTCCAACGCTGTTTTTCAATCTCAATAGTTCTGTTCTTCTTAATTTTGAGTGTTTATTCACTGATTCATGTGTTTCCATTATGTTATCATGTTTATCCTTTATTTTAAACGATGAATCTTTTGTGTTTAAGTCATTTTCAGCCTTATTTTTTTAATTCGAAGTTGTCATAAGTCATGTGCATCCTAATGCAATTTTAAATTTGTTCTTGTTTTAGTTATTTTGTTTTGCTGTGATTTTTTCGTTTGATTAAGCTTTGAGTTTTTGAAAAGCTCTGAATCAACCAAATAAGGCAATGAGAACATGTTCTAGCCTTGGTGATACAAGCTGAAGCACTAGAAATCAATTCTAGTTTCAATTATGTTTTGAAATCTGCTACAGAATTTTAATTCTATTTTAAATTGTGAATTTGTTTTTCAGTTGAATTTCTTTGATTCTAGAGCTTTGTACAACTTTGTTTGATGTTGTTGAAGGTGTAGCAAACCATAACAAACAATAACAAACAATGAAATGCAATATGCATAGCTTGGTTGCTCAAAACCATTAACATTGTGCTGTTTCAGTTCCATTCCAAGTTTTTCACCGTGCTTAAATGTTTGAGGTGTAATCTGAGTTTGAATCATGCTAAACTTCATTGTTCTAGCTTAGTTCAGTATAATTAAACTTCCTTGAGTCCATTTCAGTGTTGTTACAGTCTTTGCATCTGCATAGTTGAGTCATTATAGGTCATTTTCGTGCTACAATGATTTTGTGATGTTTGAGAGTTTAAACAAGTCCAATTTGACATCTTAAAACTGTTGGAACAATTCAATTGAAGTCAGATTGACCTGTGTGCAATTTAGTGTGTTGAAACCTCCATATTGAGTGAATTTTGGAACTTGCAAAGTGAATTTCAGGTGCAGTTCTGTGTTGAGTCAAAATTGAGTTTAAACAAGTGTATTTTGATGATTTGAAACTGTTCAAATGGTTAGTAAAATGTCAGAATCACTTGTGCACAAAATCACTTCTAAAACCATTCATTTTAGGTAAATTTTGGGAAGTAGAACGATGATTTTGAGTAGCAGTCTGATTTTGTGTCAATTTAGAGTTGAAACATGTTTAAAATCTTGAAATAAAGTTGTTTAAGTGGTCATATTTAATGCAGAATCGCTGTTGCATCATTTGAGTCACAAACCACCAAATTTAGAGTCATTTTCTTGGTGTAGAGTTCAAAATTAGGTGTTGTTTTGAAGAATTTGCTTTGAAATTCAATTTAGCTTGCAGCAAGACCTGATTCAGTGATTTAAAATGGAACTGAATGATTAAAAGAAGTAAATCAAAGTGCTCAATAGGATGAAGAACCATGCAACCCAGTCAAAAACAAAAAACATGAAAACTGGTTTTCTTTGAGACATTTCATCAAATACCTTTCGTTTTTATCAAACAATTTCGAGTTAAAGTCATTTCAACCTGTATTTTGATTTCTTTGCTTTCTTAATCTGTTCTAGCACCTTTCTTAGGATCCATTTGAGTATCTACTTCTGTTTTATACCTATTTTTATTCCTTTTAAGCTTTTTGGCCTCTTAAGTTATCCAATTGAAGTCAAATTTTGGTGCTGAAACTGGTTGACTTTGCTAATCTGTTTGGTGACTTTTTTAATGATTTTAATGGTGCTGTGAAGTCTAATTGGAGCATTCAAGTTGAAGAACCCTTCCCCTACGGTAGCATCTTAGGAAGTGGAGAGGAAGCAAAATTTATGAATTTAAGGGCCTATCCAACAAGCAGAATTTGCACTTTCCACCAGTATAAAACACTGAGATTTGACAAATCCAATAGTCATTTGGAAACACAAGCCAAATAGCCAAGTGATGGTGAGATTGAATATCTGTCATCCAAAAGAAAGTTGCTACTGGAGATAAAACGCCTAAAACATATAAGAAAGAGTGTTTGTGAGGTTACACCTAAAGCAAAATTCCCTTGTCCGAGAGAAAATTCTGTTTGAGTTTCCAAGTGTTGAAAATTCCATTTTTCCAAATCTGAATTGTGCCTTTTTAGTGAGACTTTTACAGTTTTTGATTTGAAAAGAATTTGAAGTGATAAAAAGGGTTTTAATTAAATTGTTTGATTTGGTTTACAGCTCAAGGTGCAGATTTTAACTTGCCAAAGTTTATCAAAACAGTTTCACCATGTCTTGATTAGATGATTTTGCTTTTCTTGTACTAGCTAATTTAGTTCTGTTTAGTCTTGAAATATTTGGTGGCTGACAATGCAAGTATGTGAATCTTAAAGGAAGATTTTGAGTTGGTCCTTGATATAGGCAACGTGCAAATCATCAAATCTCCTTTTAATTGCATCTCAATTGCTATATCCAAGCTGTTCCAAAGCAAAAAACATGTTCTGCAGTAGCTAGTTCTGGTCTACAGAAATGTGAAACGACAATGTATACGGGGTGAAGGATCCAAACAAGCATGGATGCAGCTCAACAAGTTTCAAATTAGTGCATACATGGAGCAACAAAGTAGTGTAGCTTGATCCTCTTAGAATTCTAAATTTGTAATCTGTTTTAGATTTAATTTTCTTTTGTTTTTCTTGTGAAAGGACATTTAAGACCAAGTGTTTGGAAGAGTCCTTGGTGTAGTTGTAAACATAAAAAACCACATATTCTTGAATGGATAACCACTTACTGTACTAAGTAATATGACCTTTTATATTTAACTTAAAACATTTTTTTAGATGTATATAACAAGGTTAATAAATAATCACATGCCACTTACTATATAACTACTTATTGTACCAAACTAATATCATCCTTGATATTGAATATAAGCATTTTTCTAATTGTACAAAACCAGCTTCAGAAATAACCACATCAGAATGAGTACATAACCATTTACTGTACTAATAAATGTGATGAAATTTATCCTCAAGAATCACTAGATTTGTTCTACATACTGAGTTTCATACTAGACCACATACCCTTGATTGGATAATCACTTACTACACCAAACTAATTTGATCCTTCATATTGAACTTAAACAATTTTTTAATTGTACAAAACCAACTTCATAAATAACACATACAAATGAGTACATAACCAGTTACTGCACCAATAAATGTGATGAAATTTATCCTTAAAAACCACTATATTTGTTCTACATAACGAGTTTCATACGAGATCACAAACCCTTGATTGGATAATCACTTACAAGGCTAACTAATATGATCCTTCATATTCAACTTAAGAATTTTTATAGATGTACATAAATAGTTTAAGAAATAGCCACATACAATTGAGTACATAACCACTTACTGCACCAATAAATATGATTAAATTTATCCTCAAGAAACAGTAGATTTGTTGTATATAACGACTTTCATACTACACCACATACCCTTGATTGGATAACCACTTACTACACCAAAGTAATATGATCGTTGATATTGAACTTAAGCATTTTTTTATTTGTACAAAACCGATTTTAGAAATAACCACATCAGAATGAGTACATAACCAGTTACTGCACCAATAAATGTGATGAAATTTATCCTTAAGAACCCCTAGATTTGTTCTACATAATGAGTTACCCTTGATTGGATAACAACTTACTATAGCAAAGTAATATGATCCTGGATATTGAACTTAAGCATTTTTTTAGTTGTACAGAACCCCCTTCAGAAATAAACACATACGAATGAGTACATAACCAGTTACTGCACCAATAAAAGTGATAAAATTTATCCTCAAGAATTCCTACATTTTTTCTACATAAGGAGTTTGATACTACACCGCATACCTTTAATTTTATAACTGCTTACTGCATCAAACTCATTTGATCCTTCATATTGAACTTAACCAGTTTTTTAGTTGTTCAAAGCCAGGTTCAAAAATAACCACATACGAATAAGTACATAACCAGTTACTGCACCAATAAATGTGATGAAATTTATCCTCAAGAACCACTATCTTTGTTCTACGTAACGAGTTTCATACTAGATCATAAACCCTTGATTGGATAACCACATACTAGACTAACTAATATGACCTTTATATTCAACTTAAGCATTTTTGTAGATGTACATAACCAACTTAAGAAATAACCACATAGGATTGAGTACATAACTAGTTACTACACCAATAAATATGACGAAATATATCCTGAAGAACCACTAGATATGTTGTTTATAAGGACTTTCATACTAGACCACTTACCCTTGATTGGATAACCACTTACTACACCAAAGTAATATGATCCTTGATATTTAGCTTAAGTATTTTTTTATTTGTACATAACTAGCTTAATAAATAACCACATAGGACTTAAGACATTACCAGTTACTGCACCAATACTTGTGAAATCAGTTTTTCAACCAAAAGTTGTTTAATCTGTTCCTTCATGAGTGACTCTGAGGACTTCCCACATTTCCTGTGCTATCTTACACACTGAAATTCTATAAAATTCATCAAGTACAACAGCAGATGAAATTATATTACGAGCTTTAATATCAAACTGAGCTCGTCTATTTTCCTCAGCAATCCAATGAAAATAAGGTTTTTCTGTCTCTACACCATCAATAGTATTCATAGGAATATAAGGGCCATTTTGTACAGCTTCCCAGATGCCTCTATCAACAGACCCCATGAAAATCTCCATTCTCACTTTCAAAAAAGCATAGTTATCACCAGTAAACAATGGAGGTCTGTTAATGGAAGCACCCTCAGCATATACATGGTTTTGACTGTGACCAGCCATTTTCGCTAATATTTTGAAAAACTATCAAAGCAAGCTCTGATACCAATTGTTGGTATCGTAGGGGGTAATTTTCGAAGAGTAAAGCGCAGCGGAATTAAAAACACAGAGAGTGTAAAGCGTATTAGGTCACAGTTGAAACAATTTTAACCTTTTTACAAAAGTAATTTTCTTTCAGAAAATTAACCAAACAGTTGATGTGCGTGAAATAAAATAAGTGTAGGGATATAGAAAAATCACACAGATATTTTTATACTGGTTCGATTCAACAGAATCTACGTCCAGTCGTTAATCACTACAAATAGTGATTAACAGTTCCACTAAAATTGGTTTAACAGATTACAATCAAATGAACAGAAATAGAACGAAAAGAACCACTATACCAACTTGAAGAGAACCACTCCGGCAATCGACCAACGATTCGCGAGCTTCTCTTTTCACAAGACTCAGGCAGAGTACCTTGCTAACTTGAAGAGAGTCTGTTCCGACTATCGACACACGATACGCGAGCCTCTCCTTTCACAAGACCAAGCAAGGGAACAATGAACAAAAAGCTCTCTAAGAACGTTCCTGTGACACACAGTGTTCTAAGCTTTCTCAGTTCACAAAAGTTAAGTTCTGAGTTCTCGAAAACTTCATATATAGCCAAGTACACAGAATGCCAAAGGTCAGCTCCCAACTGCCATGAATAATCGATTATTGTAAGTGATAATCGATTATTCAAATCCGTTATAGAGTTTTCAAAAAAATGATAATCGATTATACGAAGTGATAATCGATTATTCAAGTATGACTTGTGATAATCGATTATTGCTTCATGATAATCGATTATACCAGTAAAAATCACAATATTTAACATTTTCCTACTACATTCAAAATCTACAAGTTGCTTTTTAATTATTTTCCTATTACATCCAAAAATTATAAGTTGCAGCATCATTAAAACAATTCTTCAGGTTTTTACCAATACTCCTTTATTGGTAACAAGCTCCCCCTTTTTGATGATGATAAAAAAATCTCTATTTAAAAGCAACTCAGGTTTACCTGCAACACATACAAACTTAAAGAACAGCCACAGAGTTAGCAGTAACTGTACAATTGAAAACTATTTCTCCCCTTAATTCTTCCTTAATATTTCTTCTCCCCTATAATATTTCTCCCCCTTTTTTATCATAAGCAAAAAGAATAAAGTAAAAAAAAGATCTCCCCCTTAATATGAGCTCCCCCTCAAAAAGATAATATATGCACAAAATGCCATTATATTAAGAACAAAAATAAAGTACAGGAAATTTATAAAGATTTAAAGACAAAATGCCAAAAGAAAACAATCAAACTTAGGGACCTAAAACTAAAATTCAGGACTAGGGGATCTTTCAGTAGGTGGAATATTGAGATGATCCTCAATGTTATGTAGACGAACATCAATCTCAAGAAATTGATCAACTACGTACTCATCAAGAGATTGCTGCCACTCATGTACTTCATCAAAATGAGTCTTCTGTGCGAGACTCATATCCTCCAATTGTTTAGATAATCTTGCAAAATGTTCTTCCATAGAAGTTGAGGAAGAGGAGGGTATGTTGGAAGGTCCAGCATCAGATGGAGCTGCAGCACTCACTGGGTCAGCCATATGAGTGTCCATGTCGTCATCTTCATCATCATCAGAATGGTCATCATCTTTGTGAATAAGGACTCTTCCTCTAGTAATGAATCCCATCTGACGAAAGGTAGTATCTCCAATTTCTGATCCCACAACTTCAATAGTTTGAACGAGTTCTCCTTCCATAGGTACACCTTTGTATTCTAAAATTCTAGAAATAAGAAGAGCATAAGGAAATTGATATGAGTGGGATTTCTTGGGTTTTACCATTGTGTCAGCAATGAGAGCAGGCCAGTCGATGTGTATGTGATTTAGAATCCCATACAAAAGAAGTAAATCCTGCTCAGAGCATTGAGCATGGTTGGTTGCTCTAGGACATAGAATCCAAACAAGCAAGTAGTGGATCATCCTTTCTTCAACCTTGAAACCTCCAACTAGTAATTGCCTTCTATTTGTTTGTCGTTCAGGATGACGCAGAAAGGATTGGAAAGTCAGCATCCTGTTAAAATCTTCAAGTCCTAAATGGACTTTTACAGCATCATCCCAGATGTGGAGTTGAGCAACATTTGTCCAAACGTCATCATCTAAAATGATGCGTACGCCCTTGACCTTAGTAGATATTATTCCATCCCGATAGCGTAAGTTGAAGTAGAAGACTCTTATAAGATCGGGATAAATACATCCTTTTTGTTCTACTAGATGAGTTAATCCCTGCTCAGCAAAAGTGTTTGGAAATTGAAACCCATAAAAGCGGAAAAAGTCAAGACGAATAAACTTTACCGTCATGATTTTCCTTTCTTGCCAAGAGTTAACAAAATCTGCATGTTTCCCTTGATCTGAGATCCATCCATCTATGTTTGCGAGACGTGGTTGAGAGGAGGAAGAAGCTCCAGCTGTTTTGCGACGATGCCTTCTTGGTTCAGCCATGGGTGAAGTTTAAGAAGATGAAAGTTTACGAAGTGGAAAAGAAATGAAGAGATTTAGAGCTCTGGACTTGAATTTAGCAGTATTTGGTTGCAAAGGAGTGTCTAATAATTGATTATGGGGGCTATTTATAAGAAAAATGAAAAAACTAGCTATTTATGGCCGTTTATAGCCGTTATAGGACGCTCCAACGACTCTATTTTTGAAACGATTAGCACGATAATCGATTATGGCTCGTGATAATCGATTATTAGCTCAATAATCACTACCCAGAATTGCATGATAATCGATTATGCCTGATTGTAATCGATTATCTGCTCAAATATTTTTTAGAATTGAAGTTTATGCATGAATAATCTATTATAATCTTGTGATAATCGATTATGAAGTGTTAAGTTTACGAAAAATGCAAAAATTTGCATAGACTTTGATTCTAAGACATGTCTAACACTCCTAACTCTCTTCTAAGTTCAAAGAATCTATCTTTAGGTAGATCCTTGGTGAAAATATCAGCTAATTGATGCAAGGTATCAACATATTCAATTTGACAATCCCCTTTTTGAATATGATCTCTTAAGAAATGGTGCCTAATTTCTATGTGTTTAGTTCTTGAATGCATTATGGGGTTCCTTGTCAGATTTATAGCACTAGTATTATCACATTTTAAAGGAATATTGTCAAGGAAGATATCAAAATCTTCTAGTTGTTGTTTCATCCACAAAATTTGGGCACAACAGTTTCCAGCTGCAATATATTCAGCTTCAGTGGTAGACAAAGCTACACATGCTTCTTTCTTTGAGTGCCATGACACTAAAGAACAACCCAAGAAATGACAGGTTCCACTAGTACTTTTTCTATCAATTTTACAACCACCATAGTCTGCATCAGAGTAACCTATTAAACTAGGTGATGCATCAGAGGGATACCAAAGTCTAAACGAAGTAGTTCCTTTAAGATATTTTAGAATTCTCTTAACTGGAGTCAAATGTGACTCTTTAGGATTGGCTTGGTATCTAGCACATACACAAACACTCTGCATAATATCTGGTCTACTAGCAGTTAAGTATAGCAAAGATCCTATCATGCCTCTAAATATGGTTTCATTCACTCCCTTTCCAGTTTCATCCTTATCTAAATAACAAGAGGTACCCATGGGTGTACTAGCTTCCTTGCAGCTATCCATTCCAAATTTCCTAAGAATTTCTCTACAGTATTTATTTTGAGATATGAATGTTCCTCTATTCATTTGTTTTATTTGTAGTCCTAAGAAAAAATTTAACTCACCCATCATAGACATCTCAATTTCACCTTGCATTATTTTTGCAAACTCTTCACACAAAGAGTCATCAGTTGAACCAAAAATAATGTCATCTACATAAACTTGCGCAATTAAAATGTGTTTTCCTACTTTCTTAATGAATAAGGTTGAATCAAACTTCCCTCTAGAAAAATCATTTTCAATCAAAAAGGTACTAAGTCTTTCATACCAAGACCTAGGTGCCTGTTTAAGACCATAAAGGGCCTTTTTCAACTTGTACACATGATCAGGAAATTTAAAATCTTCAAAACCAGGGGGTTGATTAACATACACTTCTTCTTTTATAAAACCATTTAAAAATGCACTTTTAACATCCATTTGATACAGTTTAAATTTCATCAAAGATGCATATGCAACTAACAATCTGATTGCTTCTAACCTGGCTACTGGTGCATAAGTTTCATCGTAATCAATACCTTCCTCTTGACAGTAGCCCTTAGCAACTAGCCTTGCTTTATTCTTTGTGATGTTTCCATTCTCATCAAGCTTGTTCCTGAATACCCATTTGGTTCCTATGTCTTGGAATTCATCTTGTTTTGGAATAAGTTCCCAAACTTCATTCCTTTCAAATTGATTTAGCTCTTCTTGCATAGCAATGCACCACTTGTCATCTTGAAGAGCTTCCTTTATATTCTTAGGTTCTATCTGAGACACAAAAGCAACAGTTAGACAAAAATTATTTAAATTATGTCTAGTAGTTACCCCTTTTGATATATCTCCTATGATGTTGTCCAAAGATAGTCCTCTTGGTTGTTGATAGCTTTTGGAGTCAACAACTTGGGGTGTTTCTTGAAGCTCTGGAGGATAATTCTCATTTAGATACATCTCTTCAAGGGCTTCTCTTAAGTAATCCTCATCACCTGCAATGGGTTTATTTGACTCAAGAGGATTTTCCTCAAGGTCTACAATCTCATCAAAGACAACATGCATAGATTCTTCAATTATTAGTGTTCTTCTATTGAACACCCTATAAGCTTTACTAGTTAAAGAATATCCTAGAAAAATTGCTTCATCAGATTTTGCATCAAACTTTCCAAGATTATCTTTTCCATTATTTAAGACAAAGCATTTGCATCCAACGATTTTCAAATGAGATATATTTGGTTTTCTACCATTCAACAATTCATATGGAGTTAATTTTAAAATTGGTCTAATGAGCATCCTATTTAACACATAACAAGCAGTATTTACTGCATCAGCCCAAAAATATTTTGGCACATTAGATTCATTCATAAGAGTTCTGGTAATTCTTCTAATGATCTATTTTTCCTTTCAACAACACCATTCTATTGGGGAGTTCTAGGTGCAGAAAAATTATGTGCAATTCCAAATTCTTCACAAAATTTTCCAAATGATTCATTTTCAAATTCACCACCATGATCACTTCTCAAGGTTTTGATTTTCAAATCTTTTTCATTTTGAATACGTTTAGCAAAAGTTTTAAATGCTTTGAAAGCTTCACTTTTCAGAGTTAAAAAGAAAGTCCAAGTAAATCTAGAGTAATCATCAACAATTACAAGAGCATAGTAATTTCCACCAAAACTTTTTCTTCTAGATGAACCAAACAAGTCCATATGCAAAAGTTCCAAAGGTTTTGATGTAGAAATCATGCTTTTAGATGAAAATGAAGATTTGGTTTGTTTACCCTTTTGACATGCAGAACAAAGCTTATCTTTCTCAAATTTTAGTTTAGGCAAACCAATAAGAAGATCCTTAGAGATTAATTTGTTTAAGTGTTGCATGTGAATATGAGCAGCTCTTTTATGCCATAGCCATGAATTTTCTTCTTTAGCAACTAAGCATGTTATATTACGACTAAATGCACTCTCAATATCAATCAAATATATATTACTGTGTCTAACACCTTGCAAAGCAATTTCAGCAGAATTTTTAAAATAAATAGTACATTTATCACTCTCAAAAGTTACCTTGAAACCTTTGTCGCATAGTTGGCTTATGCTTAGAAGATTATGTTTGAGGCCTTCAACGTATAAGACGTCTTTTATCGTCAAATTGTTTCCTCCTCCAATGTTTCCGGTTCCCATTATTCTGCCTTTGTTGTTATCCCCGTAAGTTACAAATCCTTGCTTCTTCTTTGCAAAAGAGATGAATCTTTTCTTGTCACCAGTCATGTGTCTTGAGCAACCACTGTGAAGATACCACAGTGATCTTTTTGACTTAGATTGGTCCTGCAAAACAAATTAGCGAGAATTTTCGGTCCCCAATCTCAATATAGGTCTTTGGGGTTAGTTTTTGCAAGTTTATATCATTTCACAACTTTAACCCATGCATATTTGCCACTTGGAACACCAACATGTTTGATATTGCACTTGTTTGATGTGTGACCATGCTTCATACAGTAAAAGCAACATACATCATTAACTTTATTTTCAATGAAAGTTCCTTTAACAACCCAAATTTTTCGAGTTCTTCTTACCTTGGATTTATAATTTTGATGCATGTTCCCATTTTTAAAATTGCTTTTATTGAGGTTTGATTTAGCATGGGAATTAGTTTTAGTTGCCTTAGCAAGTAAGTTTTCAAGAATATCAATATCAAACATATAGCTTTTGGATGACAAGCATTCAAAAGGTTCAACAGTAACTTTATCATCCGATAATTCAATTTCTAAGGTATTAACTTTATTTCTTAACACAACTTCATCGTCAAGCAGTTTATCATATTTTAACTTCAATTCATTATGTTCTTTTTTTAATTTTTTATGAGCAACATCATGTTTTTCAGATTCATTCATTAAATGAAAGAAAGCCTTTTGTAAATCTAATTCACTGGATTCAAAACTGGAATCACTTACTTGGCTTCCTGTTTCTACAGAATCTGCCATAAGGCATAGATTGGCTTCTTCTTCTGTGTCACTTGAGCTCGTTGAGCTAGAGGCATTATCCTCCCAAGCTATGTATGCTTTCTTTTTCCTTTGAAATTTTCTTTCCTTCTTGTGTTCACTTTTCTTGCTCTTTGGACACTCAGATTTTACGTGCCCTCTTTCTCCACAGCCGAAGCTTCACGTTTGATGGAGATTCTTGACTTTCTTTCCTTTCCTTGTGAAACTTATCCTTTCCCTTAGCTTTCATGAATTTTTAAAATTTCTTTATCATTAAGCTCATGTTTTCTTCATCATCAGAGTCATCTTCTTCGATCCTCTTAGAGCTTTTTCCTTTAGATATTTCAGACTTGAAAGCTAGAGTTTTCCTCTTGCCTTGATCCTCTTCAGCAGTCAATCTCCTCAATTCAAGTTCATGCTCACGGAGCTTTCCAAACAGGATTGGCATTGACAATTGAGTAAGATTTTGAGATTCCGAGATGGCAGTCACCTTTGGTTGCCAAGACCTATCCAAGGATTTCAGAATTTTCACATTAAGTTCATCAGTATCAAAAGTCTTACCCAACCCTGTTAAGTGATTCACAATGTGAGTGAATCGTTTTTGAACGTCAGAGATCGTTTCTCTAGGTTGCATTCTGAACATCTCATATTCCTAAATGAGAGTGTTCTTCCTAGCGCGTTTCACGTCCTCTGTTCCTTCATGAGTGACTCTGAGGACTTCCCACATTTCCTGTGCTTTGGAGAGCATCTCTTGGATGCTTAAGCTCCTTTTCGTCTTTTCTAGGGTTTGCTTTCCATATCTTCCATTATTTTCATCTTGGTTCACCATGACTATGGTGAACTAAACCCTTTTTGTTGTTGGGGGAACAATGTAATCTTTTGATACTCTCGATTATTGAAACTCTTGTTTGAATTGTATGTGTCTCATATGCGTTTATTATTAATTGTTGGAGTCTCATACTGTGCTTAATGCTTTTATCGTTTAACTCATTCGGTAATCGTTGTTTGACTTTATTGATACGAGGACGTACAGTAATGACATGAACTGGTGAGATTTTTCCTTGGTTAAGCAATACCGCCTAGGGATAGGGGAGTAGGACGACCAATTGTATTTGCTTCTGTTTGTAATGCGTTGCTGGTTACTAGGGGAGGCTAGGGATAGCAAGCCGGTAATTAGTAATAGGCCCTTTTCGCCGAGGGATCGGGTTAAGGGGAGGCCAAGAAAGTTTGCATGCAATTAGATAATAACGCTGTTTAAACAAGAGGAGTAAATAAAAGAGAGAGGATTAGATGAAACGCCGAGGGATCATGTTTTCTTCATCATCAGAGTCATCTTCTTCGATCCTCTTAGAGCTTTTTCCTTTAGATATTTCAGACTTGAAAGCTAGAGTTTTCCTCTTGCCTTGATCCTCTTTAGCAGTTAATCTCCTCAATTCAAGTTCATGCTCACGGAGCTTTCCAAACAGGATTGACATTGACAACTGAGTAAGATTTTGAGATTCCGAGATGGCAGTCACCTTTGGTTGCCAAGACCTATCCAAGGATTTCAAAATTTTCACATTAAGTTCATCAGTATCAAAAGTCTTACCCAACCCTGTTAAGTGATTCACAATGTGAGTGAATCGTTTTTGAACGTAAGAGATCGTTTCTCCAGGTTGCATTCTGAACATCTCATATTCCTGAATGAGAGTGTTCTTCCTAGCGCGTTTCACGTCCTCTGTTCCTTCATGAGTGACTCTGAGGACTTCCCACATTTCCTGTGCTGTCTTACACACTGAAATTCTATAAAATTCATCAAGTACAACAGCAGATGAAATTATATTACGAGCTTTAATATCAAACTGAGCTCGTTTATTTTCCTCAGCAGTCCAATGAAAATAAGGTTTTTCTGTCTCTACACCATCAATAGTATTCATAGGAATATAAGGGCCATTTTGTACAGCTTCCCAGATGCCTCTATCAACAGACCCCATGAAAATCTCCATTCTCACTTTCCAAAAAGCATAGTTATCACCAGTAAACAATGGAGGTCTGTTAATGGAAGCACCCTTAGCATATACATGGTTTTGACTGTGACCGGCCATTTTCGCAAATATTTTGAAAAACTATCAAAGCAAGCTCTGATACCAATTGTTGGTATCGTAGGGGGTAATTTTCGAAGAGTAAAGCGCAGCGGAATTAAAAACACAGAGAGCGTAAAGCGTATTAGGTCACAGTTGAAACAATTTTAACCTTTTTACAAAAGTAATTTTCTTTCAGAAAATTAACCAAACAGTTGATGTGCGTGAAATAAAATAAGTGTAGGGATATAGAAAAATCACACAGATATTTTTATACTGGTTCGATTCAACAGAATCTACGTCTAGTCGTTAATCACTACAAATAGTGATTAACAGTTCCACTAAAATTGGTTTAACTGATTACAATCAAATGAACAGAAATAGAACGAAAAGAACCACTATACCAACTTGAAGAGAACCACTTCGGCAATCGACCAACGATTCGCGAGCTTCTCTGTTCACAAGACTTAGGCAGAGTACCTTGCTAACTTGAAGAGAGTCTGCTCTGACTATCGACACACGATACACGAGCCTCTCCTTTCACAAGACCAAGCAAGGGAACAATGAACAAAAAGCTCTCTAAGAACGTTCCTGTGACACACAGTGTTCTAAGCTTTCTCAGTTCACAAAAGTTAAGTTCTGAGTTCTCAAAAACCTCATATATAGCCAAGTACACAGAATGCCAAAGGTCAGCTCCCAACTGCCATGAATAATCGATTATTGTAAGTGATAATCGATTATTCAAGTCTGTTATAGAGTTTTCAAAAAAATGATAATCGATTATACGAAGTGATAATCGATTATTCAAGTATGACTTGTGATAATCGATTATTGCTTCATGATAATCGATTATACCAGTAAAAATTACAATATTTAACATTTTCCTACTACATTCAAAATCTATAAGTTGCTTTTTAATTATTTTCCTATTACATCCAAAAATTATAAGTTGCAGCATCATCAAAACAATTCTTCAGGTTTTTACCAATACTCCTTTATTGGTAACAGAAGTTACAGGTAGGCATATTTTCTTTTTTTTTCTTATTTTTTTATTTAAGCACTTTATTTTGTTTAGAAAAAAGAAAAACTTTTTAATAGGGAGAAATGGTTGCTTTAGGATGTCATGCAAGGGCTGTTTCATTTTGGGAGCGTTAAATTTTTATGGTGTTATATGCATTTATTCATTTGCATTTAATTGGATTATGTATGTCGAGATTCAAAATTTGATTTCCCTTGATATATCACCGCAGATTAGTTTTCTTTTCTTTTTTTTTCTTTTTTTTTATTCACCTTTTTTATGTTTCTAAGCCATATTTTCCTTATATAGAATGTGGGAATTTTTAAATGCCGCTAGATTATTTTCTTTAGTTACTTACTTTTTGTTGTTTTTATTTAATTTTGATCCCCACTTTAATGATGTTTACTTTGTTTGATTTTGTTAATTTATTTATGATGTTAGCTTAGGTTAGGCAGGGTGGTCGTTAGTGATATTACATTGTTTCCTTGAGATTTATTGGGCTGTTCTTGTGTTTATTCTGCTCTGATTTGGCTCAATATTTAATTTGTTGTGTGCTTGCGATTGGGTATACACTTAGTTGCCTAATCGGTGTTTAATCTTCGCTTAGTTGATTAGACTGTATGGTGCATGACTGATTAAATTTGTGTATTGAATTCACTTATTCTGCAATTCTGAAGACCGAATTACCCTTCGCTTAGTTGGGTGATTCGTGTTGGATTTGGATTAGAGTAATGTGTACTTGTCGTTAATCTATGATTGGAAGCATAGTAATTGAGTTAATGACGAACCATTTCCATTCTGTTTTTGAAACCGTTTTTACATCTGTGTTTGCGTTTCTGTTTGCATTCGTAATTTAATTTTATTCATCTACATTCACAAAAACTTTTCACAAACCCCTCTCACTTCGTGTCTGACCTAATTCTCGAACCACATTTGGTCCTTGAGAGACGACCTAGGAGTCACTTCCTAGTCTATACTGCATTCTTTTATGCACATTAAATTTGTGTGGGTTGCGACAACCCATCAAATTTTGGCGCCGTTGCCGGGGACCAAAGGTTCGGTTTTAGGTCTTTGTTATGTTAGTGTGTGTTGTGTCTTGTCTTGTGTTGTGAGTGGGATGTTCTGTTTTGTGTGTTCATCATTGTGTGTTGCATTTAGGTAGCTTTAGTTGCATATTTGCATTGCATTCTTCTTTTCCCCCTTTTTTCCCATGTCTACCTATTTTGGCTTTGTGGATACTACTTATTCTGCCTGTGTCTATGACTCTCCTTCTGCATCTGACTTTGATATTGCTTGTGATGTATACTCAGCTAATGCCTATGTTGGGAACATTACGGTTCCTCCTCCATCTCATGAGAGTGCTCCTAGAGAGCCGTTTCCACTTGATGAGGAGGATGTTCGTTGTGTTTTCAACAATGGACTGATACATGTGTTGCCTAGATTTCATGGTTTTGCAGGTGAATGCCCACGTAGACATTTGGAGGAGTTCTACACATTATGCTCTTTAATGAAACCTCCAGATGTCCTGGATCAAGACATGTTTTTAAGGGCATTTCCGCATTCATTACAAGAAGCAGCAAGGGGTTGGCTGTATTGTCTTCCTCCAGGATCCATCACTTCTTGGGAAGATCTTCAGCATACGTTCTTGGATAAATTCTTCCCTGCTCAGTATGGTCACGGTAACGATCTTGGATGGAATGAACCTAGCTTGCGATGGTATGATGCTCCACAGCAATATCAACCATCTCCGAATTCTTGTATGCCTTCTCCACCTGTTTAGGAACCACAACAGCTGCAGTTTCATGAGCCTGCCCATTCTTTATCAGCTGTTGGTGGGAAATTGGAAAGCAAACTTGATTCTCTTGAGAGTTTGGTGACACAGCTGGCATCCAACCAGAGACCAACACCTCCATCTCCATCTGTTGCACGACTGTGTGCTATATGTCCTTCCAGTGAACACTATACGGATGCTTGTCCCTCTTTGCACCACCCTGTTTCTCATGATGAGCCTCAAGCTTATGCTACAAACATCTACAACAACAGGCAGCCACAACAGAAAAATCAGAGGCAACAACAACATCAAAAGGCACCTGCCAAACCTTCTACTTCTTTTGAGCTTACGTTGAATGAGTTATAGAGGCAGATGGCCGCGTAGTGCACCAAGGAACAGTCTCAATTTTTAGAGGGATCAACATTTCAGACTGTTCCAATTCTTGATGGTGTCAGTGCCATTCACATAGGAGATGGGAAGCAGAGTCATGAGCTTACTACTGCGCCATCTACTTTCCCACCCTCCTATGTCTCCCCTATTGCACCTGAGGATGTAGTTGATCCTTCTGATTTTATTGGTGAGATGAATCATGAATCAACACAGGTTTTCTCTAAACTTGAAATTCCACCTGCTTTGCCTGAGTTGTTTATGCATTCACATATTCTTGATTCTGCTACAGATTCACATGTTAGTGATGATTTTGATATAGAAAATGTGAAAGCTGAAGATGCTTTAGACTTGGGATTAAATTTTGATCTTTCACAGTTTTCTAAAAATTTTAAATGCAGTTGTGAAGTTGGTTCTTGCTCTATTTGTGTTGAGCTCAATTCTGTGATACAACCAACTTCCAACTTTATGATGTGTTATACTAATTGTGAGTCTGGTGAACATGTTGAGGAACAGGCAGATATGAGCACCACTTTTGAGATAGGTAGACTAGCTTCACCTTCCACCACTTTAGCCACATCCAGGGAAGTGGAGGTAAACATACCTGAGATAGATTCTGTTGTTGATGATTATGCTTATGATGGGTATGTTGATGATTGTATTGTTGATGAGCATGCTTTTAATTCTCCCTCTTTGCATGATGAGAACCACTTTTTGCTATCACATAAGAATGTTTATTCTCCATGCACTGAACATGAATCTGATTCTGTTGTTGACACTGCTTCTAAATTTGAACTTGATTCATGTTCTGAGGGTATATCCGAGGGTCAGCTTGTTACACTGAGATTGGGTGTTATACCTCTGCATGTTATTTATGTAGAACCACATTGCACTAACCATGTTGCAGGAGGTACACATGAGTTTGATCAACAAACACCCACGGTGGAATATAAGGGTGCAATGCACAAAAGCTTCAACATCAATAGGCACCAGCTGAACCCACTCATCAACAATCATTGCTTCTTGGATCTAGTTGTGGAGGACATCTCCCTGCTTAATCAAATTTGGAGACTGAAGCAATTCCTCTTCAACACTTCCTTGCTGAATTATAAGGTGGAAGACCTCTCCTTGAAAGTCCAAAATTGGCAATTGCCACCATGATTAAGGGAGTCTTCTTTTCCCTTCTCTCCCCCTTTCCCGCTTTTATTGCACTTGTCCATGATCTGTTGATTTTTCTGATTTCTGATCTGATAATTGTGACACACTGAGGACATTGTGTAGTTTAAGTGTGGTCTATTGGGGGAGACTCTGATTTTTCTTTGATTAGTTTATGTTTTTCTGCGTTAAATATTTTGTTTTCTAGGTAGCTTTTGTTTTGTGTTGTGTACAGTTTTATTACCCTTCGCTTAGTTGGGTGATTCGTGTTGGATTTGGATTAGAGTAATGTGTACTTGTCGTTAATCTATGATTGGAAGCATAGTAATTGAGTTAATGACGAACCATTTCCATTCTGTTTTTGAAACCGTTTTTACATCTGTGTTTGCGTTTCTGTTTGCATTCGTAATTTAATTTTATTCATCTACATTCACAAAAACTTTTCACAAACCCCTCTCACTTCGTGTCTGACCTAATTCTCGAACCACATTTGGTCCTTGAGAGACGACCTAGGAGTCACTTCCTAGTCTATACTGCATTCTTTTATGCACATTAAATTTGTGTGGGTTGCGACAACCCATCAAATTTTGGCGCCGTTGCCGGGGACCAACGGTTCGGTTTTAGGTCTTTGTTATGTTAGTGTGTGTTGTGTCTTGTCTTGTGTTGTGAGTGGGATGTTCTGTTTTGTGTGTTCATCATTGTGTGTTGCATTTAGGTAGCTTTAGTTGCATATTTGCATTGCATTCTTCTTTTCCCCCTTTTTTCCCATGTCTACCTATTTTGGCTTTGTGGATACTACTTATTCTGCCTGTGTCTATGACTCTCCTTCTGCATCTGACTTTGATATTGCTTGTGATGTATACTCAGCTAATGCCTATGTTGGGAACATTACGGTTCCTCCTCCATCTCATGAGAGTGCTCCTAGAGAGCCGTTTCCACTTGATGAGGAGGATGTTCGTTGTGTTTTCAACAATGGACTGATACATGTGTTGCCTAGATTTCATGGTTTTGCAGGTGAATGCCCACGTAGACATTTGGAGGAGTTCTACACATTATGCTCTTTAATGAAACCTCCAGATGTCCTGGATCAAGACATGTTTTTAAGGGCATTTCCGCATTCATTACAAGAAGCAGCAAGGGGTTGGCTGTATTGTCTTCCTCCAGGATCCATCACTTCTTGGGAAGATCTTCAGCATACGTTCTTGGATAAATTCTTCCTTGCTCAGTATGGTCACGGTAACGATCTTGGATGGAATGAACCTAGCTTGCGATGGTATGATGCTCCACAGCAATATCAACCATCTCCGAATTCTTGTATGCCTTCTCCACCTGTTTAGGAACCACAACAGCTGCAGTTTCATGAGCCTGCCCATTCTTTATCAGCTGTTGGTGGGAAATTGGAAAGCAAACTTGATTCTCTTGAGAGTTTGGTGACACAGCTGGCATCCAACCAGAGACCAACACCTCCATCTCCATCTGTTGCACGACTGTGTGCTATATGTCCTTCCAGTGAACACTATACGGATGCTTGTCCCTCTTTGCACCACCCTGTTTCTCATGATGAGCCTCAAGCTTATGCTACAAACATCTACAACAACAGGCAGCCACAACAGAAAAATCAGAGGCAACAACAACATCAAAAGGCACCTGCCAAACCTTCTACTTCTTTTGAGCTTACGTTGAATGAGTTATAGAGGCAGATGGCCGCGTAGTGCACCAAGGAACAGTCTCAATTTTTAGAGGGATCAACATTTCAGACTGTTCCAATTCTTGATGGTGTCAGTGCCATTCACATAGGAGATGGGAAGCAGAGTCATGAGCTTACTACTGCGCCATCTACTTTCCCACCCTCCTATGTCTCCCCTATTGCACCTGAGGATGTAGTTGATCCTTCTGATTTTATTGGTGAGATGAATCATGAATCAACACAGGTTTTCTCTAAACTTGAAATTCCACCTGCTTTGCCTGAGTTGTTTATGCATTCACATATTCTTGATTCTGCTACAGATTCACATGTTAGTGATGATTTTGATATAGAAAATGTGAAAGCTGAAGATGCTTTAGACTTGGGATTAAATTTTGATCTTTCACAGTTTTCTAAAAATTTTAAATGCAGTTGTGAAGTTGGTTCTTGCTCTATTTGTGTTGAGCTCAATTCTGTGATACAACCAACTTCCAACTTTATGATGTGTTATACTAATTGTGAGTCTGGTGAACATGTTGAGGAACAGGCAGATATGAGCACCACTTTTGAGATAGGTAGACTAGCTTCACCTTCCACCACTTTAGCCACATCCAGGGAAGTGGAGGTAAACATACCTGAGATAGATTCTGTTGTTGATGATTATGCTTATGATGGGTATGTTGATGATTGTATTGTTGATGAGCATGCTTTTAATTCTCCCTCTTTGCATGATGAGAACCACTTTTTGCTATCACATAAGAATGTTTATTCTCCATGCACTGAACATGAATCTGATTCTGTTGTTGACACTGCTTCTAAATTTGAACTTGATTCATGTTCTGAGGGTATATCCGAGGGTCAGCTTGTTACACTGAGATTAGGTGTTATACCTCTGCATGTTATTTATGTAGAACCACATTGCACTAACCATGTTGCAGGAGGTACACATGAGTTTGATCAACAAACACCCACGGTGGAATATAAGGGTGCAATGCACAAAAGCTTCAACATCAATAGGCACCAGCTGAACCCACTCATCAACAATCATTGCTTCTTGGATCTAGTTGTGGAGGACATCTCCCTGCTTAATCAAATTTGGAGACTGAAGCAATTCCTCTTCAACACTTCCTTGCTGAATTATAAGGTGGAAGACCTCTCCTTGAAAGTCCAAAATTGGCAATTGCCACCATGATTAAGGGAGTCTTCTTTTCCCTTCTCTCCCCCTTTCCCGCTTTTATTGCACTTGTCCATGATCTGTTGATTTTTCTGATTTCTGATCTGATAATTGTGACACACTGAGGACATTGTGTAGTTTAAGTGTGGTCTATTGGGGGAGACTCTGATTTTTCTTTGATTAGTTTATGTTTTTCTGCGTTAAATATTTTGTTTTCTAGGTAGCTTTTGTTTTGTGTTGTGTACAGTTTTATTACCCTTCGCTTAGTTGGGTGATTCGTGTTGGATTTGGATTAGAGTAATGTGTACTTGTCGTTAATCTATGATTGGAAGCATAGTAATTGAGTTAATGACGAACCATTTCCATTCTGTTTTTGAAACCGTTTTTACATCTGTGTTTGCGTTTCTGTTTGCATTCGTAATTTAATTTTATTCATCTACATTCACAAAAACTTTTCACAAACCCCTCTCACTTCGTGTCTGACCTAATTCTCGAACCACATTTGGTCCTTGAGAGACGACCTAGGAGTCACTTCCTAGTCTATACTGCATTCTTTTATGCACATTAAATTTGTGTGGGTTGCGACAGCCCATCAGTGGTGCCTTTGAGTCTTCTTTTCTTCCTTTTTCTCCTTCTTTCTTGAGTTTAAGTCCTTCCTACTTCACTTCCTTCTTCAATTCGCATCAAAACCCTGCAAAACAATGGAAAAAAAGCATAATATCTCTAAAAACAGCTTTTGACTCTCATATGAGTCAACTAAGTGTTTTTACTTGATTATAAGCTCATTCTAAGTCGTAAAGGGTGTGTTTTGATATCAAATTTAAGCACGAAAATAACGGTTTTTAGGCCGTTATTACAACCCCAAACTTAGAACTTTGCTTGTCCTCAAGCAAACAAGACAAAACTTGGCTTTCCACTTTTTCATCAAAATAGTTTAACATTCTCAAAATTCATTTTTCTCACAACAAGACTCATTCACCTGGATATCAACATGCAAAACAGTCTCAATCATCATCCACATTCAATCATCATCAAATAAACTCATCATGCATTTCACTCAATCAAACCATTTTTAGAAACAATGTTCAAGCCAAGTGTTAAGTCCCTGGCAAGTGTACCAAATCGCTATCAAGTAATATAAAATGGGTAAGTCCAAGTATCGTTTCCCAAAGGACTCTTAGGCCTTAATTTTCGTATAAACCAATCGCTTAAGACTTGAGAAAAGTATTAAATTTAGGTTTTGTATGCAAAATAAAAATTAACATGCAAATGGAGTGAATCAATTGGCAAGGAAAAACTATGGATGAATGGAGTTGTTGGGGTTTACAATTTCATCTTATCCACCCTCTTATATATACTTTTCTTATCTAATTTGCTTATTTATCATACTGTCATGCAAACTTTCTTAGTCTACCCTTAACCCAATCTCTTGGCGAGAAGAGCCTATTACTAATTATCGGCTTGCTATCTCTAGCCTCCCCTAGTAACTAATAATGCATGATAAATGGAAGCAAAATACAATTGATCATCCTACCCCTATCTGTAGGCGATATTGCTTAATCAAGGAATTCCCCCCAGTTCATGACATTACTGTACATCTCCGTATCAATAAAGACAAACAACATTTACCGAATGAGTTAAACGATAAAACCATTAAGCAAAGGTAAGAAACCCAACAACCTAGAGTTTCAATATAAGAGAGTTTCAAAAGATTACATTTTTCCCCAACAACCTAGAGTTTAGTTCACCATGAACATGGTGAATCTAGATGAAAAATAATGAAAGAATGGAAGAAATAACCCTAAACTTGGTAGATTAGGGTATAAGCCGTCCGTAATCACCGTTTCAAGTGGCCTTCGGTAAGGCCTTCGGTAAATCAAATTTACCGAAGGACAAAAGGCCTTCGGTATTTAGTGCATTTCTGGTAGTGATTGGAGCCTAAGCATCCAAGGAACCTCCTCCAAGGTGTGTGGAATAGCTGTGGACGTCTCTGCTGGCCAAAAGATTACAATTTGAATCGCACTAGGTCTATTTATAGACTAGAAAAATAACATAATCTATCAGAATCTAAGTAAAATAAAAACTGACAACTGCTTAGCGCCTAATTAAACCGCTCAGTGGTTTCCCCCTTAGCCGCGCCACCGCTTAACGGTCAGTGTTACTGTTGAGCGGTTTGCCTCAAATCGCACTGGCCGCTCAACGGTCCATTCTGACGCTCAGTGGTCCCTTTGACTCTTCTTTTCATCCTTTTTCTTCATCTTTCATGAGTCTAAGTCCACCTTGATTTACTTGAATCTTCAATTCTCATCAAAACCCTATAAAACAATGCAAAAACAAGCATAATATCTCTAAAACCAACTTTTGACTCTCTAATGACTCAACGAAGTGTTTTACTTGATTTTAAGCTCATTCTAAGCCATAAAGGGTGTGTTTTGATATAATATTTAAGCATGAAAAAAACGGTTTTTAGACCGTTATCACCAAGCACAAACACCACAATCAAAATTCAACCTATTCTAAAAAAATTCAAAAGTACAAAAGTGCAAGATAAAACCTAAGTTACCTCCTAGTAGCGCTTGTTTAACGTCACGAGCCTGACCCGGACCACATGGATCCACCAACATCATCACCGTGGAGAATTGCTCCACTTCTCCTCCTAAATAATGTTTGAGCCTCTATCCATTCACTACCCAACTCCGCTATTGACCATCATCGTTTGGACTCTCCAATTCCACTGCTACATTCGGATATACATGCTTTATTACAAAGGTCCTGACCATTTTGATTTCAACTTCCCAGGAAATAACTTCAACCGTGAATTAAATAATAACACCTGCTGCCTTGGGTTGAAATTTCTCTTTAACAACTTCCTGTCATGATAAAATTTCACCTTCTCTTTATAACTCCTGGATGAATCATATGCATGTAACCGCATCTCTTCAAGCTCCAACAATTGACTTCTACGTTTGCTTTTAGTTTCATGAGGATCAAAACTTTAAAAGCTTCAAGGCCCACAAAGCTTTATGCTCCATCTCCACTGGTAGGTGACATGTTTTTCCATATACCAACTGAAAAGGTGATAAACCCATGAAAGCTTTCACAGCAGTCCTATATGCCCAGAGAGCACCATCTAGTTTATGTGACCAATCTCTCCTTGAAAAAGCAACTGTCTTTTCTAAAATTCTCTTCATCTCCCTGTTACAAACTTTAGCTCTCTCCACCAAATTGCCTAATCCCAGTTATGCCTTTTCTGATAGCTGTGGTCCGGGATGCTGGAAAAAATTTCTCCAAGAATAGCCTCTTTAGATCATCCCAGCTAGTGACGGATCTAGGCGCCAAACCATACAACCAATCCTTAGCAACACTTTCCAATGAATGAGGGAATGCCTTCAAGAAGATGTGTTCTTTTGGAACATCATGCGGTTTCATAGTGGAACAGACAATGTGGAATTACTTCAAATGCTTATGTAGACTCTCACCTGCAAGACCATGAAACTTGTGCAACAAATGGATCAGTCCAGTCTTGAGAACAAATGGAACGTCCTCATCAGGATATTGGATGCACAAGCTTTCAATATCGAAGTCAGGTGCAACCATCTCCCTAAAAGTCCTCTCACGAGGTGGAGGTTGTGCCATATTGTTCTCAGTATGAAAAATAACAGAATTAGAGTCAGAATCAGGTGCAGATGCAATAGATGCAGTGGATGCAGTATGCACAAAGTACTCAGCAGTGGATTCAGATTCAGCAGTAGGATAAACAGTATCTAATGGAACAGACTCAAAAACAGACTCTAAAGACAAATTCCTAGAATGCCTAACTAACCTATGAAACGTCCTATCAATCTCAGGATCAAAGGGTGGTATGAATCCAGGATTTCCTCTAGTCATGCACTAAATCACAACACCCTGTAATCATGAAACAATAGCACATAAATTTCAAATTACAGAAAACAACACAAGACAACACATCTCAGACAAACACAAACACAACACAAGACTTAAAACTGAACCGTTGGTCCCGACATCCACAAGCTTTCGATATCGAAGTCAGGTGCAGCCATCTCCCTAAAAGTCCTCTCACGAGGTGGAGGTTGTGCCACATTGTTCTCAGTATGAAAAATAACAGAATTAGAATCAAAATCAGGTGCAGATGCAATGTGGATGCAGTATGCACAAAGTACTCAGCAGTGGATTCAGATTCAGCAGTAGGATAAATAGTATCTAATGGAACAGACTCATAAACAGACTCTAAAGACAAATTCCTAGAATGCCTAACTAACCTATGAAACGTCCTATCAATCTTAGGATCAAAGGGTGGTATGAATCCAGGATTTCCTCTAGGCATGCACTAAATCACAGCACCCTGTAATCATGAAACAATAGCACATAAATTTCAAATTACAGAAAACAACACAAGACAACACAACTCAGACAAACACAAACACAACACAAGACTTAAAACTGAACCGTTGGTCCCCAGCAGTGGTGCCAAAATTTGATGGGCTGTCGCAACCCATACAAATTTGATTGCATATTAAGTAATGCAGTATAGTACTAGGAAGTGACTCCTAGGCCGTCTCTCAAGGACCAAATGTGGTTCAGGAATTAAGTCAAACACACACAGTGGGGGGGGGGTTGAAAAGTGTTTTGTGAATGCAATTAGATTGAATTAAGACATGCAAATTAAACCTAACTAACAGGATTGTAACGGTTGGAGACTTAAGCTAAAATTATCATCACCAAAAATACTAGACAACATTAAATTAAAAGAAAATATTAAACCCAACACTTCAACAACAATTATCTAGCACAGTTAAAATTATCAAATGCAAAACTAATTTAAAGAAAGGAAAAACAACTAAACTACAATTAAAACTAAATTAAAGCTAAAGAAAATAAACAACATATTTTTTCTACCAATTCAAATGACACATGCACCTACTAAAGAAAATTAAATTGAAAATGGCCTAAAAGTTACCCTCTGGCCGTGACCTTTGCCCTTTCCCTTATGCTTCACTTCTCAGCACAAGCAAATTAATTTCTTCTTGCACAATCCCGAGGCCGAGACACCACTTCCAGCCATCACATCACTTCTATTCATTCGGTGCTTCATTGAATTTTGTAATGCTTTCTCTCCAACTCAAATGAATGCAAAGTGAAGAAATGCACAAGCGTGGCCCACCTTCTGGATGGGACACCGACAACTCTCCTAACACCTAATCATATCTTCTTTCCAAAGCCAATAAATATTTCTTTTCAAAGCAAATGAATCAAGCTTCTGCAGCCAAAACCACGTTCCTCCACTAGCTTCATACCTTTTTCTAAAGTAGACTAATGCTCTTAAACTCATGTAAACAAGTACTGCCGTCCCATCCATCCAACATTCAAATTTATTGAATAAACAAAAATCTTCTCTCCAAGGTCGTGGCTGCTATTTCTGTTGCAGCCTTTACACACAATACTTAAAAGCCTAAATCTGCCTATTCTCTACTGTAGCTGACCGTGGCTTTAAGAGAAAGCAAATGGAAGGAGCACCTCCCAAGACATGACACCGCATCAAACTTGATTCACCATTTCATTCTCCAAATAAAAGTTGCCAAGCAAAAATCAAAAATACATTTCATCACATGCTTTCTAAGAACACTCTCGGAAGCCAGCGTTGCTTTTCCTGGAGAGAAAAATTAGTCCAAACTTTGCCCAATCAATTTCATCAGCGCCGCATTCTCCTAACAATCAATCTCTTCTTCCAAGCCCAAGAACGTGATAAAAGAAATGCGTAACAGCGTGCACAGAATGCAAAGGTAAGTGTGTTTCTTTCTTCATCCACTTGTAACAGAAACATGAATACCAAAGAAAATGCTCTCAACAACATTCAAAGAGAAATCAGAAAATAGTGTGTGCCGGATGTCTCATTCTCTTACTCAATGACAAACTAAAAATAAAAGTCCAGCACAAGAAAGTGAAAAGGAGAATGGAAATGTTCTTCTTCATTCAACCATTCACACCTGTGAGGAACCATTTCCCAATGCTCCCCCACAAAAACGTTTCAGCCAAGAGAATAAAATGAAGTGTCGGCTGGCTCCCAACCCTAGGTCCGAGAGTCCTCTTCTAAAGAGGGTGGGGTCCACCCCAAAAAACCCTAAGGTGCCATCTCATGTGTCTTTACAATTGGGCTTTGTCTACACTACCAAAAATTGGCCCAAAATTACAAAACTTGGTTTAAAAAGTCTAATCTACTAAATTAAAATTTGACTAATTCTAAAGTGTCTTTGTGGAAAGTCTTCACTTAATTAGTGCCCTTCCAAAAGTCTCACAGTGTGATTCCAAAATTTCCCTGAAAATAAAAATAGGAATAATTAAGCTCAATTAATTCAAATTAATTAAAATAAGAATTATTGGTCTAATCAAGCCCAAATGGTGAAAATGACATAATAACTAAGAATTAAGCACAATTCATCAACAGAATTCGGCCCGAAAAACTAAGTGAATGGTATAAAATATTGATTCATCAATTACCGAACAGAAGCAAAAACAATTGATCATCCTACCTCCCTATCCCTAGGTGGTATTTCATTAATCAAGGAATTTCTCTCCAGTTCATGACATTACTGTATGTTCCCGTATTAATAAAGACAAACAACAATTATCGAATAAGTTAGACGATAAAAGCCTTAAGCGCAGATGAGAACCCAACAATTGATAATCAAAGCATATGAAAATCATATAAATAAACAAGAGTTTCAATAAAAGAGAGTTTCAATAGATTACATTGTTTCCCCCAACAACAAAAGGGTTTAGTTCACCATTGTCATGGTGAACATAGATGAAAATAATGGAAGAATGGAAGAGCAAACCCTAGATAGGATGAAATGGAGCCTAAGCATCCAAGAGATCTTCTCCAGAGAATGGAAACTAGGTCTGGCCGCCCTCTTCTGTCAAAAGAATGAGAATGAAATTGCAACAGGGCTATTTATAGCTGAGGAACGCAACAGAAGATAGGCCCAAGCCCAACTGGCAACCGCCCGGTGTCACACTTATGTCGCCCGGCAGTTTGCCGCTTATCGCACTACCGCTCGGCGTCAGAGGTCCACCGCCCGACGGTTTGCCTCTTATCGCAAAACCGCCAGGCGTCACCGCCAGGGTGCCACTCCTCGCATTTGGCCGCCCAACGGTGTATTTTTGCCGCTGGGCGGTTCCTAGACTCTTCTTTTCTTGGTTTTCTTCCTCTGTCCTGAGTCTAAGACCTTCATCTCCAACTCCATTCTTCACTTCCATCAAAATTGCTACAAAACAATGCAAAACAAGCATAATATCGCTAAAAACAGCTTTTGACTCTCGATTGACTCATTTATTGAGTTTTGTTTGATTCCAAGCTCATTCTAAGCAGTAAAGGGAGTAATTTGGTCTAAAATAGCATATGAAAATAACGGTTTTTCAACCGTTATCAGTTGGTCTCTTTGCTTGTTACCTCAATGTTAACTAACCGAGATAAATGATCAGCAATTAGATTTTCACTTCCTTTTTTATCGCGATTCTCTACATCAAACTCTTGTAACAGAAGCACCCATCTAACTAACCGTGGCTTTGAATCTGGCTTTGTCAATAAGTACTTTATAGCCGCATGATCAATGTAAATAATCACTTTAGACCCAATAAGATAAGATGTAAATTTCTCCAATGCATAAACTATTGCCAAAAATTCTTTTTCTGTAGTAGCATAATTCAGTTGGGCTTCATTCAAAACTTTACTAGCATAGTAAATAACATGAAATACCTTTCCTCTTTTTTGACCCAACACCGCACCTATGGCATAGTCACTGGCATCACACATGAGTTCAAAATCTTTATTCCAATCTGGAGCCACAATTACTGGAGCAGAAATCAAGCTTTTCTTTAAAACATTAAAAGCTTGCACACATTCCAAACTCATTACAAACGATGTATCCTTAACCAGTAGATTACCCAATGGCTTAGCAATCTTTGAAAAATCTTTAATAAATCTCTGATAAAATCCAACATGGCCTAGAAAACTTCGAATCCCTTTCACGTTTGTCGATAGTGGAAGTTTTTCAATAACCTCCACTTTTTCCTTATCCACTTTAATCCTTCTGACTGAAATTTTGTGTCCCATCACAATCCCTCCTGTAACCATAAAATGGCATTTCTCCCAATTCAAAACAAGATTTTTTTTGAACACATCTTTTCAGAACAACATCCAGGTTGATCAAACATCTTTGAAAAGAATCCCCATACACTAAAAAATCATCTATAAAGACATTTTTCTATATAAGCAAATATACCAAAAGGACATGTAAAAGCTGTCTTTTCTTGATCTTCAGGATCTACCACAATCTGATTATATCCAGAATAGCCATTTAGGAAACAATAATAGGCTTGTCCAGCCAATCTTTCTAACATCTGGTCCATAAAAGGCAAGGGAAAATGATCTCCTGGTGGTTGTATTTAATTTCCTGTAATCAATACACATCCGCTAACCAGTGACTGTTCGAGTAGGAATAAGTTCATTTTTCTCATTATGAACCACAATCATCCCTCCTTTCTTTGGGACGACTTGGACTGGACTCACCCATTTACTGTTAGAAATTGGATAAATAATTCCTGCTTCCAATAACTTTAATACTTCCTTTCGCACAACCTCTTTCATGACAGGATTGAGTCTCCTCTACGGTTGAGCTACTGGCCTGTAATCATCCTCCATAAGAATTCTGTGCATATAATATGTGGGACTTATACCCTTGAGATCTGCAATTGACCAACCTATAGTACCCTTATTTGCTTTTAAAACTTCCATCAACTTCTCCTCTTCTTTTGGAGATAATGAAGTACTAATAATAACTGGCTTTCCTCCATTATCTTCCAAAAACACATATTTTAAATCCGGTGGTAGTTCTTTCAATTCAATCTTACTTTCTTGAACTTTCTCCTTAGGCTTAATTTTTTCAAAAATAGCCTTTTCTGCTGGGATATCTTTTGTTGCCTCCAAATTCTGAATGCATTCTTCAACCATTTTGTCCTCCTCTTCATTTAAATCTTCACATTCATTAATAAGGGTTATTTCCAGGATTGATGCATCACGAATTCTATTCTCGTGTCTCATACAAAGTTCTTCCACAATGTCTATTTGAAAGCATGACTTATCATCTTTAGGATGTGCCATTGCTTGGAACAAATTAAAATCCACCTCTTCATCTTGTACTCTGACTTTAAGCTTGCCATTTTCACATCAATTATGATCCTAAAAGGTTTTCCAAGAATCAAAGTTGCATCTCCATTTTCCTCCATCTCCATTATAACAAAATCCACTGGAATAAAAATTTTTCTACCTTGACTATCACATCTTCAGCCACTCCATATGGATATTTAAGGGATCTATGTGCTAACTGAAGAGTCATCCTTGTTGGCTTAATTTCCAATCCTCTAATCTTTTTGAACATAGAAAGAGGCATTAGATTAATACTGGCTCCCAGATCAATCAAAGCTTCCCCAACTTCTAACTCCCCAATGGTACATGGAATGGTAAAACTCCCTGGATCTTGTAATTTAGGAGGTAATGTCATCTGTATGACTGCACTGCAATTTCCTTGCACTTCAATAGTTTCCTTCTCAATATACTTCCTTTTCTTCATGAGAAGTTCCTTTAAAAATTTCGCATATGATGGCATTTGCTGAAGTGCCTCAGAAAATGGCATGGTTATTTCCAACTTCTTAAAAATCTCTAAAAAACGCTCAAACTACTTTTCTTTCTCCCTCCTAGAAAATGCCTTTGGATAAGGCAAAGGTTTTTCATACTCCCTCTCTTTCAACTTTACAACCGCTTCTTCCTGAAATTTTCTCTCATCTCTCACATTTTCATTCATCATATTTTTCTCTCCCTCACACTCCTCCCTCTGATCACTCTTTTTTTCTCAACTCTTCTTTCCTCTAATACTCTCCCACTTCTGGTGACAATCTCACATTCACAATTCTCTGAAAAATCTCTTCAGACTCTGCATTCCTTTGTATTGGCATAAATTGAGGCTGCTGTGCAATTCTTGAGGCTTCTTTAATTTCTTGTGGTAAAGCAGATATTTTCTGCATAATTATCTCCAACTGCTGAGCAATTATCTTGTTCTGCTCCATCATTAAATTATGATTTTGTAACAATGAAGCTTCATGAACAACATTAGCAATGTCACTATGTGTCTCCTCGTTATCTTCCATACTCTCAATCAAATCATAAGCCTCATCCTTAGTCTTTCTTCTTATGTCGCCTTTGGCTGCAACATTTATCATCATCTTTAACAGCATGTTCAGGCCTCCAAGGAATGCAAGAACTAGAGTTGTCTTGTCAAACCCATGGATTGGCGTCTTCCTCAATAAGCCTTTGAATCTTTCCCAAGCTTGGCCGAAAGTCTCCTCTATGCCCTGTTTAAATGAAGATATTTCCAACTTTCTCTGAGTGACCTTAGACTGTGGAAAATATTTATTTACAAATTTTGATGCCACAGTCTCCCACGTAGTAAAAGTTCCTTCCAGAAAGGAGTTCAACCATGCCTTAGCATTGCGTCCCAGTGAGAATGGAAACAAGCTAAGCTTTACTCATTCATTCGATACTCCAGTAATCTTGATAGTATTACAAATTTCACTGAAAACTGTCAAATGACCATAAGGGTTCTCATTTGACAAACCGTGAAATTGATTACCCTGTACAAGATGGATTAACACGGGATTCATCACCATGTTTGTTGTATTATCTCTGGGCATGGCTATGCTGTTGAAGTGGAAAGGACCCACAACATTGTATGCATCACCGAGTGTGCGTCTGGGAGGAGGTTGCTCATTTGCCACCTCTTCCAAATCTCGTGTAAGAGCTTCTAGTGAGGATTGTAATAATCTCTCAGGAGAGGGAAACAATTCTCTGGACGGACGTCTAACTCTCCTTCCTCTCCTGTCCAATAGTCCTTCAAGAAGCGGTTGCTGGCTTTTCATGCTTCTAGTATGAATAACTTCCTACATACACAAGAAATAAATACCCTAGAAGCACTTTTATATAAAAAAATAAAAAATAAAAAAAGATAAAAAAAGACAAGAACAAAATACAAAATATATACAAATAAGTCAAATTCAATAAATTTACACTAATAGAAAAGTTAAACCACGAGTCCCCGGCAGCGGCGCCAAAAACTTGTTAAGTGCCTCGCAAGTGTACCAGATCGTTATCAAGTAATATACAACTGGTAAGTCCATGTATCGTCTCCCAAAGGACTTTTAGGCCTTAACTTTCGTGTACATTAATCTTATAAGACTTGAAAAGAAATATACTTGTGGTTGAATGAAAATAACAAAAATAAACTTGCACATGCAAGTGATTCAATTAGAAAGGAAAAGATATGGATGAATGGAGTTGTTGGGGTTTAAAATTTCATCTTATCCACTCTATTATATCTACTCTTCTTATTAAATTCACTTTATTATCTAATTGTCATGCAAACTTTCTTAGTCTACCCTAAACCCGATCCCTCGGTGAAAAGAGCCTATTACTAATTACTGGCTTACTATCCCTAGTCTCCCCTAGTAATTAGCAACGCATTATAAACAGAAGCAAAATACAATTGATTGTCCTATCCCTATCCCTAGGTGGTATTGCTTAATCAAGGAATTTCCTATCAGTTCATGACTTCCCCACACGTCCCCGTATTGACAAAAGTAAACATCTTTATATCGAATGAGTTAAACGATAAAAGCTTTAAGCACAGATAAGAAACCCAACAATTTATAATAAAAGCATATGCAAGCATATGAATAAAGAAGAATTTCAATATAAGAGAGTTTGAAAATATTACATTGTTCCCCAACAACAAAGGGTTTAATTCACCATGGACATGGTGAAACTAGATGGAATTAAATGAAAGAATGAAAGAGTAAACCCTAGATTGGATAACTAGAGCCTAAGCATCCAATAAATCTTCTCCAAGGAGTGTAGAATAGCTCTGGAATTCTCTGCTTGCCAAAAGAATACTCTGAAGGTCGAACTGGGGCTATTTATAACACAGAAAAGTTACAAAATTTCAGCCCAAGCCCAGCAGATAACAGCTCAGTGCCTAATTTGGCCACTGAGTAGTTTCCCTCTAATCGCGCCACCGCTCAGCGGTCTATTTCACCGCTCAACGGTTTGCCTCTAATCGCAGAACCGCTCAGCGTCACTGCCTGGGTGCCAAACAGTGGCTGCTCCCTCAAATATGGCGCTCAGCGCTGGAATTTAGTGATGAGCGGTGCCTTTGAGTCTTCTTTTCTTCCTTTTTTTCTCCTTCTTTCTTGAGTTTAAGTCCTTCCTACTTCACTTCCATCTTCAATTCGCATCAAAACCCTGCAAAAGAATGCAAAATAAGCATAATATCTCTAAAAACAACTTTTGACTCTCATATGACTCAACTAAGTGTTTTTACTTGATTCTAAGCTCATTCTAAGTCATAAAGGGTGTGTTTTGATATCAAATTTAAGCATGAAAATAACGGTTTTTAGACCGTTATCATATATCACTTTTATAAAGGAAAGTTGGATCACTTAGTTGATTTGGAGTTACTGATGATGATAACATTTCTACTTCTACATATTGATGTAGTAAATGGTAATGTTGTTATGAAATAAACTTGATAAAATAAAGTTCAAATATATCCAATTCATTCACCAACCATTAGGCTAAGACATTTACCTCCCATTAGGTATTGAAATGAGTTAAGATCTGCCTTAAGGAGAAGGCATGTTCCAGCCTACTATGATAGGGAGTAAATGGACAAGCTCCATAAACTCCAACAAAGAAACATGAGTGTTGAAGAATATAGGCAAAAAATGGAGTTACTCATGTTGAGAGCCAGGATAAGAGAGGAACCAAGAATCACAATTGCTAGGTTCCAAAGTGGACTCAACTATGACATAAGAGATAAGGTATAAATTTTACCTTACAATGATCTCAATGAATTAGTTCAACTTTGTATGAGAGTGGAGCAACAACTCAAGAGGAAAAGCTCCACTAGGAAAGATTACCCTACTAATTCTAGCCAAAAGAAAGAATACAAGAGGGAGGGTAATCTATCTAAGCCAAGATATGAGGGTTCTAGAGAGAGAGACAAAGAAAAAGAAAAGATCAAAGAACCTTCAAGAGAACATAAGAGTAAGGAGACTAAGTGTTTTAGATGTGGGAAAAAAGGGCACTATGCAACCGAGTGTCGCAATAGAAGGTCAACTTACATTCTTGAGCATGAGAATGAAAGTGAGGGTTCTTAATATAGTGAGTCTGAAACATCCACTTCGGAAGAAGAAACTTTACCTTGTGATGGTGATGTACTCATGTTGAGAAGACTCTTAAAAGGAAAACATGTTGAACTAGAACAATCACAAATGTGTTGAATGGTGATTTTGTTAATGACTCCATCATGTAAAGCTTGCTTGTCAAATTGCCAAGGCCTTCCAAGTAATCTGTGCCCAGCTTCCATTGGTACTATATCACAAACAATTTGATCTTCATATTTTCCAATGGAGATGGGTACACTCACTTGTTCTTTAACTATTATTCCTTCATCCTCTTTGATCCATTGAAGTTTATAAGGTTTAGGATGAGGAGTAGTAGTTAAGCCTAACTTTTCTACCATTCTTGAACTACAACAATTGCAACAAAAGCCACTATCCACTATCATTGAACATGTCTTTTCAAAGACTTTACATCTTGTGTGGAAGAGGTTCTCTTGTCTATGTGGGCATTCACCTGCAAAACCATGAAACCTAGGCAACAAATGTATCAGTCCAGTGTTGAAAACACAACGAATATCCTTCTCATCAAGTGGAAATGACTCCCTAGGAGCATTCTCATGAGATGGAGGAGGAACCTTATTGTTCTCAACATAGAAATCAACAGAAGAATCATAATCATAGGCACAGGCAGAAGAAATAGTATCCACATAACCAAAATAGGTATACATGGAAAAGAAGGGGAAAAGAAGAATGCAATGAAAATATGCAACTAAAGCTACCTAAATGCAACACACCATGACAAACACACAAAACAAAACATCACACTTACAACACAAGACAAAACAACACACACTAACACAACAAAGACCTAAAACCGAACTGTTGGTCCCCGCCAACGACGCCAAAATTTGATGGCTGTCGCCACCCACACAAATTTAATGTGCAATTTAGAAATGTAGTATAGCTAGGAAGTGACTCATAGGTCGTCTCTCAAGGACCAAATGTGGTTTGAGAATTAGTTCAGACACGAAGTGCGGTGGGTGGGGGGGGGGGGGGTTGTGAAAGGTTTGTGAATGCGGATAAACTAAATCAAAACACTGATGCAAACTGATACTTGAACACAGAACTAAAAACGGTTCCAAGACAGACCGAAAACGGTTGGTCATTAACTCAATTACTATGTTTCCTCTTATCTAACACAGTTAATCAACTAAGTGAAGGCTAATCATGTTTTCATAAAAGCGAACGAAGCGAATGCAATGTTAACATCAAATCCAATATACACCATGCAATTTCATCAACTAAGAGAAGACTCAACACCAACTGGGCAACTAAGTGTATACCCAATTGCAAGTGCAAATATAGATTTCACATTAAATTAGGGTATACATCTTGTTTTAGGATCGTTTAATTTATTGTTTTCGTTCATTATGTTGTCTGTTATGTTTGATTGTGATAATTTACTTGTGATGTTAGTTTAAGTTAGGCGGGTTGGTCGTTAAAAAAATTACAGTGTTTCCTTGAGATTTCTTGAACTGTAATTGTGTTTGCCACTCTGAATTGGTTAGGGTTTTTCCTCTATACTCTATGCATTGCTTTGTTTAATTCATTCATAGCATGATTATTGATTTTGTTGATATGGACACATACAGGGAATCTAGATTTGGGGAATCTCTCCCAAAAGCGTATTACCTAGACATAGGGATATGACTTTTGGTTGCCTTAAGCTTCCATGCATATGTAATGCAGAATTGATTGCTAGGGAGACAAGCATTGTAAACTAGTAATTAAGGATAGACTTTCTTCGCCGAGACATCGGGTTTTAGTAAATTAGAAAGTGGCATTAACATTAATGAAGAAGAAGAATTCGTTTATGCATGAGAGTGATTAGGTGAAATTTAAACCCTAATAACATTATCATCTCATATTATCAACTTCATCCATTCATTCTAGTGTTTAGCCTCAATTGATCAAATTGCATTCATGTTTATTTTTCTGCACTTTGCATTCAAAACCTCCAAAATATCTTTTTCAGACTTAATTGGTTAAGCAAAAGGACAATTGTTTAGTGTCGTGAGTCTCTTGGAAAATGATACTTGGTCTTACCATTTTATTACTTGATACGATTCGGTACACTTGCCAGAGCCATAACAGTCGCTCCTTTTGAAAAACAAAATCCTTTCTTTTTTGATCAAGTGTTGAACCTGAACGTATATCTGCATAGGCCCTTTCTTTCCCACGCACTAGCCCCTTTCTCTCCACGCATTGGCCCTTTCTCTCCACGCACTGATTCATTGAAGCAGTTATTGCAATGGATTAGGAACACAACACCCTTTCTCTTTTTTGTTCTAAAACTCTAAATTAAACACAAAAACTGTAAATCAAACGAAAGAAGAGTGCGAAATTGATGTGGTGCACGAAGACGGGAAGTCGAAAACGATTGTGGTCTGGTGAAATTTGAGTATTGTTCATCGTATTAATGTGAGTGCGATGAATCCATTTTATTCTCTCGTATTATGTTGTTTAAGTTATACAGCGTATTTAATCTTTTTTATTCTTCTGAATGAGCCCCTTCATATGATGGGAAAACTTGGTTTCTTCCTGAAACTGTTGCTTTTGTTCATGTATATATTTTTGTGTAGACTATGGATCATAGTATTTTAATGCTACAACATTTTCTGTGTCTCCCTTGACCCATTTGTTCAAGGTGATATAATTGTGTATTTAGTTCCTTTATTGACCACACCTCTCGGTACAACCTTGGTTACTATGGGTATAGGTTCAATTAATTGTTATATAAGATTTAAATAGATTTTAGCGATTGTTGAGTCTTGGTTCCTAAGAGAACGTTTATTTTTATGCTTGAATATTTTAATTGGAATACTTTCAGTGCACATCATATTCCTTTTATAGTTGTTGTTTGATTGTGCAAAATTTTGATTCAAACTTTTCATAATGATATAGATTCCTCCATTCCTTATACCACCTTACCACTAGTATTGATGTATTATTTTCTATCATTTGTCCAATTACATTTTAGTATAGTAAAATTTACATTCTTTGAACCATGGTTATCTTTATTAATACTAATACTCTGCCCAAGGTAATAACCTTGCCCAATCTTTAGGAGAGTATAAGTGAAACGTCTCAAACACATTTCCAAGCATTTGTTCAAGGATTCAGATTGACCATCAGACTGTGGGTGGTAGGTAGTGGACATGTGTAGAGAAGTACCACTTAACTTGAATAATTACTGCCAAAAGTGACTAAGAAAGACCTTGTCCCAATCAGACACAATAGTCTTAAAAATACCATGTAGTTTTACCAATATTTTAACAAAAGCTTTTGCTACTGACTTGCAAGACTAAAATAAACTAAGTGCAGTTAATAAAATATTGACTCATCAAAATAGACCACACTTAGTCTTTTGCACTCCTGTGCAAAATCAAGACGCAAATCAGGGAATATTTCAGAGGACATCAGGGAAGTGACTCAGACTCAGCACACAGAAAACAAAGACTCACAAGGACAGAAACAGAATTACATAATCCTCAAGAAGTTTGGACAAAGAAAGGAAGTGGACAGTATCCAACACAGAATCAGAAAAAACAGATACTCAGAGAAATCATCCAAGCAATTCAAGACATGGCAAAATAATCAATCAGTTTAAGAGGTGAATCAAAAGCAACAGAACCTCACAGATGCACACTATAAGTGTTTCTCTCAAGTGTCTAGGGTAAATAATGTCAACTCAATGCACTTAAGAAAGCAAACACAGACAGCCTTGGCAAGCCTATAATATCAACACTAAAAAACATATGCATGTTCAAATCACAAGGTCTTTTATGGATGTAATGGGGCCAAGGATAAGGGAGGATATAGTATGGATAAGAAGATACAAACCAAAAGAAATAGAGGAGCAATGGGGAACAAGTGTAAACACAGTCAAATAACACCCAAACCCTTTACTTCAATCCTCTTCTTGACTCCATCATTCACACAATTTTTTTTTTATTTTTCTCATTTTTCTGTACTTTTTTTCTTTTTTTCTCATCTTATCTTTTTTCGTTTTTCTCTCTATCTAGAACACAACTCTAAGATACGAGATACATAACATATTTGCAAAACAAAAGCAAGAAGAGGAACCAACTAGCCAATTCTCTGAATCTCCCAAGAGACCACACTTATTCCTAAAACAATTCCAAAGCTCCAAAATTCCCTAAGGTTAAGGTAATCATGGTTTTTCACTTAGGGCTAGTGTATTAGCTTTAAAACAAAGAAATGGGAAAAGTATAGGCTCAAAAGGGATTATCAAGGGATCACAACAAGGTAGGCTCATCTGGCTAGAGAGGCTCAACAACAAAACTGCCTTTATCACTTCCAAACATGCATATCAATCAAGAATCATCAATAGAGTCAAGCCAAGGCATATGTGCAAGCAATCAAGAGACATATCACACACAAGAAAGAATATCAAGTGGCTCAAATTCTCACACAGGGTAATTCTGTCACAATCAATCCAACCTCTCAAACTTTATAATCATCTTCCCAAGCAAAGAAAAGCAAGGATTTCCAGCTAATCAGAGTATCAAATGAGTGAAAAACAAGTCTACAACCTAAACCAAGTCCAGAGATCAAGAGAAACATGCAAAACTGTACACAAGACAAAACAAAAACTACCTAGAAATAAAAAAAAAAATTAACGCAGAAAACATAAACTAATCAAAGAAAAATCAGAATCTCCCTCAATAGACCACACTTAAACTACACAGTGTCCTCAATGTGTCAGAAGCATAAGATCAGAAATCATAACAATCAACAGATCATGGACAATTGCAATAAAAGTTGGAAAGGGAGGAGAAGCGAAAAGAAAACTCCCCTGATCATGGTGGCAGTTGCCAATTTTGGACTTTCAGGGAGATGTCTTCAACCATAGGATTCAGCAAAGAAGTGTTGAGGAAGAACTGCTTCATCCTTCAAATTTGATCGAGCAGGGAGATGTCCTACACAACTGGATCTAAGAAGAAGTGATTGTTGATGAGCAGGTTCAGCTGGTTCCTATTAATCTTCAAACTGTCGTGCATATTGGCACCCTTGTCTTCCATCTTGGGTATGTGTTGGCCAAATTCATATGTACCTCCTGCAACATGGTTAGTGCAATGTGGTTCCAAAGAAATTACATGCAGGGGTATAACACCCAATCCAAATGTAACAGGCTAAACCTCAGATAAACTCTCAGAACATGAATCAATTTCAAATGTGGAAACAATATCAACTATAGGCTCAGATTCATGTTCAGTGCATGGAGAATAAACATTCAGACAAGATGGCAAAAAATGTTTCTCATCATGCAAAGAGTGGAAATAAAAAACATGCTCATCAACAATACAATCATCAATAACATACCTATCAACAACATGATCATCAACATCAGAATCAATTATAGGTATGTTTACCTCTGCTTCATTGAAGATTTGTAGAGTGGTGGAAGGTGAAGCTAGTCTACTGATGAGTCGATATTTTATTGATTTCACTTAGTTTATTGTGCTAGAATTAATTAGGGAATTGTGCTTAATTGTCCGGTATTTTCCCGTTTTTCCTAATTATGCTTAATTTGACCGAAAATTCTAATTTTAATTAATTTGAATTTTCTGAGCTAATTATTTGCATTATTAATTGTAGGGAAAATTCTTGGATAATATTTTTGGACTTAAAGAGAAATGCCACATCAATTTTATTTTAAGCTAAAGTGAGAGAGGAGATGCAAATGTCATTTTGGGCTTAAAGAGGTGCACATGAGAGGAGTTTCAAAAAAGCAAATGGCTGAATTTAATTGAAGAGGTCAAAGCCCAAAAACACACTATCACGGATTTTAGTTTTAGGAATGCACAAAGTTGTGATTAAATGAAGGAGAGCTGCTGCCCACTTGACACAAGAATGAGCACATGCATTTAAGGAACAACCATATTCTTTCATTATTTTATGGGCCTGCACACGTGGAGCGTTGATCCAGCAAGCAGCTTTGGAAAAAAAAAATATCCAGCAGCGTGAGGAAAGGGTGTTGTTAGCACAAAACGGCCCATGAGAAATCAAAAGGGAAGCAACAAGCGGTGTGGGCTGATTCATCAAGCAGGTTGCTGCATCCATGAAGAACAGGTGTGCTTTAGTAATTAGGAAACCAGACGCAAAGGAGGGGGCCCAGCATGTTTCTTCATACAGCACCAGCAGAGTAGGGTAGAAGGAGGTCTCGGGATTGATTCCCTGCAGCCGCCACATACGCTGACACTCTCGGTTTGAATGGAGGGTGGTAGCTGCCAACACACTCCCTAGTAGAAAGCTTTGGACGACTGCTTTTCTTTGGCTTTGCTTGAACATTTTTTTTTATGAAATGGAAAAAGTTGGCTGTGAACGTTTTTGGGAAGCTCACGTCCAGAATAGAAAAACAAGACCGCAATGTAAAGGTTCAAAAGGGTTCAAGCAGCTGACTCATTTCTTTTTACCGCTACTATTCATGTTTTTATTTTTAAGTGTAGTTTCCTTGAATGATATGCATTGGTTATTTTATTTCTCTAGTTTAAACATTGCAATGTAGGCTGCAGGGGTGCTATTTTCTTTATTTGAAAACTTGATTCCCATGATGAATTTGCCGTGATTTGTTTACACACTTTTGCATTACTTTTTATTCCCTCCGCATTGATTTTTGAATTATTTATCTGCTGCATCCAATTAGCTTATGCCATTTTCATTGAAGTTTTGTTATTGTCGTGTGCTTTCCATGATTACATTATTACAATATATGCTTATTATTTTCTTAAAGTTTATTATGCTAACTTTTCGCCACCGATCGGATAATGTCTTTTTTCCAAGTGAGTTAATTTTAATTTGTGTTTTTATTTTAATTTTTTCTTTAGTGACTTAACTTTAATTTGTGTTTTTATTTTAATTTTCTTTAAGTAACAAATTAGGTTCTTTTCTTTAGTGACTCAAATTAGGTTCTTTTCTTTAGTGACTCAATTTTAATTTGTATTTTTATTTTAGTCTTTATTTAAATGCTTTCAATTATATTCGGTTGTGTTTAATTTTTACTTTTAATTTTGTCAATTGCATTCACAAAAGCTTTCAACCCCCCCACTTCGTGTTAGACTTGACTCTGAACCGCAGTTGGTCCTTGAGAGACGACCTAGGGGTCATTCCCTAGCATTATACTGCATTTCTTTATGCACATCAAATTTGTGTGGGTTGCGACACCCATCATCTACCTATCTCAAAGATTTTGCTTATATCTGCCTGTTCCTTAACATTTTCATTAGACTCACAGTTAGGATCACCCATCATAAAGTTGGAAGCTGGATGTATCACAAAATTGATTTCAACACAAATAAAGCAAGAACCAACTTCACAACTACATTTAAAATTTTCAGAAAACTGTGAAAGATCAAAATTTAATCCCAAGTCTAAAGCATCTTCAATTTTCACAGTTTCTATTTCAAAATCAACACTAACATGTGAATCTGCAGCAGAATCAAGAATATTTGAATGCATAAACAACTCAGGCAAAGCAAGTGGAATTTCAAGTTTAGAGAAAACCTGTGTTGATTCATGATTCATATCACCAATAAAATCAGAAGGATCAATTGCATCCTCAGGTGCAAGAGGGAAGACATAGGAGGGTGGGAAAGTAGATGGCGCAGTAGTAAGCTCATGACTCTGCTCCCCATCTCCTATGTGAATGACACTGACATCATCTGGAAGCTGAACAGTCTAGAATGGTGATTCCTCTGAAACTTGAGACTGTTCCTCGGTGAACTGCGCGGCCATCTGCCCCCCACAACTCATTCAATGTAAGCTCAGAAGAAGTAGAAGATTTGGCAGGTGCCTCTTGCTGTTGTTGTTGGCTTTGATTTTGCTGTTGTGGCTGCCTGTTATTGTATATGTTTGTAGCATAAGCTTAAGGCTCATCATGAGCAACAGAGTCCTGAAAGAAGGACAAGCATCTTATAATGGTCATTGGAAGGACATATAGCACACAGCCGTGCAACAGATGCAGATGGAGTTGTTGGTTTATGGTTGGATGCCAAACTTAAAAGAGAATCAAGCTTGCTTTCCAACTTCCTACCAGCAGCTGATGAAGACTAGTCAGGCTCATGAAACTATAGCTGCTGTGGTTCCTGGACTGGTGGAGGCATACAAGCATTCTATAATGGTGGTTCTTGATATTGATGTTGTGAAGTACCATACCATCCCAGGTTAGGATCATTCCACCCAGAATCGTTGCTATATGAATCAAAATGATGCTGAGTAGGGCGAAATCTTTCCAAAAACAGATGCTTAAGATCTTCCCAAGAAGTGATGGATCCTGGAGGAAGACAATAAAGCCAATCCCTTGCTGCTTCTTGTAATGAATGCGGAAATGCCCTTAAAAACATGTGATCATCAGGGACATTAGGAGGTTTCATTAAAGAGCATAATGTGTAGAACTCCTCCTAACAATTAATGAAAGAAGCATACATCAATAATAAGAATCAATTCAAATATAAGAGAATTTAGATGTTACATCTTCCCCAATAACAAATGAGATTAGTTATTCACCGTCACGAAGAAACTAGGTGTACAATGAAATGGAATGAAGATAAAACCCTAGAAAGAGAAGAGGAAAATTGTCACATCCCCAAATTTGCCCCCAAGGGATGAAAAACATGTTTATGCGCTCAAGCCATCAAAAGATACAAACCCTAGGGTGTCTAGGTCTTAAATAGATCATAAAAATAACAGAACACAAGTCCAAGCCCATGTCGTCGACGCTCAGCGCCCGGGCGAGCTTGCGAGAGGATGGCGCTGAGGGCCCCTCAGAGGGCGCTCAAGCGTTATCTGCAACACTTAAAACTGGCGCTCAGCGCCCCTAAAAGGGCGCCCAAGCTTTGGACAACAACTTCTGGCGCTCAACCCCCCTAAAAGGGTGTCCAAGCCTTGGCAGATTTTTTTAGCACTGCATTTTTTCTCTTTTTCTAAAAGTCCTTGACCAAGGTTGCCCACCAATATAGAGCATAACCTTGAAAGCTTAGTGAAGCCATGGTTACTCTCTTCTCATCATCTATTTGATGACACTCAAACAATTGCTCAACTTTCATCTCCCATTCTAGATATTCTTCCACATAATCCTTTCCATGAAAGGAAGGAAGATCAATTTTTGGTTCTCTTGGGTGATGATCTCTAGTTCTATGATGTCTCCTAGGAGGTATTTGATAGTGGTCATCATTGTGATGACTACTATATTGTTCATGTTCACTTGGGGAAGAGAATGTATCCCCATGGTAGTCTTTTCTCCTAGATGAAGTTCCTTCTATCTTTTTGCCCTTGTTTTGATTGACCAAAATGAAGGAAGTTGAAGTAGAGAGGAGCTGGACTCAAGAGAAGATGAAAAAGTGCACAAAGGAAGAACTGCAGCCACCGTCAACGCTACTGTGCCGCTGAGCGCCAGTTTCGTTGTGGGCTTCTCTATCAAATGTTCAAGCGCCAACGCTGAGGGGAGAATACAGGTATCGCGCCCACCGTTGAGCTCTACTTCGTCGTTGAGCGCTGGTTTCTTCAGTAAATCCACTATCAAACGCCTGGACGTCAACGTTGAGCATTAATCTTTGGTGTCGCACCTACCGCTAAGCGGTAACCCAGCGCTTAACGCCATTTTCGTGGGCCTGGGCCGGTTTCTGCTGATTTTAATGAACTTTAAATAGATTTGCACGACCCATAGAGGGTATCTTTTGACAGAAAGAGGCACAAAAACACTATTTTCACCCCTCAGAGGTGGATTTTGGATGCGGAAGCTCAAATCTACAAATTCTAGGGTTTGTCTTTTCATTCTTTTCGTTAATTTCATCTAGTTTCACCATGTCTATAGTGAACTAAACCTCCATTGTTGTTGAGGAAACAATGTAATCCTTTGAAACTCTCGCATATTGAATTGATGCTTTATTCATATGCTTTATTTTATTAATTGTTAGAGTTTTTCCTTTATTCTCTATGCATGCTTTGTTTAATTCATTCAAAAGCATGATCTTTGATTTTATCTATATGGACACATATGAGCTTTATCTTTCATGCTTTTCTTTTTCTTTTCTTTTCTATTTTTCTCATGCTTTCATCATTCAACACATTTTGCTCAATGCTTTCTCTTTTGCCTTTCAATTCCCCCAACAACCCCAAATTTGAACCTTTATCAATACCATTCAATTATTCTCAACTCAACTCAAGGTAAAGATTTTTCTCAACAAGGTTTTCAAAGTGTCTTTGGGCGAAAATTTGGCTAAGTAAGGGCTTCCAAAAATGGCCATGATCATATGACATAAGCATGTAATTCAATAAATCATAAATATTTAGACAATATCATTCATGCTTTCAATTGGATAACAAATATATCAACAAGCACTCTGGAGCTCAAAACCTCACACAACTGTGCTTACTCAATCATTCAATCATACATCCTGCTTAGCTTCATAACCACAATCATAACTCATCATGCATCTGTTCACACAGCTTGTGAACAATTCACCTATATAGAAGTATATATTACAATCTCAATCATCATCCATTTCAAGCATCATCAAGCACACTCATCATGCAATAAAACAAGTCAAACCACAATCAGATAAGGTGTTCAGACAAGTTCACACAAACCTACACCACTCAACTGAAACAAACCTACACTACAAGTTCAAATTACAAAAGAAAAAGAAAAATAAACCCCTGCTCCACTGCATGCGACATCCATCAGTAGAGTCTAGTCAGCTCATGCTGTCATCAGACTCCTCGTCATCTCCAGCCTCTGCATCCTCAAAGGCGTCATCCTCCTCATCGTCATCCATCACTAGAGCTTCAGCTGCTCCAGATCCATTGCCTTGTGCCTGCTCCTGTAGCCATGCCATAACAGTATGGAACTCGTCCATAGTCCACCTGTGCACCGGTGGTGTGTCATACAGGCCCACTATCGTCTCAGTTGTGGCTACCTGCCCTCTGCGAAGAGCCTCAAGTCTCGCCTCCATCATGGACATGTACATGTCCCTCATCTGGAATGGCTCTGCGTGGTGTGTTCGCTCATCCTGCCGAGCTACTCCTCTCCTAGGACGTCTCCTACACACTGGTTCAGCAACCTCATCTCCCCCACAATGCTGTTTGTAGTAAGCAGCATCTATGGCCTTTCTAGGCCTCTCAAATGGTGGAATATAAGTATCCACCCTAGCCTGATGGCACAAATGTGTAATGAGGGAAGGATGTCCCAATGGTGTCATGTTGCTCACAGTAGCAGCGCAACTCTCAATCTCATTAGCAATGATCTCGCCAATGTTCACATTCAATTGCCTCAGCATGCAATAAATAAACATGACCCTGTGAAAAGTGATGTCAGAAACATGGGAACAAGGTTGGACGTTGGCATGAGTAAATGCCATCCAATATCTTGCCAGGGGTTTCAGATCTGCCCTCTTGATGTTAATGCGAACACCATTTGGGTTTCTATAAAAGTGCCCTCCAGGTACACAGAGCACCCCCTGATGTTCAATGCATATTGGCACTGCTCGCTAACCCACTCAGTACCCAAGAAGTTGTTAATGGTCTCAGGGTCATATATGATGATCTTCCCTTGAACATAACCGGTGTACCTTTCCATCCACACTCCTCTAAAGAAGGCATTAGTGTAGAATTCCTTCACTACTTCAATATTACCTGGTGTAGGGTACGTAGCCAGCTTTTCCCAGTTCCTGCTTTCCAATTCTGCACCAAATTAAGGAGCCAAGTCTGGGATGAATATTGCTTTCCGCTCCATCAGCAATCGCCTTTCTTGCACAATCAGGAAGTGCTCCTCATGTTTCCTAGAGAGGAATCTATGAGAGTAAAATCTTGGAGGCCTCTCTGGCTCCTTTCTCTTGTTTCCCTTGGTTTACATTCTTCTTGAGGATGATGTCATTCCTACATCAAACACAATTCAAAAGACCAAGGATATTACCATTAAAGGTTAACAAACCATCAAACATTCATTATCTAAGCACTGCCCAACGCTAAGGGCAAAACAGGGCCCCTCAGCACAACCTGCATCAGAGAATTCAAGCCAAAAACAAAGTCTGACGCCCACCGCCCAGCGTTCCCTACCGCTCCGCGGTGACCACGCAGGACGACCAGCGTCCACTACCGCTCAGCGGTGGCGTCGGGATTTTTGCAAAAATCCCTTCCTAACAGTTCTAATCTCCACTCGATCACAAATTTCATAGTTTCAAAACAAATTCATGCAATTTAATCGGTCCAAAATGTTTCTATTTCATCAAATCATGCAATTTATTCTTGTTTTGCATTGTTTTGCAGCAATTTTGATGGAACTGAAGAATGGAGGTGAAGATAAAGGCCTTAGACTCAAGATAGAGGAAGAAAATAAACAAAAGAAGAGCCTAGAAACCGCCCAACGGCATGCACCACTGGGCGGCCAATTGCGAGGAGATGGCACCAATGCAGCGACGCATGGCGGTTTTGCGATAAGAGGCAAACCGCCGGGCGGTGGACCCCTGACGCCGGGCGGTTTTTCGGCAAAGAGGCAAACCGCCAGGCGGCATAAGTGTGACGCCGGGCGGTTGCCTGTTGGGATTGGGCTTGTTTTCTGTTGCGCTCCTCAGCTATAAATAGCCTGTTAGCGGAATGGCAAGTGTACCATATCGTATCAAGTAATAAAAATGGTAAAACCCATTATCATTCTTCCCATTCGACTCGAAAGGCCTTATCGTTCATATCAATTAAAATCGTAAGACTTCTGAAATAGAAATAATTGATGTGGTGAATGCAAAGACAGAAAAATGAACATGCAATGATTGATTCAATTGACGAGAAAAGAGTATGAATAAATGGAGTTGTTGGGGGTTTACAATTTCATCTAATTCGCTCTCTCTTATTTACTCCTCTTGTTTAAATAGCATTATTATCTAATTGCATGCAAACTTTCTTGGTCTCCCCTTAACCCGATCCCTCGGCGAAAAGGGCCTATTACTAATTATCGGCTTGCTATCCTTAGCCTCCCCTAGCAACTAGCAACACATTACAAACAGAAGCAAATACAATTGATCGTCCTACCCCCTATCCCTAGGTGGTATTGCTTAGCCAAGAAAATTCTCACCATTTCGTGACATTACTGTACGTCCCCGTATCAATAAAGGCAAAAATCAATTACCGAATGAGTTAAACGATAAAGGCATTAAGCATGGTATACAAAGAAGTGCAGAATCCGATGAACTTTTTCAAAGGATTTTGAATTTTGAACCATACCATTTCAAAAGCATGGATGAGAGGCAACATTATCATTGGCAGCAACAATGCTCTTCATCAATAGAAACGTAGGAGTATGATCAACAACTTTGTCAAAACAGCTGATGTGACAGAACAAGTCAAAAGCTTGAATGAAAAGTTCGACAAATTTCTAGAGAGTTGTGAATCCAAGAGATATGAAGTTACCATCAGGAATTTGGAGACACAAATTGATGAGGTTGAGAATATGGAGAGAGAAGTGAAAGAGATAGAAGAGGAGAAAATAGTGGAAGATGAAGCAGAAAGGTTGAGTGAGGGAGAGAAAGATGAGGAGAAAGAACAAGCGGTGATTGAAAAAAAATAAAAAAATAAGAAAATAAGAAAAAAGAAAAAAAGAAAGTGGAAGAAGGAGAAGGTTGAGAAAAAGAGGAAGAGAGGACAGAAGAAAAGATCACATGAAAAACCTCTTCCTCATAAAAAGAAAAATCATAGGAAGGGAAAGAAGTTCAAGCTGGCAATCTTCAAGAAATTGGAGATTAAAGTTCCTATGGTTGAAACATGGAAGCATGTGCTTGGTATTCTCAACTTTATGAAGAAATTCAGCAGGAAGAAGAAAAAGAAAAGAATATCAATAGAGAAGATTGACAACGCCTACTGATGGGTGTTTGTTGGGGTTATCCCCATTTTTGTAAAGCAATTTTATTCCTTGTAGTATAGGGTTGTTTTATTTTTAATCCTGTAAATATTTGTTTATGTGAACAATTTCTAGGTAGCATCTACTGAGGGATGCCAACTTTTAGGTATCTACTGAAGGATACCAGGAAGGTACACCTACTGATGGGTGTTGGTAAAGATTGCACTCAATACTGAGTGCTCAAGAGGTTTGGGTCAGACTCGTGACGTTAAGCAAGCGCTACTAGGAGGTAACCTAGATTTTCTTCTTTACTCTTTGATAACAGTTGAAAAACTGTTATTTTCATATGCTATTTTAGACCAAATTACTCCCTTTACTGCTTAGAATGAGCTTGAAATCAAACAAAACTCAATAAATGAGTCAGTCGAGAGTCAAAAGCTGTTTTTAGCGATATTATTCTGGTTTTGCATTGTTTTACAGCAATTTTGATGGAAGTGCAGAATGGAGGTGAAGATAAAGGCCTTAGACTCAAGATAGAGGAAGAAAATAAACAAAAGAAGAGCCTAGAAACCGCCCAACGGCATGCACCACTGGGTGGCCAATTGCGAGGAGATGGCACCAATGCAGCGACGCTTGGCGATTTTGCGATAAGAGGCAAACCGCCGAGCGGTGGACCCCTGACGCCGGGCGGTTTTTCAGCAAAGAGGCAAACCGCCAGGCGGTATAAGTGTGACGCCGGGCGGTTGCCTGTTGGGATTGGGCTTGTTTTCTGTTGCGCTCCTCAGCTATAAATAGCCTGTTAGCGGAATGGAAAGTGTATCATATCGTATCAAGTAATAAAAATTGTAAAACCCATTATCATTCTTCCCATGAGACTCGAAAGGCCTTATCGTTCGTATGAATTAAAATCGTAAGACTTGTGAAATAGAAATAATTGATGTGGTGAATGCAAAGACAGAAAAATAAACATGCAATGATTGATTCAATTGACGAGAAAAGAGTATGAATAAATGGAGTTGTTGGGGGTTTACAATTTCATCTAATTCGCTCTCTCTTATTTACTCCTCTTGTTTAAATAACATTATTATCTAATTGCATGCAAACTTTCTTGGCCTCCCCTTAACCCGATCCCTCGGCGAAAAAGGCCTATTACTAATTATCGACTTGCTATCCTTAGCCTCCCCTAGCAACTAGCAACGCATTACAAACAGAAGCAAATACAATTGATCGTCCTACCCCCTATCCCTAGGTGGTATTGCTTAACCAAGAAAATTCTCACCATTTTGTGACATTACTGTACGTCCCCGTATCAATAAAGGCAAAAATCAATTACCGAATGAGTTAAATGATAAAGGCATTAAGCATGGTATGAGAATCCAACAATTGACAATAAACACATATGAAAATCATATAATTCAAACAATAGTTTCAATAAAAGAGAGTATCAAAAGATTACATTGTTCCCCTAACAACAAAAGGGTTTAGTTCACCATTGTCATGGTGAACCAAGATGAAAATAATGGAAGATATGGAAAGCAAACCCTAGAAAAGATGAAAAGGAGCCTAAGCATCCAAGAGATCCTCTCTAAAGAGTGCAAAGTAGGTCTGGCCGCCCTCCTCTGTCAAAAGAATGAGAATGAAGTCGCACTAGGGCTATTTATAGCTGAAGAGCGCAACAGAAAACAGGCCCGAGCCCCACAGGCAACCGCCCGGCATCATACTTATGCCGCCCGGCAGTTTGCATCACTGCCGCAAAAACGCCCGGCGTCAGGGGTCCACCACCCAGCGGTTTGCCTCGTAAGGCAAATCCGCCAGGCATCGCTGCCTTGGTGCAAACTCCTCACATTTGGCCGCCCAGCGGTACAATTCTGCCGTTGGGCGGTTTTTAGACTCTTCTTTTCTTGATTTTCTTCCTCTATCTTGAGTCTAAGGCCTTCCTTTTCACCTCCATTCTTTACTTCCATCAAAATTGCTGCAAAACAAGAATAATATCGCTAAAAACAGCTTTTGACTCTCGACTGACTCATTTATTGAGTTTTTTTTATTTCAAGCTCATTCTAAGTAGTAAAGGGGGTAATTTGGTCTAAAATAGCACATGAAAATAACAGTTTTTCAACCATTATCACAACCCCAAACTTAGAAATTTGCTTGTCCTGCAGCAAAACAAAACAAAACTAAAGATAAAACAAAACTTGGCTCTCTACACTTTCATCCAATGAGTCGACATTCCTAAAGTACATGATGAGAACTACTCAATTTCAGATCTTCAGTGATGATCACATCAAGATGCATGCTTTCAATTCAGTTATCTCATATATTCCTCAACAGATGTTACATATTATGAATGATCAATCCACTAAACAAAGATGCAATCATGAAACTTAGAAGTTCTCACCAAGCAAGTGTTTCACTCAATCACTCAAGTGTTTAGGGTAACACTCCAACTCTAAATTATTCACAAGTCACATGAAATAAAATTTCCTTTCATCTCAAACAATCAAAATCATCACATGCAAATTCCATCAAAAGGACTTTTCCAAGGCTTGTAATGAGACTGGGCTATCAAGAAAATTGGTTTTTCTGGATCACAAAATCTTTGAATCAAGAGAGCTTATTTATCATTCAAGGTTCAAGTTTAACTCTCTTTCTCAACCAATATCATTTGTTCCCAACTTCTTCCCTTTTTCTTTTATTTTTACATTGAGCTCATCTTTCATGATTTTTCTTCTTTCTCATGTATATTTTTCTTTTTCAACACTTGAGCTCAATGCCTTTCTTTTTGCCATTCAAACTTTCCCCACAACCCCAAACTTGAACCTTGAATATACTTACAGTCATTAACCAAATTCAAAGTAAATAATTTCAGCACAAGGGTTTTCATTCTGTTTAGGGCCAAGGTTCAAAAAGGGTATAAAATTTCAAGCACTTTGGGTAAAATTTGGCTAAGTAAGGGCTTTCAAAAATGGCCTTTATCATATGACATGTACATGCAATTCAATCAATCATCAAGAGTTAGGCAATATCATGCATGCTTTCCTATGAATAATTTCATACAACAATAAAACTCTGGAGCTCAATACCTCACACAACATGCTTTCTCACACACATTCATTCATACACCCTGCTCAGCATCAAGATCACAATCATAATTCATCACACATCTGTTTCACAGGATATCACATGCAGTACAACTCAATCATTATTCTCATCAGATCATCATCAAATAGATTCATCATGCAATTCATTCAGTCAAAACATCATCAGAAAGGTCTTCAAGCCAAGCAGACACACTAAAATTAAAAATCAACCTATTCTAAAATTTAAAGTGCAAGAGTAAAGAGGAAAATCTAGGTCGCCTCTAGTAGCGCTTGTTTAACGTCGCGAGCCTGACCCAAACCTGTTTAGCATTTTTCAGTAAATGCCAGCCGTCCAACACCCTTCAGTAGGTGTACCTTCCGGGTATCCTTCAGTAGATACCAAAAATTAGCATCCCTCAGTAGATGCTACCCAAAAATTGTTCACAAAAATTCAAAAATAAACAAGTTCAACAAAAGATAAAATTAAAATTGTCTTATAATACAAAAAGTGTTATTCAACAATCAACTTTTCTTCTTCACACTGGAATCTTCTTCATCCCACCGTCTCAGCTTTCGTCTTTCTACTTGACGAACAACAGGGGAATATGGCCTGCTAATTTCCATCATTCCTTCCTCTTCGAGCTTCCTGTTGACAATCCATTTCCTGTTTTTGTATCTAACAGCTACACCCCGCGAAAATAGTTTGTCCTTTACGTGAGGTGACTTTCCCTTATCCGTCTTTTCCTTCTCATGTGCCTGCAAAATAGTACAGCTGTTAAGATGATCATTACCTGTGTAATTTCTTCTCTGCTTGCTTCTCTTCTAGCCTTTTTATGCCCAGATCTGTTTATTTTTCTCATTATTTCTCCTTCAGATCCAATATAGGCTAACACTTGGTCTTGATCTCTTAACACTATTTTCCTGTCATAAACATGTATCATCATCTGAGATGTCCTCATAAACGGTCTTCCCAAAATTAATGGAATTCTTCCATCATTTACCATATCCACTACCATGAAATCAACCAAGAATTCCAACTCTTCAATTCAAACAATTGCGTCTTCCACCATACCAAAGGTTTTTTTATAAATCCCTCTGTAACTGTCAAGGAAGTGTATGCTGGTTTTAATTTTAGCCTTCTAATCTTCTTGAAGTCACTAAAGGACATTAAATTAACACTAGATCCTGAATCGATCATAGCTCTCCCTATATCCACATCATTGATCACACAAGGAAGAGTCAAACTTCCTAAATCCTTCAATTTTTGTGGATGGTCTTTCTTCCTTGGTTTAACAATCCGTGCTTGATCTTCTTCCTCCTCATCAAGATCAGCTATCTTGCAAAGACGGTATTCAGTCGATTTATCATCTTTAGGCACTTGTGGAAACGCTCCAGGCATAATAGTCACCCAATTAAAAATTTCTCGGAATAACTCATAAGGACTATTCAGTTTCCTTTCCTTTTTCTCTTCTTCTTCACATTTCTTCTGCTTATTACACTTATTCTTACAAATCATCTCTTCCTCTTCATCTTCACTACTCCCAATTTCAATTATTTCTTCTACTGGCTTCCTTTTATTTCTCGTCATCACCACTTTGCACTTATCCTTGGGATTAACCTCAGTGTTAGCTCGAAACTGGTTCTTTTCTGCGGTGTCAACTCTTTTTGACAGCTGCCCAATTTGTGTCTCCAGTGCTCTAAAACTACCTTGATCACTCGCTTGTTGAGACTCATAGACTTTCAGAAATTTGTCAAATCGGTCATTTAATTCTCTGACGGTCTCTGTCAAGCTGTTCACCTGCTGCCATAAAGGTGACGGTTGCTGCTGCCGGAAGCCTCCTACTTGCCCAGAAGAAGTATTCTGATTTTGTCCAATGCTGGGCTGGTTCTTCCAACCTTGGCTAGAATTGCCTTGGTTAAAACTACCCTGCTTAAACGGGAATTGATTCCCCATGTAGTTGACATCCTGCTGCATCTCTTCAGGAAAAGCACATTGACCATTGATGTGGTCACCACCGCATAAGTCGCAAAGTTGTTGAGTTTGAGAAATATTTGTTAACCCTGTTGGAAGTTCAGAAAGGACCTTGGTCAGTTTGTCCAATTTTTGGTTAAGAAGATGATTATGCGCAGTCATTGCATCATTAGCAAGGAGATGCAAAATTCCTCCTTTCTGTGCACCTCTCTCACTTTGGGAAACGTCATTTAGCGCCATCTCCTCAATTAAATCATAGGCTTTGTCTTCAGTCTTCCTATTAATACTGCCTCCAGCTAAGGCATCCAACATCATTTTAGACTGAGTATTCAGCCCTCCAAGAAAAGCTAGCAAATAAGAAGTCTTGTCAAATCCGTGGAATGGAGTTTTTCTCAACAGGCCTTTGAATCTGTCCCAGGCCTGTCCAAGAGTTTCCTCCATCCCTTGCTTGAATGAAGATATTTCGAGCTTCCCTTGATTAATCTTGGTTTGTGAGAAAAATCTGGTGACAAACTGTCTCGCCGAAGCATCCCAGTTTCTGAACGTCCCTTTAGCAAATGAGTGCAACCAATCTTTGGCACTTCCTCCCAAAGAAAACGAGAATAGGTTAAGTCTGACCCTCTCATCCGAGACTCCGGCCATCTTAACAGTATTGCAGATTTCGCCAAAGATAGTCAAATGTTTGTAGAGATTCTCATTTGACAATCCGTTGAATTGGTTACTCTGAACTAATTGGATGAGCGTCAGGCTCATCACCAAATTTGTAGTATTGTCAGCAGGAATGGCAATGCTGTTGAAATTCAAAGGACCCACAGTGTTTGTTGAGTCCCCCAGTGTACGTCTTGGAGGAGGTTGGTTTGCCATCTCCTCTCTACCTTGTGCAGAACATTCTGGTGAAGTTTGCAAAATTGCTATAGGAGAAGGAAAGTTTTCACGTGCAGAATGTATAACTTTCCTCCCTCTCCTGTCTGGTAATCCCTCGAGAAGAGGTTGTTGATCTTTCCTGCTTCTAGTATGTATTCCTTCCTGCATACACAAGAAAAATACCCCTGAAAGCACTTTTACAGAAAAATAAAATAAAACACAATAAACAATAAAAAATAAAAGTATAGACAAATAATTACAAACAAGTCAAATTCAATCAATTCACACTACTAAATAAGTCAAACCTCGAGTCCCCGACAACGGCGCCAAAGACTTGTTAGCGGAATGGCAAGTGTACCATATCGTATCAAGTAATAAAAATGGTAAAACCCATTATCGTTCTTCCCATGAGACTCGAAAGGCCTTATCGTTCGTATGAATTAAAATCGTAAGACTTGTGAAATAAAAATAATTGATGTGGTGAATGCAAAGACAGAAAAATAAACATGCAATGATTGATTCAATTGACGAGAAAAGAGTATGAATAAATGGAGTTGTTGAGGGTTTACAATTTCATCTAATCCGCTCTCTCTTATTTACTCCTCTTGTTTAAATAGCATTATTATCTAATTGCATGCAAACTTTCTTGGCCTCCCCTTAACCCGATCCCTCGGCGAAAAGGGCCTACTACTAATTACCGGCTTGCTATCCCTAGCCTCCCCTACCAACTAGCAACACATTACAAACGTAAGCAAATACAATTGATCGTCCTACCCCCTATCCCTAGGTGGTATTGCTTAACCAAGGAAATTATCACCATTTCGTGACATTACTGTACGTCCCCGTATCAATAAAGGCAAAAATCAATTACCGAATGAGTTAAATGATAAAGGCATTAAGCACAATATGAGAATCCAACAATTGATAATAAACGCATATGAAAATCATATAATTTAAACAAGAGTTTCAATAAAAGAGAGTATCAATAGATTACATTGTTCCCCCATTATTTTCATCTTGGTTCACCATGACAATGGTGAACCAAACCCTTTTGTTGTTGGGGGAACAATGTAATCTTTTGAAACTCCCTTTTATTAAAACTCTTGTTTAATTATATGATTGTCATATTCTTTGTTTATCGATTGTTGGGTTTCTCTTCTGCGCTTAAAGCTTTTATCGTTTAACTCATTCGATAACTGTTGTTTGTCTTTACTGATACGGGAACGTACGGTACTATCATGAACTGGGGGAAATTCCTTGATCAATGAAATACCACCTATGGTTAGGGATGTATGACGGTCAATTGTTTTTTCTTCTGTTTGGTAATGCATTGCTAGTTGCTAGGGGAGGCTAGGGATAGCAAGCCGGTAATTAGTAATAGGCTATTTTCGCCGAGAGATTGGGTTAAGGGTAGGCCAAGAAAGTTTGCACAGCAATCAGATAATAAAGCAAATTAAACAAGAGGAGTAAATAAGAGAGGGCAGATATGATGAAATTGTAAACCCCCAACAACTCCACTCATCCATACTCTTTTCGTCAATTGAATCAACGCATTGCATGTTTATTTTCTGCTTTTGCATCCACGACAATTAATTTTATTTCTTTAAAAGTGTTATTATTTTAATTCACACGAACGATAAGATCGTGAGTCCTTTGGGAGAGAAAGATATCGGGTTCTACCGATTTTATTACTTGAAACGATCTGGTACGCTTGCCAGGGAGTCAACAAGTTTTTGGCGCCGTTGCCGAGGACTTTTGGTTTAACTTTTTCAAGTAGTGTGAATTGATTGAATTTGACTTGATTTTATGTTTGTTTTTATTTTTGTTCTAATAAATGTTTTCTAGGGTTTTGTGCCTAACGTTTGCAAAATGCAGTTTAAACAAGAATTTGATTATATGGGCACTCAATTCTACCAAAGCAATTTCAATAACTGGTGGGAACCTCACTCATACATGGATCAAAATAAAAAGGGGCAAAAATTCTCTTTAAGAAAAGAAACGTTGTGGGAAGCTGAACAACGTTTACAAGATGAACAAATCTCTTGTGCATTGATGTCTTTCGGAATTATTGGGGTTAATACTGAAATCAATCCTAGAGAAGAATGTCAAGCCACTATCTTTGAGGTTGACAAGGTTCTTGATGAAGAGAAGATAGAGGAAGATGAGATAACAAAGGTATTGAAGTCTCTGGGTATTATTGGGAGTAATACTGAAGTTGACCCTATAGAGGAGGCTATTGATGAAAAGAAGATAGAAGAAGATGAGATAACAAAAGCATTACAGTCTCTAGGTATTATTGGGGGTAACACTGAAGTTGACCCTAAAGAGGAATATCAAGTAACTATCTTTGAAAATGATAAGTTGAGTGAGGGGGAGAAAAATGAGGAGAAAGAAGAGAAGTGGTTGAAAGAAAAGAAAAAAATAGAAAATGTGTGAAAATAAAAAAAAAAATCATGGAAAAATAAAAAGAGAAAGTTGAAGGAGAAGATTGAGAAAAAAAGGAAGAGGGGAAAGAAGAAAAGATTATATGCAAAACCTCCTCCTCATCAAAAGAAAAAGAGGAAGAAAGAAAAAAAGAAAAGATCAGATGCAAAACCCCTTCCTCATCAAAACCAAAACTAGAGGAAAGAAAAGAAGTTTAAGTGCTTTATGGAGATCTTCAAGAAATTGGAGATTAAAGTTCCTATCATTGATATATGGAAATAGATGCTTGGTGTTCTTAATTTTCTGAAGAAATTCAGCAGGAAGAAGAAAAAGAAAAGAATATCAAACAAAGAGAAGTAACACCTACTGATGGGTGTTTGTTGGGATCATCCCAATTGTTGTAAATCATTTTCTTATTCTATTCTAGTTAGGTTTATTTCATGTTTTTTTAGCTTGTAATTCTTTGATTGTTTGAGCAATTCTTAGAAGCATCTGTTGAGAGATCTAATCCCTGTATCTACTGAAGGATACCCGGAAGGTACACCTACTGATGGGTGTTGGAAGGATCTGCACTTACTGACAAGTGCTAAACAGGTTTGGGTTAGGCTTGTCACGTTAAACAAGCGCTGCTAGGAGGAACCCTAGATTTTCTTCTTTACTCTTGCATTTTAAATTCATAGAATAGGTTGAATTTTATTTTCAGTGTGTCTGCTTGGCTTGAATACTTTTCTGAAGATGTTTGACTGAATAATTTGCATGATGAACCTATTTGATGATGATCTGATGTGAATAATGATTGAGTTGTGTTGCATATTGATATCCTGTGAAACAAATGTGCGATGAATTATTATTGTGGTTATGCTGCTAAGCAGGGTGTAGAAATGAATGTGTGTGAGGAAGCATGTTGTGTGAAGTATTGAGCTCCAGAGTCTTAATTGTTATGTGAAATTATTCACAGGAAAGCATGCATGATATTGCCTATATCTTGATGATTGATTGAATTTCATGCACATGTCATATGATCACGGCAATTTTTGGAAGCCCTTACTTAGCCAAATTTTACCCAAAATGCTTGAAATTTTATACCCTTTTTGAACCTTGGCCCTAAACAGAATGAAAACCCTTGTGCAGAAACTATTTACTTTGAATTGGGTTAATGATTGTAAGTACATTGAAGGTTCAAGTTTGGGGTTGTGGGGAAATGAAAGGCATTGAGCTCAAATGTTGAAAATGAAAAATGCACGAGAAAAAGAAAAATCATGAAAAAAAATTAGCTCAATGTAAAAATAAAAGCAAAAGGGAAGAAGTTGGGGTCAATTGAGCTCTCTTGATTCAAAGATTTTGTGATCTAGAAAAACCACTTTTTTTCTTGATAACTGATAACGGTTGAAAAACCGTTATTTTCATGTGCTATTTTAGACCAAATTACCCCCTTTACTGCTTAGAATGAGCTTGAAATCAAACAAAACTCCATAAATGAGTCAGTCGAGAGTCAACAGCTGTTTTTAGCGATATTATGCTTGTTTTGCATTCTTTTGCAGCAATTTTGATGGAAGTGAAAAATGGAGGTGAAGAGTTTGCACTAAGGCCAAATGTGAGGAGTTTGCACTAAGGCAGCGACGCTTGGCAGATTTGCAGTACGAGGCAAACCGCTGGGCGGTGGACCCCTGACGCCGGGCTTGCGGCAGTGAGGCAAACCGCCGGGCGACATAAGTATGACGACGGGCGGTTTCCTGTTGAGCTCAGGCCTGTTTTCTGTTGCGGTCTTCAGCTATAAATAGCCCTAGTGCGACTTCATTCTCATTCTTTTGACAGAGAAGGGCGGCCAGACCTACTTTGCACTCTTTGGAGAGGATCTCTTGGATGCTTAGGCTCCTTTTCATCTTTTCTAGGGTTTGCTTTCCATATCTTCCATTATTTTCATCTTGGTTCACCATGACAATGGTGAACTAAACGCTATTGTTGTTGGGGGAACAATGTAATCTTTTGATACTCTCTTTTATTGAAACTCTTGTGTGAATTATATGATTTTCATATGCGTTTATTATCAATTGTTGGATTCTCATACTGTGCTTAATGCCTTTATCATTTAACTCATTTGGTAATTGATATTTGCCTTTATTGATACGGGGACGTACAGTAATGTCATGAAATGGTGAGAATTTCCTTGGTTAAGCAATACCACCTAGGGATAAGCGGGTAGGACAAACAATTCTAATTGCTTCTGTTTGTAATGCGTTGCTAGTTGCTAGGGGAGGCTAGGGATAGCAAACCGATAATTAGTAACAGGCCCTTTTCGCCGAGGGATCGGGTTAAGGGGAGGCCAAGAAAGTTTGCATGCAATTAGATAATAATGCTATTTGAACAAGAGGAGTAAATAAAAGAGAGTGGATTAGATGAAATTGTAAACCCCCAACAACTCCATTTATTCATACTCTTTTCTCGTCAATTGAATCAATCATTGCATGTTTATTTTTCTGTCTTTGCATTCACCACATCAATTATTTTTATTTCACAAGTCTTACGATTTTAATTCATACGAACGATAAGGCCTTTCGAGTCTCATGGGAAGAACAATAATAGGTTTACCATTTTTATTACTTGATACGATATGGTACACTTGCCATTCCGCTAACAAGTTTTTGAAGCCGTTGCCGGGGACTCGAGGTTTGACTTATCTAGTAGTGTGAATTAATTGAATTTGACTTGATTTTATGTTTATTTTTGTTTTTGTTCTAATAAATGTTTTCTAGGGTTTTGTGCCTAATTTTTTGAGAATGCAGTTCGAACAAGAGTTTGATTATATGGACACTCAACCCTACCAAAATAATTTCAATCACTGGTGGGAACCTCACTCATACATGAATCAAAATCAAAAAGAGAGACAATCCCCTTTGAGAAAAGAAACGTTGTGAGAAGTTGAACAACGTTTACAGGATGACCAAGTCTCTTATGCATTAAGGTCTATGGGCATTATTGGGGTTAATACTAAAGTGGACCCAGAGAAGAATGTCAATCTACTATCTTTGCAGAAGATAGGGTTATTGATGAAGAAAAGATAGATGAAGATGAGATAACAAATGCATTGATCTCTCTGGGCATTATCAAAAGTAATGTTGCCACTAATCCTGAGGAAGAATGTCAATCTACCACCTTGGAGGATGATAAGGTAGATGATGATGAGATAACAAAAGTATTGAATTCCTTGGGTATTATTGGGAGTAATACTGAATTTGACCCTAAAGAGGAGGCTATTGCTGAAGAGATAATAGGGGAAGACGAAATAACAAAAGCATTAATATCTCTAGGGATTATTAAGGGTAACACTGAGGTTAACCCGAGGAAGGAATGTCAAGCCCCTAGTTTTGAAGTTGATAATGTTGTTGAAGAGGAAAAGATAGAGAAGAAAGAGCTGAGTGAGGGAGAGAAAAAGAAGGAGAAAGAAGAAGAAGTGGTTGAGAGAAAAGATAAAAAAAAATAGAAAATGTGTGAAAATAAAAAAGAAGAAATCATGGAGAAATAAAAAGAAAAAGTTGAAGGAGAAGATTGAGAAAAAAAGCAAGAGGGGAAAGACGAAAAGATTATATGTAAAACCTCTTCCTCATCAAGGGAAAAAGAAGAAGAAAAAGAAGAAGAAGAAGGAAAAATCATATGAAAATCCTTGTCCTCAAAAGAAAAATCATAGGAAGGAAAAGAAAGTTAAGTACTTTATGGAGATCTTCAAGAAATTGCAGAATAAAGTTTCTATGGTTGATACATGGAAACATGTGCTTGATGTTCTCAACTTTATGAAAAATTTCAGCAGGAAGAAGAAGAAAAGAATATCAAGCGAGAAGCATTTCAACACCTACTGATGGGTGTCTGATTTGGGGTATCCCAACTGCTGTAAAACATTTTCTTATTTTATATTTTTTAGTTAGTTTAGGTATTTCATTTTTGAACTTGTAAATTTTAAATGTGTGAACAACTTTTGGTACCTACTGAAGGGTGTTGGAAGGCTGACACTTACTGATAAGTGTTAAACAGGTTTGGGTCAGGCTCGTGACGTTAAACAAGCGCTACCTGGGAGGCAGCCCAGTTGATTGTTTGTTTTCAAACACTGTCTGAGTGCATTCTAGGTTTGCATGAGCATTTGAGTGAGGAAAGTTTTATAATTGAAAAAGTAAAGGCAAAAATCAGGTGCAATAGGAAAGAATCACGCAAAGGCAAGCAAAGAAAAGAGGGGGAAAATTGACCTGCACCACCGGGCGGTACACTTAAACCGCTAGGCGATAACGGCGAGAATTTCATCCCAAGCCTTTAAAGCTGGGCGATTTTGGGTTTCATACTTGATACCTCTCCTTTGCATTCCGCCAAGCGATCTTCTCTGACCCTAGCACCCAATTTGCGCCTTCACAAGGGTTTCCAAATAATTTTCCCACACTCCCCTTTCACTCACTTACTAAAACCTAATTTCTTGTTTAAAATTTGGGGGTTTTTGGTGAGAATTGGGCATTAGAAGTTGTTCATCATCATTTTGAAGAAATTCTTGCAAGCATTTAGCATCTGCACTCAAGTAAGTTATGCAATTTCATTTATGGTTTCTAATTTTGGAATTTTACAATGAACATGCTTAAGAACATGACAAATTAGGGTTTTGGATTTCTTTGCATGAATTGTTGCATTAGAAACTGTTTTGACCGATTAAACTGTATGGATTTGGTCTGCATGAATGAAATTGATGTTTTGATGAAGGTTAGGGTTGTTTCAAACCATTTTTGCGAAAATCCCTTGCGCACCGCCAGGCGGTAGTGTTTGACGTCGGGCGGTATTGCAACCTGATGAATACCGTCGGGCAGTCCTTTTGGGCGCCGGGCGGTTTGCCTCAAATTCTGCTGAATAACCAAAATTTAAAATCCTGTGGTGTGCTTGAATTGTATTTGATGTAGGAATGGCCTCAGCATCAAGAAGGAGAAACACTGGTAACAAGAGGAAGGAGCCTGAAAGGCCAAGAGGATTTGACTCGCAGAGGTTCCTCTCTAAACAACATGAGGACCATTTTGCAACTGTACAAGAGAGGAGAATGTTGATGGAGAGGAAGGCTTCCTTCCTCCCTAACTTAGTTCCAGAGTTTGGAACAAAGATTCTGAGGAGAGATTGGGAGAAGCTGACTACTTACCCTGCACCAGCTAGTATTGAGTTGGTGAGGGAATTTTATGCTAATGCCATATACCGAAATGGAGTTGCTGTTGGAAGGTATAGGAGCTTTGTGAGGGGGGCATGTTATTAAATACGACCCTGATACCAAAAACACCTTCTTAGGCACTGAATGGCCAGGGGAACAGTGCCAGTATGCGGCACAGGTTGGCATGTTTAATGAGATAGCTGAGGTTGAGAGGATTATGTGCTTCCCTAGGAAGCATTTTCAGACCAATCCCCATGGAGCACCGGTCAACATTAGGAGGTTGGATTTAACACCTTTGGCTCGATACTGGATGACATTCACTCATGCCAACATCTAGCCATGCTCTCATATCTCCGATGTCACGATGCACAGGGTTGTTCTCATTTTCTGCATGCTGAAACAGATGGATGTGAACGTCGGTCAAATCATCGCCGACGAGATACGGAGTTGTGCCACTACAATGAGCAACAGGAAGCCACTGGGACATCCATCTTTAATTACTTTTCTTTGTCAACAGGCTGGGGTGGATACTGCAGTCCCCCCATATGAGAGACTCAGGAGTCCCATTGATGCATCTTACTTTCATCAGTTCTGTCCTGAGGAAGGAGCAGCACCCAGGAGACGTCCCAGAAGAGCTGCAGCACAACGAGAGCAGGTGCCTGATGATGCACCAGCACAACATGCTGAGCCATTCCAGATGCGAGACATGTATATGTCTCTAATGGAGGCTAAGATGGATTCTCTTCGTAGGGGACAAGTAGCTCTTGCTGAGATCTCAATAGGGCAATATGATGGAAGTGAATAATGGAGGCAAAGATGAAGGTCTTAGACTCAAGACAGAGGAAGAAAATCAAGAAAAGGAGAGTCTAGGAACTACCCGGCGGCATAAATGCAACGTCGGGCGGCCTGAGGCGAGGAGTGGCACCCTGGCGGTGACGCCTAGCGGATTTGCGGTATGAGGCAAACCGCCGGGCGGTTTTGTGGCAAGAGGCAAACCGCCGGGCGGCATAAGTGTGACGTCGGGCGGTGGTCTGCTGGGTATGGGCCTGTTTTCTAATGTGTTCCTCAGATATAAATAGCCTTGTTGCGACTTCATTCTCATTCTTTTGACAGAGGAGGGCGGCCAGACCTACTTATCACTCTCTAGAGAGGATCTCTTGGATACTTAAGCTCCTTTTCATCTTTTCTAGGGTTTGTTTTCCATTTTTTCCATTATTTTCAACTTGGTTCACCATGACAATGGTGAACTAAACCCTTTTGTTGTTGGGGGAACAATGTAATCTTTTGAAACTCTTGTTTAATTATATGATTGTCATATGCTTTGTTTATCGATTGTTGGGTTTCTCTTCTGCGCTTAAAGCTTTTATCGTTTAACTCATTCGATAACTGTTGTTTGTCTTTACTGATACGTGAGCGTACAGTACTGTCATGAACTGGGGAAATTCCTTGATCAATGAAATACCACCTAGGGATAGGGAGGTAGGACGGTCAATTATTTTTGCTTATGTTCGGTAATGCATTGCTAGGTTCTAGGGGAGGCTAGGGATAACAAGCCGGTAATTAGTAATAGGCTCTTTTCGCCGAGGGATCGGGCTAAGGGTAGGCCAAGAAAGTTTGCATAACAATCAGATAATAAAGCAAATTAAACAAGAGGAGTAGATAAGAGAGGGCGGATAAAGATTAAATTGTAAACCCCCAACAACTCACTCATCCATACTCTTTTCGTCAATTGAATCAACGCATTGCATGTTTATTTTCTGCTCTTGCATCCACAACAATTAATTTTATTTCTTTACAAGTCTTATTATTTTAATTCACACGAATGATAAGGCTGTGAGTCCTTTGGGAGAGAACGATATCGGGTTCTACCAATTTTATTACTTGGAACGATCTGGTACGCTTGCCAGTGAGTCAACAAATGTGGAGATTGAGATCTGTGAGGAAGAAAAAGAAGATAAGAGGTTTGAAAAAACTTTTGAAAATGAGGCAGAAAAGAGAGAAAATGAGAGAAGAGGAAGTCACTGTGAGTCATTCAGGGAAATTTTTAACCACGTGACTATTGTTCCTGTAACTGAAACTCTTCCCCAAATTCCCATGTACTCCAAGAAAATAAAGTATTATCTTGGAGAGGTGATAAATCTAGATGAAGAAGAAGAACAGGAAGTACATGTACAACCAAGAAAGAAACATCATCCACCTAAAATGAAGGATCCAGGGAGTTTGACTCTTCCATGTGTTATTAATGATGTGGATATAGGAAGAGCTATGATAGATTCTGGTTCTAGTATTAATATGATGCCTTTGAGCTATCTGAAGAAAATTAGAGGGCTAGTATTAAAACCATCTAATATTTCTCTAACAGTTGCAGATGGTTCTATTAAGAAGCCAGTTGGTATGGTGGAGGATGCAATTGTTCGTATTGAGTAGCTGGAGTTCTTGATTGACTTTGTAGTTATGGATACGGAGAATGATGGAACAATTCCATTAATTTTGGGAAGACCTTTTATGAGGACTTCTAAAATGGTGATGCATATCCATGACGGGAGGATGATGTTAAGAGATCAAGAACATGTGTTAACGTATAGTGGCTCTAAAGAAAACAAAATGAGAATAAGGAAGAGAGCGAGACTCAGAAAGTTGAGAATAGAGGCTACAGGTGAAGAAAGCAAAGGTACTGATACTGATAGTTGTAATATTTTACAAGTACCTAAAGAGGAAGAGGTAGATAAAGGACGAACAATCCACTCAAAGGACACATCACTTCCCCTTGGTTCAAAAGTAAGATTCAAAAATAGGAAGTGGATTGTGAACAAGCTTAAAGAGGAAGGAGTAGTGGAGATTAGAAGACCATACTCCAAAGCAATAAGAAAAGTGGACAAAAGACAGCTGATGAGTTGGGTTGATGAAGACCCCAACCGGGATGAGAAGACATGATATTATTTGATTGAATCCCAATTGTTGTAAAATATTATTTTTAGTTTTATTTTGGACATGTAATTTTTGGATTTTTAAACAATTTTTGGGTAGGATCTACTGAGGGATCTAATTTTTATGTATCTACTGAAGGATACAGGTAAGTACACCTACTGAAAGGTGTTGGGAGGCACTTACTGATGAGTGCTACAAGGTTTGGGTCAGGCTCGTGACATTAAACCAGCGCTACCTGGGAGGAAACCCAGTTGATTATTTTCTTGTTTTTAAACTCTGTTCTAGTGCACTATATGTTTGAATGTTGCATTTGAGAGTGGAAAGGCATACAATAAAAAATTTGAAATTTGAAATCAAGTGCTACATGTTTGAACACGTGAAGGTAAGCAAATAAGAGGAAAATTATTTTTAACACTCACCGCTGAGCGATCCATTTAACCGTTGAGCGGTGGCGGCGCAGACCCAACACGGGCTTTTAAAAGCTCAATGTTTTGGGGGTTTCTGCATTTTGAAAACTCCTCTTTGAAGTTCGTCCAAGCGGTCTCCACGAACCCTAGCACCTCTCTTTCACTTCTAAGAACTTTCCAAAGAGTTTTCTCCACTTTTCCCATCACCCACTCACAAAAATCTCATCTTTCAACCATTCCTTTGTCAAAAGTTTGGGGTTTTTGGTGAGAGCTTTGCATTGGGAGGCATTCATCATCAATTGAAAAGACTCTTGCAAGCATTTAGAGATTCTCCACTCAAGTAAGTGATGCAATTTCATTGTTAGAGTTTCTAAAATTGAAATTTGACGTAGAACATGTGTAGGAACATGAGAAATTAGGGTTTTTGATTTTTATGCACGATTTGATGAAATAGAAACCTTTTGAGCCGATTAAACTACATAAAATTGGTCTGGAATTGTGAAATTGGTGATAGAGTGGAGATTAGGGCATCTAGGAAAGGGTTTTTGAAAAACCCTTGATGTCGCCGCTGAGTGGTCCATTTGGATGTTGAACGGTGGGCGGCAGATTAGTGTGGTTGCTTGATTTTCTGATGCAGGGACACTGAGGGAACCTGTTCTTCCCTCAACGTTGGACAATGCTTAATTAGGAGTATGATTGATGATTTACTAACCTCTAATGATGAATTTTTGTGATTTTATGAACTTTATTTGAAGCAGGGATGTCGTCATTATCAAGGAGGGTGAAGACTGTTGGGAACAAGAGGAAAGAGCCGGAGAGGCCGAGAAGATTTTATTCTCTTAGGTTCCTCTCCAGGAAACATGAGGACCATTATGTGACTATTCAAGAGAGAAGACTGCTGATGGAGAGGAAGAATATTTTTATCCCAGACTTGGCTCCTGAATTTGGATAAGAGATTGAGAGGAGAAACTAGGAGAGGTTGGCCACATATCCTACAGCAGCTAGCATTGAACTCGTGAAGGAGTTCTATGTGAATGCTCTGACCAGAGGAGGAGTATCGGCTGGGAGATATATGAGTTATGTTAGGGGGCAGATTATCCGGTATGACCCCGACACCATCAACAGCTTCTTAGGCACTGAGTGGCCAGGTGAGCAGTGTTAGTATGTGGCACATACAGGGGAATTAAGAAACATTGCTGATATTGAGAGGGTTATGTGTGTCCTTGGAGGACACTTTCAGAGGAACCCAAATGGAGTTCCCGTCAACATCAAGAGGGCAGATCTGGTGCCCCTGGTAAAGTACTGGATGGCATTTACTCATGCCAATATTCAGCCGTGCTCACATGTTTCCGATATTACCATGTATAGGATTATCTCCATCTACTGCATGCTGAGGCAGATGGATATGAATGTTGGTGTGGTCATCGCCAACAAGATCCAGAGTTGCACTACTACTGTGAGTAGAAGGACGCCTTTGGGACATTCGTCCCTGATTACCTATTTGTGCCAGCAGGCTGGGGTGGACACTGTTGTTCCACCATACGAGAGGCCTAGGAAGGCCATAGATGCCTCCTACTATCGACAGTTCTTTGCAGATGACGAGGCAGCTGAAGCAGCACCTAAGAGAGACGTCCTAGGAGAGAAGCAACCCAGTAGGAGGATGAACCTGCACAACATGCGGAGCCGTTCCAGATCAGGGACATGTATATGTCCATGGTGGAGGCCAGATTGGAGTCTATCCGCAAAGGGCAAATAACTACTGCCGAGATGATAGTGGGGTTGTATGACACACCACCAGTGCACAGGTGGACTATGGATGAGTTCCATGGTGCTATGGGTTGGCCTCAAGAGCAGGCACAGGGTAACGGGTCTAAAGCAGCTGGAGTACCAGGCATGGATGAGGATGATGAGGAGGATGACTTCGAGGATGCTGAGGGTAGAGATCAAGAGGACTCAGATGATGATATGAGCTGAGAGGGCATCTACTGATGGATGTCCATGCTTAGGACAGGGGTTTTATCTTTCACTTTTGTACTTTGAATTTTTAGAATAGGTTGAATTGTATTGTAGGTGTCTATGCTTGGCTTGAACACTGTTTCTTATTATGGTTTGATTGGATGATATTGCATGATGAGTTTATTTGATGATGATTGGATGTGGATGATGATTGAGACTGTCTTGCATGCTGATATACAGGTGAATGGTTCACTAGCTATGTGAACAAATGTGTGATGATTTATGATTGTGGTTATGATGCTAAGCAGGGTGTATGAATTATGTGTGAGAAAGCATAGTGTGTGAGGTTTTGAGCTCCAGAGTATTCATTGATATATGTGTTGTTCATATGGAAGCATGAATCATATTGCCCGAGTCTTTAGAATTGATTGAATTACATGTTGATGTCATATGATCAAGGCCATTTTTGGAAGCCCTTACTTAGCCAAATTTTTGCCTAAAGTGATTAAATTATATGTTATACCCTTTTTGAACCTTAGCCTTAAACAGGATGAAAACCCTTGCTTTGAAAATGTGTACCTTGAGTTGGGTTGAGAATAATTGCATTGAAAAGGTTCAAGTTTGGGGTTGTTTAGGGAAATTTGAAAGGCAAAAGAAAGGCATTGAGCTTAAGTGTTGAAAAAAAAAACATGAGAAAAGAAAAAAAGAAGGAAATAAAAAGCATGAAAGATGAGCTCAATGTAAAAATAAAAAGAAAAGATAGGAAGTTGGGAATGAGTGAGATTGGTTAAAAAGAGAGTTGTGCTTGAACTTTGAATGTTAAAATACCTCTCTTGACTCAAGGATTTTGTGATCCAGAAAAACCAATTTTTCTTGTTAACCCAGCCTCATTATAAGCCTTGAAAAAGTCCTTGTGATGGCATTTGTATGTGAGAATGTGGGTTGTATTAGATGAAGGGAAATTTTGTTTCAGGTGACATGTGAATAGTAGAGAGATGGAGTACCCTCTTAAACACTTCAGTGATTGAGTCAAACACTTGCTTGGAGAGAATTGATAAATTCCATGTTTACATCTATGCTTAGTTGATTGATCATTCATTAGTAAGACATCTGATGGAAAATATGTGATCATGTGAACTAAATTGAATTGAAAGCATGTATGCATCTTGATAAGATTCCACTGAAAATCTGAATTGAGTAATTACTTGTTGTGAGAAGACTGAATTTTGGGATTGTTGAACTATTTTGGGAAAAGGTGGAAAGCCAAGTTTTGTCTTCTTTGCTTGAGGACAAGCAAAGTTCTAAGTTTGGGGTTGTGATAACAGTCTAAAAACCGTTATTTTTATACTTAAATTTGATATCAAAACACACCCTTTATGGCTTAAAATGAGCTTAGAATCAAGTAAAACACTTAGTTGAGTCACATGAGAGTCAAAAGTTGTTTTTGGAGATATTATGCTTGTTTTGCATTGTTTTGCTAGGTTTTGATGAGAATTGAAGATGAAAATGAAGTGGGAAGGACTTAGACTCAAGAAAGAAGGAGAAAAAGGAAGAAAAAAAGAGTCAAAGTCACCGTTCAGTGCTATTTTCCACCGGTGAGCGCCATACTCAAGGGAGCAGCCACTGTCTCTCACTCAAGCGGTGCCGCTGAGCGTCCAGGCGATTAAAGGCAAACCGCTGAGCGGTGAGATGGACCGCTGAGCGGTCCTTCGATTAGAGGAAAATCGCTGAGCGGTCAAATTAGGCGCTGAGCGGTGGAGTGCTGGGCTTGGGCTTAAATTTTGTTACTTTTATGCGTTATAAATAGCCCTAGTGCGACCTTCAGAGTATTCTTTTGGCAAGCAGAGACGTCTAGAGCAGTTCTACACTCCTTGGAGACGGTTTCTTGGATGCTTAAGCTCCAATTCACCAAATCTAGGGTTTACTCTTCCATTCTTCCATTTAATTCCATCTAGTTCACCATGTCCATGGTGATTTAACCCTTTGTTGTTGGGGAACAATGTAATCTTGTGAAACTCTCTTATAATGAAATTCTTGTTTTATTCATATGCTTGCATATGCTTATATTATCAATTGTTGGGTTTCTTATCTATGCTCAATGCTTTTATCGTTTAACTCATTCGGTAAAAAGATATTTGCCTTTGTCGATACGGAGACGTACGGGGAATTCATGAACTGATAGGGAATTCCTTGATTAAGCAATACCGCCTAGAGATAGGGGTAGGATGATCAATTGCATTTTTCTTCTGTGATATATGCATTGCTAATTACTTAGGGAGACTAGAGATAGTAAACTAGTAATTAGTGAAAGGCTCTTTTCGCCGAGAGATCGGGTTTAGGGTAGGCAAAGAAAGTTTGCATGACAATTAGATAATAAAGCGAATTAAATAAGAAAAATAGATATAAGAGGGCGGATAAGATGAAATTGTAAACCCCAACAACTTCATTCATTCATATATTTTCTTTGCCAATTGAATTACTTGCATTTGCATGTTTATTTTCGTTCTTTGCATTAAACACTTAAAATCAATTTACATGAAAGTTAAGGCCTAAGAGTCCTTTGGGAGATGATACTCGGACTTACCGTTTATATATTACTTGATAACGATCTGGTACACTTGACAGGGGCTTAACAGTCTCCCTAAGTAATTAATAACACATTATAAACAGAAGTTTAAAGCAATTGGCCGTCCTACTCCTATTCCTAGTAGTATTGCTTAACCAAGAGAATTCTTATCAGTTCGAGACTTCCCCGTACGTTCCCGTATCGAAAAAATCAAATATCATAACACCGAATGAGTTAAACGACACAAGCCTTAAAATCGTATAAGAAGACCCAAACTATTGATAATACAAGCATGTGAATAAAACAAGAACTTCGATATAAGACAGTTTCAAAAGATTACATTGTTCCCCAACAACAATGGGTTTAGTTCACCATGCACATGGTGAAACTAGATGGAATTAATGAAAAGAATGGAAGAATAAAACCTAGAATTGGTGATTCGAAGCTCCTGCATCCAAAAACCGCCTCCAAGGAGTGAAGAAGATGCTCTGACGTCTCTAATTCCCAAAAGATTACTCTAAGGATCGCACTGGGTCTATTTATAGGCCAGAAAAATAACAAAAATTCGGCCCAGGCCCATCATTTAGGTGCTCAACGCTAGCTACCGCTCAGCGGTGGTCACATAGGATGCCCAGTGCTCTCTAGACGCTCAACGGTCTGCGACTCTGATGCTCAGTGCTGGTTTGGCGCTGGGTGGTGGTCGTGACTCCCCATTGACATTAATGAAAAATAGAATTTGTAAATATATGAGAGTGGATTCGGATAAGTCGGAAACCCCAACACAATTCATCCATATCATTCAATTGTGTATTCTTCTAGGTCAATTGATCAACCTTTGCATGCATGTTTAATTTCGTTTTTGCATTCTAAACACCAATTTTCATTTCTCAACTCTTAAATAACCAACAAATCACTTGAAAGTCTAGGCCAATGAGTCTCTAGGGAAAACGACACTCGGTCTTACCGTTTATATTACTTGATACGATTTTGTACACTTGCCGAAGTCTTAACACCCCTCTACATCACCTTTTTTTATCTTTCACAAATAAGGGAAAGAGAAATATACCAAACCAAATAAGAAAAAGAAGGTCCACTAAAATTGTATACCTAACAAGACAAGAATGTTGATAAAACAGAAACACATACATCCAAGTAAAACCCTTCGTTTAATATGTATATTTGTTAAACATCAAAAAAGGGAGATGGTTGAGGCAAGACAAACTTGTCTACAATGTCATTGGTTTTGAAGTTTAACAATCACAATAAAATGAAATAATCTTAAGTAAGAAAAATCACAAATAGTCAGAACACCAAACATATAAACACTAAGTATAGATTAGAAAAAGTCAATACAACAAGCCTATTGAAAAATGAGACTAAAGAAATGTTACTAAAAGAAGTTTAAATAAACATAACTTAATCACAAGAAATCTCAAGATATATAAACAAAGTCTCTAGGAAAGAAAGAAGGGATACCAAAGGGAAAAGTCAAAATTCAACTAATACCTTCAATAACGAAACCAAAAGTACTAAGAAAGTTGACAAAACAATAATCATAAACACAAATAAGAAAACCACTAGGAACTAGGGGTTTAGAAAAAAACATATATAAACGATCTCTATAGGAAACAAAAACACTAGACAATTCCTTCTAAACATGATCAAACTAATTCTAGGAATAACTAAAAAATAGGAAGATGGAAAAGATGTCTCAAAATAAATAAAAAAAAAACTCGTAAGAACTTTGCTAAACGAGAGTCTTAAACTACTAGATGATAACTCTCTTAATATGTTGCAATTGATGAAAGTATCAAACAAAGAAAGCATAACAAAAGTCTTAAAATGATGTGATGGAAAACATTGCACTAAACGCATTTACTAGAAAAATCTAAATGGTTTGCCCAAGCTAAACGAACTATCACCATAAAACGACAAATATGGAAAACATATCAAAAGAATGAAATTTTTCTCAAAACACATGATAAAAGGCATTCCATTACCCTTGAAAATAACAAGTATCTATCAAACAAACACTAACCAAGAAAAAGTATTCCAACAAGCTAAATGATACTACATACCAAACACACTCTTATTTAACGATGAAAGTCTCATGAAATCTTTAGTAATTTCACTAAAGAACACCAACAGTCAAATCCTGAATAAATGATAGAAAACATAAAAACCTTGATTGCTCTAAATAAGCATTTTGAATGTCATTAAATGCTCAATGTTTAAAAATAACAGGGTAAAAAGAAGGGCACATCTACTGTATAGACATTTGTTCTACCTTATGCAGGATAACTACTACAAACATTCATTTGTTCTATCTTATGTGAGTAAAAAATGAATGATAGAAAGAAGAAAACTTAAACAGAATGTTCTGTTCATTAAAAGTCGTGCCAAATAAGTAGTCAAATCTGCTTTTGATAAAGTTATGAAAAACAAGTTTGTTATGACAAAAAGACATCAACCTATGACTAACACCTATAACAATAGACATAAAAGATTAGATCTCAAGACAAGCTTTGATGAACGTATATATTATCACCAAATCTCAAGACAAGCATCGTCTAAACTGTTATATCATCAAAGGTGTATAAATAGAAGATAAAAAAAGAAGAAATATGATGATGGGAAGAAAAAGAGTATAAAAACAAATCATCATGAAAGTTGAGTAAGGAAGTCTCTTTGAGCTATTAGAGTTAAATCCTTCTACACAAGGGTAGAGAGAAAGAGAAGAGCTCAAGAAAAGGAAGCTCTCACAAGCTTCATTGTAATACATTATTACATATGTAAGGAGAGAAAGGGAAAAGAGAGAGATGGAGAGAAATATTAAGGAATACTCTCAAGCTTCATTATAATATTTAGCTTACTATTTGTGAGTAGAGAGAAAAGAGAGAAAACACTTATCGAGTTTGTAGACAATATTGTATTGAACATATATCCTCTATGTGAGAGTAATCATCTAACAACTTGTAAGCAATCAGTTTGATTGCAAATTCTGAAGAGAATTAAAACACTTGTTGTTTAACTCAGGTGAGTTAAAGATTACTAGGCAGTGTATCAGGTTGATACCAGGATTGTCTAGTGAAAACCATGAGTGGGTTAAACTCAACTAGATGGTGTATCAGGTTGATACTAGGAGCGTCTAGAGATACCTGGTGTAGTGAAGAATACTGCATAACTAAGAGTGGTTGAAACTCGGTCTAGGTCATGGTAATAGGTGGTTACCAGGTTGACAAGGATAACCAGGAGTGGGTTAAACTCAACTAGACGGTGTATCAGGTAGGACACTAAGAGCGTCTAGGGATACTAGGAGTGGTGAAGAATACCTCATAACCAAGAGTGGGTGAAACTCAATCTAGGTCATAGTGACAGGTGGTTACCAGGTTGACAAGGACAACCAAGAGTGGGTTAAACTCAACTAGGCAGCGTATAAGGTTGATACCAGGATTGTCTAGGGATACCAGGAGTGGTGAAGAATACGACACAATTAGGAGTGGGTTAAACTTAGTCAAGGTCATAATTATAGGTGGTGACTGTTGGACAATGACAATCAGGAGTTGGTCAAACTAAACTAGACAGTGTATCAGGAAGACACCAAAAGCATCTAGGGATACTAGGAGTGGTTAAAACCACTGCAAAACCAGGAATGGGTGAAATTCAACAGGTCAAGGTAACAAGGATTACTTGGTGTGACTTGGGATACTAGGAGTGGTTAAAATATTCAAATGTACTTAATTGAATATTTAATGAAACCCTTTAAGTTAACTTAGAGGAGAATTGAACGTAACTCTAACGAGTGAACTAATATAAATTGATCGTGTGTTATAACTCATCTCAAAATTTCCTATCACACATATCTTTAATAGATGTTGTCCTATCTAAAGAGTCACTCCCTACCAAACTTTTGGAGAATGAATTAAAGTTGGTTCTATAAACATACACAAATGAATAACGTTCATAAAGGAAGTAACACTAGCTTACAAGGATAATTCATATCATGATTAGATCTATAGTCGCAGTCGCGAAAAGAGTTACAAAAACATTATTCAACTCCCCTTCTAGTGCTCCCACAACTTCACATCATGGTCTGCACTGAGCATCTCTTGCTCTCTTTCACGACCCATGGTCACACCATTAAGCATGTTTTGCTCTCCACCTCCCATGATTCATATGGTTGTCTACCACTAATTGCTTGCCAGGACTTCACCTTACCATGAAGGGATGTGCTCGTCTAAGCCAGCCATTAAGACCAGTTATCGACTTTGATACCAATTGTATGTCACCAAGACTAACCATCGACTCTAATACCAATTGTAGGGTTTATCAAGGAGGAGGTTCACTAGAGATATACAACATCAATGAAACCTAAGCTCAACCACATAAAGGTTTGACAACACTCTCTCCCCAAAACCTCAAGGCAATGGGTTAATAGATTTTCAACCTTATATGATGTTCTACTTTCTCATTTCTACCCAATGTGGGACTTAAACTCACACTTGGAATTCTAACAATCTCCCCCTTCAAGGGTAAGTCCCTTCCACATTGGTATACTCACCCTCTAGCGGAAACATTCCCAATTAGAGGCAGGTTAGGCTCAGACAAGTAAAATGGTCCATGTATTGAAAGCTTTCCTAGCAAAGGGTTTCAAGTAAGTTGTCCTATTAAGGGGACTCGAATGCTTCCATTGGAGGGGGAGTGTACCAATCACTAGTACAAAAACACCGTATAACGTCAGTGTTTTTCGGTCTATCATGTCGAATTCGAGGCCGACGTCATACTAGGAGATGTTAAATTGACGTTGAATTTAAAAATTTGATGTTAATTGATGTCGGACATAGAAAAATTTGACATCCCCAATATAGCAAATTGGCATCAGATATAGCTTTATGTCTAACGACAATTAATGTTAATTAACGTCGAATTTTGCCAATGTCCGACGTTAATCAACTTTTTTTAGTTTTTTTGAATTAATTGTGATCCATTTTTACAACTTTATGAGACCTGAAAAGCAGAAAAACAACAAATATAATTCAGTTTTTGATATTTTATACAGTATGAACTATGAACTATAAGCAAAAACACCTAAGCTATGACAACAATAGTATATGAACTTGGGATTTTTGGTTTTGATAGCTATGGTTATAGGTTTTGGTTGAATCTTTTTCTACCACTCCTTTAGAACCCCTAGTTTAAGGGAAAAAAAAGGAGCTCTTACTTTGGATCTGTGTGAAGTATACAAATTATTTGGAAAGTGAACATCGATAAATCTTTAAACGATCATAACTTTTGCTCCGGTTACTCAATTTGCTATTATTATATATGGATTACGGGTAGGAAAAAATTTCTGATACCGTGGTAGGTCATGTAGCTAGCTAACCTTTTTAGATTCTCTAGAAAATGTTGTTTTCTATTTTTCGGAATTTTATTTTATTGTTTTTCAAACTTTGCAAAAATATTTAAAATAGTTAAACTTTGAATTTTGATCTAAATCTTTTTGTGGGGGCTTCTCATGATATTTTGGTGCTTTGGACAAATTTTCAGGTCATTTGAAGTTATTTTCAATATACTCTCAGTTCTACCCTAAAGCTTAGATGATATGATCATAGATGGGGCAACAATGAAGAGCTTTTAGAGTGACAAAAAGAATAAAAAAGAGTAGACGAGGTTTCATAGGCGTGTATTTGCCTCTTTGATTTCTTTCCTTTAGTTGTTGTGAATAAACACTTATAAACTCTTCTTTCTCTTTAAGAACAAGCAATGACGGACTCTTCATGGCTTGCTCTTAAAAAGAAAGGAAGAGGAAGCGTGTCCTAGGCATGTAGCATTAGATAGCATAGCTAGTTTTCATGTTTTGAACTATAGGAGAACTAATTGCCTTATAAACCCTTTGGAATGGAGAGATTCGAGCAATGTGGGACTCAAAAGCCCCTAGAGGACCTGTAGCAGCTGCTGGAAGGCCTCCACACTCAAAAGTCCCACATCTTCTTGATCTAGCTTCCAAGCTCACTCCAAAGGCTATATAAGAAGGTTTAGGGGTCTCCTTTTTACACACACCTTTGAATGAATTGAATTCTTGAGTTGACTTGCAAATTTGCATTCCTCTTAGAGATAATTTTCTGTCTCTTTAGTCCATTTTGGGCAGACCTTATCTTGTGCAAAGCAAGTGGTGGTCCTTCTTCGACACTTATCTTGGAGTTTTCTTCAAGTGGCGTGTCTACGAGTCCTAAGTTTCCTCTTCTCTACTCTTTTCCGCTTTTTATTTCCTTTCCATTCTCTTGTATGTCATTTAGTATATTCTCTCTAGGTATGCACTTCCCCATCATGTGATATCATGAGCCTTAGGTTTTTGATCTCTTAGGAATTGCATGCTAGAGTAGAATAGCTTAGATGAGTTCATTTTTCGCTCAGCCATTTCAATTTTCGCCCAGTGCTACGTGAATGTTGTGTCAGCTTGTGTTCAATTCTTATCCGTTTTCCATGCAATTTTGTTTCACAGTTTCGTCTTGATGTCTATTTTCATGTATAGTTTTTACTTTGTTCAAATTAGTTTTGTGTTGTTCCCAGAAATTTTTTTGCTCCACTATGTCAGTCCAATGCTTACTGTTTGAGTGACTTCTAATCTGTTTGCATTGTTTTCTTGCTGTTTGGTACTTGTGGTGGCAGGAATTGATCATTGGACAGTGCTAAGACCTCCCAACACTCTTAAGCAAGGATTAAACACTTTATATCACAGTTTGGAGGTGATTCCCGTGGTTGTCCAGAGCCTTATTCATGATGACATTTCTTCAAACAAAAACAATGTTATTGCAAGTCTTCAACAAGTAGGTTTCCTTATTCCATTTTGTTTGTTGTTCCAGCTTTATTTCCTTGCCCTAACTGGTTTGTATATGTCTTTCCTTGCTTGTTAACTTTGAATTAAGTCATATGTTTGTTCCTCTTTAGGAGTTTTCTAGAGTAATTTCTAAAATTGCATAGCTAAGAGTATTTTCCATCTCCATATTTGTATGCTGAATTAAGCTTGATCATCATTGCATTTAAGTGTGTGAACCTTGCTTATATGTTCTGTATCCATAGAGGCTTTCCTCACTGCTAATTGGCATTTAAATCAAACACGCCTAGTGTTTTAATCCTTGCATGGCCGAGACATCCACTGCATCCTGCACCAAACCAGAGAAATTTTTTTTGCATATACTGTTTGAAGGAGTGGTTGTTGGCCGAGGCATATTTGTTGTATTTAGTGTGTTTGAGCATTCATTTCATGCCTCTTTTATCACTTAAAATACAAAATATATTGGTTTGAGGTTTGCCAAAATTATTTCCAGCATTAATTAAGTCTTGCTCTTCATGTATACTTAGTATGTTGATGTGATTTTGCTTCTTGGTTGTGTTAATTTTCTTTGCTATCTTGTTCATTTTGTGCCACTGTTTTGACTCTTATTTCTTGTTGTTTTGTCTCTTAAAAATCTTTAGAATACTGCCAGCTTGTTTTGTGCCAAGTTTCTTGATTTTTTAGGTTCCATTTTCATCATTTGTCTTGTGGTTTTCATTCATTTTTTGGCCTCTACCATGTGCTTTCTTGATAAGGCTCCTTTGCATTGAGAGTGGATTGTACATCTTTCCATTTGCTCTAGACTTGAGTTGGTGCTCTCAAAGTGGATTTGTGAGACATTGTACTATTTTTTAAAGAAGAGCGTTGCCCTTACCTTGTTTTTGAGCCACTTTACCGAGAGTTTTGAGCTTTCTTTTTTGTTGTATTGAGTGAAATCGTGGGCTGTTGTTTTGTCGTGGATTATGTTGTTGTTTTGCCTTGATTTGTGGCTATTTTTAACCAATTTTGTGTGTTAGTGATGAGTCAATATTCTCTTGACTTCATTTAGTTTATTGTGCTAGAATAAATCAGCGAATTGTGCTTAATTGTCCGGTATTTTCCTGTTTTTCCTAATTGTGCTTAATTTGACCGGAAATTCTAATTTTAATTAATTTGAATATTCTGAGCTAATTAATTGCATTTTCAATTACAGGGACAATATTGGAGATATATTTTGGAGCATTAGGAAGGAGGCAAATTAATTCAAGACTCTCCAATTAGACATTTTAAAATTAATTGTACTGTAATTTTAATTGTTTAAACTTTTTGGACAAACTTTTGCACATTGGGCCATTGTTAAAAAAATTATGAGGGGCCCAAAATTGTAGGACACTTAGCACCTAAGGTTTCCTTTTATTTTTGGGTGGACCCCATGATGGGTGTCGCGGCCCATACAAATTTGATTGCATATAAGAAATGCAGTATAACTAGGAAGTGACTCCTAGGTCGTCTCTCAAGGACCAAATGTGGTTCGAAATTAGGTCTAACACAAGGTGGGGGGGTTTTGAAAGGTTTGTGAATGCGGATGAATAAAATAAAAAAATGCAAACACAGATTTAAGAAAATGGTTTCAAACACAGAATGAAAAATGGTCGATCATTAACTCTATTAGTATGCTTCCAATCCTAGATCAACGACAAGTACACACTACTCTAATCGAAATCCGACACGAATCACCAAACTAAGCGAAGGCTAATTCGGTCTTTAGAATTGCAAACTAAGCGAATGCAACGCACAAATTTAATCAGTCATCCACCATGCAGTCTAATCAACTAAGCGAAGATTAAACACCGATTAGGCAACTAAGCGTATACCTAATCGCAGGCAGACAACAAATTAAATATTGAGCCAGATCAGAGTAACAGTAAGACAATTAAAGTGTAAGAGTCTCATAGAAGCAAAGTAATTTTATTAATAACCAACCAGACTAACCTAAACTAACATCACAATTAAATTATCACAATCAAATAGACTAGACAACATTAAAGTAAAAGAAAATATTAAATCCAACACTGTAACTAACAAATATCTAAACATAATTAAAATTATTAAAATGCAACACTAAATTAAGAAGATGAAAAACAACTCAAAATACAATGCAAAATATTTTAAAGTAAAAGAAATAAACAACATAATTTTATTCTACCATTCATGTGACCAAGTGCTTTCTTCAATTAAATAAAAAAAAGAACAAAATGCTGCACCTAGGCCATGACTTTCTTCCTCCCATGAAATCAAAATAAATGCTATGCTAAACATTCAAGAGCCTTGCACGTCCCATCCTTTACCAGCTGCAACCTTTCTCAAGGAAATTGATTCAATCAAAAGCAAATTAAATTAACAATGTTACTTGCTGCTGCAGCTTAAAACGTGACAACATTGCAAAGAAAAGAAATAAAGTGTTGCACTAAATGAAATAGAATAAAGTGTGTTATCCCATCCATTCATCACGTAACAGCCCCTTCATTTCTCATTCCATAAAGAAAACGTAACAGTCCTCTCAATATTCATCCCTTGCACCAAATAAAAAAAAATTGGAAACTTGCTTCTTCATTCAACCTTGAAATCAGCCAATGTCAACATGTTCAAAAGATAAAAAAAAAATGAAATTAAAACCTTGCAGCCAAGTAACGTCCCCGCTCTTTTAAAGTGTGTGGCTCCCCATTTTAATCTTCAATTGTCGAGACCAAAAAAAGAGAGTCTCCCAGTGACGGCTGCCTCTCTTCCTAAGGGGCCATGTGTCCTCCTAAATGAGGTGGGGTCCACCTTCTTTTCAAAACCCTAGGTGCCTTGTCATGTTTCCTATTTGGGCTCAACTATTTTGCCAAAAATTGGCCAATGTTTCCAAGTTTAATTAAAAACTATCTAGACTACTAAGTTTCAAAGTAATTAAATTTGAAATGTCCATCTGAAGAGTCTTGACTTATTTGATAGCACTCTAAATGTCCCAAATTGAATTTCCAAAATTTTCCCTGAAAATAATAATTCAAATAATTAGCTCAGAAAATTCAAATTAATTAAAATTAGAATTTTCGGTCAAATTAAGCACAATTAGCAGAAACGGGAAAATACCGAACAATTAAGCACAATTCCCTGATTAACTCTAGCACAATAAACTAAGTAAAGTCGAGAAAATATTGACTCATCACCCCACCTCATTTTAGAGGGCACATGACCTTGCTTAAAGGGGCAGCCGTCACTCAAAAGAGCTCTCTCGGCATCTTGCAAGTGGTGCAACCGAGACACTCTCATTTTTCATACCTTGTTGCAACGTTGGGAGGAGAGCTTGGCTAGGATGTTATTTTTTTTTTTGCGGAATCATGTTCACATTGTTAGATTTTGGATGAAGTATAATGTAGTGCTCAAAACGAAAGTGTCTTCATATTTTTTATGCTGAACCGAGAACAGGAATTATCTTTCAATTTGCAAGCTGCACTTTATCTATTTTGCTTTGCATTTTCAATTGGGAAGGGGCTGCAATGCTGGGAGAAAGGAACGGTTGTCACGTCCTAGTTACACTTTCATTTCTTTGAATGAAGCATGTTTTTTTTTCTTTCCAATTTTCTGCAACCACTGATTTCATTTTGCAAGGCTTGGATTCATTTTATTTTATAAAAAAGGAATGTTGATTTCACTTAATTGGAAGTGTCACGGTCAAGGGCTGATTTCATTTTTGATTTGAAGAAGCACATTTATTTTCCTTTAGAAAAAGTTATGAAGCTAGTGGTGCAGCGGTGTTTGTTAACTTTCTTGGAGAATTTGGTGGAGTATGGTGTCACGGAATGGAGAAAATGCACGGCTGCAGCAACAAACACATCATCTTCACTTTTCTTTTGGCCAGCGGTGTGCACACTTGTTGATTTTAATTCCATATTTTATTTTAATTCGAGAGGGATGCGCGGATTAGTTTAAATGTTTTTTTTTTTGCAGCATTATGACTTGTCCTTAGTAGCTTAATTGTTGCATTTAAAATTCTTCAAATCATTTGCCATTCGTTCTAGTATCCTTCTTTTCTTTTAGTACCGTTTCCAAATTGCTTTTAATATCCTGCTTACTAGTTACATTTTAATTGCCTTGATTATGTTTGGATATTTGTCTATTACAGTGTTAGGTTTAGCATTTTCATTTACTTTAATCTTGTCTAGTCTGTTTGATTGTGTTAATTTGACTGCCATGTTAGCTTAAATTAGTCGACTTCGTCATTAGCGATATTATAATGTTTCCCTGAGATTTCTGGACTATATGTGTAATTTCCACTCTAACTTGGTTAATATCAAATTTGTATTTGCACTTGCAATTGGGTATACACTTAGTTGCCCAGTTGGTGTTGAGTCTTCTCTTAGTTGATGAAACTGCATGGTGTAAATTAGATTTGACTATTAACATGCATTCACTTAGTCCGCTTTTATGAAAACATAATTAGCCTGCTTAGTTGATTCATTGTGTTGGATTAGAGGTTTGAGTCGGCTTTATTTTGTTGGTCTGTGATAGGAAGCACTGTAATTAAGTTAATGACCAACCGTTTTCAGTCTGTCTTGGAAACCATTTTTAGATCTGTGTTTGCATTTCTGTTTGCGTCAGTGTTTTGATTTATTCATCCGTATTCACCACAACATTTTCACAACCCCCCCCTCACTTCGTGTCTGACCGAATTCTCGAACCACATTTGGTTCTTGAGAGACGACCTAGGAGTCACTTCCTAGCATTATACTGCATTCTTATTTGCACATCAAATTTGTGTGGGTTGCGACGACCCATCAAATTTTGGCGCCGTTGTCGGGGACCAACGGTTCGGTTTTAGGTCTTTTGATGTGTTAGTGTGTTGTGTTTTGTCTTGTGTTGTGAGTGTGATGTTCTGTTTTGTGTGTTCGTTTTTGCATGTGTGCTATCATGTGTGTTGCATTTAGGTAGCTTTAGTTGCATATTTTCATTGCATTCTTTTTTTCCCCCTTCTTTCCCATGTCTACCTATTTTGGTTATGTGAATACTGTTTCATCTGCCTGTGCCTATGATTATGATCCTCCTGTTGATTTCCATGTTGAAAACAGTAAGGTTCCTCTTCCATCTCATGAGAGTGCTCCTAGGGAGCCGTTTCCACTTGATGAGGAGGACATTCGTTGTGTTTTCAACACTAGACTGATACATTTGCTGCCTAGGTTTCATGGTTTGCAGGTGAATGCCCACGTAGACATTTGGAGGAGTTCTACACATTAAGCTCTTTAATGAAACCTCCAGATGTCCCGGATGAAGACATGTTTTTAAGGGCATTTGGGCACTCATTGCATGAAGCAGCAAAGAATTGGTGATATAGTCTTTGATGGGTGTCGCAGCCCATACAAATTTGATTGCAATTTAGAAATGCAGTATAGCTAGGAAGTGACTCCTAGGTCGTCTCTCAAGGACCAAATGTGGTTCAGGAATTAGGTCTAACACGTAGTGGGGGGTTTCGAAAGTGTTCTTTCAATGAAAATTAAATTAAAATAAAATTGCTAATTAAATACAACCAAACATAATTGAAAACATTAAAATAACTGAATAAAGCATGAAGACCGAACGGTCCTACAGATGATCGAACGGTTCTACACTGAGACCGAATGATCTCTAAAGCAAGTGAGGAAATTGGAAATGTAGGAAAATAAAGAAACTGGACAGAATAAACATCATAGTGAACTGAAATCATAAACTGAACATAATAGACAATACTAAAGTAAATGAAAACATTAAACCGAACAATGCAATAGATAAATGTCTAAATACAAATAAAGCTATTAAAATGCAACACTAAATTAAAAAGATTAAAACAACTCAACATATAATGTAAAATATTCTAAGACAAGAAAAATAAAAATAAAAAAAAAAATTATCTACTAATTCATGTCACCCTGCAACCCCTAAAGGAAATTAAAAATGCAACTGGTTCTAAAAATTTACTCTTGGTCGTGACCTCCCTTGGTACCGTCTTCCAGCACATCATTTTTCATCCTTCAAATAACAATTCAAGATGTTGATTCCTTGCACCCATGCTTCATTCTCCAAAAAAAAAGCAAGGAAAAATTCCTACCTTGAGCTACCACAATGTCCCATCACCATCTCTCCACCTAATGTCCTCTTCATTGTAAAAGAAATTAAAATCATCATGTGTTCTTCCATTAATCAACGTAGCAGCCCTTTCATTCTACCAATAGAACACGTAAAGCTCCAAACAAGGAATGAACTTTTTTCTCTCAAAATACTACCACCGTACAAGTGCAATTGAAAAAAAAAACAACACTTCAATGAAGCTACCCTACGGCTGCAACTAATAAAAAGGTAAAAGAAAAAAAATGCTTTCTTCATTCAATCCATGGAAAAAAAACCGTGAGCTTCCTTCCAAAGCTATCCAAGAAAATGTTCAAAATAAAAAGAAAACGCAATGGAGTCTGTAACGGATTAAAAATGCATTTCCCAATCACCCAAAATCCAATATTGCAATTAAATACTCCATGAAACACGTCCAAGCCAACACAATTGCAGCAGCTCCACTAAATTGCCGAGAATCCCCCCCTCAAAAATGTTGCAGCACCACTTTTTAAAATGTGTGTGACGGCTCCACACCTTTCCCTAGGGCCAAGTGTCATCAAATGTGAGGGTGGGGTCCACCCTAAAAGCCTAGGGTTCCAAGTCACCCATTCCTACTTTTGAGCTTAGTTTACTTTACCAAAAATTGGCCCAAATTACAAAAGTTGGTCTAAAAATTCTTAACCACTAAATTACAATTTAATTAAAATTTGAAATGTCCAAGTGAAGAGTCTTGAATTATTTGATAGCACTCCAAATGTCCCAAATTGTATTTCCAAAATTTTCCCTGAAAATAATAATGCAAATAATTAGCTCAGAATATTCAAATTAATTAAAATTAGAATTTCCGATCAAATTAAGCATAATTAGGAAAAACAAGAAAATATCGAACAATTAAGCACAATTCCCTGATTAAATTTGGTACAATAAGCTAAGTGAAGTCAAGAAAATATCGACTCATCAGTCTTCCTCCAGGATTTGTCACCAGTTGGGAAGATCTGAAGCATCGGTTTCTAGACAAATTCTTCCTTGTGCGGTATAGTTATAGCGACGATCCTGGGTGGACTGATCCTAACTTGGGATGGTATGGTACTTCAGAGCATCAATATCAGGAACCATCATTCCAGACTCCTTGTATGCCTCCACTGGTCCAGGAACCACAGCAGTTGCAGTTTCATGAGCCTCAAGCTTATGTTCCAAACATCTACAATAACAGGCAGCCACAGCAGAAAAATCAGAGGCAACAACAACAGCAAGAGGCACCTGCCAAATCTTCTACTTCTTCTGAGCCTACAATGAATGAGTTGTGGAAGCAGATGGTCGCGCAGTGCACCAAGGAACAGTCTCAAGTTTCAGAGGAATCATCATTCCAGACAGTTCAGCTTCTAGATGATGTCAGTGTCATTCACATAGGAGATGGGGAGCAGAGTCATGAGCTTACTACTGCGCCATCTACTTCCCCACCCTCTTATGCCTCCCCTCTTGCACTTGAGGATGCAGTTGCTCATTCTACTGTTATTAGTGAGATGAATCATGAATCAGCACAGGTTTTCTCTAAACTTGAAATTCCACTTGCTTTGCCTGAGCTATTTATGAATTCAAATATTCTTGATTCTGCTGCAGATTCACATGTTAGTGATGATTTTGATATAGAAACTGTGAAAACTGAAGATGCTTTAGACTTAGGATTAAATTTTGATCTTTCACAGTTTTCTGTAAATTTTAAATGTAGTTGTGAAGTTGGTTCTTGCTCTATTTATGTTGAAATCAATTTTGTGATACAACCAACTTCCAACTTTATGATGGGTGATACTAACTATGAGTCTAATGAAAATGTTGAGGAACAGGCAGATGTAAGCAACACTTTTCATATAGGTAAACCTTCTTCACCTTCCACCACTCTACCAATCTTCAAGGAAGTGGAGGTAAACATACCTATGATTGATTCTGAAGTTGATGATCATGTTGTTAATAGGTATGTTGATGATTATATTGTTGATGAGCCTGTTTTTTATTCTCCCTCCTTGCATGATGAGAACCACTTTTTTCTATCACATTTGAATGTTTGTTCTCCATGCACTGAGCATGAATCTGAGCCTATTGTTGATATTGTTTCTACTTTTGAAATTGATTCATGTTCTGAGGGTATACCTGAGGTTCATCGCGTTACACTAAGATTGGGTGTTATACCCCCTGCATGTTATTCCTTTGGAACCACATTGCACTAACCATGTTGTAGGGGGTACATATGAATTTGACCAACAAGCACCCATAATGGAAAACAAAGGTGCAAGCATATGCAAAAGCTTCAAGATCAATAGGCACCAACTGAACCCACTCATCAACAATCACTACTTCTTGGATCCAGTTGTGGAGGACATCTCCCTGCTTGATCAAATTTGGAGGATGAAGCAGTTCTTCCTCAAAACTTCCTTGTTGAATCCAATATTGGAAGACATCTCCCTGATAGTCCAAAATTGGCAACTGCCACCACGATCAAGGGAGTTTTCTTCTTTCCCTTCTCCTCCTTTTCTCGCTTTTATTGCAATTATCCTTGATCTGTTGACTTTTCTGATTTCTAATCTTATGCTTGTGACACATTGAGGATACTGTGTAGTTTAAGTGTGGTCTATTGGGGGAGATTCTGATTTTTCGTTGTTAGTATCTGTTTTCTGCGTTAAATTTTTTGTTTTCTAGGTAGTTTTTGTTTTGTCTTGTGTACAGTTTTACCTATTTCTCTTGATTTCTGGACTTGGTTGAGGTTGTAGACTTGTCTTTCACTTCATTGATACTCTGATTTGTTGGAAATCCTTGCTTTTCTCTGCTTGGAAGATGATTATGATGTTTGAGAGGGTGATTTGATTGTGACAAAAATACCATGTGTGAGAATTGAACCACTTGATGTTCTTCCTTGTGTGATATGTCTCTTGATTGCTTGTGCATTTGCCTTGGCTTGACTCTGTTGATGATTCTTGGTTGATATGCATGTTTGGAAGTGATAAAGGTAGTTTTGTTGTTGAGCCTCTCTAACCAGATGAGCCTACCTTGTTGTGATCCCTTGATAACCCCTTTTGAGCCTATACGTTCCCCATTTCTTTGTTTTGAAGCTTGTACACTAGCCCTAAGTGAAAAACCATGATTACCTTAACCTTAGGGAATTTTGGAGCTTTGGAATTGTTTTGGGAATAAGTGTGGTCTCTTGGGAGATTCAGATGAATTGGCTAGTTGGTTCCTCTTCTTGCTTTTGTTTTGTAAATATGTGTGTATGTTGTCTCTTACAGTTGTGTTCTAGATAGAGAGGAAAGAAAAGAGACAAGATGGAAAAAAAAAAAGAAAAAAACAATATACAAAAAAATGAGAAAAATAAAAAAATTATGTGAATAATGGAGTCAAGAAGAGGATTGAATTAGAGGTTTTGGGTGTGTTTGAATGTGTTTACACTTGTTCCCCATTGCTCCTCTATTTCCCTTTGGTTTGTAACTTCTCATCCATATCATATCCTCCCTTGTCCTTGGCCACATTGCATCCATAAAATACCTTTTGATTTGAACATGCGTATGTGTTGAGTGTTGATATTAGAGACTTGCCAAGTCTATTTGTGTTTGCTTTCTTGAGTGCATTGAGTTGAAATTCTTTACCTTAGACACTTGAGAGAAACACTGATAATGTGCATCTGGGAGGTTCTGTTACTTTTGATTCACCTCTTGAGCTGACTGATCATTTTGCCATGCTTGGAATTGCTTGAATGATTTTATGAGTATCTACTTTCTCTGATTTGGTGTGGATATTGTCTACTTCCCTTTCTTTGTCTAGATTTCTTGAGAACTGTGTAATTCTGGTTCTTTCCTTGTGAGTCTCTGTTTTCTGTGTGTTGAGTCTGTGTCTCTTCCCTGATGTTCGTTGAACTGTTCCCTGATTTGCGTCTTGATTTTGCCCAGGAGTGCAAAAGACTAAGTGTGGTCTATTTTGATGAGTCGATATTTTCTTGACTTCATTTAGTTTATTGTGCTAGAATAAATCAGGGAATTGTGCTTAACTGTCCGGTATTTTCCTGTTTTTCCTAATTGTGCTTAATTTGACCGAAAATTCTAATTTTAATTAATTTGAATATTCTGAGCTAATTAATTGCATTTTTAATTGCAAGGACAATATTGGAGATATACTTTGGAGCATTAACAAGGAGGCAAATTAATTCAAGACTCTCCAATTAGAAATTTTAAAATTAATTGTATTGTAATTTTAATTATTTAAACTTTTTGGACAAACTTTTGCACATTGGGCCATTGTTAAAAAAATTATGAGGGGCCAAAAATTGTAGGACACTTGGCACCTAGGGTTTCCTTTTATTTTTGGGTGGACCCTACCTCATTTTAGGGGTAGCCGTCACTCAAAAGAGCTCTCTCAAAAGGGGTAGCCGTCACTCAAAAGAGCTCTCTCGGCATCTTTCACGTGGTGCAGCCGAGACACTCTCATTTTACATACCTTGCTGCAACATTGGGAAGAGAGCTTGGCAGGGACGTTATTTTTTTTTTTGGGAATCATGTTCACATTGTTAGATTTTGGATGAAGTAGAATGTAGTGCTCAAAAGGAAAGTGTATTCATATTTTTTATGCTGAACCGAGAAGAGGAATTATCTTTCAATTTGCAAGTTGCACTTTATCTATTTTGCTTTGCATTTTTAATTGGGAAGGGGCTGCAACGTTGGGAGAAAGGAACGGTTGTCACGTCCTGGTTACACTTTCTTTTCTTTGAATGAAGCACGTTTTTTTTCCTTTCCCCTTTTTTGCAACCGCTGATTTCAATTTGCAAGGCTTGGATTCATTTTATTTTATAAAAAAGGAATGTTGATTTCACTTAATTGGAAGTGTCACGGTCAAGGGCTGATTTCATTTTTAGAAGAAAAGCACATGTGCTGATTTGAAGAAGCACATTTATTTTCCTTTAGAAAAAGTTATGAAGCTAGTGGTGCAGCGGTGTTTGTTAACTTTCTTGGAGAATTTGGTGGAGTGTGGTGTCATGGAATGGAGAGAAATGCACGGGCTACAGCAGCACACACATCATCTTCACTTTTCTTTTGGTCAGCGGTGTGTACACTTGTTGATTTTAATTCCATATTTTATTTTAATTCGAGAGGGATGCGCGGATTAGTTTAAATGTTTTTTTTTTTGCAACATTATGACTTGTCCTTAGTAGCTTAATTGTTGCATTTAAAATTGTTCAAATCATTTGTCATTCGTTCTAGTATCCTTCTTTTCTTTTAGTACCGTTTCCAAATTGCTTTTAATATCCTGCTTACTAGTTACATTTTAATTGCCTTGATTATGTTTGGATATTTGTCTATTACAGTGTTAGGTTTAGCATTTTCATTTACTTTAATGTTGTCTAGTCTGGTTGATTGTGTTAATTTGACTGGCATGTTAGCTTAAATTAGTCGAGTTGGTCATTAGCGATATTATAATGTTTCCCTGAGATTTCTGGACTATATGTGTAATTGCCACTCTGACTTGGTTAATATCAAATCTGTATTTGCACTTGCAATTGGGTATACACTTAGTTGCCCAGTTGGTGTTGAGTCTTCTCTTAGTTGATGAAACTGCATGGTGTAAATTAGATTTGAGTGTTAACATTGCATTCACTTAGTCCGCTTTTATGAAAACATAATTAGCCTGCTTAGTTGATTAATTGTGTTGGATTAGAGGTTTGAGCCGGCTTTATTTTGTTGATCTGTGATAGGAAGCATTGTAATTAAGTTATGACCAACCGTTTTCAGTCTGTCTTGGAAACCGTTTTTAGATCTGTGTTTGCATTTTTGTTTACGTCAGTGTTTTGATTTTATTCATCCGTATTCACCACAACATTTTCACAACCCCCCCCCCCCCACTTCGTGTCTGACATAATTCTCAAACCACATTTGGTTCTTGAGAGACGACCTAGAAGTCACTTCCTAGCATTATACTGCATTCTTATTTGCACATCAAATTTGTGTGGGTTGTGATGACCCATCAGTTAGCTTTGCTGCTGTTTGCTTTGCTAAAATGTCTGCAGGTTCAAGTCGTGCTTCCTCCAATCGAGCTAGTCACCATGGAAGCCCTTCTAGCAAGTTTCATTTGATGAAGGTCTTCCAACAAATGCAACATCAACTTGATTCCTTTCGAGACATGAAACATCAACTTGATGCCATTAGCAAATGGCTGGACACGGAGGCAAAGGCCAAAGGAAAGCAATCTCATGGTCATGATCATGGTTCCTCCAAGAAAAAGCAAGAAAATAAAGCTATGGACCAAAGCCTTGCAATGCCCAAGTTGAATGTATACCTTCCATAACCAACACCAAAGTTGCACTTGCCACCCTTCAAAGGCGAAGAAGACCCTAACATTTGCTTAGATTGGATAGCTAATGTAGATAACATTTTTGCTTTGCATAGTTTAGATAATTCTTGGCGTGTAAAGTTAGCTTGTTTAGCTTTAGAGGGATACGCCAAACAATGGCTAAATAGGAGATACTTAACCATGGTCTCACCCGCGAGAATATGGGAACATTTCAAAGACATTTTGATCCAGCGCTTCGTACCTCCTCACTACTTTAGGGAACTCTTGCTTAAGTTCCAACGGCTTAAGCAAGGTAGACGATGTGTGGAGGAGTATGCACGCAAGCTCGAAGTGCTCACACACTGCACTAACACTAATGAAAATGATCATGCAAAAATAGTTAGATTTATTAGTGGACTTAATAGTAACATCCAAGATATCATTGAATTCCAAGATGATGAGACTTTAGATGTAGTGGTTCATAGGGCCATGAAAGTAGAGAAGAAACTCTTGAAAAAAGAAGCTTTTCAAAACAAATTTTCAAACCCTTCAAGAGATGTTTTCTATAAATCCTCATCATCAGAGGATAAAGGCAAGGATGTTTCTAAGGAGCTCACTAACAAATCTTGTCCTCATTCTTCTTTTAACCATTCCTCCTCCCCACCTACATCCCCTTCTAGACCAAGTCACATTAAATGTTTTAAATGCTTAGGACATGGTCATATAGTGTCTGTCTACCCCACCAAAAAGGCAACATGCATTGAGGGTGAAGCAATTATCCCTCGTGAGTCTACATCTTCCTTACCTTCAACAAACTATAGCTCTTCTTCCTCATCAAGTGATGCCAAAGAGAAGGTCATGCTTCCTTATTTAAATGAGGAAAGAAAAGAAAGCGAGGAGAGAGTAAAAGAAAAGACTGAGAGAAAAGAAAGAGAGGAGAGAGAAAAGAAAGAAAAAGAAGAACATGTGAGAGAAATGGAGAAGGAACAAGTCTTAGTTAAAAAGGAAGTGTTACTAAAGGCATCATCCACTCCCATCATTCAAATAGATCTAAGCTATAACAGGGGAGTTTTTCAATCCTTCTACTTTTCTCCTTTTTTACTAATTTTTCTTCCTTTGTTCCAAAATTATTTTGCGCAATTCTTTCACCTTCCTCTTTCCTTCTTTCCAACTCTTCAATAAACATTTTTGAAACACATCATGAGTTAGTGTTACCCCTTTGGTTACATTCAACTCAAGACAAAAATAATTTTTTCTCTAAAGATGGTCTCCTAGATGTCCCCACTAAATACAATAAAAATATAAGGAGACTTTCTTTTACTATTACTTGTTTATATACATTGATTGGTCAACATAAATTCATTCATAAAATGTTTGATGATTTTTTCAGGTTGACGATTGATCCAGGAGGAGTTCCTTTGGTTTATTCACGAAATAAGTCACTAATCTTTCTTTCTTGCAGGTGTTTTTTCAAGATTTGAGGTCGAATCCTCTCCAACCTGGGGGGACGATATGATCATAGATGGGGCAACAATGAAGAGCTTTTAGAGTGACAAAAAGAATAAAAAAGAGTAGAATAGGTTTCATAGGTGTGTATTTGCCTCTTTGATTTCGTTCCTTTAGTTGTTGTGAATAAACGCTTATAAACTCTTCTTTCTCTTTAAGAACAAGCAATGTGGGACTCTCCATGGCTTGGTCTTAAAAAGAAAGGAAGAGGAAGCGCGTCCTAGGTGTGTAACATTAGATAGCATAGCTAGTTTTCATGTTTCGAACTATAGGAGAACTAATTGCCTTATAAACCCTTTGGAATGGAGAGATTTGAGCAATGTGGGACTCAAAAGCCCCTAGAGCACCTACAGCAGCTGCTGGAAGGCCTCCACACTCAAAAGTCCCACATCTTCTAGATCTAGCTTCCAAGCTCACTCCAAAGGCTATATAAGAAGGCTTAGTGGTCTCCTTTTTACACACACCTTTGAATGAATTGAATTCTTGAGTTAAATTGCAAATTTGCATTCCTCTTAGAGATAGTTTTTTGTCTCTTTAGTCCATTTTGGGCAGACCTTATCTTGCGCAAAGCGAGTGGCGGTCCTTCTTCGACACTTTTCTTGGAGCTTTCTTCAAGTGGCGTGTCTACGAGTCATAAGTTTCCTCTTCTCTACTCTTTTTCGCTTTTTATTTCCTTTCCATTCTCTTGTATGTCATTTAGTATATTCTCTCTAGGTATGCACTTCCCTAACATTAGATGTATAACGTGTAGTGTACTATGAACAAGAAACAATAACAACAAACAAGTTCAACAAATAAGTTCTTGAAACAAAAACTAACCTTCAAGAAGGTGGGTTTGTCGAAATAAAGTGTTGCCACCAGTGAGAGAGAAAGCAGAATGTGTCTATGAAGGAGAAGAACACAAAAACAATTGGTCAAAACAAACAAAAATCATACCTATAGTAGTTAATCAAAATGCATTTGTATCAAATGAAAGAATGATTACATGTGTTGGTCGCCAAGCTTCGTTCAAGAAAAGTTTGAGCAGAGAAGAGGTGCTCACGCTAAGATAAAGTGAATGAATTTTCAGCCTCCCACCCAAATTTTTATTCACATATAACGTCTGATTCTAGGGCATTTGATGTCTTATAACCTTTTGACGTCTAATTCTAGGACATTCGACATCATACGTAAGTACATTTTCACATTCACACCAAACATTTTCATGAAATTTACCCAATAGGACATTGAACTTCTCAAGATCAGACGTCTTATAACTAATTGATGTCGAACAAGAATAAATCTGACGTTTAAATTGAACTTTTATTTACAAAAATGCCATCGACCGATTTTAATGTTGGTTATTCAGTGGTTGGACATTGAACACGTGACATTATACTCTGATTTTGTACTGGTTAATGTGGAAGAGACTCACCCTTGAGGGGGAGAATTGTTGAGAATCCAAGTGTGAGTCGAAGTCACACATTGGGTAGAAATGAGAAAGTGGAGCAACATATAAGGGTGAAGACCCATTGACCCATTGCCTTAAGGTTTTGGGTAAAGAGTGGTGTTAATCCCTTATGTGGTTCAACTCAGGTCTCATGGGTGTTACGTCTCCCTAGTGAACCTCCTCCATCATAAGCCCAACAGGATGATAGAATGACGTGGATAAGGATGAATTATTGATTTGATGCTTGTTTGAGCTTGCCTTTTATAACAATTTTGGATGAACTTCAATGGCTACTAAGATACGTTGAAGATCCAAAGTAACAATTTTGGTTTTAGAACTTGAGAATGCACAATAAAGCTTCATATGGATAGGTATCATGAAGATTTTTGTGTAGATATTCAAGGGATCAAAATTTGTTTAAGTTTTATAAATTTTAAGTTTGATAAATAAAGTTATCTATTATAAATAAGCCCCTTATATGTTACGCAAAATAATAATCTTAACAATATTTTTATTTCATAGGATGCCCAACTTTAATACAATATCTTTAGATCCCAACGAAGGTGATACCATCAGACAATATCATTAGACAAGTCTTAGTAAATGATTTATTAAATGATATATTGACAAGACGACTTCAACAATATGTTACATAGATAACTTGTCTTTTATCATATTATGTTCTCCATCAAGAACAATTATTTCTTCTTCAAGCTTATGATCTTAGCTTCTCTTAGGGTGTGTTCACTTGGAGGAGATGATTTGTGGGAGAATAAATGGATGGATTTGAGAAGATTTGAAAGTAAATTTTTTGTTGTTTTTTTAGTGGATTTGAGGGTAATTGAGAGTGAATTTAGAAGTAAATTTTGTAAGAATTAGTGTAAGATTTGATTGATGTGACAGATAAAAAAATTATTTAATTGATAAAAATTGAAGATTACCAAAATGCCTCTAGTTATTAAAGTAATATAAAATGATAATTATTAAAATTATATTTAATTGTAGAAATATTTTAAAAAAAAAGTAAAAATTAAAATTAATTATTAAAGTAAATTTTAAAAATGTAAAAAGATTATAAATTAGTAAAATAATAATTTTTATTATTATTATTACTATTATTATTATTATTATAAAAGTAAAAACATGAAAAATATAAAATACAGTAAGAACAAAAATGAAAATTTGCTCTAAATCCTCACAAATCATCGCATATATGCGATGATTGAAAATAGAGAGCATCTCTCAAATTCTCTCTTTTCTTTCCTCGCTAATCTCTGCATGCGAACACACATAATCCCTTCTTTCCATATGCGCAAACAGTAAATTCCTCTCCTCTCAAGCGAACAGACCATTAATGATTAGAAATAAAAGATCTTAGCTTCTCTTAGGGTGTGTTCACTTGGGGGTGATTGGGCAGATGATTTGGGGAGAGTGATTGAGTGGATTTGAGGGGATTTGAGGGTGATTTTTTTGTGTTTATTTGAGTGGATTTGGAGGTAATTGAGAGTGGATTTAGAGGTAAATTTTGTGAGAATTAGTGTAGGATTTGATTGATGTGACAAATTTAAAAAATTTGTTTAATTGGTAGAAATTAAACATTACCAAAATGTCCCTAGTAATAAAAATGTTATTTATTAATATTATATTTAATTCTGTTGGGAAGGATTTGGGAGAAGATTGAACCATGGAATGGAGCTCTCTGCAATACTTGAGGTATGGAACCGGATCCAGCTCGTCTGTGAATGCTTCCAAGCCTTGGAACCGAATACTCTAGCTATGTAACCAGATACAAGTCCTGTGTGCATGGTTCAAAGGTCTGGAACCGAATACTCTAGGTATGTAACTGAATACGCTTTCTTCTATTTCGTGATGAAGTATTGTTCATCGTCTTTTTCACCTTTAAACACGCGCATTCAACTTAACAGAGTCTTCTTCATGCCATCAACTCCTTCTTCCTCCTCGTCTACAACCCTGCAACTTATAAAGAACAACAAATCCTTGCATGTGACATTTCAATAACAATAGTTCATCTACAAGGAATTCTGTAATAGTTGGAGGGCACATGCGACATTTCAGTAACAATCCTCACAAATCTCTTCACTTTTGGGGGTGATGAAAAAACATGCCATCCCACAAATCCGTCTTTGACATTCATCGCTTATCCTCTCATTCGAACACAACTTCAAGTGAGATTCATCGCTCGCATTTGTTTCTAAACAGTAAATTATGTTCAAGCGAATACAACGTTAATGATTAGAAGATCTCCAATTTAATGATACTTGCAATTCGGTCATGATCATCCCAATATCATCTATAAACAATTTATGAGTTTGCTTTCACTTTAGTTACACAAAGTAAAGCTAAATCATCTCTATACATTTCTCTATCTTTCTAATGCATCCAATTATTGATATTTTCTTATATTTTTTTTCAGATCTTATTTATATAAATTTAATTAAAAGTAATAAGTCTTACAATTAACATGTTATTATAAGTTTTTAAAAAAGAGTAGCAATAGATTAATTCACTGCATCTTAAACTTAACCCTTTAAATCTAATATAAGTAACTATACTTAAAAGGAAACTCATTATTGAATTATTAAAAGATTGTGATTTATATAGATTTTTAATTTTTCACTGTCATAAATATAATGAATTTAATTGATTTTTTTTTCTAAAAAAGCTACCCATTATAAATGGGAATTGTGATAAGCATATTTCAATTGATTTTATTGTATAAATAAAATATTGTAAAGTTATTAAAGTATAAATTTTTTATATACACATTTTCTACAATTTTAACATAAATTTAACGATGATTTTTTATTTTAGTAATTATTACAATGATTATTTTATAATTATCTATTTTGTTTAAAAAATGTGTAATGTGTGTTTTTTCCTGGTAATAATTTAATTTTAATTAAAGCATATGGTTAGCGTTCCTATTTAAATTAGATATTTACAGTATTGCTAGTGAATAAAACTCGCAAAATAAATTTGTCAGAAAACAAATTAGAACTAATTATTAAAAAGTTTTGGGAATCTACAAATTTGTAAATAGGCTTATGAATTTATAAGTTATTGATGACATGGTTTGAAGTTAAGCTCTCATTCAAATTTTGCTGCGATTTTATTAAATATGGAGATATTTTTTAATAATTTAAAGTTCCATTATACAATTAAACTAAAATTACATGTAAAAAATCTTGCTGCAAAAAAAAATATGTAAAAATTCTTAATTGAGTGTTTATATTTGTAGAATGTTAATGACATTTGAATTATTGACTTCATTAACACGATTTATAAATTGAAAAGAAAATAATGATGAATTTTTTAGGTTTAAAAGTCTTTCAGTTTCTCAAATAATTTTGAACTTATGGTTTAAGTTAACTTTATATTTATTAAGGTTAAATATATTTTTAGTGTCTATATTTTGAGACGATTTTGGTTTTAGCCACTCTTTTAAACTAAGGTATAATTTAATACTTCAACTTTTATGAAATATTTTTAACTTTATATATTGTTTTAAATACGTTTTTCAGTTAACACTGAAGTAAAAATATGTCAAATATAAAATATGCTTAAAACAGTAAATAAAATTAAAAAAATTTAAAATATTAAATTATACTTTAATTTAAAATAAATTAGAATTAAAATAGATTAAAAATATATTTAACCATATTTACTGTATAACGAGCAAAGAAGAAAGGGGTTGAAATTTGGTGTGAATTCGGACATTAAAACTGTACGCCGCGGGATTCAGTGTCTCACTTCGTGCATTCAACATCATCTTCTTCCTCTTCAGTCTTCTCTTCCTCAAGGTATCACTGTTTCTTGTTTTTTTTTTTCTTATTTTTTTTCTTCTCTCTTTTTCCCTCTTCCTTAACATTCACCTCAAAATCTTTCGGGGTTTTATTTCGCTAAACATCGCTATAATTATCCTTTTTGTCCACATTTCATCGCAATTTCCACTTTCCCCAAATTTAAAATCGTAGACCTAGCTAGGTTTTTTATTGCACACTGCAGGTAACGGTTATCCCAGATCTGATCCACTAATTTGTGTTATTTGATAATTCCTAGAACAATTGAAATTTTCGTTGTAGATTTTTTATTCATGATTTTGCCAGGTTTTAAGCTGTGGTTGTTCTTATTTTATTTTCGCAATTCTTGTTATTCCAGGAAATTGCAGTTAAATTTAGTCATTTAAACCTTGATATTGGGGGATTATATTATATGATTCGATTAACGCTTAGGGTTGCTGATGCTGCGTTTTTTTCTTTCATAATTGTTGTTGATTAGATGGATTGGCAAGGGCAAAAGCTAGCAGAGCAAATGATGCAGATAATGTTGCTTGCATTTGCCGTGATTGCATTTGCAAGTGGATATGTTATGGCATCTTTCCAAATGATGATTCTCATATACGCTGGGGGTGTGGTTTTCACCACGTTGCTCACTGTCCCCAATTGGCCATTTTTCAATCGCCATCCCCTTATTTGGTTGGATCCAAGTGCGGCTGAAAAGCACCCCAAGCCACAACCCTCTGCCAATGTAACTCAAAAGAAGAAACCTGTTAAGAAGTAGCTTTTTTATTTTTAGCCTTTGTGGGATAATATATCTTTGAAGTACTTGATGTTTTGACACTAATTTGCAGTTATTGTTGTCTTCCCACCCCTTTCCCCTTTAGTGGATAGTACAGGGTGCAACCATATATGTGCTTTCTTTTAGACACTGCTTATACTTGTTTAGTTGTCTTGGTTTGCCATTTTCCTGTTTTTTCTTTTACCTTTTGGTAGCTTTTAGACTTTGTTTCGATGATGGGGTTGGGGAATATTTGGATTCTGATTTTTTATCCTTGATTGTTTGTGGTTTTAGTTATAGTGTGCAATTTTAATCATTCTCATGACGTATACCTGAAGGACAATTAGATGCAGATCTAACATACTTTTGGTACCGTTTTTCATATAGAATCAGAGTTTTATGTTTACAATCTGCTTAATTAAGGTTTCCATCAAAGGAGAACATTGATTATCATTGTGAACCCGTGCTTAGATTAGAGAATCTAAGTATTGTCCTTACCCAAATGATTTTGTTAGCTATTCAAGATATAACCTTCTGTCTAGAGTCATCAATTGATTTGATGCTTATTAGAATCTTGATAGTTGATAGACCTTGTTGATTTATGGATTTCGTTGATGATCTTTAATTTCAACGGAATTTGCACATTTTAAGTATGCAATTTTGTTCCATATTGACATCCAATACTTAAAGAAAGTATATTGGTGAATTTTGAGAAAGCAGGGGACCAAAATGCGATCGAGTCTATTGGTTTTATTACTGTTTTCTAAATCTATTAATAGGATTAATCTCTTTAACCGTTTCTGACTTTTTTTTTTTCCTTTGGTGCTACTTTCCTTTATTGAGTTGCAATATGGGTCTGTCATTGTTTATGGATTTCAAAGAAATCGGTTTTATATCTCCGGCCAACTGGTTTTTGTGGTTTAGGTTAGATGTTAGTTGCAAACTAGGAAGCTTTATTTTTATTTTGTCTTGGATGTTTCTGTGCTCATATTTGTTTTGCCACTTCTATAATTTGGTCACAATTTTTATCAGTTGACTTTATAGTCAATAAATGTTAGTATACTTTATCCTTTAGAGCGCACCTCTTTACTTTTGGGAAATCAAGTCCTTGTGAGTTTGGTTACTGGTCACGTGTGCACCCACTTGCAAACTCGTCTTTGGGTAGACTCGGTTGACTCATAATAGATTCGCGCGTTTGAGATGGATCACCAAGTTTGCAGATGTGTACTAAATAACAGCAACATTTGTCGTCCATTTTTTGTTTGTAAACCCAAATTAAACTCCCAAAAACCCAAATCGAAAGTCCAAACAAAATCGGAGATCCAGAAGCCCAGACTGTAGATCCAATAACCCTAATAGAAGAACAAAGGTGAAAATGTGGATCTAACCTTTATTTTTGCATTTCTTCTCCATCAACCACCACTTATTGTAGCTTCTCTACCGTCTGTACGTTGTTCTGCCACCTCCTAACCATTTCTAGTAGCGTCGCAGTCCTCTGACGAGTGCCTAGTTTAGTTTGTCGGTGTCTGGTTTTGCATCTTCTTCTCTGGTTCAAGTGACCTCACTCATACTCTTTTATTCTTTTCGTTTCTCCCTCCCCACAATATTATATATATATATATATATATATATATATATATGAGATTTTTTAATTAAAAATAAAAAATAAATATAAAATAAAGATAATATATATAATTCTCTTCAAAGTTAATTCAAACAAATTGTATGTTTTATATTTTTACTAATATAATCTATAAAAACTTAATGGAAATATATTATTTGAAGTTTTCAAAAAATACTAGAATGATATTGAATAATGTTATTGGAAAATTTTTTCGTAACAAGTATATTATAATACTTTTGTCGAGGATCAGAAGGAATTTACATAAGTTGTTTAACATTTGACTTTAGAAATCAGTTTAAAAAATAAATCATTTTAAAGTGTTTTTCAGTTGTTGAAAAGAGTATGTTGTAGCGTTTCAGTTCTGTAAATAAAATAACCTTATAGACGTCGGCTACTAGCTCGATCAACATCTTAGTGTATATAGACATTGGCTCCTCTCAAACTAGATGTCAAATTCTGTCCAAAGTTGTAAAAGAATAATTGAAAGGTCGTTTTTTCATACATTAAACGTTGGACATAGAAGGGGTTGACGTCTAATATACATTAGACTTTGGATCCCCTTTCCCCAGATGTTAATGAACTACAAAAACTTTCTAAAAATAGTGCCTAAATGGATCTTTTTAGCAATTAGATGTCGGACATAGAAAGGGTCAACGTCTAAAACACATTAGACGGTAGATCCCTTTTTCCCTGGATGTCAATAACTGTGAAAACTTTCCAAAAGAAGCGTCAAAATGAATTTCTTTTAACAATTAGACGTTGGTGGTGGACGGGGGCTGACATCAAATGCACTTTTAAACCCCAAAAACATAGAAAGTGAGTCTCATTGTCTTTCACATTTTTGTTTGGGTTTTTGCTTCGTTCACGTTTGTCATTGTTACCGCAAGGTATATTTGATTGATTTTCTTTCAATTAATTTAGTTTGCATTGATTAAATTTCGTTTGCACCAATTAATTTTGGCTTATGATGCAGTTTTGTGCGCGAGCTGACGAATTTCAACGGTAACATTAAGTGTCCAATCTCTATTACTTGAGACTCATAGTATATACAATTTTGTGATGTGTTGGAATGGTTTTCTATATTTCAAGTGTGATAATATTATAAAAATAAATTAATTTAAAAAAATAAAAACAAAATGGACATCAGTTTAGAAAGTGTCTGACATAAAAAGTGACGTTCGAAGAAAGGGATCCGACGTCAAATTGACATCTTCTAATAAAATGTCAAATCTAGATTAAATGTTGAATGTCGAAAATAACCTACATTTTTGCAAAATATTGATTGAAACCGCTTATGACTAAATGGGGACATCAATGATAATGCCTAATGCCTAGTCTAAAAAGAGAGAAGGTTTACAAATGAGGAAAAGAGACACAAGTATAATACAAAGTAGTTTAATGTTGTAAAATAAGGAAAAAGACATGTTTAGTACCTAAGGACTTTCTCTTTGTAGTTAACGTAAGAAATAGATAGGACACTCACTGTTGAAATAACTAATGTAATATTCACATTCTACACTAGTTACAAGGAGAACTGGTGTGGTTGATGTCTCAGTTACTTTATCAGTTCTTACTATAACTAACATAGAAAATGAATAATTAATACATCACTTACTTCAATAATAAATATAATTTACTCTACATCATTTTAAAAAAAAAAAACAGGTATCCACTTTTATGTTAGTTCTCATGGTAAGTAATATGGATAAAAGATTATACATCAGATCGACAAATGTACTACTTACACTCTACTTCAGTTACAAAGGAAAACTCATAAATATAGAGTATCCCTGCATATTTAATCTTATATTATTTTTTCGTATACTAATATCATATGAACGATGTAATTTCATGATCTATAGCACTAATATTATATTTCATTTTATTTTAGTTCATTTTAATAATTTTATCACATCCTTTTAAATCCAAACAGAACCTTTATTTCAAAACATGGCTTAAAATCTCCGTTCCAAACATATCTCAAGCAGATATGAACCAAAGAATTTTAGAGATTGAGACAGCACTAATACTTCTAGAATTCTACATCAAACACATACTTGTAAAACAGTCTTATTCACGAGAGCAATTGATGTTAATTGGATACGAGTGTTCAACGTCCAATGAACTGGGAACATCGGTTCACCACACACATACATGTAAGTATATTCAACAACAATATCATAATTACTTCAAAGTTGAGCCACAATTTGAATTATAGCAAATAATGATGCAGCAATTAATCCAACACATGAATTTGGAATCTCAATTCTGTGGTGATGATCTATGCATACTCGACCATAAATAGAATCAGCTATATATTGGCCTAAGTTTCACTAAAATTTCGCACACCCTCGAAAACGGAAAGTGTGAATATTAGTATTCTGATTCTTGGAACCAATGGTTTTAATTAATTGGCGCGTCGTAATAGAATGAGAACCAAAATCATCAATTCTGGTTGGACAACGCAACATACCAGAACAAGTTTTTTCTATGAAAAATATTGTCGTGTTCTTGGTTTTATTCAGGGGAAGATTATAACCTTACACGTATACAATCTTGGTATATGTGCTCCTTTTAAATTTTATCCATAGCACCCTTTAAAAAGTTGTAAAAAATATTTAATGATTAAACATGTCAAAAGTTCTTCGTTAACTAGTAATAAGATTAGTTTTAAATTAGTTTTATAAAATTAAATTTAAAATTTACTTCTTAAAATAACATAAAATTAATTAGGTTAAGAAAAATCCACACGTAAGTCTTTTGTATATATGTACAAGGCTCAAAGTCTACAACCAAATGTACAACACATTTGGATCATTTATGTATATATACACAAGATAAGAAAAGGTTTAAGTTGAATAAAAAATAAATAATTTATTATTTAAAAATTCTAAATGTTAAGTATTTCTTTATATTCAATAGTTTTACATTATTTAAAACTTAAAGTCATGAGTACTTCAAATACTCTTTCTTCTTCAATGAAGTAATTTTTAAAGACGAAATTTCTATACAAATTTCAAGTTTAAAAATAGACAATACTTGAAACAGAATTTTAAATCCTTCTTTCTTCTGTAACCATATAAAGACAAAATTATTATATGAGTTTCAGGTTTAAAAATGAACAATACCTGGAATAGAATGATTAACTCTATCAATATTATTTCTACATACTTAAGATTGAAACATTAAGTTTGATATAAAATAATTTATTCTTCATTTATTTAAAATATTTCACTTGTTTTTAGCTTTAAAATCTCTTTTTATAGTTTTTTAGATTTTTTTATTTTTTATTCTATCAAAATAAACATACAAAAGTGAGAAAATATAAGACATTTTAACTTAATTAAATTTTGGTTGAGTTAATTTTTCTTTTCTCTTATATCTCTACTTTATGTTTTTTCTTCTTATGTGAATGTGTAATATGGGTGATTGAATGTGAGATCCGAGCTGAAGAATCTCTATTAGGTTTATAGTAATAATTTGATTTGTAAATTCGGTCTCTTAGGATCAAGTTATAACTTCTCTAACATTTAAGTAAGAGAAAGTAACTTTATTTACTCAAATTGAAAAGAATTAGTTATTTTTGAGATTAAGTGTTATTTGGATTAAACCCTTGGTTAAATATACTTACGAACTAGTTGATTTCCTATTAATATGATTTTTTATTTAGAAACGAGCATTGTGATTCAAATGAAAATAATGGGAAGAATTCTCCGTAGGATTATCACACGATGGAGTTGAAGTGTACATAATTTATGATAATATTGGTCTTCTGTGAATAGTGTTATTTGATATTGTTTTGATATATGGGATATTGGCAGTTGGTGTTTTGATATTATTCATTTAAGAGGTCTAGTGATTTGAAGTTGATTAAATTATTATGAGTATAATTTGAGTAGGGGAATAATTGTTTTAGATTGAAAAAAAAAATATTTGTTTTGGTTTAATTGAAATCAAATAATTAGTTTGTAAAGTTTTGTCATCAAACAATTTTATGTGCGTTCAAGTGGGAAGACTCATCTCTTTGGCTATAAATGATAGTTTAAGTGATCTAGAAGTTGTAACATTTGTATCTTGTATGAGAGCTTGTTTACTCAAACACTCAATTGGACACTCAAACAACGTTTAAGTAATAAATTGCATTGTTCAAATGATCAATCTAGCTTTTGAGTAAGCAAGAGACTGAAAAAAAAGTTTGATAAATTTGTTTTTTTTTTGCTTGTTTTAATTGATATTTAATAAGTATGCGTAATAACAAATTCTAATGTTAACCATGTTTCATATGATCTTATGAAAGTTTTATATGATGTTTGATTAACTTCATGTGGAATGACAGAATAAATATTAAAAGAAACAATAGGTGGTTGATTCAATGTTTAATAAAACAAATGAGTCATTTATAAAGAAATACGTGGATGATTCTACATTAAGAGTATATATGCGTTAAATAACATGTACGATGATGTATCTAAGTTGATTTAAAATGGAGGTAAAGTTATGTTGGTTAAAATAATATAAGCATTAACCTATTTTAAGTATAATGAGATTCTAAATTCTATTATCACGTCTATGAAGTTAGTGCAGTTAAAATGGGTTAAAACTCGGGAGCCAATCCAAGTCACTATGGATTTGAGCTGGTTGGGTTGAAAAAAAAAATGTGAAAATTTTGATGTGAGCCAATTTTGATTCGGCTTGCTAAGAACCCGATTCATCCGGGTTGAACCCGTGGTGAGCCGGGTTGGCTCACCAACCCAACTATATATTTTATTTTTATTGAAATCAAATTAATTAAATTAATTATTCAAATCCTATTTTTTTATTGAAATCAAATTAATTATTCAAAACGCACAACTTTTACTTCGCAGTAAAGCTTTTCGTGCTACGTTGTGTTGTTGTCTATTCAAAAGTTCCCCTTTACTATATATTTTTGTTAACGGCTATATGTAGTTTTCTGATCAATCGATTGTGTATATCTAAACTAAATAGGCAAAATTTTATGCTTGATAGCTTAGAATATATAACAATAGAGTTTTTTTGTTTCAATTTCTTTTATATCAATTGGTCCAATTATTATTGTTTGAATTTGATCGATAAAAATAACATGTTATAAGAATCTCAGAAGAAGAGTGTGAAAAAAAGTTAAGTGAGCCAATGAGTCAACCCGTTTAACCCACCAACCCGTGGTGGGTTGGGTCGGGTTTCAATTTTTTCGGCTCGCTAATAAATGAGTCAGGTTGAGTTGACTTACTAAGTGATCAACTCGTGGTGGATTGGATTAGGTTAGTCTGAATTACCCATTTTGACAACTATGAAATTATTAAGTGAGAAATTTATGAATGTTTCAGTTAAGTGTGTGAGATTGGAAAAAACCTCAAATCTCCTAAAGTTTTCAAATACCTTTTTAAAATTATCTAGTTAGATATGGATAATATTGAATTAATGAGACGAATCTTGTTAATGAAATGTTTTGAATTATTTATTCATTATTGTACAAATATTAATTTTATTTAACCTTATCCTTATGCTATTTGTGTGTTATGTGCTTTGAGACGTGCGCAAATAATGTTAATAACCAAAATCATAGTAAAACATAGAGCCGTCAAAATGGGTCACAACTCGCGGGTCAATCCAGCTCGTCAAAGGTTCGGACCGGGTTGGGTTTGAAAAATACAATCCACTTAAATGCGGGTCAGATTTCAACCCGGCTCATTTAGACTCGGCTCATGCGGGTTGAACCCGTGGGGAGCTGGGTTAGCCCACCAACCCACCTACCTAATTTTATTTTTTTAATTTATTATTTTATTTATGAAACCCTAAAAAATAAAATACTCTCTTCACTCACTGTGTATACAAAAAAAGTAACCTCTGCTCTCACAAATCACTCTCATTGTACTTGCTCTCATTTGACGGTGCTCTCACCCTCACAGGAGCATGTAAAACACCCTTCCTTTTTTCTTCTCTTTTCTCCACATTTTTGTTTTCTCACTTCTCTTTCTTAAAAAAACCCTATAATGACAAAAATAGGGGTTTGTGAATTTGTTTTTTGTTCTGGGGGATTTGAAGACATGGAATGATTTTTTCATGTTTTGACATGCTTGTATCATATTTTGTTCATTTCATTTAAACAATTTGAGTATACATTATTTGAACAAGCTCTTCTTGATATCTTTGAATTTGGGAAATTATGTTACATATTAAACTATTAATTTATAGTATACTTTTTATTATTATTTTGAATTGTCTTTAACATAATTTTTTTGGGAGTGAAATTTGTTTAAATTTAAATTACAGAAAGTTTGTTTGTTTTTTATTTAAAAAAATGTAATTAAATGGGCTAGTGAGCCAACCCGTTACCCACCAACCCGTGGTGGGTCGAGTCGGGTTCAAGTTTTTCTGGCTCGCTAATAAATGAGTCGGGTTGGGTTGGCTCACTAAGTGACCAGCCCGTGATGGGCTGGGCCGGGTCGAGCCGGGTTACCCGTTTTGACAGCTCTAGTAAAACATATAGATGGATTATCTAATATATATATATATATATATATATATATATATATATATATATATATATATATATATATATATATTAAAGAAATTTCACTGAATATACTATATTTAAGAATACTATGAAATAATATGAACTTTGTAAGTCTTTTAAATATTTATTTTAAGGATATTCTAATTTCAACGAAATCGTCATACATTTATACGGGTAAGCAATCATAAATACAGGTCAACCAATAAAGAGTGTACATATTAATTGATTTATGGCATTAAATATATATACCGACCATATTTGATCACTTACTTCAACGTCTAGATTTTCCTGAAAAACACCTCTCGATAATCTACCCAATAGAGACCCGACAACGATGTGAGACTTTATTTAGCCTTATCTCTAGAAAGTGGATTTTAAGCATAACCGGCTTGTAAAGTGAGATTTGCACCCCACTTATATATTATAAATTGGCCTTATCTCTAGTCGATGTGGAACTTCCAACATTTTTTTTTGTCTTATGTATATGTAGAAGACTTTATTGGAGAATATAAAATTTGTTCCAAATAATTTTTTCACCATAAAATTATTAATATTTTGGTTTTGCTTGATAGATATTTTGGTTCACTTCTTAATTTGGAGTGAAGTTCTCATTCCAAAGGGTAGATTAGGTAAACACGTTTGGCTGAGGTGGAATACCAATCCAAAAAGTCACGTGGCTTTCTTGCTTGGCATCCATCAAAATTAATTAGAAAACTAATTTTAAAACAAGAGTTATTTCATGTTTTTATTTAGCATTTAACTAATTTTTATCCTATTATTTAGTCAACAAACTGTTTTAGTTAAAAGTAGTATGATTTGTAGGAATTTTAGCGGGAGAGTATAGGATTGTGTGAGTTTGTTCTCAGTTAGAGATGTATTTTATAAGTTTTAATTATTTATTATATTATATTTGAATCTTAATTAATATTATTTAATTCTTACACCTTCTATTTTTAACCAATTGTAAATATTATAAGTATATATTTTATTGGAAGTCTTATTGATTAAAGATAAGACTAACTCATTGTATATAAATGAATACAAATTTTATTTTACAAATCGATTTTATGAAATTGAGTTAGGTTTAAACTCTACCTTTAACATATTTATATGATTTTTATGAATTTTTTTAATTTCTTTTGTTAATAATTACCTAGTCATTCTTATCACTCAATTGTACAATGCTTGTTATTTTACTTAATAGAGTAATATATAAGATATTCCTTTTAGGCCAAATTGCCGACAGAAGAAATTGTTGTTGCGTGCAGTTGGGTTTTAGGATTTATCAAGATAACTGTCATTATCATATTAAACAAATTACCTTATTGGTTTGAATAAATTCTGCGAATTTAATAATGAATCAAACCTCTTCAGGCTGACTACTTCAGCTGTGTCGGTTTGATTTCTGTGTTCAGTTTGTACTAAAATAAACTGATTATATTTTTCTACCCACATATCAATGTCATTAATTTTATATTTTGTATAAATATGTATACATATATAATTATTTTAATTAAAATAGATATTCTAACTAATATATTTGTTTAATATAACTAATGTCTTTTATGTGCTTTTTTAATCATTTATCTACATAATACCATATCATTATGAATATTAAATATATAATAACCCACGATAAAAGAATGTGAGAGAGACTGAATATCTAGGTCCACCAATGTGAACGTGAAAGGTTTGCAGTATAAATTTGCAGTCTACACCTCGGGCTAAAGAATACCTACATGCCTACCTCGTATTTCGCATAAGTATTTATTATTTTTAAACTTTTATTGTTGTGCATAATATTTGTGTGTTAAATAGAATTAATTTTTTTATTTATTATTTTATTGATTTATATACTTACAAATTGTATTTCATATTTTACTTTTAATATATATTTCTTTATCTACTTTCAAATTTATTATTTTTCAACTTTTTTAAATTTTGTGAGATATGATCCGTAAATGCTGGATGAATCTGACATGATATAACACATATGTTATATGGGTCGGTCTACCTCAACTAAATTTTAAGGACAAATCAAATACAGTATTGACTAAAATAAAATAAATTAATTCACATTTTCAATCAAATCTCATCTCTTATTCAAATGATAACATAATGAATCTAAAACGATCCGTATTTGTTGAAGTTATTTGGTTTATGCTAGATCTGAATTTTTATGGTTAAAAATTTAATTTACAATAAAAGTTTAAAATATAAGCTTTTATAATAAAACAGAATTGTTTTTTTAATGTTTTTTTTAACTTAAAATATATAAATTGAGAGAAGGAGAAAGAAAAGAGATATTCACGGAAAGATGCAAGGAAAAGTGGGAAGAAAAAAAGACAAAATTTTGTCTTAGAAAAGTTTCTTTACATACCTTTTTTATTAATAAAAAACTTCTTTCCTTTTTTTTACAAAAAATAATCTAATTATTTTCTTTTAAAATATTTAAGCTTTGTTGCTTTATTTTTTCTTTTCAAAGAGAATAGAAAGTAAAAGTAAATTAATAATCCAAGTTAGGTAATGCATTGTTATATAGTTTCACATTCTTTATGACATCCGAAAATATCATATACATATAATATAATAGGATTAAGTTATTATAATATGTGAAAGCAGTTAAGAGATAGAGACAACAGTATTAAACATATACAGTCATCCAAAATATAAAGAAAATTAAAACAAAATAAAACTTGAGTATAAGTTTTAAAGTTCTCCAAAATACAAGGCTATTGAACTTTAAAGAGACCTAAAAAGTTTTCCAAAAGTATCGAACTATATAAAATAGAAGCTAGGAGTTTTTCAAAATAACAAGCTAATCAACTAAGAGCTAGTAGAAGGCCTAAGTACTAGGGGCTGGGTCTTCTTCAACCTCTAAAGTTTTCTCCAATGGTACATCATCACCTACTGCTCATATCCAAAGGATTGGATGATCATCGCAAGGGAGAAGGCAAACACATGCAACACATACAATGCAAGGGTGGGCTAGGTCTCAAACAAACATACAAATCATTTCAATTCAATCTAGCATTTCCAAGAACGTCTATACACACATAAACATGTAAGTCATCATAAACATAAACATTTATTTCACAAAACTCATTAAAGCAAGCATCCTATCATGTTAAGACTCCTAGACACGTCCAGACATAGAATGTATGTAGAGTTGGGGCGGGTTGTGCACTTGTGATGGCCCCTACTGCTTTGCAAAGTCATTGCCGAAGGGTTCCACCCGACCATACACAAGGCTAGTCTCTTACCGCGGAATAGACCTCCAGTGATAGCGCCTACCCTAGGACCTCCCACTACTCCCACCACACGCGTCAATCCCCTCTAAGTGAGAATGAAAGATCGTTGGAGTGTTAGGGATAACCCCCCATATGGAAGCCTCTCACATTCATTCAATACACTAACTGATCTCACCGAGAGATCTTAATTTCATATTCAATTCGACCACTTTAAATCACATGATATTCCTCTTGAATCAATAATATACCTCATAAACCACTTTGATTCATCAAACATAAAATTTCATAGTCATTCAAGTGCATTCTTACTATATTGTCTCATACCAAACTCATACACCATCATACAACATCAACCATGTCATAAAAAGAACTCATACATTACATACTTTCACAAAACCATCACTTATTAACACAAATTTCTTTATGACTTTTAATTATCAATACTTAAGTAATTCAAACAGCTTGAAGACCCTCACCAATGGCTCCGAAAGGGTCAAAAACCCCCAAAATGACCTAAAGAACGTCCAAAACGGACACCCGAAACCCCACAAAGTATCAAAAACAAACACAACAGCAGAAAAGGGCACCCGGGCGCCATAATTCTGGAAAAATGTCGAATCAAAGGGCGCCCAGCCCCCTTTTAGGGCGCCCAGGCGTGGATTCTTCAGATTTTGCAGAACTCACCCACTCTCATTTCATTTTAGGCCTTTTTATGCATTTCTTCCACCCCTAATTCATCCTACAAGTTGAATTAAACTTGTATAAGTGATCCTAACTCTTTCTAAACACATTATGAAGTATTTATGCATTGTTTTAGACTCTAAAATCTCCAATTTCACAACTTAGAGACTCAAACCAAAATTTACCAATTAGAAACTGTTTTTAGCAAATTTAGCACTTCAAACAAGTCTCAAATGACTCAATCAAGTTGTTCCCACTGCCCACTTACACCCTAGACCTCAATTACTCAAAAACACCCTCTCTGTAACACCCCAAGTTGCGCATTACGATTTATATTCTACAAAATACACACACACACACACACACACACACACACACACACACACACACACACACACACACACACACACACACACACACATATATATATATATATATATATATATTTAGAACATTTTCAATAACAACAAAATACTAAGTTCTTTATTACAATACAAATTCTGTGAAAATAAAATTCCACACAGTTCGTAAATAAAATTCCACATAGTTCAGAAGTTGTGAAAGTAAAATCCCACACAATTTGGAAATTCCAACATATAATTATTTTTAGAAATTCTCCAAATCTCTTTCTCCTGCATGTCTCTCATCTTCTAAGCAAGTCCAGAAACATCTGCTAATTCATCTGAAATAATTTCTGCTCCCGTATAATATGACATAATTTATATGATCATTGCATTTATAAACACAAATACAAATAATAGAGAGTGAGTTAACCGAAATAAGAAAAGTACATTATCCATATTCTTATTAATATCACAAGTGTAACAATCAGTCGAAATTACGCATCTTAAATATACTCTAGATCAAATTATTTTATTTATATAATACTTCTCAATTCAAAATCATCCATTCACTTACTAGAGCCGATATAACATATTCTCAACTTGCCTTCTTACCAAAGCAATACAAGGGGGTGATATTGTCTACTTAGCAAAGTAGCACAACAAGGTATTATTACCTACTTACTAAAGTAGCACAACAAGGTGACGATGTCTACTTATCAAAGTAGCACAACAAAGTGTTATTTTCTACTTATCAAAGTAGTATCCAGCTCCGAGCTCCTCCCTTTCCTCGACTTATCAAAATTGTAAGAAGATGAATAAACAAAATTTAATCTTTTATAATTACGGTAGGAGTACATATACTACACATCCAGACATATCATAACTGACTTACAATCCATGATTTAACTCAAATGATGAATATAAACTTAGTCATCATTCAATTATCAAAATACAGTACAATTCAAAAATACATTTACTCAAAATTCCACTCAATACAATTCAATTTAATATTTTGTGGTAAGGTTACTCTTTATACTGATCATTAATTAAAGGTCTCAACCAATCAAACTAGTTAACAATATGTTTAGGACCTCCGGTAAAATTTTCAATCCGATCCATCGGGTATTAAGGCGAATATCTTAAATTTTTATAAATATCCCAAAACCAGAAATTTAGTGATATTGATATCCCAAAGAAGATACGAAATTTATATCTCTAAATTTATACATCTGAATCAAAATCTGAAGGGTCAAAGGAAATTACTATGTTTTAGGAACTTTATATTAAAATTTCAGGTCAATCTAACGGTTAAATGGGTAGATATTGAAGTTCTACCGAAGTAACTTAAGGACAAAATTCAAGTAGTTTTCTGACTTCGCTCAAAATGCGGAATAAGTTTCTCTCAGTACAAACATTTAATTACAAATCTAAACGGTCAAGATGACTTAATATGTCTTATAAACAACATGTTAAAATTTGGGGTCAATCTAATGGTAAATGAAATAAATTTCGAAATGTTTACCGAGGTAATTTAAGAACAAAGATATAGTGCCATCAGGTTTTCCAAAATTGTGAATTTAATTGCTCTAAAAGTATTCTTCAAATTCAAAATCCGATCGGTCAAAGTGAAATAATATGTCTTAGGAATCTCATTCAAATTTCAAGTTGATCTAACGGTCTAATAAGTCAAAATTTATAATTTTACCAAAAGGACTCAGTAACAGTATTATATTGGTAAATAATTTACTGCAGCCTGCGGAATTGATTTCTCTAAGTTGAGACTTCCAATTGATGATCTGAACGGTCAAAGTGAAGAATTAAGTCTGAAGATCAGTACATAAAAATTTTAGCTAGATCCAATGGTTAATGAGGTTCTAATGAAAGTTTTACCAAAGTAACTTGTGGATAACAAAATCAAAAATCAAGAAATCTTAAAATTTACACCAGTATATAGATAGCTACCATTACCATTCACAGTTCATATTTATGTTAATCATGTAGAAGAAAGGATTAGTTCCCCCTACCTCTTCTCGTGCAAAGAATTTTTCACTTCTAGTCCACAGCTAGTCCCTCCCTTTGCTGGTTCTTACTCTATCAGACGTAAGGAAACTTACTAAGTTTTTGTTCTGCCTCCCTCTCTCCCATTGATAAGGTTTTTATATCCATTCCTAACTTTAGATGTATATTCCAATGAAAGGGTCACCTCTCCAAAATTATTATGCGTGATTTATGGATGTCCCCTTGATTTTAATGGCTTTTGTTTCTTTGTTTACTAAAGTTGAGTGTGCTTCCATAAATGGGAGGTCCCATGGTTGAATGAAAAGAAAAGGTGTAGGTTATGTGAAGAGAATCTATGTTCAAGATATGTTTTGTTTCACTTAATAAGATAAGAAAGGCTATGTGCTGCCAAGATTTTAAGATACCCCACGGTGGAAAAATGATAAAGGATACAATTTTGGAATGAAACCCGTGAAGTGAATATAAATCTTTGAGTTTGGAAATAAAATAAAAGGTCATGTCTACAATAATTTACATAGCTAAAATAGAGGTTGTATTATGAGTATATTTTAAAGTATATTTTGGTTTTAATATTACACACCCACATACCTCATCATTTAACAAGATAGTAAAGTATATCTTTTAGTACTCACAAATATCTAAAATGCATCAAGATTAATTATTCAATACTACAAATGTAACAAATTAAAATAGAAAATACTTTTATTTTCTACAATTCTCACACTCTCACTTCCTCTAAACTCACTCAAAACACTAGTTTTCCTCAACCTAAAGACCCAATTCCACTTCTATCATTTAGAACCTCATTTTCACCAATTTTATAGTCCTAACAAGTTATAACTAACTTGCCTAGGCTGCCTCAACAGTTCAAATATGTCCAAGACCTCTAACTCTAAAATTCCCTATCTCACTTCCCCCAAAACACTTTAAAACGCTACTAATTCATTGGGCTTTCTATCTAAACAATGTTGTACAGATACTCACCCAACTCAATTCGCATCATCATGGCACAATTTCACAGCTTTCACATCTCAACTTTCAAAGCATACATGTCTCAAATCCACCCAACATCAATTCAAATAACAATATACACTAAAAGAAAACAGTTTCACATGCATAATCACATAATCATCACAAATTCTAATTTACACCTATGAGAATTCTACAAAATCAGAATTTACCCAACTCACCTTACCTCTATTGTAGACAACCAAGCTCAAGAAGACTAGAGATGTCTCGCGTCCTATGGAAACCCTTACGGTACCTATAGATCATCACTTTGATGATAGAATACCAATTGTTAGAACCTAATAGAAGCTAAAAATTTAAGAAACGAGAAATGGGTCACATGCACCCAGATTTTGTTGCATGATTAAAACCCTAAGTGAAAGGGAAGAAAGGGGTTTTTCTTACCGGTTGAAGAAAAGGGGATTTAATCGGATGAAATCAAAGCTCTCAATCTCTAGAGTGCTTAGGAGCTTCCTATTTCAAAAAAAGATGGATATATTTTTAGTTATTGAGGATGGAAAGGTAGGACAAATGAAGAAAAAAAAAAGAAGAAAGAGAGTTGTGTTTTGTCTGGAAATGTATCGTGGTAGAGGCAAGGGCTGAACTTGGAAGAAAGTGTTTTAATAAAATTCCATTTTAAAGCTCTGCCCAATACTCTGTCGCCATGTGTGCACCACTTATATTATATTTTCTCCAACATTACACTTTATGCCTAAAATGTATGTTTAACGTTTTTTATACCTCAAATTATTTATACATATAGTTCATCCGAACCAAGTTATGAGGATTGAGAAACATGTCATTGACTTTAGCTTAGTTAAAATGAAGAAGATAAGACCATTAAAGAGATGTGGGTACATCACATGATAACTTTATTAACGTAAATATCCCAAATAGAACAAGGGGTGCAAGTGTCACTCTATTATTAATTTCAGTCTAGATTTTTTTAGGGTCAAAAATAGGAAGGAGTGTAAATGTAATATTATTTCAACGAAGAAGAAACTAGTGTAATTTGTTATAAACTAAAATATCACGTTATGATAGAAATATAGATGAGGTAAGTTAGACCAAAACAACTTCAACAAATAAATATTCTCTGTAAAACCCAATTATTATTTTTCTATAATTATTTTCAAATATAATTTATTATTTTTATATTTTTTTCATTATAATATTGGTGAGAATTATCATCAAAATAATGACCAAGTTTGTGGGATATCTATCTGCACAAATTGTAAATGTTATATACCAATTTATTTCTCACCCTAAATAACATTATCAGTATTTGGGTCTCTAAATCTCTAAATCAAGATTTGAAATTTAATTTACACGAATAACAATCGATAATATACTTTATCTTAAAATAGACTAATATATTAGGTGTAATAACCTAGCAATAAGGACTGATAGGTTTTAATAGTATTAAGCTGATGAAGCTATGTTTTAAAACTAAAAATATATCAGAAGCATAATTAGAAGCTTTTACCACGTATCTACTTCATTTCTTACAAACACTTCTCTTTAAAACCTCCTATTCTTCAAATTTTTCTCCACTATTTCTCTAGATTACTCTTTCAATGAGCCACCCATTTCACAATTAGAGGAAGTCTAGATAATCCTGGTGCTGTAGGCTCTCATTTCCACCGATTAATTTCTTCTATCTAAACCGTAAGTGAGTTCTCATCCTTCCATTCCTTTTAAAACTGTAAACATACAACAAATCTGATTGCATGTAGTTCATTGGGTTTTTCCCTAATTTCTAGTTCCATCTAGGTTCTGAAATCTGATTCTTGTTCCCAAATTATGACCCATAGGTAAATTCAATCTTTCCTTGAAGTGCAATTGAGCAATTAGGGCTCCTGTGAATTGGACTGCTTCATAGAGAGGTAAGGGAAGTTAGGAATTTCTATTTTGTCTTATGAAATTGAATTGCATGGATTGTGGTTGCTATTTGAAAACTGTGAAATAATGGTTATGTGAAGTGCCTTGGTGAATTATACTGTTTTGAACTGAAAATTTAGTGATATGCATGTAAGAGATTTTGTGATATTTATTTCTGAATTTGATCCTGTGAATTGTGTTCATGAATTGGTTTGTAAGTGATTGAAATGTTGAATTTGAGTGATGAGATAAGGTAAATTCTGGTATATGGAATCCTAGGTAGAAAGTTAAATGAATTTAGGGGTTGTTAGGGTATGTTAGAAGAACTAGGGGGTCAAAATTAGAATTTGGTGTTAGTAATGGTTTTGGTCTATTTAGAACACTTAGATAAGTCATATATGATTTGTAGGAAGTGATAAAGTGGTTCAAAACAACTCCTAATTGGTAAATTTAGAAATTGGCCTCTAAGTTGGGAAAATTGAAGGTTTAGAAACTAAATCGATGCATAGTTACTAGATTATGAGGTTTGTGAGTGTTTAGAAACCTTACTTAAGTTTGAATCAACCTATCCTTCAAATTAGGATCATTAGAAATTCATCAAAAGGCCTAAAACGGAACTTAGGGGTGTGAGTTCTTCCAAATCTGCAAAATCTGCAGAAAATTCTATAGACCCCAAAAGGGCGCTGGGCGCCCTTTGATTCGACGTTAGCCAGAAATATGGCGCCCGGGCGCCCTTTTCTCCTGTTACTTTTGTTTTTGATAGTTTGTGGGGTTCCGGATGTCCGTTTTTGACGTTCTTTAGGTCATTCTGGGGGTTTTTTGCCCTTCTGGAGCCATTGGTGAGGGTCCTCAAGCTGTTTGAAATACTTAAGTATTGATAAATAAAGATTATAAAGAAATTTGAGTTAATGAGTGCTGATTCTGTGAAAGTGTGGAATGCTTGAGTATGTATGAGTTGTTTTTATAACATAACTAAAGGATGATTGTGTAACGTGATTAAGAGTATGCGGTATTGCATTGTGAAGTATAGTCTGAAAGCATATATGTACAGAGTATGGTTATTGGACGTAATTCCATGATCCTCAAGGAAGGTTACATGGTGGTGCCCTGGAGTTTGTTGTGATTGACCGTATGAATGGCAGGAGTTCCTGATGGGGTTTATCCTGACATTCTAATGACCATCCATGCTCAAGTAGAGAGTGATGAGTCATGTGGTGAGAATAGCAGGAGGTCCTAGGATAGGCGCTTCTTGGAAGGCCTATATCGCTTTAAAGGGCTTACACTTGTGTGTGTGGTCGGGTGAAACCCCTCGGCAATGGCTTTGCAAAGCAGTAGGGCCACCACAAGTGCACAAACTCCTGGAACTCGACATTTCATACTGGTCCGGATGGTCAAATCACGTGGTCTGTCATTGGTATCAATAAAATGCATTTAGTTACTGTTTGTGTTGTATTATTGTCATTACATGCTTGAAATACTTGATTGATAACATGTTTTTTTTATATACCTAGCTTACACTTGCATTTGTTTGTTGTAGGTGCTTGCCTTTCCCCCTTGCGATGATTATCCAATCCTTTGGATGTGAGCAGTAGCTGATGATGTACCCTTGGAGTGAGCATTGGAGAACGAAGAAGACACAACTTCCAGTTCTTAGGACCTTTTCTAGCTTTCGTTTTGACATATTCTATATTTTTGGAAACACTCTTTAGGCATCCTTGGATCTTTAGTTTATTATGTATTTTGGAGAACTCTTATACTTGTATTTAAGTTTTAAATTTCAGCCATATCTTGGATGACTTCATGCCTAATACTGTCCTCTATTAACTCCTAACTGCTTTCTCGTACTATAATAGTTGAATCCTATTATATGTATGTCTATATAATATTGGGGATGTCACATTATGGTATCAGAGCAGTTTTTATCCTTAGAGAACCTGTAGGTTATGTGCATCCCTTGCTTGTGTTTGTGTGCTCTTAAATGTATAGAAGCATTCATTCTAATTTCTTTGAGTAAGACTAATTGTTTTACTCTCTTATCTTAAACATACTATGGCGCAATGTTTGTCCTTAGGATGACCTATGTGTTGCAGGTTTATAGTGTCTTCTCTGTGAAGAGTTGAGTCTAAATGGTATGGTTTACCATTTATTCCAAGTCTAGATAATAAAATTATGTGTCTAACTAGAAGTTTTGAGAACAGAAAATGTCTCTATAGAATGAATGAGGGTGCACACTCATGACTTGTACTAGAGATAATTTTCCTTTCTTAATTCTGAAAGTTTGAGGTAAGAAAGAATTGAGGGTCTAGTGTTGTTTCCTATAGAAATTCCTGTCTTGTTCTTGCCTTTATGGTGATATACTATGCTCTATAATGGTGGAGGAATACAAATTCAATGACAACTTGACCTGTATATCTTCTTTAGAATTAGTTTAAGCCTTTGAGACAAATTCTTGCCTCGAAGATAAGGAGTTAGAAGACCAAAGTTTAAGTTTCAAGGAATGCGTAGAGATATTACAAATTCATAAGTAAAGTTTTTGGGTGAAGAAGTTTTAAGGACACAGTTTGAAGATCAGATATCGTTCGATTCACAAGAAGAGTGGAGTTCAAAAGGCTAGAATAAGAGAAGATTTGGGCAAGTATTTATGTAACAAAATTTAAGAATCAGTTGGGTTCATCGCATCAGTAGCATGGGAGATCAGAAGAAAGAAAAGTGCTAGTAAGCAACGGAGCAACAATAGTTGAAGCTGGAAACATGGTTCGGGGTATCGACAACGTTTGAAATTTAAATGAGAAAGTCGTGGAGGGTTTGAAGCTCATGTTCAGGAAGAAAGAGAAATTTTGTAGTGGACTAGATGGACTTAATATTTAGGAAGGAATTAGAAGAAAAAGAGTTTGAGAAGTAGTTGAGAGTCATAGAGCATATTTAATGACTGTGTATTAGAGGTCTGAATTTTTCGAGTTGAGAGAACGTGAAGTCTTTAAAGATAACTGAAGTATCGTAAGGACTCTGAGTTAAGTGATAATCAAAAGGAGATGGATAGGTCTTATCAACAAGTGGATTTGGTATATCCAAGTTTAGAGTGATGTTTCAAGATTTGTGGTTCGTCCAGGAGAAAGGTTTGGTTATAGGCTAAGAGGAAAGATTTCCAGTATTGAAGGAAGAGGTATATAAGGATGTCAATTTGGTAAGAAAAAGTGAAGATAGAGAATTAAGAGCACAATGAATGAGGAACAAGGAAGAAAGGTCTTAGAACAAATGACAAGGGATGGTTACAATATAAGTTGTCAGTGATGGGTACCTAAAGAATTCTAGGAGATGTGGTGTGTGTGGATTCGATATAAGAGTTCAAAGTTGAGATTTAGAGAAGGTGATTCCTTGACCGGGAAGGAAAACAGAAGTAATGCATAAAGTGTAGTTGTGATATCAAGTGCCATGGGAATTCAGTGTGTGAGTTGACCGCAAGTGAATATGGTGTAATGTTGATTTTCCTAGGTTTGAGGTATGACCAAAAGAGAGGTTTGATGGGTAGTTATGGCCATCAAAAGAAGTGTTGTGTTTTGAGAAGGAGAACCAATGGTTATGCATTAGAAGTGGATCAAGTTATAAATGAAAAGCTGAAGGGTTGTAGAAGTCAAAAGATTTTAGCAAGGATAGGTGGAGAAGAGGAGATAGGTCTATTTGATGTAAGTATTTCGGTTGATGTTTCGCAACAAGTATGAAATTTTATACCTTGAAGGAGTTGTGTCCATTTTGAGAATGATGTCTAAACAGAATCAGTGTCAGTAATATCTTTATGGATGGTTCAAGTTGAAGTTGTGTAGTATAAGAAAAAAGTGGAAGTTTGGTTAGAGAAGTGGTGACTTGAACTCAGTGTGATTGTAAGAGGAAAGCTACAAGTTTGATGAATCTCAAAAGAAAAATAGAGGACAAGTTATAACAATCAGGTGTAAGTTTAGCAGTTAGGAATTGTTAGGGCATGTCTGTTTTGAGGGGCAGAGAACAGTGTTGAGGAAACAGAATGACAAGGTTATCTTGGGAGAGAAGAGTTATCATGGCTTTGCAAGGTAATGGAAGTTTTAAAGAAGGTTTTCAAGGGCGATCATCTTCAGGTTACAATTGTCAGGACGGAAGTATTCTTTCAGCAACCTAGTGAGCAGTGGAATATGAGGATCAGAGTAGCGCAGCGGATGATGGTGAGCATGTTATTCTCAAAAATAAGTACGCATGAAGAGCTTTTATAATTGTGGATTGGTGGTCTATGAGGGATGAGTTCTTTGAACCCTATTGGTGTTGTTATATAAAAATGAGTTGGGGGAGTGTTTGGTAATCTTCAAGAGTCAGAAGTAAGTTTAGGTATAGAAGAAATAGGTATCTGGCAGAGAAGATAAGTACGATTTCAAGCTACGAAGTCAACTTTAAAGTGAAGGAGTATTAATGGATTTGGAATAGGAAGAGTGAGTCAGTGGATGAAGAAGATGATTTGTGTTATGGTTTTGAGTTTTAGTGGCAATCTACAGGTAAGGAAATGCTAATAGATATTTGAACAAAGAAAAGATTAAGGTTCTTGGTTTAATAAGGATTAAATAAGAGTTGGTGGAAGAATATGAAGACTAGGGTCTAAAGTGAAGTTGTAGAGAGATTTCATTAGTATAATTGAATATTATAACTAGTGGGTTTCTCAAAAGGATTGAGAAAGCGCAGTTTCGAATATCCGTTTGAGATGTATCATAAGTTGGCTTGATACTGATCAAGCTAGTGATCTCAAGTAGAAGAGGTTACAGACCTAAGTATGGTTGCAGGCTAGTGAGTTAAGGATTGCATATGGTTCAGGTAAGTGAGATAACGAAGTGAAGCTAGATTGCTCAAATTGGTTTCGACGTTGCAAAGGAGAAGAGTTTTACTTGGTAATGAGATGGTATAGTTGGAAACTATACTACTCAAGAGTTGAGATCAGTAAGGCAATGTGAAGTTCTCAGAATGAGTGTAAGGGTAGGTGATTAAGAGCATAATAGTTAGTAGTTAAAACAGAAGTGGTGGCGATCAAGTCAGGAGTATAATAGTTCTTGAAAGAAACAAGAGGAGGTAAAAGAGTATCAGTCAAGGGTTAATCTAAAGTGAAGACTAGTGGAAGTTCTAGAAGAGATTTACAAGGAGGAGCGGAAGATAGATGAGGGGTTGACGATACTGTAGACATAATAGGGTGGGTTATATGAAAGCAAGGTTCTTAAAAGCTGAGGATTCGGAATTCAGAGTAGTCTTGAGAATAATGGCTAAATCAATCTACACTATTTAACACTACAGTATTTTAACCCAAAGGCATAATTTTCATGTTAGTAAGGTTGTTGGGGAGTAGTATATTAGTCAAAATAGGTGATTGTACTAGAGGATGTGATGAGAGTAGGTTGTTCCTTCTCTCTGGTAAGCTTAATTTTCGAGGATGAAAATTTTTATTGATGAGGAGAATGTAATAACCTAGCAATAAGGGCTGATAGGTTTTAATAGTATTAAGCTGATGAAGCTATGTTTTAAAATTTAAAATATATCAGATGCATAATTAGAAGCTTTTGCCACGTATCTACTTCATTTCTTACAAACACTTCTCTCTCTAACCTCCTATTCTTCAAATTTTTATCCACCATCTCTTTAGATTACTCTTTCATTGAGCCACCCATTTCACAATTAGAGGAAGTCTAGATAATCCTGGTGTTGTAGGCTCTCATTTCCACCGATTAATTTCTTCTATCTAAACCGTAAGTGAGTTCTCATCCTTCCATTCCTTTTAAAACTGTAAACATGCAACAAATTTGGTTGCATGTAGTTCATTGGGTTTTTCCCCAATTTCTAGTTCCATCTAGGTTCTGAAATCTGATTCTTGTTCCCAAATTATGACCCATAGGTAAATTCAATCTTTCCTTGAAGTGCAATTGAGAATTTAAGGCTCTTGTGAATTGGACTGCTTCATAGAGAGGTAAGGGAAGTTAGGAATTTCTGTTTTGTCTTATGAAATTGAATTGCATGGATTGTGGTTGCTATTTGAAAACTGTGAAATAATGGTTATGTGAAGTGCCTTGGTGAATTATACTGTTTTGAACTGAAAATTTAGTGATATACATGTAAGAGATTTTGTGATATTGATTTCTGAATTTGATCCTGTGAATTGTGTTCATGAATTGGTTTGTAAGTGATTGAAATGTTGAATTTGAGTGATAAGATAAGGTAAATTCTGGTATATGGAATCCTAGGTAGAAAGTTAAATGAATTTAGGGGTTGTTAGGGTATGTTAGAGGAACTAGAGGGGCCAAAATTAGAATTTGGTGTTAGTAATGGTTTTGGTCTATTTAGAACACTTAGATAAGTCATATATGATTTGTAGGAAGTGATAAAGTGGTTCAAAACAACTCCTAATTGGTAAATTTAGAAATTGGCCTCTAAGTTGGGAAAATTGAAGGTTTAGAAACTAAATCGATGCATAGTTACTAGACTATGAGGTTTGTGAGTGTTTAGAAACCTTAGACAAGTTTGAATCAACCTATCCTTCAAATTAGGATCATTAGAAATCCATCAAAAGGCCTAAAACGAAACTTAGGGGTGTGAGTTCTTCCAAATCTGCAGAAAATTCTGCAGAATCCATGCCTGGGCGCCCCAACAGGGCGCTGGGTGCCCTTTGATTCGACGTTAGCCAGAAATATGGCGCCCGGGCGCTGTTTTCTGCTCTTACTTTTGTTTTTGATAGTTTGTGAGGTTTCGAATGTCTGTTTTGAACGTTCTTTAGGTCGTTCTGGTGGTTTTTGACCCTTCCGGAGCCATTGGTGAGGGTCCTCAAGCTGTTTGAAATACTTAAGTATTGATAAATAAAGATTATAAAGAAATTTGAGTTAATGAGTGATGATTCTGTGAAAGTATAGAATGCTTGAGTATGTTTGAGTTGTTTTTATAACATAACTAAAGGATGATTATGTAACATGATTAAGAGTATGAGGTATTGCATTGTGAAGTATAGTCTGAAAGCATATATGTACAGAGTATGGTTATTGGACGTAATTCAATGATGCTTAAGGGAGGTTACATGGTGGTGCCCTGTAGTTTGTTGTGATTGACCTTATGAATGGCCGAAGTTCCTGATGGGGTTTATCCTAACATTCTAATGACCATCCATGCTCAAGTAGAGAGTGATGAGTTATGTGGTGAGAATAGCAAGAGGTCCTAAGATAGACGCTTCTTGGATGTCCTATACCGCTTTAAAGGGCTTACACTTGTGTGTGTGGTCGGGTGAAACCCCTCGGCAATGGCTTTGCAAAGCAGTAGGGCCACCACAAGTGCACAAACTCCTGGAACTCGACATTTCATACTAGTCCGGATGGTCAAATCACGTGGTCTGTCATTGGTATCAATAAAATGCATTCGGTTACCGTTTGTGTTGTATTATTTTCATTACATGCTTGAAATACTTGATTGATAACATGTTTTTTTCTATATACCTAGCTTACTCTTGCATTTGTTTGTTGTATGTGCTTGCCTTTCCCCCTTGCGATGATCATCCAATCCTTTTGATGTGAGCAGTAGCTGATGATGTATCCTTGGAGTGAGCATTAGAGAACGAAGAAGACACAACTTCCAGTTCTTAGGACCTTTTCTAGCTTTTGTTTTGACATGTTCTATATTTTTGAAAACACTCTTTAGGCATCCTTGGATCTTTAGTTTATTATGTAATTTGGAAAACTCTTAAACTTGTATTTAAGTTTTAAATTTTAGTCATATTTTAGATGACTGTATGCCTAATACTGTCCTCTATTAACTCCTAACTGCTTTCTCGTATTATAATAGTTGAATCCTATTATATTATTTCTATATAATATTTGGATGTCACATTAGGAGAGATTAATAAGGTACCAAACAAAAGCAGCATAAAACTTAACGAATATCTAATTAAATGTGACGTTTACTTCAATAAATTACGTTTTGATTAAATGTATCTGAAACTCTTATAGATAGGAAAGTGAGTAAATTTTGTCCATAAAATAGTAGATATTTATTGTTAAAAATATTCTCATTAATTTTATGACAAAAAAGGTTCTGTAAAATCTCTAAGTGGTCATTTCCCTACCACTAGCATTATATATAGTTTTAACCTGGAAAAAAAAATGAGGGTCTTACAAGCCACAGATGTCAGCAATTAGAGGGAAAAAGTCACAGAAAGAAGATAGGGCACAGTGCATATCCACCAATTGTTCATCATAACAACATCACTCTCATTGATTAGCATTGATGTAGATGGAATTCATAGTATCTGGCTCTTAATGCTGGTTCCTTCAAAAGGAAAATATTAGAAACGATATTCTGTAAGATAATCACTAAGAAAATCTCTATTTTAGGTTATATTTAAAGTAATCAAGGTCTTATAGATTTTTGGTTTATTAAAATATGTTGACCTAATAATAACTTTATTTTTTTTTTCTGGATTATTAAAATAAAATAAAATAATTTTCTTTTAAAAGTATCAACCATTAAATAAAATATATTAGTTTAACAATATTTTTTCATTAAAGTAAACATTTAAAAAAAGTATATTCAGAATGTATAACATGACGAAATTAAAATTACTTTTACAATAAAGAAACCTAAATGATGATTGGGATAGTAAGTTAATCAGACCTTTTCCAACTTTTGCCGATTCATGCAATATGATAAAATAAAATAGATACGCTAAATTAATATTTCGATTATTTTATATATATATATATATATATATATATATATATATATATATATATATATATATATATATATTGATATTGATATTGATATTGATGTTGATTTTTTATTGAAAGACTGTGTTATATTTTTTCTTATTACCAATTTTAATAACAAATTAGCATCAATCCATTTTGATAACAAATTAGCTCCTCAATTTGTTTTCTTGATATGGATAATCAAATTAAAAATTGGAATCTGATCCCTAATAAAGGACCTTAGGTATTTTTATTATAGTTGGAAGAGATTTATACTTATACCTTGTTGATAGGAATTTATAAATGAAGAAAATATTTGTACTGTATAATGTTGTATGTAATATATGATTTTGTATCATAACAATAATAGATATAAAAAACTTTATAGGTGTGTGGGAAGAGTTTCACAGGACTCTACCTTGAATGTCAAATATTTTTAGCAAGATTTGAGGCATAGTCTACAGGACATGTGACATTACCAAATGATGATTTTAATAATTTAATAGCTTTGACAAGAAAAATCTATTTGTAAAAACTTATTGAACACTTAAATCAGTAAACAAATATTAAGATTTATGAAAAAAATACCATATTTATTTATAGAATTTTTAGATCTATTATAAAATAGAAGGTACGAAAGAATATCAATAAATAATACCAATAAATAATAAAAACTTACAAATAAAAATTTAGCATATAGTAATATACTATTTAACAAGATTAATCATATATATTTTTTTGATGTATAATATAAAAGTATATTTATAATGTTAATTGATATTTAATGATATATTTTTGTAAATATATATGATAATAAATTAAACAAATATCTATGTTAATATTATTTAACAAAAGCAAATAAAATCGAATAAATCTTAAATCTTATTAGACCGTGTTTTGTTAGCATATTTATTCGTGCACATATTATATATCATATATAGGATATTATTATTATATATTATATGGGATACATACAATTCCTATTTCTAGGAAGGTAGACGAGTTGACGAAAAAAGAAAAACTTATATACGGATTATAGATATATACGTTGATTTAAAACTTTTATATTTTTTTAAATATAATACACATTTTAAATATAAAACTCTAAATTTAAATTAAGAAAGAACATAAATCATGCAGATACTACCTCGTGTAAGTTATGTTCAGTGTTTACTTTTTCAACATAAACTTGTTCTTCCTGACGTGGTGAGATGTGTCAGTATTATCCAAATATCTTGTCTCAGACCGTTTTGGTAAGTAAAAAATCCTATAAAGTCCTCTTTGCTTCATATTCTGTCGCCACTCCTATCTTCTTCCTCTCCTTTCCAACACAAACTGCCCTTCTCCCACTTTTCCCTTTCAAGCTCATTATAATTCTTGTAAGTTCCTCTTCTTTGTTTTTCGTTTTTCAGTTTGCTTCTGTTATTATTACAATTTCTGTTTGTTTCTTGCTACAGATCTACCAAGTGCCGTTTCTAATCGATTTATATACGCACTCAAATTATTTGTCTCTTGCGTTACTGTAGCTACTTAGGATTCCGATTTTAGAATCGTGTTCTCTCTTCAGAACCGAACGACAATGCTGAAAACGTGTATTCCTGTCTCTGAAACCTCAGATTTGGTTGGATGCCATTTGTCTTCTTGTTTCTCATTGATATACTTGTTCTCAACAGCTGAGTTTTTTTGGATACTTGCAAATTTATTAGGGATTCTTTATGTTTACTACCAATCTGAAATTCATAATCTTTGGATTCAACTTCTGAATGTGAAATTGTAGTTAAGTGTTTTATTGTCTATAGTGGTCCTAATCCTGTTTGACTCAAACAAAATTGTCTCCTCGTGATCCATGGAGGATACCTGTGGTTTCGTACCAATCAAATCAAAATGAACCCCTTGCAGTGAAGGGACGTGTTTTTCGGTTTTTATATTGTTTTTGGAACTCTTGTTAGCTTCATTTCTTTTTATCAACGCATCCATTGGCTAATGTTGCTCCGGGTTTTCATGCAAGAGTACAGTTGACTCTTCGTAGTTTTCAATTGAGTTGTTTTATTTGATTATGATTTCATCTGGCCCAACGTTTAATTCAATAAGGTCAAAAGATTATTTTTCTTGTTAAAAACTTACTTTTGTTCCGAGATCAAACTTATGGACTTTCTAGGTACACGGAAAGGTGTACTTTGTTAAAGGGTAATTCCTGTGTATACTCCTAGATTGCGGTGTTTGCAAACATTTTTTATGCTTTCTTGTTCGAGTAATATCTATAAAAGGAACAGTTATTTGTCTTTTGTTAGTTTCCTTTTCTCAATTAAATACTTGAAGTTTTCTTAATCTTCTGCTACTTTTCCCCCTATTCAGTTTCATTCTTTCAGCTGATATGGACTTAAAGGGAATGGAAGTCACTGGTGGCTAAGGCTTGCGAGTTCTATGGCCTATTCTCGTATGGCTTTACAGTTTTATTTTTTAAATGAGTATTATTGTTTAATTTCAATTTTTGGCTTTGAAATATTACAACTCCTTGCCTTAATTTGTAGATACTTGTGAAATGTGTGAGGGTAAATACTTTGGAAGCTTAAGATATAATTGGCAGAACACAAGTAAGAAGGATTACTGTAGGAGCATAACTTCTGTTATGGAACTACAGTCAGATTGGATAAAGCACAGAAAGTCATCTTCATATTCTGCTCACGTGGTTCGTTATGCAACATCTTTTATGCCATGGTCTTGTAGAATCCCAATTGGTGAAGGGTATTATGAATTCCTTTAGTTAGTTGTATTCAGTAAGACATTTTCACATTGTTTGGTTGATTGGTCGCCAACAAAATTTCTCAACATCTTTGTGGTACGTCATATCTGTGTTTGCTAATTTGAAAAATGCCTGGTTTTGTGGCTGAAAAGAAGAGATATACAGACCCAAATATGTGTTTTCCCAATTTGGACAACCATGATAAACCAACCCCTACAAAAAGCAATCGTTGTGTGAGGTCTGAGGCTGTAGATGATGATGAAGATTGTAGTAGCCCCATTTTACCTGGGCTTCCTGATGATGTTTCAAAGCACTGCCTTGCACTTGTGCCTCGTTCTAACTTCCCATCCATGGGCGGTGTAAATAAGAGATGGAGAGGCTTTATTCAAAGCAAAGAATTTATAACCGTGCGAAAATTGGCTGGGATGGACGAGGAATGGCTCTATATCTTAACAGCTGGTAGTAAAGGAAAAGGGAGCCATTGGGAGGTCATGGATTGTCTGGGACATAATCGCCGATCTCTTCCATCAATGCCTGGTCCAGCAAAGGCTGGCTTTGGAGTGGTGGTTCTCAATGGAAAGCTCCTTGTTATGGCTGGTTGTTCATCAGTTGATGGAACTGCATCTGTCTCAGAAGAGGTTTATCAATATGATTCTTGCCTCAACAGGTATGCTTTTGTGCTGTAAACTTACCTTTACATTGGTACTTATTACATTTCATTTTATAATTCCTCCTTCATAATTGATTTAATAAATGGCACTTTACTTAGTTGTCTGTGTACTTATGAGACTCTCGCACGGGAAACCTTTGGGTATTTGTGATTTGGTGAGAGATTTAAACCTGTTATATTGTTTTTTCGACCCAGTAATCCTTTACACGGGGTGAAAATAATCCTATTGCCAGTTCTATATGGTTCATTATAATATATCCATTTCTGGTGTTGTGTTGATTTTAGATATTAGGACTGAAGGGACTGTTTGTGTATGCTTAGAAGTCTTTCTGATACAAGATTTTAGCTATTGTAACAAGTGTGTTTCTCTGTGACAAGTGTTTCACTGAAAACACTATAAAGTAGGAAGGAAATATAAACTAGGAAAGTTTGGAATGGCTTGACAGACAATGACTTGTTGTATTGTATGATTTTAGTTGCCCAGTTATGTGAGGACTTAAAATGGATTTCAAGATTAAGAAAATCATTGCAACGTTGAAACATGAGATTTGCTTGACAATATATCAGCCTCTCACTTTTATAATTGATAAAGATGCATCATTTTGTCAATATGATGCATCTTTATTTGGCTACATATTCTATGAGTACAGTGCTATTGTTAAACTATGTAATTGCAATTGCAGCTGGAGCAGATTGTCAAATATGAATGTGGCTCGGTATGACTTTGCTTGTGCTGAAGTGAATGGCTTAGTTTATGCTGTTGGAGGCTACGGTGCAAATGGCGATAGCCTCTCCAGTGCAGAGGTGTATGATCCGGATACCAACAAGTGGACGCCAATAGAAAGCCTGCGTCGCCCGAGATGGGGTTGCTTTGCCTGTGGATTTGAAGGGAAGCTCTATGTCATGGGTGGAAGGTCAAGCTTTACAATTGGAAATTCCAAGTTTGTTGATGTGTACAGCCCGGAGAAGCATGGCTGGTGTGAGATGAAAAATGGGTGTGTGATGGTCACTGCTCATGCAGTGCTGGGAAAGAAGCTGTTCTGTATGGAGTGGAAAAACCAGCGTAAGTTGGCAATATTCAATCCAGAGGACAATTCATGGAAAATGGTACCAGTCCCTTTGACGGGGAGTTCAAGCATTGGTTTTCGGTTTGGGATATTGGATGATAAGTTATTGCTATTCTCACTGGAGGAGGAGCCTTCATATAGGACTTTGTTGTATGATCCAAGTGCAGCACCAGGATCCGAGTGGCAGACTTCTGATATAAGACCATCTGGCTTGTGCTTATGCAGTGTAACTATTAGGGCATGAAAGTTTGTCTGCTTCTGAGTTTAGAGACCTTGAGAGAGCTTTGAACCTTTGCTGCTTTAATAGGATTAGATGTTAATTTTCTGTTTTTGCCCGTTCCTGGTAGTTTTATCATGCCATGCCATATTTCTGATTTGTGCTTGGACCATTTCCACAATTTCACTCAAGTAGTTGCCATCAACTTTAGGCAGAGCTAGTTTAAAGAAATTATGAAATTATGGCGAGCAATTTTCTTTTTCTTTTTCTGTTGTGGGTCTTTTTGTAATTGGAAAGTAATGGCATAAGATATTCAGAGCTACTTAAATGTTTATGCATTTGTTGGACTTGTGTGTCAATCTTTGTAGTTGGGAGCACATGTTCATATTTTATGTTGCAGGCCTTTGCACGAATAGTGGTTGTTTAAATGGAACCATGTGGGAATAAAGGCCATGGAATTAGCAGACAAAAAGAAGAAACCAAATGACAAGTTAAGAAAATCGGGAAGAATTAGACCGGATTGTAACTTTTTTTTTTTAATGTTAATATTACTGTGTATTTTATAGCTAGAAAGTCAAATTGTTTGTCAATATCAAAGTTCACAAGTTTATGAATTTGTATAATTATTTTCTTAACGATTTGAGAAAAAGTAAATGGATGGATTTAAAAATAAAACGTGTTGTTTTTTAAGAGATTTAAAAGTAAGTAATTAAAAGTAGATGAGTTAAATATGTTTTTAGTTCCTGTACTTTGGGGCGATTTTGGTTTTAGTCCATTTTCAAACTAAGGTAGAATTAACGAGAGAAGAAATTGGTTGGAACACTGAAAACGCATCACTAGGATTTGGCATAGTTAAATAAATTATACTAAAACTATAATTAACTGTATTATATTGTATTTAAAAAAACTGAACTTATTTTAACTAAAAACTAATTAACTGTTTTATAGTTTACTTAAAATAAATTGAACTTTATTTGACTTTAGTACAGTTAAGTAGTTAACTGTTTTACATATATAGGACTATATTCCTTATCCGCGGAATTTCTTCCTCTACGACGCTATATGCACTGCTATATAAAATATTTCTTCATCAATTTCTTTTTCTAGAGTAATTTTGATACATAAAAACACTAATAAAAATCATTTCGATCAAAACAAAGGGCAGATGAGATAACTGTTTAAGTCAGAATAATTTCCTATTATTTTAAAAATATCTATTATTATAAATAAACTAATAGAAAGCTAGTCAAATATAATATAACTTTGAAATGTTAGATGAATGTGGCAGTAGTGACAGAGATTGTCACATCAAGTGTGATAGCAATTTTTTTATACATTTGGGATAACAATTTTAATTCAAGTTCGCAACGTGCTAGTGCAACATCATTAATATTACAGTTTTAAGAACTGATAAACAGAAGCGTACACACACATACTACTGATATTGGTTCTTAAAAATTGATAGGTTTATTTTTATTAAATTAGAAAACAGTTTACTTAACTATATTGTAGTTAACTAAACTAAGAAACAATTCAGTTTAGTTTTCTTAAACTACCTTTTAGTGCAGTCCAGTTTATATAAACTATTTTGTAGTTAATTATAATTAGTCTACAGTACAGTGTAAATAGTGCAGTTTGTCCACCCCTACGCATCACCTGTTAGGGACAGTTCCTCAAAATGAAGGATACATAAGCAAAAAACATAACCAATATTCTTAAATCCCTTCTCTCAAGACATGATATGCAAATGGATGGATTATGTTAATCCATTATTGCAAATTTGGGCAATTCAAATAAACATAGCAAATCTTCACAAATTCTCGCTTCTCCATCTTTAGTAATAGTAAATCATCACATGTGAACACAATACGATTGTTCAGGGGATAATCATAGTAGAGAAAAAAACTTTGTACAACAAAGAACAATCATACTCAATAACCCACATTTATAGTCATTCATTTAAGAGATTTCAATATTTAAAATACCTATCATAATCTCAGCTAGAGTTGTCAAAACGGGTAACCTGGCTCGATCCACACGGCCCACCATGGGTTGGTCACTTAGTGAATCAACCCAACCCGGCTCATTTATTAGCGAGTCAGAAAAATTCGAACTCGGCTCGATCCACCATGGGTTGGTGGGTAAATAGGTTGGCTCACTGGCCCACTTAATTACAATTTTTTTTAAATAAAAAAATTACAAACTTTCTATAATTCAAATCTAAACAAATTTCACTCCCAACATGAATGTTTAATTAATTTTGAAAATATGGAACTTAAATAATTTTTCCAAGCAATTTTTTTTTTATAAAATTAAAATTAAATTTTAATAAAATAAAATTAGGTAGGTGGGTTGGTGGGCCAACCCGGCCCACCACAGGTTCAACCCGCATGAGCCGGGTATAAATGAGTCGGGTTGAAATCTGACCCACATAAAAAAGTACAATTTTTTCTATAGCTGTGAAAACGGGTAACCCGGCCCGACGCGGTCCGACCCACCACGGCTTAGTCACTTAGTGAGCCAACTCAACCCGACTCATTTATTAGCGAGCCAGAAAAACTTGAACCCGACCCGACCCACCACAGGTTGGTGGGTAAACGGGTTGGTTCACTAGCCCATTTAATTACATTTATTTAAATAAAAAAATACATACTTTCTTTAATTTAAATTTAAACAAATTTCACTCCCAACAAATTATGTTAAAGACAATTCAAAATAATAATAGAAAGTACAATATAATCCAAATTCAAAGATATAAAAAAAGAACAGTACTCAACAACATCAACAAAAAATATTAGTTTAATTTGTAACATAATTTCTTAAATTCAAAGATATCAAAAGCAGCTTGTTCAAATAATGTATACTCAGATTGTTTAAATAAAATGAACAAACTCTGATACAAGTATGTCAAAACAGGAAAAAAATCATTCCATGTCTTCAAATCCCCCACAACAAAAAACAAATTCGCAAACCCCTATTTTTGTCATTATAGGGTTTTTGAAAAAAGAAAGAAAGAAAGAGAAGTGAGAAAACAAAAATGTGGAGAAAAGAGAAGAAAAAAAGGAAGGGTGTTTTACATGCTCATTGAAGAATTTCAGTGAAGTAAGAGTGAGAGCACCGTCAAATAAGGGCAAGTACCGTGAGAGTGATTTGTGAGAGCAGAGGTTACTTTTTTTATATACACTTTTTATATACACAGTGAGTGAAGAGAGTATTTTATTTTTTAGGATTTTACAAATAAAATTAAAAATTAAAAAAATAAAATTACTTTTTTTATATACACAGTGAGTAAAGAGAGTATTTTATTTTTCAGGATTTCACAAATAAAATTAAAAATTAAAAAAAGTAAAATTAGGTAGGTGGGTTGGACCCGACTCACCACGGGTTCAACCCGCATGAGCCGGGTTGAAATTTGACCCGCATATAAGTGGGTTGTATTTTTCAAACCCAACCCGGCCCAAACCCATGACAGGCCAGGTTGGCCCGCGGATTGTGACCCATTTTGACAGTTCTAATTTTTTCAAACCCAACCCGGCCCGAACCCGTGACGGGCCGGGTTGACTCGCGGATTGTGACCCATTTTGACAGCTCTAATCTCAGCATATACAAAGTTTTGGATAAAAAGAAATTGAAATTGCTAATATATTTGCTCTAATTAAAAATACTATCACAAGCATCATACGTCGAACAAGCTCTACAACTTCATTTGTGTTGATTTTAGTCCAAGCCACATAAAGTATTTTTGAAATGACTTAATAGTTTCAATACCTTTTTTATGTCTGATTTGGATGCCAAATAACTTCAAACAGAAAAGTCAATTATATCATTTGTCATAGATTTTTTTTAAGTATTACCTTATAATTTGATGTAACCTTTGATAATGTGTATAGTATAATCCAAATTTATGTTTTGTTGAAACCTTGCATGGTTTCTCATTCTCCACTACATCCATTGAGAATAGGTAACTGCACTTATGTTAACTTCTTTAACCAAATGACTACCTATGTAGGTTTCTCTTACCTGATTTGATCTTTACTTTGTATTGAGAAAGTTTTTCAAAATGCTTTGTAACATACTTTTGTCATAAGGACTTTTTTACTTGATTAAGAAATGTTTTTAACTTGTTAAAATATTGTTACATGAGTCTACAGTGACTTTGAAAGAAAATTTAAACAATTAGACAATCACTTTAATAAATTAGAATAATTTAAAATTATGAACAACTTTGAAGTTTCTATTTTAATCTGAGCTTTTAATAGATTAAATTCTCTTGTGCCATTAACATTTTCAAATGATTTGTCTTCATTATGAGAATTGTGCTTGACTCATAGACGAACATGTCGTTTCAGATGACACAAAGGCCGAGCTTGTAGACATGCCAAGTTGTGGTCTAGTCGTGCTATGGTCAGTCGAGTTGTGGAAGTCGTGTTGTTGTTGAGTGTCAGATTGTTTCTTCTAAGGCCAATCTTCATTCAAAATGGCTTGATCATCTCCTATTTAGCTTGAAAGAGCTTAGACATAATTGTTGGAGCTCGATCTTCATTTGTGATGAGCTTGGACGTTGTTGGCAGAGCTTGATCTTCATCTGTGAATAGCTTGGACGCTGTGGGCAGAGCTCGACTAGTATTTGCACAACTCTGTCTCTGTCGGGAAGAAGTTGGTCTTCATCTGTGTGTGTTCGGACATCATCTGGAGGTGCTCGGACATCATAAAAATCACAAGTCTGAGATGGATGCTCCGCCTTTGAACATAGATTCATATTACTAACAAGGCTTTACTAGGTGTTAAATGTATTCTTGTAGGGTTCAAGATATGGTGTCTTGTATGTTTTACTTTCATTGTATTAACTATATTTGTAAAACTCTAGTTGATAGTGTGGCGAGGCAACACAATGCAACACTTGGATAGAGTGAACTAATATAAAATTTACCAAGAATATCTCTATCCTCATTCCTTTTAGATTTAATCTTGATTTTTTTATAATTTTTTTTCTAATCTCTTTTTCATTTAATCAAATGACACAAGTTTATTTTTTTCTTTTTAAATCTAAGATAGTTTAATTCACCTTCCCTCTTGAATCTAATACTTTTATTTTAATACTTATCAATAGACAACCTGTTATGAAGCAACTTTCAAAGAATCAAATTTTTAGCATAAAGGATCTCATTAATCCAAATTAACTTCCCCCATTCACAAGGCTCATTAGAAGAGATGAAAAAAATAATTCTTGACAACCTTTTGACTCAAGTGACCAGATAGAGACTAATTCAGTATGTTAGGTAAATCAATGGGGCTAAGATTTTGTTGACTTTCTTGTTTAGGAAGGCTATATAAAGGAGAAAGGCTGGTAAAAGTCATTCTAAGCTTGAGAGAAGCTTTAGGATAGAACTTGAGCCTCTTCGTACTCTAAAACCATAATGAACAAGAAAAAAAGACAAATCCCATGTTGCAATTTGGGTCTTCACTTTCGTAGATTTCCTTTATCAATTTATGTTTTACTTTGGTAATTTGGTTTCTTGATATTTACATTCTTGCAATTTATGTTTCTAGTTTGAACACTTCAATCCATCTTCATCTTTATCTACATCTTCTCCATTTTTATATTTTTTGCTTTTCACATGCGATTCCATCTTTCTATAAGAAAAACACAAAAATATGATTGTGAAAAAGAAATGCACGAATTTTTGATTGAAATCCACATTAAAAGAGAATTTAGTTAATTGAATATACTTATGAAATTAATCCATGACATAAGTGGTCTACACATTAATTTCATTTTAATTGTGGGATTCTGAAACCAACACACTTTAATTTAGATTGAGAAATAATAGTTTGCTAGCCCAATTAACAAAAAATCCACGTCAAGTTGATTTGGTTCATCATAAAAATGTTGAAGAAGTATTGAAAAAAAATCCTTGAGAAACAAATTGACACACCTAGTGAGACAAATTGTGTTTGATATTCACGGAGTGCAATTTTTAATTAGGTTAACAATGTATGAAATTGAGAAGTGGAAAAATAATTATGTCTCTTAATACACAAAATACAACAACTTTGACAAGTATTGGGTTTGTGATGCCTCCTTTTACTAATGTCACCCAGACTCGAGGACAAACACAAAGGTTACTAGTAGTCAAGCCATTTGTCAAAATATGTCTTTGACGCAAATAATGAGTAACCATGTAACTACTTATGTTGGACCTCATGTCAGCACACGAGTAGAACAAGTGTTATCTAATGAGAGGTTAGTTTTAATGGGGTTGGATCATCGATACAAAACTTGAACGAGTGATACTAATGGGGTATGCCCACATTATTTGTCCTAAGTTCTACTTGAATAAATCATAGATATCCACTAATGGGGAGGAATAATGTAGTACCTGATACAATAAGAACATGGATATTGAACACATCATTGGACATTATAAGACAATAAATTGATGATAATTGTAAGACCCAAGAAAAATGAAGAATACATTTATTATTGTATTATATTTTGGTTGCGTGGGGATAAGGAAAATAGGGAATATTTTTATTATAGTTTTGTTGTGTGAGGATAAGGCATTTGATAATACATATATGTATGTGTTTCTTGTATTTTGTCTTGGCTACCAAAGGGTTTAAATAATGTTTATGTAACTATTTTTGCACTATATATTAGTTTAGCTCACATTGCCTCAGTGGTGGAGGTGTTGGTCCAATTTCCTTACTCGTGGAGACCCCTATTCAAACCTGGGTAGTGGTCTAGAACCATAAAAAAGGTTTTTTTTTTTATTTGTGTCTCTTTCTTCTTTTCATTATATTTTTTTATAGAGGCCAAAAGAGGGGAGTTGAGGGATGTAGTTTTTTTATGTGATGGTAAAAAGGGCTTATGGGTTATTAAGAGTTATAAATATTAGGTTTAGGGAGGTAGGGGGGAGGAACCCTAGCTACTGCGAAGAGGGTTTTGAGAGGAAGAGATTCAATGTACCAAAGTCAAGGTCTATTATTCTTGGTTGTGAGGTAAAGGAAGTTCACTTTTATATGAATGCTTGTTTTGGTTGTATGGAATCACATGTTTCCTTCTCTTTTTGTATGTGCTGTGAATGTTTTCCTTCTCTTTTAATGTGTGTCTTGAATGTTCTTTTCCTTTTTGGTGTGTGTCATGAATGTATAACCATTGGTTGCATGCATACAGAGTGAGAATGTGAATGCTTGGTTGGGTTGTGCATGTGTAGTATGGGTTTCTTGGTTTGGTGAAATGGGTTTCTTGATTTTCATGTGGCGATGCATGAGGTTGACTGTGCTTTTGGTTGTTTTGCTATGTTTTCTATGCCATGGGCATGAGGGTTCTTTGGTTCATACAAGGGAGTGTAGATTATTGGCATTGTTTTTTTACATTCTGGATGTGTCTTGCATGGTGCATGGGTTCTAATGGTCACTTAAACAACAAAGGGTTTGGGTTTCTTGTTATGGTGCAAGATGGAAACGGGTTGCATGGTGCATGGATTTAATGGTGGTGCGTAAAATGATATGGGGTTTCTATTTATGGTGCAATGGTTTCATTAATTTTCATCTAGAAGGCTTGTGATTTCGCGTTTGATGTTGTTTCTATTTCTTGGGCTTCTTGCATATTGCTTCCATGATAAAATATGTGTATGCAAGGTTGCTTCACCTTGACCATGTGATGTTAAGGTTATTAGATGTTGGGTTTATACGGGTATATTCTCATAGGGTGGCATCCATGTTCCAAAATCTTGCATGTTTCATTCAAGGGTTGCATCTTTCTTTACATGAATGGGCAACAACATTTAGGTGTTTGTGCCAAACTTGATTAACGTGGAAGTTACATTGGATGGGCCATGTGTGTGGCATTGATTGGGGAAAATGTAGGGGTGTATTTTCTTTCTATTGTATGTGCTTCAAGTGTGGGTGCTTTAATGCTTATCATGTTTCCTTACTGTTTCATAATTATGTGGTAATAGTGGGATTGTGTTTTAAAGTTTATCATGGAGTAAACATTGTCATTAGGGTTTGTGCATGGGAATGAGTTTTGGACATGAGACTTTGCACGTGTGTTGTATATGTTGAATGCACTTTAGGGTTTGACCATATTTCTCTTATATGGATTGTGGAGTTTTATGCCATGTAGCTCCTTTGAGTGGGACAAAGAGGTGAGTTTGAATGAGTTATGATGTTTTGGCGATGAACCATTTTGTGGTGTTGGTTACGTTTGATTACTAACACTTTGTTTCTTACGTATTCTTTGGTGACAGGCTCAAACAAGTCTTGTTTTGGTAGGTTCTGCTTTGGTAAGCAGGAAAGTCGTACTTTGGTGAGTAGGCATATTTTGGTAAACATGAAAGTCCTATTTTGGTAAATAGACCCTGCTTTAGTGAGCAAGAAAGTCCTACTTTGGTGACTAAGTCCTATTTTGGTAAATAGAAAAGTCCTGTTTTAGTAAATAGACCCTGCTTTGGTGAGCAGGAAAGTCCTACTTTGGTGAGTAGACCCTGTTTTGGTAAACAGGAAAGTCATGTTTTGGTAAATAAGCCTTGCTTTGATGAGCCAGCCCTGTTTTAGTAAACATGTCAAGTGAACTGAAGTATGGAAGATAGGTTATAGTGATTGATGATGTTGGCATGGTTAGGTTAAGTTGAAGTGTGGTTTGGATTGAGATGTTTTGTATAATTTGCCTTTAAAGTGTTTGTATAGTAAGGATGTAGTATTAATTTAATAATTGAATTATTATGATATATTGTTGTTTTGATGTTTATTTTGTTAGCTCACCCTTGCTTGTTTGTTTTTGTGCGATGATCGTATAACTCATGTTGTTATACGAGAGAGTTAATTCTACAGACGTTTTAGTTGATGAGTAAAGCGACCAAGATTAATGAGCTTTTGGGAAACTTTTAGGTTTATTGAAAAATGTTGAGATTGTTGATAAGGGAAGCACTGATTTAGCTAAACCTTAATCTCACAGTGTTATGCTTTTTTATGATGACAACACATTATTAATAACACATGTATTGTTATGTGTTACATGTTCAATTTTTTATTGTGAATGATATCTTAAAGAACATGTTTATGTTGATTCTCATATATGTATGCATATTCATTGATTTTATACTTGACACATCACTTATAATTGCATTACATATGTTTAAGAAAAGAAAACCACATGCACTTTATTGAACTTATATTGTGTGGAAAAACTGCAAGTTTGAAGTCGACTTCATTATGAAGTAAGTCGATTAAAACTAGTGACTTTGCACAAATTTTCAAAAGCAGTGTTGTGAGTAATTTTGCATTGAAAAGTTTTTCAAAATTGATTTAAAGTGTCTAAGTCGACTGCATGCGCAATGAATTCGACTTAGTTAGTTATTTGTTTTGAAATTCTGTTAATGCTTCTGTGCTGTAACGACTATATTTCAATTTTATGCTAAAACATTAAATGCAAGTCAACTGAATTAAATGCGAAATCAATTTGGTTGTTATGACTGCTGTTAATTTGTTTTAACTATTATAACTGTCTGATGACAGTCGACTACATTAGTGGCAAAGTTGAGTACAGGAGCGTCTGATTTATAGAATACTATAAATAGACGTGATTTTGTTGATCATAGAGACTTTGGTTGATCTGACAATTTCATTTGCTATTTCAGATTGTGATCTCTATGTAAAGGCTCCAAGAACTCATCAAGAAGACGGAGGATATCTTTCTTTGAAGAGTTTCTTAAGGAGGAAGTGATTTGTGCTTACTGTTTGATCAAATTCTTGCACTGCTAGTGTTCATCATATTGATCAAGACTTCTATCAATCTTTGGAAGATTGTTGCTGTGCTAACACTTTGAGGATTGTTCAAAGTGGGTTGAAGATTGCAGAAGAGGGGATATCTTGCTGCAGATGTTTGTGTTGACTACCTATACTTTTAGTTAGAGGGTTAGAGAGATTGTCTATACTTTTAACGTGGAGGTCTCTATAGAAATCTCGTTGAAAAACCTTGACTAATATAGTGCATTGGCTTCCTGGTTGTGGAAGGACACTGGATGTAGGCATTGAGGCCGAACCAATATAAAAACTCTATGTTTGCTTTCTCTTTCCCTACACTTTTTACTTTAAGTCGACTTTACAATTTACACAGTCAACTTTATATTTCTACTGCACTTAACTTCTTATTCCTTGCGATTCAAGAAACTTTGTAAAGCTTTATACTTCCCGAATTTTTTTTAAAAAGACTCTAATTTTTGAACATCACCAGTTCACCCCCCCTCTTGGTGTTGAAAATAAGTCATCCTGTTTCCAACAAAATTTTTTGTTTATTTAATAATGTAATATTTTTCTTGATTTTATTTGAAAGGTTTAGATTATGACTATGGTTAATTTAGTTTAGATTAAATGGATAAGATTTTCTTTTTACTTCAATTTAAAAAGGTTTTAAATTTTTAGCTTGCATAAGTTAAAATGTTTTATAACTTATTCATGGCATCCCAAATTGGGGTGTTACAGTAATAGTTAAAGTAGGCAAGCCCTATTAACCAATAATGTTATAAGGCTAACAAAACAGTCAATCTACCATATGGTTAAGCCTTTGGTTTGAAATGAAGCAACGTTAAACGACTAAGAGAGAGCATTAACAAAAATAATGAGGTTGAGTAATTAATGAATATGGTTTGAAGATGAAAATATATTGTCTATAACGTTATTTGCATGTACTTAATGATCAATATTCATATATCATATATATTAGCTAAAGCAAGAAAATTGGCAAATTCAAAAGCCAAGTCAAAGCATTAGACGAGTCTGTACAGTAGACATGTCAAGGTCTTAGATGAATACACAAATGGTAATCACCAAGTTTGAGCATTAGACAAACCAAGTCATTAAATGACCTATCAGTCTTTAAGTGACACAAGGTGTTAAACGACATAATTGATACAAAGGATTAGACAACTAAAGCATTAAATGATTTAAACAATAGAACAAATTATAACGCACTTTGATATTCTACTAGATACTTTAATCTCTAATTGGTCATGAGGATTGATATATTGATCTAAGTATTCAAAAGAGAGAATTAACGTTACGAGCTATAACATTCAAGAAAATTATCTTGTGATAATTACATTTTGGAAGAAGAATTTTTTTGAAATCAAACGTTCACATTAAATGAAAACTCGTAAATGATTTATGAATGATTTGTCATGCCTTTCATTACTAAATTGGTGATATGTGTTGGGTGACCGACAAGTGTGCCGAATCGTAGCAAGTAATAATCCTGGTAAGGTAGGGTGTCGTTTCCCAAGAGACTCTCGATACTAAACAGTCGTGTGATAACTTGATTAATTAAGACTTAAAAAGAATGAAATCATTGATTTAAAAATGCAATTACAGAATATAAGAAAAGCACAACGATGAACGAATGATATTTGTATTATGAGATGAATATGTTCTTGGGGTTAAATTTCACCAAATTTAGTCTCATGTATATAAGAATTCTTCTTCTTCATTGAAATTACTTGAAACTCGATCCCTCGGCGAAGAAAGCCTATCCTTAATTACTAGGTCACAATCCCTTGCAACCCTAATAATTAATTCTGCAATAAGATTAGGAGATTAAGAAGAGCAAAACTCATACCCCGATCCCTGAGAAATACTGCTTTTGGGAATAATTCTCCAGAACCTGAATTGTAAGATACCTCCCGATACTCATGCAAATCATACATCATGCTATGAATGAGTTAAACAAAGCAAGCATTGATCATAGAAAAATTACCCTAACAATTGGTTAAAGAAATTTATATTATTAAGAATCAATTCAAATATATGAGAGTTCACAAGGTTACATCATCCTTCAACAAAAAATAGAAGTTAGTTCACCATTGTCATGGTGAAACTAGATGTACAATGGAGAAGAATGAGATAAAAAAACCCTAAAAGTTGAAGATGGAAGCTCCCGCATCCAAATCCGCCTGTAGAGGGTGAAAGTGTGTGTTACTGTGCCTCTTTTGCCAAAAGATACAAAAGCTAGGGTGTCCAGGTCCTTTAAATAGGGCGAAATCACAAGAGAAACAAAGCTCAGGCCTGTCTCGCTGGCACTCAACGCCCCACTTAGGGCGCCTAGGCGCGGTGCGGTGCTAAACCTGACACTCAGCTTCACTCAAAGGGCAAGCAGGCATAGTACATTTGGAAGAGTAGCGCTCAACGCCCCAAAAAAGGTGCCCAGGCACCACACAGTAGGTTTTGGTGTTGAGGGTCCCTAAAAGGGCGCTCAGGCATTCTGCGTTCTGTCTCTCTGGTGCTTTTCCAGGTCTTTATGAGTTCCATCTCCTTGGCACTTCAACTCTGCTTCCAATTACCTCATTTCCTGCTAAAACAAGGGAATTTAGTCATAAAATCATTAAGTTCAACCTCAACTCTCTTATTCACACAACGTAATAAAAAAACATGATTTCAAGCAAGTTTCTAAGTAAAAAAGGGTGCATTTAGTATCAAAATTATATCACAGATAAAGTTATTTTCAATCATTATCACAACCCCAAACTTAGAACTTTGCTTGTCCTCAAGAAAAACAAAATGTAACTTCACTTTCAAAACAATTACTACAATGGTTCAACATTTTTCAAAAATTTTTCTTCCAGGACAAGTTATCACTTTTATCAACTCATCATAAAGATGTCAGTCAAGATGTACATATGCCTTAATTCATTCAAATTCACTGTGATGCTCATATACTTCAACATATGGTATCCTCATGAATGATCAATCAACCAAGCAAAGATGTAATCATAAATTCAAAGAACTACTCCTCACCACGGAAAGTGTTTGACTCAAGCACTCAAAAGTGTTTCACTCAAACTCAAAGGTGTATAGTGAGGTGTTAGTGTCTCTTTCACTCTGCTATCACAATGTCACATAAATTAACTTTGCCTTTCATTTAGCCACAATCAAACATACTCACAAGCAAGCTTTCATCACAAGGTCTTTTCTATGCTTGTAACTTGGTTGGGCTAAGAAGAAAGTTGGTTTTTTTGGGACAACAAAAATCCTTGAGTTAACAGAGTCATTCATGATTTCATAATTCAAGCACAACCTCTCTTTCCAAGAACCATCTTCACTTATTCTCAACTTTCCCTTGCATTGAGCTTTTCTTTTTCTTTCTGTTCATTTTTCTTTTCTTTTGCTTTTGTTGTTCATTTGCTCGCTGCTTAGCTCAATGCTTATTCTTTCTATTTCTTTTTTTTTTCAAATTTCCTAGCAACCCCAAACTTGAACCCTCATCAATACCCCATAAATGTTCTCTACTTAACTAAAGGTAAAGATTTTCAAAAAGGGTTTTCACATCATGCTTAAGGCTCAAGGTTCAAAGGTTAGAACAACTTGTTCTCTTTTTATTGGGATATAATCATGTGTAGGCTAAAAAAGGATAACAACAGATGGCCTTGATCAAATGAAACCTGTAAGCAAGTAATTCAATCACAAAAAATTTGGGCAAAGTCATTCATGCTTTCAAAGTAATAGCAATTATTCACAATAAAACAATAAAAATAGAAGCAAAATATAGTTCAAAATTGAAAACAATAAAAACAATAAACATAAAAATAAAAGAAATCTTGTTCTAGAGATACAATAGCTTCCATCAGTAGATGCATCTACAATCCTCAATCATAGTCATCAGAGTCCTCTTCATCTTCAGCTTTCTCTTCATCCTCATCGTCCTCCTCCATAGCTGAAGCTTCAACTGCTTTAGCTCCACCACCCTTCTGTGTTGGATTAGTAGGCCACCCCATGGAAGTACTGAATTCCTCTACCATAATACAGTATCATCCAGGAGTCGTATCATATAACCCCATGGTCATCTCGGTAGTGGACATCTGCCCTCTATAAAGTGCCTGCATCTTGGGCTCCATCAGAGACATATACATGTCTCTCGTTTGGAAAGGCTCAACATTATGAGGTTGTTCCTGAGCTGGCGGTGGTTCTCGCCTATGTGGCCTAGGAGGCTGTGGTGGTGGCACTGGATATTCTGACTCATCTAATGCACAATACTGAGTGTATTATGAGGCATCAATTTCCTTCCTAGGACGCTCCAATGGTGGTATGGACTTATTAACTCCCGCAATCTTGCACAAATGAATAATCAAAGAGGGATGTCCAAGGGGTGACTTATTACTTACAGAGTGGGCATAGTTCTTGATTTCATCGGCTATCACTTGCCTAATATTGATGTTTAATCCCCTTAGAACACAGTAGAGGAAAATGGACCTGTGGGTGGTAATGTCAAAAACATGGGAGCAAGGCTGGATGTTAGCATGTGTAAAGGCCATCCAGTATTTGGCTAGGGCTATCAGATAGCAACGTTTAATGTGAATAGGTGCCCCCTGCCTATTCTTATGGAAGGTCCAATAGGGACACATAATGCCCGCTCCACATCATCAAAATAAGCTCATTCTTCCAAGGAAAGTGCAAACTGGCACTGCTCTCCATCCTAGTTTTTGCCTAAAAAGTTGTTCACTGTGTCAGCATCAAAAGATATTCTCTTACCCCTTACGTAGCTCAAGTACGTCTCTTTCTCTCCACTCATTGCCCTTGCATTTGTATAAAACTCTTTGACCACAACAATGTTGGCAGGAGTAGGGTAATATGCCACGTTCCTCCAATTCCTTCTATCCAACTCTTTTTCAAATTGTGGAGCCAAAGATTGTAAGATCGCCACCTTGCGCTCCATCAACAGTCTTCTACCTTCTACTATCGGGAAGTATCTTTCATGTGCAGCAGAGGGGAATTTGTTGGAGTAAATGTGTTCTTTCTCCTTCCTCTTGTTTCCAATGGTTTTCACCTTTTTCCCTTATGAAGAAGCCATTCCTGCACCACACAAATTCATAAAACAAAAGCAAATATCATCAAGCATCAGTAACTTGAAAGTAAATCAACTCAGAAACTTACTTCAGCACTGAGGGCAAAATAGAGGGCCCTCAGTGTCACCTGCGATGAATCAAACAACCAGAACACGCAAAACAACAAGAAACCATAACATTGCAATTTACAGAGTCGCGTTGAGCGCCCCTCAGAAAGGCGTTGAGCAACGATCAGAAAACCTCACAAACGGCCTTAAACACTATCCAAGCACTTTCCACTCAGTCCCAACCATCAATAACACAGTTTAATCAGTTCAAACAGCAACAAATCTCGTAAATCATGCATAGACATCAATATTTATCAAGAATCAAACTTTCAAATTCTTAAATCCTAAAATAGCATGAACTTACTTGGTTGGAGACACAAAGATTAGTGAAGAATGCTCAAAGAGATTGAAGAAATCAGAACCCTACAAGCAAAGCAAGCCAAAACCCCAAACTTGAATGAATGAATGATGTAAATGAGTGGAAAATAGGGTTTTTGGTGGGAGAATGAAGGGGAAAGTGAAGAGCGTTCTTTAGGAAGAATGTTTGGAGAGGCTAGAAAGAGTGAAATCTGAAAGAGGGCGCTTGGGTGAACCCTAGGGAGTAAAAACAGTGGAGTGGGCCGCATCCTTCTGATAACGGTTGAAAAACCGTTATTTTCATATGGTAATTTGGACTAAATTACGCCCTTTATTGCTTAGAATGAGCTTGAAATCTAACAAAACTCAATAAATGAGTCATTCGAGGGTCAAAAGCTGTTTTTAGCGATTTTATGCTTGTTTTGCAGCAAAATTGACAGAAGTAAAGATTGGAAATAAAGATAAAGGTCATAGACTCAAGAAAAGCGAGAAAATCAAAGAAAAGAAGAGTCTAGGCACCTTCCGACGGAAGACCCTTGGCGTCGGGCGGTCAAACGGGAGGAGAAGACACCAGTATTGGGCGCTGGGCGGCAGACCCCTACCACCGGGCGGCAAAGTGTGACGCAGGGCGGTGGTCAGCTGGGCTTGGGCCTATTTTTCAGCTGCGCTTCTCACCTATAAATAGCCCTGCTACGAATTCCAATTCATTCTTTTGAGAGGGGAGGGCGGCCAGACCTACTTTGCACTCTTTGGAGAGGATCTCTTGGATGCTTAGGCTCCTTTTCATCTTTTCTAGGGTTTGCTTTCCATATCTTTCATTATTTTCATCTTGGTTCACCATGATTATGGTGAACTAAACCCTTTTTGTTGTTGGGGGAACAATGTAATCTTTTGATACTCTCGTTTATTGAAACTCTTGTTTGAATTATATGTTTTTCATATGCGTTTATTATCAATTGTTGGATTCTCATACTGTGCTTAATGCCTTTATCGTTTAACTCATTCGGTAATTGATCTTTGACTTTATTGATACGGGGACGTACAGTAATGGCACGAACTGGTGAGATTTTCCTTGGTTAAGCAATACCACCTAGGGATAAGGGAGTAGGATGACCAATTGTATTTGCTTCTGTTTGTAATGCGTTGCTAGTTGCTAGGGGAGGCTAGGGATAGCAAGCCGGTAATTAGTAATAGGCCATTTTCGCCGAGGGATCGGGTTAAGGGGAGGCCAAGAAAGTTTGCATGCAATTAGATAATAACACCGTTTAAACAAGAGGAGTAAATAAAAGAGAGAGGATTAGATGAAATTGTAAACCCCCAACAACTTCATTTATCCATTGCTTAAATCTCGTCAATTGAATCACACATTGCATATTTATTTTTGTCATTGCATCCACCACAACTATTGATTTTTCTCTTCAAGTCTTACGATTTTGATTCACACAAACGATAAGGCCTTTTGAGTGTCATGGGAAGAACGATAATGGGTTTTACCATTTTTATTACTTGATACGATTTGGTACACTTGCCAATCTGCTAACACCTTCGCAGAGCCAAATTGTTAAAACCCAAATAGCAGAAAGTCGCGCTCAGCGCCCCTCTAAGGTGCACTGAGCACCTTGCGTGACTTGTCTCCCTTCTCTTTTTGGCTTGCTCGGGGTATTTCTAGTCAAGGGCCCTCAGCTTCAACTTCAAATTTTCAAGTTTCTTTTCCCCAATTCACACATCAACACTCAAATCAAACAATTAATCTCTCTTCACCCCCACAAACATTCATCAATCAACACATACTATGCACATTGGAACAAAGCAATTAAACAATCAACAAATTCAAAACAAATAATTCTAAAACTAAATTTAACTCAAATAAAAAAATCCAAACCAAAGAAATAATAAACCAATTAAAATAATAGTTTTTAAAACACTGGGTTGCCTCCTAGTCAGCGCTTCTTTAACGTCATTAGCTAGACACCATAAAGCTCACATCACATATTTAATCTTGGTGTTCTCCTTTCTTTCTCTACACCAACTTATCTTCAACAGCTTCTTGTTCACCTTCTTGACTCTTTTTGAAATTGGAGATTCAATCTCTATCAATTCATCAGCTTTAAGTTCTTTCACAACCCATAATTTGTTGTTGAATCTCACTGGTATGCCTAGTTTGAGTTCTTCATGTTTTTCTAAGGATTCTTGATGAACACTTCTTCCTTTGTTGTCTTTTTCTTCTTCCTTCACCTGTGACAGAAAACAATTTTTACCTTTCTTGCCTGACTTAGTAGCTTTTGTACTAGTCACTGGTGCATCTTCATATGCAGCTTCGAGACTAGTCTTCTTCACTTAGGTCTGCTGCTCAGCATTGAAGACGTTGAACATCACCTCCTCTTCTTGTCCTTTGAGTGCTATAGTTCCATCATCAACATTGATGATAACCTTGGCCGTTTTCATGAATGACCTTCCAAGAATAATAGCGATCTCCACATCTTCCCCCATCTCCATCACCATAAAGTCCATTCGGAATCTAAGGTTGTCTATTCGAACCACAACATCTTCCACCACACCATAGGGCTTCTTAGTGGATTTATCTGCCATTTGCAAAGTCATCTTTGTTGGCCTGACTTCAAGACCACCACTCTTTTCAAGCACGGATAAGGGCATTAAATTGATACTGGACCCTAAATCCATTAGGGCTTTCCCTATTTCATGACTTCCAATAGTGCAGGGAATAGTGAAACTTCCCGGATCTTTAACCTTTGGAGGAAGTTCCTTCTGCAAGATCACACAGCACGTGCCCTGTACCTTAATTGTCTCCTTCTCTAGATATTTTTTTCTTTTTGTTGAATTTTTCTTCAGGAATTTAGCATAACCAGGAACCTGTTGCAATGTCTCAATCATTAGAATTTTAATCTCCAATTTCTTGAAGATTTCTTTAAAACACCCTAATTGATTCTCTTTTTCTTTTCTCGCACACTCCTTAGGGTAAAGAAAAATTTTCTCAATTGTTTCTTTTTTTTCTCTCTCAACCTCTTTTTTTTCTTTTCTCTCTTTTTCCACATTCTTCTTCCACATTCTTCTTTTCTCTCTTTATTTCAAGCTCACTTTTTCTCTCTTTTTTTTCTTCTTTGTCTTTTAACTCAACTTTCTCTTTTCTCTCTACTACTCTCTCTATTTCCCTCTCATCACTTATGCTTACAATAACTCTGCATTCTTCTTTAGGTTTAACTTCAGCATTAACCCCGAATTGGTTTTCAACTTTACCTCCAACTTCTTCGCCAGTTGACCAATCCATATTTCCAGATTCCTTATATCAGCTTCAGTGCTTTTATGGTTGGAGATAGTTAAATGCATGAACTGTTGAAGGGTTTCTTCAAGTTTTGTAGTTCTTTAAGATAGAGAAGGTTGTTGTTGCCACTGTTGTTGTTGTTGTGGTGGTTTATTGAATTACCTAGCAACTTGCCCAAATTGACCTTGTCCCATACTTAGATGAGGTTTCCATCCCTGATTATGATTGTTGGGACGAAACTAGTTACCCATGTAGTTAACTTCTTCATTGCTTTTCTCGGGCATCGCACATTGACCATTAATATGATCACCACCACATAATTAACAAAGTTGCTGCTGAACCTCTGAAACATTCTGGAACTCCTTTGACAACTGAGAAAGTTTCTTTGTCAAAGCCTCCAATTGTTGAATAATAACCTTGTTTTATGCCAACAAAGCATCATGAGATTGTAATTGTAGGACTCATTTCTATTGTAGTGGAGCTCCTGTTTCACTGTGCATCTCATTGTCATCAGTAGCCATATTCTCAATCAACTCATAAGCTTCATCTGGAGTCTTGCACTTGATATTACCTCGAACTAAGGCATCCAACATCAATTTTGTTTGTGAGCCAAGTCCTCTAAGGAATAGGATGACTACCGTTGCTTCATCAAAGCCATGGGTGGGCATCTTTCTTAACAAGACTTTATATCTATCCCACGCTTGTCCTAACGTCACCTCCATGCCTTGCCTGAAAGAAGAAATTTCTTGTTTACCTTTGTTGATCTTTGATTATGAGAAGTATTTGTTTAAGAACTTTGCAACCACATCCTCCCACTCAGTAAAGCTATTCTCAGGAAAAGAGTTCAACCACAACTTAGCATTGCCTCCTAATGAGAAAGGAAACAAGCTCAGCTTTATAGCATCATCTGGCACTCCATTTATCTTCACAGTATTGTAGATCTCATTGAATGTAGCCAGATGCTCATATGGACTTTCATGTGACAATCCGTTGAATTGGTTGCTTTTCACCAGTTGAATCAATGCAGGCTTCATCTCCATACTTGTAACATTGACCCTCGACCTTGCAATGCTGTTAAAATGATGAGGGCCAACAATTGTTGCATAATCTGCCAAAGTACGTCTACCATCCTGATCACCATTGTTTTCCTTGTTTTCCTAGTCAGATTGTGAAGTCTATGAAAGTGTTGATGAGTCGATATTTTATTGATTTCACTTAGCTTATTGTACCGAATTTAATCAGGAAATTGTGCTTAATTGTCTGGTATTTTCCCGTTTCTGCTAATTGTGCTTAATTTGATCTGAAATTCTAATTTTAATTAATTTGAATTATCTGAGCTAATTAATTGCATTTTTAATTGCAAGGAAAGTTTTGGAGATATATTTTGGAGCATTATGAAGGCAATTAAATTAAAGACTCTCCACTTGGACATTTCAAATTTAATTATATTGTAACTTAGTATTATAGAATGTTTTTAATTGAACTTATGCACAATGGGCCATTGTTGGCAAAAATATGAGGGCCCAAAATTGTAAGACACTTGGCACCACCTAGGGTTTTCTTTTAGGGTAGATCCCATTTTGAAGACACGACCCTAGTGATTTGGCAGCCATCACACTTCCTTAGGTTTAAGTTAAGGCCACTTTTTACTTTGCTGGGAGGCTTTGAATGTTTTCTCTAGGAGCTTTCTTTTTTCTTTGAACCATGTTGACGGTATTAGATTATGGATGAATGGGAGAAGCATTTTCATTTTTATTTTCTTTGCTAGGAGAAAGGGACGACTGTCATGTCCTGCTGATGTTTTCTTTTCTTTATTGAATGAAGAGCACAATTTTTTTATTTTATTTTGATGAGTAGAAATGTGATTGAATGCTTGGAAGAATCATTTTCAATTTCTTTGAAAATGAAGAAGTGATGAAGAGGTGAGAGTTGGTGGGTGTTGTCACATCCAGGGCGCAGCTTTGACATTTTGAGTAGGAAGTTACACTAGGTTTATCTTAAATTTATATTCACATTGCAATTTTTTTTACTGTTGTATCTTTTCATCATACTACAGTTTAGCTCCTGTTCACGCGTCCTTTCTTCTTTCAATAGCATTCAGTTGCTTAGCCGCCAACCTCATGGCATGAAGTTGTGAATTTTTCTGTTGATTTCATTTGAAAGAAAGTTGGGCGGTGCGCACGGGTTGAGAGGGTGTGATTTTCCTTCTTATCTTTGCTGGAACCGTGCTTCATTTAGAGGTGTGCACAACTGGAGTTTTAATTCTTCTTTGGGAGAAATGGTGCAGCCGGCCATCACATAACATTTTATTTAATTTTCAATTGGAGATTTTCGTGGGCATACGTGATTCACTTTTCAATTGGAGCATTCAATTTCTTTTAGAAAAAAATGGAGATAGTGGTTTATTATGCAAGGCACACATTTATTTTTATTTGTCCGCTGCAATGTTTAATTTCCTTTAGTTAACTGTTTAAATGTTTCATTTAAAGTATTTCTATGATGAGTCGCATTTCATTTGTTAGCTAAGTGTTATTTCTTTTATTACAGGTTGCAATGTGCATTTAAATTCTGATTTAGCAATTTCATTTCAAGTTTCGTTGCATTTCAATTGCTCCCAATGCTGATTGTACATCTTGTTTTAGGATTGTTCAGTTTACTGTTTTCATGTTATGTACTCTATTCGGTTGTAATAATTTAGCTGTCATGTTAGCTTAAATAAGTCGGGTTGGTCATTAATAAAATTACATTGTTTCCTTGAGATTTTTTGGACTGTTCTTGTGTGTATTCTGCTCTGCCTGGCATTCTATGAAATCTGACTGTGTTCTTGCAACTGGTATACACTTAGTTGCCCAGTGGTGATTGTATCTTCGCTTAGTTGATCAATCTGTATAGAACACATTAGATGGAATAGATGTATTGCGTTCGCTTAGTTCGTGATTATGATAGCATGATTAGCTCTCGCTTAGTCGGTTAGCTGTGCTGGATTAGAGGCTAGAGTAGTTTATTCATGAGACTTCTGCACTTTAATTGTCATATTGCTGCTCTGATTCTACTCAGATTCTGCTCAATATTTAATCTTTTGTGTGCTTGCGATTAGGTATACGCTTAGTTGCCTATTCGGTGTTTAATCTTCGCTTAGTTGAGTAGACTGTATGGTGCATGATTGATTAGATTTGTGCATTGCATTCGCTTAGTCTGCAATTTTGAAGACCAAATTAGCCTTGGCTTAGTTGGGTGATTCGTGTCAGATTTGGATTAGAGTAGTGTGTACTCATCGTTAATCTGTGATTGGAAGCATAGTGATTGAGTTAATGACCAACCATTTTCACATTACATTTTTACATTTCTGTTTACCTTTCTATTTGCATCTGTGTTTACATTGTTGTTTGTGTTCGTGTTTTGATTTTGTTTATCCGCATTCACAAATTTTTCACAACCCACCCACTTCGTGTTTGACCGGATTCTCGAACCATAGTTTGGTCCTTGAGAGACGACCTAGGAGTCACTTCCTAGTCTATACTACATTCTTTATGCACATTAAATTTGCATGGGATGCGAAACCCATCACGTGTCTCTGGAGAAAGTTCTCTAGATATCCTGTAAGAAGAGGTTCAGAAATTTTCCTGCTTCTAGTTCGAATTATATCCTGCATACACTAGACACAAAACCCTAAAAAAATATTATTAAAACAAAAATAAAAATAAACAAAACAAAAACAAGATAAAATAAACTAAAAATACAAAATATAAATAAAAGAAAAATAAAGTCAAACTAAATCAAGAATCACACAATAGAATAGTTTAAACTGTATGTCCCCGACAATGGCGCCAAAAACTTGTTGGGTGACCGGCAAGTGTACTAGATCGTAGCAAGTAATAATCCTAGTAAGATAGGGTATTGTTTCCCAAGAGACTCTCGGCACTAAACAATTGTGTGATAACTTGATTAATTAATACTTAAAAATGTTGAGATTGTTGACAACACAATATCTATATCACTCTGGTTTTTGATGATGACAACACATTTTTAATAATAGATGTCTTGATTGATATGTTACATATTCCTTTGCTTATTGATTGATATAGTGTTGAACATGTTTAAGTGATTGTATTGTGTTAACGGAAACTTGCAAGCGTACCAGATCGTTCCAAGTAATATAATTGGTAAAACCCAATATCGTTCTTCCCAAGAGACTTGAATGCCTTATCATTCGTGCAAATTGAAATCGTAAGACTTGTAAAGAAAAAGTGATAGGTTTGAATGCAAGAAACAACAAATAAACATGCAAATGCGATTGATTCAATTGATGAGAAAAAGACTATGGATGAATGGAGTTGCTGGGGTTTACAATTTCATCTTATCCACTCTCTCTTATGTACTCCTCTTATTTAATTCGCTTTGTTATCTAATTGTGATGCAAACTTTCTTAGTCTACCCTTAACCCGATCCTTCGGCGAAAAGAGCCTATTACTAATTACTGGCTTGCTATCCCTAGCCTCCCCTAGTAATTAATAATGCATTATAAAAAGAAGCGAAAACAATTGATCATCCTACCCCCTATCCCTAGGTGGTATTGCTTAATCAAGAATTTCCCCCAGTTCATGATAGTACCGTACGTTCCCGTATCAATAAAGACAAACAACGATTATCTAATGAGTTAAACGATAAAAGCTTTAAGCGCGGAAGAGAAACCCAATAATTGATAATCAAATCATACGACAAGCATATAAATAAATAAGAGTTTCAATAAAATAGAGTTTCAAAAGATTACATTGTTCCCCAACAACAAAAGGGTTTAGTTCACCATTGTCATGGTGAAACTAGATGAAAAATGATGGAAGAATGGAAAAACAAACCCTAGATTGGATAAAAAGGAGCCTAAGCATCCAAGAGATCTTCTCCAAGGAGTGAAAATTAGGTCTGGCCACCCTCTTCTGTCAAAAGAATGAATCTGAAATCGCAATAGGGCTATTTATAGTTGAGGAGCGTCACAGAAATCAGGCCTAAGCCCAGCAGACAACCGCCCGACGTCACACTTATGCCGCCCGACGGTTTGCCCCTAATCGCGCCACCGCCTGACGGTTTGCCTCTTATCGCAAAATGGCCTGGCTGCACTGCCAAGGCGCGAGACAGTGGCTTCCCCTCGCATTTGGCCGCCCAGCGTTGGATTTTAGGCGCTGGGCGGTTCCTAGACTCTTCTTTCTTCATGTTTCTTCATTCTTCTTGAGTCTAAGACCTTCTATCTTCAATCCCATTCTTCATCTTCATCACAAATGCTGCAAAATAATGCAAAACAAGCATAATATCGCTAAAAATAGCTTTTGACTCTCAACTGACTCAACTAACATGTTTTGCTTGATTCTAAGCTAATTCTAAGCCTTATAGGGTGTATTTTGGTCTCAAATGACGCATGAAAATAACAATTTTTCAACAGTTATCACAACTCCAAACTTAGAATTTGCTTGTCCTCAAGCAAACAAAACAAAACTTGGCCTTCTATTTTTCATCCAATAATTCAACCTTAATGAACTTCATGACAAGAACTACTCAATTTTAGATTTTCAGTGAAGTCAAATCAAAATGCATGCATGTTTTCAATCCAATTCAGTTCACATGATCAAATCTTTCTCAACAGATGATACTCTTTATGAATGACCAATCTACTAAGCAAAAATGAAATCATGCAATTGATCAATTTCTCACCCGACAAGTGTTTCACTCAATCACTCAAGTGTTTAAGGTCACACTTCAACTCTCTATTATTCACAAGTCACATGAAACAACATTGCCATTCATCTCAAACAATCAAAATCTTCACATGCAAATGCCATCATAGGGACTTTTCTAAGGCTTGTGTTGAGGCTGGGCTAACAAGAAAAATTGGTTTTTCTAGAATGCAAAATCCTTGAGTTAAGTGAGCTACAAAGATGTTCAAAATTTAAGCACAACTCTCTTCCTCACCAATCTCACTTATTCCCAACTTCTTCTCTTTTCTCTTAATTTTACATTGAGCTCATCTTCATGTTTTTCTTCTTTTCTCTTCTTTCTCTCATGCATTTTTCTTTTTCCATATTGGAGCTCAATGCTTTTTCAATTTCCTTTCAATTTCCCCCACACAACCCCAAACTTGAACCATGTCAATACATACATTTAAGCTTAACCCAACTCAAGGCAAAGAATTTAAAATCAAGGGTTTACATCTTGTTTCAGGCTAAGGTTCAAAAAGGGTATAATATTTGAAGCACTTTGGGTGGAAAATTTGGCTAAGGAAGGGTTTTCGAAAATGGCCTTGATCATATGACATTCACATGCAATTCAATCAATCATCAAGATTAAGGCAATATCATTCATGTTTTTCCAGTGAACAATACATATAACAATAAAAACTCTAGAGCTCAATACCTCACTTAACATGCTTTCTCACACATCATTCATTCATACACCCTGCTTAACATCATAGTCACAATCATAATTTCTCACACATCTGTTCACATTGCTAGTGAACTTGAATATCAACATGCAACACAACTCAATTATCATTCACATCACATCATCATCAAATAGACTTATCACGCATGTTATTCAGTCAAACATTATCAGAAAAGTTTCAAGCCAAGCAAAGATACTGAAAATATAAATTCAACCTATTCTACGAATTCAAAATGCAAAAGTGAAAGAGAGAAATTTGTTTAATGTCACGAGCCTTGACCCAAACCTGTTCTAGCACTTATCAGCAAGTGCCTCCCAACACCCTTCAAGAGGTGTACTACCTGTGATCTTCCGCAACTTTGTAAAATTTAGCATCCCCCAGTAGATGCCACCAAAAATTTGTTCAAAATCCAAAAATTACATGTCCACAAATAAAAATAAATAACAAAATGTGTTCTCTAGAAAATCAAATCTTCTTCTTCATATTGGGGTCTCCATCATCCCAACTTCTCAATTGTCTTCTGTCCACTCTTCAAATTGTTGTGGAGTATGACCTTCTGATCTCAACCATTCCTTCCTCTTTAAGCTTCCTATTGACAATCCACTTCCTTTTTTTGTATCTTACTGACATGCCACGCAAGAATGGTGTGTCCTCTGAGTGGGTTGACTCTCCTTTATCTATCTTCTCCTCCTCAAGTGTCTGTAACATATTACAACTATTAAGATGATCAATACCTGTGGTGTTCTCCTCTTTTGCAGCTTCACTTCTGGCCCTTTTATATATGGATCCTCTTCTTATTCTCATTTTGTTGTCTTCAGATCCACTATAAGTTAGCACTTGGACTTGATCTCTTAATAGCATTCTCCCGTCATGGACACGTATCACCATCTTAGAAGTCCTCATGAAAGGTCTTCCCAAGATTAATGGAATTCTTCCCTCATTTTCCATGTCCACTACTAGAAAATCAATCAAGAACTCCAACTCCTCAATTTGAACAATTGCATTTTCCACTATACCAACTGGCTTCTTCATAGACCTATCTGCAACTGTCAGGGTAGTATTAGCTGGTTTTAATTTTAGCCCTCCAATTTTTTTGAAATCACTAAAGGGCATCAAATTAACACTTGATCCTGAATCAATCATGGCTCTTCCTATATCCACATTATTAATAACACAAGGAAGAGTCAAATTCCCTAAATCCTTCAACTTTGGTGGATGGTCCTTCTATCTTGGCTTAACAAACCTTTCTTGATCTTCTTCATCATCAAGATCAATTACCTCTCCAAGATAATAGTTGATCCTTTTATCATAATCAAGAATTTTTGAAATTACTACAGGAGTAATAGTCACCTGATTAAAGATCTCCCTGAATGGCTCTCGGAGACTTCCTTTCTGTTTTTCGCTCTCCTCTTCTTTTTCTTTATCTTTGCTGCTTTTTTGCTCTTTAACTTCTTCAATACTCATCATTTCTTCCTCTTCTTCCTCGCTGCTCTCAATTTCAATTATTTCCCTTTCTGTCTTCATTTTACTTCTTGTCAGAACAACTTTGCACTCCTCCTTAGGGTTAACATCAGTGTTAGCCCTAAACTGATTCTTTTCGGTGGCCTATACCCTTTTAGATAGCTGTCCAATTTATGTCTCCAATGTTCTGAAGCTGGCTTGGTCACTAGCTTGTTGAGATTCGTAAACTTTCAAGAATTTATCAAATCTATCATTTAGGCTTCTAACAGTCTCTGTCAAGATGTTCACTTGTTGCAATAAAGGTGATGGTTGTTGCTGCCGGAAGTTTCCTCCTTGACCAAAAGAGGCATTCTGATTCTGTCTAATACTGGGGTGGTTTTTCCAACCTTGGCTAGAGTTGCCTTGGTTGGTGTTACCTTGCCTGTACTGGACTTGGTTTCCCATGTAGTTTACTTCCTGCTGCATTTCTTCAGTGAAAACACATTGACCATTGATATGGTCACCACCACATAAATCGCAAAGTTGTTGAGTCTGAGAGATATTTCTTATTCCCTTTGGAAGTTCAGAAAGGACCTTTGTTAACTTGTCTAGTTTTTGAGTAAGGACATGATTTTGCGCAGCCATAGCGTCATCAGCAGGGAGTTGTAAGAGTCCTCCTTTCTGTATGCCCCTCTCACTTTGTGTTATTTCATTCATAGCCATTTCTTTAATCAAATCATCAACCTTATCTTCAGTCTTTCTATTTATACTGCCTCCAGTTGAGGCATCCAACATCATCTTGGACTGAGTATGTAGCCCTCCAAGGAAAGCAAGTAAATATGACGTCTTATAAAAAACATGGACTGGAGTTTTCCTCAACAGGCCTTTAAATCTATCCCAAGCCTGTCCGAGAGTTTCTTCCATTCCTTGCTTGAATGAAGAAATTTCCAGCTTCCCTTGATTGATTTTGGTCTACGGTTAGTGACAAACTGTCTTGCCAAAGCATCCCAATTTCTCAAAGTACCTTCTGGGAATGAATGCAGCCAATCTTTAGCGTTTCCTCCAAGAGAGAAAGGAAATAAGTTGAGTCTGACCCTGTCATCCGAAACTCCGTTCATCTTGACGGTATTGCAAATTTCACCAAAGATGGTCAAATGATTAAAAGGATTCTCATTTGACAACCCGTGAAATTGGTTGCTCTGTACTAACTGGATGAGTGCAGGGTTCATCACCATGTTTGTTGCATTGTCTGCTGGTATAACTATGTTGTTGAAGCACAAAGGACCCACAGTGTTTGATGAGTCCCCGAGTGTGCGTCTTGGAGGAGGTTGGTCCGCCATCTCCTCAATATCTTGTGCAGAAGTCCAAAGTGAAGATTGCAAAAATCCTTCAGAGAAGGGAGATCTTTCACGTGAAGAACGTCTGAATCTCCTTCCCCTTCTGTCTGATAACCCTTTGATGAGTCGATATTTTATTGATTTCACTTAGTTTATTGTGCTAGAATTAATCAGGGAATTGTGCTTAATTGTCCGGTATTTTCCTAATTATGCTTAATTTGACCAGAAATTCTAATTTTAATTAATTTGAATTTTCTGAGCTAATTATTAGCATTATTATTTTCAGGCAAATTTTGGAAACACAATTTAGGACATTTGGAGGACACCAAATAAATTCAAGACTCTCCATTTAGACATTTTAAATTTAGTTACATTGTAATTTAATTGTTTAAACTTTTTGGACAAACTTTTGCACATTTGGGTCAATGTTGATGAATTTATGATGGGCCCAAATTGTAGAGGAAACATGGCCTAGGGTTTCTTTTTCTTTTAGGGTGGACCCCACCCTATTTTTGGGAGACACACGTCCCTTGCTAAGGGCTGCAGCCACCACTTTCTTGGGGAAGCACACTTTCTCGGAGACTTTGGTTTTTTGGTGGATAGCACATTCTCTTCTTTGAACAATGTTTTATCTTCTTGGATGTTGGTTGAGAATAAATGTCCAGCTGCCACTCATTTACTTGGTTTTGCAGGAATTTGTTTTTGCCTTTGAATGCTTAGAAATGACACTTCATTATTAGGTGTAGCACGCTGAATCATTTCAGCATGTTACGTTTTCAATTTTAATTCAATTGAATTTTGGGAGACACTTGGGATGTCCATCATAGGAGAAAAGCGTTGATTGTGTTTGGAGTAGAGAAAGCGGCGCACACGCACACGTTGGAGGTGAAATCATTCACTTTAATTTCTTTTAGGATTTTAACCTTTCTTTGGAAGCAGTAGCACAGTGTGGAACATAAGGCAACAACATTTTTCTTTTCTTTGGAGAATTCATCTTAAAGCCTTTTAATTTCCTAGCTGAAACGTCACTTCTAGCAACCTATGTGGACCATCTTTATTTTATTTTCTAGGAAGAAGTAGCTAGTTGATTTTCTTGCTAATTCATTTAGATGGTTCAGCTCACGGGTTTAGTTTGGATTTTTGCTAATTCATTTAGATGAAGCGCTGATTCAAGGAGGAGTTGTGCACACTGATTTATCTTTATGCATTTTAGATTTCGTTTCTTTAAAAAAAAAAACTTCATTTTCGTTGAGCATTTAGAAGGAGCTCACGACGCTCCTTGCCTTAACATAAAAAGTGCTGAATTCAATTTGAGAAAGGTGTGTTCGGTGATATCTTTGTTGGAGAAAAGCACACGCGGATTTCAATTGTTATTTAAGAAAAGCAAGCAGCACGGTGTCAAATTCTTTTTGCTTTAAGATAGATTCAAGCAGCTAGATTTTTTGTTAAGAAGGATGTGCAGCCACGACCTCAGGATGGATGTCCAGGAGAGCACATCTGCATTTTCTTTGGTGCAAAAGGTGGCTGACTCTTTTTCATATTTTCTAAGCGTTACTTTTCAGCACTTGTGGTTAAAGTCTCTACTGTTTAATGGTATTTTCTTTTAGTTGTTCGTGTTTAATTTGCATTTCATTTATGAGATAAAGCATAACTTTCTTTATTTAAGCTACCTTGTGCATTTGTTTATGCCTTGCTGGTTGTGTGATTGCACTTTAATGGATTCATGCTTTCTTGCATTAAATTTTATTTTTGCTGCTTGGTGTTTAAAGTGTATTTGTCGTTGCATTTTAGGAACATAAGATGTGTTTGCGGATTTGTCAATTACTTTTCAAGTAGGTCACACAAGTTTTATTTCATTTAATTGTGATATTAGCTTAGGTTAGTAAGTTGGTCATTAATAAGATTGCTTTGTTTCTTTGAGATTTCTGGATTGTAATTGTGTTTGCCACTCTGACTTGGTTAATGTGAAATTTGTATCTGTACTTGCAATTGGGTATACTCTTAGTTGCCCAGTTGGTGTTGAGGCTTCTCTTAGTTGATGAAACTGCATGGTGTAAATTGGGTTTGATGTTAAAATTGTGTTCGCTTCGTTCACTTTTATGAAAACATGTTTACCATTCCCTTAGTTGGTTAACTGTGTTGGATTAGAGGTTAGAGTCGTTGCTTTATTTTGTTGGTCTGTGATAGGAAGCATTGTAATTAAGTTAATGACCGACCGTTTTCATTCTGTCTTTGAAACCGTTTTTACATCAGTGTTTGCGTTTCTGTGTGCATTCGTATTTTAATTTTATTCATCTACATTCACAAAATTTTCACAAACCCCCCTACTCCGTTTTTGACCTAATTCTCGAACCATATTTGGTCCTTGAGAGACGACCTAGGAGTCACTTCCCAGTCTATACTGCATTATTTATGCACATTAAATTTGTGTGGGTTCCGACAGCTCATCAAATTTTGGCGCCGTTGCCGGGGACCAACGGTTCGGTTTTAGGTCTTTGTTATGTTAGTGTGTGTTGTGTCTTGTCTTGTGTTGTGAGTGTGATGTTCTGTTTTGTGTGTTCATCATTGTGTGTTGCATTTAGGTAACTTTAGTTGCATATTTGCATTGCATTCTTCTTTGCCCCCTTCTTTCTACATGTCTACCTATTTTGGTTATGTGGATACCGTTTCTCCTGCTTGTTACTCTGATTATGATTCTCCTGCTGATTTGTGTGTAGAGAACAATATGATTCCTCCTCCATCTCATGAGAGTGCTCCTAGGGAGCCATCTCCCCTTTATGAGGAGGATATTTGTTGTGTTTTCAACACTGAACTGATACATTGGCTGCCTAAGTTTCATGGTCTTGCAGGTGAATGCCTACATAAACATTTGGAGGAGTTCTACACCATATGCTCTTCAATGAAACCTCCAGATGTCCCGGATGAGGACATGTTCTTAAGGGCATTTGATTGCTCGTTACATGAAGCGGCAAGGTATTGGCGGTATTGTCTTCCTCCTGGATCCATCACTTCTTGGGAAGATCTTAAGCATACTTTCTTGGATAAATTCTTCCCTACTCAGTATGGTCACAATAACGATCCTGGAAGGAATGACCCTAGCTTGGGATGGTATGATGCTCCACAGCAATATCAACCATCTCCGAATTCTTGTATGCTTTCTCTACCTATTCACGAACCACAACAGCTGTAGTTTCATGAGCTTGCCCAAGCAACTCCTCATCCTTCCACTACTTCTGAGCCTACAATTAAGGAGTTACTGAGGCAGATGACCATGTTGAACATTCAGTTCCAGCAAGAGACCAAAGCTTCCATTCAGAGGTTGACTGATCAGATGGGGCAGATGGCCACTCAGCTCACTGAGGAACAGTCTTATGTTTAAGAGGAATCACCATTTCAGGCTGTTCAGCTTCCAGATGATGTTGGTGCCATCCACATAGGAGATGGGGAGCAGAGTCATGATCTTACTACTGTGCCATCTACTTTCCCACACTCCTATGTCCCCACTCTTTCACTTGAGGAGACTGCTGAAGATCTTGAGGACCAGGCAGATATGAGCAACACCTTCGAGATAGGTAGACCACTTTCATCTTCCACCACTTTAACCACATCTAGGGAAGTGGAGGTAAGCATACCTAAGATTGATTCTATTGTTGATGATCATTTTGTTGATATGTATGTTATTGATGATTGTATTGTTGATGAGCATGATTTTCATTCCCCCTCTTTGCATGATGAGAACCACTTTGTGTTATCACATCTGAATGTTTGTTCTCCATGCACTGAACATGCTGTGATTGATATTGTTTCTATTTCTGAAATTGATTCATGTTCTAAGGGTATATTTGGGGTTCAGCCTGTTACACTGGGATTGGGTGTTATACCCCTGCATGTTATTTCTGTGGAACCATGTTGCAGGAGGTACATAAGAATTTGATCAACACACACCCATGGTGGAAGACAAGGGTGCCAGTATACACGACAGTTTGAAGATTAATAGGCACCAGTTGAATCCACTCATCAACAATCACTGCTTCTTAGATCCAGCGGTGGAGGACATCTTCCTGCTTGATCAAATTTGGAGATTTTAGCACTTCTTCCTCAACACTTCTTTGCTGAATTCGATGGTGGAAGACCTCTCCCTGAAAGTCCAAAATTGGCAACAGCCACCATGATCAGGGGAGTTTTCCTTTCCCTTCTCCTCCTTTCCTCACTTCTATTGCACTTGTGTTTGATCTGCTGACTATTCTGATTACTGATCTTATGCTTGTGAGACATTGAGGAAACTGTGTAGTTTAAGTGTGGTCTATTGGGGGATATTCTGATTTTTCTTTGATTAGTTTATGTTTTCTGCATTAAATTTTTCGATTTTTCTTTGATTAGTCTTTGTTTTCTGCGTTAAATTTTTCGTTTTCTAGGTAGTTTTTGTTGTGTTTTGTGTACACTTTTGCATGTTTCTCTTGATTTCTGGACTTTGTTTAGGTTGTCAATTTTTCCTTCACTTCATTGGTACTCTGATTTGTTGGACATCCTTGCTTTTCTCTGATTGGAAGATGATTATGATGTTTGAGAGGTTGATTTGATTCTGACAGAAATACCCTGTGTGAGAATTTGAGCCACTTTATATTCTTTCTTGTGTGTGATATGTCTCTTGATTGCTTGCACATATGCCTTGGCTTGACTCTTTTTGATGTTTCTTGATTGATATGCATGTTTGGAAGTGATAAAGGCAGTTTTGTTGTTGAGCTTCTCTAGCCAAATGAGCCTACCTTGTTGTGATCCTTTGATAACCCCTTTTAAGCCTATACTTTCCCCATTTCTTTGTTTTAAAGCTTATACACTAGCCCTAAGTGAAAAACCATGATTACCTTAACCTTAGGGAATTTTGGAGCTTTGGAATTGTTTTGGGAATAAGTGTGGTCTCTTTGGCGATTCTGATGAATTGGTTAGTTGGCTCCTCTTCTCGTTTTGCTTTGTAAATATGTTGTGTATCTTGTCTCTTAGAGTTGTGTTCTGAATAGAAAGAAAAGAAAAGAGACAAGATGGAAAAAAAGGAGAAAAAAATACAGAAAAATGAAAAAAAAGAAAATAAAATTGTGTGAATGATGGAGTCAAGAAGAGGATTGAATTAGAGGTTTTGGGTGTTATTTGAATGTGTTTACACTTGTTCCCCATTGCTCCTCTATTTCTTTTGGTTTGTAGCTTCTTATCCATATTTATCCTCCCTTTTTCCTTGGCCCCATTGCATCCATAAAAGACCTTTTGATTTTAACATGCATATATGTTTGAATGTTGATATTAGAGACTTGCCAAGACTGTTTGTTGCTTGCTTTCTTGAGTGCATTGAGTTGAATTTGTTTACCTTAAACACTTGAGAGAAACACTGATTGTGTGCATCTGTGAGGTTCTGTTGCTTTTGATTCACCTCTTGAGCTGATTGATCATTTTGCCATGCTTCGAATTGCTTGGATGATTTCTCTGAGTATCTGTTTTCTCTGATTCTGTGTTGGATACTATCTACTTCCTTTTCCTTGTCCGGATTTCTTGAGGATTGTAATTCTGTTTGTTTCTTTCCTTGTCAGTCTTTGTTTTCTGTGTGTTGAGTCTGTGTCAATTCCTTGATGTCCGTTGAATTGTCCCTGACTTGCGTCTTGATTTTGCCCAGGAGTGCAGAATACTAAGTGTGGTCTATTTTAATGAGTCGATATTTTATTGATTTCACTTAGTTTATTGTGCTAGAATTAATCAGGGAATTGTGCTTAATTGTGTGGTATTTTCCTGTTTTTTTTCTAATTATGCTTAATTTGACCGGAAATTCTAATTTTAATTAATTTGAATTTTCTGAGCTAATTATTTGCATTATTATTTTCAGGAAAATTTTGGAAACACAATTTAGGACATTTGGAGGACACTAAATAAATTCAAGACTCTCCATTTAGACATTTTAAATTTAGTTACATTGTAATTTAATTGTTTAAACTTTTTGGACAAACTTTTGCACATCTGGGTCAATGTTGATGAATTTATGATGGCCCAAATTGTAGAGGACACATGGCCTAAGGTTTCTTCTACTTTTAGGGTGGACCCCACCCTATTTTTGGGAGACACATGTCCCTTGCTAAGGGCTGCAGCCACCACTTTCTTGGGGAAGCACACTTTCTCGGAGATTTTATTTTTTTGGTGGATAGCAAATTCTCTTCTTTGAACAATGTTTTATCTTCTTGGATGTTGGTTGAGAATAAATGTCCAGCTGCCACTCATTTACTTGGTTTTGCAGGGAATTTGTTTTTGCCTTTGAATGCTTAGAAATGACACTTCATTATTAGGTGTAGCACGCTGAATCATTTCAGCAAGTTACGTTTTCAATTTTAATTTAATTGAATTTTGGGAGACACTTGAGACGTGAATCATAGGAGAAAAGCGTTGATTGTGTTTGGAGTAGAGAAAGCGGCGCACATGCACACGTTGGAGGTGAAATCATTCACTTTAATTTCTTTTAGGATATTAACCTTTCTTTGGAAGCAGCAGCACAGTGTGGAATAGAAGGCAACAACATTTTTCTTTTCTTTGGAGAATTCATCTTAAAGCCTTTTAATTTCCTAGATGAAATGTCACTTCCAGCAGCCTATGTGGACCATCTTTATTTTATTTTCTAGGAAGAAGTAGCTAGTTGATTTTGTTGCTAATTCATTTAGATGGTTCAGCCCACAGGTTTAGTTTGGATTTTTGCTAATTCATTTAGATGAAGCGCTGATTCAAGGAGGAGTTGTGCACACTGATTTATCTTTATGCATTTTAGATTTCATTTCTTTTAAAAAAAAAACTTCATTTTCGTTGAGCATTTAGAAGTAGCTCACGGTGCTCCTTGCCTTAACATAAAAAATGCTGAATTCAGTTTGAGAAAGGTGTGTGCGGTGATATCTTTGTTGGAGAAAAGCACACACGGATTTCAATTGTTATTTAAGAAAAGCAAGCAGCACGGTGTCAAATTCTTTTTGCTTTAAGATAGATTCAAGCAGCTAGATGTTGTGTTAAGAAGGATGTGCAACCACAGTCTCGGGATGGATGTCCAGGAGAGCACATCTGCATTTTCTTTGGTGCAAATGGTGGCTGACTCTTTTTCACATTTTTTAATCGTTACTTTTCAGCACTTGTGGTTAAAGTCTCTACTGTTTAATGGTGTTTTCTTTTAGTTGTCCGTGTTTAATTTGCATTTCATTTATTAGATAAAGCATAACTTTCTTTATTTAAGCTACCTTGTCCGTTTGCTTATGCCTTGCTGGTTGTGTGATTGCACTTTAATGGATTCGTGCTTTCTTGCATTAATTTTTATTTTTGCTTCTTGGTGTTTAAAGTGTATTTGTCGTTGCATTTTAACAACATAAGATGTGTTTGCGGATTTGTCAATTACTTTTCAAGTGTGTCACACAAGTTTTATTTCATTTAATTGTGATGTTAGCTTAGGTTAGTAAGTTGGTCATTAATAAGATTGCTTTGTTTCTTTGAGATTTCTGGATTGTAATTTTGTTTGCCACTCTGACTTGGTTAATGTGAAATCTGTATTTGCACTTGCAATTGGGTATACTCTTTGTTGTCCAGTTGGTGTTGAGGCTTCTCTTAGTTGATGAAACTGCATGGTGTAAATTGGGTTTGATGTTAACATTGTGTTCGCTTCGTTCGCTTTTATGAAAACATGATTACCATTCGCTTAGTTGGTTAAGTGTGTTGGATTAGAGGTTAGAGTCGTTGCTTTATTTTGTTGGTCTGTGATAGGAAGCATTGTAATTAAGTTAATGACCGACCGTTTTCATTCTGTCTTTGAAACCGCTTTTACATCTGTGTTTGCATTTCTGTGTGCATTCATATTTTAGTTTTATTCATCTACATTCACAAAATTTCACAAACCCCCCCAACCGTGTCTGACCTAATTCTCGGACCACGTTCGTTCCTTGAGAGATGACCTAGGAGTCACTTCCTAGTCTATACTGCATTATTTATGCACATTAAATTTGTGTGGGTTGCGACAACTCATCACCCTTCTAAATGGGGTTGCTGGTTCTTTTTGCTTCTAGTGTGTATTGTTTCCTGCATACACGGAAACAAAAACGCTAAAAGCACTTTTACAGAAAAATAAAATAAAATTAAAAAAACAAAATATAAACAATAAATACAAATAAGTCAAATTTCAATCAATCCACTCAACTTGAAAAATTTAAACCTCGAGTTCCCGACAACGGCGCCAAAAACTTGTTAACGGAAACTGGCAAGCGTACCAAATCGTTCCAAGTAATATAATTGGTAAAACCGAATATTGTTCTTCCCAAGAGACTCGAAGGCCTTATCGTTCGTGCAAATTGAAATTGTAAGACTTGTAAAGAAAAAAGTGATAGGTTTGAATGCAAGAAACAACAAATAAACATGCAAATGCGATTGATTCAATTGACGAGAAAAAGACTATGGATGAATGGAGTTGCTGGAGTTTACAATTTCATCTCATCCACTCTCTCTTATCTACTCCTCTTATTTAATTCGCTTTGTTATCTAATTCTCATGCAAACTTTCTTAGTCTACCCTTAACCCGATCCCTCGGCGAAAATAGTCTATTACTAATTACTGGCTTGTTATCACTAGCCTCCCCTAGTAATTAATAATGCATTATAAACAGAAGCGAAAACAATTGATCGTCCTACCCCCTATCCCTAGGTGGTATTGCTTAATCAAGGAATTTCCCTCAGTTCATGACAGTACCATACGTTCCCGTATCAATAAACACAAACAACGATTATCGAATGAGTTAAACGATAAAAGCTTTAAGCGCGGAAGAGAAACCCAACAATTGATAATCAAAGCATACAACAAGCATATAAATAAATAAGAGTTTCAGTAAAAGAGAGTTTCAAAAGATTACATTGTTCCCCAACAACAAAAGGGTTTAGTTCACCATTGTCATGGTGAAACTAGATGAAAAATGATGGAAGAATGGAAAAGCAAACCCTAGATTGGATAAAAAGAAGCCTAAGCATCCAAGAGATCTTCTCCAAGGAGTGAAAATTAGGTCTGGCCGCAATAGGGCTATTTATAGCTGAGGAGTGTCACAGAAATAAGGCCCAAGCCTAACAGACAACCGTCCGGCGTCACACTTATGCCGCCTGACGGTTTGCCAATAATCGCGCCACCGCCCACGGTGGATTGGGCCGCCCGGCAGTTTGCCTCTTATCGCAAAACCGTCTGGCTGCATCGCTAGGGCACAAGACAGTGGCTTCCCCTCGCATTTGGCTGCCCAGCGTTGGATTTTGGGCACTGGGCGGTTCCTGGACTCTTCTTTCTTCATGTTTCTTCATTCTTCTTGAGTCTAAGACCTTCCATCTTCAATCCCATTCTTCATCTTAATCATAAATGCTTCAAAACAATGCAAAACAAGCATAAAATCGCTAAAAACAACTTTGGACTTTCAATTGACTCAACTAACGTGTTTTGCTTGATTCTAAGCTCATTCTAAGCCTTATAGGGTGTATTTTGGTCTCAAATGAAGCATGAAAATAACTGTTTTTCAACATTTATGAACTTACATTATGTTGCATTACTGTAAGCTGTAAGTCGACTTCATTATGGGGGAAGTCCAATTAAGCTCGTGACTATGCACAACTTTTCAGAAACAGTGCTATGTGAGATTTTAAGAAGAAAAGAATTTCAAAATGTTCTAACATGTCGAAGTCGACTATGTGCGCCATGCATTCAACCGCATTAGTTATTTTGTTTAAAATTCTGTTATGGTCATGCACAACAACGACTATATTTTTAAAAGTTAGTTAAGCATTGAATGAGAGTCAACTGCATTGAATGTGAAATTAATCGGTTTGACTGTATTGTTGCTATTATATCTTAACTGTTATAATACAGTCGACTAAATTAGTAGCATAGTTGATTGCAGGAGCGTCTGATTCATAGAAATCTATAAATATATGGTGGGATGTCGCGGCCCACACAAATTTGATTTCATATGAGAAATGCATTATAGCTAGGAAGTGACTCCTAGGTCGTCTCTCAAGGACCAAATTGTGGTTCGAGAATTAGGTCGGACACGAAGTGGGGGGTTTTGTGAAAGGTTGTGATAAGCAGTGAACTAAATTAAAATGAAAATTAAACACAACCAAGTATAATTAAAATCATTAAAATAAAGATTAGAATTAAAATTAAAATAAAAATAAAAGATAACACACTAAAGAAAATAACCGACAGAAAATTAATTACAAATGCATTGCATAAAGAAAATGAGACATGACACTCATGAAATGTAAAGATATACTTAATGCATGAAATGTAAAAAGTAAATTAAATAAAACAAATGCATGAAATGTAAATTAAAAAAAATGAATACTAAGTATCATAGCATGTCATCACCAAACCGATACTAAGCAAAAGGCTCGAACAAGTAAATGAAATTATAAAGTCGAGAACCAAATTTATTGCAGCTGAAAAAAAATGGGAAAAAGATTTATCCTAGAGCTAATAAATAAAGTGCTTGAGCTAATTAAAATGACCGGTCCTATTTCCTAGAATGACAAATAAAAAGTTATTACTACAAAATTTAAAAAAGCGGTATCTATTAATGTGCGGAACAATAGATAGCGCTTTTTTAAACGAGCGCTATCTATAACTATGTCAATAGATAACGCTTTTTTAAAAAAGCGTTATCTATAACCATTTAATATTATTATTTTTAATTAATAATTTAAAATATACGAATAGATAGCGCTTATTTAAAAAAGCGCTATCTATGAAAACCAAATTTTTTTAAAAAATTTACCAATCTTTACAAAATAGATTGCGCTTTCTCCTGTTATGATTAAAATATTTTCCTTCCCGCTGCTACGACTCCGCGATGTTCACTATCTCTGCCTGCGACGTTCACTATCACTGCGTAGCTTCTCTGTTTCATTCGTGCTGCTATTCTCATTCATCATTGTGTTAGGGCTTTTCTCCTCCGTTTCATCAAGGGCTCCTTCTCCTCCGTTCATAAGTGCGTTAGGGCGCCTTCGACGGTTCTTCGTCTGACGTCTCTGCTCGCTCGTTTTTTGACTCCCGTTTTCAACAGTGGAGATTTGGATTGCGACATTAAGGTTTGACATATTTTAGTTCCTTCTATCTGAATTATTGGACCCATAATCTCGTTCCTTCTATTTTGTAAAGTTCAATTTGGCCCTTTTGCTTTCTTGACCCTAATTTTTTCCTTTCCAATTTTTTTTTTGATTATATAAATTGTATACGATCTCTTCCTCTCACTAAAATGATTGTGTTGTGTTGAAAGAAATAACGATAAATATTTGATTGAGATGGCCATTGTTCGGCCTACAATAATTTCATATATGTTTCAGTTTTGACTTCGTTAGTTAGATTTGAAGGTTAAGGGCCTGTTTTGAGCATAATAATTGGTTGAAGTGATGCTGGAAAATGTAAACCATAACTCGATATGATAAAGTTCTTTTTAAGATGACAAGGAGAATTTAGTGAGTGTCGTAGATCATGTTCAGTCAAAGGAATTTGGATTTTTGAGTCAAATTTCAGCATTCAAAAACAATTATTTGAATGATAGTTCCAATAAAATAGACACATGATGATAAACCATAGCTAGATGTTGTATTGTTGTTCTGAAGGACAATAATTATGAGCTCTGTAGAGGTGATAAATGATTCAACCTATATAACTCTGGTCATACATGTTTGCTACATTTTCCTCTGTAAACCAGTTTCATAATTAATGCCTTGCCTAACTTTGCTTCTTAGGTACTGTTATATACCTAGACTTTTTGGTATGTGCTCCGTTTTTTGTTACTGTTAATGTTGTTATATACGTGACCCTTCAAATGTTGCAGTGTTATCTTTCTCGGACTCATCTCTTTAATCTATTTGTAACTACTATTGATGATTTTTCACCTGACACTTGACATCACAGATGTCAAGAAAAGGACATATTAATTACTCTTCAATTTTTCTAGAATATAATAATTTGGGATTGTAAACGCAGTGCTGAACTGATCTTGGCATGGGCTAATATACACCTATAATAGACGCTTACAATCACCCAACACATAGACTTTTTGTGGTCTCTGAGTAACTTAACTGCTATCCCGATATTCCACCAATGTACATTGAATCGTTCTGAAATTTATTTTTGTCAACCCGACAACACAATATTATAGAATGTCACTTTCATCATTTTAAGAGAAATTCCTACTTCTTATTTTAGAGAGCTTGAAAGACCCCTCTTATGATCTCATTTTTATAATGATAGAATTCTGATACAATGAGAAAATGAAAGATCAAAAGGTTGAATTAAGAACCTAGGTATGGAACTAGATACAACTCATAGGTACAACAAGTAGTAGTTTCCAACATAACTACCTTCTACCTACAATTAATATTTATTCTTACAAATATTGAATCATCCTTTAGGAGATCCGAGAGTAAAAGGAGTGAGCATTATTTTATTGCCTATCAAATCCATCACATTCTAGAGAAAGCTTTAGCTCCACAACTTATGAAAATGCTCAACGAAAATATATGGTTTTTAATAATGTCCATGAGAACAGACATTTTGGGATTCATCATGAGCTGCTTCAACACAACTTCAGTTATAGATTAACTTGAACTTTGCTTTTAGATACCCATGTAAGTTTTATGAGGTGAGTCACATCCAAAACCTTAACAATAATTTATTTTTTCATTTCTTATGATTTTACTTCTACACACAAATATCAACTTGTTAGTATGCCATCCAGGCTTAACATTCAACAAGCACCTTTCTGCTTCTATGGCGAGTATATTTTGCATTCTTTCTAACCAGAAGAATTTTAAGTAAAGAATCTATATATAAATAAAAGTTTCCTGGTTTTCATTTACACCAAAGAAAGTTGTAATCTTCCTAAACCTTGTTTGCGTGAAATAAGCATCTTCTATTGGTTCTAATTATTAGTTATAATAATCTTACCATGAAATAGAAGAGTGAGTGATTACTTCAATACATAATTTATAAATTATAAACATCACTAAAATCCATGAAAAATGAACTGAATGAAAAAAAGAAATACACAGTAAAAAAAAGGAGAAAACAGAGAACATTAGTATTTGAACGAAATGATGAATACAATGTGTAGTGATACTATATCATACCCTGTTTATAACATTATGTAGGATTTTATAAATTTTCCAGTAACATAAGAAATAAAAGGAACATGAGAAGGAGGGGAACAAGGGAAGTTATGAGAAAGGATGAGAAGTAGACTTGGGGAGTTGGAAATTTTATAGAGGGATGAGAAGAGAGATAAAGGGCGAGAGAGAATATATTGGGGAAATTTCATTCTCTGTAGCTTGGACTCAGTTATAAAAATTGAGAGCTTTCTTATATTTCTGATCATATTTTCTACTCGTATTCCCTACTTTTCTGCTTCTGTATTGCTCTGCATCAGCCTCTGTTTAGTGCTCGCAATTTGTTGGTCCCATGTGTATCATTCAGTTAATGAGTAGTCTAGTAGTCTTGACAGAACTCACAATCGTTCAGTTCTGTGATACAAGTACTAGAAGGAAAAATGAGGCTCACTAACCTTGTGAGACTATAGAATTCCATATAAGCTATCTGGTTCATTGATTCCAGTGACTGCCGAAACAAGAATTTCAATATGATCTGGCAACTGATAGGAAGCCAACAAAATGATCAGTCATAAATAAGAAACAGACATGATTACGGAGCAAAACAATCTCCATAAATATTTTACAAATTATGCATAGCCAATAAACAATTTAATTGCACAAAAAGTAATTTAAAACAGTGTAATATAGTATATAGTCCAACTAAAGCAAAATAGCATGCATAAAATGTAAACATATTCAGTAGAACTTACCATTTCATTATGAGAGAAATCTGGACCTCCAATTGTTAACGTCTTAAATTGCTCTTCACACCAATGTTCCACATACATAACTGAAGTAAAATATGACCCACAACTCTATAATAGAAAAAAGAAGCACATGTAACAAAGATTTATATAAAAACACGCGAACGAAAAGAAAAGTGCATAGAATCTGCCACTTACAGCTGCCAACTTGGCAACAAGAAGATAGTCAATGGAGAGCCAATAAACCTTGGAAGAATAAAGCAAAGAATAAATTCTGTAAACTTTTTCATGCAATAAATTATTCTCTCATCATTGTTGCTCCCAAGTAGGCAAATTGCAGTTTAGTTTTCATTTACTTTTTGAATTTGAATGCAAGCTGCATTTTCATTTACTTATGATCATTTGAATTTGGTTTGTTTAATTAGATTTATAAATACTTGATTTCATTTTTACTAATTGCATTGTTATTATTTTTGTAGATTGCAGTTGTGAGCTTTTCTTACACATACGGTGTGTTTAAAGTTGAGGTAGGATGAATATTATTTTATAGTTTGTTATTGCAAATAGTGTTAACTTGTATATATTGCTAATACTATATTATTAATCTTGATAGATTAATAAAATATGGACCGAAAATGGATGTTTGTTAGTCGATTATCAAAAGAATATGAGGATGGGGTGAAAGAGTTTCGTAGATTTGCAGATGAGCATGCAAAAAACCCTAGTAGAATCATTTGTCCTTGCTTGCAGTGTTGTCATTTAAAGTTAGTGAATGCAGATGAGTTAGTAGAGCATTTAATATGCAACGGAATTGATAAAAGTTATTCATGCTGGACCAAACATGGTGAAAATATAAAAAATCATATAAATAATGATTTTCATCATAATACAAGTTATACACCGAAGAGACTGACACAACATATGAGTTAGATGAAGTTGAGGAGATTGTAAACGTAATCGAAGAAGATATGCATGATTTTCCTCAAATGTTTGATAGGTTGACAACGGATGCAAAGACTCCATTGTATAATGGTTGTACTAGTTTCACAAGACTATCAGCAGTCCTGAAATTATTCAATTTGAAAGCACGAAATGGATGGTCTGATACTAGCTTTACTGAATTAATATCACTTATAAAAGATATGTTGCCTAAAGATAATGTGCTTCCTAGTCGAATGTATGATGCTAGAAAAATGTTAAGCTCTATTGGGATGAGCTACGAGAAGATTCATGCTTGTCCAAATGATTGCATTCTTTTTCGAAATGAATATGCCCCATTGGATAAATGTCCTAAATGTATGACATCGCGCTATAAGAAAAATTTAGTGTCGAGCAAAGTGGTATGGTATTGTCCTATAATACCAAGATTTAGCCGCATGTATCGTAATGAACAAGATGCAAAGAACTTAAGATGGCATGCAGATGAAAGAATACGTGATGGAAAGCTTCGACACCCTGCAAATTCTCCTCAATGGGCAAAAGTTGACCATGATTACCCTAATTTTGGGAAAGAACCACGAAACCTACGTCTTGCTTTGTCTACTGATGGAATAAATCCGCATGGTATGCAAAGCAACTCGCATAGCACGTGGCCTGTGGTTATGATTATATATAACCTACCTCCATGGCTATGCATGAAAAGGAAGTTCATGATGTTATCCATGTTAATTCCAGGTCCAAAACAACTAGGGAATGACATAGACATATACTTGGCACCTCTTATTGAAGACTTGAAGGATATGTGGAACGAAGGTGTAGAGGTGTATGATGGGTATACGGAAGAAAGTTTCATGCTAAGGGCAATGTTGTTTGGCACAATTAATGATTTTCCGGCATATGGTAATCTATCTGGATATAGTATCAAAGGGAAGTGTGCATGCCCTATATGTGAAGATAATACAGACTGGGTGCGATTGGAACATGGTAAGAAAAATGTATTTCTTGGGCATCGTAGATTCTTACCTTCGAAGCACCGTTATCGAGGATGGAGAAAAGCATTTAATGGGATGACAAAAGAACGTAGAGCTCCAGAATTATTGTATGGTGATAAAGTTTTTGAAAAAGTAAAGGATATAAACAACAAATTTGGTAAGCCTTTTGCAAGAGATCTAGTCACAAGTGGGTGGAAGAAAAAGTCTATATTTTTTTATTTGCCATATTGGAAGTCCTTGTACGTTAGACATTTTCTTGATGTGATGCATATCGAAAAAAATTTATTTGATAGTGTCATAGGTACGTTGTTGAACGTTCCTGGAAAGTCTAAGGATGGCATCAAAGCAAGGTTGGACTTAGTTCAAATGGGAATTCGAACATAATTGACACCAATAAAGAAAGGCAAACGTCAATATCTACCTCCTGCAGCTCATACTCTATCTAGAAAGGAAAAAATTGTGTTTTGTAAGTTTCTACAAGGAGTTAAAGTTCCAGAAGGGTATTCATCAAACATTAGGAACTTAGTATCTATGAAAGATCTAAAGCTAATAGGGTTAAAGTCTCATGACTGTCATGTGATGATGGAACATTTGTTACCGATAGGCATACGTTCCATTTTGCCTAAAAAGGTAAGATGGACCATAACTAAACTATGTTATTTCTTTAGAGCCATATGTAGCAAAGTGATTGACACTGGAAAATTGCAAGCACTAGAAAGAGAAATTATTGTAACTTTGTGTGAGTTTGAAATGTATTTTCCACCTTCTTTCTTTGACATAATGGTTCATGTTACCATTCACTTAGTTAAGGAGACACAATATTGTGGACCAGCTTATATGAGATGGATGTATCCAATGGAGCGGTATATGAAGATATTAAAGGGCTATGTGAAAAATAGAAGTCGACCAGAAGGATGTATAGTGGAACGATATATACTTGAAGAAACTATTGAATTTTGTACTGATTACCTCTCTAATGTTGAATCAATAGGACTTCCAAATTCTCGACACTTAGCGAGAACTACAGGAGAAGGGATTTCTGGAAATACCATAGTGACCATAAGCAGGAAAGATTGGGAGCAAGCTCAATTGTATATTCTACACAATGACGATGAAGTTGAGCCATATGTTAAGATACAAAAAGACATGATTACAAAATTAAATCCAACAAGGACTGACCAATGGATATGTAGAGAACACAATGCAACTTTTATACAATGGCTAAAAAGTCACATTTTTGCAGAGTTAAATGTGAAATCCTCTTTAATTTCTGACAGATGAGATGGATAGCCAATGGTCCAAATTTTCAAGTATTCTCTTACACTGGTTATATGATTAATGGGTGCACATTTTACACTAAAGACCGAGATGATTAAAGTACTATGCAAAATAGTGGTGTTTGGTGGCTGAATCTATGCACATCTCAGGTGCTAAAGATAGAAGTCCTATATATGCAAATATGTCATATTTTGGGGTAATTGAACATATATGGGAGTTGGATTACACCATATTTCGGGTACCCATATTTGGTTGCAAGTGGGTTGATAACAATAATGGAGTTCGACAAGATGAAACAGGATTTATGCAAGTGAATTTTAATAAAGTGGGGTACAAAGATGAGCCATTTATTTTAGCATCACAAGCTCAACAAATATTTTATGTCACTGATCCGGTTGATGTCAATTGGTCAATTGTGTTGTTGACCAATAAAATAAACGATCCTTCCAATGATGATATAGAAGATGAATATACAAATATTGAAGATGATCCTTTGTATCAAATATCATATGATGATGATCCAATAACAGATGATATTTTGTATAGGAGAGATGATCATGACGAAGGAATTTGGATAAATCCATCATTTAATGTTCATAAGAAACCTAAGTCTTTAAACTTCATATCAAAGAAGAAAAGGTTGGATTTTTATTCTTATGTTTATCCCTTTTTACTGATGTTATCCCTTTTTTTATTTGAATCACTTTTATTACAGGTAAATGACAACTCCTACTGAAGATGATATTCCTTCTCCCAACGAAGCTAAAGGGAAGAAAGGTATAGTGAAGATGAAGAAGATCATTCAAGCTAGAAGTGAGGGAAAAAAAATAGAGGTAATGGACATTGTATATTTTTTGGTATATTAGATATGTTACTTTCGTAATTATTGTTCAATATGTACTTATTCATAATATTAGGTTTCATGGAATGCAAAAGGTCAACCCATTGAACCCGGTGACACAAACTTCATTAGTTATCTTGGATCCATTGTTCGAGCAAATGTGCCTATAACTTATGATGATTGGAAAGATTCAAGTTTGGATGCCTATAAAGAGATAATTTGGAATATTATACAAGTAATGTTTACTACTTATTTTAAATGTTTGTATTAATCATTTCAAACTGTTTTTTTCTAAGTATTTTTTTGGACAGCAAACTTTCAATGTAGATACATGTCGCAAAACGTTTGTATTAAGGAAGGCAAGATTGTTGCTTAGGAGTTTTAGGACTTTCTTGGCCCATAAATATCTAAAGGATGACAATGGAGATTATTTAGAGAATCCTCCTAATCAACCTCCTGCCGATTATGCATCCATTATTAGTGAGGACATTTGGAGACAATTTATTTCAAAACGTATGGATAAAACTTTCAAGGTAATGTATATTATCTATATATAATATATTTATCCCTTCATTCTTGAGCATATGATTTGTTTACTATCTTTCTTTTTAGGAAAAAAGCATACAAAATAAGGGGAGAGCATCAAACTCGAAGTACCCATATAGGGGCTCTCGTAAGGGGTATGCCCGCATAGAACAAGATATGGTAAGTCAGTTTATTATTTCATATTATGCAAGTGTTTCAAGACTTTTACAGCTTATTCATACTACTATTTTTTACACTTTATCAGTATTATAAATAGTCTTTTTAGGAGGTGAGCAGGGAGTTTTTTGAGTGTTTTGAAAAGGGGAAAAATTAGGACAGGTTCTCTTGAAAGACCTTGAGTGTTGTATGTGATTTCTCTTGTTCTTACCACATTAGTAGAACTGTTCTGTTCTATTTCTAATAAGACTTTTAAGAATCTGTCTTGGAATTCTCTAGTAAATTCTTGATGCCTATCACAGTGTATTTTTTTTAAATGTAAAAAGTTGAATATCTATAGTGAGAAAAGAACACTGTGATAGACTATCTGAGTTTAAAACGTATATATTAAATTTGAGGTCACTTGTAGTAAAGTGTTGATCACTAAAATGGATAAACCAAAAGTTGATTTTCCAAAATTATGTGTAAAAATATCATGCTTAATTACTGATTAACTGACTTGGATCTAAACCACAATATAAAACCATCTCAGTTCCTTTGCACATGAAAATAGAAGGATCATTACAATCATGCCCAAATTTGTCTCAAAATTCACCCATTCAGGATTACACGAGAAGGGACACAGGCTTTTATCATGCAGATCGCCTTTGTACTCCACTTCTATTGTAGCAAAATATGAATTCAATACTACCTGACTGTTATATATCTGTGACAAACAATGGTAAAAAACTCTTGATAAACACTTCCACTCTGACTCCAAATAGAACAGTTGTGTACACCATTGCAGATCATAGGAATATGAAAAATTCCAACCCAAAATATTTGCAGTTCTGCACTGTAAATAGCCAGCATATGATTTAAAGCTCATCTCATATATTCACATTTTTCCTTACAACAGCTAAGGCATATAATAGTCATGGACAAATAACAGTTTAGATATCTTGTTACATCCAAATAAAAGTATCAACCTTGGCAGTAAACTAACTCAAATTTCCTCATCGACTATATTTAATCTTATTCTTCTCTCACTCCCAGCCACCCTCCTCTATTCAAAAGTTATATCCAAAACATCGTTGGATATTACTTCCCAAAGAAGTGCCTCTTAACAATCAACTTAAAGTGTCAAAGCAATAAAATACTCTGAAAGTGACATAAGACTCATAATACCTCTTCCATTACAGGAGAGTCCTTATTTAATTGGGATGATGAAGAGGAATTTGCCATTTTAGATCCAGTTAGGGAATCATTGCCCAAACTAGTGATGAAGTATGAGGTGGGAGCTGATTCATTGCATGTCTCAGTTTGAAGTGCATTGTCCAAACTAGCTCTTCAATGCGATTTGTAAACTCGTCCATTCTATCATTGAGGGCAGAAATTTGGTCGGAAAGTTGATTGATTGCTCCCTAAGATATATTAGGTAAATAAAACAAAAATTAGTTAGTTAATGGGTAAATGGACGAATACCAAAGTGATTAAATGAACTCTATCTTTACATAAAATTAAAAAAAAAAATGCTACAAGACTTAATGTACCTGATTCACTGACATTGTGCTGGACTCTGAATTTCTTTCACCAAACCTTCTATTGTTGGAATCATATCCGGTAACCTTAGCAAGGTTTTTGTCTCTTTGATTGGTATATGACTGTGATATTCCACTGTTGAAGATAATCAGTAGTCATATAATTAGGTAATTGTAAATCAGTTTTCCTAGAAGTATAGAATGTTTCCTTTAGTAAACATTGTCAAATAATGTTCCTGAGTAACAGACCCATAACTAATTGAGTTATATAAAGTACCTCAACAAACACCATTCATGTTGTCAAATACGTACATTGATTTTCTCTCAATATAACACTAGATAATTTAACCTATTTCAATTTCATTAATGGGTGGTTATGATATGTGACCAACAATCTTCGGTTCAATTAGGCTTTGTCTCAACAGGTAGGGTTGGCTAAGGATTACTCAACACTATAAAAGGTTTTCAAAAATAAAAATCAAAACCATCCAGACAAGGTTTTAGTGGTTTCTTCTAATAAATTTAGATGGAAAATTTTCACCTCCTCAGATGTTTATTTCTCATGGCAACTCTGTCAGCAGAGGCTCTAGAAAGTGCTTCTTTGGGGCTTGACACCAAATCCTCATCTAGGCTGAGTTTTGTCTTCAAATCCTTTTGAATAGATTAAATATTGAATTGTATTGAAATAGTTTTCAACTACCATGTGGTTTTCAGTTAATTTCTCAAAAGAACCTTTATGTACTTGGAATAGTATTTTATCCTGGTATGTTATATTGGACTTACATTTGGCATTCTATTATCTGGGACGTGGCCATTTTGCTGCATTTTAATTATCTTCTCTATTCTATCATTTTTGTCTAGTAAAACTATATTTTGATCTTTTCCACAATAATTAGATAAAGGAATTGGGATCAAATGTTAATAACATTCCCCATCAAGAATTGTGGAAGCATGGTCGTGTGAACAAAAGCGGGGTAATTGAACATGAAGAAACTCAGCAAGTTTGGGACAAATGTGTAAGTAATATGTCTTCATATTATATTTGTGTATGTGAAATAAGAATAAATGTGATATCTTTGGTTCTTGTTTAGGTTCAATTGTCACAAACTAATTCAGAAGAGATGAGTAATGATCACTCCGACATTTTGAGTCAAGCTTTATGTCTCCCAAAGTATTCGGGTCGTGTTAGGGGAATGGGATTTGGAGTCGGTCATAGAGATTATTTCCCGTCCAAAAAGCATCATATGCACCATGAGCATGATAAATTAACTGCTCAAATGAAAGACATGTTCGAAAAAATAGCATAAATGCAAAAAGAGATTATTTCGCTTCGAAAAATTGGCACACCAAATACTACTGAAGAAGCTACTATCAGTAGTGGCCAAGGGAGTTGCACATTGTCATCAATTAGTTTTCCCGAGGTAACTAGCTTATCTACATTACTTTTATTATTACTTTAATTTGCTTACTTTAAACTTTCACAGGTCTTCAAATTTAGTCACATTGAAGATTGTCTTATAATTATGTTTTATAATGTAGGGGGTCTCAAGTTGTAAATTGTTTACATTATCACCATCAATTTGCTTGGTTGCCCATGGAAAATTGCATAATTTTAAGAGTGATACACTACATGGTAGACCTTTACCTAAGGGTCATGTCAAAGTTAGTATAGATATTGCTTTAGAGCCAAATGTATCACTGCCTATACCGATTGATGATGATGACATGATGACAATAGGACAAGCAATAGGTACATTTGTGGCATGGCCAATGAATTTGATACAGATTACTGATGAGGTATGTTTATACAATTGTATTAATTCATATTTATGAACATATTTTATCTATTACCTAACTTTTTTAATTGTTGATGTTTTAGGATTCTACTCAACCAAAAAAGAAAAAGATGAATAATCCAAATGAATATGTCGCACCTAAAAAGAAATGTCAAGCAAAAATGACCATTCAACATACCCCTCATAAATTGTTTCATCCCAATTTTTCTCAGTGGTGCAATAACCTTTCTTCATACATGGAACTAAAGCCATCATAGACACTTCGTCTAATAGAAATGGACAAAAACATATTTGGAATAGATAATTATGAAGAAATCGTTGGTGCAGAAATTATTGGAGAAGTTGTTAACTATGCATGGCTAGGTGCAAGTACAATTTCTATATATATCAGGTACAACATAGTACTTTTTATGATTAACTTCATTATTAGATTGACACCTTATGATATTGCTAATACATTCTTATCTTTTTCTTTTACAAGGTACCTATATCAAAATTTTGTTAAGCCAAATGATAAGACATTCTTTTTTTTATCACCCTAAATCACAACACATGAGTTGTCAATGAAAGACAGAATGCAAAAAATAGTTACTCTTTTTCTTGATAATGAGGTGATTGATAAGTTTGTTCTTGCACCTATCAATACCGGGTAATACCTTACTTTACAATTGTATCAACAATGTATTATTTTCAAAGTTAGATGTACAAATTCTAATTTTGTTGATTCTTTTTCAAATTATAGCCAACATTGGGTCTTGCTGGGAATCAATATTAAACTGGAGATAATTCATTATCTTGACCCAGTGGGGTTAGACATTAATATGAGGCAAGATTTGAAGAATTTGTTTGACATGTAAGAATATTTGTGTTGCCTACATTTATTTGACACATATGTATACTTAGTTGTATTGTTTTTACTTATACATGTTTTAATTTTATTTATTCACTAGGGTTATACAAACCTATCGAGCTCAAAAAGGAAATATAGTGTCAAAGTCTAAGTCAAACAATACCAAGTGGACAACAATTAAGGTACATTATTGGTTAGGTGAATAACATGTATTCTTGAATGGTTGAAGACTTATTTCTTTGTTTCATGGTATTGGTTAGTTAAATAACTTGTATTATTGTGAAACTGGTTGGAGGAGCATATGGTTGTTATGAAAGCATGACTTATTATTAAGAGTTTAAACTTGTATATGGTATCATGCATTGAATCTGTTTGGAGTATACTAGAGTTTTGGTTCTTTTTTGTGTTCAAATTACAAAAATGTTTTTTTTTTATTTTGGAATTCTAGTGCCCAAGACAACCCAACGACAATGATTGTGGATATTATGTGTGTCAATATATGAAGGAAATTATTACATACTGTGAAGGAGGAACAGTTCCAACTGATGTAAAATTTAATTAACTAATTCTACATTATTTTTCTTTCTTGCAGTATTTTTCTAGTTGCAGATGCCAACATTATCATGAAAGTCAGATAATTGAAGTTAGGGAAAATTGGTGTTTACATGTAATTAGTACATGCATATAGGTTATGTTATGGTGATGTACAGTACTGATAGGATATATATGTTATGGTTGTATATATTATCTTATAAAACAATGTCATGTCATGACATGTAGACAACTTAATGATTAAATTTTGAAATATTACTGGACCAATATTTTTTATTCATATTAATGAACATTCTTTTTGAGAGATTTGTCATATTTTTGTCAATATTTTGTATTTTTTGTATATAATATAACTAATATATAGTGTGTGGATTTATATATAATAGAATCAATATTTTATATTTATTCAAAAATTAATTATTTTTTTTTAAATTTGAACAAATAGATAGCGCTTCTTTAAACAAGCGTTGTCTATTGGTGGCTACAATAGATAGCGCCTTTCCAAATAAGCGCTATCTATTGGTGGCTACAATAGATAGCGCCTTTTTAAACAAGCGCTATCTATTGGTGGCCACAATAAATAGCGCCTTTTTTTAGAAGCGCTATCTATTAATAGATAGCGCACGCATAGATAGCGCTTAAAAAGCGCTATCTATGATAAAAAAAAAAAAAAGCGTTATCTATGCACTTTTTTGTAGTAGTTATGCTTCTAAACTCCATCATCCCACCGAACAGGGTGCACCCATTTCAAAGAATTGAATCCGCGCTTTTCTAATTTATGGAAAATATAAACGAACATGACAACACTTCAACCAAAGCTTCAATAAAAATTGCATAAACCAATTCAAAATGGCAATATGTAATCAACAAAAAGAATAAACATCAGCTTTTCATTCCTAGCGTAACTGGCTTCCCATTTCTAATTGAAGGGAAATAAATGTTCAAAGAAAGCTAAATGGGTGTGGCGGCGCTGCCTTCAAGAAAAAGAAATTGAATGCAAGTAATAAAAAGTTGTTCACCAAAATGCATAAAACCGAAATTGAAAAAGGGGCAGCGTCTGGTTCCTGCAACAACGTGAAAATTCCTTCAAAAGCTCATCTCTCTCCAAGAAAACTCAACGTTCAAAGGGAAAAAACAAGTGGCGGCTGCTGCATGTTCCAGCCCCCCTTTTTTGAAATAAGCGTGTTGCACTTTTAAATGGAGATCAGCCACAACACAACCCTCGGATCCAGCATCATCCAACCTTCTCTCCGTGTGCAGATGGGCTGGACGTCACTTGATGCTTGCTTTTTTTTAATTTGTTGCGCCATGTGCTATTTCCTTCCAGTCAGCAGTGCACCGTTCCAGCTCTTTCCACTTGAAAGAAAAACAATTCAAATCAGCCCATGCTTGTGGTTTTTCTCCCAAGTTGTTGTGTGCACCCTCTTTTTCTACTTGAAGCATCCCGTTCTCAAAAGCCCAAAGAGTAAAATCACCATAGTGCCCTCCTTCTTGTGCACACTCTTTTATGGAGAGTATTGAATTATGTGACAGCCCTCCAAATGTCCAATATTATATTTCCAAAATTTTCCCTGCAATAAATAATGCAAATAATTAGCTCAGAAAATTCAAATTAATTAAAATTAGAATTTCCGATCAAATTAAGCACAATTAGGAAAAACGGGAAAATACTTCACAATTAAGCACAATTCCCTAATTAATTCTAGCACAATAAACTAAGTGTAATCAATAAAATATCGACTCATCAAAATAGACCACACTTAGTCTTTTGCACTCCTGGGCAAAATCAAGATGCAAATCAGGGAACAATTCAACGGACAATAGGGAATTGACACAGACTCATCACACAAAAATAAAGACTCACAAGGGAAGAAAGAGGATTAGACACCCCTCAAGAAATCTGGACAGAGAAAAGAAGTAAACAACATCCAACACAGAATCCGAGAAAACAAATACTCAGATAAATCATCTAGGCAATTCAAAGCATGGGAAAATGATCAATCAGTTTGAAAGGTGAATCAAAAGCAACAGAACCTCACAGATGCACTATCAGTGTTTCTCTCAAGTGTCTAGGGTAAACAGTGTCAACTCAATGCACTCGAGAAAGCAAGCAACAAACATTCTTGGCAAGCCTTTAATATCAACACTCAAAAACATATGCATTTTCAAATCAAAAGGTCTTTTATGAATGTAATAGGGCCAAGGACAAGGGAGGATAAATATGGATAAGAAGCTACAAACCAAAAGGAATAGAGGAGCAATGGGGAAAAAGTGTAAACACATTCAAACACACCCGAAAACCTCTAATTCAATCCTCTTCTTGACTCCATTATTCACACAACACAAATTTTTATTTTCTCATTTTTCTGTATTTTTTTTTCCATCTTGTCTCTTCTTTTTTCTCTCTTTTGAGAACACAACTCTAAGAGACAAGATACACAACATATTTACAAGAAAACACAAGAAGAGGAGCCCACTAACCAATTCATCTGAATATCCCAAGAGACCACACTTATTCCCAAAACAATTCCAAAGCTCCAAAATTTCCTAAGGTTAATGTAATCATGGTTTTTCACTTAGGGCTAGTGTATGAGCTTCAAAACAAAGAAACGGGGAAAGTATAGGCTCAAAGGGGCTATCAAAGGATCAAAACAGGGTGGGCTCATTTGGCTATAAAGGCTCAAGAACAAAACTGCCTTTATCACTTCCAAACATGCATATCAATCAAGAATCATCAAAAAGAGTCAAGCCAAGGCATATGTGCAAGCAATCAAGAGACATATCACACACAAGAAAGAATATCAAGTGGGTCAAATCTCACATAGGGTATAATTGTCACAATCAAATCACTCTCTCAAACATCATGATCATCTTCCAAATAGAGAAAAACAAGGATTTCCAACAAATAAGAGTATCAATGAAGTGAAAGACACATCTACAACCTAAACAAAGTCCAGAAATCAAGAGAAACATGCAAAACTGTACACAAGACAAAACATAAACTACCTAGAAAAGAAAAAATTTAACGCAGAAACAAAAACTAATCAAAGAAAAATCAGAGTCTCCCCCAATAGACCACACTTAAACTACACAGTGTCCTCAGTGTGTCACAAGCCTAAGATCGCAATCATAACAATCAACAGATCATAAACAAGTGCAATAAAAGCGAGAAAGGGGGAGAAAGGAAGAGGAAAACTCCCCTGATCATGGTGGCAGTTTCCAATTTGGGACTTTCGGGGAGATATTCTCCACCATTGGGGTCAGCAAGGAAGTGTTGAGGAGGAATTGCTTCAGTCTCCAAATTTGATCAAGCAAGGAGATGTCCTCCACAGCTGGATCTAAGAAGAAGTGAATGCTCATGAGCGTGTTCAGCCGGTGCCTATTGATATTCAAGCTCTTGTGTATGCGAGCACCTTTATTCTCCATTGTGGGTGCTTGTTGGTCAAATTCATATGTCCCTCCTGCAACATGGTTAGTACAACGTGGTTCCACAAAACTAACATGCAGGGGTATAACACCCAATCCCAGTGCAACATGCAGAACATCAGATATACTCTCAAAACATGAATCACTTTCAAATTCAGAAGCAATATCAACAACAAAATCAGATTCATGTTCAGTGCATGGAGAATAAACATTCAGACAAGATGGCAAAAGTTGTTTCTCATCATGCAAAGAGTGAAAATCAAAAGCATGCTCATCAATATCATCAACATCAACATACTTATCAACAACATAATCATCAACAACGGAATCAACCATAGGTATGTCTACCTCCACTCTCCTGAAAATTGGTAGAGTGGTGGAAGGTGAAGCTGGTCTACCTATCTCAAAAGTGATACTTACATCTGCCTGTTCCTCAACAGTTTCATCAGACTCACAGTTAGGATCACCTATCATAAAGTTGGAAGGTGGTTGTATCACAAAATTGATTTCAACACAAATAGAGTAAGAACAAGCTTCACAACTACATTTAAAATTTTCAGAAAACTGTGAAAGATCAAAATTTAATCCCAAGTCTAAAGCATCTTCAGTTTTCACAGTTTCTATATAAAATCATCACTAACATGTGAATCTGCAGCAGAATCAAGAATATTTGAATGCATAATCAACTCAGGTAAAGCAAGTGGAATTTCAAGTTTAGAGAAAACCTGTGTTGATTCATGATTCATCTCACCAATAAAATCAAAAGGATCAACTGCATCCTCAGGTGCAAGAGGGAAGACATAGGAGTGTGGGAAAGTAGATGGCGCAGTAGTAAACGCATGACTCTGCTCCCCATCTCCTATGTGAATGGCACTGACAACATCTGGAAGCTGAATAGTTTGGAATGGTTGTTGGTATCGGAGGGTATGGTTCTAAGATAGAGTATAACGCAGCGGAATTAAACTTAGAGTAAGCGGAAGCGTGTTCGGTCACAAAAATAGTTCCTTTATCAGTTTTAAATTTCTTGTAAAACTTTTATCGAACAGTTGGAGTGCTAAAAGATTAAATAGTGTAGGGAAGAGAAAAATCACACCAATTATTTTTATACTGGTTCGAATCAAAAGATTCTACGTCCAGTTGTTAATCACTATAAAAAGTGATTAACGATTTTCACTAAAAATATAGTTGTACAGATTACAAGATAATGAAATGAGTAAGGGATAGAAAAAACCTTCCTTCGACAAACGAACTGGAAGAGCTTCCTTCGACACACGAACTGGAAGCAACCACTCTACCAACTCGAAGAGAACCGCTCCGACTTTCGACACACGAAACGCGAGCTTCTCTTATTCACGAGACCAGGCAGAGCACCTTGCCATTTCAAAGAGAACCGTTCCGACTATCGACACACAAAACGCGAGCTTCTCCTATTCACGAGACCAGGCAAGGAAACTAAACTAGCTTTTGAGAACTTCCTCAAACAAACTGTATTCAACAAAAGCTCTAAGTTCACAACGTTATTTTCTGAAGTTCTCAAAGCATCTATTTATAAGCCCAGGGTCAGAAACTGAAAGGTCATCTCCCAACTGCCACAAATAATCGATTATTGTAAGTGATAATCAATTATTCAAGTCCGTTACAGGTTTTTCAAAAAATGATAATCGATTATATGAAGTGATAATCGATTATTCCTGAATGACTTATGATAATCGATTATTGCTTCTTGATAATCGATTATTGCAGTTAAAAATCTAAGTTTTACAAGGTTTAAAAGACTTTCCTACTACATTTAATTTCTACAAATTGCTTTTAAATAATTTTAGACTCTTTTTCAACTAAGTCTTCTTGCAGCATCATCAAAACAATTGTCTTCAAGATTTACCAATACTCCTTATTGGTAATAATGGTGATTCCTCTGAAACTTGAGACTATTCCTCGGTGAATTGCGCGGTCATCTACCCCCACAACTCATTGAATGTAGGCTCAGAAGAAGTAGAAGATTTGGCAGGTGCCTCTTGCTGTTGTTGTTGCCTCTGATCTTTCTGTTGTGGTTGTCTGTTATTGTAGATGGTTGGAACATAAGCTTGAGGCTCATGAAACTGCAACTGCTGTGGTTCTTGGACCGGTGGAGGCATACAAGGAGTCTGGAATGATGGTTCTTGATATTGATGCTATGAAGTACCACACCATCCCAAGTTAGGATCAGTCCACCCAGGATCACTGCTATAACCATACCGCACAGGGAAGAATTTGTCTAGAAACTGATGCTTCAGATTTTCCCAACTGGTGATGGATCCTGGAGGAAAAAAATAACATCAATCCTTTGTTGCTCCGTGTAATGAGTGCCCAAATGCCCTCAAGAACATGTCTTCATCCAGGACATCTGGAGGTTTCATTAAAGAGCATAATGTGTAGAACTCCTCCAAATGTCTACGTGGGCATTCACCTGGAAAACCATGAAACTTAGGCAGCCAATGTATCAGTTCAGTGTTGAAAACACAACGAATATCCTCCTCATCAAGTGGAAACGGCTCCCTAGGAGCACTCTCATGAGATGAAGGAGGAATCATACAGTTCTCAACACACAAATCAGCAGGAGAATCATAATCAGAGTAACAAGCAGGAGAAACAGTATCCACATAACCAAAATAGGTAGACATGTAGAAAGAAGGGGGAAAAGAAGAATGCAATGCAAATATGCAACTAAAGCTACCTAAATGCAACACACAATGACAAACACACAAAGCACAACATCACACTCACAACACCAGACAAAACACAACACATACTAACACAACAAAAGACCTAAAACTGAACCGTTGGTCCCCAACAACGACACCAAAATTTGATGGGATGTTGCGGCCCACACAAATTTGATTACATATGAGAAATGCAGTATAGCTAGGAAGTGACTCCTAGGTCGTCTCTCAAGAACCAAACTATGGTTTGAGAATTAGGTCGGAAACGAAGTGAGGGGTTTTGTGAAAGGTTGTGATAAGCAATGAACTAAATTAAAATGAAAATTAAACACAACCAAGTATAATTAAAATCATTAAAATAAAGATTAGAATTAAAATTAAAACAAAAATAAAAGATAAGACACTAAAGAAAATAACCGGCAGAAAATTAATTACACATGCATTGCATAAGGAAAATGAGACAGGGAAACACATGAAATGTAAAGATATACTTAATGGATGAAATGTAAAAGGTAAATTAAATAAAAAAATGCATGAAATGTAAATTAAAAAAAAATGAATACTAAGTATCATAGCACGTCATCACCAAACCAATACTAATCAAAAGGCTCGAACAAGTAAATGAAATTATAAAGTCTAGAACCAAATTAATTGCAGCTGAAAAAAAAAAGAAAAAAGATTTATCCTAGAGCTAATAAATAAAGTGCTTGAGCTAATTCAAATGCATAAGAAAAAAGCAATTAGATGACCGGTCCTATTTCCTAGAATGACAAATAAAAAGATATGCTTCTAAACTCCATCCCCGCCGAACAGGGTGCACCCATTTCAAAGAATTGAATCCGCGATTTTCTAATTTATGGAAAATATAAACGAACATGACAACACTTCAATAAAAAGTGCATAAACCAATTGAAAATGGCAATATGTAATTAACAAAAAGAATAAACATCAGCTTTTCATTCCTAGCGTAACTGGCTTCCCATTTCTAATTGAATGGAAATTAAAGTTCAAAGAAAGCTAAATGGGTGTGGCGGCGCTGCCTTCAAGAAAAAGAAATTATGCAAGTAATAAAAAGTTGTTCACAAAAATGCATAAAACCGAAATTGAAAAAGGGGCAGCGTCTGGTTCCTGTAACAACGTGAAAATTCCTTCAAAAGCTCATCTCTCTCCAAGAAAACTCAACGTTCAAAGGGAAAAAACAAGTGGCGGCTGCTCCATGTTCCAGCCCCCCGTTTTTTGAAATAAGCATGTTGCACTTTTAAATGGAGATCAGCCACAACGCAACCCTTGGATCCAATGTCATCCAACCTTCTCTGCGTGTGCAGATGGGCTGGACGTCACTTGATGCTTGCTTTTTTTAATTTGTTGCGCCATGTGCTATTTCCTTCCAGTCAGCAGTGCACCGTTCCAGCTCTTTCCACTTGAAAGAAAAACAATTCAAATCAGCCCATGCTTGTGGTTTTTCTCCCAAGCTGTTGTGTGCACCCTCTTTTTCTACTTGAAGCATCCCGTTCTCAAAAGCCCAAAGAGTAAAATCACCATAGTGCCCTCCTTCTTGTGCACACTCTTTTATGGAGAGTCTTGAATTATGTGACAGTCCTCCAAATGTCTAATATTATATTTCCAAAATTTTCCCTGCAATAAATAATGCAAATGATTAGCTCAGAAAATTCAAATTAATTAAAATTAGAATTTTCGGTCAAATTAAGCACAATTAGGAAAAACGGGAAAATACTGGACAATTAAGCACAATTCCTTGATTAATTCTAGCACAATAAACTAAGTGAAATCAATAAAATATCGACTCATCAATATACGAGACCGGAATGTTTTCAAAGACTTTTCATGATCTAACATTTTCAGATTCTGTTTCAGATTGTTTCTTTGAGATTTTAGAGCTCCAAGAACTCATCAACAAGACGATTGTGATCTTGCTTGGAAGAGTTTCTGAAGGAGAACTGTGTTGTGTGTACTGCTTGATCAGAATCTACACAATTGAGCTGCTTTTGGGTTGATCAAGATTGCTGTTAGCATCCGTTGTGATTGCTGTTACCTGTTGTGACTACAGGGGTTGGACTCGTGGAGTCTGGTACACTTTTCTTTCACAAGTCTTACGATTTTAATTCATACGAATGATAAGGCCTTTCGAGTCTCATGGGAAGAACGATAATGGGTTTTACCATTTTTATTACTTGAAATGATATGGTACACTTGCCATTCCGTTAACAATAATATCATCAACGTATACCTGAATAATTAGAAAATGTTTTCCAGCTCTTTTAATAAACAACGTTGAATCAATTTTTCCTTTATTGAAATCATTTTCTATAAGAAAATAGTTAAGCCTTTCGTACCAAGATCTAGGTGCTTGTTTTAAACCATACAGTGCTTTCTTTAATTTATAGATATGATTTGGATATTTAAAATCTTCAAAACCTGGTGGTTTTTCAACATACACATCTTCTTTGATGTAACCATTTAAGAAAGCACTTTTAACATCCATTTGAAATAACTTAAATTTCATTATAGATGCATAGCCAGAAGTACGCGTATTGCCTTTAACCTGGCAACTGGAGCATATGTCTCATCATAATCTATACCTTCTTCTTGACTATATCCTTGTGCCACAAGCCTAGCTTTATTCTTGGTGATATTTCCTTCTTCATCCAGTTTGTTTCTTAACACCCACTTTGGTCCAATTACTTGATGAGTGTCTTTTCTGGGAATCAATTCCCAAACTTGATTTCTTTCAAACTGGTTGAGTTCTTCTTGCATTGCGATACACCACTTTTCATCTTGAAGAGCTTCTTTGATGTTTTTCGGTTCAATCTGTGACACAAAAGCAACATTCATGCAATAATTAACTATACTGCTTCTTGTGTTTACCCCTTTTGTGATGTCGCCAATAATGTTGTCCAGTGATAATCCTCTAGGTTGTTGCCATATTCTGCTTAAATCTTCATCTTGAGGATTGTCATCCTTCTTTTCTTCAGTTGTTGTCTTTGATAAGTTTTCAATACTGCCTGCATCAGATTCTTCTGACTCAAGAGGTTTTGCCTCAAGGTCCACAATTTCATCAAAAACAACATGTACAGATTCTTTTATTGTGAAAGTTTTCCGATTAAAAATTCTATAAGCTTTGCTTGTTAAAGAATATCCAAGAAAAATTCCTTCATCAACTTTGGAATCAAATTTTCCCAAATTTTGTTTTCCATTATTTAAAACATAACATTTGCATCCAAAAAATTTCAAATGAGAAACATTTGGTTTTCCACTTCTAAAAAGTTCATAAGGAGTACGTTTCAAAATAGGTCGAATAAGCATTCTATTTAAAACATAACATGCAATACTCATAACATCAGCCCAAAATGATTTAGGAACATTATATTCATTTAACATAGTACGAGCAAGTTCCTCTAAGGATCTATTCTTTCTTTCTACAACTCCATTTTGTTGAGGAGTTCTGGGTGCAGAAAAGTTATGAAAAATGTTATGTTCTTCACAAAAATTTTCAAACAGTTCATTTTGAAATTCACCTCCATGGTTACTTCTAATAGCTTCTATTTTCAAATCCTTTTCATTTTGAACTAAATTTGCAAATTTTTTAAATTCTTTGAAAGCTTCATTTTTAAGAGTAAGAAAGAAAGTCCAAGTATATCTTGAATAATCATCCACAATAACTAAAGCATAATAATTTCCACCAAAACTTTTTATCCTTGAAGGACCAAATAAATCCATGTGCAAAAGTTCCAAGGGTTTTAAGCTAGAAACAACATTTTTAGATTGAAAAGATGATTTAACTTGTTTACCCTTTTGACATGCATCACACAATTTGTCTTTTACAAACTTTAATATTGGTAGACCAATTACTAAATCTCTAGATATGAGTTTATTCAATTGTTGCATATGAATATGAGTCGCACGCTTATGCCACAACCATGGATTTTCTTCTTTCACAACTAAACATGAAATATTTTTATTTGATGTATTTTCTACATCAATCAAATAAATATTGTTATGTCTAATTCCTTTTAGTGCAATTTCAGAAGAATCATTTTTGTAAATGGTGCAAGAATTCTGTTCAAAGGTTACCTTGAGTCCTTTGTGGCATAGTTGACTAATGCTAATTAAATTGTTCCCTAGTCCTTCTACATATAGCACGTCTTTGATCATCAAGGTATCTTTGCTTCCAATATCTCCTTTTCCAAGAATTCTTCCTTTGTTGTTGTCACCATAAGTGACAAATCCTTATTCCTTTTTGCGGAAGTTTGTACATTTTGTTTTGTCTCCTGTCATGTGTTTTGAGCATCCACTATCAAGACACCACATGAACTTCCTTGAATTTGATCATTCCTGCAAAATAGAAAGAACAAGCTACTTAGGTACCCAACTCCTTTGTATAAGTCCTTTTGGGTTAGATTTAAATTACTTTGCAACCCAAATATATCTACCACTAGAAACACCATAATGTTTAATTTTACATTTATTTGAGGTATGACCTTTTCATACAATAAAAACAAGATACAATATTAGTGTTTCTATTTATTGTTCCTTTTTCTAGCCATGTTCTACAGGTTCTATTATTATATTTGTTTTTAGGAACATATTTAATTTTAACAACCTTCTTTTCATAATTTTTACTACATTCCCCTGAGGTTGTATTCTCTAGTAATTTTTTTATTTCATACAAGATTCACATTTACTACTAGCAACATATTTTGCTTTTTCATGAAATAACATTTTGTTTTTCTAACTTCTATTTTCTTCTGACATATTTGTGAATTTAGTTCTTAAAATATTATTTTCTTTAGTCAGATCTTTAGTATCAAACAGTAAATTTTTATTTCTTCAAGAAGGCTATTAAATTTAGATTTTAATTTTGTAAAATCCTTTTTCAGTTTCTTATGAGCAATGTCTAATTTTTCAGATTCAATTAGTAAAGCAGCATAGGTTTCATGCAATTCATCTTCACCAAATTGACTATCATTATCTGAATAGCTAGAGTTACTTACTTGACTAGCAATATCATCATCTGCCATTAAACAAATGTTGGTTGCTTCATCTGAATCGCTTAAATATAAAATTGCCTCATTGTCATCCTCCCATGCAATGTACACCTTCTTTTTCTTGAAGTTTTTCTTTTCTTTCTTTTCTTCACCCTTCTTTTGATTTGGGCAGTCAGCTTTTAAATGCCATTTTTCACCACAGCCGTAGCATCGGTAATTTGAAGGAGATCCTTGATTTTCTCTCTTTTCATATCTGAATCTTCCTTTACCTTTTGATTTCATGAACTTGTTTAATCTTTTGATCACAAGACTCAAATTTTCTTCATCCTCCGAGTCTTCTTCGTCTATCCTGTTTTTTCTAGTGTCAGTGTCGGATTTGAAAGCCAGTGTCTTTTTCTTTGTTTTGGCTTCTTCTTCATTGACTCTTCCGAGATCTAGGTCATGCTCCCTCAATTTTCCAAATAGTGCCGCCATAGTCATAGTATTGAGGTTTTCTGACTCAGTTATTGCAGTCACTTTCGGTTGCCACGACCTGTCTAAAGATTTCAAAATTTTAATGTTAAGCTCATCATTGTCAAATGACTTACCTAGTCCAATGAGATGATTGACGATGTTAGTGAAGCGTTTCTGAACATCTAAAATTTTTTCTCCTTGCTTCATCCTGAACATTTCATATTCTTGGATCAAGGTATTTTTCCTCGCCCTCTTAACATAATTTGTTCCTTCATGAGTTACTCTGAGTACATCCCACATCTCTTCAGCGGTTTTACAAACGGAGACCCTATAAAACTCGTCAACACTTAGAGTAGATGCAATCATGTTTCGGGCTTTCACGTCATTTTGAATTCTTTTCTTTTCTTCAGCAGTCCACTTAGTACGGGGCTTTGGTTCCTGCGAATCGTCAGTAGGAATAGGCAAACCAGAAGCAATAACATCCCAAATTTCACAATCAATAGACTCAATAAAAATTTGCATTCTAACCTTCCAGAATGCATAGTTTTCACCTATGAATAGAGGTGGCCTATTGATAAAGGCACCCTCTGCAAAAGTTTGTTATGATTCTGCCATTTGAATAACTATCAAATCGAGCTCTGATGCCAATTGTCAGAGCAGTTGTAGCGGAATGGTTAGCGTGGAATAACAAACCAAGAAAGGGGGTGAATTTGTTATATTACTTTTTCGTGCCTTTTAATTATTTTTTCTCAATTTTACTTACTAAGCAGATAACTAAAATAAAAAGACCAAACTAAGGAAGAGATAAAAATTGCACAGGTAGTTTTATCCTGGTTCAGATCACAAAGATCCTACATCCAGTCGCTTATCTCACAAAGCAAGATAAACCTTTTTCCACTAATCATAAAACAATTACAAATAATAGTCACGCAGAAAATTAATTTGTAAGAGTTTAGAAAACCACCTCTTTTGAAACCACAAGAGATGAACTTACACCTCCTTTGAGTCTTCACAAAGGATGACCACCTCCTTCAAATACTTCACAAAGGATTATACTCTTCCAAACACCTCCTTAGATGCTCCAAGGATGAATTAGCTATTTCTCTGTCACCGCAGTAACACTTCACAGCTTTGCAAAAGAGAGTTTCTTTATCAACAACACATTGTTCTCAATGTTTTCAGATGTGTAGAGCGCAAGGAAAGAGTTGTTTTTGATAGAAATAGTGAGCCAATTTATATACTCAAGCTAGTAATCTTCAATTCTTCGAAACTGGCCATTTAACGCATTTAATCGATTAATATTAGTGTTAATCGATTAAAATAAGTACAACAACTAGTTTTTCAAATTTGAAACCTCCAACGGCTAGTATTAATCGATTATTTCTGATTTTAATCGATTAGATAATCGATTAAAGCATGAATTAATCGATTATTCCAGAGCCACTTGGGTTTTCAGTGCCAACCTCGTTTTAATCGATTATAACTTGGTTTAATCGGTTAAAACAGCTTGTGTTTGATTCTAAACAGCAAATAATCACTTATTAAGTATAAGAATCAAATCCTATTACATATCTAAACAAAAGCACATCAACTATGATTATTGCAAAAGCTTTTAAAATAATTAAACTTCAAATAGTCTTGTTGGATCTTTTATTGTGCAAAGTTGTACATCATCAAAACTTCAGCTTTATCATTTTGTTAACATTTATGTTATAACTAAGACTTACCAAACCACTATATGTGGGAAATTCCTAGAACTATTTACACTGGAGAGGGTTAACTTAGTCTGCATGAATTTTTTTTAAAGTAGACGAGCCCCTTTAAATCAATGAAGTGAAGAAACGTTAGATAATTAAGAGAGAACGTCTAATTGATATAATACGTTATAGAGCTTGATTAAAAACATTTGCATATCAAAATATATAATCTATACATGTGTTTTCATATGTTGAATTGTTGATATTCAAGCATTATAAATATTTGTGTAAGTTGGAAGTCTAACAAATGTAAATACAAAGTCTTAACATTAGACGAGTTTAAGCAGTAGATGAGTCAGGATATTAGACGGGTACACCAAAGGTAATCACTAGGTAAAAGTGTTAGACGACCTAAGTCTCTAGATGACAGGAGGAGGCACACAACTAAGGTGTTAGATGACTAAGGCGTTAAACGACCCATGACAACTTAAGCCATAAGACAACTAAGGTTGTAGACGATCTGAATAATTAAACTCAATTTGACATTGAATGAGTCAAAACATGATTCGATATTTGGCTAAGTGTTTCATTTTTAATTGATCATTTGAATTGATAATAATATGATCACTTGAAAAAGAGAACTAATTACAAGAGCTATAATGCTCAAAAGAATTAGGAAATGTTCTGTATGGTTAATAAGTGAATTTTTTGATTGACTGAGAAGTATCATTGCTCTAATAATTTAAATGCAAAATCATATTGCACAAAGTTTGTTTTACATTTTATTGTACATGTAGTCCTCTTCTCTTGGACACGAGTTATTATAAATACCCATCTCCACCTTTGTAAACACAACTTTTGAGTAAATGAATTGTATTCTGTTGAGAAAACTCCAGAATAATTCTCTCTGAAAGTTCATGCTAGAGAGTGTCAATGAACCGCCTCTAGCCACCTTCTGGGCACACTTCTTCCATTTCATTTCCATATTCCACCGTGCTTCACAAATTCTCTCTCCTCCACCTCATTGCAACGTCATCTGCCATATCTCCCACACGCGTCAGCCACGTTTCTCTTCTCATCCATATCACATTCGCACCTCACATTTCATTTCGCGCATTCGAAACATTCGCGAGAATGTTTCTCGCTCTCAAGAGCGCATTTCGTTGTCTCCACCATTCATCATCACAGATCGACTGCTTCATCAACTGTAAGTTCCATTTCCTTCACAAATCTACCTTCTTACTCCATCTTTCTTGATTTCCACAAATCAAAAACCTTTTTCACCGTTTAAACACCACTTTTGCACCGATTAAACTTGTTTCCCTCCGGTCATTCTTCTTTTGCACCGATAAAAATCATGTTCCCACCGTTTAATCGGTCAGATCCGAGTTTCTCCCCACTTCTAGGGTTTCCTTCGAGTTTTCCACCGATTAAACCCTAGATCCTAGGTTTTCCTCATGTTTGATCTTTGTTTCCTCTTCTATCTCGAGTCCCGACTCCATTTTCGTTGTCTTCTACTCTCGAAGAAGCCTCGAGGAGCTCACGGCACGCACATTCGTCATCTCCTTGAGAGCGCTTCCATCAAATGCTCTAAGACGAGTGTGAGCATCTTTCCATGAGTGCTCTTAGATGTTTGAGTTGTTGTTTTAAGACAAGTAGAACCAGGACCAGATTACCATAATCTATTGAATGATATGTTATGATATATATGACATTGATAATTCTTTAATTGTAATCTTTGTCATATTAGCTTGCCCTTGTGTTTTTAGTTATGGTTTATACCTATAATGATTGTGTATGTTGCATTGGAGCAGATGACGAAACAAGTTTGGATGCATAACAATAATAGAAGAGTAGAGAATGGAATGAGTTTGGGCGAGCAATTTACAATTTATAATTTTCTTTTCATTCATGGTACTTAAAAATTTAGTATGTAAAGGCTATTGATGTTAGATATTTGAATATTTTTCAAAGTTTCAACAAAGGTCTTAATTCAGTTTAAGACTTTTGTTCTAACAAAATTTTTGTAGTAGTTATCGTACAGTAAATAATACAGATAGGACTTTAACTCGTTGCACTCAATATACGAGTAAAAAATTTAACTACTAGATGACCTATTTTAATTTTTCAGATGATAAGTTAACATTTAGCCGAATAAAATTTTGAAGAAAAAGTTTTTTTGAAAGTCATGTTTTAAAGAGGTTTTACTATAAGTCCTTTGCGGTTTATAACTAAATGGCTTTAAAATTGAAAGAAAAATTTGAATGTTACAATTGGTATCAAAGTAGTTAGGTCCTAGGTGACTTGTGGAGAGTGCTTTTATTATGTGTTTATTGTGCATTCATTGCCAAAGTCTGATAGTATTATTGTGTGTTATTGTGAACTATCTATATAAACTTTTGAAATTTTAAATATGCATTCTTAAATGGTTGTAAGAAATTTCTAGCATATTAATAAGGTAATGACAGATAGAAACCAAGATACCCCTCCAATTATCGAAGAAATTGGAAAATTTACTAGAGATATTGATAGAATGACATATGTTATAACTAAGACTTGTCGAACCACTATACGTGGGAAATTCCTAGAACTATTGATAATTGAGAGGGTCAACAACCTTAGGGTCAACTTAGTCTGCATGAAATATTTTAAAATAGACGAGCCCCTTTAAATCAATGAAGTAAAACAACGTTATATAATTAAGAGAGAACGTCTAATTGATATAATACGTTATAGAGCTTGATTAAAAAAATTTGCAGATCAAAATATATAATCTATACATGTGTTTTCATATGTTGAATTGTTGATATTCAAGCATTATAAATATTTGTGTAAGTTGGAAGTCTAACAAATGTAAATACAAAGTCTTAGCATTAGACGAGTTTAAGCAGTAGATGAGTCAGGATATTAGACGGGTACACCAAAGGTAATCACTAGGTAAAAGCGTTAGACAACCTAAGTCTCTAGATGATAAGAGGAGGCACACGACTAAGGTGTTAGATGACTAAGGCGTTAGACGACCCACGACAATTTAAGCCATAAGACAACTAAGGCTTTAGACGATCTGAATAATAAAATTCAATTCGACATTAAACGAGTCAAAAATGATTTGATATTTGGCTAAGTGTTTCATTTTTAATTGATCATTTGAATTGATAATAAGTGTTACAAGAGCTATAATGCTCAAAAGAATTAGGAAATGTTCTGTATGGTTAATAAGTGAATTTTTTGATTGAGTGAGAAGTATCATTGCTCTAATAATTTAAATGCAAAATCATATTGCACAAAGTTTCCATAATTAGACATTTGTGACCTTGAAGAAAGAGCAAAATTCAAATAACGCATGGGCTTTTTCAAGAAAGGAAAGAAAATCTCTCAAAGAGCATCAACAAACGTAGAATAAAATTCTTGAAGAATGTTGTTGAAGTTAGACTCTGAAGAATCAAATTAAAGAATTGATTAAGTCATTCCTTATCAAGAGAAATCATAAAGATCATGATGAAGCACTAGAATTCATAGTCTCAATGACTATCAAATGAAACATGTATATAAAAAATACATAGCCATACGAGAAAACTAATGAAAGAATTAAGCAATATCAAAGTGTTGTGAAACTGTGATATCAATAATTCTTTTGTTAGATATTGGGTTGAGAGCTTAATTACATATTGTAAATCCTTAATTGAGTGAAACTGTAACCTGTGTGTTGAATTGCGCACTCGTGTTGCAAGAGTGTTTATTTTATTATTTTCATTAGAATTGAGAGTTCTCATTCTGAGGGAGAAATTGAGAAGGATACCTAGAGAGTTTGATGCTCAGTATAAACTGAATATGTTTGTACTCGTGATACCTAGAAAGGTTAAAACTCGTTATAACATAGACAAGGTGATACTCATTATTGATCAAAAGTGTTGGTTCGTGGAATTTATTAAGAATGTTGCTTAAAAGACTCTCTTAGCCTCAATGGGAGGTGAATCTATATAAATCCTTTGTGTACATTTTCTGTATCCTTACTCTTTACTTTGAATATTTTGTTTGTGAGAATTATTTGAATTTGTTTACAAGCTCTATTCATCCCCCCTTCTAGAGCCACATTACACCAACACATTTTTGAAGTATAATACATATGGAGATTGAAAAGATTTTCAAAGTCATTGCTTGTCCTAAGGACAGGAAGTTAGTGTATGCTACATACTTATTATCAAGAATGATAAAGTACTAGTGTAATGGTGTACAAAGAATGATGGAAGATAGAAATGATGTTATGGATCGGGAGAACTTCAACCAAAGGTTTGTGGGGAAATACTTTCAAAAAGTACAAATTTTGCTAAAGATATAGAACTCATGAGGCTGAAGACTTTGACTATGACAATCAACATGATGAAGAAAGAGAAGATCGTATGGGTCAATCTAAATTTGAGAATCATAGTGATAGTTTACAACAATAACCATGGTGAACAAAAAAGAAGAAAGAAAGAAAAAGAAAAAGATGCTAAAGGTGATGGCAAAAATTGATACCATATTAAAATTCCTTCAAGATTAAGGGGGTTGGAAACCAAGATCAGAAACACAAAGGTACATGTATTTTTAAGAACTCGACAAGTGTACCAAATCGTATCAAGTAATAATAAATGGTAAGACCAAGTATCGTTTTCCAAGAGCTCACGACACTAACAATGATTCGTTATTGGAGCAGCTAGCAACAACTATCTCATCTGGGAAAAGCCATCTTTTTCTCAACAATGTCTTTGTCATTTGATCCAATAGTGCTTCGTTAGATATGAACAGGTTTGATAAATCAATCCAAGTTGTATCTCTATCCCCAGGGATTCGAAAGGGTACTCTTGGAACACCAATGGGCATAAAATGGACAAATAATAAAGTCATATATCTCACTTTAGAGTGGAAACGTAAGAATTAGCTTATCGTGTTAAAAATGATTGACTTTATTTTAGATTAATATTGCTTTTTTTTAGAAAAAATAATACTAAAAAAAGTCAAGTTGTTACAAATGGGTCATTGGGGGTGATAAGCAATATGTCTGCATTTACTTATTTAAATAGTCATAGAGAAAGTTGTCAGTCCCGGGCAACTCATTCTAATTTGTAGATCGATGTTGTATTATATCTATATTTCTATAAATATAACGATATATATAAAATAAACTTTTTTTATGAATCAATGAAATGGGATAATAAAGGTAAATTCGGATAAACCGAAATGAAGAATAACATACTAATGAATAAGAACATACTATGGATATTAATATTGGTTGACACTGCTATATAAGTCATGTTATACTATTGAATAACAAGTCCTCAAAAGACGCTATAAAGATTCCCCCAAAATTGAGACTCACAGAAAAAGTTGCATTTGTGAAAAATTCATAATAATTAATAAAACTTTTTGAATCTTTATGTAAAAGGTGTATAAACGGAATTAACAATTTTGATAAAATATCCAAACGTATTCCTTCTTGGCTGAAAGAGATTCCTATGGCACCAACAAATAATATAAAGAGCACTAAAACAAGCACAAAAAATCGCATAGTATTGTTAGATTCATTAGGATATAAACAAGCAGTCGCATTAGAGAGAATTTTTGTGCTTGGGAGTCCCTAATGATTATTAAATGAACCAAGATTTTACCATGACTGCAATTTTAGAGAGATGCGAGAGCGAAAGCCTATGGGGTCGCTTCTGTAATTGGATAACCAACACCGAAAATCGTCTTTACATTGGATGGTTTGGTGTTTTGATGATTCCTACTTTATTGACTGCAACTTCTGTATTTATTATCAGCGATATAAAAAAGGAAAACAAAGGATATCGAAACAAATTTGCAAAGGATACGAACGAAAGAAAAAAGATCCAACAACAAAGATAAGTTACAAAAACCTCTTATAAATATTCTTTTCAATTAAAAACGATGGAATCATCCATTTCGATATATAAAAAATAATAAATTTGAAAACATTGTAAAAAATGAAATTTCAGAATTTTTTTTTCATACATATCAAGGTGATGGAAGCGAAAAAATATCTTGGAAAAATCAAAGAGAAAAGATCTTCTTCTGTAAAAAATTGTTCTAATAATTTTTCTGAACTTAATTTTTTCAAATACTTGCGCACAGTACTTTTGTGCTTACGAGCCAAAGTTTTTATACAAGAAAACCGAAGTATATATTTTATTTGATAAAAACTCTTTTTCTTTTCATATCCATTGTAATAATGAGAAAATTTTTTGCAGATGCGCAAAAACCGGTCAAGAATATCAAAATCAGATAAATTGGCCTAAATCGGCTTACTAATAGGATGACCCATTCCATTACAAAATTTTGTTTTAGCCAATGATCTCATGCTTTTCATTTTGATCAATAATTCCCATTTCTATTATTATAGATTTTTTTTCTATATATCTATATAATTGAGTTGAAATTCTCATTCTATCAACTATTTTTATTTACTTCTTTTAAGAAAAAAGTAAGTTCCTATTAATAAATAATAAAAAATGAGATTTCTCTAGATAGAGATAAAGATAGATATTCTATATTATTCAATACTCATGGGGCATGTGGAATCCCATGTGAATCAGCAAGGACCACCTTGCAAGGCTAAATATTCCTGGGTGACCGATAGTGAAGTAGTTCCATGACGGAAGGGTGACAAGAACCCTCATTGGGGAGTGAAATAGAACATGAAACTGTAAGCTCCCAAGGAGTGGGAGGAGGCTAGGTTCAGTCCGGTACTCTAACCGCGTGCCTGTTGAAGAATGAGCCGGCGAGTCATAGGCAATGGCTTGGTTAAGGGAAACCACCTGAGCCGTAGCGAAAGCGAGTCTTCATAGGGCAATTGTCATTGCTTATGGACCCGAACCTGGGTGATCTATCCATGTCCAGGATGAAGCTTGGGTGGAACTAAGTGGAGGTCCGAACCGACTGATGTTGAAGAATCAGTGGATGAGTTGTGGTTAAGGGTGAAATGCCACTCGAACCCAGAGCTAGCTGGTTCTCCCCGAAATGCATTGAGGCGCAACAGTTGACTAGACATCTAGGGGTAAAGCATTGTTTTGGTTCGGGCCGCGAGAGCAGTACCAAATCGAGGCAAACTCTGAATACTAGATATGACCTCAAAATAACAAGGGTCAAGGTCAGCCAGTGAGATGATGGGGGATAAGCTTCATCGTCGAGAGGGAAACAGCCCGGATCACCAGCTAAGGCCCTTAAATGACCGCTCAGTCCTTTTTTGTTTTATTCGTCTTATAGAAATTATTATAGATATCAATTTATTCAACAATTGGATTGTTAAGGTTACCGTACTATTAGTCTCGGTTTTATCTTTTTAACAACAGGTAATATATTAGGAGCAGTATGGGCTAATGAGGCATGGGGATCATATTGGAATTGGGATCCAAAGGAAACTTGGGCTTTTATTACTTGGACAATTTTCGCAATTTATTTACATACTAGAAAAAATAAAAATTGGAATATAGAAATTCTTCAATAGTGGCCTCCATGGGTTTTCAAAAATTTCTTTGTCCTCTACGCTGCTTAATTTCTTGGAATTAGTCACCTCAATAATCTTCGATGGTTCTATGGGTATCCAAAATATGAACGAGATGGATATTTATTGTCCCAACCATTCCTATTAGTCCCAATCTCGATAAGCCATAGATATAGATAGATACAAAGTTTTTGTGTTCTTGATTCCCAAGCGTATTGCTTCTTTCCCAATGTTGCCTATCAGTACTAGTAATTTAGGGTTGACCTAACCTCGTTCAATTTTTTTTGAAGTCATTGGATCTGTTTCCTAGTTTGGTTTGAGAATCTCTCCCCTTCTTCTATTCTGTTCCGAAGAGTAACTAGGACCAATTCAGTCACGTTTTCATGTTCCAATTGAACACTTTCCTTTGATTAAAATTAAAATGCAATAAAAGTATATATGAATACAAGTTGATCAATTGAGGCTAAGACACAAATGAATGCATGATGTTTATTACATGAGATGATTATGTTGTTGGGGTTTAGATTTCACATAATCACTTCCATGCATACAAGAATTCGTCTTCTTCATTAAAATGTTAATATCACATTCTAAATTACTTAAACCCCGATGTCTCGACATAAAAAGCCTATCCTTAGTTATTATACCAAAATGTCTTACATCCATAATAATCAATTCTGCATTATGAACATAAGCTTAAGACAACCAAACGTTCTATCCCTATGTCTAGGCAATAGTTCCTTTGGGTGAAATTCTCCAGATCTTGGTTCCTAGGTATTTCCCAATAACAAAGAAATCCATATGTCATGCTATGAGTAATCAAAACATAGCAAGCATTGAGCAAAGGAGAAAATCACTAACATTTAATGAAAGAAGCATAAAATTTTTAAACTATATTCAAATACATGAAAGTTTAGAGGTTACATCTTCCCCAACAACAAATGTATTTAGTTTTCCATCGTCATGGAGAACCTTGATGTACAATAATAGAAGAATGAGATAAAAACCCTAGAAAGTGATGAGGATAGCTCCCGCATGCCAAATTTGCCTCCAAAGGGCCGAAACCTGTGTTTCTGAGCTTCAGCCGTTAAAAGATACAAATCTTAGGACGTGCAAACCCTTAAATAGATAAAAAAAAATGGGCCCATAAGCCAACACGTCAGCGCTCATCACCCCAACTAAGGTCAAGCAAGCGAAACTGCGAGAAGACTAGCGCTGACGGCCATAAATAGGGGCAAGCAGGCATCCTACGAGATGGCTAGCTGGTGCTCAACCCCCCCAGATGGCAAGCAGGCGCTAGTGCGAGATACTTGGCGTTAAGGACCCCTGAAGAGGGCAAGCAAGCTTCCTGAGTGACATATTGGCGCCTAGGGCCCAGAAAAGGGGAAACCATGGTTGCGTGAGCACCTGCGCCTAGGGCCCAGAAAAGGGCAACCAGGAACCCTGCACCTTCTTCAGCCTTCTTCTTTGGTGCTTTTACTGTCCCTCTTAGGTTCCGACTCCATGATACTTTTAATCTTCTTCCAAATCATACCAATAACCTACAAAATTGAGAGAATTTAGTGATGAAATCAATAAGTATAACCTCTACTCACTTATTCACAAAACTAAACTAAAATCAAGAGATTAAACAAGTTTCTAAATCAAATAAAGTTGATTTAATATCCAAATTGCATCACAGATAACGGTAAATTCAACCGTTATCACATGCCCAAACTTGAAACTTTGCTTGTCCTCAAGCAAAATGTAATTTTGCCTAAACAAAGTAGTTAAACTACAATCGTCTAGCACATCAAAAAGCATTTTCTCCTATGACAAGTAAATCACTCATATATGCTCATCATGGAAAGATCAGTCAAGAAATAATGAAGTGTTGGCCAATCAAGCTTGAACTATGGTGCTCACATAATCCAAGAATACACAACAGATACAAACACCTTATGAGTGATTAACAACCAAGCAAAATGTTATTATAAAAGTGCTTGGAACCATTCCTCACCAAAGATAGTGTTTCACTTTAGCACAAAGGTGTATAATGAGGGAACTCTTTCACTGTACTATCACAATGTCACATAATAAACTTTGTCTTCCATTTAAACACATCAAAACATATTCACAAGTAAGTTATCATCACAAGGACTTTTTAAAGCTTGTACTATGGTTGGGCAAAGAAGAAAAACTTCTTTTTTTGGACAACAAAATTCTTTGATTTAAGAGAGTGAATAATTTCCTTAACAATTTAACATTAATCTCTTTTTCTCCTCCTTCACTTGAGAAACCACTTCTCAACTTAATCCCAACTTTTCATTCATTGAGCTTATCATTCTTTTCCTTCTTCTCTTACTTTTCCTTTCTTTTGTTTTGCTCAATGCTCTTTTTCCTTTCTTTTTCTTTTTATTTTACTTTTATTTTCAAAAAAATTTCCAATTTCCCAAAAACCCCAAACTTGAACCATTCTCCTCTACCATACAAACATACTCAACTCAACTCAACTCAAGGCAAGGATTTCAAAGAGTTTTTTTATATTTAGGCTCAAGGTTCAAAGGGTAAAACAAAAAATTTTTCTTTGGGCATTGGGTTAACTATTTGGCATTGGCTTAAGGGAAAAGAACAAATGGCCTTGATCATTTGAAACTGTTGGAAAACAGGTAGGCTTCGTTTCAACACCAAGAGGGGGAGGGGGGGGTGAATTGATGAGGTTTCAAAATTAGTGTCTTTTTAAAATCTTTTTCATAAAGTAGAAACCTTTCCACAATTTCTTGAATCGCAAGTAATAGAAATTTAAGTGCAGCGGAATATCAAAGTAGACTACGCAAATTACAGAGTCGACTAAATGTAAAAGTGTAAGGATAGAGAATTCAAATGCAAGTTTTTGTACTGGTTCGGCCTCAATGCCTACAGCCAGTGTCCTTCCAATCCCAGGAAGCAAATGCACTATAATGGTCAAGGTTTTTACAACAAGGCTTTTATAGAGACTTCCACGTCAAAAATATAAAACACCTCTCTAACCTCTAACCAAAATATAGGCAATACAAACAATAAAGATCTGCAACAAGATATCCCCTCTTCTACAATCTTCAACCCACTTTGTACAATCCTCAAAGTGCCTAGAATCCACGAGTCACCCCTTGTAATCACAACAGGTACAACAACCACAATCTTTACAAAGATTGAGAGAAATCTTGATTAGCAAGCAAGCACCCCAATGTGCAGAGTATGACCAACCAGTAAGCACAGAAAAATCCTCCTCTAGAACCTCTTCAAAGAATCAATCTGAAACAGAATATGAAAATGCCAGTTCTTCCAAAAGTTCTCTGGATAACTCATGTCTCGTCTATTTATAGATTTCCATAAATCAGACACTTTTGTAGTCGACTAAGCTACTAATAGAGTCGACTGTCCTCTGACAGTTATAACAGTTAAGTCAAACTAGTAGCTGTCAAGTCAAACAATTAATTCCACATTCAAAACAGTTGACTCGCATTCAATGCTTTTAACATTTGAAAATATAGTCGTTGCTATTCACAAGCATAACAGAATTCCAAATCAATCAACTAACAAAGTTGAATGCATAGCGCACATAGTCGACTTTGACACATCTGCACATATTGAAATTCTTTTCAATGTAAAATCTCACATAGCACTGTATTTGAAAATCTGTGCAAAGTCTTTAGTCTTAATCGATTCAATTAATAATGAAGTCAACTTAGGACTTGCAGATTTGCCACACAATATAAGTTCATCAAAGTGCTTGTGGTTTTCCTTTTCCAAAACATATGCAATGCAATCACAACAGATGTTACATATATCAGAATAATGAATATGCATTCATATATCAAGATCAACACAAAAAATGTTCAATAAGATATCAATCAATAACTAACAGAACATGTAACACATAACAAGACATGTGTTATTAATAATGTGTTGTCATAATAAAAAACCAGAGTGAATAAAGCATTGTGAGATTAAGGTTAGCTAAACCAGCGCTTCCCTTATCAACAATCTCAATAGAAACAAGCAAGCAAATAGTTCAACATAGAAACTCAGGCAAAATTACTTATGATTCCAAAGCAATACCATTCAACAATAAAACTCTGGAGTCCAACCTCTGACAAGTTAACTCAAGTTCCACAATTTTATAAACATTCTACCCAACATATTAATCACAATTGAAACCATGCATCTGTTTTAAAAAAAAACTATGAGCATCCACCATATGTGCTTAAAAGTTAAATCATTCACTATCTCAATCATGAATCTCAAAAAAATAGAGCAAACACAAGATAATATTACTCATCAAACAACCAATTCAAACAGATTATCACCAAATCATTGCAGCACAATTCATTAAACCAAGTACATAAGCAAATTCATCTAATGCATTAAACATATTGCAACAACAAGCATTCTAGCAGCATAAATAAAAAGGGTAGCACTTAGAGCTAATAAACAGAACACAACATGGCAGCTTCTTGCTCTTCTAAAATCAATGAAATCAGCGCATGTCCGTGGAGCTACTTCATTTAATGGAAACAAAATACATTATCACCTCCCATCTTAAAGAAACATAAATCAATGGCTACTGCAGCAAATCAAATAAGTGAGCCCCTTCCAGCACATCGTCCCATACTTGGACCTCTCTTTCAACCATAACCTTCCATTCTATTTGTTGCATCTGCCTAATATAAAACCACGTTCCAGCAAAACTCTCTCCCCCCAAAAATGACGGTTGTCCTAGGAATGTGTCCCCCATAGGTTTGTGTGCCTCCTTTTTGTTAATATTCATTCTCCCTAGGCCCTGCTGCTGTCTTCTAATGTCCTGGACGTGAGGAGGTGTTGCTGGACCATGCCAAGGCTGGACGCTGCAACTCTTCACGTGGACGTGTGCTGTGTGCTTGTTGGACTTGCGTTTTCTAGACGGGTGTTGTAGTTCCTTTGGGCCGTGACATCTCCCAAATTTAATTTAAAAGTTAAGCACGTCATAACTGTTGTCCGTGTGAAGGCTGGACTGCACCCCCTTTTCGCTAGATGTATGTTGCTGCTCTCAGATGAAGTTGCTCGACGAAGCCCATTTGATGCGTGAATGAGGAGTGCAGCTGTTGTTGCTGGGACGCTGCTGTAAAGCACCTCCTAATATGCTTTTCTGGATTGCTGCTTGCGGGATGGACGCTGGATGTGTGCAGACCCGTAAGTGAATGAAGCGTGTTGAAGCCCTTGTTGGACGATCATTCTTCAAGGTTGATTGGCCATGGGCTGCTGCTGCGTTTTCTACAAGTACACACCTGAAAGCCCATCATTCTCCTTCACGTGCTGATTCTTTTGTGCTCATGTCGTGGCTGCCACATCTCTTTGATGTTGGGTGTGTGATGCAAATCTCGGGTAGAATTTGGACCAAGTTGCTAGCTGGATGGGAGCTGTACGTGGCAGCTTCTGCACATGGGTCGTGGTAGGCTGTGAATGCGAAGTTGTGGACTTGAAGCTCCGTGGTGCTTCCTTTCCTTGCTGCTGGAATGAATCAGGCTTTTTGGATGCAGCCCGTGATGTGCTGGAATCTCCCTAGCCCATTTGCTTTCTATTATTTTTATGAAGTTAGCTACCCTTTTCAAATAATGAATCCAGCTGCACCGTGCTTTCTCTTCTATAAAAGAAAGGAAATTAACAAAATTCATAAAAGAATCAACGCACACTTCAAGCCCGAAATGGGTACTGCTGTTGTATGCACCCCTCATTTTTTCACTTGAAGCGCCCCTTTTTCATAAGCCCAAAGATTAAAATCATTGTAGTGCACTCCTTCTTGTACACACTTCTTTTATGGAGATCTTTGAATTATGTGACAACCCTCCAAATGTCCAAAATTATATTTCCAAAATTTTCCCTGCTATTAAAAATGTAATTAATTATCTCAGATAATTCAAATTAATTAAAATTAGAATTTCCGGTCAAATTAAGCACAATTAGCAAAAACGAGAAAATACCGGACATTTAAGCATAATTCCCTGATTAATTCTAGCACAATATACTAAATAAAGTCTAGAAAATATTGACTCATCAGCGACCATATTTTCTATCAACTCAAAGGCTTCCTCTAGAGTCTTCCACTTGATATTACCTCCAGCTGAGGCATCCAACATCAATTTAGTCTATGAGCTTAGTCCTCCAAGGAATAGAATGACTACCGTTGGTTCATCAAATCCATGTGTGGGCATCTTCCGCAATAAACCTTTGAATATGTCCCACGCTTGACCTAATGTTTCGTCCATGCCCTGTCTGAAAGAAGAAATTTCTTGCTTACCTTTGTTAACCTTTGACTGAGGGAAATATTTACTCAAGAATTTAGCCACCACATCTTCCCACTCAGTGAAGCTATTCTCTAGGAATTTAGCCTCATCTGGCATACCATTAATCTTCACTATATTGCATATTTCATTGAAAGTGGTCAGATGCTCATATGGATTCTCGTGAGCTAATCCATTAAATTGGTTGCTCTTCACCAGTTGAATGAGATCATGCTTCATCTCCATACTTGTAGTATTAACCCTCGGTCTTGCAATGCTATTAAAATGAAGAGGTCCAATGACTGCCGCATAATCTTCCAGGGTACGTCTACTATTTTGATTATCTTGATTGTCCATCATATATTCTGTTTCCTGGTCAGATTAAGTGAAAGGTTGTTCAAGAGTCTCAAGAGAGGGAAAAGTTATCTGGATGTCATGTTTGTTGAGATTGTTGACAACACAATATCTATATCACTCTGGTTTTGAATGATGACAACACATTTTTAATAACACATGTATTGTTGATGTGTTACATGTTCTATTACTTATTGATTGATATCTTGTTGAACATGTTTTTATGATTATCTTGATATGTGAATGCACATTTACTGAGCTTGTATATGTTACATCATATCTGGTTGCATTACACATGATTTAAAAGAAGAAAACCACAAACACATTTATGAACTTACATTGTGTTGCATATCTACAAGTTATAAGTCGACTTCATTATTGAGGAAGTCGAATTAAGCTTGTGACTATGCACAAATTTTCAGAAACAGTGCTATGTGAGATTTTACATTGAAAAGAATTTCAAAGTGAACTACAGTGTCAAAGTCGACTATGTGCGCCACGCATTCGACTGTATTAGTTGCTTGTTTTGAAATTCTGTTATGCTCATGAATAGTAACAACTATATTTTTAAAAGTTAGTTGAGCATTGAAAATTGGTCAACTGTATTGACTGAGAAATTAATTGGTTTGACTGGATTGTTGTTATTATGTCTTAACTGTTATAACTGTTACAATACAGTCGACTTTATTAGTAGCACAATCGATTGCAGGAGCTTCTGATTTATATAAATCTATAAATAGACGAGACCTGATCATTTACAGAAAACTTTTGGAAATCTAACAATTTCATATTCTGTTTTAGATTGATTCTCTGGGATTTAGAGTTCCAAGAACTCATCAAGAAGACGATTGTGATCTTGCTTGGAAGAGTTTTTGAAGGAGAATAGTGTTGTGCGTACTGCTTGATTAGAATCTGCACAATTGAGGTGTTTCTGTGTTGATCAAGAATCTTGTTTGGCATCCGTGGTGATTGCTGTGTTACCTGTTGTGACTACAGGGGTTGGACTCGTAGAGTCTGGTACACTTTGAGGATTGTTCAAAGTGGGTTGCAGATTGTAGGAGAAGGGACATCTTGTTGCAAGTCTTGTTGTGTCGTTTGCCTATATTTTGGTTAGAGGGTTCAAGAGGTGTTTTATATTTTTGACGTAGAGGTCTTCTATAAAAGCGTTGTTCTAAAAACGCTAACCATATTAGTGCATTTGCTTCATGGTACTAGAAGGACACTGGATGTAGGCATTGAGGCCGAACCAGTATAAAAACCTGCGTTTGAATTCTCTATCCCTATACTTTTACTTTCAGTCGACTTTACAATCTGCGTAGTCTACTTTGTTTTTCCGCTGCACTAAATTTTTTATAACTTGCCATTGAAGAAAGTTTGTAAAGTTTTGTACTTTGAATCAAAGATTGAGAAAAGACTCTGATTTTGAAAACTCACTAATTCACCCCCTCTTGGTGTTAAAACGAAGCCTACCTGTTTCCCAACAATGTTCTTCCTTCTTCTTCTACTATTGTCTAGACCTGTAAGAAGAGGTTCAGATAATTTCGTGCTCCTAGTCCAAATTGAACCTTGCATACACTAGAGAACAAAACACTAGAGCACCCAATTAGTGCAAAAAACAAAAAAACAAAAATAACAAACAATAAAAAAAATAAAGTCAAAACTGGTTAAGAATTATACAAAAGTATAGTTTAACCACGAGTCCCCAACAACGGCGCCAAAAACTTGTTAAGACCTCGACAAGTGTACCGAATAGTATAAAGTAATAATAAATGGTAAGACCAAGTATCGTTTCCTAAGAGACTCATGACACTAACAATCGTGTAATATCTTAACTAATTAAGACTTAAGAACAATTTCATTGGATTAAAATTAAAATGAAATAAAAGTAAATATGAATACAAGTCGATCAATTGAGGCTAAAACACAAATGAATGAAGGATGTTAATTATATAAGATTATTATGTTGTTGGGGTTTAGATTTCACCTAATTACTTTCATGCATACAAGAATTCGTCTTTTTAATTAAAATGTTAATGTCACTTTCTAAATTACTTAGAACTCGATGTCTCGACATAAAAGGCCTATCCTTAATTATTAGACCACAATGTCTTGCATCCCTAATAATCAATTATGCATTATGAACAAAAGCTTAAAACAACCAAACGTTCTATCCCTATGTCCACGCAATAGTTCCTTTGGGTGAAATTCTACAGATCCTGATTCCTAGGTAGTTCCCAATAACAAATAAATCCATATATCATGCTATGAGTGATCAAAACATATCAAGCATTGAGGAAAAGAAAAAATCATTAACATTTAATGAAAGAAGCATAAAATGTTTAAATCATATTCAAATACATAAAAGTTTAGAGGTTACACCATCCCCAACAACAAATGAATTTAGTTCTCCATCGTCACGGAGGACCTTGATGTACAATAATAGAAGAATGAGATAAAAACCCTAGAAAGTGATGAGGATAGCTCCCGCATGCCAAATCTTCCTCCAAAGGGTCGAAAAATGTGTTTTTGAGCTTCAACCGTCAAAAGATATAAACTTTAGGACGTGCAAACCCTTAAATAGATAAAAAAAATGGCCCATAAGCCCAACACGCCAGCGTTCAGCGCCCCAACTAAGGTCAAGCAAGGGAAACTTCGAGAAGACTAACACTGAGGGCCCTGAATAGGAGAAGGAAAGTGTTAGAATGGATGCAGCGGAATTGTTAGCGTGGAATAACAAACCAAGAGGGTTTTTAATATTAATTTGTACCTTTTAATTTCTACTCAATTTATCTTACTACGCAAATAATAAATATAAATAAAAGAGTAAGGTTGAGAGAAATTTGCACAGATGATTTTTATACTGGTTCGGATCTCACCAATCCTACATCCAATCGCTTATCTCAAACCGGGATAAACAGTTCACTAAGCACAAAACAATTACAAATTACAATCACAAAGAAACAATTTGTAAGAGTTTAGAAACCACCTCTCTTGATACCACAAGAGATGAACCCGCACCTCCTTTGAATCTTCACACAGGATGAGACACCTCCTCCGAATACTTCACGAAGGATGAAACACCTCCTCCGAATACTTCACGAAGGATGAAACACCTCCTCCGAATACTTCACGAAGGATGATCCTCTTCCACACACCTCCTTAGACGCACCAAGGATCAACCAGCTTTTCCTCCATCACCGTAGTAGCAATGTACCAGCACCACAGACAAGAGTTTCCTTAGCTGAGCAAGAGCACACACTTCTCAAAGAGTTCTGAGTGTTTTAGCACAAGGGAAGAGTTGCTAATGATGGATAAAGAGAGTCTATTTATAGACTCAAGAAAAAACTCTTCCGTTCTTCAAAACTGGCCAATTAACGCATTTAATCGATTAATATTAGTGTTAATCGATTAAAATGAGTACAACGGCTAGTTTTTCAAATCTGAAACCTCTAACGGCTAGTATTAATCGATTATTTCCTATTTTAATCGATTAGCTAATCGATTAAAGCATGTATTAATCGATTATTTCTATACCAGTTGCGTTTTCAGCTTTTACTCGTTTTAATCCATTAATACTAGTTTTAATCAATTAAAACAATGTGATTTTGACTCAAAACACTAATTACAATGTATGAAAGTACATGGAATCAAAACCAATGAAAAACTAAGACTTAAACAATAAAACTACAATTATTACAAAAGATTTTAATAACAAAAATAAGTCTTCAAAGGATCTTCATGAATCTTGACAAATCTTGACTTGATTTGGACATCGTCGAAACTTCATCTTCATCATTTTGCTAACATTCTCCCCCTTTTCGATGAAGATCAAAAACTCCTTTGATTTAAAGCTTTTGGTAATAATCTGGATAAAACACAACTTATGGAGGAAAAGAGCATTAGTTAATAATAATAAGCTTTAAGATATTTTCTCCCCCTTTTTTATCATAATTAAAAAGTTGTGTTTCATATTCTCCCCCAAACATAATACTCCCCCTCAATAAAAGCATGTATGCATGAAATATATTTCAAATTTAAAGATATATTCAAACATAAATAATAGGAGATTTAAAACATATAATTTTGGGATAAAGAACTTTTTAAAAAATCATTTTTTAAAAAAAAAAACATACATTGAATCATACCATATAGGAATTTTAAAGAATAAAAAAGTATGGTTGATTTTTCAAAATGCACAAAATGAAAAAAAATGCAATCCTAAGAATTTCTAAAAAATCCTAGATCTCTTCTAATGTTTACCCCTTTAGATATATCTCCAATTTCATAATGATAATTTGTTGAGATCTTCATCTTGAGGATTGTCATCATTCTTCTCTTCATTTGTTGTCTTTCTCAAATCTTCAAAATTACCTGCATTAGATTCATCTAACTCAAGAGGTTTTGCCTCAAGGTCCACAATTTTATCAAAGACAACATGCTTGGAATAAAACTTTTCACAAATTTTGTTTTTAAAAAAAAATTAAAATATTTTTTTTACAAAAAATCTTAAAAGTTAAACATTGTCCTTTGTGTTATATAAAAAAAATTGAAATCATTTTACAACCCAAACATACTTGGAACACCAAAATGCTTAATTTTACATTTATTTGAGGCGTGACCCTTTTTCATACAATAAAAGCATGATATAAAGTTTGTGTTCCTATAAGCTGTTCTTTTTCTACCCATGTTCTACAGGTTCTATTATTATGCTTATTTTTAATTTTAGGAACATACTTATTTTTAACAACCTTATTTTCATTATTTTTACTGCATTCTCCTAAGGTTGTTTGTTCTGTTTCTTAAAATTTTCACAAGAAGCACATTCATCACTAGTAATATATTTACCTTTTTCAAAAAATAAAACTTTATTTTTCAAATTTTTATTCTCTTCAAGAATATTTTCAAAATTTGATTTTAAATTTTTATTTTCTTCAAAAATATTTTCAAAATTTGAATTTAAATTTTTATATTCTTCATAAATATTTTCAAAATTTAATTTTAAATTTTTGAAATCCTTTTTCAATTTCTTATGAGCTTTATCTAATTTTTCAGATTCTATTATCAAAGCAGCATAATTTTCATGCAACTCACTTTCACTATATTGACTATAATTTTCATAATCGCTGGATGTACTTACTTGGCTTCCAGCGTCGTCGTCTGCCACTAAACAGATGTTTGCCTCTTCATCAGATTCGCTCAAATAAGAAATTGTTTCATTGTCATTGTCCCATGCGATGTAGGCTTTCTTTTTCTTGAAGAATTTCTTTTCTTTTATTTCTTCACTCTTCTTTTGATTTGGGCAGTCTGCTTTTAAGTGTCCCCTTTCTCCGCAACCATAACATTTATAGTGTGAGGAAGATCCTTGATTTTCTTTCTTTTTGAATTTCAATCTTCCTTTGTCTTTTGATTTCATGAACCTGTTAAGCCTTTTTATCATGAGTCTCAAATTTTCTTCATCTTCTGAGTCCTCATCTTCTATTTTGCTCTTGCTCCTTTCTACCTTAGATTTTAAGGCTAGACTCTTTTTCTTTGTTTTTGCCATTGCTTCTTCTTCATCTAGTCTTCCAAGGTCAAGTTCATGCTCTCTCAACTTTCCAAATAATGTCGCCATAGTCATTGTGTTGAGATTTTGTGACTCAGAAATTGCAGTCACTTTCGGTTGCCACGACCTGTTTAAAGATTTTAAAATTTTTATATTAAGTTCATCATTTTCGAAAGACTTACCTAGTCCAATGAGATTATTAACGATGTTTGTGAAGCGTTTCTGAACGTTTGATATTGTTTCTCCTTGCTTCATCCTGAACATTTCATATTCTTGGATCAAGGTATTTTTCTCGCTCTCTTCACATCATTTGTACCTTCGTGGGTTACTCTCAGCACTTCCCACATTTCTTGAGCAGACTTACAAATAGATATCCTGTAAAACTCATCAACGGTTAAGGCAGATGAAATAATATTACGAGCTTTTACATCGTTTTGAAACCTTTTCTTTTCTTCAGCAGTCCACTGAACATGGGGCTTTGGTTCCTGCAAATTGTTAGTAGGAACAAACGAACCAGATGCAATAAAATCCCAAATCTCACAATCAATAGACTCAATAAATATTTACATTCTAACCTTCCAGAATGCATAATTTTCACCTGTGAATAAGGGTGGTCTATTGATAGAAGCACCCTCTGCAAATGTTTGAGGGGATCCTGCCATTTGAATAACTATCAAATTGAGCTCTGATACCAATTGTTAGAATGGCTGCAGCGGAATTGTTAGCATGGAATAACAAACCAAGAGGGTTTTTAATATTAATGTGTGCCTTTTAATTTCTACTCAATTTATCTTACTACGCAAATAATAAATATAAATAAAAGAGTAAGGTTGAGAGAAATTTGCACAGATAATTTTTATACCGGTTCGGATCTTACCAATCCTACATCCAGTCGCTTATCTCAAACCGGGATAAACAGTTCACTAAGTACAAAACAATTACAAATTACAATCACAAAGAAACAATTTGTAAGAGTTTAGAAACCACCTCTCTTGATACCACAAGAGATAAACCTGCACCTCCTTTGAATCTTCACAAAGGATGAGACACCTCCTCCGAATACTTCACGAAGGATGAAACACCTCCTCTGAATACTTCACGAAGGATGAAACACCTCCTCCGAATACTTCACGAAGGATGATCCTCTTCCACACACCTCCTTAGACGCACCAAGGATGAACCAGCTATTCCTCCGTCATTGTAGTAGCAATGTACCAGCACCACAGACAAGAGTTTCCTTAGCTGAGCAAGAGCACACACTTCTCAAAGAGTTCTGAGTGTTTTAGCACAAGGGAAGAGTTGCTGATGATGGATAAAGAGAGTCTATTTATAGACTCAAGCAAAAACTCTTCCATTCTTCGAAACTGGCCATTTAACGCATTTAATCGATTAATATTAGTGTTAATCGATTAAAATGAGTACAACGGCTAGTTTTTCAAATCTGAAACCTCCAACGACTAGTATTAATCGATTATTTCCTATTTTAATCAATTAGCTAATCGATTAAAGCATGTATTAATCGATTATTTCTATACCAGTTGAGTTTTCAGCTTTTACTCGTTTTAATCGATTATTACTAGTTTTAATCGATTAAAACAATGTGATTTTGACTCAAAACACTAATTACAGTGTATGAAAGTACATGGAATAAAAACCAATGAAAAACGAAGACCTAAACAATAAAACTACAATTATTACAAAAGTTTTTAATAACAAAAATAAGTCTTCAAAGGATCTTCATGAATCTTGATAAATCTTGACTTGATTTGGACATCATCAAAACTTCATCTTCATCATTTTGCTAACAGAAAGCATTCTGCAACATGGCTAGCTGGCACTCAACGTCCCTTAAAGGGCAAGCAGGTGCTGGTGCTAGCTACTTGACGTTGAGGGCCCCTGAAGAGGGCAAGCATGCCTCCTGTGTGACATATTGGCACTGAGGGTCCAAAAAGGGGCCACCAGACATGGTTACCTGCGCACCTATGCCTAGGGCCCCAGAAAAGGGCAATCAGGCGCCCTGCACCTTGTTCAGCCTTCTTCTCTGGCGCTTTTGTTGTCCCTCTTGGGTTCCGACTCCTTGATACTTTTACTCTTTTTCCAAAACATTAAGGGAATTTAGTGATAAAATCATTAAGTATAACCTCTACTCACTTATTCACAAAACTAAACTAAAAACAAGAGACTAAACAAGTTTTTAGTCAAATAAAGTTGATTTAATATCCAAATTGCATTACAGATAACGGTAAATTCAACTGTTATCAGGTATTTAAACATAAAAAAAATAAAGAAGATAAATAACCTAAACTAACTTAAAATGGACAAAGTATAAGGTAATACTATCCCTCATATTTTAACACTTCTTAAATAGGTTATTAGTAATGTTACTCATTGTCCCTTTCTTATTTGTTAAATTCTTTTAATGCATATTTTTGGACACAAACACTATACATAATATAAGAACTTTTTTAAGTATTTTATTTACTAACTATGTTCAAGCTTTTACCTCACTATCTCCAAATATTTTCTCCCTATCCTGTTTTTGTTACCAAATGTTGCTCTCTATTTCTTTGATTATAGTAGACTTCAATATCATATTTCCACCAGTGTTTAGTCCAAACATAAAGAATTTATAAAAGTATTGAAAAGTTTTGGTTATTGCAAAGATTCCACAATATTTTATATGCATATTTGTCTTTGAATAATTCGTAGTCAAGTCTTTGTTATGCATTATTTCATCATTATTTTGAAAAAAAAAAACTCTTCATATGCGTTTTTAAGCTATTCACTATTGAAGGGTCCATCTTTCTATTTTTTTAGAAGAAATGGTGTTTTCACTTTAGTTAAGAACCATAAACATAGGGGACTTGAAAAAGATTAGTCAAACTCCATGTTAGATGCTCAATATTCTTCTTAGAAGGTAGAACATTATTAAATGACCTGTGAGAAGAGTGGATTCTATTTCCTAAGTTAGTAAATTTCATAATATTAAAATTTAATTTATGAGTACTAAACGAATGTCTTCTTACAAAAACACTCTTCAATATTTAAACAAGTAAAAGTTTTTAAATAACAAATAAATTAAAATTATATAGCACAATTTTTTATTAATATTTATAGACTTTTAAATCTTTATAAATAAACTCAAACAACAAAAAAATATAGAATGTATCCCATAGACTATTTATACTAGGATTAAATATGTTATCAATGTCTTAACTTGTGAAGATTGAAATTAGTTTATCTTTAAAACTTTGAACCAATTTAATCATTCATCTTTAGAACTATATGGATTTAGTTATCTTAACCAAATTTTGTTAAGTTTATATGATGTTTCAAACACCTTTCTCAATTAACATTGTAGCGGAAATGTGTCAAACAGTATAAACAACTCAAGTGTTATTATAAAACACATTTAAAACTCAAATAAACCTAAACAAATTTAGTTAAAAAGACTAAATCTACGCATTTCTAAAATTGAGAGACTAAATTAGACCGAAGTTTTGAAGATGGACTATTTCTAGTTTTCTCTAAAACTCAAGGGATCAAAATCATATTTAATCCTTTATACTATTTGTATCATATGTGATCAATATCATTTCGTCAACATTTAGTAAAATCATGTCTACAAAGACATTTTGATCGTAACAGTTTGATAACATAAGATAAAGTCACATCGACATAGACATCTAGATCATGAGAGTAACATACCATAATCTTAGTTGAAGGCACATATAAAGATAAAGTAAAGTTGATAAAGAGATAAAAACATAAGATGAATTAGCAAAACTCTATACAACTGAAGAAAAATAATTGTCTAAGTAACCTTGACCTAACAAAATAAAAACTCATCAAACTATTCTACGTAAATTGTTTACTATTTAATTATTACACCTTCTTTCTGCATTTATGAGTGCTTTATGCACCTATATGAGAGGTTAGTGTCATATTATCTTTGTATACACCGTCCCTACTCAAGTGTTGGAGACATCTTTACCTTGTACAAGTGAGATTACCTTAGTATTTGGAAAACATCTCAAATTACATTATCTAGGATATATTTCGATCCTATAATAACACTATTAAATAATAAATACTATATTACCAAATGTTAGTTTGAGACCCCTTGACAAAATCATTAAAAACTAAACTGTTGATAAAGTATTATTATTCAGAATACTCTTGTGAGAATTCCCAACCATTTTATACCCTTCGATTTTAGTCTCCATTGTATTTTGGTGACGTAATATTTTTCCCAACCGTGACGAACATGTGAATACTGGGTAGGCCCATAACCCATTAATGCAATCATTTTCAAGCCCATAACCAAACTAACAGGATGAATTTGGATGTTTGAAGTCAATCATAACCAACGTCGCATTGAGTCCATCGTAAAATACGAAACAAAATTTGTTGGGAAGTTCCTTCTCACTGTAATTGGTCTTAGTCTTGGGTGATTTATGTCACGCGGAGACTGAACCAAAGCAAAACCATTTCATCGTTGGATAATTTTATATAAATCATTGTTATTCATTAAGTTAAATTTAATTGAAGGCATACGAACAGAAGCAGACAAAGCAAACACTGTCCACCTTCCATCTCTTTCGTTCCTCTGAGGAAACGCTGTCTGGCATGGCGTTCGGGTCTTCCGAGGATGTCTCCGCTATCAAATTATTGCTCCTTCTGGCGGTCATGTACGGACTGGTGTCGGCGCTGACCTACTCCGTTGTCCACTTGAAGTTCGTGAATCCTCTCGGGAACGACGCGCCGCTCGATCGATTCTCTGAAGGAAGAACTATACAACACGTTCGAATGTTGTCCCAAGAGATCGACGGTCGTCAAGTGAGCCAAATTTAATTCTTTTTTTTTTATAATTTGGAAATGTGAAACTCTACCAGCGTTGTTTCGTCTTAATGATATTATTTACAATTAGGGATCTTTATTGTGTGACAAGATAGCAATCGCTTTCCAGTTAGTGGAATCCATCGCTTTTTCATCGCTGTTATGAATTAATAAGTGCTGCTACTCGTACAGTAACTCGTATAATGTAATTTATATCACTAATTTTTATTTTGAAAAGATATGTATTAAAATATTTTAAAACTCATAACAAACATGATTTTTAATTCTAATTTGTTAAGAGTGGGAAGTTTTTTCACCGTAGACACCTATGAAACTTATCCTCTTAGTTGTAATGCTTTGTTGTACAGAAAAGATAACATTTTTCTTACGAATCTAAAATGGTTTTATGAATGTTGACTTTTGGTGCATTTATTAACAGGAAGGGCGTCCTGGTTTAAAAAAGGCAGCAGAATATATTAAGGGTCAGTTGGAAGTACTAAAGGAGCGAGCTAGCTCCAATGTCAGGTTGCAATAGTACTTTTTATAATTATTTTATTATTATTTGATACAATTCTTTTTGTATTTTTCCTTGTTGGCCCACTTATTTGTTTTATTTAATACACGCTTTTAATGTATGTTTCGTTCTTTCTATCTTTCACTTTCTTGAACTCTGATTTGGTTTCCAACTTTTTACTCGCAGAATTGAGATTGAGGAGACTACTGTAAGTGGTTCCTTCAATATGTTGTTTTTGGGACACAACATAGCCCTTGGATACAGAAATCATACTAATATTATTATGAGGTACATTGGCAAATCAATATGGTCATTTGCATTGGATTCAGATGTGTATTGGGCGGGATATATGAATGGTATTCTTGTGCTATAGTTATCCCTTACGCTTCTAAGTTCAAGCAGTTTTAACATTTCATATTTGGATTTCCTTGTTTTAAGGGTAAACTTCCCTTAACACGCCTCTAGTTTTTCCATTTCCCACTTAAGAAAATATCGCCACTTGCAAATCACTATCTAAATTCAACTTACAGTTGATAGGTCACCACTTTGTTATCCAAACTGACCGATAAAGTTATACAACTGCTAGGAGTTAACTACTGAATTGAGCATAAACTGGACAAAAATTAAAGCTGTGGATGCCTTGTCAAGATCAATTCATGCAATTAAATGTCCACAATAGAAGGACATGCTGGAGTGGCCAGAACCGTGCAAGAATTGCAACATAATTTGAAAGGAATAAGGAAAGATGTTCCGCAACTCATAAGCAAATGTTTCACATACCACAGCAAGCTAGATTTAGTAACATGAAAGCAATTATTTCGATTGTTTCCAATCACCAATAAAATTTAGGAGGACATAAGAGCATGGATTTTGAATTGGCTTAAAATTATCAGTCTACGACTAGGACACACTATCCTATTAGTGATTATTGATCATTGTCTAAGGCCACTTAGCACAACCATCATAGCTAATAATTCTAGTTTGCAAATTGCAGAGTAGTTCATTCACATTTGGCAGTTTATTGAATCATTTTCTTTCTGGTTGGGGCTTATTAAACAATTACGGTATTGCTGATATTGGTTTTTACTTGTACCACAATTGAGTGCAATCTTACCCTGTTTTTTCTAATACCAGTTTTTACTTTTTCTGTGGAAATTATACATATTCCTCCAGAAAATTCAAAGAAGTCTTAGTGTCATCTGTTTCCCTTCTTACATTTGGTCCTCTCCTTCCTCATTTTCAGTTCTCGGCAATGATGTGAACTTCTTCGAAGAAAGTCATAATTAGGAACATCATACTTCTTGAATTGTGTTTAGATCACATGCACTGCTTGTGTTATAAATAGCATTAATCCTGAATCAAAGTTGTGGATTAAGTGACACAGAGTTGAAAGGGTTATTTTAAAGGGTGAACTACATGGGAAATAAAGTTTAATCATCCCTTTGTTTAACCTGAATGTTGGTTAACATTGAAACTGTTAAACTAGAGTTTGGTTTCTTCAGTAGGATTCATGTGGCCTTACATAATCCTTTTGGCATAATGTAGTTTTTTAGTAGAAAAAAGTACCTTATAATTAAAAGTTAGAAGTCTTAAGATGTCCTGGCACTGACTGGGAATATGGCTAAAATATTTCTTATCAGGCTTGGGTAATCCTCACCCTTGAGTTATGCTTTTGGGTTGAGCAATAATCTGTAATTTTTATTATGGTATTAGGCCTCTCTAGTCTTAATGTTGGATTTCCTACTGATGTTTAGTCTTGCAAATTTTCTGTTCTAAACATCCAGTTGTAGGGGTGTGATCAGAGTTGTCAATAGCAGTGAATCTCTATTTGCACTGCCATAGCATTGCACTTCAAAATTTCAAAATAGCAGTTATCCAGCTATGTGCTATGCACTGCTTTAGTGGTTCAACCGCTATACACAGCTCTGTGGGATCTGTAGTTATGGGTTTGAGTTAACATGTCCATGTCCTACATTAGCTAGGATTACGGGAAGAATACTCCTTATTAGGCATGAGCTATCTTCTCCCCTTGACTTAGCTTTTGGCACTGAGTTAGGCCTTGTTCATTTTTATTAAATAATAGGGCTTCCAATAAGGGGAAAAGCATTGAAAAAATGTATTAGACAAGCTTGCTTTTTACAATCTGAGTCAGCTCTATCAATGGGGTCACCTGCTAGTAACTTACGTTAACTTGTGACAATCATACAATTAACGGAGATTAAAATCATACACCTAATAGTTTCAAAGATAAACACGTTCAGAGGGTATATTGAAAAAGAAATAGAGCTTCGTATATGGAATGGAAAATTTGAATGAAGTACATGTGGTGGTGGTAATCTTGATGTACTGTTCTTGCAATTAACAGTGGCATTTTAATGTAATCTCTCTTTCTGTTTGTTTTATTTTTTTTAGTTTTCTAAATGATACTTCTCCTGGCAGGCACTACGTGACCTGGAAAAGTGATATACCATTTCTTAAACTGTAGAGTTGGAGTGAACATAAGGTAGGAACTAATATGACTCTTTTAATATAAATTAACAAGGTTCATTGAAGAAGAGGGTTACAGAAACCGTATTAGTAGATGATTATGTTCAATCTGAAGATCTCTGAAACATGGATATAGTGATTAATTACTGAACATGATGTGTCAAGAATCAAGACTATAGTGAATCATTATTGTACCTCAAGTGACTACATATATTTATGTGCATTATATTACAAAGAAGGTTGTGTGAATGTAGTACACTGTTTAACATTTGTTGCCTCTCTTAGTGTAGTTGTTTTGATTAGACAATTGTTATTTTTGTTGTAGTTGTAATTTTGTTAGACTGTTGGTTAGTGTGGCATTCTTCAGACTATTGGTTTGTGTAACTGTTATGTTAGAAAGTTACAACTAACTTGTATTAGAGCTTTGTATATATTCTTCTGATAACAGAGTCTGATTCTTCTCATCTTGTATGTTTTACCCTTTTCAAAGTAATAAATCAGTGTATCAGTTTTCTATTAACTGTATCCAGAGCACAATGATTCTTGTTCATGACTTTTGCCAGAATTTTTTATGATGTTTCTTCAAGTTCAGTGACTGCTTCGGCATCTCCTTAATGATAATAACTGCTCAGACCTCTTTGATTCCAGTGGCTGCTCCAGCCACTATTTCTCATCAAATCATGAAAAGACCTGATGAAAGAATTTTTTGTTGTTTCAACAACAAATTGATTCTGTCATCAAAGCCTGTAGCCTTCATGGCTTTGTTGTTTCTTTCTCCCTTTAGTCCGATGGGTTTTCTTTTTGAAAGTGATCGTGATCAAAATCACATCAATGCAGCGTATCTAGACTGTTGGTTAGTGTAATTGCTTGGTTACCCAATTACCACTAACTTGTAACTTAGCTTGGCATACAGTCTTCTGTTAATCTAGACTGTTGGTTAGTGTAACTGCTTTGTTACACAATTACAACTAACTTGTAACTGAGCTTTGTATATCGTCTTCTGTTAATTGAGTCTCATATTGATCTTGTATCTTTTACCCTCTCCGTAATAATAAATTAGTTTATCAGTTTTTGTTATCATGTTAACATATGATGAAGAACTAAGCCTGTATAGGATCATTTCCACCAAACGATTGGCAAAACAAAAACTTGTGGAAGGGACTAGAGACGAAGAAACTTCAATCTACTTGGATTAAATTCTCACTAAGTTCTTCATTGGACGTATTGGTCATTATCTTTGAGTTTCCAGTTCAAAGTGACGGGTCTTTCTCTAGTCATCAATTTCTCTTGGTTGTCATGTCAATCAAAGTAAATTGGAATTTTTTTCATCTTTGATCCCTTCTACATTTTTTGTTTCGTCAATTGTTCGGTGAACATTGTCGGAAATGATCCTGCACAAGGTTAGTTTTCCCATAATATATATGTCTGAGTTTAAGGAATATTGACTGCATTTTTATTTTATTTTACTGCAGGATATCATCTATGGTTTCAAAAGAGACTGATCCATCGGTTTTAGTGAATGGACATTTTGATAGTCCCCTTGGTTCCCCTGGTGCTGGTGACTGTGGTTCATGTGTTGGTGAGTAGTAGCTACATTTGAAGTCATCATTGAATTTAAGAGAAATTATATTTGGGAAATCTGTACATTACCTTGAGCATTCTAAATTGTATTGTTTATCTTATTTCCTCCCTTTTCAGCATCTATGCTGGAAATTGCAAGACTAATAGTCGACTCTGGTTGGGTTCCCCACCGCCCAGTTATTTTCCTTTTTAATGGTGCTGAGGAACTTTTTATGTTGGTAGGAAGTTTGTCTATGCAGGATAATGATTTATTCATGTGTGAATTTTACCATAATGAGCTAATGTGTTTTGTTTACTTCTAATGCTTAAGGGTTCACATGGGTTCATGAAGACACATAAGTGGCGTCACACAATAGGAGCTTTTATAAATGTGGAGGCATCAGGAACTGGAGGGCCTGGTAAGAGTCATGCAAAAATTCTATTATTACTAGTAGTTGGATAATGAGCCAATCTTCAGCGTCTCTCTCGATCAACTTATGATGTGTGCCATACATTACATTTTCACTGAATAATGTTGCTAAACTTAACAGATTTAGTTTGCCAATCTGGACCAAGTTCTTGGCCTTCCAATGTCTACGCAGAAGCAGCAATATACCCTATGGCTAATAGTGCAGCTGAGGTTATGTTTCTCTTCTAACCTTCCTATATCTTTAATACTCTCTGGTGCTGGTTGGCCATAAATTTTTGCATTTCCTAATTCAAACATGAATTTTCCATTTCAACATACAGGATGTTTTCCCTGTTATTCCTGGAGATACTGATTACCGGATATTTTCCCAAGACTATGGGAATATTCCTGGGCTTGACATTATATTTCTCCTTGGTGGATACTTTTACCATACCTCGTCTGATACAGTAGAGAGACTGATGTATGTTTCTTACATACTTGATTTAGTACAAGATATTTGATTGAATTTTTATAATTTTATCTTGCAAAAGTGTGTAAGTATAACTCTTTCTCAGGCCTGGAAGCATCCAAGCACGTGGAGAAAATTTGTTTAGCATAATCAAGACATTTACTAATTCTTCTAAGCTACAAAACACCTATCAGACAAATTATAGTGAAGTTACCGTGAGCACATTCAATGATGAGCGGGCTGTATTCTTTGATTATTTCTCATGGTTTATGGTATGCACTGATGTTGGCAGAATCCTGCTTTTTCTAATGATCCGATACTCCTTTTGATAATCAAAGCAATATAATCTTCAGAGTTGGCTCATCTTGCTATTTTGTTGTCTTATATTTCAATTGTGGATTTTCAGATATTTTATTCCAGAAGAGTGGCTAAAATTCTTCATAGTATTCCTATCTTCTTCCTTGTTTTTCCTTTTACAATTGGTAGATCACATTCTTGGTCAGCAGCCTTGCGTGATTTTATAAAAGGTAGATTATTGCCTGGTTACTGTCATTTAATTTTTTGATATGATATTTCTAGTTGGTCTCCTTGTTAATCCCTTTAAATTTTTGCCTCAATATTCTGTAAGTATTTTTTCCTGAGTTATTGTAGAAGAATTTAAATATTATTTGTTGACACTTTGAATAACATTTTATAATTTCTTGGATGTGCAGGTATTTTTATCCATACAGTTGGAATTATATTGGCAGTTGTTGTTCCTGTTGTGTTTTCTATCCTGAGATTATTGTTGTCTTCTCAGACAATGAATTGGTACGTTCATTTAAAGTTAGCTTTTGGATTCTTGTAGTTAGTGATAGATTTTTTGTAGTGTAACTTTTGGTTTCGTGCAGTTAGTGCCAGAATTGTTTTTAATTAACCAAATGAGATTGTGTTAGGTTATACGTTAGGATATATGATGATAGGATAGAGGGGTTGAGGAGTAAGCGTGTGGGGGGTGTCGGTTAAAAAGGGGAAGTGGGTCAGAGCCTCTATAAATAGAGGTAGTGTAACGCGGTAGGGGATATCGAGTATATTTTGTGTAAAGTCAGGCTTAGTGCTTGTAGAGAGGGGTTATGCCCTCAACCCAGGGAGGTTAGGCTCCCAACCCATTCATTGTACAGAGCCATTTCTTGAGTAATAATACCGTTCTTTCATTCCTTTTCTAGTTGTTCCGTGTGATTGTGAGTGAGTTTAGTTAGGTTCAATACTTAGGAACCTAACAAATTGGTCCGACCTGCCGGATCAAAGTGGGGGTGAAGGATCAAGAAGCTGCTAGATCATCAAGGGAGGACTGCCGAATCTCCTTAGGAGAGGGCTGCCAGATCAAGAAGGGATCAAGAAGTGATCAAGAAAGGGTGTAGCATGGAAGGAAGAAACAATACTTTGGAGAGGAGGACCAGCGGACAGAAAATGAGCATGGCAGAATTGAAGATGAGCATCGCAGAATTGAAAATGAACATGACAGAATACAGAAGAAATATGCAAGAAATAAGAGAAATGCTGCAAACGGTGATGGAGACATGGGTGTGACTACTGCTGGAAAAGTTGAAAAAGCTGCTGATTTTACTGCTGCTGACAAAGTAGAAAAGCTGTGGTTTTTATTGCTGCTGAAAAAGTTGTTGCTGCTGAGAAAGTTGTTTTTTATAGTGGAGATAGTGTGGTAGGTTGTGGTGTGAATGTCAAAATAGTAAAGACAGGCATAAAACGCTCGGGTGGAAGAGAAAATGCAAGCAATTGGGAGCAGAAAAGAGAGGATGCCACTGACAATAATGGAGCTAGGAAGGGTGAGGAGACACCAACTTTTTCATGGGTGAAAAGAGAAGAGTTGATCACTTATGAAGGGATTGACAAGCAAGATCAAACAACAGGGGCAGCAAATGCTTTTAAAGTTCAAAACACCAAAGGATCAACAAAAGCACATCCAAACAGAAAAGAAAATGTAGTCCAAGGGTGCAAGACTTGGCATCAAAAATTCAAGCACCTTTCTTGGAAAAATCTGGCCCCAACTCTACTAAAGATAGTGGAAGGGAACAGAAGAAGCAGTCTATGTGAGAATTGGGCATCAGTAACACAGAGGGGGAGTGTGGAAATTTTATATGAGAGTTTGCAAGTAGATGGAGCAGCTGCCAAAGTGTTGTTGGTACAAGGGCCGATGAAGTCAGAGTTGAGATTTTGAGGACTTCACAAAACTGGGCTAAAAGAATCCAAGAAGAGTGGAAGTCATTGGAGGAGGATTTGCCACCACCCAAGCCTCCAGACTTGAATTGGAGGGCAGCATCCAGAGGTAACAGGTTGATGAAGAGGAGCCATGAGATCAAGCCTTCCATTTCCAACCTTGAGGACAAGGTTGTTTGGAAGGGGGGTGTAATGTTAGGTTATACGTTAGGATATATGATGATAGGATAGAGGGGTTGAGGAGTAAGCGTGTGGGGGGTGTCGGTTAAAAAGGGGAAGTGGGTCAGAGCCTCTATAAATAGAGGTAGTGTAACGCGGTAGGGGATATCGAGTATATTTTGTGTAAAGTCAAGCTTAGTGCTTGTAGAGAGGGGTTATGCCCTCAACCCAGGGAGGTTATGCTCCCAACCCATTCATTGTACAGAGCCATTTCTTGAGTAATAATACGGTTCTTTCATTCTTTTTCTAGTTGTTCCGTGTGATTGTGAGTGAGTTTAGTTCGGTTCAATACTTAGGAACCTAACAGATTGAGAGAACAAAGTATGATGGAGCTTTAATTTAATATTCGCCCAGTCAAATGTGAAGATTTTGAAGTGGCTTTTTTGTGGCGATTAAAGTATCTTAGGTGTAAATTTAAAATCTTAATACATTTTCTGTAATCATGTGTTAACTAAATTGATAAAACTCAGGTTTGCTAATCCATACCTGGCTTTCCTGATGTTTGTACCCTGTGCACTTATTGGGCTTTTAATTCCAAGAATTATCTGGAGACGCTTTCCACTTTCTCAAGACGTTTCAATTGTCAAGACATCTGAAGAGGTATTGTGGCATATTGAAATGGGTTTAACAAGTCTATTCTGATCCGTGTCTTCATAGTTTATTTTTATGAAATGATCATTAATAAATTTGTCACTACGTGATAGACTTTTTTTTTTTTTAAATAAAAATCAAGATCTGACTTTTTTTCTGACAAACTTGTTACGTTAACAAAAACACCATTTTTTTTTTAAATTTGCTTTTTCCTTTCATGATAAAAGAAAAATTGCCAAACATCTACTTTGTTCTTGATTCATTCAGTTATCAAATGAACTATATTGTCTGATAAGACTTCCGATGTCCAACAATATTGTCTATAGAATTAGCTTATCCACTTTGGCTTGTGCTGCCTTCATGCATGATCTTTATAAATATGTAGTAGAAAATAATATTGAAATTTATTATTTAGAATTGATTGAAAATACATTCTCATATCCTCTATTTTTAACAATCTAATTCTCCTAGAAAGGAAATAGAGAAACTAGGAAACAAAATAAAATAAAAGATTGTATATCTACTTTCTCTAATTAGGAAGATTCTAAATAAATCTTCTCTAATTACAACATATGTTGTGTGGTGTTTGAGCATATTTCTCAAGAGTGATTTCAATTTATCTTGTTGGTGGAAGTTTGAACTGCCTAACTGTTTTGTTTGACACATAAATTTCCAGGCACTATCTGATGAAGCAAGCTTCTGGGGAGGATTTGGATTCTATGCCATATTAACTATGGTGTGCTGATTTAAAATACAGCCAGACAATATGATTGTTTTTCCTCGTGATTTAATGCATTCTCTTGAATATTTTGCTTGGCTAAAACAATTTATTGAAAACAGGCTTATCTTGTAGCTGGGCTGAGTGGAGGTTTTGTGACATTTTTTGTGTGCGCATCCATGCTTCCTGCGTGGATATTTTTCTGCCTGTCAGTCAAATTCTTTGGACAAAGGTCACTCAGGTTGATTGTGAATACTTATTTAATTGTAACCACCGCATGTACTACTTTTGTACAGATAAATTTGTGTTGCTTCATCTTTGGTCTTACAGCCCCGCTTTCATTTTACTCCCTTCACATTGCAATAGATTTGTTTTGCATATTCACTGTTGTTATATGCATCCTATCATCTAATACTATTTCTTTTGGCAAGTGTTATTCATTTCAGTAATCCTTTTTTGTTTTTTTGCTCTCCAGGTCAACAATGTTTTACATATTACCTCTAGTTCCATGCCTTGCTTATTCTGTTTATTTTGGTGGCTTTCTTGTCCAGTTTTTGATAGAGAAGATGGGAATGATGGGTTCTCTTCCTCTACCATATGGTTAGTTTATATACACACACCTCATTAATTAAATTAATGTATTATAAATTGCCCTTTTTAAGGTTTAGTATGATAAATAGACCATTGAGATGGAATCACTAAGCTTTATGCTACTGCATTTGAATAGGTACATTTGTAAGTATGTTTGTTTAAAATCAAATGAAGTGTATATATGGGCTATCTTGCCGGAGGTTTCCTTTATTGGAACTCATCATTAATAGTATTAAAGCTAGCAATTTCACAATGCTCAAAATGTATGTAGCCTGACCCAATCTTTGTTGCAGGGCACTATGTTCCTGATATTATTGTGGCTGCAATAATTGGAATTGTGACTGGTTGGTGCACAGGCCCTCTAATGCCCATATGTGGGCATTGGTTAGCCAGGTCATCCATCTTGCAATTTCTGCTTCATCTTAGTGTGTTTGGTTTAGCTTTATCATCTCAGTTTTTTCCTTACACCACGTCTGCACCTAAGAGGATTGTTTTTCAGCATACTTTCCACACTGCAGGTATTGATAACCAGAAATGGTTGCCTTCTGTAGTAATGATTAAATCTTGTGAATATAACGTGTTTATTCAAGTTCCTCTAATTCTTTTTTTTTCTACTATCATTGTAGCACTCCAAATATCTTTTTATTCTCTATTTTTTATCTAACTTCTAGCATTTTTTCCCGTGGTTTGGCAGGCTCTAGTCAGATTCTGGAATCCACTTATGATTTTTCTGTAACTGATTCCAATTCTTTACTTTTCCTTTTCAAACACTCACCTGAAGTGGCAAAGGAATTGAATGTTACTTCAGAGTTTTCATTTGAATCTGCATCATTTTCTAAACGCAATGATTGGATGGTATGTTGGATGCCGATTTTATTATTTTCATCCTTTCTCACCAGCACTTTTTCTTCTCACTTAATTCAAAGGGTAATGAGTAAAACAAGATTTTTGTCCACATTTATTTTTATTTTTAATCTCTTTAATTAATGGACTCCAATGTTGTGTCACATTCTTTAGCAGTTGCAAAATATTGAGTTACTGTTAGCAGTTAGATTACTCTTAAGAACACGTTAGTATATGTTATGATTTGCCACTGCTATTTGATCTCATTCTCTTCGCAGGCAATTTTTCCAGTTTCTTTTCTCTTTTCAAACAGTCTGAAGTTCCCTGCACAAAAAGATGATATTTTGAAACAGTATGAGTACTTTCCAGAATTGTCTATTCAAAATCCATCATTAAATTCTGTAAAAGGACCGAGAAGAGTTCACTTGGAGCTTTCTTTAGGGTATGTAGATCATGTTGCTTGCTACTAGCGTGGTTAATCTGCATAGTAAAAAATACAAGTTATGTTCCATATGATTTCATGTTTTTCTTTGTGGTGGCCTAGTGTGGAAATCCTGATTTAGTTGCTTCAAAACCTTTTCCATGTTGGTAGCATACAATAACAGTCAGTGCGTGAGAATTATTTCAGAGATACAAATTATGATGTTAGTTGGATTACTGATCTATTTGATTTTTTCAACTTGGTTTGTTCTTACAAACTTAGAGAAAGAGGGAAATACGCTGTGATATACTGTTATTTGAATCCATATAGTATTTATTTTTGCAGACATTATGTGATCTATTTCCCTACAAAAATAAATTCTTGTGTATTGGTTTTAGCTGAAATTTGTTTTCAAAGATCTTAAATTGGTTTTCTACACCACCTTGTGTGAACTGAAAACAGTTTAAGAAAAGTTAAATGAAAGTACTAACTTTTCTCTTTATTTTCATGTATAACTGGATTTATTTTCCTTTTAGCTCCTTGCAAGAGGTCTGGGTTGCGGTTCTCAACATAACTGGTCCTTTATCAAGTTGGTCATTTGCAGATAATCTTCTTCCAGGTATGAAAACTGTTTACTCATAGGCAGGTCTAAACCTCAATTATTGTTACAAAATCACTCGGAATCATGTCAAAAATCACACCATCCACATAATAGATGTCCAGTTACAAACTTTACTCTTGAAATGTCTTGATGTGAGGAGAGTGCTGAAAATTTTCGATTAATGTGACCATAATAGTAATGTATGAGTGGAGAGCAACACTCATCCCCAAACTAGCTTTTGGAGTTAAGTTAGGTCCAAACTCAAAATTCTAAGAGTTAGGTAATATCTTTTCATTGCCTAATGTAGCTTGCACTTGGCACAGGAACTGAAATCTTTGGTGGTGGTCCACAATCATATATATGTCGTCTTAGTGGTCCTAGTGATGGGAATTGGACCTTCTGGTTAGAGGTAAAATTTGATGCCATTTTAACTTCTCTTTACTATAACAGTGTAACTTACTATTTCGGTTGATGATGCCAGGCTAACAGCTCTGAAGCATTAAGAGTCGACGTCGCAGTTTTAGACCAAAAGTTGGTTGATCCAATGAAGAGATTGAAGGATCTTTTCCCTGACTGGGTTGATGTTACGGCCTATTCAAGTTTTATGTCTAGCTATATCTTATAATTCTTAATAAACAAGTCTTGTAAGGACAATTTATTTGTTTTAATACCGCATTTGTATAGACTAGCCATAGAAATTGATGTAATAACTGATCATTAGTATGCTAATCCCATTTTCTGCATAAAACTTTATTCTTTACGCAAACGTTCTTACCAAAAAGAAAAAAAATAGTTGCATGGTAGTACAATTTTCAGATGATGGATGTTCATCTTGCCTTTGTCCTCTTCATTTAGTTTTACTTTTAGACGGTACCTCTGCAAATCACGAGCATTTATACCGAAGATTGGAACTTGATGTTACAGATGAAAGTTCCTTTCGTGCTTGATTGATATACCTTGGTGATCATTGTACCTAATTTATATACCAGGCCTAAGGACTCAGTTTTGGAAAAAAAAAAAGGAAGAACATTTAGCATATTGTCCTAAATGCTGCCACTGTCATTGAAGGAAACTAATTGGCAAATCAATATCTAGTAGCGATATACAACATGTGGAGATTATGATGGTACATGGAATTCAATCAAAACTCAGTTCAATAAACTTCCATCTTTTGTATCATTTTCTTTTATCAAAATTGAGTTGGGATGTATGAAAGTAATTCTAGGTGTCTTAATTACATGAAGAACATACAAAATGAAGAATCTTGAATAGAAGGATTCCAATTTGTTATTGAGGTACTAAAGGATACAGAAAGTTACAACAGATTATACTTGATACTTAGTTGTGGGAGTTTAAAAGTAGATTTTGTGATACTACGGTGGAGTTACTTTGAGTGAAACTTTAGATCTAAAATGGCTTTAGAAATCATTCAATGTGGAGAAAATTTGTGAATCGACAATAAAGTTTTATTCTCATGATTTTACATAATAGGAAAGTTTCATCTTTGAATACAAGCTCAACATTATGAACTTGATGTTCCATTTCATTTTGAAATGAGAAATCTATCAACAATTTCTGAACCATGTCAATAATTGGTAAAAACAAGAAAATATTTGGCTTATTCCCTTATTGATCGTTTAATTCAATTAGAATTAACTCTACTTGTTTCAACTACTACAACTAAGAGATCTTTTATAGCTATGAAGTGTTGACAAAAGAAGATGGACATCTTAAAGTAGTTTTGATGATGATCACTCATGAAAAAGTGTTGAAAATTTAAAGAATCCTTAGATTGAAGAGATACCTTGCAGACTTAGAAGTTTAGTTGTTGAAGTATAGTAATTTGTGTATTTTATTTAAAATAGTTAAATTAGTAGGCCAAGAGTAAAAGGCAGAACGCAAGCAGTAAAGCACTAGAGAGTCTTGATTTTTCATAAAAGTTTTGTGATAATTGATTATCACTAATGATAATCGATTATCAAAAATAGTTGTTGAGATTGTTGATAAGGGAAGCACTGATTATTGCTAATTGTTTTAATTGTTATAACTGTCTAGAGACAGTCAACTACATTAGTGGCAAAGTCGACTACAGGAGTGTTTGTTTTATAGAAAACTATAAATAGATGTGATTCTGTAATTCACAGAGACTTTGGTTGTTCTAACAATTTCATTTTGTTGTTTCAGATTGTCATCTCTGTGAAAACGCTCAAAGAACTCATCAAGAAGACAGAGAAGATCTTTCTTTTGGACAAAGTAATATGCGCTTACTGTTTGATCAAAATCTGCACTACTGGTGTTCATCATATTGATCAAGACTTTTATCAATCTATTGAAGACTGCCCTGTTGGGATTACAGGAAGAGAACTTGTGGAAGTTCTAGACACTTTAAGGATTGTTCAAAGTGGGTTGAAGATTGCAGAAGAGGGGATATCTTGTTGCAGATCTTTGTGTTGCTGCCTATACTTTTAGTTAGAGGGTTAGAGAAATTGTCTATACTTTTGACGTGGAGGTCTCTATAGAAATCTTGTGTAAAAACCTTGACTAATATAGTGCATTGGCTTCCTGGTTGTGGAAGGACACTGGATGTAGGCATTGAGCCAAACTAGTATAAATCTATATTTGATTTTCTTTATCCCTAAACTCTTTACTTTAAGTTGACTTTACTTTTTGCACAATCAATTTTACTTTTCCGCTACACTGATTTATCTTTTTCCTTCCGTTTCAAGAAATCTTTGAAAGGTTAATACTTTGCGAAAAAGATTTGAAAAAGACTTTAATTTTTGAACCTCACCAATTCACCCCCCTCTTGGTGTTGAATCAGATTTCCCACCATAAGTTGCCTTGTCTTGCAAGATTCCTGTTTAAAGAGATTCATAAAACCCATTAGTAATAGAATTTGACTTTTCTTTGCAAATAGCTAATATCAATTCAAGTTTAGATTCACATATCATTCTAGTTTGAGAAACAGAAGTCATTCCCAGGAATATAGTCGATTCAAAGAAAACAGAAGTCGACTAGTTTTTCAAACATCTTATGAAAATCAACTTTGGTGCTAATTGTTGGAAATAGGATGGCTCAGTTTCAACACTAAGAGGGGGTGAATTGGTGAGGTTTAAAAATCAGATTCTTTTAAAAATCTTTTTCGCAAAGTATAAATCATTACAAAGTTTCTTGAATTGCAAGGAATAAAAGTTTGAGTGCAGTGGAAATATAAAGTTGACTATGTAAACAGTAAAGTCGACTTAATGTAAAAGTGTAAGGAAAGAGAAAGAAAACACAAAGTTTTTATACTGGTTCGGCCTCAATGCCTACATCCAGTGTCCTTACACAACCAGGAAGCCAATGCACTATATTAGTCAAGGTTTTTACAACAAGGTTTCTATAGAGACCTCCACGTCAAAAATATAGACAATCTCTCTAACCCTTTAACTAAAAGTATAGGCAGTCAACACAAAGATATGCAGCAAGATATACCCTCTTCTGCAATCTTCAACCTACTTTGAACAATCCTTAAAGTGTCAGAACTCCACGAGTCCACCTTTTGTAATCCCAATAGGACACCAACAATCTTCATTTTCCTCCATCTCCATCACTACAAAGTCCACTGGAAATTTGAGTTTATCAATTTTCACCACCACGTCTTTTATCACACCATACGGATGCTTGATGGACCTGTCTACCATTTGCAAGATTGCTTTTGTAGGTTTGACCACCAGACCACCAATCTTCTTAAGCATATATAAGGGCATAAGATTGATATTAGCTCCTAAGTCAACTAGAGTCTCCCCTATATCATAATTCCCAATGGTGCAAGGGATGGTGAAACTCCTTGGACTTCAATTGTTTCCTCATCTCGATACTTCTTCTTTTTGAGGAATATCTTCATGTGCTTTGCATAAGAAGGAACTTGTTGCAGTGCTTCGGTCAAAGGCATAGTAATCTCCAATTGCTTGAAGATCTGCATGAAACGCCCATATTGCTTCTATTTTTCAGTCTTTGAAAAGCTTTTCAGATAAGGAAGGGGCTTCTCAACTATTTGTCTATTTTATGTCTTCCCTCTTCTTTTCTTTTCTCTAAAGCTCACCTCTTCTCTCTTCATTCTCTTCTTTTTTAATCAACTCAACTTTCTCTTTTCTCTCATCCAAAATCTTGCCATTTCTAGTCATAACGGCATCACACTCTTCCCTAAAATCACCTCTCGCATTCCTCTCACATCCCTCCATCTTGTTGACCAATTGCCCCATATGCATCTCCATACTTTTGAGCGCAGCCTCCATGCTCTTGCCATAAGATAAGCTCATTTTCATGAATTGTTGGAAGGTTTCCTCAAGCTTTGTGGTCTTCTCAGATGGAGTAGGTTGTTGCTGCCACTGAACCAATGAAACACTCTATATTTCTTGTGGCAATAGAGAAAGTTTCTTTGTCACTTCTTCCAACTGTTGAATGATAATTTTATGCTGCTCGAACAAGGCATCCTGAGATTGAATTTGTAGAACTCCCTCCTGTTGAGGTGGAACTCCTCTTTCACTATGCATCTCGTTATCATTAGTAGCCATGTAGTCAATCAACTCAAAAGCTTCCTTTGCAGTCTTGCACTTATATTAGCTCCAACTGAGGCATCTAGCATTAGTTTCATCTAAGAGCCAAGACCTCCAAGGAACAAAAGGACTATTGTTGCTTCATCAAAGCATTTGTGTGGGTGTCTTCCTTAGCAGGCTTTTGTATCTGTCCCACGCTTGACCTAGAGTTTCTTCCATGCCTTGCTTGAAAGAAGAAATTTCTTGCTTACCCTTGTTGATTTTTTACTGTGGGAAGTACTTGTTCAGAAACTTTGAAACCACATCTTCACAGTCAGTAAAGCTATCCTCCGAAAAGAATTCAACCATAGCATTGCCTCCCAAATAAAAAGGAAACAAACTAAGCTTTATTGCTTCATCTAACACACCATTAATCTTCACAGTTTTTATATGGACTTTCATGAGACAGTCCATTAAATTGGTTGCTCTTCACCAATTGTATCAACACCAGTTTCACCTCTATATTTGCAGCATTGACCCTCGGTCTTGCAATGCTATTAAAGTGATGAGGGCCAACAATAGTGGTGTAATCCGCCAGAGTGCGTCTACCATTGTTTTCTCCAGCCATCTCCTCAATACTCTGGTCGAATCCTTGTGGTGAGGGTTGTAAAAGTATCTCCAGCGGAGGGAATAATTCTCTAGATATTCAGATCCTCCTCCTTCTTCTACTTTCGTCTAGCCCTTCAAGAAGAGGTTCTAAATTTTTCTTGCTCCTAGTACGAATTGTATCCTACATGCATAAGAAAAAAAACCCTAGAAGCACTTATTAGTGATAACGGTTGAAAACATCGTTATCTGTTATGTGATTTTGACACTAAATGCCCCCTTTTCTGCTTAGAAACTTGCTTGATCTCATGTTTTTGCTTTAGTTTTGTGAATAAAGAGTTGAGGTTGAACTTAATGATTTTTGGACTAATTCCCTTGATTTTGTAGGCTTTTGGAATGATTTGAAAGAAGAGTTAAAATACCAAAATATTGAAGTGCAGAAAAGTCAACCAGAGTGCCATAATTTGCACCGTAAGACGCCCGAGCACCCTTCAAAGGCACTTGAGCGCCAAAAATTCGACGTTCACCGCCTGGGCGCCCTTCTAGGGCCGCTTGAGCATTGGGCCTCGAAGCTTGGGCACCCAAATGAAGGCTCAGACCGTACATGAGCCCCATTCACCGCCCGGGTGCCCTTTTTGGGCGCCTGAGCGTCGGGTTTCGCTGGTCAGGCCCAATTTTTGCTTTGTTTTGACTCTATTAGACCGGGCCCTATTTCTACTCTGTTCCAACTCTATTTAAAGGACCCAAGCACTCTAGCTTTTGTATCTTTGGTAGAGAGCAGCATATCAATACACTATTTTCCCAATTCTTAGGCTTTCTCATTCTTATTCTCTTCCATTGTTCATAGAGTTCCCCCATGTCTATGGGGAACTAATTTCTATTTGTTGTTGGGGGATGATGTAACCTTGTAAACTCTCATGTATTTTAATTGATTCTTAATTCCATATGTTTTTCCATTAATTGTTAGAGTAATCCACCTGTTTCAATGCTTGATGTTTTTAACTCATTCATTAGCATGATTTATGAATTGAATGAGTGCTGGGAAGTTCCTTACAATTCAGGTTCTTGTTGAATTACTTCCAAGGGTTATATTGCTCAGGGATGAGGGTATGAGTCTTAGTTGTCTTAATCTCTTGATCTTCACATCTTATTACTAGGAATGTTAGGGATTGCATGAACTGGTAATTTGGGACAGGCTTATTCGTCGAGGAATCGGGTTTAGGTAATTTAGTGAGTGACATTGGCATTAATACATAAAGAAGAATTCTTATATACATGAGAGGGAACTTGGTGAAATCTAACCCTAACAATATACCCATCTCATCTTAATCAACATTCGTTCATCTCTGTGCTCCTTTGTTATTGATCAATTGCATTTATATTTAATTTTATGTTTTTGCATTCAAACTCAATTATCTCTTTTTATTTAAGTCTTAATTAATATTGCTATCACACGACTGTTTAGCGCCGAGAGTCCTCTGGGATATGATGCTTGGTGTTACCATTTTATATTACTTGTGCGACTCGGTACACTTGCTGAAATAGTCCAACAATTATCACAATACAAAACAAAAATTAAAAAATCAAGTCAAAGTTAATAAATAATCACACGAATAGAATAGTTAAACCACGAGTCCCTAACAACAACGCCAAAAACTTGTTAAGACTCCAGCAAGTGTACCATCGTCAAGTAATATAAATGGTAAGAGCAAGTATCGTTTTCCCTAGAGACTCGTTGGTCTAAACAGTCATGTGATTTGTTAATTATTTAAGACTTGAGAATGAAAATCATTGTCTTTATAATGCAAAAAGTAAATACGAATGCAAGTGTTGATCAATTGACCAAAACAATGCGCAGGTGAATGATGTATAAATTATGGAATGATTATGTTGTTGGGGTTTCCAACTTATCCTATCCACTCTCATGTATTTACGAATTCAACTCTTTCATTAATGTTAATGTCACTTTCTAATTTACTTTTAACCCGATGTCTCAATGAAGAAAGCCCGCTCTTAATTACTATTTCACAATGTCTTGTATCCCTAGCAATTAATTATGCATTACATTTGCACAGAAGCTTAAAAGCAACAAATCCGCCTATCCCTATGTCTAGGTAATATTGCTCTTGGGAGAGTTTCCTCAGTTCTAGATTTTCTCGTATGTGTCCATATCGAAAAAATAATGATCATGCAATTTAATGAGTTAAACAAAGCATGCATAGAGTAAAGAGGAAAAACCCTACAATTAATGAAGTAAAACATTTGTAATATAAATCAATTCAATACATGAGATTTTCAAAGGATTACATCGTTTTCCCAACAACAATGGAGGTTTAGTTCACCATAGACATGGTGAAACTAGATGAAAATAATGAAAAGAATGAAAGATAGAACCCTAAAAGTTGTATATTGGAGCTTCCGCATCCAAAATCCGCCTCCGGGGGTGAAAAGAGTGTTTCTGCACCTCTTTCTGTCAAAAGATAGACCCTTTGGGTCTTCCAAACCCTTATATAGTTCATAAAAATAACAGAAATTTGGCCCAAGCCCACGTCGTCAACGCTCAACGCTAACAATAGCGCTCAGCGGTAGGTGGGGCACTCAAATGACGCTTAGCGGTGGCGCTCAGGCGCAAAATAGGAAAAAATTGTCGCTCGGCGCCCCTTTTCTGTGCTCAGCGCAACTTTTCTGCACTCTGGTTGACTTTTCTGCACCCTAGTTGACTTTTCTGCAATTTGGTTGACTTTTCTGCACTGCAAGTCCTTAATACTTCAATACCTCTTTAAAATCATTCCAATACCCTTCAGAATCAAGGGAATTTAGTAATAAAATCATAAAGTATAACCTCAACTCTCTTATTCACAAAACTAAAGTAAAATCATGAGTCCAAGCAAGTTTCTAAGTCAAAAAGGGTGCATTTAGTATCAAAATTAAGTATAAAAATAACGGTATTTCAACCGTTATCATGAATAAAGAGAGTTGAGGTTATACTTTATGATTTTATCATTAATTCCCTTGATTTTGTAGGAAATTTGGATGATTTGGAAGAGGAGTTGAAATACAAAGGAGTTGGAAAACAAAAAGGATTGAAAAAGCATCAGAAAGGAAGATCGCAGGACGCTTGAGCACCTTTTGTTTGGGGCCCTCAGTGCCAAAGGCTCGCATTGATGCCTGACTGCCCCTTTTTGAGGCCCTCGACGCTGAAGCCTCGATTCACGCCTGGGCGCCCTTTCTGGAGTGCTAAGTGCCAACTTTCAAGTGTCTTTCCACGCCTTGGCGCCCTTCTAGGGGCACTGAGCGCCAGCTTCTCGCATTCACGCTTGGCCGCCCTAAGTTGGGGCGCTAAGCGCCGACAACATGGGCTTGAACTTTTTATCTACTCTATTTAAGGACTTGGACGTCCTAGGGTTCGTTTCTTTTGACAGAAGGAACACAAATTCACGCTTTTCGACCCTTTGGAGGCAGAATTGGATGCAGGAGCACTCCTCTTCGGTTTTTAGGGTTTATCTTTCATTCTATTTCCATTGTACATCTAATGGGGAACTAAATTCTATTTGTTGTTGGGGGATGATGTGACCTTGTGAAACCTCATGTATTGAATTGATTCTAATTGATATATGGTTTTTTCATTAATTGTTAGGGTTTTTCCTCTATACTTTATACATTATTGTGTTTAACTCATTCATGGCATGATTATTTATTTATGTGATATGGACACATAAGGAGGAATCTAGATCTGGGGCTCCCAAGGGAACTATTGCCTAGACATAGGGATAGAACGCTTGGTTATCTTAAGCTTTTAATCGTAATGCATAATCAATTGCTAGAAAGACAAGACATTGTGATCTAGTAATTAAGGATAGGCTTTCTTCGTCGAGACATCAGGTTTTAAGTACTTTAGAAAGTGATATTAACATTAATGAAGAAGATGAATTCTTATATACATGAGAGTAAACTAGGTGAAGTCTAAACCCCAACAACATATTCATCTCATATTAAAAACATCATCCATTCACCTTTGTGTTTTTGTTCAATTGATCAAATTGTATGCATATTTAATTTTTCTGTAATTGCATTTAAAAACCCATAAATCGTTCATCAACGTCTTGATTAGTTAAGTAATCACATGAGTGTTTAGTGCCGTGAGTCCTTGGGAAACAATATCGGTCTTACCATTATTATTATTTGATACGATTCGGTACACTTGTCGACATCTTAACAGCTTACAGATGTATCCGACATTATTATGTTGTCAATTATCATTAACATATACGCTCTAACGTATTGTTGAGTAACATCATTAGTGGCATCATGAGGGAACTGGCGAAATGTATTATTCAACCAAGACAATTTAATTTTGTTGCCTCTGACATTCTTCTCCGGAGGAACATCTCCCAAAAGTTGTCAACAGTAAAATAAGAGGGGACCACTACTGATGCCAGTGACAACCTAGCCTTCAATCAAAAACCTGAGTTGCAATGCAACGTCTTCCAGTGTTACAGTAGTTTCCCAAGGGAAGTGGAATGTATGAATCTCCATTCTCCACCTCTCAACAAAAGTAGTCACTAGCAGGTGGTTTATTTCCATATTTGAAACTTTCAAAATATGGTTAAACCCTGCCGCTTGTAGTATATTCATGACTCTCTCATCGAGTTCGTTGACATGTTTAGTTATCCAGATTGCATGTCTTGTTGGACGAAGAACTCTTTCAATGCTCTCCCAAATTGCTTTCACAATGTGTTTGTTTTGAAGCATAGATGAGACATATCAACGAAAAGATGACATGTGAAAGCCATTACGTATATATTTTGTGGGCTTGGATGTAAAAGAAATGAAGAGAACAAAACTAGACAAAGGTAGAACAAAGAAAAGAGATTGAGAATAAATGCTTCTCAACGTTGCCCAATGTATATTATGTTTGGATGATGCACAAACTTTTAACCATTCCCTCAACCCATTTATTAACATTGAGCATTGATGTCCCCGCACAACTTCACGGGCTTGAAAAGAGGGCATGCAAAGAAGGAATAAAAAAGAATTGGTGAAATAGAAGGTGTCAGTGCATGCTTCAATAATACAAAGGAAACAAACAAATGAAGAAATCAATGCTTCAATAGTATTTAGTGCAAAGTATTCATAACATCTTGAAATAATGCACACACACAGAATGAATAGGAAACCTAAAAAAAAAGCCTATGAATAGATAAAGTACATGAAAATATATTAATATTACCTTATTATATATTAAAAATATTAAGTTATTGAATTTAAATAAGTAAATAAATTTGATTGTTCTAATTTAATATTATTTCATTGAAATTTAATTTATTCAATTTTTTCACATCACAATTATTTTTTACATTTTAAAATAATTAAAAATAAAAAAAGTGAAATTGTGGATGGAGCACGACTTCTTCTATTTGAAGTCATATTTAATTAATAAAATAGGATTTTAAATATAAAAAATTCAAATAAATTTTTTAAGAGAAAAAAATTAAAAAAATTGTACAACTATTTCAAGTAATCTAAATAGTAAATAATTAATTATTTAAGTTTTTATTATAAATAAATAAATATAATATATATTTTTAATATTTTTATAAATGAATTAAGTTTATTTAATAATTTTTACAATAAATTACTTAACATATGTGATTAAAAATATGGTAATTTTATTTCTTTTTATTCAAATCAAATATTTAAAAAAATTTACATTTTCCCATTTTTTTAATAAAAATTAAATAAAAACATAATTTAGCAAATAAAAATATTTAAAATAATTAAAAGATGAGATAAGTAAAATGGTGGGGGTGCATGACTTTTATTAAAGTCGTCCACACACCCACCCCTATTTCACTTTTTTTCATTTGTTAATTACTTTAAATCATTTTTATTTACTAAATTATGTTTTTATTTAATTTTTATTCACAAAAAATGTAAAAAAATAATAAATATTTGATTTGAATAAAAAGAAATAAAATACATCTTTTAATGACATATGTTTAGCATTGCCTCCGAAAAAGAATTTAATCACAATTTAGCATTGTCTCCCAATGAGAAAGGAAACAAGCTAAGTTTAATTGATTCATCCGACACTCCGTTGATCTTCATCGTGTTACAGATCTCATTGAATGTGGTGAGATGATCATATAGACTTTCGTGTGACATTCTATTAAATTGATTGCTTTGAACCAAATGAATCAATGCCGCTTTAACATCCATGTTCAGTGCATTGACCCTCGGCCTTTGATAACGGTTGAAAAACCGTTATTTTCATGTTTATATTGATATCAAAATACACCCTTTATAACTTAGAATGAGCTTAGAATCAAGTAAAACACTTAAGTTGAGTCATTTGAGAGTCAAAAGTTGTTTTTAGAGATATTATGCTTGATTTGCATTGTTTTGCAGGGTTTTGATGAGAATTGGAGATGAATGGAAAGAAAGGTTGAAGATCAAACGGTTGCAGTGCAGAAAAGTCAACCAGTCAACCAGAAAAGTCAACCAGTTGACCATATTGCAGTTGACCAGCGCCCAGTGGTGAAAATGACCGCCGGGCGGTGGCCAGATTCGAGGGAGAGCGCCGGGCGGTGAAATTAGGCGTCGGGCGGTTGTCAGATGGGCCTGGGCCTAAATTATGTTACTTTTCTTGGTTATAAATAGCCCTAGTGCGAGTTTAGATGCATTCTTTTGACAGAAAGGGGCGGCCAGACCTACTTTTCACTCCTTGGAGAAGATCTCTTGGATGCTTAGGCTCCTTTTTATCCAATCTAGGGTTTGCTTTTCCATTCTTGCATCATTTTTCATCTAGTTTCACCATGACAATGGTGAACTAAACCCTTTTGTTGTTGGGGAACAATGTCATCTTTTGAAACTCTCTTTTATTGAAACTCTTATTTATTTATATGTTTGTTGTATGTTTTTATTATCAATTGTTGGGTTTCTCTTCTGCGCTTAAAGCTTTTATCGTTTAACTCATTTGATAATTGTTGTTTGTCTTTATTGATACGGGAACGTACGATATTGTCGTGAACTGGGGGAAATTCCTTGATTAAGCAATATCACCTAGGGATAGGGGGTAGGACGATCAATTGTTTTCGCTTTTGTTTATAATGCATTATTAATTACTAGGGGAGGCTAGGGATAACAAGCCAGTAATTAGTAATAAGCTCTTTTCGCCGAGGGATCCGGTTAAGGGTAGACTAAGAAAGTTTGCATGACAATTAGATAACAAAGCAAATTAAATAAGAGGAGTAGATAAGAGAGAGTGGATAAGATGAAATTGTAAACCCCAACAACTCCATTCATCCATAGTCTTTTTCTCGTCAATTGAATCAATCGCATTTGCATGTTTATTGTTGTTTCTTGCATTCTAACCAATCACTTTTTCTTTACAAGTCTTAGGATTTCAATTCGCACAAACGATAAGGCCTTCAAGTCTCGTGGGAAGAACGATATTGGGTTTTACCAATTATATTACTTGGAACGATCTGGTACGCTTGCCAGTTTTTGTTAACAAGTTTTTGGCGCCGCTGCCGGGGACTCGAGGTTTAACTTTTTCAAGTAGTATGGATTGATTGAAATTTGACTTGTTTGTAATTATTGTTTATATTTTGTTTTATTTTATTTTTGTTTATTTTTCTATAAAAGTGCTTTTAGGGTTTTGTTTCTTATGCAAGAAACAATACACACTAGAAGCAAAAAGAACCCTTATTTTTCTATTGGGGGAGACTCTAATTTTTCTGCGATTAGTTTATGTTTTCTGCGTTAAATTTTTTTGTTTTCTAGGTAGTTTTTGTTTTGTGTTGTGTATAGTTTTGCATGTTTCTCTTGATTTCTGGACTTGGTTTAGGTTGTAGATGTGTCTTCCACTTCATTGATACTCTGATTTGTTGGATTCTTTGCTTTTCTTTGCTTGGAAAGATGATTATGATGTTTGAAAGGTTGAACCGATTGTGATAGAATTACCTTATGCGAGATTTGAGCCATTTGATGATCTTTCTTGTGTGTGATATGTCCCTTGATTGCTTGCACTTATGCCTTGGCTTGACTCTTTTTGTTGATTCTTGATTGATATGCATGTTTGAAAGTGATAAAGGCAATTTTGTTGTTGAGCCTCTCTAGCCAAATGAGCCAACCTTGTTGTGATCCTTTGATAGCCCCTTTGAGCCTTTACTTTTCTCATTCTTTGTTTTGAAGCTTATACACTAGCCCTAAGTGAAAAACCATGTTTACCTTAACCTTAGGGAATTTTGGAGCTTTGGAATTGTTTTGGGAATAAGTGTGGTCTCCCAGGGGATTCAGATGAATTGGCTAGATGGTTCATCTTCTTGCTTTTGTTTTGTAAATAGGGTGTATCTTGTCTCTTGAAATTTGTGTTCTAAAAAGAGAGAAAAGAAAAGAGACAAGATGAGAAATGAAAAAAAAAGAAAGAAAAAAAAAGGGTGAGAAAACAAAAATTGTGTGAATAATGGAGTCAAGAAGAGGATTGAATTAGAGGTTTTGGGTGTGATTTGACTGTGTTTACACTTGTTCCCCATTGCTCCTCTATTTCTTTTTTGTAGCTTCTTATCCATGTTTATCCTCCCTTGCCCTTGACCCATTACATCCATAAAAGACCTTTTTATTTGAACATCCATATGTGTTTGAGTGTTGATATTAGAGGTTTGCCAAGTCTGTTTGTGTTTCCTTTCTTGAGTGCATTGAGTTGACATTGTTTACCCTAGACACTTGAAGAAACACTGATAGTGCATCTGTGAGGTTCTGTTGCTTTTGATTCACCTTTTAAGCTGATTGATCATTTTTCCATGTGTTGAATTGCTTGGATAATTTCATGAATATTTGCTTTCCTTGATTCTGTGTTGGATACTGCAAACTACCTTTCCTTGTCTAGATTTCTTGAGAACTGTAATTTTGTTTGTTAGTTTCCATGTGAGACTCTGCTTTTTGTGTGCTGAGTCTGTGTCACTTTCCTGATGTCCTTTGAACTATTCCCTGATTAGCGTCTTGATTTTGCCCAGGAGTGCAAAAGACTAAGTGTGGTCTATTTTGATGAATCAATATTTTATACCATTCACTTAGTTTTTTGCGCCGAATTGTGTTAATGAATTGTGTTTAGTTCTTAATTATTGTGTCATTTTCACCATTTGTGCTTAATTTGACCAATAATTCTTATTTTAATTAATTTGAATTAATTGAGCTTAATTATTCCTATTTTTATTTTCAGGGCAATTTTGGAATCACATTATGAGTCTTTTGGAAGGACACCAATTAAGTGAAGACTCTCCACAAGGAAATTTAGAATTAATCTAGCTTAGCTTAGTAGTTTAGAATTTGTAGATGAAATTTTGTAATGTGGATCAATTTTGTTAGGATAGACTAAGCCCAATAAAAAAATATAGTGACAAAAGGCACCTAGGTTTTTCAAATGGGTGGACCCCGATACTTGGCCCTAGGGAAAGGTGTGTAGCCGTCACACTTGAGACTCACTCTCTCGGCATTTTGAGGCCAGCTACTGCCATTGTTTTTCTTGGCTTGGAAAAGTTTGTCTTTTGGAGAGCAAATGTGGATGATGTTCGCGGTCTTGGGAGTTGGTTGAATGAAGAAAGAATTTTGCTTTTTCCTTTTCATTTTGAAGCATCTTTTGTTCTTTTTGAGTACTTTTTATTGAATGAAAAGGGCATTAAACTTTGGAATGAAGAGAATCATCCGTTGATTCTCGGTTGTTGGAAGGGGTGTGCTAGAATCTATTTCTTCCTTTGCTTTTACTGTGTTTGATTGATGCAAACAAATTGAATGTTGTGACATTGCATTTCTGTGGGGCTGGGGTACAACATCTAGAAACATTTGCTTTTACATGGCTTTTTCATTTTGTTTTTAAAATTGTGAAGAAAGGGAAGTGATGGGACGGTTGGCAGCTTCTTAATGTGGTCACCTTTCTTTTAATTAATTGAAGAATGAAAAGTGATTGGATTAGGTGTGTGCGTTGGATGCTGGAAGGAGAGTAGCCTTTTATTTATTTTCTTGGCTTGATAAATGGATTAGATAGGAGTAGGTAGGCAGCCGAATGTGTAGCATTTTTATTACTTTCATTTGATTTGTGCGTTGCAGCTTGGGAATTGATGAGAAGTTAATTTTTGTTTACCTTAAAGGAGGTGAAGCGGTGTCTTCCAAGCAGCAACCATTTCTTTAGTTTTAGTTAACAGCGGTTTTCATTTTGAATGGAGAAATGCACACATGGTTTTGCTTTTGTCCAACATGCTATCATGGGATTCATCCAATAGAGAAAGCATGTGCGTTAGTTTTCTAGAAAGGGCAGCTGCTATGTTGAGCAAATGGGGTCACGGCCAGGATTTTTTTTATTCAATTGCTTTGGAGAAATAGTGTGCAGGTAGGTGACGGCTGGAAAATGTGAAGAGATGGTGATTGATTTCTTTTGTAAGAAGCTGCAGTTTGTTCATTTATTTTGTTTGCTTTAAGTTTTCAATTAGAAAAGAAAGTGTGCACGGGTTACAACAGTGGATGAAACACTTTGATTTTCATTTCAAAAGTGAAGTATCATTTCAATTAGAGAAAGCTTTTTGATGACTGATTTCATTTTTAAGCACACGGTGAAGTTGCTACATATCACGGCCGAGAGTTATTTTTTTAAGCAATTGTAATTTTAATTTCTTTTGGGAGGTGCACAATCGTCACGTGAATTAGTGAAGACAACATTATATTTTTTATTTCTTTTGCTTTAAATTATTTTGTATTGTATTTTGAGTTATTTTTTTATGTTCTTAATTTAATGTTGCATTTTAATAATTTTAACTATGCTAGATAATTATCTTTGTAATGTTGGGCTTAGCATTTTCATTTATTTTAATGTTGTCTAGTATTTATGGTAGTGATAATTTAGCTGTCATGTTAGCTTAGGTTAGTCGGTTGGTCATTAACGATATTGCATTGTTTCCTTGAGATACCTGGTCTGTATTTGTAATTGCCACTTGACTTGGTTAATATCAAATCTGTATTTGCACTTGAAATTGGGTATAACTTAGTTGCCCAATTGGTGTTCAGTTTTCTCTTAGTTGATGAAACTACATGGTGTAAATTAGATTTGATGTTAACATTGCGTTCTCTTAGTTCGTTTTTATGAAAACATGATTAACCTACGCTTTGTTGATTAATCGTGTTAGATTAGAGGTTTGAGTTGGTTAAATTTTGTTGATCTGTGATAGGAAACATTGTAATTAAGTTAATGACCGACTGTTTTTATTCAGTTGAAACTATTTTTGGATCTGTGTTTGCATTTCTGTTTGCATCTGTGATTCTGTTTATCCGCATTCACCACAACATTTTCACAAACCCCCCATTTCGTGTCTGACTTAATTCTTGAACCGCAAAATTGGTCCTTGAGAGACGACCTAGGAGTCATTTCCTAGCTATACATCATTTCTAAATTGCACATTAAATTTGTGTGGGTTGCAACACCCCATCATTGTTCAGCATATACTTCTTCCTTGATGTATCTGTTTAGAAAGGCGTTCTTCACATCCATTTGATATAACTTGAATTTCATTGTAGATGCAATAGCTATAAGTATTCTTATTGCTTCTAATCTAGCTACAGGAGCATATGTCTCGTCATAGTCGATTCCTTCTTCTTGACAGTAGCCTTTAGCAACAAGCCTTGCCTTGTTCTTTATAATTTCACCTGAATCATCCATCTTGTTGCGGAAAACCCACTTTGTACCAATAACTTGCAGATCAGGTATTCTAGGTACGAGCTCCCATACATTGTTTCTTATGAATTGATTCAACACTTCTTGCATTGCCAACATCCATTTTCATCATTTAATGTGTCTTCAACTTTCTGAGGCTCAATTTTGGACACAAAGTCAACTTTCATGCAGAATTGGTTTAGTTGTCTTCTTGTAGAGACTCCTTTCGAGATATCACTGATAACGTTGTCAGTAGAAACATTTCTAGGTACTTTCCATGCTTTAATCGACTCTAGTAAGAGATTCGACTTGCTCAACTTCATCTTCTTTCTCAATGACTTCTTCAGGAATTTCTTCATCAACTGAATTTTCATCTTCTTCAGCAGAGTTTCTAACTTGTGCATAATGATTTAGAGCCATAATGAACTCATCAAAAGCCACATGAATAGATTCTTCTACATTCATAGTTCTCTTGTTGTACACGCGGTATCCCTTGCTGTTCAAGGAATATCCTATGAACATTGCTTCATCAGCTTTCGAGTCGAATTTCCCAAGATGCTCTTTGTCGTTATTCAATACAAAGAATTTGCTTCCAAAGATTTTCAAGTGTGAAATATTTGGCTTTCTTCCTCTCAGCAGTTCATATGGTCTCAACTTCAATATAGACCTAACGATTGTTCTATTTAGTACATAGCATGCAGTACTTACTGCATCTGTCCAAAAATATTTTGGTATGTCCCTGTCATTTAGCATTGACCTTGCCAATTCTTCAAGAGCTTTGTTTTTCCTTTCTACAACTCCATTCTGCTATGGAGTCCTGGGTGCTGAGAAGTTATGCATGATTCCCATTTCAGCTAGATATTCATCGAATTCCTTATTCTGAAATTCTCCTCCATCATCACTTTTGATAGCATTGATCTTGAGATCCATTTCGTTTTGAACAGTAGTAGCAAATCGTTTGAAAACTTTAAGTGTATCATTTTTTACTGCAATGAAATAAGTCCACGTATACCTTGAAAAGTCATCCACAATGACTAACTCGTATGAATTTCCTCTGAGACTCTTTATTCTGGATGGTCCAAATAGATTCATGTGAAGTAATTGCAGAGGCTTCTTGGTTGACATTTCACTCTTGCTCTTGAAAGGCTATTTGGTTAACTTTTTGGCAAGCATCACATAATCTGTCAGTTTTAAACCGAATCTTTGGCAGACCACTTACAGTTTCTTGGAAACACGCTTGTTAAGTTGATTCACACTGATATGAGCCAGTCTCTTGTGCCATAGCCAAGCATCTTCTTCTTTAGTAATCAGACACACAACAAATTCGAATGAGTTATCTGTGAAGTCGATTAAGTACATGTTGTTCACTCTTTTTCCCACAAGCAGTAACTCATTTGTCGTCCCGTTGCTGATTAGACAATATTTGGGTTCGAAAGTGATCTTTAATCCTTTGTCCCATAGCTGACTGATGCTGAGCAAATTGTGTTTTAACCCTTCAACAAGTAAGACAATTTTAATTTCATAAGATGAAGGAGTTTTTATTTTACCTATATTGATGATTCTTCCTTTGTTGTTATCACCATACGTGACATGACCAACGGCTTTATATGAAATATCTGAGAACTTTGTAGGATCTCCAGTCATATGTCTCGAACACCCGTTGTCAAGACACCACGTAGAACTTTTGAACTGTTGTTTCATATCAGGTTTGATAATTCTGGATTTTGCCATCATATTCAGTTCTTCTTTATTCTTGACCTTCTTGACATTAGCAGGATAATCTTGATTGTTCATCTTTTTCAAGAACTTTGTAAATTTGTTGTCCAACAAGATTGATTTATGCATTTGTGAACATGATTCTTCATCTCGGGTTGCCTTGCATTCCAAGATTCCTATTTCAAAGGTTTCAAAGAAACCATTAGTCACAGACTTTAACTTCAAATTACAGGGTGCAGATGCAAAATCAATTTTGAAATCATAAGTTCTTTTTCAATGTGAAACAGAAGCTATCCCCAGGTTTTATAGTCGATTGAGATAAAAACAGAGTCGACTAAATTTTAAAATATCTTATGAAAACCAACTATGATACCAATTGTTGGAAAACAGGTAGGCTTCGTTTTTACACCAAGAAAGCGGGTGAATTGGTGATGTTTCAAAAACAAAATCTTTTCGCAATCTTTTATAAAAAGTATAAACCTTTTTGAACTTTCTTGAAATGCATGTAATGAAAATTTATATGCAGAGGAAAAACGTAGTTGACTGCGTAAAAGATAAAGTTGACTGGAATTAAAAAGTGAAAGGATAGAGAAAATCAAACACTGATTTTTATACTGGTTCGGCCAACAATGCCTACATCTAGTGTCCTTCCAACCCAGGAAGTAAATGCACTATAATGGTTGCGGTTTTTACAATAAGGAATTTATAGAAGACCTCACGTCAAAAATATAAATCTTCTCTCTAACCCCAAACCAAAATATAACTGCAACAACCAAAACCAGACTTGCAACAAGAATCCCCTCTTCTGCAATCTGAACCCACGTCGAACAATCCTCAATGTGAAACCCCTGTATCACAACAGGTCCAATTCCAGGAGTCTTCACAGGATGTCAAGCCTTCACAAAACGCAACAATCTTCCCAGGATGCGAAGCCTTCAATGATCAACGAAAAAGCACCTTCTTTGTGCAGTATTTGATCAAACAATGAGTGCACAAGCTATCTCCCTTTGAATCTCTCTCAAGAAAGATCACCACTGTCTTCTTGGAGAATTCTTGGAGCTGTTATCACATAGAATTCAATCTGAAACAAGAATGAAACTGTTAGATCAACAAAAGTCTCTGAACAATTCGTGTTCAGCCAATTTATAGTTTTCTGTCAGTCAGATTGTTTCTCAGTCGAATAGCCTACTAATTCGGTCGACTGTATTACTACAGTTATAACATACAGTCAACATAGTAGCTCTTAGTGAACTCAAATCAACACACATTTAATACAGTTGACATAGTCATCAATGCTTAACTAACTTTTAAAAATATAGTCGTTGGAGCGCAAAAGCATAACATAATTCCAAATGAGATCAGACATACAGTCGAATGTAAACTAGACAAGGTCGACTGACACATGTAAAACACTTTGAAATTCTCTTCAACTCAAAACATCACTTAGCGTTGATTCTCAAAATCTGTGCAAAGGTTTTAGCATAGTCGAATCCATTAGTAATGTAGGCGACTTTACTATATCTTTGTCACACAGTTATAAGTTCACGAAAGTGGTTATGATTTTTCACTTTAAAAATTGTGTAATAAAATATATGTAATAAAGCATTTCACATTGCACATAAGCATGTAAGCATGTTCCACAAATATATTAAACAATCAACATAGAAACATACAACATGGTACATCAAACATGTTCAACAGATATATCAGTACAACATAAGAACATGTAATGCAGCAACATATATACTGTTATTAAGGAAAGTGTTGTCATCATAAAAAACTAGATTGATAGAGTTTGTGTTGTCAACAATCTCAACAAATAGCAGATATGTAGGATTTAAGCAATCAATAAAGATAAAACCAAATTCCAGATATGGAACTGTTAACCCAGTTATGCGCAGTCGATTGCATTAAATCATCAGTCGAATGCATTGCTTCTCAAATGTTGAATTCCATTTGTAGCTTCCAAAGCAATGTCCTTCCTACAAAACCTTTCAACAACCTTTTCTAGATCAAGCATTTTGGTTAAGCAAGAAATATAATCAAAATAATAGAAGTCAATATGAAAAAATGTATGACAAATCAAGCATAGTTGACTTCACTCTACACACATTCGAATTGATCAAGCAATGTAAGCAGATGTTAAACTATCAGATTAAAGCAATTCAGATTGATTCAAAATACTGATTTCATTTCCTTGAAAAAGATATTACATTAATAGGATCAGAACAAGGAAGACAAAAGCAAGACAACAAAAGATGGCATATAAGCCATAAGAAAACAAGTATACTACTTCTTCAGACACAACTTTAATAAACACAACATTGCTACAAGTACTGGCATATTTCAATTGATAGGCCTTAGTCTGTCTCAGAGGATTCAGTAGTGTATTCTTCTGGTGTACTGCTTTCATCTTGTGGTTGAGATATCTTATGAACATCCAGGTTTTCACTTATAGTCTTTAATTGATTAGCCACAAATATTTCATACTTTGTCATAGGTGAAAAGTTGGTTTCATCTTCAAAGAACCATCCTATGGAGGTCTTTTTCATTCCTATTTCTTCCAGGGTACCATTGTTTATCTCATATGAGTAATCACAGCAACAAGATTTTTCATCACTTACTTTAACACCTTGCACCAAGAGAATTCTGCTAATGAGTACTGTATATGGTAGACAAGATGAGTTCTTGAATGTTGCTAGCCTCATGTGATTTTTGATGACTTATATCCAGTTGGTAGGGATTTTGTTGATGATAGCATGCATCAGATATATGTCTTCAGTGGTCAGATGATTATGACCAATTCTTCCAGGTAATATGGTCCACGAGAGAATATGAGCGATGATCCTTTCTTCTTTCTTTAAACCATTGTGAAAGAACTTTCCTTGTTGAGATGCATCCTCAGGACATCTTCTCCAATTTGTGTATAAATCCCTTTTCTTTAAATGTATGTTTAATTCTGAGTTGGGCAAATGCGAGAGTGCTCCTTTTGATTCAAGTCCAGTGAACAGCATGCAAATGAAATCATCTATTTCAATATTTACTCTTTTTACCCTGGACTTCATAATGCCATCTTCAAATCTAAGATTATGGTAGAATACTTCCACCAAGTCCGGATACCAAACACCCTTCATGTGGATGAGACTTGTTAACTCTTGAAACTCCAGTAAATCTGGAAAATTAAATCCTTCCTTTCTGAATTTTCTGAACTTAATATAGTAAGGACAAGCCACAGTTTTGATGGATTCATCAACAATTTGTTTCTTGAATCATTATCACTAATCGATCTAGAAGGATCGGGATTTCTTAATATAGCGACTTCCTTTCCTTTACTCTTGTTTGAACTTTGGTTAGAAGAGGCCATTGAAAGGTCACAATTGAAGAACACACCTTCTTGGCCAAGGGATATTAGTGAAATTTGCTTGTATATATAGCAGACACAATACTGGGTTTAGTTGACCAACCATGTAAGCATTCAAGACATTGCGTAAAACCCCAGATTCAAATTTCAACGTTCAAAAACAGAGTTTTAGAAACATGTGCAGAGTATAGCCGAATGAATTAAAATTGAAGTCGACTAAGCCTCGTGAAAATCACTTTCAAACAAATTCAATCAATCAATTAAGCATTCAGCACAAACAATCATACAACAACAACCAATCAATATAAGCATGATGCAGCAGATAGATACAATTTTACCAGTTGTAGATACTCAAGATTTTTTATGTATTCCATAATTGATTCATCCTTGAGGTCAATCTGCATCAGCTATGTATCCTGCAAAACAACTAAGTTTTGGTTGCTGGTACCCATTTGACTTTGGGTCCATGATTGTTAATCCTTGTTACTTGTTCCTTTGGTATCCAAACATATAATCCTTTAGGAACAACTACATTTCTGTAATAGCAATTTCTAACAGTATGACCAACACAAATACAATAGAAACATGCATTTCTAGCAGGTTTACTAAATCAGTAAATTTCCTAGCATTGGTTCTGTTAGATTGAGTTTTGTAACCAATTCCTATTCAGACTTTTCAAAATCTTGATGTTGATCTCTTCTTTATCAAACACCTTTTCGAGAGCCATTAGATGATTTACAATATGACTGAATCGTTTATGCACATCATAGATGTTTTCTCCAGCCTTCATTCTGAACAATTCATACTCTTGTATCAGGGAGTTCTTTCTAGCTCTCTTGACTTCGTTCGTGCCTTCATGAGTTACCTCTAAGTCATCCCACATTTCCTTTGCAGATTTACATTGAGATATCCTGAAAACTTCATCAATTGTTAGTGCAGAGGCAATTATATTTCTAGCTTTAACATCATATTGAGCTTTTCTATTTTCAAAAAGCAGTCCACTCAGTAAAAGGTTTCAAAACAGTTTTTTGTTCAACAGTTTTTGTAGGCACAAAAGGATCATTCAAAGTGGCATCTAAAATTCCTTTATCTTACGATTCAAGAAAGATTTGCATTTTGATATTCCCAAAAAGATAATTTTCACCAGCAAACAGAGGTGGTTTGTTTGTTGAAGTACCTTCACCAAAAGTTTGAAAACAGGAAGCCATCCCCAACTTTTATAGTCGAATGAATAAAAAACAGAGTCGACTAAATTTTCAAATATCTTATGAAAACTAGCTCTGGTACTAATTGTTGGAAATAAGTAGGCTTCTTTTTACACCAAGAGGGGGTAAATTGGTGATGTTTCAAAACAAAATTTTTTCGCAATCTTTTATCAAAAGCACAAAGCTTTTTAAGCTTTCTTGAAATGCAAGTAATGAAAATTTATATGCAACGCAAAAACGTAGTTGACTGCGTAAAATATAAAGTCAACTGGAATTAAAGAGTGTAGAGATAGAGAAAATCAAACACTCGTTTTTATAATGGTTCGACCAACAATGTCTACATCCAGTGTCCTACCAACCCAGAAAGCAAATGCACTATAATGGTTGCGGTTTTTACAACAAGGAGTTTATAAAAGACCTCACGTCAAAAATATAAATCTCCTCTCTAACCCAAAACCAAAATATAGCAGCAGTAACCAAAACCAGACTTGCAGCAAGAATCCCCTCTTCTGTAATCTGAAACCACATCGAACAATCCTCAACGTGAAACCCGTGTATCACAACAGGTTCAATTTCAGCAGTCTTCACAGGATGACAAGCCTTAAAAAAGTGCAACAGTCTTCAAAGGATGCCAAGCCTAAAATGATCAACCCAGAAGCACCTTCTTTGTGCAGTATGTGATCAGACAATGAGTTCGCAAGCTATCTCCCTTTGAATCTCCCTCAAGAAAGATCATCACCGTCTTCTTGGAGTTGTTATCACAGAGAATTCAATCTGAAACAAGAATGAAATTGTTAGATCGTCAAAAGTCTCTGAACAATTCGTGTTCAGCCAATTTATAGTTTTCTATCTATCAGATTGTTTCTCAGTCCAATAGACTACTAATTTAGTCGACTATATTATTACAGTTATAATAGACAGTCAACATAGTAGTTCTCAGTCAACCAAAATCAACACACATTCAATACAGTTGACCAAGTCATGAATGCTTAACTAACTTTTAAAAATATAGTCGTTGGAGCGCAATTGTATAACAGAATTCCAAAATAATCAAAGACACAGTCGAATGTAAACCACACAAAGTCGACTGACACATGTAAAAACACTTTGAAATTCTTTTCAACTCAAAAAATCACTTAGCACTGATTCTCAAAATGTGTACAAAGGTTTTAGCATAGCCGAATCCATTATCAATGTAGTCGACTGTACTATAACTTTGTCACACAGTTATAAGTTCATGAAAGTGCTTGTGGGTTTTCACTTTAGAAAATGTGCAGTAAAACATATGTAATAAAGTATTTCACATTGCACATTAGCATGTAAGCATGTTCCACAAATACATCAAACAATCAATATAGGAACATACAACACAGTACATCAAACATGTTCAGTAGATATAACAATCAATACAGTATAAGAACATGTAACGCAACATGTGTACTGTTATTAAGCAACATGTTGTCATCATAAAAAACTAGATTGATATAGAGTTTGTGTTGTCAACAATCTCAACAGATAATTCAAGTGCAGTGGAAAATAGTTGACTATGTAAAAAGTAAAGTCGACTTGAAATGTAAAAAAACAGGGATAGAAGATTCAAACGCAATTTTTATACTGGTTCGGCCAAACTGCCTACATCTAGTGTCCTTCCTGTACCCGGAAGCAAATGCACTATAATGGTCAAGGTTTTTACAACAAGGTTTCTATAGAGACCTCCACGTCAAAATATAAAACACCTTTCTAACCCTCTAACCAAAATATAGGCATATACACCAAAGAACAGCAACAAGATATCCCCTCTCCTATAGTCTTTAATCCCTTTGAACAATCCTCAAAGTCCTAGAACACAACACATCCTCTTCCTGTAATCACAACAGGGCACCCACAATCTTCACAAGATTGAGAGAAGTAGTTGATCACGTTTCAGAACACCTCTATGTGCAGTATGATCAATATGTCTTTCAACACAAACTCTTGCTCTTCAAGCAACCATCAAAGAATGATCACCACGGTCTTCTTGATGAGTTCTTAGAGCTAAACACGTTCTAAAAATCTGAAAAGAATCAATGAAAGCGTTAAATTCACCAAAGTCTCTTTCAGAAATCAAACTTGCGTCTATATATAGTTTTTCACTAAATTGACGCTCCTCTGGTCGGTTGTGCTACTAATGCAATCGACTCTGTGCAGACAGTTATAACAGATATCACAGTTAGCAGCAATTAGACCAATCTAAATTGATTACGCATTTAATGCAGTTGACTCACAATTAATGCTTAGTCAAGGATATAAAATATAGTCGTTATACTTCACAAGCATTACCGGATTTTCAAAACAAAACTAACTAAGTTGAATGGCTTGCGCACATAGTCGACTAAGTTACACTTCAATGCAGTTTTGAAAAAATTTCTTTGTAGAACTATTCACAGCACACTTTGAAAAATTTTGTGCAAAGTCACGAGTTTTAATCGACTTGCTTCATAATGAAGTCGACTTAAAACTATTATTTTGCCACACAATATAAGTTCACAAAAATGCATGTGATTTTTCATTTCCAAAACAAATTTTATGCAATCACAGATAATATCTCATGAAGCAAAGTGAATTTGCATACAATGACAGAATTAACACAAACATGTTCTCAAGTAATCATAGACATGAAATTTATGAAAACGTAACACATATCAATACATGTGTTATTAATAATGTGTTGTCATCATCAAAAACCAGAAACACTGTGAGATTGTAAGGTTTAGCTAAACTAGTGCTCCCCTTATCAACAATATCAACAATAGGGAAAACCCAACACAAACATGACATAAACCCTTTCATCATGCATACACAAACCTGTATCCAACAATAGCAACAAATATTCATAACCATAATTATGTACACATGCACTAAAACAAGGATTATCAATCAACATAATCAAGAATATATAACATACAAAAAACATGCAAACAAAGGTACGTTTCCTCATACATTGACCAATACTAAGGTTTTATCTACACCCCAAGGACCACAACAAATATCCCTTTGAACTAAAGTTTTCTGAAGTTGAATCATTTTCTTCTCTCCAAGAACGTCTCTCTCTCTCTCTTTCTCTCACTTTTAGGTTTTAGGTTTCTATCTCCTTTCTCATAATGGCCAGAGTTTCTATATAAATAGGTGGTGTCTAATATAGTTACAACTATGTGTAGAATATACCTAGGGTATTCTATTTATAATAAAATCCCATAATGACTAATAATAACCAACTAAAATAAAAGATATAGATAAGATAAAATAAATTTATCTTTAACTTAATTAATTCTGATAAATCCTTAGATAATATATTCTATTTTAATATTTTTATTTTAATTGATTATGATAAGTGATGGAAGCAAGTCCAAGCTTCATGCTAGAACAACTCCATGTCATAGAAGGAGGCAACATAATAGATTGAAAGCATGAGAAATTGGTGTACGCAAGGTCTTTGTGAAATGGTTGAGTGAACGAATGGTGAGTGTTTGAGGTCTCTAAGCTTAGAAGGCCCTCCAACAAGGAAGAAAGCTAGGAGGGCAGTTTCTTAAGTGTGGGGGTGTGATAACTCCCACATTTCCTTCTTTTCTTGTGTTTAGAGGTCAATTTTAATTTCTTTTAGTTCTTAATTGTTTAGAATTATATTAGTTTTAGGATTTTTCTTTAAATTTGTAGTTTTATAAAATTTTAGTTAAAAGTGAGTTTTTAGGTAAATTTTGTATAGTTTTTAATAATTAGGAAATTAATCTTTTTCTGTTCTTTTTTTAATTTTGTTTAAATAATTAGGATCAGATTTGCTGCACATATTGGGCTGAAATTTTTTACATTGTGTTGCATGTGTTGAATTGGGTGTGGCAAATTTATTGAAAAGAAATTTGGGTTGCTGGCAGTGTAATTGGGCTTAAGTGGAACGACTGCGTTTTGGAATGGGGTGTTTCATCCTACACCTCAAAGCTTTCATCCTGCACCTCCAACAATTATCATTTTAACCTTAATCAATATTATTTTAATATTTTCTCTTTCTTCAAAAGTCATTATGCACCCCTTTAACTTTTTCTCTTTCTTATAAAGTCAACCTACACCCTTCTAATTTTTTTCTCCCATATTAAAGTCATCCTACACCATTTTAATAGATTTTAAAATTTATACAGTTTTTTATAAATTTTTTAAATTTCATTTCGAGATTTAAAATTTAATAATAATTTAATTTAATTTAAAATTTTAATATTATTTAATACACATTTATATCTTAATAATTATTAAAGTATAATTTTTATTATTATAATAGTTATGTTAAAAAAATAAAAACAAAAGTAAATAAAATAAAAGTAGCAATAATAAATATTAAAAAAATTGTAAATAAAATTATATACAGATTTTAAAATATGTGTAGATTATAAAAAATAAAATTATTATTTATAATATTTTTAAACAATTATTTTTAATATTTATTATTGCTACTTTTATTTTTGTTACTTTTGTTTTTATTTTTTTAACATAACTATTATAATAATAAAAATTATACTTTAATAATTATTAAGATACAAACGTATAATGAATAATATTAAAATTTTAAATTGAATTAAATTATTATTAAATTTTAAATCTCAAAATGACATTTAAAAAATTTTATAAAAAAAGCTATATAGATTTTAAAATCTATTAAAGTGATGTAGGATGACTTTAACAAGAGAAAAAAAATCAGAAGGGTGTAGATTGACTTTAATAAGAAAGAGAAAAAGTTAAAGAGGTGCAGAATGACTTTATGAAGAAAGACAAAATATTAAAATAATATTAATTAGGGTTAAAATGGTAATTTTTGGAGGTGTTGGATGAGAGCTTGCAGGTGTAGGATGAAACACCCTTTGGAATGTAGCGTTGCAAGCGCTGGTGGGCTGAAATCTATTAAGTGAAACGCAGTGTTTTTGGTTTGTGAAGCTATTATCTTTCAAGGGGTCATTTGCTTGAGATATCATTTGGCAGAAGCGCGCCCTCCAACTAGGGCTTGACGAGAGCAAGAAAGATGAAGAGAAGTTGGACCTTGCGCCACTTGCCAGGAGGATGATCGACCCAAATGAGACCAACCCAAGATGTTGATCGGACCAGTGACGATTGAAGAGCAAAGAGAAGGAGAGCTTGTTGAAGATCAATCGAGAAGCTTCCGAGTTTGTTTTCAGATTCTTCCCCCTTTCCCATTTTCTTTGTCTTTTTTGTTGGATTTTTCCTATAAAAGGGAGTTTTGTAATGAACATTGCATGTGCACTGGGTGGCACATGGTGTACTTAAATTAGGTATTACAATTTATTACTCTAGTTTTAGAATTTCCAGCTTTCGTAGAGTAGAAAACTTTGATTCTTGCGCCGGGTTCTTGGAGCTCCCCATTGGGTGATAGACAGTGGGATTCTTGGGACTCTGGTATCTTGAATTTTCATTTCAAATTTCAATACAAAGTTTATGTTTCCGTTTGTTCCAATTTACATTTCTTTGATTATCTTTCAATTCAATTTACAATTCTTCCATATACCACTATTTTAGGATTCTTTGCCTTTATGTTTCTCGCATCTATTCTGTCTAATTTATTGTGCTTTTTTGAATTTTAGATTTTTGATGTTATTAGTTAATGACTTAGGTTAAAGCTATAATTCTGAGTTAGGTGTGCATAGAATTAGAGGATTGAATGAGAATTACCAATGTAAGTTCTATGAATTAAAAAGACCCTGAGGTGAGCTTAACTTTTCAGAATGTCTTTCTGAGAGTAATTGAGATTTTATTGTCCATTCTAATGCACATTTGTCTCTAAATTTTGCTTTTACCTAATGTCCTTAGTTTTGTTTTCATTTGAATTTCTTTGTATCACTGTTCAGTAGACCTTAAGTTAGTATAGATGTTGAATTTCCTTATTTTCTTTTACTTGTTTCTGATACATGAAGATTTAAATTCCTTGCATTGAGATTTTACTTTCCAAAACCATGTATATAGATAATGTGAATTGGTTGATCATATTTTTCATGCATTCAGAGTTTATGTTTTTTTTTTGCATTCATTTACAGGATTTGATTTTACTTTCTTTTGCATATTTTAGTCATATCATTCATAGGTTTAGGTTTTGTTATTGCATTGCAGTAGTGTTCATTAGTTTGGGTTTTTCATAAATAGATAATGTTTCATTGTAGTATAGATACCATTCTAATTATGTTTTAGTATAGCGAGTCCTTCATATTATTTCTTTTTTTTTTTAATTTCATTTTTCCCCACCTAGTTTTCAGTAAATAAATAATTAGGCTATAATTCTACTTTTCTAAAACTTAACAAGAACCAAGTCCTTGGATTAGACCCTAGGTTGCCCCTATACTACATTAGTGGGGAATTTAGGTTTGTTGAGATTTTAGGCGACAAAACTCCTTAGGAGGCAGCATAATAGATTGAAAGCATGAGAAATTGGAGTACGCAAGGTGTTTGTGAAATGGTTCAGTGAATGAATGGTGAATGTTTGAGGTCTCTAAGCTTAGAAGGCCCTCCAACAGGGAAGGAAGCTAGAGGAGAGTGTGATGAATTGTCACACAATAGGTGATCTTTGAAGTATAAATGAATTGCTGTTGAGATTACTCCGGACCTTTATACTGCCTGACTTTTGAGCTTAATGAGAATTAGATTTCTAAAATCAGAATTAATTATCTCTCGAAAGTCAAGCTATAGAGTCCAAAGACTTCCTCTAACCACCTTCCAAGCACACTTATTCATTTCTCCATTTTCCAAATTCCACAATGCTTCTCTATCCTCCACGACGTTGTTTCCATCAATCCACATCAACCTTTGTGGCTTCCTACAGTGGCCACATATTCACTCTCGCTCTCCACGTCTTCATTTCAACATCATCAGCGTATCATTTCCTTCGCGTAGGGCCACGTCTCCTTTTTGCATTTCTCTTGCGTCTTCCTTGAGAGCACTCGTCTCTCTCGAGAACTCATCTTCTCCAACTACAGTTCTTCATTACAGGTTTCACTTTCGCTTCTCCTTGCTTCAACCATTTCTTCCCTTGAAACATTTTTTCCACTAATTACCTTCGCATCTAGGTAATTTTCCACCATTTTCATTGTACAAATTCCATTTTTACCAATTGTTCTTCCTTTTCTTATGATTAAAAGCCTCTCCACCGTTTGTTCTTCATTATCCACCGTTCAATCTAGATTTTGAACCGTTTAATCGGTTGATATTGAGTTTCTTTCCTTTTCTAGGGTTTTTGTGAGTTCGATCTCACTTCTTGTTCATTCTCTCTCGGTTTTTGCTCTTCCTTTAGTGCCTAGGGTTTCTGCGAAGGTTATCACACTTCAGATTCATAGTTTTTCTCTCAATCTTGTGTTCAAATCATTTTCCACTATGTTCATCTCTAGAGAAAGCTTCGAAGAGGAGTTCGCATCGCGTGTACGGTCTTCTCCTCAGGCGTCTTCCATAAATAATTTCCTAAATGATGCATTATATTTTATTATTATTCTTTAAGAATAATATTTAATAATATATCAAGATATCATTTAATTAACAATATTTTAATATATGTTTTAATCTCTACGCCCACGAAGATTATATCTCCTATTTTCTCTCAACTACTTTTTAAAATAACAACTAAATCTTCAAAAAGACTTACATAATATATTTTTATTAAATTTCCATATTATTTAATTATACATGTTTTTTCTTTCTACACCATCTATTTTAATTTCAGCACCTAATTAATAAGGGTAAAAGACTATTTTGCCTATAAGCAAAATATAAATAAAATCCAAGAAATAACATAAGAATTATGTTCTAACAAATATGTACACTCAAGAACACTAATTATTAAACAAAAACACCAAAATCTCAAAACAACTTTATTTCTAAAACTCTTCTATTTTTCTTACGTTACCAGTGTATATAATTTGAATTACAGAAACATGATAATCAATTTCGAGAAGGTTGTAATCAATTACCAGTAGATAAAAATGGATAAATTAAGATATACTTAATTATTATTTAAGTTTTAATTACAATTTATTATAATTAAGATATAATTGATCATGATTATAAATCATTTATCCATTTTCCTTGTTTATAATTAAGATATAATGAATTATAAATTATTATGATTTAATCTTTAATTATAATTAATTATAATTAAAATATAATTGATTATGTCTTAATTGATTACATGCAACTAATTATAATAAATAAATAACACAACTGCAAATACGTATCCAAAAAATTTATTTATAGAAGACAATTCCATTTTTTGTTTTGAAATAATATTTCAATCACTACCAAATATAGAAATATTAAATGCAAAATTGCCACAAAACATTGATAAAAATAATTTTGTACATTGATAAAAAAATAATTATTACAAAAATTAATTTCATTATAAAAAAAATATGAAAAATGTTAGGAAAAATAGTTCAAAACTATATTGACCAGTTAATGATTCTAATAATGTCACTAGAAAACCAACCTCTATTAATGGTCAATAAAAAAGGTTTGAAAAATAATTTCAAAGACAAAAAAATACTCTAACTAACATGTGAAAATAATTCAGTCGGAAAATACTCTGACATTATGTCATATTTAACATTTTTGTTTTATATAAACTAGTCAAATAAGATCCAATTTGATAAAAAAAAAAGGTTTAATTTTTCATACATGTTTTAAGATTTATCAATTTTTAGAATTATAGAGATAATCAAATCATAGAAAAGAAAACACATTTTGATAGAATGTAATTTAATGGGTCAGGATGAAAACAAGATTAATCACACCTTAATTTTACCCTTTTCATTAAACATAACCATATTAGGGCAAGGGACTCTCAAAATTCAAATTTAATTTCGAAGATTATTTTTAAAAAAAAGATTATGTAATTTTTCATAAAAAAATATTATAATGACAACTCCTTTGTATTTTAAAATATGGTATTCCAACAAATTAATTATTGTCTATGTGCATGATTTACAAATTCATACCAGCTCAACCAAACACTGTTGACAAAAAAATAATAATAATAAAAAGTGCAGAAGTATCAATCATATTCGCGTTGCATTTAGGAAGCTTCAAAATAAATTATTCTACAAAATCTCTCTCTTGTATATATAGTTAAACTACAACGTTGCAAGTCACTTACAGCCTTGGTGGTACTCCTGAACAAAAGATGAGAAGGAAGCAAGGAATATAAGTGGTCATATAGCCTCTCACCAAGCTGTGTCTATCCTAAATATTGCCATATGCTTCCGCCATGATTAATACTACGAGCGATGTCCAGCCAGTAAATGGATGTGCCCCTTTTCCCTTACCCTTAATCTGATCGTACTGTTCCCACAAAAATCCACTTTGTTGATAATTGCGCACTATATTTCTGCAGTAAGGAGGACATACATTATTCAAAAAGTCAACTATTACTTTAAACGAATAAAATCAAACAATATACGCTTCGGTTTGTCTGAAACCGAAGCATAACGTGCGAGTTAAAAACGTCTTTTTTTACTAGTGAATACCTTATTAAATTGCTTCTCAATTCTTCATAGACAGCTTTAGCTTTCTCCTGGTATGGCCCATTCTCTACAAGATTCAAACTAAAGTTTAGTTCTGGAAGTTATTTGCAGAAGTTGTTTCTATGCCAACCCAATCCATATTATTATTACCTTGGGAGTAATGATGGAGTGCTGAAAGGATTCTGTAATTCATGTTTATCCAAACTGGACCTCTCCAGTATGGAGGGTCGTGCTCTGTGTTGTACTTCATGTACAAAGAACTGTGCAAAAAGAAATATTATTTGGTCCACTATAATCAAAACATATAACCCTTAAAAAATGCATTAGAGAATGGTAGCAAGACCTTGTCTTCGCAAGAGAACGCAGTCCATAATTGGTCCATAAGAGGCTGCGATTTGAAATGAGTTCAAGCTGCTTTTCCAGATTCCACGATTCCTGAATGAAAACAGTAATATAAAATATGCATATGTGAAATCATTCAAACAAGGAATAAATTCTTAGTTATTAACATAAAAAGTCGTGAAATTGAGAATTAATGCACATCACTTACAGATGGAATGATCCTCCCCATGAATGGGAATAAACTAACATAGCCAATGTGAGGAACCAATCTCAATACAGGTATCTCCGTAACATCTCGAACAAGTTGGCGAGTAGCATAGTTTCCTGCTTCCACTTCCTTCCATCTAAGTTGAACCTATCATGATTAAGTGTGTAAAGAAACTCTTATTCTCAGTCGTGAATAGGGAACTCGTGTATAGCTAATAATTCTAAACATAAGATAATTGTACACTCTACCTTCTCCGTATGATTTCCAAAATCAAAGTACGCACCATATGCATCATCAAAATGCATCTGTATGGAGGACATCAAGAACAAATTACGCAAACAGTGGCAACAAATTGAATTGACTCTATAGTCCCCAAGTAAACAATTATTAAAAATACTTTGCATTATTTGCTTCCAATTTAAAAAGAAATGGAAACTTAGTTTACTCTCTCCATGTTAAACTGCATAGTTACCCATCATAAAAACACAGAATCTTCTTCGAACCATTTAGTTAATTTCTCTATGTTAAACTGAATACGTTGTACATAATAAAAAAACACAGAATCTTCTGTGGACCATAATACATATGAATCATTGTTAGAAATTTCAATTGCCAAGAGAAAACTTCCGAAATGATTTGACAACTTCCGAAAATGGTTTCATATTCATGCAATGTGTACATAATCAGTGGTTATTATGACGTATATAAGTTCCCATTCCTCATAATTCCATAATAATGAGCTAGGAGAAGTCCTGGATGAGAACTCTCCACACTGATTTTATAAGATTCATTTCTACAAAAAAATTCAGGCACAGACAAAACAAAGGATGCGAGTGTGAAAATCTTCTAAATAAGGAAAAATCAAGTTTTCTTTCCCATAGTAGTTTTCTTTCCACGTTTCAAATCCATCTTGTTCTATTACTGTTTGTGCTGTATGCTCTACTCTTTATCTTCACTTTTTTCTTCCTAATTCAGTTAGGCATTACCAAGCAGGGAGGCACCACCACCATGAAATATGACGGGAGACATGGATCAAAGATATAATACCTGGTTAAGTAACTCAAAATTCGATAGCAACTTAGCAGTATAACCATAATCCTGCATTGTTTCATTCAATACGTCAATTAATAGGGGATTAATCTGCTGCCAACAATTACTATAATACTGTGCCATTTATTTTTTAAATTATACCATGCCAGGTTTGCTTTCCATATCCAACAACTCTTGAATGGAATGCATACAATCAGCTGCAAGTAACATCCAGCATCTAAGGTCCAAGTGGTACTCATCTTCACTTGGGTGTGAAGCTCGTGGATAATCATCCAATCCAGAGGACAGTGCCTGAAAATCCCGGCCACATTGTTAGAATTAGGTATCATCCTTAAGGATAGGGATTAGCAAAGTTTTGTCGTAGTTGACCAACATAAATACTGATAACTGTATTAAGTGATTCTTTGATGCAATATTTCAAAGAACAAATACAAGTGAGAATTCTGGTTTCAAACTCATCCTATGCCCGTGGTTTATAACATGTTTCTAGAAACAACAAATGTAGCCATCCAATACTATTGTAAATAGCAGATTATTAGGATTAAAATATCCTTAATATCTCTATAATAAGTAGAAAATATATCTTTAGAATCTTCCTGTTAAATATATTATCTTTATCTTTTATCTTTATTAGTTAGTTTGTTATTATTTCTTATTTGTATTTTGGACTTAGCCCATATTTGTTCTATTATAAATAAAGAACCCTATGTGTATATTGAATACAAGAGAGTTCTCACTATATTCAACTCTTCCTATTGATCTCAGCATATTTTTTTCTCTATTTTAAAGGTTTTGATTATCACAAATTGAAATTGTTAAGAAGTGGACTTTAAGACTAACTCAATCCCACAAAACCGGCTTATAAGATGAGGTTTGCACCCCACTTATATATTATAATTTGTCCTTATCTCTAGTCGATGTGGAACTTCCAACACACCTCCTTCATCCCGAGGTATAGACATCTCGAGTGTGAGAGTAGAATTAATGAGTGGTCCGATAGTGGCCCGACAACGGGTGGAATAGAATGCCCACATAGATCTTGCTAGAATAGGCTCCAACCATGGCTCGGATACCATATTAAGAAGTGGACTTTAAGCCTAACTCGACTCCATAAAACCGACTTGTAAGGTGAGATTTGCACCCCACTTATATATTATAATTTGACCTTATTTCTAGTCGATGTAGAACTTCCAACAGAAATTATGAGAATGTAATTGTCGGGGTTATCATCAATAAAATAATTATTTTTCTTACATAGCTCAAGTTGATATATATCAAAGCTCCCAATCTTGGGAGTCGTGTTTGTGCTACCAGATTAATGGTCATCAGTGTCGTTTGCCGTTGTTGTTGGTTTTTCTCCCAAACAAGTTCTTTTTGTTATAAATCAAAGTGATTAGGGCTGCATCTTTACTGTCTCTTTGTTTTGTGTTTATTCCAATGTTTGGTATGAAAGCTTTTAAATAGGAACTTTATCATTTGAGAACTATTGTAATATGGGATAATATCTGTATAATCTTCCTAATTAGAGGAAATAGATACATAATATTTTATTTTATTTTATTTTTTCCTAGGTTTCCTAGTTTCCTTTTTAAGAGAACTAGATTATTACAAATAGAAGGTTTGAGAATGTATTTTTTATGATTTGAATAATAAATCAGTATTATTTTCCACATGGTATCAGAACTTGCCTGATCCGCTTCCGCTGTCTTTGCTGTCTGCCGGCGGTCCGCCGTCATGGCCGCCGGCGGCCACCTAAAAGTCTCCCCTTTTAACCTCTGTTTTTTTTAATAGGTTCCAATTGCCCTAGTCAAGTTCTTCTTAAGAATTCTGACCTTTTTTTTTTTCAGTATCACCAAATACAAAATTTATTTGAGTATAATCAGTGTGAGATTTGAACCCATCCCCTTTCAAAAAAGTGGTGCTTTAGATCTTGATGCCCATATCAATTTTGGCATTCTTATTGGTTGCCACTTGAATCAAAGAGACCGAAAGTCTCTTTTTTCGAAAAATCACAAGAAAGTCACTGCCTTCACTGTTGACTCCGCTGTGCACCGCTGTCAACCATCACCAACCACCGTCCGCCGCCGGCAACCACCGTCCGTCGCCGGCCACCGTTGCAGTTTCGACCGGTGACCAGCGGATCTGGATCGTCTCTTCGAACGAAGGCCAACCTCGCCGGTTTCGACTGCTACTTCTCCATCACGCGCCGCCATGAGCACCAAAACAGTCCGAGTTGCACCACCGCCACTGTCCGACCACCGCCGTCGCCAGTTGGGGTCGTCGATAGGGCAGAAAGGTGCGCCCAGAACCGGCGATCACAGAGCCGGAAGTCGCTCCGTCAACGGAGCCTCCACGCGCCGCCATCGTCGCCGGCGCGTGTAGCCCACGCGCCTACCTTCGGCGAGACCCACTCGCCACCGACGACGCAGACATGGTCACCGGAGCCTCCTAAGCCCATTCCTAGGGTCGGTGACAAGTCATTTTGGCTATATTTTAGTAGATCTGAGTTTTAGTCTCTGCGCCTTGGTGTGACCCACTCACCGGACCGCCTTCGCAAGAGTGGATTCCGTTCTTGACTTGGTCTCTGATTCAGATTCTTTTCGAAATCAGATTATGCGGATTCGGGATGAAGGTTCATGAGAGTGAGTGAAAGGTTGGTTTTGGTGATGGGTGGTGGAAGATCGTCATCTTCTGCCTCTTCCCCGGAGGATTCTTCATCCTTTACTCCCGACGAAAGTTTCAGCTCTCGTTTCCACTTCGGAGCATTCCCTCTTCATTACTTTGATGCCCCTGATGCCACAGTCGGCGTCCTCTTCGTTTTCCAGTGTTGGTTTCTCGAGCACAGTGGTTCGATCATCCGCCGCTTGTGCCACCGCTACAGTCAGTCACTGTTGCCACAATCAGTTGCCAGTCCTACCTTTTTCGCTTATGCTATGTTCTTCTCCTGTTTCAATTTGACCTCCATCTTCGATGTTTCCTTTCTTCTGTGACCGGAGCCGCTCCACTTTTTGAGCTACTGTCCAACAGAGAACTTTGGACCTCCAACCTGTTTTTGGCCTTTTGATGCCACGGTGTTTTTGGTTTCTACCAATGTTTTGTTATAACAACTCGTGAGTTGTTCTTTGAGACTGACCGCTGAATTGACTCTTTCAAAGTTATGGGATTCAGGTTTGTCCCTCGTACGGATCGGTTCTCACCAGTTCTTCCACCTGCACCTTCTGCTGTTCAGTCGCGGGGAGGAGAAAGTTCCAGCCGCTGCAGGGTAGTGTAGTCCCTGCAGGTTTGTTGTTGTTTGCCTCTGTCAGGACAGATGTTTCCTGAAGACTTGTTGCTGTTTAGGGTGGTTAAGTCCCTACAGGTTTATGGCTGTTAGCCTTTTAATTCCAGCCGCTGCAGGGTAGTGTAGTCCCTGCAGGTGTGTTGCTGTTTGCCTCTGTCAGGACAGATGTTTCCTGAAGGCTTGTTGCTGTTTAGGGTGGTTAAGTCCCTACAAGTTTATGGCTGTTAGCCTTTTAATTCAAGCCGCTGCAGGGTAGTGTAGTCCATGCAGGTCTGTTGCTGTTTGCCTCTGTCAGGACAGATGTTTCCTGAAGGCTTGTCGCTGTTTAGGGCAGTTAAGTCCCTTGAAGTTTTATTGTTGTTTGCCACTATTGATGACAATCCAATCCCTGCAGTTTGTTGCTATTTGCCACTGCAGGCCCTTCATTTGTTCTTGCAGTTTGTTGTTGTTTGCTACTGCAAGTCATCATCCATTTTTGATGGAAATCTTTCTCGTTCATTGCTGTCCAAGATGAAGTTTCATGGTGCAAGTTCGCCCTCATCCATTGTTGTCCAAGTTGAAGTTTGCCCTCGTCCATTGTTGTCCAAGTTGAAGTTTCATTGTGCTAGTTCGCCTTCGCTCGTTGCAATCTAAGTTGGTTTATTGATGCTCTCTACAAATCGAGTTTGTCTATTCCAAGCTTGGTTCATACAATCTTGTATGATCCAGCTTGAGGGGGAGTGTTGTAATATGGGATAATATCTGTAGAATCTTCCTAATTAGAGGAAATAGATACATAATATTTTATTTTATTTTATTTTTTCCTAGGTTTCCTAGTTTCTTTTTTAAGAGAACTAGATTATTACAAATAGAAGGTTTGAGAATGTATTTTTTATGATTTGAATAATAAATCAGTATTATTTTCCACAAGAACAATGGGTGAATCAATGAGTGTCTTTCAAATCATATACCCTAACCTTGAAAGGTAATGGTATATTCAGTACTATTGGCCATTTGTGTCAGGATGTTTGGATTTTGATTTAGGATAACTTCATCACGTGACTCCTTTTCCTTTCTTGTGATCGTCAATTGTACGTCAAAATTACCAAAGAACAAATCACTACAATTGCAAATAGTGACAGTGTACCCATATGTGATCCAAGAATATAACTTTAGAATCATTTATTGCATTGAAGAATGTTTTATATGTCCCACAACTGACTAATAGTCTTATCCCTATATAAAAGCTTACAAAAGGTTTGAATTGTTCAATAATTTTTTTAACTTCTTACTGTGTTTCATGACCTTGTCATGAGGAAGACAATTTTAATGCTAAGAAGCAAGAGTGAATTGTATCACTTAAGATTTAAGACTGATAAAAATATATTCTTGAGGGCTTAGTGATCCCTCTCATTATCTTCTATTCATAATGAAAATCACGAGTACATGGAACACCAAGAATCTGCACTAAACTACTAGGTACAGAACTAGGTACAGAACTAGGTACAACTCATTAATCATTTTGTAGACTAGCCTAAATGATGATACCTATATGTAATGATTCTAACACTCCCCCTCAAGCTAGAGCATACAGATTGTATGTACCAAGGTTGGTCATACATTTGCGAGTTGGTCATTTGATCCAATAAACTCGGTACATATTTCTTTTGACAATAACTTTTCCCGAACAAAATGACAATCAATCTCTATATGTTTAGTCCTCTCATGAAACACTGGATTTGATGCAATGTGAAGGGCAGCTTGGTTATCACAATACATCTTCATACTCTGAATGTCACAGAATTTAAGCTCTTGAAGGAACTGCTTCACCCATATAAGTTCACATGTTAGTGATGCCATTGCCCTATATTCAGCTTCAGCTGTTGATCGAGCCACTACATTTTGTTTCTTACTTTTTCATGAGATAATGTTTCCTCCAAGGAAAACACAATATCCAGTAGTAGATCGTCTATCAATAGGAGAACCTGCCCAATCGGCATCACAATATCCTGATACCTGAAGGTTTCCTTTCTCTCCATATAACAACCCTTGCCCAAGAGCCTTCTTTAAATACCTTAGGATTCGAATGATAGCATTCCAATGGCCAACACATGGAGCTTGCATTAACTGACTAACCACTCCAACAACAAAAGATAGATCTGGCCTTGTAATAGTGAGATAGATTAGTTTTCCAACAAGTCTCCTATATCTCTCCGGGTCGGAAAATAACTCACCTTGTTCGGTTGTTAATTTTTTATTTGGGTCCATAGGACTGTCAACCGGTCTACAATCAATCATGCCTGTTTCTTGCAAAATATCCAGGGCATACTTCCTTTGGGAGATTACAACTCCATTCTTTGACTGAGCTACTTCAATGCCTAAGAAGTATTTGAGGCTTCCAAGATCCTTGGTTTGGAAATGTCTACACAAGTACTCCTTCAATTGAGATATTCCAGCAGTATCATTTCCTGTAATGACTATATCATCAACATATACTATTAAGTAAACACATTTCCCGAGAGATGAATGATAATAAAAGAGCGAATGATCTGCTTCACTGCGTTTTAGCGCAAATTTTTTAACAATGGAGCTGAATTTTCCAAACTAAGCACGTGGTGATTGCTTGAGCCCATACAAAGATCGGTGTAATTTGCTCCATATAAACTTCTTCCTCAAGATCACCATGGAGAAAGGCATTTTTGATATCCAATTGATGAAGTGGCCAATGACGAATTGCGGCCATCGCGAAGAAAAGACGAATGGTAGTCATATTTGCCACAGGAGAAAAGGTGTCACAATAATCAAGGCCATACACCTGAGTGTACCCCTTTGCAACCAGTCAGGCTTTGAACCTATCAATGTCACCATTAAGGCCGAATTTAACTGCATATACCCATCGACAACCAACAGCCTTTTTGCCTGGGGGAAGTGGCACAAGCTCCCAAGTATTACTGTGGTCAAGAGCCTGCATTTCTGCAATCATGGCTTGTCGCCATCCAGAATGATCAAGTGCTTCTTTCATATTTTTGGGTATAACCACAGAAGACATTGAGGATAAAAGGGAATAAAAGGAAGGCGACAATCTGTGATAGCTAAGAAAATTATAAATGGGATGAGGGTTGCGAGTGGAACAATTACCTTTTCTGAGAGCAATGGGCCAACCGGAATCATCTTCACAAGGAGGCGTGGCAGGAGGCGGTGATGGAGAAGAATATGAAGGAGATCCACCATTTTCTGGAAGAGGACTGCCCACGGGGGTACTGTGTCGAGAGAGATCAATAAGTGTAGAAGAAGGTTCGGGAGGACCTTGAGCATGACTGGAATGGACTAGGACATGGGAGATATTAGACTCAACCACTGGAAGAGGAAGGACCTGTTGGAGGATATGAACATCTTGAACAGAGGGAGTGAAGAAAGGTGTCTGTTCAAAGAATGTGACATTGGTAGACAGTAGTACTTTCGGGTTTCAGGAGAGTAACACTGGTACCCTTTTTGAAGCCGAGAATAACCCAAAAAGACACATTTGATTGCACGAGGGGAGAGTTTGTCTAGCCCGGGAGACATGTCGTGAACAAAACAAACACACCAAACACTCGAGGAGGGGTGTGAAAGAAAGGATCATTGGGAAAGAGAATGGAGAACGGGACTTTATCATTGAGAGAGGAGGAGGGCATCCTATTAATAAGAAAACATGCAGTTAAGATGGCATCCCCCAGTGATGAACAGGAATATGGGCACCAAGCAAAAGGGTACGAGCAGTTTCAACCAAGTGTCTATTTTTTCTTTTGGCTATACCATTTTGCTGGGGTGTATGAGGACAAGTGGACTAATGCAAAATACCATGGGAGCTAAGGATTGCAGAAAAAGAGGATGAGAAATACTCTTTAGCATTATCACTTCTTAAGATTTTAATTACTTGACCAAATTGGTTCTTGATTTCATTCAAAAAAGTTGTGAAGATGGGTAACAATTCAGAACGATCTTTCATTAGATAAACCCAAGTACATCTAGAATACTCATCGATAAATGTAACAAAATACCTAAAACCAAAAGAAGAGACGTGACTAGGTCCCCCCAGACATTAGAATGAATAATAGAAAAACTAGAAGTACACATTGATTGAGACCTTTTAGGAAAGACAAATCTAACATGTTTTCTTAGTTGACAAGACTCACATTCTAAAGTCTGAAGACCACTAAGTTCAGGACACATCTTTTTTAACTTTGAAGAGTGAGTATGGCCAAACCGATCATGTAACACTTTAGGGGGAAGAGCTGCAACATAGGATACCCGTGGACGAGATCCAAAATGGTATAAACCTCCAGCTTCATATCCTTCTCCAATCTGTCTCCCCGAGCCACGCTCTTGTATAACAAAAGATTTTGAATCAAAGGTTACTGAACAATGTAACATTTTGGTTAACTGACTTAAGGAAATTAAATTGAATGGATAGTTAGGGACAAAAAGAACAGATTTTAGAGTGAGAGAGGGAGACAAGGAGACTTGACCGACTCCCTTTGAACAAGTTTTAGAGCCATTTGAAAGGGTCGAGAACAATGAGGTATTACCACAGATGTGATCAGAAGCACTCGAGTCAATTACCCATGAATTGGGACCTTCCATGGATTGAGAAATGCAGGTTGTAGACGTACTTGGGGATTGAGATGATTGTGCCAAGCCGTTAGACTTTAATCACAGATACTCTTTGATACTCTTCCTCAGTGAACTTGGAGTTGGAAGTGGGAGTGTCAGCCTTAGAGATATTGGCTGTTTTGGAAGGAAAGCCATGCAAGCAATAGCAGTTTTCTTGGGTGTGACCCACCCTCTTAAATAAGTGCATTGTGGACTTCCCCGACCTCCACGTCCCCCTCCTCTAGTGCCACGTCCTCCTCTTCCTCGTGTGGCAACCATGACAGATGGTTCCAATGTTTCATGAGCTTCCTGAGATTGAGGCACTGGAACACGAAGAAGACGTGTGATCAAGGCTTCCAAGGAAGGGACCTCATGGCTTGTCAGGAGTTGATCTCTGATGTGATTCAAATCTGGATGCAAAGCACAGAGGATCATTACCATATAATACTTGTCAAGCTTCTTCTTGATGTCTTCTGAAGATTCCACTTCCAAGAACATTCTCAACTCTTCAACAGCTGCTTGGGCTTCAGTCATAAAGGAGACCATATCATGGTCTATCATTTTGAGACTTGCAAGATTGTATGTTGTATCATAGAGACGTTGAATATCATTTAGCATAGATGCTTTGAGCTTTCTTCCAAAACGAGTGACATGTTTTGAAAGCTCTAAGAGATATCAAAAGTCGTGGTTCCACAGACTGCCACAATAGGGCACACAACTGGAAATCTACTTGTTTCCATTGTTCAGCTTTTTTAGAAGGTACTTGGCTTCCATCCTGCTCAAGGTGGTCATAATGTCCTTGACCGAGGAATCACATTTCCACGGCAGCAGACCAAGAGAGGTAATTCTTTCCGTTTAGCTTTTCGGAAGTAATTGAGGGACTTCCAGAGAAAGAAAGAACACTTCCAGACACCATTGTTGATAAAAATAGGAAAGGAACCAGAAAGGAGCCAGAAATCCGAGAGGAACTAGAAAACCCTAGGGGGTTCTTAGGGTTTTCTTCAAGGGGAGCTTATGGACCTCACTGAAGCAAGGTTTTGAGGGGCAGAACAGAGAGAGGAGGTCCAGGCGACGGTTATGGAGGTGTCGCGGTGACTTTCCGGTGGCCAGAGGGCGGCGCGTGAGCTGCACGCACCTGTTCGCAACGCACAAAGGCGGGGCGCGTGGCGGAGCGTGGGGAATAATCAGACGCCTGCATCGGTGGGGTTGGCCGTCGCGTGAAGAGGCGAACCAGATCCAGTGGTCGCCGGACAAAACAGTGTCGGCGGACGGCGGCAGACAGCGGTGGACAGATGCGAGATGGCAGACAACCAAATTAAAGAGCTTCAAACTGCAATTGACAGCTGGAAATATTAGCGAGACAGCCGCAGACAACAGCAAATGGCACCAGACAAATGCGAACAGTGAGAGTGCTAGTGGACAACCCAGGACAGAAACCAGAGCAGGATGAACCTGCTCTAATACCAACTTCAGATTTAAGACTGATAAAAATATATTCTTGAGGGCTTAATGATCCCTCTCATTATCTTCTATTTATAATGAAAATCACAAGAGTACATGGAACACCAAGAGTCTGCACTAGACTACTAGGTACAAAACTAGGTACTGAACTAGGTACAACTCATTAATCATTTTGCAGACTAACCTAAATGATGATACCTATATGTAATGATTCTAACAGTATCTATTGGAAACCAAAAGCCAAAACAAAATAGATGTCTCAAGCAAACAAGCAACATCAGAAACATTGGCGAATTCCTATATACTTTTTCATCATAAAAGACTTAGGCATTCCCTCATTTCTTCACTATAGAGTATTTCAAATGTGATATTTGTTAATTGTCAAAGCATCACATGCATCTTATCCCATCCATTAGAAGCCGAATAGTTTATAAGAGAAGGAAGAAAAGAGAGGAGAGAAGTGGAAATTCCTAACTGCCTCAGCAGTTAGGAAAAGGCGGGATATATGGGTATAAAAGGAAATAAGCATTGTATTGTGAGGAGTTAGAGAATTACATACTTTGTATAGACCGGTATTGAACCTGGTGGAGAGGGGTTAAGGCCTCGACATACTCGTGACACATTTACGAATACAGTAAATAATATATCCATTATTTGATTCTTTCGTTCTGTTGAGTGTGAATTACTGTGTGAGTGAAACTGTTAGGATTTCTCACTGAGATTCCTATCAAGAGGTCTGACCTGCTAGATCCAGGTGGAGAGTGATCGAAGTGATGGAGGGGAAAAATGAAGGACGCATTAAAGTGGTGGAGAACCAGCTCGAAGCTTTGGGGATTACTGTAGATGGGTTGAAGGTCGAAACGGCAACAATGAGACAAGACTCGGCGGCCATTCGCCAAGACCTTCAAGAGGTCATGCACATCTTAGGAGGTCGCAACCGTGACCACGAGGGGGCATCGGACGGGAGCCAATCGTCTGTGAATGGTGACTGGAGAGGGAGGCGGGAGGAGGAGAACGGAGGACGAGAGAAGGAACGGCCAGAGGGACAATTTAATTGGCGAAAGACAGTAGAACTTCCCGTATTCGAAGGGGTGGATCCACTGAACTGGATCAACAGGGTGGAGCGTTTCTTTGAATTACAGGGAGTGACGAAAGAAGAGAAGGTCCAATCGCCTATGTTAGCATGGAAGGGAGTGCGAGCTATTGGTATCGTTTTTGGAGGGAGAAGGCGAGCAATCGCACTTGGGAAGGGCTAAAAGGTGCAATGATTGGGAGGTTTGGAGAGCGAAATCGGGATACGATTTTTGAGAGACTGGAAGCAAACTGTCAGACTGGCACGGTTGAGGAGTACATTCGGGATTTCGAGATCTTGGTTGGACAAACAAGTGGGGTGACGAACGAACAGCTTTTGGGCTATTTTTCCTCGCCGGATTACAGGACAACGTGAGGGATCGAGTGCGACCGTACAATCCGCAAGATTTGTTGTCGACGATGCGAATCGCTAGAGATATAGAGGTCCTACCAGGAGGGGCGAGGACCTGGGGTGGAGGTACGAATCGACAACAAGTGTTGGGGGGTCGAACGACTGGGGCGATAACCCGAGTTGAACAGATACGTAGTCAAGGGGGGCGGACGACGAGTACGGAGAGTGTGGGATCTGGAGGAAAAGAGGGCAGCTCCAGGAATGTTGCAAGAAGAGGTGTGAGTGTTGTGGGGAACGATACCATGGGCAGAGGGGTGCGAAACCTTCCCTATCACGAGTATCTCAAAAGAAGGGAAGAATGTCGTTGTTTCAAATGCAGAGGACAGTTTGGACTTGGACATCGCTGTCCAAAACGTATTTTGTGAGTGTTGATTTTGGGAGAGGATGAGGAAGAAGATTCGAGAGAAACCAATAGGGCGTTGGAGAACGAGCGATTGGAATTATCCTCGCTCTCTGCAGGAGGGTTGACCCAACCAAGAAGCATGAAACTTCAAGGAAGTTTGGGGGACAGGGTGGTGCTAATCATGGTTGATAGTGATGCTAGCCACAATTTTATATCCAAAGCTTTGGTGGAAGAGCTCTAACTGGAGGTGGATAAGGGCTAGACCCATCCAGTCTGCTTGGGAGATGGACAAAGGAAACAAACCCAAGGATGTTGTCGAGGGAAAGTACTACAGATGGGTGGAGTTGAAATCACTTGGAGCATGTAAGATGTACTGAGCTTGTTGCTACAACATCAGTAGGTAGCTAATCACAAGAAAAGCGAATTTGGGAGGACTCATATCAGATACTTAGGCCACATTATATCGGAGAAAGGGGTGGAAATGGATGGAGAAAAGGTGGAAGCTATCATAGGGTGGGAGGAACCCAAAACTATTAAAGCCTTGAGGGGTTTCTTGGGATTAACGGGATATTACAGGAGATTTGTGAGAAACTATGGTAAAATTGCTTGTCCCCTTACTAACATGTTGAAGAAGGGAAGCTTTGTATGGACCGATTTGGCTAGAGAAGCAATGGAGAAGTCAAAAGTAGCTATAACAACGGCCCCTGTGTTAGCATTGCCCAATTTCACACAGCCATTTCATGTTGAATGTGATGCATCAGGAGTTGGAGTGGGAGCAGTTTTGATGCAGAATCGACGGCCAATAGCTTTCTTTAGCAAAGCTCTATCAGAAGGAACTTTAAGCAAATCCATATATGAGAAGGAACTCATGGCCTTAGTGTTGGCCACCCAACATTGGAGACCTTACCTCATAGGTCAGAAATTTGTGGTGCATTCTGACCAAAGGAGTTTGAGATACTTGTTGGAATAAAGAATAACCACTCAAAATCAACAACATTGGATTGCCAAATTATTAGGCTACGATTTTGACATCATATACAAAGCTAGGGCCATGAACAAAGTGGCAGATGCCTTGTCGAGAAGGGGAATGGAAATAGTGGAAGACCTTATTGGAGTTGCAGGTTATAGTTAGACCTTATTGGAGGGACTTCCAAGAAGTTTTGGAGGAAGTGGGAGAAGATGAAGAACTTAAGAAGATTATGGCAGACATCACTATGGACCCCGAAAGTAGTCGGCTTTTACTTTAGAAGGGGGAAGACTGCACCACAAGGGCTGACTGGTGTTGTCTGCTAAATCCAAATGGATACCCAGGACATTGGCCGAGCTTTATACCTCAACCATAGGAGAGTGGCACAATCCCTATACTGGAAGGGCATGAAGAAAGCGGTGACAAATTACATGGCTCAATGTGTGGTGTGCCAATAGCACAAATATTTGGCAGCGTCACCCCAAGGATTATTACAACCTTTGCCTATTCCCCAGGCCGTATGGGAGGAAATCAGCATAGATTTCATTGTGAGACTTCCAATATCCAAGTGATATGATGCGGTTTTGGTAGTAGTAGACCGTCTCAGCAAGTATGGCCATTTCATTCCTTTAAAGCACCCTTATACAGCCCATACGATGGCAGAGGCGTTTGTAAAAGAGGTAGTGAAGTTGTACGGGGTGCCCAAGTCGATAGTTGGTGACAGGGACCCCTTATTTCTAAGTTTGTTTTGGAAAGAATTGTTTAAACTACAGGGAACAAACCTACAGATGAGCACTGCGTACCACCCGGAGTCGGATGGGCAGACAAAGGTGTTAAACCAGGTGCTGGAAGGGTACTTAAGATGTTTCCGTTTGAAGCAGCCTAAAGGCTGGAGTGCTTTACTGCCATGGGCAGAATATTGGTACAACACCAGTTATCAGGGGGCAGCAAAGTGCACGCCTTTTGAACAGTTTATGGGCAAGCCCCTCCAGCCTTGATCAGATTTGTTCCGGGAGAGACTCTGGTGGAGGCGGTGGCAAAGGAGTTGCAGTCCAGGGATGAGGCCCTCCAGCAGTTGAAGTTCCATCTAACTAGAGCCCAAGACGCAATGATGAAGTAGGCAAATCGTAGCAGGGAGCAGGTGACGATCAAGGTGGGTGACTGGGTCTATCTAAAGATTAGACCTCACAAACAGTCATCCATGCCAACCAGAATACACCCAAAGTTGGCGGCGCGATACTATGGGCCCTTTAGAGTGGTGCAACAAGTGGGGGAGGTGGCCTTTAGATTACTACTTCCGGACACCGCTAGAATACATCCCGTATTCCATGCGTCATAACTGAAGCTGGCAATTGGAACGAATAGTGTCGATAGGTAGCTACCAACTGAACTGCAGATGGAGGGGCCTACTTGTTGGCCAATATGGATGTTGAATAGAAGACAACGGCAGAAAGAAGAGGAGATAAGAGAGCAAGTGTTGATCAAATGGAATGAAGGCGGGGTGTATGGAGCGACCTGGGAAAACAAGATTACCATTCAAGAGCAGTTTCCAGAATTCAACCTTGGGGACAAGGTTGATATTCAGGATGGGGGTAATGTTAGAAGCTGGATAGTTTATAAGAGAAGGAAGAAAAGAAAGGAGAGAATTGGAAATTCCTAACTGCTCAGCAGTTAGGAAAAGGCGGAATATATGGGTATAAAAGGAAATAAGCATTGTATTGTGAGGAGTTAGAGAATTACATACTTTGTATAGACCGGTATTGAACCCGGTGGAGGGGGGTTAAGCCCTCGATATACTCATGACACACATTTACAAATACAGTAAATAATATACCCATTATTTGATTCTTTCGTTCTGTTGAGTGTGAATTATTGTGTGTGAGTGAAATTGTTAGGATTTCTTACTGAGATTCCTATCACGATCTCTAATAATAAGAATAAATTCTCATTTGACTTTGTTAGAGATATTATATTTAGTTTATATTTATCTCTTATCTTTAGTTGGTTTGTTTATATTTCTTAGTTAGTTTGTTTATATTTCTTATTTGTATTTTGGGCTTAACCCATATTTCTTCTATTATAAATAAAGGATCCTATGTGTATATTCAACACAAGGGAGATTTCCCCTCATCTCTTTCACTATTTCACATACTTGATTGACTCTCATGTTTGGGGACATATTTTAGAAACTATTTATAGAGCAATATAGTTTGTATTTTTATTAACGATTATACTTATGTCATGTGGACATACATCATGAAAAATAAATCTAAGGTCATTCATAGTTTTGGAAAATATATCAAATGAATTAGGTCTGATAATTGTACTAAATATGTGAAGGGAAGAATTGTGATTTTCTAGATTTCTATTCCCAATACCACCATTTGGGGAGAAGTTGTGTTAACAACCACATACGTCATTAGCAAGTTACTCACTCATATCTTTAATAACATTAGTCCTATTGAGTCTTTTTTGTCTTTTTCCACCCTACAACCCTAGTGTCAAGCCTACCTTGTCAGGTATTTGGATGTTCTATTTTTGTTCACTCTCATAGTCCTAATCGTAGTAAATTAGATCCTCATAATCCTAATTGTAGTAAATTAGATCCTAGAACTCTTAAATGCATATTTATTGGGTATCCTCCCAATAGAAAAGGGTACAAATGTATCTTTAGAGTTTATGTCACCATTCATGAAAAAAAGTCCTTAGGTTTTGGAGATTTATAAAAGCAATGGTTTCCTTAGTATATAAGCAAAGTCAAGAACATCATACTTTATTTATAAAGCACGTTTTTACAAGTAAACTTACACTATTATTGGTCTATCTAGATGACATGATTATTGCAAAAGATAATTAAACAGAAAAACTGGCTTTAAATGAAAAATCGATGGCCCAATTGGAAATGAAAGAACTGGGAAAACTTAGGTATTTACGTGGAATAGAGGTTTTTATTCAAAAAAAAGGGGATTTTCATCTCCCAAAGAAAATATGTATTTGATCTCTGTAATGAAAGAGATAAGTTGGGATGTAAAACCTCAGGAGTTACTATTAAATAGAATCATTGAATCATATGTGAGGAGAGCTCTCCTAAAAGAAAAAAAAAAACAAAAAAACAAACACTCAATATCAAATACTGGTAAGAAAACTCATTTATTTATCACGAGACTAGACATTGCTTATACACTTAATGTGATAAGTCAATTAGGCATGATTGAAGAGAAAGACACATGCGAACACTTGACATATTATTTAGTATTTCAAAAAAAAAAAGTGTCCTATTGCATTCTTTAAGTACCAAAAAATTGGACGATCAATAGCCTAAAGTGGCAAGAACTCTAGAGCAACCATGTTTCCAACCCTATGCTTAAGTAGGTTTTTGTCCTGTTGTAATACTATTTATCACATTGTGGTTGTCTAAACATTATCCTCCTTTAAACCCTGCCAGTAATTTTTTTGGGGAAATAAATCCACTAAGCTACATATCTAGTTCAAAATGAAATTGAAGACAAGTGCTGAAATTTAAAACTCAATATACTGAGGATGCACATTGCCTTGGGATTTATTTCACGCATTGTCCTATTGTCTCGTCCATGCCAATAGTAGCTGCTCATTTGTTTCCCTGTATTAAAAAGAGATGATAATAATAATGAAAAGGAAAAAAAGAATCAAACTATTTTGAGTGCCCAAGCAGACAGCATATGTATTGAGTCTTATACCTGATTGAGTTGTATTAAACCAATGGAACCATGCTTCCAATCGAACAAAGGCACGTTCCAGGAATAGAGAGATTTTACTTCCATCCATTGCAGTAAATTCGTTATTTTTCAAGCCACTAATTATATCTACAAAAACATTTTTAACCTAGTTCAAAATCACCAGATGAACATTTCTCATGCTTCTGATCAAAACTGATATTTAATAGGTATAACATGTACTTTATATACATTGTCAAACTATCTCCATAAATTTATTACCCAGAAACATCTCAAGTATCATCAAATTCAGATCACTTATACATAATGCAAAATTTAAACCAGGAATGTTAAAGAAGAGTTACACATGTATATTGACACAGAAAGGCAAAAAATAACCAGGCAGAAAATCGTTAACTATCATTTCTCAATGAAAGGGGAAAACTGTCACATGCAACTTGGACTCAAGCTATGGCTTGCTTGAACTTAAAAATGGAAACCAATTTCTAGCCTTTCTTTTGAAAAGACGGTTTCTCATAACTAGAAGACAATGATAATATAAGAAGGGCATATAGAAAAGGAACGTTAGCATATACCATTTAATGCTAAAAACAGAGTTGGAGGGTTTCCATTTGTTGGATGTTGAGGAACAAATTCCTCAGGGACCCGACTACAAGTACAGAAGAATGTATGTCAATAGGACTGCTCTAAACTTTATATATACAACAATTATTTGAATAAATGTTTAATACTATCACACCTCAGTGATTCAGCCCCCAGAATTTGCTCACGTGGAATCCATCCATCTACATTCATCAAATCTAACCAATGTCCAATGATATCCAACGAGATATGAATATCCCAACGCCTGGTTAATGCAAACAAGTGAAACTAAAGCATATTTTTAGATCACACGTAATTTATTGTTAAGTCATGTGCAATCGAGAAAATAAACATGATGATGACGGCCATGAAGGATGTTTGTTAAAAAAACTAACCAGATTATAAGTTGATGGAAACCTTCATCCCACAAAAATCCTCTTGGAAAGAAAGATCGACTTGGTACAGCTGTGTAAAGCTCAGTAGGCCAATATGATATATAATTGACATCTTCTCTAAGCTGCAAAGGAAAACAACCCAATGATTGCACTTAAGAATTTTCATTCACTAGAAAAATGCATTTCAGATTTGGAGATTGTTCTTGCTTTCAGATTAGTAAAGATTCTGACAGGGAATTTCATAGGGACTTGGTTATTATGGGGAGTGTGCCTCCCACAACGGGTAGTGTGAGATGCTCGGTGGACTATTTGAGTGTTTGGTTCTTCCACCTTGATAGCAAGTTTTGAGGGCATGTTCCCAAAACATTTGGGTGTTTATGAATCGGACTCAAAGCTGGTTGAGGATATCTCATAAAGCCTACCTACATTGAGTTCTGACCAAAGAGGAAGTTGAATGAAGTGTCTCTGAGTAAAGTGTTATGGAGTGAAAACTGGTAAGACGTTGGCTTTTAGGGTCAATGCTATGATATGGACTTGGTTACTATGAAATGCCTAAGTCCAACATCAAGTAGTATGGAATGCTCAGTGGAGAATATACGTTTGGTTCTACCCCTTAATAGCTAGTTTTTGATGGTGGATTCTCAAAGCACTTGGGTACTGATCACCCATCAAATATTTTTTTTTTCTATTTTTTATGAAGCAAAGACCTTACCTTCTTATCCCAGTCAACTAATTCTGCAGGAGTTTTCAGATTGAAATTTCTTATTGGTTTAAGTCTTCTTCTAGTTCTAAATTCATTGATACTGATAGGTTTCTGATATGGGAACCTATCTGACTCCTCACACTCACACACAAAACAAGAGTGCAGAAAACCAAAGAATGAAAACTACATTGATCTTTCTTTACAATGTACAGAATACATGCGTTCAAGGGAGCCCAATTCCCCCTCCACAGGAAACAGAGTCCTGTCTAAACAATTCTGAAAAATTCAAATCTAACCTGTACACAAAACAGGAGTTCTTTATAAGAACTTTTTTCCCGCGCCTCCTACAAAACTAACTAACGCATTATGACAGTTAGATTTCCCTTTCACATTTAACTCGCTTAACTCTTCTCTTTCTCTCATAAACTCTCCATACTCCAACAGATACTGACAAGGATTTAGACTTCAAACTCCTACACTTTAAATAATATCTCAACTTCTTTACCCTATTGTTCAAACAGATATTTTTTATTACCTCTTGAAGTTTAACATCCCATCCAATCTAACGTCTTTCATTTGGACAAAAGTAATAATAAAATTGGAGTAAATCCTTAAATTTAGGTTTCCCCATTTAGGTTTTTATTTTTATAAAACATGTAGAGGTTTTTTCCATTTTTTTACACTCCCTAAATTCATTCCTAACATTTAATCTTTCATAGTACAGGTGAATTGCAAAGTTTGTAAAAAGAACTTAGAGCATTCAATCCAATTTGAGCATTCTAGGAGATTAGATAAGACGAACAAGGCTGGCTACTAAGCATGGTACAATGTATGCTCTTAAAAAGTGCTTATGGTTAAAGACATAATTTCAAGCATAATTTTTTTGTGCTGGCATTACAATAAAATAGCTTTCACTCTTGAGAAATCTAACAGTGTTCAGATAATATCTGCTTCAAAGTAAATTCTTTTATGATAAGCAGCGTGGTTTCCTAGTTAATTAGTTTGTCTAGGTTTTCGGTAAGCATTAATTCATTTATGGACGCAAATGAAGAATTTAATTTAACCAGAATCCTTCTTTTTAGTTAGCAATCCTCTGTTCTTCTACTTCTTTCTCTCTTATCTCAAAATTTTCTTCTTAACCGACAGAAAATAAAACACGTGAAACACAACTTGCACATTTATGATAATAATCAAATGTCAACTTAACAATACTGATGAAGGGCATACATTTGAGTAAGAACTAAATAAAAAGTTAAAGTAACTCACGTTAAGGATTCTTGAAAGAGCAATTTTTGACTGGCCATAGAAGTAGCCAATGCCACCTAATAAGTTTCCAATGGCGGCCTTAGCAACAGATATGGATTCAGAATCTACCTGGAAAACCACTTTAAGTATAAAGAGTTAATTTCTATTGAGAATAAGTTTCCTAATTAATCTACTCATTCAAATGAAATTTGAGAGATTCAGAACAAATCAAATGACAAATATCGAAGAATAAGGTTCATTTGGCTAAACAAACTTAATCAACGCTTATTCAATAAGTACTTACAAGCACTAGTGTAGAGGAAATAGATTTAAACTGTTTTCATATATATTGCAAGGTTGCTTTCAAAATGTTCTGGAGAGCATATTAAAATAAGCTATAAATAACTTATCAAGACAAGTTATTCACACAAGCTTCCCAAAAAACTCACATACACAACTGCTTATTTCATAAGATAAGTCAAAATAAGTTCTTTCAAATTGGCAATAAAAAATTGAATTTGAAAGAATTAAAAACGTATATATACAATGGAAAGACAACTAGTACCTTTTCGGATAAATTGAAGATTTTCTCAAACTTTTGGTCAAACTCCTGTTCTTTGTATTTCAGTTGATTGGAAAGTGAGGTACCTAAGATTGAGCAGAATAACAAAAATAAATTACACACTAGCACGTAGCATCCTAATGTCAATTAGAATAAAATATTCTATAAATTTAGTAAAGAGTAGCCTAATCCACTTTAAATTAAATTACATAACATTTAAACAAGAAAAGTTCCTACAAGACAAACCAAAAGCTTTTTAAAGTAAAGTAGACATGTTTCCAAATCTCAGCCATTACATTAACTGATAGAATTAGTCACACTGCTCTATAAACAACCCCAACAATGTCCATCAACATGAGATGCAGGTTTCCAAGGCAATGACCAACTCCTACATTAATGTAAAGAACTGGATTTTCTCCTTTTTCAAGAATGCACACACAAATATACATGCCAGATTTTGCACACTGTAAAGAATTATAGTAAAACCTGTAAGCATACTGACACGCTCTTCTTGAGAACTTTCTATATCAGTTCCAGTGATTAGTACAATATCTGTTGTGAAAGGAAATCCACCAATAATCTGAAGCACAAACACTAAAATCAGAACAAGCAAAGTGTAATTACAGTAAAGAAGTTTTCAATAGTAGTCATAGATATGTTAGTGTAGGTGTGTGGGAGGTTGAGACAGATAAAGAGAGACTCATAAATTAGACCTTAAAAATGTTAGTCAGGTAGTAGAAGTGTACATGGTATATTTACCTGAAAAACTAACACATTTGGAGCATCATCTAATGAGTCAGATAGCTGCAGTCGAGCATGTTTATGTATCTACTAAAACATGTACATGAGCAAAGATGTCAAGGGAAAACTGAAAAAAAATCCATGACCACATTCTTGCATTACATGAAAAGTATATAATCAAATAAATTGAATTGAAATACCATAACCTACTTGTGATGCAAGATTTTCCTCAACAAGATCAGACAAATTGTGAAAGTGAGGTGTGCGAAATCCTGAATAATGCAGTTCCAAATCATCCTGAAAATTATAAAGCATTTGGAAAAAAAAATAACAGGTTCAAATATTTTTAAACCTGTTTGAAAGAAGGAAACACTCTTTAAGCATGCGTAAATAAATCACAAGCAGTGAACCACAAATATCTAATGGTGACTCAAGTTACAGAATCCTAAAACTCAATCATCACACTAATTCCCATCATTACCATTGATTTAAAATGTAGTTGCCAATCTCCAATATCTCCCCGAGTGCCAGTTGCTAGCAAAGTATCCTCATGAATGTTCAACTTTTCTCTGCTTACATCTAGAGCATTACCAGCTTCATCGGCCAAATAGAAGAAGAGCTGAGCACCTTTACCAAATTCCTCATTCCACTTAGACCTGAGATTGGACCAAAAGAACGAAAGCACCGAATAGATGAAAGACACTAAAAAGCCAAGCATGCAGAGACAAAAACATGGAAAAGAAAAACTTCAGCAATAAAATTAAGAACACAGTTACTGCTTATCAGGTTATTGGGTAATGTGCTATAGTTAATTCAGGAAATATGTCAAACTAAAAATTACAAGTAACTCAAATTTAAGAAGGGTACCAGGTAGCGTCTACAAGTAAGAAAAACTACAAACAAAATTGTTCTGCAGCAGTACACATTAAAAGTGATTTGAAGTTGATAACAGCACTCACTTGTCAATTTCCACATTAATTCGAACTGCCCAATCCCCTCCATAACCACTGCCTTCTACTTTTGATTTTAAAAACCTTGTAGTCAAGGTCATGCCATGGTCAACCAGTACTTGATGTCCAAAATCACGTCCATTGTGCTTTGTCCAACCATAAGTACTCAGGTCATCCTCATGTCTGCAGACATGCCGCAAATGATATCTGCCATCCTTCACACCAATCCACATTAATCCAGCTATCAAAGATTTGGGAGTCCTGAAATAGAAACACCACCACCAACCACACAAAAAAGTGAGAATGCTTGCTTTCTTAATCAAATGGTGCGGACACTGACATCCTGAACACAATCCAAGACAATTTGGCACAACATATTCTGGGTGATGGACAATTTCCATGCACGTATCATTCAAACTATACCCAACTTAAAATATATCCAGACTGCACACCTTTAACACTACAAGCCTTAACTACCAAAATAGTCCCTCTACTTTCATAACTCCAATTTTGCGCAAATAAAATAAAGCAAAGAATCTGCATATACCCGGTATTTTCATCTTTCAATAATAAAAACAAACCCCAATAACAGACTTCTTTCAAAATAACTACGCCAGAATTGTATTTCACCGAAGTTAAAATCATACCTGGCACGAATCCCAAGATACGTGTGAGGCCGATAAGTTCCCCAATACAAACTCTCCTTGTGCTCGCCTTGAAACTGTCACCAAACCAAGTATTTCTACTATCTTCGTGTACACTAGAATCATCAAAATTATAAGAATTGAAAAAAAAAAACGGAGAAGTAGAAAGTTGACCTGATGTAGGTCCATTATCTTTGGCGCGGGAAATGGCGTAACGGCCCGAGGAAGCTTCAGTTCCGTGGCGGAATTCATTAGGTGGCGGATCATAAAGAAGATGGTGAAGAATGCCAGGAAGCATATGCCGAGCACCACTTTGAGATTGGCAGTATTGAATATCGGAATGGAGCTTCCGTATTTGCTTCTCTCTCTGTGGCGATTCAGCAGAGGTCTCCTTTCTCGACGAGAATCGGCGTCAGAGAGGGATTTCGCTCTACTCCGAACGGCGGTTCTCCCACTTCCGGTCATTTTCGGCGGATCAGAGATTCATGCTACTGCATGCTTAGGATTTTGGAGTTCAAAGGCAGGGAGTGTTAACGTGGCAGATGGTTCGGTATGACTCAGTGGTGGTCGGAAGTAAGAAGACGAGTGACTTAATTGTTAATGGACATGGCCGTGGAGTTTTGATTGGACTGAAATTTGGAGTAACCTGACCCAAATTCAACTTGTTTAAGATATTTGACCCAATCAATTTCTTCCTGCACCTTATAGTTTTTTAAACCATTTCTACCCTTTGAAATTCTCTCCTTGTGAAGACACTACCTTAGTCACACATTTCATTGGTTTATTTGAAAGTTTTATAAAAACTTAGAAATTGTATTTTAATAAAGATATATAGTAGTTTAAAAATAACGAAATTTAATTATTTTAACATTAAATGATTTTAATATAAATAATTTTTTATAATTAAATTTTATTATTTTAAAACGTATCATTTAAAAATTATTATTTTCTAATTTTTTTAGAAATTTTTCTGTACGTTCAGTTGTTTGAAGACTAGCTACAGCGAAATCTTCTTTTCTTACATTGTTATTTTCATACAGGTGAAGAAGGGAAATGCCCAACTTACCATCTCTTCTACTTCATAAGTTGTATTCTTTCCTGGTTACATTGTATTTTTCAATCTTAGTTCTATTTCTCCTTTATTTTCGCAAACAATGCTCCAATTCACATCGACGGAACAATACTTGAAATCTATTGTATCTATAGGAAAAGAAAGTACTATAATTTATAAAGATTACTGAAACGTCCATTCATATTCTGACAACAATTGTCTTTTTTTTTATTATTTGTGAATTTTTCTCGAAATGGTTAAATTGTGTTTTCTCGAAATGATTATTCCTGCCTGCATGCCGACGGTTGTCCCCCTTTATGTGATTTTTTTGTCATTTCCGGATATTGGCATTTTACATATCTTTTTCTTACATTCATAACAACACTAATGTCATGGGTGAGTATATATATCTATGTTCTCATTTAATTTTTTATTTAGTTTGTAATTAGTTTTTGTATTTATATGTTGTTTTAATTACAATTTATTTTACCATAATTAAATGAATTAGATATATAGATATGTTAAACATAACTTATTAGTTATATAAATATTTTTTGTTATTTTAAGATATTTTTGATGCAATTGAAACTAAATTACAAGAAATCAAGTTAAGAAGATTGCATAAAGAAAATAAGAAAACCACGAAAAAATAAAAAATTTTGCTTGAATCAAATTAAATTTCATCTAGTTAAGAAGAGAGAAAGCAACAAAAATTGTACCTTGTGATTTTCTATCTTTTTTATGGGATTTGATTATTCAATAGTATTTATGATAAAGGATAATTTAGAATAAATATATTTTTAAATATTTTATTTAATATTTTAAATAATTACTTTATTTAATCATATCATAAAATATAAAAAATAATAATTATCAAATTTTTTTAAATCTATCAAGACTTTTCTTAAATATTTTTAAAATCTCTATAACAACAAAATATATCTTAAATATATTTGATCTATTTAGAAGATAATTGGAGAAGATTATATTATCAAAAAGAATATTAGAGCAATACAAAAGGAAGAAAAAGGTCTAGTCTAATTTTTATATAAAGATATTCACAAAAGCACATCAAAGAAATTTTGGGAACCCTTTTGGAACTTAATTTTGACCTCTTCATCTTCCATATTCATCCCTCTCTTTTATTCTATTTTTATGTTATTTTTGTCATTTGTGTATTAGACATCTAGGTTGATTTTGCTGTAATTTCTTAATTAAATTTTGAAGTTAGATGGAATAAATTTGTTTGTTCTTTTGATTCTTATTGTGATTTATTTTTATTTATGTCTTTTATATATTTATAAAGTAAAAGTAATTAATTTCACATTGTAACAAGTTAACGAGGTGCTAAATCTGCATAACATAATCATATTGGTCCAAGAGTTTTTGTTATTTTAATTGAGAAGTTACTTTCATTAAAGGTGTAAATTCGAATTAATCAAAAAGTTACTTTGGTTAATTAACTTTTACCTTGATATAAGAAGTATAGAAATAGACATATTAGGCATATTAATTATTTCCTTCTTTCATTCATTATTTTGTTATTTAATATTTTATTTATCTTAATATTCTTCTATTAAATTTATTTTATTTTAGTAACCCTTTTGTATAAATTTTATAACAACTAATTGGTTAGAAATACATTATGTGATCATTGGGAGATGATTTAGGCTTCACTTTACCCTTTCTAATTCATTGGTTACTAGCTTAGAAATAATGAAATTGTGTTTAGTTGAGTACTGTTAATTTGATAACGACAACTACAACTTATCAAATTTAACATCATTGTAAGGGAACACGGTTAAAATTTTAAACATTTTAGTTCTTATTTTACTTTTTCTATTTTTTATTTATTACTAACTTTTTTCTATCTCTTCTAAAATTTTCATTTATAAATTTTCTTTAATTATTTTAATTTTTTAAATTTATTATTTTTAAAATCTTAATTTTTGTTTAAGGAAATTTGTTGATAAATTTATGAAAACAGTTGAGGAACACTTTATTTAACAATGAACAAAGCATCATTAAGACAATATGAGATAAATGTCAAAAAGCATTTATTAGATGATATAAAGAATGATCATTATCAATACTTATTATGAAAAGTTTTAACATTTCTAACTGTAGTAAAAATAGTTTTCTAATTGTAGTAGAAGTAATTGATTAGATAATATGATTCACAAAGCAAAACAGATAAATAATTGTTCTATATTATATTTAGTCTAACATATATTTATAGAGAAAAAGTACTCTTATGAATATATAAAACGACACAGTTCTAGAAACCATAATATCGACCATACTCATAAGACTGTTAGAAATTTTATGATTAACAGATTAACAATGAACAATAAACCCTTTAACCAAAGCAGTTCTCAATATCCTTAGAACATTAAAGTGAAAGTGTACCTGAAGAATTAGACATTAGGAACAACTAACAAAGGATCTAAATTGGTCTCTGATCTTCCCTCTGTAAAGAACCTGAATTGGTCTCTGATCTTCCTTCTCTAGATCACCTTTAGTTCCCTCTAAATTTTCTCTTCTGATGGAGATAAAGAGAAAGAAACAGGAATGAATAGTTGTGCTCACAGATGAGGACCATGACCCTTTAAAACCTCTGACAGTTAATATTCTTTAGTTTAAATAATTATAATTTGGCCCCTTCAACAAATTAAAATTATTGTTGGTCTCTACATAATATTCTTTCATGTCAAATATACCTTTAGCCATATTTATCCTAATTAGATCACTTTATAAAGTTGGCTAATAAAATATAGTGGTCCTAACACATTTAATAATTACTTATATAAATATATATATATATATATAAAAATCCTTATAAATGTGTTATACTTTATGAACTCAAAATTGCCATTATATACCTTGCGTATATCTAAAAGTCTCGTCCATTGATTATATCCACATGTAGAACCAAAGCAATTTTAATTGCAACAATCACAACTAAACCCAATAATGATCACTAATGCTGACAGAACCAAATGACATAGATACATCATGAAATGTGTAGCATGAAAATTACATGAAAGTGACCTATACATGTCTATTTTCAACTGGTCCTTACTTTATCTTAATGAGATCAACATAATAACCTTATTGTACATGGTTTAATATCCAAATAATAAACCAGAATGTATGCATACATGAATGAGACGTCGGACCCTTTAGGTCAGACGTCTCTATAGACGTCGAACCTATATAGGTCAGATGTTTATATAGACGTCGGACCTATATAGGTCAGACGTCTATATAGACGTCCGATCCATACAGGTCAGACGACTCTAACATTGCTCCTGACTGATGGTGATTCTGGTTTACAACTTTATATGTTAGTTAATGAGAATGTATTGTATATTTTTTTTATTGGATGGTTTTAAAAACGTAGTGGAGGAAATTGAAGAGTGGAAAATGCAAGAAATCGTCGCCAAAGAACGACGCCCAAGGACACGAGAGTAATGATAACGGTTGAAAAACCGTTATTTTTATATGCTATTTTGGACTAAATTACGCCCTTTACTACTTAGATTGAGCTTAGAATCATGTAAAACTCAATAAATGAGTTAGTAGAGAGTCAAAAGTTGTTTTTAGCGATATTATGCTTGTTTTGCAGCAAATCTAAGGAAAGTGAAGATTGGGGACGAAAATGAAGGTCTTAGACTCAAGGAAAATGAAGAAAATTGAAGAAAAGAAGAGTCTAGGAACCGCTCGATGGCAAACCCCTGGCGCTGGGAGGTCCGACGGGAGGAGAAGACATCATCAGAGGACGCCGAGCGACAGACCCCTAACGCCAGGCGGTTTTGCGGCACAATGGAAACCGCCAGGCGGTAGACCCCTATCGCCGGGCGGTGGCGCGAGTTAGGGTGAACCGCTGGGCGGCAAAGTGTGACACCAGGCGGTTGTCAGATGGGCTTGGGCTTGTTTTCTGTTGCGCTCCTCAGTTATAAATAGCCTATTGCGATTTCCAATTCATTCTTTTGACAGAAGAGGGCGGCCAAACCTACTTTTCACTCTCTGGAGATATCTCTTGGATGCTTAGGCTCCTTTTCATCTTTTCTAAGGTTTCCATATCTTCCATTATTTTCATCTTGGTTCACCATGACAACGGTGAACTAAACTCTTTTGTTGTTGGGGGAACAGTGTAATCTTTTGATACTCTCTTTTATTGAAACTCTTGTTTAATTATATGATATTTTCTTATGCGTTTATTATCAATTGTTGGGTTCTCATCTGTGCTTAAAGCTTTTATCGTTTAACTCATTCGGTAACTGTTATTTGCCTTTATTGATACGGGGAAGTACAGTAATTTCATGAAATGGTGAGTAATTCCTTGGTTAAGCAATACCACCTAGGGATAGCAAGCCGGTAATTAGTAATAGGCCCTTTTTGCCGAGGGATCGGGTTAAGGGGAGGCTAAGAAAGTTTGCATAACAATTAGATAATAAAGCAATTTAAACAAGAGGAGTAAATAAGAGAGAGCAGATTAGATGAAATTGTAAACCCCCAACAACTTCATTTATTCATACTCTTTTCTCCTCAACTGAATCACTCATTGCATGTTTAATTTCTGCTCTTGCATCCACGACAATTATTAATTTTTCTTTCACAAGTCTTACGATTTTGACTCACACAAACGATAAGGCCTTTCGAGTCTCATGGAAAGAACGATAATGGGTTATACCATTTATATTACTTGAAACGATATGGTACACTTGTCATCCTGTTAACAAATAACTGCACCAAAACCCAACGAAAACGCATTTTAATCGGTTCAAATGAAAGATAATGCATCAAAGAGTGATGTAACCGGAGTAAAACTAATTTAAAACGGTGCAAAAGTGAGAAAACGAACCTGAAAAGCGTAACGCGTAGAGAGAAAACGCGACGAAGATGATGAACAATGAGTGTGCGTAATGGTTGTCTTGCGATCACGGTGTTTTAATGTCGACATTTAGAAGTCGATTCCCCTATAACAGACATCTAAAGGGCTTTAGAAGTCGGTTCCCCCATAATAGAGGTCTAAATGAAGTCAAAAAGTGATTTTTTAAATTTCTGGGTTTAGGGTTTAGATGTCGGTTCCCCCAATAACAAACGTCTAAAGCGCTTTAGAAGTCGGAGTGGCGGGATCAGACGTCTAAATGGAGTCAAAAAGTGACTTTTTAAATTTTTGGGTTTAGGGTATAGACGTCGGTTCCTCTAATAACAGATCTAAAGGGCTTTAGAAGTCGGAGTGGCGGGATCAGACGTCTACATGGAGTTAAAAAGTGACTTTTTAAATTTTTGGGCTAAGGGTTTATTGAGAGCTTCTTAATTTTTAGGTTTAATCATTCAGGAGGTTCTTATTTTCGAGTAAAATCTCAATTTCGTTCTTTTTTAATTTCTCAATTATTCGAAGAACTTCAAGAATTAGGGATTAACCTAAATTCGAACTAGAGAAGTTGATAAGAAGAAGGTTGTTTTCTGTGGTAAGAATCGTGTGTCTCTTCTCCCTTTGAGAAAAGTATTTATTTGAAAACCAAAAGATATAACAAATTATACTACCTTCTAATAGAAATGCAATAGAAATAATTAAAGTATTGATTGTCACGTGGAGCCACGTGTCTTTTATTTAAATTCCTATATCAATTCCCCTGCCTTCAAAAAATCCTTAACCTCAAGGATTAAAATTAGGATATTTCTTCTTCAAATCAAAGAAGTATTCCCAAGTGGTATCTTCTAACAATTGGTGCTTGCACTTCATTAAGACTTTGGTGACAACTTTGTTGCCCCTCTTCACAGTTGTTCGATCCAGAATTTCCTCAGGTTCTTTGCCCCCCATAACACCTTCAAACTCTGCAGGAAGTGAGTTGGAACTAGGTGTGTGACCCACCTTTCTTCTAAGCTGCAAAATGTGAAAAACATCATGGATTTTTGACCCCTGCGGAAGCCTGAGCTTATAAGCCACCACTCCAATCTGATCCACTATTTGAAATGGGCCAAAAAATTTAGGTGCTAGTTTGGCATTAGATCTGAATGCAACAGAAATTTGGCGGTATGGATGGAGCTTCACATACACAAAATCACCAATATCATAGGATCGGTCACTCCTCTTCTATAAGCCAATTGCTTCATTCTATCTTGTGCCCTTTTCATGTGAAATTTGACTAGCTTTAAGGCCTCCTCTCTTTTCTGCAAACTTCTGTCAATGATTTACACCTTTGACTCCCTTGGTAAATATGGAAGGTAAGGTGGAGGAGGTTGTCCAAACATCACCTCATAAGGACTGCACTTTATGGCAGTATGATGGGTGGTATTGTACCACCATTCGGCTAAAGGAAGCCATTTAGCCCACTCATGGGGAGTATCACAACACATACAACGCAAGAACGTCTCCAAACATCTATTCACAACTTCGGATTAGCCATCGATTTGGGGATGATAAGCTGATGAAAGGTGTAATTGAGCTCCCTGAAACGACATCAAATCCTTCTAGAATTGACTAACAAAGATGGGGTCTCGGTCACTGGTGATAGAATCTGGAAAACTATGCAATTTGAACATATTGTCCAAGAAGGATTAAGCAACTTCAGTAGCACTATATGGATGTTTTAAGGACATGAAGTGAGCAGCCTTGTTTACTCTGCCCACCGCCACATATATAACTTGTTTACCATTGGATGCTGGTAAACCTTCAATAAAATCCATGGTGATATGCTCCCATATCCTCTCTGGTATTGGTAAGGGTTGCAGCAAACCTGGAGAAGCAGATGTGTCATATTTGCATTTTTGACAGATCTCACATGTTAGTACAAACCGACTACCATCTTTGGTCATACCTCGCCAATATACTACGGATTTCAACCATTTTAATGTAGCATCCCTACCAGAGTGGCCACTAGTAGAACCTGCATGTACCCAATGCAATAACTCATTTCTCAAGGCACCATCTTTCCCTACAACCAATCTGTCCTTCCTTCTAAGTTCATTCTAAGTCCAAGTATAATGTTTATGTGAGGAAGGATCTTTTTGTAATTCCTGGAGCAATTTTTGAATGCTCACATCATTCTGCAAAGAAGCTATAATTCTAGTCAACATGTTGCTTTCAGGGATGAGAGTTGTGATAGCTTGGCAGTCCACAGATTCTTGTCTAGATAAAGCATCGGCTGCAACATTTTCCCTGCCTTGTTTGAATTCAATTGTATAATCAAATTCCATTAATTTCACCAGCCATTTCTGTTGGAATGTTGTAGTCAATATTTGACTTAATATATACTGCAAGCTTCTATGGTCTATGCGGATAACAAAGTGTCTATTCAACAAATAATGCCTCCATTTTTGGACTGCGAAAACCACTTCTAGCAATTTTTTTTCATAGGTGGAAAGTGATTGTTGTTGCATATTGAGAACCCGACTAATAAAAGCAATTGGGTGGTGATCTTGCATCAGGACAACACCAATTCCCGAACCTGAAGCATCCACATCAACCACAAACACCTTAGAAAAATTAGGTAGTGCTAATACTGGAGATTGGGTCAAACAATCCTTGAGAGATTGAAATGCAGCCTTGGCCTCCTCAGACCAATAGAAACTATCTTTCTTCAACATATTAGTTAATGGTCGTGCAATACTACCATACCCCCGAACAAAGCATCGATAATACCCGACAAGTCCCAAAAATCCTCTTAACTGCTTCAAGGACGTTGGAATAGGCCAATTTTGGACAGCCAAGATTTTTGCAGGGTCAGTGGATACACCCTCCTTTGTGATAAAATGGCCTAAATACTCAACTCGTTCTACACCAAAGTAGCATTTGGATTTCTTAGCATACAAAGAATTTTGGCGCATAGTCAACAATACGCTATGCAAATGCGAAAGGTGATGTGGAAGATCCTTGCTGTATATTAATATATCATCAAAGAACACCAAAAGAAAGTGTCGCAAATAATCCTTGAAAACATCATTCATGAGACCTTGGAAGGTAGCTGGAGCATTAGTTAAGCCAAATGGCATAACTAAATCCTCAAAGTGACCTCCGTGGGTCTTAAATGCAGTTTTATGAATATCACCATCCTCTATTCGTACTTGATTATATCTAGACCGTAAATCAATTTTAGAAAATACCATAGAACCATGTAACTCATCTAACAGATCATCCACTATAGGAATAGGAAATCTATCCTTAATGGTTTGTTTATTAAGGTATCGATAATCCAAACAGAGTCTCTAAGAGCTATCTTTTTTTCCAACCAAAACAACAGGGCTAGCAAAAGGGCTGCTACTTTGCTGTATGATACTAGATTTAAAAGAGTCTTACACCAATTTGTCAATAATATCCTTCTGCTGTTTAGCATACCTATAGGGCCGCTTGTTGATAGGATTGGCGCCTGTAACCAAGGGAATTTTGTGATCATGACCAGGTTGTGTAGGAGGCAGAGTGGTAGGTTCTTGAAAAATATCATCAAATTGTAACAATAATGCCTCTATAGAGTTAGGAATGGGCTGTCAGTCCGCATGTTTAGTCAAGGAGTGGAAGAGAAAATCGTTATCCTGGTCACACAATTGCAATAGGGATAAATGAACACCACCAGTAATTGTTTTCTGCAACTGTCTTTTTCTAGCAGTTTTCAGCCTAGTGTCAGTAGTACCTCTCAAAACCATCCTCTTGCCCTGGACAAAAAATTGCATAGTCAACTTCTCAAAATTCCAAGTAATGTCTCCGAGGGTAACCAACCATTCAATTCCTAATACCACATCATAACATCCTAAAGGAATTAGAAGCATATCTGAGATAAATTCCCTGTTGTGCATTAACCAAGGAAACTGTTTAGCAGTGGCAGTGATGTTTACTTGAGCCCCATCAACCATTGCTACACTTAAAGGGGAAATAGCAGTCAGCAGATAACCCAATTGTTTAGCTACTGACTCGTCCAAGAAATTATGGGTATTGTCGCTGTCAATGAGTATATGCAGGGGTTTCTTCTTAAAGTAACCAGTCACCCTCATAGTGTTGAAGGTTGCGATACCAGTCAAGGCATTAACTGATATGTGAGGGTCCAAGGAAGGATTATCATCTTCGTGTGTATCATCAAGTTGATCGACAAGTTCCCCTCATTGTCACTTACCTCTAGAAGATGAATCTCCAATTTCTTATGTGTCAAAGCATGGGCAGGGCTGTAAGGTTCATCACAAAAATAGCAAAGGCCCTTTGATCTCCTCTCAGTCATAAAAGTAGGAGTGAATTTCTTATTAGAACGTCGTTGGTTTGTCTGTGAGTCAGTTGGTTTATTCAGAGGTTTCGGTGGAGGCAAAATGACCTTTGTATTCGTATATGCACTCGGAGATTTAAGAGAAAATTTGGGCAGAATGTTTGAAGCAGAAGCAGACTCATACAATTTAGCCAAATGGAATGCCTTCCTTAAATCCTGGGGCTGAAACATTTTGACAGTCAGTTGAATATCCTTTTTCAAACCGCCTGAGAAATAGCTTAACAAATGGGTGTCACTGAGATCCAACCGAGAAGTTATAGCATCAAATTTATCATGATATTCAACCACATAACTAGTTTGTCGTAATTTCATAAGGTCCGACATCGGGTCATCATCGATCTCACCAAAACGATCTATCAATATACGGGTAAAGTCGGTCCAAGTTGGAAGGTGACCTTCTGGAAGAGTCTTAACAAAAGAAGTATGCCACTGTAGTGCCTTTCCTTCAAAATGGATTACCGCTAATTTCACACAAAAATCTTTCGGAGTGCCGTCAATCGCAAAGAACGTTTCACACTGATAAATCCACTGTTGGATTGCATCACCGCCAAAGCGTGGAAAATAGATTCTAGCCAAACGGGTGCCATAAGAATAGGTGGAGTTCGAGTTACGGGCACCTCTAGAATTAGGACTGCGACCTGAAGCGTCATTCGCAGATTCAGAGGTCCGGTGTAAGGTCTCCAAGATGCGCCGATCAATTGATGCTTCAATTGCTTGCCGAATTAAAGCTGTAAGCTCAATTAAACGTTCGTCGAGTTTCGAAATAATTTTGTTCTCTAATCGCTCCTCTTGTTCGCACATTGCTGCTTGAAGATGAGTTGCCTCTGCCATAAGTGTCGATGGAAGGTCCAAGCTGATACCACTGTTATAGGAAGTCTAGGAATAGAGATTATTCGAAGAACTTCAAGAATTAGGGATTCAAACCTGAATCTGAACCAGAGAAGTTGAGAAGAAGAAGGTTGTTTTCTGTGGTAAGAATCGTGTGTCTCTTCTCCCTCTGAGAAGAGTATTTATTTGAAAACCAAAAGGCATAACAAATTCTACTACCTTCTAACAGAAATGCAACAGAAGTAATTAAAGTATTGACTGCCACGTGGAGCCACGTGTCTTTTATTTAAATTCCTATATCAGTCGTGGTGAGATACGGTGCACCATGGGTGAAGAATCATGGATCACAAAAAACAGATTGGAGATTTTGCTAGAAATTAGGATTTCCAATTTAGGGTTTATTAACCTTAAGGTTTCAGATTAGGGATTTTTCCCCTTTTGATTCTGAAGCATTAATTAGGGTTCCCACAAATTTAGGATTTAAGAACCTAGGCCTCTTAATTTTTAGGTTTAATCATTCAGGAGGTCCTTATTTTTGAGTAAAATCTCAATTTCGTTCTTTTTTTATTTCTCAATTGGGCCCTAATTTTGTAAAAATTTCAATAATTGAGTCCCTACCGTTAAATTAAGCCTAACGGCGTTAGTATATGATTGACGTGGCACGCTGAACTCAATTTCTTAATTGACTTGGCATGCTGACTGAGTTTGAATTGGTTTTTGTATTAAAAAATAAATTGAACAAAGATCAAATTAGACGTCTTCAAGGGCAAAATGCGCAAACCCCATTTCTTCTTCCATTGGAAACGTGGGGAGGGGAAACCTTTCCCTTTCCTTCTCTAGAACCCTAAAGTCCTAAGGATATGCACGAAAAGGGAAAAGAGAGAAACGACTCTTCCTTCAACCTCCAATGCGGCAGTCCCTACCTCCGTCGCGCTTTCCTTTTGTTGGCCAAGAGCGTCGCCGACGATGCCACCACGCTGGACGGAGCAGTACCAAAGAAATTGACAATAGTAAGGGTACTTTTCTCCTCTTTCTCGATCGCTGCCATTTTTCTTCTTTCGTTAGCGCGAATGTTTAAAAAACCCTAATTTGTGTGTAGGAAAAGCTGGGGTACCCGCGGAAGTGATGGGTCTGATGTTGGGGGAGTTCGTGGATGAGTACACCGTGCGCGTTGTGAATGTGTTTGCGATGCCTCAGAGTGGGACCGGTGTGAGTGTTGAAGTCGTTGATCATGTTTTTCAGACTAATATGCTTGACATTTTGAAGCAGACTAGGAGGTATTTTTGGGTTCTTTAAAGTTTCGTTCTTTTTGTGAACTTCAATGTTATCCTTTGCTACCAAATATCACAAAGGTCATTTTTTTCCTTCGATTCATTTTTATCCCATATACAAAAAATTCAGAAACTCACACCCACACACCATAGAATGGTTTTACATTGAAGTTCAAGTTTGTGGCAAGTCAATCTAATTATGAAATGGAAGAAGCTAGAATTTTAATAATTTTTTTTGCAAGCATATATAATTTTAAGTTGAATGGAATGAACATGCAAGCGTCCCAAGACACATTGAAAATGAATATATTTTGATTTATTTTTTCTCCACAGGTACAATATTATTCTGCTTTTGTACCAGATAAGTTAAAGGAAGAAGGAGCATGGTGGTGATGGTGGGAGCATTCGATTCGATGGTGTCTGTATGAGATAGCAATGTACCTTTGGGGATTTTGATGCACGCGAAAAAATGAGCTTGAGAGTGATGAAGAGGGTGAGTTGGTTTCCCCTCCTCGCGTTTCCAATCGAAGAAGAAATGGGATTTGCCCATTTTTTCCTTGAAGACATCTGATTTGATCTTTGCTCAATTTATTTTTTAATACAAAAACCAATTCAAACTCAGTCAACGTGCCACGTCAATTAAGAAATTGAGTCCAACGTGCCATGTCAATCACATACTAACGCCGTTAGACTCAATTTAATGGCAGAGGCTCAATTGTTACAATAAAATTAGGATCCAATTGAGAAATCGAAAAAAAACGGAACGAAATTGAAATTTTGCTCGAAAATAGAGACTTCCTGAATTATTAAACCTAATTTTTAATTTAAGATTCGAAAAACAGGATACTTAAATGTATTTTTAATTAATTTGGTTTTCGGACACATTATTCCGCTATCATAATCCAAAACATTAGAAAAAAAAATAACATTCATTCTTATATCAAGAATTTAAGGCAGGTTATAAACTGAAAATCCCCAAAATTTATAATCATAGATTCTCATAATAAAATTGAAAAGATAAAAATCAAAATTTTTTGTTAATTAATCACTAATATCCTCTCATAGCAATTATTAAAAATTTTATAAATGACAGATTAACAATAAATCTTTTAATCAAAACATTTCTTACCCTAACCGGATGAATGCACTAATCAAATGAGTGTTGTCACCAGATGACCACACTAATCCGATGCAATACTCACATTCGGTTTTTGAAAAGTCTTAATCATATTATGGATAAGTTGTCTTTATCTTGTTTTTGCTCTTTTAATATTAACTTAGTTGTAATATTTGAAAGCAATATTATATTATTAATTTGGTTAATCGTATTTAAGTAAGAGTCAATATTATGAAGGTACAATGTACACAATTTATCTTTTGATAGTTATAATCTGAAAATAATATTTTCAAATTAATGGTCATTTTATACGCATATATGAATATAACCATCACATAATGTCTGCATTTTATTTTAAACAACTTATCGATTTTTGCATATTTTATGTTTAGAATTTTGTAAGCTCAACTTCAATTTACTCTGATTCTATATGCTAATAGTTCATACTTTTCAATATATCCTTTCCTTTTTAAGTTGCCTATATAAGCATGAGTTTTTATTTAAAAATTATAAACCCAACTTGAGGTTGCTCTAAATTTTACACGAGAATTACATTTTATAATATGTGTACTCTTTATTTTGTATGGGGATTAAGTTTCACGATATGTCTACATTTTATTTAAGCTTTTTTTATATGTGCCTTTTACTTATGTTCAAAATATTTTAAGTTAATCTTCATTTTCCTTTGATTCCATATATTTGTTTTTTAAACTGTCTATATCTACACGTACTTGTGTTAAATAATTTCAACCTAACTTGATGTTGTATGGAGATTGTATTTTATAATATGTTTGCATTTTATTTTAAACTTTTTTTATATGTACATGTTACTTTTGTTTAGAATGTTTTAATTTGAATTTTTTTTTGCTTTGATTCTATATGTCAATATCTTTCTATATATGTCTACATTTTAAGCTAGCTGCATATAATTATGTTTAAGAATGTGTGATCACAAGCTTTTATTTACTAGAAATTGTTAGCATCTTATAACATATACAAGTATATAAACTCTTTTCTAGTTTGTTAGATACAAAAAGATTTTAATAGCCTTTTGTCACTTAATAATTGATCACTTTCCTATCTTCTTCTTCAAAAGGATAGCCTTACATAGAGTTTGGAAGCAGGAACATTACAAATCTCTTTTTAACTGTTGAGAGTTTTTGAACTTAGATAATTTCATCTTTTTTTTTTAGTGTTGATGTAGAGGCGCATTAAATGCATTCCATGTATTACTAATATTTTTTTTAAGCAATATTTTAATAGTTAAGAGTACTTGATAGTTGACTCTACTTATCAACACTAAATCAGAAAGTTTTTTACTCAAAATGAAGTAAAAACAAAGGTTGTACAACATAGATAGTTGAACTAGAGTTGACATAAACTTGTGTCAAGATGATTGTTAAAATAAAATAACTTTAGCTTTTATTCCAAGAGATCTTGAGCTTAATGTTTATTAGATAAAACACTTGGGTTTTACGTTATCAACTCTTTTTCACAATTTCTTGTCTTTCAGTCAAAGTATCTTCATGCTTTGTATTTTGTTGTAACAAACACTTAATCGAAACTAGAGGGATGTTGACCTTTGCTTTGACATTATTTTTCTCTTATAAGATTGTAAAAGTAAACTAGGAGTTACATTTTGAAAATGCAATTTCTCATAGATGATGAGTATAAAATGTTTAAGAGGTTGTGTCTGTTTTGGTTCAATAGATGAAAATAGTTGATAACAAACATTAGTATCCATGTAGAAAAAATGTAATACTTCAAAAGTTCATGAAGATATATATCCACATTAATCAAATTTTTTTTATTACAATCACATAATTTGAAACATGATGTTAGGATCTAGGACCAAACAGTTATGGGGTAGAGGTTTCTCTTATGATAGGAAAGTGGGTTAGAGTTGATATAAAGGGTGCTCATGTAATACTGTAGGCGGAGGGAATATACTTTGTGTAAAGTCAGACTTTTAGCTTGTGGAAGAGGGTTATGCCCTCAGCCACGAAGGTTATGTTCCCAAACCCATTCTTGTAAAAAAGGTTTCTTTTACTATGAATAATACATAGAACCCATTCTTTCTTTCTGTTTCGATCTTTTGAGTGAGTTCTTGCTAGGTTCCAAACCCAAAAACCTAACAAATTGGTCTGACCTGCCGTTTTCGAAGTTGGGGTGCCGATCAAGAAGTTTTTGTTTCAAGAACCCACCAAATGATCAAGAAACTACCGGATCCCAATTGGAGGAGAGACCTACGTGTGAGATGGAGGGTAGAGTGGTGGCAATAGAAGGTCAATTGGAGGCAATGGAAATAGCGACAGCGGAGACGAAGGCTGACACGATGTATCTACGACATGAAACAGGAGCTTTAAGACAGAACTACGAAGCAATGCGCCAGGATGTTCAAGCGATCCTGAAGATGCTGGGGGATCACAATTGCGACCCAAACGACAACCGTCAAGATAGTAGTCAATCTTCGGTTAACGAAAACGACGAGCCTGATGGAGAGAGAGGGAGAAGAGGAGAGGGGAATCAAGAAGGGCATGCTAACTGGAGGAAACAGGTGGAATTACCTGGGTTCGAAGGGGGTGACCCATTGATTTGGATTAATAGGGTGGAAAAGTTCTTTGAAGTGCAGAAAGTGGGCGACAAAGAGAAATTGCAATTGGCTTTCATAAGCATGGAAGGATATGCAATGTACTGGTTTCGTTTTTGGAGGGAGAAGACCAAGAACAATTCTTGGGAGGGGTTAAAAAGGGTGTTGGTGATTAGGTTCGGAGAAGGAGGACGGGGGTTCGTTTACGAGAGGTTGGCCGCCATTAAATAGAGGGGATCAATGAGCGAATATGTTCGAGATTTCGAAGTGCTGGTGGGACAGACGACTAGGATCCCCGAAGAGCAGCTTCTAGGATATTTCATGGCAGGGCTCTAGGAAGAGGTGAGCGATCAAGTGAGGCCCCATGATCCGCAAGACCTAATGACCGCCATGTGAGTCGCGCGTGACATAGAGAAGCGGTGCTCCTACTCGAAGATCGGAGGCGGTTTGACGACCAAGGACCCAAGTTCTTGGGGAAGGGCGACAGGGACTGTAACGTGAGTCGAACCCAGTCGCGACATGCATGGTCGAGGAGGAGCCGCAGAAAGCGTTGGTTCAGTGAATAACGAGGCGACCCAGGGAAGCGGAATAGCAAAACCCAATTTCGATGGTAGGGAGAGAAATATACGAAACTTACCTTACTCGGAGTTTGTGAAGAGAAGAGAGGAGGGAAGGTGTTTTAGGTGTGGAGGGCCGTTTAGTCCAGGCCATCGATGCGCAGAAAAGGGATTACGAATGTTGATATTGGCCGAAGAAGAAGAGAAGGATTTTCCACCATCCAAGCCTCCTGACTTAAATTGAAGGGCATATCCAGTGGGTTCACCTCATATGGTAACCCGATGAGGAAGAGGAACCATGAGTGAGACCAAGCTTTCCGATTCCAACCTTGAGGACAAGGTTGTTTGATAGCGGGGTGTGATGTTAGGATCTAGGACCGAAGGGTTATGGGATAGAGGTTTCTGTTATGATAGAAGAGCGGGTCAGAGCGGATATAAAAGGTGCTAATGTAACACTATAGGGAGAATATACTGTGTAAAGTCAGGCTCTTAGCTTGTAGAGAGGGGTTATGCCCTCAACCAGGGAGGTTATGCTCCCAAACCCATTCTTGTAAAAAGGTTTCTTTTACTGTGAATAATACAGAAAACTCATTCTTTATTTCTGTAATGATATTTTGAGTGAGTTCTTGTTAGATTCCAAACCAAGAACCTAACACATGAACATACTTCTTTAGAAGTATGTACACTATATTTATACCTAGAATAAATTTGCCAAGCTTGCGATTGTAACAATAGATTGGACCGTATGTTGATGTCATTGAATAGCTTGTGATGCCCGTTATCGAGAGGGCTATGCATGTTCTATTGATATGATGGCTACATTATTCATTACTCACCAAGGGAATTGGTGGAGGTTTACTATGCTTTGTTGCAGTATAATAGCATTATGAGAATTGGATAATGTGCTAAACTCTGTCATATTCTTCCGCCATGATTAATACAACAAGAGATGTCCAGCCAGTAAATGGATGCGACCCTTTTCCCTCACCGCTATTCTGATCATACTGTTCCCATAAAAATCCAGTCTCTTGATAATTGCGTACTATATTTCTGCAGTAAGACAGAAATTATTTTTGAAAACCAACCGACATATGTAAACAAGATTACAATGGTACCAAACGAAATAAAACGATACCTAATTAAATTGCTTCTCAGGTCTTTGTAGATAGCTTTGGCTCTGTCCTGATATGGTCCATTCTCTACAAAATTCATAAAAAGGTATGAATGAAGTGAAATATTTGCAGATATTTTCTCAAGGGGCCTGTTCTATTCATATTACCTTTGGAGTAATGGTGGAGCGCTGAAAGAACTCTGTAATTTATGTTTATCCAAATTTGACCTCTCCAGTATGGGCCCTCAGACTCTGAGTTGAATTTCATATACAAGGAGCTGTGAAAGCAATTAGGTTTGGTTCAACATAATCAACATAGGCTTAACAAGATTACTCAACTAAATCTATTAAAGATACATTTGAGCATAACTTGTAGACCTTGTGGTGGCAAGCGATCGTAGTCCATAGTCAGTCCAAAAGAGGCTATGATTTGAAATGAGTTCAAGCTGCTTTTCCAGAATCCATGATCCCTGAATGAGATGGTCGTAATAAAATATGCATCTAAGTGTGAAGTCAGTCAAGCAAGGGATAGCTTCATAATTCTTAGCATAAAAATTTCATAATGTTGATGATAGGTTCATTACTTACAGATGGAATGATCTTCCCCATGAATGGGAATAGGCTTACATAACCAATATGAGGAACCAATCTCAATACAGGTCTCTCTGAAACATCCCTGACAAGCTGGCGATCAGTATGGTTGTGTCCTATATCCACATCTTTCCATTTAAGTTGAACCTAGCATGGTTAGCACGTCAAGAATATCTCAAACATTAAAAAGGACCCATGCATTGTTAACCTTACGTAAACAAACTAAACAGTTTACCTTTTCTGTATGATTCCCAAAGTCAAAATAAGCTCCATATGCATCATCAAAATGCATCTGTAAATTGCAAAAGGAGAATGAGAAAATATTCCAAGTACATGCAGTGTTCATAGTTGAAAGTTTAATGCGTGTAAACGCAGCGCGGGTCCTTAAGAAGTTCGTATTCCTCATAATTTTACAGTTATGATAAGATGATACATATTCATTTGACACATACAAGTCATACAAAAAAAGTAAACTTTAATATAAATGAATAATGTAAAAATTTAACTTTGTGTGTGAAAGTATCATTTCAGATAATTTTATAATAATGAGCTCGGCTACTCAGATGAGGCTCATTTACATTATCTATATTGTACAGAAAAAGTCAGGCAAGCGTTGCTGATGAAATTGGAACACTTGATCTACCATTTTTGCAGAAAAACTTAATAAATAAATAATAAGGAAATAAAAAAGTTTCTTTTCCAGGTTATTTCTAATTCTCTTTCCTCGTTCTTCCTCCCTCAGTTTCTCTCTCCTCTTGATATTCACTATTTGCTCATATTCAACTACTGCATCACCAACAACAAATTGCAACAACTCCGAACAAAGGGAGAGAGGGAGCAAAGGTGAAATACCTGGTTCAGTAACTCGATATCTGATAGCAATTGAGCAGTGTAACCATAATTCTGCGTCATTCATTTCATTAAATATATGAATTAACTTAGCGTACATTTACGCTATTTGAAATCTAAAATTCACAACGTATTATTAAAACATTGTTGAATTTATTATTCGAATTCATACCATGGCAGGTGTAGTTTCCTTATCCAATAACTCTTCAATGGAATGCAAAGATTCTGCTGCAAGTAATATCCAACATCTAAGATCCACATGGCGTTCGTCTGCAGTCGGGTGTGAAGCACGCGGATAATCATCAAATCCAGAGGACAGTGTCTGGAAATGCCAGAAATAATGTTTGTTATTTTTCATGTGTCTTATTAAGGACAGGGAGCTCTTTCTCAAATAACAGACGCTGTATTAAGCATTGCTTCTATTTGGGGCATGACAGTGGTTGTTTTGGTCAAGTTAATCTGCTGAGCAATAGGTATAGTTCGGATTGAAATTGCACACAAGTACAGAGACAAAAAAATGCATGAACCTTGGGATTCAATTCATATATAGTCTTATTGTTCCGTCCATGCCAATAGTAGCTGCTCATCTGTTTCCCTGGTAACAATAAAAGGGGATGATGGAAGTTCAGAAAAGCAATATATTTCCAGCGCACAATCAGAACATAGGTGCATTTATAGAGCATACCTGATTGAGTTGTATGGAACCAATGGAACCATGCTTCTAATCGAACAAAAGCTCGCTCCAGGAATGCAAGGATGTCAGTTTTATCCATTGCAGTAAACTCATTATTCTTCAAGCCATTTATTATATCTACAAAAAAACCACTTACAGACATAAATAAATAAAATCTTGTTCATGCCACAAACTGTGTAAATGAGGGGGCGATAACTTCGTGCTGCATATGATTTACACATCATAAAAAAAGTATCCATTTTCAGCAGCATCAACGTTTTAAACAAGTAATCAACGTCGCCCCGGCTAAGTTAACCATATTTCCGACCTAAAGTAACATTTATTGATATAATGTACTTAATATAAATTGTCAAACGGTTTCCATAAAGGTATTACTACTATCTTTGGCTAACCTTGCTAGAAAGTTAGAAGTTGAAAAAACTAACTGAATGGGCTTAGGCTACTTTAAAAAAGATATTTTTGGATGAAATTGCCTATAACTATTTCTTAGAAAAAAAAAATCCTTTTGGTAAGTTAAAACTAATTTATACATAAATTAAAAATAGAAATTTAGAAAATTACATAAGAAATTTTTTACAAATTAAATTTTAGATAAATTTATTTTATTTTTATAATTTTTATCACCTAGAAATCTTTACCAGGTATTAGTTCATATAAATTCTATGTGGAATTTTAAGTTACAGTAGCTTAAAAATGTAAAAATGACCGATCTAGGTATCTTTATACAATATTTTTATAAAAAAATTATTTTTTTATTGATAAAATATATTTTATGGGTATTACTTTCAATTTATAATATTTTATTTGTAGATAAATTATATTTATTTTAGGTTTAGTTTTTATAAATTTTTCATTTTTCATATTAAGTATTTATTATTAATTTTTTATTATATTTTATCATATTTCTATTCACATTTAAAATAAGTAAAATAACTTAGTTTTAAATTGACAAAAGATATTTAAAAAAATAAGTAAAAATAACTTTAAATATTCAAAATATATGACTAAATATAACAAAAATGAAACAACGTATAATCCTGAAATAGTAAAATAAATATGCTAAATAATATAATAGTTGAAATGAATAATATAATATTAAAGTATCTAAAGATTAATAGTATAATTATAATCATCTATAATTATCATCACCTTGTTTGGAATACTTTCTTCAGTAAAACATTAAAATATAGTCATGCCTTATGAATAGTTAAAGAAAATAAAATAAAAAATTATGCTCTAAATAAAAATCTTAATAAGTATGAAAAATTGAAAACTAGTTTTGAAAAATGTCAGTTCTAGTTTTATTTTAAGAAACGTCAAAGGTTACAAGTTATTAAAAAAATTATTTATGAAATATTAAATATTAACCACACAAGCTTCTTAGTTAAAATAACAAAAGATAGAAACTAATTGAAATGAGTACAAACGTGGCTTATAGTCACAATTTTTTCAGTTTGTAAAATCAGGAAACCAGCTGTATGACACATGCCATTCAACAGTTATACAATAACACAAAAAAAAAGTGTTGTAATTAACAAGGGTACTTATTATAGAAGAGAAACAGAAAAATTCACACACAACAAAACCAAGTCTAAGAATCTGTACATAAATATCATTGTTTGTTATAAAGCTAAAACTCCATCTTCGTCTACATACAAACAAAATCTCTACAAATGAAACCAACCTTATAACAATCCATATTCTTGTAGTACGTGCATTCTTCTAATGTTATTGTTGTCGAGGATCTAGTCCCATACATATTTCTTTCTAATTTCAAGCAACTCCTTCTGAAACCAAAATTTTTCACTTTAGAAATTACACAATCATCAACTATTTCTAATAATCATAATGCTACTTACATTGATATATTGAGGCATGTTTTTCCCATTGTATTTGTCCTCACCATCCCACATTTCCATTGCTTTCAACATTATAACATCACAATCGTGTCTGAAAGAATGCAACCACAATATATATATCAGTTCTCACAACCTACATTAATGACAACACCAAATATTTAAAGACAATGATTATAACAACTTACAAGTTTGATTGAGATGTGATATTTTCTTGTTCAACAGCCAAAGGTCCAATCCTGCCTTCAGGTATGTTGTACAACATGCCAAAAAAATACAAGATTTCTAGTCTACCAAATACAAAGTACAAAAGCAAGTCAAACAAATCCCACAATAAATGACATTAAAAAGTTTATTTGAAAACACAAATTATGCAAACATACAACAACTTTGTCAATTCTTTTCCGATCTTTGATACCCCTGCCCAGTGAGTTAATGACAAATATCTGTAATGTGCTAAGTTTTACTGAATAGCACCACCAATGATCATCATGTACAAATAGCATAAACAACTACAAACAAAGAAAACCAAATGTCAATAAATGAACAAAAAAAATTGGGAAAACATTGTCCTTGCAAATTAAAGTTAACTCACAAAGTCAGTTGTGGAAATGTCACCAAGTCCAAAAATATCAAAACGCAAATAAGAGTTCTAATTATGAAGTGGAAACACATGTCGATTCTGGGGACGTCTCCTATAATCATGGAGAATATGGTTCTGTGGACAATATCAAATTCATCAATCCATAATGCCTTATACAAAATTTCTATCGTCAAAGATATGTTATCATAAAAAATTTTATTTACCCCATATGATGGACTAAATAAAATGCTCTTAACAACTCCGTACGACCTTTTCTCAAAGTATATAAAAATTGTAGTAGGAAATAACACCACCTATAGAATGAATAATGATAAATTATCATTAACACAGTGAAAATTGTACAATCAATAACATAACTGTGAACATTTAACATAAAGTCATGTCACATAATAGTTACCATGTTATTAACGTATTTGGTTGGCCTTAAAGTTTAAGATTTGGATATAATCCTTAAAAAACAAGAATATTTAATAAAAAATCATTAGCTTTCACCGATAACAAATAAAATTTTCATCAATTACCTAAGTGGAATGTCTCTTAGACAGACTGCGTAGTACAACTTGTTGACATCCACAGTACTAGAAGGATCACCAACATAACTGCGCAAAGGGGGGACCACCAATGGTACATCATAATCATCCACTTCATCAACAACATCATCATCAATTTCAATAACCACTCGTTCAATGCCAGAACCTCTAACTTCTTCAACCGTTGCTTCTTCATGATATGCACTAGTAAGTTCTTCATGATATGCACCTGCAAATCATGAAGAAGAAACAGTTAAAGAAGCTGAAGGTTCTGGCATTGAACGATTGGTCATTGAAATTGATGATGTTGTTGTTGATGATGAAAGGATGATTATGATGCACCATTGGCGATCCCCCCTTTGCGTAGTTATGTTGGTGATCCTTCCAGTACTATGGATGTCGACAAGTTGTACTACGTAATCTGCCTAAGAGACATTCCACACAGGTAATTGATGAAAATTTTATTTGTCATTGGTGAAAGGTAATGGTTTTTGATTAAATATTTTTGTTTTTTCAAGATTGTATCAGAAATAATTGGTCAAAGCTTGAGCAAAAGTTCATGTTACACTTTAGGGCCAATCAGATACATTGGTAACATGGTAACTATCATGTGACATGACTTTATGTTAAATGTTCATAGTTATGTTATTGATTGTACAATTTTCATTGTGTTAATAATAATTTATCATCATTCATTCTATGGGTGGTGTTATTTCCTACTACAATTTTTATGTACTTTGAGAACAGGTCGTACGAAATTGTTAAGAGGATTCTATTTAGACCATTATACGGGGTAAATAAAATTTCGGATGATAACATATCTTTGATGGTAGAAATTATGTATAAGGCATTGTGGATTGATGAATTTGATATTGTCCACAAAACCATATTCTTCATGATTATAGGAGACGTCCCCATAATCGACATGTGTTTACACTTCATAATTACAACTCCTATTTGCGTTCTAGAGACATTGTCATAGCTGACTTTGTGAGTTAGCTTTAATTTGTAAGGACAATATTTTCCCATTTTTTTTGTTCATGTATTGACATTTGATTTTCTTTGTTTGTAGTTATTTATACAATTTGTACATGATGATCATTGGTGGTGCTATTCAGTGAAACTTAACACATTACAAATATTTGTCATTGACTCACTGGGCAAGGGTATCAAAGACCGAAAAAAGATTGACAGACCTATTGTATGTTTGCACAATTTGTTTTTCCAAATAAACTTCTTAATGTCATTTATTGTGGGATTTGTTTAACTTGTTTTTGTACTTCGTATTTGGTAGGCTGAAAAATCTTGAAGTATTTTTTGGCATCTCGTACAATAGACCCGAAGGGAGGATTGGACCTTTGGCTGTTGAGCAGGTAAATATCTCATCCCAACCAAACTTGTAAGTTGTTATAACCATTGTCTTTAAATATTTGGTGTTGTCATTAATGTAGGTTGTGGGAACTGATATATGTTGTGGTTGCATTCTTTCAGACACGATTGTGGTGTTACAATGTTGAAAGCAATGGAAATGTGGGATGGTGAGGACAAATACAATGGGAAAAGCATGACTCAATATACCAATGTAAGTAACATTATGATTGTTAGAAATAGTTGATGATTGTGTTAATTTCTAAAATGCAAAATTTTGGTTTCAGGAGGAGTTGCTTGAAATTAGAAAGAATTATGTATGGGACTGTATCCTCAACAACGACAACATTAGAATAATGCAAGCACTACAAAAATATGGATTATTATGAGATTGGTTTCATTTGTAGAGATTTTGTTTGTATGTAGACCAAGATGAATTTTTGACTTTGTAACAAACAATAATATTTATGCAAAGATTCTTATTGCAATATAATGTTAGCTTTCATGATTACTTAATGTTCAATGTGATTTCATTTACGTTGGGTGTGTTTTGTTGACTAAGTAGCGCACAACGTTACTTATTTAGTGGATGATTGTGTTAAGTGATTACATTGATTATCCAATGGTTTACATTTGTTTTTGGTATTTAAGTGTGAGTACTGGCTATGAAGTCATCTTTGGGTACTCCATCATGGAGGAAAGAAACAATGTTGGTGAGGTGACCAACTTAGTTGAAGTCCTGACACTTGTGCACGCAAAAAACACACTCGTAATTGTTTACACATACCTCATAAACGATTGCACGAAGAAACAATCGATTTTGTACAGAAAGTTGTACTGCAGGAGCTAGTTGTTGTAACCTGAGTGACCATAGTCAATATTTAAAACTTTTTGACATTTATCCAATCGTTTACACTTGTTTTTGGTGTTTAAGTGTTTAAGTGTGAGTACTAGCTGAGAAGTCATGTTTGAGCACTCCATCATGGAGGAAAGAAACATTGTTGTTAGGTGAAGTTCTGAAACTGGTGCAGGCCAAAAACACACTCGTAATCGTTTACACATACCTCATAAACCATTACACGAAGAAAAAAATGAGTTTTGTACAGAAAATTGTACTGCAGAAGCCAGCTGTGGTAACCTGAGTGACCATAGTCAATATTTATAACTTTTTGACAATGGGGGGAGCACGAAAATCAGGAGAGAGAACCAAAATGAAGAGAGAGAACGAAAAATGGTGATTATGAGAGAATGAAGAGAGATCAACTACGAGAGGGGTAATTTTGGAATGAACAATATCTTAATCCTATGATTTTTTCCATGTCACACTTTTGCATTTTAATTTTATTCAAAACGAACTAATCAAGAGCTCACATGTGGAATTGTCAAAATGTTATTAAAAGATAGTTATCAATATATTAGGATCTACTAGAAAAGGAAGTGTAGAAAAAGGGAAAATAGAAAAGGAACATAAACATATACCTCTTAATGCTAAGAACAGAGTTGGAGGATTTGCATTAGTAGGATGCTGAGGAACATATTCCTCAGGGACCCGGCTGCAAGTGAAGAAGAATCTAAAACCATTAGAACACCTAAAAACTTAAATTTACAGCAATAATTTAAACTAAATGTTTTCAACAACACCTCAGTGCTTCGTCTCCGAGAATTTGTTCACGAGGTATCCATCCATCAACATTCATCAAATCCAACCAGTGTCCGATGATATCCAGTGAAATATGGATATCCCAACGCCTGGTTAATAATGTGCACAAGATCACATAAAGCATATTTAAATATCACAGATTATTTGTTTGTAAACAATGCCAGTAAGTCTTGTGCAGTCAAGAAAATGCAGACATGAACTTAAACTGAATTTCAAACAAGAGAAATGATAGTGATGCAAGTAGTGGAGCTCATAAAGGATACTGTTTGCACGAGAAACTCACCAGATTATAAGTTGATGAAAACCTTCATCCCATAAAAATCCTCTTGGAAAGGAAGGTCGACATGGTACTGCTGTGTAAAGCTCAGCAGGCCAATATGATATATAATTAACATGATCTCCAAGCTGCAAAGGGAAACAATCCACTGCATATCTTCCCGAGTTCTAAATTGATGACAGTTAATTAAACGATACATAGAATAGAAATTCAAGGTGTAAAAAATAAAACTAAAGTCACTGACAGTCATTAATTAAAGAATAGATATACCACGTGATAGGATGAGAAGTTAATTTGTAAAATGGCAAACAAATGCAAATTAGTATAGACCCATCCACTGACACCAAATATTTTTTCTAACCTAAATTCATCCACTGAGCAAAGAAAAATCATTGGAGAGATTAATTGAGTTATAGATGAAAGAACCATAATCCGAAGAACTTTTACAAACAATGTTCTGCACAATATAATTGCGTCTATAAATACAGCCTTCGCTATCAAATTGTCGCAACAATATTCTATAGAATCCGATTCTTAATTCACTAACAACAGGTTGGATTCAACAAAAAGGATGACGAACAATCAATGCACTCACTCCATTCCTTTGGTATGTATTGTGAATTGGAATTGTTTTTCTCCTTAATTAATGTGATTTTTTTTCCTAAAAATAAGCAAGAGAAATCATGGATTGATTTATATTCTCTTTAATTGATTTGTGTATAATTGAATTCCTAAAAGGAGCCTAGAATGTCAGACAACAGGATTTTATAATTTTGAGTGATAATTACCATAGTAGGAATAATACAAAAAGGAGGATAATAATATTTAGATAACAATTTTTTTTATAACATTTGATAATTACCATAGTAGGAATAATACAAAAATGGCATGAAGTCATTTTTTCATGACATGATATAGCGCAGCCATGATCCAGAAAACTTCTCTTGTTCTTGATTTGTGTTTGCAGTCTCCGTTCCTGGTTTTCGTGGCTTGGATTGCGGTTCCTATTCCTGATTTATTTGTTGGTGTTGTTTTTGTGTTTTTGGTAGTTCTCCAATTTCGCAATTCGTGGTTCCGAGTTCCTATTGTTTGCCACAGCATTGTTCATCGAGTCCGTGTTGCTCCTTATTTCGTCAATCAACTTGACAACCCCGGATAAAGACAATTTTTGAAAGAATTATCTTGCTTGGTAATTCTAGTTCAAGGTATGTCAAAGGGAAAATATTATAGATTATGGGGTCATTTGAATGGACTATCCCAGCCACCTCGAAAGAAGCAGTCTTAGCTGTGTAGGAAGTAAACAATGTTCAAATTATCCCTTGGATTCTCACCATTGATGATCTCCAAATGATCAATAATTTGGGATCTTTTACGATTGCTCAACAAATATGAGATTATATGAAGGGTGTTTACAACCAAGACAATTCTCGAGATAGCAAATTTTAAGCAATCTAATTCGTTTATTGAAGAGTATTGTTCTAGGTTTGTGAATCTGTGGACAGAAAACCCTGCCATTTTATATATCGCCATTTCCAAAACTTCACCCTCTGATGTCCAAGGAGTCTAATAAACTAGTAAGTTGTGCTGAATAGGAATCATGTTTCTTCTTTGAATACATATGTTTAGTGAAGAGCAAATTTACTTACCCAAGTATCCAAGTCCCATTATTTTGCTCTTCCTAAACCTGTGACAATTGCATATGCTGCCCAAAGTAGAAGTAAAAATCGTGATATGCGATAGATTCAATGTTTCTCTTGCTAGAAAATTAGGAATATTGCTTGTAATTGTACTAATTTTTGCAATTATCACAAACAATAGGCTCATATCATTGGTTAGAGTCCCAAGCCTCTAGGAACACATCGCTCAGTACAAGAATTTCATGCCACTATGAATGCAACAACTAGTCCTCCTACAAAAGGTACATTTGATGGTGTTGCTCTACATTCTGAAGTGATTAATCAAATGGTTCTTTCACCCTTCAACATTCAAGGTAAGTCATCTAACCTTTCTCCACCCATCGTTTCTTGACTTTGGTACAGCCAATCATAAAATCGGCCCTTCAGAATACTTGCATAATGAATATTCTTATCATGGTACTCAAAAAATTCAAACTATTGATAGAAATATTCTTTCTATCACTGATTTTGGAAATATGCTAGTATCACATTAACTTGTTTTCAATTTTTTTTAAGTCATCAATTAGTGGACAAAAATTGTAATGCGAACTTTTCTCAAGGTAGTTCTTGTGCAAAGGGACCTAAAATAAGATGATTAATTTCACTCAAAATTTATTTCAAATCATTTGGCTTTTGCTCGTAACAATATTTTGAATCTTTGTGAGGACTGACATAGAAAATTGGGTTATCCAAGTTCAATCTGGTTAAATTTCTCAAGCACCTCACAAATATTCACCCAAACAAGTATGATTCCTCTCATAATTCTACGACAACTCTCTCTGGCATATCTATTCTTGTTATTAAATATGTGAAGTAGGTAAAGGCCATGAACAATGGACTTCGGACTTTTCAAGAAAACTATACATGAGATAAATTTTTAATGGCTTAAATAGGATATTGTCTCGTATTCTCATGATATCAAACCCATAAGGTTGCAAATGGGTTTAAACTAAATTTTGATGATTCTCTAAACTGTTACAAGGCTCATCTAGTTGCTTAGGTAACAAGAAAAAACATGGAATCGATTATGATGAGTTTTGACGCACAGACACGACACTTAGTCTCACGTATCTATGTCTAACATGCACGAGACACACATCCCTTTGTATACTTCCATAATCAAATTCTACATAATATCTCCCCCTACAACTTGTTTTTATTTTTGCTTATGTTTCGCATCTTGCAATGTAGTTACATATATGTACCAAACAATTTTAACCAGGTTCTAAAATAATGTAACTAAACTGAATTTTAAAATAATAGTAACAAATAAAGAAAAAGTGTAACAAATTAAAAGTCTTAAAAATATAGAAAATTAAATACTTACATGCTCAAAAATAGAATGTAGTTAAAATCAATATTTAACATTTTATAAAACTCAAAAATTGTATAACAGCGTGGTATTAATCAGAATAAATCTTCTGATTCTTTTAGATCCTAACACATTGGAGAAACCTAGCATATTTACCGCTTCTCCCTAAGATTCGGGTTAAATTCCAAATCTGTCTCACAAAGGGTGTAATGTTGCACTTTTTCTCTCGTCTTTAATTTTACAAAGTGGTAAATAGAGCACACGAAATATTACGATAATATTCGTGTCAAGTGATATGCTGTTAAGGGGTCGTATGGAAAAAATCTTCCGTAAGAACTATAAATAACAGACTAAACTACTAAAGAAACTTACATTGGTGATTCCCGAAACAGCAATTTTTGACTGGCCATAGAAGTAGCCGATGCCACCTAATAAGTTTCCAACAGCTGCCTTACCAACAGATTTGGATTCTGAATCCACCTGGAAATTAAAGAATTCATTTTTACGATAAACTTCTGAATGAATTTAATTAATTAAATTTAACTTCCGACATTCATAGCGCATCAAAAGACGAAACAATAATCACGAACAATTCAATACGAGAGATAGTCTAAAAATAAATAAATAAGTCAAAGGGCAATGAAATTAGTACCTTCTCTTCTAAATTGAAAACTTTGTCAAACTTTTCATCAAATGCTTGTTCTTTATATTTCAGTTGATTGGACAATGAGGTTCCTAACATCGAGAACAAAACAACATTTACAAATACTTAGCATTTCGCAAGATAATGTAATCAGAATAAAATATTCTACAAATTCAGTAAAAGGTAGTCCCATTCTCTTTATATGCATAATGTTTAATGCAAAAGAATCCTGAGATAAACCAAAAGTTGTTGAACAAATAAACACGCTGAATCTAGCAAAGTTATAGAAATGATTTGGTTTTAGGTAGATTTAAATACAGACATAGCGTTTTCCCTACCAAAGAGTCCCCTCTATCAAAACGCAAGATATAATCTCACATCTTAATTGCCTTCTTAAAGTCTGTCACGTAACCTATATAACGGTCACCATAACATATAACAGCTTAATTGAAAATTAATATAAAAATAACTACTTAAGACTATATAACTGCTTAATTCGGCACATAGCCTCCCAAAATTGGATTTGAACACAAAGTAGACATATTTTCCAAATGGATAATGATATTTAGACAACATTTTTTTCACAAACATTTGATTATTATTCCACAATAATATTTATGATTATTATTATTGATCGTAGAAGAATAATTTTTGACCAATCACATATTGACACATAATCAATATTATTGTCAAAAAAATGTTATCTAAATATCTTTATCCTTTCCAAATTTCATCCATTACATCAATTAACACAAATTAGCCACACAATTGACTAAACCCCTATATCATCCTGAGAAATAGGTTTTCAGAACAATGAAAAATACCTTGTTGGTTTTCTTGTTTAGAAAATAAATTTTAGAAGAAAAAGAGATGTATTATTTCGAGAACCTTTAGCTATAATTTATTCATCGACTTTGTATTTAGGCAAAAAGTAACAAGAAAAATTAAATGCTAATAATATCTTAATTTTAACTATCCAAATCTAAACAATAACATAATATCATATTTTTATCTAAACAATATTTTAAAACTTAAAACATAAAAAAAAAGTCTCCTAAAAATAAGTAACTTATTTGAGTTCAAACTAAAAATATTTACACAAATATATTCTGACGTTCCTCCTTACATTATTGTCTTCTAACACTCAATTCGAATTTTAAGTTTAAAATTTGATTGTCCTCTTTTACATGTTTGTTTTCTTCCTTTTTGCTAATAACTCTAGTCATTTTCTTGCTTGCATGGAGCCACCTCTTTATTCAACTCAACCTTCTTCTTTAGAGCATTCATCTTCTTTGTTTCTTGTAGGCATCATGATAGAAACCTTGAACCTGTGATATATCTCCTCATGGACACCAAGGTTCTTTATAGTACATGCATAATTTTTATGTTTTTGTTTTGATTTTGATCCTTCTTTTATATCTTTATTTTTAGTTCGACTCCTCTTTCATCAAATCCAAAAAAATACTGTCTTTCATATCAACTTTGAATACTTATAATTAAGTTGTTTGCTGTTTTAATCACCCAGTTTGTGTCCAAAAGACACCTTGTAACCTTTCTCTAACAATTGAACAACACTTTCATAATGTTTACTGCCAAGCAATGGAACCCTTCAGTATTCATTCTAACAATACTTGGGAGATAGCTTTGATACCAATTTTGTTGTTTTTTTTTAGAAAATATATTTTTGAAGAACAAGAGATATATTAGTTGGAGGAGCTTCAACAATATTTTATTCATAGGCTCTACAAATAGAGCAAACGATAGACTATTAACAATATCTTAATATTAATTTTCTAAATCTAGACGGAACATATTATCTTTCTCTCTGTCCAAAGAATATTTTAAAATTTGAATCATAAAAAACTAACTCATTTAAATTCAAATTTACATATACTTAAAGAATATATTTTCAACATTCTTGCAACAAGTAAATAACTAAAATTTGCTCTCCTTATACATGAAAGCATATTTGGGATAAACACTCTACAGAATGGAATAAAACCTGAAAGACTACTGACACGCTCTTCCACTCTTGAACTTTCTGAATGAGTTCCAGAGACAAATATAACATCTGTTGTGAAAGAAAATCCACCAATAATCTGTAGATGAATAAACGAATGAGGAGTGCATAGGATAGAAAAACCATATGGGAAGATGCTTTTGATAATAGTTGAAGAGATGATGTGGGAAGGGATGTACTATTCAATTAAGACGCTATGAGTGGAAGAAATAAAGTTAGGCCCAATTCTTGTGGGTCTAAGTTATAAGTGAGTTATGAAGTTAATGAGAATTAGTTATAAGTTAGTTATTAAGTTATACTGATATATACAGAATGTAGGAAGGGAAAGGAGTTCGTTTGTGAGGAGATACTAGGATCTCAAGTCTTGGACATCTGTAATAAGCCATTCAGATTTATCTTCTCATCATGGAAATAGTTATTCCAGAGAAGAATTCTCCAATAAAGAAAGTTCAAATTTTTCTCAGGATACTTTTCTTTTCTTGCCTAATACGCTTCCATATCAATCAAACTGTATATATATTACCTGAAAAACTAACAAATTTGGAGAATCATCTGATGAGTCAGATAGCAGCAGTCGAGCATTCTTTCTTATCTACTAAGACGGCACAAAAGTGGAGATATCAAGGCAAGACCCAAAATAAATAAATAAATACTAACCTCGACAACCACATATGCTAAGCATTAGCCTCATTAGATAAATTGAACTGACCCTTACATACTTGTGATGAAAGATTTTCCTCGACAAGATCAGACAAATTGTGAAAATGAGGAGTGCGAAATCCAGAATAATGCAGCTCCAAATCATCCTGAAAGAGAAAAGATAAACATATGGAAGATAATAACCGGTTATTACCAAGCATAAGAAATTAAATTACAGGGAATCAACGTCGGGCAAGAGAGTTGTTTGTATGAGTTTATTAAGGGCAATAAAAGAAGGCCTGAATATTTTGATTGGTAGGTTTGTGGTATTCTCCAACTGTTTCAAGGAAGGAAACAGATATCATGGACTCTTCTTTAATGAGTGTAATATGACTACATGATTAATTAACCATAACCTCCAAACAATACAGTACGAGTTGCACAAAAAATAATATTCGACCATGCACCATTTCCAAGCAAGCATTACCATTGATTTCAGATGAAGCTGCCAGTCTCCAGTGTCCGCATGAGACCCAGATGCCAGTAAAGAATCCTCAAGAATGTTTAAGTTTTTTCTACTTAAATTTAGAGCATTAGCACCTTCGTCTGCCATATAGAAAAAAAGGTGGGCACCTTTTCCAAATTCCTCATTCCACTTGGACCTGATGTTGGACAAGAACAAAGACACTCAATACGTAAAATATCTAAACAGAGCAATACTAAGACGCAGAGACATGTGCGGGGAAACAATAGCTGGAAAATTAAAATCAATTCCTTATCATTAATTTAGTAAATAAATCAAACCAAAGGTTGGGTGCCATGAGTTCATCTTCTTTGTTGTAGTCTCCATGAATTCCTCTCTTCTTACTATTAGAATACAAGTTTTAATGCAATTCGACTCTACAAAACTGACTAACTATAAAATACAGATTATCATCACTGTAAAATTTACAAAGTTGTTCATATTTCTAAGTTTTGTGAAATCCCAGACCGAGACTAAATATTATAGATGCTCTATTGGTAAAACAATTAAAGATAAAATAGACTGAGATACCATGTTAGAGTAAGGTGAGAATTGTTTACTTTAATACAGAGGAACTAGTATATACTTGGATATAAGGAAAAACTAGGAACAAAATTCTGTAAAAGTGGTATGAAGTTGGTAACATCACGCACTTATGAGCTTGCACATTAATTCGAACTGCCCAATCTCCTCCATAGGCACTTCCTTCCTCTTTAGATTTTAAAAACTCAGTAGTCAAGGTCATGCCATGGTCAACCAGCATTTGATGTCCAAAATCACGTCCATTGTGCTTGGTCCAACCATAAGTACTTAGGTCATCCTCATGTTTGCAAACATGCCGCAAGTGATATTTGCTATCTTTCACCACAATCCACATCAATCCAGCAATCAAAGATTTTGGAGTCCTGAAATACAATCAACACCACAACCTAAAGTCCCCCAAAAATAAAACAATAGTGAGAATGCTTGCTTGATGAGCCAAATGTTGACTTTTTTTTTTTTTTTTTCTGTATGATGCACAGTTTAATCAGTTAAGCAATCAAATTTTACGCAATACACATTCAGTATAATTTGTGATTGAATTAAATGTGACAAAAAATATTTACAATCATTGTTTTTGTAAATTATACAATGAAAATATGGTTTTGTTAAATATATTAGATGAAAGTAATTTGAATTGTTTCAAAAATTATGTTATAGAAACACTAAAAAATAAATAATGTAAAATTGTTTATAACAAAATTAGTATTATATTTTAAATGACTAAATGTTGACAATAAACTAGAAAAACAAAGGTATGTGCGGAAAGAATAAATTAATTACTCATTTGATTTTTATTGTTTCAAAACTTCCTTTCCTAGATTCTATATTAAAAAATATTTTCGAGAAGGATTAAAAAAAATGAATTCATATTAGTAGAAGATGTTTTCAAATATTGAAACTAAAACGGAGAATGTTGTAACTATAAAATGTTAAATGAGTAATTTCATTTCTTTATTCGTTTTCATTTTTTCTCTCTCTCGTATAGGTTGGCACTAAATTAAACTTTGGTTACATTCAGCAGCATCATTTTCTTATTTTATTTTTAAATATTTGTAAAATTGAAAAAATTGAACATATTAGATTCTCCTAAACTAAATTTAACCTTAAAAAGTTTCTCCAAAATCAGTCATATCTAAAACTAGCACGGGGAGGTAAGCCTCAGCTTTTAAAAGTGTCAGCTTGACAAAGTTATAAAAATATACTTAATATTATTGTAAAAAAAAATAATTATCAAGTTATTAGTTTGTCAAAGTTATCAATATTAAACGTTTTCAATTTCATTTCAAGTGATTAACTAATTTACATATAAAATCAATTATAACACAAGGTTTTAACTTTTGTAGTCTCATTATTAAAATTAATTTTATTAAACAGCTTAAACAAATAATAAATTCTATATTTTTTAACTATTTATCTATTAAATAGCATACAATTTTACATAATTATTTTATATTTTTTAAATATTTTCTTTTATCTTTTATTAAATGTATTATCATAAAGGCAATAATAAAAGTCTTCTCATTTTTATTAAAAACCTCTTATCTTTTTCTAGGAATTACATGCGTCTGGCTTACTTTTTTTTATTATTAGGATTAAATATATTTTTAGTCTTTATATTTTGGGACGATTTTAGTTTTAGTCCAAAGGTACAATTTAGTCCTTTAACTTTAGAAAACTCTGGTATTAGTTCTTTTTACCAAAATTTTTTAATTTTATTTGCTGTTTCAAGCATGTTTCATTATAGTATTTGGATTGTTTACGACACATTTTTGCTTTAATGTTAACAGAGAAACGCGTTTGAAACAGCAAATAAAGTTAAAAAAATTTGGTAAAAAAAGATTAAAATGAGAGTTTTCTAAAGTTGAAAGACTAAATTGTACCTTAATTTGAAAATGGACTAAAACCAAAATCACCCCAAAGTATAGGGACTAAAAACATATTTAACCTTTATTATTATAACAACACAAGTATAAGTATAATAGTTATTGATATAAAAAATATTATTAAATTGTAAAATAATTTTTAATTATTAAAATAAAAATATTATTATAATTTTCATAAAACGATAATTATAAAAATAAATATTTTTTTTATAATTTTATTAATGGTAATTATTTTATTATATAAATAATTTTGTTTATTATGAATATTTATGTAAGTTTAAAAATATTTATTTAAAAAATTGAAATTAAAAAAACTTGTACAAAGAGAATCTGTTTATAAATTACATAGATAAAATTAAAATCAATTTTCTTTGATAAAATATATACTAAAATATTTCTCGATATCTCACATTGTTAGTTTTATTTTAATTCTTGAAATTATACTCTGTTTACCAGACACGGTTTACAGTAAATATAATTAAAATACTCATTTTAAATATTAAAACAAAGAACTGTTTGGAGTGAGTTTGAAGGAATGAACCTGGCACGAACTCCCAGATAGACCTGAGGACGATACGTTCCCCAATACAAATTCTCCTTGTGCTGTCCTTGAAACTGTTACTGAACCGAGTCATACTTCTTCTTCAAGTAAACCGAAACCATCTAACTCTGAATAAAGGAAAAAAAATAACAAAAGAAATTGAAAACTGACCTGAGGAAGGTCGGTTATCTTAGGCGCAGGAAGTGGAGTGACAACGCGAGGCAGACCGTGTTCTGCGGCTGATTCGGCATGGTTCAAAATCAGAAACACGACGATACCGAGAATAATTCTAACGTTGAACATTGGAATTGAACTTTTTCCTGTGTGACGATTCAACTTTTGGGGGAGTGTTTGGTTGTCTAGTGGCTGTTTCAATCTGAACCCGTCTAGCATTGTATAAAGTAATGGAAAAGTTTGGGCGAGACTAGGGACACAACCATTTTGTTTTTGCCACATAAAATAATTAAAATGAAAAAAAAAATTGACTATGAGTATACACCACGGATTAAATACTACGGAATACTTTATTACTTTTGAAATAATAGATAGATATAAAATATAATTTGGTTAAATCACTAAAGATATTAAGTACAATATCAATTTTTAGAATTAAATATATTTTTCATGGTAAGAAAGATAAAACACCACTACAATAAACAATGAAACAACACATAAAGTATAAAATCATTGGTTATTTTTAAATTCCAAATTAATATGTAGTCGATTATATAACAACTTTCAAATAACTAAAGTCTTTTAGTTGGTAATACCTCATCCAACTAAAAAGATTTTTTACTCCACACATCTTATATACCAAAAGAGTAAAAAAAATTTTCAACTTTTGAGAAAATGCATAAGTATCATTCAAAATGCAATTAGATATATCTTCATCTTCATTAACTATTAAAGAAGAAAAATTACATAAATTAGTAAAAAAAAAGTTTTAGTAAGTACGTGTCTAAGTCGAACTAACAACATAATCTAACCTTATTTTGTCAAAATAAGGAATTCTAGCGAATTTAAATAGACAAATGCTAGAACACCAACAATCATTCTAAAGATTAATACAATAACATTTACTTAGTGTCCAAAAAGTATTTTGAAGAACAACATCATACACATCCGTTTTTGATACTTAGACTTAAGAAATCGAATACACATGAGTTCAGTCCAATTCATTTTGCCATAAACAAACTCCCAAGTTGATGTCATACCCCCTAGTCATGACCCAAACGCATTCAAGAAAAGCTAGAGAGTCATTTATGCAATATGAAACAAAGCTTTTTCTCTTGGGTCATCATGTAATATTTTTAGACATTGTATTAAGGGTCAAATACTATAGAATTTCATTTTAGGCCTTGTATTAAGGGCCAAGTATGTAGGATTTTTGAACAATCTTGCTTAAGTTGTATGGCAACATATGTGCCTAACTTAAGCTAATCTTGGGTGATTAGTTTTGTAACCCTAACTTGGTAGAAGGTGTCCCACATGAGACATGGTGGTCACATAACAAGCTCTTAGTGAAGAATTTTCTTACAAAGGTAGTGGTTATATGTCATTTTCCTAGTGATGAACTTTTGCTAAAGGGTTTTCCACATGACAAGTTCTTAGTGAAGAGTTTTCTCAAAGGTAATGGTCAAATATAATTTTCCTAGTGAACTTTTGCTAAAGTGGCTTTCTACATGACAAGCTCTTAGTATAAAGTTTTCTTGCAAAGGTAGTGGTCATATGTAATTTTTCTACTGGAGAAACTTTTGTTAAAGTGACTTTCCACATGATACACTAGGAGTGGAGAGTTTTTCTAAAAGTTAGAGTGTCATATGTCGAGCTCTTATTCACCAAGATAGGATTTTTAGGGTTTTGGCCTACTTTGGAGACACATTCTTCTATAAATAGAAGTGTCTCCCCCTTATAAATCCATTTTGAGATTATTAATGAAATGTTGCCAAAATTTTGAGCCATTAAAAAGTGTCTCTAAAGTCAAGGTTAAAACATCTCATGTGGTCTCTTCTAGCCACCGTTATTTAGAGTTGGCCCAACCTCTCAAAAGAACTACCAACCACCTACATCCCACCACAAACACACCAAAATTGAGAGCAACCACTGCCATTTCCATAGCTTTCATGCCACTTCTATCACCATGGCTTCATTTTCTTGCTTTGGCCCAACCTACCTTGAGGAGAAGTTTATCACAAGTTAAATGTAGTAGATAGGCTTTGTTCTCCAACTTAATATTAGTAACATGCAAATCACCATTCACCTTAAAACCACATAAGATAGACCATTGAATAGTGAACAATCCTCGTTGTTGTGTATCTCTGGTCCAAACAAAATTCCAAATTCATTGCCCAACCTTAAGAAGAAGCTTAATAGGCTATTTGTAAACTTGAAAGCTATAAGACAATAAGTCAACCATTATCGAATTTACTAGCTGAAGACCAACTTCTCTTTCCAAGAAGCAAGTTTATTACAATAAGCAAGTTTATTACAATTATCAACCAAAGGTTGAAAAAATCACACCTTAGGAGCCTCCACAAAAATTGACACGCCCAAATACGTATAAGGAAAGAAGCCTCTTGTAATGTCTAACAAAAGAAGTAGTGTTAGAATGGCTGCAACGGAATTGTTAGCGTGGAATAACAAACCAAGAGGGTTTTTAATATTAATTTGTGCCTTTTAATTTCTACTCAATTTATCTTACTACGCAAAAAATAAATATAAATAATAGAGTAAGGTTGAAAGAAATTTGCACAAATGATTTTTATACTGGTTCGGATCTTACCAATCCTACGTCCAGTCGCTTATCTCAAACCAAGATAAACAGTTCACTAAGCAAAAAACAATTACAAACTACATTCACAAAGAAATAATTTGTAAAAGTTTAGAAACCACCTCTCTTGATACCACAAGAGATGAACCTGCACCTCCTTTGAATCTTCACAAAGGATGAGACACCTCCTCCGAATACTTCACGAAGGATGAAACACCTCATCCGAATACTTCACGAAGGATGATCCTCTTCCACACAACTCCTTAGACGCACCAAGGATGAACCAGCTATTCCTCCGTCACCGTAGTAGCAATGTACCAACACCACAGACAAGAGTTTCCTTAGCTGAGCAAGAGCACACACTTCTCAAAGAGTTCTGAGTGTTTTAGCAAAAGGGAAGAGTTGTTGATGATGGATAAAGAAAGTCTATTTATAGACTCAGCCAAAAACTCTTCCATTCTTCGAAACTGGCCATTTAACGCTTTTAATCGATTAATATTAGTGTTAATCGATTAAAATAAGTACAACGGCTAGTTTTTCAAATCAGAAACCTCCAAGGGCTAGAATTAATCGACTATTCTCAGGATTAATCGATTAACTAATCGATTAAAACTTTCTTTAATCGATTATTCCAAAGCTGATTGGGTTTTGGCTTCTGCAGCGATTTTAATCGATTATATCAAGGATTAATCGATTAAAACGGGGAAGTTTTGATTCTAAACAACAAATACAAAATATAAAGGTACAAGAATCAAAACCTACTACAAATCTAAGTCCTAAACAATTAAACTACAATTATTACAAAAGCTTTTCATAACAAAAATAAGTCTTCAAAGGATCTTCATGAAACTTGATATATCTTGACTTGATTTGGACATCATCAAAATTTCATCTTCATCATTTTGCTAACAAGTAGAAGAATCATCAATGTAAAAGTGACTTTTAACACGACTCACCATTGACTTGAGAAAGTGCCATATTCATCCAAGAAATATTTCAAAAGTTCTATAAGAAAACCAAAATTTTAAAAGAACCAATTCACCCCTCTTGGTTATTGTCCGTTTACACGTTCATTAAAACATTTCGCTGCGCGATACCAATTTTAACATAAGCTTCCTCAACAATCTGCACAAAATCTATATCTCCTTTAATACAAGGAGAAGAAAATTGTGATAAAGGAATATCACATGCATTATTGAGAATTTGTGTAAAAGTATGTTTTTGTGTCCACATATTTAGAAATCATTTGGATAAAGGCAAGGAATGTGAAACCTTGAGGACAAGGCCATACCCACACAATGGAAATCATTTTGCAAAATTCCAAAAATAAAAACCATGTGATTACGCTTCACCTACACCTTCGTGCAGTTGGAAAATTGACTTGGAGAACCTCAATCAACAACCTGTGCCCTAGCTTATGCTTAGGGCACACTATTGCAAATTTTTTTGTCCTTACGCCTGAAGTAGGTCCAACAGAGAGTTGTTGCAAAAGAATCAACAATAGCATAACAAGCCTTAGGGTTGGGAAGATTATCCTCTTCTCAACCCTAGTTCGTATAAAAGTATAAAATCCTTTTTTGACCATTGACTTATAAAACATATATTTTAGCATATTATAAAACCTTTTATTATAAAAGAAAGGTTTAAACCTTTGGATAGTCCTCGAATTTGTAGGGTAATCTCAAGTGGGTCCTCTTGATGAAAACTGTCTCAATTGGGTCCAATTTTTTGAAAAATTGAGCCAATTTTGCCCTTTCAGTTATCTGATGACAGACGACGTTAAACTGTGATGAGGTACCATATTTTTTGAACATGACATGGCATTGTATATTAAACTGAGTGGTTGGTGTGTATTACAATCATCAATTCCACGTGGAGAGTGAAATTCCATCGTGGTGTGATGGAGGAGGAGCCTTCGATCTACCGTCTCCTGCACGACATGCTCCATCAGATCTTCTCCTCCCTCCCCCTCCGCGTCCTTCCCCATCACTGCTCCATCGGCGCCACCACCAACAACCAACACTGTCCAAAGAAACAAACACGAGATTAAACCCCAAAAATGAAAACTCACAAATTCAATTAAACCTAACAGTTTCAAGCTTAAAAACGCGAACATAGAATCAAAATCCCAATTCAACTCCAACCTCTAAAAATGTGATAAAAAAACATGCATAGAAAATCCAATGAACCATCCCAAAAATCTCAAGTTCAAGACCGCAATACAGTAACACGAAATCCCAACAAAACCCAATAAAAAATCAGAGAAAGATGGAGGGGAAAGGAAGCTTGTGCCGCGAATCAAAACGAAGGAAAATAGAACAATAACTACCAACGTGCCCTTACACCATCGTCGCATCTCTACCGTGCCTTTGCCGCCCCTCAATGATATTGTTCGCGAGAAAGGGAGAAGAAGGGTTTTGGGTTGAATCACGCCCTTACCTGAGAAGAGAATAAGGGTTCCCCTACAAGTAGACCAAAACGAGAAAGAGAAAGGAGAAGAGTATCTCCACTTTTGCCCCGTGCGACCCCTCTGGAATGGAGAAGGAGAGAAAATTCTCTCTAGCGTGACAAAGAACCTTGAGGATCATAATTTCATAAAATTATTTTATTATATAAATTTTACATTAATCTCATTGGTCATCAAGTAAATAAAAACCTTTTAAAATGATCATCAACTATAATTAAGAAATAAGATGCAGCAGACGAAGACAGAACGACACCCCAACATAACAATAAATTAAATCAAATAATTCAACAACATTAGCAAGAATTAAGAGAAAATGAAATACAAGTTTACTTGAGTTTAAAACAAGCATTAATGTGTTTTTTTTTTTGTGAAAGATAAAATCCGCAAAGTGTTTGAACATGTTGTGAGCATTCTGGGTTCGTGGATCGTTAACGTGAAAAACGTGATCATTGCCGTCCACTTTGTACTGTTCCACTTCCCCTTCCCATCCACTCTTTTTCACAGCCTCGTAGTACCACACACCTCTTTCCCCTAGCTCATTCATCTCCGTAGTGCAAACCAGAACCTTGAGAAAGAAGAAGGCTCAAAAGGAAAGATGAAGACAATGGAGGATGATGAAGACTCTGAATCCCTAACATTTACAATTAAATTTTGTGCCATGTCATAAACTGCTCACCTAAAAAAAATTCCACATAATATAACACTGCTACATCAACATTTTAAGTATGCACCACGTCATCATATTTTAACGTCGTCTGTCATCAGATAACGGAAAGGGCAAAATTAGTTCAATTTTTCAAAAATTTAGACCAATTGATACAGTTTTCATCAAGAGGACCCACTTGAAATTATCCTACAAATACGAGGACGATGCGATGGTTTAAACCTAAATGAAACATTTGTTGGAAATTATGTGTTATATTAACTTTTATAAATTAGATGAATTATATTTTATAATTTAATTTAGAAACAAAATATAATTTTTCATAATAAGTTGAAAAAAAAACTATATTTAATTTTATTTTTAATTTCAAATAGGTTATTTAATTAAAATATTATATTGGTGTTTAATGGAAGTGTTTTATGTCTTGTTGAGACAGAGGAACTTTGGTCCCTTTTTTTTCACACATAAATTAATACAAATAATTTTTAATTTTAATATATTTAACACGTCAAATATTTATTTTAAGATTTTAAAAATATGTTCTAAAGATCCATAAAATTTTCTGTAGGAAGTGAGTAAATTTATTTTATATACAAAATTAAGTTAATTAATAAAGTTTTATACAAAAAGACTAAATTAGAAAATAAATTATGTATAACGACTAAAATAAAAATAAAGTATCAAAAACGAATGTTCAAACAGTAATTGACAAAATTAAATTTACTAATGTTTTTTTATATAAGAACCAAATAAAAAATTATAATAAATAATAGGGATAATGTCACCTTTCAATAATTTTCTTAAGCATGCCAAAAGTTATTTATTATTGGATGATAATATTCGCATGATTTTTAATCTCAAATAAATTTCACATTCAAATATTATATATATATATATATATACATATATATATATATATATATATATATATATATATATATATATATATATATATATTCTATGTGGAGTTTGACTTATAAAGAAAGACAATTTTAGAAAGTTTAAGCACTTAATTATGGAAATAACAATTTAACCTCTTTTTAAGAATTTAATTTATATCATTTTAAGTATAAAATTATTTACATAATTAATCTATAAAAATAACTATTTATATAGTTTTTAAAATGATTATTGTGAAAAACATTAAATTTATTATAAATAATTATTTGTAATTGATGGGTAATATTTCGCATTATTAACTCGTACATAATTTACTGTTTTTTTAAAATCTATATCAAGTTAATTTTTTATTCTTTTGGTATACACTAATCTTATTCATGTCAATTTGTTTTTATCTTTTTTTTTTCGAAATTTATGAATATGTTTTTAATTTGGATATATGAAATAGGAATTTACGCGAAAGACGAAAAAATTATTACTAATTAATGACGAAAATCTAAGCTTTGGTTGACTCAAGTGCTAATATTTAATTTATTTTAGGTAATGTCTTGGGAATCAATAGATTTTTTCATCGAACAAGATAAGTTTATATTATAACATGGGTTTTTCTAACTCGAACAAATTGCTTTTTAAAACAAACACATGAATATATGGAAAGGTTAACAAATAAAATATACAAACATTTTGACATTTGCCCAGTTAAAAAGGTGCACAGATTCAAAACGAGTTGGCCTTCGGTGTGGTCGATGAGATGCCTGCAAACTATGATATAGTAGAGTCACTACTTTTAAAATGATATAATTTTTTATTATATTCTTGTTCTATGAAAAGTAATTTTATTTCTTTGAGAGATTATATATCTCTTTTTAGATTTTTATATTTACTAAAAGTAATTTATATGTAAATTAAAAATTAAAAATTAAAAATTAAGAGTGATTATATAAAAGATCTTGTATAAGTTAGTTTATGTATAAACTAATTTGAAATTTTATATTCATCTATGTCTTTTTATTTTTATTTATTTTTAAAATATTTACAAAAAAGTTTATTCAATATACTTTCACCTTATTTTTCTTATATTAAAGCTAGTATAGTCTTTACTTATATATTCTTGCATAACATTCTTACCCTCTCAAAGATGAAAAGAGTGATAATTGATATTGTGTTCTAGTACATCATCCACACTTTATTTAAAAGAATTCTTACAAAAAAATTTATGTCCTTGATTATTTCAAGTTTATTTGTAAGATTGTTTATGATTTCACTTATTACAGGTTGAGATTTTTTTTAATAAATTCATAATAGAATAGTGAAAATTTGATAAATTTAAGTAATTTGGCGAGTTAATGAATATAGGTTAGTAGGATTAGAGTGTGTTTATTATTTAAGATGGATTTAAAGGAGTGGATTTAAGTAGAGTTGTCATTTAAGTCTATGACTCATGGGTTGGTCTTGGTTCCTCTAAAAATAAAGGCTTAATACTCCTCATGGTCTCTATTTTCATCAAGTACGTTCCTTTTGGTCCCCATGTTTTTTTTTCTGTTCAATGTTGTCCTAAAGAGTGTAAATTTTGTTCAATTTGGTCCTTTTTGCTAACGCCGTTTAAACCGTTAACGGCCAGATCTCCACATGTGCAATTAAAGAGTGAACTATCATTTATGTTCTGATGTGGACTAGATTAGTCATCATCATAGGGACCACATTCGGAAATAATTAACAGAAATGAGGGCTAGATTGAACAACCTTCATTCATTACAAAACATAGAGTCACATCACCATCTTCTTCAACCTTCAGCCCAACCAAAAATAGAAACCCTACTTTCTTTCTAAAAATCTAACCCTAGCGTCGCCACACCTAAACCCTTAGGCCACCACCGCAATCACCACATACCTGCAAACGAAGCCCAGAAGACCATTACCATGACGCCGCTGCGACCACCTCTACCCGCTACCATCTTCGTCGCGCGCCTTCACCATCATCTTCTTCCCAGTTCGCGCTGCAACCATAGCGATTGAGGGTTTCAATTTAGGGGTTTTTGTTGTGTTATCTGGTTTTTGTAAATTGGAATGTATGATTTTTGTTTCAAAATTGATTTGGGGAGTTCTTGGTTCTTCTCTGTTTTGCGAGTGGTTAGGGATGTTGTTCTTCCCTGCAAGTATGGGTTTTGCGAAGTGGGGATGAGGGTTCAAATTGGGAATGTTAGGGTTTCTGAACTTGGGGTTTTTCGTTTTGGGTTCATTTGATTCACGATAATGGGTTTCGTGGTGGTTGTTGTTGGATGCATCGGTGACGCCAATGAAGGTGCTGGTAGGTGGCCATGGGTGGTGTTTTTGGGTGGTTGTTGGACAAAGAAAATGATGGAGGTGAGAAGATGGTGGCTGGTCGTGACCGTGGCGGCGGTGGTTAAAGTTAGGTGGTGGCTAGGGTTTTTGTGTAAGGGGAAATTAGGGTTTCTGGAGGTAGGAGATGATGATGACGTGTCAAGGGTGACGTGTCATTGATTGTACAACGGGACAGTTGGCCGTTAACGCTTTAAACGGCGTTAGCAAAAAGGACCAAATTGAACAAAATTTACACTCTTTAGGACAACATTGAACAGAAAAAAACATGGGGACCAAAGTGAACGCACTTGACGAAAATAGGGACCATCAGGGGTATTAAGACAAAAATAAATCCTACTTTTTTAATACCTTAAAAAAGGGGCTTTTCTAAAGTCCTAACCCCACTATCCTATCATATGAAGTGGGTAGGGACAATTAGGGATTACAACGGGTCGGGTCGGACATGAATAAAATGATACCCGAATCCGATCTGTATGTAAAAAAACTGAATATGTATCCGTCCCGTTACTTGCCGGATACCCGTACAAAAAAAATCCGCGAATTTTTTTCAACTCGCGGATACCCATTTCAACCCGCAAATTTTTTTTTAAAAAAATAATATTTTATGTTTTTTTAAAATTGGTTAAATTAAATTGAAAAAGAAATATAATTTTTGAAACAAAATTGACTAGTGTTTAAATATGAAAACAGACCAAAAGTAAAAATATTTTTTTTATTCTTAATTTTTTTCTTTAAAATGGGCAATCTTGTTTTTTAGATTTTCTTCCATAACCTTGGGCCAAGCCCAAACCTTTTTTAGGGTTTCTTCCTAAAACTTTTCCTCCCCATTTGGTGCGGTGAAAGATTTCTTCCTCAATCAATTTCCCTTGATTTCAAACGTTCAAACCAGTTTTCCAACAACTCCTAACCAATTATAGACCTGCACCACTATGCTAAAATATATATATATGTTTTGAGAAGACAAGATGCTCCTCCAAAAATCCAACACAATCCTACGGGTAACAGCTCAAACCAAGCTCTTAAAAATAGTTTTCACACTCAAACACATAAAATAGACTAAAACAAATTGCATAATTAGACTGTACAGTAAGGGTAATCCAATAGCTTGCTTAGCACCCAACAACACGGAAAGGGGAAGAAAACTTCATGAATAGAAAATCCAGTGCCTCACCGCCTCCAAGTTGCCACTGTCGCACCTCGCCGCACCATGGGAAAGGAGTTCACTCTCGATCCGGCAAAACTCCGTCAGGCCCAACGAAGAAGAAAGGAAGAACGCCCTGAGTCACACCATCGCTGCTTCACCGGTTAGGCTCTCGTGGAACCCTCGCCGCACCATCGCGCTGTCATTGTCGTCGTGACGTTGTTGCCTCTGCTCAAGACACAGATCATCCCCACCCCCAACAATGGGTCATCCGCAGTGGAGAGAAAAGCAGACACTTAAGCTTCTAGTTTGAGTGAGGGAGAAAGAGAAAGGACAAAGTGTGTGTGACCCTTTGGAATTGATATTTAGGGTTTGAACATCTTAGAAAATATAAAATAATTTAAAGAAGGAGGGATAAAATTGTAATTTTATTTTTTAAACGGGTAGCGGGTACCCGTGGGTATGGATAGTGTGATATCCGAACCCGACCTGTTAACAAGCGGATATTAAAATACCCGCTACCCGTTACCTGTGGGTACTTATTACCCGCAGGTACTAAATATCCATAGCGGATTTTATTTGCAGGTACCCGCGAGCACGAATTTTTATGCCATCTCTAGGGACAATGTTAGGGTGAGGTTGATTCCGTAAAACTAAATTAGATCACTTTTTACTTTTTCTTTTAGAACTCTTCTTCTCAATGTTTTTTGCCAACCAAATTTTTTCTTCTTTCTAGAATTTTTTCTCATTGTTGTACTCACATGTATTTTTTCTATATTAATATTAAATATAAAAAATAAAACTAAAACACAATTCTAAAGATATGAATTTAGTAGAAAAAATAAAATAATTAAAGTCCTAATGATCATCGAATATAATAATCATATATATGAGTATCATGACAACAAATTCACAATTTTGGTGAATAAATAACTATATCTAGGGTACTTTTTAATTTTGGAATTAGATGCTGTAATTTAAATTCTGCTGCTGTAATTTAATTTCTGTATTTTGTTTTTCTGCAATTTAATTTGTGCTGCTGTTTTCTGTAATTTAATTTCTGTTGCTGTTTTTCTTCGGTTGTTGATTATTTCATTTTCAATTATGCACTTTAATTTCGTTTTCTGTATTCTGCTGCAACAATCCTGATTCTGTTTCTGTATTCTGCAATTTACTATTTTTTGTTTTACTATTTCTATTTTTCTGTCTGTATTCCGTTTTTAATGTTTCTTTATGACTGCAATTTCTATTTCTAAAATTCTGTATTTTCTATATTTTTGTTATTATGTACTGCTGTAATTTCATTTTCTGCTTTACTGTTTTTTGTATTTACTGTTTTCTGTTTTACTGTTTTCTGTATTTTCATATTTACTGTAGCAGTTTCGTTTTTACTGTATAAATTTCGTTTTTATTTACTGTATGTTTTGCTGCATCTAATTTAATTGTAATGGAAGTTTAATTAATTTTGTTGGTTGGTATTCTACTGTTCTTGCCTTGCACAATATTTGATCTGATTTGAGCTTGCATTTAGGTACACACTTAGTTACCTAATTGTATTTAATCTCCGCTTAGTTTATTAGAGGCACAAATGCTTAATTTGTGGTAGCGTTAATTGATTGAATATGTGCATTGCGTTTGCTTAATTCGCATTTATGAAAACAAAATTGATCTTCGCTTAGTTGATTAATTTGCACTAGTGCAAAAACAACATATAACGTCATGTGTTTAACGTCCAACCACTTAAGCCAACGTTAAAAATGATCGGTGACATTTTTGTAAATAAATGTAGTTATTAAACATCGTTTAGAATTGTAATTCGACGTAAAAGAATATAAAACGTCGAATGCCCCAGCATTAGACGTTAAAAGGTTAGTGAATTAAAAAAAAAAATTGAGCGGGAGATTGAAAATTCATTCACTTTATCTTAGCGCGCATGACCCTTTTCTCTGCTCAAACTTTTTTCGAACGAAGTTTGATGACCATCACATGTAATCTTTCTTTCATTTGATACAAATTCATGTTAATTAACTACTTTAGGTATGATTTTCGTTTGTTTTCACCGATTATTTTCGTGTTCTTGTCCTTCATAGGCGCATTCTGCTTTCTCTCTCACTGGTGACAACACTTTATTCCGATGAACCTGGGTTAGTTTTTGTTTTCGTTTTCGTTTTGAAGAATTTATTTGTTGATAACTTGTTTGTTATATTTTTTTTTGAACTTGTTTGATGTTGTTGTTGTTTGGTTGAACTTGTTTTTGTTATTGTTTGATGTTTGATTGAACTTCTTTGTTGTTTGTTATTGTTATTTGATTGATCCTATATTACTGTTCATAGTTCATGCTTTATAAAATACCAAAAATTGAAAATTGTTGTTTTTTCTGCTTATCAGGTCTCGTAGAACTGTAAAAAAGGATCACAATTATTTAAAAAAAATTTGATTAACGTCTGTCGCAACCGGGATCGCGACGGGACGGCGAGCCAAAAACAAACGATTTTAAGAAAAGATTTTGGGAGTCGCCACCATAATTTATTATGGAAAAATATGGAAAAACCCTAAAATGAATGTATGGTCTATGAAAACAGATTTTTAGGTTCGGGAATCGGTTACGCGTAAGGAAGGTTTTAGCACCCTAGCGCGCTTGCCCAAAGCCAGTACCTGTAATTAAATGTATAAAATTAACATGGTTTTTTCAAAATAATTAATTTTCCCCAAAAATAAAAAAATTAAATTAAATTAAAATAAATGATTAGGAAACAAAAAATATTTTTTTGTTTTATGAACCCGACAAGGATTGACCTTGGTCCTACGTATATCCGTTAATGGACAATCAGGGATCACGTAGTTCTTTATCTAGAAAAAGGTTTGTGAGTTTGTTTTAAAAAAATGGATTGATTTATATTTTTGAAAAGTGAACCCGAAAATCAGGGATCACTTAATTTTGATAAAAAAGATTTAGTTTAACAAAAATTAACCTTTTTTGGTTTTAAATATTTTGTATTTTTTATATTTTCAGAATGGTGGGAAAAAGAAAGAACCTGACCGTAAGCCGGCACGTACCCTTTATTTTATTATTTAAAAAAACAGTATTTATGTGTAGTAAAAAAACCTTTGAGAAAAAAAAAAAGTTCAATGGTTGTTGTTGACAGAACCCTTATATGCAAGAACCTATTTTTCTCTATACTCTCTCTTTTAATCTCTATTATCTCTACGTCTTTTTCTCTATTTTTTTAGTCCCTTTTTTTCTTTCACAGAGGGTGTATTTATAGGCACATATTGTAATATTATGAAAATCTTGTCTTAAATGTGAATTAATTGACAATAGACAAAATAGGGAAAGAAATGGTCTTGATTGCAAGACAAATAAATCAAATAATATTGATTATAATTGTCAGAAAATTTACCCATTTTTAAAAGAGGGATCTTATTTTTTTCTTCAGAAAGAAACTGATGTAGCAAATTACATCAATATATTTTTAATTATTGCCATAATATTGATTCAAATTATTACCATATTAAACTGATATTTCAAAAATATTCTAAAGTGATGTGTCCAACATTAAGGAAGATTATTTTATTATTTCCCTTTTCCTTTTTTTCTTTGCCCAACATTAATTATTATTCTCTTATTCTCGAATTTTAATTATTTACTTTCCCGGACGAAATTGGGTGTTGACAACGTCGTATATTGACAAAATTCGACGTTAAATTAACATCGAATTTTTTAAATTCGACGTTAAATTCACGTTGAATTTTTTAAATTCGACGTCAATTTAACGTCTCCTGCTATGACGTCGTTTTCAAATTCGACGTGAAAGGCCAAAAATATTCGACGTTATAGACTGTTTTTGTACTAGTGTTGTGTTGGATTAGGGGTGAGAGTAGTGTATAATTGTTTGTTAATTTGGGATTGGAAACATTGTAATCAAACTAGTTACTAACCTATTTTTAATCAGTGTTTTATCTTTATCTGTGTTGTTAATTTTGTTAGGAAACAGGTAGGCTTTGTTTTACACCAAGAGGGGAGGGGGTGAATTGGTGTTAGTTCAAAAACAAAATCTTTTCGCAATCTTTATACAAAAGTATAAAGCTTTTTTATCTTTCTTGAAATGCAAGCAATGAAAATTTCTATGCAGTGGAAAAACGTAGTTGACTGCTAAACAGATAAAGTCGACTGAAATAAAGAGTGCAGGGATAGAGAAAATCAAACACTGATTTTTATACTGGTTCGGCCAACAATGCCTACATCCAGTGTCCTTCCAACCCAGGAAGCAAATGCACTATAATGGTTGCGGTTTTTACAACAAGGAATTTATAGAAGCCTCACGCAAAAATATAAATCTCCTCTTTAACCCAAAACCAAAATATAGCTGCACAACAAAACCAGAATTGCAGCAAGAATCCCTTCTTCTGCAATCTGAACCCACGTCGAACAATCCTCAACGTGTAACCAGCACTCTTCACAGGATGCCAAGCCTATCACAGCAGACTTCACAGGATGCCAAGCCTTCAATCAACGCAGCAGTCTTTACAGGATGCCAAGCCTTCAAAGATCAATCAAGAAGCACCTTCTTCGTGTAGATAATGATCACACAGTCAGCGCATAAGCCTTCTCCCTTTGAATCTCTCTCAAGAAAGATCACCACCGTCTTCTTGGAGAATTCTTGGAGCTTAACACAAAGAATTCAATCTGAAACAAGAAATGAAAGTGTCAGAGTATCAAACGTCTCATAACAACTCGTGTTTTGTCTATCTATAGTTTTCTGTCAGTCAAATTGTTTCTCAGTCGAATAGCCTACTAATTCAGTCGACTATATTAATACAGTTATAACAGACAGTCAACACAGAGGCTCTCAGTCAAATAAAATCAACACACATTCATTACAGTTGACCAAGTCATCAATGCTTAACTAACTTTTAAAAATATAGCCGTTGGAGCGTGTAAGCATAACAGAATTCCAAAACAGATCAACAACATAGTCGAATATGCAATATACAATGTCGACTGACACATGTAAAAACACTTTGAAATTCTTTTCAACTCAAAATATCACACATCACTGATTCTCAAAAGCTGTACAAAGGTTTTAGAATAGTCGAATCCATTATAGGTGTATTCGACTGGACTAGAACTTTGTCACACAAATATAAGTTCACAAAGGTACTCGTGATCTTTCACTTCCAGAAATGTGAAATAAAATGTTTTTAATCAACCAGTTCATATTCCACATATTCATACAAGCATGTACCACAAATATATCACACAATCAATCATAGGAACATACATCACAGTACATCAAAACATGTTCAGCAGATATGAAAATTAATTCAGAATAAGAACATGTAATACTGTAACATGTGTACTGTTATTAAGCATTGTGTGGTCATCATCAAAAACTAGTTTGATATAGAGTTTGTGTTGTCAACAATCTCAACAAATTTTAATTCACAAATATTCATAAATCCCCCTCACCTCACTTTGTGTCTTAACCTTTGACAGAGTAAGTTGGTCCTTGAGAGACGACCTAAGAGTCACTTCCTAGTACTGAACTAAACTTTGCACATTAATTTTGATTCGGGTACGGCCTCGATCACTCATGGTCTTGAATGCATCTCTTAGTAACCTGGTCACTGCATAACTTCCACAAATATAGGTCATCCCAAATGTAGTACTTAGCATCGCTCTTAATTTTAGCAATTTGAGCACGGGATGCTAAGGGAGGAAAAACAAAAGCAACCACATAATTAACAATATTTTCAAATGAAGGAGTAGGGTAAGAAATTGAAACCGTCAACAGGATCTCATCAGGAAAGTCATCTTGGATGGGCAAGACACTAGCTTCATCCTCAACTCTTTCAATCCTATTGAGGTGGTCTGCAACTAAATTCTATGTTCCACTCCTGTCTTGGATTTGCAGATCAAATTCTTGGAGTAAGAGAATCCACCTGATCAACCTGAGCTTCGACTCAACCTTCTTCAATAGGAACTTTAGAGTTGCATGGTCAGTGAATTCAATAACAGGTGAACCAAACAAATATGATCTAAACTTATCAAGAGCGAAAACAATTGCTAACAACTTTTTCTCAGTAGTGGTGTAATTTGCTTGGGCAACATCTAAAGTCTTGGAAGCGTAGTAAATCACTCATGGCAACTTGTCAATCTTTTGAGTCAAGACAACCCCCAATGCATAATTGGATGCATCACACATAAGCTCAAATGAGGCTGTCCAATTTGGTGCTTGAATGATATGAGTTGTAGTCAAAGCTTGCTTCAGGCAATCAAAAACATGCTTGCATCTGTCATCAAAGTCAAACTCAACATCTTTTTGCAACAATTTGGACAAGGGAAGCGCTTTCTTGCTGAAGTCCTTGATAAAACGCCTGTAGAAACCTGCATGTCCAAGAAAAGATCGCACCTCTTGCACACGCGAAATCACAGATATTTTACCAGGATCTACTTCTATTCCCTTGCTAGAAATGATATGCCCTAAAACCAAACCTTGTTCAACCATAAAATGACATTTCTCAAAACTTAGAACAAGGGTAGTTTCAGTGAATCTTTTCAAAACTTTTTCTAAATTGTCTAAGCATGCATCAAATGAGGATCCATATACAGTAAAATCATCCATAAACACCTCTATGCAACTTTCAATAAAGTCGTTAAAAATGCTAAGCATGCACCGCTGGAAGGTATTAGGGTTGCATAGGACAAAAGGCATCCTCCTATAAGCAAAAGTGCCAAAGGGGCAGGTGAATGTAGTCTTTTCTTGATCCTTAGGAACAATGTGTATTTGAAAATAACCAGAAAACTAATCAATAAAGCAATAATGAGATTTACCTGTCAAACGCTCCAGCATCTGATCAATGAAGGGTAGGGGGAAGTGACCTTTCCTATTTCCTTGATTGAGCCTCCTATAGTCAATGCAGACTCTTTAGCTGTTTTGCACTCTTGTGGGAATCAGCTCATCCCTCTCATTCTTTACCACAATGAGGTCAGTCTTCTTAGGCATAACATGGATCGAACTCACCCATTGACTGTCTGATATTGGGTAGATGATCCCAGCTTGCAGAAGCTTGGTTACCTCCTTCTTGATGATATCTAGAATAACTGGGTTTTGCCTTCTGTGTAGCTGCCTAACCGGTTTTGCTCCATCTTCCAAAAGATGCCTATGCATGTAAATGGATAGGCTAATAGCAAGTATGTCAGCCAAGGTCCAACCAATGGCCTTCTTGTGCTCTCTAAGCATGCTCAACAACTTCTCCTCTTGAACAACATCAAGGGAGGTGGAAATAACCACGGGTTTCTTCTCATCATCCTCCAAGTATGCGTACTTGAGGTTATCTAGGAGTGGTTTAAGCTCCAGAGTGGGTGTCTGCAAGTCAGATGTATTTATACTTCTTGCAAAGTAGTTAGTGCATTCTGACTCTAGAGAATTCACATGTAAGGGCATGACACCCAACTCATCAGACTCAAAGTCAACATCAATCACAGATTCATCAACATCAAGATCAAAATCAACATCAAATTCTATATCATCAACAAATCCTGATTCAAACTCAAATTCAAATTCAATGCATGCATGCGAGAAGATAGGAAAGAATGTTCTTTATCATGCAAAGAATTTAACTCATTAGTAGCATATTTCTCAATAATATCATCCAGAATATCAAATCCTAAACAAAGAGTGGTCCTCAGTTGGAAACTTCATCGCATCAAGAATGTTAAAATGAACACAAATATCACCAAATTCCATAGATAAATTTCCAACAAACACATCAATTTTGGTTCGGGAAATTTTCAAAAATGGCCTGCCTAAAATGATAGGAGCGGATCCATGAGAGAATTCCTCATCCATTTCCTAAACATAAAAGTCAATAGGAAATTCACTAACCCTAACCAAAGCATCCTCGATGTAACCTGTTGGGTGGGTAATACTTCTATTGGCCAAAGATTTATAGATTGAAAGAGGCATCACATTAATAGAAGCACCTAGATCTAGCATGGCATTCTCAAATTTACTATTCCCAATAACACAAGGAATGCAAAATGTACCTGGGTCCTTGCTCTTTTCAGGATTGTGCGGGATTGACTGACCAATAAGTGTAGATACATTCCTACCCACGTTGATCCTTTCATCTCCCTTCATCTTCCTCTTGTGTGTGCATAACTCCTTCAAGAATTTGGCATACTTTGGAATCTGTTTGATTGCATCAAGTTGAGGTATGTTCACCTCTACTTTCCTGAAGGTCTCCAATATTTCTTTATCTACATCTTTCATCTTTTTGCTAGGAATCACTTTCATCTCCCTTCTACGCGGGGAGGTGGATGCTTGCCCAAATGACTTCGGCTCGTGCTAGTATAGTGCACTGGTGCGCGTAGTGATAGTGTTTTTACTTGTTAGTCCTTGAGAAGTCGGGGAGATAGGTCGGAAGTCGATGGAAGATGACTCGAATTGCCCTGTTAGTGAGAATAGGTTTCCTGTTAGTGAGAACAGGTTATGACGACACAGTATAAGAAAATGACATTGGGTCATGAATGGATTGGTTGTGATGTTAATGATTGGGATGGAATATGTTGTATGGTTATATACTTTATAGGTAATATGACTATTGTATATTGTGTGTTATGATATTTCTGGTTGCTCTCCCTGAAATGTTGTGGTTGTGGTTTCCACCTACGATGATCGTACTCGTACGGGAGTAGATGACGTTGCAAATAAGACGGGATCAAAGTAGTTGACGTGAGAGTTTAGATCTTTATTTACGGGAATGATTTATTCTATTTAAAAGTTTTTAGACTTGGTATTTTTATTGTTAAAGAGATTATTTGAGATTTCCATTTTGAACAAACAACGTTTATTATTTTGTTTTGCTTCCGCATTGTATCAAATAAAGTTTGATTATCTGAAATAAATGTTTAATAGAAAATTTTAAAAAAAATTTACACCGTGACATCTGGAAAATTGGGGTGTTACACAACACATTTGAAAAATATATGCAAACAAACGAGTTTTAATCGATTCACCAACTAATGTAATCGATTCAAAACTAGTTGTTTTGCCACAGTTCAAAACTCAAGCTGTCTGATGACCTTAATTGATTATCACAACACTGTAATCGATTAAGTCATATAGATATGTTTTTGTGCATGTGGTTTTCATATCACAGAAACATACATTGTGCATACATAAATATAATCACTTCACAAACACAATAGTATGTAGAATCACCAGTATGTTCAACATATGCATTCATAACTCATTATATGCAATTCCAACTTAACATATGTGTAAACATAACATATACAGAAACATTTTCCTGTTGTGACTTGACAACAATCATATGTTTTTATTATCAATGTGTTGTCATCATCAAAAACCAACAAGTAGGGATTGGGTTCAGCTATCAAAGTGCTCCCCCTATCAACACAAATGGTCATTTTTAAGCCTATATGCAAAATCACTCTTAAACCATCAAATTTGCTTTAAAATGGAAGTGAACTAGTGATTTGGCATTGCAATATGTTTTTCAGTTGTTTCAGTGTTTGCAAATCTTTAAAATGATGATATAAAGTTGTTTGATACATCACATTTATTGGTACATCACTTCCAAGCACTTTTGGGTTTAAAACCACACTTTAGAAGCATTTTTCTGGTACAGTTTTCACTTTCAAGTGCTGTTTGAAAATTTGCTCTTTTCAATTTTAAATTCTGGGTTGGCAAGAGCAGTTTAATGTTTCCACATGCAATTACATGATCAAGAAAGTCTAATCCAAGCATAAAAAGCAATTCAAAACCAAGCAATCCAGTTTTGAATCCCAAAATTCAAAAATCACAAAATCTGATACTCATTGGAGACTTTCATCAAACAGTTTGACAATTTTATCAAACAGTTTTGTTGCACTTGAATTTGATCTGCGTTTTTTATTTTTCTTGCTTGTTTAATCTATGCTAGTGCCTTTCCTAGGTTCCTTTTGTGTCCCTCATTTGATTGAACGCTTAAACTCACTTGAACTCAATTGGATTGGTATCCAATTGTTCCAAGCTGTGCGTAAATTGAAATGTTGGTGCAGTAACCTTTGTGTTGTGACTGGTTTAGTGTTTGCATTGACGTTTTCTTGAGGTATCCAAGGTGTAGAAATCTTTTTCCAACAGGTAGCATACTAGGAAATGGAGAGCTTAATTAAATTTGAATTAAAAATTTGATTTTTTTTATAATTTTAATATAACTGATTTTGAAGTCGTTATGTCAAGACTTTAGTATAATTGATAGTCGTCATCATGATTATGACGATTTTAGTGTAATTGTTTTTCAAGTCGTCTTCTTCCACCATCCTTTAAAATCGGGGGTGTGTGAGGCTTCTCTTCTTCCTCCGTTTCAAACCCGTGCCTTTAATCCTGATACACTGAAATAGTTTGGTCTCTCAGACCTTCTGGCGTTTCATCAGCTTGATGTGAATGACCCTGTTAGTTTTGCTATTTATCTCATTTGATGAAAACCAAAATTTGGGAAACTCGATATCTTGGTATGAATAATAATTGCTTATTTTTATTTCTAAATTAATTTTGATTCTTGTCATCGTTCTTGCTGCCAGGGCAGCCAGGACTGAAAAGCGATGCCATTGTTGGAATGTTGGCTGATCCTAAAGAGGTTTGGCCCATTTATTAAAATAAAAATGATTTTAAGAATGTGGTAAATGATCATAAAGCCTCTTACTTTTGTGTGTCTGTGTGCTGCTTGTACTTATGCCTCACCTGCTTTTTTAGTTTCTTTCTTCCCAATTTTTCGTGTCCTATGACTACATATTTTTTGCTTCATTCTTGCATGTATTTTTGGTGTCTAAGCAGAGTCATCTTATTTTCTTAATGGCACTTGAAAACTGTGAATCAATATATTCTTAACAAACAGATTTCTATGAATATAAATACAAAATGTAACCTAGGCTCTATTTGATCTCTTTCATTTTTTGTGAAACCTATATTATATGATACTACTAATGTGTTTCTGATAAAGCTGCTTGTTAAGTTGTATGTATTGCTTTCTTTCTCCTCAACAAATACAGAGCTGCAAGTTAGCAGATTCAACAAAAGGGAATTATATAACTAATCTAAATATAAAATTAAGCCAAAAGAGAATAATGATCAATTTCCTTTTTTTCGGATTAATCGTATTTTTATAATTGGCTTCTTGATGGGTGAGTGTATATGAGCGCTAACTCATTCTCTATTGTGGAGTGTTCTGTTTTGATCAGGTTCTAGGAATTTTCAACTTAATTTTTATTTTTCTTTTATGTTTACTCAATTTTACTTCCTTTGTATTTGAAATAAATTTTTTATCATACTTTCATTTTGATTAATACATAACAGTTATTTCATTTATTCAATCACAAGTTTAAATTTAAATTTTGCGCAAGTTACTACATTGATAATTTGATCTTACTAACGAAATCACGAATTCATACAGGAGAATATTTGTGCAGTGTAAAATAGGCATTTTAAATGTATTTATGTTTGATTGAGTTATCGAAATTTTGTTATTTTTGTTAAGATATGCTAAATATTCTATTAAAAGATATTAGACAATCAAATATTATGTTAGTTATATTTTAGATATTATTATAATTTGTGCATATTTGTGCACATGTCTTTCCTTTAATAGATGAAGGATTATAGGATCCTTGTATGTATATATATGGTACTCTATTCCTTGAAATAATACATCAGAATTATTCTTTAAACCTTTTATTATGGTATCAGAGTCAAACACTGATATCCTTTACAGTTTAGGAATCAGTGCTTTTTTTCATTAAATATTTCTGATGACTTCTTCCGATGACAATTAATAGGAGAAACATGATTCTGGAACTTCTGCTGCTGCTTCCAAGAGTTATATTTCTACTGCTGCTGCATTTGTAACCAAGTCAGGTCTATCTAACTCTGCTCTTAATGTTTCTTTTGTTACTAAGGATAGTGATTGGATAATTGGTTCAGGTGCTACTGATCATATGACTTGTGATCCTCATATATTTACTAGTTTTTCCTCTAATTGTTCTAAAAGTGTTATTATTAATGCCAATGGGGTGTCATCTCCTATTGAAGGTATAGGTACTATATCTCTCTCACCCTCCTTATCGATTCCTGATGTTTTATTTGTTCCTACTGTAAACTTATCTCCATCAACAAGTTAACTAAATCACATTCTTGTGTTGCCTTGGTTTACCCAACCCATTGTCTTTTTCAGAACATCCATTCCAAGGAGAAGATTGCAAGTGGTAGAGAGAGTGAAGGACTATATTATCTGGAAAATGTCTCCTGACAAAACCATAAAAAAGGATTGGCTTGTCTTGCGAATGATGACATACAAGATAAAAGCAAAAAAGAAATTTGGTTGTGGCATAAAAGGTTGGGACATCCCTCTTTTGGTTATTTAAAAAAATTATTTCCATCACTATTTCATAAATGCAATATTTCTGATTTTTTTTGTGAAACTTGTGTTTTGGCAAAAAATCATCGTGTTGTGTTTCCTTTAAGCAATAAAAAAAATGATTTTCCTTTTTCATTAGTTCATACAGATGTTTGGGGCCCTGACCCGCAATCTACACATAATGGAAAAAAATGGTTTATCAGTTTTATTGATGATTGTACTCGGGTAACCTGGGTATATTTGCTTAAATATAAAAGTGATGTGTGTGATGTGGTTAATTCATTCTATCATATGATTGTTACACAGTTTAACACATCTATTAAGGTTATTCGATCAGACAATGGAGGGGAATATTTTAAAACTGAATTAATAGAGTTCATGAACTCTAAAGGCATCTTGCACCAAACTACATGTCCTTATTCACCACAACAAAATGGAGTGGCTGAGAGGAAAAATAGACATATATTAGAGGTGACAAGATCACTTTTGATAGATGGTAATGTCCCATCTCATTTATGGGGTGAGGCCGTGAGCTCTGCCGTTTATTTAATTAATCGAACCCCTTCTAGTATGCTTAACTTTCGAAGGCCTTATGATGTGTTGTCTAATCATTGTATCCTTCCTCCCATAATTTATTTACCACCTCATATTTTTGGATGTGTTATATATGTTCACATACACCCACATCAACGTACAAAGCTCGAAGAATGAGCGATCAAATGTGTTTTTGTTGGGTATGAAACAACTCAAAAAGGTTATCGTGCTTACCATCCACCATCAAAGAAATTTTATATTTCTATGGATGTGACATTTAATGAGCATGAATTTTTTTATGTTGATTCTCCACTTCAGGGAGGCAATGAAAGTGAAGTGTATAATCATGATGTTAGTATGTTTGACTATGAAGATATGTTATCGTGGGAGGATCATTCTGCAGCAAGTGAGCAAATTCTAAATATGGGCACTTCTTTTCTGGATAATACAGTGTCTTCTGATCATAACCAATTGGCTCAATCTTCTCCACAGGTTCAGCTTGACTCTTCAGAGGTACCTTCTGATCCTATATCTGATAATACTAATTTAGATGAAATTGATTCTTGTCTGCCTGAAACCACCAACATACCAAACACTGAGTCTACTACTGTTCAATATAATCTTCCACCTCGTTCTAACCGTGGTCAACCTCCAGCTAAATATGAACCAGACCTCCAAGCCAAAGTTAAATATCCCATTAGTAAATATGTGTCATCTCACAGGTTATCTCAATCATATGCATCATTTGTATCTCAATTATCTTCAATTTCTATTCCTAGTAATGTACAGGAAGCTTTGGCATATCCTAGATGGACCGAAGCAATGGTTGAGGAGATGGCAACTTTAGAAAAAAACAACACTTGGGATCTTGTGTCCTTACCAAGAGGGAAGAAAGCTGTGGGCTGCAAATGGGTCTTTACAATTAAGCATAAAGCTGATGGAACTATTGAAAGGTATAAAGCACGACTTGTGGCTAAAGGTTACACTCAGTCTTATGGTGTAGATTACCAAGAGACGTTCGCACCGGTAGCCAAGCTCAATACTGTGAGAATACTTTTATCGCTAGCTGCAAACCAAGATTGGTCTCATCTACAATTTGATGTGAAAAATGCTTTCCTACATGGAGAAATTTCAGAAGAAATTTATATGGATTCTCCACCAGGCATGACAGATTCAAATGGAACGAAGGTTTGCAAATTAAAGAAGGCTCTATATGGATTAAAACAATCCCCAAGAGCATGGTTTGGAAGGTTTACCAAGTCTATGAAGGCTTTGGGCTATAGAGCAAGTAACTCTGATCACACCTTATTTTTTAAGAAAGGAAAAGGAAAGATTACAACTTTGATTATATATGTAGATGACATGATTGTTACAGGAAATGACCAAGATGAGATTTCTAGTTTACAATAATACTTTTCATCTGAATTTGAGATGAAACAACTTGGAAACCTCAAATATTTTTTGGATATTGAAGTAGCTAGATCAAAACATGGTATGTTCCTATGCCAAAGAAAATATACTATTGATTTACTATCAGAAACTGGGCTGCTTGGGAATAAACTAGCTGATACACCAATTGAACAAAATCATAAACTCTTTCAATGCTCAAATTCAGCAAGCATAGACAGAGGAAGATACCAAAGGCTAGTAGCACTAGTAGAATAATGGCTTTTTATAACAATATATATTATAACGGACAAAACTTATCTGTTATAATAGAGGCATATTATAACGTAGTTTGATAAATCAGTTATAATATGAAACGCGGTGGCAAATTTGTAAATAAATTAAAGAGATATTATAACGTAGTTCTGTAAATCAGTTATAACATGTAACGAGCTGGTAAGTGCAAAGATGTATTATAACAGAGTTTTGGAAATGAGTTATAATATCTCTCTAATTTTTTTAACATTTCCCTCTCACATATCTAGTTTCTGAATCTCAATCTTCTCTCCTCTACTCCAAATCCTTGCATTTTTCTCGTTCCCTCTCAGTCTCGCTTCTCTCCTCCGTGCTCCGAGGACAGTCCTCCCTCTCCTGCTTCTGAGACTGCCTACGCTGCCTCTTCGTCAAAATCTCCAAAGTGTGACCAAGTAGGTTTTATGATTCATAGTTCACATACTACTTGCTTTTTCCTAATTTGTTACATTTTTCTTCTATTAATTTCACTAATTTCTCCTAGATTCGTGGGGAAATTATTGTCCGTCGGGGTGAATTCGAGAAGTTGTTGTTCGTAAGAGGCGATCGTGGAAGAAGGTGGTATTGTTACACTTGTGGAGGCGATCTAAGATGGGTCGGTGAAGGGGAAGGAGTTCGCTATTCTGACTCTTGTTCAGCTCTGTGCTCATAGTGTTAATAACAGAGGCTTGCTTGTGGATTCCTCCTCTCGTTGCTCTTTCTCAAAACGACTCTGTTCGAGCTAAGCACAAGGTATGTTTATCTGATATTAGGGTTGCCTTTTTTTAATTTTCCTTCATTTTTAATTTTCTTTTTGTTAATAATGATATTAATATTTAGGGTTTAGTTTCCCCTTTATCAGAATCTTGCTTTCCGCGACCATAGTCAAGTGCCTGAACTTCATACACCAAATTGACACGTTTGGGCTATTTGCAAAGTGCTATCAGTGTCCCCCTCACAAGGCTTAATAATAAGTATAAGTAGCTCTTGTAGTTTCTTGTGATATAGGTGTCTTGCGATTAAGGATAATGTTGTAGCAATAACTATTAGGGATAATGTGGCGGAAACTTGCCTATGTTGGTTTGCTATCGTGTCGTAAGACTAATAGAAGATCCAAAGTGAAAATGGTATCATGAGGTGGTTTAAGGTCATAAAAATATCTAGAGAAGTGTTTTAAAAACCAATAAGAAAATTATTCTTCTGTAAGATTGTACTGAAAACTTAGTTTTTAATAGAGCTTGTAGACATTGATTGATTCATGTAAATGAGCCTAGCTAATGGGATAAAGTGGTCTTTGTTTCCAGACCCGTTTGAATTGGTATGCTACAACTTCTTATTAAACTGAAGACAGATGAATATAAATCAGAATGAAAAATCTTAGGAACTGAAATTCCGTTAAAAGATCTGGAATTTTTTTCATGCATCTTTCATGATTTCTTGAGTTAATCGTATTAGTAAGAGGGGAATTACATTCCATTGGAGAACTCTTTCTGATAAGGTTTGATATCAATAATTCCTGCTATTATTTTACTAGTTTCATTTTCAATCCTCGATTAGTCAATAAAACAAAAGTGAAATCAAGAAAAAACAGAAGTAAATGGCTTTGCACCATGCAACAATTAAAGGTTTAGTCTTTGGTACTCTATCATTGCTTACTGATAATCTTATCTGAAACAGTCCTTGTCATTCCTCCATACAGCGTGCAACGTGATTTTACTTCTATTTTATTATGTGATCTCTTCTGAGTTCTGAGGTTTATTGTTATGTTCTCTATGATTTCATATACAAAAGAGATTGGATATAGGAGAATATTAGGCTGACTGAGGTGGCTATGTTTCTGTACCTTTACTTGTGTTAGCTTCTTAATCAGTTTGACTGAGCTGTTTCTTGATGTCGTGATATGATCTTTTAGAAGTTAGAAATGAAAGAAAAATTTAATTTATTATTGTATTACATGATATATGAACATTATTCTCAAAGAAAAGAAAATATAGCTTTACCAAAAAGAGAGAAGAGTAGAATGGTAGAAACTGAATTAGGGATATAGGACTGATATTGATGTTGGACAGGACTCAATGCCAATCGAAATACACCTTTACTTTTGGGCAACATTGGAAGTTGTAGAGAAAGGGAAAATGCCATTAGGAGGCTTATTCGTAGTTGTTGACCCCTCTTTAGATGTTTGTTTCCATTAAAATGGACTAAACTGTAACATATATTCATCTTGCAAAGGAAGGTTGTGTAATTAAAATTAGATGAAGAAATGTAAATTAAGTATTTTTTAAAAGAGGATGGTGTAATTTGTTCTTCTGAAAAAGTATCAACCAAGAATGAAAAGAAAACCGAAAAACAAATGTCTCTTTTTTGGTTTGAGAAAATATTTTTGTTTATGATTTCCTATTTTCATTAATAATTACAAAAATTTCACTTGATTTTCTCTTTGTATAGAATGGTGAAATAAAAGAAAGCCTTCGAAATTAGAAACTTAGTGAATATAAAATGATACTTCTATCATTAATGAACATAGGAAACATTTTCTCAAACCAAACAAGTAACCAGGTGACAATTTTTTTTTTGGGTTCATTTTTTTTTGGGTTTATTTTGGTTCTTGTTTGGTGTAAACAACCTGCCAAGAATTATCTGACCATGTTTATAAATGTAACAGGTACAGTTGTGAAAAGCAAACGAGGGAAGGTGTTGGCTGATATAGCACAACCTGGCGATGAAGTTCTTGTTGCCAGGGGAGGACAAGGAGGGGTAATACACATTCAAAATTCTATTAAAATCTGTTAATGTTGTGATTGAGTCATGAATAATTTAATTCATTAAAGACTAACAAATTGTTTAGTGGATAAGTTGTATTTTTTCAGAATGATGATAAAATGAATAATTAGACCGTCAGAATTCATATATGCATATAGATCATTATTTTGATTGATCTAAGAGTAAAAAAGAAGCTTGTGAGTGAAATGAAGTTTGAATATACTATATTGAGTGCAACTTACTTATAAGGTTATGAGTATTAGGTATAGGACAGAGATATCAGTCTCCATGTCGGACAGGTTTACCTTCTATAGGTCTATACATTGACCTTGACGGGAATATAACACCTTTAGAATTTATATATAAATATATATATATATATATATATATATATATATATATATATATACCTCCAATTCTGGCCTTAAATTAAGTGTACGATGATGTTTCTGTTACTGAGAAGTTATGAATGTTCCAACCCTTTACCTTTAATATTAAAAAAAGAATAAAATTGACAATAATAAGATTAATGATATGGCTAATTATACACCAAAGAGTGACATGTAACAACCCAAATATGAGAAAAAGAACTGTTCCATTAAAATAAGGAACTCCCACTGTTGTGTAAGATTTGAAGTTAACAGAAAGTAGTGAAATTAATGAAATAAGTTATGGTTTAAATTATTGTGACTAATTTCTATAATCTACAGACTAGAAAATAGATATATATAGTGAGTGGTCCTAGTAAATTTGCTGTTTAATTTTTGTCAAAATCTCTCTAATCTCCATACCACCATTAATCGTATGGTCACGTGTTGTATTTTAAACTACCACTTGGACTATTATTTTTAATTACGACTGCTATTAATCCACCATTGTAGAAAAAAAAGCGAATAAAAAATATGCATTTTATAGTGTTAGTTTCACTTTTGTTGACTGCATGGATTTGTTGATGATTTGGTAATTTGTCAAATTAATTTGTTATGATTTTCTTCTCTAATTTCCAAGTGTTTGTAGGGGTATTAATTGTGAATTTCAGTCAGCTGGATAGTTAGCAATCTGATTGACTGTAAAGGATTGCTTCTCGTGTATTGATTTCAAGGTATGGTTGTTTTAGAATACTTAATCTTATCTTTCTTGAAGAATAATTGAGTCTAAATACATTCTTTTAACTAGGATCTGTCTAAATGAGAAGGTGCTAAGAAATGAGTTTAAGAAAGAGTTGTTCCCAGAATTGAGAGATGAGTTATTGTCAGAAATCAAATCTGAGATAGCATCCTTAGGATTGGCTATTCAAGGTCCACCAAAGGGGGCTCCCCCGATTGGTGCTAGCACAAAGGGGAGTTGTCCTCTTCCTGAGGAATCAGGGGATGATGTTGATGTCCCTATTGATTGTGAGTTGTATGTTGATGATCCCCTCGGGCATTTGGTGGCCTTAGGTAAATTCAATTCATTTCTTCATTTTCTCTGTCTTCATTTCTTCATTTGGTGTATCTGCTGAAGGGTTTTCACTTTTTCTCGCTTTGTAACTTTGCATGTTTGTACACTATAAGGTTATGTGCTTCTTTTCGTGCCTTGATGAACAAGCTTTTTATTTTTACCTTTTAAATGAAAGCGTGCTTTACATTGCTTTTCTTTGGGCAACCTTGTGGAGTTAGGACACACTAATGCTTTTGTGATATTGTTTCTGTTGGAGTTTACGTAACGTTTTTATTTCTTCATTTTATTAAGAATGCATATTCGTTAAGAAATTGTTTGTTGGCATTGGATCATTCCTTGGGAAATTCTTCTGCTGTTGTGGCCACTGTGGTCCCCATCATAAAGCTCCCTTTCCATTCCTAAAGACCTTGTAGGAAACTTTAGGTTAGATTTTGAGTGTTGTCATCATGGCACATAAAAAAGCTATTCGTCTTTCAGAAATGCCCTTGCTTCACATGGAGGGAGTGAGTGATTGACTTAGATTTATATTTAGGAATATTACATTGTGAAAGCCAACATGCAGAAAAATATATCACTAGGTGTTTTGTTTATTCTTATGGCTACTAGCTAGTTATTTATTCTTAAGTGCATGATTGTTTATTCAAGTTTCATAGCAATGGTTTTCTGTGAGAAAAACAACAAGATGTTTGGTAAAATAATGGTGTTATAGACAGTGACTAACTCTTAGGGCTTAAAGTAGTAACTGGAAAATTTAACTGGAAACTTTCTATAGAAAGCCAACATGCAGAAAAATATATCACAAAAAAATAGTTAGTTGATTGACGATTATCTTTCCCTGGTGGTTGAAACTTGAGTCAAGTACCAAATCATAATCTGAGAAAAATATATCAGTAAGCATAATCCGACTTACACAAAGTGCATGTCTGCAATTAAAAGCATGCTCATCCTCTAGCCAAATCTAGGTTGGGAAGTGACAAATATGTTGTATTCATTAGTTCTATTGCATTGGATCTTGTGTACATGTTAATTCTTGGTTGTGCAGAATTGACCTAGAAATAAGTTATCTATCTAGATGTACTCAACAATTGTCATCTACTTTTGTGTCTTAGGTAAAATATATAATTTGGGAAGCACCATCCACCATGAGACTATTAAAGATGATATGTTGCGAGTGATGATTGTATATATTAAAGATTGTTCTGCTCGTGTTCCTGTGCCTAGTGAGGAGGTTCAAACAGTGGGACAAACACCAGGGAATTTTGTCATTTGGCCATCCAGATTGGCAAAGCCAATTTTAGTAAGTATTGTTATTCATACTTATCTTAATTACTTATGTATTTCTTGTATTTTGATGCATATATTAGACTTATTTTGTGGTCAAATGTAGGACATTTCTAAGAAGACAAATATTGTTACACCTCCACAACCATAATTGTCTCCTCTACAACAACTTGGTGCAGCAGTAGTGACAATTTGCAGTTTCCTTAGTTTGAATGAGTTTTGATTATTTGTGTTTAATTTGCAGTGTCAACGTCAATTGAGCAGCTATGAGTGTGGGTATTACGTAATGAAGCACATGCACACCATTATTTGTACAAACATTATTGATTCATGGAATACGGTATTAAAAAACTAACTAAATACTTATCTAACTGTTCATTACAAAATTGTTCAAACTTAATTATTTTATTTGTAGATCTTTAATGATTCATCTGCATTGGAAGTTCCAGACATTGAAGGCATTAGAACTAAGTGGGCTTCTTTTATTTTAAGTGTTAGTAAATTGTAGAAACTTGACTACAATGTAGTGTAGATTGATGTTATATTTGGATTTAGTATATGGTTTGATTTACAAATTATGTATTAGATATTATTACACAATTTTATGTTTGAAATGGATTTCATTATATTAGTTTAACTGAATATGTTCATTTGATGTTATATTATATTGATTATAAATTGATTGATGAGATTAATACAGGAAATTAATTGTAAATCGAATGGATATGCCAAATGTAATAATGAATTTTTTTTATATAAAACAAGTTTTTATGATAGGTGAACAATGTATGTAATAAAAGATTATTTCTGAAAAGTATATATTATGATAGGTGAACAATTATTTGTTATAATATGTTCTACATATTATGATAAGTGAAAGAATCATTGTCATAAAACGTTACATATTATGATGGGTAAATTCGCTATATTATGACTCATAAGTGAAAATATGTCATAATAGGTGACAAAAAGTCCGTCATAATATGTTGGACCTATTATGATGGACTTTTCTATCCATCATAAAATGCACAAGACCTATTATGATGCCCAAAATTACGATGCCATGTTATCCGTCATAATAGTCCAGATATCACCTATGCAGTGAATGTTGTTAGTCAATTTATGCATGACCCACGAAAGCTTCATATGAATGCTGTTGAAAGAATTTTGAGATATTTTGAAGTCTGCTCCTGGAAAAGGAATTTTGTTCTCAAATAATGGAAACTTAAAGGTAGAAGGGTACATTGATGCAGATTGGGCAGGTTCAAAAGATGATAGAAGTTCTACCTCTGGATACTTTACTTTTGTAGGAGGGAATCTTGTAACTTGGAGGAGTAAAAAACAATCTGTAGTAGCAAGATCTAGTGCTGAAGCAGAATTCAGAGGCATGACACTAGGTGTATGTGAACTTTTGTGGATTAAAAATGTTCTATCAGATTTGTGATTTAAACCAAATGAAGCTATGAGTTTGTACTGTTACAATACTTCGGCTATTGCAATTGCTCATAATCATGTTCAACATGATAGAACAAAGCATGTGGAGATTGATAGACATTTCATCAAAGAGAAGATTGAAGCTGGAATAATTTCCTTTCCTTTTGTAAGATCAGAGAGTTACAGTTGACTGATGTTCTCACCAAAGGAGTGTTAAGAAGATTGTTTGATGAGTCTCTATTCAAGTTGGGAATGTGTGATATTCATGCACCAACTTGAGTGGGGGTGTTAAGATATGCTAAATATTCTATTAAAGGATATTAGGCAATCAAATATTATGTTAGTTATATTTTAGATATTATTATAATTTGTGCAGATTTGTATACATGTCTTTCCTTTAATAGATGAAGGATTATAATATCCTTCTATGTATATATATGATACTCTATTCCTTAAAATAATACATCAGAATTATTCTTTAAACCTTTTATTAATTTTAACCACAAATGTAACTCAAATTCATAAGAAGAACAAGTTTAATTGAGCATAAGAGATAGAGATTAAACGGAGACTAAAAATATTTTTAAATCTGATCTCTTCTCTTTAACTTTTTGTATTGATTATCTAGCTCTCTTTTACGATTGGGTCACCCACGTTGAAGGTGATGAGGTTTAAAATAAAATCAACCAATTAATCAAATTGTACTTTTCAGTAAAAGAAAAAAATTATTCCTTCTGGATTTCTTTTTATTTTTGTGTTTTGTATCCCTAGTCTTTGTTAGCGATGTATTTTAATTATGAATTAGGCTTAGGGAATATTTTTAAAAAAAAATTAACTTTTCAGAACTTTTTAGAAATTATGATAAGGATATGGAGAATTTGAGATAAGCGAAGATGGCTGTATTTGTTAAGTTATTCCGTGAAATATATTCTCAAGATAGAATACTTGAATTTTTTTCGTTAAAACCCTAAGTAGATATTTTTTAACAAATTGATTTTATAAGTTTAGTCATAAATTAATTTTGATTAAATTTAGAAATTAATTTTGATTAAGTTTAATTGTAGGTTAATTCTTTTAACCTTAACTTTAGTTAAGTTTAGTAACATTTACTAATTAGAATAATAGTTTAGTTATGTTATTTGGTTAAATTTTGTTAACTTAGTGGTGGAAAGATCTAAAGAAAAGTTGTGGATGTATAAAACAAAATTGATTTGATAAGAATGTGAAATGGATGATTGAATCATGAACTTGATAAGATTTTTGGATAATAGATGGTTAGAGGAAATGACACTTAATCATATATTAGACTATGCCTTAATTTAAAAATGAAACAACCAATTGGAGGAGGTAGGATAACGAAACGAAAATAAGTGGGAATGAAACATGTGCTGGAGGAGAGATTGGCTCGAATGAGAAAAACCAAAAGCATTAACACTAATGTCAAAATTTGCCACAATCTCTTCAACTAAGGAATGAGAGGACACTTAAGAATGGAAAGGTGAAGATAATGACTTCTATATTATTCAACATGCTTATAAGAAGTTATGGGTTATGAAAGGTCATTTTTTTTATTAAATTATGGGTTATGAAGCTCTACCATCAACCTACTATTTGACAAGAAGTGCTATGTTAAATAGAATACCTACTAATTAAGGAGCAGTTAAAACATATGGGATGTAAGTTAGACAATGACCTATGCATTATATGTGGGGAGAGTGAGGAAACAACTAGTAATCTGTTTTTCGAGTGAAAGGTAACTATTAGAGTGTGATATTTGTGTGATCTTTGGGTACATATTCACAATGCACACCATAATTAGACAACAACTCATTTCAACCACTTTTACATACATAATTAAACAAACAAAGAAACATGATTTAGAGAGGAATGTGGATTGTTATCATCTAGATTACATGGAAACAAAGAAATGAGATTTTGTTCAGAAAAATCAAGGTCGATGGAGAGGAAATCCTATACATGCCCCAGATGAGATTATGGACATGGATAATGGGAAAATACCAAAAATCAACTTTCTCCTACTCAAATTGATATTTATACAAGTTCATTGCATTAAGAAACTATTATTAGTTGTGTGGATCACAAAAGTGAAAAAGAAAATAAAACTGAATAATAATAAAACTATCTGAATAGACCCAAATGCAATGAAATGGCTAACAAACTCAGGCAGTCTAGCCTAGAGTTTTATGTGTTTTTGCAGGAAAACGAGAAGGGACATGACATATCAATAAAATCATAACAATAGGTTGGAATATATAACATTGATAAAATATTATCACAAGGAAAGGTATAATTCTGCAAAATAACCCACCAGAGACATATATTCCAATGTACTATCAGGTGGTGATATGTTTAAGGTAACTCACTGTAAAACAGATTTAGACTCTATGAAGGAATAACAAGAAGTGGGATGAATGAGATATGAACATTGAATAAACCAAAAATAATCTAATGAAGGAATGGACAAATGATTAACACTACTTATAAATAATTATATCTCATATGTGCTAGTACGTAGTGTTTTGGAATAAATTTTAAATATGTCAGTAATGTATGGAAGGGTATACAATGGAATGTTTTGACTATTTATATGGGCACTTCCAAGACGAGAATCTAAGTTGAAAGAAACATTGTACATAACTTTTTGTATATGGGTTGAGCACCTAAAGTGCCCCAATATTTATATACTAAATACTTTACTGATAAAAAAAAATATACAATTCTTCAGTCTTAAGTGATAAGATTTTGATTAAAGAAGGTTAGAATCATACTCACCAATACACAATCCATAAGCCTTGAATGATAATACTTGCTTAAGGTAAGTCATAATCATGTCTATCATTGCACAACTCCTTTGTCTTAAGCTATAAGACTTGCTTCAAATAAGTTGAACTTACTTATCACTACAGTTGTTAGAAATGGACAAATCATGTATGAACAAGCTTAAAATTTTGTATAATATCATTTTTTTTTTTGTCTTTAAACATACCAAGTCTTTTTAATATTATCATGACTTTGACATATATTGCAATTTGCATATGTTTATATTTATTTACACTTAATTCATTCTTTCACCAAGAAAGTTGTTTGTGCATAATATCTACATCTTATATCATTTTTTGATTGAATACTGTAAGACTATAATAATTTTTCACATTACTCGTCCCTTCGATTGGGACATTGTCTTTATGAAAGATCTCTAGTTTATTACACTATTTTCTACCTATCGATCATTGTAGAGGACCTTATGTCTAGGTGGCTCGGTTAGAGCTCTTACTAACTAGTCGTTTTTGGATTCTTACATCTAAATTAAATAGTTTATAACACTTGTCGTTTAGTCGTTGTAGAACTCTTATATCTAAGTGGCTAGGTTAGAGATTTTATGGTTGATTTCATGTTATGAGCCTTTAACGTTTAAATGGCACAATTCAAAGATTTTAATGTTTGGTAAGGCTCTTACACCTCAAATAAAGCTCTTTTTGCGGAGTCATTATTGAACTCTTATGTCTGAATGCTTAATTATAACCCTTATTGACAAATCATTATAGAACTCGTATATTTAAATTACTTAGTGTTTGTTGTACACATATACACATGTCAAGTGAACTTTTATTGTTTGGTTTTAATTTTTTACCATAATGATATATTTATTTTGATAAAAGAAAACTTTATAACTATTTTTTTACCATAATAAACTAGTGAAAATATTTTTATTTTATGATTTTTCAATTGTAATTTGTAACAAATGCTTATATTTAAAAAGTTAATTATTAAGTGAAGAAAACCATCATAAATAATTAAGAGAGGAAAAATGATTTATTCTGAAATTTGAGAGAAAAAACTCTTCTCAAAACAATTTTTTTACTAGAATGCTAATTATTTGCAATAACAATAGAAATACGCTAAAGGAATTCAGCCCGAATTGATTGACTAAAATATATACAATTATATTTAATAAAGTAAGATCAAGAACAAGTGAAAGAAATGAAAAAAAAATATATATTATGATGATGAAAAGTTATTGGAAAAAAAAAAAAATGTGTATATTTAATCACCTTATGTCAATATCCTATAAAAATGTAGAATAAATGTATATGAATTAAATAAAAAGTGAACCACATAGATGTGTCATCAAGTGATATAGAAATAACTCATCCTTCTCTATAATATGCTTCCATAATCGGAATTTCGAACTACGTGGTTGAAGTCAAAATGTATTAGTTAAATGCTGTGATCAACTTAAGTTTGAACCCAAAACATGTATCACATATGACATATATTCGATACATATTTATTTTAAAATAATAAAATATAATAAATGATATATATATATATATATATATATATTAAAAATATACATTAATTTTTAAAAACATTAATAAATATATTATTGGTATTGTATAAATCTAACTTAAAATTATATATATTAAAATTTTTAACTTAAAATAAATGTAAAGTATTGTTATCATAAAAATATTACTGTTTTATTAATTAGACATTAATAAATATATTACTAAAGTATCTTAAAACATAAAACTTAAATAAATGATGATACGTTATCTAAATTAATGTATAGGGTAGGTTTTATCACTCAAAATTATTAATCTTACGCTAAATATAATAGTCTTGTTTATAACTAATTATTTATTAAACATTGTCCAATAATTAAAGTCTAACAATGGGTTGAGTACCGGTAATCATCTTATTTAATTATTCCTTGAATATTGTACACGAATTAAAGTCTAAGTGAGCACCGGTAATCATTACCTGTCTTGTATAAAGAAAATATGTTCGCTTATCTGTTTTTTCTTTTGTTATTTTTGAAAAATATTTATAATTTTTATATTTATTAATACATATATATATATATATTATTAAATTTTTTATATTTTATTTTTCAAATTTTAAATGAAAATAATTACTCATGATAATATTAATGTAAATAAATTTAAATTAATTATGTTAAAATATAAATTTTAAAAAATCAGTCTTTCATATTAAGTCAATTTTTTAAAACTTTAATGATTAATTTCTTACTAAAAATTTTGTTCTGATCACTTAAATTTTTATTAAAGTATTTAAATAAAATTTCCTAATAACTAGCTGATATTTATAAGTTAAATACTTGTATTTGACGAGTAATTATTTGTATTTATTATTTATGGGTATTCATTAAAGATATTTATAAAATATTTATTAGTATCCATCATAAATTTTAAACACAAATATTTTCATGGATGAATTTTTTTTTTTCTATCATGTTAAAATCTACGCCCCTCGTTTATATGTCCCCTTGTGAATTAACACCTTAATTAAACGATATTTAATGCTGATTAGTCATATTTAGATGTAGGCTTCCATATATGTTTCCTGATTTACGTATATATTTTTATTAATTGTTTATAAAATCCTTATATAATTATGAGCAGATTATGTATTTACTTTTTATTAATTATTTATAATCATGAGAGATGAATATTTTATTTTTTATGTGTTGATACTCTTATCTCTATAATATTCCTTATCACGCGATAATAAATATGTCATAATCCAACTTAATTTACAAAATTTTTTACAACGAAGAGATGTGAAATGAAAATAAAAGAAATCCTGTGAAATCTATATTTAATTACATTTTTTTTTGGGTGACATAAATAAAGCAATGGATAGAAAATAAAAGACGTAGGAAAGATATATATATATATATATATATATATATATATATATATATATATATATATATATATATATAAACCAATGGCATACATGAAGTGCAAGGGACTTCATTTTTATTTTGATAGATTTTTCTTCTTTCTTTCAGTAAGTATTATTGTAAGTGCACGTGACGGGCACCAACCCCTTTACTGCACATGCATGGACGTTATGAAAATCTGACTATAAATAGATGACAAGGAATTTGTGGTAATCATCTTATACACTGTAATCGTATAAACCTTAAGCAAGCAAATGGCAGATTTGTATGAAATCCGAGAGAAACAAAGAGGTCGTAGCCCAGCCACCATACTCGCCATTGCCACTGCAAACCCATCGCACTGCATTTACCAATCTGACTTCACTGATTATTACTTTCGAGTCACCAAGAGCAATCACATGACCGATCTCAAGGCAAAGTTAAAGCGCATATGTAAGATTCATTCATGCACCATCTCATTATCATAATACTCTCACTGTCTTTGCATCTTCTACTTTTACTTCTTCTATTTTACATTATCAACCCAAAAACTGCGCAGTCTTGCCTTCGTGCATCTCATATATAAACCCACCGTTTCATGCAGACGTGAAAAAGTCTAAAAGTGTTTGTATACATTAAAAAAGAGGAGTGATAATCTTTTCATGACTATCCAAACAAGAAAAAAAAAACAATCAAAGGTGACTTATAATTTGTTATTTTATTATTTAGTATTTAATAAAAGAAAATTTTTACAAAATGTTAATGAGTATTGGATTGTTTGTAATTTTAAAGGGTGTCTCTGTCTCTTTTTTTTTTCTTCTTTTAGATATCTCTTTATAAATGGATAGATAGGCGTCCTCTAAACGCACGTATCTATTCAAATATTCTTCTTTACTGGTTTATATTTCAATAAATATTAAATAACAAATATAGTATATTGTAAGTGATATTATTATATAGTTTTGTGGTGTTTTTTTTTTTACTATTTTGAAGTATTTATATGTATAAGTGCTCTATCTATTTTTCTAACTCTATCATCTCTCCCTTTCTATCACTTTTCATATTTTACTCTCTTTAAATTCGGATATGACAACAACAGGTGAGAAGTCTATGATAGAGAAACGGTACATACACCTCACTAAAAAGATGCTGAAAGAAAACCCCAATATAAGCACTTACGAAGAACCATCGTTGGATGCACGACAAGACATACTGGTTGAGGAGGTTCCTAAGCTTGGTGAGAAGGCAACATCTAAAGCCTTAAAGGAATGGGGCAGGGCAAGATCAGATATTACTCATCTCATATTTTGCTCCACCTCGGGTGTAGACATGCCTGGTGCTGATTACCAACTTGTCAGGCTCTTAGGCCTCAAACCATCCACCAAAAGGTTCATGTTATACCATCAAGGTTGTTTTGCTGGTGGCACCGTGCTTCGTCTCGCTAAAGACCTTGCTGAAAATAATGTTGGAGCACGCGTTCTGGTGGTGTGTTCTGAGATCACAGTTGTCACCTTTCGTGGACCCTGTGAAACACACTTGGACTCGTTGGTGGGACAAGCACTCTTCGGAGATGGAGCTTCATCAGTGATCGTGGGATCTGATCCTGACACAGCCATTGAACGACCACTCTTTCACCTTGTTTCAGCATCGGAGACGATTCTTCCAAACTCTGAGGGGGCAATTGAAGGACACCTGCGTGAGGTGGGGCTAACCTTCCATCTTAAGGACAACGTTCCTAAGTTGATCGGAGATAACATAGAGAAAAGCCTTGAAGAAGCCTTCCAGCCACTCGGGATCAGTGACTGGAACTCGTTGTTCTGGGTTGCGCACCCTGGTGGCCCTGCAATCCTGAAGCAGATAGAAGGAACGCTTGGGTTGAACCCTGATAAATTGAGAGCGACGAAACAGGTTCTGAAAGAGTATGGAAACATGTCAAGTGCATGTGTGTTGTTTATACTGGATGAGATGAGAAGATGGTCCTTGGAGGAAGGGAAATTAAGTACTGGTGAAGGATTGAAGTGGGGTGTTCTATATGGGTTTGGCCCTGGCTTGACCATGGAGACCATTGTTTTGCATAGCGTCGCCATAGATCCAAAGAACTAGAACCTATCATTGTGTGTGTGTGGATATACCCTTATATATCAACTATCATAGAATAAAATAAAATCACATAGACGTGAACAACACATATACAACCTACTTTATTACTTATGTTTCTCGTTATTATCTAGTATATTTGGCTAACCCTAGCCCTTATGATATAATAAAGAAGCTTGGTATATTTGAATATAGTTAAATTGTTTTTCTATAAATTACTCCAGGTCCAATGTTTCTTTCTTTTACACAACCAAAAAAGATAGTACTTTGTATTGAATTTCTGTTTTCAACCTGTTATATATAAGTTTCATAATATCAATAATTGTTTAAATTATTAACGGATGGGAGAAGGGATTATTGTACTAACCAAACAAGGTACTCCCTGAATCACTTAAAATATGTAAACTTTAATTATTAATTTAGTTTCGATAGTTAGAGTATAATTTACTTTGGTTATTATAATTTATTTTATTATACAATGGAAATTCACAATTTGTATTGTATAAAACATCATTTTAAGTGTTTTTCAAACATTGTATCACATAACCTTTGTAGTTTATTTGTCTTTTTCATTTGCAACTTAAGTGGCTTAGAAATATGTTCTTCAAGCAATTCCAAGTACACCATTGAATATTGTAATAGGTTAGTTTAGGCTTCTTAGTGTGAAAATGTGTCAAGGGGCTCAAAGTGTCACTTGCATTTTCACTTAGGACCGTCTAGTATTTAATTCATTTCCATTTCCAGTACTTTGCTTTATTTCAATTTGCTTGAATGCCTTTTATGCTTTAAGTCTCTCGGATATATATAGGGCACATTGCATTTAGATAAACCTTCATTTGGTTTTTAGGTTCATTTTCATCTTGCATTTCAAAATCGTTAGAAAGATTTCTACTTAAAAACTAAGGTAAGAAACACCCAAAGAAACTTTGACTAGGAAGGACTTGGTTTTAAAGTCAGTCTCCTTCCTGGGAGCTATTTGGTTTATTTTACCTCTAGAATCTTCTTAAAAATCCTTCCAAAAAATCTAAACAAGTTTATGAAATTTTTAGACTCTTTACTTGTGCATGTCTTCAAAACCCTTGTGAAAACCTTTCTTTCTTACTTCACAAGTATATGAGCCATTCAAGCGTGCAAGGGAGTATTAGAAATGATTCCGATAATGTGCACATAAATGAATAGCTTCATAGAACTCAAGACGAGCTTAATAGAACTCAAGACGAGCTTAATAGAACTCCAGCCGAGTTTCACCAAGCGCGACAAGAGATTAGTGAGCTTAGGCAAATGGTTGTTGAAATCAAGGTTAGCCAAAAAAAGGTAAAGCTCATGTTGAATCTTCCCATAGGCAAAACAATGATCGTGGTGATCATCATTCCCATCATAGTGACCAAAATGTTTATGGTGGTCATCACAATTACTACTATCAACATCGTCCTAGGAGACACCACAATCATAGAGATCATCATGTGGAACCAAAACTTGACCTTCCTCCTTTCTATGGCCGAGATAGTGTAGAAGAATATTTTGAGTGGGAGATGTAGGTAGAAAATTTTTTTGAATGCTACCACATTGATGATGCAAGAAGAGTTACATTGTCAACTTTGACTTTTCAAGGCGCTGCTTTATATTAGTGGGCATCTTTGATTCGAGAACACAGGATGCGACAAGAATATGCCATCCAATATTGGACTGAACTTAAAGCGGCCTTGCATAGAAGACATGTTCCACCATATTATGCAAGGGAGATCATAGACAAGATCCATAGACTTTAACAACATGAGTGTTGAGGAGTATCGACAAAAGATGGAACCACTCATGTTACGAGTTGGAATTCAAAAGGAAGATAGATTCACCATAGCTAGGTTCCAAACTGGGCTCAACTATGAGATCCGTGATAAGGTAGAACTTTTAGCTTACCTAGATCTCAATGACTTCATCCAGCTAAGTGTGAGAGTGGAAGAGAAAATTAGAAGAAAAGCTTCCACAAAGGACTTACCCTACCACCTTCATGTATAGGAAAGATCCTAAGAGGGAGGGTAGTCAATCAAGGTATGAGGAACCTCGAGAAAAAGAAAAAGAAAGAGTGAGAGGTCAGGAAAGAGATATAAGAAGAGAGAAAGAGAGAGAGAAAGAGAGAGACAATAAGAGTAGGGAGACTTGTTGTTTTAAGTTTGGGGAAAGGGGACACCATTCTTCTGAGTGTCACACAAAACAGTCAACCTACATCACTACAAGAAAATTGTGTTTTACATACGGATTATTATATACGGATCTTAATCCGTATGTATTAAACATGTTACATATGGATCTATTACATACGGATTTTCCGTATATAATGAAAAAAAAAGTTCATATACAGATTATCTGTACATAAAATCCATATGTAACTTGGCGTGTTTGGGCGAGAACATTTCCAAAGATGTTATATACGGATTTTTAATTAATTAATAACTAAAAAATTTAGAAAAAACTTGCTTCTTGTAACTTTGAAAAAAGAAAAACCCTAAGTATAACTCTCTTGAACGAATCCCTCACTCACTCACTGACCCTTCCTTCTTCCTTCATTTCGGATAAAGAAAAACCCCACAAATCCTTTCTTCTTTCTTTTCTCGAATAGAAGAAACCCTCACGTGTTTTTGTTTCCCATCTCACACTCTTACTTCTTTCTTCTTCCTTCCCTCCTTGTAGCCACACGTTCTTCCTTTTCCCCGTCTTCATTCAGACCCCATCATCAGCCACGTCCATTTTCTCTCTCACGCATTAGAGAGAGCATCTTCATTCTCGCATTCTTCTTCCGCGAGAGCATTTTCTTCTAGAGACCTCACCATCAACCGTAAACTTCCATTCTCTTGACAGATTCATCATCTTATTTCATATTTCTTCCTTGCCTCAGCCCACTCAACAACAAATTTCCTCTTCCACCGATTATTTTCATCTCCTTCTATAGGGTTTCATCATCCTTTCACCATTTTCTTGAAGTTTCACCGATTAAATCCTCTTTTACTCCGTTTAAAAGCTTTTACTTCGATTGAAAACTCTTTTCCACCGCTCAATCTCGTTTTTGAACCGACTAATCGATTCATTTTGAGTTTCCTCCCTTTCTTGGGTTCCTTCGGTGCAGATTAGGGTTCCTACTCTATTTAGGGTTTCTGTGAATCCTATCTTTGATTTGGTTTGTTCTCCTTCAAATTCTTTCTTTTATTTGTGTCTAGGGTTAGTGCGAAGAAGACACGAGGCCACGAGATCGCTTGCAAATCTTTCTTGAATCCGTGGACAAAGGTGTTTGGTATGCAACCATAAACAGTCCATATGAGCCAACTCATGTTTTAAATGGAAAAGTTGTTTTAAAATTTTTTTTTGAGTGGACTCAAGATGAGAACCGTAGAGCACAATATGATGTTAAAGCTAGGAATGTAATTGCTTCTGCACTGACTATGGATGAATTTTTCAAGATATCACAATGTAAAATAACCAAAAAAATGTGGGAAGTTCTGGAGGTTACTCATGAGGGAACAAATCAAGTGAAGAGAGCTAGAAAGAATTCACTCCTTCAGGAGTATGAATTATTCAGAATGAAGACATGGGAGACTATCTACGAGGTACAAAAAAGATTCACACATATAGTTAACCATCTTATGGCTCTTTGGAAAGTTTTCAACAAGGAAGAGATCAACATTAAAATCTTAAAAAACCTGAATAGAAGCTGGCAGCCGAAAGTCACGATTATATTTGAGTAAAGGAATCTCACCAGCATGAACATGCCAACCTTGTTTGGTAAAATCCGAGAACATGAATTGGAGCTTGGAAGGTGTTAACAAACTAGCAAGTGTACCAGATCGTATCAAGTAATAATAAATGGTAAGTCCAAGTATCGTTTTCCCAAGAGACTCACGACACTAAACTGTTGTGTTTTTGCTTAACCAATCAAGACTATAAGAACAAAATATTTTTAGGGTTTTTGAATGTAAAGTGCGGAAAAATAATCATGAATGCAATTTGATCAATTGAGGTTAAACACAAAAGTGGATGGATGATGTTGATAATATGAGATGGATTTGTTGCTAGGATTCAGATTTCACTCAATCACTCTCTTAATCTACTATTCTTATTAGATTCGCTTTATTATCATATCGTCATGCAAACTTTCTTAGTCTATCCTTAACCCGATCCCTCGGCGAAAAGAGCCTATTACTAATTACTGACTTGCTATCCCTAGCCTCCCCTAGTAATTAATAATGCATGATAAACGGAAGCAAAAACAATTGATCGTCCTACCCCCTATCCCTAGGTGGTATTGCTTAATCAAGGAATTTCCCACCAGTCCATGACAGTACCGTACGTTCCCGTATCAATAAAGACAAACAACAATTATCAAATGAGTTAAACGATAAAAGCATTAAGCGCAGATGAGAAACCCAACAATTGATAATCAAAGCATATGACAAGCATATAAATAAATAAGAAATTCGATATATCAGAGTTTAGAGGTTACATCTTTCCCCAGCAACAAATAAGATTAGTTCTCCATCATCATGGAGAAACTAGGTGAATAATGGAATGAAAGAGATATAAACCCTAAAAAGGAGAGTTGTTACCATCTCCAAATCTACCCCAAAGGGGTGAAAAGTGTGTTTCTGTGCCTAAGCCATCAAAAGATACAAACTCTAAGACGTCCTGGCCTTTCAATAGGGCATAAATATAATAGAAAACAAGTTCAAGCCCAAACAGATCATAAAAATCACAAAAAACAGGTCTAGGCCCATCTGAAAACCGTCCAGCGCCTAGTTTCACCGCCCGGCGGTTTCCCCCAAGCCACGCCACCGCCTGGCGGTCAATTTCACCGCTGGGCGCTAGTCAACTGCACTCTGGTCAGCTTTTCAGCATTCTGGTGAGCTGGTTGACTTTTCTGGTTGACTGGTTGACTTTTCTGGTTGACTTTTCAGCATTCTGTTTGACTTTTTTGCACTCCAACCATTTGATAATTCAACCATTCTTTCAAATCATTCCAAAAACCTACAAAATCAAGAGAATTTAACGATAAAATCATAAAACATGTCCTCAACTCTTTTATTCACAAAACTAAAGAAAAATCATGATTCCAAGCAAGTTTCTAAGTCAAAAGGGTGCATTTGATATCAAAATTAAGTATGAAAATAATGGTTTTTGAACCGTTATCACAACCCCAAACTTGAAACTTTGCTTGTCCTCAAGCAAACAAGATAAAACTTAGTCTTCCACAAATCAACACAATGGTTCAATCACGTTCAAAAGCTCTTTCTTTCAAGATAGGTAATCACTCAAATCAACTCATCAATAAAATTTAGTCAAGATGTGCACATGCTTTGATTCAAATTACTCATCCTGGTGTTCACATAATCATATAATCTTCCAACAGATGTTATTCTCATGAATGATCAATTAGCTAAGCATAGATATAATCATGAATTCATGGAATCATTCCTCACCAGATAAAATGTTTCACTCAATCACACAGGTGTTTCAAGAGGTCACTCCTTCCCTCTACTATCTATATGTCACATAGAACAAAATTGCCTTTCATTTGCCACAATCAAACATCATCACATACACATGTCATCACAAGGACTTTTCAAGGCTTATAATGTGGTTGGGCTAACAAGGAAAATTGGTTTTTCTAGATCACAAAACCCTTGAGTTAAGAGAGTTATTATACATTCATAGTTCAAGCACAAACTCTCTTTTTACCAATTTAACTCATTCCCAACTTTCCCTTTTCTTCACATTGAGCTTTTCTTTTCATGCTTTTTCTTTTTCTATCTTTTTCATCTTTTCTCATGCATTTTCTTTTCAACTCATAAGCTCAATGGCTAACTTTTCTTTTTCTTTTTCAATTCTCCCAACAACCCCAAACTTGAACCTTTAACAATATCCCAAAAATATTTCTCAACCTAACTCAAGACAGATTTTCATAGCAAGGGTTTTCATCCTGTTTAAGGCTTAGGTTCAAAAAGGGTAGAACATAAGATGTTCTTTTTCATGTGGGATGAAATTTTTGGCTTAGAAAAGGGCTTATCAAAAATGGCCTTGATCATGTGACACATACACGTAATTCAATCAATCACAGAAACTCGGGCAAAATCATTTATGCTTCCAATAGATAGAAAATATATCAATAAGAAATCTGGAGCTCAAAAACCTCACACAAGCTTATTCCAATCATTAAATCAAATACCCTGCTTAACCTCATAATCACAATCAAAAAACCACAATCCATGTGTTCACACAGCTTGTGAACCACCACCTGTATATCAGCATATTGTGCAATCTCAACTTCATCAATATCAAAGCATCATCAAACAATACCCATCATGCAAAAATATCAATATCAAACCACTGCATCAGATATAGTGTCCAACCAAGTACATCAATACCTATTCTAAAAACAGAAGCAAATAGAACATAATTTAAAAAGATAAGTTTAGAAAACTGGGTTGCCTCCCAGGTAGCGCTTGTTTAACGTCACGAGCCTGACCCAAACCTTTCTAGCACCCATCAGTAGGTGCAAAACTTACCATCACCCATCATTAGGTGTACTTTCCTGTATCCTTCAGTAGATACCTAAATCTTCTAGCATCCCTCAGTAGATGCTATCCTAGTAGCATTCATAAGTAAACGCCGTTAGTGACATCCATCAGTAAATGTCTAACCATATAGCATCCATCAGTAGATGTTGTAGAAGCATCCATCAGTAGATGCTATCATTACTGCCATCAGAAGCAGCGCATAACCCAAAAAAAAATAAAAGAAATAAAATAAAATAAAATAAAATAAAATAAAATAAAATAAAATCAAATCAAATCAAATCAAAACAAATCAAATCAAATCAATTAAAATAAAATCAAAATGAAATAAAAGATAAAAAAAAATTCAGAAACTGGGTAGCCTCCCAGCAAACGCTCTTTTAACGTCATTAGCTTGACCCGGTAAAGCCCAAACACCCATCGGTAGGTGTTGATATTTTATGTTGGCGTCCTTCCTTCCTCCATGACACCAACAACATCTCGAGACTTTTCTTGTCACCAACTCTAAGGATCCTCCATCTTTAGAATTTTGTTTTCTTTGATAGTATTGACAACCCATAACCTATTCTTCAATTTCACTGATATGCCAAGTTTAGGTTTGCACTTTACACATCAAGGCGTTGGTGAACCAATTCTCCTTCCTTATCTGCCTCCTGATGATCTTGTGTTCCTAGTACCAAAAATTTTATCCTGCATACACTAAAGAACATTGCACTAGAGCACAAAATTAGCCCAAACAATAAAAGATATTATTTTTTCCAAAGAAAGAAAAATAAAAACAGAAAGATAAAAAAATAGAAAGAAAGGGGTAGAAAGATAGAAAGTATAATCAGTTAAGAATCACACACATAGAACAGTTCTACAATGAGTCCCCGGCAACGGCGCCAAAAACTTGTTAACAAACTGGCAAGTGTACCAGATCGTATCAAGTAATAATAAATGGTAAGTCCAAGTATCGTTTTTCCAAGAGACTCACATCACTAAATTGTTGTGCTTTTGCTTAACCAATCAAGACTATAAGGACAATATTTTTAGGGTTTTTGAATGGAAAGTGCAGAAAAATAAAAATGAATGCAATTTGATCATTTGAGGTTAAACACAAAAGTGGATGGATGATGTTGATAATATGAGATGGATTTGTTGCTAGGATTCAGATTTCACCCAATCACTCTCATAAATCTACTATTCTTATGAGATTCGCTTTATTATCATAATGTCATGCAAACTTTGTTAGTCTACCCTTAACCCGATCCCTCGGCGAAAAGAGCCTATTACTAATTACTAGCTTGCTATCCCTAACCTCCCCTAGTAATTAATAATGCATGATAAACGGAAGCAAAAACAATTGATCGTCCTACCCCCTATCCCTAGGTGGTATTGCTTAATCAAGGAATTTCCCACCAGTTCATGACAGTACTGTATGTTCCCGTATCAATAAAGACAAACAACAATTATCGAATGAGTTAAACGATAAAAGCATTAAGTGCAGATGAGAAACCCAACAATTGATAATTAAAGCATACGACAAGGATAAAAATAAATAAGAAATTCGATATATGAGAGTTTAGAGGTTACATCTTTCCCCAACAAAAATAAGATTAGTTCTCCATCGTCATGGAGAAACCAGGTGAATAATGGAATGAAAGAGATACAAACCCTAAAAAGGAGAAAACAAGTCCAAGTCCAAGCCCAAACAAATCATAAAAATCGCAGAAAACAGGTCCAGGCCCATCTGAAAACCGCTCAGCGCCTATTTTCACCGCCCGACGGTTTCCCTCAAGCCGCATCACCGCCCAACGGTCAATTTCACTGTTGGGCGCTGGTCATCTGCACTCTGGTAAACTTTTCAGCATTCTGGTCAACTGGTTGACTTTTCTTGTTGACTGGTTGACTTTTCTGGTTGACTGGTTTACTTTTCTGCATTCTGTTTGACTTTTCTACATTCTATTTGACTTTTCTGCACTCCAACCATTTGATAATTCAACCATTCTTTCAAATCATTCCAAAAACCTACAAAATCAAGGGAATTTAACGATAAAATCATAAAACATGTCCTCAACTCTATTATTCACAAAACTAAAGAAAAATCATGATTCCAAGCAAGTTTCTAAGTCAAAAGGGTGTATTTGATATCAAAATTAAGTATGAAAATAACAGTTTTACATGATGACAATACATTGTTTAATAACATGCATATGTTAATTATTGTTATTACATGTTCTTATGCAAATTGATTGTTATATCTGTGAACATGCTAATGTATTGTGTTACATGTTTCTATGTTGATTGATTGATATATATGTGGAACGTGAATATATGCTTTATGTGCTATGTGCAATACATCATTACATATGTTTTTCTACACATGTTTTCAAGGTGAAAAACACAAGCACTTTCATGAACTTATAACTGTGTAACAAAGTTCTAGTGGAGTCGACTATATTATTAATGGATTCGACTATGCTAAAATATTTGTACAGATTTTGAGAATCAGTGCTTTGTGAATTTTTTAGAAGAAAAGAATTTCAAAATGTTTTACATGGTTGAAGTCGACTATGTGCGCCAGACATTCGACCATATCAGTTATCTGATTTGAAATTTTGTTATGCTCTTGCACTCTAACGACTATAGTTTTAAAAGTTAGTTGAGCATTAATGTCTTGGCCAACTATATTAAATGTGTTTTGTTTTATGTTGACTGTATGCTACCTGGTTGACTGTTTATTATAACTGTCATAATCCAGTCGACTGAATTAGTAGCATAATTGACTGAGAGTCTATCTGATTAACAGAAATCTATAAATAGACTGATCACGAATCAGTTGCAAGACTTTTGAAGAACTGACAATTTGATTTCTGTTTCAGATTGAATTCTCTGTTGTAAGAGCTCCAAGAATTCTCCAAGAAGACGGTGATGATCTTTCTTGAAATTGATTCAAAGGGAGGTTCTTCAGCACACACAAAGATTGACCAGTATCTGCACAAAGAAGGTGCTTCTGTGTTGATCACGTCTCAGGCTTGGCATCCTTGAAGACTGCTGCATTATTTTTCTAGCTTGGCATTCGTAAAGACTGCTGGTATTTGAACCTGTTGGTTACTGGGGATTGTTCACTTTGAGGATTGTTCAAAGTGGTGTTGTAGATTGCAGAAGAGGGGATTCTTGCTGCAAGTCTGGTTGCTTTGTTCTGCAGCTATATTTTGGTTTTGGGTTAGAGAGGAGATTTATATTTTTGACGTGGAGGTCTTCTATAACTTCCTTGTTGTATAAACCGCAACCATTATAGTGCATTTGCTTCCTGGGTTAGAAAGACACTAGATGCAGGCATTGTTGGCCGAACCAGTATAAAAATTCAGTGTTTAATTTTCTCTATCCTTATACTTTTACTTTGCAGTCGACTTTAATTTTCACGCAGTCAACTACGTTTTTCCGCTGCATATGATTTTTCATTACTTGCATTTCAAGAAAGTTTAAAAAGTTTGAAACTTTGATTGCAAGACTGCGAAAAGATTTTGTATTTGTCAAAACACCAACTCACCCCTCCTCTTGGTGTAAAAACGAAGCCTACCTGTTTCCCAACACAAATGTGGTTCGAAAATTAGATCAAACACGTAGTAGGGGGAAGGGGGTTGTTGAAAGGTTTTATGAATGTAGATGAATTAAATTAAAACACGAATGAAAGCATAAATGTAAAAATAGTTCAAATACAGAATAAAAATGGTTAGTCATTAACTCAATTACTATGCTTCCAATCACATATTAATGACAAGTACACACTACTATAATCTAAATCCAACACAAACCACCCAACTAAGCGAAGGCTAATTCGGTCTTCAGAATTGCAAACTAAGCGAATGCAATGCACAAATCCAATCAGTCATGCATTATACAGTCTAATCAACTAAGTGAAGATTAAACACCGATTAGGCAGCTAAGCGTATACCAAATTGCAAGCACAAAGCAGATTAAATATTGAGCGAAATCAGAGCAGCAACATGGAAATTAAAGTGTAGAGGACTCATGAATAAACTACTCCAACCTCTAATCCAACACAGCTAACCGACTAAGCGAAGGTTAGTCATGCTATCATAATCTCGTACTAAGCGAACGCAATGCATCCATTCCATCCAATGTGTTCCATACAGATTGATCAACTAAGCGAGGATGCAATCACCAATTGAGCAACTAAGTGTATACCCATTGCAAGAACATAGTCAGATTCATAGAATGCCAGGCAGAGCAGTTTAAACACAAGAACAATCCAAGAAATATCAAGGAAACAAAGTAATATCGCTAACGACCAACCAACTAACCTAAGCTAACATTACAACTAAATTAAGGAAAACTTGTGTAACCCATTTGAAAAGCAATTGATTAATCAGAAAACACATCATTGTAGGGAAATAAAATTGAAATGCCAAAAAGACGTGTGAACCAATTGAGTGTAACAATTAAACTAATAAAGAAAAGGCACACAGTCATCTAGATTAAGTACATCCATCACTAAACAACTAAAATAAAATAAAATAAAAATAAAAAGCGTGACCAGTAAAAATAATGTAAAAGTGCACGAGTAAACTAAAAGATGAGATACTGATTGAAATGACTATCAATGCATGACGCTGTACAATGCAACTAATGAGCCAAAACGAGAAATGTTGATGGTTACTGTTAACACCCTGGCAAGTGTACCAGATCGTATCAAGTAATAATAAAACGGTAAGTCCGAGTATCGTTTTCCCAAGAAACTCAAGGCACTAAACTGTTGTGCTTTTGCTTAACCAATTAAGACTTATAAGAACAATATTTTGGGGTTTTTGAATTCAAAGTGCGGAAAAATAAACATGAATGCAATTTGATCAATTGAGGTTAAACACAAAAGTGAATGGATGATGTTGATAATATGAGATGAGAATGTTCTTAGGGTTTAGATTTCACCTAATCACTCTCATGCATAAATGAATTCATCTTCTTCATTATTGTTAATGCAACTTTCTAAATTACTCTAAACCCAATCTCTCGGCGAAAAGAGCCTATTACCATAATTACTAGTTTACTATCTCTAGTCTCCCTAGTAATTACTAATGCATTAATGACAGAAGCTTAAAGCAATTGACTGTCCTATTCCTATCTCTAGCCAATATTTCATAATTAAGAGAATTCCCTAGATCGTGATTTGTAAATATCTCATGATACCAATCTTAGGGAGAGAAGAGGAGAGTTGTCACCTTCCCCAATTCCACCTACCCTAAGAGTGCGATATCTCCTCATGATGTTTACAAATCATAAGATTTATGTCAAGCATTTGAGTAATGAAGAATATCTCTAACAATTAATGAAAGAAGCATATATATTCAAGAACAATTCAAATACAAGAGAGTTTAGATGTTACATCTTCCCCAGTAACAAATGAGATTAGTTCTCCATCGTCATGAAGAAACTAGGTGTAGAATGGAATGAAAGAGATAGAAACCCTAGAAAGAGAAGAGGAGAGTTGTCAATTCCCCAAATCTGCCCCCAAAGGGGTGAAAAATGTGTTTATGTGCCTAAGCCATCAAAATATACATTCTCTAGGGTGGCTAGGTCTTTAAATAGGACATAAAAATAATAGAAAACTTGTCCAAGCCCAAACAAATCATAAAAATCGTAGAAAATATATCAAATCACGATCTTATTTACTTTTTCTGGATTCTGGTTGACCGGTTGACCTTTCTTGTTGACTAGTTGACTTTTCTGCATTCTGTTTAACTTTTCTGCACTCCAGCTCCTTGATACTTCAACCCTTCTTTCAAATCATTCCAAAAACCTAAAAAAATCTAAGGAATTTAGTGATAAAATCATAAAGTATAACCTCAACTCTCTTATTCACAAAACTAAAGCAAAATCATGAGTCCAACCTAGTCTCTAAGTAAAAAAGGATGCATTAAATATCAAAATTAAGTATCAAAATAACAGTTGTTGAACCGTTATCAATTACTGATGGGTGTCGCGGCCCATACAAATTTGATTGCATATTAGAAATGCAGTATAGCTAGGAAATGACCCCTAGGTCGTCTTCCAAAGACCAATTTTGCGGTTCGAGAATAGAGTCTAACAGGAAAGGGGGGGGTTTGAAAGTGTGTTGCAAAAAGTAAAGAACTCAATATAACACAGATGCAAACAAACCAATTTAAGCTAGCATGGTAATTAAACTAACACTATTAAAAACCTTAGACAACATTCAAACATCAAATACTCTTGCAAACAAATTAACAAACACAGTTAAAAATAATTAAACTTCACACTAATTCAAACACATTAAACTCAACCTAGCAACTAAATTAATTAAAAACCAAGGAAACCAACAAGCCTAATTTAATCCTAACAAATTACTTGACTAAATGGCAATTAACAAATGAATTTAAAAGTCCAATTGGCCAAAGAAAGAGGACATGGTCGTGGGACATGTTCAAAGGTCCAACTCTAAAATTCTATCTTCACTTAACCACCAAATGTGTTGTCTTTTGTCTCATGTGCACCAATTCTCAAGAAATTAAAATATGCTTAAACATCCAATTGAAAATCGTGCCTTAGCCTTCTCGATGAAGCAAAATTCTGAATGCACACAACAAGCCACACAATTCACGTGAGCAATGCAAGGAACTTCTACAAAAGTTGCTTCAAAAACCAATGTGCAAATGGAATATGCTTGGATGATCTAACCAATGTGCCATGTAAGCAAAGTCAAATGAAAATAAACAACCAAAGACTCCCATGCAAATACAATTCTCGGAAGAATACAAGCTAACAAGAGACAAAAGCAAAGCTTAAAAGGGAAACATTCCTAGGATGACAAGAAACATCTTTTTTGTTTGTCCAAATGTGGTAAAAACTTAAATGCACTCCTCTCTCTTCTTTTCCTTGTCCATTTCAGTTTTCTTACTCTCCAACACACTCTTCCAGCTCTTTCTTCTTCCTCACACCAAAGACACACACCGAAGAGACCCCATTTCAAAGTTCAACTCCATTCAAGACAATAAACCCACACTACTACTACTTCAACTCAACCCAATCTTCCATTTCTTCAAGCTATTGTGCAAAAAACGAAAATAACATTATACCATTCAACTCAAGCACTGTCCAGCCCCAATAACATCATCAACCTCTGGTACCAAACTAGTTTCAAACATTAAAACCGAAATATGAAAGGAAAGAGCCAAACCCACAACACCCACACACTACCTTAAGCTCTCTTCAACCCAAAACTCACATATAACTCCATTTTCATCAACCAACCAACCAAAATGCAAAGAAAACCGTGAATAACAGCAGCAATGGAAGAGGAAACGAAAATCTAAAGTCACTCAAACCCAACAACCACCATAGAAAAGCAAAGATAAGCTTAAAGCTCAAGCTTCAAACATAAAAAAAAAACAAGCAAATGGAAGAAGGAATGAATGGATTTTCACCACCAATGAGTTAAGACAACTAAGATTAAAGCAAGAGAAGAATAAAATATGCAACTTTGTTCATTCATATAGCCAAAACCGAAAACCCCATGGCAAGCTCCAAGAGAGAGTCTTCATACATGAAAACCTAGAAGAAATGAAGCAAAAACCGTGAGCTATGGAAGTGTGTGTGTGTGGCTCGGTATTCACACCCCATATGACCTAGAATTTCAAATTTGGTGGGGTCCACACACTACAAGTCAGCCCTAAAGAGATGTCACATGGCCCCCACAATTGGTTTTTTACAAAAATGCCCCTAAAAGGGTCCAAAACACCTAATTCTAATTAAGGGCTTCTAGAAAACGAAATTACAACTTAATTAAAATGGAAATGACTAAATGTTGAGTCTTGAATGATCACGCCACCTTCCCTAATGCTCCAAATGATGTTTCCCAAAATTTTCCTACAACCAAAATACACTTAATCAGCTCAGAAAATCCAAATTAGCACAATTACGAATTTCCGACCAAATTAAGTAGAATTCGGAAAACGGAGAAATAACAGACAATTAAACACAATTCCCTAGTTTATTTAAGTGCAATGAACTAAATATAGTTCAAGAAATAACCACTAATCAAAATAGACGACACTTAGTCTTTTGCACTCCTGGGCAAAACCAAGACGAAAACCAGGGAACTACTCAAACATCAGGGAGGTGACATAGACTTGACAGACAGACACAACAACTCAAAACAGAAACAGAGCTGCACAATTCTCACAAAATCTGGACAGTGAAAGGAAGTGGACAGTATCCAACACTAAAGCCATGAAAGCATATACTCACAGAATCATCCAAACAGTTCAGTATCTAACACTATCTCACAGCCAGGCGTGGATGCCAAGCAGATTTGTGATTAGAGGCAAACCGTCGGGCGGTAGACCCCTGCCGCCGGGCGGTGGCGCGATTTAGGGGAAACCGCCGAGCGGCATAAGTGTGACGCCTGGCGGTTGTCTGCTGAGCTTGGGCCTATTTTCTGTGACGCTCCTCAGCTATAAATAGTCCTATTGCGATTTCACTTTCATTCTTTTGACAAAAGAGGGCGGCCAGACCTAATTTTCACTCTCTGGAGAAGATCTCTTGGATTCTTAGGCTCCTTTTCATCTTATCTAGGGTTTGCTCTTCCATTCTTCCATTATTTTTCATCTAGGTTCGCCATGACAATGGTGAACTAAACCCTTTTGTTGTTGGGGGAAACAATGTAATCTTTTGAAACTCTCTTTTATTGAAACTCTTGTTTATTTATATGCTTGTCGTATGCTTTGATTATCAATTGTTGGGTTCTCATTTACGCTTAAAGCTTTTATCGTTTAACTCATTTGATAACTGTTATTTGTCTTTATTGATACGGGGACGTACAATACTGTCATGAACTGGTGAGAAATTCCTTGATTAAGCAATACCACCTAGGGATAGAGGGGTAGGACGATCAAATGTTTTTGCTTTTGTTCAGTAATGCATTGCTAGTTACTAGGGGAGGCTAGGGATAGCAAGACAGTAATTAGTAATAGGCTCTTTTCGCCGAGGGATCGGGTTAAGGGTAGGCCAAGAAAGTTTGCATAACAATTAGATAACAAAGCAATTTAAACAAGAGGAGTAGATAAGAGAGAGCGGATAAGATGAAATTGTAAACCCCCAACAACTCCATTCATCCATAGTCTTTTTCTCGTCAACTGAATCAAACGCATTGCATGTTTATTTTGTGTTCTTGCATCCACAACAATTAATTTTTCTTTACAAGTCTTACGATTTCAATTCGCACGAACGATAAGGCCTTTCGAGTCTCTTGGGAAGAACGATATTGGGTTTTATCGATTATATTACTTGGAACGATCTTGTACACTTCCCAGGGAGTCAACAAGTTTTTGGCGCCGTTGCTGGGGACTTGAGGTTTAACTTTTTCAAGTAGTGTAAATTGATTGAATTTGACTTGATTTTTTGTTTGTTTTTATTTTTGTTCTATTAAATGTTCTCTAGGGCTTTGTGCCTAATGTTTGCATAATGCAGTTTGGACAAGAATTTGATTATATGGGCACTCAATTCTACCAAAATAATTTCAACCACTGGTGGGAACCTCACTCATACATGGATCAAAGTCGATTTGGGCAAGCTGCTGAGCAACAAATTATGCCAATTAAGAAAAATACAGAGTTTGATGAACTTCTTCAGAGGATTATGAATTTGGAAGTATACCATGTCAAAGGCATAGAGGAGAATATAAAGAATGACGAATTCTTTCCACAAGACATGTATACAAGATTTTCTTATAAAAGCATGGAAGAGAGGCAAGAATATCAGTGGCAACAACAATACTCTTCACCAATAGAAACGTGGGAGTATGATCAACAACTATGCCAACAGATAGCAGATGTGATGGAACAAGTCAAAAGCCTTAATGAAAAGTTCGACAAATTTCTAGAGAAGTGTGATTCCAAGAGCTATGAAGTTATCTTCAGAAATTTAGAGACACAAATGGATGAGGTTGTTATGAGGAGAAGGTAGAGAAAGAAGTGAAAAAGATAAAAGAGAAAGAAACAGAAAAGGTTGCTGCTGAGGAGAAGATAGATGAAGAAAGGATAGAGATAGATGAGGAGAAAATAGAGGAAGAAGAAACAGAAAGGTTGAGTGACGGAGATAAAGATTAGGAGAAAGAAAAAGCAGTGGTTGAGAAAAAAAGAAAAAAGAAGAAAAAAAGAAAAGAGGAAAAGAGAAAGTTGAGGGAGGAGAGTGAGAAGAAGAGGAAGAGAGAAAAGAAGAAAAGATCACATGAAAACCCCCTTCCTCATTCAAAAAAATATCATAGGAAGGAAAAGAAAGTCAAGTGTTATATGGAGATCTTTAAGAAATTGGAGATTAAAGTTCCTAGATTGAAACATGGAAACATGTGCTTGGTGTTCACAATTTTATGAAGAAATTTAGCAGGAAGAAGAAAAAGAAAAGAATATCAAGCAAAGAGAATTAACACCTACTGAGGGGTGTTTTTATTTTTCTGTTTTTATTTTTCTGTTTTTATTTTTCTGTTTTTATTTTTCTATTTTTGTTTTTCTATTTTTATTTTCTTGTTTTTATTTTTCTGTTTTTATAAAAAAAAATAAAAAAACGAAAATTAAAAATAAAATAATATTTTTACTGTTTCTATTTTTTGGGCTAATTTTGTGCTCTAGTGTAGTGTTCTTTAGTATGTGTAGGATAAAATTTGTACTAGGAGCACAAGATCATCAGGAGGCAGATAAGGAAGGAGAATTGGTTCACCAACACCCTAATGTGAAAAGTGACAAACCCAAACCTGGCACACCAAGTGAAATTCAAGAATAGGTTATGGGTTGTCAAGACTATTAAAGCAGATAGAGCTTTTAAAATTGGTGATAAGAAGAATATTAACACCTACTGATGGGTGTTTGAGCTTTACTGGGTCAAGCTAATGACGTTAAAAGAGCGCTTACTGGGAGGCAACCCAAGTTTTATCTTTCTTTTTCCTTTGTACTTTTGATTTTTAGTATAGGAACATTTTATTTTTGTTTCTATGCTTGGCTTGTACACTGATTCTGATGGTGGTTTCATTTTATAAAATGCATGACGAGTTATTCAATGATGATTGAATGTGGTTGATGACTAAGAATGTGTGTGTGCTGATATCCAGGTGAATGGTTCACTAACTATATGAACAAATGTATAGTGGTTTATGACTGTGATTGTGATGCTAAGCAAGGTGTATGAATGAATATTGTGTGGGAAAGCATGTTGTGTAAGGTATTGAGCTCTAGAGCTTTCATTGTTGCATGTATTGTTCACAGGAAAACATGAATGATATTGCCTGAATCTTGATTATTGATTGAATTGCATGTGAATGTCATATGATCAAGGCCATTTTTTTTAAAAAAAAAAAACCTTCTCTAGTCAAATTTTCACCCACAGTGCTTAAAATATTATACCCTTTTTGAAGCTTAGCCTTAAACAGGATGTGAACCCTTGTTTTGAAATTCTTTACCTTGAGTTGGGTTGAGCTTAACTGTATGTGTTGAAAAGGTTCAAGTTTGGGGTTGCATGGGGGAAATTGAAAAGCAGTTGAAAAGCATTGAGCTCAAATGTTGAAAAAGAAAAATGCAAAAGAAAAAGAAAAGAAAAGAAGAAAAGCATGAAGATGAGCTCAATGCAAAAGAAAAGGGAAGAAGTTGGGAAATAAGTGAGATTGGTGAGCAAGAGAGTTTGTGCTTAAATATTGAATAATATGGTAGTTCTCTTAACTCAAGGATTTTGCTTTCCAGAAAAACCAATTTTTCTTGTTAAACCAGCCTCATTACAAGCCTTGGAAAAATCCTTTTGATGGCATTTGCATGTGAGGATTTTGAGATGAATGACAATTTTGTTTTATGTGACTTGTGAATGATAGAGAGTTAGCGTGTCATCCTAAACACTTGAGTGATTTGGGTGAAACACTTGCTTGGTGAGAATTGCTAAATTTCATGACTGCATCTTTGCTTAGTGGATTGGTCATTCATGAAAGCATGCATACATCTGGATTTGCTTCACTGAAGGTCAGAAATTGAGTAGCTCTTGTCATGTACTTTAGGAGTGTTGAACCATTGGATGAAATAGTAGAAAGCCAAGCTTTGTTTTGTTTGTTGTTTTGTTTTGTTTGCTTAAGGACAAGCAAAGTTCTAAGTTTGGGGTTGTGATAACTGTTGAAAAACCGTTATTTTCATATGTCATTTTAGACCAAATTACTCCTTTTACCGCTTAGAACGAGCTTAGAATCAAGCAAAACACATAAAGTGAGTCAGTAGAGAGTCAAAAGTTGTTTTTAGCGATATTATGCTTGTTTTGCATTGTTTTGCAGCATTTTTGATGGAAGTGAAGAATGGAGTTGAAGGTGAAGGTCTTACACTCAAAATAGACGAAGAAAAATGAAGAAAAGAAAAGTCTAGGAACTGCCCAACGGTAAATTTCACCACTGGGCGGCCCAATGTGAGGAGAATGTATCTGACAGCCAGGCGTGGACGCCGGGTGGATTTCCGATTAGAGGAAAACCGCCGGGCGGTAGACCCCTGCCGCTGGGCGGTGGCGCGATTTAGGGGAAACCGCCGGGCGGCATAAGTGTGACGGGCGGTTGTCTGTTGAGCTTGGGCCTATTTTCTGTGACGCTCCTCAGCTATAAATAGCCCCATTGCGATTTCACTCTCATTCTTTTGTCAAAAGAGGGCGGCCAGACCTAATTTTCACTCTCTGGAGAAGATCTCTTGGATGCTTAGGCTCCTTTTCATCTTATCTAGGGTTTGCTCTTCCATTCTTCCATTATTTTTCATCTAGGTTCACCATGACAATGGTGAACTAAACCCTTTTGTTGTTGGGGAAACAATGTAATCTTTTGAAACTCTCTTTTATTGAAACTCTTGTTTATTTATATGCTTGTCGTATGTTTTGATTATTAATTGTTGGGTTCTCATATGCGCTTAAAGCTTTTATCATTTAACTCATTCGATAACTGTTGTTTGTCTTTATTGATACGGGGACGTACAGTATTGTCATGAACTGGTGAGAAATTCCTTGATTAAGTAATACCACCTAGGGATAGGGGGTAGGACGATCAATTGTTTTTGCTTCTGTTCAGTAATGGGTTGCTAGTTACTAGGGGAGGCATGGGATAAAAAGCCAGTAATTAGTAATAGGCTATTTTCGCCGAGGGATCGGGTTAAGTGTAGGCCAAGAAAGTTTGCATAACAATTAGATAACAAAGCAATTTAAACAAGAGGAGTAGATAAGAGAGAGCGGATCAGATGAAATTGTAAACCCCCAATCACTCCATTCATCCATAGTCTTTTTCTCGTCAATTGAATCAAATCCAAAACAAATAATTTTTCTTTACAAGTCTTACGATTTCAATTCGCACGAACGATAAGGCCTTTCGAGTCTCTTGGGAAGAACGATATTGGGTTTTACCGATTATATTACTTGGAACGATCTGGTACACTTGCCAAGGAGTTAACAATCGTGGGCTTCTCCCCAAGCACACTCCTAAAGCCTATTGTTGAGTCAATATTTTATTGATTTCACTTAGTTTATTGTGCTAGAATTAATCAGGGAATTGTGCTTAATTGTCCGGTATTTTCCCGTTTTTCCTAATTATGCTTAATTTGACTAGAAATTCTAATTTTAATTAATTTGAATATTCTGAGCTAATTATTTGCATTTTTAATTGCAGGAAAATTTTGGAGATATATTTTGGAGCATTGGGAAGGAGACAAAATAATTCAAGACTCTCTTAGACTTAGTTATATTTTAATTTAGTATTTTAGAATTAATCAAATTGTAATTTAGATGTTTAGTTGTTTTTTTAGACAAGTTTGTGAACATTGGGCCATTGTTGGCAAATATTTATGATGGGACCAAATTGTAAGACACTTAGCACTACCCTAGGTTTTTTGGGTGGGCCCCACTCATCCTTAAAAGATGACACTTGGCCCTAGGGATTAGGAGCCAGCAACCTTCACACACAATATTTTGCTGGGAGCTCTCTCTCTCTCAACTGCAACGTTGTTTTTGGTGGAAAGGATTCGAGCCGTCACTTTTCGGGGTTTTGAGTTTTTGAACGTCTGGAGATGGAATGGGGAATGGAGAGCTTGTTATTTGATTTTGGATGAAAAATGTTGCAGCCGTTTTCTTTTTAGAGTTTTCTTTTATTCCAACACTTTTTTGCATTGCCTTTGATTCAACCAAGTGATGTTTAGAAAACCGCTGATGGGGTGTGTACGGGATTCATTTTTTTTGGAGATCTACATCTTTTTGGAGGGGGCTTTGAATTATTTTTTTTTTTTGCATAGAAGTTCACATTAGTGGGATGGAGATTTTCTAGAATCACAATCAATTTCTTTTAGAAGAAGAATTTTCAATTAGCTTGGAGGTGCATATATGCCACGACTAGAGTTTTAATTTTTCATCACATAGTTTTTTTTATTTAATTTTCAATTGAAGATTTCGGTGGGCACACATGTATTCCTTTTAAATTGGAGATTCAATTCCTTTTAGACAAAAACAAAGTGTTGATGCTGTTACAGGGGGAGGTAGATAATTTTCAAATGGAAGCACTGTTACGTGGTGGAGAAGACGAGCACACTGCACGAATTATCTTTTCTTTAAAGATGCACATGCGGCAATTTTTAATTTGCTTGGATAAAGAGTTGGTCACGACCTTGGTGCATTTAAATTTTGTTTGGAAATTTAGTTTCTTGGTGAAGGCGCTTATTTTTATTTAGCTTTGCTTGCTTGTTTTAACTTTACTCATTTAATTTTATTTCCACTTTTCAAGCATTTTTAACTTATTTTTTTAGTGATGAATTGCCTTTTCAACTCTTTAGTTTACTTATTGCATTTTCATTATATTTTACTATTCACGCACCTTATCATTGAATGTTTTATTCCAGTATTTTCAGTTAATTTAATAGTGTCTTAGTGATGCTAGCTTAAGTTAATGGAGTTGGTCATTAATAAAAACAAGAATTTTTGGTCAAATTAAGCACATTTAGCAAAAAACGGGATAATATTGGACATTCAAGCATAATTCCCTAATTAAATATAGCATATTAAGCTAAGTGAAGTCAAGAAAATATTGACTCATCATGAGGCAATGCGACTTCAGTATCTGGTAAATCGACTTAACTCTGACAGAAGAGATTATGAACATATAATTAATAATATGGCAGAGGATAATGAAAAGTTGAAAAAGGAATTAGAAAATGCCTTGGAGTCTGCAAAAATTGTGAAAACTGAAACTAAAGTAGTGGAAAAAGCATGTGATAAATGCCCTATTCATATTGAAAAATTTGATTACTTGACTTGCACATTAGCTATGTTTACTCAGGGAAAAGACAATTTAGATGTTGTTCTAAGGTCATCTGGTAGAGCTGTTTATAGACAAGGAATAGGATACAAATGCAAGCTTTTACTGCAATAACATTGGTCATAATGTGAGAAACTGTTATTATAGAAAGGTTGGAGTTCCAAACGGGAAATTCAGATGGATTCCTAAGGAACAACCTTTTGGAACTAATGAGATAGGACCCAAATTCAAGTGGGTACCAGCATCGCAATAATTTAATTCTTTTGTAATGAAGTAGCTGCAGTGAAAGGTAGTGCTCAACTCAAGAATAAACCATGGTGAATTAAAAAATCTTTAGGTTCTGCAAATGGTAACTGTTGTAATTCCATTGCATCATGCATAGTAATTATTGATATGACGGATTGATGATGCATGAGTGTTTATGATTGTTTGAGATTATTTTTTGTGAAAATGCTTTTGCCCGAGTTTTAACCGACTGTATTAAGTGTGAAGTTGAATAAATTTAAAGTATGTAGAACTATGTTTTTGAAAATTTTCTGAAATACATGAGTCAACTTTAGACTTAATCAAACCAATTATAATTCTCTGTTATGGGCTTTTTGTGTTTGAAAATCTAAATGGGCTTATTTGAGTATGTCTTGATTCGCGTCTCTATATAATATATGTTCAAAAAATGAGTGTGTATCTTTGATATCTCTGTGTCACTCTGTGTAAAACTCTAAAAGCTTTGAAAGGTGTTCCTGTGAATCCTTTGAAGAATGGCATCATCTTCCTCATATAAATGTACCAAGAGTATTCCTCCATCTGAAAGAAAAGCAAGTCCTTCGGGATGGATTAGTGACAGCACCACTAGAGAAAGGTTTTGTGTTGGAAAAATGTTAAAGATGTTGCTCCGCACAAGTCAATTGAGTTATCCTTGTTCAGGAATGAAGGATTTATATTTCCAAGCAACACTTGGATACCAAGGCTTATCCACCTTTGTTCAGATGAAGGGTGATTGCTATCTAGACCTTGTTGGAGTATTTTACAACAATATAAAAGTTGTTGATGACAACATTCACTCACGCGTAAAAGGAGTAGACATTGTTATGAACAATTATACTTGGATTTAGGTTGCAGGTCTCAAGGATGAAGGACGCATGTCACACTTACCCGACTGTCAGCAAAACAAATGGACTAGAAAAACTAAAATGTTCAAAGGCTATATAAGGTATCCAGGAAGATACAAGAAGGAAAAAGGTTTTTTGCATAGGTGGTTGGATAAAGAAGAGAAGATGATTGCATATATCATTTATTGGATTTTGTTACCGGGAAGACCTCATGCTTATAAACTATCAACTGAAGACCTTTACGTATTATCCGCAATAATGTTCAGAATACCAACAAACTGGGTAGCCGTATTCAAGAAGCACATTATTGACATTGGTATCAATGACTGGAGTAATCTTCCTTATGGTGTTTTCATTAGTAAAGTTCTATCCCTTAGTGGAGTAAATCTCACCGGTGAAACCAAAATTACATGTAACAGAACCAATCAAATTGGAAAGGCAATTCTTACATGCATTGGTTTGAAGAAAACTGCTCTAGGATGGATATTCAGTGATGTACTGGGTCCAACTAAAGATCAAAATGAAGAACCTGACTTTGATAATGAAAAGATCTTTCTATCTTCAGAGTCTGAATTTGAAAAATTTGTAACATATAAGTTTTAGAAAGTCTCCAAAAGCGTTAGCAAAATGAGCAAATCTCTGTCATCTATGAATGAGAAAATAGATGAAATCATCAAGAATCATGTGGAGAGCTCTACATCAACAGAGGAATCAATAGATGAGGATGATGAGTCAAGTGAAAGAGGATTCTATGGAAATGTCTGAAACAGAATAGGGGTCTTGTGTTTACAGCTTAAAATCATATGTTTTGTTTGTTTCTGTTCTTTGCTGTTTGTTGTTATATTTTGTAAATGCCTTTATATGCCATATCTCTTTTAGTATTAATGATTGTAATTCCAGTTTAAAATCAATGAAATCAGATTTTGTTCTATATTGAGTATCTGATTGTGTCTGAGTAAAATCGATTGTGTTATATTTGTAGTGGAATGCAAATGAACTATTGTTTACTGTTTCATTCATACATTTGCATACTTAGTTATTATTTGTGATATTTCCTGTATTATTTTGATTCCAAAATGCTTGATCTAGAAGCATCTTCAAAGGTTTTTGTAGGAACATTGCTTACTAGATAAAACTGGAGATTCAACTCAAAGGAAAAGCAATGAAGTCGATTACGACTTTGATAAGGGTTGAAAATACCATTATTTGATAATTAAATTTGATACTAGAAACACCCTTTTTGACATAAAAACTAGCTTGGAATCATGATTTTGTTTAAGTTGTGTGAATAAGAGAGTTGAAGGTGAACTTATTGATTTTATGCCTAAATTTCCTTGTTTTAATAGGAGTTGAGATGATTTGGAAGAAGAGTTGAAGTAGCAAGGAGTTGGAACTCAGAAGAACTGGAAAAGTTATTGGAAAACAGGTAGGCTTCTTTTTACACCAAGAGGGGGGTGAATTGGTGGTTTATCAAAATTAGAATCTTTTTGCAATCTTTAAATCAAAGTATGAAACTTTACAAACTTTCTTGAAATGCAAATAATGATAATTCGTGTGCAACGGAAAAACGTAGTTGACTGTGCAAATAGTAAAGTCGACTGTAAGTAAAAGTGCAGGGATAAAGAAAATCAAACATTGACTTTTATACTGACCAATAATGCCTACATCCATTGTCCTTCCAACCCAGGAAGCAAATGCACTATAATGGTTGTGGTTTTTACAACAAGGAATTTATAGAAGACCTCTACGTCAAAAATATAAATCTCCTCTCTAACCCCCTAACCAAAATATAGGCATAAAACATAACAAGACTTGTAGCAAGATGTCCCCTCTCTTGCAATCTGCCAAACACCACTTTGAACAATCCTCAAAGTGAACCAGACTCCACGAGTCTATCCTCTGTAATCACAACAGGTCCAATACAGCAACTCCACGAATGCTAAACGGAATCTTAATCAAACCAGAAACACCTTCAATGTGCATAATGTAATCAAGCAATGTGTGCACAGTCAGTCTCCCTTTGAATCTCTTTCAAGAAAGATCACCACCATCTTCTTGGAGAATTCTTGGAGCTCTATAAACCAGAGATATCAATATTCTCTGAGTCAAATAAGCTACTAATACAGTCGACTATGTTATGACAGTTATAACAGTTCAGTCAACCTGATAGCATTCAGTCAAACAAATTAAAAACTCATTTAATACAGTTGACCAACTATTCAATGCTCAACTAACTTTTGAAAATATAATCGTTACTGTACAAGAGCACAACAAAATTTCAAATCAAACAACTAATGTAGTCGAGTATGTGGCGCACATAGTCGACTTCGACATGTAAGAACATTTTGAAATTATTTTCTTCTCAAAATCTCACAAAGCACTGATTCTCAAAATCTATACAAAGTATTTAGTATAGTTTAATCAATTAATGATGGAGTCAACTTTACTGCAGCTTTGTCACACAATTATAAGTTCACAAAAGTGCTTGTGCTTTTTATGCATTAAAACATGTGCATTGCATCCAGAAATGATTTAACAAGTACAAGCTTAATATTTATGCATTCACAAAGCAATATAACACATAAACATTCTGGTTTTCAGCATTATGGTTGACAGATTAACTTTTCTGGTTGACTGGTTGACTATTTTGCATTCTGGTTGACTTTTCAACACTCCAACCATTTGATACTTCAACTCTTCTTTCAAATCATTCCAATAACTTTCAAAATTAGGGGAATTTAGTAGTAAAATCATAAAACATATCCTTGTTGACTCCCTGGCAAGTGTACCAGATCGTTCCAAGTAATATAATCAGTAAAACCCAATGTTCTTCCCAAGAGACTTGAAAGGCCTTATCGTTCGTGCGAATTAAAATGGTAAGACTTGTAAAGAAAAATTAATTGGGTGGAATGCAAAAACACAAAATAAACATGCAATGCGTTGATTCAGTTGACGAAAAAGACTATGGATAAATGGAGTTGTTGGGGGTTTACAATTTCATCTTATTCGCTCTCTCTTATCTACTCCTCTTGTTTAGATTGCTTTGTTATCTAATTATTATGCAAACTTTCTTGGCCTACCCTTAGCCCGATCCCTCGGTGAAAAAAGCCTATTACTAATTACCGGCTTGCTATCCCTAGCCTCCCCTAGTAACTAGCAATGCATTACCGAACAGAAGCAAAACAATTGATCGTCCTACCTCCCTATCCCTAGGTGGTATTTCATTAATCAAGAAATTTCTCACCAGTTCATGACATTACTGTACGTTCCCGTATCAATAGAGACAAACAACAATTATCGAATGAGTTAAACGATAAAAGCTTTAAGCGCAAATGAGAACCCAACAATTGATAATCAAAGCATATGACAATCATATAAATAAATAAGAGTTTCAATAAAAGAGAGTTTCAAAAGATTACATTGTTTCCCCCAACAACAAAAGGGTTTAGTTCACCATTGTCATGGTGAACCAAGATGAAAATAATGGAAGAATGGAAGAGCAAACCCTAGATAGGATGAAAAGGAGCCTAAGCATCCAAGAGATCTTCTCCAGAGAGTGAAAATTAGGTATGGCCGCCCTCTTCTGTCAAAAGAATGAGAAGGAAATCGCAATAGGGCTATTTATAGCTAAAGAGCGTCAAAGAAAACAGGCCCAAGCCCAGTAGACAACCGCCCGACGTCACACTTATGCCGCCCGACGGTTTGCCTCTAATCGCGCAACCGCCCGGCGGTTTGCCTCTAATCGCAAAACCGTCAGGCGTCCACGCCAGGGTGCCAACTCCTCGCATTTGGCCGCCCAGTGGTGTATTTTTGCCGCTGGGAGATTCCTAGACTCTTCTTTTCTTCCGTTTTCTTCCTCTGTCCTGAGTATAAGACCTTCATCTTCAACTCCATTCTTCACTTCCATCAAAATTGCTACAAAACAATGCAAAACAAGCATAATATCGCTAAAAACGGCTTTTGAGTCTCCACTGACTCATTTATTGAGTTTTGCTTGATTCTAAGCTCGTTGTAAGCAGTAAAAGGAGTAATTTGGTCTAAAATAAGATATGAAAATAACGGTTTTTCAACCGTTATCAGAACCCCAAACTTAGAACTTTGCTTGTCCTCAAGGAAACAAAACAAAACTATAAACAAAACAAAACTTGGCTTTCTATAATTTCATCTGATGGTTCAACATTCCTAAAGTACATGAAGAACTACTCAATTTCAAATCGTCAATGATAATCAAATCAAGATGCATGCATGCTTTCAATTTAGTTATCTCACACATTCCTCAACAAATGTTACATATTATGAATGACCAATCTACTAAGCAAAGTTGCAAGCATGAAATTTAGAAATTCTCACCAAGCAAGTGTTTCACTCAATCACTCAAGTGTTTAGGGTGGCACTCCAACTCTTCTTTATTCACAAGTCACATGAAATGAAATTGTCGTTCATCTCAAGCAATCAAAATCATTACATGCAAATGCCATCAAAAGGACTTTTCCAAGGCTTGTAATGAGGCTGGGCTATCAAGAAAAATTGGTTTTTCTGGATCACAAAATCTTTGAATCAAGAGAGTTCATTTATCATTCAAGGTTCAAGTTCAACTCTCTTTCTTAACCAATCTCACTTGTCCCCAACTTCTTCCCTTTTTCTTTTATTTTTACATTGAGCTCATCTTTCATGATTTTCTTTTTCTCATGTATTTTTTTTTTCATTTTCAACACTTGAGCTCAATGCCTTTCTTTCTGCCATTCAAACTTTCCCCCACAACCCCAAACTTGAACCTTGAATGTACTTACAGTCATTAACCCAATTCAAAGTAAATAGATTCAGCACAAGTGTTTTCTTTCTGTTTAGGACCAAGGTTCAAAAAGGGCATAAAATTTCAAGCATTTTGGGTAAAAATTTGGCTAAGTAAGGGCTTCCAAAACTGGCCTTGATCATATGACATAGACATGCAATTCAATCAATCATCAAGACTTAGGCAATATCATTCATGCTTTCCTGTGAACAATACATACAACAATAACAACTCTGGAGCTCAAAACCTCACACAACATTCATTCATACACCCTGCTTAGCATCATAACCACACTCATAATTCATCACACATCTGTTTCACAAGATATCAACATGCAACACAACTTAATTATCATTCACATCAGATCATCATCAAATAGGCTCATCATGCAATTTATTCAGTCAAACATCTTCAGAAAAGTATTCAAGCCAAGCATACACACTGAAAATAAAATTCAACCTATTCTAAGAATTTAAAATGCAAAAGTGAAAGAGAGAATCTAGGTTGCCTCCTAGTAGCGCTTGTTTAACGTCACGAGCCTGACCCAAACCTGTTTAGCACTTGTCAGTAAGTGCAATCCTTCCAACACCCACCAGTAGGTGTGCCTTCCTGGTATCCTTCAGTGGATACAAAAATTAGCATCCCTTATTAGATGCTACCCCAAAATTGTTCAAAAATTCAAAATTTACATGTTAAAAAAAAATGAAATAAACCTACAGCTAGTGTTTATAACAAAAAAAATTATCCCAACAACTTCAAGTGTTGTCCTTTTTGTTGGTGTCTCCAATACACCAAATCCTCAGCTTTCTTTTATCCACTCGCTTGGTATGTCCATTGTACGGTGGCTCGATCTCCACCATCCCTTTCTTTCTCAACTCCCTCAACACTCACTCATTCCTCTTGTATTTCACTTTAATTCCAGGATGGAATAGGTTTTCCTTTAATTCAGCATGGATAATTCTTCCTTCTTGACTCACAGGTACCTGCAACATATTACAGTTGTCGATATAATCAATACCTGATGTGTTATCTTTAGATGCAGCTCCTTTCTCTAGCTTCTCATGTCTGTCTCTTCGTACTAGTTTGACTTCATCCTCCTCATAACCAGTGTATAGAAGCAAATATTCCTCATCTCTCATCATTATTCTTCTATCATGAACACTCATGAACATCTTTAACATTGCCATAAAGGGTCTCCCCAAAATTACAGGAACTTTTGCATCAGTTTCCACATCCATTATAATGAAATCAACTAAAAACTCTAGCTGCTCCACTCGCACAATAACATCGTCCACCATACCAAATGGTTTTGCTATAGATCCATCTGCCATCGTCATAGTAACACTAGATGGCTTCACTATCAAACCTCTAATTTTCCATAAGAAGTACTTGGGTATCATATTGATGCTAGCCCTAGAATTTATCATAACTTTTCCTATATCACAATCATTCAGAACACATGATATTGTTAAGCATCCTAGATCATCTACCTTGGCGGATGATTTCTCTTCTGAGCTGAACAACAGGATCCTCTTCTTCATCAGTGAGTTCATCTTTCTCTTCATTTTCTGGCTCAATGATTTCTTCTTCAGGATCCTCTTCTTCATCAGTGAATTCAACTTCATCTTCACTGCTTCTTTTCTTGTTGACTTCATCAGCGCTCATCATCTCCTCATCTTCTTCTTTGTTGCCTTCAAAGTTAGTTGGTTCCACTTCTGCTTTCCTTTTGTTTCTTGTCATAACAACTTTGCACTCATCTTTGAGGTTAACTTCAGTGTTAGCCCGAAACTGATTTTTCTCGGTGGTTTCAATCCTTTTAGACAGCTGGCCCATCTGTGATTCTAGGGATTTGAAGCTGGCTTGATCACTGTTTAACTGAGACTCATAAGCTTTAAAAAATTTATCAAATCGGTCACTAAGGCCTCTGACCATCTTAGTCAAGCTACTCACCTGCTGCCATAGAGGTGAGGGTTGTTGCTGCCGGAAGTTTCCTCCTTGCCTAGAAGAAGCATTTTGATTCTGTCCAATACTGGGGTGGTTCTTCCAACCTTGACTAGAATTGCCTGGGTTAAAATTACCTTGCTTGTACTGGAATTGATTCCCCATGTAGTTCACTTCCTGCTGCATTTCTTCAGTAAAAGCACATTGATCATTGATGTGGTCACCTGCGCATAAATTGCAAAGTTGTTGAGTCTGAGAAATATTCCTTAACCCCGTTGGAAATTCAGAAAGGACCTTTGTTAGCTTGTCCAATTTTTGGTTAAGGAGATGATTTTGTGCAACCATCGCATCATTAGCAGGGAGATGCAAGAGTCCTCTTTTCTGTACTCCCCTCTCACTTTGAGATACTTCATTCAGAGCCATCTCTTCAATCAATTCGTAAACCTCATCTTCAGTCTTTCTATTTATACTGCCTCCAGTTGAAGCATCCAACATCATCTTTGAGTGCATGTTCAAACCTCCAAGAAATGTGAGTAAGTAAGTTGTCTTATCAAACCCGTGGACTGGGGTCTTCCTCAATAGGCTTTTAAATCTGTCCCACGCATGTCCAAGGGTTTCTTCCATTTCTTGCTTAAAAGATGAGATTTCCAGCTTCCCTTGATTGATCTTTGATTGTGGGAAGAATTTAGTAACAAAATGTGTTGCCAACACATCCCAATTTCTAAAAGTTCCTTTCGGGAATGAATGCAACCAATCTTTAGCGTTTCCTCCTAGAGAGAAAGGAAACAGGCTGAGTCTGACCCTATCATCCGAAACTCCAGTCATCCCGATAGTATTATAAATTTCACCAAAGACTGTCAAATGATTATATGGATTCTCATTTGACAAACCGTGAAATTGGTTGTTCTGAACTAACTGGATGAGTGCAGGGCTCATCACCATGTTGGTTGTATTGTCAGCTGGCATAACTATGCTGTTGAAGTTCAAAGGACCCACTGTGTTTGCTGAGTCCCCCAGTGTGCGTCTTGGAGGAGGTTGGTCCGCCATCTCCTCTATATCCTGTGCAGAAGTGTCCGGTGAAGATTGCAAAGGTGGTTCCGGAGAAGGAAAGTTTTCACGTGCAGAGTGTCTAACTTTCCTCCTTCTCCTGTCTGATAACCCCTCGAGAAGAGGTTGTTGATCTTTTATGCTCCTAGTGTGTATTCCTTCCTGCATACACAAGAAACAACACCCCTAAAAGCACTTTTACAGAAAACAAAACAAAATAAAGCAAAAAAAAGAAAACAAATAATTACAAACAAGTCGAATTCAGTAAATCCACACTACTTGAAAAAGTTAAACCTCGAGTCCCCGACAATGGCGCCAAAAACTTGTTGACTCCCTGGCAAGTGTACTAGATCATTCCAAGTAATATAATCGGTAAAACTCGATATCGTTCTTCCCAAAAGACTCGAAAGGCCTTATCGTTCGTGCGAATTAAAGTCGTAAGACTTGTAAAGAAAAATTAATTGGGTGGAATGCAAAAACACAAAATAAACATGCAATGCGTTGATTCAGTTGACGAAAAAGACTATGGATGAATGGAGTTGTTGGGGGTTTACAATTTCATCTTATCCACTCTCTCTTATCTACTCCTCTTGTTTAAATTGCTTTGTTATCTAATTGTTATGCAAACTTTCTTGGCCTACCCTTAGCCCGATCCCTCGGTAAAACAAGCCTATTACTAATTACCGGCTTGCTATCCCTAGCCTCCCCTAGTAACTAGCAATGCATTACCGAACAGAAGCAAAACAATTGATCGTCCTACCTCCCTATCCCTAGGTGGTATTTCATTAATCAAGAAATTTCTCACCAGTTCATGACATTACTGTACATTCCCGTATCAATAGAGACAAACAACAATTATCGAATGAGTTAAACGATAAAAGCTTTAAGCGCAGATGAGAACCCAACAATTGATAATCAAAGCATATGACAATCATATAAATAAAAAAGAGTTTCAATAAAAGAGAGTTTCAAAAGATTACATTGTTTCCCCCAACAACAAAAGGGTTTAGTTCACCCTTGTCATGGTGAACCAAGATGAAAATAATGGAAGAATGGAAGAGCAAACCCTAGATAGGATGAAAAGGAGCCTAAGCATCCAAGAGATCTTCTCTAGAGAGTGAAAATTAGGTATGGCCGCCCTCTTCTGTCAAAAGAATGAGAAGGAAATCGCAATAAGGCTATTTATAGCTAAGGAGCGTCACAGAAAACAGGCCCAAGCCCAGCAGACAACCGCCCGGCGTCACACTTATGCCGCCCGGCGGTTTGCCTCTAATCGCGCAACCGCCCGACACCAGGGGTCCACCGCCCGACGGTTTGCCTTTAATCGCAAATCCACCAGGCGTTCACGCCAGGGTGCCAACTCCTCGAATTTGGCCGCCCAATGGTGTATTTTTGCCGTTGGGCGGTTCCTAGGCTCTTCTTTTCTTCCATTTTCTTCCTTTGTCCTGAGTCTAAGACCTTCATCTTCAACTCCATTCTTCACTTCCATGAAAATTGCTACAAAACAATGCAAAACAAGCATAATATCGCTAAAAACGACTTTTGACTCTCCACTGACTCATTTATTGAGTTTTGCTTGATTCTAAGCTTGTTCTAAGCAGTAAAGGGAGTAATTTGGTCTAAAATAACATATAAAAATAACGGTTTTTCGACCGTTATCAATCCTCAACTCTCTTATCCCCAAAACTAAAGTAAAATCATGAGTCAAAGCAAGTTTCTAAGTCAAAAAGGGTGCATTTCATATCAAAATTAAGTATAAAAATAACGGATTTTCAACCATCATCAACAAGTCAGCTCTACATATGATGCAGATGTAGAAAACACCTGAAGGATGGGTGTTGAAGAATGAAGCTGTGAACAATGATGATGAAACAAAATTTGCTGGCGCTACTCACTATAGAGCAAGGTCTAGATTTTAGAGAATTGTGTTAAGGGAATTAAGCATTAAGAAGGATAATTGAGGAAACAAGAAGTATTGCTTTGGAATTAAAAGAAAAATCTCAGTCAACAGAAATGGATGATGATAATGAGAAATAATCCAAAGAAGAAATATGCACTCTTGATACTTCTTCAAAGAATAGCACAGATGATAGTACTGAAGAAGAGAATATTGATGATTGCAGGAGTGATACGGTTCTTGGTGATTCGTTAACAAAAAGAGGAAGAAAAACTAATTTTGTACCTTAATATTTTGATAGTTTGTTTAAGGTTGTTTCCTAGTTACCATTTTGCAAGATGGCTTTATATGCCATCATCTCTTGTAGTTAATCGCTTGTAATATCTTTGAAAGTTAATGAAATCAGTCGTTTATGGTTTAATTCTATTTGCTTTAAATTTCTTGATTGAATCTGTTTGAATTGATCTTAAATCGGCTGAATGATTGTTGAAGGTGATTATGCACATGTTTATTGTTACATTGATTCTTTTGCATACTCACTTCTTAACTATATAATTTCTTGCATTATTGTGATTCTAAATTGCTTGATCTTCAAAAGATCATGAAAGGTTTTGTAGGAAATATTGCTTCTGAACTTACTACTGGAGTTACTACTCAATGAAGAGCAATGAAATTGATTGGAAATATTGATTATTCGACTATCGTTTACAGGGGTTATAAATTCCATTTGTTGGAATTTGGTTATTTTGTTGCTTGATCATATTTTATATAGTTTAATTTCAATATATCCTTGTTTCTAATTGATTGATATATCTGTGGGAATATATTGTGAAATTGTTGATGATTGTATCTATGCTTGAGTGAATTGTTTGCAATTCTGATTCTGATACAATTCTAATACATACTGTTATATGCTCTGATATTTGTGAAAACTGCATTGTGGATCTGGGTTTTGAATTTTAAAACATGCATAATGACAGGGGGCATTACATGATAGTATAGATTTTTCACATGCCTACACTTTAGGGGGAGATTTTCTTTATCATGTGAATATCTGTGACAAGGGGAGCATCATTGATTAATTAATCTGTTTTACATTGATGCATCGCTGGTATATCATTTATCAACATATCATTATCTTAGAGCATACCTTTTTTGCTAATGCACAAAGGGGGAGAAAAGTTTTATTGTTTATTTGCTTATACTTGATTTCTTGATAATGTTAATACAGACTAAATGTTGTCTGGATTGTTTCTAATCTGAAATATTTTGAGATAGACTCTTGTTTGCTTTGATAGATTGATAAAATCATTTAATCACTTGCTCTGATACTGTTTGCTTATATGAGCTTTGATATAGTGTGATTACATGATTGATTTTATGTGCAGTTGTATACAAACATGGTTGTTTATTAATAATGGTTGTGCATCATCAAAAAAGGGGGAGATTGTTGAGATTGTTGATAAGGGAAACACTGGTTTAGCTAAACCTTAATCTCACAGTGTTCTGGTTTTTGATGATGACAACACATTATTAATAACACACGTATTGATATGTGTTACATGTTCAAATCTTTATTGTGTATGAAATCTTGAAGAACATGCTTCTGTTGATTTTCATATATGTATGCATATTCACTGATTTTCTACATGATACATCATTTGTGATTGCGTAACATATGTTTCAGAAAAGAAAAACCACATGCACTTAGTTGAACTTATATTGTGTGGCAAAACTGCAAGTTTTAAGTCGACTTCATTATGGAGTAAGTCGATTAAAACTCGTGACTTTGCACAGATTTTCAAAAATAGTGTTGTGAGTTATTTTGCAATGAAAATATTTTCAAAACTGCTTTGAAGTGTTAGAATTCGACTTAGTTAGTTATGTTTTGAAATTCTGTCAATGCTGGTGAACTATAACGACTATATTTTGATTATGTGTTCAAGCATTAAATGTAAGTCAACTGAGTTAAATTGTGTAATCAATTTGGTTGGTTTGACTACTACTAATTGTTGTAATTGTTGTAACTATTTGGTGACAATTGACTACATTAGTGGCAAAGTCGACTACAGGAGTGTCTATTTTATAGAAAACTATAAATAAATGTGATTCTATAATTCACAGAGACTTTGGCTATTCTGACAATTTCATTTTGTTATTTCAGATTGTGATCTCTGTGAAAACGCTCTAAGAACTCATCGAGAAGACGGTGGAGATCTTTCTTTGAAGAGTTTCTTCAAGACGAAGTAATATGCACTTACTGTTTGATCAAAATTTGCACTGCTGGTGTTCATCATATTGATCAAGACTTTTGTCAATTTATTGAAGATACCCTGTTGGGATTACAAGAAGAGAACTTATGGAAGTTCTGGACACTTTGAGGATTGTTCAAAGTGGGTTGAAGATTGTAGAAGAGGGGATATCTTGCTGCAGATCTTTGTGTTGTTGCCTATACTTTTAGTTAGAGGGTTAGAGAGATTGTCTATACTTTTGACGTGGAGGTCTCTATAGAAATCTTGTGTAAAAACCTTGACTAATATAGTGCATTGACCTCCTGGTTGTGGAAGGACACTAGATGTAGGCATTGGGCCGAACTAGTATAAAATTGTGTTTGATTTTCTCTATCCCTAAACTCTTTACTTTAAGTCGACTTTACTTTCTGCACAGTCCACTTTACTTTTCCGCTGCACTGATTATCTTTTTCCTTGGGTTTCAAGAAAACTTTGAAAGGTTAATACTTTGCGAAAAAGATTTGAAAAAGGCTCTAATTTTTGAACCTCACCAATTCACCTCCCCCTCTTAGTGTTGAAACTAAACCATTATTTTTCCAACAATAGTATAAGACCTATTCCTGACCAAATGCATGTCGGTCTGCTAAGTCAACATGTATTCGACCCACACCTATTCAATAAGGATGATAACATGTCGCTAGACTATAAGATAATCTCCAATTAAGTCAAGGAGGACAAAATTAATCTAAGATTAATGGGTAATCAGGCCATATGACCCAAGCCCATCCAGGTAAGGGACATGATCAATATTATAAATAACACATTATACGAGATACATTAATTACATTTGTTATTATACCATTAATGACCTTCTGACATATTTAACTGATTTGAGTATGAGAGTGTTTTCTACAAACACAACTCTTTCTAAACTAGGAAAAGACAAGTATCCTTAAAGAAACAAATATTACTTGAAGACTTGAAATGTTTAGAGCTTTTATTGGAGTATTGACATAATATATTTCACTATTAAAAAACATAAAAGATTGATTTGACAACAAATTATAAAAATAACATAAAATAAAAATATAGAAAATAATACTAAATTAACCTTTATATATATATATATATATATATATATATATATATATATATATATATATATATATATATATATATATATATATATATATATATATATATATGGGGTTTACTAACTTGTGTACGCCTTTTTTTTAGTTGGTACATTTTAGTAATGTGTACCGAGTTTTAGTAGACAAAAATATCCTAATATATCATAGATTTTAAGTTTTAAGGTTAAGGGTATTTTAATAATTTTCATTCTCAAAACTAAACAGAGAGAAAAGAAACCCCTAAACCTTTGCTCACCTCCCTCATTCTTCTCAATTTTTTTTCTTTCATCTTTCTCAACTCCAACATTTTTTCTGTCATCCCTACATTAGTCCCAACTGAAAAACACTCGTTGTTAAACAATTTGCTTTTGTAAAGAGTTGAGTTATTAGCATATTCGCCTTCAGGAAAAGGTTCAAGATCTCTTCAATTTCACCATCTTCACTAACCTCTCTAATTTCATCATCTGCGGATGTTGAATCATCATCTCTAAAAAAACTTCCAGACCAATTATCAATTCTTTCAAATTTCATTATGCTTGTGAAAATTAGATAAAATTAGATAAGACAAAAATTATAAAATGAAAAGTCATTATAAAATCATTTTTTGTAAGAAATTGTTTAACAACGAGTGTTTCTGATTTTTTTCCAGGCCAATTACCAATTTCTTCGGATATGCTTGTGAAAATTAGATAAAATTAGATGAGACAAAGATTATGAAATGAAAACTCATTATAAAATCATTTTTTTGTAAGAAGTTTAACAACGAGTGTTTCTGATTTTTTCAGTTGGGGATACAATAGCGATGACAGAGAAAATGTTGGACTAAGAGAGATGAAAGAGAAAGAGTTGAGAGGAATGAGAGAGGTGAGGAAGCTTTTGGGAGTTTCTTTTTTTTTTTGAAAATGAAAATTATTAAAATATCATTAACATTAGAACTTAGAATCCATGATATATTAGGATATTTTTGTTTATTAAAACCTGATACACACTGCTAAAATGTACTAACTGAAAATTAGACGTACGTAAATTAGCAAACTCATATATATATATATATATATATATATATATATATATATATATATATATATATATAAGTGGATTAAAGACTTTATAAGATTTTAAACTGAAGTAAGTGTTCAACAATTACACAAGTATTTATATATAATGTTTTAGAAAATTAATATGCAATCGTATCCGGTGATTGAATTATAAGCTTTTTCTTGATAATTAATGAAAGCAATTTGTAACTTGCTTGAAAGCGATTTAATATTATTTCTGTATTTTTATATAGAAACTATTTTTTTCATAAACAGAAGTTTGTTAATAAGAAAACTTAAATTGTACACAGATATATTTATATGATAAAATTTTAAATAAAAGAGGTTTAATTAAGCTGTTGATCAAAAAGAAAATTAATATTAAAATAATCCTGCAAGAGACTGATCCAATCAACCCAAAAGCATTCTTATAAAACTAGATGTTAGAAGTAATCATGTCAACAATATATTTGAATTTGAACATGCAAGTTAAAAGGAATCCGTTGATTATTCAAACTCAAGAAAATAACAGAAGAAAACGGGGGCTGTGGTAAAATGGTAATCACAAAAAATTGCGACAAATCCGCTACGCGACAAAACGACGAGGTCTGTCGGCAACTGTGGGCCGGTGCTGAACCGGGAGATAAAAGCGGCGCAAAATCTAACTTGCCCCTTTCAAAACAAAACAAAACTCATTTCAAAACAACGCGTGGACAGAAACCAAAACTAATAATCTCTAGAAACGAATTAATTAACAATAATTGTTCATTTGTTCATCTTCAAATCTAAAAATAAAAAAACAAAAGTAGAAATAGACAGTTCAGTTTTAATTCCCACTACACTCACAACCAAAGGAGAGTTCTCTTTCTCAGTGCTCTCCCACATTTACCCTATCATTCCACCCTAATACCCTAATTCCAAAATTTTCAAATCCTTTCTTCCTCTTGTTTAATGAAGCCTCCTTGTGATTTTTACTTGTTGTGTTTCAGCTCGGTATGTTTCGGGTTGGTTCCAAAACCCTAGACCTATTCCTTATCTGCAGATTTTGCTTTACTTTTAGTAATCTGTTTTGCTGAACGTTCTGGGTTGGTGAAACTACTGTATAGTTTGAATCACTGTTCCGCTTCTGATGGATTATTACCAGTATGCGTATTCGGTGATGCTTGTGTTGTTTCGAAGGCTGTTTTGAAAATTTAGCGACGTGTGCAATCTGTTATTTATTCCCGTGGTGTGTTATTCAGTTTAGGAGAGAAGTCTTACGAATTTTATATTCTTATTTTGGGAAAATCAAGGATATGGCAAGCGCAAGGCTATGTCTACTTGACTTGTTTTTCTTGGTTTGCTGGCTTGGTAGCCGTGGTTTGTTTGTTTTATCGCTGCATAAAGTGGAATAATCATGCCTGAAATATCATGATATTTTCTATTTTATACTTTGAAGTTAGCGAGATGGAATTTGTTGTTTGCTGCTTCCTGATTCTTTCAAAGTTTTCTGAACTTTGATTTTTAGCATATGTTTGTTTGATTACTTTTCTTTTTTGCCTAATCCTTTTTGGTTTTGCAGCTAAAATAGTTGAGATTATTTGGTACCTAAGCTAAGACGGAGAATACTGTGAACGATGAATGTTACTGAGGTTGAAGAAAATCTAGTTGCTGCAACTGATGCTAAGGTATTATTACATCTTTGATTATTTCAAATTCTATATGGGAATTTAATGCTTTTTGTGTAGTAAATTGACAATTGCTTTTACAGTGTATAAAGTCTTTGTGCTGAGGTGTAATTAAATACTCAAACCTATTTTGTGTTAGTTTCTTTATGCTCTTATTCAATTAGGTAGGAAACCGAAGCCCGTTTCTTTGTTGTTATTTTCCAAATTATTTTTATGTATTGAATTAAGCAAAACAGTTGAATCTGTCTACCTTCAAAGGCATGGATATTTTTTATACCTGGTTATTCTAACTGCTATATGAGATTTTTTATTTTTTTTCATTTCTAGACAAATGAAAAGAAAACAGTAACAGACTGTTTAAATACTTCTTTCCTTGCTCTAGCTTTTTCCGATGTGTTGCAATTTTTTATTTTATTTTCTGTATTGTAGTCTGACTGTTATCTATCTGGTTTCTTATGCAGTTACATGGACAAATGTGCAAGACTCTTTCTATAATATATTGCAAAGTATTGTCTGTATTTCCTTCTTTAGAAGCTGCCAGGCCTAGGAGTAAATCTGGTATTCAGGCATTATGTTCATTGCATGTAGCCTTGGAGAAAGTCAAGAATGTTCTTCAGCACTGCGCAGAGTGTAGTAAACTTTACTTGGTACGACTTTTATTTCTTAGTTTTATTTGCTGATTATGTTTCTGTGTAGACAGTTTTTATTTTACCTTATCTCATGAAGCACTTATCTCCTGATGATGGAGTGTGAAATTATTTGAAACGCGCTTTTGTAAAATATCTTACGAATTGCATCAATTATGATGCAGGCTATAACTGCTGATTCTGTCCTCCTAAAATTTGAGAAGGCTAAATCTGCTCTTGAAGATAGTCTTAGACGAGTGGAAGAAATTGTTCCACTATCTATTGGGTGTCAGGTAATAGGGCTGATTCTATGTACTTTTTTTGCAGGTTAGGGTTAGTTAGTTTAGGTTCGTGATTCCATTATTATTATGTTGTTCCTCTTATGCTTACTGATTTCTGTTGTCATCACATGAATGAGAGGAGCCCTATTTTTGATGTTTGATTTTGTTATTCCAAAATCATAAATAATTGAATACACCTTGTTTTCATCTGAGTTTTGCTTTCTGTAGCTCTGGCCTTTGTATATCTTCATGTGCAAATTATACTCCTTTGTTCTTATCATTGTCAATGTTTAGGCTGGTCTGAGGTTTGACTGATTAATTACCTGTTCAGGTTCAGGAGATTGTGCACGAGTTTGTGACAATAGAATTTGCACTTGACCCATCAGAAAAGCAAGTTGGCAATGATTTGATTGCATTGCTCCAACAGGGGAGAAAGTTTAATGATTCTAGTGACAGCAATGAGCTTGAATGTTTCCACCAGGCTGCTACTAGACTTGGAATTACATCTTCAAGAGCAGCTCTTGCTGAAAGAAGAGCTCTCAAGAAACTCCTAGAAAGGGCTCGATCAGAGGAAGACAGGCGGAAGGAATCAATTATTGCATATCTCTTGCATCTTATGAGGAAATACTCCAAATTATTTAGAAGTGAGTTCTCAGATGACAATGATTCTCAGGGTTCTGCACCTTGTTCTCCCACTGTTCAGGGATCTATTGAGGACAGTGTTCCTGGTAGTCATTGTCAAGCCTTTGACAGACAGCTTTCAAAATTCAGTTGCTTTAATTTTAAACCAAATAGTGGTAGGAAATCAGGGCAGATGCCTCTTCCACCTGAAGAGTTAAGGTGTCCTATATCTCTGCAACTTATGTATGATCCTGTTATCATTGCTTCTGGGCAAACATATGAAAGAGTTTGCATAGAGAAATGGTTCAGTAATGGGCACAACAACTGCCCAAAGACCCAGCAGGAACTTTCACATCTTTGTTTAACTCCTAATTACTGTGTTAAGGGCCTTGTTACTAGTTGGTGTGAACAAAATGGAGTTTCTATTCCTGAAGGCCCTCCTGAATCTCTCGACTTTAATTACTGGCAGTTATTATCAGAGTCTGAATCTACAAGTTCAAAAGCTGTAAATAGTGTTAGCTCTTGCAAGTTGAAGGGTGTTGAAGCGGTTCCTTTGGAAGAGAGTGGTATCTCAGAGGAATCTGTGGAAAAGGGAACTGAAAATGTGTCTGCACAAGAGGAAGACATAGAGCAGTGTTTTAGCTTTCTGAAAGTTTTGACTGAGGGGAATAATTGGAGTAAGCAATGTGAAGTGGTAGAACAGTTAAGGTTGCTACTGAGGGATGATGACGAAGCCCGGATATTTATGGGGGCTAATGGGTTTGTCGAAGCACTTGTGCACTTCTTGCAATCAGCTGTGCATGAAGGTAGTTTGATGGCTGTGGAAAGTGGAACAATGGCTCTCTTCAACCTGGCTGTGAATAATAACAGGTCTGCTTTATATTTCGAGTTTGTAGTCATCAATTAAAACTGTTTTTCATATTACAAAATCAAAACAGCTCTTTGTATTTGAGATTCATCATTGATGATCAAAACTGATTACTATGATTTGCATAGTGCGAATAGATGGATAAAATTGATCACTGCCCAGATTGAATTCATTTCTACAACTCGATAACATACACAATTCCTTCAGTGATTAGACTGATTCTTTATTGTCTCACTGCACTCTATTAACTTGAAGTTGATCCTTATTTTTCAACAGAAATAAGGAAATTATGTTATCCGCTGGAGTATTATCATTGTTGGATGAGATGATTTCAAAAACCAGTTCTTATGGTTGCATTACCGCTCTTTATTTGAATCTTTCTTGCCTAGAAGCCGCCAAGCCAATGATTGGCATGAGTCAGGCTATCCAGTTCCTAATCCAGCTTCTCCAATCTGACTCCGATGTTCAATGCAAGCAAGATGCTCTCCATGCTCTCTATAATCTTTCTACTATGGCCTCCAATATTCAACACCTCCTTTCATCTGGCATCATTAGTGGCTTACAGTTCCTTCTTGAAGGCGACACTGATTGCTTGTGGACAGAGAGATGCATAGCGGTTTTGATAAATTTAGCTGCTTCTGATGTTGGAAGGGAGGAAATTGAATCAACTCCTGGACTCATTAGTGCACTGGCTTCTATACTGGACACTGATGAGCTCTTGGAACAGGAGCAAGCAGTCACTTGTCTCCTAATTTTGTGCAATAGAAGTGAGGAGTGTTGTGACATGGTCTTGCAAGAAGGGGTTATACCAGCATTGGTTTCAATATCAGTGAATGGGACCCCAAGAGGCAGAGAAAAAGCTCAGAAACTGTTGATGCTGTTCCGAGAGCAGCGGCGGGACCATTCACCAGTTAAGACACATCAGTGCCCACCTGAAACTGCTGATTTGTCTATGCCTCCAGCTGAAATGAAACCGCTATGCAAGTCAATTTCAAGAAGAAAGTCTGGAAGAGCTTTTAGCTTTTTCTGGAAAAGCAAGACCTATTCTGTCTACCAGTGCTGAGTTCCTTTGGTTGTTGTAAATCTGTGTTTGCATCTTTACTCTTTTGTGGTGCCTTTATCCTCCTCTACTTCCTGTTCCCATGGGTGCTGCTTGATTTTTGGTTCAAAGCGAAGAAGAGATGTACAGACCTGTGTAATTTATGGATTTTGTTTTCTTCTTTCGCTTTCCTCTTTGTAACATCAATGTTTCTAAGTGTTAGTTTCCTTATTTATTTAGGGTTGGGTGTTCTTAGGCTTACAAACTTGAAATTAACTGTGAATTATGTGTTTAGGTGTTTCCTCGTTGCACAAAATCTACACAAAAATCTGTGTAGTCCCTACAGAAAATAAAGCAGGTTACGACTAGTAGTTAAGAGAGTGCAAGTTTTGTTAGAAGGCAGCGGATGTCGCTTTAGCCATCAATTTCAGCTTTAAACTGGTCATGCGTCATCTTTGGTCCGTGTTTTTTGGTTGCTTTACCGCACCGCAATGCCCTCGATTTGTACTTTGTATTGTGACCCACAAAATTTAATCCATCTTTTAGGAGGAAAGGAAAAGACCATTAATGCATGGCAGCAACAGTTGATAACTATTATAGTTAAACTATACTTTAATCACAAAAGAAAAGAAAAACTTACTCTTTTTCTTATACTAGTTAGAAAATAACGGTATTGCTGGAACCAAATGAAGAACTGAAAACATAAGTTGTCTTTTACATATTGACGGCCTTGTTTGGGCGAAATTATTATGTCAACCTATCTACTATTTATTACCTCATTTAAACATGAAAGAAGTGAGTGGTCTAAGTTGGCTATTTCCTGCCATTTAATATCTGTTTACACGCTGAAAATTAATTCCATACTTTGTGAATTTGTACAATATTTAAAGTTAGAATTCATTGCAAAAATTAATTTCAACGTATATTTTAATTATATTCAACTAATTTTGCAGGAGATATAAACTAATCAAGTTCTGTGTGATCCCTGTGTAAATATATAATCGACTAAATATCGAAACCTTAAATGATTTAATCACTTCCTAATTGCCACTCAGACGCGTAATGGATCATTATTGTGTCTTTAATGTCTTGACCTGGTTAACAATAAAGCCATCATATGTACCTTTATAAGTAAAAACTCATGAACAATAATATAAAAATACGACAATTTTAAAGTATGAACAATTCATAACTACATTATTATCTCATTTATTTTTTATTTGGCTTGGATGTTAGATTGTTTTTTAATATAAATTATTACCACGAAATATTACAACATTTAAAGTGTGAAAAACAAGTAAAACACAAGAATGGATAGTCTAATTATATTTTAAAAATTATTTTTATAATTTTCGTAAATATCATTTGATATTGATAACTGCTCCAAAGATAGTTTTATTGGCAAGTAATTTGATGTTGGCTTATTAATATTTATTGTCTTATAGAACATGAAAGACTCAACTTCATAATTTCTTACATTTACTTGTTTAAATTATTTTCAAACTGATTTTCACAATAACTCTTCTTTTTAAATTAATGAAGATGATAATAACATGTAATGTAAAATAGATAAATGAAAAAAAAAAGTAAATAAGATATTTTATATTGGTTCATTTGACCCATCATAGTATATCTTGTTTTTAATCAAATAAATTGAATTTTACAAGTAGACTAATACTACAAATTATACTTTAAGTATTGTACCGTATGGGCCGGACAGACTCGAGGATGTACCGGACGGACCCAAGGGCACTCAATCAGCAGGGAGGAGTTAGAGTTTACAGAGGGTTTCCTCCTCTCTAATGGTGACAAAACCTGTACATCCCAGCCGCTCAGGCACAGACGGACGGTTTCCCAGCAAACATTAAAGAGTCTTCACGAAGATCTGCATTATCGCATAAGGTCACGGCGTCATCAGTGGACCGAAAGGAGAAACCCATGCCGACAGGTAAAACCTGCCGGACCACAGAGAGGGATGGCCTCACACCTAGTCTCAGTTGAAGGAAATATTAAACTAAAATTAAGGTAAAACGCGATTAGGAAAGATGGGCCACTGATTGGGCCGTGATTAAGGGATCGCTAATCACTGGCCCATTATGAGCATTATAAATACAAGTCACGGGTGAAAGGTAGTTGGTTACATTGAATGCACATTTACTTCAATATTCACTCTCTCTCTATCTCTAAAAATTTGACTCATCAACTGACTTGATCGTCGGAGTGCCTTTAGTAGGTACTCGGCCGGACGGAGTTAGCAAGGAGCGAGCGGTGGATTAGATGGACGAGTGGATGCTAGACTCGGACGGTCGGACGTGCAGGGAAAATTGTGCAGGTGTTGGAGGATACAGATCCAACCGGAACATTTTGGCGCCCACCGTGGGGCCGGAGGATTATAACCAATGGTGACCACAAGAAACACGAGCAATGAAGAAACAAACGAAGTCATGCGGGCGTTGGAGTTAAGGATGGAAGAGATGCGGAGACAACATGAGGAGATGCAGAAGAAGCATGAGGAGGAAATGGCGGCAGTAAGGGCAGAGTGTTTGGCCCAACTACGAAAAGGGAAGATGAAGGAAACCGGGGAGGGAGCAGGCAATGATTGGGTGAAAACTATCACTATGGAAGACGAGAGTAAGGAGGCTTACAGCAGCGCCCGAGGTCATGAGGACCGGTAGAAAGAGGGAAAGGAAGAAAATTTGGTGTTGGTAAAAACAGAGGTGTCGTCCATACCTGTACCTTTCGTTTAGTCAATAATGGACGTTCGTATTTCGGATCACTTCATTCCCCCACAGTTCAAGATGTACGATGGGACTACCGATCCCGAAGCACACGTTAAGTCTTTTACCAATGCCATGTCATTCCGCATCGGATGTGATGCGATATGGTGTCGGGCATTCTCTCTCTCTCTCTCTCTCTCTCTCTCTCTCTCTCTCTCTCTCGGGAGAGGCCCTGGAATGGTTCAACTCCATTCCTAACAGCTCCATTGAAGACTTTAAAAGTTTGAGTAGTCTGTTCAAGGATCAGTTTGCCACCTGCCGGGTGCAAGACGTCACCTGGTGGACTTGATGAATTTAAAACAGGGAAAGGACGAATCCCTCCAAGTTTTGATGAACCGGTTCACAAAGACAGTTCGAAGAGTGAAAGGTCTTAGTTTGGAGTTGACTCTCCAGTATGTGATGCCCGCTTTGAGGCCGGGGCCCTTTAAAGAAAGCGTTTGCCGGACGCCACCAAAAACTCTGGAAGAATTGCGTCAGCGTGCGGCCGATGAGGCCAGGGTAGAAGAGATGAAACAAAATTACCGAAGGGAAGCCCAAGAGGCTAAAGAGAAGATTGAAGGGAAACGAGAGGGACAGGCCAACCGTCCCGGACCGTCCAAGGGGCGAGATGGGCCGAGAGGCCCCCGCTTCCAACAATATACTCAATTGAAGCAGCCCCAGAAGAAGCCCCCAGCGCCCGGTACGTTCACCCCTCAGGCGATATGAAGGCCGATCTGTCGGCAAAATGACTATCAACGGCTACCCTGTGACCAAGGGCCAAGGGGCTACAGTCGCAGCGAAGAACGAAAGAGGGATAGAAGTAGAGAGTGGAGAGACGACCATCCCTTGAGAGGGATGATTAACACTATATCCGGAGGATTTGCAAGCGGTGGCGCGACATCTTCCGCCAGAAAAAGAAGCATTAGGGCACTACGATCTGTACACGCTGTAAACGTCCCGAAATGATCGATGCCCCCCATCACCTTTTCGGATGAAGATTTTCATGCCCCGGACCCAGAACAAGACGACCCTATGGTCATCACCATAGAAATCGCCCGCTACGGGGTAAGCAGGGTACTAGTCGACCAGGGAAGCTCCGTCAACATACTTTATTGGAAGACGTTCAAACAGATGGATATCTCTGAAGAACTCATTGTCCCCTATGATGAGCAACTGGTAGGCTTCGCTGGTGAGCGCGTTGACACTAGAGGTTACTTGGATCTATGGACACGTTTGGGAACGAGAGGAGAAGGTGATGAGAAGAAGGTGAGATATTTGCTGGTGGAGGCTAACACATCTTATAACGTCCTGTTGGGACGCCCGTGTTTAAATTAATTTGGGCCATTGTCTCCACCCCTCACCTAACGTTGAAGTATCCTACTAGCAAGGGAACCGTTCGCACCGTCCTTGCAGACCAGAAACTCGCCCGGGAATGCTACGCCGCTGGTTTAAAGATGTATCCCAAAGTAGCCCGCAGGAAAACAATGGGAGCTAATGTCGCTATGACCCCCGAACTAACACGGATGATCGGTTGGAACCGTTGGGGGAGACACAATCGGTGATTGTAGGGAGTGACGCCTCCCAAACCACTTTGATAGCATGAGGGTTAAATCCCGAAGTGGAGAAGAGCTTGAGAGCTTCTCTATGGTGGAATAGAGACTTATTTGCCTGGACGGCCGCTGACATGCCCGACATCCATCCTTCGGTCATGTCCCACTGGTTGTCATTGTTCAGAGAGGCACGGCCCGTGGCTCAGAAGAAAAGAAAGATAGGAGAAGAGAAAAGGAGAGTCGTATCAGAAGAGGTAAAGAAATTGCGGGAAGCCAGTTTCATCCGGGAGGTTACATACACCACATGGTTAGCCAACGTGGTAATGGTGAAGAAAGCGAATGGCAAGTGGCGCATGTGCACCGATTATACCGACCTTAACAAGGCTTGCCCGAAGGACTCGTACCCATTACCCAGCATCGATATGTTGGTGGACGGAGCATCCGGCCACCAGATGTTGAGCTTTCTGGATGCCTACTCCGGGTATAACCAAATACCCATGCATGGCCTAGATAGGGAGAAGACGTCTTTCCTCACAGATCAAGCCAACTTCTGTTATGAGGTCATGCCCTTTGGTCTTAAAAATGCGGGCGCTACCTACCAACGGTTGATGGATCGCATTTTCGCCGAGCAGTTAGGACATTGCATGGATGTATACGTGGACGACATGGTCGTGTGGTCAACGGATGCAACTAAACACCTACAAGATTTGGAGGAGATATTCCGCCAAGTGCGCAGATATGGAATGCGTCTCAACCCAGCCAAGTGCACCTTTGGGGTGGCTGCCGGCAAGTTCTTAGGATTTATGCTTACCTCTAGAGGAATCGAGGCCAACCTGGACAACTGTGAGGCCGTTCTGAAAATGAAGAGCCCGAACACGTTGAAGGAGATACAAAGATTGGTCTGACAGCTAACCGCCCTATCTCGTTTCATACCCAAGCTCGCCGAATGACTGCGACCCATTCTGAAGAAGATGAAGAAAAATTCCGCCGACACTTGGGACAAGGAGTGCGAATCGGAGTTTAGTGACATTAAGGGCATCATTATGAGTCCCCCGATCATGAACCGACCAACACCAGGAGCCGAATTACAGGTATATTTGGGAATTTCTGAAACGGCCGTCAGTGCCGCCATGTTGCAAGAACAACCCACTCCGAAGCTGGTGTACTTCGTTAGCCGAACCCTTAACGAAGCAGAGACTCGTTATCAGCCGATAGAGAAGGTGGCACTAGCTCTTCTCAATGCGGCTAGGAGACTTAGGCCGTACTTCCAAAGGCATCAATGGTAGTGCGTACAGATCATCCTGTGTCCAAGATACTGAGGAAACCAGATCTTGTCGGGCGCATGGTCGGATGGTCCGTAGAACTATCGGAGTTTGGCCTGCGATACAAGCTGAGGGGCTCAATTAAGGGACAACATCTGGCCGACTTCGCCGCTGAAATTCCACTGACAGACGAGGGTGACTGGAATCTATATGTGGACGGGGCGTCCGGAAGAACGGTAAGTGGAGCAGGCATCGTACTTGAGGGCCCGAATGGTTTTCTGGTGGAACACTCACTGGTGTTCAAGTTCCAAGCCTCCAACAACCAAGCTCAATATGAAGCTCTATTAGCAGGTCTACAACTCACTAAAGATATGGGGGCACGAGGGCTCACGTGCCGTACAGACTCACAGTTGGTCGTGGGACAGATGAACGGCGACTTCCAGGTCAAGGAGGACCACCTCCTCAAATACTTTCATCAGGCCTCCGCCCTCTCCAAGGAGTTTGAGAAAGTGACGATTTTACATATACCGCGGGAACAGAACGCCCGGGCAGACATGCTATCTAAACTCAGCACAGGAAAAGAGAAGGGCCAGTTGACCACTATCATCCGGCAGGTCCTTTTACAACCAACAATCGAATGCCAAGCAGTGACAACCGGGGAACCTATGGATTGGCGAATGGAAATTCGAAAATTAATGAACAAGCAAGATAATGGCGAAACCTTGCGGCAGAACGAGGCAAGGAAGATCGCCCGATTTGTCCTCATCGGGGATAACCTGTACAGACGAGGTTTCTCCTCACCACTACTGAAATGCCTGTTGGGGGAGGAAGCTCTGTATGTGATGGATGAACTACACAACGACATTTGTGGCTTTCATACGGGAGGATGCACGCTGAAGGCACGAACCCTACAAGCCGGTTATTATTGGCCAACCATGGAGACCGACACAATGACTTTCACAAGACGATGCATCAAGTGTCATGATCACGCCAACGACAAGCATGCTCCCCCTCATACTTTACACCCCATTGCCGCCCCATGGCCGTTCGCTCAATGGGGCATGGACATTGTGGGACCTTTTCCATCTGGACCGGCCTAGAAGAAGTTCTTGCTTGTCGCTATCGACTACTTCACCAAGTGGGTGGAAGCTGAACCGTTGGCCACCATAACTGCTCGCCAGGTACAAAAATTCTGTTGGAGGTTGATTTGTAGGTTCGGCCTGCCACGGAAGGTAATAACGGATAATGGACGGCAGTTTATCGACCGGAAGCTCGAGAAATTTTTTGAAGATTTGGGAATTAAACATGCTACCAGTTCAGTGGAACACCTACAGTCAAACGGCCAGGTTGAAGCCGTCAATAAGACCATTGTCGCCGAATTAAAGAGACGACTGGGGAACAAGAAAGAAGCCTGGGTGGAGGAACTTTCGGAAGTCCTGTGGGCCTACCGGTGTACTCCACACGGCACCATCGGCAAAACCCCGTTCAATCTGACGTACGGAACTGATGCCATGTTGCCGGTTGAGTTAAGGGAACCATCATTACGAAGAAACATAGAAGATCTTCGCCTGAATGACCTAGAGCTGAGAGTGGAATTGGACACCGTTGACGAACGGCGCGATCGGGCAGTTTTGAGAGCCAAAGCATGTCGCCGCATGGTGGAAAGGAAGTACAATACCAAGGTGCGCCCTAGAAAGTTCCAAGAGGGAGACTTGGTTTGGAGAAAGACGGGAGACGCCCGTCGACAGGCCTCGCACGGCAAGCTAGCAGCAAAGTGGGAGGGCCCGTTCAAAATCCCTCAAGTCTTGGGCAACGGAGCGTATCGTCTCACCAAGCTAGATGGGAAGCATGTCACCAACACCTGGAATGCATCTCACCTTAAATTATACTTTAGTTGATGTAATAGCTTTTACATAAGTTTTTATCAGTATTTGAATGAAATGACAGGATGCTTCCCTCTACTTGACTTCGGACATATCAACGAAATAACTACCAAGTTGATGAACGGAAATATCCTGTCAACTTGGCCGGGCGGTGAAGGGAATAGCTTGCCGACCCCCTCCAGAAACCAAGTTGATGAACGAAAATATCCTGTCAACTTGGCCGGGCGGTGAAGGGCATAGCCTGCTGACCCCCTCCTAAAACCAAGTTGATGAACGGAAATATCCTGTCAACTTGGTTGGGCAGTGAAGGGCATAGCCTGCCGACCCCCTCCAGAAACCAAGTTGATGAACGGAAATATCCTGTCAACTTGGCCGGACGGTGAAGGGCATAGCCTGCCGATCCCACGCGAAATACACCAAGTTAAAATGTCCAACTAAAAAACCGGATTGAAATCCTCGTTAATAACAGCATACCCAAAAGAAAAATAACAACGAATAATACGATTCTACAAATTGCGAAAAAACGACCAACTCATAAATTGCAAAAAGAGCGAGGTACAAAATGTTGTTTTAACGAACGGTAGGGTAAACCAAAAAACTACATCGTTTACCGTCCGTCCGATCCACGATCTCAAACAAAAACAAGAAAGAAAAACAAAATAAACCTCAACTCTAACAAAAAAATTTTAACTACAAGTCCTAGGTCTCGACATTTTCGACGGCAGCACTCGTGGAGCCCGCGACCGTCTCGACACCGGCATCAGCCCCAACGGCCGCGGTCCCCGACGGTTCAATCTCCATTAGCATGCCGTCATACATGTCCTTGTATAGATCGAAGCCAAGTTCAAGGGGCTTATCCACCTTCAGGAGAACGACCACCTGCCTTAAAGCCTTATAGAAACCATCCTCGTGCTCCGCCACCAACGTATCATTAAACTCGGAGATTTTCTTTTGTGCAGCCTTCATATCCGCCCGGACTGCATTCAAATTAGTATGCAGCTCCACAATTTTACCTTGAAGTCTAGTTCAATCTCTCTCTGCTCGGCAGCCGCCAGCTTCAACTGAGTGCACTCTTCCCCCAAGGCTAGCTTGGCCGACTCCTCCTCTTTCAGTTGCTTAGCAACCTCTTCAAGTTTGATGGAAGTAGTGGCCTTCAGCTGCCTTTCTTCTTCAAGAGTCTTCCGCATTCCCTCCAACTCCGCTTCCAAGGCTGCGGTCTTCTCTTGTTCCTTTAACAGGGATTTCTTCACTTCCCCCGACCCTCAGAAGTCGCCGACATCAAGAACCTACCCTATCATTGAGGCAGTTCGGCTGGCCATCTCAAATAGAATCCAACATAGTGGATCTGGGCAGTGACTCCAGCAAGGCCCGATAAGCCGGTCCTCGATTGAAATCGATAAATCGACTTACATTGTATTCAGAACTAAATACACCACCGGGAAGGGGGACGACCGGTTCACTACTCTCCCGCCAACATTTAGGGGAAGACTTGCTTTTAGACTTCCTTTTTCTTTTATGCATGGTCGAGGTCGGTATCGGAGCCGATTGGGCGGCCACCTCCGCAGTAGGATTAGAGGCAGCCGCAGTCGAAGGGACGTTGGAGGAAGTGAGGATGCTTTCCATCACCGGCTCCTCAACGGTCGTCGTCAAGTTCACGCCACCAGTAGGTTGATCCTTGGCAGGGTCGTACGAGGCGATTGTCACCCGGGCGGCGGATGAAGGAGGACGTTTAGGGGGAGGAAGGGCTTGGTCTCTGGCAAGAGTAGCCGATCGATTGGCGGGGACCGGGGGCCGGGGGCAACCATGCAATCTGAAAGAAAATAGTAAATTCAGTTAAGTAACGATGTTAAAGATAACTGAAAATAGAACGAATCACATACCGAGCGCCCTCTTAGCGCAATCCTCATAAGGAATGCAGTCAACCAGGCAACGAGCGAGGGTGCAGCGTGGTAGAGTCTCTATGATATCCACTACGCAAAGATCTTCAATTTCTAATTCGCGTTTGGCATAAGCCTTCAATTTACGAGGGTTCTCTGTCCAGTATAAAGGGAATAAAGGAGAACCCTCTGAGTCGAAGAAGTCCCGCCGACCGGCGTCGGTCACAATGACCTTAAAAAATTGGTCCTTGAAGCCTTTGAAAGACTCAGAGTAGGGCTTGAACAGAGTCCGACTTGACACAGAAATTAGAGAAACCCAGCCACCCTTGGGAGATGGGCGGACGTCGAAATAATGGAGAAGAGAATGGACGATTAGTGGTACGTCGGCCACCATACATTCGACAACGAAAGCTTGGGCAGCGGCCCACGAGTTCGGATGCAGTTGGGTGGGCGCAACGTTCAGTTCGCGCAGTAACTCCATTTGAAAATTGGTAAAAGGAACCCGGACGTGAAGTTGGGTAAACAGGTTTGCGTACATGAAGAAGTAATCTTCAGAGCTAGAACCCTTCCCATGGCAGACCCGTTCGTTTTCTCTACTAACGGCGACCCTTACTGCCTGAGCGTCCGCCGTGTCCCTCACCAAGTGCGACTGGTCTACAAAATCTTGAAAGCCCGTGCGAGAGAGACTTGACACCTGGGTGTTCACGTCAAAGCCGGCCCAGTCGTAGCCGTCAACCCTAGGCAGACTGCCGACCAGAGCGAGAGCGACCAGATCCACGGTCACACCCCCTTGCACTAAAAAGAGGGGGGGTCCCATGAAAAATCCGCCCCTTACAACCACTGGAGCAGGCTGGCGAACTTCGCCGCCGCTCCCCTCTGCAGCCGGCATATCCACCACCCTTTCCGCCTCCCCCTGTGGTGGTCGCTGGGGGGAGTTACTGCCGGAACCCGACGACTCACTAGATGAGGACGACCCACTAGAACTATCACTACCAACACCCCCGCCGTGTCCGCCTTGGCCTGACGACTCCAGAGAGGACTCAATGCAGACAATCGCCATTTTATTTACCTGAATAGGAGAAAGAATCGCAGTAGAAGTGGGGAAGAATGATCTCTGAAGACTCCCAGCCTCTATTTATATAAAAATTTTCAAAAAACCATCACAAATCCCCATCGTCCAAGACCACACGACCAACGGCTTGGATTTAAGGACTTTACACTTTTCCAACAGACTTAAACCTCCCTGGGATGCCACGTGTCTTTTCCCGCCCAAACGATTCCCAGAAACCGAAGCGACAGCCCCCACAGGGTTTTCGAAGCGTCATAACCACTTAAGCATTTTCGAAGCGTGATCACCGCCATTAATAGGGGTCACGTCACCTCAACCATGGGTAACACCCCTCGAGGCACCAGCAATCCCCATGACTATCAACAGACCTTACGCCAACCGGTTGTCTCGGTCTTGGGCGGCGTCTATGTGATAAGGGGGCCGGGCGGGTGCTTATGAGTGGCGGTTGGGTTTCCTGTAATAAGCCCTTCTCACTCCTACCCTGCCAAGCGGCCATAACTCGTCGATCCGCACTTTGGAAAAAGAGCATTCTCCAGTGGAATATGCCTTACCAACGTAGATCCCTGCGACGTGGTCGTTCGGAGGACTTGCAGACGAACGCTCTGGCGGCCACTAAATTTCATGATTGCTCATCAGAATCTTCTTCCAAATTCGCCATGTCAGGCATCGAAGTCGGTTCCTCCAAGTCTAAGCGGTCGCAATCGGATGCAACCTCTGGTAGTAAGAAAAACTTTGAAGAATTCACATGGATTTTCATCACCGAGAATAAACCCCGCCACCTCCAAGCTCTACAAAAAAATGTTGAGAGACGAAACATCTAGGAATAGTCATGGCCGATTTTATAGGTAAATCTTTACGTCATTACGTCAAAGCCCTACGGCACCAAAGTTGCCTAGGGCTTACAGGGCCTGTGTACCGTATGAGCTGGACAGACTCGAGGATGTACCGGACGGACCCAAGGGCACTCAATCAGCAGGGAGGAGTTAGAGTTTACAGAGGGTTTCCTCCTCTCTAATGGTGACGAAACCTGTACATCCCAGCCACCCAGGCACGGACGGACAGTTTCCCAGCAAATATTAAAGAGTCTTCACGAAGATCTGCATTATCGCATAAGGTCACGGCGTCATCAGTGGACCGAAAGGAGAAACCCATGCCGACACGTAAAACCGGCCGGACCACAGAGAGGGATGGCCTCACGAACCTAGTCTCAGTTGAAGGAAATATTAAACTAAGATTAAGGTAAAACGCGATTAGGAAAGATGGGCCATGGATTGGGCCGTGATTAAGGGATCGCTAATCACTGGCCCATTATGAGCATTATAAATACAAGTCACAGGTGAAAGGTAGTTGGTTACATTGAATGCACATTTACTTCAATATTCACTCTCTCTCTATCTCTAAAAATTTGACTCATCAACTGACTTGATCGTTGGAGTGCCTTTAGCAGGTACCCGGCCGGACGGAGTTAGCAAGGAGCGAGCGGTGGATTAGACGGACGAGTGGACGCGCAGACTCGGACGGTCGGACATGCAGGGAAAATTGTGCAGGTGGTGGAGGATAGAGATCCAACCGGAACAAGTATTATTTGTGCTAGTAACCATTCTTGAGTAATACCTTAGAAACTTTTGGGCTCGTAGTTATTCTTGCCTAACCTCTTATGTATTGTATGGGCTCATAGTCACTTTTGGCTAATCCTTTGAGTAGTTTTTTCAACAAGTCACTCTTGGCTTAATCAAATATTCTTTTCTAAAACTCTTTGTTCAATCAAGTATTCTTTCAAAAGTCATATTTTGCTCAATCTAAGTATTCTTTCAGTTCTTAGCCAGTCCTGATTGGCCTCATTCAAGTATTCTTTTACCAAGTTATTTTTGGCTTAAGCATGAGTGTTCTTTGAACAACAATAATTTCTAACTAATAAATGAATATTCTTTGCCAAACAGTCACTCCTGGCTAAGATGAAAAAAATTGTATGATATGATTAATAGGACGTTTGGTTTTGCCTACTAGTAAGGATACTATGTTTTAATAATAACAAGGTTTGAGAACTCTCTCCTAGTTTGCTAAATAGACACTCATGGTGTTCTCTATGAAGCTAGACACACAAAAAAAACTAAGAAGCATTTTGGCCCAACGCAACAAGCCTGCTCATTTTCTTCTTCTAGATGAGTAGCTTTGTATAGATGCTGAAAGAAGGTAGCCTTTGGAAATGCAATTTTGCAACCTCAACTCACTTTAATGTTTTTTTTTTTTTTACTTTTGATGAGTTTGACATTAGACTATGTACTTCACGCATCTTTAATTACTCTTCTTCTCTATGCAACATCCTAGCTAGATGACATTTCTCTTCTTCCTTGGTAGCAAAGCCTTTTAGACCAATCTATGGTATATGTGCACACCATATAGGATAAATATATGAGCCATAGTTAGGATAATACTTGGATATATGAAACTCTTGCATCTTTCATTATCGTTTTTTGAACAAAACATTCGTCTTATAGACAATTCATAACCATGTTTTATGCTTTGTTGAATTTAAGTACTTAATCAAAATAATAAGTGTTGAAATTTTTCTTAATAAGAGAAAAGAAGAAGAGGACACATCAATCAAGAAGATAGATATTAAAAGTCTCGTGGAGGTCATCTCTACTTTTATAAGAACATTTGATGTCCATTATGAGGTCGAATAAAAAATCACATGGTGTCTATCATAAACATAACAAATAACAAAAGAAAACAACATGAAATAATTTATCAGAATCAAAACAATGAGGCGACCTTGTTTCTCGACCACTAAAAGGAGTTGAAAAAACTTGAAAGAAGAGATTTTAAAGAGATGGAAGTGTTGGAACAATTTTCCAAGAACTCAGGGAAACAAGATGAACAACAATGTAGACTTGATATAATCTTCTAGGCGTGAATACACACTTTCCTAAAAGCAATATTTCGTCCCTTATAAGAGTGAAGGAGATCACGATGTCCACTTTTGAGATACAAAGAAGAAATACAACGATAATACTCACTTTTAGAATTAACGTCAAGCAAGAATAAAATTCTCACGAATTGATTTGTGTGTTAAGTGAATGACAAAATGTAGAGAAAAAGTCACACTTTCAATAGAGAACATGATCCCTTTATATAGATGTTGATCAGACATCTTTCAAATCCATGAAATACCAGATTCGGTTAGTTACATTTCTTGATTGTAACTTTTCATGAATGGTTGTAACTCTTCATGAATAATTCCAACTCTTCATGAATAATTGTAACTCTTCATGAATAATTGTAACTCTTCATAAATCTGAAAACTGTCCCTAATACTCTTAAATTCCAACAGGAAGCACTACAAATTTAAAATGCTCAAGTATGAAATAGGTTGGATGAGAGTCAATTTGCACGATGTTGCTTTGATCTTGAATGTTATGAAAAGGGTGGAGAGATTCTTAATCTCTCACATCTACCTACTCTTGTATAAAAAACAGAAGAGGTTGACAATACTAGAAAGGTCAATACCTAAAACCATGCCTCTGCCCAAGTATCTTTAAGGCTTTATTCACTTGGAGGAGAGGAAATAGGAGAGAGTGATTGGATGAATTTAAGGGGATTTGGGGGTAAACTTTTTGTTGTTTATTTGAGTGGATTTGGAGGTAATTGAGAGTGAATTTGGAAGTAAAGTTTGTGAGAATTAGTGTAGAATTTGATTGATATGACAGATAAAAAAATTTGTTTAATTGGTAGAAATTAAAGATTACCAAAATACCCCTAGTTCTTAAAGTAATATAAAATCATAATTGTTAATGTTATATTTAACTGTTAAAATGTTTATAAAAGTAAAAAAAATTAAAATTAATTATTAAAGTAAATTTTAAAAATGTAAAAAAATTATAAATTAGTAAAATATTTTTTTTTTAAATTTAGTATTTTTTTAAAATAATTTACTACCAAGTTATAATTTGATTTGTTTTTGAAGTAAGATTGATTCAAAATTTTCCAATACAACTCCAATGCAATGCCAAATAGCTTCCACACACCAATTAGACAAAACAGATTTTAGTTTTGTGTTAAATTTTAAAATTTAAAACTATATTTAACCTATAAATTTATCTTATTTGGTTTATAATCTTATATATATATATATATATATATATATATATATATATATATATATATATATATATATATATATATATATATATATATATATATATATATATATATATATATGGAACATCTTCTCTCTTAACATGATAAGGAAGGAGAAACTATACGAAGGGCAAACATAAGAAATTCTTTCAATTCACCCCAAATCATTCCATACGAGGGAGTGATAAAAAATTTTGTATCTCGCAAATCCACGCTATTCCGTCTTTACAATCCTCGAAAGCACCCATCTCTTAAATCAATCTTTCCTTTTCCTTCTAGACAATATAATCTTCGAAAGTGAACGCAATGTAAGTGTTGTGAGATCTCATTATCACATACGACATTATGGAAATTGGCCTTTTAGCTAGTTGGAAAATCCTCATCATTGATACAATGATACCATGGATCCTAACAAACATATTGATGTATATGTCACATAAATTAACTTATACACCATAGAAGGTACAATTTTATTCCACGTATTTCCAACATCCCCAGAAGGAGCTATCTTATGTTGGTTCACTTTGCCACCAATACAATTAATAAAATATTTTGATACCTTAGTTGCCATGTTTGAAATGTAATTTGTAACTAGCCCTCCAAGTCACTTATCCATCACATTAGTGAGCATTTGAAAAGACAAAGGAGAGTATTTATGAGCATTCATGAACGTTTGAAGAAGGTAGTTCTAAAGATAAGGAACATCAAATTTGAGGTCACTTTACATCAAATGGTCACAACTATTAAGTTGAGATCATTTGCTCATGTTGATATTCAAGAAGAAACCTCCAATTTTGAGAAAACTTTTGGGGATGTTTAAAGATGTCTTAGATTAACTTTGTTTTGTGTTTATGTCTTTCACACAAGGTACTTATTGAAACTTTGGAACAAAGCACACAACACTTGACTTAACATGAGATAAAGTTTTTCCCAAAACTTAAAATAAGTGAAAAATCCAAATTTATTATTTTTAATCGACTACATAATTTGTTAAAATGTTTTTCAAAATTTCTAAGAATCGATTATGATAATACGTAACTGATTATTTGTGAAAGCCTTTTTATTATGCTTTAACTATGGATATTTGTACGAAGATTATGTCTTATAACAATGTTGACGAGATGTAGAATTATCTTAAAGAAATATATGGAGAAAAGATAACCCAGCTCAAAAAAGATCATCAAGAAATCTATGAAACTGCAGAACAAATATGTTACATGGTTAAAGGTACCACTGAAAACATTTTTTTAAAAATAGCAGGGACTCAAGCAACATGACTGAAGTTGAATCTATCACTCATGATAGAAACTTAAGTTGAATCTATAGAAACAACAAGTAGAAAAGAGTCTTGAATCCAATTTCAATCAAGGATAAAGAACAAATTGAATGATTGAAGTAAAATCTTTTAAGCACAAAACCAAATTGACAAAGGTTCAATGGTAACATTTGAATTACAATACTGCATATTTGTTCAAAATGCTTCTGATAGGAAATAATATATTTGATTATAGTTTACCTTATTTAGTTTCTGCATAATTGATTCTGTCTTAAATAATTGATATATTCTTTCCCTAATTATAGAATCTAGGTATTCTGTATATTCTATATATTGTATGCTGGTTACTCTTTCTAAATCAATAAAAACACATTTGTTACAATTCTTACATGGTATCAGCCTAATTTCGATCCTTCCTTACCCTTTCTTCTCTTCTTTTCTTCCCTATGGCTAATACTGATGGTGCTTTTTCCTTTAACACCATCCACATGTTAAACATACGCCTCACCTCAACCAATTTCATTCTCTGGCATCGTCAACTCCTTCCTCTTCTCGAAGGACAGGCCCTTTATGGTCATATTGATGGCTCAATCATAACTCCTCCTGCGAAATTGCCTGCTGCTGATGGATCTTTGATGGTCCCTAATCCAGCCTTTATCACGTGGAAACAACAAGATCAAAGACTTGTAAGTCTTCTTCAGGCCTCCCTTACTGAAGAGACTCTGGCTGAAGTACTGCACTCACTACAAGAAAAGGGAAAATTACCTGCAAAGTATTACCGAGGGCCCCGAGGCCGTGGGTAAATTTATTTTACTGAAGGCCTTATCGAGGGTTTTTGGCCGTGGGTAAGTTCCTCGGTCATTAAACCCAATTCTCCCTCCAATTTTCATTCGTCGAGCCAAATATCCTTCCCTCTCAGAAATCGACGACCCAAATTGTTTGCCCTTGCCCAAGTTTTGCTTCAAACCATAGCAATCTCCCTCGCACAGGTTTTTTTCGCACAGAACCCTCGCTCAGGCATTCTCCCAAATTAGCCAGAGGACGTTGTCTCCTTCGTTCGCACAGGCAGTGGCAGACCCCCCCTTGGGTGAGTTCATTCGCATAGAGGCGCTTCCTTGGAGGGTTTGTTCGAGGCTAAACGTTCTCCATCTCCCCTATCAATCGTCGACCAAAAGCCCTAATTTTCTCTCCCCTGCCAATCGTTTCCTCAGGCGCATTGAGGATACAAAAGCCCTAATTCGTCCCGCGCATTGTCGTCCTTCATTCAGGCGTGGTACCAGGGGTTGTCGTTGAGGGTTGGTCACTGAGGCTGCTGTGGCACCAGGGATCGTGTTTCGTGGATAGCGTGACGAGGGCATAGCGGTGGTTACGTGTTGTGGAGGCTGCGTTGAGTGGTCGAGGTGTATTGGTCTCCTGTGAGTTTACATATTCCCGCATCCATCAGAAAAGCGCAAACCAATGAGTTGGGGACTCACCTTACTGAGTCCTCTGGGAACGAGCTCTCTGTGTTTTCCAGTGATGCAACCAGCACTCTCTTACTTGTAGCGCAGAGAAAGCCGTTGTTGCTGCAGATTTCGGTAGCTTGAAGAAGATAGTCGATACCTTTGGCTAGTGAACTTGTATTTACAGAGGTATCACCAGGTATACTGATTTTTCGTTACTGTCAATACTATTATTTCTATGAATGAGTTTAAAGAGGTTGGGTTTTGATACTTGTTTCCTGTTCTGGTAGAGATTTGCCTAACTCGAGTAAAAGCATAGTGATTTAGTGGCTTTGGTGAAGAGGCATATGCAAAGTTTATAAACAAAGGCTTAGTTTTTACTGTTGGCTACTTGTTGGGATTGGAAGTTGAAACTCTGTTGTTGTGGCAGCTGCCGAAGGTAGTAAAATTCCTTTAAGAATTTCGATTTGTGCATTCTAAAATAAGGAATAAAGAATATACAGTGTTAATGATGTGATTAGTAAACTATAACCTTTCTCCTGTGAGTTTATATGTGCGATGCTTATTACATGATTTTAAAATATGGAATGGATTGAATAATTTAGAAGTAAATGGTTTGATGATTGGATGGGTTTACTATATTATAAGACCGTAAACATTTTTTTTATTGAATATTTGGTTTTGTACTAAAATGTATTAAGGTATCGTGTTCTCGATAAAATTGATGATTATCTTAATATTTTTATTAGTTTATAGCATTAATGTAAGAGGAATTTCAACCTTGATCAATCCTTATTTATACATTAATTATATAGTAATCGTATACATAGGCTTAGGCTCCTACACCATAGAACGTGTCATTGTTTTGAAGCAAAACCACATTTATTGCGAAAGGCATTGATGCCACTGTCTTTTTTTACCTTTTGTTACTTATTTTTTGGCCTATTTTTACCTTTTTTTTGTGTGTTTTTTTTTATAATGATATGTGAGTGCTTAAGAGTCATTCATTATTTAGAATAATAATGAGGATGATATCATGTTAAAAGTTAATTGCTTCAGACTTCATGCTAGTGTAAGGCTAATTGCTAGTGCTTACAGGTACTTAAAAAGTTTGGTGTACTGCTAGTGTAAGGCTAACTCCAGGAACCGTTGCAGTTGTTCTGAAGGTAATTTTCATATTTTTTTTTGTAAAGACTATGATTTGGTTTTTTCTATTTTATAATTTCGTTTAGACCCTTATAATTGTTTAAACCTTAAAATTGTTTGTATAGCTACTTTAATCCTTTTCAATTGAGTTAGTTTGTTGTCTTGTTAATTACCTTGTTCTAAGTCGTATGTTTGCAAATATATTGTGTTGCAGAAATTTACTATAATAAACTATTACCTTTGAAGAATTCACATGACAGCACTTTGAACTTTCATAAACTAAAACAGCAGTTCCCATTTGTATATATAGTTTCTCATACTAAGTCAAACCAATTACGATAATATGTGTTTGAATTTAGTATAATGAAATGCAGAGTATCAGTAATAAGTTTTATAATAGAAAAAAAATCAGACTCGTGAAAAGTTTTATAGTTTTATAGTCTGTGAGCATCCTACCAGACTGCAAGAATGTAGTGCTTAATACTGCAAAGGTTTGCCTTGCCTTGTCAGCTTTGAGATAAAAATAGATAGTTCAATTGAACAAGGTTACTTTCAGAATGCATGTGATTGATCTATCTACAGTTCAGACCTCTTTCATTTTCTAGTGCATGAAGTTGAATAACGAATAGTTATTTATGATTACAAGCTTTAGAACTGAATCTTTAAAAGAAGAGGTTCGCTCGTTGGATGATTTTTACTCGGGATGGAGTTGGATTAGTGAACCTATCGGTATTTCAAAGGCTGATTCATTCTCAAAATTTGGGCTACTGGAGCAAATAAATACAACTGGTGATAGAAGTGATTATCTGTGGTTTTGATATGCAAGACGAAGATAGTGATGATTCTGATGATCCTGATAATCCTGATGATTATCATAGGTTTTGATATTTAGGAACTTTAGAAAAAAAATTTAGTTAGGTTTTCTTTTTGAAAAACTGACACTTATCAAACTTTGAAGTTAGCATCTCCAATTCAAACTTTGCTTTGCATTTAAACTTAGAAGTTTAGGATTGCATTTAAACTTTGTTTTGACACTTATAATATTTTGAAACTTAGAATGATTGAAGTTTTCTTGTTAAATGTTGAATAATTACATTTGAATTGATGTTTGCCTGGATAAATTGATGTTTGGGATTGTTGATTTTTCATTTGCAGGTTTTGGGTTTAATAGAGAAGCAAACTGGGCTGAAAAAAGACTGTCTAAATTATCGACGACCTGGCCGTCGCTAAACCCGCACAATTTCGGAAAGCATTACCGAGGCCTTCAGCCCCTCGGTAATATCGACGGCTTTGTGGCCTTCGGTATTACCGAGGGCTTTAGGACCGTCGGTAATACCGAAGGCCTAGAGGCCGTCGGTAAGTTTTCCGACAAGCAAATTACCGACGGCTTCTGAGCCGTCGACAAGCCGTCGATAGAGTGCGTTTACCGACGGCATTTTATCAGTACCGAGGGCTTTTTGCCGTCGGTATATCCCTTCTTTTTTGTAGTTACCGCACAACAGATCTGGACTAGTCTTGAATCTCTCTACGGTGGTGACTCCAAGAAAAGAGAAATTGGGATCAAAGATCAACTGTTGCACCTTACAAAAGGCTCATCCACTGTTAGGGAATTTTCCAAAACATTTTGAGGCTTATGTGATCAACTCAGCCTTATGGGTAGACCAGTGGATGATTTAGATAAATTACACTAGTTTTTACGGAGTTTAGGTCCCACTTTCACTAGCTTTGGTGCATCTCAATTAGCCATGCGACCACTGCCTGTTTTTCGTGATCTTGTTTCTGCTGCCGAGAGTTTTGAAATGTATTTACATGCCGTTGAATCTACTCCATCTCAAGCTGCTTTTAATACCACTACTCAACGTTCCTCTCAATCATCCAATACACGTTTTCCATCTGGGTCGCGTTCTTTCTCAAATGGCAAAACAGGTCGTGGTTACCAATACTCAGGCCGTGGTGGTCGGGAGAGGACGTCGTCCTATCCATTGCCAAATCTGCCGAAGAGAAGGTCATTATGCCACATCTTGCCATCAACGTTATGAAGGTGACCCACCTCAATTTGTCAATCTTGCTGAATCATTTGCGAATTCTTGCACTCTATCAAATTCAAACCAATCTAATTGGTACCTTGATACTGGAGCTTCAGCACACATGACAGCAAACTCATCTAATTTAGACTCAATTGAGCCTTATTCTGGTAATCACACAGTTACTGTTGGAAATGGTCATGCTCTCCCCATTTCCCATATTGGATCTCATCGTTTGAAAAATACTTTAAACCTTCTTGATATTCTTGTTGTGCCTGGACTCCAAAAGAATCTCATTTCAATTAGAAAACTTACACGTGACTTTCCTGTGGATGCTATATTTACTGACACATCTTTTCTGCTTCAGCAAAGGAGTACAAAGGAAATTCTAGCAAAAGGGAGGCGTGAGCACAACTTATATGTATTGGAGCATGGTCAAAATGCTCTTGTTTCTGTTTTAAATTCCAATAAGCTACGAGGATCATTTGAATTGTGGCATTATCATTTGGGTCATGTTCACTTTGATACTATTTCCCATTTAAGAAAAAGGGGTCTTTTGTCTTTATCTTCTATTTTACCAACTCCTTCCATTTGTGGCTCTTGTGAATTAGCTAAAAGCAAATGACTACCTTATTCCCTAAATGAGAAACGTGCATCGCATGTGCTGGATTTAATTCATTGTGATTTATGGGGACCTGCTCCTATTTGTTCAAAATTTGGTTTTCGATATTATGTGATTTTTATTGATGACTATTCCAGATTCACTTGGTTATATCCAATGCGCCTGTAATCTGATTTTTATGATGTATTTGTCCAGTTCAAGAAATTTGTTGAAAATCAGTTTCATACAACTATAAAAACATTCCAAAGTGATGGTGGCACCGAATTCAACAATCACAAAGTCAAGACCTTGCTCAATGAAACTGGCATTCTTCATCTTATGTCTTGCCCTCATACACTAGCCCAAAATGGTAGAGCTGAACGCAAACATCGTCACATCACTGAAACGGGTCTTGCAATGTTTTTTCATTCACATCTCCCTGCTCATTATTGGCTACATGCTTTTTGTTGTGCTGTTTATGTCATAAATCGGTTACCGATCACTCTTCTAAATGGTGTTTCTCCATTTGAGGCCTTATATAATACTCTTCCTAATTATGCATACTTTCATCCTTTTGGCTGTCGGGTTTATCCTTGTCTCCGTGACTATGCCACTAACAAATTGTCTCCTCGCAGTGCACCTTGTATTTTTCTTGGATACAGCAGCAACCATAAAGGATTTCAATGTTTGGATCCTTCAACCTCCCGGTTATACGTAACAAGACATGCCAAGTTTGATGAACTTTATTTTCTGTGTTAAAAAACGGGAACTATATCTCCAATTTCCGGATTGGGTTTTTCTTCATTTGCTGAACCAGCCTCAACACCTAAAATTCCTGCTCCAGCTCCTGCACCAGCTTCTTCTTTGCCACTATCCAAGGAAACTGTGCACTCACCAACCATACCTTGTGGTCTATGTCCTGCTGAAGATACTCTTTCAACTGTTGTTTCCATGCCTGATACTCAACCACAAATACACCGTAGTGTCCAGTCTACTCATCCTATGGTCACACGTGTCAAATCAGGTATTTTTAGGTCTCGTCATTTTGCTGACATTACCACCTACCAACCATCTTCTCTTCTTTATGCTTTGTTCACCACTTCCACACCCAAAGGGTTCAAATCCGCTGCCAAACATCCTGGTTGGTTAGATGTTATGCATAAAGAGCTCCTGGCCCTACACTCCAACAATACTTGGGATCTTGTCCCACGCCCATCCAACACCAACATTGTAGGATCCAAATGGGTGTTTCGCACCAAATATCTTACAGATGGGTCAATTGACAAATTAAAAGCACGGTTGGTTGCACAAGGCTTCACTCAAACACTTGGTCTTGACTATGATCACACCTTCAGTCTTGTCGTTATAGCTACCACTGTTCGTGTCATTCTCACTCTAGCAGTAATGAATAATTGGCCTCTTCATCAATTGGATGTCAACAATGCATTCTTGAATGGGCACCTGACACATCCTGTCTATATGGAACAACCTCCTGGGTTCGTTGATCCTCGATACCCACATCATGTTTGTCGACTTCGGAAAAGCTCTTTATGGCCTCAAACAAGCCCCTCTTGCATGGTTTCAACGATTCAACTCGTTTTTGCTCAGTCTTGGGTTCATCTTTATTTGTCTACCACAACACCGTTGCCACTCTCTATATACTTGCTTATGTTGATGACATAATTTTGACAGGGAATAATAACTCTTTAATTCAAAAACTTTTGGCAAGGTTCAAAACTGAGTTTGCTATTAAGGAGTTAGGTCATCTAAATTATTTTCTTGGTCTCGAGGTCCACTACACTACCAATGGTGTCTTTCTTAGCCAAACCAAATACGCTCAAGACATTTTATCTAGGGCCCAGATGTTGGATGCCAAATCGATAGCCACACCGCTCCAACCTGCTACTCAACTGACAACCACAGGAGATCCATTCTCTGATCCCACTCAATATCGCTCTCTCGTTGGTGCACTCCAGTATTCATTATAACTCGTCCTGACTTGTCCTACGCGGTAAATTTGGTTAGTCAGTTTCTTCAAGCTCCAACAAATGATCAATTTCAAGTAGTTAAACGCATCCTTCGATATGTCAAGGGCACCATGTCCTATGGCCTATCCTTTACCCGTGGAGCTTCCCTTAATGTTCTTGGATACTCGGATGCAGATTGGGCTCGATGTATCGAGACTAGGCAATCAACCTATGGTTATTCTATTTTCTTAGGCGGAAATCTCGTCTCATGGAGTGCTAAGAAACAACCAACCGTAGCTCGATCGAGTTGTGAATCAAAATATAGAGCCATTGCTAATACAGTAGCTGAACTAATATGGATTACTCATCTTCTACATGATCTGCATATTTCCTATCAAGCGCCAACTCTTCTTTGTGACAACAAGAGTGTTATATTCCTCTCCCAGAATCCGGTGGCTCACAAACGCACTAAACATATTGATATTGATTATCACTTTGTTCGAGAGCTTGTTCTATCTAACAAACTCATCACTCAATTCATTCCTTTTGATCTCTAGCTAGCAGACATATTCACTAAAAGTTTGCCTCGACCATTGTTCCAGTTCTTCAGAGCCAAGCTTCACGTTGGACCAAATCCCACGCTTTTTGCTTGAGGGGAATGATAGGAAATAATATATTTGATTATAGTTTACCTTATTTAGTTTCTGCATAATTGATTCTGACTTGAATAATTGATATATTCTTTCCTTAATTATAGAATCTAGGTATTCTGTATATTCTATATATTGTACGCTAGTTACTCTTTCCAAATCAATAAAAACACATTTGTTACAATCCTTACATCTTCTAATAAAGATGCTTTATTTGGAAAGAAACCTAACAACATCTATGCAGTAAATCAAATGTGTACATCATCAAATATATGTTGTGTAAATAAAAAGAATGTTTATACATTGTTATAACATAGAAGAAAATTTCATATTCAAATGTTTCTTGAAAAAGTTTTTTTTTTTTTTGTTTAAATTCTCTATTAATTATATGCTGAAACGTGTTTTTTAATTATAAGAAGAAAAATGTCTTGTTAAGAGAAAAATACGTCTTCATCTCCAAAGTGAACGATATGCCACTAACATGAAAGGATCTAAATCTGTTTCGGGACCTAATAAGACTGGGATTCATTTGTTTTAGCCCAAGAAAATTGAAAAGATCATAGTGCTTTTGCAAAAAGATCCAAGGTGATATTGCTCTTATTTTATTTTTTGTTAATTCATAATAAATAGTTGTTTTGATTGCATTAGATGTGTTTGTAGTGCTGGATTTTAAAATACGACTATTTTTGTTTCCAATAGAGCTTGTTATTATTCTGCCGATTAATTGTTTGTTCAACACTTATTTCTATGTTTTGCTACATTTTAATTGATTATTTGGTGATTTGGTTGTTTTTTGTGCATACAAACATTTGTATGGCTTTCAGCCTTAATTATGCACATAAATAATAGATTATTTTGTGAGTAAGAGGTCTTAAAAAGCTTACCACTTTAATCAATTATCTTGAATTTTAATCCATTAATGTTACTGTTACTGAACATTATGATTGATTATAATCGATTAATGTTACTGTCTAAAGTGCTCATATTCTCTTCTATAAATATTGTGCAATAAAAAAGACAACATTATAATTTTTTTTTGGTTGTTTTTTTTTTCTCGTGAGCATTTTTCATCTTCTTCCACTCTTCACTACACTCATTCAATTTCTCTAAAATACGTTCTCTTCATCATACTCAATAATGATAAAGATATCTGCATCAAAGGTGTTTTACCTTTTGAAGTAAAAGAAGGGGAAATTATGGTTGATGATGTTGTTTGGGAAAATATTGTTGAATTGAAATGAGAAGGAGACTCTACTACTAAATTTGAAAAGTTTCAACAAGATTAATGTTTATCATGACTGCGTAAGAGATCCTTCTTCTCTCAAAGGTGCAAATATTAGGCTTTTCTATAGGTGAAGATGTGTGAAAAAGGCTTTTGTTATGGATAAATTTTGGCTACAAGGGGAAGTAATCACGTGTAGCTGTCAGACGATGCTCATATATGAATTTAAATATGTGATTCAACTATACCGACCTACAATTATTTAAAAAATCACGGTGAAAGCAACAAAAATGAAAGATCTTTGTGGAGTTGTTTTTCAAGATTCTGCAAGCAAAAGGGGAGATTGCATTACCTAAGATGGGAATGATAGAAAAGAATTGTTCAATGGTCTTTCAAGAATGAAGAACTAGTGTTTGGTTAGTAGGAGGAAATTGATCCAGTGGAGGCTAAGAATACTTCTTTCCAAGATGCAGAAGAAGAAAACCACAATTATAGCTTTGCAAAATTTATGATGTTCTTGCAAGCATCAAGAGAAAAATGAAGAGGATGAATGTTGAGAGTACTAGCAAGTCTAATGAAGAAATTTTAATAGCTCCCTACTTGTTTGGTTGCATTCATTGCTTCATGAGTTGTTTCAAAGAAAATTATTTATGAAACCTCTTTTGAGATGTTTTAACAAAAAAGTTTATATGAAAACAAAGTAATTGCTTTAAATTGAAATGGTTTAAGCTACTATGTTTATTTGCACTGAGTTTTCTTTTTGATAAAAGTAATTCGTTATAGGTTTTTTTTTCTCAGAATCTCAAATTAGTTATTTTTCGTCTTAATTGAATCATATTTTTTAAAAAAAAAAATTGATATATGCCATTAAATTAAAGTAACACTGTTATGCACTGCCTTTTGTAATAGTTAGTCATGGAAGCCAAGGATGCTAGTGTAATAAATATGAGTCACAATATAGGAAAGACATTCTAGTTTCATTGTTTTTGGTTCTAATAAGGTACAAATTTATGTAGTCTGGAACTACACATTTCTATAGTTCTAATCAATCCTCATAAGATACAAAAAAGAAAATATTAAAAGAAACAATCCAATATATATGGATTATAATCATAATTGTGATGTGATAAATTTTGTTAATTAACTACCATCTTTCACACTTTCTCCAACTAGACATTTCACAATAGCATCATCACACTCTTTATTATTCACATGATTCTTCTCTCTTCCTTCTTTGCATTCACAATAATCACCTTTATCTACCTTCTTCTCAACCTCACACCCTATCTCCATGTTCTCTTGTGGGTCATCTTCTTTCCCTCTCTCCAAAGCTTCCTTGTATGACCCTTTTACAAGACTCTGCAATGCAATGTCATGAATCCCTTTATATTCACACTCTGATATTATAGGAGGAAAGTTTTTCAAATCCATGTACCCTTCATTACAACTCCTATCAACACCTATGGTTCTCGTGTTCCACCTTGAGATCACAAGGGTCAGTGCCCGTTTCAGAAAGGGGAACTCATGGATTATTGTAGGAAACTTGTTCATTGCACCTTCAAATTTCTCGGGAAAGGACACTATCATTACCACAATTTCATCAACTTTATCGAACACACGTTTTGAATGGGGAAACAGTTTCTCTATAACTTTTTCAATTGCTAGAATGGCATCATCGATGAAGGAGAGAATTGTAAGCCAATAGATTTGCATGGCGTAGATAAGGGGCACGGCGAATTTGGCTAACTTCGTTACCCTTTTCAACGTCGAACCTAATGGTCCATCGATACGTTGGGTTTTTCCTATGACAATATCAACAATGACTAAGATGGAAAGTCCACAAGTGTGTAACGGACGGTGCCTTGAACTATTCATTCTTCCGGTTTCCTTAGCTTTAGGTTTCTGAAAATTGGCATGTATAAAAGAAACATGAAAAAGTCAACATAAAAAAGTAACACATTACAGTATTATCGTATCATACGTAGCAGATCTCAATGCAATCAGACATATACGTTATGAATTGAATTGTGAACAAGAATGACGATTTTGGCATGTTAAAGGACAATTAATTTCAAACTAATAATGGTATTGATGCATGCGAATAATTAAACATCATTAATTTCGTGATAAAAAGATAACTAATTCACATAAATTAAACAAAATGATGAAAGAAACTTGAGCAGAATTAGCAAACTCACATGACAGAGGAAATTGGGGTGTGGCATATCCATGTTACAAGGATGATAGAATTAAGAGTCCAGGAATCTGCTGGTAATTGTCCCTTGAGAGAATTTATAGATCTAGTGGTTGGTATGTGTCGAAAAAATGAACTTGTCATATAGAAAATGTCTCGGGCACCTACAATTAGAGAAAGAAACACCGTTACTTTTAACAGTTTTGTACTTTTCCCTATAACCATTTTAGATAAATTTAAAAGACGACAAATTAAATAATGAAGAATAATAATAATAATAATAAAATATAACATGTGTTTATAATGTTTATCTCAAGGGATTGACAGCGGAGCATTATATATATATATATATATATATATATATATATATATATATATATATAAAGAATCAACTTGTATTTGTATAACCTACACATGTATTTACTTATTTTTAATTACGTATTTTGATTATTGTCCTGATAACTTGTATAAACGTTTAAAAAATGGTTTCCTATTGGATGATTGTGATATACACCTTTAGTTTATCTATTGTAAGTGGTAAAATGCTATCAAAAGATTAGTCTATTAAAGAAAAATTGAGCTAGGCTCTATTGACAAGCATAATACTAAAAAGACTTTACGGATAAATTACCTCAAGATCTGTGAAAAATATAATAATTAGAAATAAAATAATTGTGACACTTTGGTATTTGTTTGTATACATCTGGGTTAGATTATAATTGTTATGTTTTTTTTATTGTAATAAAGTGTAAAATATGTTTGGTATGTTTGTTTGGATTGTGATTTGTGTGTTAATATCAATGATGTGTGTTGGTTTGTTGGTAAAGATGTTTATTTAGGATTGAAAAGATGTGATTTCAAATATTAGGGAAAAGAGTTTAACAGAAACTTATATTGTTAATTGTATTTTTAGCCTATGGGCAAAATGGTCTTTTTATCTTTATTAATTGGTGTAGAAATTAATTTAGGGGATGTGAGAAGGAAAAACACGCAAAATAATAGAAAATTTGAAAATGTAAACAGGGGATTATGTAAATCTTGAGAAGATTTAGTACTTGTTGGTATTTTAAAAAGTAGTTGAGAGAAAATAGGGAATGTGACAACCAATGCCTAGGGCCCTAGGAAAGGGTAATCAGGCGCCCTGCACCTTCTTCAGCCTTCTTCTCTGGCGGTTTTGTTGTCCCTCTTGGGTTCCAACTCCTTGATACTTTTTCTCTTCTTCCAAAACATACCAATAACCTGCAAAATTGAGGGAATTTAGTGATAAAATCATTAAGTATAACTTCTACTCACTTATTCATAAAACTAAACTAAAAACAACAGATTAAGCAAGTTTCTAAGTCAAAGAGAGTTGATTTGGTATAAAAATTACATCACAGATAACGGTAAATTCAACCGTTATCACAACCCCAAACTTGAAACTTTGCTTGTCCTCAAGCGAAATATAACTTGGCCTAAACAAAATAATCATACTACAATGGTCAAGCACACTGAAAAGCATTGTCTTCTAAGACAAGTAAATCACTCATGTATTCTCATCATAAAAAGATCAGTCAAGATATAATGATGCTTTAGCCAAACAAGCTTCAACTATGGTGCTCACATAATCCAAGAATACACAATAGATGCAAACCTTATGAGTGATCAACAACCAAGCAAATCATATCTTATAGTGCATGGAACCATAAGGAAAGTGTTTCACTCAACTCAAAGGTGTATAGTGAGGTAACTCTTTCACTCTACTATCACAATTTCACATAAATCAACTTTGTCCTACATTTAAACACATCAAAACGCATTCACAAGCAAGTTATTGTCGCAAGGACTTTTCAAGGCTTGTAATGTGGTTGGGTTAAGAAGAAAAATTGGTTTTTCTAGACAACAAAATTCCTTAAGTCAAGAGAGTAAACAATTTCCTTCACAATTCAACATTAATCTATCTTTCTCCTTTTTACTTGAGAAACCACTTCTCAACTCAATCCCAACTTCTGTTCATTTAGCACATCTTTCCTTCTTCTTCTCTTACTTTTACTCTACTCAATGCTCTTTTTCCTTTTTCTTCCTTTCAAATTCCCAACAACCCCAAACTTGAACCATTCTCCATTACCATACATACATACTCAACTCAACTCAAGGCAAAGATTTCAAAAGGTTTTTCATATTCAGGCTCAAGGTTCAAAGGGTAAATCACAAAATTTTTTCTTTTTGTTGGGTTACACTATTGGCATTGGCTTAAGGGAGAAGAACAGATGGCCTTGATCATTTGAACAAGCAAGCAAATAGTTCAATAGAAAAACTTAGGCAAAATCAACTATGATTTGAAAGCAATACCATTCAACAATAAAACTCTAGAGCCCAACCTCTCATAGGTTAACTCAAGTTCAACAATTTAATATACATCATGTCAAGCATATCAATCACAATTGAGACAATGCATCTGTCTTAAACAACTATGAGCATCCACCATCTGTGCTTAAGTTCTAAACAATCATTAACTCAACATGCATCTTAAGACAATAAAGCAACACAAGACAATATTACTCATTAAATAGTTCATCACATAATATCAAACCATTTCAGCACTATTCATTAAACCAAGTACACAAGCAAACTAAAATTAAAAACAAAATAAACAAAGTTCAAACATGCATAAAAATAAAGAAAAATCCTGATCTAGCAACATCCATCAGTAAATGTTGTCATCTGAATCATCAGCCTCTGTTGTCATCTAAATCTCATCCAAATCTCGGACGTGCCACCTCCTCCACTAGCTTGAGCCTGGTCTCCTGGCCAAGACATGCAATGAAGTCTGGGAGAAGCAGCATATAACCCTGTAAACACGCAAGCACTTACAGCAAAATCAAATCAACACATAACTAAATCAATAAAAAAAACATTTATAAACTAGGTTGCCTCCCATTAAGTGCTTGTTTAAGGTCATTAGCTTGACACCACTAAGCTCAAGTTTGATTTTCAATGTTGGTGTGCTTCTTCCTTTCATGACACCAACATAATTTCAACAGCTTCCTAGTCACCAACTTCACTCTCATAGAATAAGGAGTCTCAATCTCAATAACTCCATTTGTCTTGATATCCTTAATGACCTATACCTGTTCTTGAATTTCACTGGTTTTCCAGGATAGGGTTCATTATTTTCTTGGTGAACTAGTTTCTTTTCCTTATCTCCATCATCTTCCTTCATCTTTGGAAAGAAACAACTACGATTCCTCTTAACCATCTTGGCAGCTTGATCTAGACTAGTCACTGATAAAACTTCATTTGTTGTTTTAACACTAGCCTCTTTTACTTGAGTTGGCTGCACCTTATCGAAGACATTAAAGGTCACCTCATGATCTTGGTATTTCAATGTTAACACTCCACCATCTACATGAATGACAACTTTGGTCGTCTTCATGAATGGTCTTCCAAGAATGAGAGGGATCTCTATTTCTTCCCCCATCTCAATCACTACAAAATCCACTGGGAATTTGAGTTTATCAATCTGGATCACCACATCTTCCGCTACACCATAAGGATGCTTGATGGACCTGTCTGCCATTTGCAAGATCGCTTTTGTAAGTTTGACCTCCAAACCACTAATCTTTTTAAGCATAGATAGGGACATCAGATTGATGCTAGCCCCCAAGTTAACTAGAGCATTCCCTATATCATAATCCCCAATGGTGCAAGGAGTAGTGAAACTTCTTGGATCTTTGAACTTGGGAGGAGCGTCTTCTGCATAATGGCACTATAGTTCCCCTGTACTTCAATTGTTTCTTCATTTAGATATTTCTTCTTTTTAGTGAGAAACTTTTTCAAGCATTTAGCATAAGGGGAATTTGTTGCAGTGCTTCAGTCAAAGGTGATGAGTCAATATTTTCTTTACTTCACTTAGTTTATTGTACTAGAATTAATTAGGGAATTGTGCTTAAATGTCTGGTATTTTCCCATTTTTGTTAATTGTGCTTAATTTCACCAGAAATTCTTATTTTAATTAATTTGAATTATCTGAGGCTAATTATTTGTATTATTTATTGTAGGAAAATTATTGGTTAATATTTTGGGACTTAAAGAGAAATGTCACATCAATTTTATTTTAAGCTTAAATGAGAAAGAATGTGTGAATTTCACTTTTGGGGTGCACACGGAGATGACTTGTAATGAATTAGATTTTTGGATAATGAAGAGCTGATTTTATTTACAAGTGTGCTGCCACATATATAAAAAAGCATCCATTGTTTTGAAGAGCACATGGGCTCACTCATTTCACTACCAAAAGGAAATATGCCACGATCCATGCGCTTGGGTTTGGTGGTCCAGCAGCCAGCAGAAAATATGGAGGTGTGTCCAGTAAGTTCTCGGCCTGCACATGCACTTCAATTTCAGGAGCAGCAGCAAGAAATAAAGGTGCGGCCAGCAAGTCCAGCGCGTGAAGAAAAAGGCAACAACTACAGCAACACGAAAGTCCAGCAATTGGGCGGTGCATACAGCAGTAGGCTCGGTCCAGCACCCTCCACAAAGTCTAGCAACACGCAACCTTCACTCGGCAGCAGCAGGCCTATGCAAATTGGAGTGTCTAGCACGTAGGGCAGCAACATTTCCTTCATTTAAGAAGTCGCACACTCACACGAAATATTCTTTCTGGTAGAAGCAGTGACGCTGCAATGTAGAACTCTTATGGTTTTTGTTTTCTTGCTGGAACTGAGAAGAAGAATACATTTTTTTGCAATTGCAAAGAAGTGAAGTGACGCACATAGTAGCAGCCGTAGAGTTCAGCTTTGTAGATTTTATTTTTTTTTAGTTGTAGCCGTAGGGTGCCTTATTTTGGTCTTCATTCTTGAATCATGATGCATTATTGTATTCTCTAAATTTGCATTCAGCATTAAAGTAACCTTTTAAGCTATATTATGCCTCTCACTGTTCATGCGATCTTTCTTTTAAGTACTGTTAGCACGTTTCATGATTATCACTATGCTCTTTTTTTTTGTCTTGTATTGTTTTGAATATAATATGCATTTGATTTTGTTAGCTGACGCGTTGCCTTCAATTCCGTAAGATGTGTTTTTTTTTATTATTTATCAATTACTTTTAAAGTGGGTCACATTAGATTTCCTTAATTTAATTGTCATGTTAGTTTAAGTTAGTTGGTTGGTTATTAGCGATATTACATTGTTTCCTTGAGATTTTTCTTGGATTGTTCTTGTGTTTATTCTGCTCTGCCTGGCATTTTATGAAATCTGAGTGTGTTTTTGCAATGGGTATACGCTTAGTTGCCCAGTTGGTGATTACATCTTCGCTTAGTCGATCAATCTGTATAGAACACATTGGATGGAATGGATATGCATTGCGTTCGCTTAGTTCTCAATTATGATAGCATGATTAACCTTCGCTTAGTTGGTTAGTTGTGCTGGATTAGAGTTTAGAGTAGTTTATTCGCGAGTCCTCTTCACTTTAATTGTCATACTACTGCTCTGATTTGGCTCAATATTTAATTTGTTGTGTATTTGCGATTGGGTATACGCTTAGTTGCCTAATCGGTGTTTAATATTCGCTTAGTTGATTAGACTGTATGGTGCATGACTGATTAAATTTGTGCATTGCATTCGCTTAGTCTGCAATTTTTAAAACCGAATTAGCCTTCGCTTAGTTGGGTGATTCGTGTTGGATTTGGATTATAGTAGTGTGTACTTGTCGTTAATCTGTGATTGGAAGCATAGTAATTGAGTTAATGACCAATCGTTTTTATTCTATATTTGATTCTATTTTGCATTTCTGTTTGCATTCGCGTTTTAATTTAATTTTTCTGCATTCACAAACCTTTCACAACCCCCCCCATTACGTGCTAGACCTAATTCTCAAACCACAGTTTGGTCCTTGAGAGGCCACCTAGGAGTCACTTCCTAGTCTGTACTGCATTCTTTATGCTCATTAAATTTGCATGGGTGCGACACCCAGCAAAAGGTATAGTAATCTCCAATTGCTTAAAGATCTCCATGAAAGGCCTAAATTGCTTCTTTTTTTTCAGTCTTTGAAAAACTTTTTGGATAAGGAAGGGGTTTCTCAATTATTTTTTCTTTTTTTCTCTCATCCTCTCCTTCTTTCTTTTTCTCTTCCTCATCTTTCTCACTTACTTCTCTCTCGGCCTCATCTTTTCTCTTTATTCATCTCTTCTTTTTCACTCAACTTAGCTTTTTCTTTTCTCTCAACTTTTCTCTCATCTAATATCTGGCCACTTCTAGTCATAATGGCATTGCACTCCTCCTTAGGGTTAACTTCAGTATTAGCCCCAAAATTATTTTCAGACTTATCCTCCAACTTCTTAGCCAATTGCCCAACCTATATCTCCAAATTTCTAATGGCAGCTTTAGTTCTTTTATGGTTGGAGATGAACACTTGCATGAATTGTTGGAGTGTCTCCTCTAGCTTTGCAGTCCTATCAGATAAGGAGGGTTGTGATTGTCATTGTTGTTGTGGTGGTCTGTTAAATTGCCCAGCTTGCCCTTGACCCATGCTTGGGTGAGGTTTCCACCCTTGTTGAAATTACCTAGGCGGCCCCTGATTACCCATAAAATTGACTTCTTCTTGGGTATTGGCTTGCATAGCAAACTGACCGTTCACATGATCTCCACCACATAGCTCACAAAGTTGATGTTGAGCATGAGAGACATTATGCAACTCTTTAGGTAATTGAGAGATTTTTTTCATAAGAGTCTCTAGTTGTTGAGTAATTATTTTGTTTTGAGCCAATAGAGCATCTTGAGATTGTAATTGAAGAACTCTTTTCTGTTGAAATTGAGCTCTTTCGTTGTGCATCTCATTATCATTGGCGACCATATTTTCTATCAACTCATAAGCTTCTTCTGGAGCCTTGCACTTGATATTACCTCCAACTGAGGCATCCAACATCAATTTAGTCTGTGAGCTTAGTCCTCCAAGAAAAAGAATGACTATCGTTGGTTCATCAAATCTATGAGTGGGCGTTTTCTGCAATAAACCTTTGAATCTATCTCACGCTTGGCCTAACGTTTCGTCCATGCCCTGTCGAAGAGAAGAAATTTCTTGTTTACCTTTATTGACCTTGGACTAAGGGAAATATTTATTCAAGAACTTAGCCACCACATCTTCCCACTCAATGAAGCTATTCTCTAGGAATGAATTAAGCCACATCTTAGCATTACCTCCTAAAGAGAAAGGGAACAAGCTAAGTCTAATAGCCTCATTTGGAACACCATTAATCTTCACTATATTCCATATTTCATTGAAAGTGGTCAGATGTTCATATGGATTTTCATGAGCTAATCCATTGAATTGATTGCTCTTCACCAATTGAATAAGAGTTGGCTTCATCTCTATGTTTGTTGCATTTACCCTCAGCCTTACAATACTATTAAAATAAGAGGGCTAGTGACTGTTTTATAATCCATCAGGGTACGTCTACCATTATGATTGTCCGTCATATCTTATGTTTCCTGGTCAGATTCTGAATTAAAGGGCTGTTGAAGAGTCTCAGAAGAGAGAAAAGTTCTTTGGAAGTCCTATTTTTCCTTCTTCTTCTACTATTGTCCAGACTTGTAAAGAGAGGTTCTAATAATTTTGTGCTCCTAGTGCGAATCTTGCCATGCATACACTAGAAAACAAAACACTAGAGCACCCATTAGCCCAAAAAATAAAAATAAACAAAAATTAAAAACAATAAAAATAAAGTCTAACTGATTAAGAATCATACAAAAGTATAGTGTTAACCACGAGTCCCCTGCAACGACGCCAAAAACTTGTTAAACGGTTGGCAAGTATACCAAATCGTATCACGAAATAATAAATGGTAAGACCAAGTATCGTTTCCCAAGAGACTCACGACACTAAACAATCGTGTAATACCTTAACTAATTAAGACTTAAGAACAATTTCATTGGATTAAAATTAAAATGCAATAAAAGTAAACATGAATGCAAGTTGATCAATTCGGGCTAAAACAAGAATGAATGGAAGATGTTGATAAAATGAGATGAAGATGTTGTTGGGGTTTAGATTTCACCTACTTTACTTTCATGCATATAAGAATTCATCTTCTTCGTTAGAATGTTAATGTCCCTTTCTAAATTACTTAGAACCCGATGTCTCAGTGTAAAAAGTCTATCCTTAATTATTAGACCATAATGTCTTGCATCCTTAATAATCAATTTTGCATTATGAACAGAAGCTTAAGATAACCAAAAGTTCTATCCCTATGTCTAGGCAATAGTCCTTTTGGGTGAAATTCTCTAGATCTTGGTTCCTAGGTATTTCCCAATAACAAATGTACGGTAGTATATCTCCAGCGGTCAGTTACACAGTTACACAGTTATACCGAACGGCTACATACAACAAACGTATCCAAACAGAGATATATCAAACATATCAAATAATATCTGACCAAAGATATTATAACAGAAATATATCAGAAGCATATCTAACTAAAGATATCGTTATCAAATAATATCTAACCAAAGATATTTTAACAGAAATATATCTACCCAAAGATATTTGGATATATTCAGTAAGTATGTTTACATTTTACATCTTATTCTGTTAATATTTTATTGATATCATATCAGTACAAGGTCTATGAATAATAAGCCAAGGTTACAAGCCAGGTACGTTCCAAATACACTTGACTCACAATTCATTTAGCACACTTCCTGCTACAACATATTACCAATCCTCTCCCACAGAGGGTTAAATTCTCTCCTATTGAGAATCTATGATACACGCCTAACTTGGGCGTCGGAGCGCCTTTTCAGGTACCTCCCCCACCCGGTCCAGACTTAAAGATCACCGAACGGTCGAAATCAACATAAAGCGTGCAGTTGAGATCCAGAAAAAGCAGACAGAAAGACAGAAGATGACGTCATCAAGGTCAGTCCTTCGGTCCCAGAATTTATACCGAAACATTTTGGCGCCCACCGTGGGGCCGAGCGGCAAACCCAAAAGGTGACCGCAAGGAGCATGGAGGAACAACAAAGCCCCAGAAAGACGATCAGAAACCATAAGAAACCAAAACAAGCGCTCGGTATCAACATCACTATTCCAGATCAACATCGAGAAGTTTCATCAACGAGATAAGTATTTTCTAAAATATTTTGATATCTAATCACTATAGATATTACAACAATTATTTTCAGATACACAGAATAGAGGTATACGGTGGTACGTCATTTCAAAAGAGAAGTAATATCTCCACATTATAACAACTAAGAATTATTTATAATATTATTAAATAACCGTATAGATATATATACTAACGCGTCTCTTTCATATAAAAGATATATATAAATTAATAATATAATAACATATTATATACTAACACACTTCTTTTATATTATTATAATATAATAATATGAGATATAATCTCAACCTCCCGTGGCATATGATCAGGCTGTGCGCAATTATTGCCTAGCATTTGTTTTATTTCATAGTTTATCATGCTTCAGATATTATAGAGATTTAGAAAAGGATGAACGCAGCCCAAGCCGACCTCACCATTGTCAGCAAACATGAGAAAAAATTTCATTCAACCATCCAACCTTTACTGTGAGATGCGCAGCCGCCATGGCCTCATTCTCGGCATCACCGCCTCAACTAAGTCTTTGCATATGGATTTTATCTCTGAAAGAAAAAGCACGGCTTGAAAGTATATACAATTATATATGTTGGGCGTCGAATATTCAAATTCTAGGGTTTCGCCGCCACTTGCACCAACCTTGTTCGTATCTCGGAGCATATAGTGAAAGATTCATTATCGTGGAGCGTGGGAGAAACAAAAGTGTTACGTCTAGTAAATTCAAATTTAAGCCCCAGACTAAAAGACTTCACAGGGATTTTTCAAACAACCGATCGGTCTTAATTATATCTCAAATATTATATCTCTTGCAGATTACTAAAAGCCGTTAAACCTTAACCGACCGGTCTCAATATATCTCTGATATTATATCTCTTACAGATTACTAAAGCGGTTACAATCTTAAACCGACCGGTTACAGTATATCTCTGATATTATATCTCTTATTAAAGCGGTTACATCTTAACCGACCGATCTTATTATATCTTTGACATTATGTATCTTGCTGATTATTGAAGTAGTTACAATCTCAACCAATCACGTCCACTGGGAGGTTCTCCAGGAACCCCTGGGCCACGGACGGTCAATTTTGTCTACTAGGAAGTTCTCCAGGAACCCCCGGGTCACGGACAACCAATCACGTCTACTAGGAGGTTCTCTAGGAACTCCTGGGCCACGGACGGACAATTTTGTCTACTAGGAAGTTCTCCAGGAACTCCTGGGTCACGGACAATTAATCACGTCAATTGGGAGGTTCTCCAGGAACTCTTGGGCCACGGACGGTCAATTTTGTCTACTGGGAAGTTCTCCAGGAACCCCCGGGTCACGGACCACCAATCACGTCTACTGGGAGGTTCTCCAGGAACTCCTGGGCCACGGACGGTCAATTTTGTCTACTGGGAAGTTCTCCAGGAACTCCTGGGTCACGGACAATCAATCAAGTCTACTGGGAAGTTCTCCAGGAACTCCTGGGTCACGGACAATCAATCAAGTCTACTGGGAAGTTCTCCAGGAACTCCTGGGTCACGGACAATCAATCAAGTCTACTGGAAAGTTCTCCAGGAACTCCTGGGTCACGGACAATCAATCACGTCTACTGGGAGGTTCTCTAGGAACTCCTGGGCCACAGACGGACACTTTTGTCTACTCGGAAGTTCTCCAGGAACTCCTGGGTCACGGAAAATCAATCACGTCTACTGGGAGGTTCTCTAGGAACTCCTGGGCCACGGACGGTCAATTTTGTCTACTGGGAAGATCTCCAGGAACTCCTGGGTCACGGATAACCAATCATGTCTACTGGGAGGTTCTCCAGGAACTCCTGGGCCACGGACAGTCAATTACTATCAAAAAGCACGGACCACCGAGTCCGGACGCTCACTTACTAACAGAAGCACGAGTCACTGATCAGAAAATAAAGCCTCCCTCGAACTTTTAAAGTCCTACAGTCAATCGTGGCTAAAGCCTAAACACTTCACTCGAACTTGGGGGAGATGATGTACGGTAGTATATCTCCAGCGGTCAGTTACACAGTTATACCGAACGACTACATACATCAAACGTATCCAAACAGAGATATATCAAACATATCAAATAATATCTGACCAAAGATATTATAACAGAAATATATCAGAAGCATATCTAACTAAAGATATCGTTATCAAATAATATCTGACCAAAGATATTTTAACAGAAATATATCTACCCAAAGATATTTGGATATATTCAGTAAGTATGTTTACATTTTACATCTTATTCTGTTAATATTTTATTGATATCAATCAGTACAAGGTCTATGAATAATAAGCCAAGGTTACAAGCCAGGTACGTTCCAAATACATTTGACTCACAATTCATTTAGCACACTTCCTGCTAAAACATATTACCAATCCTCTCCCACAGAGGGTTAAATTCTCTCCTATTAAGAATCTATGATACACGCCTAACTTGGGCGTCGGAGCGCCTTTTCAGGTACCTCCCCCACCCGGTCCAGACTTAAAGATCACCGAACGGTCGAAATCAATATAAAGCGTGCAGTTGAGATCCAGAAAAAGCAGACAGAAAGACAGAAGACGACGTCATCAAGGTCAGTCCTTCGGTCCCAGAATTTATACCGAAACAACAAAGAAATCCATACATATGTTATGAGTGATCAAAACATAACAAGCATTAAGCAAAGGAGAAAATCACTAACATTTGATGAAAGAAGCATAAAATGTTTAAATCATATTCAAATACATGAAAGTTTAGAGGTTACATCTTCCCTAACAACAAATGAGTTTAATTCTCCATTGTCATGGAAAACCTTGATGTACAATGGAAGAATGAATGAATGGAAACCCTAGAAAGTGAAGAGGGAAGCTCCCGCATCCAAATTTGCCTCCAAAGGGTCAAAAAGTATGTTTTTGCGCTTTAACCACCAAAAGATGTGAAGCCTGGGGCGTGCAAGTCCTTAAATAGATCAAAATTGGCCCATAAGCCCAAGTCACTAGCGTTGAGCACCCCAACTAAGGGCAAGCAGGCGAAACTGCGTGAAGACTAGCATTGAGGGCCTTGGATACGGGCAAGCAGGCATTCTGCGGCATGGCTAACTGGCCCTCAGCGCCCCTTAGAGGGCAACCAAGCACTGGTGGGAGCTACCTGGCATTGAGGGCCCTTGAAGAGGGGAAGCAAACTTCTTGTGTGACATGTAGCACTGAGGGCCCCAAAAAGGAGCAACCAGGCATGTTTGCATGACAACCAGCGCCCAGGGCACTAGAAAAGGGCAACTAGGCGCCTTGTGCCTTCTTTAGCCTTCTTCTCTGGTGCTTTTGTTGTCCCTCTTGCATTCCGACTCCTTGATACTTTTTCTCTTCTTCGAAAACATACTAATAACCTACAAAATTGAGGGAATTTAGTGATAAAATCATTAAGTATAACCTCTACTCACTTATTCATAAAATTAAACTAAAAACAAGAGATTAAGCAAGTTTCTAAGTCAAAGAGAGTTGATTTAGTATAAAAATTACATCACAGATAACGGTAAGAGATTAAGCAAGTTTCTCTTCAACCGTTATCAACAATCACAATACAACCATAGAGATTATCTTCAATTACAAATAATCATAACTCTCCCCCTTTGGGCATTAGCAAAAAAGGTAAGTACACTATAATTGATACACAAATAATCAAGCATATTAGAGATGCATAAGATCAAAACAAATTTTGGTGTTCCCCTTATCAATGATATTCACATGATTTTAAGATGTTTTCCCCCTTAAATGAAAACATGTGAGATATATCAATAATATGCAATGCTCCCCTTGTCATTATGCATGTATTAATCTCAAATCACCAATACATAATGCAGTACAATCAGAGTATATATCAGAGCATGTAACAACATATTCAACATTGTACCAGAGGAAGTGTTTAGCAGTATTATCATAGCATAATTGATACAATTTCAATTATCAAACATAGTTTAATCTCTTATCATCTCAGAACATAGATACAATGGATAAGCATAGAGATATAAGAAGAATAAACATTCAACGGAATATAAAACAAGGTTTATCAAGATAACAGATATTCCAAGTTTGGAATCTTCAAACCAATGTTGAAAATTAATTGATTTGATCATAGTCATAATTTACAGGTAATATATAACCTAATACATGACCTCACAAAAGGAAAAATGACAAATCCTAACCAACTTTCATTCTAGAATTTGCTGACTCATACAATTCCTTAATAATAAATAAAATCAGGTATCATTTTTGTTTTGTGAGTCATTCTTTTGGGCCTTGCATTATCCTTGGTTGTGTATGCTGTAGAATTTGGGCTTTCATTTCTAACATTACCATCTCCTTCGGCAATGACCTTGTCCTCAAGGTCATAAGTGTGTTGTAAACTAATCTAATCCTCCCACGAAGTGTCATCAAGTGAGAGAGACCTTGCCACTGAACCAAAGTTAAACGCTTGGGAACACCATTGATAATATTTCTTTTAAATCCAAGGATGGCAAGAGGAGTGATCAGCGGATTGTTCTCATATGAAAGAGGGGTTAAGGGGTCAATAGAGGGTGGAAGTGGACCTTCATATGCCTTTAAAACAGAGCAGTGGAAGACATTGTGGATCCTTAAAGTGTCAGGTAAGTCAAGTTTGTAAGCTACAGGACCCATCTTTGTTGTAACTTGAAAGGGCCCATAAAAACGTTTAGCCAATTTATGGAATTTAAACCCCGAAACGAATATTTGGCGGTAAGGATGCAACTTGACATACACCCATGAACCAACATTAAAGGTGACCTCTCTACGCGTCAAATCAACATTCTTCTTCATACACTTTTGGGCCTTAAACAAGTTACGCTTTAGTAGGGACAGTACCTCCTCAAGCGACTTAAGTAAAAAATCACAACCCTCAATAGAAGAAGATCCCACTAAATACTCAATGATAAGTGAATATTTTCTCGACTTCACTAGGCTTATTGTACTATATTTAATTAGGGAATTGGGCTTGAATTTCCATTATTTCCCCAGTTTTTCTAATTGTGCTTAATTTGACCAGAAATTATTATTTTAATTAATTTGAATTATTTAAAGCTAATTTTTGTCATTATTAATTGCACAAAATATTTTGGATTATTATTTTGGGACATTAAAGGGCTGCCACATCATTCTCCAATCGCCACATCAACATTTTAATTTAATTAAGTTGTAATTTCATTTTTAGGTTATTTTTGGACAGATTTGACATTTTAGGTCGTTTTTGGGTCATTTTTGGAGAGGCACATTAGTGGGCTGACCTATGGTTATGTGCTAAAGGGGGGCAAACCCTAAAACACTCACTCACTCTCCCACATTTTGTACTTTACGTTTTCTTTCTTCTTAGAGAGCTCCTTTCTAGGTTTTTTCGTTTTTCCCTCTTTTTTTCTTAGCTTATCTTGTTATGAACTTGTTTGAGATTAAATAAATTTGTTTCTGCACTTTAGCTTGTTCTTCGAATCTCTTTTTTGTTTTTAATTTCGTATTGTTGCTCTAGTTTCATTCCCAATTTTGGTTTTCCATTCGAATTACGTTTTTTATCAGTTTATTGTGGTTAATTTGCGTTTTCCAGCAATGTTTTAATCCCAATTGCGTTTTCCGTTTTCGTCTAGGTTCTAGGGTTTCATTTTCTGCATTGGGTGTTCGTTTTTGTGCATTGAATTTGCGTTTTTCTCCATTAGGTTTGTGTTTTGTGCATTGGAATCCTTTTTCTGCATTGATGTTTCAATTCCGTTTTGATTGTTTAGAACTCGTTTCCATTAAAGGGTAAATCTGTTTCGTTGGTAATTGGTGGAACTACATTGTCACCTTGAGATTAGTTTGTTGTCATTGTGCTTCTGACCGTGCATAGTATTTATGGGCTTTTCAAATTAGGTATACGTTTAGTTGCCTAATTTGTGTATGCAGAATTGATTAATCATGTGCACATTCTTTATGACTTATAATTAGCTTGAAATCATTTAAAATGCTTAAGTTAGAGAGAAAGAGAGTCAAAGTGGGTTTTCTAGGTTTTATGTTTGGTTTCCCTTGTTTTGACCGGATTTATCAAGAGTTTGATGATGGAATTGAAGGAAGACAAGTGTTGGAAGCAGAAGAAGGTGGAAAAGTGAGGAAAACATGAACCGCAACCACCACCGGGCGATGTGACCTTCTACGCATAATGTCGCCAAGCGCTTAAAGGGCACCGCTAATGGGTGGAGTTGGAATCGCACCCACCGCCGGGCGGTGTTAACACAGTTGGGCGGTGTACTTATGGGCCTGAGATTATTTTCAGTTATTTTTCTGTGTTATAAATACATTTGCACGACCCAAGGCATGTATCTTTTGGCAGAAAGGACGCAGAAAAACAGTTTTCACACCTCGGAGGCGGATTTTGGGTGCGAGAGCTCAAATATTACAAATCTAGGGTTATCTTTTATCATCTTTCCATTCAGTTCTTCTAGATTCACCATAAGATTGGTGAACTAAACCCTTTTGTTATTGGGGAACGATGTAATTTTTTGAAACTCACTTATATTGAATTTCTTATTTTATTCATATGCTTGTGTTTATCAATAGTTTGAGTTTTTCTTCCATTCTTATTAGTGCTTTGTGTAAGACATTATTCAAATGCATCATATTTGATTCTTTCTATATGGAGACGTATAGTTAGGTCTAGATATGAAGAATTTCTCTTGATAATGAATATTGCCTAGAGATAGGAATAGGAATATCATGGTTATCTAATACTTTCAACTGCTTTTAAATATTGTAATAGCTGAATCCTATTATATTATATGTGTATATGATATTTTGAGATGTTACACATTTCAATATGAGATCCTCTTGAAAGAAATGAAGAGACAAACATTCTTCATGTTGTTTAGAGTCTTGGATATCTTCTTGATATTTGTATTTCTATATACTTGACAAAATTCATTAAATCTTATCAATGTGTATAGATATCATAATATCTATTAAGAGACCCAAACTTATTTGATATATGGTCTAAAATCTATTAAACATACTTTGTATGTCCTCATTTTATTATATACTAAAGAGTTCGTAAACACTATAAATAAATTTTGTTTTTCTTTACTTTTGTGGATCCCTCGTACATCACTATTACAAGAGTGTCACATTTTTTTAGTGACATTGAATATGTGAACCTTATAATACTTCTTTTATCAAATTGCATGCATAAAATAATAAAATACATCCATATATATATATATATATATAATATGATTATTGGATTGAATTTATTATAATATGAATTATATTTGTATTATCATAAATATTATCTTTAAATATTAATATTTCATATTTAAATCTCATACTTATTAGATTTTTTGAGCCGGATAATAATAATATATTTTAAATTATTTTAGGTCACTATTTATCCTAAAATATAAAAGAAAAAAAAAATTATAATTAAAAATAATAGTAAAATGAAAAATTTTAAGGGGGAATTGAATTATTACTTAAATTTAGACGAAGAGGTTTTTTCGTTTGAACGCGCGCTTCAACTTCATTGTGGGGGTGAACAAAGCCCTCTACTGCTTTCACGCGAGGAACAGGATGGTTTCTCTTCCCATAGTCCAATATGAAGATAAAATTATCGAAACCGTTGAGCGGAACCCCGTTGTGGTTGTCATCGGGGAGACGGGGTCCGGCAAGAGCACTCAACTCTCTCAGATGCTTCACCGCCGCGGCTATGGCAAAATCGCCGTCACTCAGCCACGTCGAGTTGCCGCCGTCTCCGTCGCCAGGTAACACCACTTCAATTTCCAACTAATTGCGTCGACTCTTCTCCACTGCGTTTCCGTTTCTCACCAAATCGTAGTCGTTTAACTTCCGCGCAGACGAGTGGCACAAGAGCTCGGCGTTCAGCTCGGTGAGGAAGTAGGTTACGCCATTCGATTCGAGGATAGGACTTCTCACAACACGCGCATAAAGTAACCGCGTTCTCGTTTTGTGTTACTCTATTGATTTGACTTGGTTTTGTTTTAATTGGCTTCTGATTGGCGTTGATTTGATATAATTAAGGTATCTTACTGATGGAGTCCTGCTTCGTGAAAGTCTGGCAAATCCCGAGTTGCGTGAGTATTCTGTTATCATATTGGATGAGGCGCATGAAAGGAGTTTAAACACGTAAGATTGGATACTGTGTGCTGTTCTCCCTTGTTAGGTTTATAATTGTTGTGTATGAAATATTTGGTGATTGGTGTGCTTATTGTCAGGGATATATTGATGGGTCTGATGAAACGCCTGGTTAAAGTTCGTTCAACTGATCTCAAAGTTTTGATTACGTCTGCGACTCTTGATGGCGATAAAGTATCCAAATTCTTTGTTGATTGTCCGGTATTGAACATCCCGGGAAAGTTGTATCCAGTTGAGGTTCTTTATAGCAGTGAGCGTCCCTCGAGCTATCTCGAGTCTTCTCTGAAGACAGCTCTTGGTGCGACATGAAATTCTAACATTGACTGCTATCAAGTCAAATGTGTGCTTGTGCGTGTGAATTAATATGCCATAACATCATGTAGTTAGTAAAAAATTCTGTCAAAGTGTTAAATGTTTGCCTTGCTCATTGTATATTGATAGAAACTTGTATGAAGCATGCATATTTGCCATCGTTAAGGTAACATTTCTTGAAACTTTTATTTGCTATTAAAAGAGAATGGTCTTGGTTAAGGTCGTTGCATGCAACAACATAAGCTGATAAGGAGGGTGGGATGTATTTTAAACCGCAATTGTGAAATTTTTGTTCATGTTGATGTAAATAATCACAAGCACTTTCTTCTGCTCCTTTATGATTGAATGACTTGTAATTTGCAAGTAGAAATTCAGGAAATTTTGTAATAATGGTTTTGCAGATATACATATTCACCAACCTGAAGGGGATATTTTAATATTCATGACTGGACAGGTAAACATTTTTATTATTTGATATTTACTCTATACTTTTCTTTTTCCAGAATGTAAATCTTAGTGTATATTATTTTGGATATTTTTTTATTTTATTTTAATTTAGGGGAAATAATCCCTTTTTTCTTTTTTAAAATTTTCTGGGAGATTGCATCTGTGTGTGTAAGCATTTATTTTCTGGAATTAACCAATATCCTAGACCCCATAGTTTCTGGTACAATGCAATAATTGAGACTATTTCAATGTTTTTCATGTAGGATGACATAGAGAAGTTGGTATCTAAGTTAGAAGATAAGGTTCGTGCTCTTGAGGAGGGTTCCTGCATGGATGCTATAATCCTTCCCCTACATGGTTCTTTGCCCCCTGAATTTCAGGTAAGTAATTTTTGTTTGTTAAATCTGCTGGGCATGAGTTACTAAGTCTAAATTCCAAATACAATCAAATTTCTATAAATGGTCGAGACGAGGCATGACTGATACTATAGATAAAAGCTGCAGTAATTGTGAGAATATTTGGAAAGGAATTACAATTTCGTTCCTATACATAGTTGACGGTTTTCCTTTTAGTTTTGTTCATGTCAAACTTGACTAATTTGCATTTGAAAAATGCTGCTGGCTTAAGTGTGAAACTTCCTTGAGAGTATTTATTTTTGGAGATTCACATTGATTAGAGAGATCTGACCAGAATATAATATATGTATGGGGGACAACCCACATCTTACTAGTTTTGAGGGATTGAGTTAGCCTCTAACACAAATTGTAAGATTTATCTTAGTTTTTTCCTCTTTTAATTTGTTACTCACCTTGTTTGCTTCTTAACAAATGCCAAATCATATTTCTTCCCTTACAATTAGCACTCATAATTGTTTCTTTTCCTTTTGCAGAAAACCTTAAATATACAACAATTGGTGTTAAATATATTTTGTCCCAAAAAATAAAGTTTGAGGCATTGCAATTCTTTTTGGTGCATTTGACAATCATGCACATAGCCAACTTCACCTATTAGTGTAAGATTGTTTTTATTATTGTTGTTGAAACTCATGCATGTGTTTTATGATTGTACAGGTGCGTGTATTTAGTCCTCCCCCTCCAAATTGTAGACGAATTATTGTTGCGACAAATATTGCTGAAACTTCCTTGACTGTTGATGGTGTAGTGTAAGGACAATGTACTTGATTAAATATTGTTATTTTGGGAGTGCAACTTTACTCTAGCATATCCGGGTGTCTAGTTATGCATCATAACAAAGATACATTATTGTGTAATTGTTAGGAATTCTTGAGATCAAAAATTCAAATTATAGGTTTAATAGTGCAGTAACACTCAAATTAAACATCTATATAGACAGTTTTATTGAATGGAAATACACCGAAAACAATCAACAACAGTCAAGGGAAAACATTCCCTTACACAGGACAGATCATGTTTCTGTAATAAAACACTCAACAGCCAGAACTAGAACACTCCTCCTCCTTAAAAGACAAAAACTGCCTAACTACTAATTAAAACTTCCCCTAACTGCTGTTTAAACTCTTCCTAACTATCCCTAACCACTTCATACCAACTTCTATGTTTTATTTTGCCAAACTATCTAAAAACTGTCAACAAACTGTCTAATACATTACATATCCTATCAGTATTGTCCTTGTCATTGCTAATTGTTATTATTACTCAATATTATAATACAATTTTTCTTTTCATTCTGTAACTTATTATTTCAATCTTAACCAGATAAGAAATCTCAAGTTTTTGGAAAACCAATACTCCCTGTAATCTGTTTATTGACAAGTTCTGAAGTTGATGATTAAACTATTTCTGTAAAAGCGTCGTCAGTATTGCATAATATTCCACCCAAGAAAGTATGAAAGCATTCATGGCAAAACAATATTGAATGCTCAGTATATAGTGTTCGCCCCAGCTGGTGATGCATTCTTTTTCTGAAAAATAATATTCTTTAGATTGCAACTGTTTTCGCAAGAAATTATATGGACTAAAGTGCCGATGGGGGACGGGGTGACAATGACATGATTTGCTTTAGACTTTATGAGGTGCAACTATTGCGATAAATCAGGAAACAAACCTTGCCATTTGAATTCACCCCTACTGTGATTTGGAGTGTTTTTCAGTCATTTTCTCCTTTACATCAAGCACATAAACTTGCCTTCTCACCATTTTAAATTTTATGAATTTTAGGTATGTTATTGACTCTGGGTATGTAAAGCAAAGGCAATACAATCCATCCAGTGGCATGTATTCTCTTGATGTTGTTCAAATTAGCAAGTATGCAGTTAGTAGTTTGGTGTCTTTTTCGTGGCTTCATAAATTTAAATATCCTATTTATAACCTGTAAGGTGATTTCAAATAATTCTTGAGTATGCAGAGTGCAAGCTAACCAGCGTGCTGGCCGAGCTGGACGAACATGTCCTGGGAAATGCTACCGACTATATCCTTCCTGTGTTTACAATGATGAGTTTTTGGATGTTACAGTTCCAGAAATTCAGAGATCTTCCCTTGCGGGCAGTGTTCTTTACTTGAAGTCATTGGACCTCCCAGATATTGACATTCTAAAATTTGACTTCCTGGATCCTCCATCATGTAACGTACTATCTATCTACTCACACTTTGTCTCCTTGCAGCATTCAGTAACTAAACTTGATTCTCATTGATAATGCTCCTGGAAATCCTTTTTTGTCATCCCAAACATGAATTCCATTTTTCTTTATATATTTGGGGATCAGGGGTCAGTACTTATATTAGTTTCTTGTAGCTTTAAATATTTTTATCCTTGACTAGCTAGCAACTATTAAGTAAATGAGTTTTACTCAAGTTTACTTTAGTGATTGGGTAACTGGGTTTTCTGCAGTTGAGTCCTTACAAGATGCCTTGAAGCAGTTATTTCTGATTGATGCTATAGATGAAAATGGTGCAATTACAAGTTTTGGACAGAAAATGGCTGGTACATGATTTTTTCTCAATATTTTATTGTTGAATTTTAAATCTATATGCAGAAATGAAGCTTGTTATATTGTTTTCTTCATCAAGATTTTGTTAAAGGTCTTCACTACTTTTCCATATTTTTTGTCTATTTTTTTTTTCATAGAAGATTCTTTCTGCTAGACTTGACAATGAAAGTTGTGCAGAGTGTTGAGCATAAAATTTATTCTTCTTACCCATTTATTTTCCTAGTCAGATGTATATGGAAGAGTACTTCTCTTGATTTGCCGAGTTGTTTGTTGATTCTTTGCAGAGCTTCCATTAGAACCATCCTTAGCAAGAACTTTAATGGAGGCAAACGATCATGGTTGCTTATCTGAGGCTTTGACTGTTGCTGCCATGTTATCAGCTGAGACTACATTGCTACCTGTGCAGAGGTGGAATAGTCTGAACTCTGAAGTTTATATACGTGTTTGTGTATAAACATATACACATGCAGAGATAGAGAAAGATACTAGCATATGTTTTCAATCATACCGAAAAGGACAAAGTTTTTCAGTTAACTGCATTCTTTTAAAATATTTTAAAATTTTCATACTTGTCAATACTACTACTTCCAGTCTACAAAACAAGTGAAAACAAATCAGGGATTTAGGATGAATTCTATATTGGTTTTCTCGAGGCTTATACATTTAAAATCAAATGTAGCTGAAGCAGTAATAACATTCCTTTAATGTGCAGAAAGACTGAGAAAAAGAGAAAACACTCAATATCTAACCTTGCAGATGGTTCTGGATTGGGTGATCACATTCAATTGCTACAAATATACCAATGCTGGGATCAAAGTGATTTTGACATTGGATGGTGCAAAGATAACGGCTTGCAGGTACCTTTATGCGTTCTAGTAATGTCAAGAATAAACTGGGCTTTTGCATTTAAGTTGTCAAAATGTTTAGTTAGAAGATTAATAATATCCTTGTGGAATTGTCTTCACTCTTCACAAATTTGATTTAGATATTGTATCCTTTAAAGAAAACATGCTTATGAGTCATTGAGATAGAATCTTCTGCTTTTTCTTGATGATAATGCTTGTATGTTTATTTTATTTTATTTTATTTTATTTTGTTTTATTTTATTTTATTTTATTTTATTTTATTTTTTATTTCTGTAACAGTTATCTAAAGTTTCTAGTCATAATTGGAGAGCCATTCTAAAATATAAAGTTACAGCTACAAGTGATCTTTTGTATTTGTTAAATGCATAATATATGTAATGATTCTGGAATTAACCTATTTCTTGATGATGTTGCATCTTTGCAATTTTCTTTCTCTGATAGTTATGTAAAATTTCTAGTCTTCAAAATATAGCCATTCTCAAATATTAAGTATCTACATGCGGATCTTTTGTATTGTTTTAATAGATAGTATATGTGATTATTCTGGAATTAACTGATTGAAGGTGCGAGGGATGCTGTTTGTCAGAGATGTCCGTAAGCAGTTATCCCAGATAATGCAGAAAATATCAAAGGGTTAGTGTTGCACATTCTTGAGGAATTTACCTGTTGAAGTGAATAATAATATACTTTCAAATACAGTGATAATTTCACTCGCAAATGAACCACATTTGAAATTTATCACATTCATATCCTCTTACTTCTTTTAATTGCTCCTTTCCTTTTGCCTCCCCTTCATCCTTATTGTGTCTATTTGAGCTTCTTTCTAATTTGTATAACAATAATTGTTACTTTTAGAATGCTGAAAAAATAGCCTTAAATATGCAGGGAAGAAAAGAGACAAGAAAATGAAATATGAAATTGTTATTGATCAAGATGTATGTTGTAATTTGAGATAATATCTTTAGAATCTTCCTAATTAGAGGAAATAGATACATAATCTTTTATTTTATTTTATTTTTTCCTAGGTTTCTTAGTTTCCCTATTTCTCTTTTTAGGGGAACTAGATTATTACAAATAGAAGGTTTGAGAATGCATTTTTTATGATTGAGAATAATAATAAGTCTCATTTTCAACTATGTATTACAAAGTTTTAACATGTTTGATATGCTAAAATACCTAGAGTATGAACCGTTTTAGCTATTGGAGATTAAAACGTATAAATATATTTCTAGAGGACTTAAGAGCACCCTCTCAATCTTCTAATTATAATGAAAAACTGATACAAGAGTACATGGAAGATTAAGGGACTGCACTAGACACTTAGGTGCAAAACTAGGTTCGACTATAGGTACAACTAATAAATTGTCTAGCACACTACACCCTACATAGGCTTAATGATGATACATAAATGTAATTAATCTAACACTTTCCGTCAAGCTGAAGCATACAGATTGTATGTACCAAGCTTGGAACAAATAAACTCAATTCGAGGTTCCCTTAATGACTTGGTCAACACATCTGCAAGTAGGTCATTTGATTGAACAAACTCAAAACATATTTCTTTTGTCAACAATTTTTCAAGAACAAAATGACATTGCCCTATATTCAACTTTAACTGTTGATCGAGCCACCACATTTTGTTTCTTACTTTTTCATGAGATAATGTTTCCTCCAAGAAAACACAATATCCAGCAGTAGACCGTCTGCCAATAAGCGAACCGTCTGTCAATACACAAAATGTAGTGACAAGACTTGGTGCGTAAGCAAGTACAAAACAATGACTTTTGCTTCTTGTTAGCTTATTTGGCTCAAGCAATTGTTTGAAAAACTAAGACTTGTGGAAGTTAAACGGATGACTCTTATTTCTGATACAAGAAAAATAGTGGTAATATCAGTAAATCATTTTATTACGATTTATTTTTCAATTTAATTTTGATATATTAATGTTAATTTATTAATAGTAACCAGTTGAAACGTAATCTTAAAATAATGAATATAAAAAATTTATATTGTTATATGACATTTTGTAATTGGGTGACATGATAGTTTTTTTACATTGTTAATATATAATAATTAAATCCTTCCAATGTTTTCTTATAAATTTTTTTATTTTAAAAATTTTAGTCTTAATTTTGGTTTAAGTTTAAATGAACATGGGATTCATTTAATAAAATAAGGAATGAATGTCTTTTTGAAAACTAGAGAGAAGACAAGTATTTAGGAAAGCTTTAGGAGAGTTAATTGCAATTTCTTCTCACTTAAAAAATATGGGTGACAAAATGGGTTAGCACACCTCTATTTTGGCTTGGCCTGCCATGTTTAAACGGGCTGAAAATCCTGGTCCACTCTACCAGAGCCAGCTTGTCAGTTTTGTTTTTCTTTTAAAATTGTTATTTTTTGTTACATATATATATATATATATATATATATATATATATATATATATATATATATATATTAAAATTGCACCTAATCATGTAAATATTTTCCAATTTTTTTATTGGTTAATTAATGTCTCTAATTGTATATATTGACACTATTATCACTTTTACATCTTAAACTATTGCATTATAATTAATAACTGGAACCTAATTTATAAATGTTAATATATTATAATACTATTGTATATTTATATTTTATAATACAAAAAGATGAATTCCTTAAATTTTTTTTTTCATTTTAATTTTTAATTTAAAACAAAAAGAACAAAAATAGGCTGACAAGCTAGATAGGATAGACCTGAATGGGCTGAAGGGCTAGTGGACTCACTCGTCTCCTGCCTCCGCATTGTTACCCCTGAATTTAAAGCTCTCTTGGTCATGTATTGAGTTTTAACTTGTACTTATTGAGCAGACCTAAAGGAATTGCCATATTGATGGAAATTCTTGCACAGTAAAACATGGTTGCATAGTTAGAAATTTCCCATATCATTATTCTTGTTGGGAAAAACTATTCCAGAATATATATCATGTTCTTTATGTTGTTTCCTCCCCACTTTACGTATAACTTTTTTTCATTCTTACAATAGGACCGCCGGATGTAAAGGCTAATGGGAAAAGAGAAGAGTTCAGACAAGATTATCGAAATTTAAGGAAGGCTTTATGTGTGGGCTATGCAAATCAGCTGGCTGAAAGAAAGATGCATCACAATGGTTATCGAACTCTGGGTTTCCAAGGTCAAGTAGTGCAGGTAAGACAAGTTTATTCACTATTGCATGCCACCGTTTGCTGCACTTTTACTTCACTTTCTTCTAATATAGAGTTTTTCCTTAAACTCATATTATACTTTGAAGTCCATATTTATTGATGATGGAACTTACAGAATGTCGCAGTGAAAAACGAAGTCTTATGTAATGTGAATTTTGTAGACACTAGCTAGTATTTAATTGCAACTGAATTCTCGTTTATAGATACATTAATTACCTGAATCCTTTTCTAGGTGCATCCATCATCTGTATTGAGTCTTGATGACCAGGGAAAGTTCCCAGACTATGTGGTGTACCATGAACTAATTGCAACGCCACGTCCATACATGAGAAATGTATGTGCTGTTGAGATGAGATGGGTTATACCCATTATTAACAAGCTCAAGACCCTAGATGTGTACAAATTAAGGTAAAATATCACCGTAGTAAAACTTTTGGAACATTCTTATGTTTTTTATTGGGGGAGGGGAGCACTGTGATAATTGATGGCTCTAATTCCTTTATTTGAAGCAGTGGTGGTATTCATCATGTTGAGGAGGAACCTGTGAAAAATCTTCCAGATTTACCTAAGAAGGATGTTGAGGTTCCCAGTACTGCTGATGATCGTGAAAGCAGAATCCAAGCTGCTAGAGAACGATTTCTTGCTCGAAAAGGCAAAAAATGAGCTTGAAAGGATGGCGCTCCAAATACACTGCGGAGATGATGCTAGCTTGTCAGGCATTCTTTTACAGGGGTGCAGCTAATAAGGTTACCTGAAAGGATGCAAGAGTCTAGATGAGCTGATGCTTTTGAGTTTTCCACGTTGTCACCAATTTTTGTGCTATGATGTTCCCAGCTTCATTGTTCGCAAACATTAGAACGTCATCAGAAGGTTTAGCAGGAACCTGAGATTGGTCTCATGCCGTTCATCAAAATGTAAGTTGATTGAGCGGCTGAAATGCATGTTGTGTTTATGCTCTTGATTTGAATTATACCCAGAATGGAGAAAGGAAAAAGGAAGAGGAAGGAAATGGGAGACAGAAAGTAGCAAGTCCCCCTGGCAAGTAAATGTTGATTAAACACTTGGGGCTTTGGAAATCCAATCATGGTTGCAGAATCAGACTGAGAGTTCAATTTCTTTATATTTGGCCTATTTGGATTGAGATAATGCCTAGCTGAGATTGCATTTGAAGTTAAACATACATTAGTTATGTATATGAAACAAAGTCGATCCTTCTATATTAGGGCGTTGGTTCTCTGCCCGATGATCAATTAAAGCTGTGAGGACACCACCTACAGACCGGTTTTGACAGCCTTCTAAAATGCTCTACTCTTTGCTCAGGTGTTTTATGATTTATAATTTTGCGCATCTCGTCATGTTTAATAACATAGCCATAGCGTAAGCCAAGCTAATATTTTTGTTCGAAAAAAATCTTTCCCAATTAGTGAGGGTTAACTCAAATGATGGGATCAGGAGTCAGTACAACACGTAACGTCAAACAAGTTCAGCGGTGGCGCTATACGTCATCTGTAAGTACTTCCACACTCTAAATTATAGTTCGAGTCTGGGTTGTGCATTTGTCCTTAATAAGAATTTTGTTTCCTTCACTTTTCTACGATTATACTGCTATACGGCCACTTGCACTGAACGGAGCAAGACAGTCTTATGCAAACTTGCTGAGGTAGAAGCGGTAGACTCATGATGAGATAAAAATATAGTATATCAAGTCCGGTGTAGATAATATAGGTGTGTTTTAACTTTTGTAACTTTCTCAAATTTCGAATTTGTTAAAACTTCTAATTTACCGTTCAAAAATTTTATTGACGTTATATATTTGTAATTCTTTTTTACTTTATAATCAAAAGTTATGCCTTGATGAATCTCAATTGATATTCTTATTGTTATGGAACGTATGGACTATAATATTTAAATGGTCATGATTAAAAAGTTATTTTGATAGACTTCATTGGTCAAGAAGTCAATCAAGTCTCTCTCTCATTTAAGAACAAGTAAAAACAAAACTGAATAGTTTGTATTTTATTGAAGTATGAAAGAGTTCAATGTACAAAGAATCATTCTCGAGGGACAATTTTCGAGTTTATACTAAATGTACAAAAAGACAAACCCCTCCCTTTGCTTGCAAAGTATTTCTTATTTATAATATTCTCCTCCCTTCATACCAACTAACTGACAACACCCTTTCTCACTCTCAACTCTTCATACCTTGCCCTTCTTTCTTGCATATACCTTTAATGTTTTATTATTACCTTTTTTTCGAGATCAACCTTGTCCTCAAGGTTGAATTCAAGGAATTGTTGCCTAATATTAATCTTATCTTTCTTTGTGGCTTCTTCTAGTCTTTCTTCCTGCCATTGAACCAGCACCTAAGGTATCTCTTCTCCTTGATATTTCCTGTTTTTTTTCTACAACACCTTCAATGGTCTACATAGGGCCCTTTCTACTTTATGAAATGTGAAATACCGAATGTATTTTAACACACAACTCCTTAATAAAGGCCTCGGGATCGAATTCATCATATCCTGGAAAGTTGTAGGGGCGTTAGTAATCCCGAAGGACATTACTAGAAACTCATAGTGTCCTTGATGAGTCTTGAAAGCAGTCTTGAGAATGTCTTCTTCCTTCATTCTGATCTGATGGTACCCATCCTTTAGATCTACCTTAGAAAAATATGCTATCCCCTGTAATTCGTCTAGCAGCTCCTTAATAACAGGGATAGGTTATTTATCAGGAATGGTAACCCGATTTAATGCCTGGTAATCCACACCAAATCTCCAACTATCATCTTTCTTCTTTACTAGGACCACAGGACTTGAGTTGGGGTTGTTGTTGGGTCTAATGATACCCAAGCCTAACATTTCCTGTACTTGCTTTTCTATCTATGTTTTCATCAAGTGTGGGTAGCGGTATGACCTCAAATTGATTGGTTTGGTGCCCACTTTAATTGGTATTTGGTGATCTATCCTCCTAGTAGGCAAAAGCCCCTGAGGCTCTTGAAACACCCCTTCAAAGTCCCCAATAATTTGTTCAAACCTTGCCTCCTGGTGGGTTGTTAACCTCATCTCCCCTAGATCCGCCTTTGTCACCTCTGCTTGGCTCAGACTCTAGACCAATGTCATGGTCTCAATCTTCGTTTCTTTTCGTAGTGCCTCTGGAGTAACCACCCTATGTGTCAGTGTAGGATCTCCTTTGATCATTGCCTTTTTCTCCTCTGGCCCGAATCTCATAGTCATTTTCTTTCAATCCACCTTGATCTCTCCCAAAGTCACCAGTCATGCCACCCTTAAGATAATGCCCACCCCGCCTAATTCGAAGAGATAAAATTTCTCTGTTATCTCTGTCCCTTTCAATGTTAAAGGAACCCCTACACAACATCCCTGAGTCACTTTTTTTCGTCCATCCCCTAAGCACACCATGTAAGGTGGAGTCTCCTCTTTCTCTAAACCTAGCCCCTTCACCAACCTCGACGAGATAAAATTGTGGTTCGCCCCACTATCGATCAAGACAATTATCCTTCTACCCTACACCCAGCCTTGTAGCTTAATTGTATTAGATTGAGTCAACCCTCTTGAAGAGAACACAAACAACTTTATGCACCTTTATTCCACCTCTTCATTTTCCTCTGCCTACTCCTCTTTATCTCCTTCTACCATGATCATCACCCTCATACTCCTCTCCGTACACTTGTGCCCCAAACTATAGGGCATCCACAATGAAAACAATGTCTTTCCTCCCTTCTTTTTATGTACTCCAGGTAAGGTTGGGTCCCACCCCCCGACCTTGTGTACCGCCGCCCGCGTTACTACCTATCTTGGAACTCATGGTACTAGAAGCCCCTTCCTTCTTCGAGCCATTCCCTCCACCGGTGTTTCCAGAACCCTCCGGGGTTTGTCTGTACGTTTTGGTCCTCGCGACCGTACCTAAACTGGCCTGGTATCGTCCCACGTTTGTCCCTCCTTACTCGCCGCTCTGCCATTCACTTGTGGAAGAATTCCTGCCTGCTCCATATCATGTGCCCTCTCCATCGCGGGTCATGAGGCCTTATAATATTTCTAAGCCCTTCTTGAAATCCAATGAGAAAATACCCTATTAGTTCGTTACCTTCGTCGCCTATGCCACCAAAACTTCAAATTCTTGCACGTATTCCTCGATGGTTCCTCTTTGTTGCACCACCACCAACTTCTTAAATATGGTTCCCCGATTCCTAACTCCAAACTTTCGCATCAGAGCTTCCGTTAACGCCTCCAAGAAGGGTTCTTGGTCTTTTTTCGCCAAAAACGAAACCAGTAGCTCGCTCCCCCTTTCATGCAAATGTAAGCAAGCTTCATCCTTTCTTTTTCTAAAACGTTTTGAAGATCAAAGAACTTCTCCGCTTTTACAATCCAACCCATGGGGTTTGTGCCTTCGAAAATGGGTAATTCCACACGTCTCATCCAACTTAGTTGGAGTTCCCCTCGGTCGTCCTCCATTTCATCCTCAAAACCCTCCCTTTTCCTTTCTCTCGACCTTTGTTAACCGAGTCACGATTGCCTTCCGAACTTCTTTCCCGGTTCCTCCTCTCTTCCCAAGAATGTGGCTAAGTTCTTGGGTTATCCCCTGTGTTTCTGCCTTAAACTCCTCCATTGTCGTTTCTATCGCGTCAAATCATCCCTCTAGTGCGTTCATCTTGCCCTCCATCGCTCGTCACTCCTTTTTTGGATCCGTCAGATCGGACCAAACTTGATAGACTTCTTTGGTTAACTCTCTCACTCAAGAATACGCAAAAACAAAACTGAATAATATGTTTTTATTGAAGTGAGAAAGTTTAATGTACAAAGAATCACCTTCAAGGAAGCCTTTCTATGATCTTTTGTAACTCTGAAAACTCTTCATTGTTGTCCTATCTATGATCATATCATCCCCCCTAGGTTGGAGAGGATTCGACCTCGAATCTTGAAAAACCTACAACAAAGAGATATTAGTGACTTATTTTGTTTATAATCTAAAGGAACTCCTCCTGGATCAAATGTTAACCTGCAAAAAAATCAAACATTTTGTGAATGAATTGATGTTTACCAAAAAAAATGTATATAGAAAAGGAATATTTAAAGAATGAGTTTTTGAAATTGGATTTATTTTTTTAGAGAAAACTAAAAATCCTGCTTTAGAAAAACTTTTATTTTTGTCTTGAGTTAAGTGTAGAAAAGAATACATTAACTCAAGATGTGGGTTAGAAATGGTGTGTGAAGAAGTGGTAATAAGAGATGAGAAAGGTGGGATATTTTCACAAAAGCTTAATAATTGGAGAAAAGTAGAAGGATTGAAAAACTCCCCTGTCATGGCTTAGATCTATTTGAATGATAGGAGTGGATGATGCCATCGGTAATACTTCCTTTTTGACTAAGACTTAGTCCTTCTCTATTTCTCTCACAAGTTCTTCTTTTTCTTTCTTTTCTCTTACCTCTCTTTCTTTTCTCTCAGTCTCTTCTTTTACTTCTTCCTCGCTTTCTTTTCTTTCTTCATTTAAACAAGTAAGCATGACCTTCTCTTTGGCATCACTTGATGAGGAAGAAGAGCTATAGGTTGGTGAAGGTAAGGAAGAGGTAGACTCATTAGGCATAATTACTTCACCCTCAATGCATGTTGCCTTTTTGGTAGGGCAGGCAGAGGCTATGTGACCATGTCTTTAAATGTGACTTGGTCTGAGATTTAGGTCGGGAGGAGGAATGGTTAGAAGAAGAATAAGGACAAGATTTGTTAGTGGGCTCCTTAGAAACATCCTTGGTTTTATTCTTTGATGATGAGGATTTGTAGAAAACATCTCGTGAAGATTTGGAAAATTTGTTGTGACAAGCTTCTTTTTCAAAAGTTTCTTCTCTACTTTCGTGGCTCTATAAACCACTACATCTAAAGTCTCATCATCATGGAATTCAATTATTATCTTGGATTTTTCTACTAAGTCCACTAATAAATCTAACTATTTTTTCATGATTATTTTCTTTAAGGTTAGTACGATGTAGGAGCACTTCGAGCTTGTGAGCATACTCCTCCACACTTCGTCTATCTTGAGTAAGCCATTGGAGCTTAATCAAGAGGTCCCTATGGTAGTATGGAGGTACGAAACGTTCGTACAAAATGTCCCTGAAATGTTTCCATGTACTCGCGGGTGAGGCCATAGTTAAGTATCTCCTACGTAGCCATTGTTTGGCGTATCCCTCTAAAGCTAACAAACTAACTTTACACGCAAAGGTCCATCTACACTATACAAATAAAAAATCTGATCTACTTTAGCTATCCAATCTAGAAAATAGACGACTCGGCTTCCCCTTGAAAGTAGACAAGTTCAACTTTAGTAATGCAAGGCCTTGGTCCATAACTGCTCTTCTTGCTTCTTTGGCGAGGGAAGGTATACATTACGGTTCTAGCTTCTTGCTTCTTCTTGTAGGAACCATGATCATGACCATGAGGTTGCTTCCCTTTTGCTTTCTCTTCCATCCGTTTACTAATGGAATCAAATTTATTTTCCATTTGTTGAATAGCCTTCATCAAATCAAATTTTCTAAAAGCACCTCCATGATGGTTAGCTCCATTGGAAGAGGAATGACTTGAACCTGCAGACATGGTGTTCTAATGCAAACAACAACAACACTTAAAAAAAAAACAAGTTAGAAACAGTGGTAAAACAGTAGCCCAAAGTGGTGCAAACAGCAGCCACGATTCACTCACAAAGCACCAAAAATTTAGGCTTAAGACTCACAGTTTTATGGTGAAAGAAAAAAAAAGATCACTCCACTCACATGCACTCTTCTTTCAAAATAGTAATATATCTCTAAAGTCACAATTTAGAGTACCAATTCAAGGCTAAAGCAAGTGGAAAAATGAACAATCCAATCCTCAACCCAAAAAGGAACCAAACCTAGACAACACATGGTAGAAGTCAAAAAATGAATGAAAACTACAAGACAAATGATGAAAATTGAACCTAAAAAATCAAGAAACTTGGCACAAAACAAGGTGGCAGTAATCTAATGAATTTGAAGAGACAAAACAATAAGAAATTGGAGTCAAAACAGTGGCACAAACTGAACAAGACAGCAAAGAAAATTAACACAACTAAGAAGCAAAATCACATCAACATACTAGATATACATGAAGAGCAAGATCTAATTAATGCTGTAAATAATTTTGGCAAACCTCAAACCAATATATTATGTATTGTAGATGATAAAAGAGGCTTGAAATGAATGCTCAAACACACTAAACACAGCAAGGATGTCTCGGCCAGACCCACTCACTTCAACTAGAATATGCAAAAAAAATTTCTCTGTTTTGGTGCAGGATGCAGTGTGATGTCTCGGCCAAGTAGGTTTCAAAACAGTAAGTGTGTTTGATTAAAAGGCCAATTAGGATTGATAAATGCCTCAATGGATACAGAACATATAAGCAAGGTTCACACACTTAAATCCAATGATCATCGAACTCAATTCAGCATACAAACATGGAGATGTAAAAATACTCTTAGCTATGCAATTTCAGAAAATTACTCTAGAAAACTCCTAAAGAGGAACAAACATATGACTCAATTCAAAGCTAACAAGCAAGAAAAGACATATACAATCCAACCAAGACAAGGAATTAAAGCTGGAACAACAAGCAAATTGGAAAAAGGACACCTACTTGTTGTAGACCTCCAATAGCATTGTTGCTGTTTAAAGAAATGACTGCTTGTACAAGTCTCTGGACAGCCACAGTTTAGCACCTCTAAGCTTTGATTTGAAGTGTTGATTCATTGCTTAAGAGTGTGGAGAGGGTCTAGCACCATCCAATGAGTAATTCCAGCCACCACAATAACCAAACAAGCAACAATGCAAAACAGTGGAGCATTAATTCAACAACAGAATACTGGATGAACACAGTGGAGAAAAAACTTTATTGCGAATAGCACATAATGAATTTGAACAAAGTAAAAACTAGGCATGAATATAGACATGTAGACGAAACTTTTAAAAAAAATTGCATGTAAAACGGATGAGAAATGAGTTCAAACGAAGACACACAAACTGACTATAATATCACGCTGATGCTGAGCGGAAAAAATTTGGCTGAGCGAATTAAAGCACATGTAAGCTATTCAACTCTAGCATGCAATTCCTAAGAAGATCAAAAACCTAAGGCTCATGATACCACATGATGGGGGAAGTGCACACCTAGAGAGAATATACTAAATGACATACAAGAGAATGGAAAGAAAATAAAAGCGAAAAAGAGTAGAGAAGAGGGAACTTATGACTCGTAGACACGCCACTTGAAAGAGGCTCCAAGATAAGTGCCAAAGAAGGTCCGCCAGTCGCTTTGCGCAAGATAAGATCTTCCTAAAAAGGGACTAAAGAGACAGAAAACTATCTCAAAAGAGGAATGCAAGTTTGCAATTCAACTCAAGAATTCAATTGATTCAAAGGTTAGTGTACAAAGGAGACCCCTAGGATTCTTATATAGCTTTTGGAGTGAGTTTGGTGAAGAGTTTCAAGCAATGTGGGACTTGGAATGCTCCAAGAGCTGGCCAGCAGCTGCAGCAACGCCCCTAGGTGTTTGGAGTCCCACATTGCTTAATTCTCTCATTCCAAAAGGGTTTATAAGCCACCTAGCTCTAATCATGAATCAATAGCACAAAAATCTCAAATCACAGAAAACAATAAAAATTATAACGCAGATGGAATTTAAATTAAAACGCAAATGTAAAAACGTAATTAAAATTAATTAAAAACGAAACTGCTCAGTAAATACAAAAATTCACGCTGGAACTGGACAGCTCTGACCTTTGCTCAATGTTTTCCCCATAACTTTTTCTACAGAGCTCTAAATGAGATGAGGTTTTTTTTCCTGGAAAATAGACTCAAATATCTTTCATGTGACATATAAAACGTAGCATTTGGGCCTCTGGTGTGGTTGCAGTTATTATTTTAAAATCGAGTCGAGAGAGTGAAAATGCTAAACCAAATACTAGACTAAACAAATATCTAAGCACAGTTAAATTAAATTAAATGCAACACTAAATTAAAGAAATTAAAAAACAACTAATCCTACAATGCAAATTAATGCAAAACAAAGGGGTAATTAAACAAGCTTTAGGACAAAACTTAAAGAGGAAATGTTTCCTTAGTCAAAAGTAGCATCAAATGTGCCTGGCCAAATCGGGTAAAAAATTAATGCACCATTTTCTCTCTCCCTTTCAACCCATTTTCGGTTTTCCTCTACCAAAGCAAACATCCAAAGCTTCTCCATCTTCTAAAATCGAAAATGCTGCACCAAAAACCCAAAGTTCCATAGTTCAATTGCAAAATAATTCAAGAGCAAGAAACCCAAAGTCTACCTTCTTCAAACCAACTTCAAACTTACTTTTCTTTAAACTTTTGACCAAAACAAAACCAAACCCTTAACTTCCATTACTGCACTGTCCAGCCACCATCATTAAACATAAAATCCAGCTCCAAATATGTTTCCAAACATCAAGAACAAAATGCAAGAAGAAAATGGCTCAAGAACACAATACCCATGCACCAACTTAAGCCTTTTTCACTACCAAACTTGACAATAACTCCATTTTCATCCTCCAATCCAAGAAACACAAGATAAATTCGAAATCACTGCAGCAAAATGATGAGAAAATCGAAATGGACAATGGGTCTCCCTTCCACCAAAGACACCACCATGAAAAAGCAAAGAAGAAGCTTCAAACTCAAGCATTCAACCATCAAAACGAAAATCTAAAGAGAGAAATGGTAGAGCTTCATTCCATCAAGCAAGAACAAGCATTGTTGCACATAATAGAAGAAGAAAAACGTGATCTTGCTCATTCATAGTGAAGAAAACGAAAATAGCATACCAAGGCTCCCAAGAGAGTTCATACAAGGCCAAAAACAAAAATGAAAGTGTAGTATGAAGTGTGTGCTAAGGAGGTCTCGGCAATTTCTCCAAATGCTGTCCAAAACCACTCAAAAATGGTGGGGTCCACCTCCTAGAAACCCTAGGTTAAGTGCCACATGTCCCTCAAAGTTTGGGCCTATCATAAAAATTGCCAACATGGGCCCAATGCACCAAAAGCTTAAGTAAAGTTCTTAATCAACTAGATTACAATTTTAATTAAATTTGCAATGACTAAATATTAAATCTTGAATGTCCATGCCATCTCCTAATGTTCCAAAATATGTCTCCAATATTTCCCCTGCAATTAAACATGCAATTAATTAGCTCAGAAAATCCAAATTAGTGAAAATATGAATTTCCGACCAAATTAAGCACAGTTAGGACAAATGGGGAAATAACGGGCAATTAAACACAATTCCCTGATTTATTTGAGTGCAATAAACCAAATATAGTCAAGAAATAACGACTCATCAAAATAGACCACACTTAGTCTTTTGCACTCCTGGGCAAAATTAAGACGCAAAACAGGGAACAGATCAGAGGACATCAAGAAGAGACACAAACTCAACAGACAGACACAAAGTTGCACAGTTCTCACAAAATCTGGACAGTGAAAGGCATAGGCAGAATCCCACACAGAGTCAATGAAAACAGATACTCACAGAATCATCCAAGCAGTTCAGTACATGGAAAACAATCAATCAGTTCAAGAGATGAATCAAAAGCAACAGAGCCTCACAGATGCACACAATCAGTGTTTCTCTCAAGTGTATAAAGTAGATCAATGTCACTCAATGCACTCAAGAAAGCAAACACAAATAGACTTGGCAAGCCTCTAATATCAATACTCAAGCACATACGCATGTTCAAATCAAAAGGTCTTTTCATGGTTGTAATGGGGCCAAGGTCAAGGGAGGATACATCTGGATAAGAAGCTGCAAACCATAAGGAATAGAGGAGCAATGGGGAACAAGTGTAAACACATTCAAACACACCCACAACCTCTAATTCCATCCTCTTCTTGACTCCATTATTCACACATTTTTTTTTTGTTTTTCTCATTTTTCTCTGTTTTTTTTTTTCATTTTGTCTCTTTTTTTTCTATTCAACACACAATTCAAAAGACAAGATACATGATATTTACAATGCAACCGCAAGAAGAGGACTCACTAGCCAATTCATCTGCAACTCCTAAGAGACCACACTTATTCCCAAAACAATTCCAAAGCTCCAAAATTCCCTAAGGTTCAGGTAATCATGGTTTTTCACTTAGGCTATTGTATGAGCTTCAAAACAAAGAAATGGGAGAAGTATAGGCTCAAGGGGGCTAACAAAGAGATCATAACAGGGTAGGCTATCTGGCTAGAGAGGCTCAATCAACAAAATGCCTTTATCATTTTCAAACATGCTCATGAATCAAGAATTAACAACAGAGTCAAGCCAAGGCAAATGTGCAAGCAATCTAGAGACATATCACACACAAGAAAGATCATCAAATGGCTCAAATCTCACACAGGTAATCGGTCACAATCAATCCAACTCTCAAACATCATGATCATCTTCCAAGCAAAGAAGAGCAAGGAGTCCAACAAAATAGAGTATCAATGTAGTGAAGGGAAACTAGCAACCTAATCACAGTCCAGAATTCACAAAAAACGTGCAAAACTGTACACAAGACTCAACAAAATTCACAAGAAAACGAAATCTAAACAAAGAACAACCTCCCCTAATAGACCACACTTAAACAACACAATGTCCTCAGTGTGTCACAATCAACAGATCAACAATCAGAACAATCATCAGATACAGACAAAGTGCAATAAAAGTGAGGAGGGAAGGAGAAAAGAAGCTCCCTGAGTCAGATGGGAGGGTAGGTGGGGTGGACCAAAGACGTCTCCTCCACCACTGCATCCAACAAAGAATGATTGCTGAGGAAAGGTTTCAGTCTATGCCCATTCACCTTGAAGCTTGTAGCTGCAGATGGATCCTGTATCTCTACTGCACCATAAGGATAAACATTAGTCACAACAAAAGGTCCAGTCCACTTTGATCTCAACTTACCACCCATGAGGCCAAGCCTAGAGTTATACAACAAAACCTGCTGACCAACCTCGAAGTCCTTTCTAACAATGGAACTATCATGGAACCTCTTGGTCCTTTCTTTGTAGAACTTCGAATTCTCATAGGCCTCCAATCGGATCTCATCCAATTCATTCAGTTGCAACTTCCTTTTCTCTCCAGCTTGGTCAATGGAGAAGTTGCAAACCTTCACAGCCAATATGCCCGATGCTCAATCTCAACTGGTAAATGACATGCCTTTCCAAAGACAACCCGATAGGGAGACATCCCAATGGGTGCTTTGTAGGCAGTCCTGTGGGCCCAAAGAGCATCGTCCAACCTATTGCTCCAATCCTTTCTGTTGGGCTGGACAATCTTCTCCAAAATCCTCTTGATCTCCCTGTTGGAGATCTCAGTCTGCCCATTTGTTTGGGGGTGGTAAGGTGTAGAAACTCTGTGCGTCACCCATATTTCTTGAGCAAGGCTTGCATGGATCTGTTGCAAAAATGGGTTCCCTGATCGCTAACAATCGCTCTAGGCACTCCAAACCTGCAAAAGAGGTGAGATCTAACAAAATCCACAACAACCCGAGCATCATTAGTCCTGGTGGCTCTAGCTTCCACCCATTTTGAAACATAATCCACAGCAAGGAGAATATAAGAGAAACCAAAAGAAACAGGGAAAGGACCCATGAAATCTATACCCCAGACATCAAACACCTCACAGAACAGCATAGGTTGTTGAGGCATCTCCTGTCTCTGTGAAATAGGTCCTCCTACTCTCTGACATGGCTCACAGGTGCTACAAGTCCTCTCTACATCCTTGAAGATGGAAGGCCAGTAGAAACCGCTATCAAGCACCCTGCGAGCTGTTCTCTGTATCCCCAGATGACCACCAGGTGAGGAGGCATGGCAAAACTGCAGGACCGAGTCAATCTCATGGTCCGGAATGCATCTCCTAGTAACCTGGTCATTGCACAACTTCCACAGATATGGGTCATCCCAAACATAATACTTAGCATCACTCTTGATTTTGGCAATCTGAGCACGTGATGCTAAGGGAGGAAAAACAGAAGCAACCAAATAATTCACAATGTGTGCAAACCAAGGAGTAGGGTGAGAAGAAGAAATCAGTAACAAACTCTCATCAGGAAAGTCATCCTGGATGGGCAACACATCAGCTTCATCCCCAACTCTCTCAATGCGGCTGAGGTGGTCTGCAACCAAATTTTGTGCTCCACTCTGGTCTTTAATCTGCAAGTCAAACTCCTGGAGCAGTAGCATCCACCTGATCAATCTAGGCTTTGACTCAGCCTTTCTCAACAAAAACTTGCCAATCTTCTGTGTCAGGACAACTCCCAAAGCATGATTTGATGCGTCACACATGAGTTCAAATGGGGTTGTCCAATCTGGTGCCTGAATGATCGGAGTGGTGATCAAAGCCTCCTTCAGGCAATCAAACACCTGCTTGCACCTGTCATCAAACTCAAAGTCGATGTCCTTCTGCAGTAGTCTAGACAAGGGAAGCGCCTTCTTGCTGAAATCCTTGATGAAGCGCCTGTAGAAACCTGCATGTCCTAGAAAAGATCTAACCTCTCGCACGCAAGAGGGGTAAGGCAACTGCGAAATCACAGATATCTTGGCAGGATCTACCTCTATTCCCTTTTCAGAAATGATGTGCCCTAGAACCAAACCTTGTTCAACCATGAAGTGACATTTCTCAAAATTGAGAACAAGGTTTGTTTCTATGCATCTTTTCAAAACTTTTTCCAAACTGTCTAAACATGCATCAAAAGAGGATCCATACACAGTAAAGTTATCCATAAACACCTCTATGCAACTCTCAAGAAAGTCGCTAAAAATGCTAAGCATGCACCGCTGGAAGGTACCAGGGGCATTGCATAGGCCAAAGGGCATCCTCCTATAGGCAAAAGTGCCAAAGGGGCAGGTGAATGTCGTTTTCTCTTGGTCCTCAGGAACAATATTGATTTGAAAATAACCAGAAAAACCATCAAGAAAGCAATAATGAGATTTACTTGCCAGGCGCTCCAGCATCTGATCAATGAATGGCAGGGGGAAGTGATCTTTCCTGGTTGCTTGATTGAGCCTCCTATAATCAATGCAAACTCTCCAGCTGTTCTGCACTCTTGTGGGAATCAACTCATCCCTCTCATTTTTCACAACTGTGAGGCCAGTCTTCTTGGGCACAACATGGATGGGGCTCACCCACTGACTGTCTGAAATAGGGTAGATGATCCCAGCTTGCAAAAGCTTCATCACCTCCTTCTTAATCACGTCCAAGATCACAGGGTTTTTCCTTCTCTGCGGCTGTCTCACTGGTTTGGCCCCATCTTCCAACAGAATCCTATGCATGCATGTGGATGGGCTAATACCAGGGATGTCCGCCAAACTCCAACTTATGGCTTTCTTATGCGCCCTCAACACTCCAAGCAACCTCTCCTCTTGCACTGAATCAAGGGAGGTGGAAATTATGACCGGTTTCCTCTCATCATCCTCCAAGTACACGTACTTGAGGTTTTCTGGGAGCTGTTTCAGCTCAAGAGTGGGTTCCTACAAGTCAGATTCAAGTGTACTTCCTGCAACGTGGTTAATGCATTCTGACTCTAAAGAATGAACAGGTAAAGGCAGAGAACCCCTTTCATCACAATCCAGATCAATATCCATCATAGGTATATCAACAATATCATCAATATCATCCAAATCATCAAAAACATGCATATCATCAATAACCTGGACATCAACAATACCCTGGACATCACAATTCTCATCCAAATCAACATCCAATTCAACATTATTCTCAATTTTTGTCTCAATCCCAGATTCAATGCATGAATGTAAAGAAGATAGAAAAGAATGCTTCTTCTCATGCAAAGAATGAAAGTCGTGAACAACAAATTCATCAATAATGTCATCCAATGCATCAATCCTAAACACAGAATGGTCCTCAGCTGGAAATTTCATTGCATCAAGGATATTAAAATGAACAACAATATCAGCAAATTCCATAGACAAAGTTCCAGCATACACATCAATCTTAGTTCGGGCAGTTTTCAAAAATGGCCTGCCTAAGATAATGGGAGCGGATCCATGAGAGAATCCCTCCTCCATCTCCAAAACATAAAAGTCAGCAGGAAAAATCAATTCACCTACCCTAACCAAGACATCCTCTATGAAACCTGTTGGGTGGGTAACACTCCTATTGGCCAACTGAATGACCACACCCGTGGTTTGCAAAGGACCAAGAGACAAAGATGAATATATAGACAAAGGCATGACATTAACAGAAGCACCCAAATCAAGCATGGCATTCTCAAATTTACTGTTTCCAATCACACAAGGAATGCAAAATATACCTGGGTCCTTGCACTTCTCAGGAATGTGCGGGACCGACTTACCAATAAGCGCAGATACATTCCTTCCCATGCTAATCCTTTCATCGCCCTTCATCTTCCTCTTGTGTGTGCACAACTCCTTCAAGAATTTGGCATATCTTAGAATCTGTTTAATGGCATCAAGTAGAGGTATGTTCACCTCTACTTTCCTGAAGGTCTCCAGAATTTCCCTATCCACCTCTTCAGTCTTTTTGCTAGGAAGTGCCCGTGAAGGGAATGGAAGAGGGATAGGTCGATCAACCAATGGAGAAGGCGCAGCGGCGGTGGTGGTGGAAGAGGAAGAAGATCCACCTGAAGAAGAACCACCAGCTGAAGAAGAAGATCCACCCACCTCAAATGCCCTGCGTTGACCGTCATGGTCGTGCTCTCTAGGACAAGTGGCAGGCACGGGTGTAGGTGTAGAAGCGGGCTCTAAAGGCACAACAATCTGCTTCCCTGATCTGAGGGTTATGACACTCACATTCTTCGGATTCTGCACAGTCTGGGATGGTAACTTATCAGAGTTCTGAGACTGCGCCTGATTCATCTGAGTAGCCATCTGACCCATCTAGTTAGTGAGACTCTGTATGGAAGCTCTAGTCTCCTGCTGAAACTGCATGTTTTGCATAGTCATCTGTCTCACTAACTCTTCCAATGAAGGTGCAGACGAAGTGGAAGGTTGGGCAGCTGGTTGGGCAGGTGCCTCTTGCTGCTGCTGTTGTTGCTGTTGCCTCTGGTGTTGTTGCATAGGTGGAGGCACATATCTGTTAGGTGCTCCAGCATTCTGGAAAGGTGGCGCCTGCTGCTGATGCTGTGACGCATTGTTCCATCTAAGATTGGGGTGATTCCTCCACCCTGGGTTGTACCTGTTGCTGGACAAGTCATGACTTTGCTATTGTGGCTGCCTGTTGTTATATATGTTAGTAGCATAAGCCTGAAGCGCATCAGAGGCAGCTGAGGACTGCAAAGTAGGACAAGCATCTGTATAGTGGTCACTGGAAGGACAAATAACACATAGTCGTGCAACAGATGCAGATGGAGCTGCAGATCTCTGGTTGGTAGTCAACTGTGTCACCAACTTTGTAAGAGATTCAATCTTGCCTTCCAACTTGCTTTCAATGGCTGATAAAGACTGGGCAACCACATCATGTACGCCCCTCACCACAATGGCATCATTCCTGGCGCTAAACTGTTGGGAGTTCGAAGCCATCTTCTCAATCAAATGTCTGGCCTCAGCAAGTGTGGTGTCTCCAAGAGCTCCACCACTGGCAGCATCAATCATACCCCTATCCATGTTGTTCAAACCCTCATAGAAATACTGGATAAGGAGTTGTTCAGGTATCTGATGGTGGGGGCAGCTTGCACAAAGTGTCTTAAATCTCTCCCAATACTCATACAAGCTCTCTCCACCAAGCTGCATTATCCCAGTAATGTCCTTCCTGATAGCTGTGGTCCGGGATGCTGGAAAAAATTTCTCCAAGGACAACCTCTTCAGATCATCCCAGCTAGTGATGGATCTAGGCGCCAAAGCATACAACCAATCCTTAGCAACACCTTCCAACGAGTGAGGAAATGCTTTCAAAAAGATGTGCTCTTAAGGAACATCATGAGGTTTCATAGTGGAACAGACAATGTGGAATTCCTTCAAATGCTTGTGTGGACTCTCACCTGCAAGACCATGAAACTTGGGCAACAAATGGATCAGTCCAGTCTTGAGAACAAATGGAACGTCCTCATCAGGATATTGGATGCACCAGCTTTCAATATCGAAATCAGGTGCAGCCATCTCCCTAAAAGTCCTCTCACGAGGTGGAGGTTGTGCCATATTGTTCTTAGTGTGAAAAACAACAGAATCAGAATCAGAATCAAGTGCAGATGCAACAGATGCAGTGGATGCAGTATGCACAAAATACTCAGCAGTTGGATGAACAGTATCTAATGGGACAGACTCAAAAACAGACTCTAAAGACAAATTCCTAGAATGCCTAACTAACCTATGAAACGTCCTATCAATTTCAGGGTCAAAAGGTGGTATGAATCCAGGATTTCCTCTAGTCATGCACTAAATCACAACACCCTCTAATCATGAATCAATAGCACAAAAATATCAAATCACAGAAAACAACACAAGACAACACAACTCAGACAAACTCAACACGTCAAAACATAATTACAAGACACACAAACACAAACAAAAGACTCAATACTGAACCGTTGGTCCCCGGCAACGGCGCCAAAATTTGATGGGCGTCGCAACCCATACAAATTTGATTGCAATTTAGAAATGCAGTATAATGCTAGGGAATGACCCCTAGGTCGTCTCTCAAGGACCAACTGCGGTTCAGAGTCAAGTCTAACACTAAGTGGGGGGGAGGTTTGAAAGTTTGTTTGGTGTGCACAAAAATTAAAAATTATAACGCAGATGGAATTTAAATTAAAACGCAAATGTAAAAACGTAATTAAAATTAATTAAAACGAAACTAAATGCAACAACACATTTCACCATGCATGAAAATAAAATTAAAACAGTAAAAACGAAACTGCTCAGTAAATAAAAAAATTCACGCTGGAACTGGACAACTCTGACCTTTGCTCAATGTTTTCCCCATAACTTTTTCTACAGAGCTCTAAATGAGATGAGGTTTTTTTTCCTGGAAAATAGACTCAAATATCTTTCATGTGACATATAAAACGTAGCATTTGGACCTCTGGTGTGGTTGCAGTTATTATTTTAAAATCGAGTCGAGAGAGTGAAAATGCTAAACCAAATACTAGACTAAACAAATATCTAAGCACAGTTAAATTAAATTAAATGCAACACTAAATTAAAGAAATTAAAAAAACAACTAATCCTACAATGCAAATTAATGCAAAACAAAGGGGTAATTAAACAAGCTTTAGGACAAAACTTAAAGAGGAAATGTTTCCTTAGTCAAAAGTAGCATCAAATGTGCCTGGCCAAATCGGGTAAAAAATTAATGCACCATTTTCTCTCTCCCTTTCAACCCATTTTCGGTTTTCCTCTACCAAAGCAAACATCCAAAGCTTCTCCATCTTCTAAAACCGAAAATGTTGCACCAAAAATCCAAAGTTCCATAGTTCAATTGCAAAATAATTCAAGAGCAAGAAACCCAAAGTCTACCTTCTTCAAACCAACTTCAAACTTACTTTTCTTTAAACTTTTGACCAAAACAAAACCAAACCCTTAACTTCCATTACTGCACTGTCCAGCCACCATCATTAAACATAAAATCCAGCTCCAAATATGTTTCCAAACATCAAGAACAAAATGCAAGAAGAAAATGGCTCAAGAACACAATACCCATGCACCAACTTAAGCCTTTTTCACTACCAAACTTGACAATAACTCCATTTTCATCCTCCAATCCAAGAAACACAAGATAAATTCGAAATCACTGCAGCAAAATGATGAGAAAATCGAAATGGACAATGGGTCTCCCTTCCACCAAAGACACCACCATGAAAAAGCAAAGAAGAAGCTTCAAACTCAAGCATTCAACCATCAAAACGAAAATCTAAAGAGAGAAATGGTAGAGCTTCATTCCATCAAGCAAGAACAAGCATTGTTGCACATAATAGAAGAAGAAAAACGTGATCTTGCTCATTCATAGTGAAGAAAACGAAAATAGCATACCAAGGCTCCCAAGAGAGTTCATACAAGGCCAAAAGCAAAAATGAAAGTGTAGTATGAAGTGTGTGCTAAGGTGGTCTCGGCAATTTCTCCAAATGTTGTCCAAAACCACTCAAAAATGGTGGGGTCCACCTCCTAGAAACCCTAGGTTAAGTGCCACATGTCCCTCAAAGTTTGGGCCTATCATAAAAATTGCCAACATGGGCCCAATGCACCAAAAGCTTAAGTAAAGTTCTTAATCAACTAGATTACAATTTTAATTAAATTTGCAATGACTAAATATTAAATCTTGAATGTCCATGCCATCTCCTAATGTTCCAAAATATGTCTCCAATATTTCCCCTGCAATTAAACATGCAATTAATTAGCTCAGAAAATCCAAATTAGTGAAAATATGAATTTCCGACCAAATTAAGCACAGTTAGGACAAATGGGGAAATAACGGGCAATTAAACACAATTCCCTGATTTATTTGAGTGCAATAAACCAAATATAGTCAAGAAATAACGACTCATCACTTCCGCATCCAAAATCCGCCTCTAAGGGGTGAAAAGTGTGTTTCTGCGTCTCCTTCTGTCAAAAGATCCCCTCTCTAGGTTGTACAAATCTATTTTAAGTTCATTAAAATTAGAAGAATCTGGCCCAGGCCCAAAAGAATGGCGCTCACCGCTGGGTTACCGCTCAGCGGTAGGTGCAACACTCAAGATAGACGCTCAACACTGAAGAGGCCACCGCTCAGTGGTGGGCGCGATACTCAATTTCTCCCCTCAGCGTTGGTGCTGGAGCGTTTGGTAGAGATCTCCACAGCGAGGCTGGCGCTCAACGGTGTATTAGCGCTCAACGGTAGCTGCGATTCTTCCTTTGTGCACTTTTCCATCTCTTCTCGAGTTCAACTCCTTCCTACTTCAGCTTCCTTCATTCGATTCATGTTAAATCCTACCAAAACAAGGACAACCAAACATAAAACCAAGAAAACCATCTTTGACTCTCTTATTCTCTAACTTAAGCAAAATGCATGATTTCAAGCTAGTTTCTAAGTCATAAAAGGGTGTATTTTGTATCAAATTTAAGTATAACAATAACGGTTTTTTAACCATTATCATCGTGCTCAATGCCATCCGGATGGGGCGCCCATCGTCAACGCTACAGGTTGAGCTATTTGGGCTTTTTGAAGCATAGTGTCATTAGGCCCTGTCAACACCCAATTTCGTCCGGGTGATTGAATAATAGGATTTAGTTTTTGCTTTTGTCTTATTTTATTTTATTATTTTAATTTTTAGTTATTATTTGATTTTTATTTTATTTTGAAAAAAAAAGAAGAAAAAACGAAAAAAAAGAAAAATAATTAAAAGAAAAAAGAAAACATAAATAGTAAAAAGTAAACAAAGGGAAAAAGAAAAAAAAGAAAAAAAAATAAAAAAATAAAAAAAATAAAAATAAAAAAAATACTATTTCGTTTTACTATTTGCACCCCCAAATTAATTTTTTTAGTCCTTAACCCAATGGCCCAAAATAATCTCACATTTTTTTACTTTTCACCACCTAGTTTTCTTATCACACCCCACTCTCCACATCACTCTCCACATCACCTTCCACATCATCTATTTTTTTCATTTACTTTTTTCCACCTCATTTTCATATTAATTTTAATATACCAACTTTTCTAATAATTCCACTTATATTTTTTATCATATCTTCTCCACCAACTTTTTTATAATATTTCTTTCACTTATTTTCCACATTAACTTTTACTATTCATTATATTTTATTCTTCCCACCAACTTTTTATATTATTTCATTCACTTAATTTCCACACTAACTTTTACTATTTACTATATTTTATTTCATCTACTTTCTCCACCAACTTTTTATATTATTTCTTTCACATATTTTCCATATTAACTTTTTTCTATTCATCTTTTTATTATATTTTATTTCACATAATTTCTCCACCAACTTTTTATATTATTTCTTTAACTTATTTTCCACATTAACTTTTACTATTTATTATATTTTATTTCACACCAACTTTTTATATTATTTCTTTCACTTATTTTCCACATTAACTTTCACTATTTATTATATTTTATTTCACCTAATTTCTCTACTCACTTTTAATATTATTTCTTTTACTTATTTTCCACATTAACTTTTTTCTATTTTTCTACTCACTTTTTTTAAAAAATTATATTTTATTTAACACTTCTTCATCCTTAACTCTATAAATACCCACATTCTCTTCACTTCATTCCTACACACACACACACACACACACTTACATACTTTCATAATATCTATCTTTCTTCTCTCACAAAATCTCTTTATCCAAAAACTCTTCTTCATTTTTCTCTCACACCTTTCCATCAAATCTCATACCAAATTTCTACTCCAAGTTCATCTTCTTTACTTCTCATCCACCTCTTCTCATAACTTGTTGCAATTAAAGTTTTCCTCCATCATTCAAACCTTCAATAAGGTACAAATATTCTTCTTATCCCATTATGCATTTTGATAATTTTTTTTTAGTTTATAAATTTATTTTATTTTTCTACTACATTTATTTTATTTTATGTTTTTTACATTTTTTTTTTCATAGACCTTTCAACTTATCTCTCTTTCTTAAAATAAAAAAAAAAACAAAAAAAAAATACAAAACTAAAAAACCACAAAAATAATTTTCCACTCGTTTTATATAATTCAAAAATACCAAAAAAAAATCATAAAATCTTCAAAATAAAAACATCAACTCTTTTTCAAATCGTTTTTTCTTTTTTGGACCCTCTGCTTGGCTATGGTCAAATTTTAATTTTCTGTTATCGACCCTCTGCATGGCAATGGTCGCATTTTAATTTTCTGCAATATTATCAAGATCTTAGCCAGAACTACGTGATCCTTGATTCTCCATCAAAAGTGGGGATACGTAGGAGCAAGGCAAGTCCTTGTCAGGTTCACTTTCCCCAAAATCCAAATATTTTCCAATATGATTTTCTCAATAATTTCACATAAAAAATACAAAAAAATATCTTTGTTTTCTTTAGAATTTTATTTTTAGGGGAAATTAAACATTTTGCAAACCACATCAAATTCGTGTATTTAATTAAAGGTACTGCCTTAGGGCAGACATTGTGGGGTGCTAATACCTTCCCCACACGTAACCGACTCCCGAACCCGAATTTCGGTTTTCGGAGACCATGCCTTATTTTATGGTTTTTCCGTAGTTTTCCAGAATAAACTATGGTGGTGACTCCAACTCTCTCTCTTTTTTCAAAATTGCGTCTTTCTTTTCTGGATCGTCGTCGTCCCGTCGCGATTCCAGTTGCGACAGGCCCAACCTACTTTTATAACCCTAAAGGGCGCGACTTAACCTTCTCTTCTCACTCTTACACTTTCCAGCCGCACAACTCATTGCTCTAATAGTTCTCTCACTTTCCCTTTTCATTTCACCACCAAAAATCATCTTTTTCCACTCACTTTGCTTCATTCCATCCATCAAGTTTGGGCTTTTTTTGGTGTCCTATTGTTGTTAGTATCTATACAAGACTTAGTCTTTCCCAATTTATGTGTGCATTTGTCAAGTGCTCTCCATTCAAGTAGGTTTTGCATTTTCAATTTTTGCTGTTAAAAGTTGCCATTTTTGATGAAGATTGATGTCTATGCATGATATACTTGATGATGTTGGTGTTTTAACTATTTTGGGATGGAATGTTGATGAATTGAACACTGTTAGAGCATTCGCGTGGTGTATTAGGCCAGCTAGGGCCATATTTTATTTTCTGGATTTGGTTGTTGTTTCTGGTTTCTATTGGCTTTCTCAGTATGCAGGTGACGCGGAAGGCCCCTAGAGTGGCCCTCAGTGCTGGCGAAAGGATTTGAATTTTAAATTTTGAGATTCTTGTAATTGATTTATTCTGTTGAGAGTGTGAATCGTGTTGTGGCATGAGAAAGCATATCTGTGTCCTATGATGAATATGTGATGGATTGAATTTTTATTTTAGATGACTCATTAGTGTTATGTATTGTGTATGTTTTTGGTGCAGATATGGCATCCTCTTCTGGTAAGCGTATCAAGACCGTTTCTACCAACACAGAAACAGGAAAGAAGAGGAAAGAACAATTTTACTCTAATAAGTTTCTCTCGCCCATGCATGAGAGACACTTCCAAATGGTGTAAAACAGAAGGCTGCTGATGGAAAGGAAGGTGGGATTAATACCTACTATGGCTCCTCAATTTTAGAGGGAGCTTGGAAGAAGGTAGTGGGAGAACTTAGCCTCTTATCTGGCACCTACCAACATTGCTGTTGTGAAAGAATTATGCACAAATGCAAGAGCATCGGTGTTCATCAAGAGGTATACATCAGCTATGTGAGGGGGAAGATAATACCCTATGATGTTGCCACTATTAACAGGTTTCTGGGTACGGAATGGACTGGGGATCAATGCCACTTTGCTTTAGCAACGGATGGGGATATTAATTATGCTGATGTGGAGAGAGTTTTATGTATTCCAGGTGGTCACTTACAAAGAAATAGGCAGGATACACCTAATCATATTAGGAGATGATATCTTATCACTCTGGCGAAGTATTGGATGACATTCACGCATGCCAATATCCAACCTTGTTCGCATGTATCCGACATCACAACACAGAGGGCTATCTTCATGTATTGTGTTCTTAGAGGTTTAAACATTAATGTGGGGCAGGTAATCGCAGATGAGATCAAGCATTGTGCCCCATGCTGCAAGTAACAAGTCACCTCTAGGACACTAATAACGGTTTGAAAACACACTCTTTATGACTTAGAATTAGCTTGAAATCATGCAAAATGCTTAAGTTAGAGAGAAAGAGAGTCAAATTGGGTTTTCTGGGTGTTATGCTTGGTTTCCCTTGTTTTGATAGGATTTATCAGGTGTTTGATGAATGAATTGAAGGAAGAGAAGTGTTGGATGCAAAAGAAGGTGGAAAAATGAAGTAAAGAGGAATCGTAGCCACTGTTGGGCGGTGATAGCACCACTGGGCGGTGAAACCTTCTATGATTACACTACCACACACTTAAAGGGCATCGCCAAGGGGTGAAGATGGAATTGCAGCCATCGCCAGGCGGTACAACCCGCTGCTGGGCCGTACAACCCACCGCCGGGCGGTGGACTCGTCAGTGGAATTTAAAGAGAATGCTCAAGCGGCAGTGCTGAAGGGTGGATTAGGTGTCGTGGCTACCACCGGGCGGTGTACTTATGGGCCTGGGCTTATTTTCAGTTATTTTTCTATGCTTTAAATAGAAGTGCATGTTAAAACCCTGACAAGTGTACTGGATCATATCAAGTATTAATAGAACAATAAGTCCAGATATCGTTTTCCAAGGGACTTAGTGGCCTAAACGTTAATGTGATTTGATCGCATAAGACTTGAAAGAAAAATAATTTGTAGTTGTGATGCAAAAACCAAATTTAAAGATGCAAATGCAAAGTGTGATCAATTAGCAATCAAAACTATGAATTAATGGAGTTGTTGGGGTTTACAATTTCGTCCTAATCCACCCTCTTATATCTACTATTCTTATTAAATTCGCTTTATTATCAATGTTCATGCAACTTTCTAATCTACTCTAAACTCGATCCCTCGGCGAAAAGAGCCTATTATTAATTACTAGTTTACTATCCCTAGTCTCCCTAGTAATTACTAATACATTATTCACAGAAGTTTAAAGCAACTGACCATCCTACTCCTATCCCTAGGTAGTATTTCATAATCAAGAGAATTCTTCCTAGTTCTAGATTTCCCTGTACGTCCCCGTATCGACAAAATCAAATATCATGCCACCGAATGAGTTAAACGATGTATGCTTTAAGATAGGAGAAGAAAACCTAAACTATTGATAATACAAGCATATGAATAAAATAAGAATTTCAATATAAGAGAGTTTCAAAAGGATTACATTGTTCCCCAACAACTATGGGTTTAGTTCACCATAAACATGGTGAAACTAGATGGAATTAATGGAAAGAATGATAGAATAAACCCTAGAATTGGTGATTCGCAGCTCCCGCATCCAAAAACCGCCTCCAAGGAGTGAAGAAGATGTTCTAGACATCTCTGTTTGCCAAAAGATAACCCTAAGGGTCGCACTGAGTCTATTTATAATGTAGACAAGTAACAAAATTTCGGCCTAGGTCCATCATTTAGGCGCTCAACGCTCATTTTACTGCTCAGTGGTAGGCCTCGCTATCGCAAGACGCTCAACGGTCAATCCTGGCGCTCAAGGGTGTACGATTCTGGCACTCAGCGCTGGAAATGGCGCTGAGCGGTGGATGTGACTTCTCCTTTCATCTTTTCTCATCCCTTCTTGAGTCTAAGTCCTTTCTTCTTTATTTTCATCATTCAAATCACATCAAATCATGTCAATACAATGTAAAACCAAGCATAATATCTTTAAAACCACTTTTGACTCCCTTGAAACCAAACTAAAGTGTTTTACATAATTCTAAGCTCATTCTAAACCATAAAGGTTGTGTTTTGATATCAAATTAATGTATAAAAATAACAGTTTTTAGATCGTTATCAGTGCACGAACCAAAGCATGTATCTTTTGGCAAAAAGGACGCAGAAACACGGTTTTCGCACCTTGGAGGCGAATTCTTGGATGTGAGAGCTCCAATATTACAAATTTAGGGTTATCTTTTATATTCTTTCCATTCAATTCATCTAGTTTCACCATGATTATGGTGAACTAAGCCTTTTGCTGGTGGGGAAGGATGTAATTCTTTGAAACTCTCTTATATCGAATTTCTTATTTTATTCATATACTTGTGTTTATCAATAGTTTGAGTTATTCTTCCATTCTTGCTAATGCTTTGTTTAATTGTATCTTATTTTAGTTAATTTGGATTTTCTGAGCTGATTAATTGTATTTTTAATTGCAGGGAAAATTTTGGAGATATATTTGGAGCATTGGGAAAGAGACAAAATAAATTCAAGACTCTCAAATTAGACATTTTAAAATTTAGTTGTATTGTAATTTTAATTGTTTAAACTTTTTGGACAAACTTTTGCACATTGGGCCATTGTTAAAAAATTATGAGGGGCCCAAAATTGTAGGACACTTGTCATCCTAGGGTTTTATTTTTATTTTGTGTGAACCCCACCTAAAAAGAAGGAGACATTCACAGTGCCCTACATATTTTGGCTGCAGCCGCCACTTACAGGATATATTCATTGGCTGCTGAACGTTTTTTTTGGCGAGGGAGAGCTTCGGAACAATGTTTTTATTGTTAGATTTTGGATGAATGAGTAATGAATGTCCAACTTTCTTATTTGCTTGCCTGTAGCTTTTGAAAATTAGGTTCAATAAAGTTCATGCCTTTTCTTTATTTTTTTATTGAAGCTTCATTCCAGCTGCAGATGCATTTATTCTTATTAGATGAAGAAATGGTGATTGATTGAAGTGATGTTACAGCTAATTGTGCATTTAAATATTTCAAAGCTTTTCAATTTATATACATTCAGCATTTACCTTGGATTTGGTGGTTTGGTGTCACGGCCCTTGTTGGATGAAAGGGAGTCCTGCTGGAGCACCCATCAAGGAAACACACATTAATCTCCTTTCTTTGGCAATCCATCTTTATTTTAATATTGCATTTGTTGATTTGAATGGAGCAGTTCGGTGATTGATGTTGAGACTTTTTTATAATGTCTTTGTGGATGAAGAAGTGATTAGGTAGAGTAGATAGGTGTACGGTGTTGGCTTGGATTAACTTTTTAGAGCCATTTGTTTCCTTTCTTTCATGGTGCACGACCTTGAATGTTCTTTGGTTTCAATCATGCCATTTAAATTAAATTATTAGCAAGCAATGATTCACTTAGGAGGTGCAACAACGTTATTTTGAAAAGGTGTAGAGACGTGCATCCATTTGTTTGGAGTACGATTGAATTTTTGTTTTCTTGGAGAAAGAGAAAGCTGATTGTGTGGTGTCACGGCTGGATGAGGGAAACTTTTCCCAATTTTATTTTTCTTTGAATTTAATACATGGAAGCTCAACAAATGGTAGTCACGGTCAAGAGTGTTTCTAGGCCATTTGCAATTTCAACTTCTTTTGACGGGAGGTGCACTTAGGTCACGGTTGAGGATAGAAAAAAATATCCATGTTTTTCTATTTCTTTTGCCTTAGTTGCCTTAGAGTATTTTAATTTTCATTTTGAGTTGTTTTTCATTTTCTTAATTTACTATTGCATTTTAATAGTTTTAATTATGTTTGGATATTTGTTAGTTGTATTGTCAGGTTTAGCATCGTCTTTCATTTTATTGATATTTAGTATTATTGGTAGTGTTAATTTAATTGTGATGCTAGCTTAAGTTAGTCGGGTTGGTTGCTAATAATATTACTTTGCTTCCCTGAGACTTTTGAACTTTAATTGCCATAATGCTGCTTTGATTCTGCTTAATATTTAATCTGTTGTCTACCTGCGATTAGGTACACGCTTAGTTGCCTAATCGGTGTCAATTCTTCACTTAGTTGATTAGACTGTATGGTGGATGACTGATTAATTTTGTGCATTGCATTCGCTTAGCCTGTAATTTTGAAGACCGAATTAGCCTTTGCTTAGTTGGGTGATTCGTGTCGGATTTGGATTAGAGTAGTGTGTACTTGTCATTGATCTGGGATAGGAAGCATAGTAATTGAGTTAAGGACCAACCGTTTTTATTCTGGATTTAATTCTGTTTTCATATTTCTGTTTACATTTCTGTTTTCCATTTCTGTTTGCATTCGTGTTTTGATTTTAAATTCACCCGCATTCACCACAACTTTTCACAAACCCCCGCCCACTTCGTGTCTGACCTAATTCTCGAACCACATTTGGTCCTTGAGAGACGACCTAGGAGTCATTTCCTAGCTATACTGCATTTCTAAATTCCACATTAAATTTGTGTGGGTCACGACAGCCCACCACCAAGCCTTCAATCAACACAACAGTCTTCACAGGATGTCAAGCCTTCAATGATCAATCAAGAAGCACCTTCTTTGTGCAGATAATGATCACACAGCGAGCGCATAAGCCTTCTCCCTTTGAATTTCTCTCAAGATAGATCACCACCGTCTTCTTGGACAATTCTTGGAGCTGTTAACATAGAGAATTCAATCTGAAACAAGAAATGAAAATGTTAGAGCGTCAAAAGTCTTTGAACAAATCGTGTTCAGCCAATTTATAGTTTTCTGTCAGTCAGATTGTTTCTCAGTCAAATAGCCTACTAATTCAGTCGACTGTATTATTACAGTTATAACAGATAGTCAACATAGAGGCTCTCAGCCATCCAAAATCAACACACATTCAATACAGTTGACCAAGTCATCAATGCTTAACTAACTTTTAAAAATATAGTCGTTGAAGTGTGCAAGCGTAACAGAATTCCAAAACAGATCAAAGATACAGTCGAATGTACACTGGACAAAGTCAACTGACACATGGAAAAACATTTTGAAATTCTTTTCAATCCAAAATGTCACAGAGCATTGATTTTCAAAATCTGTACAAAGTTTTTAGAATAGTCGACTCCATTACAGATGTATTCGACTGGACTAGAACTTTGTCACACAATTATAAGTTCATAAACATGCTTGTGATTTTTCGCTTCCAAAATTGTGCAGTAAAATATTTTTGATAAAGCAGTTCATATTACACATAATCATACAAGCATGTTCCACAAATATATCACACAATTAACATAAGAACATACATCACAGTACATCAAAACATTTTTAGCAGATATGACAATCAGTTCAGAATAAGAACATGTAATACAGCAGCATGTGTACTGTTATTAAGCATAATGTTGTCTTCATCAAAAACTAGATTGATATAGAGTTTGTGTTGTAAAAAATCTCAACAATCTCTCCCTTTTTTGATGATGCACAACCATGCTTAATAACTCAACCATGTTTGTACAATTCAACACAAGACAGAGAGTAATAACATATAGCAAATGATTTAATACAATTCAATTACTCTGCATATACAACATATTATCAAGCAAATAAAGTATGAGACAGACTATTCTCCCCCTTTCACATAGCATTTACACTTGTTCTCATACTCTCATATATATTTCTCCCCCTTTGTGCATTAACAAAAAAGGAATGCTTCAGATATTTATGCAGATTTTAAAACAGAGATACATCAGAAAGATATGGAAGTTGTAAAATACAATGATGCTCTCAAAATCACATTTCATCACAAAACAATATTAACTCCCCCTGAAATGTAGGCATGTGATGTGAAATGTGTAAAAAGTGATACTCCCCCTGTCATTATGCATAAGTAACAAAAGCAATTCAAGTGCACAATGCAGTATATCACATATTTAACAGCAGTTTAAGCACATAGTTGTATCAAAGTCAGAATATCAAACCATATAGATATGCAATGATACAAACTTCAACAATCTCACAAAATTATCTCAATTCAAATATTGCAAAAGATAAAAGCAGAGATAATAGCAGATTATATATGATTTAAACAATCAGTAAAGATAAAACCAGATTCCAGATTTGGAATTTTTAACCCATTTGTACGCAGTCGAATGCTTTAAATCATCAGTCGAATGCATTGCTTTTGCAAATGTTGAATTCCAATTTTAACTTCCAAAGCAATGTCCTTCCTGCAAAACCTTTCAACAAACTTTTCTAGATCAAGCATAATGGTTAAGCAAGAATTATAATCAAATAACAACAAAAGTCAATATGTAAAGATGTATGACAGAATAAGCATAGTTGACTTCAAATAGGACATAGTCGAATCAATCAATCAATGTATCATATATTATTCAAACAGATTAAAAGTAACTGGATTGATTCAAAATATCTAATTTCATTTCCTTGAACAAGATGATAATACAATGATATGATCATACAAGGAAATCAAAACAAAAGAAACAACAAAAGATGTGCCAATGTAAGCCAAAAGAAAAGATATTGCAAAGATAGAACAAGTAATGTGTATTATTTATTCCTCTCCTTCATCAAATGAACTCATGGATATATTCTCATCTTGGTTTGTACTCTTCAGATTCCTTACAATGAAATTGATCTTTGACTCCAGTAATTCATTTAAAACTTATCACTGATTAGTTGAAATAGATCAACAAAATAGGTTTCATGAGGACAGTTAGACATAGAGTTGGATCTAAGTACTCCCGTTGGAAAGAGATATACTTCTTCAGTAGTCATTTCGTCTCGCACCAGTCTTCTTGGAAGAATTACTTGTGCCAAAATGTATGCTAGTAACATCTCTTCAATCTTAAGATCCTTATGAAGTAACATGTTTTCCCTCGTTTCACTAACAGGAACGCTGAGCCAATTTTCTAAACATATCCTTTTTATCAAACCAAAAATTTATCTGAGACTCAGGTTTATGGGAAACAATTTCGCTAGGTTTAAGACCATTAGTCTGCTGCGAAATATCAATGTTGATGACGATATCAACACCTTTGACTCTTGAACAAATATTGCCATCAACAAGTCTCAGATTATGATAGAAAATTCTAACAAGATCGGGAAGGTAGACAAACTTTGTTTCTCAATCCATCCAAGAAATTTAACGTTCTCTTTTGCAAATAGCCTCAGATCCAGATATCTTTGTGGAGTAACTTCCTTTGGATATCCCATATGGATTTTCACTTCTGAGTCTTTATCGCCAGACAACTCTTTAGTATTAGCTTGTTTGATCATAACAATAAACTTTCCTTTTTCCCTCTTTGAGAGATGAGTTGTGGAAGTTATTTTTCAGTTTGTTCCAAACATCCAGAGTTCAGTCAAGGGTCATTAGAAATACATAAGTAATGTGTGTGCCAGTGTCAGAAGAGAATGCAACAATGACATCATGGATAAAGATGGCGCGAAAATCTAAAAGGCATCCATGACAAGAAAAAATACAAAATTATAGTCTAATGGATTAAAATTGAAGTCGACTAAGACTCGTGAAAATCATTTTTCAAACAAATTCAATCAAGCAAACAGTTAAGCATGCAACACTAACAATCATACAACAACAACCAATCAATATGAGCATGATGCAATAGATAAATACAATTTTACTAGTTGTAGATATTTAATATTTTTTATGTGTTCCATAGATGATTCATTCTTGAGATCAATCTGCATCAGCTGTGTATCCTGCAAAACAACTAAGTTTTAGTTGTTGGTACCCATTTAACTTTGGGTCCTTGATTGTTAATCCTTGTTACTTGTTCCTTTGGTATCCAAACACATAATCCTTTAGGAACAACAATATTTCTGTAATAGCAGTTCCTAACAGTAAGACCAATACAATTGCAATAAAAACATGCATTTCTAGCAGGTTTATTCAAATAAGTGAATTTCCTAGCATTGGTTGTGCCAGATGAGTTTAAAACAACATCTAAATTGTCTCTACCTTGAGTAAACTTAGCTAGCGTGCTAGTCAAGTAATTTATCTTTTCAATATGAGCAGGACAATTTTCACAAGCTTTTTCTACTTAACAATTTTAATTTTAACATTCTTAGCAGATAACAGAGCTTTATTCAATTCTTTTTCCAATTTCTCATTTTCTGCAACAAGGTTATTAATTCTATTTTCAAAGTCTCTTCTTTCAGAGCTCAGTCGATTTACCTTATATTGCAGTCGCATAGCTTCAGCATGTAACTCTTTAAATGCATCTTGCAGCAGATCATACTTGACTTCCATTGGTTCATTTGATATGTCTGCATCACTGTCATAGTCATCCCATGTTACACCTGTCATATAGCACATATTTGATTCCTCCTCTTGATCAAAATCTCCCAAGCAATGTAGGCTCCTTTTCTTCTCATATTTCTGCCCTGATGGAATCTTTTCTTTCCTTTTATCTTCGGCTGTAAGTCAGGACAATCAGGCTTAATGTAGCCTTCCTTTCCACATTCATAGCACTAGACAACATTTGTACTGAAGCTCTTCTTTTTGCTTTGACCTGCATGGTTAGACAATTGACTATCATTTTGCATAAGTCGACTAAACTTTCTTACCATCAAGGTCATCAATTCTTTTTTGTCCATGTCAGTTTCTGTGTTGTTCTTGCCTGAGGCTTTCAGAGCAATGGACTTCTTTTCCTCAATCTCCTCTTCATCCTTTAATCTACCAAGTTCCAATTCATGTTCCCGTAGCTTGCCAAACAAGGTATCCATGCTCATAGTTGTAAGATCTTTGGATTCAGAGATTGTAGTGACTTTTGGTTGCCATTTCTTGTTCAGACTTTTCAAAATCTTGATGTTGATCTCTTCCTTATCAAACACCTTGCCAAGAGCCATTAGATGATTTACAATGTGAGTGAATCGTTTCTGCACATCATAGATGTTTTCTCCAGCCTTCATTTTGAACAATTCATATTCCTGTATCAACGAGTTCTTTCTAGCTCTCTTGACTTCATCCGTGCCTTCATGAGTTACATTTAAGACATCCCACATTTCCTTTGTAGATTTGCATTGAGATATCCTGAAAAATTCATCAATTGTCAATGCAGAGGCAATTATATTTCTAGCTTTAACATCATACTGAGCTTTGCTATTTTCATCAGCAGTCCACTCAGTAAAAGGTTTTAAAACAGTTTCTTTATCAACAGTTTTTGTAGGCACATATGGACCATTCAAAGTGGCATCCAAAGTTCCCTTATCTTACGATTCAAGAAATATTTGCTTAAGAATTTTCTAAAAAGGATCATTTTCACCAGCAAACAGAGGTGGTCTGTTTGTTGAAGTACCTTCACCAAAAGTTTGAAACAGGAAGCCATCCCCAAGTTTTATAGTCGAATCAGATAAAAATAGAGTCGACTAAATTTTCAAATATCTTATGAAAACCAGCTCTGGTGCCAATTGTTAGGAAACAAGTAGGCTTCGTTTTACACCAAGAGGAGGGGTGAATTGATGTTGGTTCAAAAAGAAAATCTTTTCACAATCTTTAAAAAAAAGTATAAAGCTTTTTTATCTTTCTTGAAATGCAAGTAATGAAAATTTCTATGCAGCGGAAAAGCGTAGTTGACTGCGTAACAGGTATATTCCACTGAAATAAAGAGTGCAGGGATAGAGAAAATCAAACGCTAGTTTTTATACTGGTTCAGCCAACAATGCCTACATCCAGTGTCCTTCCAACCCAGGAAGCAAATGCACTATATAGGTTGCGGTTTTTACAACAAGGAATTTATAGAAGACCTCACGTCAAAAATATAAATTTCCTCTCTAACCCAAAACCAAAATATACATGCAATAACCAAAACCAGACTTGAAGCAAGAATCCCCTCTTCTGCAATCTGAACCTACGTCGAACAATCCTCAACGTGTAACCCCCGTATCACAACAGGTCAATTCCAGCACTCTTCACTTTGTCACACAATTATAAGTTCATAAACGTGCTTGTGATTTTTCACTTCCAAAAATGTGCAGCAAAATATTTTTAATAAAGTAGTTCATATTGCACATAATCATACAAGCATGTTTCATAAATATATCACACAATTAACATAGGAACATACATAACAATACATAAAAACATGTTCAGCAGATATGACAATCAGTTCAAAATAAGAACATGTAATATAACAACATGTGTACTGTTATTAAGCATAATGTTGTCATCATCAAAAACTAGATTGATATAGAGTTTGTGTTGTCAACAATCTCAACACATGTGTCATAGGATCAAGGCCATTTTTTATTAAACCCTTTCTTAGCCAATGCAAAATTTTTCGTCCCAATTAAAAAGAACACCATGTGTTTTATCCTTTTTGAACCTAAGGCTTAAACAAGATGAAAACCTTTGTGAAAAAAATCTTTACCTTGAGTTAAGTTAAGAATTATTGCATGGTATTGATATAGGTTCAAGTTTAGGGTTGTTAGAAAAGTTTAAAAAGAAAGAGAAAGCATTGAGGTAAGGTGTTGAGCAAAGTATGAAAAAGATAGAAAAGATAGAATGAGAAAGATAGATAAGCTCAATGAAAAAAAGGGAAAGTTGGGAATGAGATTGATTGGTTAAAGAGAGTTTGTGCTTGAAATTTGAATGTATAAATAACTCTCTTAACTCAAGGGTTTTGTGATCTCGAAAAACTAATTTTTCTTGTTAGCCCAAGCCACATTATAAGCCTTGAAAAAGCCCTTGTGATGCCATGTGTGTGTGAGAATGTTGATTGTGGTAAATGAAAGGCAATTTTTTTCTATGTGACATGTGGATAGTAGAGGGATAGAGTGATCTTTATACACCTTTGAGTGAAAAACTTTTCAGTGCTTGAGTTATATACTTTTGAGTGCTTGAGTGAAAGACTTTATTTGGTGAGGAAGAATTCCATGAATTCATGATTATATCTATGCTTAGCTAATTGATCATTCATGAGAATAACATCTGTTGGAAGATTATGAGATTGTGTGAACACTATGATGAGTTAATTGAATCAAAGCATGCGCACATCTTGACTAAATTCTATTGATGAGTTGATCTGAGTGATTACTTGTCTTTAAAGAAAAATTTTTGGAAAGAGTTGAACCATTGTGATGATTTGTGGAAGACTAGGTTGCATTGTGTTTGCTTGAGGACAAGCAAAGTTCTAAGTTTGGGGTTGTGATAACAGTCTAAAAATTGTTATTTTCATACTTAAAATTCACATTAAAACACACCCTTTATGACTTAGAATTAGCTTGAAATCATTCAAAATGCTTAAGTTACAGAAAAAGAAAGTCAAAGTGGGTTTCTGGGTGTTATACTTGGTTTCCCTTGTTTTGACAGGATTTAGCAAGAGTTTGATGAATGAATTGAAGGAAGAGAAGTTTTGGATGCAGAAGAAGGTGGAAAAATGAAGTAAAGAGGAATCATAGCCACCACTGGACGGTGATAGCACCGCCGGGCGGTGAGACCTTCTATGATTGCACTGCCACGCACCTATAGGGCACCACCAAGGGGTGAAGATGGAATCGCAGCCACCGCCGGCCGATACAACCCATCACTGGACGGTGGACTCGTCAGTGGAATTTAAAGAGAATGCTCAAGCGGCAACACTGAGGGGTGGATTGGGTGTCGTGCCTACCACCGGGCGGTGTTACCCACTGCTGGGCGGTGTTACCCACTGCTAGGCGGTGTTACCCACCGTCGGGCGGTGTACTTATGGGACTGGGCTTATTTTCAGTTATTTTTCTATGCTTTAAATAAAGTGCATGAACCAGAGCACGTATCTTTTGGCATAAAGGATGCAGAAACAAGATTTTCACACCTTGGAGGATCTTGGATGTGAGAGCTCCGATATTACAAATCTAGGGTTATCTTTTATATTTTTTCCATTAAATTCATCTAGTTTCACCATGATGATGGTGAACTAAGCCTTTTGTTGTTGGGGAACGATATAATTCTTTGAAACTCTCTTATATCAAATTTCTTATTTTATTCATATACTTATGCTTATCAATAATTTGAGTTATTCTTCCGTTCTTGTTAATGCTTTGTTTAAGATGTTATTCGAACGCATCATCTTTGATTCTTTCTATATGGAGACATATAGTTAGGTCTAGACATGAAGAATTATTCTTGATAATGAATATTACCTAGAAATAGGAATAGGAACATCAATTGCCTTAAGCTTCTGTGTGTATTGCATGAATAATTGCTTGGAAGACTAGACATAGTAAACTAGTAATTGTGATTAGGCTCTTTTCACCGAGAGATCGGGTTTAGAGTAAAATAGAAAGTGGCATAAACATTGATAACAAAGTTGAATCTAATAAGAATAGTAGATATTTGAGAGTGGATTAGGATGAAACCGTAAACCCCAACAATACCATTCATCCATATCTTTTGCTTCCAATTGATCAAACCTTTCCATGCATGTTTACTTCTTGTTTTGTATTTAAAACTCAACTTATTGTTTATTCAAGTCTCATGATTTCCATTAATCACATGAATGTTTAGGCCTAAGAGTCCTTTGGGAGACGATACTCGAACTTACCGTTTATTTATTACTTGATACGATTTAGTACATTTGCCACAATGTTAACAGACACCCATCACTCATCACGCACCTTTTGCGAGCTGGCAGGGGTGAACACCTCCATACCTCCTTTTGAGCGTCCAAGAAAGGAGATTGATGCCTCCTATTACACCCAGTACTGCATGCTGGATGAGGCAGGATTACCAGTGACAACACCACAGTCTCCTAAGGCCCACAGGAGAGCACCATAGTAGGCTCAGCAGGATCATTGATAACGATTGAAAATATTGTTTATCTGTGATGTAATTCTGACACTAAATGCACCCTTTTCAGCTTAGAAACTTGCTTGAACTCATGCTTTTTCATTAAGTTGTGTGAATAAGACAGTTGAGGTTTAATTTGATGATTTTATGACTAATTTCCCTTGTTTTGGCAGAGAATGAAGGAATAATGAAAGCAAAGATGAAGTGCTAAGAAGATAGAGCTCAAAAAGGCCTATAAAAGCACCAAAAAGAGGCACCGCACGAGGCTTGGGAACCCTGTATGGAAGCTTGAGCCCTGGAAAATCGACATCCACCGCTCAGGCGCCCTCTTGGGGCGCTTGAGCGTTGGGTCACGAAGCCTGGGCACCTAGATTGAAGGCTCAAGCCCTACATGATGATTGTCCACCGCCCAGGCACCAACTTTGGGCGCCTGAGCGACGAAGCTTCGCAGATCGGGCCCAGTTTTTGCTCTGTTTCGAATCTATTGGACCGGGCCCAATTTCTACTCTTTTCTGACTCTATTTAAAGGATCCCGGTGCTCTAGGTTTTGTATCTTTGGCAGAGAGAAGCGCAGCAGCACACTCTTTCCCTAATTCTTAGGATTTCTCTATCTCATTCTCTTCCATTGGTCATATAGTTTCTCCATGTCTATGGGGAACTAAACTCTATTTGTTGTTGGGGGATGATGTAACCTTGTGAACTCTCATGTATTTTAATTTATTCTCAATAATATATGTTTTTTCATTAATTATTAGAGTAATTCATCTGTTTCAATGCTTGTTGTGTTTAACTCATTCATTAGCATGATTTATGAATTGCATGAGTGTCAGGAGGTTCCTTACAATTCAAGTTCTTGTTGAATTACTCCCAAGAGTAATATTGCTCAGGGATGAGGGTATGAGTCTTGGTCGTCTTAAAGCTCTTGATCTTCTTGGGACAGGCTTATTCGCCGAGGGATCGGGTTTAGGTGATTTGGTGACTGACGTTAACATTAATGCATAAAGAAGAATTCTTATATACATGAGAGGAAACTTGGTGAAATCTAACCCCATCAACATATTCATCTCATATTAAACAAGATCCGTTCATCTCTATTTTATTCTGTTATTGATCAATTGCATTCATATTTAATTTTCTGTTTTCGCATTTGAAACCAATGATCTCGTTTTCTTTAAGTCTTAATTAATCTTGTTATCACATGATTGTCTAGCATCGAGAGTCCTCTGGGATACGATACTTGGTCTTACCATTTTATATTCCTTGTACGATGCGGTACACTTGCCCATCCATCAACAGGTCTTGGAATCCGCTCTCGGAGACCATAGATTTCGTTCAACACCAATTCCTTGTTTGTAGGCAGCTCTACCAAAAACTCTTAGCACAACATCTAAGTTTTCTTTATGACGAGTCAATATTTTCTTGACTCCATTTAGCTTATTGTGCTAGATTTAATTAGGGATTTGTGCTTAAATGTCCAGTATTTCCCCATTTTTCCTAATTGTGCTTAATTTGATCAGAAATTCTTATTTTAATTAATTTAAATTATTTGATACTAATTATTTGTATTATTAATTGCAGGGAAATTGTTGGATAATATTTTAGGACCTAAAAGAGAAATGCCTCATCAATTGATTCTAAAATGGGAATAGTAGAATTGGAATTTTGGTCTTTAAGATCAATAACTCAAATTCGGAATGCAATTAATTTCAGAAGTGAAAGAAAGGGATTTTATTTTGGTTGTTGCACGGATTAGCAAGGAGAAGCAGTGCACATGAAATAAATTATATTTTGAAGGAGCACACATGCCGCCACCCATATAGGAATTTTAATCTTCATTCAATTGCAAGATGAGAATTGGAGTGTTAGCACGGCCCCTGAGCAATTAAATGAAAAGCATGTTGCAGCCCATGTTGAAGAAGAATGTGGTGTGCTGGCTGGAAAAAATAGCACACGGACATTGGGTTGGAACAAAAAGCTTGGCTCCATGAACACAGCTGCATCATATAAAAAAACGAAGCACCCAGCCATTCCATGGCCCACAACAAAATGGCAGCAACGCATTCATCTAGCAGTTCCAGAGCTTGGGATAATTCGCTTGAAGGAAAGAAAAAAGGTTGGACTGTGCACACGAAAGCTGCAGCAACACAGAAGTCCAACAATTGGGAGGTGCACATCCACGGTCCAACACTTGACGTTGCAGCAGATCTAACAAGCTTGGAGAAAGGTGTGACGCCCAGCAACATTAGAAACATCAACATGTGATGGGCTGGAATGGAGAGTTCCAAGTATGCTTGATTCACTTGGGCTGAAGACACTGTCACGGCTCAAGGGTGATTGAAGAGAAAGGAAGCATGGTGGCAGCACGTTCAGCAGCTCTTCACGGACTAGCAGCACACGGCTCAACAGTACAAAATGCGTTGAGCAACATCCAGAATGTAGAAGGCAGTGGGCCCATGGCAAGGAACGTTGGACGTCCGGGGTTTTATTTTAGGAGAACACGTTGAAAAGGGAGGGCTGCCACGAGAGAGAATTTTATTACATCCAGAATGTGAGTCTAGACGCTTGGACGAAGTGGTGTCTCAGCCTGGTTGGGAAGCTCACAGCACACGCACAAGGAGCTCACAGCCAGTTGGAGCACACACGTTTTCTTTTATTTTATTAGAACATGTCACGGCCTAGTGAAATCACCTTTAGAAGACAAAACATTTATTTTGCTAAAATGTTGATTTATATTTCAATTAGATAGAAGCGCTATTACATTTTTGTTTGGAGAAAAACATTTTAATTTTTGGCTTTTGGTAACAATTTTAATTCTCGCTGCATGTGATTTTCCTTATTAGCCTAATGCTGCATTTAATAGCATCGGATACATTGTCTTATTTATTTATTGCCTTGAAGTTATTCACGCACTTTGGCATTTAGTTTCATTCATGTTGAACGGTCCTTACAATGTGTTGCATTTCAATAGTGTTAGATGAGTTTCTTATTTTCCTGTTGCAATTTAAGTAGGTCATGCATTTTCTCCTTAATTTAGTTTTAATGTTAGCTTAGGTTAATTGGTCGGTCATTAACAAAATTACATTGTTTCCTTGAGATTTCTTGGACTGTTCTTGTGATTATTCTGCTCTGCCTGACATTCTATGAAATCCGACTGTATTCTTGCAATAGGTATACGCTTAGTTGTCCAATTGGTGATTGCATCTTCGCTTAGTTGATCAATCTGTATAGAACACATTGGATGGAATAGGTGTATTGTGTTTGCTTTGTACGCAATTATAATAGCATGATTTACCTTCGCTTAGTCGGTTAGTTGTGCTGAATTAGAGGTTAGAGTAGTTTATTCATGAGACTCTTGTACTTTAATTGCCATACTGCTGATCTAATTTAGCTCAATATTTAATCTGTTGTGCACCTACGATTAGGTATATGCTTAGTTGCCTACTCAATGTTTAATCTTTGCTTAGTTGATTAGACTGTATGGTGCATGACTGATTGGATTTGAGCATTACATTCGCTTAGTTTGCAATTCTGAAAACCGAATTAGCCTTCGCTTAGTTGGGTGACTCGTGTTGGATTTGGATTAGAGTAGTGTGTACTTGTCGTTAATCTGTGATTGGAAGCATAGTAATTGAGTTAATGATCAAATGTTTTTATTCTGTATTTGATTATGTTTTACATTTCTATTTGCATTTGTGTTTCAATTTAATTCATTCGCATTCACAAACCTTTCAACACAGTTTGGTCCTTGAGAGACGACCAAGGAGTCACTTCCTAGTCTATACTGCATTCTTTATGCACATTAAATTTGTATGGGGTGCGACATCCATCACTTTACCCTGTGTGAACTTAGCTAGAGTGCTAGTCAAGTAATCAATCTTTTCAATGTCAACAGGACATTGATCACATTCTTTTCCACTATCTTTGTTTCAATCTTGACTATTTTAGCAGACTGCAAGGCATTTTCTAAATCCTTTTTCAATTTTTCATTTTCCACTACCAGATTATTGATTCTATATTCATAATCCTTTCTGTTAGAGGTAAGTCAATTTACCTTGTATTGAAGTCACATAGCCTCTGCTTAAATTTCCTAAAACACGTCTAACAGCATGTCATAGTTCACTTCTATTGGCTCATTCTCAAATTCCTCATCATTGTCATAATTAGTCCGTGCTGAGACTGCCATGAAACAATTATTTGACTCTTCTTAAACATTGCAGCCTTCATCGCTTGAAGAATCAGAATCACTATTTTCCCAAGCAATATATGCATTCTTTTGCTTTCTTCCCTTGTCTTGTGGAAATTTTATTCTTGGTTTCTGTTTAATATTTAAGTCTGGAGAATCTGGTTTGATGTGTCCTTCTTTTCCACAACATTGGTTCTTGAACTTTTCTTTCCTTTTACAGGACCTACATAATCAATGGTGGAACTTTTATTTCTAAGGAATTGATTAAATTTCCTTAGCACCATGCTCATTAATTCTTTGTCATGCAGTTCTGTTTCTGAGTCAGCTTCAGGTTTAAGATTCTTTGCAACTTTCTTGCTTGTGGCCTTGAGAGCAATTGATTTCTTTTCTTCAATTTCTTCTTCCTCCTTTAGCCTTCCAAGCTCCAATTCATGTTCTCTGAGTTTTCCAAATAAGGTGGCCATGTTCATGCTGGTCAAGTCTCTTGATTCAGATATTGCATTGACTTTTGGCTACCAGCTTCAGTTGAGGCTTTTTAATATTTTGATGTTGATTTCCTCCTTGTCAAACACTTTTCCAAGAGCCATGAGGTGATTGACTATGTGTGTGAATCTCTTTTGCACTTCATAGATAATCTCTCCTGCTTTCATTATGAACAACTCATATTCCTGTATGAGAGAATTCTTTCTGGCTCTCTTTACTTCATTTGTTCCTTCATGTGTGACTTCAAGGACTTCCCACATCTCTTTGGTCGTCTTGCATTGTGATATCCTAAAAAATTCATCCATTGTTAGTGCCCATGCAATCACATTTCTAGCTTTAACATCACATTGAGCTCTTTGGTTCTCATCTTGAGTGCACTCAAAAAAATTATTCAAAACAACTTTTCTATTTAAAACATGAGTGGGCTCATATGGACCGTTTATAGTTGCATCCCAAACTCCTTTATCCACCGATTCACGAAAGATTTGCATCCTTATTTTCCAAAAAGCATAATTTTCTCCAGGAAATAGTGGTGGTCTATTTGTTGAAGCACCTTCAACAAAGGTCTGAGAATTGAAAGCCATTTTTCATGATCAGTCGATCAAACGGAAATATAATTCACTTGTTTTTCAAATATCTTATGAAAACCAGCTCTAGTGCCAATTGTTAAAATAGAATGGCTCAAATTCTCACACCAAGAGGGGGGTGAATTGGTGAAACGTAAAAACAAAGTCTTTTAAAATCTTTTTCACAAAAGATGTTGCCTTTAAAGCTTTCTTGAAATGCAAGGAAAAATATTTTCTAATGCAGCTGAAACCAAGTCGAATGAGTATAGTACAAAGTCAATTAAACGTAAAAGAGTAGGGATCAGAGAATTCAAACACTGCATTTTTATACTGGTTCGGCCAACTTACTTACATCCAGTGTCCTTCCAACCACGGGAAGCAAAAGAACTATAATGATCAAGGTTTTTACAACAAGGCTTTTATAGAGACCTCACGTCAAAAATATAAAACACCTCTCCAACCTTCTAATCAAAATATAGGTTGTACAACAACTAGACCAGCAACAAGAATCCCCTATCCTGCTGTCTAAACCCTTTGAGACACCTCTCAAAGTCAAGAACGCCGCACGCTCTTCTTCCTATAATCACAACAGTGAACCTCAATCCAATCTTAACAAGATTGTAGACTCTGCACCTAAATGTGCAGAATTGATCAACCCTTTGAATACACAACAAACTTGCTCTTCAAGAATCCACAAGTAGATGATCACCACAGTCACTTCTTGTTTCTTGGAGCTCTTTCACACTTTCTGTAAGCTAGAACATTCTGAAAAAGATATCACAAAACGTTAGATTCACAAAAGTTCTTACAAAAATCAAATTTGCGTCAATTTATAGAATAACACAACTTTGACGCATGCTCCATATGAACAATGTTAAATACGTGCTGTAATGAAGAAGGAGGCTAGCATAAATTGCTAAGCGCATAAGGGTTTTGGCTGGGTGCATCTTCATATTTCCCTTCCGGAAAGCTACTTAAGTCCACTCCTTTGGTCTTCTTTTTTATCTCTTTGCTTGGTCAACTTCCTAGTGTGTGTAGGCATAGTTTTCCTCTCTTTATTGACCACCTAAAGAGTAATGAAAAAGGATTTAGTTTAAGAAGAACATGCTAAGACTTTAGAAAGAAAATATTAAGCCTTTATGCAACTTCCCTTTCTTGGTCTTAGTGTGAAGTTGATACTTCTTTGGATGGGAAGTCCCTAAAGGGGTTGCCATCAGCAGTCAAATCTCATTTGATGCTTGGTCAACCAAATTAAAAATATGACCGTTACAATTATGCCAAGCATTAACAGAATTTCAAAACAACAACAGACTTAGTCGAATACTACTGGCATGTAGTCGACTATGTAACAGTGTAAAACATAGTTTTAAAAAACTTTCCCTTTGAAAAAATCTCACAGCACACTTTGAAAATAGTTTATGCAAAGACACGAGTTTTAATCGACTTACCCTATAATGAAATCGACTTAAAACTGTTGTTTTGCCACACAATTAGACTTCAACGAAAGGGCTTGTGGTTTTCCTTTTCTAAAAACATGTCATGCATTCACATATATAACACAGTGAAATGAAATGATCAACACAATAACAACACAATCATGTTCTCATATATGCTCAAACAGATTCAACACATTTATAATAAGCATATAACATGTAAACATAGAACATGTAACACACAGTACACATGTGTTATTAATTATGTGTTGTCATCATAAAAAACTCATATATTATTGAGATTGTGGGTTCATTGTTTTGAATGATAGAACACCTTGTACAATGCATATCTGTATGAAGTAATCGATTACAGTGTTTATGTAATTAGTTAGATTCATCAGATATCAACAAATGTTTAATTGTAGAAAACTGCAAGTTTTAACAGATTACATTATATGGATAATCAATTAAAACGTGTGCCTTTTCTAACACCTGATTGGGTAAGTGCAATGATGTGTTTTCAACTGTAAAATTTTTCATATTTGCTTAAGTGTAACATGTAACTGATTACACTATTTTCTTAATTTCTTAAATCTTGTGCACACTGAAAATTGTTTTCTTGTTAAGTCTTAACTAACATAACGGTTATATTTTGAATTGTTTTGACTTACATTGATTATGCAATGATTACATTAATTGTAATCTATTAAATGTGTTTTGATGTAATTCTGGTATAACAGTGAAAATTGTTTAATTTATTACATTAATTTTGTAATCGATTAAAGTACATCAGACTTGTGAAAATTATATATTGACGCATTACTCTCTGCAAATTTTTTTTTTCTTTCATCTTTAATATATGAATAAGTTTGTTGAGATAAGAAAATACAGGGTGTTCATTCTCCAAGAATCAAGAAGAGCTTAGTTTGGAAGATTCAAAGGATTATTGAAGGAATTGTTGTGTGCTTTCATTGGTTGATCATTATTTGCACGTTGAGGTGTTCTGAACCAAGATCAGTGTTGTTTTTGCAATATGTGGATTGTGGTTTTCCTGTTACCGGTGGCCAGGAAGAGGACGTGAGGTTCTAGTTTCTTTGAGGGTTGTCTCAAAGAGTTTCTGCAGAAAGAGGATTGTTCTTTCTGTGTTGTTGTTTTCTACAAAACCACTGTCATAAGGTCCTGACATTGCATGTTGTCTTTTCAATTGACAGCCCTATGGACAACTCTATGGCCTTGGGTTTTTTGAAAACTAGTGTCGTAGAATCTTTATGCTTCGGTTATATCGTGAACCGAGGTATAAAGTTTGAAACAAATTTCAAAATTTTCATTAAAAGTATTATTTTCTATTTTTTGAAAGGCTTTAGGCAACGATTTTTAGTGGAACCAAGGCCATAGAGTCCTTATTGCTTAGGTTAATATAATAACTAAGGTAATATGTGTTCCTACGATTGTATTTCGCAAAATAAACAAAGCTTTCTCTTTCACATTTCTTCTTCACTTTCTCTTCACTTCATCTTCTCTACTCAAACCCTTATATGACAAAGCTTTCAACAACCAACATAGGTAATTTTTCTTTCATTTTACACAATGCTTGTTGATTGACTATTTTTGGAATGATTTTCTTTAATTTTAATCGATTGGTTTCATGTACAATGTACTCTTTCATTTTGTCTTATTACCTTTTTCACTCACCAACGCAACGATTTATTTTGGCACTGAACCTTCATGGTTAGTTTCGTTTTGATGAACTTTCGTTTTCTTTTTTTGAGCTTTCATAAATAGACCACACTTAGTCTTTTGCACTCCTGGGCAAAACCAAGACGAAAACCAGGGAACTACTCAAACATCAGGGAGGTGACACAAACTCGACAAACAGACAACAAAGATTCACAAAATAGAAATAAAGTTGCACAATTCTCACAAAATTTGGACAGTGAAAGGCATAGGCAGAATCCCACATAGAGTCAATGAAAACAGATACTTACAGAATCATCCAAACAGTTTAGTACATGGAAAACAGTCAATCAGTTCAAGAGATGAATCAAAAGCAACAGAGCCTCACAGATGCACACAATCAGTGTTTCTCTCAAGTGTTTAAGGTAAATCAATGTCACTCAATGCACTCAAGAAAGCAAACACAAATAGACTTGGCAAGCCTCTAATATCAACACTCAAACACATACGCATGTTCAAATCAAAAGGTCTTTTCATGGTAGTAATGAGGCCAAGGACAAGGGAGGATACATCTGGATAAGAAGCTACAAACCATAAGAAATAGAGGAGCAATGGGGAACAACTGTAAACAGCAAGATACATGATACATGATACATGATATTTACAGTGCAACCGCAAGAAAAGGACTCACTAGCAAATTCATCTGCAACTCCTAAAAGACCACACTTATTCCCAAAACAATTCCAAAGCTCCAAAATTCCTAAGGTTCAGGTGATCATGGTTTTTTACTTAGGCTATTGTATGAGCTTCAAAACAAAGAAATGGGGGAAGTATAGGCTCAAAGGGGCTAACAAAGAAATCATAACAGGGTAGGCTATCTGGCTAGAGAGGCTCAATCAACAAAATGCCTTTATCATTTTCAAACATGCGCATGAATCAAGAATTGTCAAAAGAGTCAAGCCAAGGCAAATGTGCAAGCAGTCCAGAGACATATCTCAACTGCACCATAAGGGAAAACATTAGTAACAACAAAAGGTCCAATCCACTTTGATCTCAACTTACCACCCATGAGGCCGAGCCTAGAGTTATACAACAAAACCTGCTGGTCAACCTCGAAGTCCTTTCTAAGAATGGAACTATCATGGAACCTCTTGGTCCTCTCTTTATGGAACTTCGAGTTCTCATAGGCTTCTAAACGGATCTCGTCCAGTTCATTCAGCTGCAACTTTCTTTCCTCTCCAGCTTGGTCAATGGAGAAGTTGCACGTCTTCACAGCCCAGTATGCTCGATGCTCAATCTCAACTGGCAGATGACACGCCTTTCCAAAGACAACCCAATAAGGAGACATCCATATGGGTGCTTTGTAGGCGGTCCTGTGGGCCCACAGAGCATCGTCCAACCTGTTGCTCCTATCTTTTTTGTTGGGCTGGACAATCTTCTCCAAAATCCTCTTGATCTCCCTGTTTGAAATCTCGGCTTGCCCATTTGTTTGGGGGTGGTATGGTGTAGAAACTCTGTGTGTCACCCCATATTTCTTGAGCAAAGCCTGCATGGATATGTTACAAAAATGGGTTCCCTGATCACTAACAAGGGCTCTGGGCACTCCAAACCTGCAAAAGAGGTGAGATCTGACAAAATCTACCTCAACCCGAGCATCGTTAGTCCTGGTGGCTTTAGCTTCCACCAATTTTGAAACATAACCCACTGCAAGGAGAATATAGGAAAAACCAAAAGAAATAGGAAAAGGACCCATGAAATTTATACCCCAGACGTCAAACACCTCACATAACAGCATAGGCTGTTGAGGCATCTTCTCTCTCTGTGAAATAGGTCTGCCTGCTCTCTGACACGGCTCACAGGTGCTACAAATCCTCTCCGCATCCTTGAAGATGGAAGGCCAATAGAAACAACAATCAAGCACCCTGCGAGCTGTTCTTTGAATCCCTAGATGACCACCAGGTGAGGAGGCATGACAAAATTGCAGGACCGAGTCAATCTCATGGTCCGGAATGCATCTCCTAGTAACCTGGTCACTGCACAACTTCCACAGATATGGGTCATCCCAAACATAATACTTAGCATCACTCTTAATTTTAGCAATCTGAGCACGTGATGCTAAGGGAGGAAAAATATATGCAACCAAGTAATTCAAAATATGCGCAAACCAAGGAGTACGGTGAAAGAAAGAAATCATTAACAAACTGTCATCAGGAAAATCATCCTGGATGGGCAACACATGAGCCTGATCCCCAACTCTCTCAATCCTGCTGAGGTGATCTGCAATCAAATTCTGTGCTCCACTCCGGTCTTTAATCTGCAAGTCAAACTCCTGGTGTAGTAGCATCCACCTGATCAATCTAGGCTTTGACTCAGCCTTTTTCTATAGAAACTTTAGAGTTGCATGGTCAGTATACACAATAACAGGAGAACCAAGCAAATACGACCTAAATTTATCTAGGGCAAAGACAATTGCCAACAACTCTTTCTCAGTCGTGGTGTAGTTTGCTTGGGCAACATCCAAAGTGCGGGAAGCATAGTAGATCACTCGAGGCAGCTTATCAATTTTCTGTGTCAGGACAGCTCCCAAGGCATAATTTGACGCATCACACATGAGCTCGAATGGGGCTGTCCAATCTGGTGCCTGAATGATCGGAGTGGTGGTCAAAGCTTCCTTCAGGCAGTCAAACGCCTGCTTGCTCCTGTCATCAAACTCAAAGTCAACATCCTTCTGTAACAGTCTGGACAAGGGAAGCACCTTCTTGCTGAAATCCTTGATGAAGCGCCTGTAGAAACCTGCATGTCCAAGAAAAGATCGAACCTCTCGCACGCAAGAGGGGTAAGGCAACTGGGAAATCACAGATATCTTAGCAGGATCTACCTCTATTCCCTTTTCAGAAATGAGATGCCCTAGAACCAAACCTTGTTCAACCATGAAGTGACATTTCTCAAAATTGAGAACAAGGTTTGTTTCTATGCATCTTTTTAACACTTTTTTCAGACTATCTAAGCATGCACCAAAAGAGGATCCATAAACAGTAAAGTCATCCATAAACACCTCTGTGCAACTCTGAAGAAAGTTGCTAAAAATGCTAAGCATGCACCGCTGGAATGTACCAGGGGCGTTGCATAGGCCAAAAGGCATCCTCCTATAGGCGAAAGTGCCAAAGGGGCAGGTGAATGTGGTTTTCTCTTGATCCTCAGGCGCAATGTTTATTTGAAAGTAACCAGAAAAACCATCAAGAAAACAGTAATGGGATTTACCTGTCAGGCGCTCCAGCATCTGATCAATGAATGACAGGGGGAAATGGTCTTTCCTGGTCGCTTGATTCAGCCTCCAATAGTCAATGCAGACTCTCCAACTGTTCTGCACTCTTGTGGGAATCAACTCATCCCTCTCAGTTTTCACAACCGTGAGGCAGTCTTCTTGGGCACAACATGTATGAGGCTCACCCACTGACTATCTGATATGGGGTAGATGATCCCAACTTGGAAAAGCTTCGTTACCCCCTTCTTGATAACGTCCATAATCACTGGATTTTGCCTTCTCTGCGGCTGTCTCACTGGCTTTGCCCCATCTTCCAACAGAATCCTATGAGTGCATGTGGATGGGCTAATACCAGGGATGTCCGCCAAACTCCATCCTATGGCCTTCTTATGCGCCCTCAACACATCAAGCAACCTCTCCTCTTGAACAGAATCAAGGGAGGTGGAAATGATCACCGATTTCCTCTCATCATCCTCCAAGTACACGTACTTGAGGTTTTCTGGGAGTTGTTTTAGCTCAAGAGTTAGTTCCTGCAAGTCAGATTCAAGTGTACTTCCTGCAACATGGTTAATGCATTCTGACTCTAAAAAATGAACAAGTAAAGGCAGAAAACCCATCTCATCACAATCCAGATCAATATCCATCACAGGTATATCAACAACATCATCAATATCGTCCAAATCATCAAAAACACGCATATCATCAATAACCTGGACATCATCAATACCCTGGACATCACAGTTCTCATCTAAATCAACATCCAATTCAACATCATATTCAAATCCTAATTCAAACCCAGATATTATGCATGAATGTACAAAAGATAGAAAAGAATGTTTTTTCTCATGCATAGAACGAAAATCATCAACAATAAACTCATCAACAATGTCATCCAATGTATCAATTCTAAACACAGAATGGTCCTCAGCTGGAAATTTCATGGCATCAAGAATATTAAAATGTACAACAATATCAGCAAACTCCATAGATAATGTCCCAGCATACACATCAATCTTGGTACTGGCAGTTTTCAAAATGGCCTGCCTAAGATGATGGGGGCGGATCTGTAAAGATTGTAAAAATCTGAAATTGTAAGACTTGAGAAGTGGCACTTGGGGAATGGCTGAACCAATTAAGTCAAATACTTCAACTTAAATGAGAAAAACAAAGCCTGCAACTTAGTTCGCTTTACTTCATCTGAGAAACACACACCTTAGCTTACAAGCTCTTTTTCTCTCTTTACCCATTTCATCCCCTTTCCAAAATTCAGTAAATTGAACCATTTGATCTCCCTCTTGTAGCTAACTAAAGCACCTCGACACCCAAGGTTTCCATTAGCACCGAATCATTCTGCTGTCAACAGAGGGTAAGTGTTCTTCCCTCTTTTCTTCTTCTTTGAGTCTTAGAACATGCAACCCACTAATTGCATGTGCTCTTAATTCCTTTCTTTTCGAATATCTTTTTAAATTTCAGCTTTAAAAGTTGTTTTAATCACAAATTCTGCGATCTATAGGGTTGGGGGAAAATTCTGGAATTTTAGAAGGAAATATAGAAGAACTCTTGAGCTGTTCTGTACGAAATCCAAGTAAGGGAAGCTAGCTTTCTGTCCATTTTGTAGTATGTTGTGAATGCATGACAAATTTTAAAGTTGTATGATGTTGGAAGCATGGAAATTGGTTGAATTGGTTTGAAATTTGTACATGGAAATGGGTATGTTGTGTGAAATTGATGATTGATGATTTTGGACTGTTTGAAACTCTTTGGTATGTTGAATGATGCATGATTGAGACTGTGATGATGATTGAAATCTGTTATTGTAGTGTTTGGAAGAAAACCAAGTGTCTTAGGGTCACATTTTAGCCATTTTAAGGGAAGTGAGTTAGTGATTTTTAGTATTTGGGGTCTGTGGTGATTGTGGACTGTTGGGACAGTTTCACTTAGTGTATTGCGACTTGTTTGAGTCACCAAATTGGCCAAAATAGGTGCAGAATGGTAAGATTGGGTTTTGGGTCCCTAAGTTGAGAAATTGAGTGTTTTAGAGTTGAAATGAAGCTTAAATCACTTTAGAAATGTGTTAGGAATGTTTAGAATCACTTAGGTAAGTTTAATTATTTTTAAAACAAAGATTAGAGGTGTTAGAAGTTGGTTAAAATGGTTAGAAATGGTCCAAATAGGTTCAATCTTGATTCTGCATAATTCTGCAGTATTCTGCAGAGTTTAGACGTTCGTCCAGGCGTCTTGGTCAGAGAAGGTTTCCCTCCTCTTGACCGTTCGTCCAGGCGTCTTGGTCAGAGAAGGTTTCCCCTCCTCTTGACCGTTCGTCCAGGAGTCTTGGTCAGAGAAGGTTCCCCTCCTCTTGACCGTTCGTCCAGGAGTCTTGGTCAGAGAAGGTTCCCCTCCTCTTGACCGTTCGTCCAGGAGTCTTGGTCAGAGAAGGTTCTTCCTTCTCTTGACCATTCGGTCTGACATTGTTCTTGGCCACCTAGGATTCTCAGCTTTAGCCACCCTTAGTTTCATACAGGGTTTCCGGTTCGGTCTTGTTCTCAGCTTGCATAACCGTTCGGTCCTGACCTATTTCTGTATTAGGTATTCTTTGCCATGGGTTCTTCTTAGCCCGAGAGGCCTTCAACCTGTATGACCGTTCGGTCTACAGGGTCTCGGTCAGAGAAGAGCCAGCTCTTCTCTTGACCGTTCGGTTTGGCATGGGTGTCTGGTATGGGTACCCAATTTTGTCCAGTGGTTCGGCCACTGCTTCTAATGTTCTGTTTATTGCTTAAAGCTTGTGGGTGGTTGGTTTATCTAATTGTTTGTGGCAAATTGAGGTGTGTATGATTTTATATGACTTGGAGAATGAGATCTAAGTAAGTTTCTGGAATGAATATAGGTAGCTCAGTCTTGGGGGTTGCCCTTAAAGCTCTAATGACTATTCAATCTCACTTAGAGAAGATTAGTTCATGTGGTGAAGAGTAGTAGGGGGTCCTAGTCTTGGTTGTCTCCATTTTATATGGGCCAAGGTGAGTGATAACGGACTAACCTTGTGGTGGTAGGGTGGAACCCATAGCAATTGGCTTTGCAAAGCAGTAGAGGCCACCACAAGTGCATAACCCGCCATACCTCGATATTCATTCTGGGTCCGGATGAGTCTAAGTTTAACACACTTAATAAAAACTCCAATTTATAATTTAGTAAAATAGTTCTATATAATATTGTATGCTTGACCTTATATGTTAGTTTAATTTTGTTTACTTGTAATATTTTAGATAGCTAGCTTACCCTTGCTTGTTTGCTGTTTGTTCTTGTTTGTGCTTGTTTTATTTTGCAATGATTATCCAAATTGGATGTAAGCAGAGGTAGGAGAGGCCCCTCTGGAGCGGATATTAGATGGCGTTGATGCAGCTGAGACTCCAGACACTGCAGAGTAGTATAGATTAGATAGGATCTCTTATGCTTATAATTTAGTTACTTTCCTTCTCTTCCTTTTGAAAGACTTTATAGCTATATGTAAAGCTTTTAAATTTCCCCTCTCTTTTGGATGACTGTATTATAATAAATACTTCATCTGATAATTTCTCCTAACTGCTTTACTTTATTATAACATGTTGCATCCACTTGATATGTCTTAGGCGTATTTTTGGGATGTTACATTTGTGGTATCAGAGCAGTTTTTATCCTTAAAGAGCCTGTAGGATTATGTACTTCCCTTTCTCATGTTTGTGTGCTTTGAATCGTGCATGAACATCTATTCTAAATCTTTGAATAAGACTAATAGTTTTATTCTTCTCTCCTTCTCAGAAGATGTCGCGTAGACCTCCTCCACCACCAAATAATGATGATGATCCTATGGAGATGATGAGAATGATGAGAGACATGATGCAGTCCATGCAACAACAGAATTCTGCTTTGGTACAGCAGAATACCCTGGCCATGCAGCAACTGGAGGCTGCAAGGACATCCGCTGAGGCCTCTCAGAGGCAGTTTGTGGAGATGATGGCTGGTGGAAGAACTACTGCAGGTTCTTCATCTGCTCCACCCCCAGTGCAAGAATGGACACTGGAGAATTTCTTGCAACACCGTCCCGCCAGATTTACTGGGCAGTGCACACCGGATGAGGCTGATCAGTGGCTCAGAGACATGGAGAGGATTTATCAAGCCAAGAGTTGCCCGGATGAGCATAGACTAGCATATACTGAGTATCAGTTATCTAGGGATGCTAGCCACTGGTGGAGTAGTGCTAGATCACTATTAGAGAGCACTAACACTCCAGTCACTTGGGAGGTGTTTAAGCTCAAGTTCTATGAAGAATACTTCCCGAGCAGTGTGAGATTTGCTAAGGAAGTAGAGTTTCTGCAGTTGGTACAGGGTAACATGACTGTTTCTGAATATGCAGATAAGTTTAAACACCTGCTCTGCTTCCATACATTGGCAATGAATGAGGAATATCAATGTAGGAAGTTTGAGAATGGTCTGAGATGCGACCTCAAGATATTGGTGGCGGGATTTTGTATTCGGCAGTTTCCAGTTCTAGTTGAAAGGGCAAAGATGATGGAGCGGATGAAGCGAGAGTCCGATAGCCAGAGTAGCCAACCCCTGAGGGTTGGTGGACCAGTGACAACGAGGAGTGGATCTAGCTCTAGAGTGACTCCATACTCTAGACCATCTGCTCCCCATGGGTCTAGAGGTTCATCATCATCATCCCACTCCTCTGTGCCACAGACTCCAGTGAGTGTTCCTGGAGGTATTCGCTGCTTTGGTTGTGGGGGACCTCATCTGTTGTCAGTTTGCCCTCAGAAGGCCGGGTTTAGAAGATGCAACAGGTGCAGACAGCCAGGGCACTTCGAGAGAGATTGCCCTATGGGTAGGAGGACTGTTGTTCATCCCCAGCCGGCCGGCAGATCTATTCAGAGGGGTGGTGTTAGGCCCCTTGCGACAGGCCGAGTTTATGCAGTGACGGGTGCTGAGGCTTCTAGCTCAGGTAACCTCATCATTGGTAGCTGTTTGTTGTGTGATCAAACTTGTGTGGTATTGTTTGACTCGGGGGCGACACATTCCTTTATCTCGGAGGAATGTGTTGAGAGGTTGGGATTATCTGTGGAGAGACTGCACTTCGATCTGGTGGTGTCTACACCAGCATCAGGATTGATCAAAACATCGAATGTCTGTATTCGATGCCCGATTGTGGTAGAGGGGCGTCGGTTCAAGGTGAACCTCATCTGCTTGCCTTTGCAAGGATTAGAGATCATCCTTGGTATGGATTCGTTATCTACCAATCATATTCTCCTAGATTGCGGCGAGAAGAAATTAGTATTCTCTAATGAGCACGAGTATCAGCCTATATCACTCGGCGTTCTTAGACAGGAGATCTTTGAGGGAGCTAGCTGCTTCCTTGTCATGTCTCACTTAGAGGGAGACTCCTCCATGCCATTAGATCAAGCTGCTAATCTCCCAGTGGTAGCTGATTTCTTAGATGTCTTCCCAGAGGAAGTTCCTGGTCTACCTCCTCCTAGAGAGGTAGAGTTCTCTATAGACCTTGTGCCACAAGTAGGGCCTATATCCATAGCCCCTTATCGTATGTCGCCTGCAACACTTGCTGAATTAAAGAAACAGATCGAGGAATTGCTTGAGAAGCAATTCATTAGACCAAGCGTTTCTCCTTGGGGTGCTCCAGTACTACTCGTGAAGAAGAAGGATGGTAGTTCTCGCCTGTGTGTGGACTACAGACAATTAAATAAATTGACCATCAAGAACAAGTATCCGCTGCCAAGAATTGATGATTTAATGGACCAATTACATGGAGCTGCAATCTTTTCAAAGATTGATCTGAGGTCGGGATACCATCAGATTTTGGTAAAAGCTAATGACGTGCAGAAGACAGCTTTCCGGTCTAGGTATGGCCACTATGAGTATGTGGTTATGCCGTTTGGTGTGACCAACGCTCCAGCTATTTTCATGGATTATATGAACTGGATCTTCCGACAATTCCTAGATAAGTTTGTCGTCGTTTTCATTGATGACATTCTTATATATTCTAAGACAAGAGAAGAGCACGCAGATCACCTTAGAACAGTGTTGGAGGTGTTGAGAGAAAGAAAGTTATATGCCAAGCTGTCTAAGTGTGAATTCTGGAAGGAAGAGGTACAATTTTTAGGCCATGTGATTTCAGCTGGTGGAATTTCTGTCGATCCAGCTAAAGTACAAGCTGTGTTGCAATGGGAACGGCCTAAAACAGTTACAGAAGTTAGAAGCTTCGTGGGGTTGGTGGGTTACTATCGCCATTTTATTGAAAACTTCTCCAGGATTGTAGCGCCGTTGACTCAGTTGACACGGAAAGACCACCCTTTTGCTTGGACAGATAAGTGTGAATCTTGTTTCCAATAGCTGAAGCAAAAGTTGACCAGTGCTCCTGTGCTCATTATTCCAGATACAGGGAAGCCCTTTGAAGTATTCTGTGACGCGTCTCATCAAGGACTTGGGTGTGTTTTGATGCAAGAGAAGCGGGTTGTGGCCTATGCTTCAAGACAATTGAAAGTTCATGAGAAGAATTATCCGACTCATGATTTGGAGCTAGCAGCGGTGGTCTTTGCTCTAAAAATCTGGAGGCACTATTTATATGGCTCTCAGTTCCAAGTATTCAGTGATCATAAGAGCCTTAAATATCTCTTTGACCAAAAAGAGCTAAATATGAGGCAGCGGCGATGGATGGAGTTCTTAAAGGACTATGACTTTGATCTGTTGTATCATCCAGGCAAGGCTAATGTAGTAGCAGACGCCCTAAGCAGAAAAACAGTACATATATCTGCTTTGATGGTCAAAGAGTTGGAGCTTGTTGAGAGCTTTAGTGATCTAAATCTTGACGTGGAGGTTGAGACTGATGGAATCAGATGCTGCAAACTGGTGATATCCAGTAATGTTTTTGAAAGAATTATAGAAGGACAGCTCAAAAATCCAGAACTTCTGAAGTCAAGAGCTCTTATTGGCACTGAGCAAGGAAAATGCTTTAATACAGGTACAGACGGTCTTCTTAGGTTCAAAGGGAGAACCTGTGTACCAAATGATGATGAGCTGAAGAGAATCATTTTGGAAGAAGGCCACAGGAGTCGTTTTAGCATGCATCCTGGCCTGAATAAAATGTATAAGGATCTGAAGATGTCGTTTTGGTGGTCAGGTATGAAGGCTGATGTAGCTCGTTTTGTTTCATCTTGCTTGACATGTCAGAAGGTCAAGATTGAGCATCAGCGTCCTGGAGGTACACTTCAGCCATTAGATGTTCCTGAGTGGAAATGGGATAGCATCGCGATGGATTTTGTTACCCATTTGCCACGTACCGTTAGGGCCATGATGCTATCTGGGTGATTGTTGACAGATTGACCAAGAGTGCTCATTTCTTGGCTATCAGCTTGAAGATGTCTATGTCTAAGCTTGCACAGTTGTATGTCAAGGAGATAGTGAGACTTCATGGCATGCCTTCTAGCATTGTATCAGATAGAGATCCCCGATTCACCTCCAGATTTTGGCAGACTTTGCAGATGGAGATGGGCAGTAGGCTGCAGATGAGTTCTGCTTATCATCCTCAAACCGATGGTCAGTCTGAGAGGACCATCCAGACACTGGAGGATTTGTTGAGGACGTGTGTCTTGGATCACATGGGGCTTGGGACGATGTGTTGTCATTGGTAGAGTTTACCTATAACAACAGCTTCCAGGCCAGTATCGGGATGGCACCATTTGAGGCCTTATATGGGAGGCGTTGTAGGACACCTCTATGTTGGTTCCAAGAGGGTGAGTCTGTATTGACTGGGCCAGAGATTGTGCAACAGACTATTGAGAAAGTCAAGTTAATACAAGAAAAGATGAGAGCTTCTCAGAGTCGACAGAAGTCATATGTAGATAAGAGACGACGCCCTTTGGAGTTTGAGGCGGGTGATCATGTTTTCCTACGTGTTACCCCTACTACTGGTGTAGGTAGATCAATCAGCGCCAAGAAACTGTCTCCTAGGTACCTTGGTCCTTACCAGATCATTAGACGCATTGGACCAATAGCCTATGAGATAGCCATGCCCCCTCAGTTGGCTAATCTCCATCCGGTATTCCACGTGTCTCAACTGAGAAAATATGTCTCAGATCCCTATCATATGCTGGAGATTGATGATGTACAAGTCAAGGAGAATCTGTCCATTGAAGTACAACCGGTGCGAGTTGAGAAAAAACGATACCAGCGATGGAAGAACAAGATTGTTACTCTTGTCAAGGTTGTTTGGGACAACAGAACAGGAGACTTCACCTGGGAGCGAGAAGATGAGATGAGAGAATCCTACCCACGTCTGTTTTCCGGTAAGCTTTAATTTTCAAGGACGAAAATTTTTGATGTAGGGGAGAATGTAAAGATTGTAAAAATCTGAAATTGTAAGACTTGAGAAGTGGCACTTGGGGAATGGCTGAACCAATTAAGTCAAATACTTCAACTTAAATGAGAAAAACAAAGCCTGCAACTTAGTTCGCTTTACTTCATCTGAGAAACACACACCTTAGCTTACAAGCTCTTTTTCTCTCTTTACCCATTTCATCCCCTTTCCAAAATTCAGTAAATTGAACCATTTGATCTCCCTCTTGTAGCTAACTAAAGCACCTCGACACCCAAGGTTTCCATTAGCACCGAATCATTCTGCTGTCAACAGAGGGTAAGTGTTCTTCCCTCTTTTCTTCTTCTTTGAGTCTTAGAACATGCAACCCACTAATTGCATGTGCTCTTAATTCCTTTCTTTTCGAATATCTTTTTAAATTTCAGCTTTAAAAGTTGTTTTAATCACAAATTCTGCGATCTATAGGGTTGGGGGAAAATTCTGGAATTTTAGAAGGAAATATAGAAGAACTCTTGAGCTGTTCTGTACGAAATCCAGGTAAGGGAAACTAGCTTTCTGTCCATTTTGTAGTATGTTGTGAATGCATGACGAATTTTAAAGTTGTATGATGTTGGAAGCATGGAAATTGGTTGAATTGGTTTGAAATTTGTACATGGAAATGGGTATGTTGTGTGAAATTGATGATTGATGATTTTGGACTGTTTGGAACTCTTTGGTATGTTGAATGATGCATGATTGAGACTGTGATGATGATTGAAATCTGTTATTGTAGTGTTTGGAAGAAAACCAACTGTCTTAGGGTCACTTTTTAGCCATTTTAAGGGTGAGGTAGTGATTTTTAGTATTTGGGGTCTGTGGTGATTGTGGACTGTTGTGACAGTTTCACTTAGTGTATTGTGACTTGTTTGAGTCACCAAATTGGCCAAAATAGGTGCAGAATGGTAAGATTGGGTTTTGGATCCCTAAGTTGAGAAATTGAGTGTTTTAGAGTTGAAATGAAGCTTAAATCACTTTAGAAATGTGTTAGGAATGTTTCGAATCACTTAGGTAAGTTTAATTATGTTTAAAACAAAGATTAGAGGTGTTAGAAGTTGGTTAAAATGGTTAGAAATGGTCCAAATAGGTTCAATCTCGATTCTGCATAATTCTGCAGAATTCTGCAGAGTTTGGACATTCGTCTAGGCGTCTTGGTCAGAGAAGGTTTCCCTCCTCTTGACCGTTCGTCCAGGCGTCTTGGTCAAAGAAGGTTTCCCTCCTCTTGGCCGTTCGTCCAGGCGTCTTGGTCAGAAAAGGTTTCCCTCCTCTTGACCGTTCGTCCAGGCGTCTTGGTCAGAGAAGGTTTCCCCTCCTCTTGACCGTTCGTCCAGGAGTCTTGGTCAGAGAAGGTTCCCCTCCTCTTGACCGTTCGTCCAGGAGTCTTGGTCAGAGAAGGTTCCCCTCCTCTTGACCGTTCGTCCAGGAGTCTTGGTCAGAGAAGGTTCCCCTCCTCTTGTCCGTTCGTCCAGGAGTCTTGGTCAGAGAAGGTTCTTCCTTCTCTTGACCATTTGGTCTGACATTGTTCTTGGCCACCTATGATTCTCAGCTTTAGCCACCCTTAGTCTCATACAGGGTTTCCAGTTCGGTCTTGTTCTCAGCTTGCATAACCGTTCGGTCCTGACCTATTTCTGTATTAGGTATTCTTTGCCATGGGTTCTTCTTAGCCCGAGAGGCCTTCAACCTGTATGACCGTTCGGTCTACAGGATCTCGGTCAGAGAAGAGCTAGCTCTTCTCTTGACCGTTCGGTTTGGCATGGGTGTCTGGTATGGGTACCCAATTCTGTCCAGTGGTTCGACCACTGCTTCTAATGTTCTGTTTATTGCTTAAAGCTTGTGGTTGGTTGGTTTATCTAATTGTTTGTGGCAAATTGAGGTGTGTATGATTTTATATGACTTGGAGAATGAGATCTAAGTAAGTTTCTGGAATGAATATAGGTAGCTTAGTCTTGGGGGTTGCCCTTAAAGCTCTAATGACTATTCAATCTCACTTAGAGAAGATTAGTTCATGTAGAGTAGTAGGGGGTCCTAGTCTTGGTTGTCTCCATTTTATATGGGCCAAGGTGAGTGATAACGGACTAACCTTGTGGTGGTAGGGTGGAACCCATAGCAATTGGCTTTGCAAAGCAGTAGAGGCCACCACAAGTGCATAACCCGCCATAGCTCGATATTCATTCTGGGTCCGGACGAGTCTAAGTTTAACACACTTAATAATAACTCCAATTTATAATTTAGTAAAATAGTTCTATATAATATTGTATGCTTGACCTTGTATGTTAGTTTAATTTTGTTTACTTGTAATATTTTAGATAGCTAGCTTACCCTTGCTTGTTTGTTGTTTGTTCTTGTTTGTGCTTGTTTTATTTTGCAATGATCATCCAAATTGGATGTGAGCAGAGGTAGGAGAGGCCCCTCTAGAGCGGATATTAGATGGAGTTGATGCAGCTGAGACTCCAGACACTGCAGAGTAGTATAGATTAAATAAGATCTCTTATGCTTATAATTTAGTTACTTTCCTTCTCTTCCTTTTGAAAGACTTTATAGCTATATGTAAAGCTTTTAAATTTCCCCTCTCTTTTGGATGACTGTATTATAATAAATACTTCATCTGATAATTTCTCTTAACTGCTTTACTTTATTATAACATGTTGCATCCACTTGATATGTCTTAGGCGTATTTTTGGGATGTTACAGGATCCATGAGAGAAACCGTCCTCCATTTGCAACACATAGAAATTAGCAGGAAATATCAATTCACCTACCCTAACCAAGACATCCTCTATGTAACCTGTCAGATGGGTAACACTCCTATTGGCCAACTGAATGACCACACCCGTAGGCTGTAATGGACCAAGAGACAGAGATTTATAAATAGACAATGGCACGACATTTATAGATGCACCCAGATCCAGCATAGCATTTTCAAACTTACTATTACCAATCACACAAGGAATGCAAAACGTACCTGGGTCCTTGCACTTTTCAAGAATGTGCGGGACCGACTTACCAATAAGAGCTGATACATTCCTCCCCATGTTAATCCTCTCATTGCCCTTCATCTTCCTTTTGTGTGTACACAACTCCTTCAGAAATTTGGCATACTTGGGTATCTGCTTGATGGCATCGAATAGAGGTATGTTCACCTCTACTTTCCTGAAGGTCTCCAAAATTTCCCTATCCACCTCTTCAGTCTTTTTGCTAGGAAGTGCCCGTGAAGGGAATGGAAGAGGGATAGGTCGGTCAACTAATGGAGAAGGTGCGGCAGCGGCGGTGGAGGTGGAGGAGGGAGAAGGTCTACCTGGAGAAGATTCACCGGCTGAAGAAGAAGATCCACCAACCTCAAATGCCCTGCATGGACCATCATCGTCGTCCTCTCTAGGACAAGTGGCAGACACGGGTGTAGGTGTAGAAGCGGGCTCAGAAGGCACAACAATTTGCTTCCCCGATCTAAGGGTAATGGCACTCACATTCTTCGGGTTCTGCACAGTCTGAGATAGTAGCTTATCAGACTTTTGAGATTGCGCCTGGTTAAGCTGAGTAGCCATCTGACCCATCTAGTTAGTGAGACTCTGTATAGAAGCTCTAGTCTCCTGCTGAAACTGCAGGTTCTGCATGGTCATCTGTCTCACTAACTCTTCCAATGAAGGCTCAGAAGAAGAAGTCTGGGCAGTTGGTTGGGCAGGTGCCTCTTGCTGCTGCTGTTGTTGCCTCTGATTTTGTTGCATGGGTGGAGTCACATATCTGTTGGGGCCTCCAGTGTTCTGGAAAGGTGGCTCCTGCTGCTGATGCTGTGGCGCATTGTTCCACCTAAGATTGGGGTGATTCCGCCACCCTGGGTTATATCTCTTACTGGACAAATCATGATTTTGCTGTTGTGGCTGCCTGTTGTTGTAGATGTTTGTAGCATAAGCCTGAGGCGCATCAAAGGCAGTTGAGTGCTGCAAAGTAGGACAAGCATCTGTGTAGTGGTCACCAGAAGTACAAACAGCACATAGTCGTGCAACAGATGCGGATGAAGCTGTAGGTTTCTGGTTGGTTGCCAACTATGTCACTAACTTCACAAGAGATTCAATCTTGTCTTCCAACTTGCTTTCAATAGCTGATAAAGACTGGGCAACAACATCATGTACGCCTCTCACCACAATGGCATCATTCTTGGTGCTAAACTGCTGGGAGTTGGAAGCCATCTTCTCAATCAATTGCCTGGCCTCAGCAGGTGTGGTGTCTCCAAGTGCTCCACCACTGGCAGCATCAATCATACCCTGATCCATGTTGTTCAAACCCTCATAGAAATACTGGATAAGGAGTTGTTCAGGTATCTGATGGTGGGGACAACTAGCACAAAGTGTCTTGAATCTCTCCCAATACTCATACAAGCTCTCTCCACCAAGCTGCCTAATCCCAGTTATGTCTTTTCTGATAGTTGTGGTCCGGGATGCTGGGAAAAATTTCTCCAAGAACAGCCTCTTCAGATCATCCCAGCTAGTGACGGATCTAGGCGCTAAAGCGTACAACCAATCCTTAGCAACACCTTCCAATGAATGAGGGAATGCCTTCAAAAAGATGTGCTCTTCAGGAACATCATGAGGTTTCATAGTGGAACAGACAATGTGGAATTCCTTCAAATGCTTATGTGGACTCTCACCTGCAAGACCATGAAACTTGGGCAACAAATGGATCAGTCCAGTCTTGAGAACAAATGGAATGTCCTCATCAGGATATTGGATGCATAAGCTTTCAATATCGAAATCAGGTGCAGCCATCTCCCTAAAAGTCCTCTCACGAGGTGGAGGTCGTGCCATATTGTTCTCAGTGTGAAAAATAACAGAATCAGAATTAGAATCAGGTGTAGATGCAACAAATGCAGTGGATGCAGTATGCACAAAGTACTAAGCAGTGGGATGCACAATATCTAATGGAACAGACTCAAAAACAGACTCTAAAGACAAATTCCTAGAATGTCTAATTAACCTATGAAATGTCCTATCAATCTCAGGATCAAAGGGTGGTATGAGTCCAGGATTTCCTCTAGTCATGCACTAAATCACAACACCCTGTAATCATGAAACAATAGCACAAAAAGTTCAAACCACAGAAAACAACACAAGATAGCAAAATGTCACTATCACAAACACAACACAACATAAGTCACACAACACAGACACTAACACAACAAAAGACCCAAAACCGAACCGTTGGTCCCCGGCAACGGCACCAAAATTTGATGGGCTGTCGCAACCCACACAAACTAATTGCATGTAAGAAATGCAGTATAACTAGGAAGGGACTCCTAGGTCGTCTCTCAAGGACCAATTTTGCGGTTCGAGAATTAAGTCATACACGAAGGGGGGGTTGTGAAAGGGTTTTGGAATGCGGATGAATCAACTTGAAAACACAAATGCAAACAAAGATGTAAACACAGATCTAAAGAAAACGGTTTCAAACACAAACTAAAGAAGGTTGGTCATTAACTTAACTACAATGTTTCCAATCACAGATCAACAAAATAAGGTTGCAACTCAAACCTCTAATCCAACAAAGTTAACCAACTAAGCGAAGGTTAACCCTGTTTTCATAAAAGCGAACTAAGTGGACGTAGTGTTAATATCAAATCTAATTTACACCATGCAGTTACATCAACTAAGCGAAGATGTAACACCAACTGGGCAACTAAGCGTATACCCAATTGCAAGTGCAAAAATAGAATTCACATTAACCAAGTCAGAGTGCACAAACAATCATAATTCAAGAATCTCAAGGAAACAGTGCAATATAGTCAATGACCAACCAAACTAATTTAAGTTACCATGGAAATTAAATTAACACTATTAAATACCTTAGACAACATCCAAACATCAAACACTGTTACAAACAAATTAACAAACACAGTTAAAAATAATTAAACTCAACACTAACTCAAACACATTAAACTCAACCTAGTAACTACATTAATTAAAAAGCAAGGAAACCAACAAGCCTAATTTAATCCTAGCAAATTACTTGACTAAATGACAATTAACAATTAATTTTAAAAGTCCAATTGGCCAAAAAGAACCTCATGGCCGTGCACTACTCTCCACCAAGACCAAATCAATTTTTAACCTTCAATGAGCCACCAAATTTGTTGTCTTTTTGTCCCCATGTGCACCATGTCTCAAAAGAAATTAAAATATGCTTTAAACAACCAATTGAAAACCTTCCCATCACTTCTCCATGCAGCAATTTCGGAATCCACACTCCAAGACCACAAAATAACATACCTACCAAGTGAATTATACAAAAAATGCTTCAAAGACCAATGTGCAAATGGAAGATACCTTGGGTGCTCCTACCAATGTGCCAAGTAAGCTAAACCAAATGAAAACAAACTCCAAAAACCTCTCACCATCCTTGCAATTCTCGGTTGGAACAATGCAAAGCCAAATCCCAAAGTAGAAACATTCCCTTAGTCAAAATAAGCATCTTTTGTGTTTGTCCAAAAGTGGTAAAAACTTAAATACACCTTATCTCTCCCTTCCAATGCTCCATTTCGGTTTCTCCACCAAGACAACCCTTCAAAACCTTTTCTTCATCATACATTGACGTGAATACACCCCAAGGAACCAAGTATCAACTTCAAAACAAGTCATGAACAATAAACCCAAACATATGCTACTTCAATCCACTTGTAACACTAACTTTTCTTCAACTTTCTTTGCAAAAACGAAAATAGAACCTAAACCATCAACTCCAGCTCTGTCCAGCCACCATAACAACTCAAAAATCTGGTCCATTCCTTGTTTCAAACATAAAAAACGAAAACCAAGAAGAAAGGGTCCAAGCCACAACACCACACATCAACTTAAGCTCTCTTCAACCCAAAACTCACATAGAACTCCATTTTTATCATCCAACCAAATGAAATGCAAGGAAAAACGAGAAGAGCAGCAGCAAATGAAGAGGAAAACGAAATATAAAGTTACTCAAGCCCAACATCCACCATAGAAATAAAGACAAGCTCCAAAGCTCAAGCTTCAAGCACCAAGAACAAGCAAATGGAAGTGGAAATAAATGGTTTTTCACCATCAATGAGCTACGACAACCAAGAGTAAGTTAAGAGAAGAATAAAATCTGCATCTTGTTCATTGAAAATGGCTCAAAACCGAAAACAACAAGACAAGCTCTCTCAAGGCATGTTCATACAAGAAACCCTAAGAGAGAAAAGCTCTCAAACCAAAAGTATGAAGTGTTTCAATGTGTGGCTCAGTATTTCCATCTAAAAACCGAGAGCCTCCCTCCAAATGGGATCCACAACAAAATAAAAACCCTAACCTAAAAGGCACATGTCCTACACATGGGTGTTTTTTACAAAATTGCCCCCAAAAGGGTCCAAAACACCTAATTCTAATTAAGGTCTTCTAGAAAATGAAATTACAACTTAATTAAAATGGAAGTGACTAAATGTTGAGTCTTGAATGATCACGCCACCTTCCCTAATGCTCCAAACGATGTTTCCCAAAATTTCCCTGCAACCAAAATGCACTTAATCAGCTCAAAAAATCCAAATTAGCACAATTATGAATTTTCAACCAAATTAAGCAGAATTCGGAAAACGGGGAAATAACAGACAATTAAACACAATTCCCTGGTTTATTTAAGTGCAATAAACTAAATATAGTTCAAGAAATAACCACTCATCACATACACCATAGGGTAAAACAAAAAATATATTCAAAAGAACTTCAAATGATCTGAAAATTTGTTCAAACCACCAAAATACCATGAAAAGTTCTCATAAAATATTTTGGATCAAAATTCATAATGTGAGTATGTGAAATATTTTTGCAAATTTTGAAAAAAGTAAAATAAATAGACAAAAAATAAAAAAAGGCTTTTGTTTTTAATCTAGAAGGAACAACCAGTTACGTTGGTTGCCACAGTGTTGAAATTTGTTTTCTACCCTAAATAGGTATATAGTATGGTCAAATCGATCAACCAGAACATATGTTATGGTCGTTTAAAGATATACCACAATTTTTTTTTATTATTTTAAGGGTTTATAGCAGTAATTCCTAAGAGAACCATTGCCAAAAACCTATTTTTTTATTTTTGGGTTTACTGTTTCGATTATTTGGGACCGAGGCAAAATCATGACCCTTTTTGCTTTGGTCATTAACCGAGGCCTAAAACTCCTTTTTTTTATCTCGTCTAGATATACCTCAGTTTGAAAACCACTACCAAATGTTGAAAATAACCGCTATCGTAACCCTTTGCTACATTAGTGAAAGTTAGGTTAGTTTTCAAAGGTTTCACTAAAAAAGATGACATTAGCTAAAAAGAGAGACATTGGCTACAAAGAGACCCTCTCTCTTGTTTCTAAGAAGAACTTTTTGAGAATTGTTTTGACTTTGATAACTCCTTATGATTTTAAGCTTAACCAAATAGATGTAAAGACTCCTTTTTAAATTATAACTTAGAGGAAGAAATTTATATGAATCAACCTGAAGTCTTTATTTCTAAAAGAAGAAAAGGAGAACATGGTGTGTAAATTAAAGAAGTCGATATATGGACCAAATTAGGCTTCTAGACATTGGTATCTCAAGTTTGATGATACCATCACTCGGGTATGATTATGTAGAAAATATTGTTGATCAATGTATCTGCATGAAGGTTAATAAGAGCAAGTTATTAATTTTAGACTTACATGTTATGATATTTCGTTTGTTATTATATATGGCATTATGTTACATGATAAGAATTTTTCTCTCTATTAATTTTGAAATGAAAGATATGGATGAGACATCCAATGTGATAAGAATAGAAATGTTATGTGAAATATTACATGAATTGTTGGGATTGTCTCAAAATATTAGTAACATATTAGAGAGATTCATAATAGAAAAGTGGTTTGCAAGGATTGTTCCAATACAAAAAGGTGATAAATTTAATCAAATGCAATGTCCCATAAATGACTTAGAAAAAAAATGAAATAAAATATATTCCTTATATACATTAGTGGTTAGGAGTTTGATGTATGCTCAAGCATGTACAAGACCAGACATTAGCTCTACTATGGAATTTTAGGTCAATATAAAAGAAATCCTAGAATAAAATACTAGAAACTAGCAAAGAAAGTTCTTAAGCTTTTACAAGACACAAAAGATTACATGCTCACATGTAGAAGGTCAGATAACCTTAAGGTGATTAGCTATTTGGATTTAGATTTTGTTGGATGTGTGGATTCAAGAAAATCCAAGTTTGAATACATATTTCTTTTAACTAAAGGAAGGAGCGGTATCATGAAAAATTGTAAAACAACTCATGATTATCATTTCTACTATAGAGGCTGAATTTGTGGCATGCTTGATGCCACAGTTTAAGCATTATAGTTGTAAAACTTCACTATAGGATTTGGTATTGTTGATAGAATAACAAAATTGATAAGATTTATTGTGATAATTTTATAATTGTTTTATTTTTCAAAATGATAAATATTTAGAAAGAACAAAACACATGGATTTAAAGTATTTATCAGAAGAAATACCAAAGACAAAAAAATATCAATTGAATATATTAATACAAACTTAATAAAAACAAATGTGTCAGTCTAAGGTTTACTATTCAATACATCCATTATCCATGTTAAAAAGTAGCTATAATGGATAAGTCTTTATTAATATATATATATATATATATATATATATATATATATATATATATAAATTTTCTATATCATCAAAAACGTGAATGAAAAATATCAATTAATGTCAAAGAGATATTTTGCAATGATTTAGGTAAGTTATTAAAGAGTACCCATATGATATGTCTTAACACTTAAAAATGATAAATTAGAAAATACATTGGAACGTTTTAATGAAGAAGGATAATAAAAAGAAGTAAATAATGATTAATTGCTTTTAATTAAAAAACGACCTTTATTTTATTGTATATTGATAATTGATTATTTTCGGTACTAAACCATCACAAAACATGTTTTGAATTTTTTTAATGTACGAGATTAAGTGTCCCACAATTTGAAAAGCACACAGTTGTTTTTCTTTGTTTAAAATATGAAAACAAAATGTAATCTCTCGGACCTTTCAATTTCTCTCCTCTCCAAACACATAATGTTCTATTTTTTTTTTCCACTTATTTCATATACATTCAACAAAATATAAAGAGAAATAGACACAGAAAAAAAGAAAGACGTGGACACAATGATATAATATACACAAAGAATAGAGAGAGATGAATAATATTTTAGTATCCATATTTATGTATTGGTTATATTCACTAAACCCAAACTTATTAGTATAGAAATTCGGAGAGAGGCAGTACTAAAAAAATAGGTAATAATTAATACAATTGACAGTAATAATAATAATAATAATAATATATATGGAGTCATTTGAGAACAGAAAGAAGTGGATGAATAAAAAAAATCAGTGGCATTTGTCGCGAGGAAATCATTATTGTTAGGTTATTATATTATACTTTTTTTCATTCTTTATTATTTATTATTTATGATATACGAAAACAGTTTAATTATGGTAAAATGATTATAATATTTTTTTATTTTATTTGTTTACTCACACAATAAATACATATTTAAATTAATTAAAGTTTAAAGTAGTTTTATAATTAAAAGGAATAATTAATATGATTTTAAACTTTTTAAATCAAAATTAAATAAATAACTACTTAAACTTAAAAAAGAAAGGTAGAGGGTAGCATCTCTCATTTTTGTATAGAGTGGGTTGCAGGAGGATACATACGGCCATCTCCGATTGGTCAGTCCAAAAGACAACTCACAATGTTGCCGCTCAAGACTCTCAACTCAAACTTCTCCCTCCGCCCATCTCCGCCACAAGTCGCTCTCAACCGCCTCCGGAGCATCCACTTCCGGCCCTCCGCGCGCCGGAACTTGCAGGTCCAAGCGACTTTCGGCGGTGGAGACCAGAGCCAGACGATGACGACGACTTCGTTGGACAGTAAAGAGATGAAGGAGAAGAAGGGGCCAATGGAACCTAGTTCCAGCGTTGACGAAGGGATAAACGTGAGAGCGGTGGTGACAATAAAAAAGAAGATGAAGGAGAAGATCGGTGAAAAGCTTGGGGATCAGTGGGAGTACTTGGTCAACGGTGTTGGTCAAGGCATCAAGATTCAACTCATTAGCCACGACATCGACCCTGGTTACTTACTTTCTCCTGTTTCTCAGCTTCAACTCTTTCTTCTTACTTTTTATTTTTAATATTAACTTTTGTCTCTAAGATTGTCGTGAGAGATCGCGAGTTCAACACCGACATCGTCTTTTTACTATAATTAGTTATTTCGCTTCCTGAACTTTTTGTCGCACAAACTAGAGTACTGGTTTGCGCAAAACAGCTGCAAGCTTTATTTTATTTGATTTGGTTTCATGTGGTCTTGTTCGACGAAAAGCAAGAGGCCTCCAAAAGGGATAACTTGTTTGGTCTACCTCGGTTGATCTGCGATCAAAACACCTTTTTATTTTTTTAATATTTCCAGCAGCGATCAAATATTTTATTTAGCATATTATGACATTACTATTGATACTGTTTTTTTTAATATACTTGATTAAGTGGAAATGGTCTTTGAATATATATATATATATATATATATAGTAAGGGCCTAATGTGAGGAGAGGATGGCAGTATTCATTGTTAAATATGTTTAAAACCTTCAAGTGAGGTGAATATTAACCAGTACTTCTCTGAGTTCTTCCTTAGGCTTGAGTCACATTTCCTAACCTAAAATTGGATATATTTTTAAAATAATTATTATAAAAGTCAACTATATTACAATATATGGTTATATGATATCACATCAATTAAACTCGCAAACAATTAATAGCAAATTATTAATTAAATTAAAAAGTAATTTCGCCGTTTTTAGCCCTTTACAAAATGAAATAAAAATTTAATATTTAGCATTGTAACTAAATGAAGTAATCAATAACATAGACGAACGAGACATAGTTGTATTTACTCTTTAAGTGGGTACTATTTATTGTCTTTTTGTGATTCCAGCTATTTGTATGTTTTATCGTTGTTCAGTTACTAATTCTGGGAAAAGCGTGCAAACCTACGTGAAAGGGTGGATACCGAAACCGTCGAACGTGTCTTACATTGTGGAGTACAGTGCTGATTTCAGCGTCCCAAGTGGCTTTGGATGCCCGGGTGCAGTTCTCATCACTAATCTTCACGGGAAAGATTTCTACCTTGTGGAGATCATCGTTCATGGCTTCAGTGGAGGACCCGTTTTCTTCCCAGCAAACACCTGGATTCATTCCCGAAATGACAACCCTGAAAGCAGAATCATATTCAATAACCAAGTGAGTCACAACTGAACCCTCTTTTCAAAGTCTAAAACAATGAAAATTTGTTGCATGATGATCAAGAACCAAAACTCTACCGAACTATTAACACGTGAGGGTTTTGACTGCTGAACTATTTCTGCTGTAACCGCTAATTACGAACTCTAACGGGACAGGCATACTTACCGTCACAAACACCAGCTGGTATCAAAGATCTTCGCCATGAGGATTTGCTAAGCGTAAGGGGTAACCAGCACGGGATAAGAAAGCAGCATGAAAGAATCTATGATTATGATACGTATAATGACTTGGGCAACCCTGATAAGGACGAGGAGCTTGCGAGGCCTGTCCTTGGGGGTCACGAGAGGCCTTATCCTCGTCGTTGTAGAACTGGCAGACCTCCCACTCTCTCTGGTACACTTCATAAAATTTGCTTTCTTTTATGGGTTACTTTTTTGTATTGGGTTTTGGAATGAATGAACAAATAGCATGTCTGATGGGGTGTGTAATGGGTGCCAATCAAATCAATTAGATCCACTGTCTGAGAGTAGAATTGAGAAGCCTCATCCGGTTTATGTACCTCGGGATGAAACTTTTGAGGAGATCAAGCAGAACACCTTCTCCGCTGGGAGGTTGAAAGCTCTGTTCCACAATCTATTGCCCTCACTTGCCGCCACACTGTCGAGTTCAGACATTCCTTTCAAGTGCTTCTCCGACATTGACAAGCTTTATATTGAGGGTGTTCTGTTGAGAGATGAAGAGAGCAAAGGGGTAGTGGAAAATCTCCTAGTTGGCAAGATGATGAAACAGGTCCTGAGTGCTGGAGAAAGTTTGTTGAAATATGAAATTCCTGCTGTTATAAAAGGTATGCTAGTGCATAAAATGCAACACAACCTTGTTTTCACCGAAAACGGCATTTATTTTAACTTGTTCACTTTGTATGGTTCCAGGGGATAAATTTTCTTGGTTGCGGGACAATGAATTTGCAAGACAGACCTTAGCAGGGGTCAATCCAGTGAATATTGAGCTGTTGAAGGTAGTTTTATATGTCTAGGACTAAATTATGGTAGGATTCAAGATCATCACATGTTTAGGGTTATGGTCAGTCTCTACTTGCATATATAATCGGACTATTTTAATTTATGAGAAAAAGTTAATAAATTATTTCGTGTAATCGAGATTATCCAAAATAATGGCTGTCTTGAATTATTTAATAATTTTACCTGTCTAGGAGTATCAGGTGTTTTTCTTTGTGGTTTCTTTAGCAGTTCTCTGTGTCTTCCACAGGAATTCCCCATCCGCAGCAATCTGGATCCTGCTCTCTATGGGCCTCCTGAATCTGCAATAACAAAGGAACTTCTAGAGCAAGAACTTAGTGGAATGAGCTTGGAACAGGTTTGCTCTATATTTCTGCTGCTACTTAGCTTGACCTGTTTATCCAAAAGAAATTTGTTAGCTGTACTACCAATCATTTTTGTATTATGTTGTATTATTAGGCTATTGAGGAAAAGAGACTGTTTATCCTTGATTACCATGACATGCTCTTGCCCTTCATCAAGAAGATGAACTCTTTACCTGGGAGGAAAGCTTATGCCTCTCGGACAATTCTCTTCTATACAAAGGCTGGCATTCTTCGTCCTATAGCAATTGAGCTTTCAGTTCCTAAAATGCACTCTTCCCCACAAAACAAAAGAGTTTACACCGAAGGACATGATGCCACAACACACTGGATTTGGAAGTTTGCAAAAGCTCATGTCAGCTCAAATGATGCTGGCGTCCACCAACTAGTAAATCATTGGTAAGACAACTTTTCATGGAAGTTGAAAATGATAGCATGAATAGCTCGATCAGTTAGTTTATATTTTGCAAATCTAGATTGACTTCAAATTCATGAACGACTTATTTCAGAAGAAATTGTGCATTTGGCTAAGACTAATATACAGTGGACATTTGTATGTGCAGGTTGAGGACTCATGCATGCATGGAGCCATATATTATTGCTACTCATAGACAGCTAAGCTCAATGCATCCAATTTACAAGCTGTTACATCCTCATATGCGCTACACATTAGAAATTAATGCGCTTGCTCGGCAAAATCTGATAAATGGAGGTGGTATTATTGAAGCTTCTTTCAGTCCAGGAAAGTATGCCATGGAACTTAGTTCAGCAGCTTACAAGAACCTGTGGCGATTTGATATGGAGTCACTGCCAGCAGATCTTATTCGGAGGTAATACTGATTTTAAGCTAATCCCCGCTTTTAAATCTTCCTTTGTTGTCATTTTATACTTATTAGAAACACGACTTTGCTATCATTTTAATTTTTGGTCATATGACATACCAAAGAGGTTCAATTTATTTTGAAATTTACAGAAATAGATAAATTTTAAAAAAAAATTATCCATATGAATTAATACTTGGAAGAAATGACTTTGTATTAAAGAACTCATACTCCAATAAATGACTTCACATTGAAGAAGTAATGCTCAAATAAGTTATTTTAGATGCTTAATTTTCAGCATTGTCGAAGTCATTCTTGACAGAATGACTTTCATTTGTTTTTTGTTTCACTGAAATTGTACATCTAAGTGCAACTATAGTTTTTTTTTTTTTGTGCCTGATCTTTTTTTCTTATTTTCTTTTGTTTTATTTTATTTATGCTGTTTTGTTTTTGTATATTTATTTTAGTTGATACTGGACATGAAAGGGTCAAAGTCTTTTTAGATGTTTATTTAAGAATTTTACGTGATAAATAACAATTTGATATCGATTGGATAGAGTTTGGGAAAATTAAAACACTGAGTGAAGAAGGTTGTTAGTCATGTAAAACAAATACAAAATACTATTCAATATAGATAATAACGATGCTAAGAGAAACTGAAAAAACATATATTTCTGAAAACTTGTGCCACAAGTTGATTTTCTTGTTTATAATTTAGGTCTTTGATCTTTTTTTTAGTCATTATTTAGGTCTTTGATGTGGTTCTTCTTTGATAGGTCTCTAATGTTGTAATGCAACACGTGTATATTTACATGTATATTAACATCTTCGTTATTGCCACTGTCTTCATTCTTATTCTCCTTACTTGTATTGTCATTGCTATTGTCTTTGTTGTCTTCCTCCCCGCTTGCATTGTCAGACCTTTGCAAAGACAATATAGGTTGATAGCAATGCATCGATAGTATTGGATTATATGTTGAGAGTGGTGTTATTGTAGAAGTGACAAATATATTTGGTGGATTGTAAAAAGATATTTGAATGGGATGGAAAAATATTACGGGTAGAGAACTTGTTATGGAGATTGAGCAGACATACTATGAGGAAGGTCTATATATACCCGAACGTTAGAGATGATCAAAGACTAGATTGACTAACATTGTTGTTGGTATCTATGAATTTTTGTAGAACATCTAACATGTTGATAAAAAGGCTATGATAGGGGTTGTTTAGGCTCTTGTGATGTCAAAATACTGTTGTAAAAACAAACATTAATTGAGTATGATAGAATATTACTATTAAATGTGTATTAGAAAGTGAACTTCCATCATTGTTTGATATTGGTGGTATTGTATGTATTGTGCATTGACATGCAAATGATAATTTTCTTGGAACTCATTTTCTTGAACAAGATTATGTTGATAATTTCATATTGCTGCCTACTTTTCATGATATTGTGGTCAATATCTATGTGTTCTTGGCGTGTCTTTCTTATGAAGTTGATCCAAGTTTAATGGATTAGTAGAAATAAATTGGTGAAGGCCAAATTGCCGATCAGCTTGATGAAACTACCGTTATGAAAATACATGAGAGAAACAAGTGCTAGACTAATAGGAGAAATATCAACATGAATCAACCGCTTCACATCATTTATGTTATAGAGTTCACAAAAAGTGAAAGAGAAATTATAGCTAACAAAAGTAATACAAAACATGTGTTTGAAAAAACTACAATTATGATTTGATTAATGACCTCCTTTGGTTTTAAGTGGTTAAACGTGTAACGTAACAGGTGAACTACATAGGTAGGTGTGTTTTTTCTTTGTGTGGAGAAGTAAACAGTGAAAATGTAACTATAAGATGAATTGTTAAAAATAACCTTTTGGCAAGTGAAAAATCAAAACCTACAATCATATCTTTATCAGTTAAATAATTGATAGCTGAATTAAGGCATGCAATTTGATTTCACGCCCATGACTTCAAAAGTAACGTGCAACTTTTAATGTTGGCTCAATTAGAGTCAACTTCATGATTTAGAGTCCGGTAAAGGCACACCAATACAGTTGAACTCTAACTATAATTTGACATGTAATTAATGAACTCTAATGAGCAATGAAACATGTGTACGAGCATGTTGAATTATAACATTTGCATGATCAGGTATTTGTTGAAAAATGGGGTTTAACTAAAAATCTAATTGAATTTTCTTTTGCATCTCCTACGGGTGGCAAAAACCTAAGTAATGTCTTACACAGTTGACACCATGTGCAAGGATCTGCCCTCAATTATTGTTGGAGGTGTACGATCCTAAAATCCAACAAGACTTTTATGTATTTGATCTGGGAGGCGTTAATTTATATTGGGAATGGCATGGTTGTTTGGACTGGGAGAAATAAGAGTCAATTTCAAGGAATTCACTTTAAGGATCGCGATTATGGATGAATTTCACATGTTGAAGGGAGAATCAGATCTAAGAAGAGCAGTGGCTTCTCTCAATTCCATCTTGAAGGCTCTTCGTGATCAAGGTCAAGGCTTCCTGGTGTAGTATCACTCGCCGCAAGCCAAGACCAAGACATCACCTCATCCTGCATGGATTGAATCAGCTTTGGAAGAATACACTTCAGTTTTTCACGAGCCACAAAATTTACTGCAATATAGGAAACACGAGATGTGATACTATTGAGGGATGGATCCCAAATTCCCAACACCTGACGATACTAGTACCAGAAGAATGAAATTAAAAGTTTGGTGGATGATATACTTAAATCAGGTATAATTCAACCTAGTATTAGTCCCTATCCTAGTCTTATCATAGTGGTGAAGAAGAAAGAAGGGGTGGGGCTGATGATTTTGTGTTGATTATAGGACTCTTAACAAGATCACTATACTATATAAATTTCCTATTCCTATCATTGATGAGTTTCTTGAGAGTTGGGCAAAGACATGATTTTCTCCATGTTTGATTTAAGATCTGGTTACCATCAGATCTGGATGCGGGAAGAGAACATTCATATGACTGCTTTCAGAATTGTTGAAGGACATTATGAGTTTGTTGGCATGCCTTTTGGACAGTCCAATACCCCTTCCACTTTTCAATATTGAATGAGGTTCTAAAGCCGTTTAGACCTCTTATAAGTAATCATTATAAGAGAAGAAACTAGAAATACTGTTTTGCAGTAAATAGGACATTCATTATAGCAGTTGTTGACAATTGTTTAACCATTTTAATCTTTTATTAGACGGCAAGCATAACTGTCTTTAGGCACTTATAGTGACAACAGAAAATAGGGAAGGGTAAGAGGAAAAGAGGGATGGGATAGAAGAGAAATCTGGAAAAGGGAGAGACCAAGCTCTCAGTAACTTAGAGGGTATACTGTTTGTTTATATTGTTTATGGTGTTGTAATGTTTCAGTGTCCTATCAAATTTGGTATTTCTATACCAGTTTCCTATGAAAATAGTAATTCTTCAACTTGGTTGATGACCTATGTTATACACAATTAAATTAAATGATTGGTAGTGTGATTGTAGAGAATTTCAAGTTATTTTACTACCTTTCCTCATGTTATTATTGTTTTCTCCTCTTGTCATTTACAAATCTTATTTGTTGACCCAATTTATTGTCTACAAATCATTTATAAAACTTAGAAAGTTCAGTTTCGTATGGTTAAAACAAGAATTATTGATCTACTTCTATGGGTTGAAACTTCATTTCTGACCTTCCTATGTGATTTAAACAATAAAAAAGGATCAACTACTCTGCATTAACATCGATATGGGTAACTCAATTCATTAATATTATTTTGTTAGAACAAAGATCATAGTGGAGAAAATTGTACGCATAACTACTGAAAGTCATATATGGTAATGTTTATTTTCTCATTAATTATACTTGAGGAACAACCTTCTTTACTAACTTCTTTTTATAATTTTCTCATGTCATTCAATTGATATGAAATGTTTATTTAATAACCGAATTTTTTCCGTAAACATTTAAAAATAAAAAAGTTGTATCAACATGTCCATTTCATTTAAATTATTAAATGAAAATATACATACAAACATAACAAGTAAAATAAAGTAAAAATACAGAAAAAGTTGTGAATTTACATGACTTCTAAAAGAAAAATTGAAAAGCTATAGTCATAGATTAAAGTATGACTTCTTAACTATGAAACATATGTTAGATGAATAAATTGGTCCTGTTTGATAAATTTCCCTATTAGTATCCTATCAATCCGTTTATAATACTCTCCTTTTTTTGTTTTTTTCAGGGGCATGGCAGTAGAAGACCCTTCAATGCCCTGTGGTGTAAAACTCGTGATTGAAGACTACCCTTATGCTGCAGATGGACTCTTGATCTGGTCCGCCATAAAAGAATGGGTAGAATCTTATGTTGGGCACTTCTACTCTGATTCAAATTCAGTCACATCTGATGTTGAACTCCAAGCATGGTGGAGTGAAATCAAGTTAAAGGGTCACTGTGACAAAAAAAATGAACCCTGGTGGCCTAAACTCGATACCCAACAGGACCTATCTGGTATACTTACAACAATGATATGGGTTGCTTCAGGCCAACATGCAGCCATTAATTTTGGACAATACCCCTTTGGAGGATACGTTCCTAACCGACCTACCCTAATGAGAAAACTGATCCCGCAGGAGAACGATCCTGAATTTGAGAAATTTATTCAAAATCCTCAAATTGCTTTCCTGTCATCACTGCCTACTCAACTTCAAGCTACCAAAGTAATGGCTGTTCAGGACACACTTTCAACTCATTCCCCTGATGAAGAGTATTTGGGTCAGCTTAACCCTCTGCACAATCACTGGATCAATGATCATGAAATCCTCGAATTGTTTAATAAATTCTCTGCTAAACTGGAGGAAATTGAGGAAATAATAAATGCAAGAAACAAAGACACCCGTTTGAGAAACAGAAGTGGTGCAGGTATCCCTCCCTATGAACTCTTGCTCCGCTCCTCAGGACCCGGAGTTACAGGTCGTGGAATTCCCAACAGCATATCTATATGATCATTATTTACACTGTATTAGTGAAAGTCATATTTATTCACCCTAAACTCCAACTTATACCATTAAAAATAAAAGACAGTTTTTGTAATTATTATTGTCATTTTTAATTAAATAGTTTTATTTTTCAACAAATAAAAACTAATTTTTCTTTAATAAAATTTTACTTAAAAATAACACCGTATTTTCTTCACTTAATTATAAATATCACATTTTTTTTTAAACTGTTCTAATAAAATTGTATACGTTTTTTAAAATTATATTATTTTAATATAATAAAAATGTAGATATACATAAAAGAAAATATGTTTCTATTCATAATAAACAAATATTATATATAATTTACTTTCTTCGATTTATCATATATATTTATACACACACGTATTTATCTCATCATAAATATTGAGTTGAAAATACTGTAAAAGACTATATTTTGAGAAGCTTAAACATTCCAGAATCTCATTTATCCAAACAGTAGTGGAATTTTTGCATACAACAAACACGGGCAAATTATTTTCTTCGTGTCGCACGAGTACGACTGTGTTACTATCAAAGGCTGATAAGAGCATTAAGGTAAAGGGCCGTTGGAGGTTGCATCAGACAACGACCTCTGGTAGAGACTTGCAACGCCATACGTGTACACACACTTATATATATATATATATATATATATATATATATATATATATATATTTATGATAATCTACACTATTATGTACATGACTTAACGTACAATTTTTTTTTTCAATTTTATTTCTTAATAATGTTTTTTTCATTCAAACAATTATTTATAATAAAAAAATTATTTTCTAATTTTATCTTTTTAAACCGCTTGTGTAATTCAAATAATTGTTATAAGAAAGAACTATTTATATAAAAAAAAATTATATAAATTATTTTAAATAAAAAATATTTTATAATTTAATAAATGTTTGCTATAATAAAAAAAAAAAGCTGACACATTTAATCACTAGTATATATTGATTAAATATGTTTTATTTTCTATATTTTGTATTCAAACTAAATATATAAATGTTTGATTTTAAATTTAATAAAAGTGATATAATATATCTTCTTTAACAAATGTTATATAAATAGTGTAACTTTGATAAGTTCCAGTAATAAAATAGATACATAGTTTAATTTAATGATAAAATGCAATTTTTTAAAATGATTAAGAAAAAACTATAAATAATAAAATAGCGGTGAAATATGTCGGAGAAAGCGTGTCTACATCCAGACCCACTTCACCACCTTATGCAATTTCTTTTACCTTTTTGCAAAACCTGTCGTTTCTCTCCATTTTCTTTGTCCAATTCCTTTTGTTTTTCCTTCATGGTGGTCTAAGGTTGCCACTTTTTTGTGGTCTCCACAAACTTTTTCCACATTCAGTATTTTTTTTTCTGAATTCATAAAAGAAATTAATAACATTTAATTATATGTCATTAGAAATTAATGTAAACTACATGATCAATTAGTATTAAAAACTAGTAATAAATCCTAGGTGATTATGATCTTTCTCTTGGCCTAGTTCGACATATTGTTCTAAAGATAAGTTGGCATTATACTTCAGGAAATACCCGTTTTTGTTTCCTACCTCGAACTGTTCAACAAAAAATATACAATATTGTGTCAACTAACTTCAGGAAAAACAAGGTTTATTATTTGTTCACAAATAATTACTAATAATTTAGAAACTAAATATTTGATAGCCACAATTTTAATAATTAATATTAATGACTAATTTAAAATTTAATTATAATTTGGTTTAATAGGTTCGGAGGTCCCTATATTTGAGGGTTTGTTTCAATTGGGTCTCCCAATTTTGAAAGTGATCAATTAAGTCCCTAATTTTGTCAATTTGAATCAATAAAAGTCTTTCCGTTAGATGCAGATAACGCCGTGAAGTTTTTGCCCGCCGTGAAGTTTTTGAACATGTGGCATGCTGACGCTTCCAAGTGGCATCGTTTCAAGTGCATAGGTGGATTATAAAAGGGTGAAATCTCTAAATTAAAAGGGTGTAATCCCTAAATTAAAAGGGATTTTACCCTTTTATAATCCACCTATGCACTCGAAACGGTGCCACCTCGAAGCGTCAGCGTGCCACATGTTCAAAAACTTCACGGCGTTAACTGCATTTAACGGAAAGGCTTTTATTGATTCAAATTGACAAAATTAGGGACCTAATTGATCACTTCCAAAATTGGAGGACCCAATTGAAACAAACTCCCAAATATAGGGACCTCCGAACCTATTAAACCTTATAATTTTTATTCATAATAATATTATTTTAAAAATTAATAATTTTTAATTTTTAATTTAATATTTAAATTAGTCATTGTGATTAATTACTTTTTATCTTTAAAATTGGTTATTATTTAAAATTTTATCATGTAATAATATCCATCACAAATATTTTATTTAAGATTTTTATTGTAGTTTTTATAATCAACATGCTTGAGTTTCACGCGTTTTTATTCTAGTTTAAATGTCACTTATTATGTAATAGCATTTTTAATAATTTATATCAAATTTTTATAAATTTGTTAGATATTTTGTTCCAATGAGTAATCTTATAAGTATTTAGATTTTTTAGTTACACTTTTTGATAGCTTAAACAAGTAATTACTATAATTAAATTTTAATTAAAAATATAATATTTTTCCTATTGGTGAAACACTTCTTTTCTTATAGAAATAAGCTTATTAAAATTTTAGAAATTCTTTTGCCATATAAACCAGTTTTATCGTAATTTCTCATAATAAATAACTATTTTTTTATCAAGCAACACTTGTTGTCATATAAATAAGGGTGGAATGATATATAGTTGTAATATTAAAGGAGAATTGGATCTAACTCAACGGAGTGAACCAATATAAAAATAACTGTGTGTTTATTATTTTATTCTTGCTAATTTTTTTTTTACAAACTCTATAATTGCTTATTATCTTAATCAGTTATAAAAGCTCTTATTACCAAACACTATTTTTATCAGAGTTATCTTTATTAGAATGTTGTAGCAGATTTGATTAAACGATTGAAAAGTATTTATTTGAAAAACTGTAGTTTGAATAGAACTTTCAAGTCAAGCATTTAACAACTTGCATAAATCTTTTAATCCTTGATAAGGTTGTTAAACTAACTCTTTGGTGAAAATTTTTCCTATAACACTATTCAAACCCCCCCCCCCCCCACTTCTAGTCTATTTCAAGTACTTCAATTGTAAAACCAGTTGGTAGATGCTATTTGGACTTTTTATGCACGGTGAATGATAATATGAATAATTTTGAATGCATTATGAGACAACACATTTTCGTGTGTGAAGTTAAGAATTTGTGAGTTGTCATTTGGATGTATGCGTGTAAAGATAAGATAGGTTGTTCTAGTGTTTTCTCATCATACATAGTAAATTCAGGATGACTCTTTCGGTTGTGGGTGTGGGAAAGAGGTTCTCTTTGGTCGTGGATGCGAGAAGAGGATGAGTTTGAGTGGTGATGACTGTTTTCGGTCGTTGATGTGGGAAAGATGTTCTCTTCGACTGTGGATACGAGAAGAGGATGAGTTTGAGTGTTGATAACTCTTTCGGCCGTGGATACGGGAAAAAAGGTTCTCTTCGGTAGTGGATGCAGGAAGAAACTGAGTTTGAGTGTTGATAACTCTTTTGGTCGTGGATGCAGGAAAGAGATTCTCTTCAGCAGTGGATGCAAGAAGAGGATAGATCTGATGCTGGATGACAGAATGACTCAAACTGGTTGGTTCTGATGAATAGGTGGTATACGGTGGGTAGACCACTGTTTTGTGATGATGTTGTGTGATCGTGTCTAAGTTGTTGGTGTGTTGACGTTGTGTTTATTATTGTGATGAATGTTTAACATTTGTATGTTATGTTATTTTGCTTATGATTGATTCTCAGTTAGCTCACCCCTACGTTTATGGTTGTGGTTTTCACTTGTAATGATAGTTTTATACGGGAAAAAAAATGATAACATAGATAGTTCAGGATGTTGTATAGTGTGACGAGTGGATTGAAAGAGTTGGTGAAATTTAAGGTTGTTTGAATAAACTATTTTACTTGGATTCTTATTTTGTCATTGAATTGGAATTTTGGTCTCTTTTTCTTTAATTGTAAAGAATTATCGATTTAGGTTTTTGCAATGGTATTATGATTTTAAAGATTTTAAATATTAACTCGTAATCATGGCATCCCAAAATTTGGGTGTTACATTATATAGACTAAAACAAGCTCCTAGAGCTTGTATAAATTTCTAAGCTCTTTCCTCACCCAAAATGATTTTACAAGAGAAAAGGTAGACACCACATTGGTTTATAAACATTTTAACTCTACCTTCATCATTGTTCAAATATGTATTGATGATATTACTTTCGGTGCTACACACAAAGATGTTTGTCAGAAATTTTCTAAGATGATGCAGGATGAGTTTGAAATGAGAATGATAGGTGAACTAAAGTTTTTATTAGGATTGCAAGTCAAGCAATAAGAAAATCCTATCTACATTCATCAAATGAAGTATGTTAAAAGCTGCTTAAAAAGTTCAAGTTGGAAGAAGTAAAGAGATGAAGACTCTAATGCATCTAACAACTAGAAGGAGGCATGACTTTTGCTGGTTTGAAATTACGCATCTCTTGGGTGAGATTATTTGAATTTTGGAAGGAATTAGATAAAAAATGAGGCCCTTCTTCACCTATAAATAAGAAGGCCTTCCCTTTGTAATTTCCCAGTTTTGAGCTATAGTGAAATGCTGTAGAATTCTAATTCCAACCCTACTTGCTCTTGAGTCACTTCTTTTCTTCACTTTCTCTACCCTTTCCTCTAGCTTCCTTCCATAGTAGGCTTTTTGAGCTGAGAGGATACTCCACACACTCCTACCATCACAAACACACCAAAACTCCACTAATTTTCATCCATTTCCGCTGCACTACTTTGCATCTCTGTTAGCTTGCTGTTTGGAGTTGTATCTCATGGATTCCAGACCTTGGCAAGCTTCCATCAATATCTATTATATGTAAGCCAAGTTACATTTTGCTTGAGGACAAGCAAATTTTCATGTTTGGGGTTGTGACAACAGTTGAAAATACCGTTATTTGTGATATAATTTTGATAATGCACCCTTTCTGACTTAGAAACTTGCTTTAAGTCATGTTTTTGCTTTAGTTTTATGAATAAGAGAATTGAAGTTGTACTTAATGATTTTATTACTAATTCCTTTGATTTTGTAGGCTATTGGAATGAATTGAAAGAAGAGTCAAAGCATCAAATGGTTGTGCTGGAAAACAGGTAGGCTTCGTTTTAACACCAAGAGGAGGGGGGGGGGGTCAATTGGTGAGTTTTAAAAATCAGAGTCTTTTCACAATCTTTTACACAAAATACAAAACTTTACAAACTTTCTTGAAACGCAAGTAATAGAAAATTAAGTGTAGCGGAAAATCAAAGTTGACTACGTGAAAAGTAAAGTCGACTGAATGTAAATGAGTAGGGATAGAGAATTCAAACGCAGGTTTTTATACTGGTTCGGCCTCAATGCATACATGCAGTGTCCTTCCAATACCAGGAAGCAAATGCACTATAATGGTCAAGGTTTTTACAACAAGGCTTTTATAGAGACCTCCACGTCAAAAATATAAAACACCTCTCTAACCCTCGAACCAAAATATAGGCAAACCACACAGCAAGACTTGCAGCAAGATATCCCCTCTCCTGCAATCTGCAACCCACTTTGAACAATCCTCAAAGTGTACCAGATTCCACGAGTCCAACCCCTGTAGTCACAACAAGTACAACTGCAATCACCACGGATGCCAACACAAATATTGATGAACCAGAAAACACCTCAATTGTATAGATTCTGATCAAGCAGTCACTACAAAAAAAACGTCATTTAGGTGGGTTTTTTTTTACGTTTTGCGGGGGTTTTCGCCCTCCGCTAAATAATTTCCGGGGGTTTTTTAAACCCCCGCAGTTTGAGTCGCCACAATCTATCTGCGGAGGTTTTCTGCGACCCCCGGTATCACATTCAATTTGCGGAGGTTTTTCTGCGGAGGGTAAAAACCTCTTCTATTACTGGTTATTATTTTGTGGGAGTTTTTAACCTCCTCTATTACTGGCTATTATTTTGTGGGACAGGATTCCATAACAATGGATGTTATCGTCTATAATAACTACCTATTTCCACTAACTTCTTTCTTTTCTTAATTTTTTTCTTCAATCTCAAAATTAAGTAAATTTAAATTCTTTTTAAAATTATTAAATACCAAACAAAGATGATTCCTCATAATAAAAAATGATACCATAGAACAAAAGCCCTTAAATAGGAAAAAATTTAGAAAAATAAATTAAAAAACAATTATACAATTACAGCAGTAAGCTAGAAGAAAAGTAATTAAAACAACCTTAATCAAAATTTATATTCAATTGATCCAGTTTCCACACTTTTTTTTTCACTTAACATAATGACATGATAGGCTAGAAATGTTACTCAATTCGTAATAAATTAAGTATAGTTTTATCCAAAACAATATCATAAACTCCCTAAATTCCCTAAATGTTACTTCCACCAGATGATTGTCTTGTACCCAAAGGAGACTCTGGTTCATTTGCATCACCAGCTTGCTGAAATAATATAAAAAAAAATTAATAAAATTAACTCAATTACATGTGCTCACATTTTTAAAATAACATATACAAAATTAATCAAATAGAACTCTTTTAAAAGTCATTATTCAAATTATAGTAGTTTTCATATAAGGCAGCTAAGACAAAAAATTAGAATATGATAATGGTTTAACGTTGCCTTCAGACCATATTTTTTGAAGTTTAAACATAACGTCCAATAGGTCCAATAAAGTATGATTTTTGTTATCTTGGTAATTTTTAAATTTTTCCAAATAGGCTTTTGAACAAGACATGACTTTAAATCTTCCAAACGTCAACTTCAGAGCTACCTAACATACAGAAACAAAGTTTTGAAATATTCATTTAAGAGGGTGCCAAAGGAAAAAAAAATCAATTCCACCTCTCATGTATTGGTTCTCCTTATGATTCCAGAAGAAGGGATGCTTTGGGGAAAATTAGTGCAGTTAGTAACTTCGGTTATGCCTAAAGGGGAAGGAAGCCAATCTTTTCTTATACAGTTTTGCCTTTACCCCCTTTAATAAGCAATTGTCTAAACTTGACATATTCAACGAACATAATTTATAATTATTTATTTGGAAACTCTAAACACTATTCCCATAATTGACCTTAAATATATTGACCCTTGGAGTCTAAGTGTGTAGTAATTCTTTTGCAACATGGATTATAGTACTGTTTATATCATCAGACAATTCTATAAAAGTTTAATCATTCCTACAAGTTTTCCAGGTCAATAAAATGTAATTAGTTACTTCATATGATTAAATAAAATATATTGGAAAATCACGACTTATCAACATTTGTTAAACTCATTTCTTAAACTCAATTACACGTGCACATAATAATTACAATATATCATAGTACTTATACTTATTTAGTAACTTACTTGTGGTTGACGATCAAAGAAGGTAGCCAATTCATCAGGAATCTTTCCTTCTTTCATTATCATGTATGCTTTTAGTGCACTTTCTAAATTCATGTACTTCTCTTCCCATTGATTAGCAGATGTTGATGATGTGGCAGTACTAGATGAACCAATGCTTAAATCTGAAAGTCGCATTCTTGTATTTCTGAATGAGTTAGTAGGAGCTACTCCCGAACCCATGCATCGCACTCTCCCGGAATGCTCTGGGCCTAAACATTTAAAAATATTCATGAAAAATACACTAACACATGAAAAAGAATACAATATTCATGGAAAATACAAATAAATAATGAATTAGAAAAAATGAAATACTTGTTTCTAAATGGATTGAAATACTTGTTTCTACTAACCTTGAAGCGGTGAGATTGCAATGCTTAAAGAAAAACCCGCAACATCAATTATGAAAAAGGAAAATGATCGTTGAGGAAAGAATGAAGGAAATGTGAGTTGGAAGAGAAAGATAGTTTAATGTAATTTTTATCATCTTAATTTACCTATGCTTTATTTATAGATAACACTGTCAAAAATTGAATTTACCTATGCTTTATCGAAAACTATGATCTATTGAACAGTTTAATCACACATCAAAACTGAAACTGCAGCTTCAAATCTTCACATCAACAATAGTTACACAGTTTGCATAAAACAAATATGATGGTGAGCTGAGATATCCTATGTAAACAAGTTTTAATTTGCAGTAAAATGATATTCCTTAGAAGTAACAAAGTCAGAGACAAGAAATGAAGGCTTATATGATGATGTTCTGTATATTCTAATCATGTCCAGGACCATTCCATGGGTAAGCACGGATCCAATCAAGAGAAAACCTTACCAATAGGTGTAAAATATAAATGCTAAAGAGGAAATATTTAAATCAAGTAGAGTCCTCCCTACTGGGTTGTAGGTTTACCCTGATTATGTACCCAAGTATGAATTCATCACCTAAAAAGTTTTGCCAAAGACAAGATGAAAGTGGAACCAATCAACTAGTGCCAACCTCAATTTTTTAAATAAGAACCATATAAGCTCTCTTACGGATTTTGTTTCGCTAACAACACTCACACTGTTGAAAAACATTATTATATCATAATGAATTAATGTACTGCGTTAACAATTCAATTTCTTGCAGATACACTCAGCCTCTTTCATGTCCATGTCCAGAAAACTAATTGATAATCATTATGGTTATACTGTTTATATGGAAATTAATCATGGTTGAAGTAGGGAAATTAATTGTTGGGATGACATAATCAAGATCAACTTTTCATCAAGGTTTTTTTTATGAGAGAAATGACGAAAATATAAGAAGCCAGATCATGTTAGTTCAAAGATAGTCTTTTCCTAGGGCCTTGGCTCAGAAGTTAGGAAGGAGGCAATGAAGATTTGATTCTAATAAACACCGTCAGACAAATGATGACGCAGAGAACAACAAATGAACAGTGGATTTCCTCCGTAAAGTTCCCTTACATGATGAAGGAAAGCTATTTACAAAATAAGTAATATATACACGCGCACACACACAATAAAACACATACACCACTCAATAAAATGCATAAACTTGATGAATTAGACACTTTCCAGTCAATAAACATTTGACCCTACAAAAGCTGAAAGAAAACCAAATGTCAAACTCAAGTTACTCGTTGATGAAAAACATGATTGAGACTGGGAAGAAGATAACCCACTAAAGTGACGCAGAAAGAACTCAAGAAAACGCTGCACCAAATAAAAGCACAAAGAGTTGTAGAACGATGTACCTCCGTGACGTTATGAGCTCCGCTGTCTGCCGGTCCGCAGAACCCCCGTTGCAGCTTCGTCCACCGACTGCGAATCTGAAAGGAAAAGGAAACACGGGCAATCCAAAGGAGAAATGAAAGAAATGAATGACAACAGGAAATAGAAGAAGGAAGAAAGGAAGATTGCGTACCTGCGAGGGAGAAAGTGGATGGAATGAAGGGGAAACTGATTTTGCGGATGGAATTAAGGGGGGAACTGATTTTAGGGTTTAGTGGAAGGGAGAAATTGAATCAGAAAACTTTTAGAGGAAAATATACATTTAGAAAAATAATGGGTTTAGGCAGATGGGTTTAAGATATGGAGGGAATAAAATTTTAGGATTGTTAAAAGAAAACTTACTCTAAAATTTTTAGAGGGAAAAATGTAAAAGAATTAGAAAATGAAGAAAAAAAATATATTATTATTTGAGGAGGTTATAAACCTCTCTTAAAAGGAATTAAAACTCCCACAAACATTGTCAGTTAGATAATTTAAATTAAACATCTTAAGTTGTGTTAATTTGAGGGGGTTTTTTATACCCTCCGCAAAATAACCCCCTCTAAATAAGATTTTTTTTGTAGTGAGTATGCGCAGTATCAATATCCTTCAGAAACTCTTCAAAGAAAGATCACAATCTTCTTCTTGGAGCTCTAAATATCAGAAAATCAATCTGAAACAGAATATGAAAATGTTAGATTTCCATAAGTTCTCTGGAACAACTCAGGTCTCTTCTATTTATAGATTTCTATAAAACAGATGCTCCTGCAGTCGAATACGCTACTAATACAATCGACTATCCCTAACAATTATAACAGATAAGTCCAATTAGTGGCAATCCAGTCAAACAAATTAATTCCACATTCATTACAGTTGATTTTCATTCAATGCTAAACTAACTTTTAAAAATATAGTCGTTACTGTTCATGAGAACAACAAAATTTCAAATCAAACAACTAATACAGTCGAGTGCGTGGCGCACACAGTCGACTTCGACACAACAAATCATTTTGAAATTCTTTTCAATGCAAAATCTCACATAGCACTGTGTTAGAAAATCTGTGCATAGTCATGACTTCAATTCGACTTCCCCCATAATGAAGTCGACTTACAACTTGCAGTTATGCAACACAATGTAAGTTCATAAAAGTGCATGTGGTTTTCCTCTTCCAAAACATATGCAATGCAATCACAACATATGCCACATATATAAGAATAGTGAATATGCATTCATATATCAGATTTCATACAAACATGTTCATCAAGATAACAATCAATATTAAATATTAGAACATGTAACACGTGTAACACAATGTAACACATTGCAATACATGTGTTCTTAAAACTGTGTTGTCATCATAAAAAACCAGAGTGATATAGATATTGTGTTGTCAACAATCTCAACAATCTCCCCTTTTTTTTATGATGCACAACCATGATTAAGAAACAACCATGTTTGCACAATAACAAACCAAATTCAGAGTAAGCACATGATATAACAATCAAATCACAGTTTAAATACTCCGAATGCAAAAAAGGTATGCTTCTGGATATGATATAAGCAGTGATGCATCAATTAGAAATATAAGCAGTTTGAAAACATGCAGTGATGCTCCCCCTATCATATATTCACATGAAAAAGATAACTCCCCCTGAAGTATAGGCATGTGAAGAAATATATGTAAGTGTGTAATGTTCCCCCTATCATTATGCATATGTTTCTCAATCAAATTCAGATGCATAATGCAGTACAGTAACAATCAGAGCATATATCCAGTATAGAACAGAATTGCATCATGTAGATTTCAAGCAAATTCATCATGCATAGATACAATCATCAACAATCTCACAATATAATCTCATATATGAAATAAGCAATTAGAATTAGAGATATATTGTAGATAAACAGAATAAGATAATCAATCAACACAATGACCAAATTTCACTGATGGAATTTCTAATCCTGTTAAGATGAAGTCAATTGAATTATTATCGCAGTCGATTCCATTGCTTCTCAGTGAGTTATGATTCCAGCAGTAACTTCCAAGCAATGTTTCCTGCAAAACCTTTTAAAGATCTCTTGTAGATCAAGCAATTTAGTATGCAAGAAAAATAATCCATAAGAAGTGAAAATGCAAAATAATGTAACAATTTAAACATGCATAATCAACTTCAATTAGTTCTAAGTCGATTCTAGCATTCAATCAAAATAGACATAATCAATCAGATCAAAGCAATTGAATTAGAATCAAAACACTAATTTTCATTTCTTCTTCAAAGATATTACTATGGAAAGACCAGAACAAGACCAAAACAAAATAAAACAGAATGGCATTTTAAGCCATCTAAAAGAAACTAAAACTCCTAGGACATAGAATACATAAACTTAAATTTTCCTTCTTTTTTTCTATTAACAAATTCCTTAAGGATCATGTCACTGTCACTATCCTCGATCTTTTCCTCCTCTATATTCTCATCTCCCATCTCTTGGTTAAAGCTCTTAGGAGTGTTTGCTTCCTCAGATAGTGAACATTCAGAAATTTCCTCATTGGGTTGTGATCTTTCCCTTTGTTCTTTCAGCAGTTTTATCAAAATCCTTAAGCCTTTTAATACAATCCTTTCGAACTTAGACTTGACCCTGTAGTGGATGCCTAGAAGTGATTCCAGTTCATCTGCATCATTAGGAGCCTCACTCTTGTACACCCATCCTTCAGGCATTTTTGTCATTTGCATCAGGTGCAGAGCATACTTGTCAATTTGAATGGTTCTATTGTATGATTCACATGATTCTCCTATACAGGTGACTCCAAAGTAAACTAGAACCTTTGAGATAAAAACACAGTATGACAGTTTTACTGACTCCAGTCTTGTGACTTTTAGCATGTTGTCAGAAATAGCTGCAGGCCAATTCACGCGAATATTCTCCTTAAGAGCCTTTAGTAAAAACAAGTCTTTAGTGGTGACTTGGGCATGATTTCCTCCCCTTGGCATCAGTATCCAAGAGTTGACAGAGGCTGCAAGTCGATCACTTATCTTCATTCCACCGGTCTTGTAGTTTGAATAGTCTCGACAGTCGTTTGAATTTCTTAAACAATCTTGGTAAGTTGTGAATTTATGAAATCCTTCAATGCCCATATGGCATTTTTCACCCTCTATTCTGAGTTAAGCTACTTCAGTCCATACCTCATTTTTTAATTTGATATCGACCCCTTTTACTCTGGAGCAAAGTTCATTGTCTTCAATCCTTAGATTGCAGTAGAGTACTTTTACAAGGTCTGGATACCATGGACTTGCCATTTCAACGAACTTCTTCAGTTCCTATCGTCGTAGCCATTCCTGAAAGATAAACCCTTCCTGTATGAAGAATCTCAGCTTTTTAGAAATTTATGTGTAATCAAACTTCTCATTTTCCAACAGTCCAGAAACTTCGACTGCATTTCGTCATCGCTGATCCACCCATATAGTTCAGGGACACGCCTAACACTTTTCTGTCCCAATGTCTTGACACGCTTCTTCTGTGTTGAGTTTGAAGCCATTGATGTAAAGGAAGAGAAGTGATTTTCACAGGAAGTGAGAGAGAGATAAAGTTTCAGACCAATGAAGCTTAGCGTAGTGATACATGATCTTTAGGTTTTTGTTTTTACAAATCACAATTAAAATTTTGGAAGGAACACACAAATTTAGTTTCGTACCAAAATTTATTTTCAAATATAAGACCTAACCAAACACCAAACCAAGAGTTGACATGATTAAAAACACAGTTGACAGTAGTATGACTTAAAAGATTCAGAACATAGTTGTACACCATAAAACATGTAGTCGAATAGGTTCATAATAAAGTCGACTAAAGTCGTGAAATGTTTTTCAGAACAAATTCCAACATACAATCATATATACAATCAAACATTAAACAATCAATCAATTAATGCATGATGTAGTGATGTAATACTTATTACCCGTTGTAGACACTCAAGATGATTAATATAACTAATGTTGTTCATCCTTCAGCTCTCACTGCTGACTTGGGTCCTTGATTGTCAGTTCTAGTTAGTTGTTCCTTTGATTTCCATACATACATTCCTTTAGGAACACCAATAGTTCTATAATAACAATTTCTAACAGTGTGACCAACACAATTGTAATAAAAACATGCATTCTTGACAGGCTTACTTAAAGCTATAAATTTCTTTGCATTGCTTTTGTTAGACTGAGCTTTATAGCCTATTCCTTGTTTGTAAATTGCTCTTCCAGAGGATTTTAATACATCATTAAATTGTCTCTACCTTGAGTAAATTTGGCTAGCGTGCTAGTCAAGTAATCTATTTGCTCAATATGTGTAGGACATTTTTCACAAGTTTTCTCTATTGTAACAATTTCAATTTTAATCTCTTTAGCAGATAACAAGGCATCATTTAACTCTTTTTCTAGTTTCTCATTTTCAACCACAAGGTTATTTATTCTATACTCATAATCTCTCTTCTCAGAGTTAAGTTGATTAACCTTGTATTGCACTCACATTGCTTCAACATTTATTTCCCTGAATGCATCAATCAGTAGATCGTACTTGACGTCTATTGGCTTATTTTCAAAATTTACATCCCTGTCATAGTCATCCTGTGTTGCTCCAGCCATAAAGCATATGTTAGACTCCTCTTCTTGATCATGATCTTCATCACTTGAAGAGTCCGAGTCACTATTTTCCCAAGCAATATAGGCTCCTTTTTGTTTTCTTCCTTTATCTTGAGAACACTGATGAGTCGATATTTTATTGACATCACTTAGTTTATTGTGCTAGATTTAATCAGGGAATTGTGCTTAAATGTCCGGTATTTTCCCGTTTTTCCTAATTGTGCTTAATTTGATCGGAAATTCTAATTTTAATTAATTTGAATTATCTGAGACTAATTATTTGCATTATTAATTGTAGGAAAAGTATTGGTTTATATTTTGGGACTTAAAAAGAGAAATGCCACATCAATTTTATTCTAAACTAAAATGATTGAGGAGGTGTGGATTTCAATTTTAGGGGTGCACATGGAAGAAAGCACATGGATATATATATATGGTGGTGTTACGGAGGGTTGTTGATTTCATCTGGGAATTGCTCATGCAGTGATTAAATTGATGAGAGGAAATAACACATTCATTTATAGAAGGCTCAAATTCTATTGTTGAAAGAAGGAGGCATTGATTTGTTTTTGCTGGAGAATGAAGCATACGACTAAAGGCAGCTGTCACACCCAAAAGGTTTTCTTTTATATATTATGTTATGGTTGAAATACAGAAATAAAAAAAAGCGAAGAGGCCCAGAGGTGGTGTGTCACGGCCAGCACCACACAGCTACTTCCAATTAAAAGAAGTTAAATTAAAAGAGTAGCACACGTACATGGAGAGTCCAGCACGGCCCATGAACAATTAATTGGGAACAGCCAACAACAACGTCTTGGCCCAGCTATTGCACTCACGAGCTTCAACAAACATTCAGCTGCTTGAATAAATCCACAAGCATCTAACAAGCAACTTGGTCCGGCGTTGGTGAGTGAGTTGCAACATCCAGCAAGGGCAGCGTCCATCAGCAACTGGTCCAGCAAACATAAGGCTTGCAATTTGATACGCAACACTGAAGCCATCAACACGTGAAGGGGTGCAAAGATGATTGATTCATTTTTCTTCATGAAAGTGGTGCACACTGCAGTCTTGCACGGACCAACAAGGTGCTGCCATGCTCCAGCCTCCACGGAAGTCCAACAATGATGGGAGCAGCAATCCACCTTTGAAGAGCATGACCCAACAGTTGGCCCAACAAATGTTCCACACACATGCAACAATTCGCTGTCACGGTTTCAATCAGGAAGCACCATGGCCCACGCTTGAAAAAAAAGTGCTGCAACAACTATTCTTATTTGGCTTTGAGAATAAAATGAAAAAAATGCAAGGAGCCTATTACATCCAACATTGTGTGTCACGGTCTGGTTGGGAGGAAATATAAAATGGTGCATGACCTTTAATCAGCAGCATCACAGCCCATGAGCATTGGGAAAGTCCATAAAATGGTGCACAACCTTTAATCAGCAGCATCACGGCCCATGAGCATTGGGAAAGTCCAACAACTTCTTGAAAGGTGCAGATGGTAACGTTCAGCAGCTAGGCTTCACTCCACACATTCACGGTGGCCAGGCAAGCAGCAGTCCAACCTTGGATAATTGTTTTTAAGAGGGTGTGTGAACAAACACTTGGGAGGACTCCACGTTGCAGCTTCCGTCCAGGAATTGGTAGCCCATCCATTTCCACAAGTCCAGACTTGCATCCAGCAAGCTCTTTGGCTGGCCCAGCTTTGGAAAAATCACGTCCAGCAAAGAGGGGGCTGTCACGCTTGGAGGACCCAAAACCCTAAGTAGATTCCTAGGACAACCGTCACACTTGTAGGAGAGTCTGTTGTAACATTATCTTTGAACAATGTTGATGTTATTTCTGGATTTTGGATGAATGGAAGAAGCATTTACTTTTATTTTCTTTGATGGGAAAAAGGGTGCTGCAACACTTTTTGGATATACATTCTCGGCTGAAACATTAAAATAGGAGAGCAATGTAGTTTCACGATTGTTTTCCAGGGGAACATACACTTGTATGCTTATTTCTTATTCTTGATTAAGCACTTATATATTGAAAGGGTTGCACACTTCCATTTTATTTTATTTCATTGTCTTGTGGGGCCCAGTGTTTACTTTCTTTGAGCTTTCATTTGACTTGGAAGAATGAAGAGTTGATGGGATGTGAGCTGATGTGCAAGGTCACGGTTGAAGCATTCTCTTTCTTGCTTTAATTTAGAAGTGGTGCAGCGGTGTTTAAGAAGTGTTTAGGTGGTAGTAGGTGTTGATTCCCGTGAATAAGGTGCTAGCATTTCTTTGCTTTCATGAAATTGAAGAGTAGATTAGAAGCACACACGATCAATGCTTTTCTTTTCTTTGCTGGATGGGGACGGTACACACTTAGCTTAGGAAATGGTTAGGTGCAGATTTAAAAGAAATGAAATTGGTGGCAGCATGTGTGTGCCCACGGGTTACAGCGTTTGGAAGAAGGCACGGTTGCCAAGTTCAACAATCTTAGGGCAAGGGTTGGTCACGTGAATTTGGTAGAAGCATCTTTATTTTATTTATTTATTTATTTTATTTTTATTTTGTCTTAGGAATGTTTTACATTACATGTTTAATTGTTTTTAATCCCTTTAATTTAGTGTTGCCTTTTAATAATTTTGTCTGTGTTAGATATTTGTCTATTGTAGTGTTAGGTTTAGCATTTTCATTTACTTTAATGTTATTTAGTATCTTTGGTAGTGATAATTTAATTGTGATGATAACTTAGGTTAGTTGGTTAGTTATTAATAAAATTATTTTTCTGCTTTGAGATTCCTGGACTGTCTTTATGTTTATTCTGCTCTGCCTGGCTGTTAACAAATTGGCAAGCGTACCAAATCATTCCAAGTAATATAATTGGTAAAACCCAATATCGTTCTTCCCAAGAGACTCGAAGGCCTTATCGTTTATGCGAATTGAAATCATAAGACTTGTAAAAGAAAAAGTAATTGATGGGAATGCAAAGACACAAAATAAACATGCAATGTGTTTGATTCAGTTGACAAGAAAAAGACTATGGATGAATGGAGTTGTTGGGGGTTTACAATTTCATCTTATCCGCTTTCTCTTATCTACTCCTCTTGTTTAAAGTGCTTTATTATCTAATTATTATGCAAACTTTCTTGGCCTACCCTTAACCCAATCCCTCGGCGAAAAGAGCCTATTACTAATTACTGGCTTGCTATCCGTAGCCTCCCCTAGTAACTAGCAACGCATTACTGAACAGAAGCAAAAACAATTGATCGTCCTACCCCCTATCCCTAGGTGGTATTGCTTAACCAAGGAATTACTCACCAGTTCATGACAATATTGTACGTCCCTGTATCAATAAAGACAAACAACAATTATCGAATGAGTTAAACGATAAAAGCTTTAAGCACAGATGAGAACCCGACAATTGATAATCAAAGTATATGACAATCATATAAATAAACAAGAGTTTCAATAAAAGAGAGTTTCAAAAGATTACTTGTTTCCCCCAACAACAAAAGGGTTTAGTTCACCATTTTCATGGTGAACCTAGATGAAAAATAATGGAAGAATGGAATAGCAAACCCTAGATAGGATGAAGAGGAGCCTAAGCATCCAAGAAATCTTCTCCAGGAAGTGAAAATTAGGTATGGTCGCCCTCTTCTATAAAAAGAATGAGAATGAAATCACAACAGGGCTATTTATAGTTAAGGTCCTTGACTCTTCTTTTCTTCGTTTTCTTCCTCTGTCCTGAGTCTAAGACCTTCATCTTGAACTCCATTCTTTGCTTCCATCAAAATTGGTACAAATTAATGCAAAACAAGCATAATATCGCTAAAACAACTTTTGACTCTCCACTGACTCATTTATTGAGTTTTGCTTGATTCTAAGCTCGTTCTAAGCAGTAAAGGGAGTGATTTGGTCTAAAATAACATATGGAAATAACGGTTTTTCAACCGTTATCACAACCCCAAACTTAGAACTTTGCTTGCCCTCAAGCAAACAAAACAAAACAACACACAAAACAATGCTTGGTTGTCTACTATTTCATCCAATGGTTCAACGTTCCTAAAGTACATGACGAAAACTATTCAACTTCAAATCTTCAGTGAAATCAAATCAAGATGTATGCATGCTTCTAATTCATTTTAGTTCACAAATTTCTCAACAAATGTTACATATTATGAATGACCAATCCACTAAGCAAAGATGCAATCATGAAATTTAGAAGTTCTCACCAGGCAAGTGTTTCACTCAATCACTCAAGTGTTTAGGGTGACACTCCTATTCTCTATCATTCACAAGTCACATGAAATAAAATTGCCATTCTTCTCAAACAATCAAAATCCTTACATGCAAATGCCATCAAAAGGACTTTTCCAAGGCTTGTAATGAGGCTGGGCTACAAGAAAAATTGGTGTTTCTGGATTACAAAATCTTCGAATCAAGAGAGCTCATTTATCATTCAAGGTTCAAGTTCAACTCTCTTTCTTAACCAATCTCACTTATTCCCAACTACTTCCCTTTTCTTTTATTTTTACATTGAGCTCATCTTTCATGATTTTCCTTTTCTCATGTATTTTTCATTTTCAATACTTGAGCTCAATGCCTTTCTTCTTGCCATTCAAATTTTCCCCACAACCCCAAACTTGAACCTTGAATGTACTTACAATTATTAACCCAATCCAAAGTAAAAAGATTCAACACAAGGGTTTCCATTTTGTTTAGGGCCAAGGTTCAAAAAGGGTATAAAATTTCAAACACTTTGGGTTTAAATTTGGCTAAGTAAGGGCTTCCAAAAATGGCCTTGATCATATGATATTCACATGCAATTCAATCAATCATCAAGACTTAGGCAATATCATTCATGCTTTCCTGTGAATAAATAAATATAACAATAAAAACTCTGGAGCTCAATACCTCATTCAGTATGCTTTCTCACACAGCATTCAGTCATACACCCTGCTTAGCATCATAACCACAATCATAATTCATCACACATCTGTTTCACAAGATATCACATGCAACACAACTCAATTATCATCCACATCAGATTATCATCGAATAAGCTCATCATGCAAATTATTCAGTCAAACCTCTTCAAAAAAGTATTCAAGCCAAGCATACACACTGGAAATAAAAAAATTCACCCTATTCTAAGAATTTAAAATGCAAAAGTGAAAAATAAAAATCCCTGTCCCAAGTGCTGGCATCCATCAGTAGATGCCCTCAACACAAGTCCTCATATGAGTCGTACTCATCACCCGCCTCAGCATCCTCAAAATCATCATCATCTCTGTCTGGTGCTTCAGCTGCTCCAGAACCATTGCCCTGTCCCTGCTCCTGAGGCCAAGCCATCACATCGTAAAACTCATCCATAGTCCACCTGTGCACTAGTGGATGATCATATTGCCCCACTGATATCTCGGCAAGAGATACCTGTCCTCTGAAGAGAATCCATCTTAGCCTCCAGTAAGGACATATACATGTCTCACATCTGAAATGGCTTGGCATTGTTGTGCTGGTGCATCGTCAGGCACCTGCTCCTGCTGTGTTGCAGCTCTCCTAAGACGTCTCCTGGGTGCTGCTCCTGCCTCAGCGCAGTACTGATGAAAGTAGGATGCATCAATAGCATTCCTAGGTCTCTCATATGGGGGAACTGTAGTATCCACCCCAGCCTGCCGATAGAGATAAGTGATCAGGGATGGATGCCCCAATGGTGTCCTGCTACTCACGGTGGTGGCACAGCTATGTATCTCATTCGCGATGATCTTTTCGACGTTTACATCTATCTGTCTCAGCATATAGTAGATGAGCAAAATCCTATGCATTGTGATGCCGGAGATATGAGAGCATGGTTGAATGTTGGCATGAGTGAAGGCCATCCAATATCTTGCCAAAGGTGTCAAGTCTAACCTCCTGATGTTGACCGGTGCTCCATTAGGGTTAGCCTGAAAATGCCTTCCAGGGAGGCACATAACCCTTTTAATCTCAGCTATGTCACAGAGCAAACATAATCGTGCTGCATAATGGCACTGCTCCCCTGGCCACTCCGTGCCCAAAAAGCTGTTTATGGTATCGGGGTCATACCTGATAACATGCCCCCTCACAAAACTTTTATATCTCCCAGCTGCAAATCCACCTCTGGATAAGACGTTGGTGTAAAATTTCTTCACCAACTTAGTACTAGCTGGTGCAGGGTAAGTCGTTACCCTCTACCAATCTCTCCTCAAAATTTCTGCTCCAAATTCAGGAGCTAAGTCAGGGATGAAGGAAGCCTTCCTCTCCATCAACAATCTCCTCTCCTGCACAGTTGCGAAGTGGTCCTCGTGCTGTTTAGAGAGGAAGCTTTGAGAGTCAAATCCTCTCGGCCTCTCAGGCTCCTTCCTCTTGTTGCCAGTACTTCTCCCCCTTCGTGATGTTGATGCCATTCCTGCATAAGATATAATTCAAACCAAACCACAGGAATTCATCATTAGAAGTTAATACATCATTAAACACTTTCAAACCAAACATAGTTCAATACTGGGGGTGAAACATGTTCCCCCTTTCGTCTCTCTGTATCAAAATCAAACATTCAACAAAAATGTAGCAAACCGCTCGGCGTCCAAGATGACCGCCCGGCGGTTACCTCAGTAGTAACACCACCTGGCGGTGGAGGATACCGCCCGACGGTGCGGTAGGGTTTTGCTAAAAAATGCTTTTAAAACAGCCCTAATCTTCACTCAAACACAAATTTCATCCATGCAGACAAGATTCAAGCAACATAGTTGGTTAAAATAGTTCCTAATTCAACAATTCATGCATAAAGGTCTCAAAACCCTAATTTGTCATGTTCTTAAGCATGTTCTTCAACAAATCCCAAAATTAGAAACTAAAGAATGAAATTGCACAACTTACTTGAGTGGAGATGTGAAATGCTTGCTAAAATTCCTTCAATTGATGATATAAAACTTCTAAAGCACAACTCTCACCAAAAACCCCCAAATTTTAAACAAGAAACTAGGTTTTTGTGAGTGGGTGGTAGGAAAGTGTGAGAAAATCTCTTTGGAAACCCTTTGAAGGTGCAGATTGGGTGCTAAGACTCAAGAAGATCGCTTGGTGAAATGCAAAGGAGGGGGGGTAAGTGCAGAACACCCAAAACCGCCCAGCTTTAAAAGGCTCGGGCTGGGGTTCTCGCCGCCACCGCCCGGCGGTAAAGTTGCACCGCCCGGCGGTGAGCGGTACTTTCTCCTCCCTCTTCTTTGCTTGCTTTTGCGTGATTCCTCCCTGTAGCACCTAATCTTTGCCTTCAATTTTTTTTTCAATTTCATGACTTTCCTTACTCAAATGCACATGCAAACCTATAATGCACTTAAGACAAAGTTTGAAAACAAACAAACAATCAACTGAGCTGCCTCCTAGGTAGCGCTTGTTTAACGTCACGAGCCTAACCCAAACCTATTAAGCACTCATCAGAAAGTGCAATCCTTACCAACACCCATCAGTAGGTGTACTTTCCTGGTGTCCTTCAGTGGACACCTCAAAGTTAGCATCCCTCAATAGATGCTACCCAAAGATTGTTCAAGTAACCAAAGAGTTACGAATTAAAAATGAAATAAACCTAAACTGAAATTAAAAAAAAATGATTTACAACAATTGGGATGACCCCAATAAGCACCTACCAGTAGGTGTTGATACTCTTCTTTCTTGATATTCTTTTCTTTTTCTTCTTCCTGCTGAATTTCTTCATAAAGTTGAGAACACCAAACACATGTTTCCATGTTTCAACCATAGGAACTTTAGTCTCCAATTTCTTGAAGATCTCCATGAAGTACTTGAACTTCTTTTCCTTCCTGATTTTTCTTTTTATGAGGAAGAGGCTTTGCATATCATCTTTTCTTCTTTCCTCTCTTCCTCTTTTTCTCACTCTTCATTTTCAACTTTCTTTTTTTTTGTTCTTATTTTCTTCTTTTTTCTTTTTTTCTCAACCACTACTTTTTCTTTCTCCTCATTTTTATCTCCCTCACTCAATCTTTCCTCTTCTTCTTCCTCTATTTTCTTCTCATATATCTCTACCTTTTCCTCATCTATCTAGTCCTCAGCAACAACTTTTTCTGTTTCTATTTCTTTTATCTTTTCCTTGTCAACAACCTCATCCATTTGCGTCTTTAAATCCCTGGAGGTAACTTCATAGCTCTTGGGGTTACATCTCTCCAAAAACTTGTTGAACTTTTCATTACAGCTTTTTACTTGTTTCGTCACATCAAATATTTGTTGACAAAGTTCTTGATCATACTCCCATGTTTCTATTAGTGAAGAGTATTGTTGTTGCCCCTGATATTGTTGTCTCTCCTCCATGCTTCTATGAGAAGAAAATCTTGTATACATGCCTTGTGGCAAGAATTCATCATTTTTTTCAGTCTCCTTCATGCCTTTAACATGATACATTTCCAAATTCATAATCCTCTGAAGAAGTTCATCAGACTCTATATTTTTCTTAATTGGTCTAATTTGTGGCTCAACAACTTGCCCAAATTGACTTTGATCCATGTATGAGTGGGATTCCCACCAGTGGTTGAAATTATTTTGGTAGCATTGAGTGCCCATATAATCAAACTCTTGTCTAAACTGCATTCTGCAAACATTAGGCACAAAACCCTAGAAAACATTTATAAGAACAAAAATAAAAATTAAACATGAAATCAAGTCAAATTCAATAAATTTACACTACTTGAAAAAGTTAAACCTTGAGTCCCTGGCAGCGGCGCCAAAAACTTGTTAACAAATTGGCAAGCGTACCAAATAGTTCCAAGAAATATAATTGGTAAAACCCAATATTGTTCTTCCCACGAGACTCGAAGGCCTTATCGTTTATGCAAATTGAAATCATAAGACTTGTAAAAGAAAAAGTAATTGATGGGAATGCAAAGACACAAAATAAACATGCAATGCGTTTGATTCAGTTGACAAGAAAAAGACTATGGATGAATGAAGTTGTTTGGGGTTTACAATTCATCTTATCCGCTTTCTCTTATCTACTCCTCTTGTTTAAAGTGCTTTATTATCTAATTGTTATGCAAACTTTCTTGGCCTACCCTTAACCCGATCCCTCGGCGAAAAGAACCTATTACTAATTACTGGCTTGCTATCCGTAGCCTCCCCTAGTAACTAGCAACGCATTACTGAATAGAAGCAACAACAATTGATCGTCCTACCTCCCTATCCCTAGGTGGTATTGCTTAACCAAGGAATTACTCACCAGTTCATGACAGTACTGTACTTTCCTGTATCAATAAAGACAAACAACAATTATCGAATGAGTTAAACGATAAAAGCTTTAAGCACAGATGAGAACCCAACAATTGATAATCAAAGCATATGACAATCATATAAATAAACTAGAGTTTCAATTAAAGAGAGTTTCAAAAGATTACATTGTTTCCCCCAACAACAAAAGGGTTTAGTTCACCATTGTCATGGTGAACCTAGATGAAAATAAATGGAAGAATGGAATAGCAAACCCTAGATAGGATGAAAAGGAGCCTAAGCATCCAAGAAATCTTCTCCAAGGAGTGAAAATTAGGTTTGGCCACCCTCTTCTGTCAAAAGAATGAGAATGAAATCACAACAAGGCTATTTATAACTGAGGAGCGTCACATAAAACAGGCCCTCTTATCGCGCCACTGCCCGGCGCCAGGGGTCCACCGCCCGGCAGTTTTCCTCTAATCGCAAAACCGCCAGACGTCCACGCAAGAGTGCCAACTCCTCGCATTTGGCCGCCAAACGGTGAATTTTGCCGCTGGGCGGTTCCTAGTCTCTTCTTTTCTTTGTTTTCTTCCTCTGTCCTGAGTCTAAGACCTTCATCTTCAACTTCATTCTTCACTTCCGTCAAAATTGCTACAAAACAATGCAAAACAAGCATAATATCGCTAAAAACAACTTTTAACTCTCCACTGACTCATTTATTGAGTTTTGTTTGTTTCTAAGCTCGTTCTAAGCAGTAAAGAGAGTGATTTGGTCTAAAATAACATATGGAAATAACAGTTTTTCAACCGTTATCACTGGCACTCTGAAATCGGACTGTGTTTTTGCAACGGGTATACGCTTAGTTTCCCAGTTGGTGATTATGTCTTTGCTTAGTTGATCAGTCTCTATAGAACACATAGGATGGAATAGGTGCATTGCATTCGCTTAGTTCGTGATTATGAAAGCATGATTGACCTTCGCTTAGTCAGTTAATTGTGTTGGATTAGACGTTAGAGTAGCCCCTTTGTTGTGTTAATCTGTGATTGGAAGCATAGTGATTGAGTTAATGACCAACTGTTTTAATTTGGTCTTTGAAACCGTTTTTACATTTTTGTTTGCATCTCTGTTTACATTTTGTTTGCATCTGTGTTTTGATTTAGTTCATCCGCTTTCACAAAACCTTTCACAACCCCCCCATTTCGTGTCTGACCTAATTCTCGAACCACATTTGGTCCTGGAGAGACGACCTAGGAGTCACTTCCTAGTACTATACTGCATTCTTATATGCAATCAAATTTGATTGGGCTGTGACACCCATCAAGTTTTGGCGCCATTGCCAGGGACCAACGGTTCGGTTTTAGGTCTTTGTTGTGTTAGTGTGTGTTGTGTTTTGTCTTGTGTTGTGAGTTTGTCGTTTTGTTTTGCATGTGATGTTATGTGTTATTGCATTTAGATAGCCTTAGTTGCATATTTTCATTGCATTCTTCTTTACCCCCTTCCTTCTACATGTCTACCTACTTTGATGTTGTGAATACTGTTCCTTCTGCCTATGTCCATGACTTTGATTCTCCTTCTGCATTTAACTCTGATATTGCTTCTCATGCATATTCTACTGACTTTTATGTTGAGAACAATATGACTCATCCTCCCATTCCTGAGAGTGCTCTTTGGGAGCTAGCTTCACTTAGTGAGGATGATTTTCATTGCCTTCGTTTTATGTTCTTTCTTATGTGATATATCTCTTGATTGCATGCACATATGCCTTGGCTTGACTCTTGTTGATGATTCTTGATTGATATGTATGTTTGAAAGTGATAAAGGCAGTTTTGTTGTTGAGCCTCTCTAGCCAAATAAGCTTACCTTGTTTTGATCCTTTGATAACCCCTTTTGAGCCTATACTTTCCCCTGTTCTTTATTTTCAAGCTCATACCCTAGCCTTAAGTGAAAAACCATGTTTACCTTAACCTTAGGGAATTTTGGAGCTTTGGAATTGTTTTGGGAATAAGTGTGGTCTCCTGGGAGATCCATAGAATTGGCTAGTTGGTTCCTCTTCTTGTTTTTGTCTTTATAAATATGTTTGCATCTTGCCTCTTGAAATTTGTGTCCTAGATAGAGAGAAAAGAAAAGAGATAAAATGAAGAAAAAGAAAAGGAAAAAAAATACAAAAAAATGAGAAAAAAAATTGTGAATAATGGAGTCAAGAAGAGGATTGAATTAGAGGTTTTGGGTCTGATTTGAATGTGTTTCACTTGTTCCCCATTGCTCCTCTATTCTTTTTGGTTTGTAGCTTCTCATCCATATTATATTTTCCCTTGTCCTTGGCCCCATTACATCCATAAAAGACCTTTTGATTTGAACATGCATGTGTTTGAATGCTGATATTAGAGGCTTGCCAAGACTATTTGTTGCTTGCTTTCTTGAGTGCATTGAGTTGACATTGTTTATCCTAGACACTTGATGGAAACACTGATAGAGTGCATCTGTGAGGTTCTGTTGCTTTTGATTCACCTCTTGAGCTGACTGATCATTTTTCCATGCTTTGAATTGCTTGGATGATTTCTCTTAGTATCTGTTTTCTCTGATTCTATGTTGGATATTGTCTACTGCTTTTTCCTTGCCCAGATTTCTTGAGGACTGTGTAATTATGTTTCTTTCATTATTAATCTTTGTTTTCTGTCTGTTGAGTCTGTGTGACTTCCTGATGTCCTCAGAATTCTTCCCTGATTAGCGTCTTGATTTTGCCCAGGAGTGCAAAATACTAAGTGTGGTCTATTTTGATGAGTCAATATTTTATTGATTTCACTTAGTTTATTCTACCGAAATTAATCAGGGAATTGTGCTTAAATGTCCAGTATTTTCCCGTTTTTCCTAATTGTGCTTAATTTGATCAGAAATTTTTATTTTAATTAATTTGAATTATCTGAGACTAATTATTTACATTATTAATTGTAGGGAAAGTATTGATTAATATTTTGGGACTTAAAGAGGAATGTCATATCAATTATATTTTAAGTTAAAATGAGAAGAGGTGTGAATTTCATATTTGGGGGTACACATGGATAGTTTTGTCCCATCACGAAAAAAAAAGAAAAAGAAAAAGAAAAGTGGAGGATTGAATTTGGTGAGCTACGAAGCACATGTGGAGAACACAATTTAATTTGCTTTGTATTTAGAAAAAAAGGAGGAAGCAACAACCACAAGGTGCCACGGTGCATTTTCCTTTCTTAGGAAGTGTGGACGGTGATTTCAGAGGGGAGAGAAACTCACGTGCACAACCCATGAAAGGAAAAAGACTCTCCCCAGCTGCTGAATAAAATGCGCACACGTACAGGGTGCTCTCATAGCTTGGGCTGGAAAATAGCACACGGCCTAAAGGTGATAAAACGTTGTAGCAAGCCCATGAGAAATAAATCTTTTGGACAGCAGCCGTCACCCACCAGCATGATCACTGGGCTATTTTGAAGAAAGGCACTCACGGTCAAACTTGGAGAATAAAAAGAAGAGGAAGGTAGCGGTGCTCCAACTGGCTGGAAGGAAGCACACAACTCCCACACAAGCCCAATATCTGTACGGCCTGCATGAAAACGGTGGAAGCAGAATTCACTTCCACGGTCTAGCAAGGAGAGGAATCCACTTGAGAAGCATCCAGCAGCTGCAACCTTCAACGTCCAGTTTTGAAGAAATCTACACGTCCACATCTTCTCGGCCCAGCATCAGCAAAGCATTCAGCAACTTTATCCGAGAGCAGCATGTGGTATGGGAGGTCAACACTGTCCAACAAGCTTGGAAGATAAATAACACAGCAGCAAGTGGCACACATAAAACTAGCGTGTAGCAGCGTGTTAAAAGCTTCACGGCCCAAAGTGCAGCAACTTAATTCTTCATGCAGCAGCTCCCATGCTTCTCTATCCAGCAACACTTCACCGTCCAGCTTTTGAGGAGAGATTGCAGCCCACGTTCATCCAGCGGAAGCAGCTGTAGCTGGTCCAGTTAGGTGAGCAGCACGTGCAGAACTTTAGGAGGTGCGTCCAGCAAAACTTCTCAAGTCCACGACCCAAGATCCAGCACTCCAGCATCCACCATGGTCCTGTAGGTCCTAGAATGGGCAATTAAAGAGTTGTAGCCACCATATAAAAAGACACACAACCCTAGGGAGATTCCTAGGACAACCGACACACACACATAGGGGAGAGACTTTGGCTTTGAATGTTTTTTAAGAGAATGAGAATGAGCTCACGGTTTTAGGACTGTGGTTGAATGAAAATGGGTGCAGCAGTCGTCACCCTCTTTTATTATTGTGAATGTATTGACGCTGTTTTACTTTTGTTGAAGGAGAGAAACACATTTTTCTTTTCCTTGTGAATGAACGCTGTTACATTTGATTAATGGAAGAAGTATATCTTTTCTTTTCTTTAAGCATGTTATGGTGCATTCCTAGCAGCAGCACGTGGTGATTTTCTTTCTTGTAGAAAATGCATTAACTTGATGGGTGAGGGAGAGGTCACGTCGTCCTTGGTTAGAGAAAGAAAAATTGCTTTTTAGTTTAATTATTACTTCTATGCTTGAACGAAGAAGGTTTTGAAACTTTTCTTTTACTGAATTAAAGATTGGACACATTACGTTACAGCATGAAAGTTTGATTCCCTTTCCTTGCTTTGGAGGATACGCTTGTTGCATTTGAAGAGTACATTATTTTACTTTTGATAAAGCTCATTGCTTCTAGAGTAGATGGGATGGTGTTGGTAGTGTAGGAGTAGCTAGCTTTCTTTTCTTTATTTAATTGAAAAAATGAAGAATGAGAGGTGGATTAGGTTTGCTGTCACGGTTTCTAATTTGATGTGGAGGAGATTCAACTTTGTCATTTGGTTTGCATTCAATTTGGTGCAGCACGTCTAACATTTGTAGATGTGGGACCACCCTTTTGCAATGTCCTTTTCTTTTTACATAATTGCTTGGGAGAAACACACTTGGAGAAGGGAGCAAGCTGCAGCGGCTATCCTTGGTTTTTAGGAGAGAGGAACGGTTATATTTTCTTTAGCTAAGGGAGGTTACGGCTAGTGGTAAAAGGTTTTATCTTTTCTCATTTGTTTTATCTCAGAATATTTTACATTAGATGTTTAATTGTTTTTCATCTTTTTAATTGAGTGTTGCATTTTAATAGCTTTATCCGTGTTTAGATATTTGTCTTTTGCATTGTTCAGTTTACCTTTTTAGTTCATTATGTTGTCTATTATGTTCAGTTTATAGTTTCTGATCACTATGCTATCTGTTCTGTTCAATTGTTTTACTTTAATTGTCATGTTAGCTTAGGTTAGGCAGGTTGATTATTAGCGATATTAAATTGTTTTCTTGAGTTTTCTGGATTGTAATTGTGTTTGCCATTCTGACTTGGTTCATATGAAATCTGTATTTGCTCTTGCAATTGGGTATACACTTAGTTTCCCAGTTGGTGTTGAGTCTTCTCTTAATTGATGAAACTGCATGGTGTAAATTGGATTTGATGTTAACATTGTGTTCGCTTAGTTCGCTTTTATGAAAACATGATTGGCCTTCGCTTAGTTGGTTGACTGTGTTGGATTAGAGGTTTGAGTCGGCTTTATTTTGTTGATCTGTGATAGGAAGCATTGTAATTAAGTTAATGACCAACCGTTTTCAGTCTATCTTGGAAACCGTTTTTAGATCTGTGTTTGCATTTCTGTTTGCTTCAGTGTTCTGATTTTGTTTATCTGCATTCACAAACCTTTCACAACCCCCCTACTTCGTGTCTGACCTGATTCTCAAACCACATTTGGTCCTTGAGAGACGACCTAGGAGTCATTTCCTAGCTATACTTTAGTTCTTTATGCACATTAAATTTTGCATGGGCTGCGACACCCATCAAACACATTCTATTTGCTTGAAGCTTTGGCTTTAATTCTAGACATTATGGTTGGATATGTCCTTCCTTTCCACATTCATAGCATTGGACAACATATGATTTGAAACCTTTCTTTGCTTTTCATTGACCTGCATGGTCAGTAAGTTGACTATCATTTTTCATAAATCGACCAAACTTTCTTACCATCATGGTCATCATTTCTTTTTCGTCCATTTCTGCATCTGAGTCATCTGACTTTGAGATTCTCTTGTTTGTTGCTTTCAGTGCAATGGACTTTTTTTCTTCAATCTCTTCTTCATCCTTCAGCCTTCCAAGTTCTAATTCATGTTCTCTTAACTTGCCAAACAATGTAGCCATGTTCATGCTTGTAAGGTCTTTGGATTCTGAGATTGCAGTGACTTTTGGTTGCCAATTTCTGTTCAAACTTTTCATATCTTGATGTTGATATCCTCTTCATCAAACACTTTGCCAAGAGCCATAAAGTGATTAACAATGTGTGTGAATCTTTTCTGGACTTCATAGATTGTTTCTCCAGCCTTCATCTGGAAAAGTTCATACTCTTGAATCAGATAATTCTTCCTTGCTCTCTTGACTTCATCAGTGCCTTCATGTGTGACTTCCAAGACATCCCACATTTCCTTTCCAGATTTCCATTGAGATATCCTGAAAAATTCATCTACAGTTAGTGCAGAGGCAATAATGTTTCTAGCTTTATAACATCATACTGTGTTTTTCTATTCTCTTCAGTTGACCATTCAATAAAAGGTTTTGCAACAATTTTTCCATCCACAGATTTAGTAGGCTCATAAGGGCCATTTAAAGTTGCATCCCAAATTTCTCTATCCACGGATTCAAGAAAGATTTACATTCTAGTTTCCCAAAAAGGATAATTTTCACCAGCAAACAGAGGTGGTCTGTTTGTAGAAGCACCTTCACCAAAAGTTTGAAAACTGGAGGTCATCCCCAGGTCTATAGTCGATTCAAAGAAAAACTGAGTCGACTAGTTTTTCAAATATCTTATGAAAACTGGCTCTGGTGTCAATTGTTGGAAAACTAGTAGGCTTCGTTTTAAACACCAAGAGGGGGGTGAATTGGTGAGTTTTCAAAATCAGAGTCTTTTCGATTCTTTTACACAAAGTACAAAACTTTACAAAATTTCTTGAATTGCAGGTAATAGAAAATTAAGTGCAGCGGAAAATCGAAGTTGACTACGTGAAAAGTAAAGTTGACTGAATGTAAAAGAGTAGGGATAGAGAATTCAAACGCAAGTTTTTATACTGGTTCGGCCTCAATGCCTACATCCAGTGTCCTTCCAATAGCAGGAAGCAAATGCATTATAATGGTCAAGGCTTTTATTGAGACCTCCACGTCAAAATATAAAACACCTCTCTAACCCTCTAACCAAAATATAGGCATACAACACACAAAGAACAACAACAAGATATCCCTTCTCCTACAGTTTTTGATAACTTTGAACAATTCTCAAAGTTTCCCAAAACTCAGCACATCCTCTTCCTGTAATCACAATAGTGTTAGGAAACAAGTTGGCTTCGTTTTACACCAACAGGGGGGGTGAATTGGTGTTAGTTCAAAATCAAAATCTTTTCGCAATCTTGGTATGAAAATTCAAAGCTTTTGATCTTTCCTTGAAATGCAAGTAATGAAAATTCAATGCAGCGGAAAAACGTAGTTGACTGCTAAACAATTAAAGTCGACTAAAAACAAAGAGTGCAGGGATAGAGAAAATCAAACATTGGTTTTGATACTGGTTAGGCCAACAATGCCTACATCCAGTGTCCTTCCAATCTTGGAAGCAAATGCACTATAATGGTTGCGGTTTTTACAACAAGGAATTTATAGAAGCACCACGCAAAAATATAAATCTCCTCTCTAACTTAAAACTAAATATAGCTGCACAAACAAAACCATAATTGCAGCAAGAATCCCCTCTTCTGCAATCTGCACCCACGTTGAACAATCCTCAACGTGTAACCAGCACTCTTCACAGAATGCCAAGCCTGTCACAGCACGCTTCACAGGTTTCCAAGCCTATCACAACAGACTTCACAGGTTGCCAAACCTTCAGTCAAATACAGCAGTCTTCGCAAGATGCCAAGGCTATCAAGATCAAACCAGAAGCACCTTCTTTGTGCAAATGTTGATCAAACAATATGCGCGAAAGACTCTTCCCTTTGAATCTCTCTCAAGAAAGATCACCATCGTCTTCTTGGGGAATTCTTGGAGCTTCTAAGACAAAGAATTTAATCTGAAATAGGACAATGAAAATGTTAGATCATAAAAGTCTTACAGAATAATTCGTTATCTGACTATTTATAGTTTTCTGTTATTTCATCATGTACTTTAGGAATGTTGAATCATTGGATGAAAGTGTAGAGAACCAAGTTTTGTTTTATCTATAGTTTTGTTTTGTTTTGCTTGAGGACAAACAAATTTCTAAGTTTGGGGTTGTGATAACGGTTGAAAAACCGTTATTTTCATATGCTATTTTGGACTAAATTACACCCTTTACTGCTTAAAATGAGCCTAAAATCAAGTAAAACTCAATAAATGAGTCAGTTGAGAGTCAAAAGCTGTTTTTAGAGAATCTTTTGCATTGTTTTGCAGCAAATCTGAGGAAAGTGAAGATTGGGGATGAAAATGATGGTCTTAGACTCAAGGAAAATGAAGAAAATTGAAGAAAAGAAGAGTCTAGGAACCGCCCGGCGGCAGACCCCTGACGTCGCGCAGTCCGACGGGAGGAGAAGACATCAGCAGAGGACGCCGGGCGTCAGACCCTTGACGCCGGGCGGTTTTGCGGCACAAGGGAAACCACCGGGCGGTGACGCGATTTAGGGTGAACCGCTAGGCGGCAAAGTGTGATGCCAGGCGGTTGTCAGATGGGCTTGGGCCTGTTTTCTGTTGCGCTCCTCAGTTATAAATAGCCCTATTCTGATTTCCTATTCCTTCTTTTGACAGAAGAGGGCGGCCAAACCTACTTTTCACTCTCTGGAGAGGATCTCTTGGATGCTTAGGCTCCTTTTCATCTTTTCTAGGGTTTATTTTCCATTTCTTCCATTATTTTCATCTTGGTTCACCATGACAATGGTGAACTAAACCCTTTTGTTGTTGGGGGAACAATGTAATCTTTTGATACTCTCTTTTATTGAAACTCTTGTTTAATTATATGATTTTCATATGCGTTTATTATCAATTGTTGGGTTCTCATCTGTGCTTAAAGCTTTTATCGTTTAACTCATTCGGTAACTGTTATTTGCCTTTATTGATACGAGGACGTACAATAATTTCATGAACTGGTGAGGGGGGTAGGACGAGCAATTGTTTTTGCTTCTGTTTGTAATGCGTTGCTAGTTACTAGGGGAGGCTAGGGATAACAAGCCGGTAATTAGTAATAGGCCTTTTTCGCCGAGGGATCGGGTTAAGGGGAGGCCAAGAAGGTTTGCATAACAATTAAATAATAAAGCAATTTAAACAAGAGGAGTAAATACGAGAGAGAGGATTAAATGAAATTGTAAACCCCCAACAACTCCATTCATTCACACTCTTTTCTAGTCAATTGAATCAACACATTGCATGTTTATTTTTTGTCTTTGCATTCACCATAATTATTAATTTTTCTTTCACAAGTCTTACGATTTTGATTCACACGAAAGGTAAGGCCTTTCGAGCCTCATGGGAAGAACGACAATGGGTTATACCATTTATATTACTTGAAACGATATGGTACACTTGCCATCTCGTTAACAACTGACACATGAGTAAACACTTTGAAATTCTTTTCAACTCAAAATCTCACACAACACAATTTCACAAAGTTTGTGCAAAGGTTTTAGCATGGTCAAATCCATTATGAGTGTATTCGACTGAACTTGAACTTTGTCACAACAAACATAAGTTCATAAAGGTGCTTGTGAACTTTTTCTTTTCTGAAATGTGCAATAATCAAAAAACATTTTATTTCACATTTCAAGACAAGCATGTTCCACAAAAATATCACATAGTCAAGCATAGGAACATACATTGCAATTCATCAAAACATGTTCAGCAGATATGTCAAACAACAAAACACATGAACATGTAATACTAGAACATATGTACTGTTATTAAGCAATGTGTTGTCATCATCAAAAACAAGTTTGATATAGAGTTTGTGTTGTCAACAATCTCAACAAAGAGGACAACCACAATCTTCACAAGATTGAGAGAAGAATTTGATCACGTATCAGAAACACCTCACTGTGCAGTATGATCAATCTGTCTTTCAGTACAAAAACTTGTTCTTCAAGGAACCAACAAGGAATGATCACCACCGTCTTTCTTGATGCGTTCTTGGAGCTTTAGCACTTTCTACAAATCTTAGAAGAATCACTGAAATCGTTAAATTCAGAAAAGTCGTTGTAGAAATCAAACTTGCATCTATTTATAGTTTTTCATGAAAGAGACGCTCCTCAAGTCGACTACGCTACTAATAGAGTCGATTAACCACAAAAGTTAAAACAGTTATAACAGTTTAGTAGCAGTCAAACCAACCTAATTGATTGCTCATTTAATTTAGTTGACTAACAATTAATGCTTGGTCAAAGATACAAAATATAGTTGTTATACTTCACAAGCATCAACATAAATTCAAAACATAACTAACTAAGTCGAGTAGCTTGCGCATACAGTCGACTTTGATACTTCAATGCAATTTTGAAAATCTTTCTTTGCAAAAATACTAACAGCACGGTTTGAGAAAATTTGTGCAAAGTAACGAGATTTAATCGACTTGCTTCATAATGAAGTTGACATATAACTTGTAGTTTTGCCACACAATATAAGTTCAATCAAAGTGCATTTGGTTTCCTTTTCTAAATCATATGTTATGCAATCACATATGATATCTCATGTAGAACGCAGTAAGTTTGCACACATAGACAGAATTAACATAAACATGTTCTTAAGAAGTCATACACATGAAGGTAATGAACATGTAACACATATGAACATGTAACAATACATGTTGTTATTAATAATGTGTTGTCATCATAAAAAACCAGAAGCTATCTGAGATTGTAAGGTTTAGCTTAACCAGTGCTTCCCTTATCAACAATCTCAATAGTCTCCCCCTTTTTTGATGATGCACAAGCATGATTAATATCAACCATGTTTGTACAACATATCAATCAAATTGTATCAGAGTAAACAAATATATCAATCAATTTGTTTTAAACTGTATCAGAGCAGATTTAAAAAACAAAACTCTTATTTCAATCTTTATTAGAGCAAACATAATGTATCAGAGCTTATCAGTGTAGATCAGATAGAATAAGCAGTGTATCAGAGCAATATATCAGACCAATATATCAGACCAATTTCCCCAATGTATATCATATCATAAGAGCAAAAAGTATAATCGAACACTTGGTATTATTCTCCCTCTTTGTGCATTAGCAAAAAAGGTATGCTCTATGAAAATGATATGCAGTAAAACATTTTAAATAAAGATGCATCAATATAAACATATTAATCAATAAATTATGCTCCCCTTGTCACAGATAATCACATGATAAAGAAATAATCTCCCCCTTAAGTGTAGGCATGTGAAATATCTAAACTATCATGCAATGCTCCACCTACCTTTATGCATATTTTATAATCAAAACCCAAATGCACAACGCAGTTATCACAGATTTCAGAGCATATAAAAGCATGTTACAGAATTGTATCAAAAGATTTGCAAATAAATCAATTAAGCATAGATACAATAAATCAACAATCTCAAAATAAAATCTCACAATTAATTTAAATCAATCACAAAGCAGAGATATATTGAATAAGAAATAGTATATGAAAAATAATCAGAATAACCAAATTCAAATAAATGGAATTTATAACCCAGTTAAACCAGTTGGTTGATTGTTCTACAGTTGCAATCGATTTCATCGCTTTCCATTGAGTTGTATCTCCAGAAGTTTATCCAGAAGCAATGTTCCTGCAAAACCTTTCAAGATCTTTTATAGGTCAAGCATTTTAGAATCATAGTAATGCAATAATTTATACAAATATGAATTGAATATGCAGAATTATCAATGTAACAGTAAACACATGCATAATCAACTTCATTCAACACAGAGTCAACTTTAATCAAATATAAACAGATTCAAACATATAGTCAATACTGATCAAATTGAAACTAAAACAACTTATTTCATTAATATTCCCAAAAGAAATTACAATAGGATTAGATCACTAAACAGACAAAATTGCAAGCTAAGCCATTATCAAAAGATTATAGAAACACACAAAATACATTTAACAAACTACAATATTAGTCTTTCTTTTTCTTTTTGTTTAAGAAATCTCCAAGAATCATATCATTATTGCTGTTATTAGTATTTTCTTCTTCAGCACTTTCATCTACACTCATCCTAGTAGATTCATCTGGAGTGCTTTGCTTCTTCTTCAGAATCTCCTTCGTTTCCAGCATTCATCTCTTGATTTTGTGACAGTGACCTTTCTTTCATCTCCAAAACAATGTTTATGGTTTCCAAACACATCATTTTGATAGCTCTTACTTCCCTTAGCATTGTTATTTCAAAATTAGATCTTGCTCTATAAGGAATTTCAGAAAAAGGTCCTGCTTCATCTGCATTTTCTGCAGCCTCATTTTTAAACACTCAACCTTCAGGTTTCTTCTGCATTTACATCATATGCAAAGCATATTTTCTTATCAGGCTTGTTCTGTTGTACGATTAACTCGACTCTACAATGCAATCCACACCAAAATGAATAAGAATTTTTGAAATGAAAACGCAGTACGGTAATTTGGCAGATTCCAACCTTGTAACCTTCAACATATTATTAGATATTGCTGCAGGCTAGTCCACTTGTATATTTTCCTTCAATGCTTAGATGGCATATTTCACCTTCCAGCTTGAGTCCGACTATCTCTTTCCATACTTCCTCCGTCAATTTAATGTAAACGCCTTTAACCCTGGAACAGAATGTGTCATTCTCAATCTTTAAGTTGCAACAGAATACCTTCATTAGTTCAGGGTACCATGGGTCGGCCATTTGGCGTCTTAGCCATCCTTGAAATTCAAACCCTTTATCTCTGAAAAACTTCAGCTTCAAAAATTTATGTTATCAAAATTCTCATTTTTTCGTAATCTTTAAACAAAAGTATAAAGCTTTTTTATCTTTCTTGAAATGCATGTAATGAAAATTTATATGCCGCGAAAAAACGTAGTTGACTGTGTAACAGATATATTCGACTGAAATAAAGAGTGCAGAGATAGAGAAAATCAAACAATGGTTTTTATACTGGTTCGGCCAACAATGCCTACATCCAGTGTCCTTCCAACTCAGGAAGCAAATGCACTATATAGGTTGCGGTTTTTACAACAAGGAATTTATAGAAGACCTTACGTCAAAAATATAAAGCTCCTCTCTAACCCAAAACCAAAATATAGCTGCAATAACCAAAACCAGACTTGCAGCAAGAATCCCCTCTTCTGCAATCTGAACCCACGTCGAACAATCCTCAACGTGTAACCCCTATATCACAACAGGTCAATTCCAGCACTCTTCACAGGATGTTAAACCTTCAAACAACGCAGCAATCTTCACAGGATGTCAAGCCTTCAATGATCAATCAAGAAGCACCTTCTTTGTGTAGATAATGATCACACAGTCAGCACATAAGCCTTCTCCCTTTGAATCTCTTTCAAGATAGATCACCACCGCCTTCTTGGAGAATTCTTGGAGCTGTTAACACAGAGATTGAAAGAATTCAATCTGAAAGAAGAAATGAAAATGTTAGAGCGTCAAAAGTCTCTAAACAAATCGTGTTCAGCCAATTTATAGTTTTTTGTTAGTCAGATTGTTTCTCAATCGAATAGCCTTCTAATTCAGTCGACTGTATTATTACAGTTATAACAGACAGTCAACATAGAGGCTCTCAGTCAACCGAAATCAACACACATTCAATATAGTTGACCAAGTCATCAATGCTTAACTAACTTTTAAAAATATAGTCGTTGGAGCGTGTAAGCATAACAAAATTCTAAAACAGATCAAAGATACAGTTGAACGTACACTGGACAAAGTCGACTGACACATGTAAACACATTTTGAAATTCTTTTCAATCCAAAACATCACAGAGCACTGATTCTCAAAATCTATACAAAGGTTTTAGAATAGTCTAATCCATTATAGATGTATTCGACTGAACCAGAATTTTGTCACACAATTATAAGTTTATAAAAGTGCTTGTGATTTTTCAATTTCCAAAATGTGCAGTAAAATATTTTTTATAAAGCAATTCACATTACACATAATCATACAAGCATGTTCCACAAATATATCACACAATTAACACAGGAACATACATCATAGTACAACAAAACATGTTCAGCAGATATGACAATCAGTTCAGAATAAGAACATGTAATGCAGCAATATGTGTATTGTTATTAAGCATAATGTTGTCATCATCAAAAACTAGATTGATATAGAGTTTGTGTTGTCAACAATCTCAACAATTTCATCATCATTGATCCAACCTTCAAGTTTAGAAAGACGTCTTGTGCTTTTCTGACCCAATGTTTTAACTCTCTTGCGTCGTACAGAACTTGAAGCCATTGATAGATAGAAGAATCGAGTATGATCACAGAGTATATGAGAGAGAGTGAAGATTCAGAAAATGCTGAGAAAAACTTAGTGTAATGGATTCTGAGAATTAGGTTTTAAATCAAATCATAACATGATTTTTGGAGGGAACAATTATATTTCATTTTTGCACCAAGAAATTGTATCTTAATAAGTTTGAGGACAAAAATTCAAATTTCAATAACACAGTAACCGCCAAGTCAATTTCAATAAAACGAAAGTCAACTTATGTATGATATAAAGTTTTCAAAAATAGAAACATACATACAACAACATGCAATAGACAATTCACATTATCCAGTCGACTAAATGTCGTGAACCTTGAATTTCAGATAAAAGCAATCACAATCAATCACACAAACATCAAACAATCATTCAAATAAAAATCATACATGATACAATAAAGAAATTGTTGTTACCACTTATAGATTCTTAAGAAATTTGATATATCCATTTCAGTTCCTCCTTGAGAACTCCACTATTACAGCATCACTTGTTGTCCTACAAAACATTTGAAATTTTTTATGCAGGTACCCATTTGAATTTGGGTCCTTGTTTGTTAGCAGACAACTGTTCCTTAGGAATCTACTTGTACATTCCTTTTGGAACACCAACCTTTCTGTAAAAAGAATTTCTAACATTATGACCAATGTTATTGCAATAAAAACATGAATGCTTAACAGGTTTACTTAAGTCAGCAAACTTCTTTGTATTGATCTTGTTAGATTGAGCTTTATATCCAATACCTTGCCTATATATAGGTCTACCTGAAGACTTTAAGACACTTTCTAAATTATCTCTACCCTGAGTGAACATTGCTAGCGTGCTAGTCAAGCAATCTATTTGTTCAACATGAGTAGGACATTTTTCACATTTCTTTTCAATTGTAATAGTCTCAATAATTACGATTTTAGAAGATAATAGAGCTTCATATAATTCTTTTTGCAGTTTCACATTATCATTGACCAGATTGTTAATCCTATGTTCATAATTTTTTCTTTCAGATTTAAGACGATTTACCTTATATTGCAGTCGCATAGCTTCAACGTGTATTTCTTGAAATGCATCCAGCAACAGGTCGTACTTCACTTCTATAGGTTCTTTCTCGAACTCTATATCACTATCATAATCTGTCAGTGATGTTCTAGCCATGAAGCATATATTTGATTCCTCCTCACGATTACAATCTTCATCACTTGAGGATTCTGAATCACTGTTTTCCCAGGCTATATAAGCACTCTTATGCTTTCTGTTTTTGTCCTTAGGGAACTTCCTGTTTGCTTTTTGCTTCAACTTCAGATCTGGACAATCAAGCTTGATGTGTACTTCTTTACCACATTCATAACATTGAATTGCATTTGATCCAGTAATTCTTTTTTCTTTGCCATTTCATGCATGGTTAGTAAGTTGACTAGTATTTTTCATAAACCGATTAAATTCTCTTACCACCATGGACATCAGTTTGTTGTTGTCCAATTCTGCTTCAGATTCATCTTCAGATAAAACAATCTTTGAGGCTTTCTTGTTGGTAGCTTTCAATGCTATGGACTTCTCTCTTCAATCTCTTCCTCTTCTTTCAATCTTCCAAGTTCAAGCTCATGTTCTATTAACTTCCCTAACAAGGTAGCCATGTTTATGCTTGTTAGATCCTTGGATTCAAAGATTGCAGTGACTTTTGGCTGCCAGCTTCTATTCAAAATTTTGAGTATCATGTTTATCTCCTCTTTATTGAACACTTTTCCAAGAGCCATTAAATGATTGACAATGTCAGTGAACCTAGTATGAACCTTATATATTGTTTCACCAGTCCTCATTCTGAAAAGTTCATACTATTGTATTAAAGAATTCTTTCTGGCTCTCTTGACTTCATCCGTGCCTTCATGCGTGACTTCCAAGACATCCCACATTTCTTTTGCAGTTTTGCATTGAGAGATACTGAAAAATTCATCAATTATTAGTGCAGAGACAATTATATTTTGTGTTTTAACATCATACTGTGCTCTACGATTTTCTTCTTGAGACCACTCAGAAAAGTTTTTCAAAATAGTTTTGCCATTGATAATATGAGTTGGCTCAAAAGGACCATTTACTGTTGCATCCCAAATACCTCTATCCATGGATTCAAGAAAAATTTGCATTCTGATTTCCCAAAAAGGATAGTTTTCACCAGCATACAATGGTGGTTTGTTTATCGATGCACCATCACCAAAGGTTTGAAAACTAGAGGCCATATTTTCAAGAATAGTCGATTCAAAGAAAAGTGTAATCGACTAGTTTTTCAGATATCTTATGAAAACCAGCTCTGGCGCCAATTGTTGAAAATATAATTGCTTAGTTTCAACACCATGAGGGGGGTAAATTGGTGAAATACAGAAATCAGAGTCTTTTCAAAATCTTTTTCGTAAAAGTGAGAACTTTCAAAAGTTTCTTGAAACTCAAGGAAAAAGATTATTCAAGTGCAGCGGAAAATAGTTGACTGCGTTAAATGTAAAGTCGACTTGAAATGTAAAGAGTTCAAGGATAGAAGATTCAAACGCAGTTTTTATACTGGTTCGGCCAAACTGCCTACATCTAGTATCCTTCCTGTACCCAAAAGAAAATGCACTATAATGGTCAAGGCTTTTAAAACAAGGTTTCTATAGAGACATCCACTCTAAAATATAAAACACCTCTCTAACCCTCTAACCAAAATATAGGCATACAATACACAAAGAAACACAACAAGATATCCCCTCTCCTACAGTCTTTGATAACTTTGAACAATCCTCAAAGTTTCCCAGAACGCAACACGTCCTCTTCCTGTAATCACAACAGGGAAGAATTTGATCACGTATCAGAAACACCTTACTGTTGTTAAGTCCCTGGCAAGTGTACCAGATCATTATCAAGTAATATAAAATCGGTAAGTCCAAGTATCGTTTCCCAAACGACTCTTAGGCCTTAACTTTCGCATAAACCAATCGCTTAAGACTTGAGAAAAGAATTAAATTTAGGTTTTGTATGCAAGATAAAAGTAAACATGAAAATGAAGTGAATCAACTGGCTAGAAAAGACTATGGATGAATGAAGTTGTTGGGGTTTACAATTTCATCTTATCCACTCTCTTATATCTATTTTTCTTATCTAATTTGCTTATTTATCATATTGTCATGCAAACTTTCTTAGTCTACCCTTAACCCAATCTCTTGGCGAAAAGAGCCTATTACTAATTACCGGCTTGCTATCTCTAGCCTCCCTTACTAACTAATAATGCATGATAAACGGAAGCAAAATACAACTGATCGTCCTACCCCTATCTCTAGGCGATATTGCTTAATCAAGGAATTCCCCCAGTTCATGACATTATTGTACGTCTCCGTATCAATAAAGACAAACAACATTTACTGAATGAGTTAAAGGATAAAAACATTAAGCAAAGGTAAGGAACCCAATAATTGATAAAGATAAGCATATGCAAGCATATAAAGAAGATAAGAATTTCAATATAAGAGAGTTTCAAAAGATTACATTGCTCCCCCAACAACCTAGGGTTTAGTTCACCATGAACATGGTCAATCTAGATGAAAAATAATGAAAGAATGGAAGAAATAACCCTAAACTTGGTAGATTGGAGCCTAAGCATCCAAGGAACCTCCTCCAAGGTGTGTGGAACAACTCTGGATGTCTCTGTTGGCCAAAAGATTACAATTTGAGTCGCACTGGGGCTATTTATAGACTGGAAAGATAGCAGAATCTATCAGAATCTAAGCCAAATAAAAATAGGTAACCGCTCAGCGCCTAATTAGACTGCTCAACAGTTTCCCCCTTAGCCGCGCCACTGCTCAGCGGTCAGTTTTACCGTTGAGCGATTTGCCTCAAATTGCACTGGCCGCTCAGCGGTCCATTCTGACGCTCAACGGTCCCTTTGACTCTTCTTTTCATCCTTTTTCTTCATCTTTCAAGAGTCTAAGTCCACATTGATTTACTTCCAACTTCAATTCTAATCAAAATGCTGCAAAACAATGCAAAAAGAAGCATAATATCTCTAAAACCAACTTTTGACTCTCACGTGACTCAACTAAGTGTTTTACTTGATTTTAAGCTCATTCTAAGCCATAAAGAGTGTGTTTTCATATCATATTTAAGCATTAAAATAACGGTTTTTAGACCGTTATCACAACCCCAAACTTAGAACTTTACTTGTCCTCAAGCAAACAAGACAAAACTTGACTTTCCACTTTTTCATCAAATAGTTCAATATTTTCAAAATTCGTATTTCTCATGACAAGAACTACTCAATTCATATTTTTAGTGGAATCCTATCAAGATGCATGCATGTTTTCAATCCAATTTAGTTCACATAAGCACATAATTTCTAATAGATGTTTTATTCATGAATGATCAATCCACTAAGCATAAATGTAAACATGGATTTCAACAATTCTCACCAAGCAAGTGTTTTACTCAATCACTCAAGTGTTTAAGAGGTCACTCCACTCTCTTCTGTTCAACATGTCACATAAATCAACATTGCCATTCATCTAAAACAATCAAAATCCTTACATGCAAATGCCATCACAAGGACTTTTCCAAGGCTTGTAATGAGGCTGGACTAACAAGAAAATTGGTTTTTCTATATTACAAAATCCTTGAGGTAAGAGAGCTATATTATTATTATTCAAAGTTCAAGCACCATTCTCTTTTGAACCAATCTGACTCATTCCCAACTTCTTCCCTTTTCTTTTATTTTTACATTGAGCTCATTTTACATGCCTTTTCTTTTCATCTTTTCTTCTTCTTTCTCATGCATTTTTCCTTTTCAACATTTGAGCTCAGTGCCATCTTCTTGCCTTTCAATTTTCCCCAAACAACCCCAAACTTGAACCTTTTCAACACATACAATTATTCTCAACCCAACTCAAGGTATATAATTTTAAATTAAGGGTTTTCATCCTGTTTAAGGGCAAGGTTCAAAAAGGGTATAATATTTTAAGCACTTTGGGCGAAAATTTGGCTAAGTAAAGGCTTACAAACATGGCCTTGATCATATGACATCAACAAGCAATTCAATTAATTATTAAGACTCAGGAAATATCATTCATGCTTCCCTGTGAACAATATATATATCAATGAATACTCTGGAGCTCAATACCTCACACATCATAAACCACTACACATGTTCACATGCTTTCTCACACCTCATTCATGTATCCTGCTTAGCATCACAATCACAATCATAAACCACTACACATCTGTTCACATAGTTAGTGAACCATTCACCTATATATCATCATACACACATTCTCAATCATCATCCACAATCAATTATCATCATTGAATAAATCATCATGCAATATAATATCAAACCACCATCAGAATCAGTGTACAAGCCAAGCATAAACACAAAAATAAAATTCACCTACACTACAAATTCAAAGTACAAAAGAAAAAGAAAAATCCCTGTCCAAGTGTTGGCATCCATCAGTAGATGCCTTCAGCACAAATCCTCATCTGAATCGTACTCATCCCCATCCTGTGCATCCTCAAAATCATCATCATCATCATCTCTGCCTGGTGCTCCAACTGCTCCAGACCCACTACCTTGTGCCTGTTCCTGAGGCCAAGCCATCGCACTATGGAACTCATCCATAGTCCACCTATGCATTGGAGGTGTGTCATACATTCCTACAATCATCTCGGCAATGGCCACCTGCCCTCTATATAGAGATTCCATCTTTGCCTCCATCAGGGACATGTACATATCCCTCATCTGGAAAGGCTCAGCATGTTGCGCTGGTGCATCTGCAGGTGTGTCCTCCTGCTGTGCTATTGCCCTCCTAGGACATCTCCTAGGAACTGCTCTTGCTAGCTCATCCTCTCTACAGAACTGATGAAAATATGAGGCATCCATAGCCCTCCTCGGCCTCTCATAGGGTGGAACTGCAGTGTCCACTCCCTCCTGCTGGCACAGGTATGTAATCAGGGACAGATGTCCCAATGGTGTCCTGATACTCACAGTAGTAGCGCAACTCTGAATCTCGTCGGCGATAACCTTGCCAACGTTAACATCCATCTGCCTCAGTATGCAGTAGATGAAAAGACTCTGATGCATAGTGATGTCGGAGACATGGGAGCATGGCTGTATGTTGGCATAAGTGAATGTCATCCAGTACTTTGCTAGGGGAGTCAAGTCCGCCCTAAGGAAGTTGACTAGCGCATCATTAGGGTTCCTCTGGAAGTGTCTCCCAGGGATACACATCATCCTCTCAATGTCCTCATAATCCCTCTGATCCCCTATAATAGCAGCTTACCTACACTTCTCTCCTAGCCACTCAATCCCTAGGAAAGTGTTGATGGTGTCGAGGTCGTATCTGATAATCTACGCCCTCACATAGCTCATATACCTTCCTGCTGATACTCCTCCTCTGGACAAAGTGTTGGCATAGAATTCCTTCACCAACTCAATGCTAGCTGGTGCAGGATATGTAGTCAATGTCTCCCAGCCTCGCCTCTCTATCTCCAATCCAAACTTTGGAGCTAGGTCAGGAATATACATGGCCTTCCTCTCCATCAGCAAACGTCTTTCCTGCACAGTTGCATAATTCTCCTCATGCTTCTTAGAGAGGAACCTAGAAGAATAAAATCTTCTTGGTCTGTCTGGCTCTTTTCTCTTGTTGCCCATGGTTCTCACTCTTTTTGAGGATGACATTCCTATATCAAATAATCCAATAACATCACAGAAATTTATCATTAGAGGTTCGTACATCATCAATTTAATTTCCAGAACACACATAGTCCAGTACTAAGGGAAAACAGGGCCCCTCAGCATCCCCGCATCTTAGAAAATCAAAAACCCCGAACAGATGAATTTTGCTCAACAGTCAGGCAGACCGCTCACGATTTTCAACTGGGTTTTTCAAAAACTCTTTTTCAAAAGTCCTAATCTCCACTTTAACACCTATTTTACCATTCCAGTTCAATTTCATGCAATTTAATCGGTCCAAACAGTTTCTATTTCATAAAATCATGCATAGAAATCAAAAGCCCTAATTTATCATATTCCTAAGCATGTTCTTCAACAAATTCCAATTAGAAACCCTAAGAATTAAATTGCACAACTTACTTAAGTGGAGATGTGAGATGCTTGCTAAACTTGCTCTTAATTGATGATGAGTGCCTCACCAATGCACAACCCTCAACCAAAAACCCTAAACTTTGACAAGACAATGGTAGAAAATTGAAATTTTTGGTGAGTGGGTGATGAGAAAGTGGGGAAATCTGTCTGAAAAACTCTTGAAAGTGATAGAGGAGTGTTAGGGCTTAGGGAGACCGGTCAGGCAAACTGCAAAGAAGAGGTTTCAAAGTGCCAGAACCAAAAACCACTCAGCTTTTAACAAAGTCGAGAGCAACATCTGCCGCAACAACTCAGCGGTCAAATGGACCGCTCAGCGGTTTGCGGTAATTTTCTTTTCCTCTTCTTTGCTTGTTCTTGAGTAATCTAACCCTCTAACACTCAATTTCGACCTTCAATTTTTCAATCACATGCTCTTCCCCTCTCAGATGCAACATGCAGTGCACTTATCACAATGTTAAAAACAGATATAATCAACTGGATTTCCTCCCAGGTAGCGCTTGTTTAACATCACGAGCCTGACCCAAACCTGCCTAGCACTCATCAGTAAGTACATATCCTTCCAACACCCTTTAGTAGGTGTGCTTACCTATACCCTTCAGTAGATACATAAAATTTTAGCATCCCTCAGTAGATGCTACCCAAAAGTGTTTAAAAATCCATAAATTTACATAACCAAAATTAAATAAACCTAAACTAAAAATGTTTTACACAAAGTGGGATTAAATCAAATATAATCAAGTCTTTCCATCCCGGTTGGGATCTTTATCTACCCAACTCATCAGTTGCCTTCTATTCACCCTTCTTATGGCTTTGGTATATGGTCTTCTGATCTCCACCACGCCATCTTCTTTGATTTTGTTGACAATTCACTTCCTATTTTTGAATTTCACCTGTGAACCACATGGAAGTGATGTATCTTCTGAGTGGATTATTCCTCCTTTATCAACCTCTTCATCTTTAGGTACCTGCAAAACATTACAACTGTTAGTGTTGGTACCTGTTGTGCTATCTTCATCATCTGATGCAGCTTCTCTTCTGGACTTTCTATGCCTGGCTTTTTTACTCTAACATTATTTTCTTTAGAGCCAGTATGCAAGAGCACATTCTCTTTGTCCCTCATCAAGATTCTTCCATCATATACACTGATAAGCATCTTTGAAGCAGCCATGAAAGGCCTTCCAAGAATCACTGGAATCTTCTCATCATCTTCCATGCCCATGACTATGAAGTCCACCAGAAATTCTAACTGTTCCACATGCACAACCACATTCTCCACCATACCAAGTGGCTTATTAGTGGAACCATCCGACACCGTCACAATAAGATTAGACGGTTTTAATGTTAGCCCTCCAATTTTTCTCAAGAACTGCTTAGGCATCACATTAATGCTAGATCCAGAATCTATCATTACTCCTCCTACGTCAACGTCATTCAAAACACATGAAAGAGTCAAACAACCTGGATCTTTTACCTGAGGCGGATAATTCTTCTATGGAGGTTGAATGTCAAATTCCTGCTCCTCAACATCTTCATCTAAATCTATTATATCTCCAAGATAATATTTTATTCTTTCAGAATATGCAGGAATCTTTTGAATCACTGAAGGCACCACGTCACCTGGTTAAAAATTTCTTTAATCTTTCCATTGTGACTGAATCTTACTTCCTCTTCTTCTTCACCTTCACTACTGTTTATCTCAATTATTTCTTTTTCCTCCTCTTCGTCTTCACTGCTCCCAATCTCCACAAATTCCCTTTCAGCTTTTCTTTTACTCCTTGTGACAACAACTTTACATTCCTCTTTAGGGTTAACATCAGTGTTAGCCCTAAATTGATTCTTTTCGGTGGTTTCTACCCTTTTTGACAGCTGACCAATTTGCATCTCCAAGGATCTGAAACTAGCTTGGTCACTTGCATGATTAGACTCATAGACCTTCAAAAATTTGTCAAATCGAGAATTTAGGTCTTTGACAGCCTCTGTCAAATGAGTAACCTACTGCCACATGGGTGAAGGTTGCTGCGGCCTGAAGCCTCCTATTTGCCCTGATGCGTTATTCTGTTGTTGACCAATACTAGGATGGTTCTTCCAACCTCGGATAGAATTGCCTTGGTTGAAGTTTCCTTGCCTGTACTGGAACTGATTCCCCATGTAGTTTGCTTCCTGCTGCATATTTTCTAGTACAACACAATGACCATTGATATGGTCACCACCACAGAAATTACATAGCTGCTGTGTTTGGGAGACATTATGAATCTCCTTTGGAAGTTGTGAGAGGACCTTTGCCAAGTTGTCTAGCTTTTGGGTCAGAAGATGATTTTGAGCTAGCATGGAATCATCTGCAGGCAAGTGCAAGACTCCTTTCTTCTGTGCAGGTACGCCCATTTCACTGAATGTTTCCTGCTCATTAGCAATCATACTCTCTATCAAGTCATAGGCTTCCTCTTCAGTCTTCTTTTTTATGTCACCTCCAGCTGAGGCGTCCAGCATCATCTTCGACTGAGTGTTTAAACCTCCAAGGTATGCAAGAACTAAAGTGGTCTTGTCAAAACCATGGATTGGCGTCTTCCTTAGTAGGCCTTTGAATCTTTCCCATGCTTGACCTAGAGTCTCTTCCAAGCCTTGTGTTAAGACCCTGGCAAGTGTACCAGATCATATCAAGTAATATAATTGGTAAACCCAATATCATTCTTCCCAAAGGACTCTAAGGCCTAATCTTTCATGTAAACTGATCGCATAAGACTTGAGAAAACAAATTAATTTTAGTTTTTAAATGCAAAAGTAAACATGCAATGCAGTGATTATATTGGCTAAAAGAAAATAAGGATGAATGAGTTGTTGGGGTTTACAATTTCATCTTATCCACCCTCATATATCTACTCTTCTTATTTAATTTGCTTATTTATCATATTATCATGCAAACTTTCTTGGTCTACCCTTAACCCAATCCCTTGGTGAAAAGAGCCTATTACTAATTACCGACTTGCTATCCCTAGTCTCCCCTAGTAATTAATAATGCATGATAAACGGAAGCAAAATACAATTGATCGTCCTACCCCTATCCCTAGGTAGTATTGCTTAATCAAGGAATTCCCCCAGTTCATGACATTATTGTACGTCCCCGTATCAATAAAGACAAACAACATTTAACGAATGAGTTAAACGATAAAAGCATTAAATACAGGTAAGGAACCCAACAATTGATAAATCAAGCATATGCAAGCATATAAGATAAATAAGAATTTGGATATATGAGAGTTTCAAAAGATTACATTGTTCCCCAACAACCTAGGGTTTAGTTCACCATAATCATGGTGAATCTAGATGAAAAGAAGGAAAGAATGGAAAAAGAAACCCTAGATTTGATAAAGCCTAAGCATCCAAGAAATCTCCTCTAAGGTGTGTAGAGCTGCTGTGGACGTTTCTCTCTGCCAAAAGAATGTGTTTCAATTCGCACTAGGGCTATTTATAAGCCAAAAAGATAACAAAAAGATTATAGACTCCGCAATATAAAACTGACAACCGCCCGGGCACCAAAGTTAGTCGCTCGGGCAGTTTGCCTCGAGCCGCGCCACCGCCCAGGCGCCAAAAACTGCCGCTCAGGCCCAAAACTGGCGCTCAGGTGCCGCTCGGGCACTCTGGTCAACTTTTCTGGTCAACTGGTTGACTTTTCTGGTTGACTTGTTGACTTTTCTGGTTGACGGGTTGACTTTTCTGCACCGCAACCTTTCTTTTCATCCTTTTTCTTCATCGTTCACGTGTCTAAGTCCGCCTTGCTTTACTTCCATCTTCAATTAATCTCAAAACCCTGCAAAACAATGCAAAACAAGCATAATATCTCTAAAAACAACTTTTGACTCTCATGTGACCCAACTTAAGAGTTTTACTTGATTCTAAGCTCATTCTAAGCCAAAAGGGTGTGTTTTGATATCAAATTCATGCATGAAAATTACAGTTTTTAGACCGTTATCACAACCCCAAACTTAAAACTTTGCTTGTCATCAAGCAAACAAAACAAAACTTGGCCTTCCACTTTTTCATCAAATAGTTTTACACTTTTCAAAATCCTTTTCTTCACAAAAAGTTATTTTTCAATTCAGATTTTCAGTGGAATCCTACCAAAATGCATGCATGCTTTCAATCCAATCTAGTTCACATACTTAAATATTTCCCAACAGATGTTTTATTCATGAATGATCAATCCACTAAGCATAGATGTACACATGGATTTCAACAATTCTCACCAAGCAAGTGTTTCATTCAATCACTCAAGTGTTTAAGGAATCACTCCACTTTCTACTATTCACATGTCACATAGAACAATATTGCCATTAATCTAAAACAACCAAAATCCTTTCATGCAAATGCCATCACAAGGACTTTTCTAAGGCTTGTAATGAGGTTGGTGTGATAACGGTTGAAAAATCGTTGTTTTCATATGCTATTTTAGCCCAAATTACTCCCTTTACTTCTTAGAATGAGCTTGAAATCAAACAAAACTCAATAAATGAGTCAGTCGAGAGTAACAAGTTGTTTTTAGCGATATTATGCTTGTTTTGCATTGTTTTGTAGCAATTTTGATGGATGTGAAGATTGGAGGTGAAGATAAAGGCCTTAGACTCAAGATAGAAGAAGAAAATCAAGAAAAGAATAGTCCAGAAACCGCCCAGCGGCAAAAATACATTGTTGGGCGGCCAAATGCGAGGAGATGGCACCAAGGCAGGGACGCCTGGCGGTTTTGCGATAAGAGGCAAATTGCCGGGCGGTGGACCCCTGACGCCGGGCGGTAACGCAATAAGAGGCAAACCGCCGGGCGGCATAAGTGTGACGTCGGACGGTTGCCTGTTGGGCTTGGGCCTATTTTATGTTGCGCTCCTCAACTATAAATAGCCCTATTGCGATTTCATTCTCATTCTTTTGACAGAATAGGGCGGCCAAACCTACTTTTCACTCCTTGGAGAAGATTTCTTGGATGCTTAGGCTCCTTTTCATCCTATCTAGGGTTTGCTCTTCCATTCTTTCATTATTTTCATCTTGGTTCACCATGACAATGGTGAACTAAACCCTTTTGTTGTTGGGCGAAACAATGTAATCTTTTGAAACTCTCTTTTATTGAAACTCTTGTTTATTTATATGATTCTCATATGCTTTGATTATCAATTGTTGGGTTCTCATCTGTGCTTAAGGCTTTTATCGTTTAACTCATTCGATAATTGTTGTTTGTCTTTATTGATACGGGAACGTACGGTAATGTCATGAACTGGTGAGAAATTCCTTAATCAATGAAATACCACCTAGGGATAGGGAGGTAGGACGGTCAGTTGTTTTTGCTTCTATTTGGTAATGCATTGCTAGTTACTAGGGGAGGCTACGGATAACAAGCCGGTAATTAGTAATAGGCTCTTTTCACCGAGGGATCGGGCTAAGGGTAGGCCAAGAAAGTTTGTATAACAATGAGATAACAAAGCAATTTAAACAAGAGGAGTAGATAAGAGAGGGCAGATAAGATGAATTTGTAAAACCCCCAACAACTCCATTCATCCATACTCTTTTTCGTCAATTGAATCAACGCATTGCATGTTTATTTTCTGTTTTTGCATCCACAACAATTAATCTTTTTCTTTACAAGTCTTATTATTTTAATTCACACGAACGATAAGGCCGTGAGTCCTTTGGGAGAGAACGATATTGGGTTACACCAATTATATTACTTGGAACGATCTGGTACGCTTGCCAGTGAGTCAACAAGTTTTTTGCGCTGTTGCCGGGGACTCTTGGTTGAACTTTTTCAAGTAATGTGAATTGACTGAATTTGACTTGTTTGTAATTATTTGTTTTTCTTTTTTTTTTGGTTTTGTTTTATGTAAAAGTGCTTTTAGGTGTGTTGTTTCTTGTGTATGTAGGAAGGAGTACACACTAGAAGCAGAAAAGATCAGCAACCTCTTCTCGAGGGGTTATCAGATAGGAGAAGGAGGAAAGTTAGACCCTCTGCACGTGAAAACTTTCCTTCTCCTGAACCACTTTTGCAATCTTTGTTGGACACTTCTGCACAGGGTATAGAGGAGATGGCGGACCAACCTCCTCCAAGACGCACACTGGGGGACTCAGCAAACACTGTGGGTCCTTTGAATTTCAACAGCATAGCTATTCCAGCTGACAATACAACCAACATGGTGATGAGCCCTGTACTCATCCAGTTAGTTCAGAATAACCAGTTTCATGGGTTGTCAAATGAGAATCCATATAATCATTTAACGGTCTTTGGAGAAATTTGCAATACTGTCAAAATAACTGGAATTTCAGATGATAGAGTCAGACTCAGCCTATTTCCTTTCTCTCTGGGAGGAAACGCTAAAGATTGGTTGCATTCTTTCCCGGAAGGAACTTTTCGAACTTGGGATGCTTTGGCAAGACAGTTTGTTACTAATTCTTTCTGCAGACCAAGATCAATCAGGGGAAGCTGGAAATCTCCTCATTCAAGCAAGGGATGGAGGAAACTCTCGGACAGGCCTGGGACAGATTTAAAGGCCTGTTGAGAAAAACTCCAGTTCATGGATTCGACAAGACCTCATATTTACTCGCTTTTCTTGGAGGGCTCAATACTTAGTCTAAGATGATGTTGGATGCTTCAGCTGGAGGCAGTATCAATAGAAAGACTGAATATGAGGCTTATGAGTTGATTGAGGAGATGGCTCTAAATGAAGTATCTCAAAGTGAGAGGAGAGTACATAAAGGAGGACTTTTGCATCTCCCTGCTAATGTTGCAATGGTTGCACAAAATCATCTCCTTAACCAAAAACTGGACAAGCTAACAAAGGTCCTTTCTGAATTTCCAACAAGGTTAAGGAATATTTCTCAAACTCAGCAACTTTGCGATTTATGCGGTGGTGACCACATCAATGGTCAATGTGCTTTTCCTGAAGAAATGCAACAGGATGTCAACTACATGGGGAATCAATTCCCGTTTAAGTAGGGTAAATTTAACCAAGGCAACTTTAGCCAAGGTTGGAAGAACCACCCCAGCATTGGACAAAACCAGAATACTTATTATGGGCAAGTAGGAGGCTTTCGACAGCAACAACCTTCACCTTTATGGCAGTAGGTAAGCAGTTTGATGGAAATGGTCAGAGCCCTCAATGATCGATTTGATAAATTTTTTAAAGCCTATAAGTCTCAGTTAGATAACAATCAAGCCAGCTTCAGATCACTGGAATCACAGATTGGCCAACTGTCAAAAAGGATATAAACCACCGAAAAGAATCAGTTTAGGGCTAACACTGAAGTTAATCCTAAGGACAAGTGCAAAGCTATTCTGACAAGCCACAAAAGGAAGGAAGAAGGTGAACCAATTGACTTTAAAAGCAACGAAGGAGGAGATGAGGAGATGATGAGTCTTGACGAAGTCAATGATGAAATAAGCAAGGAAGATAAAGTTGAAATCATTGATGACGAAGAGGATCTTGAAGAAGAAATCATTGAGCCAGAAAACGAAGAGCAAGTTGAACTCACTGATGAAGAAGAAGATCCTGTTGTTCTGCCTCAGAAGAGGAGTCATCCGCCTAAGATAGAAGATCCGTGCGGCATAAGTGTGACGTCGGGCGGTTTCCTGTTGGGCTTGGGCCTATTTTCTGTTGCGCTCCTCAGCTATAAATAGCCCTGTTGCGATTTCATTCTCATTCTTTTGACAGAAGAGGGCGGCCAGACCTAATTTTCACTCCTTGGAGAAGATTTCTTGGATTCTTAGGCTCCTTTTCATCCTATCTAGGGTTTGCGCTTTCATTCTTTCATTATTTTGTCATGGTGAACTAAACCCTTTTGTTGTTGGGGGAAACAATGTAATCTTTTGAAACTCTCTTTTATTGAAACTCTTGTTTATTTATATGATTCTCATATGCTTTGATTATCAATTTTTGGGTTCTCATCTGTGCTTAAGGGTTTTATCGTTTAACTCATTCGATAACTGTTGTTTGTCTTTATTGATACGGGAACATACGGTAATGTCATAAACTGGTGAGAAATTCCTTGATCAATGAAATACCACCTAGGGATAGGGAGATAGGACGGTCAATTGTTTTTGCTTCTGTTCGGTAATGCGTTACCAGTTACTAGGGGAGGCTAGGGATAGCAAGCCGATAATTAGGAATAGGATCTTTTTGCCGAGGGATCGGGCTAAGGGTAGGCCAAGAAAGTTTGCATAACAATGAGATAACAAAGCAATTTAAACAAGAGGAGTAGATAAGAGAGGGCAGATAAGATGAATTTGTAAAACCCCCAACAACTTCACTCATCCATACTCTTTTTCGTCAATTGAATCAACGCATTGCATGTTTATTTTCTGTTTTTGCATCCACAAAAATTAATCTTTTTCTTTACAAGTCTTATTATTTTAATTCACACGAACGATAAGACCATGAGTCCTTTGGGAGAGAACGATATTGGGTTACACCAATTATATTACTTGGAACAATCTGGTAAGTTTGCCAGTGAGTCAACAACTATCAAGAAAAATTGGTTTTTCTGGATCACAAAATCCTTGAGTTAAGCGAACTGTTTCATCATTGAAAAGGTTCAAGTTTAAACCCTCTCTTTGTCACCAATTTCACTCATTCCCAACTTCTTCCCTTTTCATTGATTTTTCATTGAGCTCATCTTTCATGCTTTTTCTTTTTATTTACTCATGCATTTTTCTTTTCAACACTTGAGCTCAATGCTTTTCTTTTGTCTTTCAATTTTCCCCATACAACCCCAAACTTGAACATTTTCATTACATACAATTATTCTTAACCCAACTCAAAGTAAACAATTTCAAATCAAGGGTTTTCATCCTGTTTAAGGTCAAGGTTCAAAAAGGATATAAAATTTTAAACTTTTTGGGTGAAAATTTGGCTAAATAAGGGCTTCCAAACATGCCCTTGATCATTCAACATAAGCATGTAATTCAATCAATTATCAAGACTAAGGCAATATTATTCATGATTCCTTGTGAATAGTACATATATCAATAAAAACTCTGGAGCTCAATACCTTACACACATGCTTTCTCACACATCATTCATGAATCCTGTTTAGCATCACAATCACAATCATGAACCACAACACATCTGTTCATATAATTAGTGAACCATTGATCTGGATATCAACACACACACATTCTCAGTCATCAACCACATTCAATCATCATTGAATAACTCATCATGCATTATAAATTTAAACCACCATCAGAACCAGTGTACAAGCCAAGCACAAACACAAAAATAAAATGTTCCTATACTACAAAACAGCAACAAATAAATATAAAAACAAAAGATAGAAAATCATGTTCCAGTGTAAATAGCATTCATCATCTCCTTTTTCAAAATCATCATCCTCAACATCTTCCTCCATAGATGAAGCTTCAGCTGCTCCAACTTTGATTCCTTCCTCTTGGTCCCCACAGTCTTGATCATTTTTCCTGATGAGGAGGTCATCCCTGCATCAAGTACAATTCACAAAACCACAAGAAATCTCATTTAAGTGTTAGTACAATACAAAATTTCTTCCAATTAATGTGGAGGAATCAACCCCAAATAGTTGGGCTCTCACAAAACCCCAAAGTTGGATGGAAAAATTAATATAATTGGGTTTTCAAGAGAGAGTATGATAGGAGAAGTGATGGGAAAACTTTGGAAGAGTGTTTGAAAGTGAAAGAGATGTTGGGGATCTTAAAGTAGACGTTTGGGCGAGCTCTAAGGGGTATAAAATTCATGCAATGGACCAAGGAAACAAATACCAACTTTAAAAACACTTTGACCCCTCAGCATCGCCACTGCCCAGCGATGAGTTCACCGCCCAGCGATAGGCGATTTAGTGTATTCCCCCTTTTTTGCTTTGCTTCAAACGTCTATGACCCTATAACTCTCAATTTCAACTTTCAAATTTCAAGTTTCATGCAATTCTCAATCACTTATGCAACAATTAAGCCCTAAATGCAACTAGAACAGAATTTGAACATGCAAAGGAAACAAATCAATGAATTGGGTTGCCTCCCAGGTAGCGTTTGTTTAACGTCACGAGCCTGACCCAAACCTTCTTAGCACTTGTCAGTAAGTGCATATCTTTCCAACACCTTTCAGTAGGTGTACCTTCTTGTACCAAGATTTAAGAATTTAAAGTACAAAAATATTGTTCTAGGATCATTGGGGTGCCTCCCAATAAGCACTCTTTTAACATCATTAGCCTGACCCGGTAAAGCTCAAACACTCATTAGTAGGTGTTAATATTCTCCTTATCACCAACTTTAAAAGCTCTGTCTACTTTAATAGTCTTGACAACCCATAACATATTCTTGAATTTCACTTGGTCTATCAGGTTTGGGTTTGTCACTTTTCACATCAGGGTGTTGGTGAATCAATTCTCCTTCCTTATCTACCTCCTGATAAACTTGTGCTCCTAGTACAAATTTTATCATGCACACACTAAAGAACACTGCACTAGAGCACATAATTAGCCCCAAAAATAAAAACAGTAACAGATATTGTTTTATTTTAATTTTCGTTTTTTTAATAAAAATAGAAAAACAAAAAATAAAAACAAAAAAATAAAAACAGAAAAAGATATTATATTTTTTTAAAATAAAAACAGAAAAAGATATATTATATATTTTTTAAAAAAAACATAAAAACAGTAAAAGATATTATTCTATTTTATTTATTTTATTTTATTTCGTTTTTTTAATAAAGATAGAAAAATAAAACAGTAAAATAAAAACAGAGAGATACTCCCCTTGCTTGATATTCTTTTCTTTTACTTCTTCCTGCTGAATTTTTTCAAAAGGTTGAGAACACCAAGTACCTGTTTCCATGTTTCAATCATAGGAACTTTGATCTCCAATTTCTTGAAGATCTTCCTATGACATTTCTTTTGATGAGGAAGGGGTTTTGCATATGATCTGTTCTTCTTTCCTGTCTTCCTCTTTTTCTTAATCTCCTCCCTCAACTTTCTCTTTTTCTCTTTTCTTCTTTTCTTATTTATTTTCGCATATCTTTTCTTTTTTTCTTTTTTCTCAACCACTTTTTTTTCTCCCTCATCACCTCATCATCTTTATCTTCCTCAACCAACTTTTCTATTTCTTCTTCCTTTAAATATCTCTCTATCTTTTCTTCCTCAATCTTCTCCTCCTCTTTCTCCACTTTTTTCTCCTCTATCCTCTTCTCTATCTTTTCCTCATCAACAACCTTATCAAATTGTGTCTCCAAATTCCTAAAGGTAATTAATAATGCATGATAAACGGAAGCAAAATACAATTACCGGCTTGCTATCCCTAGTCTTCCCTAGTAATTAATAATGCATGATAAACGGAAGCAAAATACAATTGATCGTCCTACCCCTATCCCTAGGTGGTATTGCTTAATCAATGAATTCCCCCCTAGTTCATGACATTACTGTACGTCCCCGTATCAATAAAGACATACAACATTTACCGAATGAGTTAAACGGTAAAAGCATTAAATACTGGTAAGGAATCCAACAATTTATAAATCAAGCATATGCAAGCATATAAAATAAATAAGAATTTGGATATATGAGAGTTTCAAAAGATTACATTGTTCCCCAACAACCTAGGGTTTAGTTCACCATAATCATGGTGAATCTAGATGAAAATAAGGAAAGAATAGAAAAGCAAACCCTAGATTTGATAAAGTGGAGCCTAAGCATCCAAGAAATCTCCTCCAAGGTGTGTAGAGCTGATGTGGACGTTTCTCTCTGCCAAAACAATTTGTTTCAATTCACACTGGGGCTCTTTATAAGCCAGAAAGATAATAGAAAGATTACAGAATCCGCAATTTAAAAGTGACAACTGCCTAGGCACCAAAGTTGGCCGCTCGGGCGGTTTGCCTCAAGTCGAGCCACTGCCAAGGCGCCAAAAACTGCCACTCAGGCCCAAAACTGGCGCTCAGGTGCCGCTCGGGCGCTCTGGTCAACTTTTCTAGTCAATTGGTTGACTTTTCTAGTTGACTGACTGACTTTTCTGGTTGACTGGCTGACTTTTCTGCATCGCAACCTTTCTTTTCATCCTTTTTCTTCATCATTCACGTGTCTAAGTCGGCCTTGCTTTACTTCCATCTTCAATTCATCTCAAAACCCTACAAAACAATGCAAAACAAGCATAATATCTCTAAAAACAACTTTTGACTCTCATGTGACACAACTTAAGAGTTTTACTTGATTCTAAGCTCATTCTAATCATATGGATTCTCATTTGACAAGCCGTGAAACTGGTTGCTTTGCACCAGGTGTATAAGTGCTGGATTCATCACCATGTTAGTCGTTTGGTCCGTAGGCATGGCCATGTTGTTAAAGTGGAAAGGACCAACAACATTAGATTGATCTGCAAGAGTGCGTCTTGGAGGAGGTTGTTCATCCATCTCCTCTGCTCTTCGGACAGGTGAAGGTGATAGTAATCTGTTAGGAGAAAGAAACAAATCCCTAGATGGGCGTCTGACTCTCCTTCTTCCCCATGTCTCACTTAAGCCTACAAGAAGAGGTTGCGTATTTTTCTTGCTTCTAGTATGTCGAGTCTCCTGTTGCATGCACAAGAAACACAAACCCTAGTAGCACTTTTATATAAACAAAAACAAAAACAAAAACAAAAATAAAATATATACAATCAAGTCAAAGTTAATTAATTTACACTACTAGATAAGTTAAACCACGAGTCTCCGGCAACGACGCCAAAAACATTTAAGTCCCTGGCAAGTGTACCAAATCGTTATCAAGTAATATAAAACGGGTAAGTCCAAGTATCGTTTCCCAAACGACTCTTAGGCCTTAACTTTCGTATAAACCAATCGCTTAAGACTTGAGAAAAGAATTAAATTTAGGTTTTGTATGCAAGATAAAAGTAAACATGCAAATGCAGTGAATCAATTGGCTAGAAAATACTATGGATGAATGGAGTTGTTGGGGTTTACAATTTCATCTTATCTACTCTCTTATATATACTTTTCTTATCTAATTTTCTTATTTATCATATTGTCATGCAAACTTTCTTAGTCTACCCTTAACCCAATCTCTTGGCAAAGGTAAGGAACCCAACAATTGATAAAGATAAGCATATGCAAGCATATAAAGAAGATAAGAATTTCAATATAAGAGAGTTTCAAAATATTACATTGTTCCCCAACAACCTAGCGTTTAGTTCACCATGAACATGGTGAATCTAGATGAAAAATAATGAAAGAATGGAAGAAATAACCCTAAACTTGGTAGATTGAAACCTAAGCATCCAAGGAACCTCCTCCAAGGTGTGTGGAACAGCTTTGAATGTCTCTGCTGGCCAAAAAATTACAATTTGAATCACACTGGGGCTATTTATAGACTAGAGAGATAACATAATCTACCAGAATCTAAGCCAAATAAAAACTGATAACTGCTCAGCGCCTAATTAAACCACTCAGTGGTTTCCCCTTTAGCCGCGCCACTGCTCAGCGGTTTCCCCCTTACCCGCGCCACCGCTTAGCGGTCAGTTTTACCGCTGAGTGGTTTGCCTCAAATCGCATTGGCCGCTCAACGGTCCATTCTGACGCTCATCGGTCCCTTTAACCCTTCTTTTCATCCTTTTTCTTCATCTTTCACGAGTCTAAGTCCACCTTGATTTACTTTCATCTTCAATTTTCATCAAAACAATGCAAAAACAAGCATAATATCTCCCAAACCAACTTTTGACTCTCGCATGACTCAACTAAGTGTTTTACTTGATTTTAAGCTCATTCTAAGTCATAAAGGGTGTGTTTTGATATCATATTTAAGCATGAAAATAACGATTTTTAGACCATTATCAACTGTACAGTATGATTAATCTATCTTTCAGCACAAACACTTGCTCTTCAAGGAACCACCAAAGAATGATCACCACCGTTTTTCTTGATGCATTCTTGGAGCTTTAGCACTTTCTACAAATCTGAAAATAAATCACTAAAATCGTTAAATTTAAAAAAGTCGTTGTAGAATTCAAACTTGCATATATTTATAGTTTTTCATGAAAGAGATGCTCCTCAAGTCGACTACGCTACTAATAGAGTCGATTAAGCACAGACAGTTAAAATAGTTATAACAGTTTAGTAGCAGTCAAACCAACTTAATTGATTGCTCATTTAATTCAGTTGACTAAAAATTAATGCTTGGTCCAAGATACAAAATATAGTTGTTATACTTCCCAAGTGTTGGGACGGATGGGCAAGTGTACCGAGTTGCACAAGTAATATAAAATGGTAAGACCAAGTATCGTATCCCAGAAGACTCTTGGCGCTAGACAGTCCTATGATAACAAGATTAATTAAGACTTAAAATAAAAAGAGATCAATAGTTTCAAATGCGAGAACAAAAAGTTAAATATGAATGCAATTGGATCAATAGCAGAGTAGCACAGCGATGAACAGATGTTGTTTAATATGATATGAATATGTTGTTAGGGTTAGATTTCACCAAGTTCCCTCTCATGTATCTAAAAATTCTTATTTATGCATTAATGTTAACATCACTCACTAAATCACCTAAACCCGATCCCTCAGCGAATAAGCTTCTCCTAAATTACCAGTTCATGAAATTCCTAGCATTCCTAGTAATAAGATGTGAAGATCAAGAGCTTAAGACGACCAAGACTCCTACCATCATCCCCGAGCGATATTAATCGTGAGAGTAATTCAACAAGAACTTGAAATGTAAGGAACCTCCCGACACTCATGCAATTCATAAATCATGCTAATGAATGAGTTAAACACAACAAGCATTGAAACAGATGAATTACTCTAAAAATTAATGAAAAAGCATATATTTTTGAGAATCAATTCAAATACAAGAGAGTTCACAAGTTTACATCATCTCCCAACAACAAATAGGGTTTAGTTCCCCGTAGACATGGAGAAACTATATGAAAAATGGAAGAGAATGAAAGAGAGAGATCCTCAGAATTAGGGAAAGAGTGTACTGTTGTGCTGCTCTTTGCCAAAGATACAAAACCTTGAGCGTCAGGGTCATTTAAATAGAGTCGAAACATAGTAGAAACAAGGCCTGGTCCAATAGAGTCGAAAGAGAGCAAAAAACTGGGCATGAGCCTTCAATCTGGGATCCCAGGCTTTGTGACCCGACGCTCAGGTGCCCTAAGAGGGCGCTCGAGCAGTGGACATCGATTTTCCAGCGCTCAAGCTTCTAGACAAGGCGCCCAAGCCTCGTGCGATCCCTCTTTTTGGTTCTTTCTCAGGCCTTTATGAGCTTTATCTCCTTAGCACTTCATCTCTACTTTCAGTATTACTTCATTCTTTGCCAAAACAAGGGGAATTAGTCATAAAATCATCAAATTCAACCAACTCTCTTATTCACTCGACTTAATGAAAATGTATGAGTTCAAGCAAGTTTCTAAGTAGAAAAGGGTGCATTTAGTGTCAGAATTACATCACAGATAAAGGTATTTTCAACCGGTATCACAACCCCAAACTTAGAACTTTGCTTGTCCTCAAGCAAAACAGAATATAACTCAGCTTTTCAGAACAATCACTACAATAACTCAACATTTTTCAAAAACTTTTCCTTTCAAGACGAGAAATCACTTTTATCAATTCAGCATAAAGATCTCAGTCAAGATGTGTAGATGCCTTAATTCAATCAAAATCAATGTGATGCTCATATACTTTCAACAGATGTTATCCTTAAGAATGATCAATCAACCAAGCAAAGATGCAATCAGAAATTCAAAGAAACATTCCTCACCAAGGAAATTGTTTCACTCAAAAAGTGTATCACTCAAGCACTCAAAAGTGTATCACTCAGCTCAAAGATGTGTAGTGAGGTATTGGTGTCTTTCACTCTACTATCACAATGTCACATAAATTAACTTTGCCTTTCATTTAAACACAATTAAACATACTCACAAGCAAGTTACCATCACAAGGGCTTTTCATGGCTTGTAACTTGGTTGGGCTAAGAAGGAAATTGGTTTTTCTGGTCAACAAAATTCCTTGAGTTAAGAGAGACATTTATGAATTTATCATTCAAGAAAAAACTCTTTCTTTTTCCCAGTTTTCCCTTGCAGTGAGCTTTTTCTTCTCTTTTTATTTTTCTTTTCTTTTCTTTTGCCTTGGCTTTTGCTTTTTCAATTGCTTACTGCCTAGAAAAGTGGGGTTGCTTACCAGCAACCCCAAACTTGAACCTTTATTTGTACCTCATCAAATGTTCTCAACTTAACTCGAGGTAAAGATTTTCAAAAAGGTTTTTCAAAACATGCACAAGGATCAAGGTTCAAAGGTTAGAACAAATTGTTCTCTTTTCAGTGGGCAAAAATCATGTGAAGGCTAAAAGAATAAGGGATGACAAAAGATGGCCTTGATCATATGAAACCTACAAGCAAGTAGCTCAAGCATAGAAAATTTGGGCAAAATCATTCATGCTTCCAAAGTAATAGCAATTATTCACAAAAACTCTGAAGCCCAATTCTCACACAGGTAAACTCACAAGTCTCAGAATTCAGAAAAATGCATTGCTCAGTATCTCAATCAAATTTTATCTCAAGCACATGTTTCATACATTGTGAGTCATCACCTATTCATCATCACATCATGCATCATCTCAACATCAATCAATACCCCAAAATCTCACAAAGCAATATTTATCACAAAAAACAACACAGCTGAATCAAAGCAGTTTAATTCATTCAAGCAGAGTACAATAAAAAAAATAAAATAAAAAAATAATCAATTTAAAAGGAAAAGTTCAAAAAACTGGGTTGCCTCCCAGTAAGCACTTCTTTAACATCACTACCTTGACCTAGTCTTTATCATAGCATCCATCAGTAGATGTTGTCAGTAACATCCATCAGTAGATGTCCTGAAGGAAGAGCTGCTCCGAGAAGAAGACCGTAGGTGTCACTCAAATCCTCGAAGCTTCCTCCAGAGAGTGAAAGACGCAGCGGAATATGACGATCTTGAGATAGAATGAAAAACAAAGAGCGAACAAACCAAATCTATGAACAGATTCAAGAAAAGCTTAATATTTATGGTTTGTTCGGTGGAAAAACCCTAAAATCGGATAAGAACATGAACAACCTTATTATGGACTGTTGGAACCCTAGAAATGGGGGAGACGCAATATGAACCGATTAATCGGTTCAATCTCAAGGTTAAACGGTGAAAATGATGGAAATGACGAGGACAGTGAGGATCTATCACTAGAAAAGTGATTCCATGAGGTGAATCACAAAGATGAACACTCGAGGTTGAAGAACAGCGGAGTGACAGAGAGAAAATGGTTGAGGCAAAGAGAAATGAAAATGAAACCTATGATATGTGGTTGGAGATGATGATCTTTCGAGAGAGGAAATTGCTCTCGAGGAAGACGAAGCGCAAAATGAAGACGCGTAGTGAAGTGTGGCTGAAGCGTTGGAGATATTTGGTTGATGACGCATGCGTGACAGAGGTGCTATAATGTTGAGTGCATGAAATGTGGCAGACGAATTGAGGTGCAGCGTGGAAGAGAGAGAAAGCACCGTGGAATATGGAAAATGGAAATGGAGGCAGTGTGCAAGGAAGGTGGCTAGAGGCGGTTCCTAGGACTCTCTAGCCTGTGACTTTCAAGAGAGAATTAATTCTGGGTTTTCAGAAATCTAATTCTAATTCATCTCAAAAGTGCCAAATACAAGTGAGGAGTTAGGTATTTATAGTAACCCATGCTCCTTGCAAGCTAAACTACGTGTACAATAAAATGTAAAAATACGAAAAAGAGGACTACGTCAGGCAGGATTCCATCATGTCCAATCACATAGCATCCCTCAGTAGATGCTAATATATCTTATCTTCATTGGCATGCCTCAATAGATGTTGTCACTACTACAAAACAAAATCAAATCCACACCACACAACTAAATAAATAAAAAAAATCAAGAACTAGGTTGCCTCCCAGCAAGCGCTTCTTTAGCGTCACTAGCTTGACCCAATAAGTTCATGTCACATCTTTTATTTTGGTGTCATCTTTTCCTTCTACACATCAACTGGTTTTCAGCAACTTCCTGTTCACCTTTTTGGTTCTTCTTGAAATTGGAGATTCAATCTCTATCAGCCCATCAGCTCCGAGTTCTTTCACAACCCAAAGCTTTTTTTTTGAATTTCACAAGTAAGCCTGGTCTCAGTCCTTCATGTTCCTTCAAAGAATCTTGGTGAACACCTGCTCCTTTTCTATCTTTTTCTTCTTCTTCCACCTGTGGCAAAAGAACACTTTTTACCTTTCTTGCTCGGCTTGGCAGCTTTGGTACTAGTCTTGGGTGCATCTTTATATGCATCTTTGAGACTAGTTTTCTTCACTTGGACCTGTGATAACGGTCTAAAAACCGTTATTTTTATACTTAAATTTGATATCAAAACACACCCTTTATGGCTTAGAATGAGCTTAAAATCAAGTAAAACACTTAGTTGAGTCATGTGAGAGTCAAAAGTTGGTTTTAGAGATATTATGCTTGTTTTTACATTGTTTTGCAGGGTTTTGAGATGAATTGAAGATGAAAGTGAAGCAAGGTGGACTTAGACATGTGAAAGATGAAGAAAAAGGATGAAAAGAAGGGTTGAAGAAACCACTGAGCGTCAGACTGGACTGCTGAGCACCCAGGGCAATTTGAGGCAAACCGCTCAGCGGTAAAACTGATCGCTGAGCGGTCCTGTGGCTAAAGGGAAAACCGCTGAGCGGTTAAATTAAGGGATGAGCGGTTGTCAGTTTTTATTGTATTTAGATTCTGATAGATTTTGTTATCTTTGTGGCTTATATATAGCCCTAGTGCGAATCAAAACTCATTCTTTTGGCAAAGAGAAACGTCCACAGTAGCTCTACACACCTTGGAGGAGGTTCCTTGGATGCTTAGGCTCCAACCTACCAAGTTTAGGGTTATTTCTTCCATTCTTTCATTACTTTTCATCTAGATTCACCATGACTATGGTGAACTAAACCCTAGGTTGTTGGGGAACAATGTAATCTTTTGAAACTTTCTTATATTGAAATTCTTATCTTCTTTATATGCTAGCATATGCTTATCTTTACCAATTGTTAGGTTCCTTTACCTTTGTTTAATGCTTTTATCGTTTAACTCATTCGGTAAATGTTGTTTGTCTTTATTGATACGGGAACGTACAGTAATGTCATGAGCTGGGGGGGAATTCCTTGATTAAGCAATACCGCCTAGAGATAAGGGTAGGACGATTAATTGTATTTTGCTTCCGTTTATCATGCATTATTAGTTACTAGGGGAGGCTAGAGATAGCAAGCCGGTAATTACTAATAAGCTCTTTTCGCCAAAGAATTGGGTTAAGGGTAGACTAAGAAAGTTTGCATGACAATATGATAAATAAGCAAATTAGATAAGAAGAGTAGATATAAGAGGGTGGATAAGATGAAATTGTAAACTCCAACAACTCTACTCATTCATAGTTTCTTTTAGCCAATTGAATCACTACATTTGCATGTTTACTTTTGTTATTTGCATACAAAACCATAAAATTAATTTCTTCCCAAGTCTTATGCGGTTGGTTTACACGAAAGTTAAGGCCTAAGAGTCGTTTGGGAAACGATACTTGGACTTACCCATTTTATATTACTTGATAACGATCTGGTACACTTGCCAGGGACTTAACAACTTGCTGCTCAGCATTGAAAACATTGAAAATCACCTCCTCTTCTTGGTCTTTGACAGCTATAGTACCATCACCAACATTGATGATCACTTTGGCTGTCTTCATGAATGGCATTCAAGAATAATAGGGATCTCCAAATTTTCCTCCATCTCCAGAACCACAAATTCCACCTGGAATCTCAAGTTGTTAGTTTGCACCATCACATCTTCCACCACACCATAGGACCTCTTGGTGGATCCATCTGCCATAAAAAGAGATATCCTTGTCGGCTTGACTTCTAGGCCATCAATCTTTTCAAGAACAATTAAGAGCATTAAATTGATACTAGACCCTAAATCAGTTAGGACTTTCCGTATTTTGTGACTCCCGATAGTGCAAGGAATAGTGAAACTTCCTAGATCTTTAACCTTAGGAGGGAGTGCCTTCTGCAAGATCACACTACAATCCCCATGTACCTCAATTGTTTCCTCCTCTAAATATTGCTTTCTTTTGAGGAGTTTCTTCAAAAACCTAACATATTCAGAGATTTGTTGTAGTGCCTCAGTCACAAGAATTTTTATCCCCAATTTCTTAAAATTTCATTAAAACACCCTAATTGCATCTCTTTTTCTTTCATGGAACATTCCTTAGGGTGGTGAAAATTTTTCTCATTTTTTGTATTTTTTTCATTTTTTTCTTTTTTTCTCTCAACCTCTTCTTCCTCTTTTTTTTCTCTCTTCTTTTTGTTTTTTCTCTATCTCACTTTTTCTCTCTTCTTTTTCCTCTTTTTCTCTCAACTTATTTTTTTTTCTTTTCTCTCTTCTTTTTCCTCTTTTTCTTTCAACTCATTCTTTTTCTTTTCTCTTTTTCTCTTTTTCCCTCTCATCTTTTATACTCACAATAGTTTTGCATTCTTCCTTGGGGTTAACTTTAGTATTAGCCCTAAAACTTTTGATAGGTATCTCCTCCAACTTTTTGGCCATCTAACCAACATGCATCTCCAAATTCCTTATAACATCATCTGTGCTTTTCTGAGTAGAGAGAGTTGCCTGGATGAACTGTTGGAGGGTCTCCTCAAGCCTTGTGGTTCTGTTAGCTAGAGAAGGTTGTTGTTGCCACTGTTGCTGCTGTTGTTGCAGTGGTCTATTGAATTGTCCACCTGTTTGCCCAAATTGACCCTGTCCACTGCTTGGATGGGATTTTCACCCTTGGTTGTAATTATTGGGACGAAACTGGTTGCCCATGTAGTTGACGTCATCATTGAGGTTTTCGGGCACTACACATTGACCATAGATATGGTCACCACCACATAGCTCACAAAGTTGTTGTTGAACCTGTGTAACATTCTGAAGTTCCTTTTGTGGTTGCAAACGTTTCTGTCAAGACCTCCAATTGTTGAGTAATGATCTTATTTTGAGCAAGCAAGGCATCATAAGACTGTAATTGTAGAACTCCCTTAGGTTGTGTTGGAGCTCCTCTTTCACTGTGCATCTCATTGTCATTGGCAACCATATTTTCAATCAATTCATAGGCTTCATCTGGGGTCTTGAACTTGATATTGCCTCTAGCCGAGGCATCCAACATCAATTTTGTTTGTGAAACAAGACTAGCAAGAAAAAGGATGACTATTGTTGCTTCATCAAAGCCATGAGTAGGTGTCTTTCTCAAAAATCTCTTGTACTTATCCCATGTTTAACCCAAGGTCTCCTCCATGCCTTGTCTAAAAGAAGAGATCTCTTGCTTCCCTTTGTTGATCTTTGATTGTGGGAAATTTTATTCAAGAATTTTTCAACCACATCTTTCCACTCAGTGAAGCTATTTTCAGGGAAGGAGTTCAACCACAATTTAGCATTGCCTCTTAGTGAGAAAGGAAACAAGCTCATTCTAATAGCATCATCATGTACTCCATTTAGCTTTACAGTATTGCAGGTGTCATTGAAAGTGGTCAGATGCTCATATGGACTTTCATGTGACAGTCCATTGAATTAGTTGCTCTTTACAAGATGGATCAATGCAGGCTTCATCACCATACTGGTGGCATTGACCCTCAGCTTTGTAATGTTGCTAAAATGGTGAGGGCCAACAATTGTTGCATAATAAGCCAAAGTGTGCTTACCACCGTTGTTCTTCATGCTTTCAAAATCAGATTGGGGGACCTTTCAAATTTTCTCTAGAGAAGGTTCTGTAGATAATCTATTTCTTCTCGACCTCCTGCTAGTCTCAATTCCTTTAAGAAGAGGTTCAAAACTTTTGTTGCTTTTAGTACTGACTGTATCCTGCATAAACTAGACACAAAATAGAAAATATTTTTAGCACAAAAACCAAAATAAAAATAAGAATTAAACGACACAAAACAAAAATTAAAAATAAAAACAAAGAATAAAAATAAAAATAAAGTCAAAGTTAATCAAGAATCACACAAATAGAATAGCTTAAACCGTGAGTCCCCGGCAACGGTGCCAAAAACTTGTTGGGACAGATCGGCAAGTGTACCGAGTCGCATAAGTAATATAAGATGGTAAGACCAAGTATCGTATCCCAGAAGACTCTTGGCGCTAGACAGTCGTGTGATAACAAGATTAATTAAGACTTAAAATAAAAAGAGATCATTGGTTTCAAATGCGAGAATAGAAAATTAAATATGAATGCAATTGGATCAATAGCAGAGTAGCACAAAGATGAACAGATGTTGTTTAATATGAGATGAATATGTTGTTAGGGTTAGATTTCACCAAGTTCCCTCTCATGTATGTAAGAATTCTTCTTTATGGATTAATGTCAACGTCACTCACTAAATCACCTAAACCCGATCCCTCGGCGAATAAGCATGTCCCAAATTACTAGTTCATGCAATTCCTAGCATTCCTAGTAATAAGATGTGAATATCAAGAGCTTAGGACGACCAAGACTCATACCCTCATCCCTGAGCGATATTACTCGTGGGAGTAATTCAACAATAACCTTAATTGTAAGGAACCTCCTGGCACTCATGCAATTCATAAATCATGCTAATGAATGAGTTAAACACAGCAAGCATTGAAACAGATGAATTACTCTAAAAATTAATATGAAAAAGCATATATTTTTTAGAATCAATTCAAATACAAGAGAGTTCACAAGTTTACATCATCTCCCAACAACAAATAGGGTTTAGTTCCCCGTAGACATGGAGAAACTATATGAAAAATGGAAGAGAATGAAAGAGAGAGATCCTCAGAATTAGGGAAAGAGTGTACTGTTGCGCTACTCTTTGCCAAAGATACAAAACTAGAGCGCCAGGGTCCTTTAAATAGAGTCGGAACAGAGTAGAAACTGGGTCTGGTCCAATAAAGTCGAAACAGAGCAAAAAATTGAGCCTGACCTGCGAAAGCTCGATGCCCGCGCGCCCTAAGAGGGCGCTCGGCGGTGGACGATCCTCATGTAGGACTTGGGCCTTCAATCTGGGCACCCAAGCTTCTTGACCCGACGCTCAGGCGCCCTAAGAGGGCGCCCGGGCGGTGGATGTCTATTTTCCAGCGCTCAAGCTTCCAGATAGGGCGCCCAAGCCACATGCAATCCCTCTTTTTGGTGCTTTTTCAGGCTTTTGTAAGCTTTATCTCCTTAGCACTTCATTTCTGCTTTCAGTATTACTTCATTCTTTGCCAAAACAAGGGGAATTAGTCATAAAATCATCAAATTCAACCTCAACTCTCTTATTCACACGACTTAATGAAAAAATATGAGTTCAACCAAGTTTTTAAGCAGAAAATGGTGCATTTACTGTTAGAATTACATCACAGATAACGGTATTTTCAACCGTTATCACCAAGCATCAACAAAAATTCAAAACATAACTAACTAAGTCGAGTAGCTTACGCATACAGTCGACTTTGTCACTTCAATGCAGTTTTGAAAATATTTCTTTGCAAAAATACTCACATCACTGTTTGAGAAAATTTGTGCAAAGTCACAAGTTTTAATCGACTTGCTTCATAATGAAGTCGACATAAAACTTGGAGTTTTGCCACACAATATAAGTTCAATCAAAGTGCATGTGATTTTCTTTTCTAAATCATATGTTATGCAATCACAGATGATATTTCATGTAGAACGCAGTAAGTTTGCACACATAGACAGAATTAACACAAACATGTTCTCAAGAATTGATACACATGAAAGTAATGAACATGTAACACATGAACATGTAACAATGCATGTTGTTATTAATAATTTGTTGTCATCATAAAAAATCAGAAGCTATATGAGATTGTAAGGTTTAGCTAAACCAATTCTTCCCTTATCAACAATCTCAATAGTCATGTATGTAGAGAAAAATGTTTGCAATAATATTATTAGAGCACTCCTTGATATTCGTTGTGTGAGAATTGAAAGAACATTATACTTACCTCATTATATCTTAAAGTTGAACACTTACAACTCTTCAATTTCTAACTCCATAGTCCAGACGTCAGGTGACTATGTCTTCACAATAATAACCTCATATCAAATGATCTAACTTTACTACAAAAATCACAATGCTTAAAAACTCAAATAGAAAAGAATAGAATCATATGCAGTTTTCCAAACTCATGTGGACAGAAAAAAGAAAATCAATTTAAAGAAAATAAAGAAAGAACTTATTCTAATTGATATTACAATCTAGAGTTTTTCGTTGTGAAGTTAGAAGTGGTCTATAGTTAAAATACATATAAAAGATAAATATGAGAATTTAGAAAAGATAGAGGAAAAAGGTTTTTTAAAGAGATCAACATAATTTCTTTTTAAAGTCTATTTAATAAAACCTAATTATATTTTAACCTTCTATAAATAAAAATAATACATATATCATTTAATTAAATCTTCTCTGTCTTATCACTAGTGGAAAACGCTGATTAACGTCGGTTATTTTGGGCTTTTGACGTCGGTTTCGAACCCGACGTCTATTCCAGTGACGTTATTTTGCATCAGCCAGGTAATGACAGACGTCTATATAGACGTCGGTTTCGCACACAACCGACTTCCAAATAGACGTCAGGCGCAGTAACAATAGACGTTACCATAGACGTCAGTGGACAACAAAAGAGACGTATGTACGCGCTGGATCGTTTAGTGCACTGTTACTTATTGGACGTCGCTTTGTGCATTGACTGATGTCTGTGGACGTCAGGTTTGCCTTAACCACTTCTACGGGGCAATTTTTTTTAATAAAAATTAATTTTTCGAATATAACAACACCTGAAATTCAGAAAAATTTCCCAAAACAATTGTTTATAATAAATAATTGTTTGTTTGAGCTATAAATAAATATAATTCAATCCAAGATCAATAAAATAAAATTATAAACTTAAACTAAACCTAAGTAATTCAAAACAAAAAAAATAAGTCTTGCTCTACTTCCAGTTTGGATAAAATAAGTTAACCACTCGTGCCTTATATGCCTTATCATGCCTTCGGTTATAGGAGATGAATTGTTGAAGTTCTGCACAATTAAGAAATATTGATTATGGTTTGATATATGTTCAAAAGAATTAATTGATTTTTTTATGTTTTCAAAGTAAGCCTGATTATTACCTCATTCCACTTATCTGTAATGGCACCTTGAATGATGGTCTTAATCCAAGACATCACATAGTACCCACATTCCCATGAATCATGCTGTTTGTTACACTAAAATGACAAAGTAAATATAGTCAAGAATTAAGATCATTGAATAACAAAGTAAACGAATTAAAATTATAAATGCACCAAACCTTGGGATACAACACTTTATTTAGCTGACCTCGAGATGTACCCATTACTCTATTTACATTAAAACAGAAAGTAATATTAATATAAGTATGAAATCATTAAAAATTAAGGCCGACATGAAATTAAAAGTCATATTTAGCAAAACACTTACCCTTGGAGCAGGAATTTCAAGTCATCATTCATCCTTTTTTGCAGCGAACAGAAGAAGACAACTGTACTTTTTTTGGGAATGAGGACTACCAATTGCCAGTGAGCCTTGTTTGGAACATCATAAATAGTTAGTAAACTAATTAAGTAAACTTTTATTACCTTTTACATAAAACAAGGCATACCCGTCAATGTATGGCATAAGGTATATGTATCTATTTGACTCAGCCATCCATGTTTGCAAATAATTTTGTTTCATTTCATCTGTGTTACCACAACGTTGAATGGACTGAGGTTCAACAAATCCGTAAACAGAAGACCGACCTTGATCTACAATGACTGTGTCCATGTACCTATAACAACAAAGTTAACTTATTACAAAGTAGGCATCTAAATTAAAATATTATGGTAGACAAAATTAACTATCTTACATACACCAGAGTTGAATAACGGAAATATTCAACCACTTGTCTCCCAAAATGATCTCCGATACATCATTGAATGTGATATATACTGACAAGTGGAGGGGGAGACCAAATACTTTTAAGTCCCAGTATATTTGTACTGATCCTTTGATGAACCTGGGAATTCCTGCCATTAGTTTTGCTATGGGATCATCCTCCGCTTCAGCCATATCATCACCATCAACATCGTCATCATCTTCAAGTATTGGTACCTCATTCATCGGCTGCTTTTGAGGACGTGTCACCTGAAGATAAAATTTTCAAAGCTATGAACAAATATTTTGAAATTATAATATAAAATAGCCAATGATACAAATATTATACCTGTTGTGTACCAATGTGTGTGACAACCAATGTTGTAGGCCAAGCTAAAAAACTTCCTATGGCCTTTCCCACAAATTGAACTTCTGGAGTAGGTACAAGCACCCTAGCCTGGGGATCCCGAAGCTTGTCAATCATGACACGCACGTGCTCGGGTGGTATGGGAACACCATGAATAGTGTCTCCTCCCTCAACTACTCGTCCAACAGCCACAATGCGTTCGGGATCCCCTTCAACCAACAAGTCATACAGACCACTGTAATTAGTAGGTTCAACAGTAAAGCAGGATCCTTTGGTGCTGGCAGGAGCGGGTGTGGGAGTTTCAGTGGGCACACCCAGGGTGCCCTGCGTCATGGATTGCAGCTTCTCTTCAAGCGCTCTTTGTATTTGTTTTTGTTCTTGTAACTGCTCAGTGAATCGCTCCTCCATTTGACGAAATCTTTCTTCCCACTGAAGATCCATCTACCTCAATGCCTCCTGATTCGTTGATTGAGTTGTTTGAGTTGTTTTTTGCATAAGGCTAAAGTACTCACGAAGACCAATGGACCCAAGAACTGCACGTACACGTCCTGGGTGCTCCGGTTTTCCAATGGCCGGTTTTAATATGTCATCCCTACCTTGGGGAGTAAATGTTCCCCGTGTCTGCTACTCAACCAACTCATCCTGCACATTAAAAATGTTACGTTACTTAAATTGCAAGATATGATAAATACATAATCAAACAATGTTTACGATTTCAACTTACAATTCTCTGTGAGATCAATACGGTTGAGGCAGATGTCATGTTCCATCTGACTTCGTCCAAGCAGCCTTCCACATCTGGTACCTTGTAGGTGAAGGTGCTAGGTCCGGGGACTCAAGCCCCAACTCATCTGCTTTATCCTTCCTAAGTTTCTTCTCCAGTTTTGCATAACCACCTCGTGATAACACGTGTGGTGCATCATTTAGCCATTGCCTTTCTTGAGCGGCTAACCTTTTACTCTGTAAAACAATTTTTATGCATAACTGTATAATAATAAAAAAATGCTTTGAATACGTTGTTGGTTAAGTTAAATACCTTCCATTCCTCAGTCTCTCTAGATTGGCGAAACTGCATCCATTCTTCTTATGTGAATGAATATTCCTTAGATGGATTCTCATGTTGTCTGTCTCCAAATACATACAGACGTGTTAGCCTTGTCTTGAAATCTCTCCACATCTTACATATCTGCGTTAAGATTTCCCTCCTCATCTGAACTGTGTTTGGAATATCATATTTTAGCTCTTTAAAACAAGAAAAATGTTAATAACATAATAGGATCAAAGAAATGAATACATCAAATTTGTTTTAAGTATACCTGAACATCTTGCCATAAGAGGTTCTTCTCCACCTCTGGGATGTCATCCCAAGTTGCATGAAGGATAGAAACATAGGTTTTGGCTATCTTACCTAGATAACTTCTAAATCTATCAGCATTTGGCCCTGATGCCACACTGGTTCTTGGGTCAAGCTGAACATGTATCCTCTGCCCAGGAACCTGTCCGGATGTCGCTTCTGGCAAATGTGTCGCTCCTCGTGTACGTCTGTTGTGTGCTGATCCTGAGTCTGAGGTCGACATACCTGAAAAATATATACAAGGTTAGTATGAATTGAAATTGAAATATTCATCAAAAGAAAAATTCATATAAAGTCTAAACAAAAATGAAGACGTTACTTATTAAGATATTGTTTTCTCCCAGAACCCTTCATCATGATCACTACGAATTGCATGTATGTCATCGGCAACGTCACCAATAGAGTCTTCAATGGGTCTTGATGTGCTACATGTTGTCTCAAGAATATCAAGAGATTCTTCATCATCAAAATCGTGCATGTTTTTTCCTTCTAAAACCACTAACCATTTTTCATTCGTTGGATCGCTGACGTAGAATATTTGCCTTGCTTGACTTACCATAATAAATGGTTCATCAGTGAAACTCATCTTTGTCAGATCTACCAATGTGAAACCAGAGCCATCTGTAATGATTCCAGAATTTATATCAACCCATTTACACTTGAAAACAAGGACTCTAAACCTAACATAATCCACCTCCCATATTTCTTGTATTACTCCAAATTAACTAATTGATGCAGTGATTGGATTTTTGTCTTTAGAACTACAAAAGTGCACTGACTCAGCTTTTAGTGTAACCCCACTGTTTTGAACTCTACTTTTATCATCTTCTTCCTTTGTCTGAAAAGAGATATTGTTAATATAGTACCCACCATATTTAATGACATTTGTGTTCGGCCCCCGAGATAGCCTCAATAGAGTTTCAGAAACATTTGGAGTCGCATAAATCTTTTTCTTAAACCATGGTAAGAAGGTTTTGACATGTTCATTAAGCTGCCATTTTTCACTCAGGGTGTATTGCCTTTATTTCATTCATGTGTTCAGAAATGTAAGGAATAACATCATTAGTGTTGTTTAAGATGTACAAATGAGCTTGATCAACTTCTTGTCTACTCACACGTTGAATCCTCACATCACGTCCCTTACCTTCACATCTTCCTTCATTTATGCTATTAGGTAGACCCATTGGTTCACAACTTGGCATGTAAGCTAAACAAAATTCAATGGCTTCTTCTGCAATGTATCGCTCTATGATTGAAGCTTCTGGTCTATACTGATTCTTGACATATCCCTTTAAGATTTTCATGTATCTTTCAACAGGATACATCCACCTTTGGTAAAGCGGCCCACATATTCGAATTTATCAGACTAGATGAACAATCAAATGAACCATGATATCAAAAAAAGAAGGTGGAAAATACATTTCCAATTCACATAGTAGTCTTATTCCTTCATTTTCCAATTGATCTAAACATCGAGGGTCAACAACTTTCTTGCAAATGGCACTAAAAAACAAACACATATGTGTCATAATACCCCTAACAGAACGAGGTAATATGCCTCGAATAACAACCGGTAACAATTGTTGCATCAATATAGACAATCATGAGACTTTACTCCAACTAACTTTAGCTCTTGCATAGAAACAAGGTTACTAATATTAGAAGAATAACCTTGTGGAACCTTCACACTTCTTAAAGACTTACAAAAACTTTGTTTTTCTTTTTTAGAAAGAGTATGACAGGCTGGGGGCAAATAAGTGCGTCTACCTATTGTCTGTGGATGTAACTCTGTTCGAATTCCCATGTTAGCCAAATCTTGTCTTGCTTTTATCCCATCTTTGGTCTTCCCTTTCACGTTTAATAAAGTTCTGATGACACTGTCACAAACATTTTTTTCTACGTTCATCACATCAATACAATGTCAAACATCAAGTATAGACCAATATGGAAGATTAAAAAATATTGATCGTTTCTTCCAAACATTTTTGCATAAGTACTTTTACGATGTTTTCCAAATACAATGTTAATGTTTTTGACTTCGTTATACACTTTTTCGCCATTGCGGGGTCTGCACACAACCTCATCCTAGACAATTCCATTGAATGCTTTTTTCAATCTACGATAAGGGTGATTGCGAGGAAGGAATTTCCGATGTCTTGTATAAACTGTCTTCTGACCATGCTTCAATTGAAGGTAACTAGTGTTTTCTTCACAAATTGGACATGCAAAATGTCCTTTAACACTATAACCGCTCAAGTTTCCATAGGCTGGGAAATCATTTATAGTCCAAAACAACATTGCACGCAAACAGAAATTCTCTTCAACATCTAAATCAAACACTTCGACACCTTCTTCCCACAACAATTTCAAATCATCAAAAGGTTTCAAGTAAACATCAATGTCATTGTCAGGTTGTTTAGGACCAGATATCATCATTGACAACATGACATATTTTCTCTTCATGCACAATGGAGAAAGATTGTATATCATCAACATAACTGGCCATGAACTGTGTTTGCTACTTAAATTCCCGTACGGATTCATACCATCAGTTGCAAGTGCAAGTCTTAAGTTTCTTGGATCTGCACCAAATTCTGGAAATGTTTCATCGATCTTCTTCCACTGTGGTGAGTCTGCTGGGTGTCGAAGAAGATTATTGCACTTTCTTCCTAAAACGTGCCATTTAAGGTTCTTTGCATCCTCCTTAATAGAGAACATACGTTTGAACCTAGGTATTATAGGCAAATACCACATGACCTTACCAGGTGCACCATCATTACCTTCTTCAGTGTTTTTGTCAGATTTCTTTTTAAAACGGCTTAAACCATATGTTGGACAATACTTTAGTGAAGTAAACTCCTTGATGTACAAAACACAATCATTGGGGCAAGCATGTATCTTCTGATATTCAAGACCCATTGGACATAAAACTTTTTTGGCCTCGTAGTTGCGAATAGGAAGAGTATTATTTTCTGGAAGCATCTCCTTCAGCAACTCCAACAACTCCGTAAAACTTTTATCGGTCCATCCGTTCCTTGCTTTTAAACTGAACAACTTCAAAGTTGCAGACAAACGTGTAAAGTTCGTACAGTCTGGGTACAACGGTTGCTCAGAATCATTGATAAGAGAATCGTACAAATTAGCTCTTCTAAAGTTATCTTCACCAACATCACGTATCATGTCCTCTAAATGATCACTCATCCATTCTTCCACATAATTTGTTCCTCGTGACGTCATAGGCTGGTCCACTACTTCTCCATGCCAAGTCCAACGGTATACGATCTCGTTATGCCCAACATGAATAGATGATCATGCAAATTGCCCAAGTCTTGTCGTATTTGATTAGCACAACAAACACAAGGACAAAAATATGTCCCGTTCACAGACTTTGCATTATCTTTAACATATTGCAAGAACACTGAAACAACCTTCTCATATTCTTCAGAGATGCGACATGCATTCATCCAGCTTCGATCCATACTATATTAAACGTTTGTGTTAAATTTCAAATGGGAACTAAATTTCACTCAGTGATTTCATACTTGTAATTTAACATGCCAATTATAATAACACAGCTAAAATTTATCACATACAAATTCAAAAGCCGATAACACATGCATACCTAAAAGCCAAAAACATGCAAACGCAAAAGCATACACAAAAGACAATAACACACATACAATAAAAGTTTTAAACATAGAAGCTAACCTTCTTAGCAGATTCAAACAACAATGGAGGGAATTGGAGGACTGCACGCCCAAAAATATAGGCCAAAAACGGTCAAAAAATCGCCCAAGAACATGTCACAAACTGCATCAAAACGCAACGAAGACGAAATTTAATCGGTTCAAATGGAAGATATCTCAGCAAAGAGTAACTTAATCGGAGTAAAACTGAATTTAAACGGTGCAAAAGCGAGAAAATGAACCTGAAAGCTATGCTGCAACAGAAAGCGCAAGGAAGAAGACGATGAATAGTGGTGTAACTGCTCGTGAGTTCGCGTTCCTAGTATAAATGTTTAGAGACGTCGGTTATGATTTTCCACCGACGTCTAACATGTTATAGACATTGGTGCTATCACTAATATGACGTCTTTCTGATTTAAATATTAATAATGGCGCGGATTTTAGGCGTCAGTTGTGTCAACACCCAATTTCGTCCGGGTGAATAAATAATAGGGTTTGTTTCTATTTTAGTCACATTTTATTTTTGTTTTATTTATTTTGCGTTTTTAATTTACTTTTGATTTAGCTCTTTAATTATTATTAGATTTTATTTTATTTTGAAAAAAAAAGAAGAAAAAAAACGAAAAAAGAAAAAAAGAAAAATAAATAGTAAAAAAATAAACAAAGGAAAAAAGGAAAAAAAATAAAAATAAAAAATAAAAAATAAAAAAATATTTTTTTGTTTTACTATTTGCCTCCCCAAATTAATATTTTTCCTTAATCCAATGGCCCAAAATAATCTCACATTTTTTTTACTTCTTCACTACCTATTTTTCTTCTCACACCCCACTCTCCACATCACCTTCCACATCATCTTCCACATCACACTCCACATCACCTACCTTTTTCATTTTACTATTACATTTTATATATATATATATATATATATATATATATATATATATATATTTTTTTTTTTTTTCTTCATCCTAATTTTTCCACTTACTTTTTATTATATTTTATTTCCACATTAACTTTTACTATTCATTATATTTTATTCTTCCCACCAACTTTTTATATTATTTCCTTCACTTAATTTCCACACTAACTTTTACTATTTACTATATTTTATTTCATCTACTTTCTCCACCAACTTTTTATATTATTTCTTTCACATATTTTCCACATTAACTTTTTTCCATTCATCTTTTATTATATTTTATTTCACATAATTTCTCCACCAGCTTTTTATATTATTTTCTTCACTTAATTTCCACATTAACTTTTACTATTTACTATATTTTATTTCATTACTTTCTCCACCAACTTTTTATATTATTTCTTTCACATATTTTCCACATTAACTTTTTTCTATTCATCTTTTTATTATATTTTATTTCACATAATTTCTCCACCAACTTTTTATATTATTTCTTTAACTTATTTTCCACATCAACTTTTACTATTTATTATATTTTATTTTACCTAATTTATCCACCAAATTTTTATATTATTTCTTTCACTTATTTTCCACATTAACTTCCACTATTTACTATATTTTATTTCACCTAATTTCTCCACTCACTTTTAATATTATTTCTTTTACTTATTTTCCACATTAACTTTTTCTATTTTTCCACTCACTTTTTTTAAAAAAATTATATTTTATTTGACACTTCTTTATCCTTAACTTTATAAATACCCACATTTTCTTCACTTCATTTTTACACACACTTACTTACTCATTTCCATAATATCCATTTTTCTTCTCTCTCTCTCACACATACACACACACACACATTTTTTACACACACACACACTTTCATAATATTCATCTTTCTTCTCTTACACAAAAAAATCTCTTCATCCAAAAACTCTACTTCATTTTTCTCTCACACCTTTCCATCAAATCTCATACCAAATTTCTACTCCAAGTTCATCTTCTTTACTTCTCATCTACCTCTTCTGATAACTTATTGCAATTAAAGTTTTCCTACATAATTCAAACCTTCAATAAGGTACAAATATTCTTCTTATCCCATTATGCATTTTGATAATTTTTTTTAGTTTGTAATTTTTTTTATTTTTCTACTACATTTATTTTATTTGATGTTTTTTACATATTTTTTTCATAGACCTTTCAACTTATCTCTCTTTCTTAAAATAAAAAAAAAAAAACCAAAAAAAAATACAAAACTAAAAAATCACAAAAATAATTTTCCACTCGTTTTATATAATTCAAAAATACAAAAAAAAATCATAAAATCTTCAAAATAAAAATATCAACTCTTTTTCAAATCGTTTTTTCTTTTTTGGACCCTCTGCTTGACAATGGTCAAATTTTAATTTTTTGTTATCGACCCTCTGCATGACAATGGTTGCATTTTAATTTTCTGCAATATCATCAAGATCTTAGCCAGAACTACGTAATCCTTGATTCTCCATCAAAAGTGGAGATACGTAGGAGCAAGGCAAGTCCTTGTCAGGTTCACTTTCCCAAAATCCACAACTTTTCCAAACTAATTTTATCACCAATTTCCTAAAAAATAAAAAACATCTTTTGTTTCTCTATAGTGTCTTTAGTGGAAATTAAATATTTTGAAAACCACATCAAATTCGCGTATTTAATTAAAGGTATTGCCTTAGGACAGGCGTTGTGGGGTGCTAATACCTTCCCCACACGTAACTGACTCCCGAACCCGAATTTCGGTTTTCACAGACCTTGCCTTATTTTATGGTTTTTCAGTAGTTTTCCAGAATAAACTATGGTGGCGACTCCAAAAAAATTCTTTTTCAAAATGCGTTTTTCTTTTTCGGATCGTCGTCGTCCTGTCGCTATTCCGGTTGCGACAAGTTGCATGGCTAAGCAACGTCTATACAAATATTAGACGTCACCAACGAACCAGCGACGTCTCTATGGCAGAAAAATGATTACATTTCACCTAACTATCAAGTTGTAGACGTCTGTTATCCGTGGGCACCGACGTGTATGGGACGGAACATTAATTACATGCACCAACCTGTCAGGCCAACAACGTCGTCACCCCAGTTAACCGACGTTTATATAGCGGCTATTGACCTTCCAGGCAGAACCATTAGACATCTATTCATAGCATGCGACGTCTGAAGATGATTAGAGACGTCGGTGTTTTGTAACCCGACGTCCATTCGCCTTCCTGCAAACCTTTTAGACGTCAAGGTGCAGTGTGCCCGACGACTGTATTGTTTGAGACATCAGATATAGCGATAAGCGATGTCTATGATTCTGATTTATTTACCAATTTGTCACCGGTCATCATTTTACGTCCTTGCATGCTCTGACCGACGTCTAAGGAATGACGTTAATCAGCATTTTTTCACTTGTGTATATATATCCATTTCGTATGTCTTCCAAGTTAAAAGGGGATAAAGTATATCAAACATATGCATATTGAAATTAACTATAAAAGAAACGTTATCACCTTTACAGATTAATTAATATATATGGAGAAAATAATCCTGATTTTGCTGGCAAGGTCTAATTTGCGTTTTATTTATGTCTTTCTTCACAATTTTCGCATGACGCTTAGATAAGAAAATTAAGAATGGGTTATGTCCCTTCATCTTTTATACTATCTCCTCTCTCTTTGTATCTTTTTTTTATTTATAAGGATGCTATATTTTTAAGGAAGCACTAATAATATACAGCTTCATCATGCTTTTTAGAATTTTATTTATTTGATAAATATGTTACCAAAATATTTTAAAAAAAATAATTATTTATTAATAAAATATAAAATATTGATAAATATATTTAAGTTGTTCACTGATGTTTCTTAATTTAAAAAGAAAAAAACAGGTAGACAGGAGCATTATTAATCTTAAAAAGAGGGGTATGAAAAATAAAGAAATAATTGAGTCCTCTTTCCGACGTCAGAGAGTTTGATAACTTCTTAAGAAACCAGTAATTTAAAAATGCGCTCTCTCACGGTTTACTCTGATTCTCCCGGTGGAGACCTTTCTTCCCTTCATCCAACGGCTCAGAGTTTCCTTAAGATGCCACGCGTCAGTAGACGTTGCAGATTGCATTTGATACCACGCAACAGAGTATGCAGGTGTGTTCTCGACGCGATTCCTTTGCTGATAATGAAGCAAGAAGGTATTAGGTAGGTGAGGTGAATTTAAGAGGCTCACTCCTACCCTATTAAGATACGCTTATAGGGGTAGAGGATCCGCAACAGAACAGAGATGACTAATCTGCTAATACAAACAGAAGAACCTTCTCAGAGTCAAACCCCGCTTCTAATTTCAATTCAACATCAACAACAAGCAGAGCAAAATGGGGATACTAATACTAATAGCAATAATAATGATACTAAGGAGAACGATGATGGTGAAGATGACAGAGAGAATGATTATGACGATGAGCTGGAAGAGGAAAGTGAAGTGGAGGAGAGCTTGGCGCGGTTGGAGTGGTTTCTGACGGTGTTAGGGTTCAACCAGCACTCGGTGTCGAGTTTGGTGGTTTCGTGGAGCTTGTTTGCGGCGGTTGGAGTGGCGGCGCCACTTGTGGCGCTGTCCATGTGTAAGTGCTCGGAGTGCGATAGGTATGAGATTCAGAGCTTTGAAATGGTGATCGTGGCGTTTCAGGCGACTCTCGCCGCCGTATCCTTGATCTGTCTCTCTCACAACCTCCGCAAGTACGGTCTCCGCAGGTTCCTCTTCGTCGACCGCTACTCCGGAAAGATGCATTGCTTTCACCGCGACTATGTCGCTCAGATTTCGGTCGGGTTCCTTTTTTTTTTACTAGCTCCAGCGATAATTGCTCTGTTTCTCCTCTACTTTACTTGCGTGCTTGATGCTTTATTTGATTCGAGTTTTTGGTGATAAACTTTGTTTTTTTTTCCTATTGTATTTGGCGTGGTCAGGGATTTTGCTCGAGTATTTGTTGCTCTTTGTTCTATTATTATTATTATTATTATTATTATTATTATTATTATTATTGAGTATTTGCTTTATTTGAGAACTTTTCAAAATGAAAGGAGTCAAATCGTTGAATGTTATCTTGTATTGTTTCGGTTCTTCCTTGTTCGTTTTTATGAACATGTTAGTATTCCTTATTATTCTTCCGTTCCTCATCAAGCAGATGAAAAATGTTTATTTATTTTTAGAATAGATAATGAGCGACTTGCAGTTTCACAGGGGTTTTTCAATCAAAATTAGAGTTTCACTTCAGGAATTTGTATAATAAAAGATCATTGATCATTAAATGCCAACATAGATTACTTCTGGAATTTTTATGATAAAAGATTGATTAAATGTCAACATAGATTGCTGAAGTGAAACTTACAATTTTATTGGAGAACACAAGGCTAGTTTACTACGATATCTTCTGTAGAAACTACCTTACAAAGTCATACTATGCGATTTCTGATTAATTCATAGGGTCAAATTCTATGCATATTAAACTTTGCTCTTCCTGTTAATAGGGATCTATGCGCTTGCTTTTTCTGTGGGTTTTGCCATGTTTCCTTCTGAAGACCGCTCGAGAAATCATTCGCATTTTCTATGTTCAACATGGGTCCTGGTTGCTTTCATTCGCTATTCTATCAGCTTTGATTATATCCTGGACTTATATGAGTACAATTTCTCTGTCAGCCTGCATTTTATTTCACTTGGTCTGTCGTTTGCAAGTGATCCATTTTGATGATTATGGGAAGCTCTTGCAAAGCGAAAGTGATGTTTTAGTTCTTATGGAAGAGCACATTCGGTTGCGTTATCATCTCTCCAAGATAAGTCATAGGTTCAGAATCTATCTGCTTCTGGAGTTCTTGGTTGTCACAGCTAGCCAGGTTGTGACGCTTTTGCAGGTCACTGGTTATGGTGAGATGCTTACATTCATTAATGGTGGAGACTTTGCTGTAAGTTCTGATCTACGTTCAAAGTGTTTATGCATTTAGATTTAATGATCTAGTTTCTTACATTTAGATTTTCGTTCTTTGTTCTTTCAGGTATCCACACTTGTTCAGGTGGTGGGCATCATCATTTGTTTGCATGCCGCAACAAGAATTTCTCATAGAGCTCAAGGCATTGTTTCCCTTGCAAGCAGGTGGCATGCAATGCTAACATGCACATCTTCTGAGGCACCACAATTGAGGAGCTCTGCTAGTGCTGGGACATTGGAGGCTGCAAACCATTTGAATGCTATACATTTAGACTATTCTGAAAGTGATCTAGAGTCAATGGATTATGCTGGAATGTTTTCGAATACCCAATGGACTTCTTATGTGTCTTCACATCACAAGAGACAAGCTTTTGGTATGTATTTCCTGTCTGTAAAGAGTTACATTTTTTTCTCGTTCGTGATAAAAATAAAACGTTTATAAAAACATCATATTCTCATATATGCTTCCTTCGTGCTATCTTATAATTTCATCTTACACGGGCACATAAAATAATCTGATAATGTTACACTAAATGCTGTGAAGGGTATAGGAGTCTTGCCTTGCAAGGCGAAATAAAGATGAAATAATACTTCAACGACAGATAATTAAAATCAGAACTAGGATCCAAGGAAAATTTATGTTAGAGTGTAGTTTTCTGGTTTTACTAAGTTTTGCGATTAAATATATTGTGAAAGCTGTGTTTATCCTTGTACATCAAGGCATACTGAAAATATTTGGTCCAGTGAAAGAGGTATCTAACATTGTCTAAGAGAAGGAAAAACGTATCTATGCTAATTTTCTCTAAAGGTTATATCTGATCGATAATCATTTGCGTTATTATCTCTTGTGTTCACGAACCAATATTAGCTTAAAATGGCTGCCTCAAACATTTATTATGATACATCTGATTAGATTAGCAAATTAGCTTTTTTAGAATCATCTCCCATATGTGCAATAAACTTTCCATCTCTAGAAAATATTGAAAGCCTAAAGGTTCAATTTGCATATGTGAATTACTATTACTAGGTCATTCTGTTGTCCTCATAATAATTACCACATAAATCACTATTTTTGAAAATGTGAATTTTCTCATTTTGAGATTAGTGTACTGAATTTCCTGTTTAATATATGCATGAATTTATTTAATATATCATGGCAGCATGCTAAATCACACACACAACTTGTATATAACTGCTTTTGGAATTTATTTTCAAGTTGAGAAATCTTGTTCTTTCTGGTTTCAAAACTGGAACCTGAGCTTTGAGCTTGTTTTCTGTCCACCAGGAGGATTTAATGTTTATTGTTTTCTTCAAATATGCAGTGATGTATTTGCAGACAAATCCAGGAGGAATAACAATATTTGGATGGACAGTGGATCGGTCTCTAGTCAACACAATTTTTTTCCTTGAATTAAGTCTGGTTACCTTTGTTCTTGGTCAGGCGCTAATCTAAGGATAAAATTTGCAACTGACCAAAGAAGCCTTTCGTTTTAGGTCTTTCAGGTTATGATTTTCATTTTGATTGAAAGCCCTCAACTAATAGCCATAATTCTTCATGGGGACCAAGGATACTGAATTTATATGCTGTGCCAGCAGAACTTATTACATGACCTGAGATACCAGTTTCAAATGATCACCATGTAGCAAAAAACATGAGTTTTAAAGTCTCGTAAATTGACAAACTCGGTTACACATCACATGGAGATTAGCTGGGACTATTGACGCTTGGAGTTGTAATAATTACTTCGGTTACACATGCACACAGCAAAGAAGCAGACCCTTGATCACGAGATTTGTGGTGTCGCTGTCAGATATGCCCTTTGGCCTCTTCCCCAATTCCCAGCAACGCAAATTTCATCTCAAATTCTGTTCGTGGTTCTTATTCCTCCCTTACGCGTTTGTTTGATCTTGTAACTAATTAATTAGCACAATAGGCAAGCAAACAACTTTTCCTTAAATTCAACATACTTGGGCTTATCGAAGCAGTCTTTCTCAATGTTTTGATTCTTAAATATAGGTGTGCACCATCTCATTTGAAATGGAAAATGATGATATTTGTAGAAGAGTCTCCCCTTTCTCTGGACATTTGTGGCTCTTATAAGTGCGTTCTTTTGTTGAATGCGTGTAACTTTTGCTCTTACACTAAGGGCCAATGCGCTGGGTGAGCAAGTCTTGGTGGGCAGTGATATTACCAACCAAGCAATGTAGCTTGAAAATTCTGATGTAGTTAGTTTACAGTATTTTTTTTTTATTATTATTGTTTGAGATATTGTTAGGGCGATTTATAACATGTAATGGACAATATATTGAATTGTAAGATGTTTATAGCAAACGAACCTTTTATCCATACTTCATACAAATAGATTGCCGTTAAGTGAGGGAAAATTATGTTTGCCTGAATTGTAAAGACCACTCTCTTCCATTTTCCTCACGAAAGTTGTTAATTTCTTTTTAACTGAAATTTCACTCGTTTTTTATTTAATAATCGGTAATCGTTTGCAAAGTGAGATTTTGTTTTGGCTTTAAAATTATGGATTTTAATTTCTATAAAATGAGTAAATCTGGAATTGATCTTTCTATTTTTTGTTTTATTTTAAATACTCCAAATTTGAAATGAATATTTTCGTATGCATCAAACAAGTAAACATTGTTTAGAATGTTCAATTGATCTTTTAAGCATATAAAGTGTTATCAAGTGTGGCATAATGGTATCAAAAACAAATTTTTAACTTTTATAGGAATTAGAATTAATCTCACTAATTTGCAGTGATGAAAAGCATTTTAAAACCCAAATTATTCAGTAATTTATCGGGACTTTCGATATATTTAGATGAATTCTTATATTTATGAAAAAAGTTACTTTTTCATTACCAATAGAACAATTTGTAAAAGTTCATTTATATAGTTTTTCTAAATTTTAATTTTATTTTATTATAAAATTCTTAATTTATGAAGAAGCTTGTTTCATTTTTTTATTAGAGTATTTAATAGAAAGACTCATTAATACATATTCTTAATGAAGTGTTAGCAAAATATATATATATATATATATATATATATATATATATATATATATATATATATATATATATATATATATTTTATTTTATTTTTTTCTTGCCACACTTTTTATACATTAATACTCTAAAAAAATTATTAAACATTAGAAAAATGGCAAATTATTGGAGAAATTATGAATTTCAGACAATTTTAAGCAAGAAAAGTATTGTGTGCTAAAATTTTTACAAACATTTCTTCTTATGGTTGTAGTGCCTCTCGATTTTACTTACTATTTTTCAAATACCTTTCGACTTTTCTTTAAACTGAAAAGAAAAAATAGAGTGATTTTTTAACAACATTGTATAGCAATATAAGCAAACAATTTATAGAAATACACTTGTCACATTCGTTTTGTTTTCTTAGCAACAAGTAATAAAAAAAAGCTTTTAATTTTCAATATGTCAATTAAAATATAATTATCTATTTAAGTTCACAAACCTTATAGAAAAGAAAAACACAATACTTTAGAGTTTTGAGGAATGAAATAAATGTTACGAAATCAGTTATGAAATATTTTTCATATTTACTAATCAGGTGAAAGTTTTTCAAGTAAAGTGAAATATAATAAAAGATGTTAATTGGAAACACACTCGTAATATATAGAGAGAAAAAGAAGATATAGATTGAATTCATTAAGCATATACAACAAAAGAGATATAATATCCTACCAAAACAAGTTCTTTTTCTTAAAAAACCAAAATGTAGTGTACATAGTGTACTGGTTCATATAGTTGAGAAGCATTCAATAGTAATCACCATGAAGCACCGATCCGTCAAGATGGTTAGTCGACGGAGCCACGTGAGTCAACAGATGTTGGAAGGCATTAAAGATTAATTAATAGGTTTAATTAATAGTATCAAGCATAAACTATACGGCATTAATGAGTAATTAACGAGTTCTATCACTTAAATATATAGTGTTAATGGATAGTTAATGGGCTTATTGCTTCAAGGCCTATATATACATTATTAATGTCCAAGTAAACACACTTTTTGAACAATCATATTGAGACCTTATTGAAAAACATATCTGACTTGAGTGTCGGAATGTTTTCTGCAGGTCACCCACCGTTCGGTAGTAAATAACTTGGAAAAGTAAATTATCCAAGGGAAGAAGTAGAACAGAACGGTAGACAATCGGAGTGGAGCATAAGAGCAAGCGAACGAAGTAGAGTACAGGAAGGAAGGACGATTGACCTCAGACCCTTTCAACCTATCAAATGCAACAACTATATAATGGACTCAAAATCATATGAGAAGATTAATGATGATTTTTGAAAAAAGATAAAAGTGTTAAGAAATTTCCATATCAATAGTGATTAGAGAATTGGATTAAGAGGTTACATATTATAAATCCTTCACTATGCAAAGTTGTAACATGTGAGTGTGCACTTCTACTATGAGAGTGTTCCTATGATTGTTCATTGTAATTGAGAGTTCTTGATTTCAAGGAGAGATTGAGAAGGATACCTAGAGATTTTGATACTCGAAATAGCCTAGAAGGTTTGTATTTGTGTATTTTGAGAAGTTGAAATTTGTTATAACCTAGAAAGGGTGATACTCGTTATTGATCAAAGGTGTTAATTGGTGGAATTTCTTAAGAAAGTTGCTTAAGAGACTGGATGTAACTTCAATGGGAGTTCAACTGGTATAAATCCTTCAAGATTGGCAGAAATCTTTGAAGTTGTCTATAAAGATGGAGTTCAAAGTGTCATATTTTTTGAGGAGGTTGGGCCTGATACATAAGGAATCTTTTACTTGGATAATTTTGTTATTAGTTTGGATTTCTTTCACAATAGATATCAATTACAAATATTTAGGAGTACATAGCTTCTTGTGAAGTTTCGCTTATATTCTTTTATCATGAGTTTGGTTTAGTCCCCTCATGATTTTTTTTTTATTTTCTATTAATGATATTCTTTTCATGTGAAAATAAATGATAGATATATTTTGGAGTGTCATTGTAGTTAAGATGTCAAATGTATTCAGTGATACCTAGCGTGAGTTTCTGGTAGTTAGTAAATTACATTAAACCTATGCATTAAAATATTGTGAAATACATTTTGAATTATCTTCATATTACTACTCAATTTATAGACAAATCAAGACATTATAGGATGTCCACATCAATCTATTTGATTAATTTTTCACAGGTCTTATTGTTACCAATAAGGGAGTATTGGTAAAACCTGAAGACAAGTTTTGATGATGCTGTAAATTGTATTTCTTGATTGTAATAGGAGAATACGTAAAAAGCAACTTGTAGTTTTTAAATGTAGTAGAAAATTGATAAATATTGTAATAATCGATTATGATTAAGGTTTAATCGATTATCATATGTTTTTGAACTAAAATAATCGATTATCATGAAGCAATAATCGATTATCACAAGTCACACTTGAATAATCGATTATCACTTCAAATAATCGATTATCATTTTCTGAAATTTCTATAACGGACTTGAATAATCGATTATCACTTACAATAATCTATTATTCATGGCAGTTGGGAGCTGACCTTTGGCATTCAGTGTGCTTGGCTATATAATGGGTGTTTGAGAGCTTTAGAAAATAAATTTGTGAAAACTTAAAAAGCTTAAAACACTGAGTTGTCAGAGGAACGTTCTTGAGAGCTTTGGTTTTCTTTGTTCCCTTGCTTGATCTTGTGAAAGGAGAGGCTTACGTATCGTGTGTCGATAGTCGAAGTGGACTCTCTTCAAGTTGGCAAGGTTCTCTGCCTGGTCTTGTGAAAGGAGAAGCTAGTGAATCGTTTGTCGATTGCTGGAGCTGATCTCTTCAAGTTGGTAGAGTAGTTCTTTTCATTCTGTTCTTGTTCATTTCATTGTAAACTGTTAAACTATTTTTAGTGGAACTGTTAATCACTCTTTGTAGTGATTAACGACTGGACGTAGATTCTGTTGAATCGAACCAGTATAAAAATCCTTGTGTGCTTTTCTTATGCCCTTTACTCATTCTACTTTAACGTACATCAGCTACTTGGTTAATTTTCTAAAAGAAAATTATTTTCTTTAAAAAAAGGAGAAAATCGTTTCAACTGTGACTTAATACGCTTTACGCTCTCTGTGTTTTTTAATCCGCTGCGTTAAACTCTTTAAAATTTACCCCCTCCGATACCATCAATTGGTATCAGAGCTTGCTTTGATAGTTTTTCAAAATATTTGCGAAAATGGCCGGTCACAGTCAAAACGCTGTTTATGCTGAGGGTGCGTCTATTAACAGACCTCCATTGTTTACTGGAGATAATTATGCTTTTTGGAAAGTAAGAATGGAAATCTTTATGGGGTCTGTTGATAGAGGCATTTGGGAAGCTGTACAGAATGGTCCTTATATTCCTATGAGTACAGTAGATGGTGTAGAAACAGAAAAACCTTATTTTAATTGGACTGCTGAGGAAAATAGACGAGCTCAGTTTGATATTAAAGCTCGTAATATTATTTCATCTGCTGTTGTGCTTGATGAATTTTATAGAATTTCAGTGTGTAAGACAGCACAGGAAATGTGGGAAGTCCTTAGAGTCACTCATGAAGGAACGGAGGACGTGAAACGAGCTAGGAAGAACACTCTCATTCAGGAATATGAGATGTTCAGAATGCAACCTGGAGAAACTATCTCTGACGTTCAAAAACGATTCACTCATATTGTGAATCACTTAACAGGTTTGAGTAAGACTTTTGATACTGATGAACTTAATGTGAAAATTTTGAAATCTCTGGACAGGTCTTGGCAACCAAAGGTAACTGCCATATCGGAGTCTCAAAATCTTGCTCAAATGACAATGCCAATCTTGTTTGGAAAGCTCCGGGAGCATGAACTTGATTTGAGGAGATTAACTGCTGAAGAGGATCAAGGAAAAAGGAAAACTCTAGCTTTCAAGACAGAAATTTCTAAAGGAAAAAGCTCCAAGAGGATCGAAGAAGATGATTCTGATGATGAAGAAAACATGAGCTTGATGATAAAGAAATTTGCTAAATTCATGAAAGCAAAGGGAAAGGACAAATTTCAAAAGGAAAAGAAGGAAAATCAAGATTCTCCATCAAACGTCAAGTGCTTCGGTTGTGGAGAAAGAGGGCACGTGAAATCTGAGTGTCCAAAAAGCAAGAAGAGTGAAGACAAGAAGGAAAGAAAATTTCAAAGGAAAAAGAAAGCATACATAGCTTGGGAAGATAATGCCTCTAGCTCAACAAGTTCTAGTGACACAGAAGAAGAAGCTAACCTATGCCTTATGGCAGATTCTGAAGAAACAGGAAGCCAAGTAAGTGATTCCAGTTTTGAATCTAGTGAATTAGATTTACAAAAGGCTTTCTTTGAATTAATGAATGAATATGAAAAACTTGATGCTGCACATAAAAAACTTAAAAAGGAGCACAGTGATTTAAAATTGAAATATGATAAACTGCTTGATGATGAAGTTGTATTAAGAAACAGAGTCAGTACTTTAGAAATAAAATTGTCTGACTCAAATGCTATTGTTGAACCTGTTGAATGCTTATCATGCAAAAGCTATATGTTTGATATTGATATACTTGAAAATTTGCTTGCTAAGACAACTAAAACTAATTCACATGCTAAAACAAATTTTAATAAAAGCAAAATTATAAATAGAAACATGCATCAAAATTATAAATCCAAGGTAAAAAGAACTCGAAAAATCTGGGTTGTTAAAGGAACTTTTGTTAAAAATAAAGTTAGTGATGTATGTTGCTTTTACTGTATGAAACATGGTCACACATCAAACAAATGCAATATCAAACATGTTGGTGTTCCAAATGGCAAATATGCTTGGGTTAAAGCTGTGAAATGATGTATTCTTGTATAAACTAACCCCAAGGACCCATGTTGAGATTGGGGACCTAAAAATTCTTGCTAAATTGTTTTGTAGCAACAATCGAAATCAAAGAAGTCATTGTGGTATCTTGACAGTGGTTGTTCAAGACACATGACTGGTGACAAGAATAGATTCATCTCTTTTAAGAAGAAAAAGCAAGGATTTGTAACTTATGGGGATAACAACAAAGGCAGAATAATTGGAACCGGAGATATTGGAGGAGGAAACACTTTGACAATAAAAGATGTCTTATATGTTGAAGGCCTCAAACATAATCTTCTAAGCATAAGCCAACTATGCGACAAAGGTTTCAAGGTAACTTTTGAGAGTGATAAATGTAATGTTTATTTTAAAAATTCTGCTGAAATTGCTTTGCAAGGTGTTAGGCACAATAATATATATTTGATTGATATTGAGAGTGCATCTAGTCATAGTATAACATGCTTAGTTGCTAAAGAAGAAAATCCATGGCTATGGCATAAAAGAGCTGCACATATTCACATGCAACACTTAAACAAATTAATTTCTAAGGATCTTGTGATTGGATTGCCTAAACTAAAATTTGAGAAAAATAAGCTTTGTTCTGCATGTCAAAAGGGTAAACAAACCAAATCTTCTTTTTCATCTAAAAGTATAATTTCTACATCAATACCTTTAGAACTGTTGCATATGGACTTGTTTGGTCCATCTAGAATTAAAAGTTTTGGTGGAAATTACTATGCTCTTGTAATTGTTGATGATTATTCTAGATTTACTTGGACTTTCTTTTTAACTCTGAAAAGTGAAGCTTTCAAAGCATTTAAAACTTTTGCTAAACGTGTTCAAAATGAAAAAGATTTGAAAATAAAAACCTTGAGAAGTGATCATGGTGGTGAATTTGAAAATGAATTGTTTGAAAAATTTTGTGAAGAATTTGGAATTGCACATAATTTTTCTGCACCTAGAACTCCCCAACAAAATGGTGTTGTTGAAAGGAAAAATAGATCATTAGAAGAATTAGCTAGAACACTTATGAGTGAATCTAATGTGCCAAAATACTTTTGGGCTGATGCAGTAAACACTGCTTGTTATGTGTTAAATAGAATGCTTATAAGGCCAATTTTGAAATTAACTCCTTATGAATTGTTGAATGGTAGAAAACCAAATATATCTCATCTGAAAATTTTTGGATGCAAATGCTTTGTATTAAATAATGGAAAAGATAATCTTGGAAAGTTTGATGCAAAATCTGATGAAGCAATCTTTCTAGGATATTCATTAACTAGCAAAGCTTATAGGGTGTTCAATAGAAGAACACTAAGTATTGAAGAATCTATGCATGTTGTCTTTGATGAGATTGTAGACCTTGAGGAAAATCCTCTTGAGTCAAATAAACCCATTGCAGGTGATGAGGATTACTTAAGAGAAGCTCTAGAAGAAATGTATCTAAATGAAAATTATCCTCCAGAGCATCAAGAAACACCTCAAGTTGATGACTTCAAAAGCTATCAACAACCGAGAGGACTATCCTTGGACAACATCATAGGAGATATATCAAAAGGGGTAACCACTAAGACATAATTTAAATAATTTTTGCCTAACTGTTGCTTTTGTGTCTCAGATAGAACCTAAAAATATAAAGGAAGCTCTTCAAGATGACAAGTGGTGCATTGCTATGCAAGAAGAGCTAAATCAATTTGAAAGGAATGAAGTTTGGGAACTTATCCCAAAACAAAAAGAATTTCAAGTTATAGGAACCAAATGGGTTTTCAGGAACAAGCTTAATGAGGACGGAATCATCACAAAGAATAAAGCAAGGCTAGTTGCTAAGGGATACTGTCAAGAAGAAGGTATTGATTACGATGAAACTTATGCACCAGTAGCAAGGTTAGAAGCAATTAGATTATTACTTGCATATGCATCTTTGATGAAATTTAAACTATATCAAATGGATGTTAAAAGTGCATTTTTAAATGGTTTTATAAAAGAAGAAGTTTATGTTAGTCAACCTCCTGGTTTTGAAGATTTTAAATTTCCTGATCATGTTTACAAGTTGAAAAAGGCCCTTTATGGTCTTAAACAAGCACCTAGGTCTTGGTATGAAAGACTTAGTACTTTTTTGATTGAAAATAAATTTTCTAGAGGAAAGGTTGATTCAACCTTATTCATTAAGAAAGTAGGAAAACACATTTTGATTGTGCAAGTTTATGTAGATGATATAATTTTTGGTTCAACTGATGACTCTTTATGTGAAGAGTTTGCAAAAATAATGCAAGGAGAATTTGAAATGTCTATGATGGGTGAGTTAAATTTTTTCTTAGGACTACAAATAAAACAAATGAATGGTGGAACATTCATATCCCAAACTAAATACTGTAGAGAAATTCTTAGGAAATTTGGAATGAATAGCTGCAAGGAAGCTAGTACACCCATGGGTACCTCTTGTTATTTAGATAAGGATGAAACTGGAAAGGGAGTGAATGAAACCATGTTTAGAGGCATGATAGGATCTTTGCTATACTTAACTGCTAGTAGACCAGATATTATGCAGAGTGTTTGTGTATGTGCTAGATACCAAGCCAATCCTAAAGAGTCACATCTGACTGCAGTTAAGAGAATTTTAAAATATCTTAAAGGAACTACTTCATTTGGACTTTGGTATCCCTCTGATGCTTCACCTAGTTTAATAGGATACTCTGATGCAGATTATGGTGGCTGTAAAATTGATAGAAAAAGTACTAGTGGAACCTGTCATTTCTTGGGATGTTCTTTAGTGTCATGGCACTCAAAGAAACAAGCATGTGTAGCTTTGTCTAGCACTGAAGCTGAATATATTGCAGCTGGAAACTGTTGTGCTCAAATTTTATGGATGAAACAACAATTGGAAGACTTTGATATCTTTCTTGAAAATATTCCTCTAAAATGTGATAACACTAGTGCTATAAACTTGACCAAGAACCCTATAATGCATTCAAGAACTAAGCATATAGAAATTAGGCACCATTTTCTAAGAGATCATATTCAAAAAGGGGACTGTCAAATTGAATATGTTGATACCTTGCATCAGTTAGCTGATATTTTTACCAAAGCTTTACCTAAAGATAGATTCATTGAGCTTAGGAGAGAATTAGGAGTATTAGACATGTCCTAGAATCAAAATCTATGCAAAATATTGCATTTTTCGTGACTTTAGCAAGCCATAATCGATTGTCACTGAGCCATAATCGATTATTTAGTCATAAAAGTAAATCTGGAAAACTTTGAGCAGATAATCGATTATCATCAGGCATAATCGATTATCATGCAATTCTGGGCAGAGATTAATGAACTGATAATCGATTATCACGAGCCATAATCGATTATCACGTTAACAGGTTCAAAAATAGAGCCGTTGGAGCGTCCCATAACGGCTATAAACGGCCATAAACGGCTAGTTTCTTCATTTTTCTTATAAATAACCTCCCATAATCGATTGTTAGACATTCTTTTGCAACCAAATACTGCTAAAATCAAATCCAGAGCTTCAAATCTCCTCATTTCTCCTTCACTTCATAAACCTTCATCTCCTCCATCTTCATCCATGGCTGAATCAAGAAGGTATCGTCGCAAAACAGTTGGAGCCCCTTCCTCCTCTCAACCACGACTAGCCAACATAGATGGATGGATCTCAGATCAAGAGAAACATGCAGATTTCGTAAACTCCTGGCAAGAAAGGAAAATCATGGCGGTAAAGTACATCCGTCTTGATTTTTTTCGCTTTTATGGGTTTCAATTTCCAAATACTTTTGCTGAGCAGGGGTTAGCACATCTGGTAGAACAAAAAGGAAATATTTATCCAGATCTCATAAGAGTTTTCTACTTCAACTTGCGCTATCGAGATGGAATAATTTCTACCAAGGTCAAAGGCGTACGCATCATTTTAGATGATGATGTTTGGACAAATGTTGCTCAACTTACTATTTGGGATGATGCTGTCAAAGTCCATTTAGGACTTGAAGACTTCAACAGGATGCTAACTTTCCAATCTTTTCTGCAACATCCTGAGAAGCAAGTAAATAGAAGGCAACTATTGGTTGGAGGATTCAAAGTTGAAGAGAGGATGATCCACTACTTGATTGTTTGGATTCTCTGTCCTAGAGCAACCAACCATGCTCAATGCTCTGAGCAGGACTTACTTCTCTTGTATGGGATTTTAAATCACATACACATCGACTGGCCTGCTCTCATTGCTGACACCATGGTAAAAGCCAAGAAATCCCACTCTTATCAGTTTCCTTATGCTCTTCTTGTTTCTAGGATTTTAGAATATAAAGGAATACCTGTTGAAGGAGAACTTGTTCAAAATATTGAGACTGTGGGATCAGAAATCGGAGATACTACCTTTCGTCAGATGGGGTTCATTACTAGAGGAAGGGTCCTTATTCACAAAGATGATGATCATTCTGATGATGATGACGATATGGACACTCATATGGCTGACCCAGTGAATGCTGCAGCTCCATCAGAAGCTGGACCTTCCAACATACCCTTCTCTTCCTCAAATTCTATGGAAGAACACTTTGCAAGATTATCCAAACAATTGGAGGACATGAGTCTCGCACAGAAGACACATTTTGATGAAGTACATAAGTGGCAGCAATCTCTTGATGAGTACTTAGTTGATCAGTTTCTTGAGTTTGATATTCGACTACATAACATTGAGAATCATCTCAATATCCCTCCCACTGAAAGATCTCCTAGTCCTGAATTTTAGTTTTTTTTTAGGATTCTAAGTTTGATTGTTTTCTGTGTGGCATTTTAAATCTTTATAAATTTTCCAGTTATTATTAATAAAATGAGCTTTTATGCATCTGTTCTTTTTTTGAGGGGGAGCTCATGTTAAGGGGGAGATTCTTACTTTTTGCTTATGATCAAAAAGGGGGAGATTAATATCTATATTATAGGGGAGAAGAAATAATATTCTTCAAAGTATACAGGTACTACTAACTCTGTGATCTTTTTAGTGAGAATGTATTGCAGGTAAAACTGAGTTGCTTTTAATAGAAGATTTTTTGATCATCATCAAAAAGGGGGAGATTGTTACCAATAAGGGAGTATTGGTAAAACCTGAAGACAAGTTTTGATGATGCTGTAAATTGTATTTCTTGATTGTAATAGGAGAATACGTAAAAAGAAACTTGTAGTTTTTAAATGTAGTAGAAAATTGATAAATATTGTAATAATCGATTATGATTAAGGTATAATCGATTATGATATGTTTTTGAACTAAAATAATCGATTATCATGAAGCAATAATCGATTATCACAAGTCACACTTGAATAATCGATTATCACTTCAAATAATCGATTATCATTTTTTGAAATTTCTATAACGGACTTGAATAATCGATTATCACTTACAATAATCGATTATTCATGGCAGTTGGGAGCTGACCTTTGGCATTCAGTGTGCTTGGCTATATAATGGGTGTTTGAGAGCTTTAGAAAATAACTTTGTGAAAACGTAGAAAGCTTAGAACACTGAGTTGTCAGAGGAACGTTCTTGAGAGCTTTGGTTTTCTTTGTTCCCTTGCTTGATCTTGTGAAAGGAGAGGCTTACGTATCGTGTGTCGATAGTCGAAGTGGACTCTCTTCAAGTTGGCAAGGTTCTCTGCCTGGTCTTGTGAAAGGAGAAGCTAGTGAATCGTTTGTCGATTGCTAGAGCTGATCTCTTCAAGTTGGTAGAGTAGTTCTTTTCATTCTGTTCTTGTTCATTTCATTGTAAACTGTTAAACTATTTTTAGTGGAACTGTTAATCACTCTTTGTAGTGATTAACGACTGGACGTAGATTCTGTTGAATCGAACCAGTATAAAAATCCTTGTGTGCTTTTCTTATGCCCTTTACTTATTCTACTTTAACGTACATCAGCTACTTGGTTAATTTTCTAAAAGAAAATTATTTTCTTTAAAAAAAGGAGAAAATCGTTTCAACTGTGACTTAATACGCTTTACGCTCTCTGTGTTTTTTAATCCGCTGCGTTAAACTCTTTAAAATTTACCCCCTCCGATACCATCACTTATAAGTCTAGGCTGTATGTGTGTAATTTTGTCTACATAAAGGTAGAATTTAATGGAAGAAGTTGCTATGGGTTAAAAATTTCTTACAATAGCTCATGTTTTTAGAAAAAAAAAATCTATTTGGTTAAAGTCAAAGTATTTTTCATTTAGGTAAGAATTTAATTTTTCACTCAATATCTAAACATATTAATGTGAGATATTGTTGAATATTAAAATGCTTCAAACATGAGTTTTAAGAGTTATCATATATTCATAATGGTGATCACATAGTTGATTAAGACACTACCAAAGACAACTATATGAATTGATTATGCATTTGTTAAAAACTCTATTGCATTTGCATTTTATTTTCTTTAATGTATTTTTAAAAAATATGCTCAAATATATATTTGTCTCTTAAGTATAAGGCTTAATCCCTCCATTGGTCCTCATATTAGTGTGCAAATTTCAGTTTGGTCCTCAAGTTTTGAACTGTCTCAATTGGGTCATAATTTTTGTAAAAATGCACACATTTTACCCCAACCGTTAACTGGTCTTAGACGACGTTAATTGATGCTGAGATGTATTTTTTATTTTAGGCTTAATCCCTCCCTTGATCTTTATGTTTGTGTAAAAATCTCAATTTGGTCCTCAAGTTTTTCCTCAAGTCCTTATGAAATGCAAACATTTTACAACATTTTACCCCAACCATTAAGTGTATTGAGACGATGTTAACTTTGAACTGAGCTGTAATTTTTTTTTATGTTTTAAAATCATTAAATCAACGTGACTATGGTCTTTTTTTTTCCTTCCAATCACTAATCACATTTCACTCATTCCTCCACCCTCAAACCCCCCGACCCACACCTTTTTTCCCTCTCAAACTAAAAAATATCGCCGTTGTCGACAGTTCAAAAATTATGACCCAATTGAGACAGTTTAAAACTTGAGGACCGAACTGAGATTTTCACACAAACATAAGGACCAAGGGAGGGATTAAGTCTAAATAAAAAATACATCTCAGCATCAATTAACGCCGTTTGAGACAACTTAACGATTAGGGTAAAATGTGTGCATTTTTACAAAAATTATGACCTAAGTGAGACAGTTCAAAACTTGAGGACCGAACTGAGATTTGCACACAAATACGAGGACCAAGGGAGGGATTAAGCCTAAATATAATGAAAAATTACAATTGCTTTGGGTTTAAAATTTTGATTCTGTTTGTTCTCCTTATTTTCTGAAGTAATTGATTTTATTCCTTTTTTCAACAAGATTAAATTTTGTCCCACATGACAAATGACATTCTACTAAATATTTGCATTGGTTACAAGTGTATTGACATTGGGTAGCCAGATGTTAATATCTTCTTTTTGAATAAAAGTTATTTTTTTCTTTTTGAATAAAAGCTATTTTTTTCTTAAAAAGTAGAGCGCATCTCATCACCATCTTCTCCACTTTGACGTTCCATCTCACCTTCATGATCCCAAACCATCCCTGCTTCATTTTTCCATCTTCACTCACATAGACACACTCCACCTTCTTCCACTTGCTTGCCACAATAGGAGATATTGGGATCTCCCTGACACCGAAAATGCTGCAACCCAGAAAGGAAAAAGCTCCACCCCGAAAATCCCATATCTCAAATGGTGAAAAGATTCGAGCTTGAAGAGAGAGAAGAAATAGATTTTTATGAAAAGTAGGAAAGAAGCACGAAACCAAGGCCACTGAATGAATAATCAAACTATCTACTATCCTGCTAACACAATCCAGTATGCAACTAACCCATAATTATCATTAAATTGGCTCATTCACACAATAAAATTTTCAATAAGCCCACCTGTACTGGTCACCCGGCCCGGCTTCAGGCCGACCCATAGGGACCCATGGTCGGCCGGCCTCAAGAATAGTCAAAGAAAGTCGTGACCGACCGGTCATCCCCGATGACCTTGAGGTAGGTTAATTTTAATAAGAGTTTAACATTTTTGGGCTTTGATTAAAAAGGTTATTGGGCCGTGATTAATAGAGCCTTAACCACGGGCCCAAAACTGACATTATATATAGAGGTCAACAGTAAGAGGTAGGTAACTTGAATTGAATAGCATTTAATACCGCGAACTTAAGACCGAACGACTATAATTCTAACTTGAGCGTCGGAGCATCTTTAACAGGTACCCGACCGGCTTGTTTGGAGAGGATTACCAGGAACGGACGGACGGTAGAGGAGCGGACGGCTTGAAGGACTGAGAAGTAAATGTGTAGGTGAGTGTGACCGGACCCACTACCGAAACATTTTGGCGCCCACCGTGGGGCTCGGGGACGAAAACCAATGGTGACCACGAGAACCACTAACGCTGATGAGCAAGGAGAGATGATGAGGATGTTAGAGAGACGTTTGGAAGAGATGAAGAAGCAGCATGAAGAGGAAATGGCGGCGGTGAGGGCGAAGTGCGCGGCACAGATCACCAGGGCCATTGCTGCCCGTGGTGAGGAGGGCGTGGAGGATCGGAGGCAGGAGAAGACGGTGATTGGGACGGGGAACGATGGAGAGGAGCACAGTAGCGCCCCTTCCCGTGAGGGGGAGAAACGGGAGAAGACGATTGGGGACAAGGATGAAAAGGTACCGCCGATAGGGGTCGAGGGACCGACCGTGCCTGTCCCTTTCGTTCAGGCTATAATGGACGTGCATATCTCCGAACAGTTCGTCCCGCCTCAATTCAAAATGTACGACGGTACCACCGACCCGGACGCCCATGTCAAATCTTTTACTAACGCCATGTCGTTCCGCACCGGATGTGATGCCGTCTGGTGCCGGGCCTTCTCTCTTTCCTTGGAGGGGGAAGCTTTAGAGTGGTTCAATGCATTACCGACCGGTTGCATAGCCAGTTTCAAAGGGCTGGAGGCTATGTTTAAGAAACAGTTTGCCGCATGTATAGCCAGGGACATCACTGTCGTCGACTTAATGAATCTCAAGCAGGGAAAGGAGGAACCATTGAAAACCTTTATGGACAGGTACCAAAAAACCGTCCGGAGGGTCAAGGGGTTGACTCTAGAACTGGCATTGCAACATATCATGCCAGCATTAAGGCCCGGTCCATTCAAAGAGAGCATGTGCCAAACACCCCCCAAGACAATGGAGGAATTGCGCGAGCGGGCGGCTGACGAAATTAGGGTGGAGGAGATGAAGCAAAGTTACCGAAAGGAGCTTCAGGAGGTCAAGGGGGAGAAGAGTGAGGGAAAGAGGACGGAGAACCAGACCCATCGGACCGGGGTCCCAGGCCTCGGGACGGCCCCCGAGGGCCCCGTTTTCAGCAGTACACAGCATTGAACGCCCCCCGGGCTCAAATCTTCCACGAAGCTTTGAGCACCCAGCTGTTGCAGGCACCGCAGAAGCGGCCGACACCGTTTAATGCAGACAGTACTAAGCACTGTTTGTACCACCAAAATTTGGGTCATGACACTGAGGATTGTGTCACCCTGAAAGACAAGATCGAAGAACTAATCCGCGCGGGGAAATTATTGAAATACGTGAAGACGTATCGGCGGAGGGAAGATAGGAGGGGTGCCCATAACCGGGACCCGCAGCACCGGCGGCATGAGCACCCTCGTGATGACAGGAGACGAAGCCGGAGTCGAGGAGGAGGAAACGACCGTCCGCTGCGAGGAATGATCAACACCATTTCTGGGGGGTTTGCCGGCGGGGGTTCCTCATCCAACGCGTGCAAAAAACACATCCGTGCGCTACGGTCGGTCCACGCTGTCGACACCCCCAGAAGGACGATGTCACCCATCATTTTCACGGATGATGATTTCCATGCGCCCGACCCAGAACAAGACGACCCTATGGTGATAACCACCGAGATCGCGCGGTATGGGGTCAGGAAGGTACTGGTTGACCAAGGAAGTTCCGTCAACATCCTTTACTGGAAAACTTTCCAGCAAATGGACATATCAGAGGACCTGATTGTACCATATAATGAGCAAATTGTCGGATTTGCGGGAGAGAGGGTAGACACAAGGGGTTACGTTGATTTGCTTACCCGGTTGGGAACCGGCCGAGAAGGAGACGAGAGAAGGATCAGATATCTGCTGGTGGAGGCAAATACGTCTTACAATGTCCTCCTTGGACGACCCTGTCTCAACGCCTTCGGGGCTATCGTATCGACCCCGCACTTGACGTTAAAGTACCCCGATCACAAGAGAATCATACGCACGGTCAGAGCTGATCAGAAAACAGCCAGGGAGTGCTATGCCGCTGGACTGAAGCTATACCCAAGGGAGGAAAGGAGGAAGGCCCGCCGCTCTGAGGTAGCCATGGCCGACCTGGACCCCAGAACAAATACGGAGGATCGGCTCGAGCCGATAGGTGAAACCAAGCCGATAATCATAGGCAAGGACTCGAACCTAACCACGGCGATCGCCAACGGCCTGGAGGCCGAGGTGGAGGAGCGACTAAGAAACATCCTCTGGAGTAACAGAGATTTATTCGCTTGGACAGCGGCCGACATGCTTGGGATTCATCCCTCGGTGGCTTCCCATAAACTATCGTTGTCTAAAGAAGCCCAGCCGGTGTCCCAGAAGAAGCGCAGGCTTGGCGAAGAGAAGAGGAAGGCGGTCGAGGAGGAAGTCGGGAAGCTGAGGGAAGCGGGATTCATCCGAGAGGTAACGTACACCACGTGGTTGGCCAACGTCGTGATGGTCAAGAAGTCGAACGGCAAATGGAGGATGTGTACAGATTACACCGACCTTAACAAAGCTTGCCCCAAGGATTCTCATCCTTTGCCTAGCATCGACGCCCTTGTCGATGGGGCTTCCGGCCACAAAATTTTAAGTTTCCTAGACGCCTACTCGGGATACAACCAGATACCGATGTACGCGCCCGATCGGGAGAAGACGACCTTCATCACCGAAAGGGCCAGTTATTGTTATGAGGTCATGCCCTTCGGGTTGAAGAACGCCGGGGCTACTTATCAGCGTTTGATGGACAGAATGTTTACCAAACAGATCGGTCGGTGCTTGGACGTGTACATAGACGATATGGTAGTACGGTCGGCAGAAGCAGAGGCGCATATACAAGATCTGGAAGAAGTTTTTGCGCAGATCAGAAAGTATGGAATGCGCCTTAACCCGGCCAAATGTACTTTTGGGGTACCGGCCGGTAAGTTCTTAGGATTCATGTTGACGTCACGAGGAATCGAGGCCAACCCGGACAAGTGCAACGCTATTATAACCATGAAGAGCCCGACCAATTTGAAGGAGGTCCAGCGGCTGGTCGGTCGGTTGACGGCCCTCTCACGTTTCATTCCCAAAATGGCCGAACGAGTGCGTCCCGTATTGCGAAAGTTAAAAAAGGGGAATTCCTGCAACTGGGACAACGAGTGTGAGCAAGCATTCCGGGACGTCAAGCTGATACTCCAGAACCCTCCGGTCATGAACCGACCTGTGCCGGGAGAAGAACTGCAAGTATACTTGGGAGTGTCGAATTCGGCTGTGAGTGCCGCATTACTTCAGGGCGGCCGCGAGCCCAGGCTAGTGTATTTCGTCAGTCGTGCACTGCTGGATGCCGAAACCCGGTACCATCAGGTCGAGAAAGTAGCTTTGGCTCTCCTCCATGCGGCAAGAAGGTTAAGGCCTTACTTCCAAAGTCACCAAGTAGTGGTTAAGACCGACCACCCTATATCCAAGATTTTGAGAAAACCCGACCTCGCAGGCAGAATGGTCGGTTGGGCAGTTGAATTGTCTGAATTCGGACTTAGGTACGAGCCTAGAGGGTCGGTCAAGGGCCAACACCTGGCGGACTTTGCCGCCGAGTTACCGTTGGGAGCTAATGAAGAATGGAGTCTGTTTGTGGATGGAGCGTCCGGACGAACGGTCAGCGGAGCCGGGGTAGTGCTGGAGGGGCCTAATGGTTTCCTCCTCGAGCATTCTTTGGTGTTCAAGTTCAAGATCTCCAACAACCAGGCCGAGTACGAGGCCTTAATAGCCGGTTTGTAACTAGCCCGTGACATGGGCGCGAGAAAGGTTACGTGTCGGACCGATTCCCAGTTGGTGGTCGGCCAGATGAACGGAAATTTCCAAGTAAGGGAGGAAAACCTACTTAAATATTTTCTCCGGGCGACGGCCTTAGCCCGAGAGTTCGAGGACATTCGAATTCAGCACATTCCCCGGGAACAGAACGCCCGGGCAGACGTCCTCTCTAAGCTTAGTGCAGGGAAAGAAAAGGGCCAACTCACCACAATCATAAGGCAAGTCTTGCTCCAGCCGTCCATCGAATGCCACGCTATAATATCGGGCGATGGGACGGACTGGAGGACGAAAATTCGGGAGCTGATGAAGGCTCAAGACAATGGTTCAACATTATCTGTCGCCGATACCAAGAAGATTGCGCGGTTCGTAATCATCGGGAAAGACTTGTATCGGCGCGGCTATTCCACGCCGTTGCTTAAGTGCCTTGGCGCAGAAGAGGCTCATTACGTGATGAACGAGCTTCACCACGGCATATGCGGATTTCACACTGGCCGGAGGGCCCTTAAGGGGCGTGTGCTCAGGGCCGGTTATTTTTGGCCGACCATAGAGGACGACGCCAAGGTCTTCGTTCAAAAGTGCGTGGGATGTCAGGCTCATGCCAATAACCCGCGCGCACCACCCAACGAGTTACACTCAATTGTATCCCCATGGCCTTTCGCCCAATGGGGAATGGACATCGTCGGTCCATTCCCACCCGGCCAAGCTCAGAAGAAGTTTCTCCTGGTCGCCATCGATTACTTCACAAAGTGGGCGGAAGCCGAGCCGCTCGCAACGATCACAGCGGCCCAGGTACAGAAGTTTTGTTGGAAGCTGGTTTGTCGGTTCGGCTTGCCACGAACCATCGTGACCGATAACGGCCGACAGTTCATCGACCGGAAGCTGGAACTTTTCTTCCAAAATTTGGGTATCAAACACACCACTAGTTCGGTCGAGCACCCGCAGACGAACGGTCAAGCCGAAGCCGCGAACAAAGCCATTGTTCTGGAATTGAAAAGACGTCTAGGGGAGAAAAAGACGGCGTGGGTAGAAGAGTTACCCGAGATCCTTTGGGCGTATCGATGCACGCCCCACGGCACCACCGGGGAGACACCGTTCAACCTGACTTATGGAACGGATGCCATGCTGCCAGTTGAGTTAGGAGAGTCGTCTCTACGTCGGCAGATGGAGGATATACACTTGAACGACCAAGAGCTCAGAGTGGAACTGGAAACTCTGGATGAGCGAAGAGACCGGGCGGTTTTGAGAGCGGAAGCTTGTCGGCGTATGGTGGAGCGGCGGTATAACACGAAGGTGCGGCCCAGGAACTTTAATGACGGAGACATGGTATGGCGGAAGATCGGGGAGGCTAGGAAGAACATGTCCCACGACAAGCTGGCGGCAAAATGGGAAGCACTTTCCAAGTCAATTCGGACTAACGACGAAACGTCTAACACTGACCTCGACCAAGAGGCGAACGCCAAACCTATTCAGATTCAAACAATCGAAGTCCAGGTCGAGGAACGGAATTATCCTCTCGATCTGGCCGGGGTGGTGAACGACAATGCCCTGTCGCCCCGACCTGTGAAGTCCAGGTCGAGGAACGGAATTATCCTCTCGATCTGGCCGGGGTGGTGAACGGCAATGCCCTGCCGCCCCGACCTGTGAAGTCCAGGTCGAGGAACGGAATTATCCTCTCGATATGGCCGGGGCGGTGAACGGCAATGACCTGCCGCCCCGACCTGTGAAATCCAGGTCGAGGAACGGAATTATCCTCTCGATCTGGCCGGGGCGGTGAACGGCAATGACCTGCCGCCCCGACTTGTGAAACCCAGGTCGAGGAACGGAATTATCCTCTCGATCTAGCCGGGGCGGTGAACGGCAATGCGTTGCCGCCCCGACTTGTGAAGTCCAAGTCGAGGAACGAAATTATCCTCTCGATTTGGCCGGGGTGATGAACGGCAATGCGTTGCCGCCCCGACCTGCGATAACGAAACGAGAACAATACGAGTTAAAGGCGTCGTAACTTGCATTAAAATGAATGAAAACGTTCATTGCATTAAAATTAGAAGGGGCGGATGTACATCAATCCGACGACAACAAAACGCGCCGGCTAAACTAATAAAGAAGACAATGATCAAAAAGCAAAAAGTATATCCCCTTCCCCCTTTTGTCTAGAACCTAACGCCCGGACGCTACTGCCCGGCGCGGTTACCGTCATCCTCACCGACATCGTCGTCGGCAACTTCATCTTCCTCCGCCTCCTCCCCGATCACGCTGTCCGGCATGGGAACAGGCCTCATCTCCCCGTCGAAAATATCCTGGGCGATGTCAAAACCGACCGTCATGGGGTCGGCCTTGAGCAGATAAGCCACTTGACGGAGGGCCTTATTAAAACCTTCTTCATGTTCAATCTGGACATCGGCGCGGAGAACCGTGATGGAGTCATTGGCCGAGGCAACCTCTTCGGCCAACCGGGCGATCTCCTCCTACTGCTTTTGTTCCTTCCCTTCCGCCTCCTGGAGGGACACCTTCAGCTGATCATTTTCCTCAGTAACTTCCGAGAATCTGGTCCGCAGGCCGGTTAATTGTTTGGTGAGAGTAGCCACCTCTATGCAAGCGCCTTCATACTTCTTGGTCAAGGCCGCCTGTGCCTCTATGCACTTTGAGTGCTCCAAGCCAAGCACAGCCAGCTCACTCCGAAGGTCTTCGGCTTCCTTCTTCGAGGCCGCCAGTTCTTGCTGGACTTCCTCGGCTCCACGCCGATCGGCGAACCGGTTGAGATACCAATTTAACATGGTGCCGCGACAGTTGAACTCGAGGGCGGCCTTGGTAAGTTCTTTTTCAGAAAGAGATTCCACGATCTCCCTCTGAGCAGAATTCATCCGGAAATCTATCCGGTCACTGACGCCAAAGGCAGCGTCAAGCAGGCCCCCGGTTAACGGGCGAGGATCATTGCCCTCTCGCCGACTCCTCTTAGAAGAGGATTCTCTGGATTTCCTCTTCTTTTTGGAGGACGGGTTGGTGTGAACGGAGGGAGTGGCATGAAGCGTGCCATGAGCGGACGTACCAGCTTGTCCGATAGGATTGGCCTGCGCGGAAGGGACGGTGGCCACCGCTGACGACTCAAGTTCCACCACGGGGACTTGGTGGACGGCCACCGTAGTCTTCAGGCTAGCGGCATCTGCGGACGGCGTGCGGGATTCGGCAGCCGTGTTCACCTTGCTAGAGCCAGCCTGGCGAGATTCCCTTTTGGGGGGAGGAGGAATAAAGCTCGTTTGGCGAGGAGTGGGAAGCGCCATCCTATCTGCAACAAGAAGGAAAATTTAGTTAAGTCGACAATGAACTTATAAGAATACGGGTAAAAATAGCATACCGAACGCCACGCGGGTAAAATCCTCGTGGCAAAGACAGCTGACCAATTGTCGGGCCTGGAGACGGCGGGGAAGGTCATTGATGATTTTCACGGCATCCCGTTCGGCAGGGGTCATGTCATCGGTAGAAACAGCACAAACCCTGGCGGGGCGTTCGGTCCAGTAATAAGGAAACAGAGGTTCGCCGGCGGAGTCACGAAACTGGGAACGACCGGCCTCCTTTATTATCACTTTAAAAAAGCTCGTCTTGAACTTTTTGAATGAATCGGCATATGCTTTGAAAAGGCAAGCGTCTTGTACCGATGTCAGTGAGACCCATCCGTGCTTTGGTGGTGGCCGAACATGAAAATAATGGAAAAATACGTTAAGAGTGGGCTTGATGCCCAAAGCCGCGCACATAACCATGAACGCTTGGATGCAGGTCCACCCGTTCGGGTGCAACTGGCAGGGGGCAACGTTCATGTGGCGAAGTACTGCCGCCTGGAAATTGGAAAAGGGAATCCGAGCGAACATCCTAGTAAATAAAAAAGTATATACATAGAAGAAATCCTCGACGCTTGACTCTTTCCCGTGGAAGACACGTTCGTTAGGACGACAGACGCCGAGACGAATCAACCGGGCGTCCTCTTCGTCCAGAACCACAAATGACTGATTAGACCAGGCCAGTAAGTCTTTTCGGCTTCTAATGTCGGTTTCGTGGGCCGCTACTTCGGGTGATGCCCAAGCATACCCATTTATGGTCGGCCACCCCCCGGCCGGGGACGGATCCATTCCGTCAACCACTACTCCGCCTTCCAGGAGAAAAAGGATGGCGTCGTGCCAAACCCGGTCACCTCCCGACCGCGAGGAACCTGAGTTCGCGCTGGACGATGACCCCCCGCCACCATTGGAGGAGCCCCCACCGTCTCCACCTGCTGACCCTGTAGAGGAAGACAAGGAAACTGTAGCCATTTATTTACCTGAAGATAAAGAAATCTTTGAGAAAGCCGACGATCAGAGTGGTAGAGAAGAGAGAAAGGTGAAAAATAGCGAAACAGTCCCCCCTATTTATAGTAAAAAAATTTATAACCGCTCACGCATCTTCACCGTCAAAAGGGACCACGATTAAGGGCTCAGATTGAAGGACTCCTCCACTGCCCGAGGCACTCAACCAATCGCAAAGCGACACAAGTTCTCCCACCCAAAGGTCCAAATCATTTCAAACCCAACGACGACTGCTTGCCTAGGGCTTGGCGGGCTTGATTTTCCCGCTCAAAGTTCCAAACCATTTTAAACCCAGCGGCGACTGCTTGCCTAGGGCTTGGGGGGCTTGATTTTCCCGCTCAAAGTTCCAAACCATTTTAAACCCAACGGCAACTAGTTGCCTAGGGCTTGGGGGGCTTGATGTACTGGTCACCCGGCCCGGCTTCAGGCCGACCCATAGGGACCCATGGTCGGCCGGCCTCATGAATAGTCAAAGAAAGTCGTGACCGACCGGTCATCCCTGATGACCTTGAGGTAGGTTAATTTTAATAAGAGTTTAACATTTTTGGGCTTTGATTAAAAAGGTTATTGGGCCGTGATTAATAGAGCCTTAACCACGGGCCCAAAACTGACATTATATATAGAGGTCAACAGTAAGAGGTAGGTAACTTGAATTGAATAGCATTTAATACCGCGAACTTAAGACCGAACGACTATAATTCTAACTTGAGCGTCGGAGCATCTTTAACAGGTACCCGACCGGCTTGTTTGGAGAGGATTACCAGGAACGGACGGACGGTAGAGGAGCGGACGGCTTGAAGGACTGAGAAGTAAATGTGTAGGTGAGTGTGACCGGACCCACTACCGAAACACCACCTTATTAACTGATTGAAACGTTCAACCATATTCTTGAATCAAAACTCAAACATTTATGCAAATCACAAATCAAACTCTAAATATTTGTTTCGAGCAAACGTGTTAAGACGAGAGATTTCATTATAAGTTAATTGGTAAGATTATTATTAAATTGTGGAAACATTGGACATGGATAATATCTTATACTAAATGTGTGTGCGGCTGAGTGGCAGAGGGTTCACAATAAGGGACGCTTCCTTTCAGAACATGGCAAGGCCATTTGAGATCTGTGAATTCGGAGGTGGAGCTTTTTCCTTTCTTTGTTGCAGCATTTTCGACCTTAGAGAGATCCCAACGTCTCCTTCCATGGCAAGCAAGTGGAACAAGAAAAAAGAAGGTGAAGTATGCCTTTATGAATGAAGATGGGAAAAATGAAACAAAGATGGTTTGGGCTGACGAAGGTGAAGATGGGATGTGAAAACAGAGAAGATGGTGGTGAAAGTGAGCTTTAGGTTGTAAAAATATCCTAACCACGTGGAATATTTTAAACTTTTACTTATGTACAATGTTTTTTTATTGTCTTAAGATTTTCTACTATATTCTAAAATTTATATTACATTTCAATTCTTTTAAAATTTGTATTACAATTCTTTTATCATCTTAAGAGTTTATATATTCTTTTAAAATTTGCATTAACTCTTCCTTAATACAATTAAGTAATTTCAAGCATAACAAGTAGTAGTTTAAATTTTAGTCTTAGTAATGTCTTTGCGAATATTTTCAATTTGATCTTCTTCTTCCATTGCCTTGACCCATTCTTCTTGTTTTGAGGTTCAATAATATTGCAAGTTTTATATATGCATATTGCAAGTTTCATATATGTATATCAGTTAGGCTCAATAATCATAGTCATATTGCAAGTTTCATATATGTCTACTAACGATCTTACTCATCTTGGGTTGGATTCAAGTGAAGAATCTTGTTGTTGTTGTGGAGGTGAAGAAAGCGTACTTGAATCTTCTACCTCTTCTTAAGTTTCTTCTTGAGATTGTTGCATTGGAACTAAAAATTTTCTTTTAACAACTTTTTCTTCTTCCCAATTCCAAGAAGCATTTTCATAAACTTCAACATCTCGATTGATGATGAGATTTTTTGTTTGTAGGTTGTAGACTTGATAGCCTTTTGACTATGTGCTATATCCCACGAATATTCCTCGTATAGTTTTGTCTTCAAGCTTGTGCCTTCTTTGGTCAGGAACATGTATGTAGCAGATAGATCCAAATAAAAGTAGGTGTTTAGCTGATGGCTTTCTTCCACTCCAAGCTTCAATAGGAATTTTGTCTTGGATTGCCTTAGTTGGACATCTATGTAGAATGTAAATTGTAGTATAGACAGCTTCAGTCCAAAAAGTGTTAGCCATACTTTTCTCTTTTAGCATTGATCTTGTCATCTTCATGATTGTGTGATTCTTTATCTCTGACGCATCATTTTGTTGCGGAGCACATGTGATTGTAAGTTGTCATTTTATGCCTTCACCTTCGCATAATTTGTCAAACTCGTGAGATATGTACACCTTGACACAATCACTTCTAAGTACTTTTATGTGTTTTCCATTTTGCTTCTCGACAAGGGTCTTGAATCTCTTGAATACTCCGAAGACTTCGGACTTTGTCTTTAAGAAATAAACCCATGTCATTCTAGAGAAGTCATCAATGAAGATGATGAAATATCTATTGTTGTGATGTGAAGGCGTTCTCATCGGTCCACAAACATTGGTATGAATAAACTCCAATAAGTCTTTTGCTTTCCATGCTTTTGTTGGAAAACAGGTAGGCTTCTTTTTACACCAAGAGGGGGGGTGAATTGATGGTTTATCAAAACCAAAGTCTTTTTGCAATCTTGAAATCAAAGTATTAAACTTTTCAAACTTTCTTGAAATGCAAGTAATGAAAATTCGTATGAAGTGGAAAAACGTAGTTGACTGCGAAAATAGTAAAGTCAACTGTAAGTAAAAGTGCAGGGATAGAGAAAATCAAACACTGGTTTTTATACTGGTTCGGCCAACAATGCCTACATCTAGTGTTCTTCCAACCCAGGAAGCAAATGCACTATAATGCTTGCGGTTTTTACAACAAGGAATTTATAGAAGACCTCCACATAAAAAATATAAATCTCTTCTCTAACCCTTAACCAAATATAGGCAGTACACACAACAAGAATTGCGGCAAAATGTCCCCTCTCCTACAATCTGCCAATCACCACTTTGAACAATCCTTAAAGTGAACCAGACTCCACGAGTCTATCCCTTGTAATCACAACAGGTCCACTACAGCAACTCCACAGATGCCAAACAGAATCTTGATCAAACCAGAAACACCTTCAATGTGCAAAATGTGATCAAGCAATGTGTGCGCAGTCAGTCTCCCTTTTAATCTCTTTCAAGAAAGATCACCACCGTCTTCTTGGAGAATTCTTGGAGTTCTAAAAACCAGAGATATCAATCTGAAACAGAAATGAAATTGTTAAATCATCAAAAGTCTCTGAACAACTTCGTGTTCAGCCTATTCATAGATTTATGTTTAACAGACAGTCTCTAAGTCGAATAAGCAACTAATTCAGTCGATTGAGTTATGACAGTTATAACAATTCATTCAAACTAGTAGCATTCAGTCAAGCAAAATAAAAACTCATTTAATACAGTTGACCAACTATTTAATGCTCAACTAACTTTTGAAAATATAGTTGTTATAGTGCAAGAGCATAACAAAATTTCAAAGCAGACAACAGATGCAGTCGAGTGTGTGGCACACACAGTCGACTTCGACAAGTAAGATCAATTTGAAATTCTTTTCATCTCAAAATCTCACAAAGCACTGATTCTCAAAATTTGTACAAAGACTTTAGTATAGTCGAATCATTTTATGATGTAGTCAACTGTACTCTAGCTTTGTCACACAGTTATAAGTTCACAAAAGTGCTTGTGGTTTTCCTGCATAAAAACATGTGCAATGCATCCAGAAATGATGTAACAAGTACAAGCTCAATATGTATGCATTCACACAGCAATACAACACATAAACATGTTCAATAGATATATCAAACATTCAGCAGAAGAACATGTAACACAACAACAACATATGTGTGTTATTAAGCATTGTGTTGCCATCATCAAAAATCAAAGTGATATAGATATTGTGTTGTCATCATCACATTATCCCCTAGTATATTTGCCTTCATCATCAATTACTCTTGAAGGCCAGTTGAGGCAATACAAAGCCTCAACTTATTTGTTTTTACAGTCTCGGTCAACATATCAGATGGATTCTCTGCACCTTGAATCTTGGACAAAGACAGGTTTCCATCATTTATCAAGTTTCTGATAAAAAGATACTTCAATTTAATGATTTTGCATCTATAATGAAGAACTGGATTTTTGGCAAGATATATAGCACTTTGACTATCACTGAATCATGGAGGGTCGTCTTGCTTTTTCCATAATTCTTTTAGAAGGTTCTTCAACCATATCATCGCCTTTACTGCTTCTAAGATAGCTACATACTCATCTTTAGTCGTTAAGAGAGAGACTTTTCCTTGAAGTTTCGACTTCCAACTGATAGTTGTACCACCTAAAGTAAAAATGTAACATATTGTGCTCTTTCTACCATACAAATCTCCTCCCATGTCTACATCAGAGAACCCTTGTAAAGTGAGATTTCTTCTTCGAAAAGATAAATGCATCATTGAAGTGCCCTTTAAATATCTCAATATCCATTTCACACCTTCCCAATGCTCCTTTCTGGGATTTGATAGAAACCTACCACAACTCCCACTACATGTGTTATGTCAGATCTGGTGCAAACCATAGCATACATCAAACTCCCTACTACGGATGCATATGACACTTTAGACATGTAAGATTCTTCTTCTATCTGAGAAGATTGCCCTTTTGAAAACTTTAAGTGAGTTTTCAAAGGTGTATTCCTAGTTTTAGCATTTCTAAAATTGAATCTGCTAAGAGATTTTTCTATATATTTCTCCTGAGATAATTCAAAATACCTTCAGCTCTATCCCTAGAAATTCGCATACTAAGAATTTGTTCGAATAGGCCAAGATCCTTCATTTCAAAATTTTCTGATAATTGTTTCTTCAACTTGTTAATTTCTGCCATATTAACTCCTACAATAAACTTGTCATAAATATTTTTTCACATAACAACAATGATCTTCTTTACATTTGTAAAAACCTAAGTTTATATAAACTCATTAAACTTCTTATACCATTGTCTCGGTGCTTGTTTCAATCTATACAAGCTTCTATGAAGCTTGCATACAAGATTCTCCTTGCCTTCTACTTCAAAACCTTCTAGTTGTGCCATAAAGATTTCTTCCACAATATCCCTATGTAGGAATGCAGTTTTGACATCTAATTGCTCTAGATGAAGATTTTTTGCAGCTACTATACTCTAGATAACTTTCATCATAGTCATCTTGACAATAGGAGAAAAATTTCTGTGAAGTTAATTCCCTGTTTTTGTTGAAGTCTTTTCACTACGAGTTTAGCCTTATATCTTTTATTGGCATCTGCTTCTTCGTTTAACCTATAGACTTACTTGTTTTACAAAACCTTATTTCCTTCTAGAAGGTTGATTAAGGACCGCATTTTACTCTTCTGAACAAACTTTATCTCATCTTTCATTGCTAGCTCCCACTTAACATATTCATCTCCCTGCATAGTCTCAACAAAATGCTTTGGCTCAGTAGCAATAGTCAACAACTAGTGTAATGAAGAAGAATACCTTTATGGTGCTACAATTGCTCTGCTAGACCTTCTAATCATGACTTTAGGAGTTTCTAACTCTACTATGTGTTCTGGTTCTGACTCAGGCTCTACTTCTGTATTATGCCTTTTGTTGACTACATCACTCTCTGAAATTTCTTCTAATGATACTTGCTTTGATAGTGCATTTGCCAATTTTGCAATCTTGTTTTTTATAGAACATTTTCTCATTGAAAGTAACATGTCTACTTCTGATAATTTTCTTATTTTGGTCATCCCAATCTCTATCCATACATGTTAGATCCATAACCAATGAAATAACATCTTTTTTCTTTGGATCCAGTTTATCTCTACTATTAGAGTCCAATAAAATATATGAAGAACAACCAAAGATTTTCAAGTGTGAAAGAGATACCTCATTTTTAGACCACACCTCTTCAAGTAACTTATAATCTAAAGGAACTCATGGTCCTTTATTTATAAGATAGGCTGTTGTGCTTATAGTATCTTCCCAAGATACCTTGGATAGTCCTGACTGGACTCTCATACATCTTGCTCTTTCATTTAAAGTTTTGTTCATTCTTTCTACAACACTGGTTTGTTCTAGTGTTCTTGGAACTGTCTTATCATTCTGATATCGTTGTTTGAACAAAAAAAATTGAATTCACTACTGTCATATTCTCCATCATTATCAGACTTCAAACATTTAACATTTAAACTTGTTTGAGTCTCAACCTCCTTTTTTTTCATTCTTTAAACACATAAAACACATCAGATTCATTTTTAAGAAAATAAACTCATACCTTCTTGTAGAGTCATAAATGAAAGTTACATAATATTGTAAACCACCAAGGGATTTCACTAAAGTTGACCCCAAACATCTGTATGTGTTGTTTTCGCTTTTGCGATATTCACTTTAATGGTGTGAACTTAGAAAGATTGTCTTTTCAATTGTTCCCAATGAAAACGAAATTTTTAGATGATTTTACATAAATAAATCTATTTTCTTATTATAGGTTTGTTTTCATCGAAGTGGTTATATGTAACAATATTTGAATGTTTTTAGATTTAGGAATATTTTCTCCAATACATAATTTAGAACTTTTAAAAGTACATTTTGAATTGTGTTTCAATAGTTATTTCCGGATTCAAAATTGTCTTTTAGAACACACAATCCGACATTAATGATATTTTTACTTTCATTTTGAATTGTAGTTTCTGAAAAGTATTTCTCAAATCCAAAATACTTTCTAAAACAATAATCTGAAATATAAATAAAATATTGTAAATTAGATTGTGCATTTCAAAATACAAATGTATTACAAATTATATTATCCAAAATATATATTATGTATAACGGAGTGTACAGTAAAAAAATGTACGAAATTCAAATAAAACAGTTCCGATTGTGACTTGAGTTGTCGCCATCATAATCCACAACTTAAATGAAATTATCCAAAAACATATACTCCCCCAAGGAGACGTGCCATCACCCACCACCACCACTAACAAATTACAGTAACACTCAAACACTCCTTCCCTATAACTATTACCACACCAATCACCACCACCTACAACAACAACCAGCAGCCAATAACAACACTCAATACAATCCAACCTCATATAACTATTACCACAGGTGTATTCTAACAATAATCGGGTGCAGGAAGAAAATTGGAGGTGCAGGAAGAAATTTACCCTCCAGCAGTAACTTCGGTATAAAAACTTTAATCCGTATCCAGACTCAAAGCATCTGTTCATTGACTGGTGGCGAATATGAATTCATCTCCCAAAATACAAATCAAATACAGTCACAACGGACAAATCAGTCAAATATAGCAAAAGGGATTTCAGGGATAAATATTTAAGTTTATGATTTAATTTAAGGGAAAGTTCGGATAACGTTTCTACAGGTTACCACCAATGTATTTTAACAATTCAGTAAGTAAATAGTAAATCTAGTGATATATTGTACTTTTGCTCAAATTTAACTATTAAATCTATAGATACATTTTACATTTTGCCCTAGTTATCTTTTAAGTAATTAAATTATTCCTGTATTTTTTATAATTTTTATTATACAAATTACTTGTGATTCAAGAAAAACACAAGCATATAACATTGTATATAGGGTGTATACATGTGAAACTTGTGCTTCAAGAAAAACACAAGCAGATAACAGTGAATAACCCTAGTGGACACAGCTCTTAACAGAATTATTTCATTTTGATTCAGTGTTCCATATCACCTTTCAAGACGAGTGTTCTGTAATCTTTAAAAATTAAGCATTTCGGACAACTGTCAAACAATTACATCTTTAATTTAAGAGAACCATTTTACATTAGTATACAATTATATTAATATTCTGTCACAACGAGAACAATAGACATGAGTCCTTTTTAAACATTCTTATGCTGCCTTACCAAAAAATATACTCAGGTGATAGTATATAGAACAAAACAAAGTGTCTAAATGTTTAGGATTACAGTTTTACTTTACTATTTAATTTCATAATACCATAGTATCAAATGAACCCGAATCCATAATGCAAATACCAAACCATCTTCAAAATCATTGTCCATTAGTCATAAACATATTTTCCCCCAAAAAGATTTCAATTCTCAAATAAAAAACCTTACTAGATGACAGCTTTAAAACAAAAATAGAATGATAATATTAATTTTAACAAATGGAAATAAAAAAAATTAAAAGCAAAATGATTAATGCAATAGAACCGTTCTATAATTTGCTAATGCGCTTTCATGATTTTAGCAAGACGTTTTACTTTATTATCATTCGGCGTTAAAGATTTTCGATAGAAAAATGATTTTACTTAACCGATTTAGAGTTGTCACCAACAATTAAATAAATAATTAGGAGATCATTTGATCAAACAAAAATAAGGAGTTTGAAATACAAAAACTACCACATGCCTAGGTTTAGGTTTACTTGAGTGTATTTGAGAAAGAATAATTGAGTAGATTTGAAAAAATTTGAAACTAATATTATTTTTTTTTTGTTTATTTGAGTAAATTTAAAGATAAATGAAAATAGATTTGAAAATAAAGTTTCTAAGAATAGTGTAAAATTTAATTTATGTGGCAAATTAAAATAATGTAATTCCAAATCTACCGTTTTACTTTATTATCATTCGGCGTTAAATATTTTCGATAGAAAAATGATTTTACTTAACCGATTTAGAGTTGTCACCAACAATTAAATAATTAGGAGATCATTTGATCAAACAAAAATAAGGAGTTTGAAATACAAAAACTACCACAAGCCTAAGTTCACTTAAGTGGATTTGAGAAAGAGTAATTGAGTAGATTTGAAACTAATATTTTTTTTGTTGTTTATTTGAGTAAATTTGAAGATAAATGAGAATAGATTTGAAAGTAAAGTTTATAAAAATTAGTGTAGAATTTAATTTGTGACAGATTAAAATAAATTAAAATCTACTCTCACTTACTTCCAAATCTATTCAAATAAATAACAACAAAAATTTATCTTCAAGTCCTATCAATTACTCTTCCCCAAATCCACTCAAGAGAACAATACCTCAAAGTTCCATAACACTAGGAACAAGCAATTACACTTTAAAATACATAAGAAAAAAGTAGAGGTTTTACCTAGTTTAGGTTCCCAGTGAGCTAACGTAGATCCGTTAAAATATCAACAAAATTCGAAACCTAAGGTTGCTGGGAGGGATGCAAATCCCATACATCATGAGACGTTGCATTTTTTCACCGTTTTTCCCATCCATCCAATCCCCGCCTTACTTAGCAGTCCTAACTTCCACTCTTGCCTGTGAACCATGTTATTTTGTATTCCCCGTTTCCTGCTCAAATTTTCTCTAACTATAACAAAGCAAAGACTATTCAAGCAATTTTTATTTTTCTCTACCTGTCAAATTCAAGGTCTGCGCTAAGATTTAGTTCAATGTCATCGATATGTGTACTATTGTAGAGAGGTACCTAAGTTTAGGTGAATCCACGAAGTTCAAGGCACCTTTACTCCCATTCCAACCAAGGATCCACGAAAACTGTTAATTCACAAATCCATTTTCCAATCCTTCGACATAATCCAAATCTTATTTAACAAAAGATCAACACAATATATAAAATGATTTGTGGACATGGCAATATATGAAATACAAACCCATCCACACAAAGACAAACCTAATATTTCATACCAAAACCTACCTTCAACCAATTAAAATAAAACAAAATACAGCTTATGCTTACAGCATTAGCCATCCAGTGATGAAATCCAGTAAATTGTGTTGAATGGGAAGTGGATGCTTTACATCTCTTAGCAACCCAATCTCCCAGCTGTACCAATTAATAGAATTATCAAATGTACTATAAGCATTGCAAATGCATCAATTCAAGCAGAAATCATGAAACCATAGAAGGTTCTCGTCTTAAAATGAAATTTTTAAAAAGAAAAACACCCACAATGTTAATGAAAAAATAAATAAAACAAGGGAATGTAAACAAGTGGGGAATTGTTGTTGAATAGGATAAAGTAAACTTGACAACCCTTTCATGAAACCATAGAATAGGATTAAGAAATCTCAGACAACTGTTAGCCATCAGATTAAATTTCCGCTAGAAAAATTGATTTCATGTTGACTACCCTCTAATGGGTACTGGAATATTGGAATATTAAGAAAACTCAGATAACAGATAGCCATTAGATCAAATTTCCGCTGGCAAAATTCATTTCAAACTGCCACAATGTAATGTAGTGCATGAGCATAGGAATAGAAGAACTTAAAGGAAACTTTTGTATAAAGCGATTAAGGATTTAGACACCATCTTATATTTAAATTATCTAGGAGCACTGCAAGATAAATTCTCCATTTCTCCACAAAAACACACCTGAGTACTTGCTCCTAAACATAATTCAATCAAAACACTTCACCATAAATTTAGCATGACATTGAGGAAGTCAGTGAATAATTCAATGTTATAATCTACCATACATCGCATTCTAGGAGAAGGATGGGTGAGGGGAACCATATTATTGATACTAAGAATCAAGTAATTACTGCAGCACAGTAAAAGTAAATAATTCAGATCTTAGAAATCTATAAACACAAAACGGAAAACACATTATATCAAACCAAGTTTTGCTTTGTACCTCTAGAGAGACTGAAGGAACAACTAATTGAAGTTCTATACTTTAAGATATACTTGTAACCTCCTCAACCTGCTTGCTTTGATACTTGATACTGCAGTGACATTTGCAGACAAATATCATAAAAAATTCTTGTACTGATATGATAATAAGATAATTTTTTTGCTAACTTTCCACTTCTTGAATTGACGCATGCGAGCAAACACTAGAGGGATGAAAAGCTGAAAACTAGTTGTTTATTTCCTTATCATGGGGGAGATGAAAAATAAAATGTTTGAAAAGGGGGGAAATTAGGCTTAAAATAAAGTAATAAGCATCCAGTAAAAAGCTTAGCTAATTTTATGGAACATCAATAACTGTTCATTGACAATTTGATCTTGCCTCAATACAATTGGTGTAAAGATGTCAATACAAGAATGCGCCTGTTTAGAACAAGAGCACAAAAATGTTTTCAAACACAGCTGTAAACATCAGAAAACATTGTTAGGGGATGATTTCTAACCAGTAGGAATGATGGAAAAATCTAGACCTGTTTTTAACTTTTATTATGGCTTAGTGTTAACTAAGTTCAAAAAGAAATACAATAGCTCATAAACAAAGTTAATGCAAAAAAATCCCATCATGGCCTACACGTCAAGCACAGGAACCCATAAAATTTTTGGTAATTCAATTCACTTAGATACAAGAATTGGAAACATTCACCAATCCCAGCAAATAAATTCTTGTATAATAAATCCATTACTTCGAACCCATAAAAATATAGAATGTTTCCTTCTAATAATTAGTCATTGTCCTCATATAAATAAGAGGTCACAGCCACTTCAAATAAAAAGAAATTATCATTGATTCTGCTTAAAATTGTTGAATCTACAATAAAATAATTCATACTAGATCATTTCATCCACAAAAGTTAGATTTGGGAAAGTCCTTCTTAATTTATGCCATTGTTGATCTATATAATATACACCAATAATTTGTGCAGGTAGCAGTAAGATGAACATAAACAGAACTAAGTACTGTAATCCCTCCATCAACAACAGCACACCCCCACTACCCAAAAAAACAATACTAACATTAAAAATCAGTCAAAGAACTAGAATAGCTTCAAATTCTAGAGATACTGTCTCTCTCATACATAAAAACATCCTCATTCCTTAATATCCAAGATATCAAAGGAATGCATTACCTTTTAATGCATAACGTCACCCAATTTCTTTGGAAAGATGCACAGAAGGGCCGCTTGCACTTCACACCAACCATCTCTTGCAAACACAATGTGAATATTAAAATACAAAGAAAATAGATAGCGGCTAGAAAATCCAGTGCTTTAATACTCAAAACCAGATAAAATTTGTTTACAAATATGCCAATGGAAATATGTTACAAAGTTTCAGCAGACACTGACAATTCCTAAATTTAGAAGCCAATAATGCCACACCTTGAGCAGCAAGCTATGTCCCAGATGCATTTCTATATAATGATCAAGCATCAAGAATGTTAACCTGAAATAAATCTGGTTGCCAGGGAGGTAAAAGAATACATCTTCGCTAAAACAAAATGTTCCTGTTAAAAAACAGCACGAGTGATCGTCTAACAAACATGCTTCCAACTTCCATTCAGTGCATACCCTCACCTCAAACACTAAAGCATTCAGCAGTTTCAGAATAGTTATTGAGACACAGCCTTAGCAAGCACCATTCTTAGCCGAAAATTCCACCAGTCCCCGATTCACCCTGCTGCAACTCCTTCCGGCGCTGCTCCTCTAAAGGATCTGGACTCTTGTATATTCTCCGTACACGCCTATTCATATGAAGAAATTGTGAAAACTTGTCAAAACTGAAAATTGGTGATAAGGACTCAAAATATTTTACACAACTTTCCTCCTCTGTCAATAATATAAAACAGTTACGTTTTTGGTATAAAAGAACTGCTTCAGGATTTCCTATTGGGTTAAAATACCTGTCCTGAGCGTGTTGAGCAGGAAATGTAGGCATGAATTCTTTACTTTTGGGAAGAGGGACCTCGCGGAACCACTCATGATTTAGAGCAGCTTCAGCAGTGATCCGCTGCATAAAATAGTGTCTTATCTTAATATTCACACAAATATTTATTACCAAATTAAATTGTGTATCACATGTAACCTTTACCTTTTCAGGGTCATATGTTAGAAGTTTGTTCAACAAATCAAATCCTGAATCAGAAAGAACAGGAGATCCAGTGAATGATGTGGCCGGAAACTTTTTCCGCAGGAGGTTGTACCTGAAATGAACATTCCGACTGTTAATACAAAATAGAAAAGTTGTTCAACAGTCAAGTCACCAAGGGAGGCCAGATAGTCAGACCAGAACCACCCAAAGCTGGAAGCCTGGGAAAACAGTGGCAAAACATAAGCACAATATAATCAAACAGTGATTTTCTTAATAAAGGAAATCGTAAGCACTTACTGGTGTTTGACAAAGTTGACCTTTACTCCAGGTAATTTTGAGAAACCAGGCCATATTGCTTCATTAGGGGTGCCTAGAATCCGAAAAATCTACAAGAATAACAGAAATCAAAACTGTAAAACAACCACAAAGTAGTTAAGTGCAAGAAACCATAGGTTACAAGGAAAAAGAATAATGATGCAAGAATATATCCGATGAAAGGAAAATAACATTATCATACTTTGTCAAGTTGGTCAAACTCCGTTCTCCCATTAAACAGTGGTTCCTTAGATAATAGCTCAGCCATTATACAGCCTAGAGACCACATGTCTATGGCTGTTGAATACTGTTTTGACCCCAGAAGGAGTTCAGGTGCCCTGAGAAACATATAGACAACAATTAGGCAATGACCTCATTTCTGCTAGAGGATGTAGTCAAACACATTGAGATAAAATAGTAAAATGAAGGAAAGTGCAACAAATATGTGATGACAGACAATGCACCCATGTAAAAGCATTACTGCTGCATAAAAAGGATGGATGAGAACATAAATATAGACCAAAAGTAGCAACTATAAGGCAATGAGGCTACATCGTTGCATACTAATAATAGCTTCAAACAGATACTAGCTTAATTACAATTATTGAACATGACAGCATCGCTATACGGTTCAAAAATTCATGAGAAAACAACAAACTATACCCAAGAATGTAAAATACCAAATAGCCTGTGATGTAAATACACACATACAGAGAAATAAAAGAGAATCAAAATGCCAATATAAGCAGATTAGCATTTACCTGTACCAAAGAGTAACCACCAGGTGTGTATATGGCTTTAAAGGACTCCCATACTGACGGGCCAAGCCAAAATCACAAATTTTGAGCTCACCCCTATTATTTAAAAGCAGATTTGAAGTCTTTAAATCCCTATGAAGCACCCAATTGTCATGAAGATACTTCACACCTTCTAAAAGCTGGATCATCAAGCACTTCACTTCACTCTGGCTGAAAGGTTGCTTCATTGCTTCCATTAGTCCTTTAAGGTCATGCTCCATATATTCCATGACCATGAAAATACTATCAAGGCTACTTCCTACCACTACTTCTTTAACATCAACTATGGATGGGTGGTGAAAAGAAAGAAGAATATTTATTTCCCTAAGAGAAGTCAGTGGGAAGCCCTCCTTTTCCTTCTCCATCTTGACCTTCTTCAGTGCTACAATTTCTCCAGTCTTTTTATCCCTAGCCCTATATACAACACCATATGTTCCTTCATCTATCTTGTTAAGTCTCTCAAACTCATCAACACTTCTACAACCCTGAAGCATGTTGACAGTTCTTTGAGGTGGAGAAGGAGGTTCTGGAGTCTCCCTACCATCGTCTTCATCTTCATATTCCGTTTCCGAGTGACTGACACTGGTTTCACTTTTCCCACCCTGAGGGTCAACATCCATGAAGTCATCCTTCTCTGACTCCATACCAGGATGATCATCACTGCTGGAAGTTCTCCCACGGACACCTCTTTCTTCAGATTCAGATGATCTGGCTCTAGCTCCTTCAATACCTTCAATCTTGGATTCCACAGGGCTCAATAACTTGTTCCTTAGTCTGCCATCCAAGAACTCAGGAGACACCTTCCTCCTTCGTTTGGGCATCTCCTCATCATTGAGGATCTCACCCTCATCACCAGGAGAGTTATCTCCAGCTGCCCATCTTGAAGACGATATATTGCGAGCTGGAACATAAACTTCACCTTCTAGATGATCAGCTTCCTGATCATTACCCCACCTCCCTTTCGGAGGTGATGAATGCAAACCTGAAGGAGAGGGCAAGGTAATCTTAGATGCTGCATTCAACTGGGGATCCTCGGTCTCCTTGTTCTTGACAGGATGTATTTGTACAACACCATTTGGAGCATTTGGGGACTGTGACTGATGGAATACCTTTGGCAATGGAGGCGGAGGAGGAAGAGCTGCTGTCACCACTGTAGAGGCAGAAACCCTAACTCCGGATGACTCACTGACATCTTTGTCATCCTGATCCCACACTATGGGCGAGAATTTTCTTTTCCTCTCCGGCACCGGTGGGGATCGGGTTTTTGTTTCTTCCAACATGGAAACCTCGGACTCTTTCGCCCTAGATTCTGATTCAATTGCATCATCAGAACCACTCTCACTGGAAAGCTCACCAGGCTCTCTATCCATTGCTTTGACAGAGAAACCACATCGGCGAGGACCAAGGCCACTGCTGCCAGAGTCACTCCTACTTGAAGATGATCGGTACCCGCCATTAACACCCTCTCTCTCCTTAATATCCCTCTGCCTCACCCTAGCCCTGTCCCTGGACCCTCCCCTCACAACATCACCGCCACCATTCCTACTACGATCGTAATCCTCTTTCGAATTGGCATACCCGCGTCTAGAACCTTCCAGTTTCGATTCGCGCTCTCTGAAGTCGTTTTCGCGGTAACCGCCATGTCTCCCAGCCGCCATATATCTCTAGCTACCTAAATGAGTGAATCACAAGGGAACACCCTAATCCCCCTTCGGAACGACTTTGTATTTTTTCTTTTTCTTTTTTTCTTTTTTGTTTATAGAACCCTAAACCCAAAACACAACAAATACGTGGAATTTCAAAACTAAAGAAGAAATCGTGAAAGATCTGAAGGCGATTGGAGATCAGGAGACAAGGCAAAATAGAAACACTATGGGTTGAAATAAAGTTAGAAGGAAAAAAGAGGATTAGAATCGAAACCCTAGAAATTTAGGAAGAGGCGTTGAAGATTGATAGGGAGATTTAAAAGGCTTACCGATGCGATGAAGGTGATGAAATTGGATATTAAAAGTGAAAGCGCGAGAGGCAACGCAATCGAATAAGCGATGCGACGCGATGCGGTGCGGCTGCGAAGAGAAGAGAAAAAAAGAGGGGAAGAGAGAACGACCCTTCGTGAAAGAAAATTGGGCCCAAAAGGAATCTGGGTGAAAAAAAACTGGATATTATCGGGATACTCGTTTTTTCCAAAATGTTTTAAAATAAATATTATAATGCATATTTTAACAAATTATTTGATCAGATTTAGCGCACATCCTACTCCGTGCCCATCATACCAATTTTATAGAGCATTGCTATAATTTTTATTTCTATTATTTACATACGATTGTATATATTAATCTATTAATTTATATTAAACTGTTCACTTAGAAAAAGAAAATACCAAAGTATTGTATATTGGAACTTCATAATACAAATTTGATAGAGTTGAAGGTATTATGCAAAATGTCTTCTTCTGAAATTATTTTTAAGTGGTTTTCGTCTTGTTAATTCTCTTTGTTTTTTCGGTATTTTCTTTTACAAAATGAACAAGTGAGATGTTTAGAGAAGAAGACTTTTTAATGTTCAAGTCGGTATTTAAAGTCAGATATTTTGGTCATGTAATTAATATGAAAAATAAAGTCAAAACTAGATTAAAGTTATATTTATAGAAATATTTTATTAATCGTGGATCCTTACCTAGATGGGCCTAGATTATGATTCTATTGGCCCATTAGCCCAATAGTTATTTTACCGGTGGTGATGTGCAGCCAATTTGGATTAAGTTATGTGGTGTATTGATGTCTTTAGCAGACATGGATAAGTATCGGTAGGCAGCACCTGGCTTTAGTAAGGAGTATGTCTACTAGCCGATGACACCTGGTCTTTGGTTGGGGCAACACGGTACTTGACATCTAACACTCGACATCTGTTATATAATGTATTGCGCTTACTCCTTTAGTGTGTGGTCCTTGGTATTTGATAGACAGCTTAACCTTTACAAAGTATCGACAATCGGCATGCAACCTCTATTGGGTACAAGGTATCATCAGGTACACGATATATGATATTGTTTGGTTAATTAATTATCTTTAGATCATAGTTGATAGGGCCGAAGGGTCTTCTACCACATATAGTACACCAACACCTTAGCTTTTTCATGTCTCAAAGGCATGCAAAAAGTTTTAGTAGTCAATCTGTAGTTAAGTTGTAGAATTATGTTGCCAGTATCCATAGTCGGCGTGTGTGATTTTGCAAAGAAAATTTGTTGTCTTTGGTTGTAACCTTACAAATATAGTAGCACCCAGCCTCGAGGAGTGTAGCAACAAAGAGGTTTGAATGATGGATGTCATATCTAACAATATGTGAATGATAGGAGTAAGTGTGGTACAAAAATTAAAGCAGTAGCTTGGGAAGAATTATGAAGGTTCGAGAATGAGAAGTTGCCTTAAAGGGAAAGGAATGGCGTAGAAGCCGAAGCATTACCTTGAGAGAGTCTTTTCATGGGTTGATTTGGAATGGGCTTTGGCCCATTAGGTTAGAAGGTGAAATGTCATTAACACACTATATATAGAAGGTGAAGTTGTCTAAAGTTTTCCACCTAGTTTCTCTAAGAGCACTGGAAATTGTGTTTGCTTGTAAGAGAAATGCAACCTTGCAAACATCCAATAATCGTCCATTCCAAAGGTATGTCGAAATTCAGTAGTGGTAGTATTGTAGGTAGTCAGGTGTCGGTATCATTGGATGCCACATCGTCTTTAGGATTAGATGTAAGTATGGATTTGTGATAGAGAAGAAAGAGGATTAGCCGAAAAAGCACGCAAAATCTGAGTGATGGAGGAGAGAGGGATATGAGTGGGTAGACCCCATGGTTAAGACACATTTCTCTAATTTCATATGGGCTAGGATTTTGAATTCATGGCTCCAAAGTATATATGTGTTTGATAGAGGGGAGTCGGAAGACATCGTTTCCCTTAGGAGGGCACACACCATTAATAATGTTTGTCATTGATAACGTCGTCAGAAGATGATATAGGATATAGATGACTTAGCTGACGTATAGTCAACTTACTTATATCAAGTGTAGTAGTAGGAATGACAATTTGTTACTAATAACCATATGAATCATATGGTTATTGTGGATAGTAATCATAGTTCATTTTGGAAATTATATTGTTTATTATTTTCATGTGAAAAATTATTTTTCACTGTTGAAAGAGATTTTCCTAAAAGAAATAAGTTGAAATCTTGTTGAGTAGACTTCTAGGAAAGAGAGGTGTGTCCCTATATACCACTTAAGTATATTATTTTTCCTTAGCCAAAGTGTTCTCCAACTAGTTTTACAAATTTCCAAACAAATTTCCTCAAACAAAAATTATGATAAAAAACCAACTAACAAATTCACTTATTAAAATAATTAAATTAAATAAATTTTTAAAAAAGTATAGAATAAAAATATAGGGAAAATAAATAAAAATAAAATTAAAATAAGAAAAATAAAATAAGAACCAAAATGATAAAAATTCTAACTGTGTTTCTTGATAACGGCGCCAAAATTTATAACATTGACGTTGACACAATCAAATAAATACTACTGTCAGAGCGGTGCAGCGGAATGGTTAACGCGTTCAACAAACCAAGAGGGGGTGAATTGGTTTCTTATCGCAAATCGTTCTTTTAATAATTTTCTCAATAAAAATAATTTCCTTAAAACAATTTAAATAAATTAAAAGAGTAAGGAAAAGAGAAAATTGCACAGGTAAATTTTATATTGGTTCAGATCATAGAGATCCTACATCCAGTTGTTAATCTCAACTGAGAATTAACGCTTCACTAGGACAAACCAACAAACTGTTACAATCACAAAGAAAATAAAACAGTTTAAGGTTAGAACATCTCTCTTGTTACCCCAAGAGGTGAAACTCACTTCCCCTGTAACCCACAAGGGATGAACACCTCCTCTGAATCTTCACAAAGGATGAACACCTCCTCCGAATACTTCACGAAGGATGATAGGCTTTCAACTCAGCAACATCAACAACACTCAATCACATTCCCTGTGAAAGTTCTCGCTCTATGCCAACAACAACAGCACCCAATCACACCACTTGTGAAAGTTCTCGCTCTATGCCAACACGCCAAGTTCTCAAAGCCACAACACAGGGGTTCAGCAAACCCCAAAATACTTATCACCGCACACTGCAGATAAGAATATAGAAAAATACACTATATTTCGTATTTTAGAATGAGAGTCCCAATCTAATTTATAGAGATCTCACTCAAGGATACCTCCAAAAATCCGTTGTCAACTAATTAATTGTGATAATCAATTTTCCACTTATGATAAGTGATTATGCATTTAATGAATGCACAACGGTATTGAGCGAGAACTTTCACAGGGAGTGTGATTGAGTGTTGTTGTTGTTGCTGAGTTGAAAGCCTATCATCCTTCGTGAAGCATTCGGAGGAGGTGTTCATCCTTTGTGAAGATTCAAAGGAGGTGTTCATCTCTTGTGGTAACAAGAGAGGTGTTCTAACCTTAAACTGTTTTATTTTCTTTATGATTGTAACAGTTTGTTGGTTTGTGCTAGTGAAGCGTTAATTCTCAGTTGAGATTAACAACTGGATGTAGGATCTCTATGATCTGAACCAGTATAAAAATTACTTGTGCAATTTTCTCTCTTCCTTACTCTTTTAATTTATTTAAATTGTTTTAAGGAAATTATTTTTATTGAGAAAATTATCAAAAGAACGATTTGTGATAAGAAACCAATTCACCCCCTCTTGGTTTGTTGAACGTGTTAACCATTCCGCTGCACCGCTCTGACAATACATAATAAGAGATTTAAAACATGTAACTTTGGGATAAAGAACTTAAAAAAAATCAATTTTTTTAAACATACATTGAGTCATACCAAATAGGAATTTTAAAGAATAAAAAATAGTATGGTTGATTTTTCAAAAACGAAAAAAAAATGCACAAAATGGATCAAAATGCAATCCTAAGAGATTTCTAAAATTCCTATATCTCTTATAATGTTTACCCCTTTAGATATGACTCCAATTTTCGTTGTACGATGATAATCCTCTAGGTTGTTGCCAAATTTTGTTTAGATCTTCATCTTGAGGATTGTCATCACTCTTCTCTTCATATGTTGTCATTGTCAAATATTCAAAATTACCTGCATCAGATTAATCTAACTCAAGAGGTTTTGCCTCAAGGTCCACAATTTTATCAAAGACAACATGTTTGGAATATATTTTTTTAAATATTTTGTTTTAAAAAAAAATAAATTATAAAAAAAATTCGTAAAAGTTAAACATTGTCCTTTGGGTTATAAAAAAAATGAGATCATTTTACAACCCAAATATATCTACCACTTGGAATACCGAAATGCTTAATTTTACATTTATTTGAAGTATAACCCTTTTTCATGCAATAAAAGCAAGTAACAACATTTGGGTTCCTATAATTATAATCATAATAATTTTGATTATATTTTGAAAAATATTTGATTTTATTTTTATAATTATAATCATTATAATTATTTTTAGGAACATTTTCAATTTTATTACCATAATTATAATCGTAATGATTATAATTATTTTTAGGAACATCATTAACAACCTTTTTCATTTTTAAATTGTTGCTACATTCAGTGTTGGTTGTCTTATCAAGAGGTATCGTTTTCTTTAAACAAGAAGCACATTCTTCAATTTTGGTATATTTACCTTTTTTATAATATAAAATTTTATTTTTCAAATCCTTATTTTCTTCAAGAATTTTTTCATGATTTAATTTTAATTCTTTAAAATCCTTCTTTAATTTTCTATGAGCATTATTTAATTTCTCTAATTCACATAATAATTCTTTATACGTATCAAGTAATTCACTTTCACTATAATATGAATTTTCAGAATCACTATAGATACTTACTTGACTTTCAGAGATGTCATCATCAGCCATCAGACATATGTTGGCTTGTTCATCAGAGTCGCTTGAGCTTGTTGTAGAATCATTGTCTTCCTCCCAAGCAATATATGCCTTCTTTTTCTTGAAGAACTTCTTTTGACCACTTTCTTATCCTTCTTTGGATTTGGACAATCTGCTTTCATGTGTCCTTTCTCACCACAATCATAGCAACGATAATTTGATGATGATTCTTTGATCTCCTTCTTCCTGTCATTAAATCTTCTTTTTCCTTTGGACTTCATGAACTTGTTGAACTTTTTAATGAAGAGACTCATATTTTCTTCATCTTCTTCAGAGTCATCTTCTTCTTTAAGATTTTTTCCTTTGTCAATCTCAGATTTGAACGCTAAAGTCTTTTTCTTTCCTTTTTCTTCATCCTCGTTCAATCTCCCGAGATCTAGTTCATGTTCTCTCAACTTACCAAACAATGCAGCCATTGACATGGTATTGAGGTTTTGTGACACACTGATGGCAATCACCTTTGGTTGCCAAGTCCTGTCCATAGATTTAAGAATTTTTATATTTAATTCATCATTATCAAAGGACTTACCTAACCCAATGAGATGATTCACTATATGCGTGAAGCGCTTCTGAACATCTACAATAGTTTCTCCTTGCTTCATGCAGAACATCTCATACTCTTGGATTAAAGTATTTCTTCTGGCTCTCCTAACATCATCAGTTCCTTCATGGGTGACTCTCAGTGTCATCCACATCTCTTGAGCAGTCTTACAGGTTGAGATCCTGTAAAATTCATCAACAGTTAAAGCATATGATATTATGTTACGAGCCCTTACATCTTGTTGGGATCTTCTATCATCAACATTCCATTTTTCTCGCGGTTTAGATTCCTGCAAATTGTTAATAACCACAATAGGAAGCAAAGGACCATTTGTGACAGTTTCCCAAATCTCACTATCAATAGATTCCATGAAAATTTGCATTCTCACTTTCCAAAAAGCATAGTTTTCTCCAGTAAACAATGAAGGTCTATTGATAGAGGCACCCTCAACAAAGGTTTGATGTTGCCCCGTCATTTTGAATTACTGTCAAAGCAAGCTCTGATACCAATTGTCAGAGCGGTGTAACGGAATGGTTAACGCGTTCAACAAACCAATAAGGGGTGAATTGGTTTCTTATCGCAAATCGTTCTTTTAATAATTTTCTCAATAAAAATAATTTCCTTAAAACAATTTAAATAAATTAAAAGAGTAAGGAAGAGAGAAAATTGCACAGGTAATTTTTATACTGGTTCAGATCATAGAGATCCTACATCCAGTTGTTAATCTCAACTGAGAATTAACGCTTCACTAGCATAAACCAACAAACTATTACAATCACAAAGAAAATAAAACAATTTAAGGTTAGAACACCTCTCTTGTTACCCCAAGAGATGAAACTCACTTCCCCTGTAACCCACAAGGGATGAACACCTCCTCTGAATCTTCACAAAGGATGAACACCTCCTCCGAATACTTCACGAAGGATGATAGGCTTTCAACTCAGCAACAGCAACAACAACAACACTCAATCACACTCCCTGTGAAAGTTCTCGCTTTATGCCAACAACAACAACACTCAATCACACCACCTGTGAAAGTTCTCGCTCTATGCCAACACGCCAAGTTCTCAAAGCCATAGCACAGGGGTTCAGCAAACCCCAAAACACTTATCATCGCACACTACAGATAAGAATATAGAAAAATACACTATATTTCGTATTTTCCGTATTTTAGAATGAGAGTCTCAATCTAATTTATAGAGATCTCACTCAAGGATACCTCCAAAAATCCGTTGTCAACTAATTAATTGTGATAATCAATTTTCCACTTATGGTAATTGATTATGCATTTAATGAATGCACAACGGTACAAAACTTGCTTAAAAATTCTCATAATTGCTCATGATAATCAATTATGGCAAGTCATAATTAATTATTGATAATTGATTATTATAATTTAATAATCGATTATCTTGAGTATAAAATGAGGTTTTCTGATTTAATAATTAATTTTAACGCAACCTAAGACAAGCAATACATAGAATAAAAGATAAACCACATCCTATACATCAATCTACTAAATTAAAAAAAACTTTAATATAAAAAAAGTCTTCATGAAGATCTTCCTGCAATAAGAGCACTTGAGACTTGACTTTGAGAAATCATCAAAATTTCTTTTCTTTAGCTTTATGCTAACAACTACTAAGCTATAACAACTCCAGTATGGCTAAGATAATAGTCAACAAAATAAAATGGGTAAATTCAACCCTAAGTTGTCTTGCAACAAACACGAAATTGATTCTTAATAAATTATTTCTTATCACAACTATATGAAAGGGTTAGTAAAATAAAAAAAATAAAGAAGATAAAGATAAATAAAATAAATAAAAGAGTAAATAACAAAATAACAAAAGATAGAAAGAAATACATTAATAAAAAAGATTTATAAAGATAAAAACAATGCTAAAGAAAATAGGTTAATTTCACTATTTTTTCAAAATAGGATTCATCATTGATTATCTAAAGATTATTGTTCAAGTAAGTATTGTCTTAGATTTTGAAATTAATCAATATAAATTCTCAATTAATAAGTATTTTTCGCAGTCAAAAGTTAGTCAAGGGAAGCTGGAAATTTCTTCTTTCAGGCAGGGGATGAAGGAAACTCTTGGACAAGCATAGGATAGGTTTAAAGGCTTGTTGAGAAAAACTCATGTTCATGGGTTTGACAAGACAACTATAGTTCTTGCATTCCTTGAGGCCTAAACACACAGTCTAAGATGATGCTAGACGCTTTAGTTGGAGGCGACATGAAAAGAAAGACTGAGGATAAGGCCTCTAATTTGCTAGAAAGTATGGCTATGAATGAGCAAGACACGCATAGTGAAAGAGGCGCTACAGTACAAAAGAGAAGAGTTCTACATTTGCCTGCTGATGATGCAGTACCAGCTCAAAATCAGCTTCTCACTCAGAAATTGGATAATTTGACAAAGATTCTTTCTCAACTTCCAAAGGAGATCAGAAACGTATCTCAAACTCAACAACTTTATGATTTCTGTGGTGGTGACCATATTAATGGTCAATGTGCTGTGCTTGAAGGGATGCTGTTAAACCCCTGGCAAGTGTACCAGATCGTTATCAAGTAATATAATTGGGAAAACCCAATATCGTTCTCCCAAAGGACTCGAAGGCCTAATCTTTCATGTAAACTAATCGCTTAAGACTTGAGAAAAGAATTAAAGTTAAGTTTGGAATGCAAAGACCAAAAACTAAACATGCAAATGCAGATGATTCAATTGGCAAGGAAAAACTATGAATGAATGGAGTTGTTAGGGTTTACAATTTCATCTTATCCACTCTCATCTATCTACTCTTCTTATTCAATTCACTTGTTTATCTAATTGCATGCAAACTTTCTTGGTCTACCCTTAACCCAATTCCTTGGCGAAAAGAGCCTATTATTAATTACGGGCTTGCTATCCCTAGCCTCCCCTAGTAACTAATAATGCATAGTAAACGGAAGCAAAATACAATTGATCGTCCTACCCCTATCCCTAAGCGGTATTAGCATAATCAAGGAATTTCCCACCAGTTCATGACATTACCGTACGTTCCTGTATCAATAAAGATAAACAACTTTTACTGAATGAGTTAAACAATAAAAGCATTAAGCATAGATGAGAACCCAACAATTGATAAAGAAGTATATGACAAGCATATGGAATAAATAAGAATTTAAATAAATAAGAGTTTCAAAAGATTACATTGTTCCCCAACAATAAAGGGTTTAGTTCACCATGGTCATGATGAAACTAGATGAATATAATGAAAAGAATGGAAAAGCAAACCCTAGATTGGATAAAAGGGAGCCTAAGCATCCAAGAAATCTTCTCCAAGGAGTGTAAGGTAGGTCTGGACGTCTCCCTCTACCAAAGAATAGGGTTGCAAGTCGAACTAGGGCTATATATAAGCCAAAAAGATAACAGAAAGATTACAGAATCTGCAGTATAAGAACTGACAACCGCCTGGGCGCCAAAGTTGGCCGCTCAGCGGTTTGCCTCAAGCCGCTCTAACCGCTCAGCGGTCAGTTTTGCCGCTGAGCGGTTTCCCTCAAATCGCTCTGAGCGCTCAGCGGTCCATTCTGGCGCTCAGCGGCATACTTGACCCTTCTTTTCATCATTTTTCTCTTTCTTTCATGGGTCTAAGTCCTCCTTACTTCACTTCCATCTTCAGTTCACCTTAAAACCCTGCAAAACAATGTAAAAACAAGCATAATATCTATAAAACCAACTTTTGACTCTCTTATGACTCAATTAAGTGTGATTTAATATCAAAATTAAGCATGAAAATAACGGTTTTTCAACCGTTATCACAACCCCAAACTTAAAACTTTGCTTGTCCTCAAGCAAACAAAATAAAACTTGGCTTCCACTCAGTCATCATATAGCTTGATACATCCAAGAAATCACAACAAGTCATTATACAAGTCAGATTTTTAGTGAATCCTATCAAAGTGCATGCATGCTTTCAATCCAATTTGGTTCATATAAGCACATTATTTCCAACAGATGTTTTTTCATGAATGACCAATCCACTAAGCATAGATGTAAATATGGATTTCACAATTCTCACCAAGCAAGTGTTTCACTCAATCACTCAAGTGCTTAAAAAGGACACTCCACTCTTTACTATTCACAAGTTACACAAAACAATATTGTCATTCATCTAAAACAATCAAAATCCGTACATGCACATGTCTCACAAGGACTTTTCCAAGGCTTGCAATAAGGCTGGGCTATCAAGAAAATTTGGTTTTTCCAGATCACAAAAACCTTGAGTTAAGAGAGCTTATTTTCATTATTGAAAAGGTGCAAGTTTAAACTCTCTATCACCAATATCCTTTATTCCCAACTTCTTCCCTTTTTATTTTTACATTGAGCTCACTCATGCTTCTTTTCTTTTCTTTCTATCCCATGCATTTTTGTCTTTTTCATTACTGAGCTCAATGCTTTTTCTTTACTAATCAATTTTCCCCATACAAACCTCAAACTTGAACCTTTTCATCACATATGATTATTCTCAACCCAACTCAAGATAAATAATTTCAAATCAAGGGTTTTCATCCTGTTTAAGGTCAAGGTTCAAAAAGGGTATAAAATTTTTAAAATTTTTGGTTGAAAATTTGGCTAAATAAGGGCTTCCAAACATGGCCTCTATCATATAACATAAGCATGCAAATCAATCAATTATCAAGACTAAGGCAATACCATTCATGATTCCCTGTGAACAATACATATATCAGTAAAAACTCTAGAGCTCAATTCCTCACACAACATGCTTTCTCACACATGAATCTTGCTTAGAATCACAATGACAATCATGATCATCACACATTTGTTCACGAGTTAGTGAACCATTCCTGGATATCAACATACACACATTTAATCATCAACCACATTCAATCATCCTTTCAATGACTTATCATGCAATATATCAAGTCAAGCCATAATTCCAATAAGCGTACAAGCCAAGCCATAGACACTCAAAATAAAACTCCTAATAAAAAAAATCAAACGTTCAAAAGGGAAAAGAAAAATAAAACCCTTTCTCGGTGCAGACATCCATTAGTAGATGCCATGTCAATCCATATCCTCATCCGAGTCATAATCATCCCCCGCCTGGGCATCCTCGAAATCCTCATCCTCCTGGTCATCATTCTCTCCTCCTAGAGCTTCAACTGCTCCAGAACCGCTGCCCTGTGCCCGCTCCTGAGGCCAAGTCATCGCACTATGAAACTCATCCATAGTCCATCTATGCACTGGTGGATGGTCATAAAGCCCTACAATCATCTCGGCAGTGGCCACCTGTCCTCTGCGGAGTGACTCCATTCTTTCCTCCATCATGGACATATACATGTCACTCATCTGGAAAGGCTCTGGCTGTTGTGCCGGTGCCTCTTCAGGTGGACCCCCCCTGTTGTGTTGCTCTCCTCCTAAGACGTCTCCTAGGAGCTGCTCCGGCTGCTCCATCCTCCAAACAGTACTGCCGAAAGTAGGTTGCATCTATGGCCTGCCTAGGTCTCTCATACGGTGGAACTGCAGTGTCCACTCCTGCCTGTTGATATAAGAAAGTAATAAGGGTTGGATGTCCCAGTGGTGTCCGACTACTTATAGTGTTGTCACAGCTCAGAATTTTGCTGGTAATAATTTTCCCAGCGTTCACGTCCATCTGTCTCATTACACAATAGATGACTAGAATCCTATGCAGTGTGATATCAGAAACATGAGAGCATGGCTGGATGTTGGCATGAGTAAATGCCATCCAGTACTTAGCTAGGGGATTCAAATATGCCCTAAGGATGTTAACTGGTGCTCCATTAGGGTTTCTCTGAAAATGCTTTCCAGGGATGCACATTACTCTCTCAATCTCTGCATAATCCCTGGCCTCCCCTAGTATAACAGCATACTTGCACTGTTCTCCTGGCCATTCAGTCCCTAGGAAGGCATTAATGGTGTCGGGGTCATAGCTGATCAAACGTCCCCTCACATAGCTCATGTATCTTCCTGCTGATACTCCTCCCCTAGGCAAAACATTAGCATAAAACTCCCTTACCAACTTAATACTGGCTGGTGCTGGATAATTAGTTAGTCTCTCCTAGCCTTGCCTCTCAATCTCCAGACCAAACTCTGGAGCTAAGTCAGGGATGTACATAGCTTTCCTCTCCATTAGCAACCGCCTCTCCTGGACCGTAGCATAATGCTCTTCATGTTTCCTTGAAAGGAATCTAGAAGAATATAATCTCCTAGGTCTTTCTGGCTCCTTCCTTTTGTTGCCCATAGTCTTAACTCTTCTTGAAGTAGACATTCCTGCATTAAACCATCCAAATAATATTCACAGAAATGTCGTTAGAGGTTAGTACATCATCAATCCTATGACTTGGATCACACAAAATCTAGTTTTTGAGCGAAAACAGGGCCCCTCAATAGACAAACATCCAAAAATTCCAGCAATTAGGAAAAATCAGTTGCAGACCACTCAGCGTCAATGAAGACCACCCAGGCGGTTTGCCTCTAGCCGCGCTACCGCTCAGCGGCAAAGCAGACTGCCCAGGCGGTAGCGACTAGGTTTTTGCAAAAGCTCTTCCTAAATGATCCTAATCTCCACTCTTTTACTCCTTTCATCAAATTAAACCAAAATCATGCAATTCAATCGGTTTAAACAGTTCCTATTTCATCAATTCATGCACAGAAATCAAAAACCCCAATTTTATCATATTCCTAAGCATGTTCATCAATAAATCCCAAAATAGAAACCCTAACATGAATTTGCATACTTACTTGAGTGGAGACTTTGAATGTTTGTAGATAAATTGTTTAATTGATGATGAATTTCCTCTCCAATGCAAAGCCCTCAACCAAAAACCCCAAACTTTGACAAAGCAATGTAGAAAATTGAATTTTTGGTGAATGAGTGATAGGAAAGTAGGGGAATCTCTCTAGGAAACTCTTGAAATTGAAAGGAGAGTGCTAGGGCTTAGGGAGAACGTTCAGGCGAAATGCAAACAAGAGTTTAAAAGTGAAGAACTTTCAAAACTGCTCAACTTTTAAGAAAAGCCGAGACCCCTAGCGCCGCAACCGGTCAGCGGTAAAATAGACCGCTCAGCGGTCTGCGGTGTTTTTCACTTCTCCTTCTTTGCTTTCTTTTTATTTACCTTACCCTATAGTACTCAACTTCATCCTTCAATTTTTCAATTATACACCTTTGCCTTCTCAAATGCAACAATTAAACATGCAATGCACTTAACACAGGTTTGAAAAAAAATGCAATCAACTGGGTTGCCTTCCAGGTAGCACTTGTTTAACGTCACGAGCCTGACCCAAACCTGTTTAGCATTCGTCAGTAAGTGCTTATCCTTTCAACACCCTTCAGTAGGTGTGCCATCCTGTATCCTTCAGTAGATACATTAAAAATTTAGCATCCCTTAGTATATGCTACCCAGGAATAGTTCAAAATTCAACAGATTACAAATTAAAAATTAAATAATCCTATAACTACAATTGTTCTACAATACACGAGATTACATCATATGTCTTCAAATCTTTTTATCCCGGTTGGGTTTTTCATTTACCCAACTCATCAATTGCCTTCTATCCACTCTTTTGATGGCTTTAGTGAATGGTTTTCTGATTTCAATCTTACCATCTTCCTTGATCTTGATAACAATCCATTTCTTGTTCTTGAATTTCACCTGTGCTCTTATCGGAAGTGGTGTATATTCTGAGTGAATAGTGCCTCCTTTGTCAACCTCCTCATCTTTAGATACCTGCAAAACATTACAACTATTAGAATTAGTACCTGATGTGTTATCTTCTTCATCTGTCACAGTTTCCCTTTTTTAATTTTTATGTTTGGCTCTCTTTTTAACTCTAAAATTATTTTCTTTAGAGCCAGTACATAAGAGCACATGCTCTTTATCTCTCATCATGATTCTTGCATCATGGACACTAATAAACATCTTGGATGTTGCCATGAAAGGTCTTCCAAAGATTATTGGAATTTTCTCCTCATCTTCCATGCCCATGACAATAAAATCAGCCAAAAATTTCAACTGCTCCACACAGACCTCCACATTTTCCACCATACCAAGTGGTGTTTTAACTGAACCATCTGCCACCGTCACAGTGATATTAGACGGTTTTAATGTTAACCCTATAATTTTCTTCAAGAAACGCTTAGGCATCATGTTAATGCTGGATCCAGAATCTATCATTGCTTCTACATCAAAATCATTAATCGTACATGTCAAATTCAAACAACCTGGATCTTTCGCTTTAGGCGGATAATTCTTTGGAGGTTCAATATCATAATCTTCGTCTAAATCAATAGTATCTCCTAAATAGTATTTCATCCTTTCAGCATATACAGGACTTTGTTTGATGACAGAAGGCACTACAGTCACTTGGTTAAAAATTTCTCTGCTTTGTTCTTTGTGACTGACAATTGTTTCCTTTTCTTCCTCTCCTTCCCTACTATGTAGCTCAATAACTTCTCTCTTCTCTTCTTCTTCATCACTGCTTCCAATCTCCACAACTTCCCTTTCAGCTTTTCTCTTACTCCTTGTTACAGCAGCTTTACATTCTTCTTTAGGGTTAACCTCAGTGTTAGCCCTAAATTGATTCTTCTCAGTAGTATCAACCCTTTTTGACAACTGTCCAATTTGCAACTCTAAAGATCTGAAACTAGCTTGATCATGTGCATGGTTGGACTCATAAAATTTCAAGAATTTATCAAACTTGTCATTTAAACCTTTAACAAATTCTGTCAAATGATTTACCTGCTGCCACATGGGAGAAGGTTGCTGCTGCTGCTTGAAGCCTCCTGTCTGTCCAGATGGTTATTTTGACCAGTACCACGATTGTTCTTCCAACCTTGACTATAATTGCCTTGGTTAACATTCCCTTGCCTGTAATGATACTGATTTCCCATATAATTGGCTTCTTGCTGCATCTCCTCTGGTATAGCACATTGACCATTGATATGGTCACCACCACAGAAATCACGTAACTGTTGTGTTTGAGAAACATTACGAATAGGAAGTTGTGCAAGGATCTTAGTCAAATTATCAAGCTTTTGATTCAAAAGATGATTTTGAGCTACCATGGCCTCATTTGCAACTCCCCTCTTTTGTATAGGTGCGCCCCTTTCACTGAACATTTCTTGCTCATTAACCGCCATCTTCTCTATCAAGTCATAGGCTTCATTTTTAGTCTTTTGTTTGATATCACCTCCAGCTGAGGCATCCAGCAATCTTAGACTGAGTGTTCAAACCCCCAAGGTATGCAAGAACCAAGGTGGTCTTGTCAAACCATGGGTTGGTGTCTTTCTTAGCAAACCGTTGAATCTCTCCCATGCTTGACCTAATGTTTCTTCCATGCCCTGCTTAAATGATGAAATCTCCATCTTTTCCTGAGTGACTTTGGACTACGGAAAATATTTAGTGACAAATTTCGCAGCCACAGTCTCCTAATTTGTGAACGTCCCTTCAGGAAAAGAATTAAGCCATGTCTTAGCATTGCCTCCTAACGAGAATGGAAACAAGCTAAGCTTTACTCTTTCATCTGTAACACCTGCCATCTTCACTGTATTGCAGATTTTAGAACGTTGTCAAATGATCATATGGGTTTTCATTTGACAAACCGTGAAACTGGTTGCTTTGCACCAGGTGTATAAGAGTTGGATTCATCACCATGTTGGTATTCTGGTCCGCAGGCATGGCGATCCCATTAAAGTGGAAAGGGCCAACCACATTAGATTGGTTTGCAAGAGTTTGTCTTGGAGGAGGTTTTTCTGCCATCTCCTCTACTCTTCGGATTGGTGAAGGTGAAAGTAATCTGTTAGGGGAAAGAAATAGTTCCCTAGAGGAACGTCTGACTCGCTTTCTTCCCCTTGCCGCATTCAAGCCTTCTAGAAGAGGTTCTGTATTTTTCTTGCTTCTAGTATGTCTAGTCTCCTGCTGCATGCAAAAGAAACACAAACCCTAGTAGCACTTTTATATAAAAAAATAAAAGAAAAAAGTATATACAAAATATTTACAATCAAGTCAAAGTTAATCAGTTTACACTACTAAAAAAGTTAAACCACGAGTCCCCGACAATGGCGCCAAAAACTTATTAAACCCCTAGCAAGTGTACCAGATCGTTATCAAGTAATATAATTGGGAAAACCCAATATCGTTCTCCCAAAGGACTCGAAGGCCTAATCTTTCATGTAAACTAATCGCTTAAGACTTGAGAAAAGAATTAAAGTTAAGTTTGGAATGCAAAGAACAAAAACTAAACATGCAAATGCAGATGATTCAATTGGCAAGGAAAAACTATGATTGAATGGAGTTGTTGGGGTTTACAATTTCATCTTATCCACTCTCATCTATCTACTCTTCTTATTCAATTCACTTGTTTATCTAATTGCATGCAAACCTTCTTGGTCTACCCTTAACCCAATTCCTTGGCGAAAAGAGCCTATTATTAATTACCGGCTTGCTATCCCTAGCCTCCCCTAGTAACTAATAATGCATAGTAAACAGAAGCAAAATACAATTGATCGTCCTACCCCTATCCCTAAGCGGTATTAGCATAATCAAGGAATTTTTCACCAGTTCATGACATTACCGTACATTCCCATATCAATAAAGACAAACCACTTTTACTGAATGAGTTAAACAATAAAAGCATTAAGCATAGATGAGAACCCGACAATTGATAAACAAGTATATGACAAACATATGGAATAAATAAGAATGTAAATAAATGAAAGTTTCAAAAGATTAAATTGTTCCCCAACAACAAAGAGTTTAGTTCACCATGGTCATGGTGAAACTAGATGAATATAATGAAAAGAATGGAAAAGCAAACCCTAGATTGGATAAAAAGGAGCCTAAGCATCCAAGAAATCTTCTCCAAGGAGTGTAAGGTAGGTCTGGACGTCTCTGACGAGTCGATATTTTATTGATTTCACTTAGTTTATTGTGCTAGAATTAATCAGGGAATTGTGCTTAATTGTCCAGTATTTTCTAGTTTCTGCTAATTGTGCTTAATTTGACCGGAAATTCTAATTTTAATTAATTTGAATTTTCTGAGCTAATTATTTGCATTTATAATTGCAGGAAAAATTATGGAGATATATTTTGGAGCATTGGGATGGAGACAAATTAATTCAAGACTCTCCAATTAGACATTTTAAAATTAATTGTATTGCAATTTAGTTGTTTAAAACTTTTTAGACAAACTCTTTGCATCTTGGGCCAATTTTGGAAAAATGTTGGTGGGCCCAAATTGTAGGACACTTTACCTAGGGTTTCCTTTTATTTTTGGGTTGACCCCACCCATCCTTAAAAAGATGACACATGGCCCTAGGGATGGGAGCTAGTTACCAGCCGCCACTCTTTCTTTGGTTTTTTTTTAGCATTTCTTGAAGGTTACAATGTAGAACTCTAGATAGTTTTTATGCTGGAACCGTGAAGGACTTTCATTTTTTCTTGAGAATTGATGCTGTTTCTTTTTTATTGAACTTTATTCCAGACATTGTTTTGTCTTTGTTGGAGCGAACATTCAATCCATGAGCATGTTTCATTTTATTTGATTTTGAAAAACGCTGGCATTCAATCTTTGCTTCAAGAAATATGCGTTGATTTCCACTTAGAGCACGAAGCACACGCGACTGTCATTTGTTTATGATAAAAACTTACGCTTATTAAAAAAGGAGATGCACTGATTTTGAATTGGAGATTGGAAGGTGTGTGCTCAGCTCACGCACATTCAGCAGCTGCCACCGAGGAGATCCAGAATCATCCAGCATTGGTGTGCACAATAGAAAGGAGCACACGGATAAAGCAAGCTTGGGAGGTGGTGCTCACAGGTTGCTTCATTCGGTCTTTGAAATGTGCACGCTGACATTCTTCATCTCTTTTATTGGCTTTGGAATGAAAACCACGGGATTTAGAAAGGGAGAAGGGATGGGACGTTGGTAGCTGGATATTAGAAATCCATTTTTTTTAAGAAGAATGTGATTAGATAGAAGTGGTGCCACGGTCAAGCTGGAGCTGTCAGGCATGGAAGCTTTGCTTTTATAAAAGGATACCGTGCATGTACCTTTCTTATAGAGTGAAGAGTCAGTGATTGAATGGAGATAGCTGTGCATTTACCTTTCTTTTAGAAACATTGATGAGTGATTGAAAAAAAGCTAGCGGTGCTTCAATGAATTACGGGAAGGAGCACGTTGGAAAAGGGAGGCGTATTTCTTTTCTTTGGTGGAGAGCAATCGGATCCATTGCTTGGAGCACATAGCTGTTACGGAGCTCACGACCTATAAGGAGAAGGCACTACTTTAATATATTTTAGTGCAAATGTTGGGTTTTGGTGATGAGATAATGAAAGCACACACTGTTACGCTCTGATTCCATTGTGCAAGGTTGATTTCATTTCCAATTACAAAAGCATTTTACATTGAATTTTGGAGTGTGGTGTCACGTCTTTGGCTACCAAGGAAGCGGTGCACATGCTGGATGAACTTTTCTTTCTTTTAAAAAAATAGAAGCTACGCTTTTCAGTTTAAAAAAGGCACAGAGCATTTAAATTTTGGTAGCTGGAGGTGGCAAGGAGGTTAATTATCTTAGAAGCAATTACAATTTTAATTTCTTTTGGGAGGTGCACATGAGTCACATGAATGGTAGAAAAATTTTGTGTTGTTTATTTCTTTTGCTTTTAAATATTTTGTCTTGTATGTTGAGTTGTTTTTCATCCCTTTAATTTAGTGTTGCATTTTAATAACTTTAACTATGTTTGGATATTTGTCTCTTGCAGTGTTGGATTTAATATTTTCTTTTACTTTAATGTTGTCTAGTCTATTTGATTGTGATAATTTAATTGTGATGTTAGTTTAGGTTAGTTGGTTGGTTGTTAACAAAATTAGAATGTTTCTTTGAGATTTCTGGACTGTATGTGTAATTGCCACTCTGACTTGGTTAATATCAAATCTGTATTTGCACTTGCAATGGGTATACACTTGGTTGCCCAATTGGTGTTGAGTTGTCTCTTAGTTGATGAAACTACATGGTGTATATTAGATTTGACGTTAACATTGCGATCTCTTAGTCCGCTTTTATGAAAACATAATTAGCCTGCGCTTAGTTGATTAATTGTGTTGGATTAGAGGTTTGAGTCGACTATATTTTGTTGATCTATGATAGGAAGTATTGTAAATAAGGTAATGACCAACCGTTTTCAGTTTGTCTTAGAAACCGTTTTTAGATATGTGTTTGGATATTTGTTTGCATCTGTGATTTTGTTCATCTGCATTCACAAACTTTTCACAAAACCCCCCCACTTCGTGTTTGACTTGATTCTCGAACCACATTTTGGTCCTTGAAAGATGACCTAGGAGTCACTTCCTAGTTATACTGCATTTCTTATATGCACATCAAATATGTGTGGGTTGCGACAGCCCACCAAAATTTTGGCGCCATTGCCTGGGACGAATGGTTCGGTTTTAGGTCTTTGTTGTGTTAGTGCATGTTGTCTTGTCTTGTGTTGTGAGTGTGATGTTCTGTTTTGTGTGTTCGTCATTGTGTGTTGCATTTAGGTAGCTTTAGTTGCATATTTTAATTGCATTCTTCTTTTCCCCCTTCTTTTCCATGTCTACCTATTTTGGTTATGTGGATACTGTTTCTTCTGCCTGTGCCTATGATTATGATTCTCTTGTTGATTTATGTGTTGAGAACAGTAAGGTTCCTCCTCCATCTCATGCGAGTGCTCCTAGGGAGCCGTTTCCACTTGATGAGGAGGATATTCGTTGTGTTTTCAACACTGGACTGATACATTTGCTGCCTAGGTTTCATGGTTTTGCAAGTGAATACCCACGTAGACATTTGGAGGAGTTCTACACATTATGCTCTTTAATGAAACCTCCTAATGTCACTGATGATCACATGTTTTTAAGGGCATTTCCGCATTCATTATAAGAAGCAGCAATGGATTGGCTGTATTGTCTTCCTCTAGGATCCATCACTTCTTGGGACACAGTTGGAAGGCAAGCATGATTCTCTTTTGAGTTTGGTGACACAGTTGGTATTCAACCAGAAATCAACACCTCCATCTACATCTGTTCCACGACTGTGTGCTATATGTCCTTCCAATGACCACTATACAAATGCTTGTCCTTCTTTACAGCACCCTGTTGCTCATGATGAGCCTCATGCTTATGCTACAAACATCTACAATAAACAGGAAGCCACATCAGCAAAATCAGAGGCAACAATAACAATAAGAGGCCCCTGCCAAATCTTCTACTTCTTCTGAGCCTACATTGAATGAGTTGTGGGGGCAGATGGCCGCGCAGTTCACCGGGGAACAGTCTCAAGTTTTAGAGGAATCACCATTCCAGACTGTTCAGCTTCCAGGTGATGTCAGAGCCATTCACATAGGAGATGGGGAGCAGAGTCATGAGCTTACTATTGCACCATCTACTTTCCCACCCTCCTATGTCTCCCATCTTGCACCTGATGATGTAGTTGATCCTTCTGATTTTATTGGTGAGATGAATCATGAATCAACACAGGTTTTCTCTAAACTTGAAATTCCACTTGCTTTGCCTGAGTTGTTTATGCATTCACATATCCTTGATTCTGCTACAGATTCACATGTTAGTGATGATTTTGACATAGAAACTGTGAAAACTGAAGATGCTTTAGACTAAGGATGAAATTTTGATCTTTCTCAGTTTTATGAAAATTTTAAATGTAGTTGTGAAGATGGTTCTTGCTCTGTTTGTGTTGAAATCAATTCTGTGATACAACCAACTTCCAACTTTATGATGTGTGAAACTAACTGTGAGTTTGATGAACATGTTGAGGAACATGCAGATATAAGCAACACTTTTGAGATAGGTAGACCAGCTTCACCTTCCACCACTCTACCAATCTTCAGGAAAGTGGAGGTAAACGTACCTATGATTGATTCTGATGTTGATGATCATGTTGTTGATAGGTATGTTATTGATGATTGTATTGTTGATGAGAATGCTTTTGATTTCCACTCGCTGTATGATGAGAAACAACTTTTTCCATCTTCAATTCAACTTAAAACCCTGCAAAACAATGTAAAAACAAGCATAATATCTCTAAAACCAACTTTTGATTCTTCTATGACTCAACTAAGTGTTTTGCTTGATTTGAAGCTCATTCTAAGCCATAAAGGGTGTGATTTAATATCAAAATTAAGCATGAAAATAACGGTTTTTCAACCGTTATCAGATGCAAGAATAGGCAAATTACATGGGTAATCAGTTTCAAAATAGGCAAGGAAATTTCAACTAAGGTAACTTTAACCAAGGTTGGAAGAACCATCCTAGTATTGGACCGAGTGAAAGTAACCCATCTGGGCAGACATGAGGCCTTTTCAATAATAGACTGCAACAATCACCTCTGTGGCAGTAAGTGGCTAGCTTGACAGAGAATGTCAGAGACCTTACTGACAGATGTGATAAATTTATAAAGGTTTATGATTCTCACTATGCGAGTCACCAGGCCAATTTCAGAACTTTGGAGATGCAGATTGGCCAATTGTCAAAGAGGGTGGAAACCACAAAGAAAAACCAATTTAGGGCTAATATTAATGTTAACCCTAAGGAGGAGTGCAAAGCTGTTGAGACTAGGAGCAAGAGAAGAAAAGAAGAGGAAGTGATTGAAATAATGAGTAGTGAGGAGGAGGAGGAAGAGATGAGTAATGAAGAATAATTTATTGAGTTAGAGAGTAGTGAGGAAGAAGAAGATGATAGGAAACAAAAAATTTTGAAAAAAAGGAAGAAAAAGAAAGTAAAAATGTGAGAAGAGAAAGTCATTGTGAGCCATTCAGGGAGATTTTTAATCAGATGACTATTGTTCCTTCAATTGAAGTTCTTCCCCAGATTCCTGTTTACTCCAAGCGAATAAAGTACTATCTTGGAGAAGTGATAAATCTTGATGAAGAAGAAAAATAGGAAGCACGTACAAGGCCTAGAAAGAGAAAACATCCACCTAAGATGAAAGACTCAGGAAGTCTTACTCTTCCAAGCGTGATTGAAGATGTAGATAAAGGAGGAACAATTCACTCGGAGGACACACCATTCCCGCTTGGTTCAAAGGTAAGATACATGAATAAGGAGTGGATCGTGAAAGATCTTAAAGAGAAAGGAGTAGTGGAAATTGGAAGACCATACTCCAGAGCAATCAAAAGGGTGGATAGGAGACAGTTGATGAGTTGGTGCGATGAAGACACCAACTAGGACGAGAAGACATGATTTTGATGGGAGGAATCCCAATTGTTGTAGAACAATATTTTTATCATTTTATTATTTGGACATGTAATTTTTGGATTTTTGAACAATTTTAGGTAGCTTCTACTGAGGGAAGCTAATTGTTTATGTATCTGCTGAAGGATACAGGTAAGTACACCTACTAAAGGGTGTTGTGAAGCACTTACTGATGAGTGCTAGAAAAGGTTTGGGTCAGGTTCGTGACGTTAAATAAGTGCTACCTGGGAGGCAACCCAGTTGATTATTGTTTATTTTTAAACCCTGTTTAGTTGCATTTTAGGATTAAGTGTTGCATATGAAAGGGGAAGTGCATAAAATCTAAAAATTGAAAGTTGAAATCAAGTGCTACAGGTCTTAAAACGTGAAAACAAACCAAAAAGGGAAAAGGAAATTTTTAACGCCCACCGCTGAGTGGTAGTGGACGCTGGGCGATGGTGTCGCAGATTGGGTTTTTGGGCTTTTTAAAAGCTCAGTGTTGGAAGCCCACCTACACATTTTTAAACTTCCATAGGGTGCGCCCAAGCGTTCTCCACATACCCTAACACTTTGTTTTCATTTTCAAAGAGCATTCTTAAGGTTTCTCTACACTTTTTTCTTCACCCACTCACCAAAATCTCATAGTTCTTCACTTTTCCACCATTCCATTGACAAAGTTTGGGGTTTTTGGTGAGAGCATTGCATTGGGAAAGCATTCAACATCAATTAAAGAGAATTTGCAAGCATCTAGAGTATCTCCACCCAAGTAAGTCATGCAATTTCATTCTTAGGGTTTCTAGAATTGAAAATTGATGTAGAACATGTGTAGAAGTATGATAAATTAGGGCTTTATTGATTTCTATGCATGATTTGATGAAATAGAAACATTTTGCACCAATTAAATTGCATGAAATCTCGACGCCACTGCTGAGCGGCAATGGACGCTGGGCGTCCTGCGTGGTCACCGCTGAGTGGTAGAGAATGTTGGGCAGTGGACGTCAGACTTTGTTTTTGGCTTGAAATCTCTGATGTAGGTGGCGCTGAGGGGCCCTGTTTTGCCCTCAACGCTGGACAGTGCTTGGATTATAAATGTTTGATGGTTTACTAACCTTTAATGGTGAATTTCCTTGATCTTTTGAATTGTGTTTGATGTAGGAATGACATCATTTTCAAGAAGAGTGAAAACTAAGGGAAACAAGAGAAAAGAACCAGAGAGGCCTCCAAGATTTTACTCTCATAGATTCCTCTCTAGGAAACATGAGGATCACTTCCTGATTGTGCAAGAAAGGCAAACTCTGATGGAGCGGAAAACAATATTCATCCCAGACTTGGCTCCTTAGTTTGGTGCAGAATTGGAAAGCAGGAACTGGGAAAAGCTGGCTACGTACCCTGCACCAACTAATATTGAAGTGGTGAAGGAATTCTACACTAATGCCTTGTTCAGAGGAGTGCAGATGGAGAGGTACACCAGTTATGTTCGAGGGGAGATCATTAAATAAGACCCCGAGACTATTAACAGCTTCTTGGGTACGGAGTGGGTTGGCGAGCAGTGCCAGTTTGCATTGAACATCAGAGAGTGTTCAGATTATGATGATACAGAGAGGGTGTTCTATGTATCTGGATGACACTTTTACAGAAACCCAAATGGTGTTTGCATTAACATCAAGAGGGCAAATCTAACACCCTTGGCAAGATATTGGATTGCTTTTACTCATGCCAACGTCCAGCCCTGTTCCCATGTTTCTGACATCCCTTTTCACAGGGTTGTGTTTATCTACTGCATGCTAAGGCAGTTGAATGTGAACATTGGCAAGGATGAGCAAGCACACCATGCAGAGTGATAACGGTTGAAAAACCGTTATTTTCATATGCTATTTTAAACCAAATTACTTCCTTTACTGCTTAGAATGAGCTTAGAATCAAGCAAAACTCAATAAATGAGCCAGTTGAGAGTCAAAAGCTGTTTTTAGCGATATTATGCTTGTTTTGCATTGTTTTGCAGCAATTTTGATGAGAGAGAAGAATGGAGGTGAAGATAAAGGTCTTAAAGTCAGGACAGAGTAAGAAAATCAAGAAAAGAAGAGTCTAGGAACCGCCCGACGGCAAAAATGCACCGTTGAGCGGCCAGATAGGAGGAGTGGCACCCTGGCGGTGACGCCTAGCGGTTTTGCGGTACGAGGCAAACCGTCGGGCAGTGGACCCTTGACGCCGGGCGGTAGCGCGATAAGAGGCAAACCGCCGGGCGGCATAAGTGTGACGCCGGGCAGTTGCCTGTTGGGCTTGGGCCTGTTTTCTGTTGCGCTCCTCAGCTATAAATAGCCCTGTTGCGATTTCAGTCTCATTCTTTTGACAGAGGAAGACGGCCAGACCTAATTCTCACTCTCTGGAGAAGATTTCTTGGATGCTTAGGCTTCTTTTCATTCTATCTAGGGTTTGCTCTTCTATTCTTCCGTTAATTTCATCTTGGTTCACCATGACAATGGTGAACTAAACCCTTTTGTTGTTGGGGGAAACAATGTAATCTTTTGAAACTCTTGTTTATTTATATGAATCTCATATGCTTTGATTACCATTTGTTGGGTTCTCATCTGCGCTTAAGGCTTTTATCGTTTAACTTATTCGATAATTGTTGTTTGTCTTTATTGATACGGGAACGTACAATAATGTCATGAACGATCAATTGTTTTCGCTTCTGTTCGGTAATGCATTGCTAGTTACTAGGGGAGGCTAGGGATAGCAAGCTGGTAATTAGTAATAGGCCCTTTTCGCCGAGGGATCGGGCTAAGGGGAGGCCAAGAAAGTTTGCATAATAATTAGATAACAAAGCAATTTAAACAAGAGGAGTAGATAAGAGTGGGCGAATAAGATGAAATCGTAAACCCCCAACAACTCCATTCTTCCATAGTCTTTTTCGTTAATTGAATCAACCATATTGCATGTTTATTTTGTGCTCTTGCATTCCAAACAATTATTCTTTTTCCTTACAAGTCTTACTATTTTAATTCACACGAACGATAAGGCCGTGAGTCCTTTGGGAGAGAACGATATTGGGTTACACCAATTATATTACTTGGAACGATCTGGTATGCTTGCCAGTGAGTCAACACAAAGCCATTCCAGATGAGGGACATGTACATGTCCATGATGGAGACAAGACTTGAGGCTCTTCGCAGAGGGCAGGTAGCCACAATTGAGATGATAGTGGGCCTGTACGACACACCATCGGTGCATAGGTGGACTATAGACGAGTTCCATAGTGCTATGGCATGGCCACAGGTTCAGGCACAAGGCAGTGGATCTGGAGCAGCTGAAGCTCCAGTGATGGATGACGATGGGGAGGATGACGCCTTTAAGGATTCAGAGGCTGGTGATGATGAGGATTCTAATGACAGCATGAGCTGATTGGACATCTACTGATGGATGTCGTATGTAGTGAAGCAGGGGTTTATTTTTCTTTTTCTTTTGTAATTTGAACTTGTAGTGTAGGTTTGCTTCAGTTGAGTAATGTAGGTTTGTTTGAACTTATCTGAATACCTTATCTGATTGTGGTTTGACTTGTTTTATTGCATGCTGAGTGTGCTTGATGATGCTTGTGTGGATGATGATTGAGATTGTTATATATGCTTCTATACAGGTGAATTGTTCACAAACTGTGTGAACAAATGCATCATGAGTTATGATTGTGGTTATGATGCTAAGCAGGATGTATGATTGAATGATTGAGTAAGCACAATTGTGTGAGGTTTTGAGCTTCAGAGTGTTTGTTGATATATTTTCTATCCAATTCAAAGCATGAATGATATTGCCTGAATCTTTATGATGATTGAATTACATACTTATGTCATATGATCAAGGCCATGTTTGGAAGCCCTTACTTAGCCAAATTTTTACCCAAAGTAAAGGGAACCATGTGTTCTACCCTTTTTGAACCTTAGCCTGAGACACTTTGAAAACCTTGTTGAGAAAAATCTTTACCTTGAGTTGAGTTGAGAATACTTTAATGGTATTGATAAAGGTTCAAGTTTGGGGTTGTTGGGGAATTGAAAGACAAAAGAGAAAGCATTGAGCAAAATGTGTTGAATGATGAAATCAGGAGAAAAATAGAAAATAAAAGAAAAGAAAAGCATGAAAGATAAAGCTCAATGAAAAAGAAAAAGGGAAAAGTTGAGAATGATTAAATTGGTTGAAAGAGAGTTTATGTTTGAACTATGAATATTGAATAACTCTCTTAACTCAAGGGTTTTGTGGTCTAAAAAACCAATGTTTCTTGTTAGCCCAACCACGTTATAAGCCTTGAAAAAGTCCTTGTGATGACATTTATGTGTGAGAATGTTGGTTGTATTAGATGAAAGTCAATTTTGGTGCATGTGACAAGTGGATAATAGAGGGAAGAGTGACCTCCTGAAACATTTGAGTGATTGAGTGAAACACTTTTCTTGGAAATGATTGATGAATTTCATGATTACATCTGTGCTTAGTGGATTGGTCATTCATAAAAATAGCATATGTTGGAGAATATGTGATTATGTGAGCAATCTGTGAACTTGAATGAATTCAAGCATGTTTGCATCTTGATTGGATTCCATTGAAGAGCTGAATTGAGTTATTACTTTTTGTGAAAGGATGTGTTTTGAAAAGTGTTGAACCATTTTTGATGATAGGTGGAAGGTCAAGTTTTGTTTTGTTTGCTTGAGGACAAGCACAATTCTAAGTTTGGGGTTGTTATAATAGTCTAAAAACCATTATTTCTATACATTAATTTGATATCAAAACACAACCTTTATGACTTAGAATTAACTTAGAATGATGAAAAACATCTTGGTTTGATTACAAGAGAGTCAAAAGTGGTTTTAGAGATATTATGCTTGGTTTTACATTGTTTTGGCAGGATTTGATGAGAATTGGATGATGAAGATGAAGAAGGAAGGACTTGGAATGAAGGAAGGGCGAGAAAATATGAAAAAGGGGAGTCACGACCACCGCCCAATGCCAACCTAGCGCTGAGCGTCAGAGTCGCAGACCGCTGAGCGTCCATATAACGTTGAGCGTCCTGCGTGGCCACCGCTGAGCGTTAGCTAGCGCTGAAGTCTAAATGATGGGCCTGGGCCAAAATTCTGTTATTTTTCTTAGGTAAATCTTTTGGCAATCAGAGACGTTCAAAGCTTTTTCTTCACTCCTTAGAGGCGGTTTTTGGATACGGGAGTTCCAAATCACGAATTCTAGGGTTTATTCTTCCATTCTTTTCATTAATTTCATCTAGTTTCACCATGTCCATGGTGAACTAAACCAATTGTTTTCGGGGAACAATGTAATCTTTTGAAACTCTCTTATATCGAAGATCTTGTTTTATTCACATGCTTGTATTATCAATGGTTTCGGTTTTCTTATCCGATTTTAGTGCTTGTATCGTTTAACTCATTCGGTGTTATGATACTTGATTTTGTCGATACGGGAACATACGGGGAAGTCTCAAACTGATAGGAATTCTCTTGGTTAAGCAATACTACCTAGGAATAAGAGTAGGACGGCCAATTGCTTTTAACTTCTTTTTATAATGCATTATTAATTACTTAGGGAGACTAGGAATGGTAAACTAGTAATTGATAATAGGCTCTCTTCGCCGAGGAGTCGGGTTTTGGGTAGATTAGAAAGCTGCATGACATTGATAATAAACGAATCTAACAAGAATAGTAGATATAAGAAGGTGGATAAAGATGAAATTGTAAACTCCAACAATTCCATTAATTCATAGTCTTATTTGCCAACTAGTTCAATTTGCATTTGCATGTTTAAATTCTATATTTGCATCAAAATTCCAAATTATTCATCTTTCAAGTCTTATGCAATCAAATCACACGAACATCTAGGCCACTGATTCCTTTGGGAGAATGATACTTGGTCTTACCGTTTATATTACTTGATAACGATTTGGTACACTTGCCAGTGGCTTAACAACAAGGTAATTATTTAAAAATATCAAATAAAATATCTAAAGATATGTTTTCCCCATATTATCTTTTATCATAAACATTTATCAATTATCAAAGCCTTTTTATAGAAAAAATAGAGAAAACCGTAAGGTTCAATTTTTGTTATCTGTTCTCTCTTCTTGGTTAGCTAAATTTCTTCACTTTTTCATGTTTTCTTCATCCAATGCTTGAATTCACTTTTTGTGGTTTTGATTAATTATTATTCTTCGATTTATCTTTAAGGTGTCATGAAATGTTAATTATTTTTTTTTTCACACCTCTATAAGCTTAACTTAGTTGTAGTTTTACTAACACACCTTAAAATATCTAAAGAACATTTATGCAAATAAAAAGATATTTTAACATGTTTTTGTATCTCATGCTCAATAAAACGAATTAGAAGAAATCCTGATTAAATTATTCTTTTAAAGTACAAAAATAATTAAGAATCCAATATTAAAGGCTAAATAAGGACATAAATATGCATTTATCAGTCATGGCTATGAGAGTTACAAAGATGGATTCTTCTATGTATATATGACTTTCTTCACACAGTTGCATGTTCGGCTCCCATTCGACGAGTTTGCCATAGGTGTCCTCAGTCTTCTTAATGTAGCACTGACATAACTACATCCTAATAGGTGTAGTTATACTCGAGCTTTCAAGTTCATCTACAAGGCATTATACTTTTATGATGAAAATGAGAACAAGAAGTTCCCATTCTACTAGATTGAGAACCTCTTGAGATACCAAAACTAGCCGAAGGACGTCTTGTGAGGTGAGGATCTAAGGATTATTGACATCCTGGAGCAGTTATCGCAAAGGATGTTGGTTAGGCCCCTTGTTAGAATTTACCTATATAGTAATCCAATCATTAAATTAGAGGGTAAGTGTATAATGTCTCTTCTGAACTGATCTAAGCAATTTGTTCTGTTTATAGATTTCATGACTCATCATGTGTCCAAGGTTGGACAGAATGTCAAACTCTCCCGTTGCATTTGAAGCCAACTAGCGGAGGAAGCAAAGGAAGCGGGGAATATCGATGTCCCTAACTTATAAAGAGTCGAACCTGAAACCTATCGACCATCGGGTACTGGGAAGAGTTTGATTGGTTTAGGGTTTAGGTTAGTGAATTGTATTTAATTCTCCATTATTGTTTCATTTTCACTATTTTGGCTTAATTTCAAGAGTAATTCTTATTTTAATTAATTTGAATTATTTGAGCTTAATTATTCAAATTATTATTTGCAGGACAATTTTGGAAACATACTTTGGGATAACAAGAGTGTGGCCACATCAATAATTGCATCTAATTTCATTTTGTAATTTTAATTATTTTAGTTTTGACCAGATTTGACTTTTTGGCCTTTTTTTGGTCAATATTTTGTAGAAGCCCATTAGAAGGACAAAATCGTAATTTGGGGTCTATAAACCCAAAATCAGATTTCACTTTCCCCTCTTCTCCCTCATTCACATTTTTCTTCTTAGGGTTTCGCTCTTGGGCGTTTTCCACCCCGTCCTTTGGGGGTTTTAAGTTTCATCTTCTTTCATTCTTTTTTATGTATTGAATCTTGCTTTTTATTTGCAATGTAATTTTCATCTGCTTTCCTTTTGCACATTTCAATTTTCGTTTTGTGCTTTCAATTGCGTTTCCAATTCATATTTCTATTGCATATGCTGTTGTTAAGTTTTTGCTGTTGTTATGCTCTCAATTCCAGTACTGTTTTGGTGTGTTAATTTGTGTTAATGGTAGCTTAAATGTTCTTGGTTGGTCATTAGTGATTTTGCATTGTTTCCTTGAGATTTATGAGTCGAAAGTGTGTTTTTGCTGCTCTGGCTTGACATTTTATTAAATCTGGTTGTGTTCTTGCAATGGGTATACACTTAGTTGCCCAGTTGGTGATTGAATCTCCGCTTTATTGATCAATCTGTATGGAACAAAATAAATAAAATAGGTGTGTTGCATTCGCTTAGTTTGCAATTTTGAAAACATGATTAGTCTTCGCTTAGTTGGTTAGCTTGTGTTGGATTAAGGGTGAGAGTAGTATATAATTGATGTTAATCTGTGATCAGAACCATTGCAATTGAGTTAGTGACCAACCGTTTTCAATTAATGTTCAATTCATGCTTTAAGTTGTTCATTTCCATTCACAGAATTGTCCACAAAACCCCCTCACCAAGTGTTCGACCTATTGTCCGAACCAATATTTGGTCCTTGAGAAACAATCTAGGAGTCATTTCCTAGTCTATATTGCATTTAATTGAATATTAAATTTGATTCGGGTACGACCTTAATCAAATTCTGGCGATGTTGCCGGGGACTAACAGTCTATATTAGGTTCTTTGTTGTGTTTAGTGTGTGTTGTGTGTGCTATTATGGTCTGTGTGTGCGTGTTGCATGTGTAATTGTGTCGTGTTTTGTTTTTTTGAGTCAATTAGGAGAAATTGGATGCTATTTGGTTTGTTGAGGCACAAAAATGCAATGGAAGAGTTGCACACAATGAATAGTGCGTGAGTAGTGTCCAATTTTTCCTACTTAACTGTCATTTTTCGCTTTGATAGCTAGAGGCCTTATTTTTTGTTGAAATTTGGTGAGGTCACTTCTTTTGGCTCATATTTTCATATAAGTATCCCCAAAAGCAGTACTGGTTGTCCAGATTCAGTTTTGTGAAAAACGGATGAGCCCAAACTTCCAAGAATAATAACTTTTGGTCACGGAGTCGGCATTGGACGTATCATATGTGCTTTTTGGGTAGAAAAATGTGAGCTATCCATTGCTCCCTACATATGCTAAGAGGTCAACCCTCTAAATAAAAAAAGGTTGTTTACTATTTCTTTTTTATTTTTTCTGTTTTTCACGATTTCTTGTGTTAGTTAACTTTGAATTTTTCTTTGAAATTATTTGTGCTATCTTTTCATGATTTTTGGGGGTTTGTCACAAATTTTCAGCCCATTCTGAATTGATTTGCTTATACTTGATGTTTACCCGCTATGTTTTCACTATGTTGACTTTTGTTGATAGGAGTTGACTAAGTGTATGACTAGGGGTAATCCTGGGCAACTACCACTTTTTGATCCTGATATTGATAACACATTTTCATAGATTACTTAGGCATTCTAGGAATTGTTAGTCTTTGCATTTAGATAGCCTTAGTAGCATAATTCACTACTGCATTCGTGATAACGGTCTAAAAACCGTTATTTTCATGCTTGAATTTGATATCAAACCACACCCTTTGTGGATTAGAATGAGCTTAGAATCAAGTAAAAACACTTAGTTGTTTTGCAGAGTTTTGATGGGAATTGAAGATGGAAGTGAAGTAGGAAGGTCTTAGACTCAAGAAAGAAAGAGAAAAAGGAAGAAAAGAAGAGTCTATGCACCGCTCAGCGTCAAAATCCAACGCTGAACGTCCTATTCGAGGGAGCAGCCACTGTCTGGCGCCCAGGCGGTGCAGCTGAGCGGTTCTACGATTAGAGGCAAACCGCTCAGCGGTCTATTTCACCGCTGAGCGGTGGCGCGATTAGAGGGAAACCGCTCAGCAACCAAATTAGGTGCTGAGCAGTCATCTGCTGGGCTTTGGCATAAATTCTGTTACTTTTCTGTGTTATAAATAGCCCCAGTGCGACCCTCAATGTATTCTTTTGGCAGAAGAGAAGTCCAGTGCTGTTCTACAATCCTTGGAGAAGGTTTCTTGGATGCTTAGGCTCCAATTTATCATATCTAGGGTTTGCTTTTCCATTCTTTCATTGTATTTCATCTAGTTTCACCATGTCTATGGTGAACTAAACCCTTTGTTGTTGTGGAACAATGTAATATTTTGAAACTGTCATTTACTGAAATTCTTATTTTATTTATATGCTTGCATATGCTTTAATTATCAATTGTTGGGTTTCTTATCTATGCTCAAAGCTTTTATCGTTTAACTCATTCGATATAAACATGTTTGCCTTTGTCGATACGGGGACGTACGGGGAAGTCATGAACTGATAGGGAATTCCTTGATTAAGCAATACCACCTAGGGATAGGGGTAGTGTTGACTCACTGGCAAGCGTACCAGATCATTCCAAGTAATATAATTGGTATAACCCAATATCGTTCTCTCCCAAAGGACTCACGGCCTTATCGTTCGTGTGAATTAAAATAGTAAGACTTGTAAAGAAAAAGAATAATTGTTTGGAATGCAAGAGCACAAAATAAACATACAATGTGGTTGATTCAATTGACGAAAAAGACTATGGAAGAATGGAGTTGTTGGGGGTTTACAATTTCATCTTATCCGCCCTCTCTTATCTACTCCTCTTGCTTAAATTGCTTTGTTATCTAATTGTTATGCAAACTTTCTTGGCCTCCCCTTAGCCCGATCCCTCGGCGAAAAGGGCCTATTACTAATTACCGACTTGCTATCCCTAGCCTCCCCTAGTAACTAGCAACGCATTACCGAACAGAAGCAAAAACAATTGATCGTCCTACCTCCCTATCCCTAGGTGGTATTTCATTAATCAAGGAATTTCTCACCAGTTCATGACATTACTGTACGTTCCCGTATCAATAAAGACAAACAACAATTATCGAATGAGTTAAACGATAAAATTCTTAAGCGCAGATGAGAACCCAACAATTGATAATCAAAGCATATGAGATTCATATAAATAAACAAGAGTTTCAAAAGATTACATTGTTTCCCCCAACAACAAAAGGGTTTAGTTCACCATTGTCATGGTGAACAGAGATGAAATTAATGGAAGAATAGAAGAGCAGACCCTAGATAGGATGAAAAGAAGCCTAAGCATCCAAGAAATCTTCTCTAGAGAGTGAGAATTAGGTCTGGCCGTTTTCCTCTGTCAAAAGAATGAGACTGAAATCGCAACAGGGCTATTTATAGCTGAGGAGCGTAGCAGAAAATAGGCCCAACGTCAGGGGTACACCGCCCGGCGTCAGGGGTACACCGCTCGGCGGTTTGCCTCGTACCGCAAAACCGCCAGGCGTCACCGCCAGGGTGCCACTCCTCGCATCTGGCCACCCAGCGGTGCATTTTTGCCGCCGGGCAGTTCCTAGACTCTTCTTTTCTTGATTTTCTTACTCAGTCCTGGCGACCAACGTCGTTTTCAGCTCGCTGTTTTTGCATTCCTGTCGTCTGGGCTTCGAATTTTCTCCGTTCTTGATGCCTTTTTGATCCCTTTTGAGCTCCATCTTCATGGCTTTTCACTTCTTCTTCCATTATTGCTTCAATCTCTGTCAAAACAAGGGGAAATTGTTATAAAACAGTTAAAATAAACCTCAACTCTCTTGTTCACACAATTAACTGAAAATATATTAATTCAAACAAGTTTCTAAGTAAAAAGGGTGCTTTTAGTAACAAAATCGCATAGCAAATAACGGTATTTGAATCCGTTATCATCTACCTATTTCAATTATTGCATAGTGCTTATTCTCATAGTGTCTCTGATTATGATCCTTCTTCTGCGTCCACTACTCCATATATTATGCATGCTGAATCTACTGCATCAAATTCTACTTTTTATTCTTAATTATATTCTGTTGATTTCTATGTTGAGAACAATATGGCTCATCCTCGAACTTGTTAAAGTGCTCTTTGGGAGCCGGTTACACCAAATGACGATGGTGTTCATTGCATTCTCAACACTGGACTGATACAATTGTTGCCCAAGTTTCATGGTTTTGCAGGTGAATGCCCACATAAACATTTGGAGGAGTTCCATATCATTTGCTCTATAATGAAGCCTCCACATGTCCCGAATGATCACATGTTCTTAAGGGCATTTCCTCATTCCCTAAAGGGAGCAGTAAGGGATTGATTGTATTGTCTTCCTCCAGGGTCCATCACTGCTTCAGAAGATCTTAAGCGACTGTTCTTGGACAAATTATTCCCTACTTAGGATCATTTTGATCTGTATGGTTATAGCAACAATCCTAGATGGAATAACCTTAACTTGGGATGGTATGGTACTTGACAACAACATCAATATCATAAAGAACCATTTCAGAATACTTGTATGCCTCCACCAGTCTAGCAACATCAAAGTCAGCAACATGATGCTCTTGCCCAAATAACTCCTCAACCCTATAGTTTTGAGCATACATTGGAGGAGTTATTGAGGTCGATGACCATGTCGAACACTCAGTTCCAGCAAGAGACTAGAGCGTCAATTCAAAGCCTAACCAATCAGATAGGGAAGATAACCACTCAAATCAATCAGGAACAACCTCAAGATTCAGAGTTACCATCTCAAACTGTTTAGATTCCAGAATATTTCAGTGCCATGAGCATAGGGGATGGGAAGTAGAGTCATGTACTCACTATGCCACTTACTTTCCCACCTTCATATGTCCCTACTCTTGCACCTGAGGAGGCTGATAAGGATTTTGATCTTCATTATTCTAAGCTTCAGGACCAGGCAATAATGAGCAATAACTTTGAAACAGGTACACCCTTTTTGTCTTCCACCACTAGTTATGATTTGCTGATGTCTCCCATTAAAAGTGAGAAAATGGAAGAACCAGATTAGGAGACTCTAGTAATCTTCAGGGAAGTGGAGATAAACATACCTCAGGTTGATTATGCTATTGATGGGTATGTTGTTGATGATTATATTGTTGATGAGCATGTTTTTAATTTTCCCTCTTTGCATGATGAGAAACAATTTTTTCCATCATATCTGAATACTTCTCATCGATTCACTGAACATGAATCTGAGTTTGTTATTGTTGATATTGCTTCTAAATCTGAACCTCATTCATGTTCTGAGAGAATATCTGATGTTCAGTATGATAAATTGAGATTAGGTGTTATACCTCTGCATATAGATTCTTTGGAGCCACAATGCACTAACCTTATTGCAGGAGGTACACATGAATTTGACCAACAAACACCCATAGTTGAAAAGAAAGGTGCAAGAATACACAAAAGTTTGAAGATCAATAGGAACCAGTTGAACTTGCTCATCAACAATCTTTCCTTTTTAGATCTAGCTGTGGAAGACATTTCCCTACTCGATCAGATTTGGCGGATGAAGTAGTTCCTCCTCAAAATGTCCTTGCTGGATCCAGTGGTGGAAAACATTTCTCTGCTAGTTCAAATTTGGCAACTTCCACCATGACTTAGGGGAGTTTCCTATTCCCTTCTCCTCCTTTCCTCCTTTCTAAATAAAAAAGAGAAAAGACAAGAAAAGAAAGAAAAATACAGAAAAATAAAATTTTTTTACCACTGAAGTCAAGAAGAGGATTGGATTAAAGGTTTTGGATGTAATTTGATTGTGTTTTCACTTGTTCCCCATTGCTCCTCTATTTCTTTTTGGTTTGTAGCTTCTCATCCATATATTATCCTCCCTTGTGCTTGGTCCCATTACAACCATAAAAGACCTTTTGATTTGAACATGCATATGTTTTGAGTGTTGATATTAGAGGTTTGCCAAGTCTGCTTGTGTTTGCTTTCTTGAGTGCATTGAGTTGAAATTTTTTACCCTGGACACTTGAGAGAAACAATGATAGTTCATCTGTGAGGTTCTATTGTTTTTGATTCACCTCTTGAGCTGATTGATTATTTTGCCATCTGGTTTCTCTTATTATTTCTATGTTGGATGTTGTTTACTCCTTTTCTTTTTCCAGATTCAATGAGAATTGTGTAAATCTATTTTGGTGTCTTGTGTATCATTTTGTTTTTTTCTTTTTTATGTCTGAAGTTGTGTCATTCTCTTGATGTCTTTTGAAGTGTTCCTTTTTCCGCGTCTTTATTTTGTCCAGGAGTGCAAAAGACTAAGTGTGGTCTATTTTGATAAATCATTATTTTGTATTATTCTCTAAGCTTTTCGCATTGAATTGTATTAATGAATTGTATTTAATTCTCAATTATTGTTTCATTTTCACTATTTGGGCTTAATTTCAAGAGTAATCCTTATTTTAATTAATTTAAATTATTTGGGCTTAATTATTCCAATTATGACTTGCAAGACAACTTTGGAAACATACTTTGGGACAACAAGAGTGTGGCCATGTCAATAATTGCATTTAATTTCGTGTTGTAATTTTAATTATTTTAGTTTTGACTAGATTTGACTTTTGGGCCTATTTTTGGTCAATATTTTGTAGAAGCCCATTAGAAGGGCCGAATCGTAATTTGGGGTGCTTAAACCCCAAATCAGATTTCACTTTCCCCTCTTCTCCCTCATTCACGTTTTTCTTCTTAGGGTTTGGCTCTTGCGTGTTTTCCACCCCCCTTTGGCTGTTTTAAGTTTCGTCTTCTTTCATTCTCTTTATGTATTGAATCTCGCTTTTTAATTGCAATGTCATTTTCGTTTCTGTTCTGCTCTTATTTCTCCATTTCAATTTCGCATTTGATCTTCCATTTACGTTTCCAATTCCTTTTCTATATGCCGTTTCGTTTTGCCTATTTCAATTTCCATTTTGTGCTTTCAATTGCATTTTCAATTCAGATTTCTATTGTGTTTGCTGTTGTTAAGTTTTCGCTGTTGTTATGCTTTGAATTCCAGTACTGTTTTTGTGTGTTAATTTTGTATTAATGGTAGCTTAAATGTTCTTGGTTGGTCATTAGTGATTTTGCACTGATTCCTTGAGATTTCTGAGTTGAAAGTGTGTTTTTGCTGCTTTAGCTAGATATTATATTAAATCTGGTTGTGTTCTTGCAATGGGTATGCACTTAGTTGCCTAGTTGGTGATTGAATCTCCGCTTAGTTGATCAATCTGTATGGATCAAAATGGATGAAATAGGTGTGTTGCATTCGCTTAGTTCGCAATTTGAAAACATGGTTAGTCTTCGCTTAGTTGGTTAGCTTGTGCTGGATTGAGGGTTAAAGTAGTGTGTAATTGATGTTAATCTGTGATGGGAAGCATTGCTATTGAGTTAGTGACCAACCGTTTTCAATTAGTGTGCAATTCGTGGTTTAAGTTGGTCATTTCCTTTCACAAAACTGTCCACAAAACCTCCCACCAAGTGTTCGACCTATTGTCCGAACCAATATATGTTCAAAATTTACAAAAAGTAATTAGCAACCTGAAAGGGCAACTAAATATTTTGAAAAGAGAAAATGAAAGACTCATTTCAAAAACTGAAAAGCTTGTGGAGAATACAACCATTGTATGGGACTGATTATTTTGTTAAACCTAAAAAGGAAATCTATAAAAATGCTCTAGCTTCTGAGAAAACAAAAATGAATCAAATTAACAAAGTATGAGCCAAAGCAATATGGGTACCTAAAAAAAAAATCATATCTTTTGCAGATCTGCTTGATGACCACAAAGAGACCCTAATCATGGTATCTTGAAAATGGATGCTTGCGACATATGACGGGTCAAAGGTCTATGTTCCAAGAACTCAAGAGCAAGAAGTGAGGAATAGTCACATTTGGTGGAAATCTAAACACTGGAAATATATGTATAAACATTTTTGTTAGGAAACAGGTAGGCTTCGTTTTACACCAAGAGGGGGGGTGAATTGGTGTTAATTCAAAAACAAAATCTTTTCGCAATCTTTACACAAAAGTATAAAGCTTTTTATCTTTCTTAAAATGCAAGCAATGAAAATTTTCTATGCAATGGAAAAACGCAGTTGACTGCTAAACATATAAAGTCGACTGAAATAAAGAGTGCAGGGATAGAGAAAATCAAACACTGGTTTTTATACTGGTTCAGCCAACAATGCCTACATCCAGTGTCCTTCCAACCCAGGAAGCAAATGCACTATAATGGTTGCAATTTTTACAACAAGGAATTTATAGAAGCCTCACGCAAAAATATAAATCTCTTCTCTAACCCAAAACCAAAATATAGCTGCACAACAAAACCAGAATTGCAGCAAGAATCCCCTCTTCTGCAACCTGAACCCACGTCGAACAATCCTCAACATGTAACCAACACTCTTCACAGGATGCCAAGCCTTCAATTCAACGCAACAGTCTTTACAGGATGCCAAGCCTTCAATTCAACGCAACAGTCTTTACAGGATGCCAAGCCTTCAAAGATAAATCAAGAAGCACCTTTTTCGTGCAGATAATGATCACACAGTCAGCGCCATAAGCCTTTTCCCTTTCTCTCAAGAAAGATCACCACTGTCTTCTTGGAGAATTCTTGGAGCTTAACACAGAGAATTCAATCTGAAACAAGAAATGAAAGTGTCAGAGTGTCAAAAGTCTCATAACAACTCGTGTTCTGTCTATTTATAGTTTTTTGTCAGTCAGATAGATTCTCAGTCGAATAACCTACTAATTCAGTCGACTGTATTAATACAATTATAACAGACCGTCAACTTAGAGGCTCTCAATCAACAAAAATCAACACACATTCATTACAGTTGACCAAGTCATCAATGCTTAACTAACTTTTAAAAATATAGCCAATGGAACGTGTAAGCATAACACAATTCCAAAACAGATCAATAACACAGTCGAATATGCAATATGCAATATCGACTAACACATGTAAAAATTCTTTGAAATTCTTTTCAACTCAAAACATCACACAACACTGATTCTCAAAAGTTGTACAAAGGTTTTAGAATAGTCGAATCCATTATAGGTGTATTCGACTAGACTAGAACTTTGTCACACAAATATAAGTTCACAAAGGTGCTCGTGATCTTTTACTTCCAAAAATGTGAAATAAAATGTTTTTAATTAACTAGTTCATATAACACATATTCATACAAGCATGTTCCACAAATATATCACACAATCAATCGTAGGAACATACATTGCAGTACATCAAAACATGTTCAGCAGATATGACAAATAATTCAAAACAGGAACATGTAATACAATAACATGTGTACTATTATTAAGCATTGAGTTGTCACCATCAAAAACTAGTTTGATATAGAGTTTGTGTTGTCAACAATCACAACAATTTCTCCTTCTATTGATAATGTTTTATTAGTTAATGACCTAAAATATAATCTATTGGGCAGAAGTCAATTATGTGACAGCGAAGATAATGTTACATTTGAAAAAGGCCAATGTAAAGTCCTAAACAATTAGGATCTACTAGTATTTACTGCAAATAGATAAGGCAACTTGTACAAGATAGATCTAGATGAACTACATGCTCAAAGTGTCTCATGCCTGATGTCCATAAATGGCAATTCAATATGATGGCATAGAAAATATGGACATATAGTGTGAGATTAATCTCTAAACTGCAATGTCATGACCTCGTAAGAGGATTACCTAATTTATCATTCAAAGATATAATCTTTTGTAATGCTTCCATGAGAGATAAACAAATCAAAGAGTCTTTCAAAAATAAAAATATTGTTTCTACAGAAAGACCTTTTGAGCTGATACATATAGATCTATTTGGTCCTACAAGGACAATGTCTATGAGTGGTTGTTGGGTTGAATCGACAAGTGTACTGAGTCGCACAAGTAATAGAAAATGGTAAGACCAAGTATCGTATCCCAGAGGACTCTTGGCGCTGAACAATTGTGTGAAAACAAGATTAATTAAGACTTAGAAATAAACATAGATCATTGAGTTTGGGCAAAAATAATAAAATAAAATAAAATAAAATTGATTAGTGGCAAAAGAGCACAAAGAAGAATGAAGGTTGATTTATATGAGATGGGTATGTTGTTGGGGTTAGATTTCACCAAGTTACCTCTCATGTATATAAGAATTCTTCTTTATGCATTAATGCCAACGTCCCTCACTAAACTAATTAAACCTGATCCCTCGATAAATAAGCATGTCCCTAATTACCAGTTCATACAATTTCTAGCATTCCTGGTAAAAAGATGTGAAAATCAAGAGGTTAAGACGACTAAGACTCATACCGTCATCCCTGAGCAATATAACCCTTAGGAGTAATTCAACAAGAACCTGAATTGAAAGGAACATCCCGACACTCATGCAATTCATAAATAATGCTATTGTATAAGCAAGAATAGAAACAGATGAATTACTCTAACAATTAATGAAAAAGCATATGAAATTAAGAATCAATTCAAATACATGAGAGTTTACAGGGTTACATAATTCCACAACAACAAATAGAAATTAGTTCCCCATAGACATTCGGGAACTCTATGAACAATGGAAGAAAGAAAGAGAATGGAAGATTAAGAATTGGCTAAGAGTGTATTGATATGCTCTTGCCTGTCAGGGATGCAAAACCTAAAGCCCTATGGTCCTTTAAATAGTGTCAGAGGCGTTCTAGAACAAGGCCCGGCCCAAAAGATTCAAAAAAGAGCAAAAACGGGGTCTGTTCCACGCAAACCATTGCTCAAGCGTCGAAGGAGGCTGCCCGGACGATAATTGTGCCTCATGTAAGGCCTGGGCGTTGAAAATGGTTGCCCAAGCTACGAAGCCCTATCGCTCGGGTGGCGAGGGCCGCTGCCCACGTCGATACTTCTCGCTTGGTTCCCGCTTCTAGTCGCCCGGGCTTCGCGTTTTCCCTCCTTCTGGTGCCTTTTTAACCCCTTCTGAGCTCCATCTTCGTGGCTCTTCATCTCTTCTTCCATTATTTCTTCAATCTCTGTCAAAACAAGGGGAATTAGTCCTAAAACCATTGAAATCAACCTCAACTCTCTTAATCACACAATTTATTGAAAAAACATGAGTCGAAGCAAGTTTCTAAGTGAAAAAGGGTGATTTTAGTATCAAAGTCACATCGTAAGTAACAGTGTTTTAAACCGTTATCAGTGGTAAACACTATGGACTTGTAGTAGAAGATGACTTTTCTAGGTGGACATGGGTTCTATTTTTAGTCCATAAGGATGAGGCATTTGAGGCTTTCTATTAACTCTGTAAAAGGATTGAAAATGAAAATATTGTAAGATTACTTCAATCAAAAGTGATAATGGAGGAGAATTTGAAAATTAACTATTTCAAAAATTTTGTGAAAACTCTGGCATTCAACATAACTTTTAAACTCTATGTTAGCAGAAAGATGTAACTTAGAAGTTTTGATGATGTCTCAAGTCAAGTCTCAAGTGCTCAAGTTGCAAGAAGACCTTCATGAAGACTTATTTTGTGGTAAAGCTTTTGGAATTTAGTGGTTTTATGTATAGAGTGTTATTTATCCTTGATTCCACGTATTTTATGCTTTAAAATTGTTTTGGATTCAGAAAAACTATGCAATAATCGATTAGCACTTAAGATAATTGATAACGGTTGAAATACCATTGTTTTTATACTTAATTATTATACTAAAAACACCCTTTATGACTTAGAAACTAGCTTGAAATCATGCTTTTTGCTTAAGTTAGAGAATAAGAGAGTTGAAGGTAGCATTATTGGTTTTATGCTTGGTTTTCCTTGCTTTGGCAGGAATTAACATGAATTGGATGAAAGAAGTTGAAGTAGTAAGGAGTTGGACTCAGGAAAAGCAAGAAAAGTGCACAAATGAAGAATCGCAGATGGCCCTGAGTGCCATTTTCTCCGTTGAGCGCTATCTTTGTTGTGGAGTTCTCTGGCTGACGCTTAAGTGCCAATGCTGAGGGGAAAAACAAGTGCCGCAGACACCGCTGAGCGGCACTTTTACCGTTGAGTGCTAGCCTCTTCAGTGAGTTCACTGCCACGCGCCTGGGCGTTAATGTTGAGCTTTATTCCAAGTATCACACCTGCCGCTAAACAACAATTCCAGCGCTGAGCGTTGTCAGCGTGGGCCTAGGTCAATTTTCTGATATTTTCATAAGCTTTATAAGGATTTAGTCGACCTCGAGGGTCTATCTTTTGAAAGAAAGAGGCACATAAACACTCCTTTTACCCCTCGAAGGCGTATTTTGGATGCGGAAACTCCAATCTACAATTTTTAGGGTTCTATCTTTCATTCTTTTCATTATTTTCATCTAATTTCACCATGTCTATGGTGAACTAAACATCCATTGTTGTTGGGGAAACGATGTAATCCTCTAAAACTCTCATGTATTGAATTGAGTATTATTATATATGCTTTACTTCACTAATTGTTGGGGTTTTTCCTGTACACTTTATGCATGCTTTGTTTAATTCATTCAATTGCATGATCTTTGATTTTGTCAATATAGACACATACGGGGAAAGCTAGACTTGGGGAAATTCTCTTGGGAGAAATATTACCTAGACATAAGGATAAGAGGACCGATTGCCTTTAAGCTTTTGTGCGAATGTAATGCATAATTAATTTCTAGGGAGACAAGACATTGTAAACTAGTAATTAAGAGTAGGCTCTCTTTACCGAGACATCGGGTTTAGGGTAAATTAGAAAGTGGCATTGACATTAATGAAGGAGTTGAATTCGTAAATACATGAGAGTGGATAGGATAAAGTCGGAAACCCCAACAATATAATTCATCCATATATCATTCACCTGCGTATTCTTTTGGTCAATTGACTAACAACTGCATTCATGTTTATTTTATGTTTTGCATTCTAAACCTAATTTTCGTTCTCAAGTCTTAAATAATCAACAAATCACATGAATGTCTAGGCCAATGAGTCTCTAGGGAAAACGATACTTGATCTTACCATTTATATTACTTGATACGATTCAGTACACTTGTCGGAGTCTTAATAATAATCGATTATCACATAGAGGTTTTCAAAGTTGCTAAAAACTCATTTTATCTCTGTAATAATCGATTACCAACTAATGATAATCGATTATCAATAGAGTTTTTAGGCATGTTTTTGGCCATTATGCATTCATTAAATGCATAATCGATTACCAGTGGATAATCGATTATCATGCGCTAAATAACTGACAACGAATTTTTTGGAGGTATCCTTGAGTGAGATATTTATATATTAATTTAAGACTCTCATTCTAATATACAAGACTTACGAAAATCTTAGCTGTTTGCATTTGTGCGATGATAAATGTGTTTTGGGGTTTGTGTAACCCTTGTGTTAAGACTTTGAGAACTTGGTGTTGGCATAGAACGTGAACTTTCACTCGCTTTGTGATTGAGTATTGTTGTTGTTGCTGAGTGAAGCGTTGTCATCCTTTGTGAAGACTCAGAGGAGGTGTTCATTCTTTGTGAAGATTCAAAGGAGGTGGTCATCCTTCGTGAAACATTTAGAGGAGGTGTTCAATCCCTTTTGGCTTTCAAGAGAAGTGAGTTTCATCTCTTGAGGTAACAAAAGAAGTATTTTAAACGTTAAACTTGTTTTTTCTTTGTGATTGTAACAATGTTAGTTTTGTGATAATGGACCATTAATCCTCATTTGATATTAACAATTGGACGTAGGATCCTTGTGATATGAACCAGTATAAAATCACCTGTGCAATTTTCTCTCTTCCTTACTCTCTTTCAATTGTTTTAATTTATTGTTAAGGAAATTAATTTATAAGAGAAAATTATTTAAGGCACAATTTGCGATAAGAAACCAATTCACCCCCCTCTTGGTTTACTGTTCACGCTAACCATTCCACCGCACCGCTCTAATAATTGTTATTAGAGCTTGCTTTGATAGTAATTCAATGATGGGGTAACACCAAACCTTTGCAGAGGGTGCCTCTATCAACAAACCTCCTTTGTTTACTAGAGAAAACTATACTTTTTGGAAAGTTAGAATTCAAATCTTTATGGAATCTATTGATAGTGAGATTTGGGAAACTATCACAAATGGTCCTTTTGTTCCTACCATTTTTATTAACAATTTGCGGGAACCTAAACCGCATGACCAATGGAACACTGACGATAGGAGAAGATTGTTAGAAAACAGGTTGGCTTCTTTCTTCACCAAGAGGGGGGGTGAATTGGTGTTGTTTCAAAAACAAGTTCTTTTCACAACCTTGTAAACAAAGTCTAAAGCTTTTTAAACTTTCTTGAAATGCAAGCAATCAGAATATGTATGCAGTGGACAATACGTAGTTTACTGCGTAAAGATTAAAGTCGACTGTAATGTAAAAGATAAGGGATAGAGAAATTCAAACACAGGTTTTTATACCGGTTCGGCCAACAATGCCTACATCCAGTGTCCTTCCAACCTAGGAAGCAAATGCACTATAACAGTTGCGGTTTTTACAACAAGGAATTTATAGAAGACCTCCACGTCAAAAATATAAATCTCATCTCTAATCCAAAACCAAAATATAGCTGCAGAACAAAACCAGACTTGCAGCAAGAATCCCCTCTTTTGCAATCTGAAACACCACTTTGAACAATCCTCAAAGTGAACAACCCCTGTAATCACCAACAGGTACAAACAACAGTCTTCTTGGATGCCAAGCCAACACAAACAATTCCAGCAGTCTTCAAAGGATGCCAAGCCTTCAAGATCAATGATAGAACACCTTCTTGTGCAGATATTGATCAGACAATGAATGCGTAATCCAATCTCCTCTTCGAATCTCGTTCAAGAAAGATCACTACCGTCTTCTTGGAGAATTCTTGGAGCTAAGAGAAATCTGAAACAAAATTGAAATTGTCATTTCATCAAAAGTCTTCTAAACAGACTCGTGTTAAGTCTATTTATAGATTTCTATTAGTCAGATGATTTCTCAATCGAATACACTACTAATTCAGTCAACTAAAAACAAACCACATTTAATACAGTTGACTAAGTCACCAATGCTCAACTAACTTTAAAAAATATAGCCGTTAGAGTGCATGAGCATAACAGAATTCCAAATTAAACAACATATACAGTCGAATGTGTAACTCGCATATTCTACTATCAACATGTAAAACACTTTGAAATTCTTTTCTTCTCAAAATAACACATAACATTGGTTCTCAAAGTCTGTACAAAGATTTTAGCAAAGTCGAATCCGTTAGTAATGTAGTCGACTGTACTATCACTTTGTCGCACAAGAATAAGTTCATAAAAGTGCTTATGATTTTCAGCTTTAAAATATGTGTAGTAAAACATATGAAATGATGCATAGCACATAGCACATAAAGCATGTAAACACGTTCCATATATATATATATATCAATCAATCAACATAGGAACATGTAAAACAACACATAAACATGTTCAACAGATATCACAAATAATCAACATAAGAACATGTAATGCTACAACAACATATGCTTGTTATTAAGTAATGTGTTGTCATCATCAAAAACCAGATTGATATAGAAATTGTATTGTCAACAATCTCAACAAAGATCCCAACAAGATGTAAGGGCTCGAAATATAATTTCATCTACTTTAACTATTGATGATTTTTACATGATCTTTATATGTAAGACTGCTCAATAGATTTATGAGGTTCTTAGGATCACTCACGAAGGTACTGATGATGTCAGAAGAGCTAGAAGGAATTCTCTAATGCAAGAGTGTGAGAAGTTCCGCATGAAGCAAGGGGAAACAATAATAGATGTTCAGATACGCTTCACTCACATTGTGAATCATCTCATTGGGTTAGGTAAGTTTTTTGACACTGATAAATTAAATATAAGAATTCTCAAATTGTTGGACAGGATTTGGCAACCAAAGGTGATCGCTATAAGTGAGTCACAAAATCTTTATACCATGACAATGGCTACATTGTTTGCTAAACTAAGAGAACATGCACTGGATCTTGAATGATTGAACGAAGATGAAGTGAAAGGCAAGAAAAAGACGTTGGCTTTCAAATCCAAGGTTGAAAAAGGAAAAAATATTAAAGAAGATGAAGACTCTGAAGAAGAAGAAGAAGAAAATGTGTCTTTTCATTAAAAAGTTAAACAAGTTCATGAAGTCCATAGGAATAAGAAGATTTAAAAGTGGAAAGAAGGAGAATCAAGAATCCTCCTCAAATTACCATTGTTATGGTTGCGGAGAGAAAGGACATATGAAAGCTGATTACTCAAATCCAAAGAAGGGTGAAGAAAGAAGTCAAAAGAAATTCTTGAAGAAAAAAAGCATATATCATTTGGGATGATGATAACAAATCTATGTCAAGCTCAAGTGATTCTAATGAGTAGACCAACATCTGTTTGATGGCTGATAACAATATTTCTGAAAATCAAGTTCCTCTAGTGATTTTGAAAATTTTGATTATAATGATAATTGTTAGAAAAGTGATGCCTTATATCTCAAACGAATATGAGGGGTGAATTGGATTTTGTCTTAAAAAATAATTTTTTCAAAAAAGCTTTGCAAAATCTTTGGTTTTCTTGAAATCAATAAAGCAAGAATGATGAACCAACAATAAAAGAGAAAGGAAAGAAAGATCAACACAACAATATATACTGGTTCAGCCAAACCTACATCCACTCTTCCTTCAACAACCTTAGTTGAAGGGATTCCATTATAATGATAGAGTTACAAGAGATATACCCTCTCAATGTACTTCTCACCCTACTCAAAATCATTATAGCAACAAGATATGAATACCCTCACAATCTTACCAAAATAGAGAACACTCGTAGCTTTCTAAACACCTTGAGAGCAATCCCAACTCTCAATGAGAACACTACAACTCTCTCCCCCTGGAAATCCAACACAGGAACATAATCCATAGATTGCAAATGATGATACTGATCTTCATAGCAACGCTCTAGTAGTACATATATGATTAGAAACCTTTAAGCTCACTTTCTTGATAAAATTTTGATGTATAAACCCAAATTTGATCCTTGATTCTTCAAGATGGTTCTTGGACACTCCTGTAATCAAAACTCAATCAAAATGTTAGTTATGAAATTGAATGTAGAAAAGATTAGCTTGAAACAATGCGCAAGACAATTATTAATAGGATTTTTGAATCCTGACGCAGTTTAATCGATTATGTAATTCATGTAATCTGTTAAGCTTTTCTTTTTACTTTAACAAATTTACCTCCATTTTGATTTAATAGATTATACAACGCATGCAATCGATTATACAATTCATACAAGCCAACAATAAATTCATATGACCGTTATAAACAGTTAAGGCTTTAAATGAAATTGATTTTACAAGAGAAACATATTTAACTGATTATGAAACTTATGTAATCGTTTATGTTCAATTGATGAATCACTATTTTGTACCATTTATTTAGCTTTTTGCACCGAATTGTATTTAATTCTTCATTATTGTCTCATTTTCACTATATGGGCTTAATTAGATTATTAATTCTTATTTTAATTAATTTGAATTATTTGGGCTTAATTATTCCAATTATTATTTGTAGGACAATTGTGGAATCAAATTTTGGGACAATAAAAGCCTGGCCACGTCAACATTATAGTTCAATTTCGTTTTAAATTCGTTTACAATATAATTAGGTCAAACTTTATGATTTTGGACCCATTTCTAGTCAACATTTTAGGAGAAGCCCATACTAAGGGCATAAATTAATTTGGGGGTTTTAAAACCCCAATTTAGATTTGAAACACACTCCCTCTTCCTCATTCTTTTTTTCTATGTTTTGGTGTGTTTTCTCACCCCCCCCCCTTGGGGGGGTTAGGTTTGTTTTCATCTTCTCCATTTTGTATTGAATCTAGTTTTAATTGCAATTTAAATTTCATTTCCTATTGTTTCTTGAATTTACGTTTGTTGTTCTTCAATTTTTGTTTCGCCCAATTGGAATTTTGTTTCTGCACTTGCTTTCATTCTCGTTTTCTAATTTCGTTTTCTAATTTGAATGATTTTTTAGTTTCCATTTTGAGGCTTAATTTCATTCCAACATTGCGTTTTCATTTCTGCTGTTATTGGGTTTGATGAATTCCATTTCATTTTTTTTGTTTTAACCTCGCTTTAATGGTAGCTTAAGTGTGCATGATTGGTCATTAGAGAAATTGCATCATTTCCTTTAGATTTCTAAGTTGAAAGTGTGTTTTTTTTGCTCTAGCTTGGCATTCTATTAAATCTGGTTGTGTTCTTGTAATGGGTATACGCTTAATTGCCCAATTGGTGATTGAATCTTCGCTTAGTTGACCAATTTGTATGGAACAGATTGGATTGCGTTCGCTTATTTCGATATTTTGAAAACATGGATAGGCTTCGCTTAGTTGGTTAGCTTGTGTTAGATTAGGGATTAGAGTAGTGCATAATTGATGTTAATATGTGATGGGAAGCATTACAATTGAGTTAGTGACCAACCGTTTTTAATCTGTGTTTTAATTTGGTTCATTTCATTACATAAAACTATCCAAAAACCACCCCCACCAAGTGTTTGATCTAATTCCTAAACCACATTTGGTCCTTGAGAGACGAACTATGAGTCACTTCCTAGTATTATACTACACTTAATTGAACATTAAATTTGACTCGGGTACGACCTCGATCATTAACACTGAACCAAATTTTCAAATCAATATCCATTTCGAACAGATCAATGCACTTATCAAACACCTATTGGCATAACAACGTGTTTTAATCGATTATACAACTAATGTAATCGATTACTACACAACTGTTTGCCCCTATAAGCATATAAGTGTTATGAAGAAATCTAACAGATTATATACAATGCTTAATCGATTATTTCTTCCGGAAATGAAATGTTTAATCTGTTTTAAAGTATGATTCATTTATAATCAATGAATACATATATCAAGCATCTCAAGCACAAATACAATAAGGATAAAACAATTGTTATGCCGTTTGTTGTGCAATAAACCATAAAACCATTTTCTTGTTCATCATAAAAAACATAGATATGTAGGGTAGATATGGCTCCCCCTATCAACAATCTCCCCCTTTTTTGGTGATGCACAACAAGAAACATGTTTTCCAATTACTCTCCCCTTTGGGCATTAGCAAAAAAATGGAAGACCAATTAACAAGGAAATAATCATGTGTTAAAGAACATCAACAATACTTACACACCGTTGAGAATATGATGCTCCCTCTATCAAAAAGAGATGTAGCACATTAATAATATATGAGCAGTACATGAAAGATGTTATAGTTTATTTTAGAGATCAGTGAATAAATTTGAAACCGTATACCAAATGTATATGACAGATGCATATCAGAGCATTTATACTAAATTCAAATGAATATAACATATTGTCAACACCCAATTTCGTCCGGGAAAGTAAATAATTAACAATTAAAGAATAAGAGAATAATAATTAATGGTGGGAAAAAAAAGGAAAAAGAAAATAATAAAATAATCTTCCTTAATGCAGGACACATCACTTTGGAATGTTTTTGAAATATTAGTTTAATTGGTAATAATTTGAATCAGTATTATGACAATAATGGTAATCAATAATTTAAATTATATTGATATAATTTGCTGCATTAGGCTTTTCCTGAAAAGAAAACTAAGATTCCTCTTTTAAAATTAGGAAAATTTTCTGACAATTATTATAATCTTTATAATCAATATTATTTGATTTATTTGTCTTGCAATCAAGACCTTTTCTTTCCTTATTTTTGTCTATTGTCAATTAATTCACATTTAAGACAAGATTGTCATAATATTACACTATGTGTCTATAAATACACACTTTGTGAAAGAAAAAAAAGGGACTGGAAAAAATAGAGAAAAAGAGCTATAGATAATAGAAATTGAAAGAGAAATTATAGAGCAAAAAAAAAAGGTTCTCACATATAAGGGTTCTATCAACAACAACCAAGCACTAAGAGAATCTCAAAAGCTGCAAAGGTGTGTTGTCTCTGCACCTTTCTTTTTCTTTTATTGTGCCCTGAACTTTTTTTTTCTTTCTCAAAGATTTATTTTTTACTATACACAAATAATGTTGTTTTTTCAAATAATAAAATAAAGGGTACGCATCGACCTATAGTTAGTTTCTTTCTTTTTTCCGCCATCTTTAAAATAATAAAAAAATACAAAATATTTAAAACCAAAAAGGGTTAATTTTCGTTAAATTAAATCATTTTATCAAATTACGCGATCCTCGATTTCAAGACTTTTTCAAAAATACAAATCAGTTCATTTTTTTCTAACAAACTCACAAACCTTTTTCTAGATAAAGAACTACGTGAGCCCTAATTGTCCATTAACGGATATACGTAGGACCAAGGTCAATCCTTATGGGTTCATAAAACAAAAAAATATTCTTTGTTTCTTAATAACTTATTTTATTTTTAATTTTATTTTTATTTTTGGGGAAAATTAATCATTTTGAAAGACTCCACTGGGGACCATAGAGAATCAGGCCTTATTAATTAAATGTTCAAAATTGATGTGGTTTTTCTTCATTTTTTTTTATTTATTTCATTTTTTATTTTATTTTATTTTATTTTATTTCTCTTTTATTTACATAAATGATTATCTTTATTTATTCTTGTAATTTATTTATATGCTTTTATTCTCATCATTATTATTGTACATATCATGAGTGGGACCCTATACCCGGGTCTGAGTGTAACATAGAATTAGAGGGGTTGTGTAGCGGTGTCACGTCTGGACTAATTCCAGTTTGGCTATCGTGAGAACCCCAGCCAATTGTTGTTCTCTTTACATGCAATTTCACACCTAGTTGCGATCAATTGTTGTGGAAAAGTTGTGAAAAGGACCATAGCTCTGGTGGCCTTGATCTTAGGTTTAGGAAACCATCCTCGTGAGATTCCATATACATTTCTTAAACATCAAAACATTAGACCTACTTCAGAGGAATAAAGCATGTTGTCTGTTAATTATTTATTCGGCATATATGTTTTCATACATCCCATGCAATAGCAATTTTTTTTTCTTTCCTCTACCAATGTCAGCGGAAATCACATAGTTGTTTGATATCATAAAGGTTGAAACTTAACATGGAATCTGAAACTATGCAACAAACTAATCCTGCCATAGTAAGAAGAAGACCACACATTAGAGTTCCTAGCATGAATATGACGGGATTGATCAGTTTAGGAAAACGAATGAAGACTATGAAGAGAGAAGCGTTCAGAAAGAAATATGGAAATCTACTCAGTCTGATGGAGGTGGATGTACCACTACTCGCTATCACTACTTTGTCTCAATATTATGATTCTCCAGTAAGATGTTTTACCTTTCAAGACTTCCAGTTGACACCGACTGTAGAAGAGTTCGAGCACATCTTGGGCCTACCGTTGGAAGGTACAACCCCGTACCAGCACCTAGAGCATCACGCTTCCGTTACTACTATCGCTGCTATCATGAGATTGCCCCCTAGAGAATTAGAGGACAAATTGGAAATAAGAAATCAGGTGAGAGGACTCCGTCGAGAGTATTTGAAGCAATACCTTCATCACTTGGCTGACAGCGAAGAATGGGAAACCTTCGTGGACGTGTTTGCCCTTACCTTATATGGCATCATGTTGTGTCCCAAGATTGAGGATTTTGTGGATTACGGAGCGATGGATGTCTTTATGGCAAAGAAGACGAGAGCGGAAAATCCTATCACTGCAATTCTTGCTTATGTCTATGGGACAATGAGTTTCTGCCATGAAAGGAAAGGACAAAAGATCATCTGTTGTTTGCCGGCATTATATCAATGGTTAACTTCTCGCATGTTCAAGAGGACGGTGGACCATAGCGTAGGGGCAGAGGATTGGGCTCATTTCTTTGCTGGTCTAAATGGAGGGAAGATAAAGTGGCGTCCCTCCTGGCTTAGGGGCAGGTGCTTCATCCATTATTGTGGTAATTTCCCCAACATTCCACTCATTGGAGCTCGGTGTTGTATCAATTACAATCCTACTTTGGTTCAAAGACAGTTTGGGCATCCCATGAGAGGGGCACCATCATCCGATTATCTCATTCCACTTTTCATTTATTATGAAGATGGAGGTTTTATTGAAAAACTAAGGGAGATCAGAGGAGCCTGGGGAAATGTCGTGCGATTCGAAGCAGATGAAAGGACAAGAGTGATGAACCAAGAAGTCAGTTATCATAATTGGATTACACAAAGGGCAAAGGACATTAAATTACCATTCAAATCCATCACAGGTCAGCTAGCAGATGAAAGGATATATCTAAATCAAGAGTCTTATAAAGTAAGACAGTTGAAGAGGAAAATAGAAGAAGTAAGAAATCAGAATGCTGAGTTGAAAAACGAGCTACGAAATGCTCGCAATGATATTGTAGATTCGAGAGCAGAAAAAGAAGATATGACGCGGGTATATGAAGAGATTCTTAGGAAACAAAGCATCGAAAGAGATTATACGCTCCGAATAAAACAGGATCTCGCAACCGCCAGCACGGAGTTAGCCTTGAGGGTGAAAGAGAGAAATACAACACTAGAGGCTGAGGAACATTGGAGATATCTTTATTAAGAGACCAAGAGAGACAGACAAGAAGCCCTAAAAAGACTGAGGGAGGCCCAAATTCAAGTCAAAGAAACAAAGGGACAAATGAAAAGGATGGCAATGTCATTTGAGGTAGAACTAGATCAGGAGCGTGGAAAGGCAGAAGGAAAGCGACAGGCTGTGGTGGCGCAGATGGAGAGTTACATGGCTAAACAAGCGAGATTGATAGAGGTGGAAGAGAGAAATCAGGCTATGATGAAGCAGATGGAGAGTCATATTCAGAATCAGGAGCAGCTCGTGAGGCACTAGAGTCATATTCTCCCAACTAGCCGCCCTTGCCAGTGGAGCTATCAAAGATATCCCTTAGATGGTTTCCAAGGCTGACGCAATGACACATTTTTGTAACCTACCTGAAGAAGTCACTTCTTTTATTTGTTATTGTAAACAGTTAGTGGGTGAGATGAAGACTTTCATCGTCCGAGCCAGGAACTGATATTTTCATAACTCGTAGCTGTGTTTTTAGTTTAAATAAAGTTAGGTTTGTTTGCAATGGTATCAAGTTGTGTTAATTTCTCTTACAACAATATCAAGGAACCGTGATTTCCACCTTTTTTTTAGAATGCATCATCTCCGCATTTTCACATATTTCGTTTTCGTCTAATCCAAATTAACAAAAACAATTTAAAGTTAAATAAAAACCATGGCGAGACTCCCACGACATCCTTATAGGACTCGCGCAAATGCCAAAGCTATGGAAGATTGGGAAGAGGAATGTGAAACTGTAAAGGCCGATATTAGCCAACTAAAGGATCAAGTTGGTCAAATTTTAGAGGCTTTGAAAGCCATGAAAACTACAGGAGATACTTCGTCTACAAAGGCCGAGGATAATGCTCACCCTCCAACACATAACGCTGTGGGCACACAATTCACGTTTCCAATGTATGGTTTACCACCAGGGTACACACCGCCCATTGAAGATCATTCAGAGGCAGAGCACACTCCTTTGAGACTTCCCATAACCAATAACGTACTTCCCTCAAGTACTCAAGGGCCTACCCATGCACCCGGGACAAAGACGATTGAAACATCTAAGTCTCCTCACACCATTGTCACACAAGAACCTCTCTTACATACGAAGATAGAAGGGGCAAAAGATAAACTCGACATTTTAGAAGACAGACTCAGGGCCATAGAAGGGTTTGAAAGCTACGGGTTTGGTGACGTGGCAAGGTTGAGTCTGGCCCCAGGAGTGACAATTCCACACAAGTTCAAGGTGTCAGAATTCGAGAAGTACAAGGGTAACACATGCCCAAAGAATCATTTAACCATGTATTGTCGGAAAATGGCTGCCTACGCTCATGACGACAAATTACTCATTCATCTCTTTCAAGATAGCTTGGCTGACGTAGCGTTGAGTTGGTACACGTATTTGAATTCCTCTCATATCCATTCTTGGGCAGATCTGGCGGACGCCTTTATAAGGCAATACAAATACAACATGCATGCCGCACCAGATAGATTACAATTGCACCATGACGAAGAAAGAGGAAGAGTCTTTCAAGGAATATGCGTAACGATGGAGAGAGTTGGCAGCGTTTGTGAGCACACTACAACCACCCTTTTATGAGCCACCTCTATATGATAAGGAGATGGTTGCAATGTTTGTGAGCACACTAATATGAGCCACCTCTATATGATAAGGAAATGGTTGCAATGTTTGTGAGCACACTACAACCACCCTTTTATGAGCATATGATTGAAAATGTGTCTTCCAATTTCGCTGATATCATCATCATAGGCGAGAGGATTGAGATCGGATTGAAAAGTGGCAAAATTACGTCTCAAGCTACCACCCCGAAGAAATCTATTTTTAATTCGGGAAAAAAGAAATAAGGGGGAGTACACGCGACATCAGCAGTAACTATGTGGAGAGGTCATACTCCCACTCATGGTTATCCACCAAGCTCGAGTTACCCTCCCTATGTGAGCAACACCACGCCTGGTCCCCAAATGAAATCTCGTCAGCCAGGATATTATCAACCCCCACAGGCCTCAAATAATGTTTGGAGAGCTGGAGCTAGTTTGGGTCCTGACCAGAACGTGGGTCAAAACTCTCACCTTAGGAGGGACCCAGTGAGAAATTTCACGCCCATTCCCATGACATATACAGATTTGTTACCCCATCTCTTGAAGAAAGGGCTGGCCAGTATTCGGCCCCTGAGACCCATATAACCACCTTACCCTTCCAATTATGATCCAAATGCAAGATGTGATTTTCACGGGGCAGGCATTGGCCATTCGACAGAAAGGTGCATGGCTCTTAAATCCACAGTACAATCGCTAATTGATGCAGGATGGTTGAAATTCTAGGAGGACAAACCTAGTGTCGAAGTTAACCCCCTCGCGGAACATGGAAATACGTCAACAAATGCCATCGAGGTGGGACGACACAAGCTAGTAAAAAATGTAAGTGAAATTCGAAGTTCCAAAAAGTTCATTTTTGAAAAGATGGTAAAGCTAGGATTGCTAAGGGGCAGAAGCAACCTCGGGGAGGCATGTGGAATCCATCCAGGAGCCAAACATATCATTAATGAATGTATCGTGTTTAGAAGCATTCTCTAGGACCTGATTATAGAAGTTTCCTACAAGTATACTATGAGGATAAAGAAGGAGAGGTATTTGCACAAACGGGTGGAGAACCCAATATGACTTTACCAGAGCCATTAGTGATTCGCTTCACCAAGACCCCTCCTATGCTTGTAGCACCAAGAAGGACCTCTGTTGTTATCCATACACCTTCCCCTTTTCCCTATAAAAATGACAAGACTGTCCCGTGGAAATATGACATGCGTGTGCTTGAGGAAGAACGTGACGAGCCGATCATTGAAAATATATCAGGCACTAGCAAGATAATGAAAAGTGGACGAATCATTTCACCATCACTTTTGGCAAAGAAAGATAAGGAACTTTCAGAAGAAAAGATCGTGTCGTCAGATAAGAACTATGGTGAAGAAGTTTCCGACGAAGAAGCCTGTGAATTCTTGAAGTTTATACAGCAAAGCGAGTACAAAGTGGTAGATCAACTGAAACGCATGCCAACTAGGATCTCCCTCTTGGAATTACTCATGCATTCAACCTCACACAAAAAGCTATTATTGAAAATACTCGGCGGGGCTCACGTGGAGCAAAATATTTCCTTGGACCAATTCGAAGGGATTGTTAGCAACATAACTGCTAATGATTACCTCACCTTCACTGACGAAGAGATACCCTCTGAAGGGAGAGGGCACAACAAGGCCCTTCATATCTCTGTAAAATGCTTGGATCATGCCATAGCACGAGTTCTGATAGATAATGGTTCCTCCTTGAATGTAATGCCTAAAGTGATGCTGGAAAAATTACCATACGACGTGACTCACGTGAAGCCAAGCACTATGATTATAAGAGCATTTGATGGGAGCAAGAGAGATGTAGTGGGAGAGATAGATATGCCAGTACAGGTCAGACCTTGTGTTTTTCAGATAACCTTCCAGGTTATGGACATTCATCCAGCCTACAGTTGTTTGTTAGGTCGCCCTTGGATCCATTCGGCCGGAGTGGTGCCCTCCACATTACATCAAAAACTAAAATATGTCATGGGTAACCAATTAATCATAGTTTCAGGAGAAGAGGATTTCCTTGTTAGCGGGCCCTTGTCTACTCAGTATGTTGAGACCGCAGAAGAAGCTCTCGAGACCGCCTTTCAATCGTTAGAGATTGTTGGAAATGCTTATGTGGAGCCGATACCAATGAATCCGTACCTATCTTGTGCTTCTCTAATGATGGCTAAGGTCATGCTAAAAGACGGTTTTAAGTGCGGAAAAGGTCTTGGAAGATTTGAGCAAGGATGAACCCTTCTGCTAGAGCTTGTCCAGAATAAGAATAGATATGGCATGGGGTACAAGCCCACCAGGGACGACAAAAGGAGAATAAGGGAGGAAAAGAAAGAACGAAGTTTGGCTCGCATGGAAAGAAGGGATCAGGTGGTAAGAGAAATCCTCATTTGCATTATCAAGGAGAGTTTCCGTAGCGCCGGATGGATTAACACCAGCCTAATAACAACAATTGGGAATGAAGATGAAGCCTCAGATTTTGTGCGGCCCTGCTCCCCAGATGCACAGCTCAAGCATTGGAAGATAATGAACTTACCTGTGATGCTTATTGAAATGTAATAGTTTTTAATTAACCTCATTGCTTTGCCCGGAGCATTGAGGCTCGTACGTTACGGGTTGACACTTTCTTTTACATTCTGCTTAACATTTTAAATTTTGTTTATTTCGTTCATCTCGTGTTATCGTTTGCCTTAAAAGAAGCATTTTTAACTTAAATAATGTAGATGCGACCATGAATGTTTTGAAAACAATAATGTTGATATTCCTAATTTTGAGCGCCCTATCAATAATATGGAAGATGATTATGAAATTGATCTGGAACCCTCTCCAGAATTAATGAGATTAGTTGAGCAAGATTCCAAAGAAATAAAGCCCCACCAAGAAGAAGGTGAAATCTTTAATGTAGGAGAGGAGAGTGAAAGAAAAGAGGTAAAAATCGGCACCAGCATGAAAAAGGAAGTGAAAGAGGAGTTATGTGCTCTGCTAAAGGAATTTAGGGACGTGTTCGCTTGGTCGTACGATGATATGCCTTGTTTGGATATGGACATTGTTCAGCATAAGTTACCACTCAAGCCAGAGTGCCTTCCAGTTAAACAGAAATTAAGAAGAATGAAACGAGAAATATCTCTAAAGATCAAAGATGAGATACGGAGGCATTTCGACGCGGGATTCCTAGTTGTGGCAAAGTACCCTCAATGGGTGGCAAATGTTGTGTCGGTACCAAAAAAGGATGGTAAAGTACGGATGTGCGTTGACTACTGTGATCTGAACCGCGCAAGTCCAAAAGACAAGTTCCCTCTGCCACATATTGACACATTAGTAGACAATACAACTAGATTTTCATTATTTTCATTTATGGATGGCTTTTCGGGATATAACCAGATTAAAATGGCTCCGGAAGATATGGAGAAAAGCACCTTCATTACTTTATGGGGAACTTTTTGTTACAAGGTGATGCCCTTCAGACTTAAGAATGCTGGGGCAACTTATCAGAGGGCAATGGTGGCACTTTTCCATGATATGATGCACAAAGAAATAGAAGTTTATGTGCATGACATGATTGCCAAATCTGAATTGGAAGAAGAACACATCATCAATCTGAGAAAATTATTTGGAAGGTTGAGAAAATTTAAACTTAGACTTAACCCAGCTAAGTGCACATTTGGTGTAAAATCCGAAAAGTTGTTGGGCTTTGTGGTCAGTCAAAAAGGGATAGAAGTGGACCCCGATAAGGTATGAGCGATAATAGAAATGCCCTCCCCTAGCACAGAAAAGGAGGTGCGAGGCTTTTCGGGTCGGCAAAACTACATCGCTAGGTTCATATCTCAATTAACAGCCACCTGTGAACTCATGTTCAAATTATTGTGTAAAAATCAACCCGTAGAATGGAATGAGGATTGTCAGGCCGCTTTCGACAAAGTCAAACAATACCTACAAAACCCTTCTGTATTAAGACCACCAGAGCCAGGAAGACCACTCATTCTTTACTTAACTGTATTAGATGAATCAATGGGTTGTATGCTGGGTCAACACGATACAGTCGGAAAAAAAAGAACATGCCATATACTATTTAAGCAAGAGATTCACAAATTGCGAACAACGCTATTCACCAGTAGAGCGAACTTGTTGCGCATTGGCATGAACTACTCACCGCTTAAGCCAATACATGTTAAATCATTCTACCTGGTTGATATCCAAGATGGATCCTATTAAATATATTTTTGAAAAGCCTGCTCTCACAGGAAGAATTGCCCGGTGGCAAATGCTTTTGTCAGAATATGACATCACATACGTCACTCAAAAATCTGTCAAAGGTAGTGCTCTAGCTGACTGTTTGGCCCAACAACCCGTTAAGGATTATCACCCGATGCAACCCAACTTTCCTGATGAGGATATCATGGCCCTATCCGAAAAAGTTGAGGGAGGCCCAATCGAAGAATCGTGGACATTACAATTTGATGGGGCTTCCAACGTAATGGGGCACACGGAATAGAGGCAATACTTATATCTCCAGAGAATCAATACACACCAATGACCGCCAAGTTATGTTTCGACTGTACAAACAATATTGCTGAATATGAGGATTACGTTATGGGCATTAGAACAACGATTGAATATAAGGCCAAGATTTTGAACGTATATGGTGACTCAGCTTTAGTCATTAACGAATTGAAAGGAGAATGGGAGACTAGGGATGCAAAGCTAGTCCCCTATCAAGTTTACATCAGTAGGTTGATTTAGAGTTTTGATTCTATCACGTTTCATCATATACCGCGAGATGACAATCAATTGGCAGATACGTTGGCTACCTTATCTTCGATGTTTGAAATTAACCGAGATGAGGAAATACCAATAATTAAAATGAAGAGTCATGAGGAACCAACATACTGTCATTCCATAAATGAAGAGTTAGATGGGAAACCTTGGTATTACGATATTAAGAACTATCTAAAGACTCAAGGATACCCATAGAACGCATCTGAAAATGATAAGAGGACACTAAGGAGATTGGCGGCCAGATTTATCTTGAGTGGGGATGTTTTGTAGAAAAGGAATCATGACATGGTACTCCTCAGGTGTGTGGAAGCGGAGGAAGTGGAGACTATTGTGAAAGAGGTTCATGAAGGTACATTTGGCACACACATGAATGGACACTCAATGGCTAGTAAGATTATGAGAACAAGTTACTTTTGGTTAACCATGGAACAAGATTGTTGCATGCATGTAAGAAAGTGTGAAAAATGCCAAAAGTACGCAGATAATATTAATGCGCCACCCGTAAACCTGAACGTATTGTCAGCACCATGACCATTTTCAATGTGGGGAATAGATGTCATCGGGCCCATAGAACCCAGGGCAACAAACGGGCATCGCTTTATACTAGTCGCAATTGACTATTTCACCAAATGGGTAGAAGCCGCCTCCTACGCCAATGTCACTAGAAAGGTAGTGACCAAATTCATAAAAAGAGAGTTGATTTGCTGATACGGGCTCCCCAACAAGATTATTACCGACAATGCCACAAACCTGAACAATCGAATGATGAAAGAACTATGCGACGAATTCAAAATTTGACATCATAATTCTTCACCCTATCGTCCAAAGATGAATGAGGCAGTCGAGGCTGCTAATAAAAATATTAAGAAAATTGTACAAAAGATGGTAGTCACATATAAGGATTGGCACGAAGTGCTTCCCTTTGCTTTACACGGTTACCGCACATCAGTACGCACATCAACTGGGGCAACACCATTTTCTTTGGTATACGGGATGGAAGCAGTACTGCCCTTCGAGGTAGAAATCCCATCCCTACGAGTATTAATGGAAACCTAGTTAGAAGAAGCAGATTGGGCTCAATCCCAGTTTGATCAACTTAATCTCATTGAGGAGAAAAGATTGACCGCCGCATGCCATGGAAAATTATACCAACAAAGAGTGAAGAAGGCATTTGACAAAAAGGTACGCCCTAGAGAATTCCAAGAAGGTGAACTAGTCCTAAGAAAGATTTTGCCAATACAGAAGGATCACAGGGGCAAATGGACTCCAAATTATGAGGGCCCATATGTGGTAAAAAAAGCATTTGATGGGGGGGCACTTATTCTCACAAAAATGAATGGAGAGGAGTTACCATTGCCAGTTAATTCTGACGTGGTCAAAAAATTCTATGCATAATGATTCCATGATGGGGATCACTCTTAAAGGGAAATTGACATTGTTGTATTATGCTTCAATAAAACTTTTTCATTTTCTTTTCCTCACAATGTCACTCTTAATTTTCGACGCGCCTCCCGAGCATCACAGGTAGGTTCGCAGGACGCGAGCTCGTTTCTTAAAGGATGTCGTGGAATTAATTAAAAAAAAAAGTATATCAATCTTACACGATTTTTTTCGCTCATACATTCATGCATCATACATTGTCATGCATTATCATAGCGACTCAAAGAAAGGGAAAGCATGGTACACCATGCCTCACCAACATCTACAAGAGATCCATGGTTTTATTGGGCGACAGTTCAAACGATACATCAGTGAAAAATCCTACGAACAAAAGCCCAGTTATCATCCTGGCACCAAAGCCCAGTTATCATCCTGACACCAAAGCCCAGTTATCATCCTGGCACCCAAAGCCTAGTAATCATCCTGGCACCAAAGCGCAGTTATCATCCTGGCACCAAAGCCCAGTTATCATCCTGGCACGAAAGAATAAACAAAGCCCAGTTTCATACTGGCACCAAAGCTCAGTTTTCATCCTGGCACCGAAGAAAAAATATTCACCCTCCACAGGTATCATGGCTCTTCAGCAGAATCCACACAGGGTTGCTACACTATCTACCAGGTACGCTTCGAGGTAATCTTTTTCATTCTCTTTGAACCCGAACGAAATTAGTGTCTTTATCTTTATTTAGCTCTTACTATGATAACACAAAAAAACTCCAAAGTTCGTGTTATCTAGCAAAATCTAAATAAAGAGGCGCAATTGTCAACACCCAATTTCGTCCGGGAAAGTAAATAATTAAAAATTAAAGAATAAGAGAATAATAATTAATGGTGGGAAAAAAAAGGAAAAAGAAAATAATAAAATAATCTTCCTTAATGCAGGACACATCACTTTGGAATGTTTTTGAAATATTAGTTTAATTGGTAATAATTTGAATCAGTATTATGACAATAATGGTAATCAATAATTTAAATTATATTGATATAATTTGCTGCATTAGGCTTTTCCTGAAAAGAAAACTAAGATTCATCTTTTAAAATTAGGAAAATTTTCTGACAATTATTATAATCTTTATAATCAATATTATTTGATTTATTTGTCTTGCAATCAAGACCTTTTCTTTCCCTATTTTTGTCTATTGTCAATTAATTCACATTTAAGACAAGATTGTCATAATATTACACTATGTGTCTATAAATACACACTTTGTGAAAGAAAAAAAAGGGACTGGAAGAAATAGAGAAAAAGAGCTATAGATAATAGAAATTGAAAGAGAAATTATAGAGCAAAAAAAAAAAGGTTCTCACATATAAGGGTTCTATCAACAACAACCAAGCACTAAGAGAATCTCAAAAGCTGCAAAGGTGTGTTGTCTCTGCACCTTTCTTTTTCTTTTATTGTGCCCTGAACTTTTTTTTTCTTTCTCAAAGATTTATTTTTTACTATACACAAATAATGTTGTTTTTTCAAATAATAAAATAAAGGGTACGCATCGACCTATAGTTAGTTTCTTTCTTTTTTCCGCCATCTTTAAAATAATAAAAAAAATACAAAATATTTAAAACCAAAAAGGGTTAATTTTCGTTAAATTCAATCATTTTATCAAATTACGCAATCCTCGATTTTCGGACTTTTTCAAAAATACAAATCAGTTCATTTTTTTTCTAACAAACTCAAACCTTTTTCTAGATAAAGAACTTCGTGAGCCCTGATTGTCCATTAACGGATATACGTAGGACCAAGGTCAATCCTTGTCGGGTTCATAAAAAAAAAATATTTTTTGTTTCTTAATAAATTATTTTATTTTTAATTTTATTTTTATTTTTGGGGAAAATTAATCATTTTGAAAACCATGTTAATTTTTTACATTTAATTAGAGGTACTGCCTTTGGGCAGGCGCACTAGGGTACTAATACCTTCCTTACGCGTAACTGATTCCCGAACCTAAAAATCTGTTTTCGTAGACCATACTTTTATTTTAAGGTTTTTCCATAATAAATTATGGTGGCGACTCCCAACTTTTTTTTAAACCCATTTGTTTTTCGGTTCGCCGTCCCGTCGCGATCTTGGTTGCGACAATATGATATCATTTTCATTTCTTAATACTCAAGATAATGTATGTAATGATGATAAAGCATAGAGCATTATATTAGTTTAAATGTATGATATTAGTTATGATGCAGTAGAAAATTTGAAAATATGTTAGCACATCTGCAACAGAGTTACTATCTCATAATGATGCATATATGATGGATTTCAAAACCAATTTGAGCAATATGCAGCATATGATATTTGATTTATGCCAAACATGTATATAAGAACAGTTAAAACTCGTTTAGCAACACAAAATAACAGTTTAAGCATGTAAAGTCATATTCAATGACTTAATCGATTACATTAATAATGTAACAAATTAAGAAAACTGTAGTTCAAATTATTTAACAGATTATGAATCTTTTTAATCTGTTAAATTTCGTGAATATGATTAGTTTCATCATATTTGATCATTTTACTTGTCATGATCACATTGAAACATGCAAACACAACTTCTCAACATTGTAACATGTTAGAATCATAATAAACATGATAAGAACAATAGTTATGTACCAATGCATGAAGAATAAATGAAAATTAACAATTAAGCATATGACAAATTGATAATTCAGATTACATTCATTCATAACATATTCATTCACTCATTGCATGTGTGCACTTAATCACTTTCATTCCGATATTGCAAGTGTAAATTTTAACTCAATCATCATAATGGATTCAGTGTATTAAGCATTGGATATTGTTCTCAAAACAGAATATGCATTCAAAACTTCAAAACAAACATAAGATAAATTTTTTAGAGATAAAGCCTTATGGCTATATTACAACTTTTCAAAACAAATTTAAACTTATATCAAATCTAAATCATATCCCTAAAAAGAAAATTGTCATCACTTTCATATGCTTCACTCTCCTCTTCATCATCATTTTCATCTTCTTCCATGGACTCTTCTTCATCCTCATCATCATCATTCAAGCTCTGAATTCCCAGTTTCTCTTGAATAACTGCAATTTACTTGTCTATCTTATCAAAACGATACTAGTAGAGAGTTGACAGTGAATGCATTTGCCTAACCATGATTTTTTCAAATTCTATTTTGGTCTGAAGGCAGCTGTTAAACTCGTTTTTAGTCGCATCAAAGCCAACAAACTCAGTTTCCCCACTAATGAAGTATAGTGGTTAACCAAGGATCAATCCAAGGACTCATTGAAATTAAGCTTAAAGTATAGAGTTTTGTCTTGTATTTTATTTACTTATTTACTACCTATTTATTTACTATTAACTAATGCAAGGTGGGGAAAATAAAATCTAATTAAAAACAAAGAAATTGAGAAGAAAATAGTAAAGAAGAAGAATCTGTTTAAAAGGAAATTAAAGAAATAAAATGTAAAAAAAGATAAACCTACTGTAAACTACAGTCATGAAAAGATAAAACTTGACAATGCAAAAAATTCTAACAGTAACTAAAACAAAAGAAATCCTAAATCTATACAATTCTAAAATAAAAAAGAAACTAAACTTCAGAAGAAATAGTATCAACATTCTACATCTATTTCAATTAAAAGAAAAATAAAGGAACCTAAACGAACTTCAATCAAAATAAGCACTTAATATCCAACTAATGAGAACAATACATCCTATACTAAACATCAATTCAACAAAAATGTAAAAAATAAAGATACAAACTAAAGATATTAGACAAAATCAAAGAACAGAGACAAATGTGCAATAGATTGAATGAAAGAGTCTCAATTACTCTTCAGAAAGACATTCCGAGAAAGCTAAGCCCATCACAAGGTCTTTTTAGTTCATATTTCAGAACTTAAAATGGCAATTCTCACTCAATTATTCAACCAATGGACACTTTCACAAGAAATAGAAAACACAACACTAAAATTGAACTTAGTTTGACAATGACGAAGCTTAACATCTCTCAAGAAGACCTCTTGAAAATTTAGGCCCAATCCAAGGTCCTATTACATCCAAAATAGATGTAGATATGTGGATGTTTTCCTTCACAGTTCTCAAACAGAGTTCAATTACTGCATACAATCACACATAATAGAAACAAAAAAAATAGAAACAGTGAATCTTTATGCATTGGACTCTTCTCTGACTCAAGAAGACATCTCAGTAAAAAATGCTCAATACAGAGTCATTTGATTCCAAAAGGAATCATATAATGCAGAGAATCAGAGTCCAATTCGTTTTTTTCTCAAATCAAAACAACACGAAAATGACTCTCACATCATCAAACAAGAACACAAAATAAATGGAAAAGTCAAAATGACAAAATCACTGAAGATACAACACATAAAAACATCACAGAAGAAATCTTACTAACAAGAAATGAAATTACACAAAAATGTACCGAACAATATGCGATTGAGAACGCAAGAAGCTTGAAACCAAAAGTTCGATAAAACCCTAAGCTCTCGCGTCCTCTCTATCTACTCTAAAAACATAAACTGAAAAGTATCTAAGTGTCTATTATAAGAGTCTCTGTGTAAGTGTATTTACAATATAAGAACCCCTTTATATATAGGGTCTGAAAAACAAAGAAAATGGAAGAGAGTAAAGAAAAGAAAACTTGCTTCGTCACGCTTTGAGGTTCTGATTGGACGACCAACCTTCTTACTCTCTTCTAGCCATTTGATCCTCTTCAAGTAGCAACTCCGGTAAGCTCTTCTTCTCTGGGCAAGATCGGACCAACTAAGCTCTTCTTCCTTTTTGCTTAAGCCCTAACTCTAAAGGAGCTTTCTCCCTTTTCTCGAATGAATGTGCATTGCTTGAGCCCTCTGCAAATGAGAATTAAGATAGGAGACCGCTAAGGCATCAGCAATGAAAAACGCAGCATTCCACTTAAGTTGGATCAACCCATTGACCCAATCCATTTTCAACAGCAGCGACACAAATCCAAACAAACCAATTTCAGCATTCTAGGCCATAACTTCTATGCAGCTCAATGTACTCTAGTGGCCCAGCAATGAGCATCTTTCATCACGTGGCAGCAACATCAAGGCCCAATCAACTTAAAGCAATAAAGGTGCAACACCTCAAAATTCAGTAGCAGCGGCTCAAATATATATGGCCCAATATGTAATTCAAGAAAAAAAATCAATCATCAAATTAAAGAAAAGAAAGGAAATCTAACAATTAAAAAGGAAGATTTTTATCAACGATTTTCTAAAAAAAAAAATTCTAATTATTTACAAAACTAAAAAAAAAAATACTCCTAAAAACCTACTTTTAACTAAAATTCTATAAAACTACAGAATTTAAAGAAAAACCTAAAACTAACCTAACTCTAGACAATAAGAAACTAAAATGAACTAAAAATGACTTCTAAACACAGAAAAAGATGAAAATATTGAGAGTTATCAGCAGCATATGATAAACCAACATTGTGAGTGGCAGGTGCATCTTCCTTATTTTGATTTTCATCTTTGAAAACCCAACCATTGATGGGTTGTCGCAACCCACACAAATTTAATTGCATATGAGAAATGCAGTATAGCTAGGAAATGACTCCTAGGTCGTCTCTCAAGGACCAAATGTGGTTCGATAATTAGGTCGGACACGAAGTGGGGGGTTGTTTGTGAAAGGTTTGTGTGAATTCAGATGAATTAAATTAAAACGCGCAAATTAAACCTAACTAACAGGATTGAAACGGTTGGATACTAAAGCTAACACTACGACTAAATTATCACCACCGAAAATACTAGACATCATTAAAACAAAATAAAATACTAGACCCTAACACCGTAACAAGCAATCAACTAACACGGTTAAACTTATTTAAATGCAAAACTAAATTAAAGAAATGAAAATCAACTAATCTTACTATGCAAACTAATTCAAAACAAAGGAATAATCAAACATGCTTTTTCATCTATCATTCACGTGACACTATGCACCAACTACAGAAATTGAAAATTACAATGGCCTAAAAATAACCTCTGGCCGTGACATTGAGCAAATGGGACCTCAATAAAAAAATACATTAAAACCCAAAATGAAAAGGCATGGTTGAAATTGGCTCACAGCCATTTTTTAACATAAGCTTTTCTTCATCCCACATTAAAAAAAATAAACATTGTCCAGCAAAAATGAAGGTGTCGGCCTTTCTTCATTCATCCATCAATTCAGCTTGACCAATAAAAATAAAATGTTGCAGCCAAGCATAGCGGTGAACTGTTTCTAAGTGCTAGCACATTCCAGCCCTTTTCTCATCCAATCAAACAACGTTTTTACAAAAGCAAAGTAAATGTGGTGGCTGGCTGCAACTCTCTCAGCAAGTCCAGCGTAAAAATCACATTCCAGCCCTCTCAAAATATTCAAAGCTAAAAGAAAACAATTGGGAGTGGCAGCATGGAAACCACACAACACCGTTAACCATTCAACAAAAATACTAGAAAAAAAATGCTTCATCCAATGATCTCAAACTAGCACAAAATGAAAAGGAGAAGATGTATTTCTTTCATTTTACTCAAACCAACATTAATACTTCCGAAAAAAAATACCGTGAATAACATTCTCCATTCAAAGAAATTGTTCCAACCCAAAACCAAATGAAGTGTTCCAGCCCTTTGTAAAGTGAATCTGTCGAGAAAAAAAATGCTTCTTAAAAGTGTGTGGCGGCTTCCCTCAACCCGTGGCCATGCTCCTAGAAAATTCCATGGAGAAAAACGTTTTCAAGCTTTGCCCAGTAGTGTGGTGTGTCGGCTGGAACTCTCTTAAATCACCTATATGCTTCACTTTTCTCCAAAAGAAAATAATATAAAATATACTAAACCTAATATTTCTGCCCCCACTTTTTTTTGGGTCCAACAACTTTTGCCAAAAATTGGCCCAAAGTGCAAAAATTGGTTCACAAAGTCCTAAGCAACTAAACTACAATATAATTAATTTTCAAATGTTTATGTGTATAGTCTTGAATTAATTTGTCTCCACCCCAATGCTCCAAAATATATCTCCAAAATTTTCCTGCAATTAATTAGCTCAGAAAATTCAAATTAATTAAAATTAGAATTTCCGATTAAATTAAGCATAATTAGGAAAAACGGGAAAATACCGGACAATTAAGCACAATTCCCTGATTTATTTAAGCGCAATAAACTAAATACAATCAAGAAAATATTGACTCATCAACCTTCTTCACCGTGCCTAAGTCCCATATGATGTAAGGCATTTTTATCAACCAGATTCTGCTTACCATATGTTTCACAAGACTCCTCAACATAATCAACATCAGAGTGGTGAAGAACCTTTGAAATGAAGACAACGTAGGGTAAGCTAGCAGCATCTAGCCTTGTTACCTTGATCATATTGTCAGCAATTGCAACAACACAGTCTGTTTGAATATTCTCCTACAATGCATGAATGATATTGATGTCCCCTATACTTAATTGAGCACGATTTCTTCCTTTTGGAAGCAGAATCCAAGCAATGATGAACTCACAAAGACGGTCATCCCTCTTCATACCACCAGTTATGTACAAAGAATCATCACGTGGTTGATTTAGATCCCTTAGACAATCTTGATACACAGAGAATTTGTGTAGACCTTCAATTTCGAGATTAGTCTTTTCCCCCTGGGTGAAATCTAGCAATTAGGACTATACCTCCTTTGTTAACTTTATATCTTTTCCCTTCACTCTAGAATATAGAGTCTCGTCACTGATTTTCAAATTGGAGTAGAAGACTCTCACAAGGTCTGGGTACCAGGGTTCAACCATTTCCACAAATGTTTTTAACCCCTGATATTCTAGCTATTCTTGAAATACAAAACCTTCCCTTCTAAAGAAGCTCAGATTGGCGTACTTGTGAGGAAGTATTTTCCTCAATCTCCAGTGATCTATGAAGTTGGTTTGAGCATCATCGTCGCTTATCCAACAGTCTAAAGTAGGAGCCCAAGATTTGCGTGCCAATGTTTTTATGCGTTTTGGTTGTGATGATGAAGCCATGTGAGAAAATTTGACCGAGACTTGGAAGGAGAGATTTTGAGGGAGGTGAAGATTTTGATATTATTTCAAAAGAGAGTGGATGAACAATTTAACAAATTAAGGTTCCCTTTTAATGAACTAAGTCCAGAGGGAAGCTCATTTGAAAACATGAAAATCCCAAACATAAACACACTAATCGATTAACCCTTTTACTTAACAGATTATGTTCATTGCATATCACAATTTCAACATATAGAGAAAAATGAAAAAGTCTAATCGATTACATTATTTATATAATCGGTTAAAGTGCGTAAGCAATGATTTCCACAAAATACTTTCATTCCAATCAAGCAATGTTCATCACACACATCCACATGATTGCACAGAGAACGAATGATGCATGTTTTGCCAAAAACTAAAACTTGTTACCACACTTGATGATCTCAAGATGTATATGATTCACATTTGAGCTTTTCTTGAGTCACTGCTTCTACAATTTATTTCAGTTTCCTGCAAAACAATTAAAAGGTTTTGTTGCAGGTACCCAAATGAATTTGGGGCCTTTATGTCAGAGTGGTGTAGTGGAATGGTTAACGCGTTCAACAAACCAAGAGGGGGGTGAATTGGTTTCTTATCACAAATCGTTCTTTTAATAATTTTCTCGCAAATATAAAAATTCCTTAAAATAATTTAAACAAATATAAAGAGTAAGGAAGAGAGAAAATTGCACAGGTAGTTTTTATACCGGTTCGGATCAAAAAGGTCCTACGTCTAGTTGTTAATCTCAACTAAGAATTAACGCTTCACTAGCACAAACCAACAAACTGTTACAATCATAAAGACAATAAACAAGTTGAAGGTTAGAACACCTCTCTTGTTACCCCAAGAGATGAAACTCACTTCCCCAGTAACCCACAAGGGATGAAAACCTCCTCCAAATGCTTCACGAAGGATGAATACCTCCTTTGAATCATCACAAAGGATAAACACCTCCTTTGAATCTTCACAAAGGATGACAAGCTTTGAACTCAACAACAACAAGAACACTCAATCACACTCCCAGTGAAAGTTCTCGTTCTATACCAACACACAAAGTTCTCAAAGCCACAACACAAGGGTTACATAAACCCTAGAATACTTATCACCGAACACTATAGATAAGAATTTCAAAATACACTTATTTCGTATATTGTATGTTAGAATGAGAGTCCCAATCAAATTTATAGAGAACTCACTCAAGGATACCTCCAAAAAATCCGTTGTCAGCTTTTTAGCGTGTAATAGTCGATTATCATGATACGGTAATCGATTACACATTAATGAATGCACAATGGTAAAAAACTTGCATGAAAAATCTCATAGTTGCTCGTGATGATCGATTATGGCAAATCATAATCGATTATTGATAATTGATTATCTTGAGTATAAAATAAGGTTTTCTGATTCAAAATGATTTTTAACGCAATATACTAAGGCAAACAATACAGAGAATCAAATATAAACCACATTCTATACATCAATATACTAAATTATAAAATCTTTAATATAAAAAATTCTTCATGACGATCTTCCTACAATAAGAGCACTTGAGACTTGACTTTGAGATATCATCAAAATATTTATCTTCAACTTTATTTTAACACTTTAATGTTAGTTTCCTGCTGTGTTTCCCTTGGGATCCATTTGAATTTCCCTTTGAGAACAACAACATTTCTATAATAGCATGTTTTGGATAAATGACCAATAGTGTTGCAATAAAAACAGGATATGGAACTAGGTTTGTTAAGATCAGAAAACTTCCTAGCATTGATTTTATTGCTTTTACCAATGTATCCTATTTCTTGCGTATTGATCATTCTTCTTTGAGAACCTACCACAACCTCAAGGTTTGATCTACCTAGAGTGAATTTTGATAGAGTATTCATCAAGTAATCAATTTTATCTAGATGTGTAGGACAATTTATGCATTCTTGAGTCTTTGCTTTATCCTCTTTTTTCAGCCTCCCTAGATGATTTTATAACAATTTCAAGTTCATTTTTTAGGCTTTCATTACCATTCACAAGATTATCAATTCTCCTCTCTAGATCTCTCTTTTCACTCTTTAATCTATTAACTTGATACTGCATTTTTGTAGCCTCACCATGTAGCTATTAAAAAGCATCAAGCAATTGATAATACTTGTCCTCAAGCTCCTCATCAAAGTTGCCTTCACTGTTGTCTGAGCACCTTGAACCAGCCATCAAGCAAAGACTGGTCTCCTCTTCCAAGCTTCATTTGAGTCACTTGAAGAGCAGTTTGAGTCACTATCTTCCCAAGCTATATAGGCCTTTTCTTGCCTCTGCCTTCTACTGTCTTGATTAGTCATGTCATCTAGCTATTCCTTCATTTGCCAGACAGGGCATTCTGGTTTGATATGGCCTACTATGCCACATTCATAGCAAGTTAGAGGTGCAACAATGATAACGGTTGAAAAACCGTTATTTTCATACTTAATTTTGATATTAAATCACACCCTTTATGACTTAGAATTAGCTTGAAATCATGCATTTTGTTTAAGTTAGAGAACAAGAGAGTCGAAGTTGGTTTTCTTGGTTTTATGCTTGGTTTCCCTTGATTTTGTAGGTTTATTGAATGATTTGAAAAAAGGATTGAATTATCAATGAGTTGGAATGCAGAAAAGTCAATAGTCAACCAGAAAAGTCAACTAGTTGACTAGAATGCTGAAAAGTTGACCAAAGCGCTGTTTTTCTACTACACTGAGCGCTGAGCGCCAGGCCAGTGCTGAGCGGTGGTGTCGAGCGCCAATTTTGCCATTTTTTCACCGTTGAGCGCCAGAATTGACCGTTGAGCATCCTGCGAGTCCATCGCTGAGCAGTAAACAGCTCTGAGCGCCTAAATGATGGGCCTGGGCCGAAATTCTGTTATTTTTCTGTCTTGTAAATAGACCCAATGCGACCCTTAGGGTAATCTTTTGGGAATCAGAGACGTCCAGAAGATCTTCTTCACTCCTTGGAGACGGTTTTTCGATGCAGGAGCTCCGAATCACCAATTCTAGGGTTTATTCTTCCATTCTTTTCATTAATTTCATCTAGTTTCACCATGTCCATGGTGAACTAAACCCGTAGTTGTTGGGGAACAATGTAATCTTTTGAAACTCTCTTATATTGAAATTTTTGCTTTATTTATGCTTGTATTATTAATAGTTTGGGTTTTCTTCTCCGATTTTAATGCTTACATCGTTTAACTCATTCGGTGTTATGATATTTGATTTTGTCCATACGGGAACATACGGGGAAATCTAGAACTGATAAGAATTCTCTTCGTTATGAAATACTACCTAGGAATAGGAGTAGGACGGCCAATTGCATTAAACTTTTGTTAATAATGCGTTATTAATTACTAGGGAGACTAGGAATGATAAACTAGTAATTGGTAATAGGCTCTCTTCGCCGAAGAATCAGGTTTATAGTAGATTAGAAAGCTGCATGACATTGATAATAAAGTGAATTTAATAAGAATAGTAGATATAAGAGGGTGGATAAGGATGAAATTGTAAACCCCAAAAACTCCATTCATTCATATCTTTTATTTGCCAACTGATTCAATTTGCATTTGCATGTTTAAATTCGGTTTTTGCATCAACATTACAAGTTATTCTTCTTTCAAGTCTTTTGCGATCAAATCACATGAACATTTAGGCCACTGAGTCCTTTGGGAGAACGATACTCGGTCTTACCGTTTATATTACTTGATAACGATATGGTACACCTGCCAGGGGCTTAACAAGTTTTTGGCACCATTGTCTGGGACTCATTTGGTTTATCTTTTCTAGTAGTGTGAATTTTATTAAATCTGACTTGATTTTTATGTTTATTTTTATTTTTGTTCTACAAAATGTTTTCTAGGGTTTTGTGCCTAATTTTTGCAGGATGCAATTCGGATAAGAATTTGATTATATAGGCGCTCAATTATACCAAAATGATTTCAACCACTAGTGGGAACAAATTTTGGCAAATTGCTGAGCAACAAATTACTCCACTTAAGGAGAATACAAATTCTGACAAACTTTTTCAGAGTATCATGAATAAGGAAATATTCCATGTTAAGGGTGTAGAGGAGGATAAAAAGGGTGACGAATTTTCTACTCCTAGAAACATGGAAGAGATGCAACAATGTCACTAGCAGCAACAACTCTCTTTACCAATAGAAACGTGGGAGGACGATCAACAACTATGTCATCAGGTAGCTAATTTGATGGAACAAGTCAACAACCTTAATGAAAAGTTCGACAAATTTTTGAAGGAGTACGATTCCAAGAGCTATGACGTTACCTTCAGGAATTTGGAGACACAAATTTGGAGAAGTTTAAGTGCTTTATTGAAATCTTCAAGAAATTGGAGATTAAAGTTCCTATGATTGATATATGGAAACAGGTGTTTGGTGTTCTCAATTTTATGAAGAAATTCAGAAGAAGAAAAAGAAAAGAATAGCAAGCTAGGGGAATCAACACCTACTGATGGGTGTTTTCATTTTTCTGTTTTTATTTTTCTATTTTTTAAAATAATAAAATAAAAAAACAAAAAATAAAATAAAATAATATCTTTTACTGTTTTTATTTTTTTGAATTTTTTTTTTAAAAAAATAATATATCTTTGTTTGTTTTTATCTTTCTGTTTTTATTCTTTATCTTTCTAAAAAAACACATATATAATATTTTTTGTTTTTATTTTATTTTATTTTATTTTATTTTATTTGATTTTATTTTATTCTTTAATTTTATTTATTTTTTTTAGGGAATATGCTGCTTCTGATGGCAGAATGATGGCATCTACTGATGGATGCTAGGAGGATTCAGATAACAACATTTACTAATGGATGTTGTTATGATAAGGATGAGGAATAATAGCATCTACTGAAGGATGCTATGTGATTAAGCATCTACTGAGGGATGCTATGTGATTAGGCATCTACTGACGGGTGTCATTGACATCATTTACTGATGAATGCTGATGACGATGAGAAAGACTAGCATCGACTGATGGGTGCTAATGAAGAAGATGTGCATCTACTGAAGGATACTAGTGGAGTCATTGGGTCAGGCTCGTAACATTAAACAAGCGCTACCTGGAAGGCAACCCATTTTTCTAAACTTATCTTTTTAATGCTTTATTTGCTTCTATTTTTAGAATAGGGCGTGATGTACTTTGTTTAAAACTTATATTGATTGATGTTGGATGATATATGAGATGTTATATACAGTTGGTGTTTCATACGTATGACCAGATGCATGATGACATGACTGTGATTGTGATACTGGGCAGGATGTGTATGTATGTATTGGAACTTGAAATTAGCATGTGAGGTTTTGAATTCCAAAATTTTTGCTGAATGATTTGCTATTACTTTGAAAGCATGAATGACTTTTGTTGAGATTGTTGACAACACAAACTCTATATCAAACTAGTTTTTGATGATGACAACATAATGCTTAATAATAGTATACATGTTACAGTTTTACATGTTCTTGTTCTGAATTATTTCTCATATCTGCTGAACATGTTTTGATGAACTACAATGTATGTGGAACATGGTTGTGTGAATATGTGAAATATGAACTGGTTGAGTAAAAACATTTTATTTCACATTTCTAGAAGTAAAAGATCACGAGCACCTTTGTGAACTTATATCTGTGTGACAAAGTTCTAGTCCAATCGAATACACCTATAATGGATTCGACTATTCTAAAACCTTTGTACAGCTTTTGAGAATCAGTGTTGTGTGATATTTTGAGTTGAAAACAATTTTTACATGTGCCAGTCGACATTATATATTGGATATTCGACTGTGTTATTGCTCTTTTTTGGAATTCTGTTATGCTTACATGCTCCAACGACTATATTTTTAAAAGTTAGTTAAGCATTCATGACTTGGTCAACTGTAATGAATGTGTGTTGTTTTTTGTTGACTGAGAGCCTATATGTTGATTGTCTGTTATAACTGTATTAATACAGTCAACTGAATTAGTCGGCTATTCGACTGAGAAATTATCTGACTGACAGAAAACTATAAATAGACAGAACACGAATTGTTCTGAGACTTTTTGACACTCTAAGACTTTCATTTCTTGTTTCAGATTGAATTCTCTTGTTTAGCTCCAAGAATTCTCCAAGAAGACGGTGGTGATCTTTCTTGAGAGAGATTCAAAAAGAGAAGGCTTATGAGTTGACTGCTTGATCATTATCTGCACGAAAAAGGTGTTTCTTGATTGATCTTTGAAAGCTTGGCATCTGTGAAGACTGCTGCGTTGAATTGAAGGCTTGGCATCCTGTGAAGTGTGTTGTGATAGGCTTGGCATCCTGTGAAGAGTGCTAGTTATGCGTTGAGGATTGTTCTACGTAGGTTCAGATTGCATAAAAGGGGATTCTTGTTGCAATTCTGGTTTTGTTGTGCATCTATATTTTGGTTTTGGGTTAGAGAGGAGATTTATATTTTTACGTGAGGCTTCTATAAATTCCTTGTTGTAAAAACCGCAACCATTATAGTGCATTTGCTTCCTGGGTTGGAAGGACACTGGATGTAGGCATTGTTGGCCGAACCAGTATAGAAACGAGTGTTTGATTTTCTCTATCCCTGCACTCTTTATTTCAGTCAACTTTATCTGTTTAGCAGTCAACTGCGTTTTTCCGCTGCATAGAAAATTTTCATTGCTTGCATTTCAAGAAAGATAAAAAAGCTTTATACTTTTGTATAAAGATTGCAAAAAGATTTTTTTTTTGAACTTACACCAATTCACCACCCCCCCCTCTTGGTGTAAAACGAAGCCTACCTGTTTCCTAACAATTGACATCAGAGCTGGTTTTCATGAGATATTTGAAAATTTAGTCGACTTGTTTTTATCTTATTCGACTATAAAACTTGGGGATGACTTCAAATTTTCAAACTTTTGGTGAAGGTGCTTTAACAAACAGACCACCTCTGTTTGCTGGTGAAAATTACCCTTTTTGGAAAATTCGAATGCAAATCTTTCTTGAATCGCAAGATAAGTGAATTTTGGATGCCACTTTGAATGGTCCATATGTGCCTACAAAAACTATTGACAATGAAACTGTTTTAAAACCTTTTACTGAGTGGAATGCTGATAAAAATAAAAAAGCTCAGTATAATGTTAAAGTTAGAAATATAATTGCCTCTGCACTGACAATTGATGAATTTTTCAGGATATCTCAATGCAAAACTGCAAAGGAAATGTGGGATGTCTTAGAGGTAACTCATGAAGGCACGGATGAAGTCAAGAGAGCTAGAAAGAACTCATTGATACAGGAGTATGAATTGTTCAGAATGAAGGCTGGCGAAAACATCTATGATGTACAAAAACGATTCACTCACATTGTAAATCATCTCATGGCTCTTGGCAAAGTCTTTGATGAGGAGGAGATCAATATCAAGATTCTGAAAAGTCTGAACAGGAATTGGCAACCAAAAGTCACTGCAATCTCTGAATCCAAAGATCTTACAACTATGAATATGGCTACCTTGTTTGGCAAGTTACTGAAACATGAGTTAGAACTTGGTAGATTGAAGGATGAAGAGGAGATTGAAGAAAAGAAGTCCATTTCTCTAAAAGCCTCAAGCAAGAACATCTCAGAAACAGACATGGACGACAAAGAGTTGATGACCTTGATGTTAAGAAAGTTTAGTCGACTTATACAAAATGATAGTCAATTGTCTAACCATGCAGGTCAAAGCAAAAAGAAGAGCTTCAGTACAAATGTTTTCCAATGCTATGAATGTGGAAAAGAAGGTCACGTCAAGCCTGATTGTCCTGATTTACAGCCAGAGCAAAAAGGAAAGAAAAGATTCCCTCAAGGCAGAAATATGAGAAGAAAAAGAGCCTACAATTCATGGGAGAACTCAGATTCTGAGAAATCAAGTGATGAAGATTCTGATCAAGAGGAGGAATCAAATTTATGCTATATGATAGGTGTAACATGGGACGACTATGACAGTGATGCAGACATATCAAATGAGCCAGTGGAAGTCAAATATGATCTGCTACAAGATGCATTCAAAGAGTTACATGTTGAAGCCATGCTTCTGCAATACAAGGTAAATCGACTGAGCTCTGAAAGAAGAGATTTTGAAAATAGAATTAAGGACCTTGTTGCAGAAAATGAAAGATTAGAAAAATAATTGAATGAAACTTTGTTATCTGCTAAGAGTGTTGAAATTAAAACTGTTACAGTAGAGAAAACATGTGAAAATTGTCCTACTCATATTGAAAAGATAAATTACTTGACTAGCACGCTAGCTAAGTTTACTCAAGATAGAGACAACTTAGATGTTGTTTTAAACTCTTCTGGCAGAATTATAAATAGGCAAGGAATTGGATACAAAGCTCAATCTAATAGAACCAATGCTAGGAAATTTAATGAGTTAAGAAAACCTGCTAGAAATGCATGTTTTTATTACAATTGTGTTGGTCATACTGTTAGAAATTGTTATTATAGAAATGTTGATGTTCCTCAAGGATTATGTGTATGGATACCAGAGGAACATGTAACAAGAACTAACAATCAAGGACCCAAAGTCAAATGGGTACCAGCAACCAAAACTTAATTGTTTTGCAGGATATATAGCTGATGCAAAAAGGATCTCAATGATGAATCAACTAAGTAACATATCAAAATCTTGAGTATCTAGAACTGGTAAAACTGTATCTATCTGCTGCATCATGCTCATATTGATTAATTGTTGTTGTATGATTGTTTGTGTTGTGTGCTAAATGGTTTGATTGATTGAATTTGCTTGAAAGTGTTTTTATTGAGTCACAGGTGACTCCAATATTAACTCATTCGACTATAATTTTGTATATTGCCCTGGATTCATTTTAGCCTTTCGCGCCATTTTTATTCATGATGTCATTACTGCATTCTTTTCTGACACCAACACACACCTTACTTGTGTATCTCCAATGACCCTTGACTGAACTTTGGATTATTGAAACAAACTGAAAAATGTCCTCCACAACTCATCTATCAAGGAAGGTAAAAGGAAAGTCCATTGCTATGAACAAACAAGTTGATGCTAAAGAAGCGGTTTGTGATGAAGACCCCGAAGTAAGAATTCATATGGGATATCCAAAGGAAGTCACTCCACAAAGATATCTAAATCTGAGGCTATTTGAAAAAGAGAACTTTAAATTTCCTGTATGGATTAAGAAACAAAGCTTGTCTACACTTTTACAAATGAATTGAGAATGGTTTCCCTATCTTGTTAGAGCTTTCTATCAAAATCTGAGAATTGTTGATGGAAATATCTGCTCAAAGGTCAAAGGCGTTGATATCATTGTCAACAATGATATTTGGCAGCAGACTACTGGTCTTAAACCAAATGGAATTCTTTCCCATAAACTTGAGTCTCAGATAAATTTCTGGTTTGATAAAAAGGATATGTTTAGAGGCTGGCTCAGAGTTCCTGTAAGTGAAGCAACGGAAAACATGTTACTTCACAAGGACCTTAAGACTGAAGAGATGTTACTTGCATACATTTTGGCACAAGTAATTCTTCCAGGAAGACTGGTGCAAGGGGAAATGACTAATGAAGAAATATATCTCTTACATGCCATCAAGAACAACATACCCACCAACTGGATAGAAGTACTCAATGTCCACATGATAAAGGCCACTCAATTCTTTGTTTAGAAATTTGCCATATGGTGTTCTGGTTAGTAACATGCTAATACTTCATGGAGTACATGTCTCTGGTGAAAGAAAGTATTCAAACACATGTTCTGATATAATAAATTTCAACACTCTTGCCTCACTTGGACTTGTCCGGAGTGACAAAGGATGACATTATAATGAAGATGTTGACATAACAAACGTCATTGGAAGGACTTATCCAACAGAAATACTTAGATCCAATTTTATGTCAGATTGTCCTCATGGAACCTATTTTGTTGATCTGCTTCAACTGATCGATGATAAGCTTGAGTCACTAGAATCAACGATCAATTTCATTTTAAGGAATCTGAAGAATACGAACCAAGATGAGAGTATATCCATGAGTTCATTTGATGAAGGAGAGGAATAAAAGATACACATCATTTGGTCTATCTTTGCAATACCTTTTCATTATGGCTTAGAAAGCCATCTTTTGTTGTTTTCTTTGTTTTGTCTTGTTTTTTTTTCTTGTTCTTATCCCACCATTGTAATATCTTTAATACAAGGAAATGAAATTAGTCTTTTGAATCAATCCATTTACTTAATCTATTTGAATAATATTTGATATACTGGTTGATTGATTCAACTATGCCCTGTTTGAAGTCAACTATGCTCATTATGTCATTCATCTTACATATTGACTTCTATTGTTAATTGGTAATAATTCTTGCTTAACCATTATGCTTGATCTAGAAAAGGTTGTTGAAAGGTTTTGCAGGAAGGACATTGCTTTTGAAATCTACAATTGGAATTCAACATTTGCAAAAGCAATGCAATCGACTGATGATTTAAAGCATTCGATTGCGTCAAAATGGGTTAACAATTCCATAATCTGGAATTTGGTTCTATCTTTATTGTTTGCTTAAATCATATATAATCTGCTATTATATCTGTTTTTACATGCTTTAATATCTGAATTAAGATAATATTGTGAGATTGTTGAAGCCTGTATCATTGCATATCTATGTGGTTTGATATTCTGACGTTGATACAACTCTGTGCTTAAGTTGTTGATAAATCTATGATATTCTGCATTCTGCACTAGAATTGATTTTATTACTCATGGATAATGACAGGGGGAGTATCACTGTTTTACACACTTTTTCATCACACACATACATTTCAGGGGGAGTTTATACTGTTTTGTGATGAAATTGTGATTTTGAGAAGCATCATTGTATTTTACAAACTGCATAGCTTTCTGATGCATCTCTGTTTTCAAAATATGCATAAATATCTTAAGCATTCCTTTTTTATCAATGCACAAAGGGGGACAGATACATATGTGAGTATGACAACATGTATAAGTGCTTTGTGAAAGGGGATAATTATTTGTCTCATACTTTATCTGCTTGATATTTTTGTTGTATATGCAAAGTAACTGAATTGTATTAAGTGTTTCTTATATATGCTATTACTCTGTCATATGTTGAACTGTACAAACATGGTTGAGTTATTAATCATGGTTGTGCATCATCAAAAAAAGGGGAGATTATTGAGATTGTTGACAACAAAAACTCTATATCAAACTAGTTTTTGATGACGACAACACAATGCTTAATAACAGTATATATGTTATAGTATTACATGTTCTTGTTCTGAATTATTTGTCATATCTGTTGAACATGTTTTGATGAACTGCAATGTATGTTCCCATGATTGATTGTGTGATATATTTGTGGAACATGATTGTATGAATATGTGAAATATGAACTGGTTGAGTAAAAACATTTTATTTCAAATTTCTGGAAGTAAAAGATCACGAGCACCTTTGTGAACTTATATTTGTGTGACAAAGTTCTAGTCCAGTCGAATACACCTATAACGGAATCGACTATTCTAAAACCTTTGTACAACGTTTGAGAATCAGTGTTGTGTAATATTTTGAATTGAAAAGAATTTCAAAGTATTTTTACATGTGTCAATCGACATTGTATATTGCATATTCGACTATGTTATTGATCTGTTTTGGAATTCTATTATGCTTACACGCTCCAACAACTATATTTTTAAAAGTTAGTTAAGCATTGATAACTTGGTCAAATGTAATGAATGTGTTTTGTTTTTTGTTGACTGAGAGCCTCTATGTTGACTGTATGTTATAACTGTATTAATACAGTTGACTGAATTAGTAGGCTATTCGACTGAGAATCTATCTGACTGACAGAAAACTATAAATAGACAGAACACGAATTGTTCTGAGACTTTTGACACTCTGACACTTTCATTTCTTGCTTCAGATTTAATTCTCTTGTTTAGCTCCAAGAATTTTCCAAGAAGACGGTGGTGATCTTTCTTGAGAGAGATTCAAAGGGAGAAGGCTTATGCGATGACTGCAAGATCATTATCTGCACGAAGAAAGTGCTTCTTGATTGATCTTTGAAGGCTTGGCATCCTGTGAAGACTGTTGCGTTGAATTGAAGGCTTGACATCCTGTGAAGTGTGCTATGATAGGCTTGGCATGTTGTGAAGAGTGCTGGTTATATGTTGAGGATTGTTCGACGTGGGTTCAGATTGCATAAAAGGGGATTCTTGGTGCAATTTTGGTTTTGTTGTGCAGCTATATTTTGGTTTTAGGTTAGAGAGGAGATTTATATTTTTGTGTGAGGCTTCTATAAATTCCTTGTTGTGAAAACCGCAACCATTATAGTGCATTTGCTTCCTAGGTTGGAAGGACACTGGATGTAGGCATTGTTGGCCGAACCAGTATAGAAACGAGTGTTTGATTTGCTCCATCCCTGCACTCTTTATTTCAGTCGACTTTATCTGCTTAGCAGTCAACTGCGTTTTTCCGCTGCATAGAAAATTTTCATTGCTTGCATTTCAAGAAAGATCAAAAAGCTTTATAGTTTTGTATAAAGATTGCAAAAAGATTTTGTTTTTGAACTAACACCAATTCAGCCCCCCCCCCCTCTTGGTGTAAAACGAAGCCTGCCTGTTTCCTAACAACTTTGCCTAGGTTTCTATGATTAAATCACTTGCTTGCATGTGTCATATGATCAAGGCCATCTTTGTTTAGCCTTTTCTTAACAAACAACAACTTTGCCTCTCTTCCTGTTTGCTCTAGAATTTCCTACAAAATCAAAATTGAATTTATTTCTAGATTTTATAAATCTTGAGAATCTTTTTACCATTAAATTCATTGCATCCAGCTCTGGATTTTCTGATTCTGACTCTTCTGATTCTGAATCAACTTCTTCTATGTGCCTTCTTAAAGTTGTTTTGCTTGAAGTATTGAGGGCAATTGTGTGTTTTTGCTCATTTTCTTCCTTTTTTTCAATCTTCCAAGCTCAAGCTCATGCTCCCTCAATTTTCCAAATAGTGTTTCCATGTTCATAGATGTTAAATCTCTTATTCTGAAATGGTAGTGACCTTTGGCTGCCAGCTTTTGTTAAGACTCTTCAAAATCTTGATATTGATCTCTTCCTTGTCAAAGGTCTTTGCCAAGGCAAGAAGGTGGTTAACAATGTGTGTGAACCTCTTTTGAACATCATAGATGGTTTCACCAGCCTTCATACTAAACATCTTTTACTCTTGAATGAGAGAGTTCTTTCCTTCATGAGTGAACTCTAGAACATCCCACATTTCTTTTGCTATTGAACATATGGAGATTCTATAGAATTCATCATAGATGTTTTGTTTTTAATGATGACAACACATTATTAATTACACATGTATTGTTATGTTGTACATGCTCAATTCTTTATTGTAAATGATATCTTAAAGCACATGTTTGTGTTGATTCTCATATATGTATGCATATTCACTGATTTTATACTTGATAATCACTTGTGATTGCATTACATATGTTTAAGAAAAGAAAACCACATGCACTTTATTGAACTTACATTGTATGGAAAAACTGCAAGTTTTAAGTCGACTTCATTATGAAGTAAGTTGATTAAAACTCGTGACTTTGCACAGATTTTCAAAAGCAGTGTTGTGAGTAATTTTGCATTGAAAAGTTTTTCAAAACAAATTTAAAGTGTCTAAGTCGACTGCATGTGCAGTGAATTCGACTTAGTTATTTGTTTTGAAATTTTGTTAATGCTTTTGTGTTGTAAAGGCTATATTTCAACTCTATGCTAAAGCATTAAATGCTAGTCAACTGAATTAAATGCAAAATCAATTTGGTTGTTATGACTGCTGCTAATTTGTTTTAACTGTTATAACTGTCTTGTGATAGTCGACTACATTAGTGGCAAAGTCGACTACAGGAGCGTCTAATTTATAGAAAACTATAAATACACGTGATTATGTAATTCACAGAGAAGAATGAGACTTTGGTTGATCTAATATTTTCATTTGATATTTTCATATCGTGATCTCTGTGTAAAGGCTCTAAGAATTTCTTGGAAGAGTTTCTTAAGGAGTAAGTGATTTGCACTTCCTGTTGATCAAATTCTGCACTGACTGGTTCATCATATTGATCAAGAATTCTATCAATCTTTGTAAGATTGTTGTTGTCCTGTAGGGATTACAGGAAGTGAACTCGTGGAGTTCTGGACACTTTGAGGATTGTTCAAAGTGGGTTGAAGATTGCAGAAGAGGGGATATCTTGCTACAGATCTTTGTGTTGACTGCCTATACTTTTAGTTAGAGGGTTATAGAGATTGTCTATATTTTGACGTGGAGGTCTCTATAGAAATCTTGTGTAAAAACCTTGACTAATATAGTGCATTGGCTTCTTGGTTGTGGAAGGACACTGGATGTAGGCATTGAGGCCGAACCAATATAAAAACTTTGTGTTTGCTTTCTCTTTCCCTACACTATTTACTTTAAGTCGACTTTACAATTTACACAGTCAACTTTATATTTCCGCTGCACTTAAACTTCTTATTCCTTGCAATTCAAGAAACTTTGTAAAGCTTTATACTTTGCAAAAAAGATTTTAAAAAGACTTTGATTTTTGAACCTCACCAATTCACCCACCTCTGTATTGAAACTAAATCATCCTATTTCCAACAAAGTTGACATCTCCTTGAGTGTTGGTGATTCTAGACAACGAGAAATTTTTTTAGGTGTACTGTGATGCATCATATCAAGGACTGGTATATGTACTAATGCAAGAACGAAAACCAGTGGCATATACATCTCGTCAGTTGAAGGTACATGAAAAGAATTATCCTACACATGATATGGAGCTGGCTGCTGTAGTGTTTGTTTTAAAGATGTGGAGACATTATCTATATGGGTCAGATTTCCAAGTCTTTAGTGATCACAAGAGTTTAAAAATACTTTTTCGATCAGAAGGTGTTGAACATGTGTCAAAGAAGATGGATGAAGTATTTGAAAAGTTATGATTTTGAATTGTAGAACAATCCAAGTAAGGCAAATGTTGTTGTCGATGCTTTAAGCAGGAAGAAAGTTCACATGGTGGCTTTGATGGTAAAGGAGTTAGAGTTGATTGAGAAGTTACGAGATATAAACTTGGGAGTGAAGGTGAAAGAAGGTCATATCAGGTGTAGTTTTTTGGGCTATTGATGATTAAGCGGAACACATGATTGATATCTTGTTATTTTGATTATTTATGTGTGTGTGTGATATTACCAATGTGATGTGTTGACTTGTTGATAAAAAGGTGGTTTAAAATTGAATGGGTCTGGGTTCAATTCTAGAAAGAAATAGAGTTAAGGGGAACTTTAGTTTTATTAGAATTTTTGGGTCCAAGGGAAATATGGTCTTTTTGTCTTTATTAGGTGGTGCAGAAATTAAGGTAGGAGGGTGTAGAAAGAAAAAGATTAAAAATAAAATTTGAAATATGAAGAGAAGGTTATGTGAATCTTTAAAAGATTTGGTGGTTTGTGATATTTTAAAAAGGAGATAAAATAAAATAAGAGAGAAAATCTTTGAGGTTTTATAGAAAGGTGATATTTTAAGTGAAAGATTTTATTTTAACTAAAAAGATAAAGCTAGAGTAAAAAGAGATATAAAGAAAGAAGAGAAAAAGGGGCTGCATATTGCTACCCTAATTCTGAAACGGAAAAGAGAGAGAGAGAGAGAGAGAGAGAGAGAGAGAGAGAGAGAGAGAGAGAGAGAGAGAGAGAGAGAGAGAGAGAGAGAGAGAGAGAGAGAGAGAGAGAGAGAGAGAGAGAGAGAGAGAGAGAGAGAGAGAGAGAGAGAGAGAGAGAGAGAGAGAGAGAGAGAGAGAGAGAGAGAGAGAGAGAGAGAGAGAGAGAGAGAGAGAGAGAGAGATAGACGTTTTGGGAGAAAAGAGGAAGAGTTGCAAAAAACCTTAGTGTAAGGAAGGATTTGATGGTGTTTGGAGCTATAGTTAAAGCCTTAGTATTGGCCAATGTATAGGAAAACTAACCTTAAGATGTATGCAATATATTCTTGATATTCTTGCATGGAAATCCTTGTTTTGATATATGTTTATATGATTATAGGGTTATGATTATCTATGGTTATTGTTGCATATGAGTTTGTGTATGCATGGGCATAGGGTTTATGTTGCATTGGGTTTTCCCTATGAATGTATGTATGATTTGTTGGGTTATCGCATAATAGGGTTTGATGCTAAAAAGGAACAAAGTTATGATAATTGGGGGTTTTATAATGCAAATATATGTTATAAAGATTGTATGATAATCATATGCAGAATATTAGGTTTGGTTGGGTTATAATTTGCATAATGATGGGTTTTGGATGATTCAAGTGATGTAATGTATGTATTAGAGTCTCTTCATAAGGGTATGTGAAGTTTGAAAGCATACATGAGGTTTTGAGGGAGTTTAACTCGTGATTAAGGGTTGTTGCATGTGTGTTTGTGGCCTTGAATTCTACGCAAGAGATGTTTCGATTCGACAATAATCTATTATCATTAATTATAATCAATTATTTGTGCATTGATTATGTGTTGAATTTTGAGAATAATCGATTATTTAGGATGATAATCGATTTCTTGTAAACTGCATGGTACCAAATGCAAATTTAAACTCACAATGTTAACTTAATTTTTTTTTAACTCTACTTTATTCGAATTATGATTGATCATTATATTGGCCAAATATTAGAAATTAGTCTTATTCATTACATAAATTATTATTTTATTTTCTAAAGACAAATAATAAATGAAATAAGTTGTTTAGCAAACAGTAAATTGTTAAAAATGGATAACGACATAGAACGTAAATAAGATCTTATATGTTGCAAGATCACGAAATGAGAAAAAGTTTTCTAAAAATATAATTTAGTAATGGAAAAGAAATAGTACAAAAGAAAAGTTTCAATGAGAGTTATTGAACAAATCTATCCTCATGTTAAACCATTGTGTATTAGTAACTACAGATGATCACTCAATCTCTTAAACTTAACTAAAATATCTTAAAAGTATTGCAATTATGTAATAAAAACATAACTTAATTAATTCAAACACAAGAAATACCCTCAATTTTAATGTTAATTTTATCCTAATTAAATCGATTACTGAATAAAATTTAAACTAATTGAAATAAAAATTTAAAACTAGATTCAAAATAATTCAAATTAATTTGATGCAAGGTATCTGAATTTCAAGTTCAATCAATTTTATTACATTTGGATTCAATTTTTAAATCCAACCCAGGGGTAGAATGCTGTGGGAGGTGAGGGTCGATCAGTTGGCGGTAAGCCATGAAAATTACAGAAAGGACGTTTGAAGAAAACAAAAACTATTAAGTACATAAAATACGTGTAATTTTTTGAGTTGGATTTTACCTAATCCTAACCTTAAGAGTAATGGTATTTAAGTTTATGCACAAGTTACTTCATTGTTTTCTCATTTTGCTATGTCTGGCTAAAACAATGACTGATTTTTCAGGAACAATCACTAAAGCAGACAAAAAATAAAAATGTTCTTATAGAGAGCACGCCAAGAGAGGAAGAAAACAGCATGGAACTTGAAATATTATTTTAGAAGTAGCACAGTAAATTGTGATGGGATAGACAGGAAACAAACAGTTGCAAAATTGCAAAATTGCTACCAACACATGGAAGGCAACTTAAAGTTGAAAGAGAAAGAAGATGGCACATGTCCTGTTCGACGTATATACTCTACCCTTTCGGTAGTCCTCAAAGCCTTGTCATTCAGCTTCACCTGTGCATTTGCCCGTTTCTCTTCAGCTACCCTCTTAGTCGAAGCCAGTTTATTTGCAAACCTTTCTTGTGCCAAAGCTTTCATTCTCTCAGCTTTCACCTACAGATTCAAACAGATCCTAATCATTTACTTAACTACTGTAATTATCTATTAACTATATGCACACTTCAATAATTTTGTTTTGCAGCAATGCTCATTTACTTTGTTGTGTCAGATAACACTAGTGAGTAATCCCATATAGGTACTCATGCAAGAAAATGTGCAGCTGTACAAATTGTAATTTGTACGGTTGTATGCAGTAAAAAGCAACTTTACTCTCAAACTTGAGCCCACTCATGAAAGCAATGCATGTTTGCTACCTATAGGGAGGTTCTATCAGTATCACATAAGATATATCACTATGCATCAGTGTACTGTTTTGAACTCATCAGTTACAGAGTACTCGCTTAATCCTTGTGCTATTTCAGTGGATCAATGACAACTCGAGGGAGTTTCATAATATATACATTTTCTATTCCCCGCATGGGGAATGAATCCAGGAAGAAAATACGAAAGACCAAGGTCCCTGCCATGCCATGTTTCTTTCGTGGAATAATTCTCTTTGTCAGTCTATTTCACAGACCTTTCAACTTTACTGAGATGTGCTTTGGAGTTGTTAACAGGGCATCAAAAGATGAGCTATCATCTTCAGCGTTGGAAAGGTTAAAATCACCGTTTATGAGCTATGGTAAGATCTACTTTTGGAAGTGCCAATTTCAGAATATCTTACTAATAATATGCTAGATTATAAGAACAACCATAAACCAGTAAGGATTGTACCTCCATTTTCTTCATCTCCATTTCAGCTTTTCTAATCTGGTGATTTTCCCAGGCTTGAATCTTCACCTCTTCACGCTTGAACCTAAATAAAGGTTTAACAAACAAACTTTGTTAACAGTCAACAATCACACTAAATCCTTGACTCCTAAGGTACAATTTATACCAAGTGTTTAATTTGAAAATAAACTATATTATTACTTGAAAAAAATAAAATTAGTGACAAATGTCAATGTAATTTTGAAACAAATAATCTCATCCCTAAAATCACCGAACTCTGTAATTATTGAAGGAAAAACCATTTTCCTAATACATTCAGTTGATCATAGAACAAGGTCAATAGTTAAGTAATTACCTGGCCATGTATTTGGCACGTTCTGCCTCATCCCAAGCCATTGCTCGGCTTTCTAGAGGACTCAACTTTCTAGCTTGATCTTCAATCCTCTTGCAGGGGCTTGTTGATCCTTCTGCACAGTGCCTAGCAGTGTTACGGTCACCCTCAACAACTTGCAACCCATTTTGACATCTCATTGGGGTTGAGGTCCCTGAATGAATAGGGCTTCTAGTTGCAGGAGTTGTGGCTCTAATTGGGGTGCCAGTTCTTGAAGGCTCTTGACTAGCAATTGGTGTCATCTCAGTTCCCATGTCTCTGAAACATATTGATTGGACCTGGATTGTGTTTTCTGAAGGCTTAATACTGTTTCTCCAATTTGACTCGTCACATTCTACCCTTTTGGCATCAGCTTCATATTGAGCAGCAATGGCATTGGCAGTAGAAGTAGTCACCAAATCATGAGATGATGCATCATTGTCTTCCTCTTCCTTCTCACTACTTGAGTAATCATGCTCCTTCTGTGGCACAGGAGCTATCAGTCTCAAATCATCTGCATTTGAGTTTCTTGGTCTGTTTTTGGAGTGACTTTTCTCTCCTCCTTTTGACAATCCCACAAGCCACTTTTGTGCATCATCCCACTTAGAAGGGGTTGGCTTTCCCATAGTTGTTCGATGGTGGTGGTGGGGGATACGAGTAGCATCCTTTCCTTTGTGAAACTCTGAATACGCCGCACTGTTATTTGGGATCTCTTGTGTTGGTCCATGATTGTTATAGCACCCTTTGTCTTCTACGTATCTCATTTCCAAAGATGTCTTTCACAAACTCAATCTTGAGTAGAACAATGGTGGTCCAAACTCTACACAGTGAAAAATTTTAGGATCTATAATTTCTGCTTTAGATCCTATATAGAGAAAATCAGTATAATCCATGTTATGTATGAGATCTTGTTAACACTCTGAACAAAGATATATACAATACTGGCCTAATCTAGATTGAACTTTAGTACTATAGAGCCTTGCATGTCTATTTAGTTGTATCTACAAACATGAAGCACAAAAATGTCAAAATAGCTGTGTAAAGTAACTCTTGTTACTGAAACAAGGACACCCTAATGAACCTAGACAAATACTTCAGTCTCAAGCATTCAATCCTGAAAACCTTTTACCTAAAATGAACAAAGAACTAAATAAATCCTTATGTGCAATGCTTGGAAACAAAATACAGTCACTCATCAAGTTACACCTTTGAATCTATGTTGTCAAAGTCTTAGAGATGTAGTATGAGAACTTAAAACAGAGTAAATGAAGCTAAAAATGGAGTTCACATAGTATAACTTAGTATTTAAGAGAAAAATACCTTATTTCAGACCATGAAATTCTGAGAGTAGCAGAGGCAAAGATGAATTTTCAGATCCATTGAACATTATAATACTACAGAAATACTATGCATGGTTCAGAAAAGGGGTATCCTCAGGACTACAATAAATTAAAAATGGTCAGAGGAAGAAACGTAGATGCATAGAATAGCTATTTATCTTGGGAATTGTTGGACTTTTTTACTGAGCAATACAGGTGCCATGTGGGGGTGGAATCCACATTTCATCTTCGATGTAATGTGGCAGAGGAACCGTGGATGTAGTATTTTGGCAGAGAATGACGAAGTAATTTACTATTTTTCATTCCTAAGGATTCCTGATAAAGTTATACTAATTAAATATCTAATGAAATTTATAACTATATTTTAACTTCTTTAATACCAAATGATTTATAAATTTGTATAATAACTTTTAAAGTAATAGTTTTGTTAGAAATGAACATTGAACTGCATTCTGTAATTAATGAAAGGCATGACAAATAATACTACTTTGGCACTGTTGTTTTTCGGTTGAAGTGTCATGAGATGTCCACTATGTAGGCAAATAATATTGTACTGTTTCCAAGAGAAAGCTGGTTAAAACGTTGGTTGTCCTTTTAACGGCTACTAGATTGAGAAAAATAGTATAAAAACATGACACGTGGACGGTGGGATGTCTGCAATAACATCGACAATCTGCGATACTCCTGAGCTGAAGTAACAGAGGTTTCTGACCTTTTTCACGTGATACTCCTACGCTTCCAATGAGATGATACTACGGACAGTTTCATAAATTTGATTGTATTCGGAGGGGTCCATCTTGACCACGAACTAAATTATGTCATTGCAGTCACAATAATGATTATTTATGGAAAATAAGTTAGAAGAGTGTTTGCTACAAGATGATGATGAACTGTGATATAACCTTGAAATAAATGGTTTGAATGAGTGAAAATACAAAAAAAAATAGTGACAAGAAATCATGAGATTTTAAAGCAATTCTATACATAATGGTACATATTTGCACAAAATATTATTGTCCATGCTTCTTTTATTTGAATTTGACTCTTACAACCGATTAATACTGTAGCATATGTCTGGGTAGATTAATCTACACAAAATTGAATCCCAATTGATTTGGGATATGAGAAAGAAATTGTGGATTCCCAATATATAATTTTCACTTTTTCAGCCAACATCCACTTTCAAGTTAATATGATTAGTTTACTAGTTGGTAGACTTCTACAACTTATAATTTTTATTTTAGAAAAATAATATATTCTTTATATTTTAATGTAAATAGTAATCTAGAAGAAGAAAATTAAAAATATAAACATATAAACTATTTGTGTCTATTAATAATATTTTTATCCATTTTAATTGTTTGAATTAATAGTTGATAAGACATGCTTAAAAAGATAATGGTTGTTTTTTTTTCTCATTATTTTCTTATAATTAGACTCAAAGTTTAATAATCTTTTAACCTTATAAAACTACAAATTTAAAGGACTACAAATTTAAAGGACATTATTTCTCTTTCTGAAAAAAAGTTGTAAAAATTCTATAAAACATTATTTGATTTTCTTGTTTTTATCTCTAAGGGATTAAACACTCGAATATGATTAGAGAAGAAGACTTTGAACATTAGGAGATTGTATACAAAGTTCATCCAATATTAGTTATGGAGTACTATAACTAGGGATGACCATATGTTTGTTAGGTAAGAAGAATATTGGGACCAAGATGACTTCATTAACATGCAACTAAACAACAAATACTCCTATATGTTTATCTAATAAAATATGAAAAGGTTTGCAGATTAAAGACAAGAAAGAAAATTTGAGATTTTTAAGGCTATGACGTAAATGAAGAAGTATAGGAATGTTACCATACTTGCCAGAGGATGTGAAAGCTTCACGATAAACTAGGATGAAGCCGTGGATAATATTCTAGAAAAAAAAAAATACAAATTATCTTGCATAGATTGGAAGTCCTAGACACATCTTTTTCAAGACTCCTTAATGTGTTTACGGGTGGATTAAACCACAAATAAAAGAGACACAAAATCTAATATAATGATTTGACAAGAAATTTTAACCATTTTAAAATTTCAAAATATATTATATTTAAATTATTTTTAATTGAATATCTTTTATTTGTTTGAATGAAATAATTGAAATATTTTAAAATTTTAATGTTTGAATAAAACAAAATTAATTTTTATTTTAAGGTAAAATTCTATTTTAAAAATACAAACAAATTTAATTGAATTCTTTTTTTTTAATAAATTGTATGAATGAAATAATTGAAATATTTTAAAGCTTAATTATCTTATTTGAATAAAATAAATTATCTTAATTATCTTATTTGAATAAAATAAATTATCTTAATTATCTTATTTGAATAAAATAAATTAATTGAATTCTATTTTAAAAATACAAACAAATTTAATTGAATTCTTTTTATTTGAATAATTATCTTATTTGAATCAAAATATTTGGCTCGATTTTTATTCAAATTAGTTTGTTTTAACCTTTGGTTTAAACCACCTTATTTAAATTCAACTCTTATTTTTGATTAAATTGCAAACCACCCTGTCCAAAAGGTTAAGACTAAGTCCTAGTTAGACGATGGAATTTGGTACATTGCTTAGTTAGTCAATAAGAACAATTTCCTCTTGTCCCTTCCTCCATTTTCTTTTTATACATTGAATATGAAAACATCAATAATAATAATAATAATAATAATAATAATAATAATAATAATAATAATAATAATAATAATAATAATAATAATAATAATAATAATATTTATTAGTATATTGTTATTTATTTACCTACTATTAATTAATAATTTTGTAACTAAGTTGCTAATATCATATTCAATAGAAAATTAAATTAAAATTTGAACTTCAATATTTCATTATTAATACTCTTGATATTCAAATTTAAAAAATTTAACAATCATATTTGAACTATATTAATATGTAACCAGAATAGAAAGTAAATTTTACTTGACTTTTTTTTTGTCATACAAGATTGTTAAATAAAATGAAAAATAAATTTCTGACAATGTAATTATTTACATTAAAAAATATATATATAACAAATTTTTTTAATTTGACTTAATTATTGATGGGTTCAATAATTTAAAAGAACAAATAAAAATCGATTATATATATATATATGATTTTTTTTATAATTATAATTATTTTAAATTTGTATTCAGTTTTGTTGTATTAATGATAATGATAAATATATTAATTTTAAGTATATTATTTTGGCTCCTTAATAATATCATTATTGATACTATCAAATTAATACTATTAAATTATAATAAATTCAATATTGCTAAGATAGTGACCACAAAATAGAAAGGGTAAAATCAATCCTAAGTTATCTCTCAACGAACACATAATTGATTCTTAAGAAGTTGCTTCTTATAAAATTTATACACTTAAAAGGTTAGTCAAATAAAATAAAAAAATAAAAAAATGAAGTAAATGAAAGATTAAATATAAAAATAATAAATGATAGAAAGAAATAAAAATGGAAAAGATAAAAATTGATAAAAAAAACAATTATAAAGAAAATAAGTTGATTCTACTACTTTTTCAAAATATGATTCATTATTGGTTATCTAAATATTATTGTTCAATTAATTATTGTCTTAGATTTTCAAATTAATTAATGTACATTCTTAATTAAATTGTTGACATTCTTACTATTGACCAAAATACATTCTCAATTAAAAACAAGAATATATTGTACACGTTCAGGTATATCTTGACCATGGCGACACATGACCTGTTTATGACTGAATACAAGTCTACTTGTTGAGCCAACATGTATTTGACCAACACATACTCTCGAGTGGGACATATTTATATCAAGTATGATAATTCGCACTTAAGATAAGGAAGAAAGGAATAATCAAGATTAATAGGTGTTTAGGTCATGTAATACCCCAATTTTTTGAGATGTCACGAGTTATTACAAAACCGATAAAATTCAAAATTTATCATAGCGTGAAAACATACTTGTCAAAAACCTCAACTTTTAAACATTCATAATTTATTCAAAACATAATAGTTCCAAAAACCTTATCCAATTACATTATTTCAAATAATAAAATAACGAAGGACATAACTTCAATTATATTGTTTTAACTTTTCAAACAAAATAGCTTTGATTGAAATTCCAAGTTTGTTCCTTGTCCTCTCTCGAGCCTATCACACCTTTGGAACATCTGTAACATCATCTGCTCACGTATAATGCATTATACGATCATCGCCAATAATTTCATTCACAAATACAAACACAACCACGTATAAGGTAAGCTACTAATAAAACAATCATAATAACAATATGCATATATACTGATTATATCAACCATAATCAAACACACAATAAGATACATAATTGCTGATTATATCAACTATAATCAAACACCCCATACATATAAGTAATAACAACAGGATTCCCAATCCTCTAAACATAACAAATCAATCACATCTGAATACTCAATTCCTGAACCTCAATACTCCATCCTCAATCCTCAATCATCACGAACATCACACACCTAGACTAATAATTTATCCTCATAGTAACACTTATGCCAACTATACCACCTAATACCATTACTATATCAATGTAGTATTCCCTTGATGTTCCATCATCATGATAATCTTCAACAAGTGTACCTCAATCATGATCACCATCATGAGCACCACAATACCATAAACACCATAGTGGAAAGAATCAGTCACACTCCTATACCCTACCTCACCGACTGTAGCCGCTCCTAGAGTCCAATCTGTAGCCTCCCCTACAGATATGTTCAAGTCGTCCTGCAATCTAGCTAAGGAACATGCATGAAAAGGACAAGAAAACCCCCATCACCCCACACAAGGAAGGTTCAATACTCGAACAATCAATACCTATCCGTAGATAAAAACCAAGATTTACTAGGTACAACAAGTAGACCTCTCCATCTTTTATTTTATTTCATTAATTTACACCCTTTTTACTTCCTACACCCCCTTATTTAATTTCTACACCATTTAAATAAAGGTAAAAGACCAATTTTCATCTAAGCAAAAATATAAATAAAATATTTTTTTTCCATTACCTCTCTTTCATCCTAGAAATTAACCCACACTCATTCAATCCTAAACCACCCTTCCATTCGAAAGCCAAAACATCACATTGATAATATCACACATACACACACAAAACACCCAATTATCAACATACCAAATCATGTGTTGCACTTTATTAATAGATGAAGTAATTAACATAGTGATAACGCTGTCGTTGACGCGATCAAATTAATACTACTAAATTATCAACTTCAGTATTGCTAAGATAATAGCCAACAAAATAGAAAGGGTAAATTCAATCCTAAGTCGTCTCCCAACGAACACGAAATTGATTCTTAACAAATTAATTCTTATAAAAGCTATACAAAAAGGGGTTAGTAAAAGAATAAAGAAGATAAAGATAAAGAAAAGATTAAAGAACAAAGTAATAAAAGATAGAAAGAAAGAAATTTATAAAGAGATTTAAAAAGATAAAAACAAATATAAAGAAAATAGGTTGATTTCACTGTTTTTTCAAAATAGGATTCATCATTGGTTATTTAAATATTATTGTTCAATTTACTATTGTCTTAGATTTTCAAATTAATCAATGTAAATTCTCAATTAATTTGTTGGCGTTCTCACTTTTTGTTGGAAAATAAAGATCAAGATTCACTGTGGAAATCTCGCATTTAATTTTGATTGCTAATTTGTTGTGATTAGATTAGATTTGTTACTGTTATTGTTCTTTCCTAATTATATGCTCTGAATTGTAACAACTCCTAAGGTCAAGGGAGAATCATGTATTATAAGATAGTGCAGTACAATGAATAAATCAAGAGATGATTTTCTCCAAAAATATATTTCTTCATGGTATCAGAGCGGTAATCATATCCTGAACCATGACCTCATCTAGTCAATCATCCTTCACCACCACTGGCAAGAACTCATCCTCACCCGGATCCCCCCTTAGCCAAATCGCTATGGATTCCTTCACTCCACAAATTACAAACCATAAACTCTATGGTCACAATTATCTTTCATGGTCACAATCCGTTCGTATGTTCATTCGCGGAAAAGGAAAATATGACTTTCTTACCGGTGCATCTGTTCAGCCTGCTGAAACCAATGCTTCCGTTACAACACCTGCCTTCAACAAGGAACAAATGGAAATTCTTCAATGACTTATCAGTGGAAATCATTCCACGACACCTTCGGTCCAGGCCAACACTGTCATGCACAAAAATAGTGAGCATAAAGCCCTCCTCACCTCCGCCGACAACCTTTCATGGATTGTTGATTCTGGCGCATCAGATCATATGACTGGTAACTCGTCTCCATTCTCTACATTGAATTCGTGTAATTCGAGTGCCACTGTGACAATTGCCGCTGGAAGCAAGTCACCGATAAAGGGAGTTGGAAATGTTAAACTTTCTGAAAAACTCACATTGACTCAAGTTTTTTACATTCCTGATCTTAAGTGCAACCTAATGTCAAAATTAAATAAGGATTTGAAATGCTTAACAGTATTTGAAAGCGATTTGTGTCTGTTTCAGGAGCGGGAGTCAGGAACGATGATTGAATGTGCTAAACTCATAAATGGGCTATACCATTTTTCTGCAAATAAACCAAGTCATCATCCTCATCCACGAGAGTCAATATCACCGTTTTATCCTTGCATTTTTTCTTCAAATAAAATTGGTGATGTTATGCTTCTTCATCACCGATTAGGTCACCAGAATTTTGGGTATCTCAAACACTTGTTTCCAAATTTGTTCATTAATAAAAAGGTGGATGATTTTTTCTGTGAAGTGTGTCAGTTGTGGAAACATACTTGTGCATCTTATATTCCATTACCATATGTTGCATCAAAACCTTTTCAAAAAATTCAGTGTGACATTTGGGGAGCCTCCGAAGTCTCTTCAATCAATGGAGCTCGGTGGTTCCTCCTTCTTGTTGACTATCATACACGTCTATGTTGGGTTTATCTTATGAAAACAAAATCCGAAACCATATCAATAATCAAGCAGTTTCACTCAATGGTTATTACTCAATTTCTTTCACTCAGATAATGCAAAAGAACTTTTTAACAAAGACCTTAGCAATTTCTTCTCATGTAATGGAATTATTCATACGAGTTCATGTGATTACACACCTCAGCAAAACGACATTGCAGAACGTAAATTGCGTCATTTGTTACAAGTAGCCCGATCAATCATGTTCACCTCTCATGTTCCTAAGTTTTATTGGGGTGATGTTATTCTCACCTCAGCATATTTAATCAACCGAATGCCTTCAAGAGTCCTCAAGTTCAAAACACCATGTCAGAAACTCCAAGAGTTATTTCCAGCTTATCGGTTAGTTTCCCGAATCTCTCCAAAAATCTTTGGGTGTTCCTCTTTTGTCCACTTATATAATCAGGGAAAACTTGATCCAAAGTCAATTAAATGCATATTTGTGGGATATTCACCAACTCAAAAGGGTTACAAATGTTACTCTCCCTCACACAAAAAATATTTCATCACCATGGATGTTACATTCAATGAACAAGAATCTTTTATCCAAGCTCTCAGCTTCAGGGGGAGAAACAAAATCATGTTGAACCCTCAATCTTGTCCTCAGTTTTCCCAACACCCATACCCTTGCCAACAACCGAACCATCTCAAATTTCACGTCAGTTTGACGCTGCCAGTCCAAATCACCACGAGTCTGTCAATTCCAATTATCCCAAACACGAGTCAGTCGAATGTCCCAAACACAAGTCCATGTCCAGCAGAAGAAGATAGAGCTCGATCGCATATTCAATCTGAGTTCTTGACTTCTGACACTGAGCAACGTGAAGAGCAACCAGGTACTATTAATTCATCTCAAGTTCCTAATTTTAATGATACTAATATGGATCTCCCAATTGCACTAAGAAAAAAATCTTGATCATGCGGCCCTTATCGGATGGAGGACTACATATATTATGGAAATTTGTCAGATAGCCACCATGCATTTATATCCTCTCTTGATGCAATCCAAATTCCACAATCCATTGAAGAAGCTCTTAGCGTCACTGAATGAAAGCAAGCCGTACAGGTTGAGATGAAGGCTTTGGAAAAGAACAACACATGGGAGTTAACAACTTTTCCTTCGGGTAAGAAAGCAGTAGGTTGTCGATGGTTGTTTACGATAAAGCATAATGCAGACGAAACTGTGGATAAATTAAAAGCAAGATAGGTGGCAAAGGGGTACACTCAATCCTATGGCCTAGACTATAGTGAGACATTTGCCCCCGTAGCAAAACTTAATATGATCTGTGTCATACTCTCTCTTGCAGCAAATTTAGACTGGCCATTACATCAATTTGATGTGAAAAATGCCTTCCTCAACGGTGATTTGAAAGAAGAAGTATTCATGTGTATTCCTCCCGGTTTTACTACTCAATAAAATCAAGGCAAAGTGTGTAGACTCAGAAAGTCATTGTACGGGCTGAAGCAATCTCCTAGAGCATGGTTTGACAAGTTCACTAAAGTCTTAAAACAAAACCAATACAGTCAAAGTTTAGCCAACCACACATTGTTTACTAAACACTCATCATCCGGGAAGTGCACCATCCTGAGTGTGTATGTAGACGACATTGTAATCACGGGAGATGATGTCGAGGACATAGCTCGGCTTAAGACTCTTCTTGCTGCAAAATTTGAGATTAAAGATCTCGGTCAACTACTTCTTGGGAATGGAAGTTGCTCGCTCTAAGCAAGGTATTTCGGTATCTCAGAGGAAATATATGATGGATCTACTCAAGGAGACAGGTATGATCAATTGCAAACCTATTGATACCCCTATGGACCCCAATCATAAACTGTATACCCGAACAACTGAAGCCGGAGTTGATCGAACACGATATCAAAAGCTTGTTGGAAAGCTCATATATTTGGCTCACACTAGACCTGACATTGGGCTCGCTATAAGTATGGTGAGTCGTTTCATGAACAACCCATCTGAGACTCACATGAAGGTTGTTATGTGAATTCTGAGGTATTTGAAATCAGCCCCGGGCTTGGGTTTGTTATTCAGAAAGTCTGACAGACGGCGAGTTGAAGTGTTCACCGATGCTGATTAGGCTGGTTCTCCAATTGATAGGAAATCAACCTCGGGTATGTGCACCTTTGTCTGGGGAAACCTTGTCACTTGGAGGAGCAAGAAGCAAACCGTCGTTGCTTGAAGTAGTGCAGAAGCAAAACTCCGATCTCTTGCAAATGGTGTATGTGAGGGATTATGGATTCGTAAATTGTTGGGTGATATGAAGATATCAATTAGTGGACCGATTAAGCTAAATTGTGACAACCAATCTACACTGAGCATCGCCAAAGATCCAGTACAACATGATCGTACCAAACATATCGAGATAGACAGACACTTCATCAATGATCACACTGAGAGCAAGCAGATTTCGCTGAAGTTTGTGCCTCCAAAACACCAAGTTGCTGATGTGCTTACCAAACCACTTTCACGCGTGAACTTCACTAATATGACAAGCAAGCTTAATCTAGTTAACATCTATGATCAAGCTTGAGGGGGAGTGTTGGAAAATAAAGATCAAAATTCACTATGGAAATCTCGCATTTAATGTGGAAATCTCGCATTTAATTTTGATTGCTAATTTGTTGTGATTAGATTAGATTTGTTACTGTTATTATTCTTTCCTAATTATATGCTCTGAATTGTAACCACTCCTAAGGTCAAGGGAGAATCATGTATTATAAGATAGTGCAGTACAATGAATAAATCAAGACATGATTTTATCCCAAAATATTTTTCTTCACTTTTAACCAAAGTACATTCTCAATTAAAAATAAGAACTTTGTAGATTAGTCATAGTAAATTTAACCAAAGTACATTCTTAATTAAATATTACTATGCCTAATCATGTTTATTCTTTTACCTTTTATATCAAGTAAAAAGCTAATTAACCAAAGTACATTCTTGGTTAATTATTGTTAAAGTTTTTACCACTAATCAAAGTACATTCTCAATTATTAGCAAAAACTCATTCAATCATATGAAAGCTTCTAACTTTAATCAAAGTAAGTTCTTAATTAAAATTAAAAACCCTTTTCGTAGAAAAATATAAAGAAAACCGTAAGATCCAATTTTTGTTGCTTATTCTCTCCTCTTAGCTTAGCCAAATTTCTTCACTTTTTCATGCTATGCTTCTTGTAGTCTTGATTATTTGCTATTCTTGGATTTATCTTTAAGGTGTCATGATATTTTAACCAATTTTTTTTCACACCTCAATGAGCTCAACTTAGCTGCAACTGCACTAACACACGTCATGGTGTCTACAAGGAGTAGGATGACTGGAACAAGTGAAGCATGATCAGGACCCTCCTCGAGTGATATAGCCGATATGCTAGAGGCATACAGGAAAATGCAGCAAGAGTTTGTTGAGTTCAAGAAAAGGATCATAGATGAGATGGACACTTTGAAGGAAGAAAACACTGGGTTGAGAAGGAGGATTGAAGTTAAAGGAGTAACTGGAAAGGGGAAGTAGAAAAAAACCCCTGGTAACTTGAACTCGACATAAAGAGTTGTGCCTTGGGTCTGTACCATTTGTGAAACAAAAGAAGAAAGTGAGTATAATCCCACTTCCAAAACTAGAAGGGCAACAAAAAGTTCCTTGGTAATAGGGGAAATCACTAACACCCATTCATTGATGGTTTCATGGATACACCACTTCCTAAACAGTGGAAGACCCTTACCTTGGACTAGTATGATGCTAGCACCAACCAGATGGGCATATTGTTGCCCATACTTCTTAGGTCAGCTTGTACTCAACTAATGATGCCAATATGTGCAAAGCTTTCGCCTTAAAGGAAGCAACCCTAAAGTGGTTCACCCATTTTCCCTTACTATATTAATTGTTTTGACACACTAGCGTCATCCTTCAAGACGTAGTTTGAGAAAAAAATATTTGAAAAGATTTTTTAACCAATTTTTTTTTTGTGTGTTACAATGTTTAGTATTAAATATTTAGATTTTATATTAGTTTTATTATGAATATCTAATTTCATTAGTTTTATCTTAGTAGGTGCATTTTAATTTATATTATGATCTATTAAGTGTTGATCATTAAATTTAATTGTTATTTTTTATTATTTATCTAATTAATTTTAAATTTATTAGATGTTGGAGATGTATATAATTGAGATTTATAAGATGTGTTGGAAGAATTTATAAATTAAGTTTATTTTAGCTAAACATTGAGTGAATCTTAGTTCTAGTTTGAGATTTAGTATAAATGATTAAACTTTTAATCATTTGTATTAAATCTTGAAATTGTCCAATTAAACAGTTTAGAAAAATTATTTTTAGTAATTTGCTATCATGTGTATATTGAAGTTTATGCATAAATTTGATAATATTTCAGTTGAGACAATTTTTGTGTTGTTCTCCAGATGCATACTTGATTTTGGTAATGAGTGATTACTTTTATTTCATGTACTTCGGAGACCAGTGCAAAATGTTGCAAAAATTTTATCAAATTTATGATGCTAGACTTCTTTGTATACATGTTAAAAAATTTTAAAAATATGTTTTCGAATGGAAACACACTTGACCACAAATAAACTTATTTGCAAACATGAATGTCTTAGTAAAAAAGAAAGATGTACCTTGCACCCTACATTTGTTACCAAATGTAATATTTTATAAAGTATTGTTAATTATTGGACTAACTATTTGTAATTCACGGTAGGGTCAAATGACAACTAATGGTAGTCATTTCAAGACAATACACAATTGTAAGAATTTGTTCCCTATATAGGAAGATTAAACTTGATTTGAAATTCATGTTACAAACTTAAATGTTATTTTTTTTTTCATATAATCTGCTTAGTTATATTAATACTAACATATGTTTCCAATGTTTCCAAATGCTGAAACTCATTCATACTGACTACATCTTTGAACTACTTTTCATATTTTTTCCCCTATTAGACAAAGATTTCAAAGGTCATCAGTAAACCAAAGTGTTAAAAATAGTGATCAAAAGGCACACTCCTTACAGAATGGTGAAAAACGTTAAGGTGCCACGACAGTTTCTTCTTCCTAAGCAAATTGACGTAGTCCACCACCTTCCAATCAGAGTAGTTGTGGTTTAGGATTGAATAGTGTTCTAAATCTCATATATGAGAAAAAAAGGTTTTGTTCTTCAACTCTTGATTATGAGAGTGACTATTCAATGCCTTGCAACTTGTAATGATTTGATCTTTGTTTACGAGCAAGCAACCTTTCTCAAGTTCTTGAAATCTAGGAAAACTTTCCTTTAGGTATATTGAGGAAATCGAACAATACAATAACTAGAAGCAAAAAGAAACTAACGAAAATGAATGTGATAGAAGGAATGAAAAATGGAAATAGAGAAATATAACTTTTTTTATGGAAGCAAATTAAATATTCTTCTTCCTCCTAATGATACAGTTTTGATGAAAAGAGGCACTTTAAGACTGAAGCTCTAGGCATGGCGATGATTGACGTACTGATAATGGTTGACAAACCGTTATTTTCATGTGCTATTTTAGACCAAATTACTCCCTTTACTGGTTAGAATGAGCTTGAAATCAAACAAAACTCAATAAATGAGTCAGTCGAGAGTCAAAAGTTGCTTTTAGCGATATTATGCTTATTTTGCATTGTTTTGCAGTAATTTTGATGGAAGTGAAGAATGGAGGTGAAGATAAAGGCCTTAGACTCAAGATAGAGGAAGAAAATCAAGAAAAGAAGAGTCTAGAAACCGCCCAGCGGCAGAATTGCACGGCTGGGTGGCCAAATGCGAGGAGTTGGCACCAAGGCAGCGACGCTTGGCGGTTTTGCGATAAGAGGCAAACCGCCGAGCGGTGGACCCTTGACGCCGGGCGGTAGCGCGATAAGAGACAAACCGCCGGGCGGCATAAGTGTGACGCTGGGCGGTTTCCTGTTGGGCTCGGGCCTGTTTTCTGTTGCGCTCGGGCCTGTTTTCTGGGCGGCCAGACCTACTTTTCACTCTCTGGAGAGGATCTCTTGGATGCTTAGGCTCCTTTTCATCTTTTCTAGGGTTTGCTTTCCATATCTTCCATTATTTTCATCTTGGTTCACCATGACAATGGTGAACTAAACCCTTTTGTTGTTGGGGGAACAATGTAATCATTTGATACTCTCTTTAATTGAAACTCTTATTTAAATTATATGATTTTCATATGCGTTTATTATCAATTGTTGGATTCTCATACTGTGCTTAAAGGTTTTATCGTTTAACTCATTTGGTAACTGATATTTGCCTTTATTGATACGGGGACGTACAGTAATGTCACAAACTGGTGAGAATTTCCTTGGTCAAGCAATACCACCTAGGGATAGGAGGGTAGGACGACCAATTGTATTTGCTTATGTTTGTAATGCGTTGCTAGTTGTTAGGGGAGGCTAGGGATAGCAAGCCGGTAATTAGTAATAGGCTCTTTTCGCCAAGGGATCGGGTTAAGGGGAGGCCAAGAAAGTTTGCATAACAATTAGATGATAAAGCAATTTAAAAAGGAGGAGTAAATAAAAGAGAGAGGATTAGATGAAATTGTTAACCCTCAACAACTCCATTTATTCATACTCTTTCCTCGTCAACTGAATCACTCATTGCATGTTTATTTTCTGTCTTTGTATTCACCACAACAATTAATTTTTCTTTCACAAGTCTTACGATTTTGATTCATACGAACGATAAAGCCTTTCGAGTCTCATGGGAAGAACGATAATGGGTTTTACCATTTTTATTACTTGAAACGATATGGTACACTTGCCATCCCGTTAACAAGTTTTTGGCACCGTTGCCGGGGACTCGAGGTTTGACTTATTTAGTAGTGTTAATTAATTGAATTTGACTTGATTTTATGTTTATTTTTGTTTTTGTTCTAATAAATGTTTTCTAGGGTTTTGTGCCTAATTTTTGCAGGATGCAGTTTGAACAAGAATTTGATTATATGGGCACTCAATCCTACCAAAATAATTTCTGGTGGGAACCTCACTCATACATGGATCAAAATAAAAAAGAGAAACAATCCTCTTTGAGAAAAGAAACGTTGTGGGAAGCTGAACAACGTTTACAGGATGAACAAATCTCTTGTGCATTAAGGTCTGTGGGCATTATTGGGGTTAATACTAAAGTGGACCCCAGAGAAGAATGTCAATCTACTATCTTTGCAGATGATAAGGTTATTGATGAAGAAAAGATAGATGAAGATGAGATAACAAATGCATTGATTTCTCTGGGCATTATTAAAAGTAATGCTGCCATTAATCCTGGAGAAGAATGTCAATCTACCATCTTTGAGGATGATAAGGTAGATGAAGATGAGATAACAAAAGTATTGAAGTCTTTGGTTATTGTTGGGAGTAATACTGAAGTTGACCCTAGAGAGGAGGCTATTGATGAAGAGATAATAGAGGAAGATGAGATAACAAAAGCATTAATATCTCTGGGTATTATTAAGGGTAACACTGAGGTTAACCCTAGGAAGGAATGTCAAGCCCCTAGTTTTGAAGTTGATAATGTTGTTGATGAGGAAAAGATAGAAAGAGATGAAGAGATAACAGAGGATAAGATAGAGAAGAAAAGGTTGAGTGAGGAAGGGAATGAAGTAGTTGAGAAAAAAGAAAAAAAGAAAAAATATGCAAAAATAAAAAAGAAAAGAAGAAAAGAGAAAAAGAGAAAGTTGAGAGTGGAAAGTGAGAAAAAGAGAAAGTTGAGAGTGGAAAGTGAGAAAAAGAAGAAGAGAGGAAAAAAGAAAAGATCACAGGCAAAACTCCTTCCTCTTCAAAAGAAATATCATAGGAAAGAAAAGAAATTTATGTGCTCTATGGAGATCTTCAAGAAATTGGAGATTAAAGTTCCTATGATTGATACATGGAAATATGTGCTTGATGTTCTCAATTTAATGAAGAAATTCAGCAGGAAGAAGAAGAAGAAAAGAATATCAAGCGAGAAGAATATCAACACCTACTGATGGGTGTTTGATTGGGGGCATCCCAACTGTTGTAAAACATTTTCTTATTTTATTTTTTTTAGTTTAGGTTTATTTCATTTTTGAACTTGTAAATATGTTTATTTTTGGAACAATTTTTCTGGGTAACATCTACTGAGGGATGCTAACTTTTAGGTATCTACTGAAGGATACCAGGAAGGCACACCTACTGAAGGGTGTTGGAAAGATTTTCACTTACTGACAAGTGCTAGATAGGTTTGGGTCAGACTCGCAACGTTAAACAAGCGTTACTAGGAGGCAACCTAGATTTTCTTCTTTACTCTTGCACTTTAAATTTTAGAATAGGTTGAATTTTATTTTCAGTATGTCGGCTTAGCTTGAATACTTTTTTGAAGATGTTTGACTGAATGAATTGCATGAGGAGTCTGTTTGATGATGATCTGATGTGAATGATTCTCAAGTTGTGTTGCATGTTGATATCCTGTGAAACAGATGTGTGATGAATAATGATTGTGGTTATGATGCTAAGCAGGGTGTATGAATGAATGTGTGTGAGAAAGCATGTTGTGTGAGGTATTGAGCTCCAGATTTTTAATTGTTGTATGAAATTATTCACAAGAAAGCATGCATGATATTGCCTAAATCTTGATGATTGATTGAATTGCATGTACATGTCATATGATCAAGGCCATTTTTGGAAGCCCTTATTTAGCCAAAATTTTACCCAATCGTGCTTAAAAGTTTTGTACCCTTTTTGAACCTTGGCCTCAACAAAAAGAAAACCCTTGTGCTGAAATTATTTATTTTGAATTGGGTTAATGACTGTAAGTATATTCAAGGTTCAAGTTTGAGGTTGTGGGGAAATTTTGAATGGCAAAAAGAAAGGCATTGAGCTCAAGTGTTGAAAAAGAAAAATACATGAGAAAGAGGAAAAATCATGAAAGATGAGCTCAATGTAAAACTAAAAGAAAAAGGGAAGAAGTTGGGGACAAATGAGATTGGTTGAAAAAGAGAGTTAAACTTGAACCTTGAATGATGAATGAGCTCTCTTGATTCAAAGATTTTGTGATCCAGAAAAACCAATTTTTCTTGATAGCCCAGCCTCATTACAAGCCTTGGAAAAGTCCTTTTGATGGCATTTGCATGTGATGATTTTGATTGTTTGAGATGAAAGACAATTTTATTTCATGTGATTTGTGAATGATTAAGAGTTGGAGTGCTACCCTAAACACTTGAGTGATTGAGTCAAAAACACTTGCTTGGTGAGAACTTCTAAGTTTCATGATTGCATCTTTGCTTAGTGGATTGATCATTCATAATATGTAACATCTGTTGAGGAATGTGTGAGATAACTGAATTGAAAGCGTGCATCTTGATTTGATCATCACTGAAGATCTGAAATTGAATAGTTCTCATCATGTACTTTAGGAATGTTAAATCATTGGATGAAAGTGTAGAGAGCCAAGTTTTGTTTTATCTTTAGATTTGTTTTGTTTTGCTTGAGGACAAGCCAATTTCTAAGTTTGGGGTTGTGATAACGGTTGAAAAACCGTTATTTTCATGTGCTATTTTAGACCAAATTACTCCCTTTACTGCTTAGAATGAGCTTGAAATCAAACAAAACTCAATAAATGAGTCAGTCGAGAGTCAAAACATATTATGCTTGTTTTGCAGCAATTTTGATGGAAGTGAAGAATGGAGGTGAAGATAAAGGCCTTAGACTCAAGATAGAGGAAGAAAATCAAGAAAAGAAGAGTCTAGAAACCGCCCAGCGGCAGAATTGAAACGCTTGACGAGGCAGAAAATGCGAGGAGTTGGCACCAAGGCAGCGACGCCTGACGGTTTTGCGATAAGAGGCAAACTGCCGGGCGGTGGACCCCTGACGCCGGGCGGTAGCGCGATAAGAGGCAAACCGCTGGGCGGCATAAGTGTGACGCCGGGCGGTTGCCTGTTGGGCTCGAGCCTGTTTTCTGTTGCGCGCTTCAGTTATAAATAGCCTTAGTGCGATTTCATTCTCATTCTTTTGATAGAGAAGGGCGGCCAGACCTACTTTTCACTCTCTGGAGAGGATCTCTTGGATGGTTAGTCTCCTTTTCATCTTTTCTAGGGTTTGCTTTCCATATCTTCCATTATTTTCATCTTGGTATACCATGACAATGGTGAACTAAACCCTTTTGTTGTTGGGGGAACAATGTAATCTTTTGATACTCTCTTTTATTGAAACTCTTGTTTAAATTATATGATTTTCATATGCATTTATTATCAATTGTTGGATTCTCATACTCTACTTAAAGCTTTTATCGTTTAACTCATTCGGTAACTGATATTTGCCTTTATTGATACAGGGACGTACAGTAATGTCACAAACTGGTGAGAATTTCCTTGGTTAAGCAATACCACCTAGGGATAGGGGGTAGGACGACCAATTGTATTTGCTTCTGTTTGTAATGTGTTGCTAGTTGCTAGGGGAGGCTAGGGATAGCAAGCCGGTAATTAGTAATAGGCTCTTTTCGCCGAGGGATCGGGTTAAGGGGAGGCCAAGAAAGTTTGCATAACAATTAGATGATAAAGCAATTTAAACAAGAGGAGTAAATAAGAGAGAGAGAATTAGAGGAAATTGTAAACCCCCAACAACTCCATTTATTCATACTCTTTTTTCATCAACTGAATCACTCATTGCATGTTTATTTTTTGTCTTTGCATTCACCACAACAATTAATTTTTCTTTCACAAGTCTTACGATTTTGATTCATACGAACGATAAGGCCTTTCGAGTCTCATGGGAAGAACGATTATGGGTTTTACCATTTTTATTACTTGAAATGATATGGTACATTTGCCATCCCATTAACACGTACAGGTGAGGCGATGCAATGGGAAAGTCACGATGCAATGGGAATAAGGTCCAAGTGGACCGGTAGTGGATTGATGTTGTGGGACTTAAGCCTAGGGTTTAGAACGAAGAGAAGGAGGGAAAGAATAAAAACTGAAAGGGAAAATAAACCTTATTTTCATTTTTAATAATTATTTATTATTAAATTTGTATGTAAAATCAGTAGATAAATTTTGTTTCACATACATATGAATTTATCCTTCACAAATTTTAATGTCCGAACGCACCTAATTTACATACGAATTTTACATATGGAAAATCGATAGGTAAAAATCCATATGTAAAATTCATATGTAACTCATTTTGTTAAAATTCGTAAGTAAATTTTGTACCTACGGATTAAAATCCATATGTAAGTATTAGTAAGTAACTAGAATTTTTTTTCCAATGGTAGTATAGAAAGTTTTCACTTTCTATACTAGTTCCAGAGCCAATGTAGACAAAGCCACTTTTTATATCAGTTAAACCCACAATCGGTACAAAAAGTATTTCACATATCTTCATTTTCCCCCCTATTCTTCTTCATCTCATTCCCATCACTCATGTTCAAGGCACCTATGATGTAACCTTCCCCTTTTGTGTGTGATAAGACAACCATGCCACAATCCTTGTGATGCATGTTCACATCTCCAACTAGGGTTGTTGTCGACGATGTTGATTAGAGCCGCCGCTAGAGTCTTGTGACCTCAACACGTCTTCTCTCATTCAGATCTAACAGATCACGAACTAACTCATGCACACTTCCTTCTTCGAATAATGTCTCTAGTGCATCTTTATCATTGGAAGATTCATTGTCAACCATTGTAGATGTTGTCACTATGATTCACATGTACACAGCTCAACCAATCTCGTTACCTTAAATGCTCATAGAGGATCGGAAGCAGTGGGCTCGACCACGTCCCTATGACAATGCATCTCAACAACACACATTTGTGCATTGTCATTCATCATCTCCTCTCCTTCCTTTTTTGAACCATTATGCAACTTCTTCATATTATCGATCAAATCGCTGACATATGATTGTTTTAGTTAAGAGATGTTCCTGATTCGAACGAGGAATAAGACGATTTCAAATTTGAAGTTTTGGTTAGGTGGGCTAAGGGAGTATTGTCGATTTCACCATTTTCGATTAAGTAAGAAGGGTTTTTGGTGGATAATGCTTTGAGAACCCTCTGTGTGTCTGTGCTTACAAATAAAAAAAACTAAGAAACTATTTTCTACACCAGTTATATATAGAACAAATATAGAAAGATTTCTTATTTATTACAACAAAATCGTTGCTTCTAGTTTTTATATCAATTGTAACTAGAACTAGTATAAAGAGTTTTCTTCTTTTTTACATAAATGTCACCGCGGGTCCACTTTCTATACTAGTTATAAATATAATAATTTTTCCACTACCTCACTTATTATAACGGATAGATTATAACTGGTATAAAAAGTCATTAGAAAAAGTTGTTCTTACACTTTTGGTAATTTGTGGTTGGTTGAAAACATATTTAGAATATATTTTGTGTTAAAAGGAAAAAAAAAAGGAACTTAAGTATTGAAAAGAAAGGGATTGTAATCATAAATTAGGAAATTTGTAAAGATTAAGTATCTTGGAAAATCATTCAATGTGTGTGATTCATTGATATGGTGCAAAAACAGTCAAATGAGAAATTATTAATTGCCTTGGCGACACTTGAATCCTAGTACCTTCTACCGCACATGGACGAAGAGACTCATCTCTTCCACCGCCTCTTAAAGACGAAGAGATAAACCTTTCTACACTCTCGCAAGAGGAAAGGTGACTACCTTTCTACCCCCTCGAAAGAGGAAAGGTACACCCCAGATTTGCGAAGTACAACCAGAAGACATACTCAAGACATAACTACCACCACACATGGTTGCTTCAACACCGTAACTCTCTCACTAAGCTGAACAATGATCACAAAAAACCATTATCACTCTTGTCGTAATCAATTTTCTTCCCCTGCCTCACACAAGCGTAAATGACCTCTTTCCACAACCTCACATAAGTGAAAGAGACCCTAACTTTAAGGGTATCACTACCAACCATACTAAATCACTTCCTACTCTTGAACAAGACAAGAGTATCCCTCTGAGTATCTCACAACTCACAATTGGCTCACACAATGTTGTTTATTTTTTATCCAGTCCCAACTCATTTTGCACGAGTATATCAAATGTACGCAAGGAAAATATACAACACCATAAGTCTGGATCTTTTTAAAACCAGTACCTAACATCACGATTCACATGCAATTAGCTCATGGCTGACATATGCCATCACACCAATCTAAACAGCTATAGGTCAATCATATAATCACATATTCACATCCAACAAGCTCATGATAGTTTTCATAACATCATTACCAATTTTAATGAACAACCAATATTAACCTAGCACTACAGAACTTGCATCCATATAAACAACCTTGAACCTTAACATCTATAACATAACACTATATTAAGATCATTTAGTATAGTTTGCACATATGAACATCAAGTTTCTGTTATATACTAATAGGTTAACGTGTCAAAACTCTAAAAACTAGCAACCACTCAATAATTCAGTACAAACAACAATAATTTAGTGCAATATTATTATCCCAAAAAGAAGTCGTACTCCATCAGTTTCAACTTATCTCCCATTGTCTATCTTCAATACAAATAATCCAAGATAAACATCAAACAAATTTAAACTACCCAAAACTGGATTCATACATTTACGAATACTAGAACACTTCAAACATAACTTATGAAATCTGTCAAACTCTTTATCCTAACAAAATCGCAAACCTAAACATTCAAACATAGAGCATTCCATACTAAAGTGAAAAATCATATACGTACAAAATTTCCAGTCTAGTAGCATTACCCAACACTTGTAACAGTTACTTATACATAAACTAGCATATAACAACATTCATTTACACCCATTTTGGATCATGCACATGTTACTAATCCACACGTACATATACATATCAACCATTACTCCAGATCATACAACATAATATCAATAGCATATCAATTATCAATTTATAATTCACCAATGCAAGAATCTCAGCAAGCAACTATTAAAGTGCAATCATTAATTGACTGAAGAACATGGTATCACAACAAAGTTCATTCGATTCATCTTATCTATCCGTGAACACATTCTCATCTCTTTCACAATTACAATATTCAAACTCTCATCCATCAAACTCACACAACAAACATATACAATACAATTAGGGTTAGCTCCTCATACCTTGTCCCGACCTTCAACCACTACTACCTCTTCCCATTTTGAACTCTAAAACTCCCAATGCCCTCTTCCACGACCATCCTCTACCTCTATCTCTAAAACTCGAGACACAAAAGAAAGTGAGTTCTCTCATTTTCCTCTTTCCTAATTCTACTCAAACTTATGTTTTTTTTTTTTTAAAAAAAAAAGACATAAAAAAAAAACACACTTTTGTTCTCCAAGTTTGAAGGTACTAGCATTACCTACTCATACCACTCATACCAGACAAGCTTAGTTTAATGATTATAACACCATATAATATCCTTTTAACTTATTCTTATTTCGTTTATAGTATATGTGACCCATTTTTAACTTAAACAAACAATATATACACCACATACTTGCACCCAATACATTTACCACCATACCCTCTATTCTAGTTAACCACCTGAGATTGAAATAAATCTTAATTCAAAAATATTCTATTAATTAACTTATATCTAGAATAGTTCTAATTTTCCGGTCTTACATATGACTTAATCAAATTCAAATGCATTCAAAATTGGGGGATACAATATACCAACAATACATTTTGAAAAACTTTATTTCACATTTCACTGATTAAAAACATAGCTATTTGTCGTGGTAACAGCTGCCCAAGACATTATTAGGAATTTGATTCTACACTGATTTTTGCTGTACTTTCAAAATACTATACACTGAACACTGATTGGATGTTCTAAAATATGTTAAAAAAGAATTTTAATATATCAACATCCGTGTATTTTCTTTGTTCAGCGGGAGAAGACAAAAAAAAAAAAAAAAAAAACTCAATACAGAAGCTATACTCCATTATTTGCGGACACTACGAGATCAAACAGTACAATCCTGAACAATGGATGCAAAGCCAACTTATAAACTGGAATGTATGGATTGAAAACCATCTTCATTTTCCTCCATAAGCTTCCAAGTACCATCTGATTGTTGAACCATACCCTTGTTCTCGTGCACCCTCCATCCCACAGGAACAAGATATTCATCTTTCAATGCATCTATGCTCTTGTTCACAAGTGCAATGTCACGATTCACCTCCAAATTGAACCCTCCCTTTTTCCCTTGCGTTCCAGCAACTCCGTGCAAGTAAGCCTCCAAGTTATGAGCACTCACCTCTTCCTTCAAGAACTTGGATTTTCTAGTGTCGATCACTAGTTCCTGTCCCACATCGGAAAAGCCTAGAAAGAGACTAACGGGGACAATATCAGTTTCATTACGAATACGCAGTGCTCGCAGATCTTTATAGCCATTGAAGGCATCCTCAAAGTTTGAGTCTCCTACACGAGGAGACGCGTAAGCAAATGCAGTTACAGGACACGCTTTCTGAGATTTGTCTTTTGGTTTGTTCATCCCTTGGGCAGCTATGTCCACTGCATTTAATGTTGCAAGTGCAGCACCCAAGCTGTGCCCTGTCACACTTATGCTAACTTCTTCATTCTTGTATTCCTCTACAAGTCTTCCAACCTCGTCAAGCACCTGCCAAATTTTCCTCATACAAATGATTTACATATTGTCTTAACTAGAAATACTTGAAAGAGAAATTTCTAACATTTTCATAATACACAATATTTACACTTAAAAATAAGGACCAGTCCTTGGTAGATGTTACCTGGTTTCTAGCACTGGTATTTGTGAATTTTGAACCTGGGTTCGTGGAGGTGTAAAGAGAGTAAAAACCATGGTGAACTTCTGCAGAAGCAGCATCACCAAAAATGGCCGGCGCAGGATCCAAATGAAAATGAAAATCCTTAACCCATTCTGCAGCCTGAATGGTTCCTCTCCAAGCAACCACTATGTCCCTCCTCCCCAATGCTTCTTTCCCTTCATCAGTGGCAACAGCAACATACCCTATCCAATTCGATTGCATGCTCCAAGCGTCCTTCGAAAACGACCTCAAGAGAAACGCCTCAGAGTCACTGGCTTTGGAAGTTGCGTACAAAAACTTGGTCACCAAATACTTGAAAGGGTTTCCTTTTTCCAAACCAACTTTGCCAAAGAACTCCTTCCTAGAATATCGACTGTTCCCAGCAAACTTTGATGCCTTTTCGGAGTTGAAACCATCGTACGTAGCTTGAGCAAGTTCTCCGTAGTGTATTATGTAACGCCGAAGATCAATGTCTAGAGGGTCTAGCAGACCTTTCCAATTGCCTCTCCCACTAAGTTCTCTCCATTTTCTTGCAATGCTACCCATTGATCTTCTTCAATTCAAACTTATTAGGTTTCTTTTGTATATATATTGCATGCTCATATATAATATGTGTATATTCCTCCAAGAACTTACATAGACTTTCGCTCCTTGAAAAAAAAAAAAAAAAGACCTAGTTCTATTAGTATTATTTTAATTCACTCGAGTTTGATGTTGACTTTGTGTTTTAATTATGAAATGCTTTATGTACTTCGTTTTAAAAGTTTAAGATGATATTAATGAGTTCTACTATTTTATTTTTATCTAATCTTTAATTTATTTACACTCGTGTCTTGTGTATTTATTAAGTTAAAATAAAAAATTTAACCAGAAATATCATAACTATTTTATTAAAATGAAAAAAAAAAAGTTTTTACGTAAAAAAAATTCGTAAAACAACAGAGTATTGAATTTTTTGTTAAAAATATTGCAAAAGTATATAACTATTTTTTATGAAATAATAATTTAAAATTTATTAGTACAGTGTTTAAACGCAATAATTTGTGTTGTTGGTAAGCATAACTCTAATGGAGTTAGTCTGGTGTTTAAATGATGGTCTTGATCTTATTCACAGCGCATTACTTGTGAAGCTGGTAAGGATTCTTCTAATGGACTTAGTCTTTTTTCAAATTATGTTTTTGATCCAAAATATCTAATTCATATATAAAAATTTGTGTTAACTTTTTTCTTAGTACCTCAAAGGTATTTAAAACAGAACTACACTATGGGTATAACTCTTTTTGCAACGACTGAGAAAAGCTGGACAAGTGGTAGATAAATGGGATAAAGAGTTTAAATAAAATAAAAGTGCAAAATATGGGTATTTTATAAAAACTCAGACTTTTTTCCCCACTTTATCTATTATCTAGGAAAACTTATGTTTTTTATTCAAAGCTTAGCCTTCTATCTCTCTCTCTTTCCTCACTTTCTCTGTCTTCTCTCTACCCTATTTTTCCACTGAATTGTTGCATGTTCGTTTAGGTAGTGTCCAAGCGTCCACAGCGTCGAGGGTTCTAGTTTGAACCGTTTGTTTTCTTCATTCTGACCGATAAGTAGTTCTACCTTACTTCTCCACTGTTTTCGAACTTAGGGCATGCCATTCTAGTGGTTGCATGCAACTAGAAGCATCATTCTTCATATTTCTATTTAAAATTTAGCTCTAAGAGTTGTTTTCTACCGCCAATGTGGTGGTTTGTTCAATTTGTTGCGTCCGCACTGTGTGAGGCACTGTTGAGTCGAGTAGTGAGTCGAGTCATTCAACCCTCTAGGTAAGGAGAGCTAGATATTTTCTGTAAATATGTTGTATGATATATATGTGTGCTGCATTATGAATTGGTAGTGTGCTTGGGCATAAATTATGTTTTTGGTGGCTTAAATTTCATGTTCTGAACTGTGGAACTAGTGAATCTGTAATGCGTTGTTGATGAATTGTCCTTGGTATGTTTGATTTCTGGATTGTGTATGTTAGAGGTGTTAGTGGTGATAAAATTGTTGTAAGAGTCATTGGATAGAAATTTGGTGGTTTGTTAGTGTCTTAGACCTTTTGAAAGGAAGTAGGGTAGTGAATTTGAGAGTTAGGGGTCCTGGGTGTAATTGAACTATTGGCACAACTTAGGCAAGTTAATTGTGACTTTTTAGGAATGTTAAATTGATCTAAAACATGTGGCAAGTAACAGAATTGAAATTGGTTCTCTAGGTTGATGATTTTGGTGCTTTAAAGTAGGAACCGAGTCTGCATCGCTTTAGAATCATGGTGGAGAGGTTTAAATTCATTTAGACAAGTTTAATTGGACCTACATCACAAATTAGAAGAGTTTGAAATTGATAAAAATGGCTAGAAGTGGTAACCTGGGTGTGTGAGTGCATAATTCTGCAGAATTGGCGTTTTGCAGATTATGCAGTCTCGCTATGCGAATTTTCTCGAATATCGAGACCCTGTAGAGGGTGTTCTCTGTTTGGGGTCATTCGTTGTGCGAGCTGGTGTATGAATGACCAGAGGGTGTTGCTCTCTGCCTTATTGATTCGCATAGCGAATCAAGTCGCTATGCCACTAGGAGAAATTGGGTTTTAGGGTTTTTAATTCGCAATGCGAATTGAGCGCTATGCAAGAGACCTGAGGTCCTGCACCTCTGCGAGCTAATTCACTATGCAAATTTGAGGGTGCATTATGCGAAACAACCCTGTTTCGCCTTGTGAGAAGGCGATGCGCTGTGTGAATCCATTAAGTCCAGATTCTCTCTTTTGCTCTTGTTTTGGCTGAAATAAGTGTGTGTACTGATTGAATTACATTGGTACTGATATTTAATTCTAAGTATGTGAATGCATGAGGTATGTTTGATGACTGAAAGTAACAAAGTGTGGTTCATGGACGTAATTCCATGATCCTCAAGAGAGGATCCATGGTGGTGCCCTACAATGATCAATCATTCTGGAACTACAATGATCAATCATTCTATATTAGAGAGGATTGAATCATGTCGTGAGTAGTAGCAGGAGGTCTTAGTCTTGGAGGCTCCCAATATGCTCCAAGGCATGGTACAGACTAACCTCGTGAGTATGGTAGGGTGAAACCCATTGGCAATAGCTTTGCGAAGCAGTAAATGCCAGCACGAGTGCATGACCCACCATAGCTCGACAATTATTCTAGTCCGAACGAGTCAAGTTGTAGTGTAACAAGTCTTGTAATTCAATTTAGTATGCTTGAATGAACTTGCATGTTGTGTGTGATTGTATAACATGATTTTTACACCTATCTCACCCTTGCTTCTGTGTCTGTGCCTTGTATGTGTATGTTTCTTTTTGCAATGATCATCCACTTGGATGTTAGCAAATGTTGAGGAGGTGCCCCTGGAGCAGGTGTTGGAGGATGATGATGTTGCAACCTAGTCTCATTAGGATTTCTTTATTTGAACCTATGTTATTTTGAAATACTCCAGTATGTACTTAAAGTTTTAAATTTAGGTCAATTTAAATGACTTTAATCTCATATTTTATTTATTGCTTTACTTGTAAGGGTTTTCTTTTATTTTATTTAAATGTGGACTTCTATATTATATTATGTTTTATATATAAGTGGGATGTAACACTTTTAAATAGAGTATTCATTAAGAAATAAAACTGAAACCTGCTATACTTTTCTTATTGGAAGTTATATTAACATAGTGCTTTTAAAAAGTGCATAACTATATTTTTATCTATAATACAGTATACGACAGAATCGGCTTAATATATAATATATAGGCTATTTTGTGTTGAAATTCTAAAGTAAATAAGTTTTTTTTCTTCAGAAAATCAACTATATACTCTATTAAAAAGTTAAAGGTTAATATTGGGGTGAAATCAAATAAGTATATGTAAAAAAAATTGAAGCTAAATATAATTCTTTAATTAATAGTTATTGTTGTGCCGACTCTCACTTTAGACATAAAGTTCCGACAAAAGTATGAATAACAGATATTAACATTCTGTAAAATATAAGTCATTAATATTAAATTTACATACTAATATAATATATTAACATTAAAATAAAATAAAAATGTATTTTCAAAACAAGGTACGAATAACGGAGAGGTGTGCATAATATTAAAAACATGATTTTTGTAAATTTGACTCACTCATAGTTTGGTTTTGTTTCATATGGACTAAAACTAAAAAAACTCGCAAAACTAAAAAGTCATTTTTAAAAGAGTTATTGAAGTCAAAATATTTACAAAAGTTATATAACTAGAATTAACTCATTTAGTTTTATTATGGGAAAAATTTATTTAGATCTAAATTAAAACTAAATAAAACATTTCAATTTAAAAATTTAAAATAATGAAATTATGAATAATAAATTTACAAATATTTTAATTATATGTCATTTATTTTTTTTCTAATATATAACTTAAATTTATACTTAAATTCTACCAATTATTTATATCTCTTTAACAATAATATATATATATATATATATATATATATATATATATATAAAATAAAAAATGGTGTGAATTTTTTATTATAATATCAATATTCTCACATTTTTCTAGACTCTATATTTCTTTCATCATTTTTGAAACTTTATCATAATATACTACGTATTAATTTAGGTTAAAACCATTTAGGTGTCCCTATTTTCGTAAGGTATTCTCAATTCAGTTCCCTTCTTTTAAATCTTCCCAATTGAGTTCTTATAATAAATGGATTATAATAAATAATTGTATTATATTATATATTATATATTTTATTTAATAATATAATAAGTATGATACAAAAATAATGATTTAAATATAATAAAATTACAACATATTAAAATATATAAGTTCATATGTGTACATAAATTATATTGCTTTTAAGAGTTAATTAAAGTCATGTAGAAGGATCAAATATACCTTAATCGTGATCTAAATCCATCTTAATCCTGACTCTAACCTGCTTGAGAGTGGTTTTAGAGACTAGATATTTTTTTGCTTCTACTTGAAGAGGCTTCGTAAAAAAGACTTGGGTGTTGCCCACCTCCACGTTTGCTCCCTTCACCTCCCTAAAACTCTATTAATTTTTTTTAATTACAATATTAACCTTTTTATTTTTTAACTTTACTTTTTTAATTTTTAATTTTATTTTATTCAAACCCTAATTTCATATTCACTAAAGAGGTCCATTTTCACTACGCGCCCTACTTCTCACTTTCTCTTTTCTCTCTAGTCTTCAACTCTTACTCCCACATCTGTTTGCATCTCAAGATCCATTCTCACCCCTCCAACTCTCTCATTTCCGTTTCCATTTCGTTTGTTTCCTCCATCTCCTTTTGGGTATCGTGGTGTGGTGGTCAATCGGGTGATGCGGCGGTGCGGTAGTGAGACGGTGCGGTGTTAATGGTTCAAAACCTGTTATTTTTATACTTGAATTTGATGCAAAACACACCCTTTATGACTTAGAAACTAGCTTGGAATCATGCATTTTGCTTAAGTTAGGAAATAAAATAGTCAAAGGTGGTTTTCTTGATTTTATGCTTGGTTTTCCCATGATTTGGTAGGATTTCTCAAGAATTGCATGAAGGAAGTGGAAGTAGAAATGAGTTAGACACAAGAGAAGGTGGAAAAGTGAACAAAAGAGGAAACGCAACCACCACTCAATATTGATCTACCGCTGAGCGCCAGCCTCGATGAAGGATTCTCTGTCAAACGCTCAAGCGCCAACGCTGAGGGGTGAAATTGAGTGTCGAGCTCACGCCTGAGCGCTACCCACCGCTAAGTGTTGGCTACTTTAGTGAAGTCACTGCCAAACGCCTGGGCTACTTTAGTACCGTACCCACCGTTGAGCGGAGACCTAGCGTTGAGCGGTGACCCAGCGTTGAGTGGTGACCCAGCGCTGAACGCCATTGCTTTGGGCCTGGGCCAGTTTCTGTTGATTTTAATGAGTTTATAAATAGATTTGCACGACCTAGATAGTGTATCTTTTGGCAGAAAGGACGCAGAAACACTCTTTTCACCCCTTGGAGGCAGATTTTGGATGCGGGAGCTTTAACTTATCAAATCTAGGGTTTATCTTTTCATTCTTTTCATTATTTTCATCTAGTTTCACCATGTCTATGGTGAATTAAACCTCCATTTTTGTTGGGGAAACAATGTAATCCTATTGAAACTCTCATATATTGAATTGATGCTTTATTCATATGCTTTCTTTTATTAATTGTTAGAGTTTTTCCTCCATTATCTTTGCATGCTTTGTTTAAGACATTATTCAATAGCATATTCTTTGACTTTATCTATATGGACACATGTGGGTAGATCTAGACATAAGGGAATTTTCTCGGGAGCAATATTACCTAGACATAGGGATAGGAGGACTGATTGCCTTTAAGCTTCTGTGCGAATGTAATGCATGAACAATTGCTAGGGAGACAAGACATTGTAAACTAGTAATTAGGATAAGATTTTTTCACCAAGACATTGGGATTAGGGTAAATTAGAAAGTGCCATTAACATTAATAAAAAAAGTAGAATTCTTAAATATGTGAGAGTGGATTAGGATAAGTCGGAAACCCAAACAAAACCATTCATCCGTATCGTTCAACTGTCAATTGATCAATCTTTGCAATGCATGCTTAATTTTTGTTTTTGCATTCCAAACCCTAATTTTTGTTATTAAAGTCTTATTATAATCAACAAATCACACGAAAGTCTTATTATACCGCTTATTATTACTTGATACGAATCGGTATGCTTGCCGGAGTCTTAACATGTTTTTGGCGCCGTTGCCGGGGACTCGTGGTTAGACTATTCTAGTAGTGTGATTATTGATTAACTTTGACTTGAATTTTAATGTTTATTTTTGTTTGTTCTAATAAATGTTTTCTAGGGTTTTGTGCCTAATGTTTGCAGGATGCATTTTGGACAAGAATTTAACTATATGGGCACTCAATTCTACCAAGGCGATCTCAACCACTAGTGGGAACCTCACTCAAGCATGGATCAAAGTCAATGGCAGAAACAACACTCTCTATCTATGGCAAGATTTGAAGAGGTCTTTCAACAATCTATGAAACATATCGACTCTGCTCAGAAAAGTGTGGATGCAACATGCAAAAGAATGGAGATGCAGATTAGTCACTTAGTTGAGAAACTAAATAACTCTAGGGTTGATACTGAAGTTAACCCTAGGGAAGAGTGTCAAGCCATCATCATTAAAAGTGGCAAGGTTTTGATGAGGAAAAGATAGAGAGAGATGAGGAAAAGATAGAGGAGAAAGAAATAAAAAGGTTGAGTGCGGAAGATAGAGAAGAAGAAAAAAGAAAAAGAAGTAGTTGAGAGAAAAGAAGCAAAGAAAATGTGTGTGAAAATAAAGAAGAAAGTGAGAGAAAAGAAAAAGAGAAAATCGAGGGAGAAGAAAAGTAAGAAAAAGAGGATGAAAGGAAAAAAGAAAAGATCATATGAAAAACCCCTTCCTCATCTAAAGAAGTATCATAGGAAGGAGAATGAGTTTAAATGCTTTATGGAAATCTTCAAGAAATTGGAGATTAAAGTTCCTATGATTGATACATGGAAGCAAGTGCTTGGTTTTATCAAATTTCTGAAGAAATTCATTAGAAAGAAGAAAAAGAAAAAAAAAATATCAAGCAAGGAGAATACTAACACTTACTGATGGGTGTTTGAGTTTTAATGGGTCAAGCTAGTGACATTAAAGAAGCGCTTGCTGGGAGGCAACCTAGTTTTTGACTTTTTCTTTTTAATTGATTATTTTTGTGATTTGGATTTGATTTTTCTTTCTGTGTTTAAGTTTTTTTTAAGGTTATATGCTGCTTTTGATGGCAATAGTGAAAGCATCTACTGATGGACGTTGCCATGATAAGAAAGAGGAATAATAGCATCTACTGAAGGATGCTATGTGATTAAGCATCTACTGAAGGATGTTATGTGATTAGCCATCTATTGATGAGTGTCATGGACAACATTTACTGATGAATGCTAATGAAGAAAAGAAAGATTAGCATCTACTGATGGGTGCTAATGAGAAAGATGTGCATCTACTGAAGGATGCTAGATAATTATGTATTCACTGAAGGATACAGAAAGGTACACCTACTGATGGGTGTTGGTAAGATTTGAACTTACTGATAGGTGATAGAAAGGTTTGGGTCAAGCTCGTGATGTTAAACAAGCGCTACCTGGGAGGCAACCCAATTGTTTGATTTATTTTTGTTTGTTTTGATTTTGTTCTAAGTTGCATATGTGATTGGAGTGAAGGGAATTGCATGAAATCTAAAAATTTAGAGTTGAATATGAGTGGCACAAGGGTATAAGCGCTTAGGGCAAGCCGAAAAGGGGGAGATTCAAAATTGCGCCTACCACTAAGCAATACCTAGAGCTAAGCGGTGGCGTCGAAATATGCAGTTTGTTTTTTTTTTTTTAAGTTGGGCTTAGCGGTATTGGCCCACTGCACGTTTTTAAAACCCCCTACGGTTCGCCCAAAGCCTCTCTTTCAGATACGCACACTCTCTTTCACTCTTAAACACTCTTTTAAGTCACTCATCTCACTTTTTTTCCTTTCATCCCACTTCTAAAAACCCATTCCCCACCACTTTTTCACCATTCCAACATCGAAGTTTGGGGTTTTCTTGAGAGCATTGCATTTGGGTCTCATCCATCATCAATCAACAAGCACTTTACATATTCAAAGTCTCTCCACGTAAGTCATACATTTTACATTCTAGGGTTTTCAAAGTATGAATTTGTATGAGAATGATTGTTCAAGCATGAAATATTAGGTCTTCTGAATTTTATGCTTAATTAGTTGAAATAGAAACTGTTTGGACCGATTAAAATGTATAATTGATTGTTGGAATGAGTTAATTTGCATAGGAGTGGAGATTAGAGGCATTTAGGGAAGATTTTGGAAATCTGTCGTCGCCATCACTGAGCGCTGGTGAGCGCTGACTGCTAGCCCGACAAATTGTGCTTTTGCTTGATTTATTCTATGCAGGTGATGCTGAGGGGTCTTGTTTAGCCCTCAACGTTGATCAGTGATGTGTTGGACGTGATTTAGTGTTTTGCTAATGTTTAATGAGGTTTCATTTGGTCTTGTGAATTATGTTTTGTGCAAGATGGTGTTGGGGCAAATCGGCAAGTGTACCGAGTCGCACAAGTAATATAAAATGGTAAGACCAAGTATCGTATCCCAGAGGACTCTTGGCGCTGAACAGTTGTGTGAAAACAAGATTAATTAAGACTTAAAGTAACGAAGATCATGGATTTGTGGTGCAAAAACAATAATAAAGAAAATAAATTGCAATTGATCAATGGAAAAAGATCACAGAGATGAACGGAGGTTGATTTATATGAGATGGTTATGTTGTTGGGTTTAGATTTCCCCAAGTTCCCTCTCATGTATATAAGAATTCCTCTTTATTCATTAATGTTAACGTCCCTTACAAAGACACTTAAACCTGATTCCTCAGTCAATAAGTCTGTCCGTAATTACCAATTCATGCAATTCCTAGCATTCCTAGTAAAAAGATGTGAAGATCATGAGGTTAAGATGACTAAGACTCATACCCTCATCCCTGAGTAATATAACCCTTAGGAGTAATTCAACAAGGACCTGAACTGAAAGGAACCTCCCAGCACTCATGTAATTCACAGATAATTCTATTGTATAAGCAAGAATAAAACAGATGAATTACTCTAACAAATAATGAAATAAAGCATATGGAATTAAGAACAAATTCAAATACATGAGAGTTCACAAGGTTACATCATTCCCCATCAACAAATAGAAATTAGTTCCCCATAGACATGGGGGAACCTATGAACAATGGAAGAAAAGAAAGAGTGAAAAGACTAAGAATTTGGCTAGGAGTGTATTGTATGCTCTCTTCTGCCAGGGATGCAAAACCTAGAGCCCCAGGGTCCTTTAAATAGTGCCAGAAGTGTTCCAAAGTGCGGCCTAGTCCAAAAGAATTAAATCAGAGCAAAAATAGGGCCCGATCCACGTCAAATCACGCTCAAGCGTCGCAGGGAGCTCGCCCAAGCGTGAATCAAGAGTTCTGTAAGGCTTAGGCGCCAGTTTTTGGACGCCCAAGGTTAGAACAAATTGTTCTCTTTTCAGTGGGCAAAAATATTTTGAAGGCCAAACGAATGAGGGATAACAAAAGATGGCCTTGATCATGTTAAACCAGCAAGCAAGTAGTTCAATCACAGAAAATTTGGGCAAAATCATTCATGATTCTAGAGTAACAACCATTATTTAAGAACAACTCTGAAGCTCAAAACTCACACAGGTAGACTGAGAAGTTGTCAAATTCAGAAAAACAACCTGCTCAGTATCTCAATCAAACTTTATCTCAAGCACCTGTCTCTCATGTATCATCTCAACCTCCATCAAACACTAAAACTTTCAAAACACAATTGAATCAAAGCAAATTAGTCCATTCAAGCAGAGCACACAAAAATTAAAATAAAAGAAAAACACATTAAAACAAAACAAAGACCAACATTAAAAATAGAAGTCTCAACAAACTACAACAATTAAAGTGCGGAAATAACATATTTAAAAGAAATCCTATTCTAAAGGTGGCATCCATCAGTAGATGCCTACAACTCATCAATCATCCTCCTCTAAGTCATAGCCCATGGCTGAGGTCCCAACTGCTCGATCGCCGCCACCTCCTTGTGTTGGGTCAACGGGCCATGCCACTCTGGCTGAGAACTCCTCCTGTGACATAAAATGCCTCTAAGGAAAAGCGGTCGTCGGCGTCCTCAGCAACTCCTGCTCTCCTCTGTAGAGGGTTATCATCTGTGCCTCCATTAGGGACATATACATGTCCCTCATCTTAAATGGGGCAGCCTCATGGGCTGGTGGTTGTGCTGGTGGTGGTCCCATGTGTGCCCCTGGCTCCTGCGGTGGCATCGTGGCTGGACCCTGCCCCTCAGTCGCACAGTGATAGGCGAAGTACGAATCATCCAACTCCTTTCTTGGGCTCTCTAGAGGTGGTGCATATACATCTACACCCATTATCTCACACAGATAGGTGATTAGAGAGGGGTGCCCCAATGAGGTCCTGGTATGCAAGTTGCGGGTGCAGCTCCTGATCTCATTAGGAACGACTGAGCCTATGTTGACATCACGTCCACTCATGATGCAGTATAAGAATATAGCACTTGGGCTGGTGATGTCAAACACATGTGAGCAAGGGAGGATGTTGGCCTAGGTGAAAGTCATCTAGTACCTAGCCACTAGAATCAAGAATGATCTCTTGATGTGGGTAGGTGTTCCAACTCTGCTTAAATCAAAGTGTCCCCCAGGTAGACATAGGGTCCTCACTACATCCTCATAATCAGCTCCCTCGGTTATAATTTGCTCATATTGGCACCTTCCTCCTTCCCAATCGGTGCCCAAAAAGGTGTTGATAGTGTTGGCATCAAAGGGGATCCTCCTGCCCCTCACATAGCTGGAGTATGTCTTTGGTTCACCACCCAATGCCCTAACATTTGTGTAGAAAGAATACAGCATTGCAAGGATTTTGTGGCTATTAGTCAAGGATTTCGTGGCTCAGTCTCTCCTTCTCAGATGGAAAGAATACAGCATTGCAAGGTACAAAGCAGAGGAAGCAAAGAAATTTGGGAGGCTTTGCAGCACCTCCTTTGCTCTTTTCAGCCCATTTTTGTGGGGTTTCAATCGGTCAATCGGTTTAGGATCATGGCCACATCAGTTTAGGGTTAATTTCCTCTTTAAAACTACTCAATTTCATCAACAATTTGTAACCCCTCTTGAAAACATGCAACTTTTTGGTAAGGTTTTTTCATCAATGAAAGCATAGGGTTACAACATTTACCTTGGATGTGAGGACAGAAGAGATTGAGGACGAAGTGAGAGTAACTCCCTTTGAGGAATTGGCTGCCGAAGAGTGGAGGTCTAGGGTTTGATGGGTTTAAAAAAGGGGGATTTTGGAGGGAGTGATTTGGGAGAGTGTTTGGAGATCAGTTGGAGAGAAAATCTGAGTGTGGAGGCTTAGGCGAGACCCTAGGAATAAAAAGGAATGGATTTGGGCTAGGCTCGCTTGAGCTACAAACCTAATTTTATACTTCTATCGTCGTCGCCCGGGCGACCAATTTCACCGCCCGAGCGTCGAATCCCTTTTTTTTAATAATGGAAAAATTGCATCAAAAACACTGGGCTGCCTCCCAATAAGCGCTTCTTTAACGTCACTAGCTTGTGTTGAGATTGTTGACAACACAAACTCTATATCAAACTGGTTTTTGATGATGACAACACAATGCTTAATAACAGTACATAAGTTCCGATATTACATGTTCAGCTGATATACCAAACTGTTCTGAATAATGCCTTTTTGTTGAACATGTCTTGTTACTTTGCAATGTGTGTTCCTATGAATGATATGTGTTATATGCTTGGAACATGCTTGTATTGAAATGTATGATAAAATGATTTTGAATATTTCTGCACATTTCTAAAGAAAAGATCACAAGCACTTTTATGAACTTATATTTGTTGTGGCAAAGGTCTAGTTCAGTCGAATACACTGGTAATGGATTCGACTATGCTAAAATCTTTGCACAGATTTTGTGAGCATGTGCTTGATGAGATTATGAGATGAAAAGAATTTCAAAGTGTTTTTAAAGTGTCAGTCGATAGTGTGGAACACCTATTCGACTGTACTGCTGTTGTTTTTGGAATTTTGTTATGCCTACTTACTCCAACGGCTATATTTTTAAAAGTTAGTTAGGATTGACTGACTGGGTCAATTGTCATGAATGTGCATTGATTTGGTTGACTAAGGAGCATTTGTGTTGACTGTCTGTTATAACTGTTTTAACACAATCGACTGTACTAGTAGGCTATTCGACTGAGAATGACAGGAAAACTATAAATAGTCAGAGCACGAATTGCTCTGTAAGACTTTTGTGATCTAACATTTTCATTATCCTGTTTCAGAGTGAATCTCAGTTTTGGAAGCTCCAAGAATTCTCCAAGAAGACCGTGATGATCTTTCGTGAGAGAGATTCAGATTGAGGAGTCTTTTGCGCACACTGTTTGATCAACATCTGCATAAAGAAGGTGCTTCTGGTTTGATCTTGATAGGCTTGGCATCCTGTGAAGACTGTTGTATTCAACTGAAGGCTTGACAAACTGTGAAGTTTGTTGTGATAGGCTTGGCAACCTGTGAAGGGTGCTGTGATAGGCTTGGCATCCTGTGAAGAGTGCTGGTTACACGTTGAGGATTGTTCGACGTAGGTTCCGATTGCAAAAGAGAGGATTCTTGTTGCAATTCTAGTTTTGTGTGTGCAACTATATTTGGTTTTGGGTTAGAGAGGAGATTTATATTTTTGCGTGGTGCTTCTATAAATTCCTTGTTGTAAAAACCGCAACCATTATAGTGCATTTGCTTCCAAGGGTGGAAGGACACTGGATGTAGGCATTGTTGGTCGAACCAGTATAAAAACTAGTGTTTGATTTTCTCTATCCCTGCACTCTTTATTTCAGTTGACTTTAATCGTGTTACAGTCAACTACGTTTTTTCGTCGCATTAAATTTTTCATTACTTGCATTTCAAGGAAAGATCAAAAGCTTACCAAGATTGCGAAAAGATTTTGTTTTTGAACTAACACCAATTCACCCACCCTCTTGGTGTAAAACCAAGCCAACCTGATTCCTAACAGCTTGACCTGGTCATTGTTGACTCACTGGCAAGCGTACCAGATCGTTCCAAGTAATAAAATCGGTAGAACCCAATATCGTTCTCTCCCAAAGGACTCACGACCTTATCGTTCATGTGAATTAAAATAATAAGAGTTGTAAAGAGAAAAAATTAATTGTTGTGGATGCAAAAGCAGAAAATAAACATGCAATGTGGTGGATTCAATTGACGAAAAAAAGTATGGATGAGTGGAGTTGTTGGGGGTTTACAATTTGATCTTATACGCCCTCTCTTATCTACTTCTCTTGTTTAATTTGTTTGTTATCTAATTGTTATGCAAACTTTCTTGAACTACCCTTAGCCCGATCCCTCGGCGAAAAGAGCCTATTACTAATTACCGGCTTGTTATCCCTAGCCTCCCCTAGTAACTAGCAACGCATTACCGAATAGAAGCAAAAACAATTGACCGTCCTACCTCCCTATCCCTAGGTGGTATTTCATTGATCAAGGAATTTCTCATCAATTCATGACATTACTGTACAGATGACAACCCAACAATTGATAATCAAAAGCATATGAGAATCATATAAATAAACAAGAGTTTCAATAAAAGAGAGTTTCAAAAGATTACATTGTTTCCCCCAACAATATAAGGGTTTAGTTCACCATTGTCATGGTGAACCAAGATGAAATTAATGAAAGAATGGAAGAGCAAACCATAGAAAAGATGAAAAGGAGCCTAAGCATCCAAGAGATCCTCTCCAGAGAGTGAAAAGTAGGTCTGGCCGCCCTCTTCTGTCAAAAGAATGAGAATGAATTCGTAAGAGGGCTATTTATAGATGAGGAGCGCAACAGAAAACAGGCCTAAGCCCAACAGGCAACCGCCCGGCGGTTTGCCTCTTTGCCGCAAAACCGCCCAGCGTCAGGGGTCCACCGCCCGGCGATTTGCCTCTTATCGCAAAACCACCAGGAGTCCCTGCCTTGGTGCCATCTCCTCGCATTTGGCCGCCCAACGGTGTATTTCTGCCGCTGGGCGATTTCTAGACTCTTGTTTTCTTGATTTTCTTCTTCTATCGTGAGTCTAAGGCCTTTATCTTCACCTCCATTCTTCACTTCCATCAAAATTGCTACAAAACAATGCAAAACAAGCATAATATCGCTAAAAATAGCTTTTGACTCTTGACTGACGCATTTATTGAGTTTTGTTTGATTTCAAGCTCATTCTAAGCAGTAAAGGGAGTAATTTGGTCTAAAATAGTATATGAAAATAACGGGTTTTCAACCGTTATCACAACCCCAAACTTGAACCTTTTCAACACATACAGTTAAGCTCAACCCAACTCAAGATAAAAAATGTCAAATAAAGGGTTCTCATTCTGTTTAAGGCTAATGGTTCAAAAAGGGTATAATATTTCAAGCACTTTGGGTGAAAATTTGGCTAGAGAAGGGTTTTCAAAAATGGCCTTGATCATATGACCTTCACATGTAATTCAATCAATCATTAAGATTAAGGCAATATCATTCATGTTTTCCAGTGAACAATACATACAACAATGAAAACTTTGGAGCTCAATAGCTCACACAACATGCTTTCTCACACATCATTCATTCATACACCCTGTTTAGCATCATAACCACAGTCATAATTCATCACACATATGTTCATATTGCTAGTGAACTTTTTCACTTTCATATCAACATGCAACATAACTCAATTATCATTCACATCCAATCATCATCAAATAGACTTATCATGCATGTCATTCAGTCAAACATTGTCAGAAAAGTTTTCAAGCCAAGCATAGACACTAAAAATAAAAATTCAACCTATTCTAAGAATTAAAAATGCAAAAGTGAAAGAGAGAACCTAGGTTGCCTCCTGGTAGCGCTTGTTTAACGTCACGAGTCTGACCCAAACCTGTTCTAGCACTCATCAGCAAGTACCTCCCAACACCCTTTAGTAGGTGTATTATCCTGTGTTCTTCAGTAACTTCATAAAAATTAGCATCCCCCAATAGATGCTACCCAAAAATTGTTCAAAAACCCAAAAATTACATGTTCAACAAACAAATAAAAAAAAAGTTTTATAATACAAAATATGCTCTCCAGCAAATCAAATCTTCTTCTTCACATTGGGATCTTCATCATCCCAACTCCTCAACTATCTTCTGTCCACTCTTCGAATTGTTGTGGAGTATGGCCTTCTGATCTCCACCATTCCTTCTTCCTTAAGCTTCCTATTCACAATCCACTTCCTGTTTTTATATCTTACTGACATGCCACGTAGGAATGGTGTGTCCTCTGAGTGGGTTGACTCTCCTTTGTCTACCTTCTTCTCCTCAAGTATCTGCAAAATATTACAACTATTAAGATGACCAATACCTGTGGTATTCTCCTCTCTTGCAGCTTCACTTCTGGCCCTTTTATATCTGGATCTTCTTCTTATTCTCATTCTGTTTTCTTCAGAGCCACTATAATTTAGCACTTGGTCTTGATCTCTTAACATCATTCTCCTATCATGGACACGTATCACCATTTTAGAAGTCCTCATGAAAGGTCTTCCCAAGATTAATGGAATTCTTCCCTCATTTGCCATGTCCACAACTAGAAAATCAATCAAGAACTCCAACTGCGCAATTTAAACAATTGCATCTTCTACCATACCAACTGGCTTCTTAATGGATCATTCGCAACTATCAGGGTAGTATTAGCTGGTTTTAATCTTAGCCCTTCAATCTTCTTGAAATCACTAAAGGGCATCAAATTAACACTTGATCCTGAATCAATCATGGCTCTCCCTATATCCATATCATTAATAACACAAGGAAGAGTCAAACTCCCTGAATCCTTCAATTTTTTTGGATGGTCCTTCTTTCTAGGCTTAACAAAATTTTCCTGATCTTCTTCATCATCAAGATCAATTACCTCTCCGAGATAGTACTTGATCCTCTTAGCATAATCAGGAATTTATGGAAGTACTAAAGGAGTAACGGTCACCTGATTAAAGATTTCCCTGAATGGCTCTCGGCGACTCTCTTTCTCTTTCTCTTTCTCCTCTTCCTTTTCTTTGCTTTCCTCTTCACTGCTTTCCTGCTCATTAAATTCATCATTATGAATCATCTTCTCATCTTCCTCCTCGCTGCTCTCAATATCAATTATTTCCCCTTCTGTTTTCCTTTTCTTTCTTGTTAGAACAACTTTGCACTCCTCTTTAGGGTTAACATCAGCGTTAGCCCTAAACTGATTCTTCTCGGTGGTTTCTACCCTTTTAGACAGCTGCCCAATCTGTGTCTCCAATGCTCTGAAGCTGGCTTGGTCACTAGCTTGTTGAGACTCATAAACCTTTAAGAATTTATCAAATCTGTCACTTCATCCTCTGACAGTCTCTGTCAAGCTGTTCACCTGCTGCCATAAAGGTGATGGTTGTTGCTTCCAGAAGCTTCCTACTTTCCCAGAAGAATTATTCTGATTTTGTCCAATACTAGGGTGGTTCTTCCAACCTTGGCTAGAATTGCCTTGGTTAACATTACCTTGCCTATACTGGAATTGATTTCCCATGTAGTTGACTTCCTGCTGCATTTCTTTGGGAAAAGCACATTGACCATTAATATGGTCACCACCACATAGATCATAAAGCTGTTGAGTTTGAGAGATATTCCTTATCCCCTTTGGTAGTTCAGAAAGGACCTTTGTTAACTTCTCTAGTTTTTGAGTAAGGAGATGATTCTGAGCAGCCATAGCATCATCAGCAGGGAGATGCAAAAGTCCTCCTTTCTGTACGCCCCTTTCACTTTGTGTCACTTTATTCATAGCCATGTCTTCAATCAATTCGTAGGCCTCATCTTCAGTCTTTCTGTTTATACTGCCTCCAGCTGAAGCATCTAGCATCATCTTTGACTTAGTGTGTAGGCCTCCAAGGGAAGCAAGTATTTATGAGGTCTTGTCAAACCCATGGTCTGGGGTCTTCCTCAACAGGCCTTTGAATCTGTCCCAAGCCTATCCAAGAGTTTCTTCCATTCCTTGCTTAAATGAAGAAATTTCCAGCTTTCCTTGATTGATCTTTGTCTGCGGAAAGAATTTAGTAACAAATTGTTTTGCCACAGCCTCCCAATTTTTGAAAGTACCTTCTGGGAATGAATGCAACCATGCTTTAGCGTTTCCTCCAAGAGAGAAAGGAAACAAGCTGAGTTTGACCCTGTCATTAGAAACTCCGTTCATCTTGAGGGTATTGCAAATTTCACTAAAAATAGTCAAATGATCATAGGGATTCTCATTTGACAACCCGTGAAATTGGTTGCTCTGTACTAGCTGGATGAGTGCAGGGTTCATCACCATGTTTGTTGCATTATCTGATGGTATGGCTATACTTTTGAAGTGCAAAGGACCCACCATGTTTGATGCGTCCCATAGTGTGCGTCTTGGAGGAGGTTGGTCCGCCATCTCCTCTATGTCTTGTGCAAAAGTCTCTAGTGAAGATTGCAAAAGTCTTTTAGGAGAGGGAAAATTTTCACGTGAAGGACGTCTAACTTTCCTTCCTCTCCTGTCTGATAGCCCTTCTAGAAGAGGTTGTTGGTTCTTATTACTTCTAGTGTGTATTGTTTCCTACATACACAAGAACAAAAACCCTAAAAGCACTTTTAAAGAAAAATAAAACAAAATAAAACAAAACAATATATAAACAATAATTACAAGCAAGTCAAATTTCAATCAATTTATACTACTTGAAAAAGTTAAACCTCCCCGACAATGGCGCTAAAAACTTGTTAACAAACTGGCAAGTGTACCGGATCGTTTCAAGTAATATAATTGGTAAACCCAATATCGTTCTTCCCAAAGGACTCGCAGGCCTTATCATTCGTGCAAATTGAAATCGTAAGACTTGTAAAGAAAAATTAATTGGTTTGGATGCAAGAAACAACAAGTAAACATGCAAATGTGATTGATTCTATTGACGAGAAAAAGACTATGGATGAATGGAGTTGTTGGGGTTTACAATTTCATCTTATCCATTCTCTCTTATCTACTCCTCTTATTTGATTCGCTTTGTTATCTAATTATCATGCAAGCTTTCTTAGTCTATCCTTAACTAATTGCTGGCTTGCTATCCCTAGCCTCCCCTAGTAATTAATAATGCATTATAAACGGAAGCGAAAACAATTGATTTTAGTGCTGGGCGGTTCCTAGACTCTTCCTTTCTTCATGTTTCTTCTTCTTTCTTGCGTCTAAGACCTTCCATCTTCAATCTCATTCCTCATTTTCATCAAAAATGCTGCAAAACAAGCATAATATCTCTAAAAATAGCTTTTGACTCTCAACCGACTCAACTTACGTGTTTTGCTTGATTCGAAGCTCATTCTAAGCCTTAAAGGGTGTATTTTGATCTCAAATGAAGCATGAAAATAACTGTTTTTCAACAGTTATCAGGTGGACACTTCTACTCCACCATTTGAGCAACCCAGGAAGGCCATAGATGAGGCCTATTATAGACAGTATTGTGGAGGAGTTGAGGGAGCCCAGCTAGAGCCTCAGAGATGCCCTAGGAGGAGAGTTTCACCACCACAGGCTCAAGGACCAGCACATGATGCAAAGCCTTTCAGATGAGAGACATCTACATGTCTCTTATGGAGTCCAGATTGGAGTGTATCCACAAAGGACAGGTGTCTACTGCCGAGATGATCATAGGCATGTACGACACACCTTTTGCGCATAGGTGGACCATGGACGAATTTAACAACGTGGTGGCTTGGCCAGAGCATATGCAGGGCAGTGGATCTAGAGCTACTGAAGCTCCAAAGGTGGAGGATGATGATGATGACGATTTTGAAGATGTTGAGGATGGAGAGGAGGAGGACTCTGATGACAGCATGGGTTGACGAGCTGACATAGCATCTACTGCTGGATGTTATCTTCATTAAAACATGATTTTTTGCTTTGTTTTTCTTCGTTTTGTAATTTGAACTATATTTTCTTCTATTTAGTAGTGTAGGTTTTAATGTACTTGGTCTGAAACTTTATCTGCTATGATGGTTTGATTGATATTGTTGCATGATGAGTGTTATTTAATGATGCTTGATATTGATTGATGTTGAGATTGCACTATACGCTGATGTACAGGTTGTGGTTCACAAGCTATGTGAACAGATGCATGATGATATTGTGATTGTGATTATGATGCTAAGCAAGGTATTTATCTGGGATGTTTGGAATGATTATTGAGCTTATATTTGAGGTTTTTGAGGTCCAAAGTTTTTTATTTACTGTTTGTTATCTACTTGAAAGCATAAGTGATATTGCCTAGATTTCTATGATTAATTAAATTACATGTATGTGTCATATGATCAAGGCCGTTTTTGAACAAGCCCTTTCTTATCCAATGTGAAATTTTCGTCCCATGAAAAGAACCATGTGTTCTACCCTTTTTGAACCTAGGCCTTAAACAGTATATGAAATCCCTTTTGAAAAATCTCTACCTTGAGTTAAGTTGAGAATTATTGTGTGGTATTGATTAAAGGTTCAAGTTTGGGATTGTTGGGAGAATTGAAAGAAAGATAAGCATTGAGCTAATGTGTTGAGAAAAAAGATAGAAAAGATAGAATGAAAAGAAAAAGCTCAATCCAAAGAAAAGGGAAAAGTTGGGAATAAGTGAGATTGGTAAAAAGAGAGTTTGTGCTTGAATTATGAATGCTTGAATGACTCTCTTAACTCAAGGATTTTGTGATCTAGAAAAACCAATTTTTCTTGTTATGACATGTGTGTGTGATGATGATTGATTGTGGTAAATGAAAGGCAATTTTGTTCTATTTGCCATGTGGATAGTAGAGGGAAGGAGTAACCTTTTGAAATACTTGAGTGATTGAGTGAAACACCTTGTCTGGTAAGGAATGATTCCATGAATCTTTGATTTTATTTGTGCTTAGCTAATTGATCATTCATGAGAGTAACATATGTTGGATATTATATGATTGTGTGAACACCATGATAAGAATTGAGAATGAAGGCATGTGTGCATCTTGACTAAATTCTATTGATGAGCATATTTGAGTGATTACTTGTCTTGAAAGAAAAGAGATTTGAAGGTGATTGAACCATTGTGATGATTAGTGGAAGACTAATCTACATTTTGTTTGCTTGAGGACAAGCAAAGTTCTAAGTTTGGGGTTGTGATAACGGTTCAAAAGCCGTTATTTTTATAGTTGAATTTGATGCAAAACACACCCTTTATGACTTAGAAACTAGCTTGGAATCATGCATTTTGCTTAAGTTAGGAAATAAAAGAGTCAAAGGTGGTTTTCTTGGTTTTATGCTTGGTTTTACCATGATTTGGAAGGATTTATTAGGAATTGAATGAAGGAAGTGGAAGTAGAAAGGAGTTGGACTCAAGAGAAGGTGGAAAACTGAACAAAAGAGGAAATGCAGCCACCTCTCAACGCTGATATACCGCTGAGCGCCAACCTCGATGAAGGATTCTCTGTTAAACGCTTAAGCAAGGGGTGAAATTGAGTGTCGAGCTCACCGTTGAGCGCTACCCACCGCTGAGTGCTAGCTTCTTCAGTGAAGTCACTGCCAAACGCTTGGGCTTCAACGCTGAGCCTCCACCTTGAGTACCATACCCACTACTTTGGGCCTGGGCCAATTTCTGCTGATTTTATTGAGTTTATAAATAGATTTGCATGACCTAGATGCTCTATCTTTTGGCAGAAAGGACGCAGAAACACTCTCTTCACCCCTTGCAGGCAGATTTTCAATGCGAGAGCTCCAACTTATCAAATCTAGGGTTTATCTTTTCATTCTTTTCATTACTTTCATATAGTTTCAAAACTAAACCTCCATTATTGTTAGGGAAACGATGTAATCCTATTGAAACGCTCATATATTGAATTGATATTTTATTCATATCCTTTCTTTTATTAATTGTTAGAGTTTTTCCTCCATTATATTTGCATGCTTTGTTTAAGACATTATTCAATAGCATAATCTTTGACTTTATCTATATGGACACATGTGGGTAGATCTAGACATGAGGGAATTTTCTCGGGAGCAATATTACCTAGACATAGGCAGAGGAGGACCGATTGCCTTTAAGCTTCTCTGCGAATGTAATGCATGAACAATTGCTAGGGAGACAAGACATTGTAAACTAGTAATTAGGATAGACTCTTTTCACCAAGACATTGGGATTAGGGTAAATTAGAAAATGGCATTAACATAAATAAAAAAAGTAGAATTCATAAATATATTAACATTAGGATAAGTCGGAAATCCCAACAACACTATTCATCCATGTCGTTCAATTGTCAATTGATCAATCTTTTCATTGCATGTTTAATTTTCGGTTTTGCATTCCAAACCCTAATTTTCGTTATTCAAGTCTTATTATAATCAACAAATCACACGAAAGTCTAGGCCTATGAGTGTCTAGGGAAACGATACTTGGTCTTACCACTTATTATTACTTGATACGATTCGGTACGCATGTCGGAGTCTTAACATGCGGCAGTGAGACGGCACGACGGTGCGGCAATTTGTGCGGTGGCCCATGCTTCGCGACTTGGGTTTGTTACCAATGAGGAGCATTGGTAAATCTTGAAGTAAATTGTTTTGATGATGCTGCATGAAGTTTTACCTAAAGAAGATATTATAAATATTTAAAAGCAATTTGTAGAATATGAATGTAATAGGAAAGTCTTCATAATTTGCAAAACATGTATTTTTAGATAATGTACTGAAATAATCAATTATGTGAAGCAATAATCGATTATCATAAGTCTTTCAGGAATAATCGATTATCACTTCAAATAATCGATTATCACATTTTGAAAAACCTGTAACGAACTTAAATAATCGATTATCACTTACTATAATCGATTATTACTGGCAGTTGAGACTTGACCTTATATATTCAGACTAGCTGATTATATATTGGACTTCTAAGAACTTCAGAAGTAACGTTGTTGAACAGAAACTCTTGCAGAATACTGTTTGTCAGAGGAAGTTCTCAAAAGTTATAGTTCAAGTTTCCTTGCTTGGTCTCGTGAATAGGAGAAGCTCGCGTTTCGTGTGTCGATAGTCGGAGCAAGTTCTCTTCGAGTTAGCAAGGTGCTCTGCTTGGTCTCGTGAATAGGAGAAGCTCGCGTTTCGTTTGTCGATAGTTGAAGCAGTTCTCTTCGAGTTGGCAGAGTGTTCATCTTCCGGTTCGTTCGTCGAAGGAAGGTTTATTCATTACATTTCATTCACTAGTTTTGTAATTTGTGGAACTCTTTTTTAGTGGAACTGTTAATCACTTTTTATAGTGATTAACGACTAGACGTAGATTCTTTTGAATCGAACCAGTATAAAAATTACTTGTGTGATTTTTCTACTCCCTATACTCTTTACAATTTACGCATATCAACTATTTGATAAATTTATTGCAAGAAAATTGTTTTTCTAAAACGAACCATTTTTATTTTGAGTTTGACCGAACATGCTTTCCGTTTCTTTAAGTTTTATTCTGCTGCGTTATACTCTCCGAACGATACTGATGGGTGTCGCACCCCATGCAAATTTAATGTGCATAAAGAATGCAGTATAACTAGGAAATGACTCCTAGGTCGTCTCTCAAGGACAATTTTGCGGTTCAAGAATTAAGTCAAACATGAAAAGGGGGTGTTTTGAAAATGTTGTGGTGAATGCGGATAAACAAAATCACATATGCAAACATAAATGCAAACACAGATCTAAAAACGGTTTCCAAGACAGACTGAAAACGGTTGGTCATTAACTCAATTACTATGCTTCCTATCCCAGATCAACGACAAGTACACACTACTCTAATTCAAATCCGACACGAATCACCCAACTAAGTGAAGGCTAATTCGGTCTTCCAAATTACAGACTAACCGAATGCAATGCACAAATTTAATCAGTCATCCACCATACAATCTAATCAACTAAGCGAAGAATTGACACCGATTAGGCAACTAAGCGTATACCTAATCGCAGGCAGACAACAGATTAAATATTGAGCAGAGTTAAAGCAGCAGTATGGCAATTAAAGTGCAAGAGTCTCATGAATAAACTACTCGAACCTCTAATCTAACACAGCTAACCGACTAAGCGAAGGCTAACCATGCTATCATAATCACGAACTAAGTGAACGCAATACACCTATTACATCCACTATGTTCTATACATATTGATTAACTAAGCAAAGATGCAATCACCAAGTAGGCAACTAAGTGTATACCCGTTGCAAGAACACAGTCAAATTTCATAGAGTGCTAGGCAGAGCAGAATAAACATAAAGACAGTCCGATAAATCTCAAGGAAGCAAAGTAATATCACTAACGACCAACCCGACTAACCTAAGCTAACATCACAAATAAATTAAAGAAAACTTATGTGACACAATTAAAGGGAAATTAATTAATCAGAAGAAGCATCATTGCAGGGGAAATACAATGTTTAACTAGACCAATACCCACTAATGCTTAAGACAACAAGCAAGATTTTCTAAAAGCCCTATGCTGAGTCAGAAAGATTCCATCGAATCATCATAAGATGAATTTTCTTCCTCTTGTTGTTGAGCAGCATCATGTCCTCTAGCAAATTTGTCAAACTTGTCATGTAGGATTCTAATTCTGTTCAACAGTGTATCTTTCAAAGTTTGTTTCAGGGAAGAAATTTGTACGATCCTCAGTTGTAGTTGGAGTACTCCCTGTGCTATACCCAAGATTATCTTCTCCCATGAAGCTTCATCCATTCATAGTCTTTACTAAGCCAAGAGACGTTACAGAGTCTCGGTCAAAAACATTTGAAGAATTCTAGAAGCACTTTTGTTCATTGCTACTATCAACTCCTTGCAGCACAAAAACTTTGCTTATAAAAGCAGCATAAGGCAGATAAAGTGATCGTTTCAGAGCAACATTCTTCATGTGATCATTGACAACTTTCAGCCAATTTGTAGGTATACTGTTTTTAATTGCGTGAAGCAGATAAATGTCTTCAGCAGTCATCCTATCTTTTCTCACTCTTCTTGGTATAATTATCCAGGCCAGAAGATAAGCAACAATCTTTTCTTCCTTCACTAGCCCTTTCACTCTGGAGTGTATGTCGTCATTCACCACTTTCAGATTCTAATAGAACACCTTCACGAGGTCCGGATATCAGTATCCTTTCATCTGCAAAGATGGATAATCCTTGTCTTTCAAACCAATCAGGAAACATGAATCCCTCCTTCTCAAACATATTCAGACTCAGATTCATTGGAGTAGCGACAATCTTGACAGTTTCATTCAGAAATTTTTCCCGAGCTTCTTCATCGCTGATCCATCTAGTAGGATCAGAAGTTCTTGCAGCTGTAACTTATTTTCCCTTATTTCCTACAACAGCGCGACTTGTGGAAGCCATAAAGTGTGGATTCTTGGAAATCTTCTTTCCCAGTCTAGGGTTTTAGGAATTTGACAAAACACTTAGGATATTTCTATTTCAGTTTAAGGAATGAGACACACTATAAAAAGGCACGAACAAGAATCATCAAAAATATGTCCGTTTTAAAATTTCAAATATGGAAAGCCTAAAGCAGAGACACAAAGTCGATTTCATTAAATCCTAAGTTGACTACTGTATGACAAAGAGTTTTCATAAACAAACACATACATACAGATTCATACAATCGATTGTACTCATAATGGAGTCGACTAAAGGTCGTAAAAATAGTTTTCACATCAATACAGATATACAAACAATCAATCATTCATACACACAGTCAAACATCATTAATCAAACAATTTTTATACATGATGCAGAAAGATGATATTTGTTACCTGTTGTAGACACTCAAGTAGTTCATCCTTGAGTTCTCACTTCATGTTACAGCTCCTGTTGCTAACCTGCAAAACCATTGAAACTTTTTGATGCAAGTACCCATTTGAATTTGGGTCCTTGATTGTTAGCTGCAGCTAGATGTTCCTTAGGAATCCATCTATATAAGTCTTTAGGAACACCAACCTTTCTGTAAAAACAATTTCTAACTGTATGACCAATGTTATTGCAGTAAAAGTAAGCATATTTAACAGGTTTACTCAATTCAGTAAACTTCTTTGTGTTGGTCTTATTAGATTGAGCTTTATATTTAATTCCTTGTTTATATATTGCACTACCTGAAGACTTTAAAACAACATTCAAATTATCTCTACCCTGTGTGAATTTAGCTAGCGTGCTAGTCAAGTAATCTATTTATTCAATATGAGTACGACAATTTTCACATTTCTTTTCAACTGTAATAGTCTCAGTAATTACTGTTTTAGCAGATAATAAAGCAGCATCTAATTCCTTTTGTAATTTCTCATTATCATTGACAAGATTATTGATTATATACTTATAATCCTTTCTCTCATAGTTAAGTCGATTAACGTTATATTGCAGTTGCATTGCTTCAGCATGTATCTCCTTAAATGCATCCAGCAACAGGTCCTACTTCACCTCAATAGGTTCTTTCTCAAACTCTGTATCACTCTCATAATTTGTCAGTGATGTTCCAGCCATGAAGCATATGTTTGATTCCTCCTCTTGATCAAGATCTTCATCACTTGAGGATTCTGAATCATTGTTTTCCCAGGCAATGTAAGCACCATTTTGCTTTTTGTTCTTGTCCTGAGGAAACCTCTTGTTAGCTTTCTGCTTCAACTTCAGATCTGGACAATCTGGCTTGATGTGTCCTTCTTTGCGCATTCATAACATTGAATTACATTTGATCTGAAAGCTTTCTTGGCTTTGCTATTTCCTGCATGGTTAGTAATTTAACTATTATTCTTCATAAATCGATTAAATTTCCTTACCACCATTGACATTAGTTCATCGTTGTCCAATTCAGCATCTGAATCATCCTCTAATTGTGCAATCCTTAAGGCTTTCTTGTTGGTAGCTTTCAATGTTATGGACTTCTTTTCTTCAATTTCTTCCTCATCTTTCCATCTTCCAAGTTCAAGTTGATGCTCTCTTAGCTTACGAACAAGGTAGCCATGTTCATGCTAGTAAGGTCCTTGGATTCAGAGATTGATGTGACTTTTGGTTGCCAATTTCTGTTCAGAATTTTGAGAATCTTCATGTTGATCTCTTCTTTGTCAAAAACTTTTCCAAGAGCCATTAAATGGTTGACAATGTGAGTGAACCTTTTCTGAACCTCATATATTGTTTCACCAGTCCTCATTCTGAAAAGTTCGTACTCTTGTATCAAAGAATTATTTCTGGATCTCTTGACTTCATTAGTGCCTTCATTTGTGACTTCCAAGACATCCCACATTTCCTTGACAGTTTTGCATTGAGATATCCTGAAAATATTCATCAACTGTCAGTGTAGAGGCAATAATATTTCGTATTTTAACATCATACTGTGTTTTTTTATTTTCATCTTGAGACCACTCAGAAAAAATTTTCAAAACAGTTTTTCCATTGACAATATGAGTTGGCTCAAAAGGACCATTTATTGTTGCATCCCAAATACGTCTATCCACAAATTCAAGAAAAATTTTCATACGAGTTTTCCAAAAAGGATAGTTTTCACTTGTAAACAATGGTGTTCTGTTTGTAGATGCACCTTCACCAAAGGTTTGGAAACTAGAAGTCATTTCCAGGAATATAGTCGATTCAAAGAAATATGTAGTCGACTAGTTTTTCAAATATCTTATGAAAATCAGCTTTGTTACCAATTGTTGGAAAAAGAATGGCTTAGTTTCAACACTAAAAGAGGGGGTGAATTGTTGAAAATAAAAATCAGAGTCTTTTCAAAATCTTTTTCGTAAAGTATAAAGCTTTCAAAACTTTCTTGAATCTCAAGGAAAAAGATAAATCAGTGCAGCGGAAAAATAGTTGCCTATGCAAAAAGTAAAGTCGACTTAAAAGTAAAGAGTTTAAGGATAGAAAATTCAAACACAGTTTTTATACTAGTTCGGCCAAACTGCCTACATCCAGTGTCCTTCCTGTACCCGGAAGCAAATGCACTATAATGGTCAAGGTTTTTACAACATGGTTTCGATAGAGACCTCCACGTCAAAATGTAAAATACCTCTCTAACCCTCTAACCAAAATATAGGCATACAACACCCAAAGAACATCAGCAAAATATCCCCTCTCCTGCAGTCTCTGTCAACTTTGAACAATCCTCAAAGTTTTACCAGAGCGCAACACTTCCTCTTCCTGTAATCACAATAGGGTAGCTAAAATCTTCACAAGATTGAGAGAAGTAAATGTTCACGTTTCCAGTACACCTCAATGTGCAGTATGATCATGCCTTTCTTTCAGCACAGCCTTGCTCTTCAAGCAACTATCCAAGAGAGATCTCCATCGTCTTCTTGATGAGTTCTTGGAGCTTTACACATAGATCAAATCTGAAACAATAGAATGAAAATGTTAGAATAACCAAAGTCCCTATGCAATACAAAATCACGTCTATTTATAGTATTTTGTTAAACAAACATTCTTGTAGTCGACTTCACTACTAATACAGTTGACTTTAGTCAAACAGTTAAAATAGTTAAAACAATTAGTAGCAGTCAGACCAACCAAATTGATTCAACATTTAATTTAGTTGACTTATAATTAATGCTTGGTCAAAGAGACAAAATATTGCCGTTATAGTTCAAAAGCATTAACAGAAATTCAAACATAACTAACTAAGTCAAGTTGCCTGCGCATACAATCGACTTTGACATTTCAATGCAGTTTTGAAAATCTTTCATTTCAAAAATTCTCATGGCACTGTTTTAGAAAATCTGTGCAAAGTCACGAGTTTTAATCGACTTGGTTCATAATGAAGTCGACTTAAAACTTGCAGTTTTACCACACAATATAAGTTCAACTAAGTGCATGTCGTTTTCTTTTCTAAACACATATGTTATGAAATCACAGATGATATCCATGTAGAAAGGCAGTGAATATGCACGCATATATAGAATCAACACAAAATTGTTCTTCAAGAATTCATACACAAGAAAGTTTTGAATATGTAACACATATCAGTAACATGTGTTATTAATAATGTGTTGCCATCATCGAAAACTATAAACACTATGAAATTAAGGTTTAGCTAAACCAGTGCTTCCCTTATCAACAATCTCGACATAAGGAATTAAAGATTTAATATGCTTAGCTAAGGGAAGGGATGCTTACAATAATCACAAGCAATACCAAATTTTAGTTCAAAATGGGTTTTCTAGTTGTTGTTGTTTTAACATTTTCTTTTGACTTTTTTCACTTCTTTTGTCCCTTTTCTATTCTTATTTTTCTTCACTTTTTGTAGAAGTAACTTATCTGTTCTTTATATCAATTTTGAGACAACAACAACCAACATATAATCTTGAAAACTCATACCCATTAGCAAGGCTAAGACAATCAAATATGTAGAAAATCCTAAGGAAACAATTATTATTTTGACAACTTGAAAAAGACTCTTTAGAAACGTAATACTAGGAACTTGTTTAGGAACTAAAAACAAGCATCAAATCCACATGAACACGCAAACATTGACACATAAAATTAGACCCATAAAGTGATGCACACATCCAAAGCTTTTTCAACTTTTGCAAAATGAAAATAAAATGGCTAACATGGAATTAATGACAATTTGGATTCATAAGACTTAGATAAAACTTATAAGATCATAAAATCAAATAAAAAGACTCAAAAACATAACCCATACCCACGATAAATTACAAAATTCTGCACATTTTCATTTAGACAATGGAAATCCTATAAAATAAACATGGATGATTCAAGAATAACAAGTAGTTCGAATCAAAATTTCAAAACACATGGAACATATACATGGATGAAAACACCAAACAAGACATGCAAGATCATATGAAACAACAAAGAATGGTCAATAACAAACAACACAAAAATGGATAAGAATTAGAACACCTATCTCTTGTAGACCTCTAAGGAAAGTGACCATAGCTCTATATACCAAATGATGGAAGCTCCTTCAACAATGTTCATAAAGATCCCTTGAAGAAGTTGATGATGGTGCGGAAGCATGAAGAAGTTAAGATGAAGTGGCTTGATGAGTGGGTAAGTGATGCATCCTAGAAGGAGGTTAGGCCAAACTTAAAGGAAAAGGTAAAAGAAGTCTAGAAAAGAGACAACTCCAATTGAGAACTTAGGAAAAGTGAGTCTTGCAATTTTGGCAAAGTTTTACTAATGTCATTCAAGTTCTAAGAAAATACAAAAGGGGTTCTTCTCCTTTTATAGTTTAAAGAGAGGGAGCTAGATTACATGCATTTGAAAATAGCCTAGAAGCTTCTTTGGCCAAAGGGTGATGAATGAAAGCCTTTTTCCTTCTTTTCATCCAATCACATCTTGCCTTTCCTTCATCCAATCACATATTGCCTCTTTTTTGACCAATCACATGCAATAAAGCCTTTCTCCAAGTACCTTAAGGCTTAAGCTAGCCAAAAAAAAGCTAGATCACATCCCATGTAAACCTAACACAAGAAACAAGCCTAAAACTCGTTCAAGGCATCATCCTATCAACTCTGACAATTGTTGAGTATTTTACCCATAACTTTATCCACAAAGCTCTAAATGAGATTATTCTTTTTTTTCGGAAACTAGACTCAAATAGGTTTCCATTTACTATAAGCACATATCTTTTGGAACTCTAAGCTTGTTGCAGTTGAACTTTGAAAATCATTGACATGAAAACAAGTCTAGAAATGACAAGATATATTAACCAAAAACAAAGACTTATGTACATATTTACAATGCTTAAGGGAAAGCGGGAAAGTAAGAACAAGCTTGAAAACACCATTTTCCACAAGAGTGGAAGTCCTTGAAGTCATTCTTCTTCTTCCATTCTCCTAGCCTTGGTTCAAGTTTTGGCTCCCTGGAAGGATCTCCACCAAAGCTCCTTGGATGGTTTCCATCATCCCTCTTAAACAAGCTTGTTTTCCTTAAGCATGTGCCTTCATCCTTGGTAGGGGTTAGAGGCTCATCATCTCCTAAGCTAGACTTGAACGGTTGTGCATTCTGATTGAGTTATGGCTACTAAATATTGAATTGGAAATACTACACTAGAGGAAGTGAAGGTGATGCTGGAATATATATTACGATGGGATGATCTCTCCATTAAGGGTTATAAGTTCTTGAAAATGGATTGTGTTGTTGTTGTTGTTAACCCTGGCTCTGGTTCTGCCAGCCTGGTTGTGCTGGTATAAATTTACCTTGTTGGCCTTGAAACATTCCAGCCACATTTTCTTGTTAACATTAGACACATCTTGCATATGAGGATATTGATTTGGAATATTCTCACTAGATGTGCAAAATCTACAATGTTTCATAACTTCATTCACTAGTTGATTGAGAGCTACTTGTCTCATCAAATTGATTAATTCCAACTTTTTTTCCAAATCAACCTATTGTTATCATTCATTATTCTTAATACAGGCATAGATTTAATCTCTACCTTATGCATGTCTCTAATGTTATTTTCCTTCAATTTGAATTATTATAACTGTTTTAAGTTATACTTGAAATAAGATAGAGACCAAAAACTGGTGTTTTATCCATAAAAACTCCTCCACTTGCAACAAGCAAATTTCTATTAGATACAGTGAGCCCTTCATAAAAGTTAATCAAAATGCCTTTAAAATGCAAGAGAATCGGAGCTCCTATTCGGAATGCCTTTGAAACATTGTCTAAAAAAGTTAATAAGTCTGATGAATGTAAGAGAATGATCATATTTATTCACGAACTATGTTTTTTAATATCATTTTAATTAAAAATGTTTACTATTTTTGTTTAAGGTTTCGATTATTTGAAATTTCCCTTTGTTTACTTTGACAACTGTTACAATTTAAATTGCAATTTTTTTTATTAAATTTCATTATTAAGGTTTTTTGTGCTAAGATTTTTCCTTAGATGGATTTTGAACACTCAGACCAAACTCCCTCCCTCTGCTCCATCATCATCATCTGCAAAATCCTCTACCACGTCTCCTTCACGGGTTTCAAAAGGAAAAGTCCAAGTCAGTGATGACATTCATCCCCTTTCTCATAACCTAACAATTATACTGGATGGTGTCATCAACCTAATGGAGGGATCAAAGAAACAATTGAAAAAAATGTTTATCCTTAATTACCAAACAACCTCTTGAAGCAATTGGAAGAAGAAATTACTCATTTCACAAAAAGTCAACCTCATGCAACAAAACTCACAACTTTAATAAATACAAAGCAACATTTGTGAAATGTTAGTAGCATTAACATTCAAGATGATAAAATAATGAAATAGTGTTGTGACTTCCTTTCTTTACACCCATCATATATGAGACATTTTGTGCACATGTTTCCACAACATCGTTGCAATAGGTTACTTACTTATAAATTATATAAATGAAGGTGGTTATATAAAGTTGTTTCCACAACTTTGTTATATGTGTTTCCTTTTACAAAACAATAATATGTTCTAATATTTTGAGTACATTTAACAATTAAATATGTCTCACATTAATTGAACGAACTTGATGTAACAATAATATGACTACATACTTCATATATTTATTGTAATATTTTGTTATTTAAGAATCAAATAAAAATACATGTTTTCAATTTTTATGGTAGACAATTTAATTTAAATTATTTTCATCAATAAATAGATAAGCTTTAACAAATTACTCAATTTAATTTATATTAACTTTAAACAATCACATTTCAATTTAAAATAATTTAACCAATTCAAAATATTATTTAATTTATTTAAAGTAATCACCAACATTTTATTTAAAATTAATTTATACCAAACTCATTTTAATTTAATATAACCTTTTCATTTTAAATAATAACTCATATTTAGTAATAATAATAATATTTTTATTTAAATTAATCACTCAACCACAATTTAGTTAAACTTAATTTATACTAATCTCATTTCATTTCAATATAATTTTATCATTTTAAATTTTTTATTTTAAATAATAATTCACATTTCATTTTAACACAATTTACATTTATTATATGTTATTTTAACTTGTAAAATAATAGGTGAGTATTTTTTTTAAAGAATAATGATAGTTTGACACCATCATTCTTTTATATTCCCATTTAATATTAGAAATATTATTTCTTTATTCTAAAATTTTGATTATATTTATTTTTATTAGTTAAATATAATAATTTATCATTAAAATAGGTTACAAAATGGAAGTAAGAGAAAAGATGAGTGTGAAAGAATAATGTACTACCTCCCGAGTAGCCTGTGGGTAAAGAGGATGGAGAGCCTGACCAAGTCCCCTGATCCGATCGGGCCAGTATGTATTCGCCGATCGCCAGTAGGCCCTGGTGAGGTAAATGGATAATCAATGCATATAATAATCACATTAACCGCAGGAGTGCGACATTTACGGATAATGAACGTGTGACATTACGTGCGACTTTTTTTTACGGGAAAATATCAGATCAGTTGTATAGCATTAATGGATGGTTAATGGGCCGGCCATTTCACGAAGCCTATAAATATAGGATTTTTTACCAGGTTAGATATTTGATTGAATAATCACTTAAACCTGTCTTAGAGTAATTCTGACTTGAGCATCGGAGTATTTTGTGCAGGTCAACCCCCAATCAATATTGGAAAAGGAGCAGCGTATTCGAAGCGTAGAGAGGAAAAGCGGAGCAGTGTGTTCTCGGTCCTCATTATTCCTAAACAATTGGTGCCCACCGTGGGGCCCGAGGAAGTAAAGCTAAGTTAAGATTTCAAGAATGGCGGGACAACCGGATCCTTGGGCGTTGATGCAAGAGATGCAAAGGAGGATGGAGGCAATGCAGATGGAGATTGAGGCATTAAGGGAAGAACGGGATGGAAATAGGGATTACTCGGTCCAGTAGTCGATGAACCCTACACAAGTGGGTGATTTGGGAAATGCACAAGGTGGAGGTAAAAACCATGAAGCGAATAGTGCTACAGGGAACCACGGAGGCAGACCCAATCCTGGAGCCGACATTGGAGGAAGACCAGATGAAGTTGAGGGGTTGCACCCGTTTACGACAGCTGCGATGGAGGTGCCTATGCCTGAGAACAAAGAGCTTCCGGCAATGGAAAGGTATGATGGATCGACCGACCCAAATGAGCGTCTTCGGTCTTTTGTCGATGCGATGTCCGTTTACTCCACGGATAATCTAGTGTGGTGTAGGGTGTTCTCTTTATCATTGCAGGGAGAGGCCTTAGCCTTGTTCCATTCGTTACAACCCAGGACGATTGATGGTTTTGGGACGTTGCGCAATTTATTTGGACAACAATATGCCTCAAGCAAGCCATAAGAGCTTACGTATTTGGCCCTGTTAAAAATTAGGCAAGCACCAAGGGAAACCTTTAGGGACTTCATGGATCGGTTCAATAGGACCGTTCGGAGGTGAAAGATGTGGATAGAAAATTCATACTGAATAGCCTCATACAGGCTTTGCGACCTGACCCTCTAGCAAATAATCTATATGTTAAAGAACCGTTGACCATGGTGGAGCTACAAGATAGGGCTAATAAGTTCATACGCGTGGAGGAAATGTGGTCTTATCAGTAGGGCTAGAAGGAGGAGTATGCTCGGATGGTGGGTCGTGACCTAGGACGAAAGGAGGGTAAGCGAGCACGAGAGCAAGATGAAGGGAGAAGTTACAAAGGAAGAGAGTTCCCTAAAGGGCCCTGGTACACTCAATATATGCCATTAAGTGCTACAAGAATGAGGGTGATGGACGAGGCTTTACGAGCGGATTTGTTAACCTTATTACAAGTGCCTACCCCCAGGAATGTTGATGGGAAGAAGCTTTGTAAGTATCACCAAAACCTAGGGCATGACACAGAAGACTGTGATACACTGAAGGATAAATTGGAAGAGTGTGTGAAAGGAGGCCTCCTTTAGAGGTATGTGCAGGAGGAAAAGAGTCTTGGGATGCCAAGGAATAATCATCTGAGGCAGAATAATCAGCAATCAGGTGGTAACGGAAAGTGATGGGAAGATCGGCGTGGTGGAAGAAAGATGACAGAGCGGTCCTTTAAGGGCCATATCAACACTATCTTTTAAGGCTTCGCGGGAGGAAGTGCAACCTCGGCAGCCAGGAAGAGACACTTGACAAACTTGAGAAGTGTCAATCAAGCAGATGTGAGGCAGTGGTCGATGCCTAGGATTGTCTTCTTGTACGAAGATTTCCATGCTCCTGATCCTAACCAAGACGACCCGATGGTAATAACGGCAGTAATAGCCCAATACGCCGTGACAAAGGTTTTGATAGATCAAGGAAGCTCGACCAACATATTATAATGGAAAACCTTCTAGCAAATGAACCTATCAGAAGATATTATAATACCGTTCAGTGAGCAGAACCTAGGTTTTGCCGGGGAAAGGGTTGATACAAGGGGGTATGTTGTTCTTAGAACGAGTTTGGGAATCAAATAGGGAGCCAAGGAGTTAAAGATCAGATTCTTACTAGTGGAAGCTAATACCTCGTATAAAATCCTATTGGGTCGACCTTGCTTGAATGCCTTTGGAGCAATAGTGTCTACTCCTCATGTGACGATGAAGTATCCGTCAGACGAGGGAAGAATTTGCACGGTAAGGGCGGACCAAAAAATGGCGCGAGAATGTTATGTGGTGGGACTGAAAATGGAGCCGTGGATCCCAAAGCGGAGGAATAGACATGAGGAAGTAGCTATGGCGGATCTTGACCCTAGGTTAGATACTGAAGATCGTATGGAACTGCTTGGGGAGTTACGGTCATAGAGTTTGGGAGAGAAGGAAGAGCAGCACACCTCATATCGGAGGAAATCTAACGGAGACTCAGAGAAATGCTATCAGACGGATATTGAAGGACAATAAAGACCTGTTTACATGGACGACAACAGACATGTCGGGCATTCATCCCAGCATAATGTCACATAAGTTGTCTTTATTTAAAGAAGCCCGCCCGATGGCATAGAAGAAACGAAGATTAGGGGCGGAAAAAAGGAGGACAGTAGATGAAGAGGTAAAGAAGTTAAGGAAAGTAGGATTCATTCGAGAGGTAACGTATACCACGTGGCTGGCTAATGTGGTGATGGTTAAAAAGTCAAATGGGAAATGGCGAATGTGCACAGACTTTATCGATCTGAACAAAGCCTGCCCGAAGGATGCATATCCACTACCGAGTATTGATGGATTGGTTGATGAAGAGTCGAAATACCGGATTCTTAGCTTTTTGGATGCATACTCAGGATATAATCAGATACCCACGTACCATCCAGATTACGAGAAGACAATGTTTATTACAAAACGGTTTAATTACTGCTACGAGGTCATGTCGTTCGGCCTAAAAAATGCTAGAGCTACTTACCAGCGGTTGATGGATAAAATCTTCACGCAACAGATCGGGAAGTGTATGGAGGTTTATGCAGATGATATGGTGGTTAGGAGTCGAACGATGGAGGAACATGTGAAGGACTTAGCAGAGGTGTTTGGATAGTACGAAGGTACGGTATGGACTGAATCCAACCAAATGTACATTCGGGGTGCCTGCGGGAAAGTTCTTGGGTTTTATGTTGATCGAACGGGGAACTGAGGCTAACCCAGATAAATGTTGTGTGGTGCTAGAAATGAGAAGTCCCTAGAACTTAAAGGAGGTACAGAGGTTGATTGGACGTTTGACTTCTTTATCCAGGTTTATTCTTAAACTGGTTGAACGAATAAGACTGATAGATAAAGTAATGAAGAAAGATGCCATGGGACAATGGAATGACCAATGCGAGGCTGCATTCGCCGACATAAAGCAAATATTGGCTAACCCACCTGTCATGGGGAAGCCATAGAGTGGTCATGATTTGCAAAAATTTAGCTACCACTAATGCTACAATCAATGTAGCGTTGGTACAAGAAACCCCAAAATTCAAAGCCTTGGCGTTATTAAACGCAACACAGCGCCTCAGACCTTACTTTCAAAGCCATCAGGTGGTGGTAAGAACCAATCATCCAATAGCAAAGATCTTGAGGAAGTCGGATCTGTCGGGGAGGATAGTAGGTTGGTCAGTTGAATTATCAGAGTTTGGTCTATGTTATAAATCGCTCGGATCGGTGCGAGGACAACATTTGACAGAATTCGTGGCAGAACTTCTAATGGAGGTTAGGAGTAACCCTATGATTTAGATGTTCTTTGTTGATGGTTCGGCTAGCAAGAATAGGGGAAGAGCAAGAATTGTGCTTGAAGGGTCGAGCGGTGTGGTGATTGAACAATCGCTTATCTTCAGATTTAAGATAAGTAATAATCAAGCTGAGTATGAGGTCTTGATAACAGGTATGGAGCTCGCTCTCGACTTAGGGGTTAATTCTCTTAATTGTCGAACCGACTCACAACTCGTCGAAGGACACTTAAATGGAAGCTTCCAAGTAAAAGACGACCAATTGCTTCAATATTTTCACAAAGCTCAGGGGTTGAAGGAACGGTTTAAAGCAGTGGATTAAAACACATACCTCGGGAAGAAAACGCTCGGGTAGATGTGTTATCCAAATTGGCTTATGGAAAACAGAAGGGTCATCTATCTTCAGTAATCAGACGGATCCTGATGAAGCCCATCATAGAATGATCGGCTACCTTCCTTCAATTCGGGAAGTATGATTGGAGGAAGGAATTCATTGAGTTAATTAGGGAGCAGGAGGAGGGGAGACCATTGAAGACAAAAGACGCTAAAAGAATTGCACGGTACCTTCTCATCAAGGAAGAATTATACCGAAGAGGATTCTCAGTTCCACTTATGGAGTGCATAGCGCCAGAGGAAGTATAGTACGTTTTAAGAGAATTGTATGAAGGGGTGTGAGGGAAACATACTAGCCAGAGAGCACTCCAAGCCCGAGTATTGAGGGCAGGGTATATTTGGCCAAAGACTATGGCACGTTCGTACAAAAATGCCTAAGTTTCCAAAAGCATGGAAATGTGTTTAAGGCTCTTGCTACCGAGCTGCAGAGTCTTGTATCCTCATGGTCTTTCGCCTAGTGGGGAATGGATATAGTAGGACCCATGCCAGTCGATAGAGCTCGGAGAAATTTCCTCTTGGTAGCAATTGATTACTTCACAAAATGGGTGAAAGGCGAGCCTCTCGCTACCATATCCGCAACACAGGTCCAGAAGTTTGTCTGGAAACTCATCTGTAGGTTCGGGTTGCCTCAGACGATAACCACTGACAACGGAAGGCAGTTCGTGGATAAGAAGTTCGTAGCTTTTTACAAGGGTTTGGGGATAAAGCACATTACCAGCTTGGTGAAGCATCCCCAAACTAATGGGCAGGTAGAGGCAGTGAATAAGGCCATTGTCCAAGAGTTAAAGAGGTTGCTTGGAGAGGAAAAGGGGGCGTGGTCGGATGAGCTACCAGAAGTCCTATAGGGCTACCTCTATGCGCCGCATGGCACCACTGGCGAGTCCCCTTTCAATCTCACATACGTCGTTGATGCGATGCTATCAATCGAAGTAAGAGAACCTACGATCAGGAGAGGATGGGAAGACGTCAAGCAGAATAAAGAGATGTTAAGGGTTGAGTTAGATACCTTGCAAGAAAGACGAGAAGCAGCGGTCGTTCGGTCGGAGGCGCGAAAAAGACTGATTGCAAGAAGATACAATATGAAAGTCCGACCTAGGCAATTCATAGAGGGCGATCTGGTGTGTTGTAAAACAGCAAACGCGAGAAAGGAACAAGCTCACGAAAAATTTGCTGCCAACTAGGAGGCACCGTTCAAGATAGCTGAAAACCTGGGTGGTAGAGCTTATCGACTAGAGCATCTGGATAGCAAAGTTATCCCGTATACTTGGAACGCAACTCATTTAAAATTTTATTTTAGTTAAAAATGCCATGTTATTCTGCATTCAGCCAATAGATAACATCAAGTCTTCTTTGCCATTTTTGTTCATTTTCTAGTTGTTGTAGAGGAGGAAAAGGCCCTCGAGCTGTTAAGCTTGAAGAGAGGGTCCCTGTCGATCGTCACTCAACATAGGAAAAAGTCCTCGAGCTGTTAAGCGATAGAGAGGGTCCCTACCGATCATCGCTTAACACAGGAGAAGGCCGTCGAGCTGTTAAGCTCGACAAAGGGTCCCTGTCGATCATTGTTCAACGCAGGAAAAGGCCCTCGAGCTGTTAAGCTCGAGAGAGAGAGGGTCTGTGCTGATCATCGCCCAATGCAAGAAAAGGCCCTCGAGCTGTTAAGCTCGAGAGAGCGTCCCTGCCGATCATCGCCCGATGCAGGAAAAGGCCCTCAAGCTGTTAAGCTTGAGAGAGGGTCCCTGTCGATCATCGCCCAACGCGGGAAAAGGCCCTCGAGCTGTTAAGCTCGAGAGGGTCCCTGCCGATCATTGCCCAATGCAAGAAGAGGCCCTCAAGCTGTTGAGCTCGAGAGGTTCCCTACCGATCGTCGCTCAATACAGGGTTTGGGTGAACTAAAAGGTTACGTTCCCCTATTTATTGTTCGCCATAGGTAAATAGTGATAAATAGGGCTCAAATCATGGTAAGAGTATCAGTGAAAATTAATATTGACCAATGCTAAGTGCGAGATAAGACTAACATCCTGAAAGTTCATTATTTAACTTTATAGAGAACTGTACTAAGTTAAAACTGAGTAAAATCAAAAGTAAAACTTGAGAAAAGAGCATGATTAAGTATCAGGGGTCACATCTTCACCCGCAGGCTCGGAAGCCAGCTCCTCCTTAGTGATACTAGGGTCGACAGGAGTTTGTGTTGCATTGTCATCAGGAAAGGCTAAAGTCACCAGCTGACCGTCAACTAAGACGTTCATGATGTCAAACCCAAGGTGAGTCAGAGGGGTCTTAAAGAAGTAATGACAATGTGCAATGCCCTGTTTGAACCCATTAAGACGCTTATCACACACGGCACAAGCCAGGTACTCATTCTCCGCAGCAAGCTTCTTCTGATGAGCAATCAGAGAGTCCTTCTCCTTATTCAAGTCATCATTTTAGGTCGAGGCTGCCTGCAGGTCCAACTTCAAGGTATCATTGGCACGCCGGAGTTGACGATTTTTATTCTTAGTTTGTGTCAGAGCGGTGGCGGCCTTTCCACGATGGTCCTCAACAGTTTTCAAGGCCTCCTTCAAACGAAGTGACAGATTGGCGTTTTCTTTTTGGGCAACCTCTAAGTCCAGACGCACAGCTTCCAATTCTTCTGCCATCAAGGATTTGGTTGAACCAGCAACATAGTTCATACACACATGAGCCCGAGTGGTGAGCTCATACGCCATGTCAAAAGCTTCAGCAGGAGACATCTCCCTAAATGGTTTCTTTTCCTCGGGCGGGAGATTGTATTGGAGACGCTCAACAATGTGCAAGTTCGGATTGAGGGGGCCAGAGCGCATAGGACCCTCCAAAGTCTTCTTGCTTTTGTTATTGGAAGAAACAAATTTCTCCCGAGAAGCTTTTCTTTTGGTGTTATCCTTTGGATGAACCTCCTTAGGATCAGTACACAGAACATTGGAGGAGGGTTGATCAGTGGGAACCTTTGGAGCCGATTGAACCGATCGGAGGGTAGAATCTTTTAAACCTACAGAGTTAGGAGATGATGTGCCCTCCCTAGCTTTCTTAAGTTCCTCTTTCTTGCGGGCCATCATCACTAAGAAAGCCTGATGCTTTTCCATGCCGCCATATAAATCTGAAATAAGAAGAAAATTTAGATAAGTCACAGGTGGCCGCAAGATGATGATGAAAGTATCTTACCAAACACTCTAGCACATAGAGTGTTGGAACCCAGAAGATCGATGAGCTTGCGGGATGAGATCTTCCGGGGAAGCTGATCAAGTTGGCTGATCACGTCTAGCTTGTCAGGGGTCATTTCAACCTTCGACCAGGAAATCACCTTCTTGGGCTCTGATGTCCAGTAAAAAGGAAACTTTGGTTTACCGTCCCCGAAGTAAAAAGTTGACCAACTAGAGTCCTTTACAGCGACCTTAAAGAAATTGGTCTTGAAGTCTTTGTACGATGTGTTGAATAAAGTGAACAATTTCTTGTCCTTCACGAGGGCGAGGAATACCCAGGATTTGCTAGAAACGAGTATATATAGCCCTAAAAAAGTATAAAAAGGTGCAGGAGTAGGGGTTGGGCATACGTTCAAAGCTTGCAGGACACCCGTCTGAAAGTCGAAAAAGGGAAGTCGAACACGAAAATCTCGAAACAGCGTGACATACACATAAAAGAAATCCAGAGCATAACCTTCACGAGTGTGGCAAGACCGTTCGTTTGCCCTACAAACTACTAACTTAATGCGTTCACCATCCCTTATGTTTGATAGCATGCACACTCGAGCTACCGAAAATTCCATGGAAGCACTGGTAGTAAAGTAAGGAGCGTGCGAGCCTACCTCGTGGGGAGCCCATTTGTACCTTTAATAGTAGGAGGAGGGGTGGCGCCTGACCATTCCAGTGTGTTATCGACCTCTAGTTCCACTTCCCCTTCGGAGCCTTTATTCTCAGATCCCAGAATAGAAGAACTAACCGAAGACGATGACTCTGCCGCATCATCAGCATACCCTAGACCCTCACTGGAAACCTCATCGGCAGAAAGCGAAGACATAATCACCTTTAGTAGATACAATTAAAGAAGAAGGAGAAAAGGAGAGATATGAAAATGACACGGGACCCTCCTCGTATTTATAGCCTAAAAAAGCGGTTCCAACGATAAATTCGAGCCCTTCGTTGCTCATGGATCCAATGATGGAGGATAGTCGACCTTTCAAATGCAACTGACACGATTACACGTGTCCTAGTGCCAACGATTGCGCTTCATCAAAACTGACTTAGGCTTCAAACCCCATCGCACCTACTGGCAGTCTCTCGGGGCTTGGGGGGCTTAATATACTACCTCGCGAGTAGCCTGTCGGTAAAGAGGATGGAGAGCCTGACCAAGCCCCCTGATCCGATCGGGCAGTATGTATTCGCTGATCGACAGTGGGCCCTGGTGAGGTAAATGGATAATCAATGCATATAATAATCACATTAACCGCAGGAGTGCGACATTTACGGATAATGAACAGATTACGTGCGACGTTACGTGTGACATTTACGGGAAAATAGCATATCAGTTGTACAACATTAATGGATGGTTAATGGGCCGACCATTTCACGAAGCCTATAAATATAGGGTCAATGATCAGGTTAGATATCGGATTATATAATTACTGAAACCTGCCCACGAGTAATTTTGACTTGAATGTCGGAGTATTTTGTGCAGGTCAACCCCCGATCGGTGCTGGAAAAGGAGCAGCATATCCGGAGCATAGAGAGGAAAAGTGGAAGGGTGTGTTCTCGGTCCTCATTATACACCGAAACAAATAATTGTTTAAATTTTTTATCATTTTTATCTTTAGTTTTAAAATGAATTAAATTTTAATATTTTTGAAATCAAATTATTATCAATAAGGGACACATACGAGTCCAATTAAATTGATGAAAAATCTAACTAATACGCATGATAAGAATTATATCTTAAATTTAAACTTGCTTTCATTCACCATAATACTCATTATCAAAGACTTTAAGTTGAAGATTTTCAAGGACTACGTATTTTATCTCTTTCCCTTGGCTCGTTTTACCCAAGTTCTGGAACAATATTATCAAAGGTAAGGAGCAAAATTCATAATTTGTTTGAATAAAAAAATTTAGTAATTTTAATAAATTCATATATATAATATCTAAATTACTGATAATTGATTTTTTTTATTTCATAAATAATTCTTTTAGATGAAATAATTAAAATATTTTATATTTTAAATTTCTTATTAGAATATAGCAATTAAATTTATCTCTTAAGACAGCTTTATTTTGAAAAAAAAATAACTCCATTTATCTTTTAATTTGAGTTGATTTTTGCCTTAATCTCATCATCCTAAATCAATTTAACTAAACCTTTAACCTGAATCAATTTAACTAAAAATGAAAGAAATTTCAAATTTTTTATATTTTTTTAAAGTATTTGAAATTTTTATATTTTATTCATTTAAAATACCTTAAAAAAATTTCTTAAATTTCAATTCCTTTATAATTACTTTATGCAAATAAGTCATTTTAATATAAAATAGGGTTAAATATGTTTTTAGTCTCTATACTTTGGGGCGATTTTGGTTTTAGTCCATTTTCAAACTAAAGTACAATTTAGTCCTTCAACTTTAGAAAACTCTGGTTTTAGTCCTTTTTACCAAATTTTTTTAACTTTATTTGCTGTTTCAAACGCGTTTCTCAGTTAACGTTGAAGCAAAAATGTGTCAAACAGTGTAAACAATCCAAATGCTATAATGAAACGTGGTGAAACAGCAAATAAAGTTAAAAAAAATTGGTAAAAAATGACTAAAACCAGAGTTTTCTAAAGTTGAAGGACTAAATTGTACCTTAGTTTGAATATGGACTAAAACCAAAATCGCCCCAAAGTATAGGGACTAAAAACTTATTTAACCCTATAAAATATTAATTTCTTCAAATGAGTAAATTACAAATTACCTTACCCAGACATTATATAAGTGATAGAAAATAATTGTGAAAAGAAAACTAATTTGTGAGAACACTAAATTAAATCTTCATCCAAAGGTGCTAGAAAACAATTGCGAAAAGAAAACTGATTTTGTGAGACCACTGAATTAAATCCTTAATTTTTAGTAACTAAATATCTTTTTGACATCATCGTTCAACCTGTTTTAAAACCCAATTAGATCATTCTATGGACAAACATCCACTTCGTTAAGTCTAATCGAGAGAAAAGTTGTGACAATAGAATTTGTATGGTATGGTAAGAGTATCGTTTGGACCATCCTTTTAATTGGGCCAACACTAAAGTTATTGTTATTGGGCCAATGGTTTGGGTAAATAAATGATACATTAATTAAAGATATTGATAACTGGTGGCAAAATAAGGAAGTTGATTATGAGTAACAGACCAAATCTAAAGGTAAGTTAGTTTTATTGGACCTATGTCAGTTTAGGATCCATGAAATAACTTATAAATAGAAGGCTACTATCACGTCAGTCACTGACTTGAACGTCAGAGTGCCTTTTGCAGGTACCCTCCCCCTCGGCTTGGACTTGAAGAATTTGGAGCAGGAGAATCAAAAGTCAAAAAATAAAGAAAGCAACAATAGAAAGGAGGATCAGAAATCAAAAATTAAAGAAAGCTACAATAGAAAGGTGTTTCTCGGCCCTACAAAAATATATGTAGAAATAGAATTCATTGCAAAGAAGAAATCTCTATTTGCATTTTAAAATAAAATAAGGTCGAGGAAGTGATACTAAAACCTGCCTACAATTTTGTAAGCTAATTCCTGAATTTTTTGTACACAATACCCACAATTTTGTTTAGAAAAGTAAACTTGACACACAAATAATTGGACTGTTCAATTTAATATTGTTATTTTCATTAAACCTTGATATCCTTTAAATAGATACAAATGAGGTTTTGGAAAATACAATTGAGACTTTAAGAAATACAAATAATAAAACCTAAAAACAAAATATAGTTGATACAAAATAAAAACAACTACTTAATTGATATTTATCTTATATCAACAAAATAAAATAATAATGCACCTAATTAACGAAAAATCAAAACTACTTATCTTTATTTTATCTTTATCAAAATCAAACTAAATATCATTAAATCGATACAAATAAAATATGATTTGAACAAAATTACTAATAAACCTTTAGTTTATCCCAACAATTTGGCTTAAATGCTTACTTCGTCCCCATGTTTAGATGTAATTTTCAGTTTAATACCCGGATTTAAAAATGCCTCTACGTGGTTCCAATGTGGCATAAATTGTATCAATCATATCCCTTCCATTAAATTGGTGGAAACGGAGTTAACTCCATGGTGACGTGACTATCAAATCTTTAATTTTTTTCTTCTTGTTCCTCTGTTTCCCTACAACGCACAACTTTTCCTCTCTCTTCTATATCTTTAGCAAAAAATTTTTTTCTCTCTCTCCTCACTAAAAACTCAAAACCCTCTTCCACAATTCTTTCATCTCTTAGAGACCTTAGAAACCTGCACTGCCTCCCTCTACACCATTTTCTTTCTTTTTCGTTCACCAATGAGAAGATTGTTGGAAAACAGGTTGACTTCGTTTTAATACCAAGAGGCGGTGAATTGGTGAGGTTTCAAAATCATAGTCTTTTTAAAATCTTTTTCACAAAGTAGAAACCGTTACACAATTTCTTGAATCGCAAGTAATGAAAAATTAAGTGCAGTGGAATATCAAAGTAGACTACGCAATTAACAGAGTCGACTGAATGTGAAAGAGTAGGGATAGAGAATTCGAACACATGCTTTTATATTGGTTCGGCCTCAATGACTATATTCAGTGCCCTTCCAATCCCAGGAAGCAAATGCACTATAATGGTTAAGGTTTTTACAACAAGGCTTTTATAGAGACCTCCACGTCAAAAATATAAAACACCTCTCCAACCCTCGAACCAAAATATAGGCAATACAAACAGTAATATTTGCAGCAGGATATCCCCTCTTCTACAATCTGCAACCCACTTTGAACAATCCTCAAAGTGTCCAGACTCCGCGAGTGTACCACCTGTAATCACAACACATACCACAACCACAATCTTTACAAAGATTGACAGAAATCTTGATCAGCAAGCAAGCACCGTAATGTCCAGAGATTGATCAACCAGTAAGCACAACAAAATTCTCCTTCAGAACCTCTTCAAAGAATAATCTCCAAGGTCTTCTTAATGAGTTCTTGGAGCACTAAATCACAGAGAATCAATCTGAAACAGAATATGAAAATGTCAATTCTTCAAAAAGTTCTCTGCATAACTCAGGTCTCGTCTATTTATAGATTTCTATAAATCAGACGCTCCTGTAGTCGACTAAGCTACTAATAGAGACGACTGTCCTCTAACAGTAATAACAGTTAAGTCAAAGTAGTAATTGTCAAGTCAAACAAATTAATTTCACATTCAATACAGTTGACTCTCATTCAATGCTTAACTAACATTTGAAAATATAGTCGTTACTGTTCACAAGCATAACAGAGTCTCAAATAAAACAACTAACAATGTTGAATGCAAAGCGCACACAGTCAACTTTGACACATCTACACATATTGAAATTCTTTTCAATGTAAAATCTCACATAGCACTGTATTTGAAAATCTGTGCAAAGTCTTTAGTCTTACTCGACTCAATTAATAATTAAGTCAACTTAGGACTTGCAGATTTGTCACACAATATAAGTTCATCAAAGTGCATGTGGTTTTCCTTTTCAAAAACATATGCAATGCAATCACAACAGATGTAGTTCATATATTAAGATCAACACAAAACATGTTCAACAAGATTACAATCAATAAGCAACAGAACATGTAACACATAACAAGATGTGTTATTAATAATGTGTTGTCATCATCAAAAACCAGAGTGAATAAAACACTGTGAGATTAAGGTTAGCTAAACCAGTGCTTCCCTTATCAATAATCTCAACAATCTCTCCCTTTTTTATGATGCACACCCATGATTAATAAACAACCATGTTTGTACACAAACAGCTCAATAAATTAGTAAAGTAACCACTCAAAATCAAGCAATCAATAAGTGCAAGTGATTAAATGATCTTTCCAGTGTATCAGAGCAGTTTTCAGAGTATAAGGAAAGTAAAAGATATATTTCAACTTTACAAAGAACCTTTACTCTGAAAAAGCATAAAAAGCATTATCAAGCAATCACAAATCAAGCATATAATCAAACATTTCTCCCCCTTTGTGCATTAACAAAAAAGTTATGCTTCTAGATATGATATGTTGATAAAACTAACAATTAGAGATGCATCAATGTAAAAAACATTTTAAATCAGAGATGCTCCCCCTATCATATATATTCACATGAAAAAGATAACTTCCCCCTGAAGTGTAGGCATGTGAAGAAATATGTAAGTGTGTAATGCTCCCCCTGTCATCATGCATAATTTTCTCAATCAAATTCAGATGCATAATGCAGTTCAGTAAGAATCAGAGCATACAATCAGTATAAAACAGAATTGTATCATATTTATGATTTCAAGCAACTTTATCATGCAAAGATACAATCAACAACAATCTCACAATATAATCTCATATAAGAAATACGCAATCATTACGAAACAAACATATATTGAAGATAATCAGAAGAAAATGATCAATCAACATAATAACCAAATTCCAGTTATGGAATTTATAACCCTGTTATGATTCTTAACACCCTGGCAAGTGTACCAGATTGTATAAAGTAATAATATAACACTAAGTCCAAATATCGTTTCCCAAGGGACTCAGTAGCCTAGACGTTCATGTGAATTGATCGCATAAGACTTGAAAGAATAATGATTTGTAATTGTGATGCAAAACTGAAATTTAAACATGCAAAATGCAAACTTGATCAATTAGCAAATAAAGATATGAATGAATGGAGTTGTTAGGGTTTACGATTTCATCCTAATCCACCCTCTTATATCTACTTTTCTTATTAAATTCCACTTTATTATCAATGTTCATGCAACTTTCTAAATTACTCTAAACCCGATCCCTCGGCGAAAAGAGCCTATTACCATAATTACTAGTTTACTATCCCTAGTCTCCCTAGTAGTTACTAATGCATTAATCACATAAGCTTAAAGCAATTGACCGTCCTATTCCTATCCCTAGGAAATATTTCATAATCAAGAGAATTCTCCTCAGTTTTAGATTTCCCAGTACATCCCCGTATCAACAAAATCAAAGATCACCACACCGAATGAGTTAAACGATGCAAGCATTATAGTACAGAAAAGAAAACCCAAACTATTGATAATAAAAACATATGAATGAAATAAGAATTTCAATATAAGAGAGTTTCAAAAGGATTACATCGTTCCCCAACAACAAAGGATTTATTTCACCATTGACATGGTGAAACTATATGAATTTAATGGAAAGAATGAAAGAATAAAACCTAGAATTGGTGATTTGGAGCCTTAGCATCCAAAAGCCGCCTCTAAAGAGTGTAAAAGTTGTGCTAACGTCTTTCTCTGCCAAAAGATAAATCTCTGGTTCGCACTGGGTCTATTTATAATATAGAAAAATAACAGAATTTTGGCCCAAGCCCATAAGTATAGCGCTCAGCGCTGGTTTTGTGACGCCCGGGCACTGACGAGGGCGGGGAGTGATCGCCGGTGCAAAAGGCATGGACAAGGAGCGGCTCCTGGCAGGCTTCGAGTGGAAGGGGCACATGGATGAATCGAACATACACCGGAATGAGAGGGATCTGGAGAATGTATAGGTATGGGACTATACAGTTGAAGGATAACTTAAAGGAATAGATTTGGCTACTCATATCACCAAAATGCATTTACTTTTCGGTAGCCTAACCCATAAGAACTCCATGGTTAAGCGTGCTTAGCCTGGAGAAATTCTGGGATGGGTGACCTTCCGGGAAGTTTTCCCGGAAAGTGTGCGAATGAGGACAAAGCACACTGGAAAGTCTCGTGGTGATGTGTGGGGGCAGTCAACAGTCCCTGTAAGCTGCCGGGACGTTACAGGTTTCACCGCTTAGCGGTTGGCGACACTCTTATTTAGACGCTCAGCGGTCACGCCCAGGCGTCTTACAGAGGCTAATTCTGCAAAGGCCAGCGCTCAGCGGTGGGCGATTCTTCTTTTCTCCCCTCAGCGTTGCCGCTCAAGCGTTTGACAGTGGCATAATTCACGAAGCTGGCGCTGAGCAGTGGCTATGATTCTTCCTTTGCATCTTTTCTCACCCTTTCTTAAGTCCAAGTCCTTCCTTATTCACTTTCCATCATTCAATTCTCATCAAATCCTGTCAAAATAATGTAAAACCAAGTGTAATATCTCTAAAACCACCTTTGACTCTCTTGTAACCTAACTAAAGTGTTTTGCATGATTTCAAGCTCATTCTAAGTCACAAAAGGTGTGTTTTGATATCAAATTCGAGTATAAAAATAACGGTTTTTAGACCGTTATCAATGATCAAGTCGATTGAATTATTTTTCCAGTCGATTTCATTGCTTTCCAGTGAATTTTGATTCCAGCTGTGAATTCCAAAGCAATGTTTTCATGCAAAACCTTTCAATGTCTTTTGAAGACCAAGTATTTTCGAATCATAGAAGTGCAAGAAATATACTCAAATAAGAAGTGAATATGCAAAACAAATTGATGTAACAGTGAAAACATGCATAGTCAACTTCAATCATAACACAGTCGATTCCATCATTCATTTTATACTACTATTATTTAAAATGCCAGGTCATTCCGAATAGTAAAAAATCTTTCCCTTTTTAGAGGTTTTGTAAAGATATCAGCCCATTGATGTAAGGTGTCAACATATTCAATCTTGATTTCACCCTTGAGGATGTGATCTCGAATGAAGTGGTGCCTTATTTCAATGTGCTTAGTTTTTGAATGTAAAATAGGATTTTTGTCAAATTAATAGCACTAGTACTATCACATTTCAGAGGAATATTTTCTAGTTTAATACCATAATCTTCTAATTGACTATTAATCCAAAGAGATTGTGCACAACAACTTCCTGCTGCTATGTACTCAGCTTCTGTGGTGGATAATGCCACACAAGCTTGCTTCTTTGAGTGCCAAGAGATCAACGAAGATCCAAGTAAATGACATGTGCCACTGATGCTCTTTCTGTCTAGTTTACAACCTCCAAAATCAGAATCACTATAACCTTCTAGAGAAATGTTTGTACCATTTGGATACCATAGTCCAAGACTTTTGGTTCCCTTGAGGTATTTTAAAATTCTTTTAGCAGCGGTTAGCTGTGATTCTTTAGGAGAAGATTGAAACCTAGCACAAAGACATACATTGTGTATTATGTCAGGTCTACTAGTCGTTAGATATAGCAAAGAACCAATCATACCTCGATACATTTTTTGATCTACACTCATTCCAGTTTCATCAAGATCTAAGTAACAATTTGTTGACATAAGGGTAGCAACTTCCTTGGAGTCTAACATCTTGAATTTCCTTAGCAGATCATTGCAATATTTTGATTGATGAATAAAGATTCCATTTCTGGCTTCTTTTACTTGAAGACCAAGGAAGTATGTCAATTCACCCATCATGGATATCTCAAACTCTTTCTGCATAGTCTTAGAGAATTCTTTGCATAACACAAAGTTAGTTGAACCAAACATAATATCATCAACATAAATATGAACATAGAGTTTATCTTTGTTTAAGCTCTTGATAAATAGAGTTGAATCGACTTTTCCTCTTAAGAATCCTTTCTTTATGAGAAATTCACTTAAGCGTTCATACCATGATCTTGGTGCTTGCTTCAATCCATATAGAGCTTTTCTTAGTTTGAAAACATGGTCAGGATGTTCAAAATCTTCAAACCCAGGTGGTTGTTCCACATACACTTCTTCCTTGATGTATCCATTTAAGAAGGCACTTTTGACATCCATCTGATATAGCTTGAATTTCATTACCGAGGCAATAGCAAGGAAAATTCTTATAGCCTCTAATCTGGCCACAAGTGCATAAGTTTCATCATAGTTGATTCCCTCTTCCTAGCAGAAACCTTTTGCAACCAGTCTAGCCTTATTTTTTATAATTTATCCCGAGTCATCCATCTTGTTTCTAAAGACCCATTTTGTACCTATTACTAGTAAGTCATTTGTTCTAGGTACCAGCTCCCATACGTTATTTCTTTTGAACTAATTTGGTTCTTCCTGCATAGCCATCATCCAGTTTTCATCACCAAGCGCATCTTCTATTCCTTTTGGTTCAATCTTGGATACATATGCAACATTCATACAGAATTGATTCAATTGTCTTCTTGTGGACACTCCTCTTGAGATATCTCCAATTATGTTGTTAGTGGATACATTCTTTGGCACTTTCCATTCTTTAGTCAACTCTGGTCTGGGTGAGTCGATTAGCTTTTCACAGTTTGCTCTATCAGTTGTTTCATTAGGCTCTTCCTCCTCTCCAATCAAGTTCTCTTCTTCTGTGAATTCTTTTTTGTCCAGATATATCAGTAGTCTCAATACATTCATCAAAAGCTACATGAATAGATTCCTCAACATTCATAGTCCTTTTGTTATACACACGATAAGCTTTGCCGGTTAAAGAGTATCCTATGAAGGTAGCTTCATCTGCCTTGGAATCAAACTTGCCAAGATTTTCTTGCCATTGTTCAGTACAGAGCATTTGCTTCCAAAGACATGTAAATGTGAGATGCTTGGTTTCCTCCCCTTCATCAGCTCATAAGGAGTTAGCTTTAATATTGATCTTATGATAGTCCTGTTCAGTACATAGCAGGTTGTACTGATTGCATCAGCCCATAAATACTTAGGCAAGTTCCTTTCATTCAACATTGTTCTAGCAAGCTCTTCAAGCGCTTTATTCTTCCTTTCAACTACTCCATTTTGTTGTGGACTTCTAGGTGCAGAGAAATTATGTGATATTCCCATTTTAGCAAGGAAATCATCAAAGTCCTTATTCTGAAATTCTCCTCCATGGTCACTTCTGATTGATTTAATCCTCAGATCCATTTCATTCTGAATGACAACAGCAAATCTTTTGAAAACTTTAAACGTATCATTCTTAGCAGCAATAAAGTATGTCCATGTATACCGAGAGTAGCCATCAACAATAACTAGTCCATAAGAATTTCCACTAAGGCTCTTTACTCTTGAAGGACCGAATAGATCCATGTGCAGTAGCTGTAGAGGTCTTGAAGTTGACATTTCTCTTTTACTTTTGAATGATTGTCTACTCTGTTTTCCTTTTTGACATGCATCACATAATCTTTCTGATGTATAATGAATTTTAGGAAGACCACTCACTAGATCCTTTGAGACCAATTTATTCAGTTGATTCATGTTGATATGAGAAAGTCTCTTATGCCAAAGCCAAGAATCTTCTTCTTTAGCCATCAGGCAGACTATAGAGTCGAATGAATTATCCTTGAAGTCGATTACATAAATGATGTTAAATCTTTTTCCCACCAGTAATAACTCATCTGTTGACCCGTCGCTAATCAAACAGTGTTTAGGCTCAAACGTGATCTTTAGACCTTTGTCACACAACTGATTGATGCTAAGTAAATTATGCTTAAACCCTTCAACAAGCAAAACATTTTTAATTTCATAAGATGAAGGAGCTTTTATTTTACCTATGACAATGCTCTTCCCTTTATTATTGTCACCGTATGTGACGTGACCAATAGCTTTGTAAGAGATATCTGAGAACTTTGTAGGGTCCCCTGTCATGTGTCTCAAGCAACCACTGTCCATATACCATGTGGAACTCTTTGTCTCTTGTTTTAGATTAGCTTTGATTATTCTAGAATTCACCATCATTATCAGTTCTTCTTCAGTCCTGATCTTCTTGATGCCACTTTGATCTTTCTGTTTATCCTTTTTGTTTAGAAATCTTGTGAATCTGTCAGCAAGAAAATTTAATCTTTGCGATCCAGAATCAAGTTTCCCACCATAAGATGCCTTGATTTGCAAGTTTCATGTTTCAAGAGATTAATAACATCCATCAGTAACATAAATTGATTTTTCATTGCAAATAGCTGATTCAAGAAAAACATAAGTCGACTAGTTTTTCAAATATCTTATGAAAACCAGCTCTAGTGCCAATTGTTGCAAAACAGGTTGGATTCGTTTCAACACCCAGAGTGGGGTGAATTGGTGAGGTTTCAAAATCAAGGTCTTTTTAAAATATTTTTCACAAATTAGAAACCTTTACATAATTTCTTGAATCGCAAGTAATGAAGAATTAAGTGAAGCGGAATATCGAAGTAGACTACGCAATTAACAGAGTCGACTGAATGTAAAAGAGTAGAGATAGAGAATTCAAATGCAGGTTTTTATACTGGTTCAGCCTCAATGCCTACATCCAGTGTCCTTCCAATCCCAGGAAGCAAATGCAATACAATGGTCAAGGTTTTTACAACAAGGCTTTTATAGGTACCTCCACCAATATCAAACACCTCTCTAATCCTCTAACCAAAATATAGGCAATACAAACAACAAGATCTGCAACAAGATATCCCCTCTTCTGCAATCTGCAACCCATTTTGAACAATCCTCAAAGTGTTCAGACTCCACGAGTCTACCTCCTGTAATCACAACAGGTACAACAACCACAATCTTTACAAAGATTGAGGGAAATCTTGATCAGCAAGCAAGCACCACAATGTGCATATATTGATCAACTAGTAAGCATAGCAAAATTCTCCTTCGGAACCTCTTTAAAGAATGATCTCCACGGTCTTCTTAATGAGTTCTTGGATCACTAAATCACATAGAATCAATCTGAAATAGAATATGAAAATGTCAATTCTTCCAAAAGTTCTTTGAATAACTCAAGTCTCGTCTATTTATAGATTTCTATAAATCAGACGCTCCTGTAGTCAACTAGGCTACTAATAGAGTCGACTATCCTCTGACAGTAATAACAATTAAGTCAAAGTAGTAGTTGTCAAGTCAAACAAATTAATTTCACATTCAATACAGTTGACTCTCATTCAATGCTTAACTAACATTTGAAAATATAGTTGTTACTGTTCATAAGCATAACAGAATCTCAAATAAAAAACTAACAAAGTCGAATGAAAAGCACACACAATTGACTTTGACACATCTGCACACGTTGAAATTCTTTTCAATGCAAAATCTCACATAGCAGTGTATTTGAAAATTTGTGCGTTGTCTTTAGTCTTACTCGACTCAATTAATAATGAAGTCGACTTAGGACTTGTAGATTTGCCACACAATATCAGTTCATCAAAGTGCATGTGGTTTTCCTTTTCCAAAACATATGCAATGCAATCACAACATATATAACATATATCAAAACAGTGAATATGCATTCATATATTAAGATCAACATAAAACATGTTCAACAAGATTACAATCAATAAGCAACAGAACATGTAACACATAACAAGACATGTGTTACTAATAATGTGTTGTCATCATCAGAAAACAGAGTGAATAAAGCATTGTGAGATTAAGGTTAGCTAAACCAATGCTTCCCTTATCAACAATCTCAACAAAGAGAACCTTCTTTGGAAGCATGCAAGAATCTACTTCAGCTCCTTTTCATTCTTGTTTTAGCCTTATAACATAAAATACGTTCTACATGTTATAGGAACCAACTCAAGTTTTTCGTTTAACCCCTTTGACTTTTCAAAACAAAAAAAAAAATAACCTTCTCTCACTCTTGAGACCAACCCTGCCCATGAAAAAGGAAAGAATGTATTAGTTTACCATTGTTCTTAATTCTTTTATATCTTTATGAAAGACTGATGTATGGATTTGTTGTCATGGGTGTGTTCTGAGTAAAAGAATTGTGTTTCATATGTAGGTATTTGTTTCTAAGAGCAAACAAACATTAAACTCGAAAGAAGAAAAGTAAAACATGATATTGCAAAGAAACAAATAAAAATGCAAATTTATTCTTTGATTTTATGAATTTTGTAGTTACCTTATCCCATGAGCTTGAGAAAAAGTTAAAAATAATCACTTAATATGTATAGGGTCTGTCATTCACGATAGACCAAACATTAACACTTGTTTAATAACTAAAAGTCTTACATTCCATGAAAAATGCCTTCATGGTACATGTGAATTTTTCATACTGCATCAACAAGGACAATTTGAACATAATTGAATTCTCAAAGCATGGGGTTAAAACTAGTATTGTTGTTTGATCAGTTTTGTAACCTCTGCCTTTCAAAAACTTCCTAGAGTTTTCAAAAGGTGTGATCCCCTCTCTCTAGATTATGTATGTCTTCCCTCCACACATGATGCCTTTACATAGAAAAGTTCATGACTTTATGATAGGTTTCTGATAAAGAAACCTAATCAATAGTAAACTAATTCACACTTTCCAAAGAGAAAAGGAATGAATCGAATTGAATATTATTCACAAAGAATATGTTTGTCCAATCTAGAATCAAAGGCTTAACCCCTTTCGCAGGAAATCCTGCCTACACTCAACTTCCCAAAAGTCCCCTATCAACCAAACCCAGCTCTTATTTATACACACCATCCTAATTATCTTGACAGCAGTTAGGCTAACTAACTTCTAAAGTTTCTTCCTCCTCTCATATAATTAACCTCCTATCATTAACCCCTTCTCCTTCAACAACCTTGTCCCCAAGGTTGAATTTAGGAAATTGGTCCTGCATAGTTGCCACATCTTCCCAAGTAGCCCCGTCTCTACCACCCTCCTGCCACTCCACTAACACCTGTGAAACTGTCTCTTCCCTCTACTGCTTGTGCCTCCTCTATAGAATTTGGACTGGCCAATATGTGGGTCCTTCGGCCTGTAACTCAACTGGTAGGACCCTCTCAATTCTTTTCTCCCCCACTGCCTTCTTTAATTGGGATACGTGAAAAATGGGATGTATCCTGGATATTTCTGGAAATTGTAACCCATATGCAATCTTTCGCACTTGTTGTACCACTTAAAATGGCCCAAAATAGCGAGCTGATAATTTGGAATGCAGTCGCACAGGCATCGAAGCTTGTCGGTGGGGTCTGATCTTCAAGTAGTCCCATTCTCCCACTTTGATCTCCACATCCCTCCTCTTTTTGTTAGCTTGTTGAACCATTATGTCATGTGCACGACCTAAATGGAATTTTAATTGCTTCAGCGCCTCATCCCTCATCATCAAATCTTGTGCTACTGTTTCCACCGCAGTTTCCCCAAGTACAAATCTACTCAGTGAAGGTGGCGCTCGTCCATACACAATTTCGAAGGGAGAACACCTTGCTGCCCCTTGATAACTGGTATTGTACCAGTATTCAGCCCAACACAACATCATCTTCCAACTTGTGGGCTGCTCCAAGCAGAAGCATCTCAAGTACCCCTCCACAACTGGATTCAGAACTTCTATCTAGCTGCTTGTCTCCGGATGGTAGGTCATGCTCATCCTGAGTTATGTTCCCTGCATCCTAAAGAGCTCTTTCCAAAACAGACTAAGAAATAAAGGATCCCTATCGCTAACAATTGACATAGGAATACCATGCAGCCTTACTATTTCCCTGGTGAAGACTTCCACCACGGTTCTCGCTGAATAGGGGTGCTTCAATGCTATAAATTGGCCGTATTTACTCAGCCTATCAACCACCACTAAGATCGCCTTGTAGCCTTGGGACTTGGGCAATTTCACAATGAAATCCATGCTCACCTCCTCCCATACTGATTGGGGAATAGGCAGAGGTTGTAGTAATCCTTAAGGCGATGCGGCCATATATTTATGTTGCTGACAGATCACACACTCTACCACGAACTCCGTGATTGTTCTCTTCATGCCCACCCAGTAGAAGGATTGAGCTATCCTTCTGTAAGTACAAAACACCCCTGATTGCCCCCTGATTGTTCTCCTAATAGCTTTGGAATCCAAATTGATTTAGATGATAGCACCATCCGCCCCTTGTAATGGAGTTTGTCGTCCTACAAAGTGTATGCGGCATGGGTGTTTGGGTCCCTCTTGATATCGGCAATGACTTTCTTCAGCCATTCATCCTCTTCCACCTCTTTCAACGCTTCCTAAAAATCGTGCCAGTAAGGTCGTGAAATCGCCTGTAATTCCACCTCCTCCGTGCTCCCTTCTCCCTTTCTAGACAATGCGTCAGCCACCCTATTCGAGCTTCCCGTTTTGTACACAATATCGAAATAATAGCCCATGAGTTTGGCTATCCAGTTTTACTGGTTGCACGTCGTGATCCTCTGTTCCAGCAAATACTTCAGACTGTGTTGATCCATGTACACGATAAACCTTCTCCCTAGCAGATATAACCTCTAGTGTTTGATGGCCATCACCAAAGCCATCATCTTCTTTTCATATATCGATTTGCTTAATGAACCCTCTGAGAAAGCCTTGCTGTAAAAGGCAATGGGTCTCCTGTTCTGCATCAGCACAACACCCACACCTCCCCCCGATGCATCACATTCCATGTGGAATTCCTAGTTGAAGTCGGGCAGAGCCAAAGCTGGTGTGGACTTAATGACCGTCTTGAGAGCTACCAAAGCCTTCCCCGCTGCTTCCGTCCACATATACCTCCCCTTTTTAAGCAACTCTGTTAAAGGCTTTGCCATTTTCCCGTATCCCCTCACGAACCACCTGTAATATCCCGTTAACCTAAAGAACCCCCACAAAGTTTTCATACTCTTGGGTTCCTCCTAGTCCAACACTGCTTGGATTTTATCTGTGTCCATCTTCACACCCTTCGTTGAGATTATGTGTCCCAGATAGTGTATCTGTTGTTTCCCAAACTTGCACTTGCTACGGTTGGCCACCCAACTCTACTACTCCACTAACCGCAACACCGTCTTCAGTTGTGCCATATGATCGTTCCACGTAGGGCTATAGATCAGAATGTCATCGAAGAAAATGAGCACGCACTTCCTAAGGTAGGGCTGCATCAAGTTATTCATTACATTATGGAAGGTGGCCGGTGCATTGGTGAGGCCAAATGGCATCTCCAGAAATTCAAAGTGGCCCTGGTGCGTCCGGAAGGCCTTCTTGGGGATATCGTCTTCACCCATCCTTATCTGGTGATATCCCGCCTTTAAATAGATTTTAGAGAAGTATTTGGCTCCGCTGAGTTCGTCCCATAGCTCCTCTATTAGTGGTATGGGATACTTATTCGGTATGGTTGCCTTGTTCAGAGCCCAATAATCAACACAGAAGCACTAGCTGTCGTCCTTCTTCTTCACTAAGATCACCGGACTGGAGTAAGGACTCTTTCTTGGCCTGATGATCCCCGCTTTTAACATGTCTGATACTTGTTTCTCAATTTCCTCCTTCAGAAGATGGGGGTACCTATAAGGCCAAACGTTTATAGGGTTCACCCCTTCCTTCAGCACAATGTCGTGCTCCATATCTCGAGGTGGGGGTAAGTTTTCTCTCTCCTGGAACACAAGATGGTGCGCCTACAACACCGATCCCAGCTCAGAATTCTGCTCTGCTGTCAATTCACCCATCCACTCACAGTTTCCCTCCTGCTCCAATCAGCCCAAGTCCCAAACAAGCACCCATGACTCAGCATCCACCAACTTCAGCAACGCCTTGGGGTCCACGAGTTGTCTGGACAACGCGAGGTCCCCTTACACCCGAACCTTCTTACCCTCCAACACGTAAGCCATGGACATCTTTCTCTAGTTTATTACCACTTCCCCCAGCTTCGCCAGCCATGCAATTCCTAATATAACATCCACTCCTCCCAGCTCGAATACGTATAAATCTTCCTTAACCACAGCTTCCCCCAAGCTTATTCGCACCCTCTCGCAACGTCCCCTCGACATTCTCCGGTGCCCATCACCAAGGCTCACCGCGCATGGGGGTGTATCAGTTATCGACAACTCCAACTTATCTGCCACCCTTCGACTGACAAAGTTATGGATGGTTCCACTATCTATAAGAACCACTACTCTCCCATCTCCAATCCGCCCCGTCAATTTCATGGTTTTGGGTGGGGTCAACCCCTCCGTCGTACAAGCCGATAGTTCCATGGGCTTCTCCTCATGGTTCACGCCTTCGGTCACTTCGTCCTCCTCGTCGTCCGCCAAGAGCAGTACCCGCAAGCTCTTCTCCGAACACCTATGACCAGGGGCAAAAGGGCCTTCGCACCAAAAGCACTGGCCTTCTTCTCGCCTTTTGAGAAATTCGGGATAAGGCAAATCCCTTACCGTTATTCCCCGACTGTCGCCTCCCCCGACGACTCCACCTCGTCCGCTGTTCGCCGTCAACGGGCCTTCTCTTCGGTTCGCCCCGTTCGCCTCCATGCCTCCTGAACGATTCGCTGGCTATCGATCCACCTCCCCTCGAACAACAGTGGTCGAGGCTCGCGAACCCACTGAGTTCCACTTCACGTCGTTCCAACCGCCTCCCCTCGCTCTGGATATTACGTCTTCCACGTCCCGCGCTATCCTTATTGCAACCTCCAATTCTTTTGGGTCCTGATGCGAACTTGCCCCTTGATCTCTTCCTGTAACCCCGCCAAGAAAAATCCCAACGCCAGTTCCTTCGATAAGCCCTGTGTTTGTCCCAATAACATTTCGAAGTTCCTGGTAAACTCTCCACTGACCCTTCTTGTCGGAGCATTGCTAGCTGCTTGTACTTCGTCCCACGGAATCCCCCTTCAAAACGGTTATCAACGCCGCCTTTAAGCCTGGCCAAGAACGGTTCTTCGCTTTGTCTTTCCAAATCTTGAACCCATAGCTCGCACTACCTTGCATACTCATATAAGCGAGCTCTACCTTATCTTCCTCCGCCACCTTATGTATGTCAAAGAAGCTCCGCACTATTAATCCAAACATATGGTTCTTGCCCTTCAAACCCTAGTAAGTCTATTCTTTTCCTCCAATTCAGTTGTATTCCCCCATTATCGCGCCTCTCGTGGTTATCATTCACTGAGCTACTACCCCCTTCAGAGCCTCCCTCATGATTATTCGGGCCTCCGCCCATCATCTTCATCATTTGCTGTAAGTCGCGTCTTATCGTCGCCGTCTCCTCCTTAATTCCCTCCACCGTGATCTCAAGATTATCTAACCTTCCCTCCAAATTGTTGTCCATCGTTGATTCTCGCACCTCTCGATCCGACAGGTCGGACCAAATTGATTGGTTTCTGATAAAGAAACTTAATCAATAGTAAACTAATTCACACTTTCCAGAGAGAAAGAGAGAAAAGGAATGAATCGAATTGAATATTATTCACAAAGAAAATGTTTGTACAATCTAGAATCAAGGGCTTAACCCCTTTCACAGGCGATCCTGCCTACACTCAACTTCCCAAAACTCCCCTATCAACCAAACCATGCCCTTATTTATACACATCATCCTAACTGTCTTGACAGCAGTTAGGCTAACTAACTTCTAATGTTTCTTCCTCCTCTCAATACAATTAACTTCCTATCACTTTACTTAGATAGTTGGCTTAAATTATTACACCTCTTCATGAGTGAAGACACATTCACCAAGTCTTGGAAGCTTTTCAATTACTTGCATTAACTGAAAATGAAATCAGATTTCACTGAGAAATTCCCACGGGCTGCATATTCTGGAGAAATATAACCACTACAATACAAAAAATGAAGTGGATCTTAGAAAGGAAGAAGAAGGAAACTTTATGAAGATAAAGTAATATATCAAGTTATTTATGAATTCGTACTAAGTTCCCACTACTCTCTTTGTTTGGCCTTCAACTTCGTCTCCTCCAGATGATGTAGCGAGACCAAAGTCTGATATTTTTGGATTCATGTTTTCATCTAGCAAAATATTTCTAGTCTTGAGATCTATGTGGATAATTCTTAATCTAGAATCTTCATGAAGATAGAAAAGCCCTCTGGCAATCCCACGAATAATTTGGAAGCGTTGAGCCCAATCTAGCAAGCCTTTTCTAGCTTTATTTGAAAAATTTTCAACTGGCAAGATAAGACCAAGTGTTGGGAAAAGATAAAATTTATGACCAAAAATAAAGAAGTTCAAGCTTATGTTAGTCATGAATTCATATATCAAGATCTTCTCATCATCTTGAATGGAACATCCAAGAAGCTTAACAAGGTTTCGGTGTTGAAGATTAGCAATTAGCATAACTTCGTTTATGAACTCTTCTAGTCCTCGTCCTGAATTATTGCAAAGCCGCTTCACAGCTATATCTTGGCCATTTGCCAAAGTACCCTAACAATCGTTTCATAAGAAAGTTATGAACAGAAGATAAATCCAAATGCAGGATATAAGTTCAATAAACTACCTTGCAAACTAGTCCAAGTTCACCTTCTCCCAATATGTTAGTAATGCAAAAGTCATTAGTTGCATTTGCTATGGTTGAAAACTTAAATATTGGAATGTCAATGTCTTCCTTCTGTGTCTTAACAGAGTGATTCTTCCAACTAACACTTTCGTTGCTTCGTGTGAAGATAGAAGAATGTATGTATATAAATTACTTGCATTATAGGTTCTATCGGAAGAGGAAAATCTAAAGGTTACCAAACCTTTTTTGTAAGAAAAAAATATTTGTAATTGTAAAATAACTCTTAATTCTACCATGGTATAAGTACCTGGCTTCTCAAGCCTTTTTCTCTGAAGCATGGCCAGTGCTAATAATATCATGACCACAATAAACACTGCAGAACCTGCAAGAATGAAAAGGGGCTGGAGTAGATTCTTGCATGCTTCCAAAGAAGGTTCTCTTCTCATTGGTGAACGAAAGAGAAAGAAAATGGTGTAGAGGGAGGTGGTGCAGGTTTCTAAGGTCTTTGGGAGAGGAAAGAATTGTGAAAGAGGATGGTGAGTTTTCAGTGAGGAGAGAAAGAAAAAAAATTGCTAAAGATGTAGAAGAGAGAGAAAAAGTTGTGCGTCGCAGGGAAACAGATGAGAGAAAGAAAAAAAATTAAAGATTTGATAGACACGTCACCACGGAGTTAACTCTCTTTCCACCATACAATTTATGTCACACTGGAATGAAATAGAGACATTTTAAAAACCAGGTACTAAACTGAAAATTACCTCTAAACATGGAACGAAATAAACATTTAAGCCCAACAATTTTTACTTTCCACTTTAAACATTTAAAAAGAGTGTTAACATATAGATATATTTGAAAAGTAATAATATAAGTAATATAAAACTTATTTTAAAGTATATTATTTTCGAGAGAAACCATTTAAAAAAGGCTTTCTCCACCGACCATATCATAAGATTTTCTCGTGCCAGCGCAGCTCCATGAAGGTTAGTCTCAAATTTATTCTTTGAGAACAATGCGCGTTTCATTTCTCTATTTCAGACTAATAATTTTCTCCAACTGATTGTGTTGTAACAAAAATAATCTCATGATTATTTATAGGATACAAGTAATAAGGTTAGAAGGATTTTGTGATAAATCTATTTTAACAAATTTCATGAAACAAAAAATAGGGCATAACGGAGATGAAAACAAAATATTCAAAGAAGAAAATAAGAAGAAAGGATCAAGAAATAAATGATACCATAACAACTTTCATGATATTGATGAAGGAGATGAAGAGGAAGAAGAGGGAAACAAAAGCAAAAAAAAAAAAGGAAAAAAGCCTAACACCATCACTTTATATTTACTTAAAACTTTAGTAGAATGAGTTTCTTTCTATATCACTAAACTTTTTTTTTTTTCAATACGAACTCAACCTACACTTAAATTCCTATGAAATACATGATTCCTTTTAGATACCTAACACCCACAAACACTAGTAGATTTTAACGCATGGAGCCTATTGCATTCAATTTTCTTTTATCTGTTCTTGACATGAGAATAGAAAAATGTTAAGTTGTTGAAATGCAAAGTTATTTTTTAGAGAAGAATTTGAGAGCAGAAACTGAAGTGAAGAAAGGCCTCAATTTGTTGCGAAGGCTCTTAGAAGGCCAACTGCTGTTAAGAGTCCAAGTATTCCACCCACAATTACCTGCACAGCCATCATACAAAACAAAACACTAATTTACAATCATTTCTTCATATTATCTCAAATTGCTTTTACTTTCCTGCAATCACAATAATGAGAGTGATAGTAAGAATGGTTTGATGCAATAGTAAAGGGTAGTTTAGGCTTTTCATATGAGTTTGCAAGTGTACTTAATAATTGTGTAAGAAAACAATAACAAAGGTTTCAGTTTAATTGACGAAAAAAAACATATGATAAAAGAATTTACCATTCTCAATAAGTATCATTTGCAGCTTGTATGTATGAAAGAAATCATAAATATTTTTAATTTCAGTTTTTTCTTTCCGCTAGAAATCATAAATATTTTTAATTTTCTTATATTAAAGATATTCTTTTAAAACTTAAAATCAGTACTTTTAAGCTTATGATTTGATGAATGTTTCATTTACTCTCTCTGTTAAATATCATTTTAGATTTTGGTTATTTGATTACTATTATTATTAGTTTACATGACAATCTATTCTGATGTTATTTTTATAATTAACTAGTTTATGGTTTTCATTTCAATGTAAACATTACTTTCTCAGAGAAATTAAGTAAACTACTTTCTCAGAGAAATTAAAAAGAATATTTTTAAATTTAAAATGACCATAGATAAACTTAATCCAAATTTGAAAAGAAAAAAACCATATAGGGCGACAAGCAGGAAATTTTTTAAAGAAAATAAATATAAAAAATGAAATTAGAATTTTCCTTAAACTATAGTTAGTTTATCCGAAGGTTAAAAGAAAATTTTGAAAATTTTGTATAAAATAAATTTTATAAAAAAATCATTTTAACTTTTTTATTAAAATACTAAAATTCAATCAAAAAATAATTCCACATAAACCTAAAAATTAAGAAATTTAAAGACTAAAAATAATAATTTTTAAATATAAATACTAAATGAAAAGCTGGTATTTCTAAAATGATTAAAAGAGTATGGACCAATTAAGTAAAATGAGGAAGGAAAGAAAGAAAGAAATAACTTTGCACAAACTAGTTATTAACTGAAGCAAATTATAATTCAGAGTGAACATATATATACGAGAATGATAGGATTGTTGAAATTTTTTTCTGAGATAGACAGATAGATTAACCACTTGTGAGGAATGAATTGTTCATATAAATACCTCAAAAGTTGTAGATATCTCAGTCATTCACAATAAAAACTTTCAAACAAGAATCTTGAAGCAGTGGCCTTTTATGGTGCACTGAATTTCATTGGTTGAGCTTAGGTCCATCAAATAATTATAACTATGGAAACAATGCAATGAAAAATGGTAACCTGAGGGGGTGTGTGCCCAAGAAGTTCATGAAGTGGTCTCCTTTCAGCTAGAGGATGCTCAGAAGGAAGTTCATACACAATTTGGTTTAAAACCTGGGAAAATTCATTGATTCAAATTCAATAAAATTCACCGAAACCAACTAAACTAAAGGAGCAAAGCTTCTATGCACAGAAAGCAAAGACAACAAACAGAAAAAGACTTTCATAAATAACAGAATATTGCATAGAAGAAAAAAATGGCATAGGTGCAAAAGGCATCAAACCTCTGCTTGGCGTCCTGCTTGCAATCTTACACCAGTAGCATCATACATCACCTGCCACCAATCTCTTTTCAGAAATTTATTTTACAAAACCATAGTTTAACACAGGTGCATGTTTAATTGTTCAAGCAAATTATATTGACATGTTTGGTCAGATTTCTTCCCATGTCTTTCTTTTATCTATTCATATCATACTTTAATCCCCTAGTTATTTAAAAAATATATACGAACACTTCTTAGAAATAGCATTAAACCCTTAATTGTATGAAACATTACACTGAGTAAAGTAAACTAGTTGATAAATCTTGAGGCTCCCTTAAACTTTTAAGTTAGACTCTTCTTTTGTAATTAGTTTCTTTACTGAGAGTTGGACAAAAGAAAAAGCTGTCCATAAATTGGATTAAGGTGCACATCAAACAGAGATAGGTAAGTTAAGTTATCAAAGAGAAAAAGACCATCACGAGACCAATGTTGATGAAGTGAAAATCATCACACTTTGAAATTAAAGCTTGAGGGCTCTGCCATCCAATGAACTAAAATTTTGGGTTTGGCTCTGGTTAAGTCTTTAGAAAATCATTATATCATGTGTACAACATGGGAGGATGCTGTAATGTTTAAAAAGCAGGAGGTTGTATGTATGCAATCTCAAGAAGAAATCACAATTATTTCAGTCTAACTTCCGTAATTGTTTTTGGGACATCAAATGCTTTCTTAAGAAAAACTTAATTTCTGTTCCAACAGGTGCAGATATGGAGCAAGAATCTCAGGTCATAGTAATTAGTAAACAAAATATTAAGCAAAGAGATATTCAGTGTTGATTTACGTGAAGAATTAAATGAAGTCATACAGTACAAGCGAAAACGAAGGAAATAGCAAAAAGTGGTCCTTCAAAGCCTTCTTGCATCCCAATGGCAGATGCAAGAGCAGTGACAGTAGCTGAATGAGATGATGGCATTCCACCAGATCCAACTAATTGCTTAAGATCCCATCTTCTTTCCTTAAACCTGCATACCTAAGAAACATTAAGACTTTTAAACCATCTGATCATCTGTTACTTTATCTTGAAAAGTACTCTATAATTCTCTATACTTCAAAATGAAAATTAACCCTTTCTTTTTTAACCACACAACATACCCTTACACTTCACTTATGAACTTTCATATACGCATATGTGTGATTGGTTTAGCTTCTTAAAAAAAAATTACATGTCCATGAATCTCAAAGGATGTGTTGGAGCTAGAACTAAATGTTAGAACCATAAGAGCCACATCAAATTGAATTTGCGTGTTAAGGAAACATAAAAAGAAGAAAAGAAAAGGGAATACGAACCAGGTGGTGAAGAACTTGATGGATTGGGCAAGGGCAAAAGCAACGAAAGCAGAAATGAGAGGGTAATTGGAAGAGATTGATGTGGTTGAAGAATGCATGGCTGCAACTTCATCCACAGAAACTATGTAAAATTGGAATGTGTAAAGTCAAGGGATCTCTAGAAAGGATAGGCCTCGGTTGAGAAGAAAGGTGAATGGCTTCGTGTCTTCTCAATGGTTGCTTCGGTTGTTTCTTTGTTCTTCCAAACGCTAACTAACGGTCATACTTCTCTAGTTTAGAATCTTCACGGAGAATATGACGACTTTATTTTAAGTATAGAAAAATATGATTTTTAAATTTAAGATTAAACTGTTTAGTATTTAGCTATTTTATTTTACAAAAAATCTTTTACAAACTGTAGTGTATCGGCTAATTTTACTTCAAAAGCATAGTATTGATTGACTTCCAAGTTGATATTGCATCATAAAAACTTTAAATTAATAAACAAAAAATGTTTAATACATTGTCAATAAACATAAAAATCTAACTTAATACATTATTAAAATACCTCTACGCCAAAAACCTAAGAATATTTGTACCACTAAAGTATAAAGTATAAATGATATACCAGATTTGAAATATGGAGACAGTAGAAATTGCTCTTACCGGATTCGGTCGAACAACTTTAAGGTGGACTAATTAGAATAAGGGGAAGTCCACCTGACGTTTAAGTCAATCAGAGACTTTCTAGTGAATAGTTGTGAGTGTAAGTAATAATGATATTCTTGTACTTTCTGTGACAAGATGTAGAAGTTACAGTCTTTTTTTTATGTCTACCAATAACATGTTAACGGGTCTTGTTATTATTAATCGATTTTGTTTATATCATAATTAATATCCTATATCTCTTAAGTATTATATGTTTCTAATTTTAGGAAGGTTAATATCATACAGATTTTAGGAAGGTTAATATCATATATATATTCAAATTTATTCCGAGTAGTCACGTTATCGACCATTTAAAACTTGAATTTATCAAGTAAGTCCATAATCGAAAGTATTTGAAGTTTTTCAAGTATGATCGAACACTTATAAAGTATTTAGAGTTTTGCAAGTAAGTCTATCATCAGACACTCACAAATTACTTCAATTTTCCAAGTTCATGATTAAATACTTATAAGAAAGTTACTTGAGTTTTCAAATCCATAATTGGACAATCCTAAGATATTTAAAATTTTCCAAGTAAATTTATGATGAAACATTTCTATGGGCCCAGAATTTTCCAAATAAATCTATAATTAAATACTTGTAAAACTTACGAAAAATATTTATATTATATAAAATAGATAATAAATAATAATATGTATTTAACTTATTATTATATTATATAGTTGTGATAGCTCATTTAATTACAAAGCTTGTGTTATAAAATAAGATCTTGAATCCAATTCTTATTCAATTATCATAATATTTTGATTTATATTTTATTTCCGTAAATAATAATAATATTATAAATAAGAACCGAATTCGTTCATAACCAATACACGAGGGTCTCATTTATATAAAATTTTGGAACTAAATATGTTTTTGGTGTCTTAACTTTAAGTGAAAAATAGAATTAATCTCTTTTCAAAACTTTAAAAGTAGAATTAATCTCTTTTCAAAACTTTAACCTAATTTAGTCCCTCAACTGTAGAAATGTATGAATTTAGTCTTTTTAACCAAATTTTGTTAATTTTATTTGATGTTTCAAACGTGTTTCTCATCTAACATTGAATAAAAATGTGTCATACAATGTAAACAATCCAAATGTTATCATAAAACATACTTAAAACATGAAATAAACCTAATAAATTTAATTAAAAGGACCAAATTCATACATTTATAAAATTAGGAGACTAAATTATGCTAATGTTTTGAAGAGAGACTAATTCTAATTTTCACAAAGTTTAAAGACAAAAACATATTTAACCCAAAATTTTACCATGAGAAAGGCTTCGCTTATATTAAAACTAATTTCCACTGCCTCCTTAAATATTATTTCTGTTTTTTATAACAATTTGAACCATTATCTATTCAGCAGAGAATAGACAGTGCCTTCTTTCTGCACATGGTAACTAATTAAAGACTGGAAAATAACGTAAATGCCTTCATATATACTTCAACAGAGTAAAATAAACAATTCATTTGATATACATAACAAAGGTAACCAAATTTTCATTGTTTTGTTCTAACTTGAATTAATATATATATATATATATATATATATATATATATATATATATATATATATATATATATATATATATATATATATATATATATAAAATTAGAAATTGCTGTTGATATTTAAAGGTAAGCAAATAATAACATTATTGGAACTGAGATCTATTTAAGATAGGGGGGAAACCTCTAAGTGGAGCTAGTTAATATACCCTTTTCCCTTTTAAGATCCGAGGGATCGCTCTGTAGGACAAGGTGATAACAACAAATACAGACAGCAAAGGATTGTAAATTCTTGATTCCTCCAACCACAGGTCTCATGCTATCCCAATTCTCAATGAACAATTGGCAAATGCAAATCATTAGGCACAAACGGGGCAGAGCTTCATTTTTCCTTTCGCTTGTCTCAACTTGAGATGACAGATGTGTGCTGGCGCCCCATTTACGACAATAGCAACATGCCACACAACTCCTTAATTTAATTCCAACGACTTGACAGGGAACAAAATTGAGCTCTATTCCTGGTCCTTGGATCAATGCAGGACTTGCTTGCACGGATTCTGCTCCCCCTATCCAAATTTGTCAGATGGTAAAATCAATCCGTCAAAAATAGTTAGAGCGTACATTTTCCGACCAAATGTTTAAGTTCTTCCTTTGCTGCTTCCATCACTACCTTAAAGTCTACTCGAGTATACCTTCCCCTGAAATCCATAATTAAAAGTTCAGTTTTACCATAATGCACCAATCAATGATATAAAATCAACAAACTATAAAAACAAAAAAAAATCAAATTATAATATTTAGCTTATGGGTTCTAACTCAACAATATGCACAAACAGTATTAAGGTCATCAAATAAAAAAAAATAGAATTTCTATGTACCAGAAGTGAGTTTTACTCCATGTTGTTGAAGGATACGCGGGGCTTGCAATTCCATGCATTATTCTCGCAACAGCTCTTGGTGTAAATCGGGCCTGTGAATTGCTCTGTAGAAAGACCTGTTGATAATCAAAGAAACAAGTAATTTTTAAGAAGAATTCTTTAATACATGATTTATTTAGATGAGAATGTTCATGTGACAACTTACCTTTATATCTGCTCGCAGGAAAGGACTGCACATGTAAATACCACTATTTTAGTTCAAGATAATGTAGCATATAGCATAATCAACATAGTATGTTGCTACTTGCAAGAGAACTTTAATTCTGACGTTTCAATATCCAATAGAATTTAAGTTCTCGATGCTTAAAGCCCTTTCATAAGTTAATTTTGTTCTCTAGTACAGAACCTAGCTCGGAAATTAGAAAGAACCTGCTTTGGCCATCAATTTTCTTGCAGAAATCAGCATTTTCAACTCCAGAAAAATACTCCAATATTTTCCTTTGCAAGCATGGTGTGTGATTGGTCCCACTGCAACCTTGCATCTTATCACATAGATTTAATGCAAAATATACAGCACTAAACATTGCATCCATTTTTTGTACCTACTCAAAGAAAAAACCATGGGAAGTTAAATCTATCAATGATAACTTAATTGACCACACAAAAATGAAGAAAATGCAACAAATGAATTATCCAATCAATTATAATGACATAGCATACCAATACTTGAAAATCAAAAAGGAAAACCATTTAAGCAGAGGATACAACATCCCAGATGAACATACAAAAATACAAAAATGAATAAATGTACAAGTTTGTCAGAATTTATTCACCTTACAATTTTCAACTTCTGATAACCATTGGGTAATATCTTCTGATAGTGATAACAAGTCTGTAGGGACTTCAATGATCCTATAACAGTAGGCCATGTCCTTCATTTCATAAGTTATTTCTCCCATCAACTGAGAATATTTCACAAATAATGAGGTCAGATTGTATTTGCATTGCTTTCAATACTAGGGTAGAGCTACTACGCCAAATGGATTAGGTGCCTATATGAATCAAATTATAAACATTTTATTTTGAAAACAATGATGGGGCAAGACTAAACTCTCGATGAAAAAAGCGCAGTACATGGCTATGCCTAGCACATACAACGATATCTCCAGATCATAACAAAATATATAGCTTCAGTAGATTAATTAATAAACTTATGATGTATTATGTGAAAGATTTTCAAAACGGGGAAGACTAGCAGAGTTTTTTAGATGCCATACGTGTTTGTGGATAAAATATTATAAATCTAAAATATAGTAACTATTTAAACATATTTGTTAAGCGCACGCACTAGAACTCAAGAAAAAAATTATATTGACTAATCCAAACCTTCAGGTCGGTCAACTGATTTGTTAATTTAACTGCTGTAACCCCCATGTCATTTGCCACAGTAGGGATGTCAAAAATATATTGCCCACGCTTACTTTCAGATCTGAAAAATCACACAACAATGATTCCATTAAACCAAAGTACGAGTGTAAGTAAATTAAACTGCTTCTCTAAAGATAAAAATCAGGAGCCAGGTGTCATCACCAGATATACCTTCCCTTCAAAAAATTAAGGTTTGAAATCATAAACCATATTTACCGCGGTTAACAGCGTTAAGATAACTTGCAAAACAGTACCATCCAGGGGGAAAAAAAAGTCTGGAAAAGTGAAAGGACGCCAAGTTTAATATGCTTTGATATTATTACCTTTTCAGAATTGCAGCTATAGCAGATACTTTTTGGGCAAGTAATGGGGGAGTAGTCTGCAATATGCCAAAAGTTAAAAAAATAAGCAACAAAATAATTATTGAAACGGTCAAACCATATTTCGTTTTCTATACTTCAGATAAAATTTAGCAAACATAAGATTAGAATGTACTATATAAACCATCAAGTTTAAATATATAGATTAGGGAGACAAGAATTCATAAACTAATTCATATTGTGTGACAAATTACACGTGCATGGATGTGTCTGACAACACCTTATGGAAAGCCAAAGTGCAAGTTGCATTGATCTGTGGAAGTAACTGCAGGTACTGCACATTGCCCAACTCCAAGCGTGTCAAAAGAGTAAGCATCACCTGGTATAGAAAAATATAGGAAAAATGTTTTACACTGTAGACCTAGACGAAAATAGTCAGCATATATTGTCTAGATTTTCCTTACAGGAACAAAAGGTTTCATTATTAGCATGTAAATCATGACTAGCATGTTAAACATCGTATAAACGGATAGATGAATGATAGTTACAACTAGATATGATTGTCCAAAAAGATATTTCTAATTAGGACACAAACCCCCTTTATTATCTGGTTTGAAATCAAACTTGATTTTATTGCCTTCAAGTAAACAGCAAAGAGATAAAAAACAATATTTTTTTGTACGAATAACGAGATGACCAACATATAATATGCTAAAAATGGCGTTTTGACATAGCATGCATACTCTAAAGATCTCCTAATGAAATCATGTATTGGAGCTACCAAAATTTTAATATCTCACCCCCCTTTGTTATCATTAAAATATCAACATGATTGACTTCTCAACAAGATATCCGAAATTTTAATTGAAAATAATTTCTGAGTAATCAAACAATAAATTTAAATGAATTGTAGTATAGAGTAGAGGACCTCTTCCTTCATATCAAGCCTGCGTGAAGCAGATTCTTTGATTAATGAGCATATTTTCCCACAGGAGCTTTTATCAGAAGGAAAGACTTCACGCAGAAATTTGTTCACAGCATATTCGTCTACTCCTTCACTGAGGATAAAAAAAATGCATCACGGAACAATTAGACGGTGAGAAAAATAAAAATGAAAAAGAATTGTGTTACCTGTACATAAGACTACGAAGTTTGAAAAACGTCTCATCATCATAAAATAGGTGACAGTAGGACAACCTCCCATCCCTTCCGGCACGTCCTATCTCCTAAAATATCAATTTCCTTTTAGAAAAGCATGTGCTAGAATATCTTACCCTGCTACTAATAAAGTTTAGAAGAAATTATGTACCTGTACATACTCTTCCAGACTTTCAGGCAAACTGTAATGAATTACCTAAACACAGACATGACAACGGAGTTCTAGTATGAATTAATGTTATATCCAAGATCATTTATGTCGAATGCAATATGTAGTGTGTAAAATACAAGACTAAAAGTGATGCTCGAAGACATCACTTTTTAAATAGAACTATTAACTGAAGAACTAAAGGCATTAGTAAGAACATTAGTAAAAATAGATACCAAGGAAGACTAGAGATGCCAAAATGAGTTTCAACTCATGAGTCAACCCCGGTTGAGTTAGAAAAATTCAATTTTTTAAAATATGGATCAAACAGACCCCACTCACTTAACCCATAAGTTAAATGGGTTTGAATAAACCACATTGAATGTGAGCCAGGTTAAATTCATTCGTTTTTAGCTCAACCCATGGTGAGTCAATTCGTATGAACCGGTTGGCTCACTTTGTCACCCATATTTGGATTTTAACCATAAATAAAAATCTTGAGGAAGAACCAGTTGTTTATGATACAGCCAGATTTCAAAGGTGCAGGTTATCATGCAATAAGAGCACAATGAGAATCAGTGAATCACTATATGAGAATACCATCATAGAGGACTTCTATAGTACACCAGTTCATGCAAATGAATACAGAAAACAATAACAAGGTGATAAGCCTTACAGCTCCAACATCACTTTTATCCAGTCCCATGCCAAAGGCCACCGTGGCCACAACCTTCGTAAAAAATACAAATTATCAGTGACTGAAACTAAAACGAGGAAACACAAAGAAAACCGGTATATCAGCCGTGTGTTGCATTAAATGAAAAATTAAATTATAAAAAATGTTCAAGTATAACAATTATATTACCCGTTTGTTGCATGCAAAAATAAATTAAAAATTACTTAAAAACATAACAGCACGTTGAAGTATAAAATTTTAAAATTTAGCAAAATATATCACAAAAAAAACTAATGAATCATAAGATATAAACATAATTTCAATGAGGAATTATTTATTAGCAAATAAATAGTGTTTGTTAAGGTAAATTAAATTTTAAGAGTACTAGTCTTTAATACAGAATTAACAAAACACTTAACTGTTGGAAAAAATATATTTTCTAACATTAGATAAAATTGATCTATCTAACACTCACTTGTATAGTTTTTATACTCACTCATGGTGTTCATTTTGAACTAAGCAAGTATGAATTTATTTCACCATCCAATGGACATGATTATACTTTAATGTGATATATTACAAATAATTGCTTATCAATCTAGATATTTACAGTTATATAAATTTAAATATTTATGAATATATAGTTTACTTTTAGATTTAGATTTTAATATTTTTTAGTTTTCTTGTCAAAAAATTAATTTTCAACTGGTAAAGCAACTCAAACTCTATGGATATTTAATCATTATAGTTTGCAAGAATAAAATCAGAGACAATAAAATTTATAAATATTTATATTGTAATAAAAAAGTATAGTAATTAGATTTTGTATGTTAATTTTTAAACATGTATCTTGCATGCATATACTTTTGCTTGTTTTATTATTTAACCAGATAAGGTATTGCCGAAAAGATTAAAACCAACCAAGGTATCTAATTTATATATTTAAACGAAATGAAAAAAGAAATTTGAGTATTTTCCTTTATCAATATTTATTTTAATTTAAGAGAAATATTATCTAATTCTTAAATTGTCTTTAAGCATTTAGACTTTAATTAGCAATGAATGATTGTTAGATTAAAATGTAACAAATAAAATTTAGAATTCACATTTGCAGTACACATATTTTACTATAGAAGAAAACGATAGGAAGTTTCCAAGAGAAAATATTATATGATGACAAGACTGGCCAAAAAACAAAGTCAAAGTTAATATGACAAGATTACTAAACAGATTTTTATTTTATATATATATATATATATATATATATATATATATATATATATATATATATATATATATATATGCACTTGTCATAAATTCACAATATCTTGATTAAATCATAAAATTTGTCTCACCACTCTGATCTTGTTGGAATTAAACAAGTCCTGTACATAGCTACGTTCCTTTGCAGTGATACCACTATGATAACTCTACATGATAAATCAATCATCTTAGTGCCAAGGACAATACAGAAAGACATGCATTGTCAAAAGAAAAATCCAAAACTAACCTTTGCCAAGATACTGTGATCATTCAAATATCTGCTAATTTGATCTGTTTCATACTGGAACAATAAGATGCGTCATTAATTCCCACCAACATAGAAACGTTACTATATATTATATTATCTACTATAGAAAACGATATGTTAAATCTGAGTCATATGGATCTCAATTCCTGTCTTTCTGCCAACAATAATATACATATAAATTTCTCCGAACAAAGCGAGAATATATTGCAATACAGTGACAGTTGAGTATAAGAAATCATAGGACATCCCGTACTTAAAAATGGGCAAAACCCAGTCCATATACACACACCTGAAATTTGCAGTATATGATGATGCTCTGAACTTCCGCAAAAGGAGGAGACCTTATCAAAATCAGTAGATCTTTCATTCTAATATGTTCAAAGAATTCAAACATAAGTTTAACAAAGTTCACACAATGAAAGTATACAAGCTCAAGCACTATGTAGAAGCGTATAACTTGCCTGTTTCTGACCATAGACACTGATAAATGAAAATTGTCCCTAAAATGCGCCTTCTGAATAAGATTTGAGTGAGGGATATCTAGAGCAGACATGATGGCATCTAAAGTTGTGGTAGTAGCAGTTGCTGTCATTGCAAGCACAGCACGAACATTAAGTGTCTTACGAAGCAAAGATGCTCTAAGTCGCATAAAAGATGGTCGGAAATTGTGAGACCTGTAAAAATGTTTTCAAAATCTCAAGATCAAACATAAAACAGATTAATACCACCAAATGATATTGGAATTCCTCACCATTCAGATATACAATGTGCTTCGTCAATAACAACAAGTGAGATGGCTGGCAAAGAAGAAATGATAGACAGAAACCCTTCATTCAGAAACCGCTCCGGTGAAACAAAAAGCAACTATATGAATCAAAATTTAAAACCATCAGTTGTAGCAAGAGTACCATCATCCATAAATAAACCTGAACATGTAAACACACCATACAAAAATGGACTGCAAACAATCAAACCATTTTATGTGAACAATCCGTGTCAGTGCTACACAATCTAAGCCAAAGTTGCATTCATACGTCTAGTTGTTGAAAGTCCTACCTTTATCTCCCCTTGTCGAAGCTGCATCAGTGATTCAGAGGCTTCTTCAGGTGTCTAATATTAGTAAACAAAAAGAGATTAATTAAACACGAGGAGATTAAATGATAACATCGAACATATCAGTGTGCATTTTTAGGAGAAGATAAAATAGAATTAAGTTTTCCCCGTAAATAAAAATTAACTTGTATAGAAATTATACTTAGCTTTTAAAGAAGTTCGGTGAGAGAGATTATTTAGAAGTTAAAGCCCATAAGTTGATTTTATGATATAAGAAAAGAATATGTGCATAAGGATAACACTTAAAGAAGAAGAAAATAAGAAACTACAATTCATTAAACCTCAAGTTAAAATCAACTTATGCGGCATAATTTTTGGACAAGTTAACTAAAAAAGACCTCTACGAAAGTTAAGGACACGAGTCAATTTTAACTTAAGCGAGAAGCTGAGGTCATTTACCCGCATATTTCTTTTTCAGTAAGTACTAAGAGATTATTGTTGTAACATTTGAGAGAAGGAGAAAACTAGAGATCTTCACCAATGAACTAAATGCTGACAACCCTAGAAAATTTAATACCACACTCATCCAAAATCTTAATAAAACGCACTTACACTCTAACAACTTGTTCCTAACGACCTAACTTATTACATTCTCTTTTTTTCTCATATAAAGGTAATTGAGAAGCTTAAACAAACAGAACCAATCAACCATCACTGCACAAGGTAGAACGTATAACACACCTGAGTACTAGATAGAAGACCACCCTTAATCACATAAGGCAATTGCCTCAGCTGATCAATCATCAAAGCCACCAATGGACTAACAACCAATGTAATCCCAGGCAAGATCAGAGCAGGCAACTGATAACACAGCGACTTCCCGGCACCGGTCGGCAAAACAACCGCTCCTGACTTCCCAGCAAGAACCATCTGAATTGCCTCAACCTGCCCGTCTCGGAAACAATCATAACCATAAACTAATTTCAAAATCTTCACCAAATTCTCCTCCGAAGGCTCATCTAGCGTCGCAGCTACAGCCTCTTCCACTACAGCGCAATCAATCTCAAGAATCTTACAATCCCCTCTCTGCTTCAACTCTTCAATATCCTTCTCTTTCCCCTCCCTTTCGTGCCTCGATATGAATTTCCCTCTCTTGTATCTTTTTCCGTTGGATTTTCCCTTCTTGTTCAAGAACTTCCTTCGCTTGCCACTCAAGTTTAGCCTCACGAAGTTCCCATCGCCGCCGCTGCATGGTCGAGGCTTCACGGTAGGCATAGGTGCACTGGCACCTATCAGGTTGGGAAGCCGCGTCTTTCTGCGTGTCCTCGCATCGGTGCTATCAGCGCGTGAATCAGACGCGGTGGGAGTAAGAACTGGTTCGATTCCAGAAGGTTCTAGGTTAATAAGCGGTCTTCGAATCTTCACGAACGAAGCAGAGTGGGAGGAGGAGAAGAAACCAGCAGGGAGGGTTTCGATGGAGGAGGAAACTGACGGCGCGTCGGAAGGTCGCCGAATTTGGAAGGGGAGATCGGTGGGAAGGGAGAGAGGGGTTTCCAGGACCGGGTCGGGTTTCGACGGGGCTTTGGAGGATCCAGAAGGAGCTGGTTTTGATATTGAGGGTTTAATTCTGATTCGGGATTTGTTTGAAACCACGAGAGGTGGTGGTAGCGGCCGCGGTGGTGACAAACTTAAATTTCTCGGAGGAGTTGCAGAGATGTGAGACCCGTCGGAATCAGAATCCGACTCCATTCGAAATTTGTTGAGCCGGAGAAGAAGAAGAGTAAAGAATGGCTAAAAGAACAGAAAATGGGTTATGATGAATAGTGTTTAAAAAACTAGTTCCCGCCAATGTTCCCGCCTGTTTTGTATTTGTATTTTTTTTTTAGTGTTTGGGTTCAAGTTTTGAGTAATTCTTCAAGCACCATCGTGTTTCTCTTTCTGCACACCATAAAAATTGTCCTAAACTATCCCTCATTAAAAACATGATAAAAGTCTCTAAACTTTCTTATTTTTAATATTTTCTGGATTGAATATTTTTTTGAAATAATTTCTGAACATCCAATTCGGAGTACAAAAGAAACTTCGTAATACTTTGCAATATAAAAAAAAAATAGAACAGGTATTTCGATAAACATTTCTTAATTCCAGAATCATTTTGAAAATTACTTTTATAATTTTGAATGGTTATTTCAGAAAACATTTTGAATCTAAACATATCCAAAATATCTATTTTAAAATTTATTTTTTTTATATTTTTTGAAAAATATTTTTTGATTTGGAAATACTTTGCAGAATATATATTTCGAAACACGATTAGAAATTCCTTTAAGATTGTACTATTCGAAACTCAAAATAATCATATGCTGACACATTTTTCATATCTCTTGCATATGCCTCTTAACATCGTTTTCTACTCACCTTTGTTAAATTATATTAATAATTAACATTGGTTTATGTAATTTAAAGTATAACTTTGATGTAAAGATTTTAATGTGATGATTATTATAATATAAGGTATTAAAGTTATTGGAATTATTTTAAAGTTATTAAAATTAATCCCTCTCTTCTCACTTCACTTCAAAAGAACATTTTGGTATTTTATTAAAATTAATTAAATATCATAAAAGAGGAAAAAAGTCTTTTACTTGAGTTGGCGTTAAGTTAGAAAAGGAGAGAACGTAACATTCTCAGAAAGGCAAAGAAACTGTAACCTTAACAGAGAAAAAAATCACCCTTGCAATTTCTATATCATCAAGAAAGCATTAAAGAGGAGTAATAGGAGAGAGAACAGTTGGCAGGAAGAAATAAGAAGAATTATACAATGGATCCAGGTAATTTTTTCCAAATTTTAAAACCCTAATTTTTGAATTATAAAATTTAGGGATTTTAAATTTGTTGGCATAAGAAAATTAAATTCTCTGTGAATTTGATCAAAGCCATACGGTTTTTTCGTTTTCAATTGGTTTTTTTGATGAAAGAAAGTTAAATTCCCTGGAACGTGAATTTCGTTCATTATGGAAGCCGCAAACTTTTAATCCTTGATTGTTGTTTTTACTGTTGCTCGTCCAGTGCAACGTGAATATGCCAAATTAAATTCTGCATGATAAAAAAGTGGCATGATAGAAAACTCTTGCGTAAAGTAATAGAAACAATTCACGTGAACCTTGGAACGTGAATTTCATACACCTGAAGCCGATTTTTTTTTTTTTTATTATTTCGATTGTTGCATAACTGTAACGTGTTTTATCCAGCCACGAGTTTTCTATTTTGGCATAACGTTGCAACACATGTTTTCACAGTAAAGCAATTTATTGCTGCAACTTATATTGTGAACATGGTTATTGTTACTGCATTGAATGGAAATTAAATGTGAATTAAAAGTTGAAAGGTTTCAAATACTTTTAATTTGAAAAGTGTATTTACTGACATGCATGATATATAATTTTGTTTTATGAATTATATGTATTTGGAAGAAGGAAATTCAATTAAGTTGAATTTTGGAGAGTAATTAGTCATTGATGTAAGGATGTTATGGATTATCCAAAGGTGAACCATGATTTATAATTGATGACATTAAAGTGAGACATTTCATGTACTTAGTATATGTTTGTATATCCAAAGATAACATGCATATAGACTTAAGTATGATTGATTGTTATTAAAGTATGTATGAAATTTGTCAGTTTAAGAATCACCCAAAGGTGAACTTAAATGAATAACTTAATTGACTACCTATCAGTTTAAGTGTCACCCAAAGGTGAACTTGAATGTATGACTAGTATAGTAATTTGTTTGAATCCATAAATTTTAATCAAAGCATTAATGTATGAGCTTGTGTATTATTTCCAGCTTACATGAATTTAGCAGGTTTGAGCAACAATGTCGTCAAGTTTAATGGGCTAAATTATGCCGATTGGTCAGAACAAATCCAGTTCCAACTGGGTGTTCTAGACTTGGATATGGCTATTATGATGGATGAAATGCTCGCAACCATTACAGAGACCAGTAAAAATGATGAGAAGTCTCTTTATGAGGCTTGGCATAGGTTTAACAGCCTGTCATTAAACTTGATGCACATGTCTATGGCAGAGAACGTAAAGCCTTCGATGCCCAAAACGGAAAACGCAAAACAATTCATGAAAATGATCAAGGAGTACTCACAATCAGACATAACTGACAAGTCTATTGTAGGAACTCTTATGAGTGGGCTGACTACCAAAAGTTTGACTGGTCACAGCCCATACATGAACGTGTAACAGGAATGACTAATATAGCAGCAAGGTTGAAGTCAATGGGAATGGAGGTGAATGAGTCTTTTCTAGTACAGTTCATCACGAACTCTCTTCCTCTTGAATTTGGCCAGTTCCAAGTGAATCACAACACTATTAAGGACAAGTGGAACTTTCAAGAAATCAAAGCCATGTTGGTACAAGAGGAAGGAAGATTAAAGAAAATGAGAGATAATTTTATCCATCTCACAACTCATGAAGGTGCTAGCTTCAGTAAAGCCAAACCAGGAAAGAAGAACAAGAAGGACAAAACCCCAATGAAAGTGAATAAGGGCAATATCCAGAAGGACCATAAATGTTTCTTTTGCAAGAAAGTAGGTCACTTCAAGAAAGATTGTCCGAAAAGAAAATCTTGGTTCGAAAAGAAAGGTACCTTTTATGTTTCTGTAAGTTTTGAAGCAAATATTATTGAAGTGCCTAATAATACCTGGTGGTTGGATTCTGGAGCTACCACTCATGTTTCTAATATTATGCAGGGATTCCATTCAATCCAACCCATAAAAGGAACTGAAAAGTATTTATATATGGGGAACATAATGAAGGCACAAATAGAAGGAATTGGGACTTACAGATTGATTCTAGACACTGGTTATTGTCTGAATCTTGAAAAGTGTCTCTATGTTCCTGGTTGTGCTAGGAATATAATTTCTGTTGCAAAGTTGGATTGTTTAGGTTTTAACTTTAAGATTGAAAATGATATTTTTCATTTGTATAAACTTTCATACTATTATGGTTCTGGTACATTAGTGGATGGCTTATACCGTTTAAATCTTGATGTTAATTTTTCTGAATCCCTGTTTAATGTTGAAAATGTTGTTGATAGAAATTCTAGTGCAGGAAATGAATGTTCTGCTTTCTTATGGCATAAAATATTGGGTCACATATCCAAAGAAAAGATGTTGAGGTTAGTGAAAAATGAAATTTTACCTCAATTGGATTTTGATGACTGGGATGTATGTATTGATTGTATTAAGGGTAAACAAACAAAACACATATCAAAGTATCCCGCCACAAGAAGTAGTCAACTTCTTGATTTAATACACACTGATATTTGTGGTCCTTTTGACATTAAGTCTTGGCGTGGTGAAAAATACTTTATCTCCTTTATTGATGATTTCTCACGTTATTGTTATATATATCTATTGCATGAAAAATCTCAATCAGTGAACGCCCTTGAGGTGTTCACAAATGAGGTGGAAAAGCAATTAGATAGAAAAGTAAAAGTGGTGAGATCTGATAGAGGTGGTGAATATTATGGTAAAACTGATGAGAGTGGACAATGTCCAGGTCCATTTGCAAAGTATCTTGAAAGTCGGGGTATATGTGCACAATATACAATGCCTGGTACACCACAACAAAATGGTGTAGCAGAAAGGCGGAATCGTATTCTTATGGATATGGTTAGGAGTATGTTAAGTCATAGTAATATCCCTTTATCTTTGTGGATGTATTCATTACAGATTGTTGTATATCTAGTTAACAGGGTTCCTAGCAAAGTAGTTTCTAAAACTCCTTATGAACTATGGACCGGAAGGAAACCCAATTTAAGACATCTTCATGTTTGGGGATGTCCAGCAGAAGTAAGGTTATATAATCCACATGAAAAGAAGCTTGATGCAAGAACCATTAGTGGTTACTTCATCGGTTATCCTGAAAAGTCAAAGGGATATAGATTTTATTGCCCTAACCATAGTACAAGAATAGTTGAGTCTGGAAATGCTCGATTAATTGAAAATGGTCAATTTAGTGAAAGTGAGGAATCACGAATAGTGGACATTCAAGAGGATACTGATAGTATTTCTACACCTAATGTCTCTTCTGAAGTTGTTATCACTCTTGTTGTATCACAGTCACACAACAAGCAGAGACAAGTTAATGTTCCAATCCCACAAAATGAATAATATAAATGTTGAACCAATTGACAATGAGCAAGTCACAAATGAGCAACTCATAAATGAGCAATTGATAGAGGAACCACAAGAAACAACATTAAGAAGGTCTGTAAGGCAGAAAAGATATGCTATTTCGAATGATTATGTGGTTTACTCTGTTGAACATGAATGTGACTTAAGCATTGATGAGGATTCAGTCTCTTTCGACAAGCTATGGAAAGTAACAATTCAGAGAATTGGTTGAATGCTATAAAAGAAGAATTGAAATCAATGGATGACAATAAAGTATGGGATCTAGTTGAATTGCCTAAAGGTTCAAAAAGAGTCGGTTGTAAATGGGTCTTTAAGACTAAACATGACTCAAAAGGCAATATTGAAAGGTATACAGCTAGATTAGTCGCCAAAGGTTTCACCCAAAAAGATGGCATTGACTACAAAGAGACCTTCTCTCCTGTTTCTAAGAAGGACTCTTTGAGAATTGTTTTGGCTTTGGTGGCTCATTATGATTTAGAGCTTCACCAAATGGATGTAAAGACCGCTTTTCTGAATGGTGACTTAGAAGAGGAAGTTTATATAGACCAACCAGAAGCTTTCACCATGACAAGAAAAGAAAACTGGTGTGTAAATTAAAGAAATCAATATATGGACTAAAACAAGCTTCCTGACAATGATATCTAAATTTTAATGATACCATAACTTCGTATGGTTTTGTAGAGAACATTGTTGATCAATGTATATACATAAAGGTCATTGGGAGTAAGTTTGTTATTTTGGTCCTATATGTTGATGACATTCTTCTTGCTGCTAATGATATTGGTATGTTACATGATGTAAAGAAGTTTCTCTTTAGCAACTTTGAAATGAAAGATATGAATGAGGCATCTTATGTGATAGGAATAGAAATATTCCGTGATAGATCACAAGGATTGTTAAGTTTGTCTCAAAAAGGCTATATTAACAAAGTGTTAGAGAGATTCAGAATGGAAAAATGTTCTCCTGGAATAGTTCCAATTCGAAAAGGGGACAAGTTTAGTCAAATGCAATGTCCCAAGAATGATTTGGAATGAAAGGCCATGGAGTCCATTCCTTATGCGTCAGTGGTTGGGAGTTTGATGTATGCTCAAACTTGTACTCAGCCAGATATCAGTTTTGCTATTGGAATGTTAGGCCGATATCAAAGTAATCCCGGAATGGATCACTGGAAAGTTGCAAAGAAAGTTCTTAGGTACTTACAAGGTACCAAAGAATACATGCTCACTTATAGAAAGTCAGATCATCTTGAAGTGATTGGCTACTCGGATTCAGACTATGCTAGATGTGTGGATTCAAGAAAATCCACATTTGGGTAATGTCTATCTTTTGGTTGGAGGAGCAATTTCTTGGAAAAGTGCAAAACAGTCAGTCATTGCTACATCCACCATGGAGGCTAAATTTGTGGCATGCTTTAAGGCCAAGGTTCATGCTTTGTGGTTGCGGAACTTTGTATCAAGGCTTAGCATTATTGACAGTATAGCTAGGCCGATAAGGATTCATTGTGATAATTCTGCAATCGTCTTCTTCTCTAAAAATGATAAGTACTCAAAGGGTGCTAAACACATGGATTTGAAGTACTTGTCGGTCAAAGAAGAAGTGCAGAAGCATAGAGTGTTGATTAAGCATATTGGTACAGATTTGATGATAGCATTAACTAAAGGACTACCGCCCAAAACTTTTATTGGCCATGTTGAAAGTATGGGCATTATGGATAAGTTAATGTTAACATGATGATGTTATCTATCTATATGGATATGTATAGCTATATGCTTGTACTGTCATGACACTTGTGAATTCAATTAAAGTTATGTTTCTCTTTATTCTATTGTTATCCACATTAAGTTATACATGTATTATTGATTGTGGTGACATGATAGATCTCTTTTAGAGATATGAAAGTTATAAGATTGATTAAAGTTATGTTGAGTTGTTTTGATTATGTGATACATGGAAGGAATCTTGTCGATCATGACTTTTGCCCGCCATGATTCGATCATTTCAATTCATATAAGGATGATGACTTGATAATTCTAATGAATGGTATGCACTTAAAGTTTATTTTTAAATCTTCAAGTCATCACATGAACCAAGTGGGAGAATGTTAAATTATATTAATAATTAACATTGGTTCATGTAATTTAAAGTATAACTTTGATGTAAAGATTCCAATGTGATGATTATTAGAATATAAGGTATTAAAGTTATTGGGATTATTTTAGAGTTATTAAAATTAATCCCTCTCTTCTCACTTCAAAAGGGCATTTTGGTATTTTATTAAAGTTAATTAAATATCATAAAAGAGGGAAAAGTTTTTTACTTCAGTTGATGTTAAGTTTCTGGAAAAGAAAAGGAGAAAACGTAACATTCTCAGAAAGGCAAAGAAACTGTAATCTTGACAGAGAAAAAACACCCTTGCAATTTCTATATCATCAAGAAAGCATTAAAGAGGAGTAAGAGGAGAGAGAAAAATTGTCAGGAAGAAACAAGAAGAATTATACAATGGATCTAGGTAAGTTCTCTTTTACTGTGTATGTGAGAATAGTGAGTATCATGAAAATTCAAGATCCTGTGTGTTGTGTTGTTTTCATTTAATTGAAAATTAAAGAATTGCTTACAACATTTTCCATAATCTTCTGTTTCATTCTCTCTTTACATATGTAATTACCATGCTTACGCATATCCATAAATGAAAAAAAAAATCATAGAATATAATCAATTTTATAGTGTAACCCATCCATTGATCACCCTCGTCACCATGCTTTAACCATCATAATCACCTTCCTCCATCATTATTGTACCAATAGAACTGGCTTCATTATATTCCCTTGGTTAACCTAGCTATGATAGCAAAGTGTTTTGGATCTTGTTTGTGAGCATAGTTTACCAAGAGTTTTCTCTGTTGATTTACTTCAAGATTTCTTTTTGTCATTAACTCTGTTTGATAAGTCAAGATGGAAGTGTACATGTACTTCAGAAAGTACATGTACTTTCTTAACCTTTCTTATTGCTTCTATTTTCTTGTCTTGCTATTATTTCTTCTTGTTGTTCTTTCTATTTTAGGATCAAATAGCAAGCCTTCAACATGTCTCCTTCTTTGCATACAAGAAGCAAGTCAAAAGCAAGTAAGCACAAAAGAGTAACTAATAATAAAAATAAAAATTGTTAAATATATACACAAATTTACAAGAAAATCCAATATGATTTTAACTACTAATTATCGTGATACAAATCATCGACAATGATGCCAAAAAATTATTAATTGATCTTTCTACTTTCCCCAAGAACATTGAATCAATTGTAGCACAAAACAAGATTTGTATCCACGAAGATTTATTTACATTAGCCAATAATTCAAATATAATTTGCAATAATATAGTGTTTTTTGTACTTTATAATGAAAAAGTAAAACAACATTTGATTGAAATGGAATTAACTAATAAAGATAAGTGTGTTGAGATTAAACTTCATTGATCTTCTTCTATTGCACTAATACTAATTCACTATATACTAATACCATTATCCAATGTTCCTAAAAGTATTTGGTTGATTCTAAATTAGTTCCTTCCATTTAGAACTTAAAAACTTCAAACACATCACTACTCCTCAACTCTTAATGAATGAGTCATTGCTTTAAGTGTGTGACTTAATCTCGACTAATACATTTAAATCTATTCCAAGCATTCAACCGCACAATATGACTTGATTGAACCATATATTTAAGATTAGTTTCCCAACTCAATCTAAATTAGTGAAATAAGATGAGTTATCACTTCATCCAAACAATCAAGAATAAACCAAACATTAACACTAAATAAATACATTTCTATATATGAAATAAGTAATAGTACACAAAATTAGAGAAGTTACATTTATGCTTAATACAAGAGAGTTCAACTACTCATGATGATAACTCCGGTTACAAGAATATGGAGCATGTGTCCCTCTCCTATTTCTCTAACAAGGATCTTATAAAAAACTACAAAGAAAAATGTCTAATGATATCTAGAAAAGAAACTTCCTAAAATAGAACGTCACTCTATTTTTGTAGACATTAAAATCATAACTGAGCTCCTTCCCTAATGATCAACACTTGAGGTTTTCTTCCCTGGAGAGTTTTTTTTTCCATGGTTTAGCTTCTCTATTGGTGCTCAAGGTCTCCTGCTAAAGGTTTCTTTTGTGGCTCAACACCTTTCTTCACTACTTAACTATGAGGGTTAAAATAGTAATTCTACTTATCCACTTTACAATGTTCAACATCATTTTTGAAGCTTCATTTCATTTGTTCACCAATTCTTGCAAAAGTGTTGCATTTTCATAAAAAACTAATTAAACTCCAATTTACAAAATTATTAATACCTCATTCTGCAATTCTAAGCTAAAAATGGTTGATTCACTTAATTTCTATCAATTTCATTCATTTCAAGTGCCAAAAACATATAAAAATCAAATAAATTAAACATTTCTCACTATATAGAAAAAATATAAATGTGTTTCTACATTTTTTAACTATTATTTCATTTCAGCATATGTCACCTTCATTGAGTCTCTCCTTTACTTTAAGTCTCATTCCTTTCTGTGTGTCCCTTCTTACTACAGTCCTTATCCATGTTATCTATGGTCCTTTTCTTATGTTTACTGCACCTTCAAATTCTCTACCTCCACTAAATGACTCCTTTTTAGTGTCGCCATCTCCAACTCCTCTGATTTCAAGAACTATGTTTAAACTTCCAATTTCTCCCAAACATTATACCTGTAATCCCTTTCTTCATGACATTGGTTTGAGTTTGATAGCAACCTCCTTAGCTAGGTTGGACCAAAACTAGGAGATGTGCATGGAGAGGGTGTTTCCTTGGATGATGAGTGCAGGAATGGAGTGGAAAAAAGGTCCAAGGTTACATAGCTAGGGCTGGACAAGGTGATATGCTCATAGTTTTAGTGTATATGGTGATGGTGAGGTGATGTTTGATGGCTCCAAGAGAGGTGAGGCCGTCTCAAGGAGGAAGGTGACTAGAGGAGCCTCTAGAGTTGCTTTAGTCTTGATCTAGGAAGTGTATGGCCATAATTTGGCAGCATAATATTACATTAATCCAAGATGAAATACAAGGGTGGAGACACCTCTATTTATAGGCCAAGGGTGTCTCCTTTTAACCCTAAAAGCATGATCTCCCACCTTTGCTCTCATTGGCCAAAAATGAGGTCTTCTAAGGAGTGGGCAAGTGTCCACAAATCCTCTGCAATGATGGGAGGACATGTTGCCACTCACAAAAACACAATCCTCCCCGTTCCTAGAGTGTTTAATGGCCACTACTAAAAGCAAATCCTTTCTAATGGTGGAGGAACATGTGGCTACTACCAAAAAGAAATCCTCTCCACTCCTAGGGTGTCATGTGGCCACTTCTAAAAAATGAATCATCTCCAATGGAAGCATGACATATGGCACACACTTCCCACTTGCTTTGGATGTTTAACTTAAGGAAAATCTTATGCTACTTAGGCCTTAATACAAGTCTTAAACAAACCTACACTACATGATCGAATACAATGACTTAGATATCTTACACTACTCTTCGATCCACGCTCTATGATGGCTCCAAAGGTGGCCCACAAGGTAGAATTGATACCATATTCATGGATGGCTTCCACTTTCTTGAAAGTGTTTGACCATGGCTAGGGAGGTTGATAATATTGGTGGAGGTTGATATATTGGTTAAGAACCCTACTATCTACCTCATGGTGTGAGGAAGTGTGTGTAATTTGAGTTTGAGTCCTTGAACCTCTCCTAGTGTGACTCCTACTTCTACACTTACTCTTTCTTATTTCTTCTTTTGTTTTATCTTATTTATCGTCGAGAATTCTAAGCTCCTCATCCAATTTAGCAAGATACTCTTCTTTTTCCATTTTTTTCAAAGCGGGTTTGACCTCTTCACTAAAGTCACTACCAAGTTCATAAGATGCGATCTTAGACATTCTCAAAGTTTTTGAAAATATGCAATGCAACAAACAAACTTGAATTCCAAATAGCTCTACTTAAGAGATTTCACTAGTACAGTCAAGGGAAATGACATCGATTCTTTTTGCTTATAGGCACCGGTTCCACAACCGAAGCATATTCAAGCGAAGTAAAAAAGATAGGCTTTATGTCTTAGGTTTTGAACCGAGTCAAAAGGGTTCAAATTCTTCCTCAGTTCACAAACAACCGAGGCAGTAGAGTGTTTTTAATTTTTTTAACCTCAACTGAAATCAGTTGTTGGTTCCTTGTTCTGTTCTGTTTTTCTATGTTCTTTTGCTTTCTCTTTTCCTTCGCTTTGTCCCTTAAACTTCTCTCTTTTTTTCTAATATCAAGCTTATCCTGCAATTTTATTTCATCCATCTTTTTACACAAGTGGGGGCAAAACTCCTTTGAATCTATGCATTGATAACGGTTGAAAAACCGTTATTTTCATATGCTAATTTGGACTAAATTACGCCCTTATTGCTTAGAATGAGCTTGAAATCAAACAAAACTCAATAAATGAGTCAGTCAAGAGTCAAAAGCTGTTTTTAGCGATTTTATGCTTTTTTTGCATTGTTTTGCAGCAAAATTGACAGAAGTGAAGATTGGGAATAAAGATGAAGGTCATAGACTCAAGAAAAGCGAGAAAATCAAAGAAAAGAAGAGTCTAGGCACCGCCCGACGGTAGACCCCTGGCGCCGGACGGTCAAACGGGAGGAGAAGACACCAGCATTGGCGCCGGGCGGCAGACCCCTGCCGCCGGGCGGTTTTGCGGCACGAGGGAAACCGCCGGCGGTAGACTCCTACCGTCGGGCGGTGGTGCGATTCAAGGTCCACCGCCGGGCGGCAAAGTGTGACATCAGGCGGTGGTCAGCTGGGCTTGGGCCTATTTTTCTGCTGCGCTTCTCACCTATAAATAGCCCTGTTACGAATTCCATTTCATTCTTTTGACAGAGGAGGGCGGCCAGACCTAATTTGCACTCTTTGGAGAGGATCTCTTGGATGCTTAGGCTCCTTTTCATCTTCTCTAGGGTTTGCTTTCCATATCTTCCATTATTTTCATCTTGGTTCACCATGACTATGGTAAACTAAACCCTTTTTGTTGTTGGGGGAACAATGTAATCTTTTGATACTCTCGTTTACATCAGTTATTTAACTCTCAAACAAGTTACAAAGAGATCAATTGTGAAATGAACTTAGTTTATACCTGGAACCCAACTCTGCATGACAGACCAGAAGCAAACCTTCGCTCAAACACAAGAAGCTCTAGAAGCCGTAATCAGAAACCTTCGCTTAAACAACAATTTCTTTCCCGGATTTTCAACCCCAACATGCACTAACAAAGAAATTTCCAGACTGTCAACCCTAATCATCACCATCCACCCTAAGACCTTTCCCAGCGAGCAATCAGGAGCTGTAAAGAAAACTAAGAAGTAGAACCCCCAATTCAAGAGGCTAATCCAAACCGCAAACACTATCTTTTTCGCCATGCACCTGTAGAGAAACAGAACCAAAAATCCCAAGGCAGAGAAACATAACCAAAAACAGATCCACCGGCTACGCCCTCATCGCACCGTCGCTCTGCTCTCATCGCCATTGCACCATCTCTCGCCGCACCATGTATAACGGTTGAAAAACCGTTATTTTCATGCTTATATTGATATTGAAATACACCCTTTATAGCTTAGAATAAAGTAAAACACTTAAGTTGAGTCATTTGAGAGTCAAAAGTTGTTTTTAGCGAATATTATGCTTGTTTTGCATTGCTTTGCAGGGTTTTGATGAGAATTGGAGATGAATGGAAGGAAAGGTTGAAGATTAAACGGTTGCAGTGCGGAAAAGTCAACAGAATGCAGAAAAGTCAACCAGTTAACCAGAAAAGTCAACCAGTCAACCATAAAGTCAACCAGTTGACCAGATTGCTGTTGACCAGCGCCCAGCGGTGAAAATGGACACCAGGCGGTGGCACGACTGATGGGAAACCGCCGGGCGGTCAAATTAGGCGTCAGGCGGTTGTAAGATGGGCCTGGGCCTAATTTTGTTACTTTTCTTGGTTATAAATAGCTCTAGTGCGAGTTTAGATGCATTCTTTTGACAGAAGAGGGCGGCCAGACCCAATCTTCACCCCTTGGAGAAGATCTCTTGGATGCTTAGGCTCCTTTTTATCCTATCTAGGGTTTGTTTTTCCATTCTTCCATCATTTTTCATCTAGTTTCACCATGACAATGGTGAACTAAACCCTTTTGTTGTTGGGGAACAATGTAATCTTTTGAAACTCTCTTTTATTGAAACTCTTTTTTATTTATATGCTTGTCGTATGCTTTGATTATCAATTGTTGGGTTTCTCTTCAGCGCTTAAAGCTTTTATCGTTTAACTCATTCGATAATCGTTGTTTGTCTTTATTGATACTGGAATGTACGGTACTGTCATGAACTGGGGGAAATTCCTTGATTAAGCAATACCACCTAGGGATAGGAGGGTATGACGATCAATTATTTTTGCTTCTGTTTATAATGCATTATTAATTACTAGGGGTGGCTAGGGATAACAAGCCAGTAATTATTAATAGGCTCTTTTCGTCGAGGGATCGGGCTAAGGGTAGACTAAGAAAGTTTGCATGACAATTAGATAACAAAGCAAATTAAATAAAAGGAGTAGATAAGAGAGAGTGGATAAGATGAAATTGTAAACCCCAACAACTCCATTCATCCATAGTCTTTTTCTCGTCAATTGAATCAATCGCATTTGCATGTTTATTGTTGTTTCTTGCATTCAAACGAATCTATTTTCCTTTACAAGTCTTACGATTTCAATTTGCATGAACGATAAGGCCTTCGAGTCTCTTGGGAAGAATGATATTGGGTTTTACCAATTATATTACTTGGAACGATCTGGTACGCTTGCCAGTTTCTCTAAACAAGTTTTTGGCGCCACTGCCGGGGATTCGAGGTTTAACTTTTTCAAGTAGTCTAAATTGATTGAATTTGACTTGACTTAATGTTTGTTTTTATTTTTGTTCTAATAAATGTTTTCTAAGGTTTTGTGGCTAATGTTTGCAGAATGCAGTTTGGACAAGAATTTGATTATATGGGCACTCAATTCTATCAAAATGATTTCAACTACTGGTGGGAACCTCACTCAAGCATGGATCAAGGTTGGAATGGACAAGTAGGAGAACCACATCAAATTTTACTATTAGGGCAACAGGTATCTACTTTGAATGAGCAAATCAACAGATTGGATGAGACATTGGAACGACTGATCCAAATTACTCTCTCCTCTACATAAGAGAGTGAAGTAAGAAATAAAAGGTTGGAGATACAAATTCGTCATTCCAATGAAATATTGAATTTTAGAGCTTTGAATGAGCAAATCAACAGATTGGACAAGACATTGGAACGACTAATCCAAATTACTCTCTCCTCTACATAAGAGAGTGAAGCAAGAAATAAAAGGTTGGAGATACGAATTCGTCATTCCAATGAAATATTGAATTCTAGGGTTAATACTGAGGTTAACTCTAGGGAGGAATGTCAAGCCACTAGCTCTGAAAGTGATAAGGTTGTTGATGAGGAAAAGATAGAAGAAAAGGTTGTAAAATTGAAAAAGAGGGAGTATGAAAAACCCATGTGCTATCCAAAGATATATTCTAGAAAGGAGAGAGAAAAGCAGTTTGAGCGTTTTATGGAGATTTTCAAGAAATTGGAAATAACCATACCATTCTCTGAGGCACTTCAGCAAATACCATCATCTGCAAAGTTTTTAAAAGAATTTCTCATGAAGAAAAAAGAGTATATTGAGAAGGAAACTATTGAGGTGCAAGGGAATTGCAGTGCAGCCATACAGAGAACATTACCTCCTAAATTACAATATCCAGGGAGCTTTACCATTCAAGTGGTTGAAAGAAAAGAGAAAAATAGAAAATGTGCAAAAATAAAGAAGAAAATAAAAAGAGAAAAAAAGAGAAAGTTGAAGGAGAAGAAGAGTGAGAAGAAGAGAAAGAGAGAAAAGAAGAAAAGATCACATGAAAAACCCCTTCCTCATTCAAAAAAATATCATAGGAAGGAAAAGAAAGTCAAGTGCTATATGGAGATCTTCAAGAAATTGGAGATTAAAGTTTCTATGATTGAAACATGGAAACATGTGCTTGGTGTTCACAATTTTATGAAGAAATTTAGCAAGAAGAAGAAAAAGAAAAGAATATCAAGCAAAGAGAATTAACACCTATTGAGGGGTGTTTATTTTTCTATTTTTCTGTTTTAGTCTTTTGTTCTTATTTTTTTGTTTTTGTCTTTCTGTTTTTATTTTTCTGTTTTTTTTATGTTTTTTTTTTAAAACGAAAATTAAAAATAAAATAATATTTTTACTGTTTTTATTTTTTGGGCTAATTTTGTTCTCTAGTGCAGTGTTCTTTAGTATGTGCAGGATAAAATTTGTACTAGGAGCACAAGATCATCAGGAGGCGGATAAGGAAGGAGAATTGGTTCACCAACACCCTGATGTGAAAAGTGACAAACCAAAACCTGGCACACCAAGTGAAATTCAAGAATAAGTTATGGGTTGTCAAGACTATTAAAGACAGAGCTTTTAAAGTTGGTGATAAGGAGATTATTAACACCTACTGATGGGTGTTTGAGCTTTACCAGGTCAGGCTCGTGACGTTAAACAAGCGCTATCGGGAGGCAACCCAGGTTTTATCTTTCTTTTTCCTTTGTACTTTTGATTTTAGTATAGGAACATTTTATTTTTGTGTCTGTGCTTGGCTTGTACACTGATTCTGATGGTGGTTTCATTTTATAAAATGCATGACGAGTTATTCAATGATGATTGAATGTGGTTGATGACTGAGAATATGTGTGTTGATATCCAGGTGAATGGTTCACTAACTATATGAACAGATGTATAGTGGTTTATGATTGTGATTGTGATGCTAAGCAGGATTCATGAATGATGTGTGAGAAAACATGTTGTGTGAGGTATTGAGCTCTAGAGTCTTTACTGATGTATGTACTATTTACAGGGAATCGTGAATGATATTTCCTTAGTCTTGATAATTGATTGAATTACATGTTTATGTGGTATGATCAAGGCCATGTTTGGAAACTCTTATTTATCCAAATTTTCACCCAAAAAAGTTTAAAATTTTATATCCTTTTTGAACCTTGACCTTAAACAATATGAAAACCCTTGATTTGAAAGTATTTACTTTGAGTTGGGTTGAGAATACTTGTATACATTGAAAAGGTTCAAGTTTGTGGTTGTATGGGGAAAACTAAAAGGCAAAAGAAAAGCATTGAGTTCAAGGGTTGAAAAGAAAAATGCATGAACATAGAAGAGGTGACAGGAAAAAGCATGAAAAAAAAGAGAGAACTCAATGTAAAATCAATAAAAAGGGAAGATGTTGGGAATAAAGGAGATTGGTAATAGAGAGAGTTTAAACTTGAACCTTTTCAATAATAAAATAGCTCTCTTAACTCAAGGATTTTGCATTCTAGAAAAACCAATATTTCTTCTTAGCCCAGCCTCAATACAAGCCTTGGAAAAGTCCTTGTGATGGCATTTGCATGTGAAGATTTTGATTGTTTTAGATGAATGGCAATGTTGTTTCATGTGACTTGTGAATAATAGAGAGTTGGAGTGTCATCCTAAACACTTGAGTTATTGAGTGAAACGCTTGCCTGGTGAGAATTGATAAATTTCATGCTTACATCTATGCTTAGTGGATTCATCATTCATAAAGAATAACATCTGTTGGGAAATATGTGATCATGTGAACTGAATTGAATTGAAAGCATGCATGCATCTTGATTTGAGTCCACTGAAAATCTGAAATTGAGTAGTTCTTGTCATAAGCAAAATGAATTTTGGAAGTGTTGAACTATTTGATGAAAAAGTGGAAAGCCAAGTTTTGTCTTGTTTGCTTGAGGACAAGCAAAGTTCTAAGTTTGGGGTTGTGATAACGGTTGAAATACCGTTATTTTCATGCTTATATTGATATCGAAATACACCCTTTATAGCTTAGAATGAGCTTAGAATCAAGTAAAACACTTAAGTTGAGTCATTTGAGAGTCAAAAGTTGTTTTTAGCGAATATTATGCTTGTTTTGCAAGGTTTTGATGAGAACTGGAGATGAATGGAAAGAAAGGTTGAAGATCAAACGGTTGCAGTGCAGAAAAGTCAACCAGAATGCAGAAAAGTAAACCAATCAACCAGAAAGTCAACCAGTCAACTAGTTGACCATATTGCAGTTGACCAACGCCCAGCGGTGAAAATGGCCGCTGGGCGGTGGCCAGATTCGAGGGAAAGCGTCGGGCGGTGAAATTTGACGCCGGGCGGTGGCGCGACTGATGGGAAACCGCCGGGCGGTCAAATTAGGCGCCGGGTGGTTGTCAGATGGGCCTGGGCCTAAATTCTGTTACTTTTCTTGGTTATAAATAGCCCTAGTGCAAGTTTAGATGCATTCTTTTAACAGAAGAGGGCGGCCATACCTAATTTTCACTCCTTGGAGAAGATCTCTTGGATGCTTAGGCTCCTTTTTATCCTATCTAGGGTTTGTTTTTCCATTCTTCCATCATTTTTCATCTAGTTTCACCATGACAATGGTGAACTAAACCCTTTTGTTGTTGGGGAACATTGTAATCTTTTGAAACTCTCTTTTATTGAAACTCTTATTTATTTATATGATTGTCGTATGCTTTGATTATCAATTGTTAGGTTTCTCTTCAGCGCTTAAAGCTTTTATCGTTTAACTCATTCGATAATCGTTGTTTGTCTTTATTGATACTGGAACGTACGGTACTGTCATGAACTGGGGTAAATTCCTTGATTAAGCAATACCACCTAGGGATAGGGGGATAGGACGATCAATTATTTTTGCTTCTGCTTATAATGCATTATTAATTACTAGGGGTGGCTAGGGATAGCAGGCCAATAATTATTAATAGGCTCTTTTCGTCGAGGGATCGGGCTAAGGGTAGACTAAGAAAGTTTGCATGACAATTAGATAACAGAGCAAATTAAGTAAAAGGAGTAGATAAGAGAGAGTGGATAAGATGAAATTGTAAACCCCAACAACTCCATTCATCTATAGTCTTTTTCTCGTCAATTGAATCAATCGCATTTGCATGTTTATTGTTGTTTCTTGCATTCAAACCAATCTCTTTTCCTTTACAAGTCTTACGATTTCAATTTGCATGAATGATAAGGCCTTTGAGTCTCTTGGGAAGAACGATATTGGGTTTTACCAATTATATTACTTGGAACGATCTGGTACGCTTGCCAGTTTCCGTTAACAACCGTCACTGTGCTCTCACCACCATCACAACCGCCATCGCAACACCGTCGCTACTCTCACCACCATCATCGCCATCGCAACGTCATCGAAAAAAAGGAGAAGGAAAAATGTTTCGGTGTTGAAGAGGAAAAGGAACGAGAAAATCGTAGATCCGAAGGATTGTTGATAACAGGTGAAAACACCGTTATTTGATACTTAATTTTGGTATAAATCACACCCGTTTTTTACTTAGAAACTAGCTTGAACTCATGAATTTGTTTAAGTTAAAAAAATAAGAGAGTTGAAGGTGGAATTATTGGTTTGATGCTTGGTTTTCCTTGTTTTGACAAGAATTAAGATGATTTGGAAGAAGAGTTGAAGTAGCAAGGAGTTGGAGCTCAGAAAAACTAGAAAAGCATCAGGAAGATGAGTCGCAATTCACGCCTGGGCACCCTTTTTGAGGCCCTCAACGCAGAAGGCTCGCAGTCACGCCTAGTCGCCAATTTAGGGGGCGTTGAACGCAACTCTTATCCGCAGAGCTCGCTTGGGCGCTACTTGTTAAGCCCCTGGCAAGTGTACCAGATCGTTATCAAGTAATATAAATAGTAAGATTGAGTATCGTTCTCCCAAAGGACTCTTAGGCCTTATCTTTCATGTAAATTAAGTGCATAAGACTTGAAAGAAAAATTGATTTTAGGGTTTTGATGCAAAGAATGAAAATAAACATGCAAATGCAAATTTGAATCAATTGACAAAGAAAAGATATGAATGAATGGCGTTGTTGGGGTTTACAATTTCATCCTTATCCACCCTCTTCTATCTACTATTCTTATTAAATTTGCTTTATTACCAATGTCATGCAACTTTGTAATTTACTCTAAACCCGATCTCTCGGTGAAAAGAGCCTATTACCAATTACTAGTTTATCATCTCTAGTCTCTCTAACAATTATCAATGCATTACAGTATAGAAGCCTAAAAGCAATTGATCGTCCTACCCCTATCTCTAGGTAGTATTTCATTATCATCAGAATTCTTATCAGTTCTAGATTTCCCCGTACGTTCCCGTATCAACAAAATCAAATATCATAACATCGAATGAGTTAAACAATGTAAGCATTAACCTCAGATAAGAAAACCAACAAGTGATAATAAAAACATGTGGATATAATAAGAAATTTGATACATGAGAGTTTCAAAAGGACTACATTGTACCCCAACAACAAAGGGATTAGTTCACCATAGACATGGTGAAACTAGATGGAATTAATGGAAAAGATGAAAGAGTAAACCCTAGATTTGATAAATTGGAGCCTAAGCATCCAAGAAACCGCCTCCAAGGAGTGTAGAAGTGCTTTAGACGTCTCTGCTTACCAAAAGATTACTCTGAAGGTTGCACTGAGGCTATTTATAACGCAAAAAAGTAACAGAATTTCGACCCAGGCCCATCATTTAGGCGCTCAACAGTGGACCCTCTAATCGCAAGACGCTCAGCGCTGGCCTTCAAAATCGCAGGACGCTCAACGGCGCCGCTCAAGCGAGAAACAGTTGCTTCTTCCTCGAACTTGGCACTCAATGCTGGATTGGGCGCTGAGCGGTGGACCTCACTCTTCTTTTGCTTCTTTTCTCATCCTTTCTTGAGTCTAAGACCTCCCTTCTTCACTACCATCCTTCAATTCTCATCAAATCCTACTAAAACAAATTAAAAAAGGTATAATATCTCTAAAAACCACCTTTGACTCTCTAGAAACCAAACTAAAGTGTTTTGCATGATTCTAAGCTCATTCTAAGCCATAAAGGGTGTGTTTTAATATCAAATTCAAATATAAAAATAACGGTTTTTGACCGTTATCACTACTCCAAGAGGCACTGAGCGCAACTTTTAGCCGCAAAGCTCACCTGGGCGCCTTTTTAGGGGCGGTGAGCGAAAATCTCTCGCATCCACGTCTGGGCGCCCTAAATAGGGGCACTGAGCGCAGACGATTGGGCTTGTGCTATGTTTTATGTTTCTATTTCGCACTATTTAAGGTTTTGGACGCCCTAGAGGATGTTTCTTTTGACAGAACAGGCACAGAAACACCCCTTTCACCCCTTGGAGGTGGATTTTGGATGCGAAAGCTCCGATCTTCAACTTTTAGAGTTTTATCTTTCATTCTTTTCCATATTTCATCTAGTTTTACCATGTCTATGGTGAACTAAACTTCAATTATTGTTGGGGAAACGATGTAATCCTTTGAAACTCTCATGTATTGAATTGATTTATATTATATATGCTTTACTTCATTAATTGTTAGGGTTTTTCCTCTATACTCAATGATTGCTTTGTTATATCATTCAATTGCATGATTATTGATTTTGTCGATATGGACACATACGGGAAAATCTAGAACTGGGGAAATTCTCCCAAAGATAGTATTACCTAGACATAGAAATATGAAGGTTGGTTGCATATACAGTCATGTGCTTCAAAATTAATTTTTAGGGATGTTAGGACTTCTATGAGCTCGTAATTAAGGATAGACTTACTTCACCAAGATATCGGGATTTAAGTGTTTTAGAGAGTGGCATTAACATTAAAGAAGATGAATTCGTAAATACATGAGAATGGATAGGATAGGTCGGAAACCCCTAACAACATAATCATCTCATATTATATCAACCATTAACCTGTGCATTCTTTTAGTCAATTGATCAAATACTTGCATTCATGTTTATTTTCTACATTACAAAATCAAATATTTTCGTTCTCAAGTCTTAAATAATCAACAAATCACATGACTGTATAGGCCGTTAGTCTTTAGGGAAAATGATACTTGGATTTACCATTTATATTACTTAATACGATTCGGTACACTTGTCGGAGTCTTAACAAGTTTTTGGTGCCCACACATGGCTTTGATGAAGCCACAATAGTCATTTTATTCCTTGGAGGACTTGGCTCACATACTAAATTGATGCTAGATGCCTTAGTTGGAGGTAACATCAAATGTAAGACTCCAGAGGAAGCGTATGAATTGATTGAAAACATGGCTACTAATGATAGTGAGATGCAGAATGAAGAGGAGCTCCACCTCAAGAAAAGGGCGTTATACAGTTATAATCTCATGATTCTCTATTGACTCAAAACAAGATGATGACTCAATAATTAGAGACCCTGATGAAGAAACTCTTTCAATTGCCACAAGAGATACAAAACATTTCATGGGTTCAGCAGCAACAATTACAATGGCAACATATATCCTCTTTATCTGAAAGAACTACAAAGCTTGATGAAACTCTTCAACAATTTATGCAGGTAACTATCTCAAATCAGAAGAGCACTGAAGTGGCCATTAGAAACTTGGAGATACAAGTTGGCCAATTGGCTAAAAAGTTGAAGGATATGCTTGACAGGAGTTTTGGGGCTAATACTAAAGTTAACCCTAAGGAGAAGTGCAATGCCATTATGACTAGAAGGGGCAAGATTTTGGATGAGAGAAAAGATGAGAGAAGAGAGAAAGTTGAGTTGAGTAAAAGAGAAGAAGAGAATGAAGAGAGAAAAGTGAGGTTGAGAGAAAAGAAAATGAGAGAGAAGAGGGAGAGAAAAAGGAGAAAGAAAAAAAGAGGGAAGAGATACAGAAAGAAAAAATATTTGAGAAGCCCATTCCTTATCCGAAAATCTTTTCAAAGACTGAAAAAGAAAAGCAATATGGGCGTTTCATGGAGATCTTCAAGCAATTGGAGATTGCTATGCCTTTGACCGAAGCACTGCAGCAAATTCCTGCTTATGCGAAGCACATGAAGCAATTCCTAAAAAAGAAGAAGTATCTAGATGAGGAAACAATTGAAGTGCATGGTAATTGTAGTGCCATATTACAGAAGACATTTCCTCTCAAATTCAAAGATCCAGGGAGTTTCACCATCCCTTGCACCATTGGGAATTATGATATAGGGAAGGCTCTAGTTGACTTAGGAGCCAATATCAATCTTATGCCCTTATCTATGCTTAAGAAGATTGGTGGTCTGGAGGTCAAACCTACAAAAGCAATCTTGCAAATGGCAGACAGGTCCGTCAAGCATCTGTGTGGTGTGATAGAAGACGTGGTGGTGAAAATTGATAAACTCAAATTTCCAGTGGACTTTGTAGTGATGGAGATGGAGAAAACTGAAGAGATATCGGTCATTCTTGGACGACCATTCATTAAGAAAGCCAAGGTTGTCATTCATGTAGATCACGGATTGCTAACATTGAGGGATCAAGAAAGAGAGGTAACTTTTAATGTCTTTGAAGATGGACAGCTAATTCAAGAGAAGCATACTAGTCTTAAAACATCAGATGAAGTTCTATCAGTGACTTGTCTACCAGATAAAGCCGTCAAGTCGGTCAAGAAGAGGATTAATTGTTTCTTTATAAAAGAGGAAGGAGAGGAAGAAGAGAAGGAAGAAAAATTGGTTCAGCAACACCCTGATGTGAAGAGTATTGAACCCAAATCAGGCACACTAGTGATATTCAAAAACAGATTATGGGTTGTCAAGAATATGAAAGAAAAAGGGATTCTTGAGATTGAAGCTCCTTATTCTAGGAGAGTGAACTTGATGGCCAGAAAATTGCTGAAATTTTGTTGGTGTTATGAAGTAAGGAAGAGCATCAACATTAAAGATCTAGATTGAGCTTATTAGGTCAAGCTAGTGACGTTAAAGAAACACTTACTAGGAGGCAACCCAGTTTTCTGAACCTATCATTTTAATTTATGCTTTATTTGCTTCTGTTTTTAGAATAGGTGTTGATGTACTTGGTTTAAAACTTATATCTGATGCAATGGGTTGATGATGATTTGATAAGTGTGCATGATGATGCTTTTATATTGATTAATGTTGAGATGATATATGAGATGCTATATACAGGTGGTGGTTCACAATGTGTGAACATATGCATGATGTTATGATTGCGGTTATGATACTAAATAGGATGCTTATTTGAAATTAGTGGAACTTGAAATTAGCATATGAGAGGTTGTGAACTCCAGAGTTTTTGTTGAATGATTTGCTATTACTTTGAAAAGCATGAATGACTTTGCCTAGCTTTCTATGATTAAATCACTTGCTTGCTTGTGTCATATGAACTGGGCTTTTTTTTATTATCCCCTTCTAGCCAATATGCATGATGTGTAACCCACTGAAAAAGAGCACAAATGTGTTCTATCTGTTACCAATGAGGAACATTGGTATCTTAAAGCTACTGTGAAGTTTTGATGATGATAAAAGCTGAAGAATTGAAGACTTTAAGTGCATCTTTTTTAAACGCATTTTGTAGAAACAAATGTATAGGATAAATTATAATGATGTAAAAACTCTTAGAAGTTTTCTTATTTAGTGAGTCATTACGCAAATAATCGATTATCTTGGGTGATAATCGATTATCATGAGCCAGTTTAGAAATGAGTTGCTCACGCAAATAATCGATTATTGCACAGAATAATTGATGATCATTGTTTGATTTAATACTGCCCAAGTCTCTGGAATAATCGATTATTCCTCATGATAATCAATTATCACATTTTGAAAACCCCGTAACGGACACAAATAATCGATTATAACTTATGATAATAGATTATTTCTGGCAGTTGGGAAATGTATTTTCAGTTTCTTACCCTGAGCTTATAAATAGGTTTCTCCACAACTCTTAGAGTTTAACTTTTCATTTGAGAGTATTAGAGCTTTGTGCCTAAGGGAAGCTCTCTGTGAGTGAAAAAGATCTATGCCATTTTGAAAGTACAGTTTGTCTGAGGAAGTTCTCAAAGTGATAGAGTGCTCTTGCCTGATCTTGTGAATAGGAGAAGCTCGTGCTTTGTGTGTCAAAGGTCGGAGCTGTTCTCTTCAAGTTGGCAGAGTTGTTACTTCCGGTTCGTGCGTCGAAGGAAGTTCTTCCAATTCCTTTGTTGAAGGAAGTTACTCGCTGCATTCTTCCGGTTCGTTTGTCGAAGGAAGGTGTTTTCTATTCTTTGCTCGTTTCATTATCTTGTAATTTGTACAACTATATTTTTAGTGAAAAAGGTTAATCACTATTTATAGTGATTAACAACTGGATGTAGAATCTTTTGATTCGAACCGGTATAAAAATTATTTGTGCAAAATTTTCTCTTCCCTTTACTCTTTAAATTTTTAGCACACCATCTGTTCGATAAATTTTCTCTAAGAAAACTAATTTTCTAAAACGGACCATCGTAACTTGAGTTGTGACCGAACACGCTTTCTGCTTCTTCTTTTTATTCCGCTGCACGGCTCTATAACGGTACTGATTGTTCCGACACTATCCTTTGCACCTTGAACCTTAAGCCTGATTTGAAAAGAAAACCTTTTGTGAAAATCTTTACCTTGAGTTAAGTTGAGAATGTATGTATGGTATTAATAAATGTTCAAGTTTGGGGTTTTGTTGGAAAATTTAAAAAAAAAATTAAAAATTAAAAAAAAAAATATATGCACATTGAGCTAAGGATTGAGCAAGTGAAAAAAACAAAAAGAAAAAAATAAAATGAAAAGAAAGAAAAGCTCAATGCAAGAAAGGGAAAGTTGAGAAAAGTGAGATTGGTTTGTTTTAAGGAAAGAATGTACTTGAACCTGGAATTATGAATGTCCCTCTTAACTTGAGGATTTCGTGATCCAGAAAAACCAATGTTCTTCTTAGCCCAGCCATGTTACAAGCCATGGAAAGTCATTGTGATGATAACTTGCCATGGAAAGGCAAAGTTAATTTGTGTGACATGGTGATAGTAGAGTGAATGAGTTACCTCAATATACACTTGAGTGTTTAAATGAAACACTTTCCTTGGTGAGGTATAGTTCGACATATATATATGACTACATCTTTGTTTGGTTGATTGATCATTCATGATAGTAGCATTTGTTGGGAATTTTGTGATTGTATGAGCGCCACAATAAGTTTGAATGAAGGAATGCATCTGAATATTTTGACTAACATTGGTATTATTGAGCTGAGAGTAGGTACTTGTCTTGAAAGAAAAAGTTTTGAAATGTGTTGATCCATTGTGTTCATGGTTGAAAGCTAAGTTACATCTTGATTTGCTTGAGGACAGGCAAAGTTCTAAGTTCTAAGTTTGGGGTTGTGATAACGGGTGAAAACACCGTTATTTGATACATAATTTTGATACAAATCACACCTTTTTTGACTTAGAAACTAACTTGAACTCATGAATTTGTTTAAGTTAGGAAAATAAGAGAGTTGAAGGTGGAATTATTGGTTTTATGCTTGGTTTTCCATGTTTTGACAGGAATTAAGATGATTTTGAAGTGGAGTTGAAGTAGCAAGGAGTTGGAACTCAGAAGAACTGGAAAAACATCAGGAATATGAGTCGCAATTCACGCCTGGGCGCCTTTTTTTAGGCCCTCAGCGTAGAAGGCTTGCAGTCATGCCTAGGCACTACTCCAGGGGGCACTGAGCGTAACTTTTAGCCGCAGAGCTCGCCTAGGCGCCACTCTAGGAGGCCCTGAGTGCAACCTTTAGCCACAAAGCTTGCTTGGGCACCCTTTTAAGGGTGCTGAGCGCAAATCTCTCGCATCCACGCTTGGGCGCCCTAAGTAGGGGCACTGAGCGCAGACGACTGGGCTTGGGCTGTGGTTTCTATTTCTATTTCGCACGATTTAAGGTTTTGGACGACCTAGAGGATGTATCTTTTGACAGAAAAGGCGCAGACACAACTCTTTCACCCCTTAGAGGTGGATTTTGGATGCAGAAGCTTCGATCTTCAACTTTTAGGGTTTTATCTTTTATTATTTTCCATATTTCATATAGTTTCACCATGTCTATGGTGAACTAAACTTCAATTGTTGTTGGAGAAACGATGTAATCCTTTGAAGCTCTCATGTATTGAATTGATTTATATTATATATGTTTTCATTAATTGTTAGGGTTTTTCCTCTATACTCAATGCTTGCTTTGTTTAACTCATTCAATTGCATGATTATTGATTTTGTCGATATGGACACATACGGGGAAATCTAGAACTGAGGAAATTCTCCCAAAGGTAGTATTATGTAGACATAGGAATATGGGGGTTGGTTGCATATACACTTTTGTGCTTCAGAATTAATTATTAGGGATGCTGGGAATTTTATGAACTCGTAATTAAGGATACACTTACTTCATCGAGACATTGGGTTTAAGTGTTTTAAAGAGTGGTATTAACAATAAAGAAGAAGATGAATTCGTAGTTACATGAGAGTGGATAGGATAAATCGGAAACTCCAACAACATAATCATCTCATATTATATCAACCATTCACCTGTGCATTTTTTAGTCAATTGATCAAACACTTGCATTCATGTTTATTTTCTGCATTACAAAACCAAACATTTTCGTTCTCAAGTCTTAAATAATCAACAAATCACATGACTGTTTAGGCCGTGAGTCTCTAGAGAAAATGATACTTGGATTTACCATTTATATTACTTGATACGATTCGGTACACTTTCCGGAGTCTTAATAATTGTTCGGTGAAGGTTAGAGATTGGGGTTGTATGGTGGTTTAATCGGTGAAATGGTCTGATTAAACGGTGGTAAAGGCTGGAAACGAAGATTTAACCGGTGTAAATGGTGGATCTGACTTACGGTGAAGGTTCTGTGATGGTGGATTTGTGCGGGTGAAGTTATGGCTGGTGTAGAGGAGAGGAGACTTGCGTGCATAGGAGAGGAGAAGAGGCATTTGGGGGAAAACTTTCCTCTTTCAATACCTAGAGGCTAGGTTATCCTGGCTAGAAAAGAGTTATATGCCTCGGTCCATCTGCCAATCGAGGCAGTATCTCTTCCCTATGAGGTTTATGCCTCAGTCCACCCTGCCAACAAAGATAGTATTCTCTTTAGACACTGGTTGCTTAACAACCGAGACCTATAGTGTTTTAAAAATTACGAGATGGCCACCACGTTTTGATACGCTTCGGTTCCAGAAAAACCAAAGCGTTTAAAGAAGAAAAAAAAACTTAAGTTCACTTCGAGGAAAGAGAGGTGAATCACAATGAATTGCTTAAAAACCAAGTCTTTCCTAGTCAAAATTTACCTCAAGTTCCTTTGCACTAAACTTCTTAAAGAGACTCAAACTTGGACTACAAGTAGACATACACTAAACTACCACAATTAAGGAAAGCAATGAATCTACACTATGTAGCCTAATGATGAATTAGATTATCCACCAACTACAAATGACACTTAAATAATAACTGTCCAATGTTCTTGTTAGGATAATACCCTAACAAGCCAAATATTACAAATCAAAGAGAAATCAAAGACAATTTTACAATCCAAAGAAAATACAATGAACTCTCTCTTCCTCACCAAGTGTATACTCTTTTGTCTTCTTGTTTTCAACCAAGACTTCACGCTCTCCACAAGGCCTTCTTCACCTAAGATGCTACCTTTAGGATGTTGGATCACCTTCAGGACGAAAAACCTACACCAAAATAGATCAACACCACTAAAAACTGAAAAAAAGCCAAGGAGGAAATCAAGAAAAGGTAAAAAATAAACAAGGCTATCTCAAATGGAACTTTTAGGTGACAAGAGACAAGAAAGCAAATAAATGGTTAAGAATAAAGGTTCAACACTCAAAACAAATTCCTAAGAAAAAGCTCTAGAAGAGATCACAAAAACTAAAAAATTACTAGAGTAGAAAAGATGTCTTTTGTCCTTTAGCCAATTTTTGACCACATGTGGCACTAGACCAACTTTGTAGCATCAAATGTGTTAAGATTGTTGATAAGGGAAGAACTGGTTTAGTTGAACCTTAATCACAATACTTTTGTTTTTGATGATGACAACACATTATTAGTAACACATGTATTATTATGTGTTACATGTTCTATTCTTTACTCTGATTGTATCTAAATGAACATGTTTGTGTTGATTCTGATATATTGATAACGGTTTAAAATACCGTCATCTGGTATGTGATTTTGATACTAAAAGCACCCTTTTTTACTTAGAAACTTGCTTGAACTCATAGGTTTTCAGTAAATGGTGTGAATAAGAGAGTGGAGGTTGATTTTGACTATTTTCTAACAAATTCCCCTTGTTTTAAAAGAGATTGAGGTTATAAAGGAAGAAGAGGTGAAAAGCCATGAAGATGGAGCTCAAAAGGGGTCAAAAAGGCATCAAGAAAGTAGAAAACCAGAAGCCAAGGCGAGCACCAGGCGACAGGAGCGAAAAATTGCGAGAAGACAATCACTGCTCGTCGCCCAGGCGACAGACCTGGCGCCCGGGCGACGGCCGTTCGTAGCCTGGGCGAGGAAAACTGGCGCCTAAGTGCCACATGAATCCTGATTCACGCTTGGGCGAGCTCCCAGCGACGCTTGAGCGTGATTTGACTTGGATTGGGCCCTGTTTCTGCTCTGATTTGATTCTTTTGGACCGGGCTGCAATTTGGGACACTCCTAACACTATTTAAAGGACCCTGGGGCTCTAGGTTTTGGATCCCTGGCAAGAGCAGGCATAGCAATACACTCCTAGCCAAATTCTTAGTCTTTTCATCTTTTCTTTCTTCCATTGTTCATTGGGTTCCACCATGTTTATGGAGAACTAAACTCTATTTGTTGTTGGTGAATGATGTAACCTTGTGAACTCTCATGTATTTGAATTTTTTCTTAATTCTATATGTATTATTTCATTAATTGTTAGAGTAATTTATCTGTTCTTACTGCTTGCTTATACAATAGCATGATCTATGAGTTGCATGAGTGCTGGGAGGTTCCTTACAATTCAGGTCCTTGTTAAATTACTCCTGACGGTTATATTGCTCAGGGATGAGGGTATGAGTCTTAGTCATCTTAACCTCTTGATCTTTACATCTTTTTACCAGGAATGCTAGGAATTGTATGAACTGGTAATTGGGGACAGACTTATTGACCGAGGGATCGGGTTTGAGTGTTTTAGTGAGGGACGTTGGCATTAATGAATAAAGAAGAATTCTTATATACATAAGAGGGAACTTGGTGAAGTCTAACCCCAATAACATATCCATCTCATATTAATCAACCTGCACTCATCTCTTTCCTCTTTTGCCATTGATCACATTTACTTGCTTTATTTTATTTTCTTTGCAACACAAACCATTATCTCTTTTCATTTTTAAGTCTTAATTAATCTTGTTTTCACATAACTGTTCAGCGCCGAGAGTCCTCTGGGATACGATACTTGGTCTTACCATTTTATATTACTTGTGCGACTCGGTACACTTGCCGATTTGCCCTAACATATATGTATTCATATTCACTAATTTGATACTTGATACATCTTTCGTGATTGCATTACATATGTTTAGGAAAGGAAAACCACATGCACTTTGATGAACTTATACTCTGTGGCAAATCATCAAGTTTTAAGTCGACTTCATTATGAAGAGAGTCAATTAAAACTCGTGATTTTGCACAGATTTTCAAACTGAGTTGAAGTGTCTAAGTCGACTACATGCGCAGTGGATTCGACTTAGTTAGTTATTTGATTTTAAATTCTGTTAATGCTTGTGTGTTATAACGACTGTATTTCATTTGTCTTTTGAAGCATTAATTGAAAGTCAACTGTATTAAATGTAAAATCAATTTGGTTGTTATGACTGCTGCTAATTGACTTAACTGTTATAATTGTTTGGTGACAGTCGACTTCATTAGTAGCACAATTGACTCCAAGAGTGATTGATTTATAGAAAACTATAAATATACGTGATTCGTTGATCACAGAGACTTTGGTTGAACTGACATTTTCACTTGTTGTTTCAGATTGAGATCCTATGATTAAACACTTCAAGAACTCATCAAGAAGACGGAGGAGATCTTTCTTTGAGGAGGTTCTGAAGGAGAAAGAATTTTGTGCTTACTGGTTAATCATATTCTGAACGACTTGGTGTTCATCAATTGATCAAGATTTCTATCAATCTTTGGAAAGATTGTTGTTGTCTTGTTGGGATTACAGGAGGTGGACTCGTGGAGTTCTGACACTTTGAGGATTGTTCAAAGTGGGTTGAAGATTGCAGAAGAGGGGATATCTTGCTACAGATCTTTGTGTTGTTGCCTATATTTTGGTTAGAGGGTTAGAGAGGTGTTTTATATTTTAACGTGGAGGTCTCTATAAAAACCTTGTTGTAAAAACCTTGACCATTATCGTGCATTTGCTTCTTGGTTGTGGAAGGACACTGGATGTAGGCATTGAGGCTTAACCAGTATAAAAACTTTGTGTTTTCTTTCTCTATCCCTACACTTTTACATTAAGTCGACTTTACTGTTTACGTAGTCAACTTTATATTTCTGCTGCACTTAAACTTTTAGTCCTTGCGATTCAAGAAATTTTGTAAAGGTTTAAACTTTGCGAAAAAGATTTTTCAAAGACTCTGATTTTTAAACCATACCAATTCACCCCCCTCTTGGTGTTGAAACTGAGCCATCCTGTTTCCAACAATTGACACCAGAGCTGGTTTTCATAAAATATTTGAAAAACTAGTCGACTTCTCTTTTCTTTGAATCGACTATATTCCTGGATAATGGCTTCTACTTTTCAAACCTTTGGTGATGGTGTATCTACAAACAGACCACCATTGTTTGCGGGTGAAAATTATCCTTTTTGGAAAATTAGAATGCAAATCTTTCTTGAATCCGTGGATAGAGGAATTTGGGATGCAACTTTGAATAGTCCTTTTAAGCCAACTCATATTGTTGATGAAAAAACTGTTTTGAAAATCTTTTCTGAGTGGTCTCAAAAAGAGAATAGGAAAGCACAATATGATGTCAAAGCTAGAAATATCATTGATCTGCACTATCTGTTGATGAATTTTTTAGGATATCTCAATGAACATCTGTCAAGGAAATGAATTTGTTGATTCAAGAGTGTGAGCTTTTCAGGATGAAGACTAGTGAAACAATCTATGAAGTCAAGAGAAGGTTCACTCATATAGTAAATCATCTTATGGCTCTTGGCAAAATCTTTGACAAAGAAGAGATCAATATCAAGATACTGAAAAGTCTAAACAAAAGCTGACAACCCAAAGTCACAACAATCTTTGAGTCCAAAGATCTGACTAGCATGAAGATGGCTACACTGTTTGGAAAATTAAGAGCACATGAGCTAGAACTTAGAAGATTGAAGGATGAAGAAGAGTTTGAAGAGAAAAAGTCCATTGCACTGAAAGCAACAAGCAAGAAAGCCTCAAAGTCAGAGGAAGATTCAGATGATGAGATGGACAACGATGAATTGATGGCCATGGTGGTAAGAAAGTTTAATCGACTTATGAAAAATAGCAGTCAACTTACTAACCATGCAGGTCACAACAAAGCCAAGAAAGCTTACAGGTCAAATGTTATACAATGCTGTGAATGCAGGAAAGAGGGACACATCAAACCAGATTGTCCAGACCTAAAGTTGAAGCAGAAAGCCAACAGAAAGTTTCCTAAGGACAAAAACAGAAAACACAAAAGAGCTTACATTGCCTGGGAAAACAATGATTCTGATACAGCAAGTGATGAAGATGTTGATCGTGATGAGGAATCAAACATCTGCTATATGGGTAGAGCATCATTGGCTCATTATGACAATGACACAGAGTTTGAGCAAGAACCGATTGAAGTGAAATATGACCTACTAGTGGATGCTTTCAAAGAAATTCATGGTGAAGCAATGCGACTCTAGTATAAGGTTAATCGACTAAATTGTGATAGAAAAGATTATGATCGTAGGATTAATAATCTTGTCACTGATAATGAGAAATTACATAAAGAGTTAGATGAAGCTTTATTGTCTGCTAAGAAGGTTAAAACTGAGACTATTACAGTAGAGAAAGAATGTGATAAATACATTGCTCATGTGAAACAAATAGATTACTTGACTAGCACGCTAGCCAAATTTACACAGGGTAGAGATCACTTGAATGTTGTATTAAAGTCTACTGGTAGAGCAAGTAACAGACAAGGCATTGGTTATAAAGCTAACTCTAATAGAACCAATACAAGGAAGTTCTATGATTTAAGCAAACCTGTTAAACATGCTTGCTTTCATTGTAATAGTATTGGTCACATTGTTAGAAATTGTTATTACATAAGAGTTAGAGTTCCTAAAGGCTTATATGTATGGATACCTAAGGAACATCTGGTTACATTTGACAATCAAGGACCCAAATTTAAATGGGTACCTGCATAAAAAACTTGAACTGTTTTGCAGGATTTGAAACAGGTGTAGTGAGAACTCAAGGATGAATTAACATGGCTATGTCAACCATCTTGAGTGTCTACAACTGGTAACATGTATTATCTTTGTTACCAATAAGGAGTATTGGTAAATCTTGAAGACAATTGTTTTGATGATGCTGCAAGAACTTTTAATTGAACAGGATGTTAGAATTATTTAAAAGCAATTTGTACAAATTAAATGTAGTAGGAAAGTCTTAAAAACTTTGTAAAACTTGCAATTTTAACTGCAATAATCGATTATCACAAGTCTTTGAGGAATAATCGATTATCACTTAATATAATCGATTATCACTTTTTGAAAAACCTATAACGGACTTGGATAATCGATTATCACTTACAATAATCCATTATTCGTGGCAGTTGGGACTTGACCTTTGATATTCAAAGCAGATGGCTATATATTGAGCTTCTGTGCAGTTCAAAATGAACGTTGTTGAACAAAAGCTTAGCAGAATATTGTTTGTCAGAGGAAGTTCTCAGAAGCTATAGTTCAAAGTTCCCTTGCTTGGTCTCGTGAACAGGAGAGGCTCGTGTTTCGTGTGTCGATAGTCGGAGCAAGCTCTCTTTGAGTTAGTAAGGTGCTCTGCCTGGTCTAGTGAATAGGAGAAGCTCGTGTTTCGTTTGTCGATAGTCGGGGCGATTCTCTTCGAGTTGGCAGAGTGTTCTTCTTCCGGTTCGTTCGTCGAAGGAAGGTTTATTTTATCTGTTTTATTCACTATTTGTTGTAATGTGTGAAACATATTTTTAGTGGAACTGTTAATCACTTTTTATAGTGATTAAAACCTGGACGTAGATTCTATTGAATCGAACCAATATAAAAATTACTTGTGTGATTTTTCTACTCCCTACACTCTTTATCTTTTACACATTTCAACTGTTCGATAAATTTTATGACAGGAAATTGATTTTCTAAAACGGACCAATTTATTTCAAAAAGTCACTGAACACGCTTTCCGCTAACCTAAATTTTATTCCGCTGCGTTATACTCTCTGGCTGATACCAACAATTGGTATCAGAGCTTGTTTTGATAGTTTTTCAAATTTGCGAAAATGGCCGGTCACAATCAAAATCTTGTATATGCCGAGGGTGCTTCTATTAACAGACCACCACTTTTTACTAGTGATAATTATGCGTTCTGGAAAGTCAGAATGGAAATTTTTATGAGGTCTGTTGACAGAGGCATCTGGGAAGCTGTACAAAATGGTCCTTTTATTCCTAAAATCATAGTTGATGGTGTAGAGGTAGAAAAACCATATTTTGACTAGACTTTTGAGGAAAATAGAAGAACCCAATTTGATATTAAGGCTCAGAATATAATTTTATCTGCACTAACCATTGATGATTTTTTCAAAGTCTTTGTTTATAAAAGTGCACAAGAAATGTGGAAATTTTTAAGGCACAATTATAATGAAGTCATAGATGTGGATAAGTTGACACCGTGTGATTCAAGCTCTACATCAAACTCCTCAAGCTCAAGCGATTTTAATGAGGAAGAAAATATATGCTTAATGGCAAATAGTGAAAGCTAAATCTTGAAGAAGAAGAAGGAGAACAATCAAGTCTCCGCATCAAGCTTCAAATGTTATGGATGTGGTGAAAGAGGCCATGTGAAAGCTGATTGTTCAAGCAACAAAAGAAGTAAAGAAAGAGAAGCAAAGAAATCTCACAAAAAGAAGAAGGCCTACATTGCTTGGGAGGATACTGCATCAAGCATTTGCAGTTCAAGTGATTCTGTTGAAGAAGCAAACCTATGTTTGACAGTTGCTACTGATGACACTACAAGCCAAGTAAGTGGCTCTAGCCTTGACACTAGTGAGTTTGATTTACAAAAAGCTTTTCCTGAATTGTTAAATGAATCTGAGAAATTAGATGCGGATCATAAAAATTTGAAAAATGAGTTTAAGGAATTGAAAATTAAATATGAAAGTGCATTAGATGAAGAAGTTGTTTTAAGAAACAAAATTAGTAATGTTGAAATGAAATTATCTGAATCTGATGAAAATAATCAACCTATTGAATGTTTGTCTTGTAAGAGTCACATGTTTGACATACATATTCTTGAAAATTTGCTTGCTAAAGCTACCAAATCTATTTCACATGATCAAAATGGTTTTAGAAAGAAAAAAGTTAAAAACAAGAACATGCATCAACATAGGAAACCACAATTTAAAAGAACTCGTAGAGTTTGGGTTGAGAAGGGGACTTCTGTGAAAAACAAGGAACATGATGTTTGTTGCTTTTATTGTATGAAACATGGACATACATCAAACAAATGTAACATTAAACATTTTGGAGTTCCAAATGGGAAATATGTTTGGATTCCTGTCATAAAGTAATTTGTCTCTAACCTCAAGGACCCAAATAAGATTATGGGTACCAAAAGCTTCACTGCTTTGTTTTGCAGAATAAGTTTTCAAAAGGAGAAGAAAAGTTTATGATGTTCTGTTTCTGGAATTAATGCTTCAAGCCAGGAAGTAAATTCATCAAGTGATATCAAAAGCCTTGGTTTGAGCACCAAGTGATTGAGCTAAGTAGTATTTAAACTTTGTTGTTACATTTTGATCTGCTTGATCTTCCACTATGAGATTACTTTTGAATTCATTTATGTTTCGGCAAATGATATGTTCATCATTGTTTCATTCATCTTGTTTTGTGTTCTTATCTGCTTACACATTTTAATCAATGAAATTAACCTATTTGAGACATTCATGTGCTCAATATTTTTTCTTTGTTATCATTAATCACGTGCATTGTATTTCAGTGCTTTGCTGTTAATTGTCAAATTGAATTTGTGCTTAACCGGCTCAGTATGCAATTTCATGAGTACTTTGAAATTACCTTTGGTGTAATCTCTGTCCAACATCAAGAACTATGAAAGCGTCATTTAAAGGAGATGGATTTTCATTGGCATTTTTGGATGATTAAAGACATTTAATGATGAAATTATCATCTTTATTTTGAAATTGTCTATGTGGAAATTTGATTTTTTTTTTGTATATGTTGTTTTTATATGCTGATAACGGTTGAAAAATCGTTATTTTCATATGTCATTTTAGACCAAATTATTCCCTTTACTGCTTAGAACGAGCTTAGAATCAAGCAAAACACATAAAATGAGTCAGTAGAGAGTCAAAAGCTGTTTTGAGCGATATTATGCTTGTTTTGTAGTAGTTCTGAGAAAGGTGACAAATGGAGTTGAAGGTAAAGTCTTAGACTCAAGTCAGAGGAAGAAAAATGAAGAAAAGAAGAGTTTAGACCGCCCAACTGTAAATTTCACCACTGGGCGGCGAAATGTGAGGAGAAGGTACTGTCTGACAGCTAGGCATTGACGCTAGGCGGATTTGAGATTTAGGTGAAACCGCTGGGTGGTAGACCCCTGCCGCCGAGCGGTAGCGCGATTTAGGAGAAACCGTCGGGCGGCATAAGTGTGACGTCGAGCGGTTGTCTGCTGGGCTTGGGCTTATTTTTTTTGACGTTCCTCAGCTATAAATAGCCCTATTGCGATTTCACTCTGATTCTTTTGACAGAAGAGGGCGGCCAGACCTACTTTTCACTCTCTGGAGAAGATTTCTTAGATGCTTTGGCTCCTTTTTATCCTATCTAGGGTTTGTCTTTCCATTCTTTCATTATTTTTCATCTAGGTTCACCATGACAATGGTGAACTAAACCCTTTTGTTGTTGAGGGGAAACAATGTAATCTTTTGAAACTCTCTTTTACTGAAACTCTTGTTTATTTATATGATTGTCATATGCTTTAATTATCAATTGTTGGGTTCTCATCTGTGCTTAAAGCTTTTATCGTTTAACTCATTCGATAACTGTTGTTTGTCTCTATTGATACGGGAACATATAGTACTGTCATGAACTGGTGAGTAATTCCTTGGTTAAGCAATACCACCTAGGGATAGGGAGGTAGGACGATCAATTGTTTTTGCTTCTGTTCAGTAATGCATTGCTAGTTACTAGGGGAGGCTAGGGATAGCAAGCCAGTAATTAGTAATAGGCTCTTTTCGCCGAGGGATTGGGTTAAGGGTAGGCCAAGAAACTTTGCATAACAATTAGATAATAAAGCAATTTAAACAAGAGGAGTAAATAAGAGAGAGCGGATAAGATGAAATTGTAAACCCCCAACAAGTCCATTATCCATAGATTTTTTCTCGTCAACTGAATCAACCACATTGCATGGTTATTTTGTGTTCTTGCATCCACAACAATTAATTTTTCTTTACAAGTCTTACGATTTTAATTCACACGAACGATCAGGCCTTTTGAGTTTCTTGGGAAGAACGATATTGGGTTTTACCGATTATATTACTTGGAAACGATCTGGAACACTTGCCGGGGACTCGAGGTTTAACTTATCTAGTAGTGTAAATTGATTGAATTTGACTTGATTTTATGTTTGTTTTTATTTTTGTTCTAATAAATGTTTTCTCGGGTTTTGTGCTTAATGTTGCAGAATGCAGTTTGGACAAGAATTTGATTATATGGGCACTCAATTCTATTAAAATGATTTCAACTATTGGTGGGAACCTCACTCAAACTTGAATCAAAGCCAGAATAGGCGAGATGTTAAGCAACAACTTTCTAGGCCAAAAGAAACGTTAGGGGAAGCTTAACAACATTTACGACAGAAACTATTCTCTGTGCCAAAAGAAATGCTGGGGGAAGCTGAACAAGTTTTGCGGCAGAAGCTATTCTCCTTGCCAAAAGAAATGTTGGGGGAAGCCCAACAACATTTATGGCGAGAAGCTGAACAACGCTTACAGAAGAAACAATTCTCTTTGCAGAAAGAAACGTTGGGGGAACCCAAACAACGTTTACAACAAAAACAATCTTCTGTACGAAGAGAAACATTGGGGGAAGCAGAAGAGCGTTTATGGTAGGAACAACTCTCTTACATGTTGAAGTCTCTAGGTAGTAGGGTTAATACTGAAGTTAACCCTAAAGAGGAATGTCAAGCCATTATCTCTGAAAATGATAAGGTTGTTGAGGAGGAGAAGATAGAGGAAGAAGAGATAGAGATATATGAGGAAAAGATAGAGAAAGATGAGGAAAAGATAGAGGAGAAAGAAATAGAAGGGTTGAGTGAGGGAGAGAAAAATGAGGAAAAAGAAAACGAAGTGGTTGAGAAAAAAGAAAAAAAAGAAAAAATATTTCAAAATAAAGAAGAAAAGAAGAAAAGAGAAAAAGAGAAAGTTAAGGGAGGAAAAGATTGAGAAGAAGAGGAAGAGAGAAAAGAAGAAAAGATCACATGAAAAACCCCTTCCTCATTCAAAAAAATATCATAGGAAGGAAAAGAAAGTCAAGTGCTATATGGAGATCTTCAAGATATTGGAGATTAAAGTTCCTATTATTGAAACACGGAAACATGTGCTTGGTGTTCACAATTTTATGAAGAAATTTAACAGGAAGAAGAAAAAGAAAAGAATATCAAGCAAAGAGAATTAACACCTACTGAGGAGTATTTTTATTTTCTGTTTTTATATTTCTATTTTTATTTTTATGTTCTTATTTTTCTATTTTTATTTTTTTGTTTTCATTTTTCTGTTTTTATTTTTCTGTTTTTTTTTTCAAAAAAAACAAAAAAAAATGAAAATTAAAAATAAAATAATATTTTTACTGTTTTTATTTTTTGGGTTAATTCTGTGCTCTAGTGCAATGTTCTTTAGTATGTTCAAGATGAAATTTGTACTAGGAGCACAAAATCATCAGGAGGCGGATAAGGAAGGAGAATTGGTTCACCAACACCCTGATGTGAAAAGTGACAAACCCAAACCTGGCACACCAAGTGAAATTCAAGAATAGGTTATGGGTTGTCAAGACTATTAAAGCAGATAGAGCTTTTAAAGTTGGTGATAAGGAGAATATTAACACCTACTGATGGGTGTTTGAGCTTTACCGCGTTAAGCTAATGACGTTAAAAGAGCGCTTACTGGGAGGCAACCCAGGTTTTATCTTTCTTTTTCCTTTGTACTTTTGATTTTTAGTATAGGAACATTTTATTTTTGTGTTTGTGTTTGGCTTGTACACTGATTCTGATGGTGGTTTCATTTTATAATGCATGATGAGTTATTCAATAATGATTGAATGTGGTTGATGACTGACAATGTGTGTGTGTTGATATCCAGATGAATGGTTCACTAATTATATGAACAGATGTATTGTGGTTCATGATTGTGATTGTGATGCTAAGCAGGATTCATGAATGATGTGTGAGAAAACATGTAAGGTATTGAGCTCCAGAGTTTTTATTGATGTATGTACTATTCATAGGGAATCATGAATAATATTGCCTTAGTCTTGATAATTGATTGAATTACATGCTTATGTTGAATGATCAAGGCCATGTTTGGAAGCCCTTATTTAGCCAAATTTTCACCCAAAAAGTTTAAAATTTTATACCCTTTTTGAACCTTAGCCTTAAACAGGATGAAAACCCTTGATTTGAAATTGTTTATTTTGAGTTGGGTTGAGAATAATTGTAGGTAATGAAAAGGTTCAAGTTTGGGGTTGTGTGGGGAAAATTGAAAGACAAAAGAAAAAGCATTGAGCTCAAGTGATGAAAAGAAAAATGCATGAGTAAAGAAAAGAAAAAGCCTGAAGGTGAGCTCAATGCAAAAGAAAAGGGAAGAAGTTGGGAAATAAGTGAGATTGGTGAGGAAGAGAGTTGTGCTTAAATGTTGAATATTATTGTAGCTCTCTTAACTCAAGGATTTCGCTTTCTAGAAAAACCAATTTTTCTTGTTAGCCCAGCCTCATTACAAGCCTTAGAAAAGTCCTTTTGATGGCATTTGCATGTGAGGATTTTGATTGTTTGAGATGAATGGCAATTTTGTTTCATGTGACTTATGAATGATAGGGAGTTGGAGTGTCACCCTAAACACTTGAGTGATTGAGTGAAACACTTGCTTAGTGAGAACTGCTAAATTTCATGATTGCATCAATGCTTAGTGGATTGGTCATTCATAATGTGTAACATCTGTTGAGAAATCTGTGAACTGAACTGAATTGAAAGCATGCATGCATCTTGATTTGACTTCACTGAAGGTCTGAAATTGAGTAGCTCTTGTCATGTACTTTAGGAGTGTTGAACCATTGGATGAAATAGTAGAAAGCCAAGCACTGCTTTGTGTGCTGTTTTGTTTTGTTTGCTTGAGGACAAGCAAAGTTCTAAGTTTGGGGTTGTGATAACGGTTGAAAAACCGTTATTTTCATATGTCATTTTAGACCAAATGTTTCCCTTTACTGCTTAGAACGAGCTTAGAATCAAGCAAAACACATAAAATGAGTCAGTAGAGAGTCAAAAGCTATTTTTAGCGATATTATGCTTGTTTTGTAGTAGTTTTGAGAAAGGTGAAGAATGGAGTTGAAGGTAAAGGTCTTAGACTCAAGTCAGAGGAAGAAAAATGAAGAAAAGAAGAGTCTAGGAACCGCCCAGCGGTAAATTTCACCGCTAGGCGGCCAAAGGCGAGGAGAAGGTACTGTCTGACAGCCAGGCGTTGACGATGGGCGGATTCGCGATTTAGGGGAAACCGTCGGGCGGTAGACCCCTGCCGCCAGGCGGTGGCGCGATTTAGGGGAAACCGCCGGGCGGCATAAGTGTGACACTGGGCGGTTGTCTGCTGGGCTTGGGCCTATTTTCTGTGACGCTCCTCAGCTATAAATAGCCCTATTGCGATTTCACTCTTATTCTTTTGACAGAAGAGGGCGGCCAGACCTACTTTTCACTCTCTGGAGAAGATTTCTTAGATGCTTTGGCTCCTTTTTATCCTATCTAGGGTTTGTCTTTCAATTCTTCCATTATTTTTCATCTAGGTTCACCATGACAATGGTGAACTAAACCTTTTTGTTGTTGGGGGAAACAATGTAATATTTTGAAACTCTCTTTTACTGAAACTCTTGTTTATTTATATGATTGTCATATGCTTTAATTATCAATTGTTGGGTTCTCATCTGTGCTTAAAGCTTTTATCGTTTAACTCATTCGATAATTGTTGTTTGTCTCTATTGATACGGGAACGTACAGTACTGTCATGAACTGGTGAGTAATTCCTTGGTTAAGCAATACCACCTAGGGATAGGGGGTAGGACGATCAATTGGTTTTGCTTCTGTTCAGTAATGCATTACTAGTTACTAGGGGAGGCTAGGGATAGCAAGCCAGTAATTAGTAATAGGCTCTTTTCGCCGAGGGATCGGGTTAAGGGTAGGCCAAGAAACTTTGCATAACAATTAGATAATAAAGCAATTTAAACAAGAGGAGTAGACAAGAGAGAGCGGATAAGATGAAATTGTAAACCCCCAACAACTTCATTCATCCATAATCTTTTTCTCGTCAACTGAATCAACCACATTGCATGTTTATTTTGTGTTCTTGCATCCACAACATTTAATTTTTCTTTACAAGTATTATGATTTTAATTCACACGAACGATAAGGCCTTTCGAGTCTCTTGGGAAGAACGATATTGGGTTTTACGATTATATTACTTGGAAAGAATCTGGTACACTTGCCAAGGAGTCAACATATGCACAACTAAATTCATGGGGTTGAACAGTTTAGGATATGAGAGTGCATGAATCACAGTTGCAATTTAGGAAGTTATAAGTTATGCTGTCAAAATTAGTTTTTGAACTAATTGTGCTAGTAGAAATGCTTTCCTGTTAAACCTTGAGCTGTTGTGATGTAATCACATTCATTTAAGCTACTGTTGCTTTCATTACAGTTTATAAATTGATTATGGATGTCAATGAATTAATTAAGTCTAATAAAAGTTGAATTTGATTTGCTAAGAAATATTGAAATTATTTTGGAATTACAAATACTTTTCTGAACTGCCTTGTAAGCATTTCTACATTGTTTTGGACTAAACAGATCTTAAAATATTTTTCATAATATGTTTGTGAGTTCATGAGAAATTTTTGTTTGACATCTTATGACATGATATTGTGATACCTGGTACCCATTTGAGGGAGAGATATATAAGGCTGTTAGATATCTGGTTATTCATCTATACCTTGGTATTTCATCATGTATTTGCCTCTCATTTTATAAAAGTTCAAACTTTATAAATTCATCTTTCTTTTTGTTAAAGATGAGAGCCATTTAAGGGAGTGTCTAGATTCTATGAAATTAGAAGAGAGTTAGGAGTATTGGATATGTCTTAGGATCAAAGCTTATGAAAATTTTTACATTTTTGAAAAATTAACGCTTCATAATCAATTATCACAAGACAATAATCAATTATTCAAACTCAAAACTCAAATCTAGAAAATTTTGATCAGATAATCGATTATCATCAGGCATAATCGATTATCATGCAATTTCTGGACAACAATTTTTGAGCAGATAATCGATTATCTCAAACCATAATCGATTATCACGACTGACAGTCTCAAAAATAGAGTCGTTGGAGCATCCCATAACGGCTATAAACGACCATAAACGGCTAGTTTTTCCACTTTTCCAATAAATAGCCCCCTATAATCGATTGTTAAACACTTTTTTGCAACCAGAAACTGCTGAAATCAAATCTAGAGCTAAAATCCTCTCCATTTCTCTACATTTTCTTAAAAGTCTCACTCCCTCAAACTTTCTTCATGGCTGATTCAAGAAGACATCGCCGCAGAGCTGCTGGAGCATCCTCTTCCTCTCAACCACATCCTGCAACCATTGATGGGTGGATTTCAGATCAAGGAAAACATGCGGACTATGTTAATTCTTGGCAAGAAAGAAGAATCATGGCAGTAAAGTATATTCGCCTTGATTTTTTCGGTTTCTATGGATTTCAATTTCCAGATCTTTTTGTTGTTCAAGGACTCACACATCTAGTGGAGCAAAAAGGTTGTATTTATATCGAGACCTCATAAGAGTTTTCTACTTCAACTTGAGATATCGAGACGGGATTATATCCACAAAAGTGAAGGGAGTCGGCATAATTTTGGATGATGATGTGTGGACCAACGTTGCCCAACTTCCCATCTGGGATGATGCTGTGAAAGTTCATCTAGGAATTCAAGATTTCAACAGGTTGATGACTTTCCAATCCTTCTTGCGTCATCCTGAACAGCAGACCAACCGAAGGCAATTGCTTGTTAGTGGTTTCAAGGTTGAAGAAAGGATGATTCATTACTTGATTGTATGGATACTGTGTCCTAGAGCAACCAACCATGCACAATGCTCTGAGCAGGATCTGCTTCTTCTATATGGGATTCTCAATCACATACACATTTATTGGCCTGCTCTCATTGCTGACACAATGGTAAAAGCTAAGAAATCTCATTCATATCAATTTCCTTATGCTCTTCTTATTTCTAGAGTTTTGGAGTACAAAGGTGTTAATGTCGAAGGAGAACTTGTCCAAGCTATTCAAGCTGTTGGTTCGGAAATTGGAGATACTACCTTTCGTCAGATGGGATTCATTACTAGAGGAAGAGTTCTCATCCATAAAGATGATAAACATCTTGATGAAGATGAAAATGATGACATGGATACTCATATGGCAGAACCAGTTAGCGTTGCTGCTCCTACTAATGCTGGTCCATCTACCATGCCCTCATCCTCATCACTCTCCATGGAAGAACATTTTACTAGATTATCTAAGCAATTAGAGGATATGAGTCTAGCACAGAGAACACACTTTGAGGAGATTTATGAGTGGTAGCATTCTATTGATGAATACATGGTTGATCAATTTCTTGATCTTGATGTTCCCCTATCTAACATAGAGAATCATCTCAACATTCAACCTCCTAAGAGATCCCCTAGCCCTGAGTTTTAGATATAGGTTCTATGTTAACATATTTTGTTTGCTTGCTATTACGTCTATGTTATAATTTTGTCTTTTATGTTTCTTCGTATGATGTAATCCTTCCTTTATGAATGAAATGATCTCTTGTTTTTATGCATATTTTGAGGGGGAGCTTTTTTTTTACATTAATCTTTTTGCTTATGATCAAAAAGGGGGAGAAGAATAATATAAGGGGAGAGTATAATATAAATTGTATAGTATAAATTGATACAGGTATTGTTAACCTCGTTGTTTCCTGTTAGCTTGTACGTTTTGCAGGTAAGCCAATGTTGCTTTTAAAAATTGAATTTTTTATCATCATCAAAAAGGGGGAGATTGTTACCAATAAGGAGTATTGGTAAATCTTGAAGACAATTGTTTCGAAGATGCTGCAAGAAGTTTTAATTGAACAGGATGTTATAATTATTTAAAAGCAATTTGCAGAAGTTAAATGTAGTAGGAAAGTCTTAAAAACTTTGTAAACCTTGCAATTTTAACTGCAATAATCGATTATGAAGAAGCAATAATCGATTATCACAAGTCTTTCAGGAATAATCGATTATCACTTGATATAATCGATTATCACTTTTTGAAAAACCTATAACGGACTTGGATAATCGATTATCACATACAATAATCTATTATTCGTGGCAGTTGGGACTTGACCTTTGATATTCAGAGCAGATGGCTATATATTGAGCTTCTGTGAAGTTCATAATGAACGTTGTTGAACAGAAGCTTAGCAGAATACTCTTTGTCAGAGGAAGTTCTCAGAAGCTATAGTTCAAAGTTCCCTTGCTTGGTCTCGTGAACAGGAGAGGCTCGCGTTTCGTGTGTCGATAGTCAGAGCAAGCTCTCTTCGAGTTAGCAAGATGCTTTGCCTGGTCTCGTGAATAGGAGAAGCTCGTGTTTCGTTTGTCGATAGTCGAGGCGGTTCTCTTCGAGTTGGCAGAGTGTTCTTCTTCCGGTTCGTTCGTCGAAGGAAGGTTTATTTTATCTGTTTTATTCACTATTTGTTGTAATCTATGAAACATATTTTTAGTGGAAATGTTAATTTTTATAGTGATTAACGACTGGACGTAGATTCTGTTGAATCGAACCAGTATAAAAATTACTTGTGTGATTTTTCTACTCCCTACATTCTTTATCTTTTACGCATTTCAATTGTTCGATAAATTTTCTGAAAGAAAATTGATTTTCTAAAACGGACCAATTTATTTCAAAAAGTGACTGAACACGCTTTCCGCTAGCCTGAATTTTATTCCGCTGCATTCTACTCTCTGGCTGATACCAACAATCTTACTGCATCATGCTTGAAAAGTTGAGTGATTGATATTTGATTGTGTGTATGTTTGTATGATTGATTATCTGAATGATTTGTGTGAAAATCAAATTTTACGAATTCTAGGCGACTTGATTATGATCATAGTCGAATAGGTGTTTCTATATGTCTGTGTCTGTTTTGAAAAATTTCTATCGAACAATAGTTAAGTTTGCTTTTATCGAAATCGACTTCTTGTCTACTGTGCCATTGAAATTTAAATTCTTCTCTGCATGACGAGCTTTGCACCAATTTTTTGATGAAAATTTATTCCCTCCAAAATTTTAAATTGTGTTTTGTATAAAAACCTAATAAGCTAATGTCATTGCGCTAAGCTCAATTTGTACTCCCTGAATCCTCACTCTCCCTATCACTCTCTCTGGTCTATACTGTTCTACACTACATCAATGGCTACAAATTCGGCACAGAGGAAGCGAGTTAAAACATTGGGGCAAAAGAGCACAAGACGTGTTTCTAAGCTTGAAGGATGGATTAGTGACGATGAATCACAATCGAAGTATCTTGACTACTAGAAGATGAGAAGCTTGGTGACACACAAATCCATGAAGTTGAAATTTTTCAAAGATGAAGGGTTCGAATTTCAAAGATGGATTAGACGCCAAGGTTTGAAAAAAATTGTGGAAATGGCTGACCCGTGGTATCCAGACCTTGTGAAGGTATTTTATTGCAACTTAAAAATCGAGGGTGACACTCTTTGTTCGAGGGTGAAAGGAGTTGACATCAAAATTACAGATGAAGTTTGGACAGAGCTTGCAGGACTCAAACTTGGCGGTGAAAAATGTCACTTAGGAATTGAAGGTTTTCATAAGTTTTCATAATATCAGGATACTCTAAGAAATCCTGAAGATTGCAAAGATTACTCCTGTTACAAGACTAGTGGAATGAAGAAGGATGATCAACTTGTTGTCTTCGTCATTTCTTGGATATTGATGTCAAGAGGAGCAAATCATGCTCAAGCCATTACTGAGGACTTATTTCTGTTGAAAGCATTGAAGGAAAACATTCAGGTAGATTGACCTGCAGCAATTTCGGACACCATGCTGAAAGTCACAAGACTAGAATCTGCTAAATTGCCTTACTGCGTCTTTATTTCAAAAATCCTTGTTCACTTTTGGGTTGACTGCATTGGCGAATCAAGCGAGTCATATAACAGAACTAGTCTCATTGATAAGTCAACACTACATTTGATGCAAATGGTGAAGACACCTGAGGGTTGGATGTATAAGAATGAGGCTGCAAACAATGATAATGAAATAGAATCTCTTGGAGCTAGTCAATTCAGGGCAAGATTTGAGTTTGAAAGAATCATGTTAAGAGAATTAAAAGCCTTGAGAAAGATACTTGAAGAACTAAAAGAAAGGTCACAGTCAAATGAGATCAATGCTGAAGAGTCTGAAGATGTAAGCACTCTAGAGGAATCTGACATAATGAGTGAAGATGAGAGTGTTGAGGAAGGAAGTATTGATGACAGTGATAGCGACATGATTCTAGTAGAATTCTTAAACAAGAAGAGGAAGAATATCTAATATAGTTGTTTGATAATGTAGTTTGTTTGTTGTTTTGTCCTTAAAAGCTTTTGCAACATGGCACTGTATGCCACTAGGGATGGCAACGGGTCAGGTCGGGCACGGATAGTGCCTACCCGCAACCCGACCCGCCGGATAAAATCATACTCGCCACCCGACCCGCTACCCGCCGGGTACCCGTTTAAAAAATACCCGCGGGTACCCGTTGGATACCCGTTTTCAACCCGTGAATATTTAAAAGAAAAATATTTTATAAGTTTTTAAATGAAATAATCCAAATTAAATTGAAAAAATTTTTGAAATGTTTTAGATTTTAAGTTAAAGGTGCTACTTAAGAGAATAGAGAGAGAAAAAGGGAACTTATGCATAGGAAACCAAGGACAGAGATGTAATTTTAACTTCTAAGCGGGTAACGGTACCCGCGGGTACGGATAGTGCAAAACCTGAACCCGACCCGATAAGAAGCGGGTATTAAAAAACCCGCTACCCGCTACCCGCGGGTACCTATTACCCGCGGGTACCAACTATCCACAACGGGTTTAATCCGAGGATACCCGCGGGCACGGGTTTTTTTGCCATCCCTATATGCCACTATCTTTTGATATACCTATATGTAATATTAAACTAGTAATGAAATCAGTTGGTTTTAGTTAAATTCATTTCCTCTAAATTTTTTGATTGAATCTGCTTGAATGAGTATTGAATCGACTGAGTGATTGTTGAAGTTGATTATGCATATGTTCACTGTTATATTAACTTTGTTGCATACTCATTTCTTAATTGTACTATTTCTTGCATTACTATGATTATAAACTGCTTGATCTTTAAAAGATTATGAAAGGTTTTGCAGGAAACATTGCTTTAGAACTTACTACTGGGATCACAACTCAGTGAAAAGCAATGAAATCGACTTGACAAATGGATCTTTTCACTTATCACTTACAGGGGGTTATAAATTCCATTTATTGGAATTTGGTTAGTAAGTTGTTTGATCATTTTATATCAGTTGTCTTCAATATATCTCTGTTTTTATATGACTGTTTTACAATGAGAATATATTGTGAGATTGTTGATAGTTGTATCTTTGCTTGCTTGCATTGCTTGCAATTATAACATTGATACAATTTTGATACAAACTGATTGTATTCTCTGATATTTGTGAAACTGCATTGTTCATCTGAATTTGATTTTATAATATGTATAATGATAGGGGGAGCATTACACGATTGTATAGATTTTTCACATGCCTACACTTTAGGGGGAGTTTATCTTTTTCATGTGAATATCTGTAATAGGGGGAGCATCTTTGAATGTTTAATTTGTTTACATTGATGCATCTCTGATATGTCATTTTATCAGCATATCCATATCTAAAAGCAAACCTTTTTTGCTAATGCACAAAGGGGGAGAAAAGTTTGAAATGTTTGATTGATTATTTGCTTAATTGCTTTGATATGTGATTGTTTGTTTCTGGTTATTCAGAGTAATTGTGCTGAAATATTTTGAAATTATCTTTTGTTTACTCTTATACATTGGAAAGATCATTTAATCACTTGTTCTTACTGAATTCTTATATTAGATCTGATATTAGTTATTACTTGATGAAATTTACGTGTTGTTTGTGTACAAACATGATTGCTTATTAATCATGGTTGTGCATCATCAAAAAAGGGGGAGATTGTTGAGATTGTTGATAAGGGAAGCACTGGTTTAGCTGAACCTTAATCTCACAATACTCTGTTTTTTTATGATGACAACACATTATTAATAACACATGTATTGTTATGTGTTACATGTTCTCTTCTTTACTGTGATTGTATCTAAATGAACATGTATGTGTTGATTCTGATATATGTATGCATATTCACTAATTTGATACTTGATTCATCTTTCGTTTGCATTACATATGTTTAAGAAAGGAAGACCACATGCACTTTGATGAACTTATACTGTGTGGCAAACCTGCAAGTTTTAAGTCGACTTCATTATGAAGAGAGTCAATTAAAACTCGTGACTTTGCACAGATTTTCAAAAGCAATGCTGTGTGATTTTGCATTGAAAAGATTTTCAAACTGAGCTGAAATGTCTAAGTCTACATGCGCAATGGATTCGACTTAGTTATTTGATTTTAAATTCTGTTAATGCTTGTGTGTTATAACGGTTATATTTCATTTTTCTGTTGAAGCATTAATTGAAAGTCAATTGTATTAAATGCAAAATCAATTTGGTTGTTATGACTCCTACTAATTGACTTAACTGTTATAACTGTCTGGTGAAAGTTGACTTCATTAGTAGCACAGTCGACTACATGAGTGACTGATTTATAAAAAACTATAAATAGACGTGATTCTATTGATCACAGGGACTTTGGTTGAACTCACATTTTCATTTGTTGTTTTAGATTGAGATCCTGTGATTAAACGCTCCAAGAACTCATCAAGAAGACGGATGAGATCTTTCTTTGAGGAGGTTCTGAAGGAGAAAGAATTTTCTGCTTACTGGTTGATCATATTCTGCATGACTTGGTGTTCATCAATTGATCAAGATTTCAATCAATCTTTGGAAAGATTGTTGATGTCCTGTTGGGATTACAGGAGGTGGACTTGTGGAGCTCTGACACTTTGAGGATTGTTCAAAGTGGGTTGAAGATTGCAGAAGAGGGGATATCTTGCTACAGATCTTTGTGTTGCTGCCTATATTTTGGTTAGAGGGTTAGAGAGGTGTCTTATATTTTGACGTGGAGGTCTCTATAAAAACCTTGTTGTAAAAACCTTGACCATTATAGTGCATTTGCTTCCTGGTTGTGGAAGGACACTGGATATAGGCATTGAGGCCGAACCAGTATAAAAACTTTGTGTTTGCTTTCTCTATCCCTACACTTTTACATTAAGTCGACTTTACTGTTTACGTAGTCAACTTTATATTTCAGCTGCACTTAAACTTTTATTCCTTGCGATTCAAGAAACTTTGTAAAGGTTTAAACTTTGCGAAATTTTTTTTTAAAAGTCTCTGATTTTTAAACCTCACCAATTCACCCCCCCCCCCCTCTTGGTGTTGAAATTCCAACAAAATGGCATGGACCCGCTGCTGGAATGCAGGTTTGGGATTTGAACTTCTGCTGCAAAACAGTCACCAAATCATCATACAAATGCACACCAAAAACTTTACCAAAATGTAATGGTGGTAGTGTAAAATGTACATTGTTTTTTCCTTTTTACTTTTGTTTTTTTGTACTTTTTTTATTTTACTTTGTCTCTTGTTTTTCTTGTAACTATCCAAACCATAAAGTACACAAATAAACACCCCAAATCAAAAATTTAAGATGTCTTTAAAGGTATATAAGGTCACACACAAATTGGTAGAGAAATCCTACTAAAATAAAAAATTTTGGCAAGAAACTCCAAAATGACATGTATGAAACCTAACTCTATGAATTTATTGATGAACTAACAAAAAAATATGAACTCAAATATGTAGGGAAAAAGCACTCAAAGGTTCTCAAAAGGTGCGGTTTGGAAAAAGACTCAAACATATACTTTTGGTAATTTTTTCAAGGTTACTCTTAGAAATAAGAACATGAAAAGGACTAAACATGACTCTAAACAACATGAATGGATTCAAAAATTAAAATGACACTAAATGAACTTATAAAACCAAACAAAACAACAAGTAATGACCCAAAAATAGAAATGGCACATAAACACATGAAAAACCTAGTGGAAAAGATGAATGGTTCCAAGAGTAAAGCAAAGTGGAACCATAAAAACAACAAAAATGGTAACAATATTATGACAAGTAAGAATAACATATAAACACAAAAAAATATATAGATAACGAAACCAAGGAAACTTAGCTCTTGAAGAACCAAGACTCTTGGTACCACATGATAGCAATATCTTTAACTAGGTTGGTACCACATGATACCACCTTGACTGATGAGTGCGGAAATGGAGTGGGAAAAGGTCCAAGGTTACGTAGCTAGGGCTAGAAAAGGTTATATGCTCACGGTTTTGGTGCATATGGCGATGGTGAGGTGATGTCTGATGGCTCAAAGAGAGGTGAGGCCAACTCAAGGAGGAAGGTGACTAGAGGGGCCTCTAAGGTTGCTCTAGTCTTGATCTAGGAAGTGTATGGCAATAATTTGGCAGCATAACATTACATTAATCCAAGATTAAATACAAGGGTGGAGACACCTCTATTTATAGGTCAAGGGTGTCTCCTTCTTATCCTAAAAGCATGATCTCCCACTTTTGCTCTCAGTGGCAAAAAATGAGGCATTCTAAGGAGTGTACAACTGTCCACAAATCTTCTCCAATGATGGAAGGACATGTGATCACTCACAAAACTCAATCCTCTCCATTCCTAGAGTGTCATGTGGCCACTACTCTAAAAGAAAATCCTCTCCAATGGTGAAGGGAATGTGGCCACTACAAAAAAAAAAATCCTCTCTATTCCTAAGGTGCCATGTACCCACTTCTAAAACACAAATCCTCTTTAATGGAAGCAAGACACATGACACACACTTTCCACTTGGTTTGGATGTCTAACTTAAGGAAAATCATATGCTACTTAGGCCTTAATACAAGTCTTAAACAAACCTACACTACATGGCAAAATACAATGGCCTAAATATCCTACATTACTCTTCAATCCATGCTCCATGATGGCTCCAAAGATGACTCACAAGGTAGAGTTGATACCATCTTCATGAATGGCTTACACTCTCTTGAAAGTGCTTGACCATGGCTAGGGGATTTTCCATTAGAGTTATCATAGCCTATCTCTACCTTTTTATACATGTTTTCCGTCTATTTCTTCTATGTCAATTCTAAAATCTATAGGTGAAACCTTAGCCCATCCTGGTTGGCATATGGCAATAATAAATGCTCTTTAGAATAATGGAACTTGAGAGCTAGTTCCACTACCGTTGGGAAATCTATTATTGGTTATAAAAGAGTTTTTGTCATCAAAGTTGGTCCTGACATCTCGACAAATCTTTATATGGCTTGAAACATTCTCCTAGGGCTTTGTTTGAAAAATTTAGTAGTGTTGTTCAACAATTTGACATGACTCACTGTGATAAAGATCATTCAATCTTTTACCATCACTCAATTGTTAGGTGTATCTACTTAATAGTATATGTTGATGACATTGTTCTTACAAGTATTGACCACCATGGCATCTCCCAGATAAAACAACACCTTTGTCACCACTTTTAAACCAACGATCTTGGCAAACTTAGATATTTCTTAGGGATTAAGGTAGCACAATCTGACAATGTTTGGTATTGTTATATAACAAAGGAAGTATGCATTGAACATTTTGGAGGAATCTGAGTTGACGAACTCAAAATCTATTAACAATCCTTGAATCCCAATACTAAACTCCTACCTAATCAGTCGAAGCCTTTCTCAGGTCCTAAGAGGTACAAAAAATTAGTTGGAAATTAAATTGTCTTACTATTACTCATTTTGACATTTCCTTTATAGTCAATGTGGTGAGTCCATTTTTCAATTCCCAATGTGTACTCATTTTGACATTTCCTTTGTAGTCAATGTGGTGAGTCCATTTTTCAATCCCAATGTGTAAATCATTGAAATGAAGTCATTTGTATATTAAAGTAAATTAAAGGATCTCTTGCAAAAGGATTCTTACATGGTCACAATAACCATACTAAAGTTTTCTATTATTCAGATGTTGATTGGGCAAGATCTCATTCTGATAGAAGTTTACTTTCGGATATTGTGTCTCAATTGATGATAACTTAATCTCTTATAAGAGAAAGAAACAACGTGTTTTGACAATATCTTGTGTAGAAACATAGTATAAAGTTATGGTATTACCCACTTGTCATCTTGTTTGACTTAAACAATTACATAACAAGTTAGAATTTAGAGACGTCACTCAAATGACACTTATATGTACAATCAGGTTCTTTTTCATATTAGCTTTAATCTTGTCTTTCACGAAAGGACCAAACACATTGAGGTTGATTATCATTTTATTTGTGAAAAAAATATATAGGGATATCAAGACTAATCTTATTAGTTTAAGTGATCTATTAGCATATATTTTGACAAAGTCTTTACGAGGATCTTAAATTAATTATATTTGTAACAAACTTGGTAGATATGATTTATATGTATCAGCTTGATGGAGAATGTTATAAATGATTGAGTTATTATTATATATTATGTATTAATTTTAAATATTATGGACGTATTAGGGATGACAATGGGTCGAGTCAGGTATGGATAATGCCTACCCGCAGGTTAGGTGTGCAATCAGGCTCTTTTTCATATTAGCTTTAATCTTGTCTTTCAGGAAAGGATCAAACACATTGAGGTTGATTATCATTTTATTTGAGAAAAAAACATTATAGAGATATCAAGACTAACTTTATTAGTTTAAGTGATCTATTAGCATATATTATATTTGTAACAAACTTGGTAGATATGATTTATATGTATCAAATTGATGGAGAATGTTATAAATGATTAAGTTATTATTATATATATAGATAATGATATTTAGACAACATTTTTTTGATAACATTTGAACATTGATTACGTGTCAATATGTGATTAGTCAAAAATTACTCCACAATAGTGTTTATGATTATTATTATTTATTGTGGAGTAATTTTTGACCAATCACATATTGACACGTAATCAATGTTCAAATGTTGTCAAAAAAATGTTGTCTAAATATCATTATCCTATATATTATGTATTACTTTTAAATATTATGGACGTATTAGAGATGACAATGGGTCGGGTTAGGTATGGATAGTGCCTACCCGAAGCCCCCCCCCCCCTACACTCACGTGCAAGTACTCGTTATTTTATGCACTTTTAAAATAAAATTTAAATAAAATTACAAAAAATATATATATAATTTAATATAAATAAAATAAAATATAAATTAAAATTTAATTTTAATTAAATTTAATCTAATAAAATATAAATTAATTTTATTTCAAATTAAATTAAATATAAATTAATTTATTTCTTTTATTTTTTGCAGGTAACGGGTACCCGCGGGACAGGTAGTATATACCCGCACCCAATCCGTTTATAAGCGGATATTAAAATACCGCAACCTACGGGTTGTAAATATTTGCAGGTACTAACTACCTGTCGCGAATTTTATGCGCGGGCATCCAGTGGCGCAGATTCTTTTGTCATCCCTAGGACTTACACTCATCTCTTTCTATTTATAAATGCACAACCTATGTAGTCAACACACACTAAAGATTCATCCTACACATCTTTCTTTTTTATTTTAACTCATTTTATCTCTATTATATATTTGATATTTTTAATCATTTTTTGTTAAGAGAAGATCGTTTAGAGAGACTAGACAATTAAGCAACTAATGTTCTGAAGTTTAACAAACAACACTCAACGAAATATTGATTATAAGATATAACGTCTAATGTTGACATATACTAAAGGATAATTCTAAATGAAACAAGTGTCTATTAAATATAAATATATCCAATATATCGAACAAGATAAACATTTATATGGGGATACAATGCTTGAAGTAAATTCTGTCTAAATGAAAGTAGTGTTTGATACAATAGAAACATAATCCATGTAAACGCTCAGTTGAGCGCTGATGCTTAAGATTCAATATACAGACGTGGTAAGCCACTAAGCGTTTGACAAAACAAATTATCTAGGATATCACTATAACGTGCTACACACCATAAAAAAATATATAATTATCTCATATCTCAAATGTGTCCAATAAGACATCAAAAGCGTCAAACAATGTAAAACTCCTAATATAGTGACTAATCACCATAGTACCTGAACAAAATAATAAAGCGTTTGAACTTCTAGCTTTGCTAAGCATTATTAAGCGATATACTTGAGCTTAGATGACCTTATGAAGCAAGAGCTTAATAGATCATATCATCTAGTACAACATATCAAATGCTTTGCCTTCAAACAAGGCTATCATCAAACAGTGTTGACATATGCTAAAGTGTTATATGATCATCAACATTTAAAACATTTAATGACTGTACGAAAAAGTGTTTCCTTGCTTGCATGCTTTGCTCTTGTTTTTTGTGCAGGTAATGTCAACAATAAGCTTTATTCAGAAGCATTGCACAAAAGACAAAAAGACATTGAGATATACGAAGACATTAATAGAATATTTCCTCAAAGCCTTTAGATTTGGAAGAATGTAGAAGCTACTCATGAATGAAAGCACTAGTAAAGCAATGCCACCTTACAATGTAAACGTGAGTCGTATCATCTACCTAAAAAGGGCTATGAAGTCTATCTGAAGTCAACTTTACGTCTAATGGTCATCTCACAAGAAGGTTATATGAAGAAGTTTCACAGATAAGAAGACGTTGAAGTTGAAGAAGATGGAAATAGAAGAGAGAAGAAAGAGAGAGAACATATACAAGAAAGATCATTGAATATTAGCTCTGGTCTATCTCAAAGCTTATATGAGTTCTTCAATCTAAGAGAAAGAACTATACAAGTTCACATATTGTATTGTATTGCATTGATCCTTTGTTTGAGAGTTACTTAAATTTGTACTTATAATCAAACATTGATTGTGTTTGTATATTCTAAAGAGAATTAAAACACTTGTATATTCTAAAGAGAATTAAAACACTTGTATTGAGTTAAATATACTAGTCAGGATTGACTAAGGGAACCAGAAGTAGTTCATAATACTTAGTGGTCAGAATACTTGAATACCAAGAGTGATTAAACTCAGACTAGTCAAGATTAACTAGAGGAACCAAGATGGTTATAATACTTAAGGAATCAGGATTAGTTATAATACTCAGAAACCATGAGTGGTTGATAATACTCACTCTATACTAAGAGTGATTTGGTTGATAATACTCACTCTATACTAAGAGTGATTTGTACTCGTTTGTAATCTTGAATAAGATTAGGAGAGCATCTTAAGAGTTCTTAAGAGAGACTCATATAGCTCACATTGAATAAATCAATATAAAAATACTTGTGTTATAATTTCCCTTATTTGAAAAATTTTCCTAAAATGTTTTATTGAAAACACAAATATCTAACAACTATTACAATAATTATTAGACATTGATTCAAAAAAAAAATTCTATTCAAACCCTCCCCTGTTTTTCCTATATTTCATTTGCCTCTTCCAATCTATTCTTCTTTATGTTTATATCTAAATTAAATTTCAATACTTATTTGATGCAAAGAAATTGTTAATATAATTAAAAATAATCTTATATGACAGTTTAAAGCAGTCACGGTAAATAAAATCTATATAACTTAGATATATAAAAACATTTATCTAATAATATAATTTACACATTAAAATGTTTATTTATTACAAATTCTAATAATATAAAATTCAACCGTTATCTTGTGCAATTCAATGCATAATAGTTTAGAACTGTCCGACATGGAAAAACTTCTAGAAAAGAAATCAGTATGCTTTTCACAATCTTAACGAATATGAATGAGTTCTAATTCACACTTCCTTTCATGGATCACTCAAGATGGAAATCAAATAACAAGAATGGAGCATCTGGAGGAACACAATCCTCAAATCACCTCAAAATAATGGCCTACCAAGAAAAAAGGAAGGGGAAAAAAATAACTTTACAATTATGTCAAACACAAAGTGGCATATCTTACAATATATTGGAACCACCACATAGCAATTGGCTACTATCCGAAACAGCCATAAACCTAAACACAAACGGGGTAGCATTTGGCTAAGCTCTGCTCTGGTGTATATATATAGGCCAACAGAAAGAGAAGAAATGCTGGCACAAATCAGAAGGCAATCTGAACTATGAACTCTCACATTATGATGCAATTACACTTTGATTCAAGCTTATTAGGGGGCTTCATGCTGTCTACCTTGTTAGGAAGCCCAACATTTCGTATCAAAGACTCATCAGTATTCTCATCATTCTCAGTCTTGGAAGGGGATTCTGATTTTACATCAGTTTCTACCTTCTTAGGCCTGGCCTTCTGAGGTTTCACAGCACGCTTGCGGGCAATCTGGCTGCGCGTGTCCTTTATATTGGAATTGGGTTTCCCCAATATAGTCACTGTCGGCTCAGAACCTTCCAATGGTTCTGAGTGTTCCTTTTCCATTGAAATCGTTGCAGCTTTATATGCAAGATCATGGATGATAGAACTGCAGAAAAGTATAGTATCTGTTGCCTCTTCAAGTGTCAAGCTTCTGGTGTGAACACCATCTTGACACTCCACCGTAACTGTGGATCCTTCTGGGAAATAGCATTAGAAATCTGTCAGAAATTTTCCGAGTACTAATATTTTCTCCAAATAAAGGTTCAGCAGATAAAATAGATTACAATCGCCAAAGAAACCATGTACATTGAGAAACAGATTTCTTGTACTCCCCGACTAGTAATGAAGTATTTGTTCAGATTTCAGAAAGCTTGTAGAAAAATATTACAGAATACACCCACGCGATAAGTTGCGTGAAACATTCCTGCTATCAAGTTCCTCAAGAGCAGCGGTTATGAAAGCATAAAATAGATTTTTTTTTTTATTAAAAAATTACCTCGGGGTTGCATAGGAAATTTTGGGGAGTGCATTTGTTACACTTTGTAATAAAAAAATTTCCCTTTTGATTCCAAAACACAAAAGTTAATCCAAAACACAAATCTTCAGGCAAATTGGAAACCGCGCTATTAAATTGCTGCAGACAACCACTCCTAACATATCAGGCACATCAATTCAGATTATTATCATTAGTAAAAAAATATGTCAAGAAACAAGCTTCCAAAGTATACTAACTCTATCTGTTAGAAAACAAGACCATGAAATTTATTTATCTAAAGTTTACATATGACAAACTATGAGCTATATACATACACGACTGCATTTGAGACACAAATAATTTAAGTTTGCCAATCTCAAACAGCGTCATACCTATGCCAAGGGAGTACTCGGAGGCATTGAGTTCAGAAACGGAAGCTGCAAGACAATCACCGGAAGAAATTGAAACAGAATTTTCCTGAAAATCATCAACAGGGCACTTTGATACAAGTGATGGATCATCATCCACCACCCCAGTATCATTCTGACAACACTTCTCCCCATCTATTTCTGATTCTTCAATTGTAGAAGTACTGGTAGTTACCAGAGCATCCAGTCCATCAACATTAGAGTTCTCCATATCTTTTTTCTCATCAAAAGATGACTCTGCATCCTCAACTGATGTGTCGCCCACATTATTCAGATGGTCTTCAATTCTATCACTTAAAATACAGCTTTCATGATTTGGAAATGATGCCACTGAATTGTGATCAGGCGGAACACCAGTAGCCGGGCTTACTAATACTGAGATACAAGCATCAGCTGTTCTACTACAATCGTGGTATTCAAGATTATCTTCCTTGACAACAATGGAACTCATAGAAGAAGAATCAATCACATCTGTCACTGTATTTTCGGAAGCTTGCATTTCTTGCACATATTGGGGTATCTCCTCTAGGTTGCTGCATTCAGTATTGCCAGATGAAGTTTCTTGCCTAGTAAAACCTAATCCATGGTATGAATGGGTTGACGTTCCAGAAAAAGATGAACCAGGGCTTGGAGGCCTGATCCTAACGTCATATCCATAGTCTACATCCAATTTTCTGCCGCTTGACTGCCTTTGGACACGAAAATCAGAATGTCTTGTTGAGCTGAAATCAACAGATGAAGAGGTAGAATAGCTGCTACGCCCCGTTGAACTTCTAATACTGTTTCTTGCAAAGGACAGGTCATCATAAGATAGCGTTGTAGCAGTAAAAGTCCTGCCCTGAATTACAGGTCCTTTGCTACTGCTTGACCTTTCCAGTAGTACAGAGATGCCAGTGCCTTCCAAGAGGTCAACTTTCAAAATTGAGCGGTCTTTGGAAAGAGACGACTGCTGATCCCCGGAATGATTATCAGACTTCTTGTAATCAACCCCTGACTGGTCCACCTCTAGCTGATTAGTAGACATCTGCTCATTTCTCTCCAATGAACTTGAGAGAGGATTTTGTTGCGAGTGGTCCCAAATATATTCACTTGGAAAAGTTTGATTTTCCTCTGCATCTAATTCTCCAAGGGGAAACCTCACGTTACCCACATTATTCTCTTGAGACAGTCTAGACTCAACAGCTAGTTGGTCTGTTTCATGTGATGGTTTTTCTTCTGTAGGAATGCTTGTGGAATTCACTGAATTGTCATTGGAAACTGCCAAAGTTGCCTCCGGGATGATATGTCTCAACAATGTGGTTTTCCTGCTGCATTCTTGACATAGTCTAAGATTCTTCTCAGTTTGATCAGTGGCCTCCAGAGGACAACCACAATTAGAACAGATTTCTGTATTCTCAGAAGCACCAGTTTCAGAAATGTCAACTATGGCCTGGGAAGTTTCAAACCTTTCACTGAATTCTTTCTCAATACCATGATAAACAAAAGTTTCAGATTCAGTGGGACCTAAACCAATCATAGGACCTATAGTTTTATTGTGCAGGACATCAACTGATTCATCATTGATCTCATGCTCAATATTTGCATTTAATACATCAATTTTATCAAAAGAAAATACTTCTTCATGAATGTCAGCATATACTATCTTTTCACTTTCACTGGCCACATCTTCTTGATTGTGGTCACTCCCTTCAGTATCTGGGGCAAAACTTGTACCATGATCAGAGCTTGCATTGCTGCTTGTTGTGACAGAGGAGTTCCTAGATACCAGGGATCGTTGGGCAGAATTTGCTTTTCCAACATAAAAGGTTGTACTTGGCACACTTGATAAGAGAGGCCTGAACATGTTCTGAGGACTTTTTTTATCCTGGCACAGCAAGGTTGGTTAACAAACAAAGTAAGCAGTTTGGTCCCAAGTTCCCCAACCAACTCTTAAAGACACAAGGGAAAAAGATAAGGGCAAAAGGTGAGGGGAGCATGAATGAATGAACAACTCTTTACAACAAAAACTCATTCGTGACTAAGAACAGCAACTGTGTAACATGGTTATGATAATCCACGTAAGCCACTTTTTATATGCAGCACAATAAACAAGGTTGTTGGTGACTTTGCTGAAGTAATTTGCTTGAATAATAGTCTTATCATGTGTAGCTTAATAACAAACAGAGAGGAGAGAAAACATGCACCAGAAGAACCAAATAAAGCATTGTACCCAAGATTATAGAGATAAATAAATCAAATATGATTGTACTATCCAGGTGACAGGGCTCACCTCAATCCAATCCTACCTAACCAAATCCCAATTGATTCCACACTAACAACCCTGGAAGACCTGGGGAATTGCGTAGCAACAGGGGATTCTAGCCAACAGTCCCTGAGTATTAGGGAAAATATACACATACTTGAAATTGTATCAAAGTTTTGGTCATTAGTAGCCTCGAAAGATCGAAGATGGTTGGCTCGCTCCAAATTCCATTTAAATTGTTATGATTTTGACAAGTATTGAAGCAATGGGGACTACTCTATGTGAGACTAGAGTACCTCATAATACCCAAGTTCCTTTTAAGAATGTTCTAACTTATTAGCATATGTAAAAAGGAAAGTGAATGAAAGAGGAAAATTGTGTGCATGCATATGCAGAGTTGACTGAACATATCTTTTTGTCAAACGAGCATTTTAATATAGACAGTTTAGGAATATCATATTAAAAACAGCCTGTTTAATTGAAATTACTCAACGAACTATAAAATGATTGAGAAAGTAAGTCGAGATTAAGCAAAAAAATACCATTTGCCGGAGAGCAGAATCAAAAGATCTTTTAGGAGCAGAACTTGGGGACACCATCCTGGCTGGCTTCTTGGAAAATGAGGGAGATTTGCTGTTTGAAAATGAACCACCCCTTCTTGAACCAAATCGGTCTAGACTACCCACAGGGATGGACTGAAGAGAGTCCAGATCATCATCACCAGAAGATATAACAGAACCTTTGCTGCGTGAACTAAATTGATCTCGATCATGACTATTAATATAACTGCTGCTCCTGGAAGGTGTAGGAGACATTGATTGCCTACCTAATTTAGAAGTAGAGTCCCTACTATTTCTGGATGCTGGGGAGGAACCCCTCACATATGATGCCGGCCGATCAGCCAAAGATGTCCGGAGATTAGGAGGAGCTTCAGAAGAGAAACCAGGAATATTAGTTTGCCATGCTCTTATCTTTGGTGAAGCGGAGTTTCCACGGCTTGTTTTAACTGGGGAAGTTCCCCTAATCCCAGATGAGACAGCAGGACTACCGGAGCCAGTGCTGATTCGCCGAGGAGTAGGAGTAGAGGACCTAGAAACAGTTGTTGCAGGCTTTGTTGGAGGTGGAGATGGTCTTCTTGTTGGAGTAGCCTGTCTAATAACTTGAGTTGGACTAGAATTTGGCGTCAATGAAGACCTTCCTCTGGATTGCAATGTGTTATTCCCAGATCGAGGAGATGAGCTTAAGCGATTAGGACTTGCACTACCCCTACTGCTTTTGTAACTTCTCTCCATCTGAAAGAGTCCAACAAAAGGTGGATAGTGAGTAAACACTTTTCATACAAAGAAGAAAATGTTAGGATTTTTATTCAAGAGGTAATTGTGCACAAAACAGATTTGAAAGCACACCGTAGATGATCTTGATATGGAAATGGGTTTACTCCTAGGCCTTCCTCTGCTCACAACATTTATTTCTGCAGGTTCATCATCTAGTGAAGGAAACAGTGGAGTGTCCGGTGGTGTCAACAACCTTTAAACGAATAAAACAGAAATGCAGCATCAGTAAAGTAATATGCACATCTAATTCTAAACCTTCAGAAAAAAGGGGTTTTGAATTATTGACCAAACTATTAGTGTGCAAGAAACACAACTGCAAAAAATTGGAATTGAAATATAAAATATGATCATACTACATCATTTAACATAGTAAGATTCAAAAAACAGAAAAGAATACAAACCAATCATAGTCATTCTTGTCACCATCTACATTAAGCAATTCACTGGTTTCTCCTCGACCGGGAATGGATATCCCAAGCTTGATATCAGAAAAATGTCTCAACTTCTGGGCTGCAAATTAATATAAAAAATGGGGGAGAAATGCATGAGTATCACCCAAATAAAGCAACTGATGAGAAATGCATGAGTATCACCCAAATAAAGCAACTGATAAATATATACATCCTCTCCTCAAGAAGTGAGTAAAGAAAATTACAAAATGAGTCTTCCAGGTCATCTGATGGCTGAAGCAAAAAACTCTCTTTTTCTCTGGACTGCATTTCACTGAACAAAGCAAGATCATCATCTTTCTCTCTTAAGTGCAATCCACTTTCAAGACTGCGCCCGCGCTTGTGACTGTCTGATCTTGGCTCTCTACCAGGAGAGCATCTAAATGCTGGAGAAGGTGGCATCTCCCCTACCCAATGCAATGTCCAACAAGTGTCACCTCAAGTTCTCCATACAATCCAAAGTCAAAAACCTTCAACACCCTAACCAACAAACAATGATTACTGTTAACACATAGCTCAAACTCACCACATATTCAATCTCCATACAACAATATCAGCAAAAAAACCCCACTTTCATTCACCAAGGCTTCGTTACTCCTTCTAAACACTCAACAAACTAGCACCATACCCAATGTGACTGAGTCAACCAACCCACATATCCCAAAACAAGCAAAACTATATTTGGCATATTAAAACAACTGTACCATTCCAAACGCAATGCCTAACCCCTCAACATTCATATGCAATAAGCATCCAAAGCTAATACTGAAGATATCCGTCAACCTGAAACCCTAGAACATTGGCCAGGAATAGATCCTAATTACGCCGTTCCACCACCGACCAAAAGGGTAGCCAATTTAAACGGCAAAATTCAAGCTGGAGCACCCATTAAGCCAAGTTCAGAGCTTACTGCGAAACATGGCTCACCAAATTCCCAAGTCAAATATCTTCAAACACAGTGCGAATTCGAAGATTAAAAAACAAAAAATAATAAAAACAAAAACAAAAAAATAGAGCTTAAATGCCAATTACAATGCGACGAATGTTGTCTCAGACACCCGGATCTACAGCATTCATGGCTTCTTCTGAGCACCCCAAAAGTACAGATCAGAACCAGTGTGATCCAACGGTTCCAACAAACTCTAAAAAAAATTCCATTTTTCTCTTTCCTTACACAATTCTTTTTCTTTTCAGTTCTGAAGGGAAAAAAAAAAGAATATTGAACTGCAATTTGAGAATAATAATATTAAGACTCAACCATAACCTTTGTTGTTGTCCTTTGATTTGCTGTTTTGTCCTAAACAGCAAGCATTCTTTCCTATCTTTTTTTTTTTCAGCTTCCTTTTCAGTTCTTTTTTTCTGCCGTTACAAGTGCCTCGTAGATTCCCTCGTTTTTCTTTTTTACATACCTTTTTTTTTTCTCTTAAATGCCACTCCAATATTGTTAAGAATTCTTTATGTCTTCTATTTTTTTCAGTTTGTGTAGAAGAACTAAAATACATTAATTAGTCGATCTTGATGCCTATGATTTTTAGTTCCACTTGATATTATGGCTCATGAACCGTTTTCTACCTTTTTAATTGCTAACATCAATTGGATTGAATGAGACATTAATATTATAATTGAGCTGGTCGAAGGTTACATGTGTAGGTAAATGCCTAGGGTGTTACATGCCACATTGAAGACAAGTTTGAACTTTTGGACCCTTCATCGCATAAACGAGCCATAATAATAAGTGATAACAATATTTAATGGCTGGGGTCAATTTTTGGGACTAAGCTATTAAATTTCTCATCACATTCAGTAATATTAAATGTACGTTACCTTACATTGATCCGTATAGCAACTAAAAAGTTTTGACTCGTTGAAAGCCCCAAAAGGAAAAGAAAAAACAAGAGCTATTATACTGATGTAGTAATATTTTGGCCAAACATGTTCTAAATTTGAAGTTCCAAGTAATGAACGAAGTTAGCATTGTTTAGAACAATGTTGGGACAGTGTATGGGAGACCCAAATATGTGTATAAGAAAGTCCATCTCAGGAGGACTGAAGCATCACGGTCAGGGGCTTCATTTTGGTGAGGTTTTGCATTTTGAAATAGTTGATATGTCCTAATTAGTTTTTTTGTGGCCTAAGGTTTCTCTCCACAGAAGAAGATAATAGTATTTTATTCAAATTGGTGAAAAATGAAAAGACCAAAATGAAAATAATGTTAAGAAGTGGATTTTAAATAGTGATATGATAAATCTCGTTAAGATAAATTTTAATACGATTCTAATACTGTATAAAGAAGTGAACTTTAAGTTTAACTTAATCTCCATAAAACTTATTTGTGAAATAAAATTTATACTCTATTTATATATACTATAATAACTTTCAACAAATAAAACCTAAAATCCAATAAAAAAAAAAGTATAATGACAAAAAGGGATAAAAGAAAGTTGTGTGGGGACTAGGTGGGATAAAGTCAACTTAACAACTGAGTTATGATTAGGCAATAGATAGGTGTGTACACTAATGTGAAGATTATCGAATCATGTCACTTTAATTGGTAGGTGATGAAGGAAACTTAAAAGGCTACTATGCTAATCATTTACATTGCTTTATTATGCCTTTATCTTCTCTTTGCTTTGGTTTGCTTTCATTTTGCTCCTAAACACATTTTCCCAAGCAGGTTTAACTCTTCCAACGGTCTTCGCCATTTCCTACTTTTTCTGTCAAACACAAAAATCACAGCTTTTAAAGAGAAATTTATCACTTGTTAAACACTATTTTTAATTAACAAAATAGGAATTTGGATTTTCGTTTTTATGTTTATTACTTTTTACTTTTTAAAATGGATAATGATACTTAGATAACCTTTTTTTATTAATATTTTAATATTATTTACGTGTTATTTTGTGATTAATCCAAAATTATGTGAAAATGACACGGAGATGAAGTTAAAACGTTATAAAAAAATATTGTCTAAAATTATTATCATTTTAAAATATTATTATGTACGCATTTATCTTTATTCTTAAGAAATATTGTTTTTTCATTTAAATAAACCTCTCTCGCGAGTGATGAGTGCATTGATGATTTAGACTTGGTACCATTTATCATAGCACTCCTTTTAATAAATAACCCCACAGGTTAGCTCAACTGTTATAGCATGACGATCCATTAAGACCAAGACATATTGCATCCAAACATTATTCCAATAAGATAAACATGTTCTTAAAATATTTATTAAAATATAAATTATAGATTATTATTACTATTAATATATTTCTATCATGTTTTTGCGTTTAACTAATTGTTTTTATTAAAAATGTACCTTTTTACTACTTAACCGGTATAGAATATTTCGAATATTTGTTGGTAAGACTCAATTTATTATTGAGCTTGTGTTTCTCTCTCTAAGTTAGGTTTCCTTTCTTGGAAGTGATTCAACTTTATACAGTGAGATGGAAAAGAGATTTTTTTGCTATATGAATCATTCAGGAATGTGAGCGTTGAGTGTCATCCTATTTTTCATCGGTTTATGGATATTAGTGTTAATTCCTTAATTTTTGCTTAATTTATTTTAAAGTGTTTTCATCTAAGAAAGCAGTCGAACCATATTTAAATGATATCGTAAAATATTCCATTTTTATCGTTGAGTGTTATCCATATTGTACATCTAGTGTGAGTTGAGTTAAAAAATAATGAAATAAGGGTAAAAAGTGTAAAAAGGGAAATGTTGTAAATCATATATAATGAAAATGAAGAATAAAAGATAGATAAAAAGTAAGAAAAGCATAAATGTTATGTGATATATCTGTTCTACTTTGCATCATTTGGATACACAAACAATGGCAAGACAAAGAGTTATAAGTTAATTATAAGTACTCCTAATTACTAACCAACGGAATAGGTAATACTCCATTTTTTTTTAAGGAACATAACTATATGAATAAACCTTATGAATAAACCTATGAGATAATTACTAGAACAAAAACATCACATTTTATTTAAATATCAAATTGAAAGCAAATATTTATGTCTTACATAGTTTTTATTCACTTGATAAAAATATGAAAAAACTAAAATAATAATAGAATAAAACTTTAAGTTTGTTCCAAATATTTACTAGTTTTGATCTTTATTGTTGTGTACTTTATTGTATGATCATATGTTGTAGTATAAAATATTATTATCATAAGTGGAAACCATCAATACAACCATAAGCTAACAAAACAATGCAAAATCTCAATCTTGAAAATAAATTCATTAATTTTTTAAAATCTTAAAACATTTGAAAATCTAACATTTTCCAAGAATCATTCTCCTTGTTAAAGATAAACATATGAGAGTTTATCAAGTAAACTCTCAAGAAAGAGTGGTGAATCACAACAAACAGACTTAAAAACTTTGTCTTTCCTAGTGAGAGTTTTTCCCATATTGTTTTCACATATCTTATTTCTAACTAGGAAAATGAAAGTTGTTCAAAAAAACTCAATTTTTAACACAATAAGACTTTTAGAATTTAAAAATATAGAATAAATATTGCACACAATTATCACTCTTTTGAGTACCTACCTGGTCAAATGGAACACATCACTCTTTCGAGAAACCTCTTATGGGTAAACATAAAGCTCTTCCAAGCAGGCCCCGACTATAATGGAACACAATGCTCTTCTGAGCAGCCTCCCCCACTATGGTGGAACACAACGCTCTTTCGAGAAGCCTCCCCAACTAAGGTGGAACACAATCACAAACACATAGAAACTTTCACAGACACACACACACACACACACACACATATATATATATATATTCACAAAACTTAACTTTTTTAACATATTTATCCCGAATACTTATGTAACACATAACATAGTGAAAGTTTCATTATGTGATCACAATTTTAAAACATATGTGTTAACAAATTCCTTTGTTTGTTGGGAAAAAAATATTATGTTAAGAAAATTCACATGAAAATCTTTCTTAAATCAATTGATAAATGAGTTTGTCATGGTGTTGAAAATATCCTTTCATTCCTTTTCAACTTAAGGAAAATATACATACTTTTGAAGAACTTCTTATAGAGGAAAACAAAATGTTCAATATGATGTAAGTGTTGTAAAGTTGTTGACAAAATCTCGAACAGTATTTTCCTAAGGTGTATAGATTCACTGTCCTTAAGCACTTATCCGCGGTGTGTTGCGCAAGTCCCCCAAAATACAACAGGAACTTCTCAAATTGTATTCGAGGATTACAGAACTAGCAAGAAATCTATATGAGTATATACTCAGCATATGGGATTTAGAAAAGGATAGGAGAAGAAAGATTTTAAGAGAGAAAAATAAAAAGATGGAAATTATGTTTCTGTATGTGTGTACTTGGAAAGAAATGAGATGCTATATTTATAAGAAATGTAAAGGACCGTTGCAACAAAAAGAAATTAGTTGTTAGTATCAAAACGTTGGCCAAAAGCAAAATGCAGCACTTGAACGTTGCAATTGGAATGTTGCACAACGATTCTTTCTACTTTTGCAATATTATAATAATATTTTATAGCAATCTAACGTTACAAAGATAATGTTCCAAAACAACTTTTGTAATATAATATTAATATATTACAACAATCCCCCACATATTATAAAAGTTGTAAAGAACAAAATGTATTTGTTCTGATGGATAATAAGATATTAAAAGAAAGATAAGAGTATTTATATCCTGAGTCTCATAAAGTGTAGTGCATCAGATCTGGTATAGCAAGCTATATGAACCAGTCTTAGATTGAGATACTTAAGACACAGTGTAGTTGGTATAGCAAGCTATATGAACCAAAGATGCTTGACATGTGTTAGAGGTTTATCAATCACATTACACCCCTACAATTCTTGATGTTATCGTTGTCACGCACTAAATAAGTCATGCACGTGCCCAACATTCATGCCAAGATCTCATGCAAGCGGCCTCATTCGACACTCATATAGGTGATTTCATGAAGTGCATGCTACAATTAATACACCACCCATAAGGGATATGAAAATCATTAAAAACTTTGTTTAAACTAAAATTCTTTCACCACATAGAATTTTAATGACAAAGTTTAGCCCTTCAATAATGCAGTCTTTAGCACTTTCACACACACCGTAGGAAGGGACATATTTGATTTAAAAGTCAAATTAGTGCTATCAGAACTAACAAGTGACTTGTTTTTACCCACATGAACCTTATTCATGGGATCTCCAATCACAAAGGTTGGGTTACCATCACTTGTTTGTTTATAAGTGGCTTAAGTCTCATTCCCCTCGATGTTTCTAATATCATTTCTCTTTCCAAATGTTTTGTTAGAGGATCTGCTAGATTCCATTCTGACTTCACATAATCAATGGAAATAGTTTCACTCTTTAGCAGCAACTTCACTAAAATGTGTCTCAATTGTATATGTCTATTCTTTCCATTGTAATTATTGTATTTAGCTATAGCTATTGCCGATTGGCAATCACAGTGTATTGATACTGATAGGGTTGGTTTCATTCTTAGTGGAATGTTTGCTAAGAATTTTTCCATCCACTCAACCTCACTATCAGTCATCTCCAGAGCAACAAACTCATATTCCATTGTTGATCTTGCAATAATTGTTTGTCTGGCTGATCTCCATGTAATCGCACCACCCCCAAGTGTGAATACATAACCACTAGTGGATTTTGTCTCATCTGAATCAGAGATCCACTTAGCATCATTATACCCTTCTAGTATAGCGGGAAATTCACTATATTCAATGGCATAATCCATTGAACCTCTTAAGTATCTCATAAGCCTAGCAAGTGCATCCCAATTTTTCTGATTTGGACATTGAGTGTACGTACTCAGTCTACCTACTGCATAAGCAATATCAGGTCTAGAAAAACTCATTAAGTGTAGTAAGCTCCCAATTATTTGGGCATACTAAGGCTGAGATAATGATTATCCTATATTTTTCATTAATTTAGAATTAACATCATAAGGGGTACTCACCAGTTTTAAGTCATAAAACCCAAATTCCTTAAGAAGTTTCTCAATGTATTGTTCTTGAGATAGTAATATACTATCTCCCTTCCTTATGATTCTAATACCTAAAATTATATTGGCTTCACCCATGTCTTTCATTTCAAATTTGATACTAGAAACAATTTAGTTCTAGTGACAATCTCATTACATGTACCAAAAGTTAACATGGTATTCACATACAATATGACATGTTCTCTACTTTCAAATTTAGAATATTATCAATATCATTAAGTGAAAAGCCAAATTTATTTCTTCAAGTAATTAAATAAAATTATCTACACTCCCACAATTTTAAAATATTTAAGATTGGTAAATGAGAAAATACCTGGTTGTGCTTCTCTTATTTGTAGGTAAAGTATACGAAAAATTACTCAAGTACCTCATCTTCTTATTTCTTTTTCTTTCTCTAGAGAGAAAATCTTCTCCACCTGTCCTCAAACATTAAAAAGGCATGACACATTGAAAATTAGGGTTCATCATCCTAACTCCAACAAACTCTATGTTGTCGCCTCGTCTTCCTCTTCTTCATCCTCATCTGTGGTCCCGTCTGAGTTCTAGAAACAAAGTTTTGATCCTCTGGGATTAAGTTGTTGATGTCAGTTATAAGTCCTTAAGATTGTTGTAAAGTTGTTGACAAAATCTCGAACAATATTTTCCTGAGGTGTGTAGATTCACTATCCTTAAGGACTTATCTGTGGTATGTTTCGCAAGTCCCTCAGGATACAACAAGAACTTCTTGAATTGTATTTGAGGATTACAGAACTAGTAAGAAACTATATACGAGTATATACTCAGGATAGAAGATTTAGAAAAGGAGAGGAGGGGAAAGATTTTAAGAGAGAAAGTAGAGATTGAAATTATGTTTCTGTATGTGTGTTCTTGGAAAGAAATGGGATGTTATATTTATAAGAAATGTAGAGGACCATTGCAACAAAAAGAAATTAGCTGTTAGTATCAGAATGTTGGCCAAAAGCAAAATGCAGCACTTGAATGTTGAAATTGGAACATTGCACAACATTTCTTTCTACTTTTGCAATTTTATAATAATATTTTATAACAATCTAACGTTACAAAGGTAACGTTCCAAAACAACTTTTGTAATATAATATTAATATATTACAATGTTACAAAGATAACGTTCCAAAACAACTTTTGTAATATAATATTAATATATTACAACAGTAAGAACAAAGAATGTCATATCATATGCCCTAATTTTTCATGAGTGGTTCTATAAAGTATCCATACATCAAAATGTCAAAAAGGTGAAAGAGGTTCTTAAGGTAACACACTCACATATATTATTATCACAATAATTTCCTAATGCAGTTATCATAACATTGTTATTATAATTAAAAACTCAATTTTTTTTATTTATTACATAAATATAATCATCTTTATCACAAACATATTTTGCATAAGACTTTATAAAACCTTTTTGTTAAAAAAGAAGGGATGACTTTGTTAAATAAAGAACGAGTGAATTGATTTTAAAAACTTTTTGTGAAAAGACTTCATTTTTTAAAAAACATTTTTTAAAATTGTTTTAGTGTATAAACCAAAGTGAACTATTTGAGAATCTTATTGATACAATAATTGAAAAAAAAAATGTAAAGGGAGAGATAAAAAAAGATGAAAAAAATACATAAGAATTTCTATGGGTTTAAATTCAACTTACCCTATATGTAGTCCTCATTTTTTCTGCCCCACTATATCAATAAAAATGTTTGTATAAAGAAAGATAGTAATTACAAACACGACAAATAAATTAACGTTTGACAAACTCAAGAAAATATCACAATTAATAGAATATCAAACCTCTATTTAATCATGAATACTAGGAGGATATATGTTTTATCCACTCTTATTGCAAACACACAATAAAACAATATTGATCAAAATAAAAAACAAAGTTGAAAAAAGTTTACTAATTAAACAGAGCATAAACATACAAGGACTTAGAAATTCAACTCGGGAGTTTATACAAAACATATGTTTTTTTTTAACATGCCATAGGTCTTTTGTTAGCTTTTATATTATTTTTTTCTATGTTATTAACATTTTAAAAGGTTTAGGAAGCAAAGAATTTTTGTCAATATAGCTTTTATCATTGGTCAATGTCGTATCCAACTAAATAAAACAATTAACTATAGTACTAGGGAAGTGATCCTATATCGTCTCCAAGTGACTATCATTTCCAATCAAAGGTTCCAATCCAAAACATAAGTCATGGGGGTTTTGTTTTGGAAAATTTAAAAAAAAAAAAGCTAACAATGAAGAATAAAACAATCATAAAAATGTATTGATTCCCTAATTTCAAATGTGATTCCACTTATCATAGGTTACGGAATTAGAACCTTGTTTTAATCTTAATCCATCAATGATTAAGTTAAGTGAAGATTAACAAAAATTTCATCATGCAATTAAGCAATGCAAACATTATTCAACTTCACACCTACATATTTAAGCATATTGTGAACAACCTACACCCATTAAGCATGAACGCAGAAACACAAAACTAAGATTAAGCATACACCAAAGTCGTATTCATTCATAGAACAAAGAGATTGGAATATGAAGAGCAACAACAACAAAACAGAACATGAACTGAGCAAAACCTCAGAGTTTCATCACATTCTCCCTAACAAATCAATATAGAGAGTTTAGATGGCCATAGAAATGGACTTACAATACAGTGGAAAATAAAAATGCAAAATAAAGTGTAGAGAAAGAAGGGACAAACGTGAACCAAAAGAGAATACCAACTCCAAAATATGAATTAAGTGCAGAAAAATGGAAAACCCTAAGTTGGGTTGTTGTCCAAGTACAAAACATGAAAACCCTAAACTTGTTGTTCAAAAAAACAAAAAAAATAGAACTAAAGAGAGGAGGGATGTGGTCACATCATTAAACCCTAGTTTTTCTTTGGTTTGTGATCATAAAAAAATACAATCATCAGAAAACAAAAAGTAAAGCAAAAATGAAAACTAACGTTGAGGTTGAATCTGGTACAATCATATTTTGGGTTGGAAAAATGTGATTGACATGACATAAATGACATGACACTTCTTTTTTTCAACCCAAGAATAAATGTCCAAGCCCAAAAATGGTTCAGATTCATCTTGAAAATAATTAATAAACAAAAATTAGACCAAGTTAATTTAAATTAATTAAAATCCAAATCATTAGCTCAATAAAGCTTAATCAATGAAAATGCACTAACAATAGACAATTAAGCATGAATCAACAATTAAGATTTGTACAAAAAGCTAAGAAAATAAAGGAAAATAATGGCTTATCAATCATGTATATTACTTTTGAAAAACTCTATCTATGTTAGGGGTGACAAGGCAGGGCGAGCTAGGCAAGTTGGGGTTCTGAGCCTATTGGCCCGTATAACCCATAGCCCGTGCGGGCCTACGATGGGTAGGGTGGGTTGGCCCATTGGCCCACAAACAATTCAAAACCCTAATTTTTCTCCCAAAACGTGCCTCTTTTGTGTTATTCTTTCTATCTTGTGAAGCACACAGAGTGCCTCATTCATCATATCTTCTTGTTTCGCAGCAACGCACTCACATAACGGTCCCAACTACTTCATACATGACTATTAAGTTTGATGATAATGTAATATTATAGAGTTTCAATCACTTTATTTTGCTAAAATTGTTAAGCCAAGTATGAAATTTGTCATTAGTTAAGAAAAAAAAAGATCAAGTCAAGTATGCATACCGACTCACGGATTAATTCCAATACGGGATGGTCAGTATTTTTAGCATACATATTGCAGGTCAAATGCAAACCGAGCTTAAATTGCCTATACTAGCTTGCATTGCCACTCTTAATCTATGTTGCTTTTGAGAAATAAATTACATATAAAATCGTGTTAAAAACATTATGTGTAGATAAAAAAGTTTAGCATTATTTGTTTACAATGAACTTGGTCAAAATGAAAAATATTTCAGTTTAATAAAAAAAATATTTTGAACATTAAGTAAAGTTATTTGAAAGTAATAATCACAATGAATATTTATCATAATATTAAGATAGCTAATAACACATTAATTAACACTTCATTCATTCTCGCCTATGTCTTTTAATTTATTTCTTTATTAGCTTATCATTTCAATAAAAAGTTATTTTGAAAAATGATGTAAAGTTATGCATGCTAAAAGAAAAGGAAAATTCTTTACATTCTTGAATTGGATAAAAATCTTGGTGGTGTTTGTAGATTTGAATAGTGTTTGTAGATTTGAAATTTCTTTTAAAAATAATTATTGCTTTACTATTCATTTATGAAGGTGAAACTGAAACTACAACAATTGAGATGCTTAGATATAACTTCAATTTTTTTTCATGGACTTAGATGAGGATCATGATTTTACTACTACAATTGATAATTGATGAATGTCAATACATGGAGAAAGAGTAGATAAGTAATGTGTGATGGAATTTTCATGAAAATCACTAAGGAGATATAAGAATACTGATATATGAGTCTAATTCACATAAATAATTAACATCACTTTAAACCTAAACTCTTAAATTAATGAATTTATGGGTCTTATTACTCAATTTTCTCATTTTATATAATGTAAGACTTAGATTAACATAATTAATTTTCAACTGTATTCGATGTAAGGAGTGAATTTGTTGAATTTGAGTCATATGTGTTTTATGAAATAAAATCAAATAGTTGGAATATGTATGGAATAATAATGTGGAATAAATCAAATTAGTAGCTTAACAACTATTTAGTGCAACAAGTGTTATGAACTAAAGACAACATAGTAACATGATAATCCTATAAGAGTAAAATAGGTGTGAGGTTGATAGAAAAGTCAAAATTTGAAACAATAGGATTTTAAATCATAGTTTTCTATCTATGTATCTTGACAGCATCTTGTGTTTTTGCTTTTTTTATGTTAATTAATATATATTGTGTATTTTTCTTTTCCAAAAAAAATATATGGAAGTTATAAACATTAACTTAAAGTCATTAAGTTCATACAAAAATGAATTTGAGATGAGACATGGTTTTCAAAGATAAGAACAGTTAAGTTAAATATATACAAATGATAATGATTTAAGACAAAAGAAAAGAAAAAATTATGAGTAAGTTGCTAAAATTAGGAACAAACACTTTCTATATCTTGTGGAGCCTAATAAGATTGCCATTTCGAGGAAAAATTTCAAGAAGCAATGTTAGATTATGTTATTTTGTCATGCTTCGAATTTTAAATATATTTTAGAAAATAATTTTGTTATTTTATAAGTTTTATTTTTTATGATTTCTTTTACTTAATTAATTCAAATTTCAAATAAATTTAGGAATTCTAATTTAATTTTAAGTTTCTATATAAGTATTCTTATTACGAATTTTATGGGTTATTCTTTATGTAATTTTAGCTTTCTATTTTGTGTACAAATTTAACTATTTCTATATTTTATATTACAAAATATTTCTAATCCATGAAGGATTAATCCAAACATGCCGCTTCCCCATTATAACATTCTAAAGAATAAAAACAGTTTAATAATTTTTTTTTTCCTTCTAGCGGGATAGATTTTTCCATCTTATCTCCACTATCTTGATTTTTCTTAAATGAGCCAACATAATTTTGTTATCAAATTCTTTCATGGTAATAGTATTATTATAATGATAGTAGGCATTCATTTCTTGTGTATTATAGATTTCATCAAGTTAAGTTTGATCAATAAAGAGTAGTTGATGTAATGTGTGATTATTGTAATGTTGTTATTTACCCTTTTTAGAATTTGGAATTAGAATTGGTTCAAAATAACTATTAAACCAATAATAAGATCACCTCTTCAATTGCCTATTTGTGACTTCCAAATGGTAGCCTCACCAAGACAGAAATGAGTGTTTGTTGTTTTGAGATTACAATCTCATTGAACTTGTGTGTGTGTCTGAGAAAGCATAGGGAACTTGATGATGATGATGATTATGGGTTCTCTGGCTCGACCAAACTCCCTCTTTTTCCGAACCAGTGGAAGGGGACTTACCCATAAAGTAGGAAGCAACAAGGTTGTGTCTTTTCAGAAGTTGACATGGAATGGTTCATTTCCCTCTGGGCAGCTCGAAGTTGAAGCAAGACAGAAGAACAACAAAGAAGCACCTGTTGTTGTAGTCACTGGAGCCTCCAGAGGCATTGGCCGTGCAATTGCACTTTCCTTAGGTAAAGCCGCTTGCAAGGTAAGTTCCTTGTTGGCAACTCAGAAAATTTAACTATCATAATTCAGAAAATTTAGAAATAAGACGAATTTGCATAATGTCTGCAAATTTTACCTTTCAAGTTAGTTTTATGATGTTGCATTGGGTTTAAAGTCTTCTTTTGAATAGTATAAAGCCAAAAAAAAAAAAAAAAAATAGTGTATATAATCAAAGTAAGATTTAAGTACGAATCCAAAATTTGAAGATTTAGTGCATTATGCATATGTGATACATATTACTCACTCTCTTGTATTTTATTTAATAGGGCCGCATGTTTTCTACTCTATTGCAGGTTTTGGTCAACTATACCAAGTCATCCACGCAAGCTGAGGAGGTTTCCAACTTGGTAAGTACAATCTCAAAACTTCTTTCCTCTTTTTATGTTTTTGGTGCTTTTAATTCTTATACTTTGTGACCAAGTGCATGCATATTTATAAGATGCAAAATCACTGTGTGTGAAGAAATATTGGAGTAACATCGAGTGAGGAAAATATGATAGAAAATCAGATATTATGACTTGAACATATATAAAGAAGACTATGGAAAACACATTGGTGTGAATGGTGCGTGATTCCAATGTGAAAGAGGTAGATTATATTGAGTTATAGTCTTGGATTAATTATATTTTCAGTAGTTGAAATTTGGAATAATTCTAACATATTGCTGATCTTGCATGAAGAGGCCATATTGTTGTACTTATATGTCTGTCATATTGATAGGTCCACGGTTTTGGATTTGCAAATAATTATATATTTTCTTATCAATAGGAATTGAATATAGGTATTAGGTAGTTTATAGCAGCTCAGTCACACTGTTCAACTGCCCAAGCTAGATTGTTATATACTTCCTGATCATGAGTTTGGTGCTATTTATGGGTTCAAGCTAGCTCGATCAGTTATGCTTTTTGACTAAACTGCATTAATTTATTTGATTATTACTTTCAGATTGAGGCATTTGGTGGACAAGCTCTTACCTTCGCGGGAGATGTTTCAAATGAGGCTGATGTGGAGTCTATGATTAAAACTGTGAGAAAATTTTCTTTTATTCATTAGATTGATGAAATTTTTCCACCTGGTTAAGTGATTAATTCGTACGTGCAATTGCAGGCAGTTGATGCATGGGGAACTGTTGATGTATTAGTGAATAATGCAGGTAACTTGGATAAATTATGCTGCCACTTATTTATTTATTTACTTCAATTTCAGATTTCATCCTTAAAATATCATGGATTCAGGAATTACACGAGATGGGTTGTTGATGAGAATGAAAAAATCTCAGTGGCAGGAAGTTATTGATCTGAATCTTACTGGTGTTTTTCTCTGCACTCAGGTGAATATGTTCAAAATTTGAAGTTCATGTTGTTAAATCAAGTATAGCTAGTTTTCTTTTCTTTCATTACTGGAGCCGATGGTTTCCTTTTTTACAGGCAGCATCAAAGATTATGACGATGAAAAAGAAGGTGACTGCTACCGTAATAGAACCCGTTGGCCATTAAGTGGACTTCTTTTTTCTCGATTCATCAGTTTGTGTTTTATTACGTTTATATGCTAACAACAATGTCTATGTAAATACTAGATATTAAAATATGATATCATAGGTTCATGTTACTTTTGCAGGGAAGGATAGTCAACATTACATCCGTTATTGGTCAGGTTGGCAATGTTGGACAAGCCAACTATAGTGCTGCAAAGGCAGGGGTAATTGGCCTCACAAAAAGTGCTGCCAGGGAATATGCTAGCAGAAACATCACTGTAAAATCTTTGAGCCTAATAGTCAAAAGGAAGGTTTATTATTGGTTGACAGGGTTAATTACAACTCAGCATTTCTTAACAGGTTAATGCAGTAGCCCCTGGATTTATTGCATCTGATATGACTGCCTTGCTACGACCAGACATAGAGAAAAAAAGATTAGAGTTAATCCCCTTAGGTGAGTGACTCAAATACTTTTAACTCTGAAACACTTTAACTATATTTTTAAATAATTGAAGATGTGCATGTTGCTAATAGCTATTGGTCTTTTACCTCGGATTCAGGAAGATTTGGTCAACCAGAAGAAGTTGCTGGACTTGTGGAATTTTTGGCTCTTAATCCTTCTGCTAATTACATCACTGGACAGGTCATTTATTAATTTCTCTATCAATATTGGTTTTCTAAATATAGAACTAACTATTGAGTTCTATCATTATCAATATATTATTTGTTATTAAAGAAATTCTTGTCACGTTGAAATGAACATGGAGTTTATTCTGATAACCTATGCTAACATCATCTTAGGCTTTTTGTAACTTATTTTATTTACATTTTCTCATCCAATTATTCTGTCTTGCGTTTATGTAAACCATAATTTCCACGTAACAGGTGTTCACTATTGATGGAGGTATGGCAATGTAAGTCTCAGGAATCTGTTTCCGAATATAGCAATTTGAACTTCTTTACATCACAGTTCATCGCAGGCCACAGAATTTTAACTTCTGTAGCATGGTGATAGTTTGTTTTATACTGTTCTATGCTCAAGCTACCTGGTGACTTGTGGTAGAAGTTCAGTTTAGCTTTGTCACAGGTTGCTTCTTCAGATGAATTTGACATATTGCTGCCGACTCTTATGGTCACATAACATTTTACATTTCATGCAATTTATGATTTTGGATATTACCTTTCCTTAACGACGAGATGCTTGAATAATGCAATTCTCTTTTTTTTTTTCTCCCACGGGAGAGGGTGTTTGGTGCTGTATTTTCTTTAGGTACAATATTCTAGTTGTTTATTTCAGTCTAATGGTTATATGTTGCATTGGAAGCTTCAGGCATGAGGTTCAATTCAAAGTGTTCATAGAATGTAAGTTTAGAGCCTCTAAGGAGTACATGAATCATGCAACAAGTCTTTTACACCAGAGCTGACCACTAGGTTAGTCTTTACAGTTAAAAGTGCACAACTGCAGTGACTGAATAAATGAAAATGGGCTTGCTTGTGCAGTCGACCTAGAACAACATTTTCCTGTTTAATTTGGAAACACAGCTTCTTGGACCACAATATTCAAACAACTCTAGAGTGATCTCAAATGTAGTTTTAGATTTTGGATTATTCTTTTCAGGAGGATGCCGGCTTAAGAAGTAGGAAGGAACTTCCTTCTTCCAGTTTAATTCTGATTCAATGATACCAACAAAAAGGTCAACAGTATTTCCCATATGTTATCAAGTCGGCTGTAGGCACTGTTTCCAGTCTGGTACGATTGGCGAAGTTGGTTCTTATAATACTTGATAAATCCAACCACAAGTTTAACAAATTATGATCAGAACAAATATAATTTATGATGACAGTATCCTAATCACATTTACCAGTTTGAAATTCGAAATTAGAATTAGTATAGGGGCATCAAGCACCTGTGCATTCTTGACTCCAACTAAAAGTTCAAGATGCTTGGTACCCTAACGTCAATTATGTAACGTTAAGCCAATAAAAGAATTGCAAAAACATCCTACGAAAGACCAAAGACATTAAACATTTTACGGAAATAATATAATATTGTGAGACCAGATTATTAGAGACAAACGGATAGCATTTTTATCAGTTTAAAAAAAGAGGATTGCAACGTGAACGCAATCAAATGCAATTCCTAGGAAGGATTGGGTTCCGTTGGTGGCTGAGAGGAATAGGCCCTAACGCCTTTTACTCTCATTTTTAGCTTTGTGAATCTCCAAGGTTTTCAGATTTCGAAAGATATGATGGCTTAATTGCAGCAAGGTATCTTAGTTTGATTGGAAGATGGTATTGACGTATAACATTAATAGTTGTTTGAGGTATTAATTTACATCCATAGTAGAAGTCAAGAATGGTTAAAAAGACAGTACAGGATAAAAGAGTATAACATTAAGAGTTGATAAAAGTTATTAATCTACCAGCTATGCCTGTGTCTTTACATTGCTGTGTCCTAAGCAAAAGCTACAACTGTGCTACTTGTGAGATCCTGACAAACAGATCAAAAACAAAAATCATCACCCTTCACGAATTTAAATAATCACTCTCCTTCCCGAATTAATACACAGGTGTTGATGTTGTAAAGTTGTGAAGCATTCGGTATGTAAGGTTGACAGGGACATCCTTCCCTGGCAACAACTATTTTGAAAGAAACTACCCGACACACTCCACCTGCAAGGTTACATCCTTGATTCCAGCATTATGTAACAGATGCAAAACCTGAGACTTGGCGGATGTCTTGTCTGTATCTGTCGACAAGTGAAGATGCAGAGTACCAACAACATCTGTGTTTGTGAAGCTCCAGACATGGAACTTTTGAATGCCATAAACACCTTTTATCTTCAAAACGTTAGATAAAGCATCCTTCAACTCACGTTCTTGCACCCTTGGCACTCTTTGGAGTAAAACTTCTGCGGAATTTTTTAGTAAAGGTATCACGGAGGATACAATTAAAATAGAAATAAAAATTGAGCAGGCAGGATCAGCAATAAGCCATCCCTTGTACTTAATTAACAGTGTAGATATAACTACCCCAACACTTCCCAAGGTATCGGCAAGAACATGCAAGAATATCCCTTCCATGTTGTGATCAATATGGTGATGGCCGTGCTCTTTGTCGACAAGTGGAGCTTCTTCATGGTCATGGCTGTGATCAATATGATGTTCACCACGGTCATGGCCGTGATCAATATGATGTTCACCATGATCATGACAGTGAGCAGCTTCATGATGCTTATGGCTCTGAATACTGTGATTATCTTCATGATCGTGACACTCACCATGATGCTTACTCCCATGGCTATAATGGTTATGACTATGATGATCGCCATGATCACTAGAGCATGAATAGTCTTGACTATCACTGGGAATAGATATAAATTTATTATGGCTTACATGTGTTGTTTCGTGAGGATGGCAATGCAGATGATCATGATCATGATCATGGTGGGTATGATGGTGATTATGTAACTCTGAGTGTGAGTGTGAATGGGAGCATGATGATCCAGACCATCCATGGCCATGGGCGTGATGATGCTCCTCGTGAAAGAATATCAAGCCAATGACATTAACTAAAAGCCCTCCTATTGAGACAACCAACAAGCTATTAGTTGATATCTCTTGGGGATCCAATATCCTCTCAAAGGACTCGACCACTATGAGGGCTCCCACAAGAACTAGAAACACAGCATTAGCATACCCTGATAGCACCTCAAATCTTCCTCTTCCATAGTTATAGTGATTATTCGCAGGCAAACGAGATATATACGAAGCATACAACCCAATGGCCAAAGCAGCACAATCAAACAACATGTGACAAGCATCAGATATCAGCCCAAGACTATTGCTCATAAAACCAACAGAAAATTCCACAACCATATAACCAGCATTGATGAGAAGAAAAAGAGCGATTTTCCTTGACTTCCTCTCGCTCAAAACATGTCTAATAGGCTTCATAATCACGTCACTAAAAAACTCCTCTTCATTGGAATGAAAAGGATCCAAGTCTCTAACACCAATATAGAGAAATAATCCACAGAGCAACAAACCCCAGAGGGAAAGTTCAGGAAAGTAAAAAAGTTCCAAGACCAGGGTACACACAAAAGTGACCAGAAACTCCCTCTGAGAGTCTCTCAAACTCACCAAACCATCATCATCGTTGTCATCATCGCTGTAACTCTCACTCAGCAGAACACCGAAGATAACAGTGTTGGCCAGGGGCCATAGCAGATTCCCAAAGGCCACACTGTCTTCTTCAGACTCAAACACAAAGAAGCTAAAAACGGCGGGAACAAAGAGAATAACAGTGGTGAATAAGAGAGTAATTAACCGAACCCGTTTGTTGCCAAGCTGTTTAAGCGTGGTTCCGGAATCAATAAGCTTGTAACGAGTGAGAAAGCCGGACATGAAAGGAAGAAACAAAGGCCAAATCCTGCCAGAGACGCAGCTGGGGGAAAAAGGAAAGCATTCGACCCTGTCCCAGCCGAAGGAGAGCGTAAGGAGGCCAAAGGAGAGGAAGAGGAAGCCGCGGAGGTTGGGCCGGCGGGGGTTTCTGGGCTGGGCCGCGACGGAGCCCATGAGTTCGGCGAGGATCATGGAGGCGGTGCTGCAGTAGCGGAGGGCTTGGAAGCGGAGGAGGAAGACGAGGGCGAGAAGGACAGATTTGATTATAAGGATCCTCTGATGGGAGTGGGGGAGGGAGAAAAGGGAGTGTTTGGGCTTGTGATGGAGAAAGGGGTTGTCTTTGGAGGAGGAGGAGGAGAAGAGAGAGAAGGTGAGGGTCAGAGTGAAGGAGAGGAGAGAGACAAGGAAGGAGAACGGGAAGAGAGAGAAGGAGGGGGAGGAGCGGAGGAAGGGAAGGAGGGAGTAGAGGGAGCGGAGGGAGAAGAAGAGGAGCAAGAAGAGGGAAGATCTGGATTTTGATTTCGATTTCGGGATGGAAAAAGAAGCCGGTAGGCGGCGGCCTTTCGAAGGGGTGGCCGTCGGAGTAGGGAATGGTGAGTATCGAAGGGCGGGGTAGGGTCCCGGAGTGCCGCCGAATGTGGGGGTTCGCGGTGGAACTGAGAGACGTTGCGGGCGATGATGGTGGTGGTGGGGGTGAGAGTGACCGTGATCGTGATCATGATCGTGATCGGCCATTTGGGGGGTGGACTATGGGTCTGCGGTTGCTGAGCCGACGGGCAAAAGGGGTACTGTTGGCTGAGTTCGAGTGAATAGGGTTAACAAATATTTCTGAGGGTTAAGTGTAAGTGGAATACTAAATAATATATATTTATTTTAGGTTTAATATATATTTTTTGTCTTTTTTTGAGGGTTTATTTAGAGTGGTCATTCTTTTTTAAAAAGTTCACTTAAATCCTAACTTTTACAAAAACTGAATAAATAGGTTTTTTTTGGTAACGGCGTTAACTTTGTTAACGGCAGAGCTGCTAGGTAATGTAAATTAAAATAGTTAGGGTTAAATTAAAAAATAAAATTGGAATAAATAATTAGGGATTTGAATTGTTCGAATTAGGGATTGAGATTGGGAAAACTTCCTTATGAAACTGTAAGAATTGATGGAAATTCGGAATCAATTGCACAGATTGGCAATACAATTTGAAATTGTGAATGAACCCTAATTTGAAATGGTGATTATACTATCACAGTCAGATACACTATCTTGCAAGCTCATCAGTAAGTAAGAGTCGGAAGTATTGAAACCTGTGGAAGGCTTGGTTCTTGGAACAATAGGCACTTCAGCTTCCCCCACTAGCATCTGAACCACACCCCTCATAGTAGGTCTAGCCAATGGATCAGGGTGAGAGCAAGCTAGCCCAACCAACAGTACCCTCCTCATCTCCGCCACATCAAACTCCCCTTCAAGCCTTGCATCAGCCTCCAATTGCAACCTTCCTTCCCGGTGCAAATTCCATTGGGCATCAAGTCATACACCAGCAGAATCTCCCTTTTTTCATGGCACCACCCTTGAAGCCGAACCAGATTCTGATGCCTCAGGTTCCCAATGATAGATAACTCAGACAAAAATTCATTCTTCCCCTCACTACTATGGCTGCACCTCTTCATCGCAACAGTGTCCCTGTTTTCAGGAAAAACCCCCTTATACCCTAATCAATTCCCAATTTCAAATTGTATTGATAATCTGTGCAATTAATTCCCAATTTCCATGACCCTTACAGTTTCATAAGGAAGTTTTCCCAATTCCAATCCCTAATTCAAACAATTCAAATTCCTAATACTTTACCCCAATTTCATTTTTTAATTTAACTCTAACTATTTTAATTTACACGTCACAATTTTTTATTATATAAAACACATAACAATGTCACATCATCAGATATTAGTCACCTGGCAGCTCTGCCGTTAACAAAGTTAACGCCGTTACCAAAAAGGACCTATTTGTTCAGTTTTTGTAAAAGCTGTGACTTAAGTGAACTTTTTAAAAAAGGGAGGACCACTTTGAACAAATCCTCCCAAAAAAGAGACCAAAATAGGTATTAAACCTTTATTTTATTAGGCAAAAAATAATTAAAAATCTTATTGAAAAGTAAAACTATGTATTATCTTAAACTTTTAGTGTCCTTCAAGATTTTAATAATTTTTAATCAATATTTATATTATACTTACTAACATATCTTTCTTTTGGAGGACACTATTACTTTTTTTAAATTAAAATTGAAATTAGAAAAGTACTTATATTTTGTAAGACTCACTTATAATATTGAGTTCCACTTATATAATCGTATTAAATGGATTATGAGATTAAATGAAGTATGAGAATAAACTCGGATTACGCTTACTATTGAATATTTATAAATTGTGGATGCGTATTTTATTTGAGGATGTTGAAAATGTGTTTAAATTTAAGTAAACTTAGAACCCAATCTAGGGTATTAGTGTTTGTCTTTTCTTTATGCGTTATTTGTAGATAAAACTTGAGAACTTTTTTTCTTCTTAATATTGGAAAATCTTGCAAACTTGAGGATATTAGAAAAATAAAAAATTGATCCAGGAATTTTTGTTAACCATTTTTTCAAAATGAGAAATATTTTTAAGATTCTTACATAATCTGATTTTATATAAGAAATTTTTAATCAGGTGACTGTTGTTCCTTCAATGGAAATTCTTCCCCAGATTCCTGTTTACTCCAAGAGAATAAAGTACTATCTTGGAGAAGTGATAAATCTAGATGAAGAAGAAAAACAGGAAGTGCATGCAAGGCCTAGGAAGAGAAACCATCCACCAAAGATGAAGGACCCAAGAAGTCTTACTCTTCCATGTGTTATTAATGATGTGGATATAGGAAGAGCTATGATAGATTCTGGATCTAGTATTAATATGATGCCTTTGCGTTATCTGAAGAAAATTGGAGGGCTAGTATTAAAACCGTCTAATTTTTCTCTGATAGTAGCGGATGGTTCTACTAAGAAGCCAGTTGGTATGGTGGAAGATGTGATTGTTCGTATTGAGCAGCTAAAGTTCTTTGTGGATTTTATAGTCATGGATTTGGAGAATGATGGAAGAATTCCATTGATTCTGGGAAGACCCTTCATGAAAACTTCTAAAATGGTTATTAGAATTCATGACGGGAGGATCATGCTAAGGGATCAAGAACATCTGTTAATGTATAATGGCTCTAAAGAGAACAACATGAGAATAAAGAAGAGAGCCAGATACAGAAAATTGAGAGGAGATGCTGCAACTGAAGAAACTGAAGGTATTGACACAGATGATTGTAATATTTTGCAGGTACCTAAAGATGAAGAGGTAGATAAAGGAGGAACAATCCACTCACAGGACACACCATTCCGACCTGGTTCGAAAGTAAGATACATGAATAGGGAGTGGATTGTGAAAAAGCTTAAAGAGGAAGGAGTAGTGGAGATTAGAAGACCATACTCCAAAGCAATCAAAAGGGTGGATAGAAGACAATTGATGAGTTGGGTTGATGAAGACACCAACTGGATGGGAAGACACGATTTTATTTGAATGAATCCCAATTGTTGTAAAACATTTTTTTTATTATTTATTTTTGGACATGTAATTTTTGGATTTTTGAACAATTTGGGGGAGGGGGGGTTGAAAATATTTGAGATGAGAATTAAACTCAATTAAAATGCATGGAAATTAAACACAACCGAGTAAGATAAAAAAACATTAAAGTAAAATAAAATGTTAAACCCAACATTGCAACCAACAACTATCTAACACAGTTAAATTATTTTAAATGCAAAACTAATTAAAGAAATGAAAAACAACTAAACCTATAATTCAAACTAATTTAAATCTAAAGAAATAAACAACATATATTTTTTCTACCAATTCAAATGACACATGCACCTTCTAAAGAAAATTAAATTGAAAATGGCCTAAAACGTTTGACCTCTTGGCCGTGACCTCTTTCAAGTGAAGCTTCCTAGACTCTCCAAGAAAAATTAAAATTGATTTTACCATGATATTGTACCTTTCCAACTCAACGTTGTTGCGATCCTCCCTTCTGATGCTTTTCTAGTCCTTCCTGAGTTCCAACTCCTCTTCCAAATCATCTCAATTCCTGTAAAAAAACAAGGGAATCTAGCACAAAATCATTAAATTCACCTTCAACTCTCTTATTCACACAACTTAAACAAAACTTTGATTTCAAACAAGTTTCTAAGTCAAAAAGGGTGTTTTTAGTATCAAAATTAAGTATCAAATAACGGTAAATTCATCACCAATCACACCTAGAAGCCTTTGAAATTTCAAGGGCTTCCCAACAACATTGAACAGCGTTACACGGAGAATCATCACCAAATTAGAAATCACGAACGCGAGAGAACCCTCAACCAAGCTAGCCTTCAAAATCGTGAAATCTACCACGTTAGGACCGTTCTAGCTCCTCGTCGCGCCCTCACCATCTTCATCTTCGTCCATCAACTGCGACAAAACCCATAACACCAATCTCGCAGCCTCCATGCGCGAATAACGCGAAATCCCAGTGCATCGCAAGTTGTTCCCTCATCATCCACCATTTTCGCTCCTTAATCGAACCTGCAACAAAACCCAGGAACTAGAAACTGTAATCTCTGTCACGCCTAAAAACCCTCGTAATCTTCCATGGGAATTGAAGCCAATCCAGAGAACGCAAATCACGAGTCTTCATTCTCACGCAACCATGGTGAATCCATCAACCAGCAAACAAATCATCAAACCCAATTGCAACCATGAAAAAAAAACCAATTGAAACGCGAAATCGCATCTTCCTTAATCGTCTCCCAAAAGAAGGAGATTCTGGAAATTTCAAGAGCTACCTAACAACATTGAACAAATCTAAAACATCTAAGAAAGAGGTTTCATATGAGATCTGGAATTACCAAAGTTGTTCGTCTCATCTTCGAATTCCAAATACCTAATTTCCTTTCAAAATCCTTTTTTCCACGTAATAAAAACATTCACATAAGCATATTTACTGCAATATGTTAGCATCTCTTAATGTCGTTTCTGACCACTTAACGGAAAGGACTTAATAGTTACAATTTTACAAAATTTAGGACTCAATTAAGACCGTTTTGAACAAGAGGACTCACTTGAGATTCCTCAACAAATATGAAGACCATATGAGGAATTAAACATTTTTTTATTAAAATCTATTATATATATATATAGGTAGATATATATATAGATATATATATATATATATATATATATATATATATATATATATACATATATATATACATACATATACATACATACATATACATACATATATATATACATACATATACATACATACATATATATATACATACATATACATACATACATATACATACATACATACATATACATACATATACATACATACATATATATACATACATACATATATATATATACATACATATATATATATATATATATATTTATATATATATATATATATATATATATATATATATATATATATATATATATATATATATATCCTAGCGAGATGTCGAAATATTAAGGATCCTTCTTAATATTATATTCCACCCCTATCGGACCACCCATCAATTCTATTATCAAGCCCGAGATGTCTATACATCAGCGTGAAAGGGGTATGTTGAAAGTCTCACACATCGACTAGTGAAAATGTCAAATTATAATATATAAGTGGAGTACAATCTTCACCCTCACCTTAAAATCCGGTTTTGTGAGATTGAGTTAGACTTAAAACCCATTTCTTAATACTGAATTATAAAAATATAAATTCAAAATTTTCTTTTACATAATCATCTCATATTCGAAATATAATTTTAACTTTAAATATAAAAGAAAAAACACGATCCCAATACCTTGCAAATTAAAACAAAATTTTAAAATTGTGAACCAATAAATATATTTTCTAATAAGAGAACTACATCATCCTAATTATCTTTTTTTTTATTATTAATTTTTCATATATTTTCTTAATTGACTTTACATTTGAATTTGATTTCAAAAGTCATTTTTCTTCTATTAGGTAACTTTACATATTTTTCCTTAATAAATTATGTTAAGATTTTTATTTTTTATTTTTTTACCATGTTGTCGTTAACAAGAATCTATCTAAAAACTGTATTTTCTCATCTGCACAAATTATTTTAGATACTATATATATATATATATATATATAAACTATTTTATGATATGATGAATTGTAATAGACAAATGAAATAGAAAAGTTCAAAGAATCCTAATAACAAACATAATACACGTCAACGAAAAAGGAAACATATCTAAACCTTTTTTGCAAATATTGTAAACATTAATGGCTATGCTTAGTTGTCACTATCCTAGAATGAAATGGACAATAATCTAGGCTAAGTATTGCCTACTACATCGTTTGTTCTGAAAGATTCATGAAAAGAACTCGTAATGCTACGCTGAAATAATGACTTTTCATTCTAACTATTGTCTAATAAATTATGTTCTAAGCAAATCATGAAAAGAACTTGTAGTGCTCAGCTGAAATAATGATTTTTCTTAATGAACCAATTGGAGCTAGTATCGCCAACAGAACCCCAAGCACGATGCATGTCTGCAACATAATAAGAAAAGTTTGTATGAATATAAATTACTAAACACAATAAGAATATCTAATAAGAAATTTTCTCATTAATCTCAGTTCACATACCCAATTCACTATCCAAGATAAGGAAAATCTCCTTGGTTTGTAGAGTTTAAGCCATATGATACACGGTAGCTGTAACAAGAATATATATAATCAATATAATTTCCTTGTTAATTAAATAAAAAAGAAATAAGAAAAACAGCAAAGAACATCTAATTGCATGCTTTTACTTACAAAGTAAGTTGTTGGGGCAAAGGCAAACCCTCCTAAAAATCCAAGAAGAGAACCAAAGAAGGGGATGCATATGCCAACTAACATTGTCAATACTGAAAAAAGAAAGGATAGTTATAAAATATCTATGGATTATTTATTTATAATCATAATAACTCAAAGTAAAGATAAAGCTCATAAATATATCACTCACACACAAAGACAGTGCGCGCAACAAAGCGGAGTGTAAAACAAGGACGGAATTTCATTCGCTTCACCAAAAAGGTTTCCATCATATCAAACACGGGCATTGAGAATACCTATTGTTTGCAAAGTAGGTGTAAAAATATTATATACTATTGTTTAGAAAATGATTGTGATCTTATTTAAAAGTAAAATGAGATTGGTTAGTGGTGTAAAGTAAGAAGGTTATGTACCTGGTAGCCTCCAATAACATGGATAATAACAAACATGTTAGCTGCTGCAATAAGCCAAGAAGGTTTCTCTAGTGTGATGAGGATATTATCATCGACAGAGTTTCCAAAGATATAGTATCCAATGAAGGCCACAGGAAAGTAGCAGAAGCCAACTCCCAAGTATGCAACTATGACTCCTTTCCACATTGCTATCTTGGAAGGTTTCTCAGGTGTAGAAGGTATTGTTGCTTGGATTTCCAAAACCACATTGTGACCTGCATAAGCGAATGCTACGTCTCCCATAGCAGTCATGAAATTGAACACGCCATCCGCAGTGCTGTGTGCTTTGTACCCATAGTCTACATTCGGCACAGTGCCCTTCTTAAGGGAAGCCACCCAAGCAATGGTTGAGTAACTTCATCCATGCATTATATAAAAATTAGCAACACACATAAAACAATATACATATATATATATATGTATATATATATATATTTTACAGTTTGAGAGACTGAGTTTCATTACGCGAGAGACATGACTGCTGCGGCCAAAGACACTGCAGAAATAGAGTTGAAGTTTGGACAGAGAGAGAGAACGAAGTTCACAGAAGCAAAGACCACGATCCAATAGGAGCCCCTGATTTCTTGGCATGAGGGGCAAACAGTTTCATGAAACTTCTTCAGTGAGTTCCCTCCCGTGACCATGTACACAATGCAGGTGCCAACCTCAACAAGTAGCTGCAGAGGAACCACGATGTAGAGACCCAGTTTCTCTCCAAACGCTTTCTGCCCTAGTTCGTGATACCTGTCTAATCTCTCACCAGGAACCATTTCGTGCATCTCAACCATTTGCCATAGGGTGAACAAGGTAATGATCCATGATAGGATGAGAATAACACTCCCTGGACCCCTGTTGATAAGAAGAAAAATCACGTAAAATTAATTATATTGTTGATGAGAAAGTAGTAAAGTTGAAGAGAATGTACGTACCAGCCCATCATAGACATGGCATAAGGGAGTGTAAGGACACCGGCACCCACCATGGCGGTGAGGTTATGGAAGGCAGAGTACCACCATTTGGCATTTCGTGAAGCAGTGACCGGAAGCCAAGCATTGATGGCATCGTTATCAGCACTAGTATCGGTCGTCATTTTTTTTTTCACTTCCATTGTCAGTCTGTGACCAACATGAACTCCTTTTAACCCACAGTTCCCACAAATCCCGCAAACTACACTTACGTTAGTGGCAGAGACAGTAACTAAACATGTGGCATGGATAGTAGATCAACTTCTGCTACCTGCTTTATCGTCCAACGTACGACTCATTCAAACATCGCAACTCTCTATTTTCCTTCTTTTATCTTTTCAATTTTACATTTCGTCTTCTTTTATACTACTTACACTATTATTTTACATTCAAATTACATATAAATAACTTCAAATTATATATATAGTGAAGTATAATCTCATTTTATTCACTTTTTGTTAACTAAATTCTGATATCATTTTCTTTTTCGTATAAAAATTTCCATAGAAATATTTTTAAATTATTATTAATTAAAAATACATTTAAAGTAATAAATGTTATTAATTTAATTTTAAAATAATAGTTATTTAATTTTTAAATCTTTCTCATTTTCTATAACCTTAGTGCAAATTTTCTGAAAGCTTTAAAGTTTCACTTTTTATGCAAGAAAGAATGTCTAAGCTAGAAAAGTCATCAACTAAGACTAACGCATAGGAATTTTCATCTATATTTAATTTTATAAAGGTCAAATAAATTCATGTGAATTAATTCAAGAGGTTTATAATTGTATAAAATACTTTTAAATTTGAAAGAATGTTAATTTCTTTTCCTTTTTGATGTGCAACACAAATTTTGTTAATTTGAAAAGTGAGCTTTGATAGATCAATTATAAGATTTTTTAGATAAAATTTTTGAGATGAGACTTATGAGTACGAGCTGCTGTTCTATGTCATAACCACGTACATTCATGATTTACAATCAAACATGATATAATATTGGGAAAGGTAGATGTTATGATGTATCTTTCCAATCCAAACAATTTTGTCAGAACAATTTTAACTTGTTTTCATAAAGCTGTTCCTTTCCAATTAATTGCAAAAATAAATAACATGTAATATAAAAGGATTTGGTTAAGTCTAGTTTACTTTTATGAATCAAATTAAAAAGTTGCCAATTTTAAAGTCAATTATAATCCTAACCAACATAAATTTTATACTGAAAAATTTCATCATACATAACATATATTTACGTAAACTTTGACTTTAACTAAAGTATCCATTCTTCATTTTTTTTATATTAATTATAAGTTTGGCGTAAACAGACTTTATTTCTTAGGTTTCCCTATGTACATTAAATTTGTATTATTTAATTTAAGTAAAAGATTTCAGTAAAAAAAGGCGACGCAAAAGGAAGCCTATTTTAGGAAGGAAAGGAGAGTTTAGATTGTATTTAAGAATGTTTGGCCAACGTTAGACAGAATGAAAAATAAGATTTTTGCAGCCTTTTCCATTTGTGTGGAGAGAAGGAGACAGGATTTTGTCTCAAATTCATTCAAAATGTCATGTCAAAGAGGGGTAAAAAATAAAAAGGCTTCTTTCGTCCTTGATTACACTTTAGGCCGAAAATTTTACAGAAGAATGGGTTCGGCTCAATTGTTTTCGGCTATTTGTTCATGGAAACTTCATAATTTCAACTTACATTTTCATAAATTTTGGGCTTTAAAATATATAATTCGAAATATTTTTTTATGTTTTAGATTATATATTTTAAAATATACAGTATAAAATATAAAATATATTTTCAGATTATATAATTTAAAATACAAAATCTATATTTTAAATTATGCATTTGTTGAAATGCAAAAGTTGTATTTGGATTTTATATCGAGAAAAAGAAGTAAAAAGTACATTCTTAAATATAAATTTTACATTAATTATTTAATTTATTACTTTGACACTCTAGGCCAAAAATTACAGGAAACAAATGGTTTTGGAGTGTTACGCCCTCCACTACTATCTTTTCTCCCTCCACCTCTCGAACTCTCAATAACATGTTTTTAATTACAAAATTAATCTATTTTATACTTTTTAACCTTCTCCAAAATCCTATATCCACAGTGATCTCCGTCGGACACTCGTCGTTGAGGTCGACAAGACACCCCTTGGCGCTGCACCCACCCTTAGTGTAGTCCTTCGCCACGATCAACATTGGAAGGTTGTAACCGTCAACCAAACTCACGTCATAGAAGTCTAACTCGTCTGCGTTGTTCAGGGTGAGCTCTGTCAATGTCGCCGACGGCTTGGCACCGTCGACGCACTCTACTTTGCCAGAGTTGCAATCGGCGATGCCGCAAGAAAACTTTCCGTCTGAGTCTTGACCATAAAGGGTCTGTGCCCATATCCGACCAAACCAAGATTTCAGGATTTTTAACGTCTTTGATTCTCCGCTCTGGAGGGCAAATCCGGTGGTGGAAAGCGGAGGCGAGGTGGCGTCGGAGAGTAATCCTAACCATATCGTGTGGCGACATTTGAGGAGAATCTTGAACGAGGCACCATTTTTTTTATAATACTAGAGTACGATCTGATGATAGTCCACGAGAAGAGACTATCAAACCTATGGTGGATGGTGGGACTAAAGGTTTCAAGGGCCATGCAAGGGTTATCTTGCCAAGGATCACTCCTTACTTCGAGTGTACAATCTGGCTTTTTCCACCTCAAGTAAAGTTTCCTTTGTGCACCCCGATTGAAACCCCTAGGATAGCTACCAACTGTATTGAATATGCTCACTTGATTAAGTGGAATGAGGTAAATCATTGTTTATTCTTTTTGTTCTTTGCAATGTCCATTATTTCATGCAAAATTTAATTTATAGGTTCATAGTGGAGTGACTTTTGATCCAAATAACCCTGAGCATATGAAATAGGTTTATGACGAGGTGACCATTATTTCTTAGTGAGTTTCTTCAGATTAATTTGTAATTTTGGCCCATGAATCAGTTAGAAGTATAATTCTTTATGTTTTACAGGCTGTGAAGAGGGCTGAGCTTTTTGGCATTCCTGGAGTTACTTATTCCCTTACACATGTATGTGGATGATTAAGTTTGATAGTTAATCCATAGCAAATTCTGAGTGTTTGTGTGGTGTGTATAGTTTTGTACTTTGGTTTTCTCTGAATGATAAATTCCTATGAATTGTTTGATGTTTATCTTGTTTATTGTGTTTCCCCTGGTGATACCGGCCATATTCTCCATTTATCTATTTTCACTAAGAATTAATTGTTGAGATTGTTGACAACACAATATCTATATCACTCTGGTCTTTGATGATGACAACACATTTTTAATAACACATGTATTGTTGATGTGTTTACATGTTCTATTGCTTATTGATTGATATATTGTTGAACATATTTTATGATATGTGAATGCACATTTACTGAGCTTATATATGTTACACCATATATGGTTGCATTACACATGATTTGAAAGAAGAAAACGACATGCACATTTATGAACTTACATTGTGTTGCATATCTGCAAGCTGTAAGTCGACTTCGTTATGGGGGAAGTCGAATTAAGCTCGTGACTATGCACAAATTTTCAGAAACAGTGTTATGTGAGATTTTACATTGAAAAGAATTTCAAAGTGAACTACAACATCGAAGTCGAATGTGTGTGCCACGCATTCAACTGTATTAGTTGCTTCTTTTGAAATTTTGTTATGCTCATGAACAACAACAACTATATTTTTAAAAGTTAGTTCAGCATTAAATGTTGGTCAACTGTATTGACTGAGAAATTAATTGGTTTGACTGGATTGTTGCTATTATGTCTTAACTGTTATAATACAGTCGACTTTATTAGTAGCACAATCGACTGCAAGAGCTTCTGATTTATAGAAATCTATAATAGACGAGACCTGATCGTTTACAAAGAACTTTTGGAAAACTAACAATTTCATATTCTGTTTCAGATTGATTCTCTGGGTTTTAGAGCTCCAAGAACTCATGAAGAAGACGGTTGTGATCTTGGTTGGAAGAGTTTCTGAAGGAGAACTATGTTGCGCATACTGCTTGATCAGAATCTGCACAATTGAGGTGTTTCTAGGTTGATCAAGAATCTTGTTTGGCATCCGTGGTGATTGTTGTGTTACCTGTTGTGACTACAGGGGTTGGACTTGTGGAGTCTGGTACACTTTGAGGATTGTTCAAAGTTTGCAGATTCCAGGAGAGGGGACATCTTGCTACAAGTCTTGTTGTGTGGTTTGCCTATATTTTGGTTAGAAGGTTAGAGAGGTGTTTTATATTTTTGATGTGCAGGTCTTCTATAAAAGCCTTGTTGTAAAAACCTTGACCATTATAGTGCATTTGCTTCCTGGTACTGGAAGGACACTAGATGTAGGCATTGAGGTTGAACCAGTATGAAAACCTGCGTGTGAATTCTCTATCCCTATATTTTTATTTTCAGTCGACTTTACAATCTGCATAGTCTACTTTGTTTTTCCGCTGCACTAAATTTTCTATAACTTGCGATTCAAGAAAGTTTGTAAAGTTTTGTACTTTGAATCAAAGATTGCGAAAAGACTCTGATTTTGAAAACTCACCAATTCACGCCCCTGTTGGTGTTAAAACAAAACCTATTTGTTTCCCAATATTAATTATTTTAATAGGGTGTTGTGAAGAACATCATTCCAGCTATTGCTTCAACAAATGCTATTATATCAGCTGCATGTGCACTAGAACAATTAAAGATTGCAACAGAGTGCAGCAAAACTTTGTCAACTTATTTATTGAATGGTTGTTTTCTTATCAATATTTTCCTTTTGGCCGTAAATATTATTGATTGTATTGGATATGAGCATCGCGGATGTCAACATCCGTTTAAGGTAAAACAAATGTCGACATCCATTTCACCAACATTGCACAACTCAATTCCACACGTGAAATGAGAGTTGGACTAAGCACCATCCAGCAAACTCTAACGCAGGAGGCGGCCAACGTTCTCAATCACTCAATTGTCGATGCCGGCTGTCGAAACCGCGGCCAGACAACGCCTCTGCACGTGGCGGCCATGCTGCTCGCCTCCCCCTCCGGTTTCCTCCGCTAGGCCTGCACGTGGTGAGTTCGTTTTCTTATAAATCACATTTTAAGCACCAAAACACGTGCTAAAATGCTTAATTTCATTCCAAATTAAAATAAATTCTATGTGGCAGAGTGAATAGGTGGCACGGTTGTTAGACACTTAAGCAAAAACTTGACGTCGTCCAAAATTAGGGACTAAACATACATGTTTCCATACTAGGAGGACTAAATGCCATCAATGTTTCATGCAGGGACTAAAACCAAAAATCACTGAAACTTCAGGGACTAAAAGCATATTTAACCCAATAATTTATAATGAAAGTTTGAAAAATAATTCAAAATGCAAAATTTTTAATGTAAATATACATACTAAATTATATAATTAATAATAAAAATTTATATTCTGAATTTTATAATTCGTAACAAATTTGGAAACCAATTCAGAAAACAAACCATATTATGAAATTTTAAAATATATAATACAAATTAACATTTTGGACTATATAATATGAATTTAGAAAATAACCTGAAATGTAAATTACATTCTAAATGATATAATCTATAACATAAATTTATATTTTGAATTATACAATTTCTAACACAAATTTAAAAAACAATCTAAAATATAATTTTACATTTCATATTGTAAAATCTGAAATAAAATTTTACATTACTCCTCCTCATGCAATAAGATGAACACAATGGTCAAGGGGTGGGGCTTCTCACACATGATGGAGCCTGTGGAGGTGCACAGGGGTGCGAGGGAAATTTGAAATAAATTAAGATTTCAAATTAGCTTTTATTAAGCGGTAAAGTGATTTTTCACTAAGACTATGGGGTGCACAAAGAAAAGGAGTGCTACAAACACCCAAACTAGGTCCATAAGCTTGTGAGGTAAATTTTACAAATAACTTTTAATTAGGCCCAATTTAGGTGATTAACAACAATTGATTAAAACTATTTTTAATTTTTTTATTTGTAATAGAAATGTTTAAATCACTATTCAATTTATCACCCTGCAAATTTAAATCTAATACTTTTTTTATAAAAGAACCAATTACTTTCACACTTAAGAGTAAATAAAATAATTATATAGGGTATCACAAAATGAAGTTCATAAAACTTAGAAGTTGAAATTTTTATACTTAGATTTTCATCAAAATATAGGGTATTACATTGTCCTAAATCTTTATTCATTAAACATGCATTGATTTCTTTGTAACGACAATGAGTATGTAGTAGCACGCCAGAATACCTTGCGAAAGTTCTACAATTTTCTTCTTTTCTTGATAACTTCTTGGTGGAAAAAATGACATGCAATCTATGGGTAAAAGGTAGTAGTTAAAAGCCTAATCAATCATACCCAGTCAATTCAGAATCATTCCTACAAAAAGGACAAGCGTGTTGAGTTTCAAAGTATAGTTGAAGACTAAGCATATAATTTTCAGTATTACTAATTATTATTGCTGCAAATTCCACATGAAGTTTTCATAGTGATCATCACAGTTTTTTTCAAAGCTCCTATTTACCATTTATGCAACTAAAGAACTAAAATTCTTAGAGCTGCGATTTGACTTTGTGCAGCTATTTGCATCTTCCAAAGCCTGACCATGTGCTCCAAAAGAAAAATAGCGGTTCATCATTTTCTTATTGAAAGAGCCACGCTTATAGTTCAACTGTAGGCTGCCACCACCATCCATTGATTCATTGGAGCAAGAGGGTCTCATTATATCAACACCATTTTGCTTATTATTAGAAGCATGAGAAGATATAGATAGTTCTTGAAAAAGACCAGAAGTTGAATGAACAGGTAGAGGGCCTTGTGGCTTTACCTTAATCACTCCTTGCATTAGGCCTGCATGAAAATATTTTCTCTCTGAAGCACTTGGAACATATGTCCTTATAGATAGTGTTCTTTTGTTGTTTGGAAGAGAACACATTTTTGAGTATCTTTGCCTCAATGGGATGGGAAGTTCCTCCAAGTTTTTCCTTGAACTAAAAGAATTCTCAGAAACATCATCTTCTAACTCCGAGGCTGCTTCTTTCGTGTCTCTTATCCCATGCCACTGCAGCAGAAACTTTAAACGCCTTGCACCATAATTAACAGAACTATTGTTGCTGTTGCATGGGGAATTGGGTGACTCATAATTGTTTATTTCGCTTGACCATGAATTTGATTCCACACTTGCCTCATCATAATTGCTATCACATGAATTCTCAATGCCTGTGTACAACAATATCTCAGAATCTGGTATTCTAAATGATGTTCCAGGACTTGCTCCAATACCATGAGTCCTAAGATGGTTAACAAGAGCATTTCTTGTCATGTAGTCCGTACAATTGGAGTTCCCTCCAGCTGAAAGTAAGTGCTTGATTAAAAAGCCAGAAGATGCTGATCTTGATCTTGATCTTTGTTGCCTAAGATGATCCAAAGGGGTCATGCCATCAGTGTCACGAATGTTGAAATCAATTGATGAAACAGACATCAGTAATTCCACCACATCACATTTGATGTTATGCATCACAGCAACATGAAGAGCTGTTCTTCCTTCATTGTTCCTGACATTGATGATGTCCTTCATGCTCACAATCTTTTCACTTGTCAATTGCTTCATCAGCTCAATGTGCTTCTCCAGTCTACAGAAACCAGGGCTTCTGAAACCAACCACTGCCATGTGAAGAAAAGTATCTCCATAGTTATTGGTTAAAGTTGCTAATGAGGGAGATGCTCCAATTAGAAACTCTACCACAGGTAAGTAACCTCTGTAAGAAGCTATATGTAATGCTGTATTTCCTTGAGTATCAGTTGAGTTTACAATATTATAGGATTCGGTTAGATTTCTCACAACCTGCATCGTTAACATGATGAAAATAAGTAACAATGAAAATAAGTAACATTGATTAGAAAGTGTTGTGTGGTACTATCTGAATATTTCACTAAAAAAATTATATTTCAGATTCATCTTTGAGGGCCTCACCAAAACATTTTGTTCATACTCTACTTCTGCAGTTATCAACTCTCCCTAGCCAGTGAACCATAAAATGAACCAGGTTTTTCCATAATTTATTAAGGATCCAATATCAGGCCTTATGGATTCTAAAGTATAACATTACCATTTAACAAGTAGGACTCCTGAATTTTCTACAACCACATTCAGAGTGTGTTTGGTTTTCCATTGAGAATCTCTCCAACTGCAAACCATGATTTTGGACAAAAGCTACTTTTCTCCAAACCATAATTAGAGGCTTCTTCATCAAAACCAAACATACACTAAATACTAACGCTGTGTTTGAATTTTCAATTACTCATATTGAATGATCCATGAGAGTGGAATTGGCTTTCAAATTGCCTTCATAAGTGGAATTGACATAAAACAAACACAGTGTTAAGTAATCTGCCTCACCTCAATCTGGCCTCTTGCAGCAGCTGCATGCAGGACAGTAGATCCTTGGGCATCTCTATAAGACAAAATTTGAGAAACAGAAACACTTGCTAGAAGCTGTTTCAGTATTTCCAAATTCCCTCCTCTGGCAGCAGCATGAATGGCCCTGTTGATCACATCCCTCTTGAAAACCTTAGACCCTTCATCCAATTTCTCATCCAATTCTCCTCCACTGACAGCAAGACTCTCCTTTCGTGACAGAGCAGAATGAAGCAGGAGCTTGAAGACCTCACAGTTCTTGCCCCTGGCTGCAGCATACAGCATGTCAGTGACACCATACTCTCCTTCACCAAACACCAGCAAAGGGTCTCTCCCCAACAACTCCAGAACAAAGTCAGCATCCCCAGCCGAAGCAGCAGTGTAGAGAAGCCATCCACCATAGCCTGCACGGATGAGAGAGTTGTGCCCTTTTCCCATCTCACACTCAAGCATGAGATTCCTAGCAACCTTGGACCGGCACTTGGCAACATCCTCAAACTTAGACTCATCGTCCCACACGGCTTCAAGGCGGCGAATGCGGCGGAGGGACGTGAGCTTGATGAGGAGGTTGGTGTCAAGGTGGAGAAGCTCAGTGACCAAATCATAGAGCCCATTTGCAGCAGCATAATCAATGGGAGATGCATACCACCATTGGTCTCCAGTGCTTTCCCAACGAAGAGGAAAGTGAGAGGGAAGCATAGTAACTGTTAAAAGTACCCCAAATCAGAGATGACCCTTTTGCAACAAAGGACAATCACAACCAGTTTTTGCAATTCTAGTTCGAAACAGCAGTGAAAAAGAGGCCTTTGAGACCCCTCATAAAAGCAAAAAGTGAAAGCTAACAGAATAAGTGCTTATTCTCTTGGACTAAAAGTTGTTGGAAAGGAAAAATGAAAATCCTTGGAACTGAGGGTGTGATACATTAACATTGTAAACAGTGAAGTAGAAGGCAACAAAAGTTGGATTCCGTAATAGGCCAACATGGCATGAACTTAAACAGTAGCAAAAGCAAAATGGTGAATGATGTTAGATGACAAAAGGAAAATGTGTAGTAGATAGGATTTGTAAGGGAGGCAAAGGCCACGCACTAATCTTTGGTGGAGGAAAAAGTTAAAAAGAAGGCTTAGAAAGATTAAGATTCTATGGTCCGTGAGCTCACAGCCAAAGACTATTTTTACTAAATTATTGAAATTCCGTAGACCCCACTATGGTTGGAGGTTGCTTTCATTCACTTGGGAAATTTCATCGATCTTGTCATCATTTGTAGAGAGACATGGAGCACCCATTTGGCCAGGTACATCAAAATCAAAAATTTAGATGCGTAGAATCTTTTGTTCTTATTTTAAGGCACACCATACATAATTGTTTTGCATGAATTACGCCCTGAGAAAAATTATCGGCATGCTGAAATTCGACAACCCTAAAGTTTGGTGGTGTTCATCATTTGAATCGTTAGTTTTGCACAGCAGGAATAGAGATGCGTTTTGGACACAATAACATGAGTTTTACTCCTTAGGAGCAATGATTTTGACAAAAGGAGAAGGGAACAAAGAAATGTAAATACCGAATGGAATGCTTGGTTGTCGTATTAAAGGAAAATAATAATAATAATAATAATAATAATAATAATAATAATAATAATAATAATAATAATGTTTGTCATTTTTGAACAACTTGCATTTCTGTAATGAGTATAGAGGAAAGACTACAAACTTAAACTTTTATATTGATTTGTAAATGTTGTTAAAGAAATCTACATATTCTAGAGGTGTATGAATGAGCTTAAACATATTAGGTAATCTTACTTATTATGGGGTTGAGATAATAAATTTTCATTTATTTTCAATGAGTCAAAATTTGATTTTCCGTTAAACAAATAATTCATTAACAATAATATTTTATTATTATTTTTTTAATTTTAATTAATTTGAATGTTTTTTTTTCTTACAAAAATTATATAGATTAATACTTTAATTTGTAACTACCATTTTCATAGTAATGTTTGATTAAATAAATGAATACCTTGATTAGATTTCTATAAAAAATAATTGAGTCAATTAACTCTTAATGTAATGCAATATATAATAAATTAAAGGTTTAATAGGTTCGGAGGTTCCTAGGGCTTTGTTTCAATTGGATCCTCTATTTTTGGAAGTGATCAATTAGGTCCTTAATTTTGTCAATTTGAATCAATAAAAGCCTTTCCGTAAAATACAGTTAACGCCGTGAAGTTTTTGAACATGTGACACGCTGACGCTTCCAGGTGGCACCATTTCAAGTGCATAGGTGGATTATAAAAGGGTGAAATCCCTAAATTAAAAGGGTGTATTTGAAGGTGAAATCCCTAAATTAAAAGGGATTTCACCCTTTTATAATCCACCTATGCACTTGAAAGGGTGCCACCTTGAAGCGTCAGCGTGCCACATGTTCAAAAACTTCACTTCGTTAACTGAAAAACTTTTATTGATTCAAATTGACAAAATTAGGGACCTAATTGATCACTTCCAATATTGGAGGACCCAATTGAAACAAACCTCCAAATATAGGGACTTCCGAACCTATTAAACCTAAATTAAAAACATAAAATATTAAAAATATAAAATATTTTTAAATGAGGTAATTTAATTAGTCCATAACTTTAATAGTCTGAATTAAATTATAAAATTTCTTATTCACCAAATAATGAATCAAGTTTAAAACTCATTTTTAATTCAAATCATGATAAACCAACCCATAAGATCAATTAATTAACTTTGACACCCAAGTAAGACTTTCCACCACCTTTATTCATATTTAATTTTTAATATTATCATATCTTCATATTCATCTTGAAAAACACTTTTTTATCCTCTCGAAATTAAGTTTATAATGCCCGATGATTCATGATAAATGTAAGCCGGTTGATCGAAATTTAATTTTAAAAAATATTGTTTTATACACAAATTAAAACATTTTTAAATTTAATATCTTATTAATATTTCAAAACCGTGGTTATTATATTATTTATAATTAATATAGCATACTAATAATTTCTTAATATAGTTCATTGTTTAGTTTTTCTGTACGTTACAATTTTCCTACTTTTAAAAACTGTAATAACTTTTTAAAATTAAATTTATTCATAATAAAGAATTAAATGATCCATAAGATTTATTGTGAAAAGTAGAAACTTTCAATGTATTAAGCCACAGAACTTGATTATATGTACAATTACTCCTCCTGATTCTTTAAACATAAAAATAGAATCTGATACAGTTTTAATGTAAATTCTTAAGTATATAAATTACTTACAATCGGTTTTAAAAATAAAATATTAATAGTTATCTGGAACTAATATCAATTGGTTTTACAAAAAAGTAGTAGTTATATATTTAAGAATAATGATATTTAGACAACATTTTTTTTACAAAACATTGATTACGTGTTAATATCTTGTGGAGTAATTTTTGACCAATCACATATTAACACGTAATTAATATTCAAATGTTGTAAAAAAAAAATGTTGTCTAAATATCATTATCTATATAGAAAGGATACTATTTTGATATCCGCAATAAACTTTTGCACATTTTATATCTAGTATTTTACTCTTTAATATATATTTTTTCTTTATGAATACAAAAGTTAACTTATGTTTAATGATGAAAATATTCTTAAAACTGGGCTATCAAGTGACGCATTTAATGTAAAAAAAAAACATTTTCCTATCAGATTTAACATATAGAATATTTTCATATATTATATGTAAGATTTAGTTAATTATTTTAATAAATATGATTTGGTTTAAAATTTTTAAAATATTCATTTCAAAAATTTAAATATGTTGTTCTCTCATTAACATATTTTATAAATTTTTAACTTTTATTCACATATTTTCAGTTTAAGTTACGGTTACTTAATTTAAGGAAGGGTAGCCTATATTTGAATATGCTACTGTTATATCATAATCATATCTTATTTATTAAAACAATTTAAAAAATGTCATCTTTTAATATATATTATGTTTTTTGTATTATTGTAGTATTTTTGCATAGTCAACCAGTGTATTTATACTATAGTGTTAGATATGAAAAAAAAATATTAAATTTCTTGGAAAATAAATTTCTCAAATAAAAAAGAAATTCCCTCAAATAGATCTATTAGAGGTAAGGGTTAATTTTCAAATAAGTTCTCAAAATCTTTTGGAAATATTTTATTGATACCAAAAGTAGATAATCTTGTGTAATTCAAATTAATACCCAACATGTAGTTTTTTATTAGTTCATCCTTAACATTATCTACATCAAATATTTTCTTTTATCAATTAAGGGTTTTACTACTTAATAAATTATTACAAATATTGTGACTCTTACTTTAAAGTTACAACAAGTACATGAAGTTACTATGATAATCTTTTAATCTTTTAATGTGATTGAAATTTAAGTATAATAAGTCTTTTTAAGCCAAATAAATAGTAATGGATTTATAAATTTACCTCTCTCGTTGTAACATCTAAAAGACAATCTGTTATAAGAACTTAAAAACTAAAGAATGAAAACTTGCATAAATTGCATATGATTGTTTAGAGCATTTTTTTATATATATTCATTGATTCAATAAGTTTCATTGCATAATATTGTTTTTATTTATAGAATTTATAAAAAGATATGTTGTGACTGAGTGTTTTATGTTGAGATGATATATACATCTAAAAATAAACATATATATGCTAAAATAATTGTACAAAAGCTTAATTTCTATATTTATTTGTATTTACAAAATCATTGTAAATTTTGTCAAAAAAAAAATTGGAAGGTACTAGGTTTTTTGGGCATTATTGCTTTAGTAAGTTGTACTGTCAGAGTGAATTTTTTTCTTGAAATAAATGACAGGGGCTTTGTTTGGTTAAGAGAAAGGTTGAAAAGATAAATGTGTTGTGAACATGTGACGAACAAGAAAGTAGTTGAAGACTTAACAAATAACATGTTTTGATGCATCTAACCAATCAAAAGTGTTGCCATTTGGCACACATCATATTCATCAAACATGGATTTCACCACATTATGGTGACAAACTAGGAGCTTGACATGATGATAATGATATGCATTGGTTAGAGAGCGATGTCATAAGAAGAGTCAGACAAAACTTCAACAAAATAAGCCACAAGAGATTATGTAAGAGATCAATTTTTCCATTTTCTAAATGTTAGAAAATAATGGATGACTTAGATAAACTAAAAGGGGTGATCACCATTAATCTTACATCTAGACCCAATTATTCAACCTTAAAACAATTGGTTTCACGATAAAAAAAAAGTTTGTACAAAGTAAGTTACACACTAAAAAACATATCAACTACAAGAGAATATTAACCTCTATCAACTCTTGATCCCATAAAAGGATATATGCCTTATCAAATCTTGTGACAACAACAACAAAAGTTGGAAACACTCCAACAAACAAAAACATAAAGATTTTACCAAATATTCAACCACAACAGAAGAAAGCACAATATCTTGTTCACAACATAATCTTTTTTTAATATTTTTGAAAGCTTTGCAAGTACTCTTGAAGGTATGAAAACACCTTTGGAAATTTCAATTCATTCTAATGATTATTAAAGTTATTTAAAAGTTGAGATTTATCCTTTATATGTAGAGTTTATAAAACATTGATTTAAAACAGAAGCTATTTAATCGATTATTTCAAGCTCTTAACTGATTATTCTAACTAAACTTCTGTTCTTATAGGTCGAAAAGGTACTTTGTAAAGAGACTTCAATTCTACAAACTCCTTCAACCTTCCCTTTGTCAATTACTCTTCCATCCTCTGCTAGGTACTTGCCCTCCATAAGATGAATGCGTGTTGTGCCTGTAGAAGATTTTCTGATACTCAAGTTAACTTTTAGAATCAGAGAAAAGTCAAAATGGTAATTAGTGTCAAAAAGGAAAGTACAAACCTTGATTACTATTATATTTTAGCATAATATAATACTCATGAGCCCTTACCTAAATGGGCCTATGTGTGGACCCAATGGTCCAATAAACCATTTATCTTGAATGAGACGATGATTAGCCAGAATTTTCTAAGTTACATTGTTAGATGTGGTAGGCCGACACATACTCGACTAGGCCGCTTAGTAGGTGGTTCGTGATTGTCTTCAATAGACAGTATACGATAACGGTAGAGGGCATGTAGCCCTCGACAAGAGACACACACACATCAACAAGTAACAATTAATCTTTAGTAGCTAGCACATGACATTGAACATGCGACACATCCTTCGACAATTAGTTCTCAATCATCGATAGACAACTTTTGTCGTCTGGTAGGAAACCCTAGACTTTTGATAGGTAGCTATTAACCTTCGGTAAGTAGTACTCGGCCTTTGGCAAGTGACATTAAACCTTTGGTAAGTAGCATTTAAGCCTTGGTGGGTAACATTTGACTCTTAGTGTTGGCTGCAAAACCAACGGCAAGTGCACCGGTCGCAGCGTAGTAAGTGATAAATATCGTTCTCTCCCAAGGGAATTGTGCAACACATGACAACTCTTCCTTCCATAACTCAATTAGACATCAAAGTGTACAAAAAACACAAGAAACTCTTTTTGGTATTTTTATCAAACAGTTGGTGTGCAAGGAATTTAACATAGAGTATTTACAATTTTTAAGACTAGAATTCATCCCTTTCATTCTCATGCATTCACAAACATCTCAATTCCATCCAATAGGTGTTCAATTTCAGTTCTAGGTTCAATTCATATTTCTCAATTCATCAAGAACCACAATTCATACATGAGTGATCAATCCAAAGCAAGCATTAAGTATAGAAATTGAATACTAACATGAATTGGAAAAGCATATAGCATTAACATCACAAAATACATAAGAATTCCATGTTTTACAACTAATCTCAACAAATAAGAGAAACCCTTCATAGTGGAGAAGTTAGGGTTCTACAAAATTGAAGAGATAGGATAGAAATTGGAACCAAAGAGAAGATGCACAACCTTTCCCAAGGTTCTTAGTAGCTGTTCCATGCTCCATCTGCTCCTCCCCTTCGCATCTCCATCTCCAATTTGTGACCCATCTTCTTTCTCCACCAAAAAGGGGCAAAATCACCATTGATGAAGCTTGAAGACCCAAGGAGGAGTGGGAGAGCTTCCCAACACCCCAAACAGCCTCCAAGGGTCTCTCCCAATCTCTCTAGGTGAAGAATGAAGTGTAGGATTAGAAGGTCCAAAAAATCGCGAGGCTCATGTTTAAATAACCCATTTTGACACATCAACGTTGTCATCACTCAGCTGCACCCCAACTGCAACCCAGCTACAACATTCTAGAGACAGGGCGCTCAGTTGCAGCCCAGCTGCACCCCAACGGCAGAATTTCAGTGACAGAGCGCTCAGCTACACCCCAGCGCCAATAATCCAGAGATTGAGCGCTCAGTTGTAGCCCAACTACACCCTAGCTGCACCCCAGCGCCAACAGCAATCCAGAGCCTAGTAGCTTAGTTGCACCTTAGTTGCACCCCAACTGCATCATTCCAGAGACATATAGCTCAGCTGCCGCTCAACTACACGCTGTTTTGACAACATTATAAAATTCAAGTTCTTGTGCGATTGCAAATGCTCCTAACATGGGTATTTGCTTTAAATTGATCTTTTATTGTCCCAAAACATGTTCTCTTGACACTACTACAGAATTGACTATAGATAGCGCTTAATAGATAACGCTTATTTAAAAAAGCGCTATCAATAAGTGTGCAGAAGAATAAATAGCGCTTATTTAAAAAAGCGCTATCTATGTATATGATAATAGATAGCGCTTAGTTACAAAAACGCTATCTATACGTAATTAATATTATTATTTTTAATTGATATTTTGAATAAGATTAATAGATAATGTGTTTTTAGGAAAACGCTAACTATTATTATAGATTAATTAGCGTTTTTTTTAAAAAACTTTATCTATTCAACTTAAAAAAAAAATTCCAGTTTAGTTATTTCGACTTTCTTCTTTATTCTTCATTTTTTATTTCCCTCGCCATTTTGTCCTCACACACCATCTACTTCTGCACTCCATTACCATCTTGCTCTCTACTTCGCATTCATTGTTTGGCGAATTTGTGGTGGTTGATTTGGGCGATTCTGGGTTGTTCGAATCTGCAGGTCTGCCTTGGGTTTCATTTTGCAAGTTTCCATGGAAGCTCGAAGAAGATGAAGGCTCGAGAGGCGCTTTTTGTGGTGGCTTACAAGGAGGAGTTGTAGTGGTCCGGCGACATGGAGAAACTCGCGATTAAGGTATGCGAATTTGGGGTTGAACATCTGTGCGAGTTAGGATTCTTGTGATTAGGGTTTTTCTGGTATTTGATTTTGAAATTTTTGCAGGTTCTGATTCTGTCTGGCGGTGGTGAAAATATTGGGTGAAGTCGCGATTGGGTTCCTACAATTTATGGTTCTGTCTGTTTTGACTGCCATGGAAGCATGATTTGATTAACGGAAAAGATGAAGGATGGCATTCAAGGAGAAAGGTTTGGTGCTGGCAGTGCTTTTGGTATTTTTCTCTATGGCAAAGACTTCAATCACCACACTTTGGTCTTGGAGGGTATCTTGAATACTCTATCCTCTTTTTCCGAATGATTCTTTTTGTGTTCTATGAAAGCTATGCCTAGGAAAGAAGAATTTGTTACTGTATTCCTTATTGCATTCTTCAGTTAAATCTACTAAGTAAGGTGACCCCTTTTTACTCACTTTTGAATAACTTTTACTAATTGGCATGCCTCCACATAGGTTGCACAATATAGTAATTTGCCAGCGAGAAATGGTGGAAGTGGCTCTCAGTTTTCACAACCTGTATGTATAAATAAAATTTTCTGATATTTTATCTCATCTGCAATTGTGCCTAAATGAGTATGTCTATTCGATAGCAAATGTCATAAATGCAAGAATAATCTAAAACTATATATTATTCAGTACACATTCTAGTTAATTTGACAATTTCTTTAACAGATTATTGGACATGTGTCACATAGAAACCAACCCCTCCGGTATCCTACACATTACACTCTTGTTTTGTTTGAAGTTGCTTATATGCAACCAAGCTCTCCTGCAGTAAGTACAAAAAGATCTTATTTTCCATGTATCTAATTTGAGTTTTCTTATGTAAATTCTTATAATTGGTTTGGAAGATAATCAATATTTATATGCTGAAGAATCAACCATATGTTTACCTTTTTCTGAATGCAGATAATGATTGGATGTTCCTCTAGTTAGTATATGTTCAACCACTTTCCCATGTAAGATAGCTTGCTCTGTAACTTTGGGAATTCAATTTGTCCAAGTTAAAGAAAGTTGACCCAAAATTGGGATAAATTAATTACATAGAAGATGTTAAAAAACACTAAGGATTTAATATTTACATTGTCTGTCAAGTCAAGTTGTAGGTATTTCTTTCCCTTTAGAAATGTTTATTGTTGTTTTGACCATCATTAGCTTAGTCATTTTACACGTTTACTTATGATTGAAGGATTTGATTCATGGAACACCGACCGTTGCACCAGTCTCGGGTTGCCCTCTGTTGAATCATAATGTACTATTTCCAAAGCAGCAAGGTAAACTCTTAATTTTATATAAAAAAAAGGGTTGTTTATTGTATTATCTTGTTGTTATGCCCATAACCAACCCTTGTCAAGGATTACTTTCATAGCTATGCTTGTAGAGATATGCGGTCAAAGATCCAAAATTATCATTTTTTATTTTTGTCATCATAATAAACTCGATAGTTACACGATGAATGAATAACTAATACATTTTGACATGAACTCAATAATGTCTTAATTTTTCTATAGAGTTTTACTAATGAGATTCTAAACGGGAACTTATTATGTATACTTGAATTAGTATCGTAACTTTTTATACTTGAATTTCTTCAAAACTTTATTAAAGCAAATAAAATATTTTTTCATATATTCATTTCTTTTATTTGTTTATAGATATGTTTATGCATCTGGGTTGAATAGAACACAAGAACAAACTCAATTCATTTAAATAAATGTTCTTTTAGTTTGGGTCTGTTAGCAATCATAGAGAAATCTTCGATGCCCTGCGCCAGTCTCAACTCTTGCTTAAGAGGTATACATTTATATGTGTTGTGTGCTTTTGTGAATGCAGTAATGATAGTGATAGCCTGATGAATATGAATAAGATATTGTGCTGTACAACCATTTTTTCTTTAGAAATCTCTCAGTATTGATTGAGGTCGCATTGTAAGTTTTCAATAATAGAATATAAATTAATATTATGCACGAATGGTTCAACTTAGTTAATTTATGGGAATGTTGATATCAGAGGTTGTAATGCTTTGCATTAAGTGGTAGAGAAGTTAGAGATCAATATCTGAATTGTGAGTTGTTATAGTTGTATGGCTAACTTCTAAAGCTTTAATTTAATGTGTTGGAATGTTATGCCAAAGATTCTGATTGCAACTCTTAATTGGTTTTGAATTGATAAGTCGTTGGCAAAGTGTTATTATTTTAATTGTCTGGACTTATCAATCAAACTTCAATGAAGTTAATCCTCATTTTTGTTTGTACCAAGTCTGATTTTGACTCACCTTGGATGGTACATTGTTAAATGTTTCGTAGCAGGTCATAATCCTTTCTGCATAGATTTCTTCCTTGGCCTTTCGGTACTACTGCGACATATTTCTTTGCATAAAAACCAACTCTTCCACCCATGTTTTATGGTATCCCATTAACTTCTTATAGCCCATACCTCATAATGCTTTGCTGCAACCTTTTTAATTCCTTTCAACCTTTATTGCCATATTCTTTGTACATGAACTTTTTTTCTTCATGTGTATATGTTTAGGCCATTAGACGATTTGATGTTTGTGAAATTGTGTGGATGAGTAAATTGCCATAATGTTCTTGGAAAAGTAAACAAATAACTTCATTCTCTGCACTTTTAATGTTAAACGTATGAATCTGTACCAGCATCGCATATTGGCTTACTGAATATTCTTTGACACATCCTACATCATGCCTTTGGTTTAGATAAAAGAAAATTAATGTAGCAACTCATGTAGCTTAATTAACTAATTTTATATTACTTTTCTTTTTTGCAGTATTTTTCTAGTTGCAAATGCCAACAATATTGGGACAATCAAAATAATTGAAGTTAGGGAAGATTGGTGCTTACATGTAATTAGGAGATGCTTATAGGTTAAGTTATGGTGACCTACATTCTTATAGGTATTGATAGAATATATATGTTATGGTTGTATATATTATCTTATAAAACAATGTCAATGTTATGACACATTCTGGACGGCTTAATGATTATATTTTGAAATATTATTGTATCAATAACTTTTATTCATATTAATGAATTCTTTTTTAGACTTTTGTCTTTGTCATATTTTTCTTAATATTTTATATGTGTTTTTTTGTAAATAATAAAACCAATATAGCACATATTTGTATATAACAAAATCAATATTTTTTTTATTTTTTAAAATATTTTATTAAAAAATTATCATTATTTTTTTAAAAAAAATTGATCAATAGATAGCGCTTATTTAAATAAGCGCTATCTATTAATAGATAACGCAATCATAGACGCTATCTATGAGAAAAAAAAGCGCTATCTATACGCATTTTTGTAGTAGTGTGAGTTCTTGCTTGTTTTCCTCCACTAGAATGACTTCCTATTCATTTATTTCACACACACTCAAACAAAGAGATTATAAGTAAAAACAAGCATATACTAAATAAAGCACAAGAAAACTAGAAAACACACTTAACTTGAGGATAAAACAAGGTAAAAGCTATTAAGGAGTTGATTTGTTCACAAAATATACACACAAAACACGTAAAATCAACCGTTATCACTCAGCAGGCAGCATCACATGTTGTGCACTAAGTTGATCTAGGAAGAGATTAATGTTGAGAAGGCCGAAGGGTATTTGATCATATGAAATAGTGGAAGATATGAGGGGAAATCTCCCTTGTGTTAAATACACACATAGGGTTCTCTATTTATAATAGAAGAAATATGGGCTAAGCCCAAAATACAAATAAGAAATATAAACAAACTAACTAAAGATAAGAGATAAATATAAACTAAATATAATATCTCTAACACTCCCCCTCAAGCTGGAGCATACAGATTGTATGGACCAAGCTTGGAATAAATAAACTCAATTTGAAATATATGATCTGTCTTCAAGAGTGTGCGACAAACAGATGCGCAATCACATGTCGACGAACAACTAACGGCAATTTATGGACAGTGGTGGACAACTGCGAAACTTCAAATAGCACCATGAAACTTCAAGTGGGATGACTTTGACAAAATAGCACCATCAAGTAAGGATGAGGCTTGCATCAAAACTACAGGGATTGCCATCACTGACTGACGAGGCCTGTAGTGGCTAAAAGCGACAAAACTACAGGGAATGCCATCACTCACTGATGGGTTCTGTAGTGGCTAAAAGCAACAAAACTACAGGGAATGCCATCACTCACTGATGGGTTCTATAGTGGCTAAAAGCAACAAAACTACAGGGAATGCCATCACTCACTGATGGGTTCTGTAGTGGCTAAAAGCAACAAAACTGCAAGGACTGCCATCATTTATTAGTGGAGTCTGCCTAACTTGGTTCATACTCCCCCTCACGACGAACGGCGGAAATGACGGCGCGCCGATGATAGACCGTGAAAGTGGAAGATCATAATGAGCTCTTATTCATCAAAGCACCCAAAAAACAAAGGGTTGGTCATAATTTTAGTGTTGAAATTTCTTGGTGTTAACCGCTAACTGTCCTTGAAGACCTTTCAGAAAAAGATAAGATAGCGGAAGCAGTAGAGGTAGGACTGGCAACAGATTGTGACAACAGTGACTGATTGCAGTGGCGGCACAAGCAACGGATGGCAAGAAGGTCCAATCGGTGCAGCACGAGAAAAGGGAATTAGAACCCATTCGTGGAGGCATTCGTGGAGGCATACACCAGAACGCAGATACGAGAGGAAGATTCCGCAATGCGAAAGTGTGTGGCGAGAAGACGAAGATGCTGAAGACAATGACGATTGCAACAATGGCTGCTTTGGAGGGTCATACCGGAGAAAGGAAGCTCTGGCGAGAAGACGACTGGAGACGACGGCCGAAGACGGTGGCCGGAGACGGTGGCTGGAGACGGTGGCCGGAGACGGTGTCTGGCGGCGGCGAACGGCCGGAGACGGTGCCGGAGGCGGTGGCCGGTGACGGACAGCGGCGAAGGATGATGACCGATGGCGAGTAGCGGTGATGCACAATGGAGGCAGTGGCCTTTCTTTGGCTGAAGCAAAATGACATAGGTTGAAAGACTTTTAGTAGGGGCTGCCGGCGACCATGGCGGCCGGCCGCCGGCAGACAGCGAAGACAATGGCTAAAGAATCAGAGAACCTTGCTCTGATACCATATGAAATAGTGGAAGATATGAGGGGAAATCTCCCTTGTGTTAAATACACACATAGGGTTCTCTATTTATAATAGAAGAAATATGGGCTAAGCCCAAAATACAAATAAGAAATATAAACAAATTAACTAAAAATAAGAGATAAATATAAACTAAATATAATATCTCTAACAAATCATATACAATACAACTTCAAAAAACAATTACAACATCTCTCTATTATATTGTGACACATAATAATAAATTAAATATCATCTTCATTAAGTATAAAGTACATTCAATAGATTACAAAAGAGTGTAATCAATTATTGTTGTAAAAACCTTCAAAACACTTAAAAGTATTATTAGTGAACACAACTGATAATTGATTATATTGTTTTCAACCTCTCATGAACAATTTAATCTATTATGAAAATATTTAATTGATTAATTTTAATCCATTTATTATTTGAAAAACATTTTTCCTTAACTGAGATATAAGGAAAAAAAAATAACAAAGAGACTAAAAGTAAAAAAAAAACATGAAAGAAAAACATCACTCTATAAGAATATTTTTTAAAAAAAAAAATTAACATTTTACAAGCATGCATTTATTTCTCAAAATTTCTTCTTATTGGGACATTATAAAAAAAATAAAAGACATCAATGATTATATATCATAACATGTTTTAGAGGAAAAATATTCAATGCAAATACAAATTAATCAATTAAATTTCATGTAATCGGTTATCCTTGGACAAAATAATTTTTAAAAAATCATGATTACCTAAAATAATTTATTAACACCTTTTATAAACAATTCTTCTAGAGAAAAATTTTATTTCTAGGAATCAAGCTCTTTTAGAATAATCAATTATGTCCTCACGTAATTATTATTTGTTTGAGAATATAGAAAAAGAAATGAAGTTAATATGTTTTTAATTTGTTGTTTTACATGATAATTCATTAATTTGATACTATAATTGATTATTTGTTTTTAATTGAATATGTCCTCACATAATTGATTATTTGTTTTAGGATATAGAAAAACCTGAAGTTCCGTATGTTTTTGTTTTTTTTACATGTTAATCCATTAAATTGATATTGTACTTAATTTTATGGATTTTAACATATTAAAATTGAAAAATAAGGCATATAGTACACTTCAAAACACTTGAGATTGAAGATTTATCAATTATTCTTAGAGTTCTTCTAATTTCGTAAAAATTATCTTTAGGTAATGGTTAAGTAAACATATTAGGTAATTGATTATTGATATGACCATATTTTGCAATGCAATCACCTTTTGCTATATGATATGTTATAAAATGATATTTAATCTTAATATGTTTTGTTCTACAATGCAAAATTGGTTTCTGAGTATGGTCTAGACTTACATAAAAGAAATGAACCTAGGAGTTGGGATTAATGAATATATTCTTGTAAAAAAAAATAAGTTTTTGACTCAATAGACTGAATTATTGAACAAGATTGTTTAGCTACAACAAATAAAAAATTTACAAACACATGCATTTAATTACATTCTTTTGTTAGTAGTTGCAAAAATTATGGCACGAATACTTTGTATGGACATTGTAGAGCATTGGTGAAGGATCCTTATCAAAAGATGTAATATATAGACAATTAAGAAAAATTTGGAGGAGGAAATAAAAATAGGAGGGGATGAAGCAACACCCTAGTCTTGTCGGTGGAAGGCAAAAAGTTGTCTTTTGTAATATATTATGTGAGAAGTATTGGTTTCACAAACGATATAATACTTTGTGGTCTTTCTTTCACGTGATAAACAATGTTTTTGCTTAGAAAATGAACTTAGTCTTATGCTAACATTTTACTTCACGAAAATACTCTTTATGTTTATTCTATGTTGTACAAAATATTTATTTCCTTCATTTGTCAAGATGGTCCATAGAAGCCTATATAATCTCAAAGATCTCTTAGGAAATGGGCTAAAGCTACTATGCTTTAACAACTACCTAAGGCTTTGTGTTATCTATTATGAAAAAGACTATTTGTACAATTTCATGTAAAGGCACTTTGAACAAGGGTAGATAAATACTAATAGTTATTAAGATGTTAGTTCAAGAGGAGAAGATCATGTGATGTTTTCGTGATGCATCCTCTACGTTCAAGAAGATTACACAGACTGAAGATGTTCAAATGAGTTAAAGATGCTTAATGATCAAAGGAAGATTTTTAATGATTCTTTTTTTCAACGCTTATATAAAGACAACATTCAAAATGAAAAACACAGAGAATTAAGTTTTGGAAAATGCAGAGATGTTGAAAAAAAATTTTAATCCAAGAAAGCTTTGTAAAAAAACTCGTGTGTTCATTAACAAACTAATATATTGCTTAAGTCTTGTAAATTTTGTAAGATTCTATCCTCTATTGAGAGTAAACCTTTACAATCTTTTTAGATCATTCTTTAAACAAATCTTTGTCTTAAGAAAGCGTGATTATTTTTTAGAAGAAGACTTAGAATGAGTTTATTTTTCAAGAGATAGATTTGAGGGAGAGATAATGGATGAATTTGAAAGTAAATTGAGTGTTATTTTTTAAGGGATTTGGAGGTGAGAGAAAATGAATTTGAAAGTATAGTTTGTAAAAATTAGAATAAAATTTGATTGATCTGACATAAAAAAAAGTTTAAATAAATAGAAAATGAAGATTACTAAATTACTCTTAATGACAATAATGATATAAAATGATTTTTATGAGTAAAATGTTTTTTGGTAAAAATTATTTTGAACTATTAGATTTAAAAAACAATTATTAAATAATTAAAAAAATAATTTTTTTAGAATTATTATTATTATTAATATTAATAATAATATTATTAAATAATTAAATAACTAATATTCTTATTTTCTAGTTGCAAATTAGAAATTATTAAATAACTAATATTCTTATTTCCACACATTGAAAATTATTAAATTAGAAATTATTAAATAACTAGTACTCTTATTCCCCTTGCATGTTGGAAATTATTAAATAGGGGTAATATTGTAAAATGTTCTTTTATCTTTTACAAATCTCCTCCTATCCACTAGATGGGGTATTAAACTGATCCCAGAAATTCGTGCTTTAATTCAATATCAAATCTTTACAAATGAACATGCTATTTCTTTTGTAAATCTGTCTTTCTCATTCTCTTTGAATAGTAAATTATTTTAAAAGAAGAGAGCCTAAGGGTGTGTGTTCAATTTATGAGATGGATTTGAGAAAGAGGAAGTAGATGAATTTGAAAGGATTTGAAGAGAAATTTAGTATTATTCTTTTAAGGGATTTGAAAGTCATTCAGAATAGATTTAGAAGTAAAGTTTCAGAAAAATTTAACAGATGTGACAGATAAAAAATGTTTTAATTGATAAAAAATAAAAATTATCGAAATAACCTTAGTGATACATTAACATAAATTATATTTATTAATAATATATTTATTGGTAAAAAATATTATAAAAAAAAGAAATTAAAATTAATTTTGAAAATAAAATAAATTTATATTTAAGTAAAATCAAATAATAATGTTTAAAATTTATTTTTAAAACATAATTCGTATCTAATAAAAAAAATATTTTTCTTAGATACTATTTGAAATAAAAAATATCAAAATATAAACAATTAAAATTAAAATTTGAAATGTCAAAAATTTGAAATTATTATTTTATCATATATGGTTATTTTTATTCCAATATTACTGTTATTAACGAAACAAAAACTGAATTCCAGTATATACTGATTATAATGTTTTATGTATGAAAGTTGAAATTATTAAAATTGTAAAAGGGTAAAAAATGAGATTTAATTTAAATCAATGCGAATATATGCATATCATCCCTTATTCAAAGAAATTAATATCTTGCAAATCACTTACATCGTCGCCTTCTTTAATTTACAAATGCTTTGAAATGAGCACAATTTAAATTGTGAATCTATCCTTGCTAATTTTTTTCAATAATAAATTCTCTTTAAAAAAACAGAGCCTTAGTGAATTAGGTAAAAACGATTATATTCTAAATATTCATTTATTAGTACGAGTTAGGTACGAGTGACTATGTTTAAAAAAAAAACTAAATATGTTAGCAAGGAGTGATTATGTTTTGAAATAATACTCAATTATAACTCATAATAGTAGTTTGCATAGCAAAACTTAATTAGTTGATTAGGAACTGAACTTGATATGCACTATGAAATGAACAATATAAAATTACAGAGAGTATATCCTCCTTTTTCTTATCTAGTTAAGATTGCGTGCTATATAATTTGTACTAACTTAAAAATGAGAGTTTTTTAAGGTCTTTGATAGATCATATATGTCAATTTAAAAAAGCTCTGAGTGCATCATGACGATAATTGTGAACATATACTAAAATTTTAACATACAATTCAACTTTCTCTTCTTGTACATTTCACATATTTTTACATTTAATCGTTGTGAAGATATATATACATATATATATATGTCCTAAAAATGAGATAATGCATGATATATGTTATGGATGCTTAGACGTCCTATTTTCAATAAATGATTGTCATATTCAAGCTTTATTAAAAATAATAAAGTAATAAATGCTTAAGAGACAAGCATTAAAGTGAGAAAAATTGAAAAGATATTATCTTCAATTTCATTTATCTTAAATGACAAAAGTAACACTCAAGTGAGATGATCAATTCTTTACTTATATAATTTAAAGTATTGTTTTTCTATAACTATAATAATTCATAAAAATATATAAATTTTACAATTATTTTTTATATATTTCTTTTATAATTTTATTCTTTATGTTTTGGTGTTATTCTTTACAATAATAATAATAATTATATTAATTTTTTCATTATTATAAAAAAAACGTTAACACATCATCGTGATAACGTCTGTGTTTGTGTTTACAATAATGATCAAATAATTTGAATTTTTAAATTTGTTAACACATGATTATATGATGAAGTAACATGCTGCTCATCTTTTGATGGCTTATTTTTATTTTTTTTCACTAAATCTTTGAGTAAATTATATGATAAGTAAAATGAAAACTATATACGGAGATATTAACGAGAAGCACAAGATGCAATGCATAATATAGTACTACTACTAAAATAATATTAAAGTAATATTAAAGGGAGATATTTAATGTAGTAATATTAAACGGATCAATTATCTTTTCTTAAACTTTTCCAGTTTCTTTCATTTTGCAATTCAACAAAATTTGTAAAAAATGATTATTATTATTACTATTTAATTTCTATCAATGAAAAGAAATACACTTATTTTGAAAATTTTTTATTTAAAATAAGTTTAATTTCGTTTTAAATATATGATAAAGATTAGTATTTTTATTTGAATTTCTATTAGAAATTCTATTACATTGTATGTTCATTTTTTTTTTATAAATACTTTGCCAGATTAATTTTTATTATCTATAGATGATATGTGTAAGGGTTGAGAAAAGCCAGCCAAAAAGAAAGCACATGTGGCAATTGATAAGTGAAGTACTAGTTAAAAAGATAGTAGAGTAAAAGTGAAACTGAAACGTATCTTAAAGAGTTACTCCCAAATTCATCTCTGCATTGTGCTACTCTCTTAAAGCCAGCTTACTCTTCCTTTTTTTCTTTGCCATTTCTTCCCCAAATTTCTCCTTCACTGATCTATTGTTCAACAATCAGATATCGCTTAGGCAATCTTGGACTTGCGGGCTTCAATCCGACCGATTAGTTCCTGAATCCTCCACCTAGTAAGTGTTTTTCCCTAATATGTTCAGCTTAGGCTGTGAACATGCAAATAACCTTGCTGCATGTAGCCCATTGTGTTTCCTTTTCCAAATCTAGCCTCCATATAGTTTTAAAATTTATTCTCCATCATACATTGATGATCCATAGGTGGTCTAGCACTTCCGAGAGTGAAAACGGTGTGCTTGGGGTCTCATTGAGCTAAAAAGGGGTTTTGTTTACTGCACTACTTGAATAGAGGTAAGGGAAGTTAGGCTTCATTTTTACTTTTAGTGGATTGAAGTTGTATGACTAGCAATTGTGTTGAAATTGTGAATTAATGCATGTGTAAGTGGTGTGGTAGAATATGTTGTTGTTGAACTGAAATTTGATTGAGTTGGGGTTAGAACATGTGGTTGTTGATGTATCATGTATAAAATTGTGGATTGGTATCTGTTATTTTGATTTTATGTAGTGTATTTTTAAGATCGAGTTTATCAACGTGGATGAATATGTCTTGAGAGAAAGACTGTTAGTTATCTATTTATATTGGTTTTAAGTCATAAGGGAGGAAATGAGGTAGTCAATTTGGGGGATAGGGATTAGGAACTGATTTGGTCAATTAGGATGGTCTAGGTAGGTCATGTGTGACTTATTAAGCATGTTTAAATGGTCAAAAACAAACTTCAAGCGGTAGAATTGAATTTAGGCCTCTAGGTTGATAAAATTGAAGTTGTAGAACCTAAATCAATGCATAAACACTTTATAATAATGTTAGAAAGTATTAGAATTGTTTAGGGAATTTTAATTTAGCATAAAAGTTGATTTATGAGTTTTAGAAGTTCACCAAAATGATTAGAAATGGTAAAACGGGGTTGGAGTTGCTCAATTATGCAGATTTTGAGTGCTGTAGAAAATACAGAGTCGCATAGCGCACCCTGTGCGCTATGCAAATGTTTGTTGTCAGGAAAATTCGCTCAGCACACCATAGGGTGTGCGCTGTGCGAATTTTTACTGTTAGGTCACCAGAAAAATTTGCTCAGCGCACCACAGGGTGTGCGCTGTGCGAATTTTTGCTGTCTTGCCTTTTATCTTGTGTGCTATGTGACCTGATCTACCCTGTTTTGATTTCTTCTTCTTCTGTTGTGTTTGGGTGATGATATATGGCATGTGTATGAACCAATATGGTATGGATGCTCTTATATAACTGTAATAATGGTGTGTTTAATGAATCAAAGAGAATTATGAACTGATCAAAGTGATGTGAATGGTATCAAGTAAGATCTCTAGGTGAGATGATGGTAGTGTTTAGAATGAATATAGGAAGTTCAGTCTTGGGGTTATCCTAACACTCTAATGACTCTTTCAATCTCACTTAGAGAAGAATTAATCATGTGGTGAGAGTAGTAGGAGATCCTAGTCTTGGGTGCTACCAGTATGGCCCAAGATAAGTGATAACAGACTTGCATTTGTGTGCGTGGTAGGGTTTAATCCACAGCAATGGCTTTGCAAAGCAGTAAAGGCCACCACAAGTGCACAACCCGTCATAGCTCGATATTCATTCTAAGTCCGGACGAGTCTAGTATAAATTATGATTTGATATAATGTTTTGCATGCTTACATGTTTGAATGCTCCTTGATTTGTTAGTTTAGTTTGAATTAACTTCTATGTTTTTGGAAACCTAGCTTACCCTTGCTGCTTTGCTATCTTTTGTATGTTTGTCTTCTTTCTTTTACAATGATCATTCTCTTGGATGTGAGCAGAGGTAGATGATGTATCTCTGGAGTAAGCCCTAGAGAGTGAAGACACAACCCCTAACTCTTAGGATGTTTATTTACTGTCTCCTCCATTTTGAAATACTTTAAAGTTTGTAAAATTTTAAATTTGTAATCTATTTTGGAATGACTATAAACCTTATTAACTTTACTTAGATCCTTAACTGGTTATCTATATTATAATGTTTATATCCTTATATATTATATTTAATCATATAATTTTGGGATGTCACAATAATTTCTATATATTTTCATTTTCGATTCACTGATAAACTCATTTTTTTTCTCTTGAGTATGTTTCAACTCGTCACTCAACTTATTGCTTCACTCTAATAGAACGAGTTAAAGATAAGATTAGAGAATTAAAAATAGAAAGAAAAAAAAAACAAGTTGATTAATGAATTAAAATCAAACGACAGAATGTTTAAAAGTAAAAAAGTTTTTCTTAACAACTTAACAGAAAAAGATTTTAATAAAAACTTCATTAAAAATTTAAATTTATAATTTTAATTAGATTTTATTTATCTTTTTACTGAACCAGATTAGTATGCAATAAAATCTTGAAGTACGTGTAGATTATTTCTATGAATAAAATATAAATGACGGTGTTTAAATTCCGCAATCATATTCTTTCTGTTAAAATTTATATAGTGAAAAAGTTTCATAATTAAAAGGTAGAAAGATAACTTTCAAATGGTTCCTATAAACAAATTTACCAAACATGCAAGAGTGTTTTCTGAACTCCAAATACAGCTCATGGCTTACATCATGTGTCAGAAAGCAGAGCCTGTTCTGTGCCATCTTCATATAACCAATGCTCATTGTTCTGCTCTATGGTTTAATGTGGTTGGTTTCTTGAGACATTAATTAATGTTTGTGTCTAGACTGTGTTAAAAATGGGAACATCAAAAGGGGCCAGAAGGTTCAAGAAGTTGACCCAACCCGAAATTAAGTACATGGACACTGACAAACTGGAATTGAAATATTCTATCATTTTAACTTTCCAGCATTGTTATTATTATATGATTACATAAGTTTGAATTATTGTTTGTTAACCTATTTGGTTGATTTATTGGTACGAGGGAGAGAAATGACATGAAACAACTTTGCTGTCACCATTTTGGCCATGGTGTATAACACACCTTTGGCGAATATGAAAAAAATGTTTGCACAGCACCACCATGGAAGCAAAGGATTCCAGAAAGGCACATCTGAGACCATGAAGAACATAAAAATAAATAAATTAAAATTGCAATTAATGGAATCGAGATTCTTGCCAAAACTCCAAAAACATCAGTGGCCACTGTCTTCTAGGCATCTCCAACTATAGCTTCTATTAGTTGTATATTAGGGTAACTAATTGTAGTTACAAACCAATACTTTTCATAATTTTATATATAGTGAAATCTCACCAAAACATACAGCAAAAAAATCTTGATTTGTTAGATCCATTGACCCAAAATGATTTAATCTTTCTAAAATTTACTATTTAATACAATAAGATTATCTAATAAAGAGCTCATTCACTAGTACAAAAACGTTGTTTAACGTCACCCTGTATACGTCGGTTTCCTAATAACCCGATGTATATGAGTGGACGGTGGCATTATCGTAAATAGCTTGGTAAACTAGACGTCGGTTTTAAGTTAAGGCGACGTCTATGATATTGTAGACGTCCCCACTGCCGCACACTGACGTCTAATGGCTTGAGGTAGGTGAGAAGACAGTCCAGTGACGTCGGTGTTAATGGGGCTGACGTCTACTGGGGCTGCAATTAATGCTCTTCACCTAATTCCCAGGCGCTTAGACGTCACGTAGTCAAAAGGCGACGTCTAAGGCCTGTCTGGAAGACGGTAAGACAAAAAATTCTTCAATTTAGACATCAGTGTTGAGGGAAAGCAACGTATATGTGCCTGTAAGTTATTATGTTCACCAAACTCGAGGCCCTTAGACATCGGCTAGAAGGGCACCGACATCTACTTTATTATAGACGTCGGCGCCCCATCACAACTGTCGTGAACATCCTTGACAGGAAATCAAGCGCCAATCGGTTCAGCTTCCTAGACGTCGGATCCCCTCGAAACCGACGTCTAATGGGTATTCAAAAAGTCACTTTAAATGTTAACTTGGACGTCACATTAGTGAGATCACCGACGTCTATGTGACTATAGACGTCGGTTTCTGGAGCAACCGACACCCAGTTTCTGATATTGTCTTCCTCTTCTCCTTTTTCTCTTGCGGCACCTCTTCTTTTTCTCGCTTGCGGCACCTCTTCTCTTTCTCTCTTGCGGCATTCTATTGTTGTTTCTGATATCTTTATCGTCTTCCTCCTCTCCTTTTTTTCTCTTGCGGCATCCCAGGTGCGTGGTTTTTTTTTATTCTTACCGTTTAAACTTTGTTTAGTCTTTCATCGATTATCTTCTAGTTCAACTGATTAAAGTTTTCTTTCTTTGTATTGTGTTTTAGTGCAGTTTTGTTCCTTTCTTGGGGTAACGTAGTAACACATTCTCCATTTGCTAGCTGCCTCACAAAAAAAGCGGCGTCTTGTGAATTTCTTTTGGTCGTTTCAACCCAAAAATGACCCTGGGTCATTGCCTAGTTATCGTTTCACCGTGATTTTTCCCTCTTGCGGATGAAAATGGAACTAAACAACAACCCAGGTTCGGTTTGGGTTGAAAGGACTCATAAGAAATTCAAAAGACGCAAGCTTTTTTTGTGGGGAAACTAGCAAAAGGAGATTGTGCTACTAGGCTATCCAAAGACGGGAACAAAACTGCACTAAAACACAACCACTAGATTAGACGTCGGTTAATGTATACACCGACGTCTATATTACCTTTTAGACATCAGTGTGTGTCATTTTTGAAGTCTTTAGTTCCTTGAAGACGTCGGTTATTGGTCAGACCAACGTCTATATAATGTCTTTAGACGTCGAGTTAGTCCTACTCCTCCGACGTTTAGTGACGTCGGACATGGCAGTGACTAACGTCACGATAGACGTCGGTTGTACTCATTTCCGACGTCCCGTCTGACGTCACTGGAAATGACGTCAGTTGTTTTGCAGACGTTAAAAGCCCAAAATAACCGATGTTAGTGAGCGCTTTTCCACTAGTGATTTATCTCTAAAGTAAATAGTCTAATATTTGATTACATTGTTCAATATCTAGTAAGGGATTATATGTTCTATTAAAGATATAGGCATAAATAAATAAAGTTAGTCAACTCAAGTTGTAATAAGAATCTCAATTCATTTATAAACGTTAGAAAAAAAAAATTTAAAATTTAAAATAACAAAAAAAAAAAGATTTTGTCGTAAAAGACATAAAAATAAAATAATTATATAAAAACATATAGGTTATTCATATCATTTATAGTTGAATTCTTCAATAGGAGACTTCTTTCTTGCTTCTCCGTCAAATGTGTGAAGATGAGTGATTTTATAGAGTAGTGAGGTTGTAGAAGTTTGGATTGGATGAAGCTTAGAGTAGTCTCCAAGAGATAATTAGTCTTGGAAGAGTTCAAACAAGTGAATGACACTTAATTTGAGCAACATTGATGACACCCAATTCCAGATACCACAGGTATAGTATAAATAATTTTAGATGTGGAAATTAAAATTTAAAAACCCTTTAAATAACAATAACTTTAATAAAAATCCTAATTTATTTAAAGTTCGCTTAAACAAAAATGTAATCAAAATATTACAATTTCCAAAACAATAAACTATTTTATTATAATAAAAATTCAACATTGTCTTAAGATAACCCAAAAATCCCCAACTCTCTTAGTATTCTTATTGCTTTTGCGTCAGTTGGAACATATATGTTACATCATCTACTCTCGTATAAAAATATAAGTTATACGATCATCGCACAAACACAAATAAGCTAGAGTGAACTAACAAAATAACATCAAAATAATCTTAATAGGTGTTTAACCAATCATCACACCACTATTATAAATTTATCACATCAATCAAAGTCAACACATAGTAAAGCCATAATAATCAATCCAATTCCAAACTATATTTTCCCTTAGAATGAATCATGCCTATACCCATAATCGCTACACAGATGTGTCATCTTAACACAACTCATGTCAACACCAACAATCTCTATAATCGTATGTCATCTTCCATACACCACCACACCAAAACAAGATAATTTAAGTCGTCTTCCACTGCAGCTTTGTACCTATCTCCATTGTTCCTCAAAGAGTTATGAGTAAAACTAGGGATGAAAACGGGTTGGGTTCGAGTCGGATAGTGTGATACCCAAACCCGACCCGCCGGATAAAACTGTACTCGAAACCCGACCTGCTACCTGTCGGATATCCGCCTAAAAAAACTCCGCGGATTTTTTTCAACCCGCGGATATCCGTTGGATATTTTTTAAGTTTTTAAATGAAATCCAAATTAAATTGCAAAAAAAAAAATTACAAATAATATTTAAAATATATATCCAAATAAATTCAATGGATAAATAAATAAAAGTTAAAACATAAATTCAAATTAATAAAAATTAATAGTGCAACATGTATCCAAATACAAGTAATTTTAAAAATAATTGTTCTAAAAATAAGATTCCAAGATTTATGTTTCTTCTTCCATATCTTCATTTTGACCACTTAATTCCTGAAACAAATAAATACAAATAAAGTCATCAATCAATGACAAAGTGACACTATTAATAAAATAAAATAAAAATATTATAAGTGAAGCTACTAACATTATCATCAATTATCTCCTCTACTATTGTATTAAGCTTCATGTTATCCACTTTCAATTTTGAAGAACCTGAAAAAGGAAAATAAATCATTTGTCGTAGACAATCATTTGAATGAATATAAATATGTAATTTGAATTGTTCATTTAATTACCTTGTATGTCACTCCATAGCCAATATTGAACACACATCAATGCCTCTAAAGTGTCTGGGTGTAATCTACTCCGATGTAGATTAAGAAATCGACCACCAGTACTAAAAGAAGACTCAGAAGCAACTGTTGAGATAGGAATGGCTAGAAAATCTCTTGCAATCATTTGTAAGATTGGATATTTTAATCCATTAGTCTTCCACCAAACTAAAATGTCAAATTCTTCATCTGAATCAGGTAGTGTCGGTTCTTCCAAGTAATAATCAAGTTCTAACTTATAATTTGATGGTTCATTTTTCTTTGCAAGATGATGTTTTGCAAAATCTTTCCTCCAAGCATCTTTTCTTCCATGAACAATTTGACCTACACTTATGTTCAGATTTTGACATGAAGAAACTGACTTTTTACCTTTCATGTACATTTCATACTCTTTTACCTAGTCCTTAAAAAGAATCTTCACCTTTCCAATTTCACAATCAGATTCATTACCATATATCTGAGGGAAAAAATAATCCAACAAATCAGTTTTGTACTTGGGATCTAAGACAATACCTATAGCCATCACTCCACTGATCACACTCCAATACTTGTTAAACTTTAAAACCATTGATGCAGCCATTTGGTGAATAGTAAGATTGGGAGAGTTAATCCATTCCATCAAAGCCAACTTAATTTCACATACCTTTGGAAAGAAAATGTTGGCAGTTGGATAAGAGGTACCAGAAAACAAGAGTGTCACATCATAAAATATTTCCAACTTTTGACAAATTTCATGTGCCATTTGCCAATCATGTGCGCTAGGCAAAACTTTATATTGACTCTCTCATTGTGATAAATGATCAAATACATCTTTGTATTGTATGACTACTTGAAGCATTAAAAGTGTAGAATTCCACCTAGTTCTACAATCAACAACTAACTTTCTTCTGAATGGAATATTTAATTGAGCACATGTCTCTATAAATTTCTCTTCTCTTTTAACACTTTCTCTGAACTTTTCAATGACATTAGCAATTATGGACAAACCATCCTTCACAATCAAATTCAGTATATGTGCATAACATCGCATGTGAAACAATTGGCCACCCAAAATAAGAGACCTTGGTGAAATCTTGTCTAAAATGCGATCAATCATAGCATCATTTGTAGTGCAATTATCAACTGTCAAAGTAGAAGCTTTTCTATCTAGATTTCAATCCATTAAACATTAAACCAACAATTCAGCAAGAACTTGACTAGTATGAGGAGCAGGCACATACATAAACCTAAAATTGTTATTACCTCACAAGTCGACTTTGTAGCCTCCATAAATCATCAATAAAGTGAGCTGTTATAGTCATGTAGCCTCTATTTTGATTACTAGCAGTCCACATATCAGTTGTAATTGCAACTCGACTTTGAATCCTTGACAACAATAATTTTAGTTTCTCTTTTTCGGCATTGAAATCTTTCATAATATCCTTCTTTAAAGTTTTTTGAGAAACCACTTTAAATAGAGGTTGTACAGCAACACAAAATTCTTTAAAGCCTATGTGATCAACCATTGACATTGGATACTCATGTAGAATTATCATTTTACGGAGTGCATCTCTAGCTATTTGTTGATTAAACACATAATGTCCCTAGTTGTTCGAAGCTTGCAACTCTAGAAATGATTTCTCAAATGTGAAGTACCTTGCTTTGCATCACCTACGAGACTTTTGGAACAATAATTTCACATTGCTTTCCATTTTCCATCTACCTTTTGTCTCTTAAAGTGATTCCAAACTTCTGACAATAATCTTCTTGAGTTAACAGTAGGAGTTGAACTTTCAGTATGATTTGAATCTACATGAACAACATCATTTTGATTTTAATCTCCTACATTAGGTTCTACAAATTGTTCTTGTTGGCCATCATCTATAGGAGAAAATGTATCTTGTGTAGACATCCTAAAAATAAAATTGATCAACATAAGTTACTCATTTTCTAAAGCATTTAATTTAATGAAAGAGATAGTGTGCAAGGACGTAATTATTAGATGAAAGGGAATTTATAGTGTGATTAACTATTGCAAGGACGTAATTTAATCAAAGAGATATTGTGCAATATTATAATATTATAATGAATGGAATTTATATTGTGATTTAACTATTGCTTTCAGAAAAGAAGAATGCAATATTATAATATCAGGGACCCAAAAAGAAGATCCTCATTCAAAAAACAACCAAAGGGAAAATATCAGGGACCCAACATATCCTCGATCAACAACAAAACAAGAATCGTATTTTACTATAGCATAAGTTTAATAATAAAACAAGCAAAAAAAACATAAAAAATAAAAACTTTCATTGCAACAAATGTTTATCCTGCCATTTAAAAGTTAAACTCGGTTCTTCAGACATTTTTAGGTGTTATTTTTTTATTAGAAGTCACGTCACAATAACCATCCTAATTAAGGTTTGCATTGAAGATTATCATACATTAACAAGGTAAAACTCATTCTGATAAGAGAGTAGGACAAAAAAACTTAATAAAGGGCATCTAACTTTCATTCCTGTTACTCAACCCAAAAAATTAAGATCATTCAATGAACAAACACAGAAACACCAACTAAACAGAAGACATAGAGAACAGGCAACATATCCTCTATTATAAACAACTCAAGAAAGTTCATTTTCATTCATGGAATGTGATGTAACAACTTATCCTCTAAACAACTTAAGAAAGTTCATTTTCATTTATATATTACTATAGCGTTACTTTACTCATCAACAAGGAAAAAAAGTTCAAACATTTCTCCAAAAGGGACATCACGTTCTACAATATTAAACCATCCACGACATTAAAAATACTCAAATATTGTCCATTATAGACGCTAACGGAACATATTTACTCACTACTCAACCTATCAATTAAACAATGAACACACAACCTTTACTAATTAACCCAACTGACTAGTTGTACACACTACAGATAACCTTAAACACCACAAAAATAAATTTCCTACCTACTAGAGAAAACCCCATGTTTAGAGCCAACAATAGAGCCATTAATCCAATCAAAGAAACGCACTAGCAATGGAAAATTGAATTAATAAAATAAACTTAAATTAAAAATGACACTTTATATAGTTGCCTCCTCCATCAAGGACAAGCACTACAACAAAAACACTTCCATAACCACATACATTATTGCAAGTTTATTCTGCCATTTACAATTAGAACAAAAGGTAAATTGATTTCTTTAGATGTTTTCAGTGTTAAGTTCTCAGCGAGAATTGAAGTTTCACCTCAACAATCATCCTACTAAAGGTTTCGTTGAAAATCAATATAGACTACCAATTGAAACTCAAATTCTAGTTAGAGAATAGGGCTAACAACACCGTACGAATGGCATCTAAGTTTGGTTTTCCCTAACCCAACATTTCACCTCAACAATCATCCTACGTTAATTAAACCTAAATTATTGAGAAGAAATTTCATTTATAATCAGAAAATAACATTAAAACCACCTGGGAATTAGAGAACGCCAGAAAATGAAATTTATATATATTCTGTTGCAATCAAACCAACCCAAAAAGTGGAAGATCAATCACTCGGCGAATACAGTAACACCAATCAAATGGAAAAGAGGTAGATGGAAGAAATATCGTTCTTGGTCGGCAAAGTGCGAATCTAACATTAAACGATGATACAATATGCGTGTATGGTGGTGGCTCACAGAATTGTGTTGGTGGCACAAGTGTTAGCACGAACATATGATGGTGGCTGAGAAAAGGAGAGGGGCGCATAGATGAAAGAGGAAAAGAGGAAAGAAGGGGCATATAAAAACCTAGCTTCTTAAACATAACATAAGGAAGGATAAAAATGTATTTTCAACTTTTTCAGCAGGTAACGGATATCCGCGGGTCAGATGGTGTAGTACCCGAACCCGTCCCGATTATAAGCGAGTATTAAAATATCCACTACCCGCGGGTAGCGGGTAGTAAATATCCGTGGATACTAACTATCCGTTGCGGATTTTATCCGCGGATATTTGCTGGCGCGGATTTTTTTTCCATCCCTTAGTAAAACTCTAATGTTGCTCACATCTATACTCAACACGAGTTGGAACCCTATGAGCGAGACATCCATCTCTTTCTACCCACTCGAACCTAAGTCTCTTCTACTGTCTCTTAAAGATGAAGAGATCCACCATTCTAACCTCTAGAAAAAGAAAAGGTATAACCCCAGAAAAATAAATGCAATAGCCAAATAATGGTGTGCAATATCATTCAACCATAAACTTTGAGTTTGTGGATGAAATCTCCCGAGAAGTGTTAGAATAACAATTCCTGCTCCTTGAAGGGTACCAAATATATGAGTATTGGAAGATGGATTTTGAGCATAAAGATTCCACTAACCTATAAATTGGACTTAATCCCTCGGGATGCGACAATATACTTAATAAATTATTCCATCGAACGTATTCCACTCGGACCCCAAAAAGAAGACATAACAATCACCACACTTCACATTTATCACAACATCATGACATTCTTACTAATTCAAAATAATTGTCACTGCAATCAGTCACAACATCTCATCGACTAAGTTCCAAATTTAGAAATCACAACAATACACAAAGGCAAACACAACCTAACAACTCGACAATCTCAAGAGGCAGCTTGGCAACCACCCATAAAAGATTGACTAATAAATTAAATCAACATAACAATTGACTCAATAACTAAATATAAGATTATATAACTACTTCACTCACAAGTCATCATGCATCATTAAAGCACTCAACCATCAATATAATTTCACAAACATTATGATCACATAGGAACACAACACGATAATCCCTTTAAGTGCCCGATAGTACTCCAAAAATATACCCCAAATCACCGAAAGCCACATGGTACTCAATGAATTTCCCCATGACACTAATATATACAACTCGGCTACCTTGAGACTACATGATAGTGAGTTTAATGTTTAATTATGAACTTCACACATTACCCTCATTAGACATATTATTCGTCGTTCCCTATAGACATTAGCATATTAACTAAAATGGCTCGGCTCATCAACACAGGTCATCATGGTAGTCAACCTTGGCACAACCCTAGCATGTTATAATGACCCCTCCACAACCCAGTATTCATGGTAGCAAAATATAATACTTGGAACCAATTAGAAACAACTATACAATGATTGAACCCTTATGGTTAAGCTTCTAGTATACTCGTTTAAGCATTATACATTATGGAATTACCTAAACCACTTAGTCTTGATCAAGATTATCTTAGCATTATGTTAATTTCACATATTCCCGTGATTCACCTTGCACTCTATGAACAACATGATTATCAAAGTGGTTATGTTAGTTAGTATTACTCCTTAAGAGCAATAATAAGTAAGTTAGGGTTTGTAGTTAGTTAGGATTTGGGGATTTTACCCATTTTTGCTCCTTCTCTCTGATTCGCAAGAACCCTATATAAACTAGGGTTCCCTTTTTTTCTTTTGTAACAAATCAAAGAATCAATATATAGAATATATGAGATTTACAATTTTTACTTACCTTTTCCGATCTTCCTTTGCTTCCATGTTCTTCCACCTCGCGGTCACCATGGGTGTTTCTTCTGCTCCAGCCTTCTCTCTTCAATACCATCTCTGATATGGAATCAGACAAGGCTGAATATGAATATCTTGAAGAAGATAGAGAAGCCATTGTATCTCACACATGGTGGAAATAAGAGCACAATACTCGACTTTAGTAGAAGACCTAAAAACAATATTCTATTTCTTAGATTTACATGAGATGAAAGAGGAACCTAGGAAGATGCATAATCCTGTAATAGACCTTCTAGTGTCAGGACAAGTGGCCCAATCGAAATCACTAAAGTAGTTTAAGGAAAATAAGCGTCTTAGAAATAAAGTAGTTTAAAGAAAATAGGAGATATATAATTTTAGTGGGTTTAAATATTTAAAATCCATATTATTATTATTAGATATTATGGCTAGATAATAATAATATATATTATTGATAGACTCATTATAATGAATTAGAATAAAAAGTATTATTATAAGTGAGAAAATATTAGAGATAGAGTTGGGTGGATTCATAAATATTAAGATATAGAGAAAGGGGTGATTTTGTGTTTAGAAACTCTAGAAACTCTAAATCAAGGAGCGAAATAGAGGAAGAGATGATATTGGTGTTTTGGGAGAAGGAGAGAGAGAGAGTTGGGAAACTCTTAGTGTAAAGGAAGATTGGTGGTGTTTTAGGGTTAAAGATAAAGCCTTATGATTGGCCAAGGTATGGAGAATCTTATCTTTGTTTGTATATGGTTGTACATTCTATGTGTTCTTGATTATCTGATTGGTAATCCTTATTTTGATATATGTGTATATGATTAGGAATATCTATGGTTATTGTTGGGTAAGAGTTTGTGTATGAATGGACATAGGGTTTATGTAATATTTGTGATGAGTTTTCCCTATGAATGTATTATGCATGTTTTGTTGGATTAGCCCAACAAAGGGTTTGATGCTAAGGGAGAACAAAGTTATGATATTGAAGGGTTTACATGCAAATATATGTTGTAAGGGTTGGATTATTGGGCTACTTTCCTATGTGGAGAATAAGCCAAATAATGTGGACCATTATGTCTCACTTTATTTTAGTGGAGATGGGTCAAATTAGTAGGGCACATTAGAGTCATTTGAAGATAGGGAAAAACCAAGTGAGAGAGAAAGGAAGAGAAAAAATCATTCTCGCATAACATAAAACCTGTATTGGTGTTTTCATTCTTGTGAATTCGTTCACCATTGGATCGGGCTGATTTTTGGACAATGGGTTCCAGACGTATGGCTCTTCATTCTGATTATTCGGATCGTCAATCGGAGGTCCATTTTGGAAGAAAATGGCCTCGCATCAACAACTCTGTTTTGGAGAATTTCATAAAATCTGCATTGGTGTTTTCGATGTTGTGAAGTCGTTCACTATTGGATCCAACTAATTTTTGGATAGTGGTTCCAACGTATGGTTCTTCATTCTGACCGTTCAGATCGTCAATCGAAGGTTTAGATTGGGAGAAAACAGCCTCGCATCAGCAACTCTATTTTGGAGAATTTCATAAAACCTGGGTGTTTTCATCATTTAGATAAGGAAAGAAAAGATTAATAGGTGTGGTAGGATGATGAAATGAAGAAATATACTGTGAAACAAGCATACATAAAACGGCAAATTGTAACACTAGGGAAGGATGCATATATGTATAAAAGCTTTTGGAAAGTTACGACTCTACCATCAACCCAACTTTTTGCATGGAGAGTGTGTTGAATAGGATACTTTATGATTAGATTATTACTAACATTTATAGCATATAATCTTAGCTTTATGGGAGTTTATTGGAGACTAAAGCTATTTTTAGCAAGAATTTTCTAAATTGGTATTATCTAAACTTTAATTGAAATTAGTGCACACCAATAGAGATTTGATTTGCTTATTTGAGTTGAATTTTATTTAAGAAATGTGCACAATGTAAAACACAAACAAGTGATTATTCTCAATTGTGATATGTGATATTGTTTGGTTTAATTTCTTAAAGAAGAAAAAAAGACAATTAAGATATGAGGATCTTTTAAGGCATCTTAACCCAAAAGGATGGAGATACCCGTTTGATAATGGAGATTATGTAAAATTGAGTGTTTATTGGTTTAAAGTTCCAAAGGTTATCTAAAGAGTTGAGGGCTAGACATGAAGAACCATTGACTCCAACCTTTCCTCTTTTTTAATATTTTTTTCTTGTCTTTCACGTGGAAGACTAAACCATTTTAGGTTCATTCTCTTGTGAGTAGTGAATTTTAAGGATTTGTGCTAATTAAGTGCTTCTATCGTATGTTTTTTTTTTTAATTTCTGATTTTTGTTCTTGGAATTGTTTTTAAACACTTGTTGATAATTCAACTATGATCTTTTGTTGGAATTCTTGTTAGTTTGTTTCCTTCTTACAATCTATTGTTTATTTAATTCACGAGGAAAAGAAATATAAATCTCAAATGTGGGAACTTAGAGACGTGAGATACTTAATGAGTTGATCAAATTGTGTTGAATGTCGTTTGTACTTTCTTAATTTGAATTTATGTTCTCGAGGTTATTTTTGAATGCATGTTGATGATTCAATTATGGCTTTTAATTGGAGTTCTTGTTAGTTTGTTTAATTCTAACAATCTCTTATTTGTTTAATTCAAAAGGGAAAACAATATAAATCTTAAACATAGATGCTTTGAGACATGAGAGATACTTTATGAATTGATTTATGTTTGTTTGATTAATTGGATTTTGTTTAGAATTTGGATGAATGATAATTACATGACAAACTGATGAAGAATTTAACTATAAATAAATTGGAGAATCAATAAGCTTTTTAATTTTCATACTCTTTTAAGCATCATTTATGTCAACCAAAACCCTTTTTTTTTACTTTACTATTTTTTTATGATTGTTTACTTTACTATGTTAATACAAACCTTTGAAATTTGGTTTAATTGAATTTGTTGGAAGACGACTTTGGATTTTTAAACTTTACATTGAACGATCCTATATAAGACTTTTACTCCTTTGTTGGGTGATCTAATCTTGCATTCGACATCTACTCTTTAATTTGATCATGAAAAAGATAGGTGAGACATGCAACGTCCTTATTAAAAGAGGACTGGATATTGTAAATAAAGAACGTATCTTGTGTAGAAGTGGGGAGGAATAAGACACCTATTTCTTACATGTAGAACTACTAAAAAAAATTTGGAGTATGTGTAATGACTGGATTGGAGTGAGCACTACTCACCATAACCAAGTTAGGAATCACTTCTATTAGTTGAACTGATGGGAACATTTGAACTCATAGGAACAATAACATTTTTGGGAATGTAGTGTTTGACCCGAAGGAAGTTTTCACTGCTGCTCAAATAAAAGTCTATGCTTGGTCTATTAATAAATATCCAAATGCAAAATCGCTTACTCTAACTGGTACTTCAGCCCAATCACATGCATAAAATCTATATGTTATTAACTTATTCAGGTATAGGTCTGCCTGCATGTGAGAAATATCGTTTCTACCCCTATTTTGTTATGTTTCTTATATTTGATTTCTGTTACTGTGGTAGATTTTTCTAGCTTTCTGTTATTGTGCTAGACAAACTGTAATTCTCCTAATTTTTTTCATTTTGTGCAATATGCTGAATATATATTCAGCATTCTCAGACTTTGTGAGACAGAATGGAATAATGAGGATTGAGGTTTATTTTCCATTACTTTGCCATTTCTCTGTTATGGTATCATCGCTAACACCCACTGCTTCTTCCGCTTGAAGCTTCCTTCTCTTCTTCCTCATTTTCTGAAAATGGCTTCCCACAACCATCATATTACACAAACACCATCCGGCAAACCCACTTTATCTTCATCTTGGAGAAAACCCAACGTTGGTGCTTGTTTCCCCTCTTCTTACGGAGAGCAATTTTCACCAATGGTAACGCGACATGGTTGTAGCACTGGAGACCAAAAACAAGAAGTTCATTGATGGTACTCTTCCTTGTTCCCCTCTCTCAAATCCACTTCACGAAGCTTGGCGTCGCTCCAATCGAATGGTGATGTCCTGGCTCACACGGTCCATGACTCATTCGATCAAGCAATCGGTGATGTGGATGGATACAACATCAGAGATTTGGAGAGATCTCAAGGATCGATTCTCCCATGCTGATAAATTTAGGGTTTCTGATCACTAGGATCAGATTCTTGCTTGCCATCAAGGTGATTTCTCTGTTTCTGAGTATTATACGAAATTGAAAATCCTATGGAAAGAGTTGGAGCTCTATAGATGTGTTCTCAGCTGCAACTGCTTAACTCCCTGTGCTTGTGAACTTCTTGCGAAACTTCAAAAAGAAAGAGAGGATGATTATGTGATTCGATTTCTCCGTGGCCTCAATGAGAGTTATGCACAAGTTCGTTCTGAAATCATGATAATGGATCCCATGCCTTCGATTGTCAAAACCTTTTCTATGGTTCTTCAGCATGAACGTGAGTTCATTGGCACCAATCCTAAACATCCTGTTTCCGATTCTTTGGCCTTCACTGCAGTTTCCAATGCTCAACCACGATTCAACTCTTCCAACAAAGTCCCTTTCAATGCTAGCAAGAACACTTTCAAGAACAACAAATTTTGTGAAAAATGCAAGAAGACCAACCACACCATTGAAACTTGTTATTTTCGCATTGGCTTTCCTGCTGGTTATAAAAAGAATAAGCCCAACACCAAAGCTTCTGCCAGTTTGGTTGAAGTAGATTCAGCTGCTTCTCTACAGCAACTTGATTTGGATGGTATTCCTCCCAATGACTAATTCACTTTCTCTAAAGACCAGTATCAAGCAATTTTGGCTTTGCTTCAACACAGTAAGGATCATTCATCCTCGGTGAATCAAGCCTCTGTTAAACACTCAGGTATTTGATAGTGGTGCCATAGACCATATTTGTCCCACCAAATCCTTCTTTCACAACCTTCATGCCATAACAACCATACACATTAAATTGCCTAATCACACTACTGTCACTGCCAATTTCTCTGGGAATATTCACATAGGTGACTTATTTCTTCTTGATGTTCTTTTTGTTCCTGAATTTTCTGCTCATCTCATCTCTATTCCCAAACTTGTTTCCACTATTGACTGTATGGCAGTATTTTGTGATTCTCACTGTTTCCTTTTCTAGAAATCTCACTTCAAGATGATTGGAGCAGCTAGGAAGATTAATGGCTTGTACTGTCTTGAAGAATTAAATGCTATACGTTGCAATTTACTTTTCCAAAATGATGTTATCAATAAATCAAATGCTTTTGCTGTAAATGCAGTCAATACCAGTGCACTTTGGCACCATAGACTAGGCCATACTTCAAATTCCATTTTACAATTGTTATCTTCTCAACATGCTGATATTATATACAAGAGTTGTGCTCCTTGTGACACTTGTCATTTTGCCAAACATAAGAAATTACCTTTTTCTCTTGGCACCTCCAAGAGTTCTCAATTTTTTGAGTTGTTGCATGCTGACATATGGAGACCCTTAAACACTGTTTCTGTTGATGGTCATAAATATTTTTTAACACTTGTTGATGATTTCAGTAGATTCACATGAGTTTATCTTTTAAAATCAAAAGCTGAGGTCAAAATTGTTCTTCCCAATTTCATACATCTCATTGAAAATCAATTTGACATTGAACTTAAAAGACTAAGATCTAACAATGGCAAGGAGTTTTTCTTAATTGATTTCTTCTCCTCTAAAGGCATTTTTCATGAAACATCATGCATTGAATCACCCCAACTAAATGGAAGCATCAACATATTTTGAATGTAGCTCGCGCCTTACTTTTCCAATCTCATTTACCCTCTATTTTTTGGTCTTTTGCTATAAGACATGTTGTACATCTCATAAATAGGCTCCCAACTCCATTTCTCAAAAACCAATCTCCTTATGAAATTGTTTTTGGCAAAATTCCTGACTTTAACACACTTAGAGTCTTTGGTTGTCTAGCCTTTGCAAACACTATTACTTCTGGCAGAACCAAATTAGACAAAAGAGCTTCTAAGTGTATTTTTCTTGGTTTCAAATCAAGGGTCAAAGGTTTTCTGTTATATGATATGACCACACAACATCTTTTGCTCTCTCGCAATGTCATTTTATATGAGTCTCATTTTCCATATTCTGTTTCTCATCACCATAACACCGATATTGTTGCATCCCAACAATCATTTGATTCTTTGATTTCTTTTGATATACCTAGTTCACACTTTAATGATTTTCGTATTACTTCGGATATTGTCTCTAGTATTAATGATCCTAATGTTGTTGAACCAGTTATGCAATTTCATAATGATTCTAATGATACTGTGCAACCTGTTGATCCGCCTGGTAGAATTTCAACTAGAATTAGGAAGCCCCCTGCTAATTTGTCTAATTATGATTGTTCCACTGTTTCTTTTGCTCCTACTTATAGCTCCACAGCTTATCCTTTACAATCATACTTGTCATATTCCAAATGTTCTAACTCTCACACTGTTTTTTGCATGTCTTTATCTGCCATCATTGAGCCATCTTCTTTTAAAGAGGCTTGTCAACATGCTCATTGGCAGCAGGCCATGCTTGCGGAAATTCAGGCTCTTGAGAGGAATAAAACTTGGTCATTGGTCTGATTGCCACCAAAGAAAAGAGTTTTTGGTTGCAAATGGGTCTACAAGACTAAATTGAATGTAGCTGGGGTTATAGAAAGATATAAGGCGCGCCTAGTTGCCAAAGGGTTCACACAAACTGAAGGCATGGATTTCTTTGATACTTTTTCCCCTGTTGTGAAGATCACCACTGTCAGATTTCTTCTTTCCATTGCTGTTTCTCATAACTGGTTTTTACACCAGCTTGACGTTGATAATGCTTTTTTGCGTGGTGATTTGGATGAAGAGGTTTATATGAAACCTCCGCCGGGCTTGATTCTTCCAGAACCTCATTTGGTTTGTAAATTGCACAAGTCTCTCTATGGCCTTCGACAAGCTTCTCGATAATGGAATGCTAAGCTCACAACTGCCTTATTTTCTTGTGGATTTTCTCAGAGTCTAGCTGATCATTCCTTATTACTTAGACATTCTGCTACTTCTTTTACTGCTCTTTTGATATATGTGGATGATATCGTTCTAACTGGTGATAGCATGGATGATATTGTTGTTGTTAAGAAATTTTTACATCAAGAATTCCAAATCAATGACTTGGGAAATCTCAAGTATTTCCTTGGTTTTGAAGTTGCTAGATCACGACAGGGTCTTTTCTTGAATCAACAAAAATATTGCTTAGAAATTTTAGCTGAATTTGGTCTCATTGGATGTAAACTAGCACCTTCTCCTTCAAATCCTACCAATAAGCTAAAGGATGATGATGGTGATCTTCTTCCAGATCCTATTCCTTATAGGAGATTAATCGGCAAACTACAGTATCTAACAAACACACGGCCTGATATTTCTTTTGTTGTCCAACAAGTTAGTCAATTCATGTCCAAGCCCAGATCCTCTCATCTCAATGTTGTTTTCAGGATCTTGAAATACCTCAAAGGTTGTCTTGTATTAGGCTTCTTTTATCCTTCCAGCAATCCTCACAGACTTCAAGCTTTTTATGATTCAGATTGGGCTGCTTGTTGCATCTCTAGAAAATCCACCACTGGTTATTGTGTATTCTATGGGAATTGTCTTATTTCTTGGAAATCAAAGAAGCAATCCACCGTGTCCAAGAGCTCTACTGAAGCTGAATATAGAGCTTTAGCCTCTGTTGCTTGTGAATTGCAATGGTTGAAGTATGTTGCCGATGATTTATGCCTTAAAATTCCACTTCCTTTCCCTACATTTTGTGATAATCAGTCTACCATTCAACTAGCTAAGAATCCATCCTTTCATGAACGCACCAAACATATTGAAGTGAATTGTCATCTTATTCGTGCTAAGGTTCTTGATGGGCTCATTGTTCTTTGTCATGTTCCTTCGAAGCATCAATTGGCAGATATGTTCACTAAGTCACTTTATCCCAGGCCTCTCAACATCAATTTATCCAAGATGGGATTGCTGAACATTCACCACCCATCTTGAGGGAGGGTGTGAGAAATATCGTTTCTATCCCTATTTTGTTATGTTTGTTATATTTGATTTCTGTTACTGTGGTAGATTTTTCTAGCTTTCTGTTATTGTGCTAGACAGGCTGTAATTCTCCTTATTTCTTCTTTTCATTTTGTACAATATGCTGAATATATATTCAGCATTCTCGGACTTTGTGAGACAGAATGGAATAATGAAGATTGAGGTTTATTTTCCATTACTTTGCCATTTCTCTGTCACTGCACTCTATCTACTCAAACAGGTTGTCCAGTAAGGTTGAATTAGGTAGGGAAGTAGGATATTATAAGTACATCAACACAATCATTGTTTCATTCTAGTAGTATACACGGCATATAGTGGCTTTCTAAATACAAACTTAAAGGCTAAAATTGGATCACTAGAGTTATTACCAGTGAGAGGTTAGAGGTTGGATTCCCACTAGGTTCAATATGCAAAACTGCTATGTGCCTGTCTTGATGGGCAATGGAATAAGGTTCTGGCGCAACACAACAATGAAAGAGTAACTGCTGGGGCCTTAGTCTAGTCAGTTTGCATATCATAATGAATGGAGGTCCTAAGCTAGTTTGGAGTAAAACACCTTTAGTAAGAGCTTTTTCTTGCAGTATTATAGAAAGGATCGTGTGCAACCGCATATATGCCAGAAAGCAACAAAATAGCACAAATCTGCCAAACTTGGAATTCAAGCAGATTCAGACAGATATATCAAAACTGATTTGATAATGAAATGGATACCCTTCACGAATTCATAGAGGAGAAGTAGCCTGCAGGACACGCAACACAAAATGGTGATTATATGGAATCTGAAACTATACTGATGTGTAATACAACTGTTAAGTGCTTGAAATATAGCTCTGGAATAAGTACAGCTAGAGCTATGCATTTTGAACATTAAAAGGAGAACAAGATTTCACTTTATATTGTATATATTGCTTGTAAAAGATTGAAACAATCCAATTGTCTCATTTTTAATATAGTTTTATTTCTGATAAAGTAAACTTTTTAAAAAAAATGCATTTTCATGAAGTAAAATTATTGAATATACCCAAAGTAAAAATATGGGTTAAGAAATGCACCACAAACAAAGATATTTAATCTCACCACCGCTTCCAATACTTAAACTTCATCAGGTCACGTATTTTGTATTCAAGGATTTCTTAACACTGACCAATATGCTGAAAAAGCTATCAGCATTTACATTCAATGAAGGAGAAAAAGAAAGTGTTGCTTTCTTAAAGACACGAGCACTTCCCATCAACCTTTCCTTTTATTTTCTACAGAACACCAAGTATATATTGATCAATAATATTACATTATATTTAACATTAGGTATCAAGATTAATACCTAAGTTACGTCATTTTTTAAAATACTTTACACTATTTTGACGATGATGGTGTCTTGGAGCCAGTTGATGTGTACAAGTAAATAAAGAAAAGATCTGTTGTGCATCCTCTCTAAAATTCCAACTTTAGAGCTTTCACAAACGCTTTCAAAAATTTTGCACGAAATCATTAATGAAACTATGGAACAATCTTCAATAGAAAAAGGTATATATATTGGCAAAGGAAAATTTGGTTAGAAAATCAGCAAGTTCGTGACAGGAGAACAGCAACTAAGATCAGGAGCCTCAAATCTTTGTCAACTTAATCCTTCTACGTTGTTGTTGTAATCAGTCAGAGTTTCTTTAGCTGTCCTCCAACAGAAGAACTAATTATGCTCAACATTGGGCCCAACTTTTCTCTATGTACAGTGTTGTTGTCTGTTATTGCTATACTATCATCCTGAAAATACTTGTGTCCTCATTCTTTATCTTTTCCGGAAGCTACTTTTGAGATGATCTCCTCAAAAATTCTGAAACCAACTTTGAGAACGAAGAAGAACTGTTCTGCAGCAATTTAGTAGGGTCATCGTACTCTGCAATTGTCCCTGTACACATCAAAATAGTAGTGCTTGTCAGCAACTCAAAAGGGTGAAATAGTATGCTACCATAAGCTTTGTTATGGGAAAAGGTTTTCCATCCATTTTGGTAAGATCACATATATTAAGTACATGCTTAGTGTGCAAGTGAAAGTAGTACCTTCGTCAAGGACCAAAACTAAATCATTGTCAATAACTGTTGGAATTCTATGTGCTACTGTAATGACTGTACATCTACTTGTTTCTTCCCTAATTGTCTTCTGAATTAAATTGTCAGTTGCCGTGTCAATGGATGCTGTAGCTTCATCCAGTACCAAAATTCTTCTTTTCTTCAGTAGTAGCCTAGCAAGGCAAACAAGCTGCCTTTGTCCAACACTCCAATTTTCTCCATTCTCCGCCACTAAATCAGTCAAAGAACATTTCGTATCAATGGCAGTATTTGGGAGTGAAAAGTACCGAACTGTGATGTGGGACAATTATTGAAGTTACACTGCTTAATGGTGCACTTTTTAAACAAATAACTATACCTGGTGCATCAAGAAGTCTTGGATCCCGCCTTACTATTTCAGCAAGATGGCACTTTCTGAGAACCTGAAAAGAGCAGTTCTTTCAGTAATAATATAAACATTGGCATTTTCAAGAGTGTGTTTTAACTGCTAATGCTAACCTCCCAAAGTTCTTGATCTGCATGTTGTTCTAGAGGATCCAAGTTAGTCCTTACAGTACCAAGAAACAAGGTTGGATCCTGAGGAATTATACCAAGCTTAGATCTTAAATCTTGCAGACCAATCTTGGAAATATCTACACCATCAATTAGTATACTTCCTTCCAAAGGCTCCACCACTCGAAAGAGAGCTTGCAAAAGAGTAGATTTTCCACTCCCTGTCCTGCCTACTATACCAATTTTCTTTTGTCCTGGGAAGACACAAGTGACGCCTTTGAGTACCATAGGAGCAGCGGGATCATACCGTATATGAAGGTTATGTAGTTCAACATTTCCTTCCTTTGGCCAATCTTGTTCAGGCCTGCAATCTTTAATAATTAAGGGTGCTTCACTTGGTATGTTAGAGAACTGCAATATTCTCTCAACTGATATCATTTTGTTCTCAACATTGCAAAGGTTCCATATCACCCAAGCCTGGAGGACATTCAAGTTCAAACCGTACGTAGCTACCAGACCCGCCAAGCCTGAAATCAGAAGAAGAAACTTAGCATTTCTATATAATTACCTGTGGATCTAATCTTAATTATTTCATTTACTTTATAACAAGTATCTGAGTATGAAGTACAAAGAGTGACGAGAGATATGAGAGAAAAATATGTCAATAAATAACCGAGTACTGCCTCATAGATCAATCACTAAGAACATCTAGTACGTGAATAAAACCGCATCACTCTACACCAAGGATCTAATACAAACAAGCTAAGTTTCTCAAAAATTAGTTTTCTTTTTGGAAGTAAAGTTGTAACCAAGGTTAATAAATAACATGTAAGTGTTCCTCTTCAGAGCTTCTTAACTAACGAAGTAGAAAAGTGGTTCTCACATACATGCAAATAACTGCTTATAAGATGAATAGAAGAAGCGAGGGCTTACTCGGATCAATGGTAGACCTTGGAAGAGTAACCAAGATGACGAGAACAAAATAAAAGACCAAATTGAAGAGGAAATTGATTCGTACGGACAACCATTCCATGGTGCCGAAATTGTAAAAGGCTACCCGAGAATAGTCGTCTATTAGAACGTTAACCTTGGTCAAGAATAGTTGCTCTTGATTGAAACAGCGGATTGTGGCAGCCCCAGCAATTGATTCTGAGAAGTGATGCAAGATTGGAGCCTTTCGAATCCCGACCATCCGGGCCAGTTCCCTGGCTGTTGTGATGTAATAAGACTGCAAAAGTAAGTAACCTTTTTAGTTGGCACATGAAAAGCTTTGACAAGATGAGGGCTTCATCATGACAAGAGATCACAATGAAATATATATCAGTTTACGTTGAAAAATGTTTGATAGGATAATTATATGATTTGATTTGTGTACATTGTCAAAGATTGATATAGTTCTTACCTGATACCAGATGGAAATAGCAAGAACCACAAAAAAGAGGAGAATGACTTGCCAGGCAACTTGGGACATTAGCACAATGATACTCAATAACTGTATCAGTGCAAATACTAGTCCAGCTAATCTGTATGGTATGTCTGTGTCAACTGTACTTTGATCTGTTGATGACTGTAATAATTACAAAGAGAACAGTTGGAATATGATTGAAGCTTCTATTAATCATAAGATAGCAAAATCATTGAAGTAGAGAAATAATTGTGAAACTTACCCTACTCAGAATTCGGCTTGAAGGTGTGGTGTCAAAAAATGAAACAGGTGCCCGGAAAACTGATGTGATCATTCCGTGAAAAAGGCGTTGAGCAGTTTCCACAGCAACAGCTGCCATTAAAACAGTCCTTCCCAGTATGAAGATGGTGCCCCCAGAAGATAGAAGAACAAATATTTTCATTAGCTGCTTGTTGTTGACCCTGCCCTTCTGCTCTGTGGCCCATGACATCCAATAATTGCTTCCAATTTGCATTACTTGAAAGAGGATCTGGCAGAGAAGAATAACCGGAACAAGTGCTCCTTTATAAGCAGATGTGACAAAAGTTGAGTAAACACTCCATTTCACTCGACCCGTCTCTCTTTCCTCTTCTTTGTTTCTCTTCCAATTTTCCATGATATCTTGAATATTTTCTCGAGTAACTTCAATTTGATTTTTTGGGCAGGGTCTGTAGCTAGCAAAATCTTCTTCTTGGCTTGGGTTTATTTGATGTACTGTTTCTTGGTGAGCGGCCATTTGTTGAACAAGTTCAGAGTTGGGACATGCTATAAGATCTTTATACCTTCCTGACTCCACTATTTTCCCATCTTTCATCACCTGCCAAAAATTATATTAACAGTTAAGGATAAAAAACTTGCAAAGTAAAATCCTCATCAAAAGAAGTGTTCAATAGCTTACCAAAATGAGGTCTGCAGATTCCAAGAATTCCAGTTGATGGGTTGCATAAACAACCGTTTTATCGTATAAAAGTTTCATGAGACATTTCTGCACAGGATTTCGCATTAAAGGTGATGTTCATTGAAGACAAAAAATAATTGTTGCATCAGAAAGTACTTAAGTGAACAACGGATATATATTAATCATTACCACTACTTACCTTAAACAAATGAGTTCCAGTATGAGCATCAACAGCACTAAAAGGATCATCAAGGAAATAAATATCTGAATCATTATAAACAGCCCTTGCCAATTGAACCCGCTGTTTCTGCCCACCACTCAAGTTTATGCCTCTCTCCTCCACCAGGTTCAAATCTCCATCACCCCACATGTTGATGTCTTGCTTCAAAGCACAGCCATCCAAAACATCTTCATAAAACTCCTTGTTCATTTGCTTGCCAAACAATATATTCTCTCTTACGGTTCCGGACTGAATCCAAGGACTTTGGGGTACATAACTTCTAGTCCCATAAACTTTGGTTAGAGCCCCTGATACTAATGGAATCTCCCCAAGAATACAGCACAGCAAGCTTGATTTACCAGACCCCACTGACCCACAAACTGCTACCTTCTGGCCTTTCTTTATCACTAACTTTCTTGTAATTTGAATTGTTGGTTTCTTGTGAGTTTGATCGTGTGTTTCCCATGCGTATTCCCCCGGGTTAATTTCAATAGCAACTGATGAGTTTTTTGAAGTGTGCCTATTTATGAATTGGTTTTGATCCTCTTCCTCGAGGAACTCCTGGATTCGATCAAGGGAGACTTTTGTTTGAATGATCATGGAGATAAGCTCAGGTAAGTTATAGATTGGTTCTTGCAAAATACGAAAAGTTGCTAAAGCTGAGAGTACTGTAGCGGCTGTTAGTTCTGTTTTCACCAGTATACAAGCACCAAAGGTAACAACAGAAACTAAAGTCGGTGATGTCCAGAATAGTGTTGCAACTGCTGAGCATGTGTAGAGGTATTTCTGCAGCCACCCCTTCTCAGTTTCCCTAAGTTGGAGGAGTTTCTGCAAGAATGAGGTCTCCCACGAATGCAATTTTAAAATTCTTATATTCTTCATGGTCTCCGATGTCATTTTGATTCTTGAGTCCTTAGCTTCCATGATTTTGGAGTGTAATCTTTCCTGCCTATTCGCCAAAGGTGTGTTACACACCATGACCAAAATGGTGACACCAAATGCAGCAAAAGAAGGGGTATAACCCAGATTGATGTACAAGATTACCAAGGCCAAAATGACCTGAACTGGAAGCAACCAAACTCCATGAATGTACCAGCAGAAGTCCCCAATTCTTTCAACATCAACATTAATCAGATTGATGATTTTACCTTGCGTTGGTCCAGCACTCTTCATCGTTAGGGAATTGCTATAAATTAGGGACATAAGAGCTGCACGCACCCGAATTCCAATTCGTTGAGCACCAAAATACCATTGTCTTTGACTCAGTGACTCCACGGTCTTGGCGAGGAAGAAAACAAATGCAAGAACCAATCCATATTGGACGCTTGAATCACCATTATTGCCCAATAAAAAATTCACAAAATTTGTGATCAACAAGGGACCTATATAAGAGGCACCTGTGTTAACACCTACAATTCAAGTGTAAACAAAGCATAAAAAATTAGCATAACCAGTATATGAAGGACTTTGATTAAAAGTGCACAAAAACCAAAGAGGAACAGTAACAGTGACACTGAATAAAATATAAAATAATATACCAGCTAAAACTGCATTCAAGGCCAAAGACTTCCATATAGAATCGGCTATAGCTTTTGCCAAGGAGCCCTCTCCGAGTTTCTGTTTCCGAAGTGACCCTTCCAACATGGAAGAAGCACTTTCCGCCGATTCAGAACAAGGAACTGGAGGAATATGAGAATGTTCTAGCTTTTTAACCCGACCCGTTTTGAAAATGGGGTTCAACCAGCGGAAGATAAGCTTGTTCCACACACCTGCATTAGTGAAGGCCTCTTCATTGTGTTCCTCCATGGAAAACTCCTCCTCGATCTGAAGCAACCCCTCTTCCATATCACTGCGCTCCCTTCTACACACATTGAAACAAAGAACCACCAACAAAGGAAAGGAAAACGAAGCAACTAAGTTATCCTCTGACAAGAAAAACCACAAGTCCAACGCTTCGAAATCTTTGACCACCCTTACAGAAAGAGAGAGCACATCCACGAGAGAAGAGAAAACCCACCACAGTATGAGCACAAGAGGGAACCTTTTATTCTCCCTCACTCTGGTCCTGACTGAATAAAACGAAACCACAGTAGCCAAAACCCAATTGAGTGCCAATGAAACAGAGTTAAATCCTATTACTCTCGTGGAGCTGTATTGGTGAAAAGCAAGAACAATGTTCATAACAGATATAACAGCACAGGATAGAACAGTGAACGCAGCCAAAACCATTGGTCCTCGTTTGAAACACCCATCAGGAACACGGCTGCGCTTGCTTTGTCTCAAGCTATCCACCAAAACCCATATCAAAATGGCATAAAGGAATGCCACATTGAGTGTTCCCAGCACAGCATCCAACACGACCATGGTTGTTTTCTTGGTCGTACTTTGGAGTGAAGGTGCAGCGAAGAGAAAAGGCAGAATCTGTAGAATGCAGAGAATGCGTTATGTTATTCATATACCCGAATGGAAAGAGAAGAAAAGGGAGAAAAGGAAAAACGAAAAAGAAAAGAAAAGCATAACGGGTTGAAAAACGAAAAGTGTTGGCACACCTTGGTGTGGAAATAGGAAGGAAGCTAAAGGAGAATTTACAAGTGTTGAAGATGATTGACGGTAGTCGGTAGTAGGATACTGACAGATAGGATTATGATAAACTAAACGATGGAGTATATATGGAACACCCCAGACACATGGCCGAGAACTACAATGGCAAAGAATCACAATCACGAATCAATATTTTCACTATATTTTTTTAAACCTTATATTTTATTCAAAATTATAGTTTAACTATTCACTATTAACTAATTATTTAATTCAAATCCATTTCCCTAATTAGATTACTTATTAACTTTTTGTTTCCAACCTCCGTTAGGTGGATCTGCTTTACTATTTTTGTAGTTCGTTAGTATTATTTTTACATCAATAAATTTTTACATAGATTTTATATCCATTATTTTATCCACTAATTTTTCCTTACTTATAAATATAAAAATTCTCTTGTTTAATAACCAAAGTATCTTTAAAAGTGAATTATGAAGCAGTGTATGTAAAAAAACATTTGCATATATATTTTAGGATAGATACGAGATAACATATTATTGTTATAAAGATTAAACAATTTTTTTTTTATAAATTTGTATTTTGCAGATGGCTCAAGTCACTGTCTCGATTACTGGAATCTTTGACGACAAACTTTGATGAGAAATTTTTGTGTACGTATGTACGTATTACGCATGAAGCTGGAGCTAATAAGTCAACTAATAATATAAAATATGTACAATTTGTATAATTCGTGTAATATTACTGAAAAGATTACTATTGTATAGAAAGATATAGTATCTTAGACAGTAATTGATTGTATACGTAGTGTTAAACATAATCATTGTGATTCATTTAGGTTTGTAATAATGAAAGTTCATTATATTAATGATTCTTTTAGTATTTAATAATAAATGAATAAATATGTTTTATGATTCTATCCTAGGATTAAATATTCTATTCTCAACTGTCAAAGAATATATTGCCATAGCGGTATCACACTATATCAGTCTATTAATTTTTTTCCATCAAAAATCCAAAGAATTAATTATTTTGTTAACATTATTTACGAACATAAATTATATATTTAATTATGTTAATTAAAATGTACATAGGAAACACTTGCATCATTAGATTTTGTTTCGGTTGAAAGAATATGAAGTTGATCGTCTTGCTCTCTTTGCTTCTTTATCGATCACTCTCTCTCTCTTTGCTTCACTCTGATCATCAAATTTCTGCAGATTTTCTCCTGATTGATGGTTGACCTAAAAAAAAATTCTGAGGGTCAAGTCAGATATTTAAGAAGGTCTTAGTGTGATTCTGAAAAAATAAAGTGTCAATATTAACCTCGTATTTATAGGCTTTATAACCGTCAAGCTCATTAACCATCCATTAATACCATACATTTTTAGTCTATAAAACTCGTTAATTACTCATTAATGTCGTATATTCGCAATTAATATGGTAATTAACCCTATTAATTAGCCATTAATTTTTTCAGCATACCATTTTGTCGCATAACCGATCGGTTGCCTCAACCGATCGACATCCTTGGCAGTGACTCACGATTCAATCAACACTGCACAAGTCTTCACAGTCCAATAGGTGAATCTTGTATAGTACATAAGCCCCCCAAGCCCCTAGCTATTAAGGACAGTTGCGTAAGGGTTTTAAATACATTGTCCAGCTTCAAAATGGGACGAAAAGGTTACCAACCACTGTTACAATAACCATTGATCGTGGGACACGTGGGATCATGGGATCCGTGTCAGTTGAATTTGAAAGGTCGAGCCTCCCTAGCCGTCTGATTTCATCACGATGGATGGTTGAGATTAAACTCTAAGAACCGCTTTTTTAGGCTATAAATATGGTGATGGGACCATTGTCATTGTCACGTTTTGTCTTTCCTCTCCTTCAACCGATCCTAGAAGTATCTTCTTGCAGGTAACTATGTCTTCTTCCTCGTGCTTGTCCAATGAGGTCGTCAGCGAAGGTCGGGGGTATGTTGATGCTGCGACAGAATCATCTGCGTCAGTGGGGTCCTCCATCTTAGGCTCCGCCGGAGAAGGCAATTAGCCAGCGGAAACTGAGGAAGCTATGGAAGAAGAAGTAGAAATAGATGTCAACACTTCTAGGACCGACGTCACTCCTCTTCCTACCATTATTGGGTATGACTGGGCTCCCTATGAGGTAGGCTTGTATGCGCCCTTCTATATCACTTATGCCTCTTTGGAATAGTTAGTCAGTAGAGTAAGTATACTGGCCAGTGCAAGGGATGCTGAGAGTACTATGTCAGCGGTTTGTCGAATGAACGAGCGGGCTTGCCATGGGCGAAAGGGTCATGACACTGATTTCTTCTATGTATATACGACCTTGTTTCGTGATCTTGGCGTTCGGCTTCCCTTTACAGAATTTCAGTCGGGCGTTCTTCGTGCTCTGAATGTGGCTCCAACACAACTACACCCAAACGGGTGGGCCTATATGCAAGCATTTGTTGTCGTTTGCATTGTCTTGCACTGCACACCCTCCTCATTCCTTTATTTTTTTCGTGCCATACCACATCATAATAAATCTTGGGTATCTCCCTCACCTGTGAAGGATAAGCAGTTGTTCACGTTGTTCAACACTTCTTATAAGGAGTTCAAAACAAATTAAGGTAGGAATAAAAGAGTCTGATTAGTCTAGTTTTTATTTGGACGATGGTCAACCAAAATTCCCTTTCTACTAGACCAAACATCCAAAGAAAGTTGTTTCTTGGGCTAAGTCTGCCATGACCCCTGATGAGATGGACGCCATTAGTCAGCTTGATCAGTTACCCTAGAAGACCTCGTCTCGAACAACTACCCATGATGAGCCGTCATTTGTAACTTATCTAAATTTTCTTTTTCGTTTCAGATCTCTTTGGTAACATGGAGAAAAACAAGTCTTTCTTGCTTATGATGGCACAACGAAAGGAAAAGCTGAAAAAGACTAGTGAAAGGACTTCCTCCATCCCTGTCCAGCTCTTAAAATAGCCTCTGAGTCGCAGCCATCCTCTAATCCCACTACCACTCCTGCTCCTGAGGATGCTCCTCTCTAGAGCAGAGGGAAAAAGGAAATCTTCCAAAGGGATTCCTGAGGTAAAAGAAGGATTCACGAGGGTCCTATGATCACCGGACCACTTGATCCGAACGCGCGCATCATTGATCGTCTGTAATATAATCTCGACCTCGAGGAGAAGAAACCCTTTAAAGGGATGACAACTATTGAGCCTTTGGATATGGCTTACAAGTTGAACATTCGGTTTAACTTATGTATGGCTTATGCCGCAAGATCTGCCAAGTCCTTCATAGCCAAGGAGTTGGAGACCGCCCGACAAGATTTAGAAAAATCCCAGAAGACCAACGGGGATCTAACTCGCCGTCAGCTACAATGGTCCAACAATGATATGAAGTTGGACCTTCAAAAAGCCACTACATAGAACAAGGATCTCATGAAGGAAAGGGATGCTCTTGCTGCCGACCAAAAAAGACTAGCTGATGAACATAAATTTTTGAGTGAGGAAGTGCGCAATGAAAGCTTTAAGGGATTTGAACAAGGGATCGTTCAATGTCATTACTTCTTCCACGTGCCACTAAATCATCCCAAATACGATGTTATGAAAGAAGTGGTTGATGGAAAACTAGTGACAATGTCCCTCCCTAGTGATGTCGAGGTTCCAACCACGATCGACCTTTCGACAATCGAAGCACCCTAACCTGTCGAAGTTATTGAGGTTGGTGATGAAGAGGCTCAGGCTGAGGTTGAGGCTTGATTTCTTATAATAGGAAAGCTTTTGATGAATATTTTGTTTGGCTCCCCTGGACATTTCTTTCTTCTTAGGTTTCTGGAGCGCCTTCTATGTATAAACGCTTATTATGAATGATCAGGCTAATTTTGCTTTCATTTCTCGCTTTCTATTATGCCATACTCCAAACGCCTTTCGTTAGCATTTCTGAATAATTGATACCGGGAAGTGCAGGAATTTTCTATGGAAACCCCTTTCGCTTTTAGTCAAGGTGAATTCGTCTATGGAATCACCGAGGGGCATGATGCAGGAGTTCCCTCTGCTCTTGGTCAAGGTGAATTCGTCTACGGAATCACCAAGCGGCGTAATGTAAGAGTTCTCTATGGAAGCTCCTTGCAGTCTTAGTCGAGGTGAATTCGTCTTTGGAATCACCGAGCGACGTGATGTAGGATTCTCTATGGAAGCTCCTTCCACTCTTAGTCAAGGTGCATTCATCTATGGAATCATCGAGCGATGTGATGCAGGAGTTCTTTATGGAAGCTCCTTCTGCTCTTAGTCGAGGTGAATTTGTCTATGGAATCACCGAGTGGCATGATGCATGAGTTCTCAATGGAAGCTCCTTCCGCTCTTAGCCAAGGTGAATTCGTCTATGGAATCACCGAGCGGCATGATGCATGATTCTCTATGGAAGCTCCTTCCGCTCTTAGCCGAGGTGAATTCATCTACGGAATCACCGAGAGGCCCTATGCAGGAAGTTCCCTCCACTCTTGTTCAAGTTGAATTCATCTATGGAATCACTGAGCGGCGTCATGCAAGAAACTCCTTCTACTCTTGGCTGAGGTTAATTAGTCTATGGAATCATCGAGCGGCACGATGTAGGAGTTCTCTATGGAAGCTCCTTCCGCTCTTGGTCGAGGTGAATTTGTCAATGAAATCACCGAGCGGCGCGATGCAGGAGTTCTCTATCGAAGCTTTTTCCACTCTTAGTCGAGGTGAATTTGTCTATCGAATCATCGAGCAGCGTCATACGAGAATTCCTGCTAAAAAATTGGTAGACCGATACACAAATAACTGAAAACACCTGGTTTTATTCCTTCATTGTCAAATTACATATTGTACTTAACTGAAGTTAAATTTCAGACACGAAGAATTCCCGGTGTTTGGGACAACCCTGTTGTTCGGATGCTCTAGGCGATAGGCTCCATTATTAAGATTCTTTGTGATTCTAAAAGGTCCCTCCCAATTAGCTGCAAGCTTCCCATGAGATCGGTTTCTCCTAGCATCAGAAGTTTTGAACCACACCAAGTCACCTTCCATAAATTGTCGTGATACTTTAGTATTATATCGACACGCAACCAATCTCCTTTGAGCCTCTACATAAACCATAGTTACCTCCCTTCTTTCCTACAAAGTATCCAGTTGCATCCTCAGTTTCTCCTCATTCCTTACCATATCTTCAATTCCTCTTCTAACTTTTGGTTCTCCCACCTCTACCGGCAACAGTGCGTTCGTACCATAGGTCAGGTTGAAGGGTGTTTCCCCTGTTATGTCGGCTGGGGTACAACAATAACTCCACAACACCTCCATAAGCTCATCAACACATTCACCCTTGATTTCTCCCAACCACTTTTTCAACTCATTAACTATAGCCTTGTTAACCACCTCTACCTACCCGTTCGTTTGGGGATGCTCCACCGAGCTAGTAACATGTTTTATCCCGATGCCTTTATTAAAGCTAGCCAACTTTCTATCCACGATTTGTCGTCGAATATTAGTAACTATTATCCGTGGCAGACCAAACCTACATGATTTTCCATACAAATTTTTGAACCTAAGCAGCGAAGATAATGGCCAACGGTTCGGCCTCAACCCACTTGGTGAAGTAGTCAATTGCCAGCAAAAAAAACTTCTTTTGGGCTTTGCCGGTCCAAAAAGGCCCTACAATATTCATCCCCTACTGAGCAAAAAGCCAGGGGGAGACTAAGTTATGCAACTCCGTGGTTGGTAAGTTAAACACGTTCCCATGCTCTTGGAAACTTAAACACTTTTTCACAAACTTGCCACAATATTTGTCCAACGTTGGCCGAAAATACCCTGCTTGTAAGACCCGAGTCCTGAGAGCTCGCCGACTGGTATGCATCCCACAAACTCCTTCATGCAGCTCTCTCAACACATATTCCACCTCGTCCTGAGATAAGCGTTTTAGTAAGGGAGTAAAGAAGTCCCTCCTATATAGTTCTCCTCCAATAAGGAAATACCTAACAATTTTATCGGTAGTTGTTTGCCTCCCTCTTGCGCTTTAATTAGCTGAATGATTTCTTCTCTTCAATCTGCCCATTCGGCTTACCTGGATATGGCTAGGCACTCGATGGTTGGTTTCATCAAAAATTGCTTGATTATCGATGATAACTGGCCTTTTTCTTTTTCACTAGCCAGCTTAGACAAGACGTCGGCCCGAGTGTTCTCCTTTCGAGGTATATGTTTTACCTCAACCTATCTGAACTACTCTTCCAGTTGCTTAGCTTTTTGAAAATATTGTAGCAAATGATAGTCTTTCACCTGAAAACTCTCATTCATACGCCCAACGACAAGTTGGGAATCAGTCTGACATTCCAATGACTCAGCCCCTAAATCCTGAGCGGGCTCCAATCCTGTTATTAAGGCCTCAAACTCAACCTGGTTGTTGTTAATCTTGAATCAAAAAATGAGTGATTGTTCTATCACTAGTTCGTTCGGTCCTTCAAGGACAACTGCTGCTCCGCCTCCCCCCTTATTGGCTGACCCATCCACAAAGAGCTTCCACGGTCCTAAGTTCTTTGTCTCCTTGGTAGGTAATTCAACAATAAATTTTTGCTAAGTGTTGGTGACGTATTGGCTCGCGCAGTTCATACTGCAATCTGAATTCTGATAATTCGACTGACCATCCTATTATCCTTTCAGCCAAATTTGGTTTTTGCAGCACCTTTTGATGGGGAAGTGCATGCCTAGAATGAATAGACTAAAATGGCATACAAGAAATGGAGAGAAATTAAAAGTGAAAAAGATTAGAGAAAGAGGAAACTTATGACTTGAGGATGCGCCACTTGAAGGAAGCTCCAAGATAAGCATCAAAGGAGGACTGCCACTTGCTTGATCAAGATAAGGTCTGCCGAAAATAGGGACTTTGGAGACAAAATACTATCTCAGAAGATTGCAAAAGTGCAAATCAACTATAAATTCAATTGAATCAAGGTAAGGTACAAAAAGGAGACCCCAAAGCCTTCTTATATAACCTTTGGAGTGAGCTAGGATGCAAGATCTAAGGGATGTGGGACTTTTGAGAGTGTAGTCCGTCTAGCAGCTACTGCAGGTCTTCTAAGGACTTTTGAGTCCTACATTGCTCAATCCTCTCCACTCCAAAGGGTTTATAAGGCAACTATTTCTCCTATAGTTCAAAACATGAAAACTAGTTATGTTATCTTGTACTACAAGCTATGGAAAACGAATTACTCTTCTTTTCTTTTAAGTTCAAGCTATGTGAAGTCCCACATTGCTTGTACTAAAGGAAAATGAAGAGTTTATAAACGTTTCCTCACTAGAAATGAAACGAAAGTAAAAGAGGCAAAATACAAGCCCATGAAACCTACACTATTCTTTTTATTCTTTTTGTCAATCTAAAAGCTCTTCATTGTTGCCCCATCTATTATCATATCACCTTCGTCCTGGGATGATTAGTCTTGAACACTACCTGATGCCCCTGAAAGTAAGGCCTCAAGCGACGCGCCGCTGTGAGTAATGCTAGCGCAACCTTTTACACCTGTTGATACCTCGTCTCTGGATCTTTAAGGATTCTACTAATTAAGTATATCAATCTAAAATCAGGAGTCTCCATTAGTAGTGACGTGCTGTTAGTTACATCAGTAATCGCCAAAAAAAGCTGCAAAACTTTCTTTACTTCCCTAAAACTTCTTGAGATTTTCTCCCGATTGATGGTTGACCTGCAAAAAACATTTTGACGCTCAAGATATGTTTCTTAAGAAGGTTTTAGTGTGATTCTGAAAAAAAATTGTATTTACTTAGACATTAACATTATATTTATTGACTTCATAACTGTCAAGTCCATTAATCATCCATTAAAACCATATATTTTTATTCAATAAAACTCGTTATTTACTCATTATTGTCGTATATTCGCATTTAGTATAGTAATTAACCCTATTAATTAGTCATTAATATTTTTCAGCATACATGTTTGCATAACTGATCGGTTACCTTAACCGATCGACATCCTTAACGGTGACTCATGATTCGATCGACGCTACACAAGTCTTTACAGCCCAATTGGTGAATCATGTATAGTACATGTTTAATGCATTATATCACTATTTAATAAACAATTCAAATTTAATAAATTTGATTTAGTTTTTTATTTTGTTTATTTTTTAAATGTTTTGTTTAAATAAAGTAAATCAAATTCATTAGATTTTAAGATTTTATTTAAACAGTGAATCTCCATTATTTCCAAATACAAAATATAATTTTAATATTAGTAATTAAAAGAATCACACTAAAAACAAAATGAAAGTTAATTATAAAATTAAGATACGTGAATAAAGTTTTAAAAGTGAGTTGGAAAATTTCCTAAACAGGTGTATAAAGGATTGTCTAATTATTATTTTATTGTAAAGATCATAAAAGCTTTTTAAAATCTAATGTAAAAAATAAATATTTATAATCTACAAACAATTATTAAAGAAGTGTTCTCACTGTTATTTACGGTTTCAAAAGGTCTATAAAGTTTTTCTACATCTAATAAATCTCTAGCAAGTATAAACACGATTACAAGACTTCTATAAGTAAAGTACACAAAATTTTTGGTTTTATAACAAAAGGAATGTTGTTTACCAGACTCACTCTCAATTAAGTGGATATAAACATTCATTATTCTAAACAATAACCAAAAACACATGAAAAATTAAAAGAAAATTGTTTAGAAGACAATTTATCTAAGTGGTTTGAAACTTTCAAAGAATGAAAGATTAGGTAGGTAAGTGTATAATGAAAGTATGTTATGTTTCGTTTCACTTTTGTTAAGATTCCAGCAAGTGTACCGAATTGTATCAAGTAATAATAAAACGGTAAGTCCGAGTATCGTTTCTCAAAGGACTCTTAGGCCTAAACGTTCGTGTGAATTCTTAATTTATTAAGATTTGATGTAACGAAAATTAGGGTTTTTAATGCAAAACAGAAAATAAACATGCATGCAAAGATTGATCAATTGACAGTTGAACTATATGGATCAATGGTGTTGTTAGGGTTTATGAGTTCATCCTAATCCACTCTCATATAATTACCATTCTTCTTAATTCTACTTCTTTATCAATGTTAGTGTCACTTTCTATATTCCCCTAATTCCAATATCTTGGAGGATAAAGTCTACTCCTAATTACTAGTTTACTATGTCTAGTCTCCCTAGCAATCATTCATGCATTACATAATTCGCACAGAAGCTTAAGACAATTGGTCCTCCTATTCCTATGTCTAGGTAATATTGCTACCAAGAGAATTCCCTCATGTCTAGACCTAACTATACGTGTCCATATAGATAGAATCAATGATTATGCTATTGAATAATGTCTTAAACAAAGTGTGCAAATATAATGGAGGAAAAACTCCAACAATAGATGAAAGAAAGCATATGAATTAAGCAAGAATTTCAATACATGAGAGTTTCAATAGGATTACATCGTTTCCCCCAACAACAAAGGGGTTTAGTTCACCATAATCATGGTGAAACTAGATGAAAAGAATGAAAAGTATGAAAAAGATAACCCTAGAATTGATAGATTGGAGCTTCCACATCCAAAATCCGCCTCCAAGGAGTGAAAAGAGTGTTTCTACATCCTTTCTGCCAAAAGATATCCCTTCTGGGTCGTGCATTTCTATTTATAACTCAGAAAAATAACAGAAATTTGGCCCAGGCCCAATAGTCCACCGCTTGGCAGTGGGTTCACCGCCCGGCGGTCTGTACGACACTTGTCCTCACCCCTCAGTGCTACCGCCCAGTGTTGTCCAGAGAGTTCTTCTAAAGGTTCCACCGCCCGACGGTTTTATTGATAACGAGTTGAAACACCTTTATTTGCCATGTGATTTTGATACTAAAAGCACCCTTTTTCACTTAGAAACTTGCTTGGACTCATTGGTTTTCAATCAATTGTGTGAATAAGAGAGTTGAGGTTGATTTTAACAGTTTTCTAACAATTTTCCCTTGTTTTGACAGAGATTGAAGCAACACTGGAAGAAGAAGTGAAAAGCCATGAAGATGGAGCTCAAAAGGGGATAAAAAGGCACCAAGAAGGGAGAAAACCCGAAGCCCAGGCTACAGGAACGCGAAACAGCGAAGCTGCAAATCACCGCTGGTCGCCCGGGCGACGGAAGCCCGAAGCCTAGGCATCCAAAAATGACGTCCAAGCGCCACATGACCCTCAATTCACGCTTGGGCAAGCTCCCTACGACGCTTGAGCATGATTTCACGTGGATCGGGCCCTGATTCTGCTCTGATTTGATTCTTTTGGACTGGGCCGCACTTTGGGACGCGTCTGACACTATTTAAAGGACCCTGGGGCTCTAGGCTTTGCATCCCTGACAGAAGAGAGCATAGCAATACACTCTTAGCCAATTCTTAGTTTTCCATTCTCTTCTTTTCTTCCATTATTCATAGAGTTCCCCCATGTCTATGGGGAACTCATTTCTATTTGTTGTTGGGGAATGATGTAACCTTGTGAACTCTCATGTATTTGAATTAATTCTTAATTCTATATGCTTTATTTCATTATTTCTTAAAGTAATTCATCTGTTTTATTATTGTTTATACAATAACATTATTTGTGAGTTGCATGAGTGTCGGGAGGTTCCTTTCAATTCAGGTCCTTGTTGAATTACTCCTAAGGGTTATATTGCTCAGGGATGAGGGTATGAGTCTTAGTTGTTTTAACCTCTTGATCTTCACATCTTTTTACCGGAATGCTAGGAATTGTATGAACTGGTAATTAGGGACAAGCTTATTGACCGAGGGATCGAGTTTAAGTGTTTTTGTGAGGGACGTTGACATTAATGAATAAAGAAGAATTCTTATATAAATGAGAGGGAACTTGGTGAAGTCTAACCCCAACAGCATACCCATCTCATATAAATCAACCTCCGTTCATCTCTGTGCTCTTTTGCAATTGATCAATTGCAATTTATTTTCTTTATTATTTTTGCACTACAAATCCATGATCTCCGTTATTTTTTAAGTCTTAATTAATCTTGTTTTCACACAACTGTTCAGCGCTGAGAGTCCTCTAGGATGCGATACTTGGTCTTACCATTTTATATTACTTGTGCGAATCGGTACACTTACCGATTTGCCCCAACAGTTATCACCGCCCGGCGGTGGGGGCGCACTTTGACTCATCCCCAACGGTGCCCTTTAAGCGTCTGGCAGAGAATTCTTTAAGGAGTACACCACCCGGCGGTAGCTGCTACTCTTCTTTTCTTCACTTTTTCTCCTTCTCTTAAGTCCAACTCCTATCTTCTTCAACTTCCTTCATTCAATTCATGATAAATCCTGCCAAATCATTGTAAATCCAAGCATAAAACCAAGAAAACCAACTTTGACTCTCCTATTCTCTAACTTAACCAAATTGCATAATTTCAAGCTAATTCTAAGTCATAAAGGGTGTGTTGTCAAATTTAAGTATGAAAATAACAGTTTTTGAATTGTTATCACAACCTCAAACTTAGAACTTTGCTTGTCCTCAAGCAAACAAAATGTAACTTGGTCCTTCACAAATCATCCCAATGGTTTAACTCATTCCAAAACCAATGTTGTAAGACAAGTCATCACTCAACGCATCTTATCAATAGAATTTAATCAAGATACACACATGCTTCATATAAACTCATCACAGAGTTCCCACAATCATATAATCTCAAACATATGCTATTTTCATGAATGATCAATCAGCTAAGCACAGATAAAATCGAAGATTCATGGAATCATTCCTCACCAGACATGGTGTTTCACTCAATCACTCAAGTGTTGCAAAGGTCACTCCTTCTCTCCACTATCCACATGTCACATAGAACTAAATTGCCTTTCATTTACCACAATCAATCACCACCACACACACATGTCATCACAAGGAGTTTTTCAAGGCTTATAATGTGGTTTGGGCTAACAAGAAATATTGGTTTCTCTAGATCACAAAATCCATGAGTTAAGAGAGTTATTCAAACATTCATATTTCAAGCACAAACTCTCTTTTTGCCAATCTCACTTATTCCCAACTTTCCCTTTTCTTTTTCATTGAGCTTTTCTTTTTCATGCCATCATTTCTATATTTTCTATCTTTTTCATGCTTTACTTAACACATTAGTTCAATGCTTATCTTTCTTTTTCACTTTCACAACAACCTCAAACTTGAACCTATATCAATACCACACAATAATTCTCAACTTAACTCAAGGTAAAGATTTTTCAAAAAGGGTTTCACATACTGTTTAAGGCTTAGGTTCAAAAAGGGTAGAACACATTGTGCTCTTCTTGGTTGGGACAAAAATTTATATTTGGCTAATGCCTACATCCAGTGTCCTTCCTGTACCCGGAAGCAAATGCACTATAATGGTCAAGGTTTTTACAACAAGACTTTTATAGAAGACCTCCATGTAAAAAATATATAACACCTCTCTAACCCTCTAACCAAAATATAAGCAAAAAACACACGGCAAGACTTGCAGCAAGATGTCCCCTCTCCTGCAATCTGCCAACCACTTTGAACAATCCTCAAAGTGAACCAGACTCCACGAGTCTATCGCCTATAATCACAACAGGTCACAACAACAATCACCAATGGATGCCAACAAGAATCTTGATCAACCAGAAAACTCCCCAATGTGCAGATATGTGATCAAGCAATGAGTGTGCAGTCAGTCTCCCTTTCAATCTCCTTCAAGAAAGATCATCACCGTTTTCTTGGAGAATTCTTGGAGCTCTATAATCTCTGAGAAAATATCTGAAACATAATCTTAAAATGTTAGTTCAACAAATGTCCAAAAGTCCCAGAATAATTTCATATTACATCTATTTATAGAATTTTTTTAATCTGATGCTCCCTCAGTCGAATATGTTACTAATTCAGTCAACTAGGTTATGACAGTTATAACATATTAGTCAAACCAGTAGCATACAGTCAAACAAAATAAATTCTCTTTCATTACAGTTGACTTATATTCAATGCTCAACTAACTTTTAAAAATATAGTCGTTGCTGTTCATGAGCATAACAGGATTTCAAAGCAAACAACTAATACAGTCGAATGCATGGCATACACAATCGACTACGACATGCCAGAGCATTTTGAAATTCTTTCCTTCAAAAATCTCACATAGCACTATTTTTTAATATTTGTACAAAGATTTTAGTATAGTCGAATCAATTAGTACTGGAGTCGACTTTACTGCAGCTTTGTCACATAGCTTTTAAATTTACAAGAGTCCATGTGGTTTTCATCCTTTAAAACATGTGTAATGCAACCAGATATGATGTAACATGTACAAGCTCAATATTCATAAAACAGTAAAACACTTAAACATGTTCAACAATATATGAAATCATAAGCATACAAACATGTAACACGGCAATAACATATGTGTGTTATTAAGAATGTGTTGTCATCATCAAAAATCAGAGTGATATAAATATTGTGTTGTCAAAAATCTCAACAATCTCCCCCTTTTATTATGATGCACAACCATGATTAATAACCAACCATATTTGCATAATCAGATATAAAACAGAGTAAACAAATGATATCAAACAGTTCAAATACTACTCTTAATGTAACTCATCCAAACAGTAATATCTCAAGCAGATATGAAACATAAGAAATTCTCCCCCTTTCAAAAACTTTCATAAGCCTTCTCCCCCTTTGTGCATTAACAAAAAAGGAATGCTTAAGATATAATGTGTTGTTAAAACAAACAGAGATGCATCAGTAAAAATGAGCAATGATAACATGCATTAACGCTCCCCCTATCACATTTATTCACATGTAATTGATAACTCCCCCTGGAATGCAGGCATGTGAAGAAAAATGTGTAAAAATGTAATACTCCCCCTGTCATCATGCATAAATATTTAAACATGATCAAATGCAAAATGCAGTACAAGTAATCAGAGTATACAAACATCAAAACACAAAATTGTATCACAAATAAGATATCAATCAATTCTAATATGTGATGATATAATTTTCAACAATCTCACAATGTTATCTTAATCAAGATATGCATAAACAATTTAGAATAGAGATAAATTGCAGATAATCAGGGTAAGATAACCAATCAACAAAAATAACCAAATTCCAGAAATGGAATTTTGTAACCCTATTACTATTCAGTCGATTGAATTAATTTCCCAGTCAAATACATTGCTTGTTGGTGATGTTGCATTCCACTTGCAGTTTCCAAAGCAATGTTTTTCCTGTAAAACTTTCCAAAGATCTTCTACAGATCAAGCACTTTAGTTATGCAAGAATTATAATCCATAAGAAGTCAATATGCAAAGATATGTAACAATTTAAGAATAAGCATAGTAGACTTTAATCAATACACGGACGAATCAATCAATCATAACAAACAATGTCAAACAAATTCAGAGCAATTGTATTGATTTAAACAACAAATTTCATTTCTTGTTCAAAAGATATTACAATAGTAGGAGTAGAACAAGACACAAAACAAAACAATGGCATACTAAGCCATTTTCTAAAACAAAACTGAAAGACAACCTATGACTCTAAACAATATTGGGTAGACAAAACTTTTATTCTGATTCAGAAGATTCTTCAATCTTTTTATCAACATTGTTCATTCCACTATCGGTGTCTCCTATAGATGATTCTTCAAAAGCTTTTATGCGTAAAGCATGATCCATTTTTCTGTGTAGCTCAGATAGAGACTTTTGCAACAAAATCAGCTTATCATCCAGTCTATCAAATCTTCTATCCACATATCCTTCAAATGTGCTCAGAGGGTGAAATTTTTATCTAGAAGGGTCAACATTTAAAGGATCCATTTCTACAGTAGAGGGTAGATCATCAACCATCATCCATTCCTCCTTCAATTTGATGATACCAACAGAGTTCAAGAAAAGTTTTTCCATGATATTATTCTTGTTGCATTGAATAACCCTCTCATTCGTAAGATCCACTTTTTGCATTTTCAGTACTTTGCTAATGAAGACACCATACGTAGACATAATCCTTTGCTTTTAGTGAATTTCATCATGTGGTCATGAATAACAAAAACCCAGTTTGTTGGGGTGCCTAACAGTAGAGTACATATCAGGTATATATCTTCATCATTTAGTAAAGAATGATCATCCTCTGTTGGAGGCAGTATCCAAGCAATCACATGTGCACAAAGACACTCATCTATTACTAAGTTTTTGATGTTAAAAACTTCACATTCATTAGCTAAAGCAGGATTCCTTAAGAGACATTTCTATAAATCTCTTTTGTTAAAACCAGCAATTCCATGATGTATTAATATTCCTTCTTGTTGAAGGCCTGCAACATTTTCCTAGATGAATCGGTCAATGGTAATATCAACACCTTTTACTCTTGACTTTAGACTGTTTCCTTCCCTTTTCAGATTGCAGTAAAATACTTTGACTAAATTCGGATAACAGTCACCTTGCATCTCAACAAACTTTGTCAAGCCATCCCTGACAAGCCATCCTTGAAATTTGAATCCTTCATTGTGATAGAAAAAAATGCTTATACATTTGTGTCGCATGACTTCTTTGAAACCCCACTTGCAGATATAATATGTTCTTTGATTATCATTGGTCTTTTTCCAGGGCATGATGAAGAAGTAGCCATTTTGCACAAAACAAGGAGAAGAACTCTTTTTAATCAGAATAAGGGTTTCGTTGCACACAGTATTGAGTTTAGGAGTCTAACACAAACATATATAGAGAGATGCGCCAAAGATTTAGCATAAAAACCCCATATTCAAAAAATCAAATTCTAACGTTCTAAAAAAGAGACTCTAGTCGAATACATTAAACACACAGTTGAGTAATGCATGTCAAAAGAATTTCTAATAGTAGAGTTTAACTCATACAAAGAGCATAGTGGAATAAATTAATAAAGTAGTCAACTAAGACTCATGAAAACAACTTTTCAAACTCATTACAACCAGTCAAGCATACAAACAAACAATCATGCATTCAATCGTCATCAACAAATCAGCTCAAGCATAATGCAGCAGAATGATACAATTTACCCATTGTAGATACTCAAGATTTTGATTTTCCAAAGTGATTCGTGCTTGAGTTCAAACTGCATCTGCTATTTATCCTTCAAAACAGTTTAAGCTTTAGTTGCAGGTACCCATTTTACTTTGGGTCCTTGATTGTCAGTTCTTGTGAGTTGTTCCTTTCTTTTGCACATATATAAGCCTTTTGGAAAAACAACATTTCTATAATAACAATTTCTAACATTATGACCAACATAATTGCAATAGAAACAAGCATGTTTAACAGGTTTACTCAAGTCAATAAATCTCTTTGCATTGGTTCTATTAGATTGAGCTTTATAGCAAATTCCTTGTCTATATATAGCTCTGCCAGAGGATTTCAATACAACATTTAAATTGTCTCTACCTTGAGTGAATTTGGCTAGCGTTCTAGTCAAGTAATCTATTTTCTCAATGTGTGTAGGACATTTTTCACAAGGTTTTTCTACTGTAACAGTTTCAATCTTAACTTCTTTAGCAGATAACAAAGCATCATTTAATTCTTTTTCTAATTTCTCATTTTCAGAAACAAGGTTATTAATTTTATACTCATAGTTTCTCCTTTTAGAGTTCAGTCAATTAACCTTGTACAATAGTCACATTGCTTCAACATGCAATTCTTGAAAGGCATCTCGCAGCAGATCATATTTGATTTCCACTGGTTCATTTGAGATGTCGGCATCACTGTCATAGTCATCCCATGTTAGTCTAGTCATGTAGCAATTGTTGGATTCTTCCTCATGATCATCATCTTCATCACTTGAGTTTTCAGAATCTGTATTCTCTCAAGCAATGTATGCTCCTTTTTGCATCACGTTTCTATCTTGAGGGAATCTTGAGTTTTCAGATTCTGTATTCTCCCAAGCAATGTATTCTCCCAAGCAATTATGAACATTCAGGCTTGATATGTCCTTCCTTTCCACACTCGTAACATTGAACAACATTTGTTCTGAAGCTTCTCTTTTTGTTGTGACATACATGGTTAGTAAGTTGACTGTCGTTTTGGATAAGTCGACTAAACTTTCTTACCATCAAGGTCATCAGTTTCTTTTCATCCATCTCTGCATCCGAGTTCTCGGTTTTCAAGTTAATCTTGCTTGCAGCCTTTAGAGCAATGGATTTCTTTTATTCAATCTCTTCCTCATCCTTTAATCTACCAAGTTCCAATTCATGTTCACGTAGCTTGCCAAACAAGGTAGTCATGTTCATACTTGTAAGGTCTTTGGATTCTGAGATTGTAGTGACTTTTGGTTGCCAATTTTTGTTCAGACTTTTCAAGATCTTGATATTGATATCTTCTTTATCAAACATTTTCCCGAGAGCCATAAGATGATTTACAATCTGTGTGAATCGTTTCTGGACATCATAGATAGTCTCGCTAGCCTTCATCTTGAAAAGTTCATACTCTTGTATCAAAGAATTCTTTCTTGCTCTCTTTACTTCATCCGTGCATTCATGTGTCACCTTTAAGACATCCCACATTTCCTTCGCAGATGTGCATTGAGATATCCTGAAAAATTCATCAATTGTTAGTGCATAGGTAATAATATTTCTAGCTTTAATATCATACTGAGCTTTTCTACTTTCATCAGCAGGTCATTCAGTAAAAGCTTTTCTACTTTTCTACTTCTTTATCAATGTTAGTGCCACTTTCTAAATTCCCCTAATTCCAATATCTTGGAGGATAGGGTCTACTCCTAATTACTAGTTTACTATGTCTAGTCTCCCTAGCAATTATTCATACATTACATAATTTGCACAGAAGCTTAAGGCAATTGGTCCTCATATTCCTATTTCTAGGTATTATTTCTACCAAGAGAATTCCCTCATGTCTAGACCTAACTATATGTGTCCATATAGATAGAATCAATGATAATGTCTTAAACAACGCATGCAAATATAATGGAGGAAAAACTCTAACAATTGATAAAAAGAAAGCATATGAATTAAGCAAGAATTTCAATACATGAGAGTTTCAATAGGATTACATTGTTTCCCCCAACAACAAAGGGGTTTAGTTTACCATAATCATGGTGAAACTAGATTAAAAGAATGAAAAGTATGAAAAAGATAACCCTAGAATTGATAGATTAGAGCTTCCGCATCCAAAATCCACCTCCGAGGAGTGAAAAGAGTGTTTATGCATCCTTTCTGCCAAAAGATACCCCTTCTGGGTCGTGCAATTCTATTTATAACTTAGAAAAATAACAAAAATTTGGCCTAGGCCCAATAGTCCACCTCCCGATGTGGGTTCACCGCCTAACGGTCTATACGACACTTGTCCTCACCCCTCAGTTTTGCCGCCCAGCGTTGTCCAGAGAGTTCTTCTAAAGGTTCCACCGCCCGGCGGTGTTATCACCGCCCGACGGTAGGCGTGACACTTTGACTCACCCCCCAACGGTGCCCTTTAAGCGTCTGGTAGAGAATTCTTTAAGGAGTACACCGCTCGGCGGTAATTGCGACTCTTCTTTTCTTCATTTTTTCTCCTTCTCTTAAGTCCAACTCCTATCTTCTTCAACTTCCTTCATTCAATTCTTGATAAATCCTGCCAAATCATGGTAAAATCAAGCATAAAACCAAGAAAACTAACTTTGACTCTTTTATTCTCTAACTTAACCAAATTGCATAATTTCAAGCTAATTCTAAGTCATAAAGGGTGTGTTTGATGTCAAATTTAAGTATGAAAATAATGGTTTTTGAACCGTTATCAACTTTACGCTGGGATCAAACTCTCATGGATTTGTTTTTAATACTATTCCAAGAGACCTCTTACCAATGGAGGTATTTTCTATGTATATACACTCATGTTCATCTTTTGTTTTATCTTATGTGGGACTTTTGTTTGTATCCTAACATTATAAGCATAAACATCTTATGCATGTGACAAATAATAGATTTTGTCTACTTTCGAATAAAGGTTTTTAGTTTGTTTCATAATTAACAAAGTCTCTAAATAAATCAAAACTTGTATTATTTATCAAAATCTTGAGTGACATAATGAGAAACATTTAAATATAAAATTGTATGTTAGTCTAATTTTTGAAGATAGTGATACTTTTCAAAGAATATTGGTGGAAATTCTTTGAGTCAAAATCTTCTAAAAAAATTCAATTGACTTCAACTTTTATTTTTTACTAACACAAAATATGTTTATTATGTCACTCCAATTATGTCTGACCTATAGAAATCAGACATAAAAATGCATTGTGACATTTTTATAATTAAATTGTTAAAATTTACGTCTAACCTAGGATTTTTATGTTAGACCTATATTGGTTAGACACAAAAATCAATTTTTACTCCGATGCTTATAAGTTAGACGTGAATTTGTTTAAAAAAACCTCAGAACTTATTTTTCCTTCACTTTCTTCATTGCACGAATAGAACTTTTAACTATCTTAACAGAACCCTAAATGTAGACGAGGTTTGTGTGTGTAATAACATCGTCATGAATAACATCGATATGATCTTCACAAGAGAGAGGAGCACAAACAACTGCAAAAGAATCTACTATTTCTTTTATTTCAAGAAATAGCTAGAGATACTTTTATTTTCTTTGGCATAATTTAACTTTTAATTTCTTGATCAGACTCTAGTGTGTGATGTAAAATAAAGATTGAGTTTCTGTCATATTTGAAAAAAATGTAAACCAACAAACTTTATTACTAACAAAATAGTCATGAAAGCTAATAATAACCATGTTATATTTGTAGATAATAGTAAATTAAAATGGAAAAGAATGATATTATTATTTAAGTTTTTCTTAATTTTAAAAATTAAAATAATAGTAAATTAACTAATTAAAGTTATATTTAATATATAAATATATATATATATATATATATATATATATATATATATATATATATATATATATATTATTTGTTTTAACTCAAAGTTGGTTAACATAATATACTTAGAGTAAATCATGATATTTAAATTATGATTCATTTTGTAGTTCGAATTAAAAGATTGGTATTATGTAAGAAAAAAAAAACTCAAAAGACAACCGAAATATTGATGTTATTTATAAGGATGAAAAAGAAATTTTTAATCTTTCTTTAAAATGAATAATAGAAAAGTAATTTTTAATAGAAAAGTAATTTTTAAAAGGGTTAAATATGTTTTTGGTCCATTAACTTTAAGTAAAAATTAGAATTAATACTTCTTCAAAACTTTGGCCTAATTTAGTCCCCCAACTTTAGAAATGTATGAATTTAGTCCTTTTAACTAAATTTTGTTAGATTTATTTCATGTTTCAAATTTGTTTATCAGTTAACGTTAACATTTAAACAAAAGGATTAAATTTATACATTTCTAAAGTTGGAGTACTAAATTAGGCCAAAGTTTTGAAGAGGTACTAATTCCAATTTTCACTAAAAGATACATATTTAACCTTTTCAAAATGAATAATCTTTCTTTTTAATCTTTAATTGAAAATTTTATTTTCTATATTTAATCATGTCACATTTACTTGAGACAATCTTTTAAAATATTTTTTAAGAAAAAATTACGACAAATTTCCAAAACAAATAATATTTTATATAAGATAATTAACCCCTAAAAAGTACTATCTGACCGTACTTAAATTTTAAAATATTATATTAAAAAATACTAAAATCCATTCTACGATTTTTCTTACAAAGCCAGGAAAGATGGATAAGAATAGAAAAGCCATCACAAAATCATGCATATATACATTGAATGATGAATGGAAAGTGGAAAGGAAAGTTGCCTCCACCTCATTCTATTTTCCACGGGTCAACTTTCTCCCTCTTTGGACGGGTGTGGGAAAATAAGAACACATAGAAGTAAAATTAGAATTTTTCTTTATCTAATAATCCGTTGTAAAAATGGAAAGTCAATGTGACTTTTATATATATATATATATATATATATATATATATATATATATAAATATATATATATTTTGTGAGTCTAATCAATCTTTTAAGAAAATATCGACATATATAAAATAATTCTGACAATATGTAGGATTTATTGACTATATAAAGTTTAAAATTTTACAATTAATTAAGTTTTTGGACATTGCTTCTGCTTTCTTATTTTCTAAATTTGGGACCTTTAAAACTTTTCATCAACCAATCAGTTTATTTTTTTTTATGGTTTATTGTAGAGAGATTCAAAGCTGTAAAGAATTACAAATCTTATTATAACCCAAAACTACTTGATACACATTTTAATAAAATTGGTTTAAAAAATTATTTTAGTTGGAAAAGAAAAAAAGAAACCATGAATTAAGTTATGTTTTTTAGTAAAAAAAAAGGATAATCACTAAATTATTTAATACTTTAATCAGTACCATATTTGGATCCCTTAAGTTATTTATTTCAGTTTTTTTTTTCTGAAAAGAAAAATAATTTGCCACTGTGTGGAAATGTTTACATAAATTTATAGAAAAAAGATGAAGATGATCTTGCGTACGTGTAGATTTGCAATTTGTGGTTATCTCTCAAATATTTTATTTTCCCAATTTTTTAAATATTTTTGTTTTTATATTTCAACTCCGTACACACATTTTTTAAATAGTTTATAATAAGTTTCAATAAATTTTGAGTCTCAAATATATTAATTATTTTATTTCATTATTTAAAAGAAAATTTTAACATTGAAATACAAAATTATTTTTTTTATTTATTGTCATCTCATTGTTACATTTTATTTTAAAGTAGAGGCCTAACCATTATAATTGAACCTAAATCATAAAATTTAAAGAACTTAATCTATAATAATTTAATGTAGAAAATCTTACTTCACCTTTTAAATTTGAAATCACCTTCATAAACTTTTTGTTAAAGTAAAGTAAAACATTTCTATAATTTAGATTAAGCATTTACACAAAAATGTAAAACACAAAAATGTTTTGTGCATAAAATGATGAATTACGAAAAACAACCTATTAGGTAAGATATAAGTACTTATTTGACAAATAATACAACACCTTTTAATATTTACTTTGTTTGATAAGTAATTCCTGACGATAAGTGTACATAATGTTTAAGTTTCCCTTGTACCTAAAAAGAATATTTCTTGAAACTTATTTTTGTGTTGTAACAAATATCTTCATATTTTGTCTATCGATATGAAAAAGTACAAGTCTATATTAAGATATTTTGATATATGAGCTAAATCTGTGCATCCTGCTAAAGTTTATATCAACTCTAAAATAGCTATCTATCATATATGACTTTTACTTTTACTTTGTTTTGAATAAAAAAAAACTCTCTAGCTTAGTCTTGATAAGTATTACCAACAAATGTGTTGTTAGAACAAGAGATTGATATTTAATGTTACATGTAGAATATCTAATGCATGCTAATGCCCACGCTCATCACACACTATAAGATTAAATTATCTAAGTTTAAAAGCTTTCAATGGACAGAAAATTATTTATGACGACTATTTTTTTTAGTCTTATATAAAGTTATCCTTTGAAGAATAAGACAAAGAAGAACAAAATTTCCAAGTGCCAAAGATGCTTCCAAGATCTTTTTGCACCAATAAAAACTTTTTTGAGAACTTTGTTGTATTCATTTAGCAAACTAGAAGAGAGTTCTTATTTTTTGTATATGTCTTAAGATGCTAAAACTTTCTAATGAGTAAGTCCGTGTGATTTGTTTGAACACATCTTCATACGAACCTAGTTTTTTTAGCTAAGAATGGTTGCATTCTAAAACCTATTTAATGTCTTAGTCAAGAGTGATTGTTATCCAAACAATATTTTGCTTTAGCCAAATGTGTCTATATTCCAAACAATACCTAGTGTGTTAGCCAAGAGTGACTAAGTTCCAAATACGAGAGTTTTTAGTCAAAAGTGGTTGTGTGTCAAAATAATACTTAGGTTATAAGCGAAGAGTGTTTATGTTTGAAATAATATTCAATTTGTAACTTGCAGTAGTAGTCTCTATAGTGAAACTCAATTAGTTGATTTAAAAATTGGATATAGTCTATATTATTAGACAAACTACTACAAAAAAAATCACAACATAAATCTTTCTTTTCTTCATTACATATTTTTGTATTACACTAACTAAAGGAAGGAGAATTTTATGAACCAAATCTTTTGAAAAGATTTATGATTGGTCATTTGTCAAGTAAAATTATCGTATGATTATGTCGTATCTAACCATACTTTGCAAAAATTTCAAAAAGCTTTTAAAACACAATTCAATGCTCCCTTATTTTTTATTTGTTTTTAACACCTTCATTTGATATAAATGAATTTGTTCTTTACATGTTACAATAGTATCCTCATTCCCTTTAACCTTTAACCTTAGTCTTAATTTTTTCTTATTAGCAAATATATGTCTTCACATTCACTTGTCTCATAATTCTTCATTTACAAATTTATACAAATTCTCATCTTGAACAAAATTTATGTACTTGTTATTGTGCACAAAATAAAAAAAAAAGTATTGTATCATCAATTTGAAGCACCAAATATTAAAAGAATCAACACTCTATATTAAAAGAGGTGAATGCACACAATGCATTGTTAAAATTAGCATTGGTTAACATGAATTACATTTATTGTACTAGAGATAAGTTATTCATTGTTTTCTTTTATAAATTTGTTTGTTGTTCGATTTCATCTTTAACACTATATGTGTAAGATAATGTTTTATTCATAAGTGTTCAACTTGTGTTTTTATGCCTTTATCCTAAGATAAGTTTTTATCGAACAAATCATGTGTTAAAATTTTCATCTTTTTGGATATTGTTGTGTGACACTTCCTACATCTATTTGAATTATTTGTTATTCTTTTATATGAAACATCTATTGCAACACCATCTAATTTAGCTTTCTATACTTGAAATATTCAATTTACATGTTTTTCAAAACTTAATTTGAGATAAGAAATTGCCATTATTCTTCATCTACATATTTCACACTAAATCCCTAACATTAAACAAATTAAAATTTTGTTATTTATGATCAAAATATGAATGTCAAATGTAAGGCCTTGTAAAAATATGACAAAAAGTGGGTACACGTGACAACATAGGATAGGCTGAATAATATTGGTAATGTAAAATACACTTAGTATTCTAAAGTTCATTCATTTTCTAAAACAACAGCCACCCTCTTCTTCTTTGTTTCTCTCCTTCCTTGCTTTAGCACCTCTCCATCTCAACTCAAAATCTAACAGTTGGTTTCTCGAATTGAAGCTACCCAGACATTTCAAGAGGAGCGTTTCTACCGATTGAATTTTCGTTTCCTCCAACCGGTAAGAAAACCCTCTTTCTCGTTTGCCCTAGGGTTGTAAGCATACGATTCCTTGTTGCATGCAGCCCATTTCGTTTTCTTCCATAATCTAGCTTCTATTTGGTTCTAAAATTCATTCTCCATCATCAATTGATGATTTATAGGTGATTCTCACACTTTGGGGTTGCAAGCAAGTGGTCTAGGGTTCTTTCTTGAGTTCGTCGTCCACACTAGAGGAAAAGGGAGATAGTTCTACTTTCCATTTTAGTTGTGTGATGTGAATGCATGATAATTTTGAAGTGGTATGTTGTTGGAGGCATGAAATTGATTATATTGACTTGAAATGCATGTATGGAAATGTGTGTGATGTGTGAAATCGGTGATTGATGGCTATGAACTGTTTGGAATGATTTAGAATGATGAATTATGTATGTTGGAACTGTTTTGGTATGAAAAATCTGTTGTGGTACGGTTAGGAAGGAAAATCAAGTGTCTTAGGGTCAATTTTAGGTCATTTTAGAGGAAGTGAGGTAGTGATTTTGAGCAAATGAGGTCTGTCATGTTTTTGGACTATTGGGGCAGTTTCACCCACTGTATTGTGATTTGTTTGAGTCACTAAATTGGTCAAAATAGGTGCAAAGAGGTAAGATTGGGTTTTGGGTCCCTAAGTTGGGAAAATTGGTATTTTAGAGTTGGAAATGAACTTAAATCACTTTAGAAAGGCAATGGGGATGTTTAGAATCATTTAGATAGGTATAATTATGTCTCAAACAAGAATTAAGGGTGTTAGAAGTTGGTAAAAATCGTTAGAAATGGTCATAGAGGGCACTGTCCAGATTTTGCAGAATTCTGCAGAATTTGACTGTTCGGTCTTTGGGACTCGGTCAGAGAAGGTTAAGTCCTTCTCATGACCATTCGGTCTGGTGGGTTTCGGTCAGAGAAGGATTGGTCCTTCTCATGACCGTTCGGTCTGGTGGGTTTCGGTCAGAGAAGGATTGGTCCTCCTCATGACCGTTCGGTCTCATGGGTCTCGGTTAGAGAAGGATTGGTCCTCCTCATGATCGTTCGGTCTGATGGGTCTCGGTTAGAGAAGCATTAGTCCTTCTCATGACCATTCGGTCTAGTGGGTCTCGATTAGAGAAGGATTGGTCCTTCTCATGACCGTTCGGTCTTATGGGTTTCGGTCAGAGAAGGGTTGATCCTTCTCATGATCGTTCGGTCTGGTGGGTCTCGGCCAGAGAAGATTGATCCTTCTCATGGCTGTTCGGTCTATCAAAGGGTGCTCGGTGTATGTGGTTGTTATTGCAACTTTAGAATGATTGAAGTTATATGATATGTGTAAGACTAATATGGCATTGAAGGTATATCATGTGAATAAAGTGGTTGAATTGATTATGGAATTAAGATCTCTCGGTGAGATCAGTTAGTGTATTGAATGAATGTGAGAGGCTTCCATATGAGGGGTTATCCCTAACACTCCAACGGTCTTTCATTCTCACTTAGAGAGCATCGACGCGTGTGGTGGGAGTAGTGGGAGGTCCTAGGATAGACACTATCACTGGAGGTCTATACTGCGGTAATTGACTAGCCTTGTGTATGGTTAGGTGAAACCCCTCGACAATGGCTTTGCAAAGCAGTAGGGGCCATCACAAGTGCACAACCCGCCCCAGCTCTACATACATTCTATGTCCGGACGTGTCTAGGAGTCTTAACATGATATGATACTTGTTCTAATGAGTTCTAGGAAATAAATGTATATGTTCATGATGACTTACATGTTTAAGTGTGTATGAACGTTCTCGCAATGAATTTTATGATTGTTTGAGACGTAGCTCACCCTTGCATTTGTATGTGTTGTATGTGTTTGCCCTCCTTCCTTGCGATGATCATCCAATCCTTTGGATGTGAGCAGTAGCTGGTGACGCACCTTTGGAGCGAGCACTGGAAAACGAAGAAGACGCAGCTCCCAGTTCTTAGGACCTCTACCAGTTTTCATGATCTGTATTGTGGAAACACTGTTTAGGCCTCCTTGAACCTTTAGTTGGTTAGGTATTTTGAAATACTCTAAGGCTTGTAATGTTTAAATTTCTAGTCAATTCTAGATGACTGTAACAAGCTTGACTTTAATTACATCCTTAAACTGTTTTTTCATATTATGATGCTAATCATCCTATGTAATTTCATCAAATTATTGGGATGTTACATTATGGTATCAGAGCCGTTTTGTCCTTAGGATGACCTGTGTGTTACAGGTTTGTCATGTCTTTCCTGTCGAAAGATGAGTCTAAATGGTATGTTATACCATTTTATTCAAGTCTAGATGGTCAAACTTTAAGATATAACCCAAAAGTTTTGAGAACAGAGAATGTCTTGATAGAAGTAGTGAGGGTGCACACTCATAACTTTTATCAAAGGTTGTATGTTTTATCTATATTGATCATAAATTAGAACTATTTTATTAATCTTATTGTCATACCGTTAGGTTTCATAGAAATTGTTCGGTTTTACACAGATCCTTTGTGACCGAACGTTCTTTATTTGTTACCGTTCGGTCCGGTAGATTCAGCTTCGTCTCAAACTGTTCGATCTTATACTAGTTAATTTATGACTGAACGTTCTTTTATTTGTTACCGTTCGGTCATTATTGTCACTTTCATTATAACTTGATTACACTGATTCGGCTTTTGGCTGTATTCAACATTCGGGTTTTTTAGTATCCTTGCTTCCTAAGTTAGAATGATAAATATTTTTCCTTGCATAATCACAAAGATGGAATCTAGGTCTCCTCCTATTCCGAGAAATTGTTTATTGGAGAAGCGAGCCATTTGTGGGATAGCATGAAGATACTGTTGAAAGGAAGTGGTACCCTTATCTCTTGGGAGGTGGTTAAGCAAAAGTTTTATGTTGAGTACTCTTTTAACAACGTTCGGTTTGCAAAGAAAGTTGAGTTTCTAGAATTGGTTCAAAGAAGTATGTATGTGTCCTAGTACGCCGCTCGGTTCAAGCATCTTTCGAGAATTTATACTTTGACAATGAATGAAGAATGGAAATGCAGAAAGTTTAAGGAATGAGTTTGGTTCTATGTATCAGTAACGTCGGAGGTCAGAAGAAGGAAAATGTTGATGAGCCATGGAGTAGCTATGGGGGCGGTTGGCAATATGGTTCGATATATCCAGGATGTACAAGATTGGAAGAAGAGAAGTAGTAAACAGTTTGAAGTTGAAGTTAAGAAGGAATTGAGTAAACCAAGGGGAAATCGTTATTTGCGAAGGAAATGGAAGAAGAAGAGTTTGAGAAACCGTAGTGTAAGACATAGAACATATTTAAAGATTGGGTAATAAAAGGTGGAATCTATAAGATGGAAAAACATGAAGTCTGTGAGACGAATTAAAATATTATAGGGTTGTGAGTTGAATAATAAATAGATGGAATGGTTAAGCATTAATCGCAAGTGGATATTGTATAGTCAAGTTTAGAAGGATGTTTCAAGATCAGTGGTTTGTATAGAAGAAAGGTTTTTGAATAAATGGCAAAGGGTGATTACAGTATAAGTTGTGAAAGAGGGTATCATGAATGATCAGACTTTGGGTTGGTTGAGACATTCAGAGTTATGAAGTGGCATGTTGTGGTAAAGTCAATTTCCATCGGATATAGTTTTGTGGTGATGTTTAGTGGTCAACTAAGTTTGGTCAAGATAGAAGTGGATGTTTAATTATGGGTTACACAGGGCAATGAATTGATAAATTCAGATAAGGTCAGAGGATCGACGTTGTGGGCTAGGGGTATTCGGAGTTCAAAGGATTCAAGGTAGGATTAGTATTTTGATGATTCTGTATTGAGGAAGGTGATTTGGGACAAGGTTGTAAACTACGTTGGCAATGATAAGTACATGAGGAATTCTAAGTGAATCTAGTATTGGGAGTCGCTATAAGAGCTCAGGTTTGAGGTTTATAGGATGTAATTTCTTGGCAAGAAGGAAAAGCAAGGATGATGCATCAAGTATTGTTTAGTGAAAGATGGTGGCAAGTGTTATGGGAATCCAAGATGTTTGATAAGCTTAAGTGAAAAAGATATGATGTCGTCGTTCCTAAGTCTGAGGTGTGATTACAAAAGAGGCTTATTTGTTTTCAAATTGTTTCGGGTGGTTATGGCCTTCAAAAGAAGTACTGTGTTTTGAGAAGAGGAAGCTTAGTTATGCATTAGAAGTGGATCAAGTATGAAGGGAAAAACGAAGGGTTGTGAGTCAGAATACGTTAGCAAGAATATGTGGAGAAGTGATGGATTGGTTAGAGCAGTAGTGTTTGGACTCAGTGTAATGGAAGAGAGAACTACAAGGTTGAAGAGTCTCAGAAAGAAAGTAGAAGGAAAGTAGAAGGCAAGTTGAAATATTTTAGTTAAGTCTTGGCAATAAGGAGTGAGTTCAAGCATGTACGCTTTTCGAGGAGTATAAATAATGTTGAGGAAATGGAATGACAAGATTATCATGGAAGAAAATAATTACAGGGTGTTGCAAAATCATGGGAGGTTTGAAGAAGGCTCTTTAAGAGTGATCATGTTACGTGCCCGAGTAGGCGACGTAACTAGAACGCTTCCTCACACACTCTCACAGAGAAGGAACAATGGATAATAGAGGAATAAACCTCGTTTATTGAATGAAAATACTGAATCAAAGAGAGCAAACAATAACTGGGAGCATAACCTCCTTCAGTTATCCAATAATTGGGAGCATAACCTCCTTCAATTATCCTGGAGCATAACTTCCTTTACAAAACTCACAAATCAAAAGCATACCTTTAACCCTAGGCTCCTCCTTTATTTATACTAATTAATTCCCTCCCAAGATATACTGAATAATATAAAATAATCCTATTTACTATAGGTATCTGATACGAATATATTTAGTCTTATTTACTATATTTAACTTATACCAAATAATGTCCAGATTCTGCAGAATTCTGCATAATTTGACCATTCGGTCTTTGGGTCTCGGTCAGAGAAGGTTGAGTCCTTCTCATGACCGTTCGGTCTGGTGGGTTTCGGTCAGAGAAGGATTGGTGTTTCTCATGACCGTTCGGTCTGGTGGGTTTCGGTCAGAGAAGGATTGGTGTTTCTCATGACCGTTCAGTCTGGTGGGTTTCGGTCAGAGAAGGATTGGTCCTTCTCATGACCGTTCGGTCTGGTGGGTTTCGGTCAGAGAAGGATTGGTCCTCCTCATGACCGTTCGGTCTGATAGGTCTCGGTCAGAGAAGGATTGGTCCTTCTCATGACCATTCGACCTGATGGGTCTCGGTCAGAGAGGGATTGGTCCTTTTCATGACCGTTCGGTCTGGTGGGTCTCGGTCAGAGAAGGATTGGCCCTTCTCATGACCGTTCGGTCTGGTGGGTTTCGGTCAGAGAAGGGTTGATCCTTCTCATGACCGTTCGGTCTGGTGGGTCTCGGCCAGAGAAGATTGATCCTTCTCATGGCCGTTCGGTCTATCAAAGGGTGCTCAGTGTATGTGGTTGTTATTGCAACTTTAGAATGATTGAAGTTATATGATATGTGTAAGACTAATATGGCATTGGAGGTATATCATGTGAATAAAGTGGTTGAATTGGTTATGGAATTAAGATCTCTCGGTGAGATCAGTTAGTGTATTGAATGAATGTGAGAGGCTTCCATATGGGGGGTTATCCCTAACACTCCAACAGTCTTTCATTCTCACTTAGAGAGGATCTACGCGTGTGGTGGGAGTAGTGGGAGGTCCTAGGGTAGACGCTATCACTGAAGGTCTATACTGCGGTAATGGACTAGCCTTGTGTATGGTCGGGTGAAACCCCTCGGCAATGGCTTTGCAAAGCAGTAGGGGCCATCACAAGTGCACAACCCGTCCCAGCTCTACATACATTCTATGTTCGGACGTGTCTAGGAGTGTGAACATGATATGATACTTGTTCTAATGAGTTCTAGGAAATAAATGTATATGTTCATGATGACTTACATGTTTAAGTGTGTATGAACGTTCTCGCAAGGAATTGTATGATTCTTTGAGACCTAGCTCACCCTTGCATTTGTATGTATTTTATGTGTTTGCCCTCCCTCCTTGCGATGATCATCCAATCCTTTGGATGTGAGCAGTAGCTGGTGACGCACCTTTGGAGCGAGCACTGGAAAACGAAGAAGACGCAGCTCCCAGTTCTTAGGACCTCTACCAGTTTTCATGATCTGTATTGTGGAAACACTGTTTAGGCCTCCTTAAACCTTTAGTTGGTTAAGTATTTTGAAATACTCTAAGGCTTGTAATGTTTAAATTTCTAGTCAATTCTAGATGACTGTAACAAGCTTGACTTTAATTACATCCTTAAATTGTTTTGTCATATTATGATGCTAATCATCTTATGTAATTTCATCAAATTATTGGGATTTTACGTCAAATAACAACAAATATTAATACAATGCTTTATTTAGAATTTAATTCATATTTTTTTTAACAGCACTAATGTAAAAAAAAATACTAAATAAGAAAACACTTATTTTCCTTTCAAAAACAAAAAGAACAAGCACACACATATGTATGTTTTAATTTTAAATGAAAAATCCTAACAAAAACTAGCTAACTCAAGCGAGGTAAACCCTTTTAAAATATTTGTAAAATAATCAAATCACTATTTTAACAATAGAGTATAACAACAAATCCATGTCAACAATAAAATTATTTTAAGCACTTAATATCTAAAATTTGTTGTTGGATACTCAAATAAAAAAAATCAATATACAAATGACTCCAAACTTATTTAAATATTTACTGTATAAAAACTTATTTTTAATATTTTAAAATAAAACCACTGAATTTAGAAACGATTTTCAACAAAAAAAAAAGTTAATTAACAACGCTAATTATAAATCTAATGATGTCCAAAGTAAAAACCGATATATATAATTAACATTAAAATAATCTAATTTTTTTCCATCATTATTAAAATAATGGAATAATTAAAGAAGGTCTAGATCAAACACACCCTCCACTTGTTCGGCGATGATGTCGCTTATTTATAATTTCCAATCCGTGACTTTTATTTTGATAGGTTATATTGCTGATTTTGTGCCACTCTGGCCTTATCCTAATCTCTATTTTAAAAATTAATTCAAGTTTTTAATAACAAGAAAAACCGTGATCCTTTTGTGTGTGTGTGTTTTGTTTTTTTCAATTTTTCCAACATGAAAAGAATTTTATCTGTTTGGCAAATTAGTTATTTAAATTTTAATAAATTAAATGTACGAAATATTTAAAAAATTATATATATTTCTTTGTATAAAATGCAAATTTAATAAAGAAAAAGAAAAGTGAAAATTATGTAGTAGTACTAGTACGTGTCATAGGCTGTTATTCTGACAGTTTTTTGGATGGAAGCTTGCAATATATTGAGTGAGAATCTCTTATGGTATGAAGCATCATTTATAAGTGCATGTATAAATATGATTATTATATGTAAGGACAAAGTTGAGAAACATAACTTTTTAAGTACCTGAAGAAAAAGACAAGCTTTATTTATGCAATTATTTATTTCCCTGATCACAATTGTCACATGGTTTGTCATGGGTCCATGCATAAGGTCCCATGTCATAATATTATTTTATATATTCATTTATTTAAGGAAGGGTTTATTAAACACACGTTTGAAGAATGTCTTATGTAGCATCCTTCAATTCCATACCATGAAACCGTCTTTTTTTCAAATAAATAGCCGTTTAAGACACTGACACATTCAGTATCAAAATGCTCTTTCTAAACAAAATGTGCTTGCTGCACTTGAATTATTACAAAACAAAACCAATACAATTCGTTTGGTTTCACATGGCATGTCACATGTGAGGCATGTGTAGTGTTTCTAGCACTAAAAATAAATTGTAATAAAATGTATTATGCAGAACTAAAGTATCAAAAAGTAGATAAAAATAATTGAATCACAAATAAATTCAGATAATCAATCTCTTAATTACTATAATTTGAATTCAGATAAACCATACAATTCCAGCTCATAATATCACCGGTGGTTACAAATAGATAAACATTGGCATCAACACATGAATCTCTTTCCAAAAAGGCACTTTACATGTGTTAGTCATTTGGCTTCTTTTTGTAGTGTTCGGTTTAAAAGGAGAAAGGAGAAGAGATTTGAAGGAATATCTTATCCCGTTAATGGATCAGGGCAAAAAGAGAAAAAGAAAAAGTAAATTTTAAAGTCTTAATATAATTTTTGAATGAAATAAAAATAGTTAGTTTAGTTAATATGTAAAATAATTTCTCTCATAGACTAAAATATCCTACATTACTTAGGAATAGAGATTAAGTAGTTTATAAAATCTCTCATATTTAACTCCTTATATAAAATAATTCAGTCCCAAAATTATATCACTTAAAAAATCAATTACTATCTTTCATGTTCAATATAAGTATATTAGTGGAAGATAGAGTTATTTATCTAACAAATTTAATATTTGAATTCGACTTAACATAAATATATATTTATATATATATATATATATATATATATATATATATATATATATATATATATATATATATATAAACATTTTTACAATTTAAAAGAATTTTTTTATGTCGGATGTCCTAGAATATCTAACATAGAATTTAAAATTTATATCAAATTAAAGATCCATTTAATTTTTTAAATTATATGGGATTGATTGAAGGTTAGTGGTCTAAACCTTCATTGAGATTAGTGACACTATGAGTCTTCTTCTGTGAAGAAAAAACACAAATGCGGCTAAATCAATCATATCACATTGATGATACATCAAATAACTTTGTTAGCTTATCAAAAGGTCCTACTAACATCAAAATTCATCAAAATTAGTGAGATAAAAGCAAACAAGATACAATAAATGAAAAAAGAAAGTTTCACAAATGTTGTAGTGATGTGTGTGCGCTCTTAAGACTTGTAGTGCAACACCTTTGCAGATTAGTTTCACAACGTTGTCGGAGACTCGTAACACCATCTTTAAAAAGCTAAAGCGTTGCTTGGTAGCATGAATGTAAATTTATTTGAAGATTATCTAGGTCCAACGTAAATTTTATATCATGCATCCACGTCAAAGTAGTAACTAATGTAAAAACCAAAAATATTTAACAAAAAAAAAACTTAAAGTGGTAAGGTAGATAAAATACCATTTAAGATAGGTTTAAACCCTCATTTGGTCCTCGTATTTGTGTGTCAGTTTCAAGTGGGTCATCGTTTTTTCTTCGGTCTCAATCGGATTCTAAAACTTGTAAAAATGAGCTAATTAAGCTATCTTCGTTAAGTTTTCTCTTACAACGTTAAAAGATGTTGAATGCATTATGTTTACACATAGAAAAATAAATTCTTACTATCAGAAATTTCCATTAAAAAAAATTTCCCACCCATTAACTTCGTCTTCTCCACATAAACCCTAGCCGTCAACCATGCGCCGCCACCATCCTCGCCAGAACCACCACCGTGCTACACAACCATCAACAGTTAGAGACACTAGCCAAATTGAATCCAGTGGAGAATCCGAAAACGAACCTGGGTCACCCCAACATTTCATCTAGCCAGACACGTTGAAAACACTGCACACAGCCCTCCAACCAGCCACTAAAATCGTGAAACTCTCAGAAACATTGGAAACTCTTATCCATCATGAGTTAGGTCCCCAACATATGAGTTCATCGGCTTTGACCTCGCCATAGGTGAACCCTTCTCCGGAAAAAACCCTCTTCACCTCCAGATTCATCACGGCTTGGTTGAAATACAAGTCACTCTGTTTCGCTGTCAACGTTTTATTTGCAGTCGTCGTGATTTCCCAGCAATCCACGGAGCCTGAATCGTGATTGGCGTAGTAGAAATACACGCGGCACGAGGATGAGATCTGTGCTGAGTTTCGTCACAGCACCCCAGCAGAACGCTTGTGAGGTGTTCGCTAAAATGCCGCAGAGGAAGCCTTCCCTGCCAAAGAGTGCTGACACGGAAGGAACGACGTTCATAACGGAGGGCAGAAAACCACCAAATTGCACACAATAGGAAGAAGCATCAATTTTATGGAGCTTCCTATACCTTTCAGGTTTAGAGCATGGCCACTTGTGGGTGGAGAGAAATCAAAGATCTCATTGAAAGAGTTTCCTTTGAATTTGATAGGTGTTATTGGCTCTCTAAAGAACTGACCTCTTTCAGAGAAGGTAACATCAGTATTTTTTGACATTTGAATATGGTGAGTTGTCATGGAAATTTTGGGACGTCCTGTAGACGATCTCATTTTTTTGTTATTATTTGCCATTTATGAACTTGAGGATCCTCTGTTTCACCCTTCAATTAAGATCACCACATTTCTCACTTTCAAATCCAATCACGGCGATGAAGAACACGAAGAGTCCAAGAGTGATTGCCATGTCATAAATCTTTAATTTAAATAGAAATTCCATGTAATTAAACAATGACATCAGCATAAACACATCATCACAGGTTAACGCCGTAAGAGAAAACTTAACGGAAAGGGCTTAATTGGCTCATTTTTACAAGTTTTAGGACTCGATTGAGACTGAAAAAAAAATAATGACCCACTTGAGATTGACATACAAATACAAGAATCAGATGAGGGTTTAAACCTTTAAAATACTAAGAAATTGTTTGGTTAGGTAACATATGCCAATATAAAATCCAAGATTTCAAAATTGTATGTAAAACTTTATTCGAATTTGTTCATATATGAATAATTATAATTTAAGATAAAAGAGATATTGAAATAATATGGCTAATGTTTATACATAAACATCTTTATTAAAATAGGAAATTTTAGTATACACTAACGAGTAAAAATTAACGCTAATTATATAATAAAATCGGATTTAAATTACACATCTAGCAAATTCTACAACCATTAATGCTAATTCACGAGCACTGACTTTTAAAAATCAATTTTAAACTGCTTTTGTTAAACTGATATTAACTCGTCACTGATTTTTAAATTAAATTTTTATTAAAATAATTTTATTTTAAACTTAATTTAATTTAGCATCATTCATGCTAGATGGAATTTATTTTAATATAATTTAATTTTTAACTGAGACAAGTTATAGGTATTTTTTAAAAGAAGATATTTTCGTAAGTGTCCCGTTCTCATCTCCAACCAAAATAAACATAATAACAAAAAAGTAAACAAAATAAAATAAACAAGTGTTATCTATTGAAAGAATTTCATAGAAAAGACAGTGAAAGTAGACTTCTTTAACATTTTCTTTGTCTTGAGTTACATTATGTTAGAAATTATTTAAACGATAGAAAACAAGAACTAAAAGAAGATACTAGTTCTTTTCAAATAAAGACAAAAATAAAATGAGTTGGTGAAAAAAAGAAAGTCACATAATTACTACATTTTTATTAATTATCTTTAAATTTAAATCTCTACTAATATAAAGTGTTTGGTCAATATATTTTCAAAGTGATCCCTCAATTAATTCTCACTAAAAGTTACTTTAAAACTTTCATAATAATAACATTGAACAATCAGACAATTCTTGTTGAAACCGTTCAATATCTTGCATGTTAAAGTCACATAAACTCAATATGATTAACAAAGTAAAACACATTTATGGGACATTGAGTCCTAATTGGACTAATTCTAACAAAAAACCTATTCTAAAATCTATAAATACAATGACAAACTAAAGTAATGAAAGTAAATAATTATATTTATGAGACGTTTAAGACTTAACTGTCATAATTAATTGGTATAATTAACTCACTTGAACATTAAAGTGTCTTCGACATGTATCCCATTCGGAATAATTCTTGACCCTACAATTTGAAACATAATCCTTTAATTATTATGAATCATATCTTATGTTAATAATAAACGAATTCATAACATAACAATAATGTTAAAATTATATTATATTATTACTAATTTAATTAATGTTAAGTTTTTAATAAATATTAAAATAAATAAAATTAACCTTTATTTTTAATATGTATTTTAGTTGGTGGAAAGGTATTTGACGCTAACATTTTTAAATCTATAAAAATGTTTAAAACCATAATGTCTATTGCATTGACACTAACTTTTTTTTTCATATAAAAAATATTATTTTAAAAGAATTTAAGATTAATTTCAAATCCTTTTAAATCTTTATTGCTATTGTGAGAAAGAAAAAAATATTTGAAGACTAACTATACTTGTCATGAAAAGATTAATTAATTGAATGAATTCTAATTTCATTAAGGGTGTGTTTACTTATGGATAACTGGAGGAGATGATTTGGGGGAGAGTGATTGAATGGATTTGAGGGTAATTATTGTGTTTAGGCTTAATCCCTTCATTGGTCCTCATATTTGTGTGCAAATCTTAGTTTGGTCCTCAAGTTTTGAACTGTCTCAATTGGGTCATAATTTTTGTAAAAATGCACACATTTTATCCCAACCGTTAAGTGTTACCAAACAGCGTTAATTTGAGCTGACCTGTTTTTTTTTTATGTTTTAAAATTATTAAATCCATGTGGTGGTGTTCCTTCTTATTCCCTCAATCAGTGATCACTCACTCCTCCGACCATGCTTCCTTTCCACTTCCACCCTCAAACCCTCACTCCAGACACACACCTTTTCTCGATGTCGCCGCCGTTTGCCTCCACGATGCTTTCCGTGTGCCTGAGGATCTGTTCCTCGACGAGCAGGACGCCTCTCAGACAACCGGATTCCTCTCAGACAAAGTTCCATACCTTCTTTTTAATATAAGAATGTACTAAAAAGTGATAATGAAATTAAAAAAAGTGGAAAGTTGAAGAAGGAAAAAGACTTGGTTGACAGAGATAAAAGCAGAGAGTGTGGTGCTTGTGTTTGATCCACATTATGGTGAATCCAGCACAGGAATTAAATGGGGTGTGGAAGTAGAGTGGCTCCTGAAAGCATAATAGAGAGTATTAAATGCAGCAACTAATACCCCCACCCACATCCTTTGGCCCTCACAACAAACACATAATACACTTACACTATTCCCTCCCCTCTCCTTTCACAAATGGAGAATTTCCCAACTCACCCTTCTTCTTCTTCTTCTTCTTCTTTTATTTCTTTTTCTTTTTTATCTTCTTATCTTCAATGTCCTTGATGTGCGTCGCAACCCATAAGAATGCAGTATAACTAGGAAGTGACTCCTAGGTCGTCTCTCAAGGACCAATTTTGCGGTTCGAGAATTAAGTCATACACAAAGGGGGGTTTGTGAAAGGGCTTTGGAATGCAGATGAATAAACTTGAAAACACAAATGCAAACAAAGATGTAAACACAGATCTAAAGAAAACGGTTTCAAACACAAACTAAAGAAGGTTGGTCATTAACTTAACTACAATGTTTCCAATCACAGATCAACAAAATAAGGTTGCAACTTAAACCTCTAATCCAACAAAGTTAACCAACTAAGCGAAGGTTAACCCTGTTTTCATAAAAGCGAACTAAGCGGACACAGTGTTAATATCAAATCTAATTTACACCATGCAGTTACATCAACTAAGCGAAGATGTAACACCAACTAGGCAACTAAGCGTATACCCAATTGCAAGTGCAAAAATAGAATTCACATTAACCAAGTCAGAGTGCGCAGACAATTATAATTCAAGAATCTCAAGGAAACAATGCAATATAGTCAATGACCAACCAAACTAATTTAAGCTACCATGGAAATTAAATTAACACTATTAAAGACCTTAGACAACATTCAAACATCAAACACTGTTACAAACAAATTAACAAACACAGTTAAAAATAATTAAATTCAACACTAACTCAAACACATTAAACTCAACCTAGTAACTAAATTAATTAAAAACCAAGGAAACCAACAAGCCTAATTTAATCCTAGCAAATTAACTTGACTAAATGACAATTAACAAAGGAATTTAAAAGTCCAATTGGCCAAAGAAAAGCACATGGCCGTTCACTACTCTCCACCAAGACCAAATCAATTTTTAACCTTCAATAAGCCACCAAATGTGTTGTCTTTTTGTCCCATGTGCACCATGTCTCAAAAGAAATTAAAATATGTTTTAAACAACCAATTGAAAACCTTCTCATCACTTCTCCATGCAGCAAAAAACGTGAACCACACACCAAGACACCAATTCACGTGAACTAGCAAGGAAATTCTACAAAAAGTGCTTCAAACCAAGGTGTAAATGAAAGATACTTAGGGTGCTTCTTCCAATGTGCCATGTAAGCCAAGCAAAATGAAAATCAAACACAAAACATTCCCATCTTAATGGTGATTCACGACAGCAATGCAAAGAAAAAGGCAAGACCAAAAAGGAAACATTCCTTGAGTCAAAACAAGCATCTTTTGTGTTGGCCCAAAAGTGGTAAAAATTTAATAAAGCAAATTCCTCTCTCCTAACTCCAAACGGTTTTTCTTCAAGAATCATGCATCAAAATGCTTTCCTCCACCTTCCAAAACAGAGAATGACTTCAAGAAACCAAGGTTCAAGTTGAAATGAACACAAGAACAATAAACCCCAAACTTCTACTCATCAACCCAACTTTAGCACTACCATTTCTTCAAGTTTCTTTGCAAAAACGAAAATGAACACCAAGCTATCAATTCCAGCTCTTTCCAGCCACAATAACAACCCCAAAATCTGGTTCCATCCTTGCTTCAAACATCCAAACCGAAAAACAAGAAGAAAGAGCCCAAACCACAACACCCACACATCAAGTTAAGCTCTTTTCAACCCAAAACTCACATGGAACTCCATTTTTATCATCCAACCAAATAAAATGCAAAGAAAAACGTGAGGAACAACAAAAAAGGGAGAGGAAAACGAAATATAAAGTTACTCAAACCCAACATCCACCATGGAAATGCAAAGACAAGCTCCAAAGCTCAAGCTCCAAGCATAAAAAACAAGCAAATGGAAATAGAAATGAATGATTTTTTACCATCAATGAGCTAAGATAACCAAGAGTGAATTAAGAGACAAAGAAAATCTAAATCTTGTTCATTGAAATGGCTCCAAACCGAAAACACCAAGCAAGCTCCCTTAAGGCATGTTCATACATGAAACCCTAGGAGAGAAAAGTTCTAAATCCAAGAGTATGAAGTGTTTCAAAGTGTTGCTCGGTATATCCCTCTAAAAACCAAGAGCTTCCCTAAAAAATGGGGTCCACAATGAATTAAAACCCTAACCTAAAAGGCACATGTCCTAGACATGAGTTTATTTACAAAAATGCCCCCAAAAGGGTCCAGAACACCTAATTCTAATTAAGGACTTCTAGAAAACGAAATTACAACTTTAATTAAAATCTAAATGACTAAATGTTGAGCCTTTGAGTGTGTCACGCCATATCCCAATGCTCCAGATGATGTTTCCATAACTTCCTCGCAACCAGAAATGCACTTAATCAACTCAGAAAATCCAAATTAGCACAATTACGAATTTCCGACCAAATTAAGCTGAATTCGGAAAACAGGGAAACAACAGATAATTAAACACGATTCCCTGGTTTATTTAAGTGCAATAAACTAAATATAGTTCAAGAAATAACGACTCATCAGTCCTTCTTCAACTCCTTCTCCCCTCCACCCCCCACCCCTTACTTCACCAAACTCGGCTTCGGCTACTCCATCGCCATCGCCCTCGGAGTCCTCTTCCTCATCTCCACCATCATCCTCTCCTTCTACCTCTGCTGCTGCACCCTCCGCCACCGCAACAACAACCACCGCCATCGCCACCACAACCCCCTCCGAGGACGACGACGACACCCGACAGAACGACGCCGTCTCCGGCCTCGAACAACCCATCATAAACTGCTACCCCAAGTTCCCCTTCGTGAAAGATGGCGGCTACGACACCACATGCTCCATCTGTCTCTGCGAGTACAAGGACTCGGAGATGCTGAGAATGATGCCCGAGTGCTGGAACTCCCCCATGCCCACGCCGCTGTCCACGCCACTTCAGGAGGTCGTGCCGCTATCGCAGTACGCCGCCGATACTAGGGGGAGGAGGTGAATTTTCTAACGGGGTTTTGGTTTCACTAGGAAAGTTAGACGAAAAACATCCAATAATGTTTTCTTTTCAAAATTGCAGTTTTATCTTTAATGTAATAAAAAAAAGTTTCGTTTTTTAGGCCTCAACGAGATAAAACTACAATTTTGATCAGACAGGGTCACTAAAATCATTTCAGAAAAATTGTATCAAAACTTTATGCAAAATGTAAATCTTCCCTGTAATCCCGAGTTTTTAACGGCTCGTCCTCCTGATATTCAAGCAGAGGTGTTGGCCCAACAAAGAGCTCAAAGGGTAGCCCAGTAAGATGAAGGACAACCAGTTGACATGGATAATGCCAACAAAGAAATGGTCTTGGATTTGATAAGCAGCCAGTGATGGATCGAGGTGTTGGAGTTACAATAGGGAGGAGATCAATTTTTGGTGCCTCGAAACGACAAGAATGTGGAATGTATTTTTTTCATTAGATCTTGTTGGTCGGAAAGTTGGAGATACGCTGACTATGGTGGTTTGTGGAAAATAATTTTCCAGGAAAAAGAAAAATTGCAAAGATTGCAGAAAGGTTTTAGTTTAAGAGGAAGAAATGGTGTGTGTATGGGAGTGAGGGTTTGAGGGTGGAAGTGGAAAGGAAGGAGCTTGGGCAGAGCGAAAGAGGTGAAAGATTTTCAGTGGTTAGAGAGAAGAAGAAGAACTGCCACGTGTAATGATTCTAAAAGGCATCACTCATTCAATTTAATGCACTGCCACGTCCCAAAAAAAATACAGGTTAGCTCAAATTAACACCGTCTGAAAGCACTTAACGGTTAGGGTAAAATGTGTTCATTTTTACAAAAAATATGACCCAATTGAGACAGTTCAAAACTTGAGGACCAAACTGAGATTTTCACATAAATATGAGGACAGAGGGAGGGATTAAGCCTTGTGTTTACTTGAGTGAATTTGGAGGTAATTGAGAGTGGATTTAAAGGTAAAGTTTGTGAGAATTAGTGTAGGATTTGATTGATATGACAGTTTTAAAAAATTTGTTTAATTGGTAAAAATTAAAGATTATCAAAATATTCCTAGTTATTAAAGTAATATAAAATAATAATTGTTAATATTATATTTAATTGTAAAAATGTTTATAAAGATTAAAAAATTAACATTAATTATATAACTATTAAAATTAAAATTTAAGAGTGCATTTAATATTACCATATTGTCTTTTATTTATTTAAAGATTAAATTAAGAGGTTTTTTAGAAAAAATCTTAATTAGTTTTTAAGATAATATTAAATGTTATTAAAAATTTATATATTAGAATTTAAATTTAAGAGACAATTTAATACTTCAAAATGTAAGTTATAATAATAATCAATTAAAATAGAAGAATAACAATACTGCAGAAAAAAAAGATTAAAAAGAGAAAACATAAAAAAAATCTTTTTTCTTTCACATGTCTGTTGGAGAAAGAGACACAGGCAATGTATCATAATTTTTTTGAGATTTTGTTTAACTCAGAGAAAAGAAAAGGATGTGTTTTTGGTTCCAAAAGCTCTCGAAGATAAGTCTAAGATTGGATGAGCATCTCTAGCTTATTGTCTTTTTTTTTTCCAGACTCTGTTTCTCATATCTATTATCACTCCTCTTTGCATTTTTCCTATCTCTTACAAATCACAATCATTTTCTTCCATTGTTTGGTAAGAAGAGATTTTGAAGATATAGGTACTCTCTCCATCTCTTTCATCAATCAAGTCCTCACCTTTCTCATTTTTATCTGTTTTCTCTTTATTTTGTGTTGGTTCTTGGGATTGTTTGACATGAAAAATGTGTTCTTCGAACCCCAGGACTTCTCCCATGATCTAGTCGCTGTCGAACGCTTTGCATGCGCCAGTTGGAAAACTCCGACAGTGTCCTTGGCCTTGGTCGCATTGTCGCATATAATCTATTGTCCACCACCAAAGCAACCTTCAACTTGGTCGAACATGGCAACTGCACCTCCACCACGAAGCTTGGAACGAAATGTTTCAAGGAACCGAATACTATCACGGTTGGAACCAAATACATCGTTTCATGTAAATTTTTCCCGAACCGAATACAGATAGAAGGTAACCGAATACACCTCAAAAATATTTTATTTCATTTCAGTTCTTCATCTTCTTCTACAAAGAGCGTTAATATTCTCGTGGAATTTACAAATAAATAAGGGCAGAAACGACATTTGAATGTAAATCCTAAAGACTTAAGAATAAGTCAGCCTAAAAAGGTGGAATAAGTCAGCCTTGAAAGGTAGCTAAGTGGCAGCAAACGAGAGAGCTGAAAATTTTAAAATAAATACAACTTTGCCAATCGCATTCTTATCGACTGTGGAGTAAAGAAGTTGATTTTTCCCAGTGAACTGGAAGACATGTCCTTGTCTCTTGGCGTGTTGAGACAAGACATCTTTGAAGGCGCAAGCTATTTCCTTATCCTCTTTTACTTGGAGGTAAATCAAGATACTAGTAGTTTGAATTCAAGGAATTCGAGTACAGAGTTGCCAATAGTCAGTGAATTCCTTTATGTATTTCCTGAGGAAATACCCGGGCTACCTCCTCTAAGAGAGGTGGAGTTCTCCATAGATTTAATATCTGGAGCCGGACCTATTTCCATAGCTCCATACCGGATGGCACCAGCTGAGTTGGCTGAACTCAAGAAGCAGATCGAAGAGTTACTTGAGAAACAGTTCATCCGACCTAGTGTCTCGCCATGGGGAGCTCCTGTTTTATTGGTCAAGAAGAAAGACGACAGTTCTAGGCTCTGTGTTGATTACAGACAGCTAAACAAATTGACCATCAAAAATAAGTATTTGTTGCCTCGTATAGATGATTTGTTGGATCAATTGCACGAGGCAACAATCTTCTCCAAAATTGATCTGAGATCTGGGTATCATAAGATACTTGTGAAGCCTGATGATGTTCAAACGACGACGTTTAGGTCCATATATGGTTACTACGAGTACGTGGTCATGCCCTTTGGTGTGACTAACGCCCCAGCGATTTTCATGGATTATATGAACCGGATTTTCAGACCGTTTCTAGACAAATTTGTGATCGTCTTCATAGATGACATCTTGATCTATTCCAAGAATAAAGAAAAGCATGAAGATCATCTTAGAATTGTACTTGGAATCTTAGGGAAAGGAAGTTATATGCCAAGCTTTCTAAGTGTGAGTTTTTTATGGAGCAAGTTCAATTTCTGGGTCATGTCATATCTGCTGGTGGGATTTCTGTAGACCCAGCCAAGGTCCAAGCAGTGTTACAATGGGAGAGACCAAAGTCAGCTACTGAGATACGGAGCTTCGTGGGATTGGCTGGCTATTATCGTCGATTCATAGAAAATTTCTCTAGAATTTTAGCACCACTGACTCAGTTGACCAGAAAAGATCATTCGTTTGCTTGGACGGATCGCTGTGAAGAGAGCTTCCAAGAGTTGAAGCAGAGACTAACGAGTGCCCCTATTTTAGTTATTCCTGACACAGGAAAGCCTTTTGAGGTTTTTTGTGATGCATCTCATTAGGGGCTAGGCTGTGTTTTGATGCAGGAGAAGAAAGTAGTTGCCTATGGTTCTAGACAACTCAAGATTCATGAGAAAAACTACCCAACTCATGACCTAGAGTTAGCTGTTGTAGTATTCGCATTGAAGATGTGGAGGCACTACTTATATGGAGCTCAATTTCAGGTCTTTAGTGATCATAAAAGCCTGAAATATCTATTTGATCAGAAGGAGTTAAATATGAGACATCGGAGGTGGATGAAATTCCTGAAAGATTATGATTTTGATCTACTCTATCATCCTGGAAAAGCAAATGTAGTGGCTGACGCTTTGAGTAGAAAAACAGTTCACATCTCAGCTTTGATGGTGAGAGAAATAGAGCTAGTTGAGAGCTTTAGTGATCTGAAGCTAGAGGTGGAAATAAAACCAGATTGTATCAGATGTTGCAAACTTGTTATATCCAGTGATGTGTTTGAAAGAATCATGGAAGAGCAACTAACAGATCCAGAACTCATGAAGTCAAGAGCGTTGATTGGCACTGAGCAAGGAAAATGGTTTAATACCGGTACAGATGGTATGCTAAGGTTCAAAGGTAGAACCTGTGTACCAAATAATGACGAGTTGAAGAGAATAATTTTAGAAGAAGGTCACCGCAGTCATTTTAGCATGCATCCAGGCATGACTAAAATGTATCAGGACCTAAAGAAGTCATTTTGGTGGTCGGGTATGAAAGCTGATGTGGCCAGATTCGTATCTTCTTGCTTGACTTGTCAAAAGGTCAAGATTGAACATCAGCGTCCCGGGGGTATGCTTCAACAGTTAGACGTGCCTGAGTGGAAATGGGACAGTATCGCTATGGACTTTGTCACCCATTTGCCACACACTGTCAGGAGTCATGACGCTATATGGGTGATAGTTGATAGACTGACCAAGAGTGCTCATTTCTTGGCAATCAGTCTGAAGAAGCCTATGTCGAAGCTTGCTCAATTATATGTCAGGGAGATTATCAGATTGCATGGTGTACCATATAGTATCATTTCTGATCGGGATCCGCGGTTCACCTCTAGATTTTGGCAGACCTTGCAGAGTGAGATGGGCAGTCAACTTCAGATGAGCTCTACTTACCATCCTCAGACAGAGTCTGAGAGAACGATCCAGACTTTAGAGGACTTGTTGAGAACCTGTGTATTAGATCACAAAGGAGCATGGGATGAGATACTGCCACTGGTAGAGTTTACCTACAATAATAGTTTCCAGGCTAGCATCGGTATGGCACCGTTTGAGGCACTGTATGGCAGACGTTGTAGAACGCCACTGTGTTGGTACCAGGAGGGTGAGGCAGTATTAACAGAGCTTGAGATAGTACAACAGACCACTGAGAAGGTTAAATTGATTAAAGAACGGATGAAAGCTTCTCAAAGTCGACAGAAATCCTATGCTGACAAGAGGCGCAGGCCTTTGGAGTTTGAGGTAGGAGATCGTGTCTTTATACGTGTGACCACCACTACAGGTGTAGGAAGAGCTCTTCGTGCCAAGAAGCTGTCTCCGAGGTACATTGGACCATATCAGATCACCAGGCGCATTGGACCGGTTGCTTATGAGATTGTCATGCCGCCTCAGTTGGCTAATCTCCACCCAGTTTTCCACGTATCTCAGCTGAGGAAGTATGTATATGATCCATCACATATGCTGGAAGTTGATGATCTACAAGTCAAGGAAGACCTCACTATAGATGTGCAGCCAATAAGGATCGAGGAAAGTCAGAATAAGAAAAAGTGGAACAAAACCATCAGGCTAGTCAAAGTCATCTGGGACGAGAGAACTGGTGACTACACTTGGGAACTAGAGCAGGAGATGAGATAGTCATATCCTCACCTATTCTCAAGTAAACCTTAATTTTCGAGGTCGAAAATTTTATTTGATGGGGAGAATGTAAAGACTTAGGAATAAGTCAGCCTTGAAAGGTAGCCAAGTGGCAGCAAATGAGAGAGAGCTGAGAATTTTAAAATAAATACAATATATATATATATATATATATATATATATATATATATATATATATATATATATTTCAGAATTTAAAAAAAAAAGGCACTCTCACATTGTCTGAAAACTTGAGCACTTCTCATAGCCACCTTACTCTCCTCTTCCTTGCCTTCCACTGGAAATTCTTCACACTAAATTGACTATTCCAAAATCAAGAGATAACTAGGAAAAATCGGGAACTCGCAAGCTTCAAATTTACCGGTTGATCTCTTATTTCCTACCGGTAAGTTTTCCCTTTTTCTCAGTGTTTCAAAAACAGGCAATGCATGCATTAAATTTGATTGCATGAGCCTTTCCACTTATTCTTTCCAAATTTCCACTTTGATTAGGATCCTAATTTTACATCGTAACTCAAATTGGTACTCTATAGGTAATTCTAGGTTTTTCTTGGAGTATACTGTATTGATAAATCATCCAGAGTGTTGAACAACGGGAAAATCAAGGTAAGGGGAGCTAGCAATTCATGTTTTGGCTTATTAATTTGAATCTGCATGTACTATGAAGCTTGTTTGAAATCTGTGAAATGTTGATTGTAGACTGGTTCTTAATCTATCATACTGTTTAGGCTATATTTGGGTAACATGAGGATATGAGATTTTTGTGTTGTTGATTTTCTGGAATAATTCTTTGATATGATTACTTGTAATCTATTTCTCTATGATTGGAATACTGAATTGTGAGTTATGGAATGAGTTTATGTGAATTGTTGCATTCATAAACAGAACACTAGGTGAAGTAGGTAACTTTAGGCTAAACTATAGGAACTAGAGTAGTCATATTTTGATTCTGTGATTATACACTGTATTGGCCAATTTAGGATCTTTAGTTAAGTCATTTATGACTTATAGGAAGTGCCCAATTGGTCTAAATTAACTTGGAATTGGTAAAATCAGAATTGGACCCTTATGTTCATTAAATTGAAAGTTTAAGAGGTAAATCCATGCATATCAGCTAGAGAATTGTGTTAGGATAGATTAGAAACATCTAGACAAGTCTAAAACATCATAGAGGTCGAGTTAGGATCATCCAAAGTTCATAATTTGGCCTAGAAAGAATTTTGGGTGTGTGAGTTCCTAAAATCTGCAGAAATTCGCTCTGCAGATTATGCAGAGTCGCACAGCGCACTCTGTGCGCTCTGCGAATGACTACTGGCAAACAAAATTCTCACAGAGTACCACAGGGTGTGCGCTCAGCGAATTTTCTGCGACAGGTTGAGTAATTTTGATGTTTTTGACGTTTTGGGAGCTCCGGACGTCCGTTTTGGACGTTCTTTAGGTCGTTCTGGGGGTTTTTGACCCTTCCAGAGCCATTGGTGAGGGTCTCCAATCTGCTTGAATTACTTAAGTATAGTTAATTATAGTTGATAAAGAAATTGGTATTAATAAATGATGTTTCTGTGAAGATATGTAATGTATGAGTTATATATGTTTATTTTGCTTCTGAAGGAGATTGTATGATTAATTGGATGAGGTTGGTGAAGTGAAACAAGATTGGTGATATGGATTATGAACTTTGAGAATTATTCTAAGATCTCTAGGTGAGATCACTTTAGTGTATGAATGAATATTGAGGCTCCTTCAAGGGAGGTTATCCTTAATACTCTGACGGTCTTTCATTCTCAAATAGAGAGGATCAACGCGGGTGGTGAGAGTAGTGGGAAGTCCTAGGGTAGACGCTTTCACTGGAGGTCTATTCCGCGGTAACGGACTAGCCTTGTGTGTGGTCGGGTGAAACCCCTCAGCAAGGGCTTTGCAAAGCAGTAGAGTCTACCACAAGTGCACAACCTGCCCAAGATCAATATTCATTCCTAGTCCAGACGAGTGTAGGTCAATTAGGATTTACTATGTTTGATTTGTTGTTGTTGTATGCTCTATTTATTGTAAATGCATTGAATATGTTTATATTTTGAATACTAGCTCACCCTTGCAATGTATGTTTGTGTGTTTTGTATGTTCTTGGTTCTTCATTATTGCGATGATCATCCAACTTTGGATGTGAGCAGAGCCAGTAGATGACACCCCTTTGGAGCAGGCATTGGAGGGAGATGGCTCAACTCCTAGTACCTAGACTTTCCTACTTAGCTCTTAGCCTATTTCATTTAACTTCCTTCATGTATTTTGAAAGACTTTATAACTGTGTAAAAGTTTTAAATTTCTCTTATTTTGGATGATTGTATAACTAAACACTCATCTAGTACATCTAACTGCTTTCCATTATCATGGTTGCTTGCATTCTATACTTATATATGTTTGGTATATAATTTGAGATGTTACATAAATCATCACAAATCTTTGCAATGCAACGAGATGTTTAAATTAAGTTTATCTCGCAATTCTCCGCAATTCCGTCTTTGAATCAACCCAAGTGAACAAGAAAAATCTTACTAACCTGTGCCCGAAATTTCTCTTAAACAGTTTATTGACTCAAGTGAATACAACCTAAGCAAGTAACCAAAATTCTTAATTTTTGAACCTTTATTTTGTCAAGAGAATTTCAAACTCTAGACTGAATTCCAAAATATTAAGCAAAAATACTTTACAGAACCAATAAATTTTCTAAATGAATGTATTATCAATGTGTAAAAAAAACAAAACGCTCAACAAATAAGTTTAGAGAAGATATATCTCTTATCGAGTTATATGGCTAAATTTTACTAAATAACTTTAATGACGAGTGAAAATATTGAAAACGATTAAACTATTTTTGAAATGACTACACATATATAGGTTTTATTTAAACAATAATTCCCTTTTTAGTTTTTATACGATTTTATTAAGTTAAAATAAAAACTACTAAAATTTCCTTAAAAAATCTTAGAAAAAAATATTAGCTAATTCTAGAAATCTTCTACCAATAATACTAAAAAAAGAGAAGATGCACATAAATAAAAGGTTTCTCTAAGAATAAAGATAGAGAATACTTAAAATGGTGTAATCCGTAATAGAAAGGTAGAAAGATTAAGGGTGGAAAAATTTCTGGATCTCTTAATTTGAAGGGATAAAAAAATACAAGAAGGAAGAATTTATGAGCTTCTATGAATTTCGTCCAAAATGGTATATTTTCCCGTAAAAGAATTTGTAGAATTGCGCCTAGCTAGTCTAGAAAGTGATGGTACCCCCTACAGAAATAAAAATAAAAACAAAAATGCATGATCCAGGGACAAGAATCTGAAGAAATTGAGACAATGCTCCTAGGAAGTAGTAGTACGACACATGAAAAAAGAAAAAAAAAAACATAGAAAAAGAAAATATCCATGATATGATCCATGTCATCACGGGGTAGATACATAGGTGAAGATGATTTGGCAGCGTCGTTAGTTGCCAACTTATATTGGAAACGAGGCAGCATGTGTTGGGTTGATGTGGACATGTGTCACGCACTCACCCACGTAGGACCAACCAGATACCATACTGACACGTGATATTTCTCGATCCTACCAAATGTTGCTCAGTCTACTCACCAGTCAAATCCCTAACTATCCTCATCATGGCGACATCCTTACCCTCCTCGATTTATTATCTTCATCCCATCTATCATAACTTTTTCTCTTCATAATTAAACCTTCTCGTTTAATAAATATCATTAAAGTAAGCCATTGTTACTCCTTTTTCAACTTTTGTGTGACAGATACTTTTAATTTAACAATTGTTTTCAATTTCACACGGAGAAACTCTTCAAAATCATGTATTTAATACGTGTATGGATTAAGTCTTTTAAAAACTATTGATTGAATTCAATATATAAAGAATTAAATAAATTTCAAAGTTTCTTATGTAAATTTGGATATAATTATTATTTTTATTTATTGAATATTCAAAATTTTATTTGTTTTACATTTTGATTTTTATTTATTTATTGAGTAATATGATGGTTATCTTGTATATTATTATTTTTAAAATTGAATATGTTTTCAGTTTATGTAAAATTGAAATTTTTTTTGACTCAAAATTTAATATATTTTGATTTCAAATTTTAAAAATAATTAATATAATTCTTCAAACTTAAGTGAGTTAAATTTGTTTAAGGTGTTAAAAGTGTTTTAACATGATCTTTATGACATCCCAATTATATTAAACCATAATATAATATAGAAGTCCACAATTATAATATAGGAAAACAGTTGGAAGTAGAATGACAGTTAAATATAAGAGTACAGTTACCCAAATATAACTCAAGAGTTTGAACTTTAAGTAAAATAGGTTTAAACCTAAAACTTAGACATAAAGAATACAGCAAAATGGTACAAAGATAAGAGTATTCCAAAATGACATCAGGTAAAAGGAAGAAATCCTAGGGAGGACTAAGTCGCAACATCAGCGTCCTCTAGCACTTGCTCCAATGGAACCTCCTCAACGACATCTGCTCTCATCCAAGTAGATGATCATCGCAAGAGAAAACATATCCAAGCAACATACACCAAAAAAGTAAGAGTGAGCTAGGTAAACAAACAACATACATATAATACAGTCAATCAATGTCATCATGCTTAATTAAATATAAAAAGAACAAGCAAGGCATACCAATCAAACCATGTATCAAATACTCAACGCGACTCATCCAGATTTGGTATAACCTATCTAGCTATTGGTCGTCTTTGCACTTGCATAGTTCAGTTCGCCCATCCCCAACACTATGCAAGGTAAGTCCCCCCAATCTGTCTATGTCTAAACTCCAAGACAATAGACGAAGACCTCTCTCTACTCTCACCACTCACACTGTTCTTCTCTATTTGAGTATGAACAATGCTTTGAGTGTAGGGATAAACATACCATTTCAAAGCTCCCAACAGTTAAACATACAACAACACCATCTACAACTACGTCTAATCATCTCACCCTGAGATGTCCAGTTCATACTCAATTTCATCATTCTAATTCACATTCATATTCTTTCAAGTCACACAATTCAAATATATACATACATACATACATGACACTCTGTCAATCAAACAACATACCACCAAATCGAAAACCATCTCAAATAGATAATACTGTCATGTTATCTCAATCACACCACAAAACTCTACAATTTCTTGTAAAATAATACATCCCCACAAATAAAATTAATTTAATTCAATACACAATATCATCATAAATCTAAACCACCATTTAATTAACACTAAATAATTTTTTCAGCTATTAAAACTATTTACTTTATTTATTTTATACTTTTATAGTTTATTCAGTTTCTAAATAGATTCTCCAAAACAAACTTCTTATTATATCACTAGTGCAGCGAGGGGATTTTATCGCGGTTATTTTTCACTATAGGTCGCGGTTTACGAACCACGACATATTCAGCCGCGGTAGTAAGTCAGAGACTTTAGGCCGCAGTTAAAATCGCGGTATATAAGTTATGTTATCTGCCGCGGTTGTCCAAGGACCCGCTGCCTAAATCATTTTTTTTTAAAAAAAAAAAATTTCCCCTAAATGCCGCGGTTCAACCGCGGCAAAAAGTGTCCACTACAAGCCGCGGTTAGTGCAAGAACCGCAGCCATATGTCTTTTTAAAAAAAAAAAATTAAAACGAAAAAGTATATGCCGCGGTTAAGGTCACAACCGCGGCATATTCCCTTGCAGTTTTTTAAAATTGCAGGTCTGTTTTTGTGATATCCACTACCACAAAAACAGACCTGCATATAAAAACATATACACAAATTCAATTTCAACATAACAAACACATGTTCAAATGTATTTCAACATCAAATAAAGTATAGAGTCTAAGAAAATACAATCTAATCAAATGCAATGTTTAAATCTAAGAGCTATTGTATAATCTAATTATAGACTTCGCAGCAGCCTTCCTAATGAATAGTAGTGGCTTCTCAGGAACTGGTGTAGTAGTCTTGAATCTCTGCAAAAGACAATTCATATTAATTAGTGTATATGAATTCAACATTTGGGAAAAAAATCAAAATTTGTTAAAGTTAAATATTACCGTTTCCCAGCTTCTTGTGATGTGAGAACTAACAATATGGGTCATCCAATACATTACATAGTATCCGCACTCATATGACCCATTTTGTCTGTTACACTACAATATATCATCACAGTTGATAATAGTTAGTGAATAACATTAAAATAAAACAAGTATAACAAAGTATGGCTTTAGCATATGTCAAACCTTAAGAGAAATCCAAGTAATCTTTCTACTGTTAGAAATTGATCTACCACCCATCATCATAGTTGCTGGAATAGAACTGTTTATAAAAAAAGGTTTTAGCATTCATTTATATAACAAAGAAAGTTCAAACATTGATGTTCTTACCAATCAATTGCTTGTTTGAGTTGTGGGGGAGGAGGCCTGTGCAATGAACAGAACCACAAAGCAGTGTTGTCTTGCATAGACATAACAAGAAGTTGCCAATGGCGCCTGAAATTCATAATAACGTAACTATTAAATATTAAAATCACATATGGAACTTTATTATGTTAACAAAGTTCACTTACCCGGATATATAAGGCAACAAGTATATTTTCTTGCGGCTTGCAAAACTTCTTATCAGATTCATGTTGATCTGCTCAAAATCATTTGATTCATGAATTAATTGGGGATCAACGAATCCATAATCATCTGAACGCCCCAACTTGTTACTGACCCCAGACATATGCCTGAAATAAAAAATTAACTTTGATATAAGGATACTTGATATATAAATCAATTTTATATATAAATAATTGCTCATAGACTTACATGATCCATAGCTGAATAATTGAAATATTCAACTCTTGTGTTCCCGACGCAAGCTCATGGACATCTTGGCTATGAAGGTATATTGGGACCTCAGAGCCTCTCCCAAATACATTAGCATCGTACTCAACCTCCAAAGGATGCTCATCAAGGATGTCAGCAAGTGGATGCAATGAAGCAAGAGGATCATCCTCAGATAGAGGAATCTTCTCCTGTGCCTGCGTCTGTTGTTACATGAAAAGATACGATAAGTAATATAGAGCATTAAAAACCTTTAAAATTGAGAAGTGTAAAGAAGAATTTCATACCGAGGGGTCAGAAACTGGTTTAACCAAAAATTTAGGCCAACTGATAAACGACTTATATGCTTGTTCCACAGTGAAAATCTCTTCCGTGGACAGAGGAACCATGGCATCTGGTATGATCATTTCATCCACTGAGACCTTCACCTCATCCTCTAATAGTTGCATACCATGACATACAGTCGTTGTCCTAAACTCTGTTCCTCGAGCTACCAGCACCATCTCAGTATCATCTAAAATGTATAATAGACATGGACTACCATCGTCCATGTCATCCTCTGGGATGGCTGATGCGGAACAACTTCCTTTCCCGCTTCTTCCTGTTAGAGTAAATGTTAGATTATACAAAAGATAGAAATAATTGCACATAAATGTTTATTAGGTTTACCTGTGGGGGGGGGGGGGCAAGGATAACATGTTCCTCTATAGGAGATGCACCGCACACATGTTCTGAAACTGCTCCTGGAACATGCTTTGGAATTCAGTCCTCATCTCTGATCTAACCTCGGCCTGATCTCCTCTCTAAGGTCTTCTCGGACCTTTTTTGTGATCTCTTCTGTCATCCATTGTGTATCGCTGTATGAATATGAATGCTGACGAGAAGAGCTCCCAAAATAATCTTTACTTCCTACTCCAGAACCTGCAGCACGTACACGTCCAGGGTGCTCAAGTCGTCCAATCGCAGCAGCAAGAATATCCTGGCAACCCTCTGGAGTGAATTGGCCTTGGGAGTTCTGCTCAACCAAGGCGTCCTGTAACATTACAAAACACCATTATTCTTAAAATAGTTTAATGTAGTATGTATAATGAGAATACTTATTTTTAGGAAGAGTGATAACTTATAATTCTTTCAGAAATCTCTCGTGCAGTGTCGGAAGAGTAGGTGCCCGATGGTCGCATACGGGCCAACTTCCATTTCTCATGTCTAGACGGTGGAGAAGGAGGCTGAGGAGGGCTACCACCCTGAGTTGGTGGTCTAGCATCTGCCTTTTGCTTGAGGAGTTTCTCCTCAAGCTTCCTATACCCACCACGAGATAATAGGTGGGGGTTTTTGTTATGAGCACTTGTTCCTTGTGCTTTGCTTCTAATTGCCTGTCACACACACATGAATTAATTAGTTCATATGATATATATTTGTTAATGAGGAATTGAATAATATCAACTATACTAACCTGCCATTCCTTTGACAACCGACTCTCTTTAAAAAGCCGCCAAGTCTCCTCATCAATGGACTTATATGTACTACATGGAGTCTTATGTTTAAGGTGTCCATAGATGTATCTTGATGTCAACTTGCTTTTAAAGTTTCTGAAATTTTCTGCAACAGTTGACAAACACTTATTTCTAAGTGTTGCGACATTTGGAATGTCAAAAGTCACCTGAAATAAACATAATAAAGTTGTATTAGTACAAAATTATCAATATAAACAAATTTTAATTCAAATGCTATTAATTAACTTACCAATATATCGTTCCAAATAACGTTCCGATCAACCTCGGACACATGATCAAAAGATGGAACGAGAATGCTAATTTTATCACGTGCGACCACTCCAAGGTATGATCAGAAGTCATCTGCATAGCGGCCAGTTGCCACACCCGTGGTGACATTCACGTTCACCGGAGTTCTTTCACCACTTTGTTTCCTGAGCAATAGTTGTTTCATCCTAGTGGGTCCTCTAGTGGATCTGGTTGGGGGAGCCTCATCCCCTGAAGACTATGAATGATCAGCCATATATCTGTCAACATAAATAACAACATTAAATATTAATAAAAGACTTATGTAATATCATATAAATTAACAAAACATGTAATAGTAATAATAGAAATTCATACATAAAGATATGGATTCATCATATGTATATTCCCTCATCATGATCTGACCGAATTGCATGTACATCGTCGTCAACTAGAGATTGGTCATCCAAATTTGTTGTACTTTGAAATGAATGGTTGTCAGGAATATGAATATTAATCAGATTGTCTTCGTTAACTTCAATAAGTTTTTTGCCTTAAAGAGCAACATACCAATGGTCAGACGCAAGATCTTTGACATAAAAAACCTGCGATGGTTGATGTACCATGATAAACGGTTCGTCTCGGTAACCCACCTTTCGAAAATCAACTAGTGTCATACCCGATTCATCTAGTTTCACACCACTCTTATTGTCAAACCACTTACATTTAAACAATGGAACAAAAAACTTGGTGTAATCAACCTCCCATATCTCTTCTATTATACCATAATATCTCATTGATCCTAGTACAGGAGATTGATCTTTTGATGTGGAAAATTGAAGTGACTCAGTTTCTAAACTGACTCTACTATTTTGTACTGTGCTTTTATCATCCAATTTCTTCGTATAGAATGTGCAATTATTGACTTCATAACCTTGACAACACACGACATCAAACTTCAAACCATTTGCAAGCCACAATAAAGTTTCAGAAGGATGTGGCTCTTTGTCAATTTCAGATTTGAACCAAGATATAAATGTTTTGTTATGCTCCATCAATTGCCATTTCTCTGATTGTCTTGGATTTTTATTCTTAACAATGGCTTTGTGTGCTTCTAAAAAAGGGATCACCTCATCTGTGTTGTTCAATATATAAAGATGCGCTTGCAACAATTCATCGCGATCTTTTGTCACCACATTCACACCTCGGATGCTTTTACTTGTAGAAAATTTATTCAACCATGATGTGCGAGGAACTCCTATTGGATTCGTTGATGTCATGTAATATGAACAAAACTCGATACTTTCTTCAGCAATATACCTTTCAATCATCGAACCTTCAGGACGATATGGATTTTTAACGTACCCTTTCAAAATCTTCATATAACGCTCAATAGGATACATCCATCTTAAGTATACCGGTCCGCACAACTTGATTTCTCTAACCAAATGAACAAGTAAATGTACCATGATGTCAAAAAAAGATGGAGGGAAAAACATCTCTAGTTGACACAAGATGATAACAATCTCGCCTTGAAGTTCATCCAACTTTGTAGGATCGATGGCTTTACTACATATTGACGAGAAAAATGAACACAACCTGTTTATGGTGTGCCTAACATTTTTGGGCAAAATTCCACGAATAGCCACCGGTAACAACTGTTGCATTAAGACGTGACAATCGTGAGACTTCATGCCAACAAGCTTTAAGTCCTGCATCGACACTAAACTCTTGATATTTGAAGAGTATCCTTGTGGTACTTTGATACTCTTTAAACAAACACAAAAACTTATCTTCTCTTGTCTACACATTGTGTAACATGCAGGGGGCAAATAAGTACGTTTACCAACCTCCTTGGGTGCCAACTCTTCTCGGATATTCATGTCAACCAAATCCAAACGAGCATTCACTCCATCTTTTGTCTTTCCCTGAATGTTGAGTAGTGTACCAATCAAGCTATCACACACGTTCTTTTCTACATGCATCACATCTATGCAATGTCGAACATCTAACTTTGACCAATATGGAAGATCAAAGAATATTGATTTCTTCTTCCAAGGGGTCGTTATAGATGACTTCTTGGATGTTTTCCCAAATACATGATGTATTTTATTAACTTTTTCAAGAACTTGAAGGCCAGTAAGTGGATTTGGTGCTTCGTCCCTCTCTTGATCTCCATTGAATGCTTTTTTTAACCTTCGATATGGATGATTACGTTTTAGAAATCTCCGATGACGCAGATACACCGTCTTTCTTCCATGTTTCAATTGATGAGCTGCAATGTTTTCTTCACATATAGGACATGCTTTATGACCCTTGACACTGTATCCTGACAAATTACCATAAGCTGGAAAGTCATTAATGGTGCAAAATAACATTGCACGCATCATAAAAGTCTCTGAAGCGAATGCATCAAATATTTCAACCCCATCAACCCACAAAACCTTCAAGTCTTCAACTAGTGGGCTTAGATAAACATCTATGTCATTTCCAGGCTGCTTTGGACCAGATATCATCATAGACAACATCATGTACTTCCTCTTCATGCACAATGCAGGAGATAAGTTGTAAATTATCAATATAACTGGCCAACAACTGTGATTGGTACTTAGATTACCAAATGGGTTCATTCCATCAGTGGCTAAACCAAGCCTAAGATTTCTACACTCTTTACCAAATTCGGGGAATTGTCGATCAACATTTTTCCATTGTTGTGAATCAGCTGGATGACGAAGCAGCCCGTCAATTTTTCTCTCATCTGCATGCCATCTAAGGTTTTTAGCATCTTTGGGATTCGCAAACAAACTCTTAAGTCTAGGAACTATTGGAAGGTACCAAACTACTTTCAATGCAGATCCATTTTTTTCAATCTGACCATCATCTTCACTATTGTTTTTTGACTTGTATCGTGATAAGCCACATTTTGGACACTTTGTCAAAAATTCAAACTCTTTCCTATATAAAATGCAGTCATTCAGACAAGCATGTATCCTTTTATACTCCATACCCATTGGACAAAGAATTTTCTTCGCATCATAATTACGAGTGGGCAGTTTATTTCCATCTGGCAGCATTTCATTCAACAACGTCAACAATTCTGTAAATCTCTTATCAGTCCATCCATTGCTCGCCTTCAAATTCATGAGCCTTGCTGATAAACGTGTGAACTTAGTTGAACCGACATACAAAGGTGTTTCGGCATCAGTCGACATCGTCTCATACACATGAGCTTTGGCAAAATTTTCTGCGCCAACATCGTGGATCATGTCCTCTAATTTGTCTTCATCCGGTTGATCTTCTTCCATGGTGGAATTTGTAACATTTTCAGTTTGCGAGTCAATCGGAAAGTGTATTTCTTCGCCGTGCCATATCCATGTTGTATAGCATCTTAGGAAACCATCACAGATAAGATGTTCTCTAATTTGAGTTGCGTTCAATTTTCTCCCATTCAAACAGTTTACACAAGGATATCTAAACTTCACTTCATCGTCACTTCTCCCCTCATTACGTTGCGCAAATTGTATAAATTCCTCTACACCTCTCTCGTACTCAACACTAATACGTGGTAAATTAATCCAATTTCGATCCATATTCCTAAATATTACATAAAAAGATAAGCTACTAAAAATTAAACATCAAATTTCATACATATTATTGAAACTTAGTGAATAATATTTTAAGGTTTATAAATAATGCAAGAACTACAACACACATAACCAAAACTATAACAAAAACAATACCATACATGACCAAAACTATAGCAATTTCATACATTATCAAAACTTTAGCAAAAATTATACCATACATTACCAAAACTATAGCAATTTCATACATTACCATAACTTTAGGAAAACCTATACCATAGATTACCAAAAATACAGCAATTTCATACATTACCATAACTATAACAATTGTTATTATACATAAACTAATAAAGAAATCATGTTAACAATGCAAAAGGGCATAAATACCTGGAACAGGGGCGGCGAAAAAGCTTGGTGCGAAAAAGGAGAATGGCAGCGGAGAGGAATGACAGGCGTTTTAAACGATTTTGATCGGCTAAAACTGTTTCTTATCATCCAAAATGTGAAATAACCGAACAATTTTGAGTTTAAACGGTGAAGAAACGAGAGAAATGAGAGGGGGTGATCGGCGGGAGAAAGTCGAAGTGCAGTCTGCGCGAAGAAGACGATACTGTTCGAAACTTTTATTTTTTAACTCTGATAAGGGAATCTACCGCGGTTCTATACTTAACCGCAGTATAAGATGCTTATATGCCGCGGTTTCACAATCAACCGCGGCCTATACTCATTAAAAAAATAACCTAAATGGCATTTTTGAAAATTATTTTAAAACTATATACCGCGGTTCAGCGGGCAACCGCGGCATATTCCTCGAAAATATTTGAAATTCATTTTAAATTATTTCAGGTGGGAGTATATGAACCGCGACATATACCCCTGAATACAACTGACTCTCCAACTGCCTTCTTGGGAATAACAGTTGCAGGGCTGACTCAGTCAGAGAATTTCAGAATGTTACAGGGGTATATGGGAACCGCGACATATACCACCTGTTCTATCTGACTGATGGAGTAGTGCAGAAGTTACAGGGGTATATGCCGCGGTTCCCCAGGGAACCGCGGCATATACCCCTGTAACGTTCTGAAATTCTATCTGACTGATGGAGTAGTTCAGAAGTTACAGGGGTATATGCCGCGGTTCCCCAGCGAACCGCGGCATATACCCCTGTAACGTTCTGAAATTCTATCTGACTGATGGAGTAGTTTAGAAGTTACAGGGGTATATGTCGCGGTTCCCCAGCGAACCGCGGCATATACCCCTATAACGTTCTGAAATTCTATCTGACTGATGGAGTAGTTTAGAAGTTACAGGGGTATATGTCGCGGTTCCCCAGCGAACCGCGACATATACCCCTGTTATTTAAGTTATAGGTCAAAGGGGATGGTTTGACTACAGGATATGCCGCGGTTGGACAGAGAACCGCGGCCTATTCCCCTGTCATTAAATATTTTTGCATGACGTGGAGTCAAAGGGGTTGGTTGACTTGGGTATATTCCGCGGTTCCCCACACAACCGCGGCATATTCCTTTGACTTATTTACAGAACTGCCACCGCGCACCATTATGCTACGGTTTCTGGTGAACCGTGGCATAATGTGCGCTGTAAAAACCCATTTTTTTACTAGTGATAAGATGTTCTCTAATTTGAGTTGCGTTCAACTTTCTCCCATTCAAACAGTTTACACAAGGACATCTAAACTTCACTTCATCGTCACTTCTCCCCTCATTACGTTGCGCAAATTGTAAATTCCTCTACACCTCTCTCGTACTCAGCACTAATACGTGGTAAATTAATCCAATTTCGATCCATATTCCTAAATATTACATAAAAAGATAAGCTACTAAAAATTAAACATCAAATTTCATACATATTATTGAAACTTAGTGAATAATATTTTAAGGTTTATAAATAATGCAAGAACTACAACACACATAACCAAAACTATAGCAAAAACTATACCATACATGACCAAAACTATAGCAATTTCATACATTATCAAAACTTTAGCAAAAATTATACCATACATTACCAAAACTATAGCAATTTCATACATTACCATAACTTTAGGAAAACCTATACCATAGATTACCAAAAATACAACAATTTCATACATTACCATAACTATAACAATTGTTATTATACACGAACTAATAAAGAAATCATGTTAACAATGCAAAATGGCATAAATAGCTGGAACAGGGGCGGCGAAAAAGCTTGGTGCGAAAAAGGGGAATGGCAGCGGAGAGGAATGACAGGCGTTTTAAACGATTTTGATCGGCTAAAATTGTTTCTTATCGTCAAAAATGTGAAATGACCAAACAATTTTGAGTTTAAACGGTGAAGAAACGAGGGAACTGAGAGGGGTGATCGGCGGGAGAAGAAAGTCGAAGTCGCAGCTTCTGCGCGAAGAAGACGATACTGTTCCAATGTTTTAATTTTTAACTCTGATAGGGGAATCTACCGCGGTTCTATACTTAACCGCGGTATAAGATGCTTATATGCCGCGGTTTCACAACCAACCGCGGCCTATACGCATTAAAAAAATAACCTAAATGGCATTTTTGAAAATTATTTTAAAACTATATGCCGCGGTTCAGCGGGCAACCGCGGCATATTCATCGAAATATTTGAAATTCATTTTAAATTTATTTCAGGTGGGAGTATATGCCGCGGTTCCCCAGCGAACCGCGGCATATACCCCTGAATACAACTGACTCTCCAACTGCCTTCTTGGGAATAACAGTTGCAGGGCTGACTCAGTCAGAGAATTTCAGAACGTTACAGGGGTATATGCCGCGGTTCTCTGGGGAACCGCGGCATATACCCCTGTAACGTTCTGAAATTCTATATGACTGATGGAGTAGTGCAGACGTTACCGGGGTATATGCCACGGTTCGCTGGGGAACCGCGGCATATACCCCTGTAACGTTCTGAAATTCTATCTGACTGATGGAGTAGTTCAGAAGTTACAGGGGTATATGCCGCGGTTCCCCAGAGAACCGCGGCATATACCCCTGTACGTTCTGAAATTCTCTGACTGAGTCCGCCCTACAATAAATTAGCATGGGTATATGCCGCAGTTTGCTGGGGAACCGCCCCCTGTTATTTAAGTTATGGGTCAAAGGGGATGGTTTGACTAGAGGATATGACGTGGTTCCCCTCTGAACCGCGGCATATTCCTTCGACTTATTTAGAGAACTGCCACCGCGCACCATTATGCTACGGTTTCTAGTGAACCGTGGCATAATGTGCGCTGTAAAAAACCATTTTTTTACTAGTGTATTATCCTAATTTCCCTTAACTTTCTATCATATAATATTTAATTATATTCCGAAATATATATATATATATATATATATATATATATATATATATATATATATATATATATATATATATATATATATATATATATATATATATAAACAGATATTGCATTTAGCTAAAATCCTTATATTAAATATGTTATACATCATCTATTTAAAATATAACAACATCATTTAACTCCATAAACTGATATCATAAAATAATATTATAAGAATACCAATCAAATAACAATTATGATAACTTCATATAGTATATTATTATATAGCATACAAAATCACAAAACTGAACTAAAACCAAAAGAATTCTTACAACATACGTAACACTCCAACCTTTTCCATATTCAATGTATAAATCATATCATCAATCTACTTTTCTAACATCAATCTTGCAATTATTTTTCAGCAAGGATAGCAAAGCTTTATACCAATATCATAATAGCAACTAACAAGCATTTTATGCAATTTTTACAGTCATTACAGCAAGTACATTATGCCATATTTATAATAATTACAACAAATATTTTATATTATATTTTTTATAGCAATTACAACAAATATATTATGCAGATTTTTAACCCAAAAACAACAAAACTTTAAACAACATTTTCGTTCAATCAGCTAGCAACAAGTTTTTGATACAATATTTTCATTCAAACAACAACATTTTCTGGTGCAGAAACAACGACATTTTTCATTACAGAAACAGAGTAAAACAACAACCATTTTTCTGCAAAATTTTATTTTAACACAACAAGGAATTTGCAGAATTTATAACAGCTAACAACAAGCCTTTTTGACAGCAACCAAAAAATGATTTAGGTGAAATACAACATCCAGAATAACACCAAACAACAAGGTTTTCTTGTGCAGAAACAAGAATTAAAATAGTGTAAAAAAAATAATTAAACATAGGCATTCTTTCACAATTTCAACAAAACCCATCTCATGCATACAGGGATTTCACAGGGCATAAATAAAAAGAAAACCCAGCTCCCCTTACCTTGCCACTTCACAGTTTAGCTCAAGACCCGCCTCTACAGCACCCAAAGTCACAAGGAATTTAGACTGCACCCTATAGACCACAAAACAGTAATCAATAATAGTTCTTAAAGCTAGGATAAGACAGGAATTGAAAGAAAGAAGGCAAAAGACACATGCAACCAGCAGATTGTACGGTCTAGGGTTCCAAAACAATGAAGAATAATGAAGAACCACTTACCGCTAGAAACCCAGAAATTGATCGGTGCAATTTGAGAGAAAATTTAGAGAGAAGGTAGAGGAAGAAGAAGATTTCTAGAAAGAGGAACATTTTTAATAAAATGGTTTCAACTTTTCTTTTTTAAAGGCTTGGCAGAAATTATAAACTGTGCTCTTTTTAATAAAAAGCTCCCTTTTGTTTTAATTTAGTTTTCACCCATTCTTTTAATATATAAATATATTATATTTCTATTGGTATTATTTAGGTTCTTACTATCTTTGAGTTATTTACACCATTTTTACATATTTCAACTCAATATCATCTTCAAATACACTTTAACAAGTTTAAAAAGATTAACATCATTATATTAAAAATATTATTCATTTATTTTTAGTTTAAGAACCATATCAAAATTTATAAAACAAAAACAAATTTCAATTTTACGTTAAAGTTTAAAAACTAAAAACAAATTAACTTACAAATTCTTAGTTTAAAAGTTTAAAATTTTGAGTACTTAATAAATTAAAACAAAATTGAAGAACAACTAAATTTTAAAAGAGGTTTAAAATTTAATTAAATAAAAAATATACTATGCATATTTAGTAATACTATTTAGGTTTGTTGTGTACTCATATATTTAATAAATAAAATTAAGTAAAAGTTAAAAAGTACATATTTTTTTATTAAGATAAGATGAATATAAAATCATTTTATTATATTTATGTGTTTACATAGTCAAAATGTATTATAGAAGACTTTACAATAATTTTTTAATATTCTTCAGCCTTCAATATAAAATATCCCCTTCACTTTAAGGCAGTCTAAAATGTATCAGATGTCGTCAACATTCAAAATAGGATGCTTGTAAAAACACTTTCATCGATATGTGTGTCATACAGTAATAAATATTGAAAATGAATACATAATTATGTTGTGAATAATGTTATTCATGTGTTTTTATTTGGTTGGATTTAGATTGTCTGGGTAATTATTTCTCTCTTTAGGGTCTTTTTAATCTATATTATGTTTTTATCTCTTTTTCAATTATGTCTAATTGTCATATATTCTGGTTATCTTTACTTACATGGTATATCACAGTATGTTGGATTCATTATTTTTATGTCATTGCAAATTTAAATGTAACTAAAGTTCATTGAATTTGGTTAGATTGATTAAATAATTATCTCCATTAAAGAGAGTAAATAATTAAAGTACTCTTATATATTTTGTTCGAAAATTCCTGCGTTGTGTCTTGGGGAAGAAAATCATCCAATCATGATTCCTAGTAAAGACTAAAAGGAGTTGAGTTTCAAGTTTAAACACAATATCTAAAATTCTTAGATAAAAAAACGTAAGAAAATTGGCATTGGGAGAAAAGTCTTAGATATGATGAAGGTAGGTTAAGTAGGAAATTATAGTATAAAAAATAGAATGAAACTAGAAAAGTGGAGGCACATGTATTTGGAATATGGTACCCATGAACGTGGAAAAAAGAACCCCAAAGAATAGGATGCGGCCCACTGGATTTGTGGCATCCGTATTTGTCGTGTTAGATTAAAGAAATAGAAAATGACAAATGCAGAAATAATATAAAAACAAGGCTCAAGACATATAGTACTGCTTCAAGATTTTGCTTTCCTAATATATTCATTAAAGTATTCAGAGGATTGGAAAAATAACATGTAATTGCCTTATCCCGCCAAAATGTATTCAATGTATATGTAGATTGATGGTGAAAATACTTTGTTGACTTTAATTAAATTGTCATCCTAAACCCTCCCTCTCTCTCTTTCTCTCTCACACTCACACACAACACATATAAAGTTGCTAACTCTATGAAAGTATCCAAAATGGATTGACACTTGTCTACCTAATCATTTTTAAGATGTTTACAAAATAACTCATATAACCTCATGCAAAAGCTAGTGATCTTATGAGAATATTTGCACCTTACATGCAAAATAGGTTGGACACATATCTTGAGATAGACAACAAACACTAGATTGTCTACCTAATCTTTATAGTTTGAGAGAAATTTTATATGTAAATCTATCACTTCATGAACTTCAGCTATTCCAGGAGAGATCTATAAATCCTCTCTATTGATATTTGAATCTTTCTTTTTCAACTTCATTTGTTTGTATGTTAGGAGTGAACAAGTAAAGGTTTATAATGTTCTTACTACAAGTGTTCAACATTCTTCTCAATGTAGTTTGTTAAAGTGGTATATAATTTTTAAATGTTGATTGCCTACCAAAATATCTTGAATAGAAAAATTGTTTTTATGAACAAATTAATTGATATTTTAGATTGAGTTTGTTAGCATTTATTTTAGTTATAGAATAAATATTATAGTATTTTAAGTTTCTATTTTTAAGGAACATAAAGTGGTCTATTAAGCCAATTATATTTATCCTTTTTAACTGCATAGAGGTTATGGAGCAGTTATTATATTGTTTAAAGGTAAAGCCTAGTCCATTATTTTTTAAACCTGTGATGGTCAGACTTTATATAAAGGGAATGGGTTACTCTTAGTTTTGATCACTAAGTCTACTCCTCTATTCAGAAAATACATAATCGAGTTTGAGTGAGTTAAGGTTTAAAAAAACAAAGCTGTCTCTGTGTTAGGATTACAAAATTGCAATGGCAGGAGGTACGCAAATTATTCTTTCATTCTTGCTTTCGTTGTTCTTGATCTGAATGTTACTTTGATATTTATATAACATGTTTAGATCAATTTTACTCTGCTCTATTTTCTAACATTTGGTATCAGAGCCTGTTCATTCCTCTGCCTTGCATGTTTTCGTTGATTTGGATTTTTGATTTATGAGCTTTATTATTTTGATGCTTTTAATTCAAACAAAATTCCCAAATTAACGTTAAATCTGATTACATTTTTGTAATCTTAATAAGAGTTTTTATATTTAAGAGCACAAATAAAATTGAAATTGGATCAAGAGATACGTCTAAAGCCGATGAACAGTTTCTGTCTGTTCGTTTTTTCTTTCTCTCACGTTTCAGAATTTGAAAAGAATCTTTTTGCTTTTCCTCATCTCTTTAATATAAAAAGGAAACCTTATTTCTGCGTTTCAAGTTTTGGGTCAATTCATGACCTATTGTTATTTTTTCAACCCTGCGTGTCTCCCTTCATCTTTCCCCTCTAGGAAAATTTGCAGCCTTGGTAAAAGACAATTAATCCTTGAACGTGATATATGTATGTTTAAATGTTTTTGGATTAATAATTATGTATATTTTTTGGGTATTATTTGTATGTATATATTTGTTGTTATATGTGCAAATAAAATATGCTTTATTATTGATATATTTACATATTAAGAATTTTATGTAAATATTTATATATTATTAATGTTTTAGTAGTAATATAGTTTTAATAGATAAAGAGTAGTCACAACATCTTTAATCAATTAAAATTGTATATAAAGTTTTGCTACATGAGAAACATTAGTTGAGTCTAATTGAGTAAGACTTTTAGCCCACAGGCAAGTTTTATGTTAATAGACTCATTGGTAAAGACTTGTTTTGCATTGGTGAAACATGACATTTATTTTTAGTCTCAAATTATACATTAAGCATGTAATTTTGAATTTGCAGTTTCTCAATCTGTGAATTTTTCTGATATCAAGTGTGGTGTTCCCGAGTTAAAAAGAGATAATTATAAGGTTTGGAAGAAAAGAGTTCTTCTTCCTTTAGGCTGGATGGACATTGACTATACTATTAGAGAACTAGAACCACTCGTATTAATGAGACCAACACTCAAGCTGCCATTGATCTTTATGAAAAATAGGAGAGGTCAAATCGTTTCTTCGTTACGTTCATAAAAAAAAAATTCCGTTGGGATTCGGGGTTCAGTTGACCAGTATAAGAATGTCAAAGATTTACTAGGGCTCTTGATGAGCAGTTTACGACATCCAATAAATCTTTTGCCAGCACCCTTATAATGTAGTTTTCATCCTTAAAGCTCACTAGAATTAAGGGAGTGCGTGATCATATCATGCGCATTAGGGACATTGTGACTCAACTGAAAGCTTTGGAAGTTACCATGTTTGTTCTTTCCTGGTACACTATATTGTGTGCACTTTGCCTCACCATTATGCCCCCTTCAAAATCTCTTACAACACACATAAAGATAAATGGTCTATTAATGAATTATTGACCATGTGTGTTCAAGAAGAAGAAAGGCTATTAATAAAAGAATGGGAGAGGGTGAACTTGACTACTTCTTTTGAGAATAAGAAGAACCAAGTTAATGTGAAGGGAAAGATTCTTGCTAAGCCAGTTATTAAGAAAGAGTCCAGTTGTTTTTTTTTTTTTGTAAAAAGAAAGGACACATGAAGAAAGACTGCTTAAAATTTAAGAATTGGCTTGATAAGAAAGGTACTCCTTTTGCTTTTGTCTGTTATGAATCTAATTTGACTAGTTTTAATCATAACACATGGTGGATTGATTCTGGTTCTACAATCCATGTCTCTAATACCTTACAGGGTATGCAAAACCTAAGGAGGCCAATAGGAAGTGAGCAATATATCTACTCAGGGAGTAAGATGAGTTCACATGTGGAGGCCATTGGAACATGCAATTTATAGTTTTAAGTAGTGGTTTTGTTTTGCATTTGAAAAATACATTTTATGTTCCTTGTTTTTCTAAGAATTTGATTTCTGTTTCACAACTTATACCTTTGGATTTCTCATTTAATTTTTCAGACTTTGGTTTTACCTTAATGAATAAATCCAAAGTTGTTGTTTTTGGTAAACTATGTGATGGTCTTTATTCCATTATTTTGCAAAACAATATTGCTTATGATTCTTTGCACGTTACTGTCAGGTTAAAAGGATGTGTTATGAATGAGAATTCTTCTATTTTATGGCACCATAGATTGGGACACATCTCCATTAAGAGAATTAAGCGATTAGTTAATGAAGGAGTACTTAGTACTTTGGATTTTACTGATTTTGAGACTTGCGTGGATTGCATAAAGGGTAAGCAAACTAACAAGTCTAAAAGAGGTGCTAAGAGGAGTTCAAGTTTACTAGAAATTATTCATACAAATATTTGTTGTCCGGATATAGACGTCAGTAGTTCGAAATACTTCATCACCTTTATAGATGACTACTCATGTTATATGTATCTCTACTTACTTCGTTCTAAGGATGAAGCTTTGGATGCCTTTAAAATTTTAAGATTGAAGTTGAGATACAGTGCGGAAAGAAAATCAAGATTGTGAGATCAGATAGAGGTGGAGAGTATTATGGTAGATACACGGAGAATGGACATGGTGAGAAGTATGAGGAGTAATTCAAACTTCCTCAATTCTTGTGGACTGAAGCGCTAAAGACAGTTGTGTATATATTAAACCGAGTCCCAACCAAGGTCGTCTTAAAGACACCATTTGAGTTATTCAAAGGTTGGAAACCAAGTTTGTGACATATACGCGTTTGGGGATGTCCGTCTGAAGTGAGAATTTATAATCCACAAGAGAAGAAACTAGACCCAAGGACTATTAGTGGGTATTTCATTGGATATGCTGAAAAGTCTAAGGGATATAGATTCTATTGTCCATCACATAACACTAGGATTGTGGAGTCAAGAAATGCAAGATTTCTTGAGAATGACTTGGTTAGTAGGACTGATCAATTTCCAAACATTGGGAATGAAAGGGATCACTATGAAGCTCAACCCTCTAGCTCAAGTGATAGATTGGTTGTCATTCACACCCCTCAAGCACAAATGGGTGTTAGACAAACAATAATTGAAGCTTCACAACATGCTGAAAATGACCTTACAAATCAAGTTGCTAATAAGGAACAAGTTGAACAACCTACTGAACAGTTGTCTGAGCAACTTGTTCCTCAAGAAAAATGATGAGGCAACATTACGAAGATCTACTAGAGTTAAAGGGCTAGCGATTCCTAGTCATTATATAGTGTATTTGCAAGAAGTTGACTACAATATTGGAGCTGCAAATGATCCTGAAACGTTTTCACAAGCCATGAGTTCTAAAGAATCAAACCTATGGCATTCGTAGCTCATTTTGATTTTGAGTTACATCAAATGGATGTGAAAACAACATTCCTTAATGGTCATCTGGAAGAAGAGATTTACATGAAACAACCTAAGGATTCTCTTTTAAAGACAATGAACATTTAGTTTGCAAGCTTAATAAATCCATCTATGGATTAAAACAAGCCTCTTGCCAATGGTATCTAAAATTCCATGATGTTATTACTTCATTCGGTTTTGAAGAAAATGCCATGGATGAATGTATATACCAAAAGATCAGTGGGAGCAAGATTTGTTTCCTTGTTTTATACGTGGATGATGTTTTGCTTGTAACCAACGATAAGGGCTTGCTATATGAAGTGAAACAATTTCTCTCAAAGAGCTTTGACATGAAGGATATGAGAGAGGCATCTTATGTCATTGACATTAAGATCCATAGGGAAAGATCTCGAGGCATTTTGGGTTTTGTCTCAAGAGACCTATATCAATAAAGTTTTAGAGAGATTTAACATGAAGAATTGTTCACCAAGTGTAGCTCCCATCATGAAGGGTGATAAACTCAATTTGAATAAATATCCAAAAAAAAATGATTTTGAGCGGGAACACATGAAGAATGTTCCATATTCTTTAGCTTTTGGAACCCTTATGTATGCTCAGGTTTGCACTAAACCTGACATTGCATATGTTGTTGGAGTTTTGGGAAGATATCAGAGTAATCCAGGTGTTGACCACTGGAAAGCTGCAAAGAAGGTAAATGGATATCTTCAATAAGGTAATTCGTTTCTTGTTTTGAGACTACCTCGCATGGTGTATGATTGAAGAGTTTCATTTCTTGGCTTAGAGTTGTGGACTCTATTTCTAGGCCATTAAGGTTGTACTGTGACAACTCTGCTGCGGCGTTTATGGCTAAGAATTATAAAAGTGGATGTCGAAGTAAGCACATTGACATCAAATACTTAGCCATCAGAGAACATGTTAAGGAAAAGAAAGTGGTCATTAAGTACATAAGCACTAAGTTGTGATTGCTGATCCTTAACTAAAGGCATGCCACTAAAGAATTTTAAGGATCATGTAGTGTAAAATGGGACTTGGTTCCATGATGTAATTTCATTTCAGTACATTTGGTATTTTTCAATGAAACTATTATTCAATTTGATGTTTTTCTCATATGGTTTTGTTCACATTTATTTTGAGAAGATATCATTTAGTTTTGATCTAGCATAAACATATGGTTTATTGTTCACTCCCTGACAAGCGTACCAGATCGTTCCAAGTAATATAATCGGTAAAACCCGATATCGTTCTTCCCAAGAGACTCGAAAGGCCTTATTATTCGTGCGAATTAAAATCGTAAGACTTGTAAAGAAAAATTAATTGGGTGGAATGCAAAAACACAAAATAAACATGCAATGCGTTGATTCAGTTGACGAAAAAGACTATTGATAAATGGGTTGTTGGGGGTTTACAATTTCATTTTATCCGCTCTCTCTTATCTACTCCTCTTGTTCAAATTGTTTTGTTATATAATTGTTATGCAAACTTTCTTGGCCTACCCTTAGCCCGATCCCTCGGCGAAAAGAGCCTATTACTAATTACCAGCTTACTATCCCTAGCCTCCCCTAGTAACTATCAATGCATTACCAAACAGAAGCAAAAACAATTGATCGTCCTACCTCCCTATCCCTAGGTGGTATTGCTTAACCAAGGAATTACTCACCAGTTCATGACAGTATTGTACATCCCCGTATCAATAAAGACAAACAACACTTATCGAATTAGTTAAACAATAAAAGCTTTAAGCACAGAGGAGAACCCAACAATTGATAATCAAAGCATATGACAATCATGTAAATAAACAAGAGTTTCAATAAAAGAGAGTTTCAAAATATTACATTGTTTCCCCCAACAACAAAAGGGTTTAGTTCACCATTGTCATGGTGAATCTAGATGAAAAATAATGGAAGAATGGAATAGAAAACCCTAGATAGGATAAAATGGAGCCTAAACATCCGAGAGATCTTCTCTAGAGAGTCAAAATTAGGTCTGGCCGCCCTCTTCTGTCAAAAGAATGCATCTAAACTCGCACTAGGGCTATTTATAACCAAGAAAAGTAACAAAATTTAAGCCCAGGCCCATCAGAGAACCGCCCGGCGCCAAAAATGGCAGCTCGACGGTTTGCCTCAAGCCGCAGGACCGCCCAACGCCAAAAACAGCCGCCCGACGCTCCGGTCAACCGCCCAGCGTTCTGGTCAACTTTTCTGGTTGACTGGTTGACTTTTATGCATTCTGGTTGACTTTTCTGCACTGCAACCGTTTGATCTTGAACCTTTCTTTCCATTCATCTCCAATTCTCATCAAAACCCTCCAAAACAATGCAAAACAAGCATAATATTTCTAAAAACAACTTTTGACTCTCAAATGACTCAACTTAAGAGTTTTACTTGATTCTAAGCTCATTCTGAGCCAAAAGGGTGTGTTTTGATATCAAATTTATGCATGAAAATAAGGGTTTTTCAACTGTTATCACAACCACAAACTTAGAACTTTGCTTGTCCTCAAGCAAACAAAATGAAACTTGACCTTCCACTTTTTCATCAAATAGTTCAACATTTTTCTAAATCCTTTTCTTCATAAGTTATTATTCAATTCAGATTTCAGTGGAATCCTACCAAAACGCATGCATGCTTTCAATCCAATCATACTCACATAATCAAATATCTCCTAAAAGATGTTTCATTCATGAATGATCAATCCACTAAGCATAGATGTAAACATGGATTTCAACAATTCCCACCAAGCAAGTGTTTCACTCAATCACTCAAGTGTTTAAAGAATCACTCCACTCTTTACTATTCATATGTCACATAGAACAATATTGCCATTCATCTTAAAACAATCAGAATCCTTACATTAAAATGCCATCACAAGGACTTTTCCAAGACTTGTAATGAGGCTGGGCCATCAAGAAAAATTGGTCTTTCTAGATCACAAAATTCTTGAGTTAAAATAACTATTTCATCATTGAAAAGGTTCAAGTTTAAACTCTCTCTTTGTCACCAATTTCACTCATTCCCAAGTTCTTCCCTTTTCATTGATTTTACATTCAGCTCATCTTTCATGCTTTTTCTTTTTACTTTTTCTTTTTCTTTACTGATGCATTTTTCTTTTCAACACTTGAGCTCAATGATTTTCTTTTGCCTTTCCATTTTCCCCATGCAACCCCAAACTTGAACCTTTTCATTCCATACAATTATTCTCAACCCAACTCAAGATAAATAATTTCAAATCATGGGTTTTCATCCTGTTTAAGGCCAAGGTTCAAAAAGGGTATAAGATTAAACTTTTTCGGGTGAAAATTTGGCTAAATAAGGGCTTCCAAACATGGCCTTGATCATATAACATAAACATGCAAATCAATCAATTATCAAGACTAAGGCAATATCATTCATGATTCTCTGTGAATAGTACATACATCAGTAAAGACTCTGGAGCTCAATACCTCACACAACATGCTTTCTCACACATCATTCATGAATCCTGCTTAGCATCATAATCACAATCATAAACCACTATACATATGTACATATAGTTAGTGAATCATTCACCTGGATATCAGCACACACACATTCTCAGTCATAAACCATATTCAATCATCATTGAATAACTCGTCATGCATTTTATAAAATGAAACCACCATCAGAATCAGTGTACAAGCCAATCACAAACACAAAAATAAAATGTTCCTATTCTAAAAATCAAAAGTACAAAGGAAAAAGAAAGATAAAGCCTGGGTTGCCTCCCAATAGCAATTGTTTTGATGAGGAAGAGGTTTTGCATATGATCTTTTCTTCTTTCTTCTCTTCTTCCTCTTTTTCTCACTCTTCTTCTCCCTCAACTTTCTCTTTTTATTTTTCCTTGATTTCTTCTTTTTTTATTTTCACACATTTTCTATTTTTTTCTTTTCTTTCAACTATTTCTTTTTCTTTCAACTACTTCTTTTTCTTTCTCCTCATCTTGGTCTTCCTCACTCAACCTTTTTGTTTTTGCCTCCTCCATCTTTTTCTCCTCTCTTTCGATCTTCTCCTCATCTATCTCTATCTTTTCTTCCTCTATCTTCTCCTTATTAATAACCTTATCACTTTCAAAGATAGTGACTTGGCATTCCTCTTTAGGGTTAACTTTAGTATTAACCCTAATAATACCCAGAAACTTCAATAGCAAGAGATTTGTTCCTGCCGTAAACGTTCTTCAGCTTCCCCTAATGTTTCTCTTCGTTCAGAAGATTGTTTTTCTTGTAAACATTGTTCGACTTCCCCCAACGTTTCTTTTGGTACAGAGAATAGTTCTTGCCGTAAACGTTGTTCAGCTTCCCCCAACGTTTCTTTCTGCAAAGAGAATTGTTTCTTCGGTAAACGTTGTTCAGCTTCCCCTAACGTTTCTTTCGGCAAACATTAGGCATAAAACCCTAGAAAACATTTATTTGAACAAAAATAATAATAAACATAAAATCAAGTCAAATTCAATCAATTTACACTACTTGAAAAAGTTAAACCTCAAGTCCCCGACAACGGCGCCAACAACTTGTTGACTCCCTGGCAAGCGTACCAGATCGTTCCAAGTAATATAATCGGTAAAACCCGATATCGTTCTTCCCAAGAGACTCGAAAGGCCTTATCGTTCGTGCGAATTAAAATCGTAAGACTTGTAAAGAAAAATTAATTAGGTGGAATGCAAAAACACAATGCAATGTGTGGATTCAGTTGACGAAAAAGACTATGGATGAATGAAGTTGTTGGGTGTTTACAATTTCATCTTATCCGCTCTCTCTTATTATCTACTCCTCTTGTTTAAATTGCTTTGTTATCTAATTGTTATGCAAACTTTCTTGGCCTACCTTTAGCCCGATCCCTCGGTGAAAAGAGCCTATTACTAATTACCGGTTTGCTATCCCTAACCTCCCCTAGTAACTAGCAATGCATTATCGAACGATAGCAAAAGCAATTGATCGTCCTACCTCCCTATCCCTAGGTGGTATTGGTTAACCAAGGAATTACTCACTAGTTCATGTCAGTATTGTACGTCCCCGTATCAATAAAGACAAACAACAGTTATCGAATGAGTTAAACGATAAAAGCTTTAAGCACAGATGAGAACCCAACAATTGATAATCAAAGCATATGACAATCATATAAATAAACAAGAGTTTCAAAAGATTACATTGTTTCCCTCAACACCAAAAGGGTTTAGTTCACCATTGTCATGGTGAACCTAGATGAAAAATAATGGAAGAATGGAATAGCAAACCCTAGATAGGATGAAAAGGAGCCTAAGCATCCAAGAGATCTTCTCCAGAGAGTGAAAATTAGGTATGGTCGCCCTCTTCTGTAAAAAGAATGCATCTAAACTCGCACTAGGGCTATTTATAACCAAGAAAAGTAACAAATTTCAAGCCCAGGCCCATCAGAGAACCGCCCGACGCCAAAAACAGCCGCCCGACGCTCCGGTCAACCGCCCAACATTCTGGTCAACTTTTCTGGTTGACTGGTTGACTTTTCTGCATTCTGGTTGACTTTTCTGCACTGCAACCGTTTGATCTTGAACCTTTCTTTCCATTCATCTCCAATTCTCATCAAAACCCTCCAAAACAATGGAAAACAAGCATAATATATCTAAAAACCACTTTTAACTCTCAAATGACTCAACTTAAGAGTTTTACTTGATTGTAAGCTCATTCTAAGCCAAAAGGGTGTGTTTTGATATCAAATTTATGCATGAAAATAACGGTTTTTCAACCGTTATCATTTATGCATTAAGTTGAGAGCTAATGTTGAGAGAAATATATATTGTGGTACATGGAAGATAACACTCACTATCAGAGGACCTATCGCCATGACTCGTATATATTCTGTCACTTGTTGTGGTTAATAATTGGATAATGGACCAAGTGGGAGAATGCTAGCATTTATTTTAGTTATAGAATAAATATTATAGCATTTTAAGTTTCTATTTTTAAGGAACATAAAGTGGTCCATTAAGCCAATTATATTTATCTTTTTTAACTACATAAAGGTTATGAAGCAGTTATTATATTGTTTAAAGGTAAAACCTGCTCCATTATTTTTTAAATGTTGAATTGCCTACCAAAATACCTTGAATAGAAAAATTGTTTTTATGAACAAGTTAATTGATATTTTAAACTGAGTTTGGAAATAATTATAAATGAATAATAATTATTACCTTAGTTTAAAGAAAGTTTTCCAAATAGATTATGTTTAACAATAATCTAATCCGTGGAAATTTAGTTTTCATAAATTTCGGACATAATAGATTAAGTTAAAATATAATTTATTGTTTTAAACTTTTCGTAAAACATAAATTTTAAAAAATAATTGATTAAATTAAGTATTAATCGATTAATATCACACAAAAATGTTTTCTTAATTCATAAATGAACAAATTAATTATGTTCAATCATCGATTGATTAAGTTAATATTTTTTTTAAAAATATTCTCTCTCACTTTTCAATATGAGATTTCTTTTCAAAAACTTTTCAAAGTAAGAAAATATTATAGTGAGAAAGTTTTGAGAGGATATTTCTAAAAATTCATCTTATATTAGAAAGATTGCTCAAGATTCAACAAAGGAGATTGCTCAAACTCTAATTAATTCTTTGTGTAATTGTCACAATACAGGTGATATATTTGTGTGTTCTTTTCTTGTAATTTAAATGTTAAACTCATGTACTAGTTTTTAGTGTGTATGTATAGGTAATTGAGTGTTTTCATTACTTTGTAAATATTTTTGAATTAATTCTTTTAAGGTGTAACTGTTTTTGTATTGATCTAGTTTAGGGATACAACAAGTCAAGTTAGATAGTATTACTCGCTATCCACATCACTTAAAAATATTTGTCCCATTGCTCATCATGTATCGGTAAAATAATATCTAAATTCTTTTACATACATGGATACCCATAAATACCCACTTATATTCATTAAATACATGTATATTAAATACATGTATCTCTTAGTCGTGAGTATCCATTTAATATTCATTACATATTTTATGCATATATATTCGCATGTTCAAATTATTTTTCCATTCTTATCCTAGTTGCATATATATGTTTCTTATAATTAAACATTTTCAAAGATTTTAGCAAAAAAAATCCAATTCAAGTTGCCTAGATTAACTAAATGTATATTTTTTTTTTAAAAAAAAATCAAACTAATATAAAATTTTTTTGTTTGATTCTTTTGTGTTTTATTGTTGCTATATATTCAATTTATGGTGTTCTTGAAGTCCATTAATCATTGAATAAAACTATTTTTATATTAACAATTAATTTTCAAGGCAAAAGCTTTTCTTTGAAATTTTAAAGTTCTTTTAATCAAATGACCCCTCTTTATTGTGTTTTAGCCATTCTATAATTTAACATTGTGTATTTATGTATGCATAAAGTGTATTAAAACAATACTTGTTGTATTTTGATTTATTATTTAGAACCTTTAAGGTGTTTCTTAAAGGAAAACTGAAAACAACTAATATTAGGTATTCATTTTCCTTTTATGTGTATGTAAACCTTAATTCATGTTTTTTTATATGGGTATTACAAAATGATCTTTAAGAAAATGCTTCATCAAACATGAAGAGGATAGCCATAAGACCATATTTTAGTTCACCTGTTTTTCAACAAGTTTTGTGAAAATTTTATATATCTAGGGATGACAATACATGACAGATCATTCAAATTGGTCATAACCTGCTATAGAAAAAGTGTGGGATGTGATGTATATTTGAGTCCATTAGCCCACAGAAACTCGTCCTCCATAATCCACAACTCTCATTATTTTTAAATTATTTATTGTTGTGTTAATATAATTAAATATTTTCATTTATTATTTCATCAATATCATATATTTATAAGTAAAATGTTATATATTATTTCATGGTTCACTTGAATATTTTTTTTTTATATGTTTCCTTATTTATTTATAAAAATAGTAAATCATTAGTCTATAATTTCACTTTGTAATGGTTATACTTATGGGAAATCCTTGTATTGGATAAAAAAAATTATAAATACTTTTTCTAGATAGTTTTCATTTTTTTTTAATTTATGAGGGTCGGTTCACAAACTTACAATTATGCAGAGAACGCTAGATCTATTAACCCATAACCATAAGTCTTATGCAAGTTTGTTCATCCTGATCCATTTTTTGCATACCAAATGTGGGGTGAGTTGATATGGATTGTTATCCTTATATATAACTCTATTCAACCATTTTTCTATAGTTAACATGTTATTTCATATATATGAAGACCATACTTGGAAACATTATATGATGAATCTATTAATACAAAAACTTCATAAAAATGTTAATATTAAGATTATCTAAGTTACATGTAAATGTTATATTCTTTGGTATCATAATTTGATTAAGATAACACTTGTGACATCCCAAAATTTATATGAAAATATAAATTTGAACGATTGAACATTATAATATAGCAGGGCAGTTTAAAGATGTTTACAAAATTATAAAGCGGATAGGAACTTCTATAATGAAGTGATAGGATGTAAATATAGTTATAAGCTTTACAGTCATCCAAAATAGACCATAAATTTAAACTTTATTTACATAGGAGTCTTTCAAAATATGGATTGCAACTAAAGAAAGTCCTAGGAACTAGGGACTGCGTCACCTTCTTCCAGAGCCTACTCCAATGGTACCTCTTCCACATCTGCTCACATCCAAGTGGATGATCATCGCAAAAGAAAGACATACACACACAACACAAACAAGAAGGGTAAGCTAGGTATAAAATCGCGTTATACAATCACACACAGCATCCAAAGACCATAACATAATACAGACTACGACCAAATGCATTTTGTTAATACCAATGACCGACCACGTGATTTGACCATCCGGACTAGTATGAAATGTCGAGTACCAGGGGTTTGTGCACTTGTTGTGGCCCTACTGCTTTGCAAAGCCATTGCCGAGGGGTTTCACACGACCACACACAAGTGTAAGCCCTTTACCGAATAATAGGCCTCCACGTAGCACCTATTACTAGGACCTCCTGTTATTCTCACCACATGACTCATCACTCTCTAATTGAGCATGGAGGGTCATTAGAATGTCAGGATAAACCCCATTTGGAACTCCAGCCATTCATATAGTCAATCACAACAAACCATAGGGCACCACCATGTAACCTCCCTTGAGGATCATGGAATTACGTCCATTAATCATACTTTTAAATTTGACACACAACTCAAGATTTTCAACGTTCATATACTTGTACATGATCATACATTGTCATTTAAATCTATACATATCATATATATAATTCATACATACTTAAACATTATATATATTTGTAGAAACATTATTTATTAATACAAATTTCTTTATAGCATTTTATTACCAACACTTACTTAATTTAAAAAGCTTGGAGACCCTCACCAATGGATCCAGAAGGATCAAAAACCCCAGAACGACCCAAAGAACGTCCAAAACGGACGTTTGGAACTCCTAAAACGTCAAAAACATAAAAATCACTCAATCTGCCAAACTAAATTCACTCAGCGCACCAGGAGGGTGCGCTGTGCGAATTTGCAAATTCTGCAGGTGCAAATTCTGCAGATTTGTAGTACTCTACCCTTGCGAACTTGTTTTTAGGCCTCTAGGTGAATTTCTAACACCTCCAATTCCATCTACATGATGAATTATGCTTGTTTAAAGGGTTACACACTATCCTAACATCAATCTCTATTAGTTATACATTAATCTAGGATCTAATACTTCAACTTCATTTACTTATAGATCCAAATTCTAATTTACCACTTAAGTGTAATTTTATACCATTTTGACACTTTCAAACAGTCACATATGACTACCTAGGCTATGTAAACTGATCAAAACCATACTCAACCACCACATTGAGGATTTGACTATGCCAGTTCCTCCAAAAATTTCTAAAATCCCTTTTTAGTTTACCTGTCCTTCTTTAATTACTTATTTATCATATTTATAGTATCTAACCTCCAATAAAGTTTCTATGAAACATTGTTACCATACCACAAGCGTCCAGTTCAGTCATTTATGCAACAATCAACCATTTTCATACTTCATATATATATATATATATATATATATATATATATATATATATATATATATATATATATATATATGTATGTATACCAGCAACATCAGTATTCAATTCAAGCAACACTAACATCATCAAAATAGTTTCATAGGCACGTTATCACCAAGCTCACATGAAAGAGGATTTAAGCAATCACACAATTTTACAAAACAGCAGAAAAGAGTCCTAGCTTCCCTTACCTTAGGTTTCAACAGCTCAATTCAAGAAGATAAATTGACAGTACCTAAAATCCCCAAATTGGAGATAGAAGTCATCCCTAAAAATCAGAAATTGAACTAAAATTGGAGGAAAACCTAAATCAGTCACATGCAAAGTAACCATTACATGATTGTCTCCCTAAATTTGAAGAGGAAAAGAAGGAACTACTTACTGGATGAAAACAGAGAACCTAACAATTAGAAGCGAAGCTCCTGGAACCTGGATGTCCTAGGAATTTTCTGGTAAGCAAGGTTTATGGATTAGATTTTTGGAGTAGAGATGGAGAAAGTGCAGAACCTGAGAGGGCAAAAACGTTGAAATGTTATGGTATTGTTTTTCAGACAAGGAAGGGAGTTAAACTTGAAACGGGTTTATTTTGTTAGGAAAGGTTTCAGCCATTCCTCTGCTGCCACGTATACATTCCAAACACTTCTATTTTCTCAGGTTTTACAACACTACTTTCAATTAATCCAAAACTTTCATGGTAAAAATATAGTGAAAATATGAAAGATGATTTATAAACACGTTGAGTATAAAAAACTTGTACTCATTGAGGTGTTTTCTGCAAACAAAATCATGTTGTCTTGATGAGTTTCTTCTTAGAACTTGAAGAATCTATCAACACTTTAAAGGTTTAAACCAATAATGTTATTACATATGGAGAAGAATACAAGAAACATAAAAATAAAGTGAAAATCAAATAGATAAGGAAGGGAATGATAAAAGTGCATCACCTTTGGAGACTCAAAGGATAGACACATTAGTAGTTTATTACTTGAAGATGTTCTTCAAGATAAGAGATGGATTTGAGAATATAAAACTCACAATGCACCTAAATCTTACTAAATTGAAGTAATTTCACATATATCAAATTAAAAAAAAAAACAAGAGAGGAGAGTTTTATTTATATGGTTAGGAGGTGTAATCATAAACTAAAAAAATAAAAACATGTGAAAGAAGCCAAACAACTAAAACTAAGACAAATTTACATATGGTAGATGAGAATTAATATTTATAGAGTGAAAGGAAGTTTGAAATAATCGGGTGCATGAAATAGTTCTAACTACTAGTGGTTAAAGTTGGTGTATGATACTAAACCACTTTGTTCTAGATCATACTAAAAATTTCTAGAATATTTAGAACAAATATTTCTTTTAAAATAATTTTATTTGAATATTCTTGGAATATTCTATTTTTTAAATAAAATTTATAATTCTAATGTATTTCAATAAAAAAAATTATATTTTACAAAATAGTTATTATATTTTTTTGTTTTATATTTTCAAATATTTTTCTATAAGTCCCTGACTTTTCCTATTTTTTGACCTTCTTCTAAAGAGTCTTTATATATTTTTACTTTTCTCTCTCCTTTATCATACTTTTTATATGAACTCTTTTATGTATTCAAATAATAAGTTTTATGTTTCTAAATTATTAATGTTCTGACTTTTTAATTTGTTTATATTTTATATCTTTTTATTATTTATAACTTTTTACCTAATTGATCTAACTCAACATCTTTTTATTAAGTTAATTTGATTCTTGTTTATTAGAGAGAAAAAGTGTAAAGTTGATTCATATTGAAACTACAACTGTTATTTTTTTACAATACATAGTGGTTTTCGAATTGAGGTATATACTGTTGAGGTAAAAAAGGGTGAACTTTTGACATCGGTTCACAACTGTGGTGATAAAGGAAGAGTTGCTGCTTTGATTCCTCAATGACTTATTAAACCAAAAAAGGGGAGGTGGGGGGAGGGGTGTTGGTAGCAGTTATGCAGGGAACCGTTGCCATATAGGGTGTTAGAGTTTAAAAAAGTAGTTAATTTTAAAGGTTTATGGCAGCAGTTCTTGATTGAACCGCTGTCATAGCTCTTTAAAATTAATTATTTTTTTAAAATCTAGTGCACTCTATGACAATGGTTGTGGGTTGAATCGAGAGCATAAACCCTTTTCTACCTTGGTTTATACCACAACCACTGCCTAAAGTCTGCGTTTTTTTTAATAATAAGTTTGTTTCTATGACATCTTCTATCACAAAAATAGACCTTGATATAAAAGCACAATATTCACAATACAAAATATAGTGCAAATAATTCTTTTTAATGAAATACATAATTATAAACATAAGATTTCTTAATGTAAAAAGTCTAATAATTACAAATCAACTAAACTAAAATATGCTAATGTAGATCTTATTAAATCCTAATAACTACGCACTATTATATAGTTTTATTACATGTTTTGCAAGCGCTTTCCACAGGTAAAGAAGGGGCTTCTCGAGAATTGGAACACGAGTCTTGAATCTCTGCACAAGAAACATGATTTTAATTAGTGTATATGAATTCCAAATAATGGAGAAAAACAAAATTCATTGAATCCAAATATTACTGTTTCCTAGCCACTTGTAATATGGGCACGAATAATGTTTGTATCCAATACATTACATAGTAACCACATTTATATGAGCCAGTTTGTCTATTACACTACAATATATTATCATAGTTATAAATAGTTAATGAAGATCGTTAGAATAAAACAACTATAAGAAAGTATGGACCAAAATATCAAACCTTGAGGGCCAACAATGTAAGCTTTTTAGTTTTAGTAGTTGATTTCCCTAACAACATCTTATGTGCTGCAATTGAACTATAAAAAAATGTCTTTAGGATACATTTATATAACAAAGAAAGTCCAAACCTTGAGGTTCTTACCAACCTACTACTTGACTGAGATGTTTGGGAGAAGGCTTGTGCAATGAGCAAAACAACATGACAATGTTCTCTAGTATGGAAACCATAACTAGTTGCCAATGATGTCTGGAATTGATAATAACTTAATTGTTATATATTAAAATCACAAATGGAACTTTGAAGTTAACAAACTTCACTTACCCAGCTATATAAGGGACAAAATATATCTCCTTCCTCCTTCCAAAGCAGCTAGTTACGTATGTTTGGATGTCATTAAATTTATTGCCTTCGTGAGTGTTGGAGGTCAATGAACCCATAAACATCATTGAACTCCATACTGTTACTTACACCAAACATATACCTGAAATAAAAAATTGATTTGATATAAGTAACTTAATAAATCAATTTTATATAAATAATTACTCATAGACTTACATCATCCATAACTGAATTAGGGTAATATTCAACTCTTCTTTCCCTGACGCAAGCTCCAAGAGATCTTATGCACGTACAACGGGATCTTAGAGGCTCTCCCAAATATTGTAGAATCCCATTGAACCGTCATCTGCTTATCTATAATGATGTTAGAAAAGTGATGTAATTCACCAAAAGGGTCGTCCTCAGATAAATGAATCTTTTTGGGTGTAGGATTTTCCTTCCGCGTGTCTGTTTTTACATGGAAAAATATTTAAGTTTGGACATCAATAACATGTAAAGTTTAAAATTGAGAAGTGTAAACTAGGAGTCCTTACTAGTGGGTCAGAAAAAGAAGTGTCAGAAATATTTCTAAGTGTCGCGAATTTGAAATGTCAAATGTCATCTGTAGTAAAGAGAATAAATTTGTATCAATACAAAGTTATCAATATAATCAAAGTATAAATCAAATGATATTAATTAACTTACCAATAGATCATGACATATTATGTTCCGATTAAATTTGGACACATGATCAAAAGATGGAGTAAGGATAGATATTTTGTCACGTGCCAATACTCCTAAGTATGATCTAAAGACATCAGCAGTTGGACCAGATGCCACACTAGTGACCACGTTAACATCGACATATGTCCTTTCACCACTATTTCTTCTAACTAACAATTGCCTCAACCAGGTGGCTCCTCTACTGGATCTAGATGTGGGAACTTCATCCTCTGATAAGTGTAGATGCTTAACCGTATATCTGTCAAAATAAATAAAAACATGTAAGATTAATAAAAGACTTATATAGTAACATATTATTTAACAAAACATGTAAATTTTTACACAAATATGAAATTCATACATAAAGATATGGATTGGTCATACGTATATTCCCTCATTATGATCTTCTTGAATTGCATGTACATCGTCAACTAAAAGGTGGTAATCCAAATTTATCGTTGTTTTAAATGAATGGTTGTCAATAATATGAAGATTAGTCAGATTATCCTCGTTAACTTCAATTTGTTTTTTGCCTTGAAAAGCGACATACCAATGATCAAACACATGATCTTTGACATAAAAAACCCGAGATGCTTGATAATATTTTCATATGGTATTTTAGACCAAATTACTCCCTTTACTGCTTAGAATGAGCTTAGAATCAAGCAAAACTCAATAAATGAGTCAGTAGAGAGTCAAAAGCTGTTTTTAGTGATATTATGCTTGTTTTGCATTGTTTTGTAGCAATTTTGATGGAAGTGAAGAATGGAGGTGAAGATGAAGGCCTTAGACTCAAGACAGAGGAAGAAAATCAAGAAAAGAAGAGTCTAGGAACCGCCCAGCGGTAGAAATACACCGCTGCGCGGTCAAATGTGAGGAGGTGGCACCATGGCAAGGACGCCTGGCGGTTTTGCGATAAGAGACAAACCGCCGGGCGGTGGACCCCTGACGCCGGGTAGCAGAGCGATAAAAGGCAAACTGCCGGGCGACATAAGTGTGACGCCGAGTGGTTGCCTGTTGGGCTTGGGTTTGCTCTTCCATCCTTCAATTATTTTCATCTTGGTTCACCATGACAATTGTGAACTAAACCCTTTTGTTGTTGGGGGAAACAATGTAATCTTTTGAAACTCTCTTTTATTGAAACTCTTGTTTATTTATATGATTTTCATATGCTTTGATTATCGATTGTTGGGTTCTCATCTGCGCTTAAGGCTTTTATCGTTTAACTCATTCGATAACTGTTGTTTGTCTCTACTGATACGGGAACGTACAATAATGTCATGAACTGGTGAGTAATTCCTTGGTTAAGCAATACCACCTAGGGATAGGGAGGTAGGACGATCAATTATTTTTGCTTCTATTCGGTAATGCATTGCTAGTTGCTAGGGGAGGGTGGGGATAGCAAGCCGGTAATTAGTAATAGGCCAAGAAAGTTTGCATAACAATGAGATAACAAAGCAATTTAAACAAGAGGAGTAGATAAGAGAGGGCGGATAAGATGAAATTGTAAACCCCCAACAACTCCATTCATCTACTGTCTTTTTCGTCAACTGAATCAATGCATTGCATGTTTATTTTCTGCCTTTGCATTCCACAAAATTAATTTTTCTCTCTACAAGTCTTACGATTTTGATTCACACGAAAGATAAGGCCTTTCGAGTCTCTAGGGAAGAACGATATCGGGATTTACCGATTATATTACTTGGAACGATCTGATACGCTTGCCAGGGAGTCAACAAGTTTTTGGCGCCGTTGCCGGGGACTCGAGGTTGAACTTTTTCAAGTAGTGTGAATTGACTGAATTTGACTTGTTTGTAATTATTTGTTTTTCGTTTGCTTATTTTATTTTGTTTTGTTTTCTGTAAAAGTGCTTTTAGGGGTGTTGTTTCTTGTGTATGCAGGAAGGAATACACACTAAAAGCAAAAAAGACCAGCAACCTCTTTTAGAATGACTCTCAGACAGGAGAAGGAGGAAAGTCAGGCATCTTGCAAGGGAAAACTTTCCTTCTCCTGAAGAACTTTTGCGCTCTTCTTTTGAGGCACAGGATATAGAGGAGATGGCGAACCAACCTCCTCCAAGACGCACACTGGGGGACTCAGGAAACACAGTGGGTCCTTTGAACTTCAACAGCATAGCTATACCAACTGACAATACAACCAATATGGTGATGAGCCCTGCACTCATCCAGTTAATTTAGAACAACCAATTTCACGGGTTGTCAAATGAGAATCCATATAAGCATTTGACAATCTTTGGTGAAATCTGCAATACTATCAGAATGACTGGAGTTTCAGATGATAGGGTCAGACTCAGCCTGTTTCCTTTCTCTCTGGGAGGAAACGCTAAAGATTGGTTGCATTCATTCCCAGAAGGAACCTTTCAAACTTGGGATGCTTTGGCAAGAAAGTTTGTTACTAAATTCTTTCCACAATCAAAGATCAATCAAGGGAAGCTGGAAATCTCATCTTTCAAATAAGAAATGGAGGAAACTCTCGGACATGCATGGGATAGATTTAAAAGCCTATTGAGGAAGACCTCAATCCATGGGTTTGATAAGACTACTTACTTACTCACATTTCTTGGAGGTTTGAACATGCACTCAAAGATGATGTTGAATGCTGCTGCTAAAGGAGACATCAGAAGGAAGACAGAGGATGAAGCCTATGATCTGATAGAACTTATGGCAGACCATGAGGAGACGTATGATGCACATGGTGAAGATGTTAAAGATGTTTCGATGTTGCAAACTAACATTGGGACGAGGGAACAAAACAATGCAATCACTCAGCAGTTGGAGATGGTGGCGAAAACATTATCTGACTTATCACAAACAGATAAAGAGGCTTCCATAATCCCACAGCAACCTCATTTCACGCCTATACAAAGGAGCGCGGAATCTGAAGAAATTTTTCAGTGAATTATGAAAAGAAGTGTGTTTGCTGTAAATTTGGTGGAGAAAAATGATGTGGCCGAAGCATGGGAGATTGTTACTAGAAGTAGGAGAATACTAAAAGAGAAAGAGGTTGAGAAAAATGAAAAAGAAAAAGAGAGTGTTGAAGAAAAGAGTGAGAAAAGGGCGGAGTGTGAGATAGAGAAAAATCTGATGAGTAAATATCAGGAAGAGGAGGCTATGAAAGTCAAAGAGAAAAAGTACAAAAAACCATTACCGTACCCAAAAATATATTCTAGAAAGGAGAGGGAGAAGCAGTTTGAGCGTTTCAAGAAACTGGAAATAACCATACCGTTCTCCGAGGCACTCTAGCAGATACTGTCTTATGCAAAGTTTTTAAAAGAACTCATCACAAAGAAAAGGAAGTACCTTGAAGAAGAAACAATTGAGGTGCAAGGGAATTGCAGTGCAGTTTTACAAAGGTCACTACCTCCCAAATTACAAGATCCAGGGAGCTTCACTATTCCTTGTACTATTGGAGAGTTAGATGTTGGAAAAGCTTTGATTGATCTTGGAGCTAGTATAAATATGATGCCTTTTTCTATGTCCAAAAAGATTAGAGGAGTGGAGATCAGACCAACAAGAATGGTTCTTCAATTAGCAGATAGATCTCTTAAACATCCTTATGGTATTGCTGAAGATGTGATAGTCAAGGTAGACAAATTCCTATTTCCAGTGGACTTTGTTATAATGGAGATGGAAGAAAATGGAGATGCTCCTTTGATTCTTGGAAGGCCCTTCATGAAGACAGCCAGGATTGTGATCCTTTGGTACAAGATGAAGAGGTGGATTTTGATGTGTTTCAGGCAATGTCACATCCTAAAGACGACAAGTCATGCTTTCAGATCGACGCTGTAGAAGAACTTTGTATGACTCAAGATAATAGAGTTCGTAATGCATCCATGCTGGAGAGAACTCTTATCGATGAATGTGAGGATTTGAATGAAGAGGAGGATAAAATGAAGCATGAATGTGTTCAAGAGTTAGAGGCAACAAAAGAAATTCCAGCAGAATAGGCTCTCTTTGAAAAGATTGAGTCTAAAGAAAAAATTCTAAAAAGTAAGGTTGAATTGAAGGAGCTACCACCGCATTTGAAGTATGTGTTTTTGGAAGAGGATGGAGGAAAGCCAGTCATTATCAGTACTTCATTATCTCCAGAAGAAGAGAGAAAGTTGGTGGGAGTCTTAAAAGCAAACAAAGATGCCATAGGATGGTCAATTGCAGATCTTAAAGGTATAAGTCCCACATACTGTATGCATAGAATCCTTATGGAAGATGATTATAGACCAGTAGCTCAATCGCAAAGGAGACTTAATCCTGCTATGAAAGAAGTTGTGAGAAAAGAAGTATTGAAGTTACTGGAAGCAGGAATTATCTACCCGATTTCTGATAGCAAATGGGTAAGTCCAGTTCAAGTTGTACCAAAGAAAGGAGGGATGACTGTCATTTATAACAAAAAGAACGAACTTATTCCCACAAGGACAGTTACTGGTTGGCGCATGTGAATCGATTACAAGAGACTAAATGCAGCTACCAGGAAAGATCATTTTCCCTTACCTTTTATGGATAAGATGTTAGAAAGATTGGCTGGACAAGCTTATTATTGCTTTTTAGATTGCTACTCTGGATATAATCAAGTTGAGGTTGACCCTGAAGACCAAGAGAAAACAGCTTTTACATGTCCATTTGGTATATTTGCTTACATAAAGATGCCATTTGGATTATGTAATGCACCAGCCACATTTCAGAGGTGTATGCAACCAATCTTTGCTGATTTCATGGAGAAAAGCATAGAAATTTTCATGGACGATTTTTCAGTTTCTGGGGATTCGTTTCAAAGGTGCTTAACCAACCTTGATGCTGTTCTTAAACGATGTGTTCAAACCAATCTTGTTCTAAATTGGGAAAAATGTCATTTTATGGTTACGGAAGGGATTGTGTTGGGGCACAAAATTTCAGCCAGGGGGATTGAAGTGGATAAGGCAAAAGTGGAGGTAATTGAAAAACTTCCACCTCTAACAAATGTGAAAGGAATTCGAAGTTTCCTCGGGCATGCTGGGTTTTATCGAAGATTCATCAAGGATTTTTCAAAGATTGCTAAGCCTTTGAGTAATTTGCTGGCTAAAGAGACACCATTTGTGATGAGTCCGGAATGTTTGCAAGCTTTTGATACTTTGAAGAAAAGGTTGATCTCTGCTCCAGTGATTGTAGCTCCAGACTGGAATCAAGAGTTTTAACTCATGTGTGATGCTAGTGACTATGCCATAGGTGTTGTGTTGGGTCAAAGAAGAGAAAAGGTATTTCATGCTATTTACTATTCTAGTAAAGTCTTGAATGAAGCCCAATTAAATTATCCTACTACAGAAAAAGAGTTTTTGGCTATAGTCTATGCTTTGGAGAAATTTAGATCATACTTCGTTGGATCTAAGGTGATTGTTTATACGGATCATGCGGCTATAAAATACTTATTGACAAAACCAGACTCAAAACCACGGCTGATTAGATGGGTGTTGTTGCTGCAAGAATTTGACATAGAGATTCGTGATAAAAAGGGAAGTGAAAATTTGATAGCTGATCACTTATCTCGGTTGGTCAATGATGAAGTAACAAGCAAGGAGAAAGAAATCTGGGAGTCATTTTCAGAAAAAACTCTTCTATATATCCAACAAAGACCGTGGTTTGCTGATTTGGCTAACTTTAAAGCTACAGGTGTCATTCCTGAAGAATTGAATTGACAGCAAAAAAAGAAGTTTTTACATGATGCCAAACAATTCGTTTGGGATGATCCGTACTTGTTCAAGATAGGAGCAGGCAATCTTCTGAGGAGATGTGTAACAAGGGAAGAAGCAGAAAGGATTTTGTGGCATTGTCATAACTCTCCTTGCGCAGGTCATTATAATGGTGAGTGCACAGCCGCAAAAGTCCTGCAAGCAGGATTTTATTGGCCAACTGTGTTTAAAGATGCCCATAATCATGCTCGGAGCTGTGATAAATGCCAAAGGACAGGGACTATTTCAAGGAGGCATGAGATGCCACTGCAAGGAATTCTGGAGGTTGAAGTTTTTGATTGTTGGGGTATTGATTTTGTTGGACCCTTTCTTCCATCATTTAATAATGAGTATATTTTGGTAGTTGTTGATTATGTGAGCAAATGGGTTGAAGCGTTAGCATGTCCCAAGAACGATGCCAGTACTGTGATCAAATTCCTAAAGAGGCAAATGTTTTCACGATTTGGCACTCCCAGGGTGCTCATCAGTGATGGGGGGTCCCACTTTTGTAATGCCCAGCTAGCTAAGGTGCTTAAACATTATGAGGTGAAACATAAGGTGGTTGCACCTTATCATCCACAAACAAATGGGCAAGCTGAAGTTTCTAACCGGGAGATCAAAAGAATTCTGGAAAAGACTGTCACTTTTTCCAGAAAAGATTGGTCACAAAAACTACATGATGCACTCTGGGCATATAGAACTACTATGAAGACTTCAATGGGACTCACCTTTTCAGTTGGTTTATGGAAAAACATGCCATTTGCCAGTAGAGATGGTGCATAAAGCTTTGTGGGCTTTGAAATTTTTGAACTTTGATCCTAATTAAACTCAAAGAAAACGAAGAGATTAGTTGCTTGAACTTGAAGAAATGCGGCTGCACGCATATGATTCATCAAGTATTTACAAAGATAAGGTGAAATTTTATCATGACAAGAAGCTGCTCAAGAGAACTTTCCATCTAGGGGAGTTAGTGTTACTGTGTAACTCAAGGTTGAAGTTGTTTCTTGGAAAGCTGAAATCAAAATGGTCAGGACCTTTTGTGGTAAAGCAGGTATTCCAAAATGGAGCAGTGGAATTAGAGCATTCAAATGATGAGAATCAACAGCGAAGCTGGATAGTGAATGGGCAGAGGCTCAAACATTTTGTGGGAGGAGATGTGGAGCAATTTGCTTCAGTTATGATGTTGGTGGATCCATGAGGTTTGGGTCAGGCTCGTGACATTAAACAAGCACTACTAGGAGGCAACCTAGATTCTTTCTTTTGCTTTTGCATTTTAAATTCTTAGAATAGGTTGAATTTTATTTTTCAGTGTGTATGCTTGGCTTGAATACTTTTCTAAAGATGTTTGACTTAATAATTTGCATGATGAGCCTGATTGATGATGATTTGATGTGAATGATAATTAAGTTGTGTTTCATGTTGATATCCTGTGAAACATATGTGTGATGAATTATGATTGTGGTTATGATGTTGAGCAGAGTGTATGAATGAATGTGTGTGAGAAAGCATGCTGTGTAAGATATTGAGCTCCAGAGTTTTATTGTTGTATGAATTTATTCACAGGAAAGCATGAATGATATTGCCTAAGTCTTAATGATTGATTGAATTGCATGTATATGTCATATGATCAAGGCCATTTTTGGAAGCCCTTACTTAGCCAAATTTTCACCCAAAGTGCTTGAACTTTTATACCCTTTTTGAACCTTGGCCCTAAACATAACGAAAACCCTTGTGCTGAATCTATTTACTTTGAATTGGGTTAATGACTGTAAGTATATTCAAGGTTCAAGTTTGGGGTCGTGGGGAAAGTTTGAATGGCAAAAAGAAAGGCAATGAGCTCAAGTGTTGAAAGTGAAAAATACATGAGAAAAGAAAAATCATGAAAGATGAGCTCAATGTAAAAATAAAAGAAAAAGGGAAGAAGTAGGGGACAAGTGAGATTGGTTAAGAAAGAGAGTTGAACTTGAACCTTGAATGATAAATGAGCTCTCTTGATTCAAAGATTTTGTGACCCAGAAAAACCAATTTTTCTTGATAGCCCAACCTCATTACAAGCCTTGGAAAAGTCCTTTTGATGGCATTTGCATGTAATGATTTTGATTGTTTGAGATGAACGACAATTTTATTTCATGTGACTTGTGAATGATGAAGAGTTGGAGTGCCACCCTAAACACTCGAGTGATTTAGTGAAACACTTGCTTGGTGAGAATTTCTAAACTTCACGATTGCATCTTTGCTTAGTGGATTGGTCATTCATAATATGAAACATCTATTGAGGACTATTTGAAATAACTGAATTGAAAGCATGCATGCATCTTGATTTGATTACCACTGATGATCTGAAATTGAGTAGTTCTCAGAATGTACTTTAGGATTGTTGAACCATCGGATGAAATTGTAGAAAGCCAAGTTTTGTTTTGTTTATAGTTTTGTTTTGTTTGCTTGAGGACAAGCAAAGTTCTAAGTTTGGGGTTGTGATAATGGTTGAAAAACCATTATTTTCATATGGTATTTTAGACCAAATTACCCCCTTTACTGCTTAGAATGAGCTTAGAATCAAGCAAAACTCAATAAATGAGTCAATAGAGAGTCAAAAGTTGTTTTTAGCGATATTATGCTTGTTTTTCATTATTTTGTAGCAATTTTGATGGAAGTGAAGAATGGAGGTGAAGATGAAGGCCTTAGGCTCAAGACAAAGAAAAGAAGAGTCTAGGAACCGCCCAGCGGCAGACATACACCGCTGGGCGGTCAAATGCGAGGAGGTGGCACCATGGCAGGGACCCCTGACGGTTTTGCGATAAGAGGCAATCCGCCGGGCGGTGGACCCCTGACACCGGGCGACAAGCGATAAAAGGCAAACCGCCAGGCGGCATAAGTGTGACGCCGGGCGGTTGCCTGTTGGGCTTAGGCCTGTTTTCTGTGACACTCCTCAGCTATAAATAGCCCTGTTGCGATTTCATTCTCATTCTTTTGACATTAGAGGGCGGCCAGACCTAATTTCCATTCTCTAGAGAAGATCTCATGGATGCTTAGGCTCCTTTTCATCCTATCTAGGGTTTGCTCTTCCATTCTTCCATTATTTTCATCTTGGTTCACCATGACAATGGTGAACTAAACCCTTTTATTGTTGGGGGAAACAATGTAATCTTTTGAAACTCTCTTTTATTCAAACTCATGTTTATTTATATGATTTTCATATGCTTTGATTATCGATTGTTGCGTTGGGTTCTCATCTATGCTTAAGGCTTTTATCGTTTAACTCATTCGATAACTGTTGTTTGTCTCTACTGATACGGGAACGTACAGTAATGTCATGAACTGGTGAGTAATTCCTTGGTTAAGCAAAACCACCTACGGATAGGGAGGTAGGACGATCAATTGTTTTTGCTTTTGTTCGGTAATGCATTGCTAGTTGCTAAGGGAGGCTAGGGATAGCAAGCCGGTAATTAGTAATAGGCTCTTTTCACCGAGGGATCGGGCTAAGGGTAGGCCAAGCAAGTTTACATAACAATGAGATAACAAAGCAATTTAAACAAGAGGAGTAGATAAGAGAGGGCGGATAAGATGAAATTGTAAACCCCCAACAACTCCATTCATCTACTGTCTTTTTCGTCAACTGAATCAACGCATTGCATGTTTATTTTTTGTCTTTGCATTCCACAAAATTAATTTTTCTCTCTACAAGTCTTACAATTTTGATTCACACGAAAGATAAGGCCTTTCGAGGCTCTAGGGAAGAACGATATCAGACTTTACCGATTATATTACTTGGAACGATCTGGTACGCTTGCCAGGGAGTCAACAATTCTTGATGTACCATTATAAATGGTTCGTCTTGATAACCTATATTTCGAAAATCAACTATTGTCATACCCGATGCATCTGTTTTCACACTACTCTTATTGTCAAACAACTTATATTGAACAATGAAACAGAAAACATAGTGTAATTAACCTCCCATATATCTTTTATTATATCATAATATCTTATTGATCCAAGTACATGCTTTTGATCTTTGGAACTGGAAAATTGGAGTGAATTAGCTTCTATCATCCAAAGTCTTCGTATAGAATGTGAAATTATTGATTTCGTAAACCATTTGTAAACCACAACAAAGTCTTAGAAGAGTGTGACTTTTTGTCAACTTATGATTTGAACCAGGATATGAATGTTCTGTTATGCTCCATTAACTTCCATTTCTTTGATTATCTTGGATTCTTATCTTTCATAATGACTTTGTGTGCTTGCAACAATTTTTCGCGATCTTTTGTCACCATATTTACACCTTAAATGCTTATACTTATAGAACATCTATTCAACCATGATGTGCGAGGAACTCCTATTGGATTTATTTTAGTCATGTAATATGAACAAAACTTAATACTTTCTTCAACAATATACCTTTCAATCATTGAACCTTCGGGACAATATGTATTTTTGACGTCCCCTTTGAAAATATTCATATAATTCTCATGAATAGGATACATCCATCTTAAGTATATTGGTCCACACAAGTTGATTTCTCTGACTAAATGAACTAGTAAATGTACCATGCTGTCAAAAAAAGATGGAGGAAGAAACATCTCTAGCTGACACAAGATGATAACAATCTCGCCTTGAAGTTCATCTAACTTTGTAGGATCAATGACTTTACTACAAATTGACGAGAAAAATGAACACAATCGAGTTATGGTATGCCTAACATTTTTGGCCAAAATTTCATGAATAACCATTGGTAACAATTGTTGAATTAAGATGTGGCAATCGTGAGACTTTATGCCAACAAACTTTAAGTCCTGCATCGACACTAAATTCTTAATATTGGAAGAGTATCCTTATAGTACCTTCACACTCTTTAAATAAAGGCAAAAACTTATCTTCTCTTGTTTGGACATTGTATAACATGCGGGGGGCAAATGAGTATATTTACTAACATCTCTTGGTGCCAAGTCTTCTCAAATCTTCATGTCAACCAAATTCAAACGACCATTCACTCCATTTTTTATTTTTCTTTAAATGTTGAGTAGTGTACCAATCAAGCAATCACACTTATTTTTCTCTACATGCATCACATCTAGGCAATGTCTAACGTCGAACTTTGACCAATATGAAAGATCAAAGAATATTGATTTCTTCTTCCAAGGGCTCATTAAAAATGACTTCTTAAATGTTTTCCCAAATACATGATATACTTTATTAAGTTTTTCAAGAATTTGAAGGTCATTAAGTGAATTTGGTGCATCATCTTTCTCTTGATGTCCATTGAATGCTTCTTTTAACCTTCGATATGGATGATTAGATTTTAAAAATCTCCAGTGATGCAAATCAATTGTCTTCCTTCCATGTTTCAATTGATGACCTGTAGTGTTTTCTTTACATATAAGACATGCTTTATGACCCTTGACAATGTACCCTAACAAATTACCGTAAGTTGGGAAGTCATTAATGGTACAAAATAACATTGCATGCATCACTAAAATTTCAAAAGCGAAGGCATAAAATATTTCAACCTCATCAACCCACAACAACTTCAAGTTTTCAACTAGTGGGCTGATATAAACATCTGTCATTTCCAATATGCTTTGGACCAAATATCATCATATACAACATCATGTACTTTCTCTTCATGCACAATCCAAGAGATAACCTGTAAATTATTAATATAGCTAGCCAACAACTGTGATTAGTACTTAAATTACCAAATGAGTTCATTCCATCAATGGCTAAACCAAGCCTAAAATTTTACATTCTTGACCAAATTGGAGAAATTTTTCATCAATATTTTTCTATTGCTTTGAATTAGCTAGATGACTGATAACAGTTGAAAACCGTTATTTTTATACTTGAATTTGACACTTAACACACCCTTTATGACTTAGAAAATAGCTTGAAATCATGCTTTTTGCTTAAGTTAGAGAATAAGAAAGTTGAAGGCAATATTATTGGTATTATGCTTGGTTTTCTTTGTTTTGGCAAGAATTAACATGAATTAGGTGAAAGAAGCTGAAGTAGTAAGGAGTTGGACTCAACAGTAGAAGGAAAAATACTTATAAGAGGAATCGCAGGTGGCACTGAGCGCCAATTCCACTGCTGAGAGCCAGCTTCGTTGTGGAGTTCTTTGGGCAATGCTTAAGCGCCAACGCTGAGGGGAAAATCCAAGTGTCGCAGCCACCGCTGAGCAACACTTTTACCGTTGAGCGCCAACCTCTTCAGTGAGTTCTCTGCCAGGTGCTGGGCATCAACGCTGAGCGATATTTCTAAATGTCACGCCTACTGCTGAGTGGCAAAACCAGCGCCGACCGCCATTCGCGTGGGCCTGGGCCAGTTTCTGCTATTTTTTATGAACTATATATTGATTTCCACGACCTAGAGAAGGTATCTTTTGGCAGAAGGAGACACAGAACCACTCTTTTCACCCCTTGGAGGCGAATTTTGGATGCGGAAGCTCTAATCTACAAATTCTAAGGTTTTTATCTTTCATTCTTTTCATTGTTTTCATCTAGTTTCACCATGTCCATGGTGAACTAAACCTCTATTGTTGTTGGGGAAACGATATAATCCTTTGAAACTCTAATGTATTGAATTGATTCATTAGAATATATGCTTTATTTCATTAATTATTAGGGTTTTTCCTCTACATATGCATGCTTTGTTTAACTCATTCAATTGCATGATCTTTGATTTTGTCGATATGGACACATACGGGGAAATCTAGACTTGGGGAAATTCTCTCGGGAGTAATATTACCTAGACATAGGGATAGGAGGACCGATTGCCTTTAAGCTTCTATGGGAATGTAATGCATGATTAATTGCTAGGGAGACAAGACATTGTAAACTAGTAATTAGGAGTAGGCTCTCTTCACCGAGACATCGAGTTTAGGGTAAATTAGAAAGTGACATTGACATTAATGAAGGAGTTGAATTCGTAAATACATGAGAGTGGATAGGATAAAGTCGTAAACCCCAACAACATAATTCACCCATATATCATTCACCTGCGTATTTTCTTGGTCAATTGATCAACACTTGCATGCATGTTTATTTTCTGTTTTGCATTCTAAACCAAATTTTCGTTCTCAAGTCTTAAATAATCAAAAAATCACATGATTGTCTAGGCCAATGAGTCTATAGGGAAAACGATACTTGGTCTTACCATTTATATTACTTGATACGATTCGGTACACTTGCCGAAGTCTTAACAAGTTTTTGGCGCCGTTGCCGAGGACTCGTGGTTTAACTATTCTATTCGTGTGATTATTGATTAAGTTTAAATTGATTTTTTTTATTTTTGTTCTAACCATTATCTTCACTGTTGTTTTTTGACTTGTACTGTGATAACCCCCATTTTGGAAACTTTTTAAAAAATTCAAACTCTTCTTATATAATCTGTAATCATTGGACATGCATGTATCCTTTTGTACTCTATACCCATCGAACAAAGAATTTTCTTCGCATCATAATTACGAGTGGGTGATGTATTTTCCATTAGTAGCATTTCATTCAACAACGTCAATAATTTTGTGAAACTCTTATCAGTCTATTGATTGGTCTCCTTCAAATTCATGAGCCTTAACATTGTTGACAATCGTGTGAACAGAGCCAAATTGACATACAAAGGAGTCTCGACATCAATGGACATTGTCTAATACACATGTAGTTGGGAAATTTTTTTTCCAACATCGCAGATCATGTCCTCTAATTTGTCATCTTCTGGTCTATCTTCCATTGTGGAATCAATAACATTTTCAGTTTGGGAGACAGTAAGAAAGTCTATTAATTCGTCGTGCGATATCTATGTTGTATAACATCGTCGGAAACCATCACAGATAAGATGTTCCCTAATTTCGATTGCATTCAACTTTCTCTCATTCAAATAGTTGTTCTGCCTTAAGTACTCTTAAGGCATTGCACTAATCTTTCAAAGATTACAACGAGTTTAACTAATCTTGGTTTACAACTATCCAATCTAGATATACAAATTTTCCCACTCCTGGTTCAACAATAGTCTTCCATACTAGACTGTGAAGCTCAACTGAACTAAATAACCAAGTGTTTTGATTCTCTTCAGAATTTACAAACACATTGAAGTTATTTTAGAAAAACAAGTACATATCAAAGCTCTCAAAGAGGGTATGTTTTCAATACAATGAAATCTGAAGATTTCTAAAACTTTTTCTTAAACAGAGGAAACGTGATGCAATTCTACCTGACGTAGCCCTCTTTTTGTATTTTTACATTTTATTGTATTCGTATCTTAGCTTGCAAGGAGCATGGGTTACTATAAATACCTAGCTCCTCTGTTATAACTTTTACTTTTGAGATGAATGAGAACTATATTTCTGAAACCAGAATAATTCTGCTTGAAAGTTAAGCTAGAGAGTCGAAAGACTCCCTCTAGCCACCTTCCATGCACATTACCTCCATTTTCATTTTCCATTTTTCCACCGTGCTTCCATAGTATTCTCTCCTGCACGACGCATTTATCCATCCATCCATAGTTGCTCGCACTTATCAGCAGTCACGCGTCCTCTTTGACATCATCGTCAACACCTTACTTTTCCTTCTCACTTGCGAAAGCATTTCATAAGCCACATCTTCCAACCATTCTTCATTCTCTCGCTCCAGCACAACTACATCACTCTCGAGAGAGAGAGAGAGAGTTTCTCCTTTATAAGTTTCATTTCATCACAGATCTTCATCCTTTTCACCTTTACCTTAGATTTCATTGATCGAAACATCATTTTCCCCATTTTCTACCGAACAAACACCATTGTACCGATTGATTCTTTGATTAAACATTTTGGCAACGATCAAACTCATTTTCCACCGTTTAATCGGCCCAAACTAGGGTTTCCTTGAGTATGTTCTCGGTCTCGGTGAGTTCGCACTCGAACTCGTGTTCTCTCTTCCCGATTAGGGTTTTCAGCCGTTCACATACGTTTTCTTCCAATTTCTGTCTCGATCTAGATTTTCCTATCAATTCCACTGCGTTGCCTCTCTGGAAGAAGCTTCGAGGATTCATGTCGCACCTACAATCCTCTTTCTCGGAGCGCTCTTCCATCAAAACGTTAGAAGATGGAAGATTAAAGAGAGAATAACAACATAAGAGTGAAAGATAAAATCCTGTTTTCTTCTCTTCAATTGGGCTTCTTTATATATCCTTCTTCGAGAAAGATCCTTTACTTAGAGAAAGTTGACTTCAAGGAAAACATGTAGCCTTTAGGTAAAAGTCTGGTGGTAGGTAGTGTCAAAGCAAGAATGCTTTGCGTAGAAATGACATGTACAACTTCCTCATAACAAAAAGCATTAAGGAAACATTCTAAGAATGTCTTCCTATCTCTTAACGTCCTTTTGATCTTGTACAAAACATTTTACTAAAGCTTGGTATTGTTATGATTTACACATATAAAGAGAAACTGTTATGGAAAACATTTTCGCAAATAGATGTTTAACAACCTTAATGACATTTAGACGGTCTACATAGGTTGTCAGATGTTGGATTTATAAAGTTTAGTTTAAACCCCAACGTTAAAAGATAAAACATTTTTCAAGCGTTTAGCAAAACTACTATGACGTATGATGACAATAGTGTTTATCAATGGTTAACTTTGTAAGCAATTGCAGTGTTTATAAATAATATGTTTTGTAAGGATGAATCAATAAACACACAATTACTTTATACCGGTTCACTCAATTGAGTTATGTCCAGTTCTTCTTTAAGACCTCTTAAAGGGTTCCAATATAATCTCAACAAGATTACAACAGAGTATTAACACCACTCTTGGTCACACTAGTCAATCTTGGTAACACCTATTACGTTGACTATAACTGAGTATTAACACAACTCTTGGTTACACTAGTAAGTTGTGGTAACACCTGTTACACTGATTAAAACTAAGTATTAGCATCACTCCTGGTTACACTAGTCAATCTTGGTAACACCTATTATGTTGACTAGAACTGAGCTTACCCACTCCTAGTTTCCACTAGACAACTGTCCAATATGCGTTTAACTTAATTAAGCTAACCACCAAGTGTTTGAATTCTCTTCAGAATGTACAATAAATTAGATTATTTCGAAGTCTTAGATGATACCTCTCATAAAGAGGATGTGTTTATAATATAACTTAATCTAATAGACCTTGTAGGCTTTTCTTTCTTCTTACAAATGTAAGCTTATGATTCTATGAAGTTTGGAAGTATATTCTCAACATTTTTGTTTTTGTACGAGTAAGAGTTTTGCTTTGATCTTTTCATTGTTCGTATGCTTATCCTTCTTATTCTTCTTTCTAAGGGTTCTTCTATTTATAGGCGTCATGGGAAAATATTTGTTAGACAATGCTTGTCTTCAATCTTTAGGTAGCAACCATAGGTTGAAGTTAACATGTCAGAGCAGACATACTTTTTGCAGTATTTTAACTAAAGTAGGTTGTAGAAACTCTTCATCAACACTTTTGATGAAGAGAACATTGTTAGGAACAGGTAGGCTTCGTTTTACACCAAGAGGGGTGGGGTGAATTGGTGTTAGTTCAAAAACAAAATCTTTTCGCAATCTTTAAACAAAAGTAAAAAGCTTTTTGATCTTTCTTGAAATGCAAGTAATGAAAATTTCTATGGAGCTGAAAAAACGTGGTTGACTGCGTAACAGGTATATTCGACTGAAATAAAGAGTGCAGGGATAGAGAAAATCAAACACAGGTTTTTATACTAGTTCGGCCAACAATGCCTACATCCAGATCCTTCCAACCCAGGAAGCAAATGCACTATAATGGTTGCGGTTTTTACAACAAGGAATTTATAGAAGACCTCACGTCAAAAATATAAATCTCCTCTCTAACCCAAAACCAAAATATAGCTGCAATAACCAAAACCAGACTTGTAGCAAGAATCCCCTCTTTTACAATCTGAATCCACGTCGAACAATCCTCAACGTGTAACCCCTGTATCACAACAGGTCAATTCCAGCACTCTTCATAGGATGTCAAGCCTTCAATCAACACAGCAGTCTTCATAGGATGCCAAGCCTTCAATGATCAATCAAGAAGCACATACTTTGTGCAGATAATGATCGCACAGTCAGCGTGTAAGCCTTCTCCCTTTGAATATCTCTCAAGATAGATCACCACCGTCTTCTTGGAGAATTCTTGGAGCTGTTAACATAGAGAATTCAATTTGAAACAATAAATGAAAATGTTAGAGCGTCAAAAGTTTCTGAACAACTCGTGTTCAGCCAATTTATAGTTTTATGTTAATCAGATTGTTTCTCAGTCGAATAGCCTACTAATTCAATCGACTGTATTATTACAGTTATAACAGACAGTCAACATAGAGGCTCTCAGTCAACTAAAATCAACACACATTCAATATAGTTGACCAAGTCATCAATGTTTAACTAACTTTTAAAAATATAGTCGTTGGAGCGTGTAAGCATAACAGAATTCCAAAACAGATCAAAGATACAGTCGAATGTACACTGGACAAAGTTGACTAAGACATGTAAAAACATTTTGAAATTCTTTTCAATCCAAAACATCACAGAACACTGATTCTCAAAATCTGTACAAAAGTGTGCAGTAAAATATTTTTGATAAAGCAGTTCATATTGCACATAATCATACAAGCATGTTCCACAAATATATCACACAATTAACATAGGAACATACATCACAGTACATCAAAACATGTTTAGTAGATATGACAATCAGTTCAGAATAAGAACATGTAATACCACAACATGTGTACTGTTATTAAGCATAATGTTGTCATCATCAAAAACTAGATTAATATAGAGTTTGTGTTGTCAACAATCTCAACAAACATTCTATGAATATCATGTAGGACATTGTTGCATTGTTTAGTAAGATACAAAAAGAGCGCGTTTAACAAACATATCATGTAACACATTAACACATTTGCCAAAATATCCTTTAATGGAGCGTCTATTATCATAATACTGTGTTTACTAAAGTATCATTTAATAGTGTGTTTACTAAATTATCATTGTTGGGACAAATCAACAAGTGTACCTAGTTGCACAAGTAATATAAAATGGTAAGACCAAGTATTGTATCCCAAAAGACTCTCGGTGCTAAACAGTCGTGTGATAACAAGATTAATTAAGACTTAAATAAAAAGAGATCATTGGTTTTGAATGAAAAACAGAAAATTAAATATGAATGCAATTGATCAATAACAAAGGAGCACAGAGATGAACGAATGTTGATTAATATGAGATGAATATGTTGTTGGGGTTAGATTTCACCAAGTTCCCTCTCATGTATGTGAGAATTCTTCTTTATGCATTAATGTTAACGTTAGTCACTAAATTACCTAAACCTGATCCCTCGGCGAATAAGTTTGTCCCAAATTACCAGTTTATGCAATTCCTAGCATTCCTAGTAATAAGATGTGAAGATCAAGAGCTTAAAAATGACCAAGACTCATACGCTCATCCTTGAGCAATATTACTCTTGGGAGTAATTCAACAAGAACCTGAATTGTAAGGAACCTCCCGACACTCATGCAATTCATAAATCATGCTAATGAATGAGTTAAACAAAGCAAGCAATGAAATAGATGAATTACTCTAACAATTAGTGAAAAAGCATATGAAACTAAGAATCAATTAAAATATATGAGAGTTTATAAGGTTACATCATCCCTCAACAACAAATACAAATTAGGCACATATTCACCTACATCAAAAAGTTACTAAGCTTCTAAAACAAAAATAAACAAAAATTTTACATATTTACAAAAATAAAAGAAGAAGACTAGTAAGTGACTCTCCACAAGAATAATGTCTTTGAAGCTCCTTCCTCTTCTTCTATCCTCTTAACAATGCTTCTTGTCAAAGGTCCAAGATATCCTCAAAATAGTCCTCCATCATTGAACCTTTATCAGTACCTCATCAAATGTTCTCAACTTAACTCAAGGTAAAGATTTTCAAAAAGGTTTTTCAAAACATGCATAAGGTTCAAGGTTCAAAGATTATAACAAAGTGTTCTCTTTTCAGTGGGCAAAATCATGTGAAGGCCAAAAGAATAAGGGATAACAAAAGATGACCTTGATCTTATGAAATCTGCAAGAAACTGGTTCAATCATAGAAAATTTGGGCAAAATCATTTATGCTTCCAAAGCAATAGCAATTATTCCAAAGAAAACTCTGAAGCCCAATTCTCACACAGGTAAACTCACAAGTCCCATAATTCAGAAAAACACTCTGCTCAGTATCTAATTCAAATTTTACCTCAAGCACCTATTTCATACATTGTGAGCCATCACTTGTATATCATCACATCATGCATTATTTCAACATCAATCAATATACCAGAATCTCACAAAGCAATACTCATCACAAAACACAGGACAATTGAATCAAAGTCGTTTAGTTCATTTAAGCAGAGTACAATAAAAAAACAATTTAAAAGGAAAAGTTCAAAAACCTCGGTTGCCTCCCAGCAAGCGCTTCTTTAATGTCTCTAGCTTGACCCAATCTTCATTATCACAACATCCATCTGTAGATTCTGTCAGTAACATCCATCAGTAGATACTTAATCATATAGCATCCATCAGTAGATGCTAATATTTTTTATCTTCATTGGTATCCTTCAGTAGACACCAATCTTTCTTATCTTCATTGGCATCCATCAATAGATGCCTAATCACCTAACATCTCAATAGATGTCTAGTCATAGTCCTCTTCCATAGCAGCATCCATCAGTTGATGTTTTCATTCATCATCCTCATCATAGCAACATCCATCAGTAGATCTTGTAGAAGCATCCATCAGTAGATGATGTCATTACTGCCATCAAAAACAACATATAACCTAAAAAAAGAACTCAAACACACAAAAACAAACTCAAATCCAAATCACACAAATAATAAATTAAAAGAAAAAGATAAAAAAATTCAGAAACTGGGTTGTCTCCCAGCAAAACGCTTCTTTAACGTCACTAGCTTGTCCCACTGCAGTTGCCTAGTGCCTCAATTGTTCCCTTTTCTTGATATATTTTTTTCTTTTTGTTGAATTTTTTCAGGAATTTAATATAACCAGGAACATGTTGTAGTGTCTTAATGATAGGAATTTTAATCTCCAATTTCTTGAAGATTTCCATGAAACGCTCAAACTGTTTTTCGTGCTCCTTCCTATGATACTTCTTTGGGTGAGGAAGGGGTTTTTCATATGATTCTTTCTTTTTTATTTCATCCTCCTTCTCTCCCTTTTTCTTTTCTTCCCTCTCTTTTTCCTCCTTGGAACACTCCTTAGGGTACAAAAGATTTTTCTCAATTTTTTCCTTTTCTCTCTCAACCAATTCTTCTTCTTTTCTCTCTTCTTTCACATTCTTTCCCTTTTCTTTTCTCTCAACCTCACTTTTTCTCTCTTCTTTTTCTTCCTCTTCCTTTACATCTTTCTCTTTTTCATTCAACCTTTCTTCTATTAGGAATCAGGTTGGCTTCGTTTTACACCAAGAGGGGGGGGAGGGGGCATGAATTGGTGTTAGTTCCAAAAAAAAATCTTTTCGCAATCTTGGTATGAAAATTCAAAGCTTTTGATCTTTCCTTGAAATGCATGTAATGAAAAACGTAATGCAGTGGAAAAACGTAGTTGACTGTAACACAAGTAAAGTCGACTGAAATAAAGAGTGCAGGGATAGAGAAAATCAAACACTGGTTTTTATACTAGTTCGGCCAACAATGACTACATCCAGTGTCCTTCCACCCTTGGAAGCAAATGCACTATAATGGTTGCGATTTTTACAACAAGGAATTTATAGAAGCACCACGCAAAAATATAAATCTCCTCTCTAACCCAAAACCAAATATAGCTGCACACACAAAACCAGAATTGTAGCAAGAATCCCCTCTTCTGCAATTTGAACCCATGTCGAACAATCCTCAACGTGTAACCAGCACTCTTCACAGGATGCCAAGCCTATCACATCACACTTCACAGGTTGCCAAGCCTATCACAACAGACTTCACAGGTTGTCAAGCCTTCAGTCGAATACAACAGTCTTCACAGGATGCCAAGCCTATCAAGATCAAACCAGAAGCACCTTCTTTGTGCAGATGTTGATCAAACAGTGTGAGCAATTGACTCCTCAACCTGAATCTCTCTCAAGAAAGATCACCACGGTCTTCATGGAGAATTCTTGGATCTTCCAAAACTGAGAACTTTCTCTAAAACAGGATAATGAAAGTGTTAGATCACAAAAGTCTTACAGAGCAATTCGTGCTCTGGCTATTTATAGTTTTCCTGTCATTCTCAGTCGAATAGCCTACTAATACAGTCGATTGTATTAAAATAGTTATAATAGACAGTCAACATAAAGGCTCCTCAGTCAACCAAATCAATGCACATTCATGACAGTTGACCCAGTCAATCAATCCTAACTAACTTTCAAAAATATAGTCGTTAGAGCAAGTAGGCATAACAAAATTCCAAAAATAACAGCAGTACAGTCAAATAGGTGTTCCATACTGTCGACTGACACTTTGAAAAACACTTTGAAATTCTTTTCATCTCAAAATCTCATCAAGCACATGCTCACAAATTTTGTGCAAAGATTTTAGTATAGTCGAATCCATTACCAGTGTATTCGACTGAACTAGACCTTTGTCATAACAAATATAAGTTCATAAAAGTGCTTGTGATATTTTCTTTAGAAATATGCAGAAATACTCAAAATCATTTTATCAGACATTTCATACAAGCATGTTCCAAGCATATAAACATAATCATTCATAGGAACACACATTGCAAAATAACAAGACATGTTCAACAAAAGGCATTTTTCATAAGAGTTTGGTATATCAGCTGAACATGTAATACTGGAACTTATGTACTGTTATTAAGCATTATGTTGTCATCATCAAAAACCAGTTTGATATAGAGTTTGTGTTGTCAACAATCTCAACAATTTCCCCCTTTTTTGATGATTCACAACCATGTTGTACAGTTCCACAACAAAAATATCATCAAGCAGAAAAAGTATGATACAACAATTCTCCCCATATAGACTTGCTCTCATACACTCATGAATACTCTCCCCCTTTGTGCATTAACAAAAAAGGAATGCTTTGATATTTATGTAATTATGAAAACAGAGAAGCATAAAGCAGATATGCAATATCGAATTTACAGTGATGCTCTCAAAAGAAACACAGGTTCATCACAAAAATGTATGTAAACTCCCCTTGAAATATAGGTGTTTGTGATGAAACAATGTGTAAAAAAGGTGATACTCCCCCTGTCATTATGCATGAATTAAAAATATAGTTTGTATGCACAATGCAGAATACCGCAGATCAATTACCAGTTCAAGCACAGATTTGTATCATTGGTTCACAATTAACTCACATATACATGCAATGACACAAATATCAACAATCTCACAATATTATCTCAATTTAGATATAAAATCATGCAAAGCACAGAAATAATATCAGACAAGTAATGATTAAAGCAATCAGTAAGGATAGAATAAAATTCCAAAATTGGAATTGTTAACCCAATGCAGACGCAGTCAAATGCTTTAAATCATCAGTCAAATTGCATTGCTTTTCCAAAGTGTTGAATCCCAAATGTATATGTTCAAAGCAATGTCCTACCTGTTTCCTAACACTTTTATCTTTATTTTTCTCTCATCTAAAACTTTGACACTTTCAGGAATTTAAGATAACCAGGAACCTGTTGTAGTGTCCCAATCATAGGAATTTTAATCTCCAATTTCTTGAAGATTTCCATGAAACACTCAAACTATTTTTCTTTCTCCTTCCTATGATACTTCTTTGGGTGGGGAAGGGGTTTTTCATACTTCTTTGGTCCTAACATGTTTACTAAAACTTTTCTTTGTTCATTCAAATGTTGTAACACTTTTTCATATGATGTCTTTTATTCAATGATATTATAATACTTTGTCAAATACTTATTTAATCTATCATTGTTTGTTAAACTTCAAAATATGAAGGTGTTAGACGGTCCTGTCTTATAGACAATATTGTCTTAAGAATATTTTTTTGAGGTTTAACAAATACACATCTAAACAATATGATTATCAGTTAATGCATGGAAGGATTTTTGTACTTAATGATTTTGATCAAAATCTTTTGAAAAACTTTGAGCATCTTGCCAATTGGATTTTCAGAAAATGTTTAAACAATATATCAGTTGGAATTTATATCACGATTATTAGAGTATTAATATGCATGAAGGTTAGTTTTAAGTAAGTAATCAAACCCTAAATACATAATCAGATATTCAAGCATATCAAGCACATCAAATTACATTAATATGAATGTGTACAATGTTATGCATGAAGACTTCTAAGGACTCCCCCTGATTTTATGCTATAAAGTATAACAATATTTGCAAGGTATATGTCAAAGTGTATGAAAAAATTGTCAAGACATATATCATCAATTGATTAGGGCTTATATAATCAGGTAATCAAATGTATATAAGAACAATTATCAAGTAATCAACTCATATGTATTTATTCCATGTATATATGTATTAGGATGTGAAGTTTGTTAAAGGGTTTATGTCAAAACATATTAGAGCAAGCAAAAATTAGGGAGACTATTTGTTGATAGGGGGAGCATTGTGTTAGCTGAACCTAATCCCTGTATGTTGTTTTTGATGATGACAACACATTAATAACTACAACACATGAATGTTGTTATGTCACAACAAAATTGTGTTTTTGTATATACATATGTTGAATGTGTACATGCTTACAATGTAATATTACTGTGATACATGCATATGTTAAACATACTATTGATTGATGCATACTTTTGTGATTATGATGAGATTATATCTATGTATGCTCACTGTATATTTTATGGAAAGAACACCACATGCACAAAAGGATATATGCATGACTTAATCGATTATAGTGTTGTGATAATCAATTAAGGTCATCAGACCACTTGAGTTTTAAATTGTGACAAAACAACTAGTTTTGAATCGATTACGTTAGTTGTTGAATTGATTAAAACTCGTGTGTTTGCATATATTTTTTTCAGATGCACAGTGATGATTCTTTAAGAAGAAATTTTTTCAAAATTTGCTTAAGTTATAAACTTTGTCGATTACCCTTTTTGTGTATTCAATTAAGTCTTTTATGTTTGAAAACTGATTGGATGCTAGTCACAACTGCTTTAACGGTCATATTTTTAAATGTGTTTGACTAACATGTAATGCTAATTGATTACATTAATTGATCATTCAATTAATGAGTTCAGTTAGTTGTAATACCGGTACAACAGTTTTATGTAACCGATTACACTACTAACCTAATCGATTACTTTGCATCTATTATGACAGTAAGTATAAATTGACATGCTGTTTATATTTCTATAACTTTTGATCATTCTAACATTCTCATATCAGATTGTTTTTTAGTTTAGAAAGTTTACAGATTACTCACAAGCTCCAAGAATCAAGAACGAGAAGAATTTGAAGAACCTTGAGGCATTCTTGAGAGACTTTTGCTGGACTACATTGAATGATCTTATTAGCACAACTGAAGGTGCCTCTATTGTGATTAGAAGAAGATTTTCAATCTTTATCTTATTGTTTCCCTGGATGTGCGGTGTCAGGAAGAAGAGTGGTGTGCTTTTGACTTTGAGAGGGGATATCTCAAAGGGGTTTTCTGGAACATCGATGGGAGGTTATGTGTTTACAGGTGTTGTTGTTTCTATATTTGATTAAGAATTTGTGAGGTGTTTACATTTAAGTGTTGCATTGTAAAGCCTTGACTGTAATACTCTGATCATTATAATGAATTACTCTTCAATCTAAGGTTGATTGGAAGGGTGACTAGATGTAAACATTTAGGCCGAACTAGTATAAAAACTGTGTTTGTTTTTCTTCTCCCTATCTCTTTACATTTACATGTACACATACATTTACATCTACTGTTTCATTGCACACATATTTGCTTACGGCACAAGAAAGATTTCAATTATAAAACACCAATTCAACCCCCCCCCCCCCCCCCGCTCTTGGTGTTGAGAGACAAAGTCCATCAATTCTAACATTATTATCAGAGTAAAATCGTGGAATAGTAATAGTGTTTGTGGTTGATAAAGAAAAGACTCCCTTTCATAAAGAAAGGCTCCCCTGGAATCTTGTACTCCTCTATATGTGACCACGTTTAGACCTTTCTCCCTTTTATTTGTTAAACATCAAGAGGGTTGAGATGTGTCATCACGGCCTAGAGGGAGGTGGTTGAGATGGTTGGTTTTAAGTAATTAAGTGATGAACATGGGTTCGAAGGGCTTGAGAGTCAGGGTCAGAGGGTAATTTGGAGATGTTTGAGGGTGATATTGTGGCTAAAGGTTGGGAATTATACACAAGGGGTTGAGATAGGGTAGATGTTGGGCTAAGAGATATGGTGATGGGTTGTTGGTCTTCGACGATTGGGCTGAGTGATTTAAGAGGTAAAGAGGGTGTGTTTAATAAAGGTTGAGAAGGGCCACTGTAGTTTCCATCATAGCTTCATCTTCATCTGAAGCATCTTTAATGATTATGGGAAGCTTTAGAGAGGGAACATATATGTCCTGAAGAAGAGCTTCATCGAGAGCAACCAAAACTGAAGATGTGAACAAAAGTCTTATGTTGGGCTCAGGGCTTCTTCAAAGTGAACAAGATCGTGGAAGACAAGGAGTTGAGGAAAAAGCATCCGTATTGGCATCATCGGAAGAAGGTGTTGACCAATGGCATTAGAGTCTACCATAAAGGTAGTGTTGGAATTGTCAGGATATGACAAGTTCGTTACAAGATAAGCTTGTCTAATAGAAACCTTGGTTTTCAAGTTTAACTAAACAACATGAAATGAAGAAGTCTTTGTATAGAAAATTGACTCTAAGGCAGAAAAACACTAGGCAAAACTGCTAGGCCAAGACACCTTATAAAGAAAGACAAGAAAACAAACACTAGGATAGAAAACTATGAGCTATAAAACTAGCTTTAAGATAGAAGACAAACATCAAACACCAGGGTAGAACATCCTAAATTAGAAAACCAACCTTGAACTAGAAAACACTAAGGAAAAATGCCAAGTCAGAAAAACCCTAGGTTAAGATAGAAAAAACACTAGGCTAGAAAACCATTAAACCCTAGGTGAAGATAGAAAAACACTAGGATGAAAAACCATAAGCTAGAAAGGCCTAATCAAAATCACAACCTCACCAAATAGAAGAATTAAAGCAAATTTTTAAGAAATGCTAGTGCAAAAACTCTAAGATAGAAAGAACATATCAAAATTCACCAAGAAGAAAAGGTGTGGATGAATGTCTACAAAAAAGTCAAACATAGAAATTCACAAAACGATCAAACTAGGCTAAGGAAAACAGCCTAGGACGAAAAGACAAGACATGGAACATGAATCCCCAACATAGAAAACCTTAGGAAAACGCTTAAGATTTTAGGAAATAGTAAAACATCTAGGTCAAAACACCTAGATGTTGTGCTAAATGGTTGTTATGCCTAAAACGTCTAAGAGAGTTAAAGCTAAAGGTTTAAAGCTTATCATACCCAAAGGGTATTCAATTTAGCTCTAAAAAACATAACAATGTCAAGATGATGTCTTTGACAAAACACACTAAAAGACTAAAAGATCAAATACAAAAGAAAACATAAACAAGATAAACACTATCTGTTTAAGCAAGAGATAAAAATCAAAAGAAGGGTTTACTTGCCTAAATGATGCCATGAGCTAAAAGAATACTTCGTCTAACGATGAATTTTTACTCAACGCTTGGTATTTTTAAGAGAAAAGTTGTCTTGTTCAATCTTATCTCATACGTATCAAAATGAACGTTGGAGAAAGAAAGGTTGAACAAGTCATCAAAATCTATGCCAAAAAGACAAGACAAAACTGATTTGAAAAGCACGCATACTCTGACAACAGAGACCATCTTATGACTGACACCTACACTAATAGCCGAAAAAGAAGAGATCTCAAGAAAAGCTTCGTCAAATGGTCATATTACCAAATTTTAAGACAAGCATCGTCATAACGGCTATATCATCAAGGTGTATTAAAAGAAGGCAAGAAGAAAGAAGAAGATGATGATAAAAAGGAGAGAAAATATGAAGATATGAAGATATCTCATCATCCATTGAGCAAGGAAATATCTTTGAGTTATTAAAGCTAAATTCCTCAAACTAAGGAAAGAGAAAAAGATAATAGCTCAAGAAAAGAAGAATACTATGAAGCTTCATCAGAACATCCACTTGAAGAAAGAAGAGAGAGTGAAAGAGTGAAACACCGAAAAATTTCTCTCAAGCCTCATTGCAATATTTACTTGTATTTATAACAAGAGAGAAGAGAGAAAAAACAAAAGTAAAGCATTTCTCTAGTGTATCATTTGCTTACTTGTGTAAGATGAGAGAAATAATTGCGAGTATTGAGATTGTTTTGTATTGAAATCATATCCTCTTTGCGAGAGTAATAGTCTGAGTGGCTTGTAAGCAATCCTTGATGATATTGCAATTCTGGAGAGAATCAAAACACTTACAACTGAACTCAGTTTTGAGTTGAAGAAATCTAGGCGAGGTCGTATAGTACCAAGAGTGGTGCAAATACTCAACTAATCTAGGATAATTGAAGGTTATTCGTTGGCCAGGTATACCAAGAGTGGTGAAGAATACTCCGCAATGAAGATTGAGTGAAACTCAACTAAGCCGTATCGTGGATACCATAATGCCTAGGGATACCAGTGAGAATACTCAAAGAAATCTAGGCAAGGTTGCTTAGTACTAGGAGTGGTGCGAATACTCAAGGAAATCTAGGAAATATTACTCAGTACCAGGAGTGGTGCGAATACTCATCAAATCAAGGGTAATTAACAACTACATGTTGACTAAGAAACCAAGAGTGGTGCGAATACTCAACTGGTAAGGGTAACTAAAGGTTATTCGTTGATCAAGATACCATGAGTGGTGAAAAATACTTCACAACTAGGAGTCAGTGATACTCAACTAGATAATGTATCCCAAAGATACTAGAAGTGTCTGGGGATACCAGGAGTGATAAATAATATTACGCAATCAAGAGTGAGTTAAACTCAACTAGTCAGAAGTAAGAATGGTTACTAAATAGGGTTAAGTACACAAGGAGTGGTTTAAAACACTAAAATTTATTTCATTAAATTTCTATTGGAACCCTCTAAGTTAACTTAAACGAGAACTAGATGTAACCCTAACAAATGAACAACAATAAAATAACTTGCGTGTCTTGACTTGTTGATAAACGATCTAGTTATAATTAAAGCTTCTTCACTTTCTCTTTCTTTCTCTTTTTATATATATATATATATATATATATATATATATAAACGAGAACAGGATGTAGTCCTAAGAAGTGAATTAGTATAAAATAACTTATGTGTTTCGACTTGTTAATAAACAATATAGTTATAATTAAAACTTCTTCACTCTATATATATATGTATACATATATGTATATATACGTATACATATATGAATATATATATATATATATATATATATAGATATTATATATATAAATGTGTATATACATATGCATGTATATATATATAACTGTGTATATATATATATATATATATATATATATATATATATATATATATATATATATATATATAGATATATATATATATATATATATATATATAGATATATATATATATATATATATATATATATATATATATTATATATATGTATATGTATATATGTATATATATATATATATACATATATATAATATATATATACATATATATATATATATATACATCTATATATATATATCTATATACATGTATACATATATACATATACATATATATACATATATATATATATACATGTATACATATATACATATATATATACATATATACATATATATATATATATATATATATACATATATACATATATATGTATGTATATATATATATCAACATATATATACATATGTACAGTATGATATCCGGGTCGAGCGGTTACGTTATATTTTATTAAACATATAAAATAATCAAAGGATAATCAAGAATATCTTATTAAAGATATTGAGAAGCAGAGGATAAAATAGTCAAGGGATAATCAAGAATACTTATTTAAAGATATTTAGTAACTGGCAAGATTTTCAGGTAATTCTGTTTATATTATATTCTGTTTATATTTTATTATATTTATATTTTATTGGACTTATATCAGTTTAAGGTCCATGAGACAAATTATAAATAGAGAGCCAGGGCTACAAGCTAGGTACTTCCAATCATTTTGGAATCGTCTTCCAAACACACTTTATTCACACTCAACTACATCTTGCTAACGTTTGATCTAACTCAAACATACAATTGTGATACACAATTCCCAAAACCACTCCTAACTTGAGCATCGGAGTGCCTTTTGCAGGTACCTCCCCCTCTTGGTCAAGAAGTCTACCGAGCGGCCCAGAGTAAAGACAATCGAGCGGTCAAGATCCAAGGAAAGCAAGCGATTCAGTCAGTCCAAGCGCCAGAAAGCGGGAAAGCCACGTCATCCAAGTCAGTGTCTCGGTCCCACAAAAGTATCTACCGAAACATTTTGGCGCCAACCGTGGGGCTGAGCGACAAACCCAAATGGCGACCACGAGGAGCATGGAGGAACAACAAAACACCAGAAAGATGATCAGAAACAAAGACGAGCGTTCGATCTCGACATCACTATTTCGGATTAACACCAGAAACTTACTTTCATCAAAATGAAAACTACACTACGTGAATCATCATTTCTACATGAGGCGTCATCCACAAGATAAGTATTTTTGAAATTGATAATAGATATTATAACAACTATTTTATATAGTTATTAAAAATATACATATTCCATAAAATATTATATGATATATGATATATTAAAAATATATATTACATTATGTTATTATAACCGAAATATGTATATATATTATAATATGTACTTACACACGTTAACTAATAAATAGGAGTTTCCTTTTCAAAATCTTTATGCTACATATAATAGCATTGCATGATTCCATCATCATTTAAGAATTTTCTAATCTTATCGTGTTGTATCATGTTTTCCAAAGCCATTTGGTTTAACGTATGACATATCAAACATACTTGATAATTATTTTCTACAAAATCATCATAAATTTATCTTATTCTTTGATTGAACAATTTAATATCTTAAATGATTACTTTAGAAAGCAAAAGCTTTATTCAGGGAAAAGAGTCCACTGGCGCACCACATCAATGCTCACCATATCCTCTTGGATAATGGTAGATTCAGGTCACGGAGCACATGGAATCAAAATAAATGTCCTCGATTTCCGCACACTTTTCTTGGTCACAAGATGCTAAAGCAATGACAAATTATTTGGTCAATCAGGAACTTACCGTTCAGACCACCTCACAAAACAAGGATGTTATTTGAAAAACTCCTGATCCAAATCGAGCAAACAAAGTCAAGGAAATAATGTCAAAATCAGTAGCGGCTTTGTTCAACCATTCAGTCATTCGACCTCACAGGTTAATCGGTTTCTCACTTATCAAATTCAAATTGTTGGATTTCTTCATTTTAGATGACAGGAGCATGCACTCTCGTCCACAAAAATCCAGGGAACGCAACCCCTGGTCCTAAACCGAGCGGTAAGGTTTTACATGGACCTATCCTCCTCCTAAACCGAGCGGTGAGATTCTATACGGACTCACTCTCGTCCTAAACCGAGTGGTGAGATTCTATACGGACTCACTCTCGTCCTAAACCGAGCGGTGAGATTCTATATGGACTCACTCTCGTCCTAAACCGAGTGGTGAGGTTCTACACGGACCTACTCTCATCCTAAACCGAGCGGTGAGATTCTATACGGACTCACTCTCGTCCTAAACCGAGCGGTGAGGTTCTACACGGACCCATTCTCGTCCTAAACCGAGCGGTGAGATTCTATACGGACTCACTCTCGTCCTAAACCGAGCGGTGAGGTTCTACACGGACTCACTCTCGTCCTAAACCGAGTGGTGAGGTTCTACACGGACTCACTCTCGTCCTAAACCGAGCGGTGAGATTCTATACGGACTCACTCTCGTCCTAAACCGAGCGGTGAGATTCTATACGGACTCACTCTCGTCCTAAACCAAGCGGTGGGGAACGTTCTCTACGAACGCTCACTCTCGTCCTCAACTGAAACGGTCACAGGTGTTCAACCGTTCGGTCATCTACAAAGAGACGACTAAAAACAACCTCCATCAAACTCATAAGTCCTATAATTAATCATGGCTAAAGTTGAACAATTAACTCGGACTTGGGGGGCATAATGTACAGTATGATATCCGGGTCGAGCGGTTACGATATATCTCATTAAAGATATAAAATAATCAAAGGATAATCAAGAATATCTTATTAAAGATATTGATAAGCAGAAGATAAAATAGTCAAGGGATAATCAAGAATAATTATTTAAAGATATTTAGCAACTGACAAGATTTTCAAGTAATTCTGTTTATATTATATTCTGTTTATATTTTATTCTGTTTATATTTTATTGGACTTATATCAGTTTAAGGTCCATGAGACAAATTATAAATAAAGAGCCAGGGCCACAAGCCAGGTACTTCCAATCATCTTGGAATCATCTTCCAATCACACTTTATTCACACTCAACTACATCTTGCTAACGTTTGATCCAACTCAAACATACAATTGTGATACACAATTCCCAAAACCGCTTCTAACTTGAGCGTCGGAGTGCCTTTTGCAGGTACCTCCCCCTCTTGGTCAAGAAGTCTACCGAGCGGCCTAGATTAAAGACAATCAAGCGGTCAAGATCCAAGGAAAGTAAGCAATCCAGTCAGTCCAAGCGCCAGAAAGCGGGAAAACCACGTCATCTATGTCAGTGTCTCGGTCCCACAAAAATATCTACCGAAACAACATATATATGTTATATATATATATATATATATATATATATATAAATATATATTATATACACACGTATGCATATATACATATGTATATATATATATATATATACACATATAGATATATACATATATACCTATATATATCTATATGTATATATGTATATATCTATATGTGTATATATATATATATATATATACATATGTATATATGCATACGTGTGTATATAATATATATTTATATATATATATATAAATATATATAATATATATATATATATATATTATATATATATATATATATATATATATTTATATATATATTTATATATATATATATATATATATGTATGTATCTATATATATATTAACAAGTGTCACCTCATTTAAGGTCATTGTTTACATACAACATCTAGTATATTGAGTTAGTCATGTAAATGATCTTGCTAGGATAATGTTTATTAAAACGTTTCTTTAATTCACAACTATTATGTACATCATGTTCAGTTTGTAAGTTGTTAAAAATTTATGGAAACATTATTCAATCCTCTTTCTAGTGTTTTCTCGTACCTTCAATAATTATCAAAATGATGAACTCTACATGGTTCAACAGTGCACATACTTGGCAGAATGATGTCTTCTCCAAAGTCTTTCATATAGTGTAGGTCAGTGTAAGACTTAGGAAAATAGGAGTTTTAGAAATAAAGTTTTGTGAAGAATTGAGTATATTGAGCAACGCTGAGCGGCAGCGCTGAGGGGTGAGGACAAGTGTCGTACAGACCACCAGGCGGTAAACCCACAGCCGGGCGGTGGACTATTGGGCCTAGACCAAATTTCTATTATTTTTCTGAGTTATAAATAGAATTTCACGACCCAGAAGGGGTATCTTTTGATAGAAAGGACGCAGAAACACTCTTTTCACTCTTTGGAGGCGGATTTTGGATGCGGAAGCTCCAACTTATATATTCTAGGTTTGTATTTTCATACTTTTCATTCTTTTCATCTAATTTCACCAAGACTATCGTGAACTAAACCCCTTTTGTTGTTGGGGGAATGATGTAATCCTATTGAAACTCTCATGTACTGAAATTCTTACTTTAATTCATATGCTTTCTTCAATTGTTAGAGTTTTTCTTCCATTATATTTGTATGCTTTGTTTAAAACATTAATCAATAGCATGATTTTTTATTCTATCTATATGGACAAGTATAGTTAGGTCTAGACATGAGGGAATTCTCTTGGTAGAAATATTGCCTAAACATAAGGATAGGAGGACTAATTGCCTTAAGCTTTTGTGCGAATTGTGTAATGCATGATCATTTGCTAGGGAGACTAGACATAGTAAACTAGTAATTAGGATTAGACTCTAATCACCAAGATATTGGAATTAAGGGAATTTAGAAAGTGGCACTAACATTGATAAAGAAGTAGAATTGAGTAGAATTTGTAAATACTTGAGAGTGGATTAGGATGAAATCATAAACCCCCAACAACACCATTCATCCATATAGTTCAACTGTCAATTGATCAATCTTTGCGTGCATGTTTATTTTCTGTTTTGAATTCAAAACCCTAATTTTCGTTACATCAAGTCTTAAGAAATCAATTCACACGAACGTTTAGGCCTAAGAGTCCTTTGGGAAACGATACTTAGACTTCCCGTTTTATTATTACTTGATACGATTCGGTACACTTGCCGGAGTCTTAACAGTTTGTTGGATTGTGATATGTGTGTGTTATTACCATTGTGATGTGTTAGCTTGTTGGTAGAGAAGTGTGTCTAGGATTGAATGGATGTGGATTCAATTCCTAGGTAGAAAGGTTTAAGAAAAACTTCAATTTTTAATTCTATTTTTGGCCTAGGGGCAAAAGTTTCTATTTATCTTTATTAAGTGGTGCATAAATTCTTTTAGGGGGTATAGAAAGTAAAAGTATGCAAAATAATAAAAAATATGAAAATGTAAATAAAAGATTACGTGAATCTTGGGAAGATTTGGTAGTTGTTGATACTTAAAAAGTAGTTGAGATAAAATAGGAGAGGAAATCTTGGTTGGTTTTTAGAGATTAAGTGAGAGATTTTATTTTAACAAAAAATAGAGATAGAGTGAAAAGAGATAGAAAGGAGAAGAGGAAAAGGGTACTGCACATTGTTATCCAAAATCTGAAAATGAAAAAGAGAGAGATAGGGAGAGAGAGACATTTTTGGGAAAGAAGAGGAAGAGTTGCAGGGAAGATATAGATGATGTTTTTGGAGTTGTAAAAGCCTTAAGATTGGCGATGGTATGCGAAAACTTACGTTTCTTTTTGTTTTCTTGTTTGTTTGTATGATGAATAGGGTTTGCTCTTGATTATCTTGAAAGGTAATGTTGTTTTGATGCATGTGTATGTATGAGAATGTATTATGCATGGTGATAGGGTTATATGATGTTTGTGTTGGGTTTTCCCTATAAAAGTATGTATGATTTTGTTGGATTATTCCATGACAATATGTATTGATGCTGAAGGAGGACAGAGGTATGTGTTTAGGGGTTTTACCATACAAATATATGTTGTAAAGAGTGGTATGATATCATATGCAGTATGTTGGGTTTGTTTGGTTGTAATCTGCATAATGATGGGTCTTGGATGATTCAAGTGATGTAATGTATGTATAAGGGTTTATTCATAAGGGTATATGAGGTTCGAGTACATGCATGATGTATTGAGTATGTTTTCTTGTGGTTTAAGGTTGACGTATGTGTGTTTCAAACACTTGAATTTTATCTAGGATGTGTTTCGATTTGACAATAATTGATTATCACTAGTTATTTTTTATTATGTGTGTGTTGGTTTGAGTTGTGTTTCGAGAATAATCGATTATCTGGGATGATAATATATTATCCTTTCACATGTGATGAATTTAGAAATTTGATGTGTAAAAGCTACTGGAAATAATCAATAATCGTAAGTGATAATCGATTATCACAATATATTTAGTGTAATTGTGAACTTCTTGGGAATAATCGATTATCACTTATGGTAATTGATTATCTAGTGCATTTTTGTTCAAAATGGCGAATTTGATGAAGATTGGATGTGAACCAAGCTTGAGGAGTCGTGCAACGTGGTGATAATCAAAGAATGAGATTAGTGTCTATGTCTAAGGTTATGTTTGACTTGTGGTTGAGATTTGGAGCATGAGTGAGTGTTGGGGTGTACCTGAGTATGTGGTTAATGAGCATAAGAGTGAGGGATAAGTCTACTTGTTCTACCTAGTGTATCTTGAGTATATTTGCGAATAGGTGTTTCCTTTTGACTTGTTGATAACGGTTGAAAAACCGTTATTTTCATGCTTAATTTTGATATTAAATCACACCCTTTATGGCTTAGAATGAGCTTCAAATAGAGCAAAACACTTAGTTGAGTCATAGGAGAGTCAAAAGTTGGTTTTAGAGATATTATGCTTGTTTTTACATTGTTTTGCTGGGTTTTAAGGTGACTTGAAGATGGAAGTGAAGTAAGGAGGACTTAGACCCATGAAAGAAAGAGAATAATGATGAAAAAAGGGGACAAGTATGCCGCTGAGCGCCAGAATGGACAGTTGAGTGCTCAGAGCGATTTGAGGGAAACCGCTCAGCGGCAAAAAACTGACTGCTAACTTTGGCGCCCAGGCGGTTGTTCAGTTTTTATACTGCAGACTCTGTAATCTTTCTGTTATCTTTTTGGCTTATATATAGCCCCAGTGCGACTTGAAAAGGGATTCTTTGGCAGAGAGAGACGTCCAGACCTACCTTACACTCCTTGGAGAAGATTTCTTGGATGCTTAGGCTCCTTTTTATCCAATCTAGGGTTTGTTTTTCCGTTCTTTTCATTATATTCATCTAGTTCCACTATGACCATGGTGAACTAAACCCTTTGTTGTTGGGGAACAATGTAATCTTTTGAAACTATCATTTATTTAAATTCTTATTTATTCCATATGCTTGTCATATACTTGTTTATCAATTGTTGGGTTCTCATCTATGCTTAATGCTTTTATTGTTTAACTCATTCAGTAAAAGTTGTTTGTCTTTACTGATACGGGAACGTACGATAATGTCATGAACTGATGGGAAATTCCTTGATTATACTAATACCGCCTAGAGATAAGGGTAGGATGATCAATTGTATTTTGCTTTCATTTGCCATGCATTATTAGTTACTAGGGGAGGCTAGGGATAGGAAGCCGGTAATTAATAATAGGCTCTTTTCGCCAAGGAATTGGGTTAAGGGTAAACCAAGAAAGTTTGCATGCAATTAGATAAACAAGTGAATTAAATAAGAAGAGTAGATAGATGAGAGTGGATAAGATGAAATTGTAAACCCCAACAACTCCATTCATTCATGGTTTTTCCTTGCCAATTGAATCAATTGCATGTGCATGTTTAGTTTTTGTTCTTTGCATTCCAAACTTAACTTTAATTCTTTTCTCAAGTTTTAAGCGATTAGTTTACATGAAAGATTAGGCCTTCGAGTCCTTTGGGAGAACGATATTGGGTTTTACCAATTATATTACTTGCTAACGATCTAGTACACTTGCCAGGGGTTTAACACTTGTGTACAAAGGAAAGGGTTTTTCGGGTATTGAACATTCCTTGGGTGGGGGTGATGGTGTTTTCCTTGTCCTTGTGTGGCAGGAATACATGTTCCTTAGCTGGATTACAGGACTACTCGAGCATATTTGTAGGGGAGGATATAGATTATCTATAAGAACGACTACAAACTGGTAAGGTAGGGTACAAGAGTGTGACTAATTCTTTCCACTTTTTTGTTTATGGTATTGTGGGTGCTCATGGTGGTGTTCATGATGGGGTTAATCATGATGGTGGTACACATGTAGATGATTGGAAGGACGATGATGCTCTAGAGGATACTTTGATGATAATGGTGTTACTATAATGGTTATAGTAAATTAGTTAACATAGGTGCTAATGGGAAGATAGACCAAAGGTCTTTCTGTGAAATCTTAGTGATGACATCAAGGATCAAAATTAAGGATTAAGGGTTAAGGATAAGGGATAAAGGATAAAGGATAAAGGATAAATATAAAGGATCAAGGATCAAGGATCAATGATCGAGGTTCGATGATCAAGGATCCAGGATCCAAGATCGAGAATCGAGGGTCGAGGAACGATAATCAGATATAAATGATTTGTTTTGTTTAGAGGATTAGGAATCTTATTGTTATACTTCTATGTATAGTGTGTTTGATTACTATTGATATAATTAGTATGTATGAATCTTGTTTTATGATTGTTTACCGGTAGCTTACCCCATATGTGTTTGTGTTTGTGCGTTTGTGAATGAAATTATCGGCGATGATCGTCTAATGTGTTATGCGTGAGAAAATGCAGATGTTCTAGAGGTATGATACATTCGTGAAATGACGAGGGAAAAGATTTGGATTTTCTTTACAGTTCTTTTAATTGAACTTTTAATACAATGTAATTTAGAGTTATTTTTACATCCTTGGTCATTTTAATTAATTTTGAAAGATATAATTGGACATTTCTTTCGGAACCAATACGTCTTAATTTAGTTATGCAAGTTTAACTATTGAGGTTTTGAAAAATATGTTTTCATGTTATAAGAAAGTTTAAAATTATTGGTTTTTGTAAGAAGTCGTGACACTCCGAAATTTGAGGCGTACGGTCGGAAGATGCATGGTAAGGCCTAGACGCATCTGTGCGAGAGAAAATAGATTGTTGCCAATATAGATAAGCTCCTAACTCATTGTCCATCGTTGAAACTCCAGTGTTCCACATCTTTTTAGGTTTTCCAGCGTTGTTCTTGTGGAAGTAGGGTCCACATCTTTGATGGGTTCAACCATCTTCATTTTCAAGGGCCTATACTCTATTGCATGTAGACAAGGTGCTATTATGTTTGGCACCACGTATACCTTCTTGATTTTTTGAAGGGAGACCTATTCTGATTTAGCATCAACATGAACATCTATCTGTAGAACCCCAAAGGTAGGTTAAGTTTTGGATGTTCCATAGGCGCAAGAGATACCTTTGAGAGAGGGCCATAAAGGCCCACATCTCCTCGTGGAAGAGTCCAACGACGGGAAATCTTTTTGTGTCTTCTAAAAAGCATTGAAGACTTATAGGCAACTCTTCTTGTTCATCCTCACTGAAGGTTTAAGATGGAGGGGAGGTTAGGGTATGAAGGCGCTTAAGGGCTCATAAAGGATGTAGTCTTTAGAAGGGGTGAGTTGGGTGGATTTGGGCTTTGTGAGGTGATGAGTATTGATGGTGGTTCCTAGCGGAAGTTTGTAGGGGTTCATACGAGAGATGGTGGGATAGGTTTCTCTAGTCCAAGTGGGTGGTGGAATGATAGTGATGACATTTGAGGGAATGTTTCGGTAGGCTTGAAAGGCTTAGTGATGGTAGGCTGAGATGTAGAAGGTAGAAGGGGCAGTGCGATGTTTGAGAGAACGTTGGATAAGTGGAAAGTAGGGTAGATTTTGGTAAGTGTTTAGGAATGGTTTTGGTAGGTAGTATGGGTTGCAAGGTAATGTTAGGAGGGTAAAGTGGAGTTGTCTATAAGGTTTGGGTGGTTGTTTTTCGAAGTGTATGGAGAAGTCGTTGAGGAGAAGGGTATGGGTAATGGATGTGGTGGTTTCCCGTGGAGTGGAAGTGGAAGGTGTGTTTTGTATAGGGGAGTATTTAGGGAATTGTTGAGGAGGGGTGAAGTGTCGATGAGGGGTGTGTTTAGGTGTAGAGTTTCAAGTGGACTGTTTAGGGGTGAGGCGACGGTTTTGCCTTAGACACCTGTCTAAAGGAATGTCTAATATCGAATTTTTGCCTTTTGGGTGCAAGCTCAATAACCATGACTTCGAAAGGTTGAGGTGAACAATTATGAAGATAAGGAAAAACTAGTCAATTATCAGAGTTTGAGGGCTCTTAAGGACGTATGTCAGTAAAAGAAGGCTTCTTCAATTTCTTCGCCTTCTTTTCTTTCGACGCTTCAGGTCGAGATCGTTTAGCCTTTGATGCAACAGGAAGTGCAACAACACTAGTAGGAGCAGTAGGAACTTGTTCAGCGGTAAATGCTGCTAGTTATGCTACGAGCTTCTTTGCCTTGTAAGCACACCTTCGTCGATGAGCCTTAAGCTCGTAGTGCATTCCAACTAGGGTTTTGTTGAAGCTCTTCACTTCCAATTACTCTTTCATGGCCTCATTCATGTGAGAATGATTTAGTTAGTTCTTCCTTTCTCTATATATCTTCCTTGGATCGGAAGGGGGAATAGTTTCAAGCCTCTGCAACTCTATATGCATTTGTTTTAGGTTGGTGATCCCGAACTTCATGCCTTGTTAGACACTAAACAACAGGATGTTGTTCCTCACCTGTGTAGGAACTTTTTGTGACATCAAATTGTCAATAATCTTCTGATTCATCGCCACTCTTTAGATGAATAATATGTATTACACCAGATAATTTTCTATGTAGGTTTTTTATGGAGCATAGTAGATTGATGTATATTACATGAGGCAGGTTGAAACGTACCTCAATCATGAAGTGGTACATGGCAAACTTGCCAAACTTTATGATGTGAAAGTTGTTTTTGTGAAGGAACGTCTTGGAACAAATGGTACAACACTGTTTTTTTAAGAAACATATTCTTTAGATGATTTAAGATATAAACGCTATTTCATTAAATGTTTGTTTATTAAAGGCTTAATACCAATTTTGGTCCTTAGTTTCGTTAGGTGTGTTCAAAGTGATCCTCCTATTCTTCAGAAGTTCACAGTGGTCCTTTTTGCTTACAGCTTTAAAAACACTAACGGTGTAATGTCCACCCTAGCCAAAAGTGAATGAGTTGTCCAATTATTGACTATGTGGCAAACTCAATTCAATTGACTTAACAACGTTAGGTTTATTGATGTGGAAATGTTAGAAGTTAAAATTATTGGGTTAAAGGAAATGGTTAGGGTTTGTGGAAGTTCTTCCCTGAATTGAGCAAAGTCGTTGTGGCGAATAACCCCAATTTGGTGAAATTGGTTTCAATTTTAATGGATAACCCCAATTTGATGAAATTCGCTTCAATTTGGCGTGAAAGTCCTTCATTCTTCCATCAACCACAAATCCTCCATTAGCTTTAGCAAATCCTTAATTTTCATAAATCATAATTCCCCAATTTCTAGAATCCCTAAATTGTCAACCATGAGAACCCCCAAATTCATGAATTAATCTCGCGACTTTCTCCTCCATCAGAAACCAAATCGTGCTCACAAGAACCTCCCAAGTACCACCGCGAACCAATGTTCTCATTCATCCTTCGAGAAAAACAATTCTCATGCAACCACCCTTTTCCACCATGAAATTGCACGGTGACACAACCCCCTAATTGTGTCGCCACCATCATCAAGGTACCTACAACCACAAATAGACCTGCAAATTCAAACATAGAGGAACCTTAACCACTGTTGCACCTCCTATTCGCGATTCAACTTGCAAGAAACCAGAAAACACAAAAAACCCCAATGTCCAAAACGCAGAAAACCCAAATCGTTTAAATAGAACAACCTAGAAACAGGGAAATTGCCACATCAATTGGATTAATGTTGCCACGTATTACATAACTGGACAAATCATTCACTTTTTGCTAGGGTGGACTTTACACCGTTAATGTTTTTAACGCCGTAAGCAAAAAGGACCAACTTAGTTTTTACAAAATATGAGATTACTATGAACTTCTGAAAAATAGGAGGACCACTTTGAAAATACCTAAGAAACTAGAGATCAAAATTTGTATTAAACCTTTATTAAACTTTCAAACAAAAGTTGGTAAATGGTTTTATATCTCAAGACAATCTTTGTTTTTAAAATAAATAAATAAATAAATTTATATATATATATATATATATATATATATATATATATATATATATATATATATATATATATATATATAAATTATGATAATTATGTATCTCTATATAAATTATGATAATTATCCAAAATTAGATCGTTTTAATTTTTTATTCTTAAAATATTTTAAACAATAATTGTTCAACATTGCGTTTATTTTATAGTTTTTTCTAATTATTTCATCTATTTTAATTTATCAATTTCAAAAGGCTTATTTTTTTAGTTTTATTAATTTGACGTAAATTATTTCTTTATAAAAAGTGAAAAGCTTTTAATATCATTATTTGTCTAAGAATTTCAATCCTCTCTTGTGTAATCAATGGTGTCTCAAATATTTATTAAATATGATTAGATTCAAAGTCAAGACCAAATCATTTTATTCATTATGCTTATGACTAATCACAACTTATAAAGTTGACATAAAAATGACAAGATAGTGTTCCAACTAAAGGTATTAAAAGACACCAAGTTAGAATATAAGAAGAAAATCACGTGGTAAGTTGGAGAGAGACACGTGGTTGGAAGAGAAGGTCATATCCACAATTATTTGACCTATTGGGTTTTTGGTTTTGTAGAATTCTAAGAAAAAGGACAAGTTGTGAAATGATGAAGATTATCTCATAATGTGGAGAGAATGAAATGAGATCCAAATTGAAGACCACATTACTCTAAACTATATAAACTCTAAATTTGACTTACTAAATATCTAAATATAAAAATAGACATCGACGTTGACATGGGATTTAATCAATATTTTTTTTTACGGTTAATTTATTTTTTTCTCAAACCTTCTTGTTATGGCATGGTTCATTTATGAGAGAAATGAAAACAAGGAAAGAATAAAAAATAAGTCGTTTGAAAATTTGACAAAAAAAAAAATAATAAAGAGAAAACGTTAAAACTTTACACTTTTTCTAATATTCGTTTTTATATACTAATTACTGTGTATGGTGAGAAATTAGTTAATCCGAACCCATTTTTCACCGCCGTTGGTTAAAATTTCTAATTAACTTAATTATTTAATAAATATAGATGTTTAATATTATTAATTATTTGAAGTTTATCAAAATTATTTTGCTTAATCTTTTGGAAAATAATTTTATAAATAATGATTACATAAATATTTAAACTATTTTAGTTTAAACTTGTTTTATTAAATATAGATATTTAATAATTTTTTTCATGAATTCAAGTGTTTAATGTTTCTTCAATATTCAAAATTATGCTAATATTTGTATTTAATTTAATGATTAAATTTTTATTTAATAACTCGTATTTTAATATTTTTAACTTTAATTTTTTTTGTTAAAAATATTATTTATAATTAATAATATTGTATTTCAACTTTTTAGTGTTTTTTAAATATTTTTAAGAACGATTGTTATTAATTTTAAATTAAGCTAATTTTAAATTAATAATGTGGAACTGTAATTAATTTCAATAATTACTGTTAGAAATAAACTCTTAAAAAAATAAGAATTACTGTATCTTTAATGGTAATATAATTGTTGGTTTGCATTTTTAGTTTAATTTGTTTGGTTTCAATTATTGAGATGTTAAGGATAATTTTTCTTAAAATGACTTGAATTCTTAGTTATTATTTTTTTGTTGCTTAAGCTTTTTCATATTTATTTTGGTGTGTACTTGAAATTATTTTGAATGATTTTTTTCTAATATTTTTTTTTGGCTTCAATAATATTTGTAGATCTTATAATTCGACTAATAAGTTTGTTGAATAATTTTTTAAATAATTCTTTACCCACATTAGAAATATAATTCATGTTAGCAAATTTGGATTATATATATATATATATATATATATATATATATATATATATATATATATATATATATAATAATTAAATATGTTAGGATTATTATATTATTAACTAAAATATTAAAGTAATCTAGTTAATTATATTTATGACTAAGAATAAATGTCATGAAATATTACCTGTGTAGATACTTTAAGTAATATTTTAATTTGATAAGAGGTAATATTTCTATATTTTTTTAAAAGTAGTAATAGACACATGTTACATGAAGGGGTTAAATAATAGTATATGACTTAATCAACTTTCATTAATCAATGCAAGATCTTCAAAAAATGGATTAAAGCAATGAATAAGAAATATAAGTCCATGTAGGACAATAAGCTTTAAGAAGTTGTCCCATTATCAGAAGGTGTGAAACCCATTAGTAGTAAGTGAATATTTAAGATCGAAAGGGATTCAAAAAGTTAAGGGAGAGATATAAGGCTGGTCTTGTGGCGAAAGGCTATACTCAAAAGGAAGTGATTGACTTTAAAGAGACTTTCTATCTAGTTTCATTGAAAGACTCTTTTAGAACAATCATGGTTCTTGTTGCACATTATGAATTAGAGCTTCATCAAATGGATGTTAAGATGACATTTTCCAATGGCAACATTGAAGGAACGATTTATATGCTGCAACTAGAAAAGTACCTCGTCTTTTGATGAAGTGTATATCTACACTTGGTATCTTCAAAGGAAAGAAGTTAATTGTAAAATGCTACCTAACAGTAGGAAATCAAAACCACTTTGTTGTTCTGAGCAAGCATTAAATAACATTAAATGCTCAACGTTCAAAAACAACAAAAGTGATAAGAAAAGACATATTTGATGCTTGCACAGTTTACTCTAATTTTGAAGATAAGCTATTCTACAAGCAACCACAATGCTACATATCAAATATCAAAATGTGGATGTTAGAGACAAAAGAAATATTCACGGAATATTCCTCACTTGAAGCAAAATCTAAAAAGATTGTACAACCTACTACAAGCAAAGGACTGAAAAAGTATGTCTGCTTGACAAAGTTGACTTACACAACGACTATAGTGAAAATAAGAAAGAGAAAATATAAGTATCAAGGCTATATACTACAAACTCAGTTTAACGGACAAATATCCATGAAACCTATAAATAGAAGATTTCTTAAGAAGAAAATCAAGAGAATATCTTAAGAAAGAACAGTTTACAAACATATATCCATCGTGAAGAGCAAAGAGAAAGAGCTCAAGAAAAAAAATACATTTGAGTTGAAGAAACGAGAAGAGAAGAGAAAAAAGAGAAAGAGATACTCTCGAGCTTAAGCATCATATTTCTTATGATTGTAAGAGAGAAGAGAGAAACACCTGCGAGTATTTAGACTACATAGTATTGTAATCAAATCCTGTCTGTGAGAGATATAGTCTGAATTACTTGTAAGCAATCTGTGATTGCAATTTGAAGAAAATTAAACACTCACAATTGAACTCTGTTGAGTTGAGGAATCTAGGTGTGATAGTCTAATACGAGGAGTGGTTTATGTAACATCCCAAAATTCTCACACCAATTTTTTTTATAAATAATATGAGAACTGTAACACTTACATAATCTTCCACTAGGAAGTACAAAGAGTTTCACACTAATTACACATTTTAAACTCAGATTTCAACTTCCCACCCATAAAGATAACTCGAACTCTTCTCTACTATTCTTCTGCCTCTATCTTCACTTTTACTGGATTTAGACGACATTCCTTCATCTGCTCCCATATAACATATAAGTTATACGATCATCGCAAAAATATAATTTCCTGGCACAAACACAAAAAGTAAGGGTAAGCTACCATGAGAGAGAATATTAAAATAAGGTATAACATAATTATCACAAATACTTCATTTTCAATAAAAATTAATATCAGACAGCAATGATTATACTAGACTCTATTATCCGTATAGAACATTGATGGAAGTCTCAGGTGGTCGTGCACTTGCGGTGACCTCCACTCCCCATACAACAGTAAAAAAGGCCAAATACAATCCAATCCTGTCACCACAAGGTTAGTCCATTAACACCTATGTCCAAAACCGGCACATAGACTAGGACCTCATGCCCTTCTCACCGCATAATTCATCCTCCTCTACTTGAGACTGAAGAGTTATTAGAGTATCAGGATGACCTTCCCACAGGACCCTCAAAATCAACATGTACATTAATACATGTCACTACAGAATCTCTCCACGAGACTCATATCATGTTCATATTCATCAACTCGCACCATGCCACTACAAATCCCTCCACACAACTCATACAAAATGAATATATCATAAAATAAATTTACAATACAAAATCTGTTTGACAAGAATTTAGTTAAAATGGTCATCGGAGAAGAATCAAATGTTTAACGAGTCAAACTCGCCATAAATGCCAATACATATGACTACTCACAACTTACTGGATCAGACTAGGGCTGCTCTATGATGAAGGATGTACCAACTCCGATTTTTAAGATTCTGCTATCCTACCATAAAAAGTAATTTTAATATAAACGTTCTGGGGAACCAAGAAGTTGAATCTGGCAAAGCCAGTTAGACATCTTCTTATCCTTCCAGATAGATGCAAGAGAAAAAAGGATATACAAACACATACACACAATAATTCATACAAACATCAGAAAATATATCCATCACAAAAATCTTACAAATTGAATATATAAAAAAAATAATTTAACAGTACATAATCTGCCTAATAAGAAATTGGTAAAAACTCATTGAGTAAACTTCTAGGAAAGAGAGGTGTGTCACAATGGACAATTTAAGTTCCAGGTCTTTCCTAGCCAAAGTGTTCCTCAACTTATTCTTATCAAAATTCTTATTTACATATTCAAATTAACGACATATAATATTAACACATAAATTCAAGGTTTGAACAATTATATAATTTAACGCATAGGCATACACAATAATTCAAGACATGAATAGTCATACAATAGTATTAGATAATTAACATAAAAGCTTAGGAAGGTTAGCTCCCCTTACCTCTTTTCCAGACTTAGTTTCCTACTCAGAAGTTGTTCCCCCAAAACTCCTCCAGAATCTCTACCCTCTTTGCAACCAAAATTTGTTCCTAATTCTTTTCTTGTCTCCCTTTCTCTTTTTCTCTCTTATTTCCTCTCCTTCTTGTGCAAAATCCTTCTTCCCCCTTTGGCTATTTATAGCCAAAAAAAATTTACTATTAATTTTTTTTAAATATTATTTTATAAAAAAAATTATACTTTAATCCCACTTGCATCTAAACATATTTGATCACTCTTGGCACCAACGTGGAATGCTTATCCTTGGGCACTATTCATTTTTTTTACTATTCAAATTTTATTTATTTATTTATTTATTTTTAATTTTTGATTATTATTTAAGTGAAACTTTTAAAATAGATTCTCAAAATTTTTAACCCCTCCTTTTGAAATTACTATAATTCTCTATCATATATTTTAAATCCATTAAAATTATTATTACTAATAATAATGCTAGAATTTACTACTCTTTATAGACATTTTTCATGGGTCTTACAGTTTGAATACTCAAAGGAAATTTTGGCTAAGGTTGCTGAGTACCAAGAGTGGTGCGAATACTCAAAGGAAATCTCGGTAGGGTTCTGAGTACCAGGAGTGGTGTTAATACCTAAAGGAAATTTCGGTGAGGTAATTGAGTACCAGGAGTGGTTCTAATACTCATTTGTAATCGTGTGAAGATTATAGTGGAACCCTTTGCGGAGGAGACTAGACATAGTTCAGTTGGAGCAAACCATTATAAAATCTCTTATGTTATTTTCTCTTTTCTTAACTAAACAATCCTTTTGCAAAACCTACAGTTGAGCTTTATATTTCAAATACAGTATCTTCCAAGCTAAATGATTATTTCTCTTTAAGGAAGTTCTTGCAGAACACTATAGTAGATATATTTTGAATAGCACGATACATTTATACATATATCTAAGGTCAAGTGTCTAAGCTTTCAAAAGAATATTTCAAGAGCTCGATAACGTATTATACCAGAAGGGTTTCGAAAACGTTTTCCATTAACACTATTCAACCCCACCTTCTAGTGTTTTTCATGTACTTCAACAACATCTCTTTTCAAAATCTATTTAAATGGACGAGACAAATCAATCGCCTATGACTAACTTTTTCCCTCTATTTAACTCGACTCTACTCTTTGCATTCTCAACACAATCTTTCGAAAACTCTAATGCTCTTTCTCTCTTGCCCCCATGATCTACCAAATCTTTGATCTCTCAAACTCTCAACATTCCAAACTAATAAAGCCTTCTTCTAAACCTCCAAACTGTCATCATCTTGTCATCCGATCACCGGACCAAGATGAATATGATAATCCAACATTCCTTCCTATTCTTGTAGTCAGAACTTACCTGCCTTACGCAAGTAGTTCTTCTACCTAACCTACACACTTCATGACTGAACCCTGCCTTACCCAATCTCCTTCACTTTCTTCCGTTTCCCTCATAACCTTCTATTAATAGGGGGAACACAATCCCTATGATGTTTGTTTTTTATGATGACAACACATTGTTAATAAAATGACACACACACACACACACACACACACACACACACACACACACACACACACACACACATATATATATATATATATATATATATCTGTGTGTGTGTGTGTATTGTGTTATGTCCTATATGTATACATGCTTACTATGCACATATTGTGTTATTCACATTTGTTGACATATTGTGTTGATTGTTTCATACTATTGTGTTTGTAAAATGATTATATCTATGTATGCACAATATATGTTTTGGTGATATAAAAACCACATGCACAAAGGCATATTTGCATGACTTAATCGATTATAGTGTTGTGATAATCAATTAAGGGCATCAGACAACTTTAGTTTTAAACTATGGCAAAACAACTAGTTTTGAATCGATTAAATTACTTGGTGAATCGATTAAAACTCGTGTGTTTGCACATATCTTTTTCAAATGTGCTATGATGTGATTTTAGAAAGAAAAGTTTTCAAAAGTCTTCTATGTATTAAATCTTAATTGATTACATGATTTATGTATTCAATTAAGTCTATTAAGATTTGAAAACATACTTATACTTGTCATAACTACTATAACTGTCATATTTTTAAATGTATTTGACTAAGCATTTTATGAGAATCAATTACATAAATTGAACATTCAATTATGTGCTTTGACTGCTGTAAGTTTGTTACATGTGTTTAATGTAACCGATTACATTAGTGAAGTAATCGATTGATTTGTGTCATAACTGATACAAATTATATATTGACGCATTGTTTGTCTTTCTATAGAAAAATTGAGAATTACACTTTCATATATGATTGATTTTCATCTGAGAAATTTTATAGATTGATCAAAGGCTCTAAGAATAAGGAACGAGAAGAGTTTTACAAATCTTGAAGCATTCTTGAGAAGGAAATGTGACTGGACTGAAAAGACTAATTGTCTCTACACAACTGAAGGTGCATTCTGTTTGATCAGGAGAAGAAGACTTGCAATCTTTGATGTTGTTCCCTGTACATGTGGTGTGAGGAAGAAGAGTGGTGTACTCTTGACTTTGAGAGGGGATATCTCAAAGGGGTTGCTGTGAAAGGAACGGGGTAGTTCTGTGTTGTCAGGTTTTGTTATTCTATATTTGATTGAGAGTTTGAGAGGTGTTTACATTTGAGAGTTACTCTATATAGCCTTAGATATAATATTCTGATCATTATAGTGAATTAATCTCCAATCTAAGGTTGATTGGGAAGGTGACTGGATGTAGGCATTGAGGCCGAACCAGTATAAAAACTGAGTTTGATTTTCGTCTTCCTATCTCTTTACATTTGCACATACATTCTGCTTTTGTCTTTACACGCATACTATTTTCATTGCACACATTTCTTATGGCACAAGAAAGTTTTCAAGAACCATATTATTTGCGAAAAAGATTTGAAAAATTCTAGTATTTATAAAACACCAATTCACCTCCCTCTTGGTGCTGAGAAACAAAGTTCATCAATTCTAGCACCTTCCTCTCCCTTCCTTTTGCTCTCCACTTCTCCTTTTTGTATCACCATTTGATAAGGATGATGTAGACTCAGAAGATATTCATCTCCCGCGTCGGGCTCTGATGTGTTTTTTCTCCTTCCCATTTCATTTTCATTAAATAAGGGGAAGAAAATGAGATTAGATGAGTCAACATCTAGGAGCATGTATTCAGGGGGAACATACTAGAAGATAGGATAACACATAATCAAGGGGATTCTCCAGATTCTTAGAGGTTCATCTTTGGAGTGTTAAGATTGTTGACAACACAAACTCTATATCAAACTGGTTTTTGATGATGACAACACACTGCTTAATAACAGTACATAAGTTCCAGTATTACATGTTCAGCTAATATGCCAAACTAGATTGAACATTGCTTTTGTTGAACATGTTTTGTTGAATTGCAATGCATGTTCTTATGCTTGATTATGTGATATTATTGTGGAACATGCATGTCATGAAATGTGAAATAAAATGTTTTTGATTACTGCACATTTCAGAAAAGAAAAAGATCACAAGTACCTTTATGAACTTATACTTGTTGTGACAAAGTTTTAGTTCAGCCGAATACACTCATATTGGATTCGACTATGCTAAAACCTTTGCACAGACTTTGTGCAACTGTGCTGTGTGAGATTTTGAGTTGAAAAGAATTTCAAAGTGTTTTCACATGAGTCAGTCGACAGTGTGCATCACTCATTCGACTGTATTACTGTTCTATTTGGAATTCTGTTATGCCTACACGCTCCAACGGCTATATTTTTCAAAAGTTAGTTAAAATTGACTGACTGGGTCAACTGTCTTAAATATGCATTGATTCGGTTGACTGAGGAGCCTTATGTTGATTGTCTGTTATAATTGTCTTGGTACAGTCGACTGTATTAGTAGGTTATTCGACTGAGTTACAATCTGAAATAACAGAAAACTATAAATAGTCAAAGCACGAATTGTTTTGTAAGACTTTTGTGATCTAACATTTTCATTGTCCTGTTTCAGATTGAATTCTTTGTCTTAGAAGCTCCAAGAATTCTCCAAGAATACGGTGGTGATATTTCTTGAGAGAGATTCAAAGAGAGGAGTCTTTCGTGCATACTGGTTGATCAACATATGCACAATGAAGGTGCTTCTGGTTTGATCTTGATAGGTTTGGCATCCTGTGAAGACTGTTGTATTTGACTGAAGGCTTAGCAACCTGTGAAGTTTGCTGTGATAGGATTGGCAACCTTTGAAGCGTGTTGTGAGAGGTTTGGCATCCTGTGAAGAGTTTTGGTTACACGTTGAGGATTGTTCAACGTGGGTGCAGATTGCAGAAGAGGGCATTCTTACTGCAAGTCTGGTTTTGTGTGTGCAGCTATATTTGGTTTTGGGTTAGAGAGGAGATTTATAATTTTGCGTGGTGCTTCTAAAAATTCCTTGTTGTAAAAGTTACAACCATTATAGTGCATTTGCTTCCAAGATTGGAGGGACAATGGATGTAGGCATTGTTGGCCAAACCAGTATAAAAACCAGTGCTTGATTTTCTCTATCCCTGCACTCTTTATGTTCAGTCGACTTTAATTGTTTAGCAGTCAACTACGTTTTTCCACTCCAATGAAATTTTCATTACTTGCATTTCAAGGAAAGATCAAAAGCTTTGAATTTTTCATACCAAGATTGCGAAAAGATTTTGTTTTTGAACTAACACCAATTCACCCCCTCTTGGTGTAAAACGAAGCCAACTTGTTTCCTAACAAGTGGCACCAGAGCTGGTTTTCATAAAATACTTGAAACTTCAGTCGACTGTGGTTTAATTCTATTCGACTGTAAAACCTGGGGATGACTTCAAATTTTCAAACTTTTGGTGAAGGGGCTTCAACAAACAGACCGCCTCTGCTTGCTGGTGAAAATTATCCTTTTTGGAAAATTCACATGCAGATCTATCTTGAATCGCAAGATAAAGGAATTTTGGATGCCACTTTAAATGGTTCATACGTGCCTACGAAACTGTTGATAGTGAAACTGTTTTGAAACCTTTTACTGAGTGGACTGCTGATGAAAATAGAAAAGCTCAGTATGATGTTAAAGCTAGAAATATTATTGCCTCAGTATTAACAATTGATGAATTTTTGAGGCTATCCCAATGCAAGTCTGCAAAGGAAATGTGGGATGTTCTAGAGGTAATACATGAAGGCACGGATGAAGTCAAGAGAGCCATGAAGAATTCTTTGATACAAGAGTATGAATTGTTTAGAATGAAAGCTGGTGAAAGAATGCGACTGGAATACAAGGTTACTTGCTGAAAGAATGCGACTGGAATACAAGGTTAATCGACTGAACTCTGAGAAAAGAGATTTTGAATATAAAATTGATAACCTTGTTGCTGAAAATAAAAGATTAGAAAAAGAATTGAATAAGGCTTTGTTATCTACTAGGAAGGTTGAAATTAAAATTGTTATTGTTGAAAAAGCTTGTGAAAATTGTCCTACTCACATGAAAAAGATAGATTACTTGACTAGCACGCTAGCTAAGTTTACTCAAGGTAGAGACAATTTAGATGTTGTATTAAGTTCATCTAGCAGAATTAATAATAGACAAGGAATTAGATACAAAGCTCACTCTAACAGAACCAATGCTAGGAAATTAAATGACTTGAGAAAACCTGCTAGAAATGCATGTTTTTAATGCAGATGTCTTGGTCATACTGTTAGAAGTTGTTATTATAGACATGTTGTTGTTCCTCAAGGATTATGTGTTTGGATACCAAAGGAACATGTGACAAGAACTGACAATCAAGGACCCAAAGTCAAAAGGGTACCAACAACCAAAACTTAACTGTTTTGCAAGATATGCAACCGATGCGTAACTGTTCTCAAGGATAAATCAACTATGGAACATTTCAAAAAAATTGAGTGTCTACAACTAGTAAATTTGTATCTATCTGCTGCATCATGCATATATTGATTGATTGTTGCTGTATGATTGTTTGCATTGAGTGCTTAATTGTTTGATTGATTGAATCTGGCTGAAAAATAGTAATTCAATCGACTGATATATTAATGTATTCGACTGAGTGCTGAAAGTCTTGATTAGTCTGAAATTTAATATTCCATTTTGGTGCAAAAATGAAATTATATGTTCCCTCCAAAATACAAATTTACATATCAGATCAAATTCTGAAGTATCATTGGAACTGCATCATAATCACTATCTTCAACCATCACAATCTTTCTCCAAAAGGTTTTCGTCTGCCCTGCTCTCTCCTTACATCAGATGGATTCAAGCTCTGCTCAGAAAAGACGAACCAAGACTTGCTATACTAGTCATCTCTTGGATTCTAATGCCGAGAGGAGGTAATCATGCACAGGCTACTACTGAGGACTTGCTTTTGCTGAAAGCATTAAAGGAAAACATGCAACTCAACTGGGTTGCTGCCATATCCGATAATATGTTAAAAGTTGCAAAATTGGAATCTGCAAAGCTACCGTATTGCATCTTTATATCAAAAGTCCTTGTGCACTACAAAGTAGACTATGTCAGTGAATCAAGTAAACCATGCTCCAGGACTAGCATGATTGACAGGACTACATTGCATCTTATGCAAATGACAAAGACCGATGAAGGATGGTCATATAAACTTGAGAGTTTAGGTGAAGAAAATGAATTTGGAATCTTTCTTCAACAGTAACTACAGAGCGAAATCCAAATTTGAAAGAATCATGCTGAATGCAATGAAATTGGTGATAAATCTTCTGAAAGAGAAGAATGCAACACAAAGCCATAATGTACATCCAGATTGCCCTAAAACTTCAAATGAAAGCTCTCCTGAAGAATCGAATGAAAATGAAAAAGGTGGTGATGAAGACAGTAGTTCTGATGATGTAACATGATACTTCGAGACTTTTGTAACAAAAAGAAAAAGGAGTGAAAGAATAATGTTGTGTTTTGGCCAAGATGTGTTTTGTGTCCTAAACTATGTCGTTTCATTTTGTATTTTGGCATATAAGGCCATCTTTTGATGATTTCCATGTTTTGTCTTTATTTCCTTGTCTTTGCTTAATCAATGTAACATCTCTTATTCAAGGAAATAATATTAGTAGTTTGAATCAATCCAATTACTTAAACTGTCAAATAAAATCTGATACTCTGTTTGATTGATTCGACTGTGTTATAATTGAAGTCAATTGTGCTATAATTGTCATGCATTTTTATAGATTGACTTCTGCTATGATTTGCTTCTATTCTTGCTTAACCACTATACTTGATCTCGAAAAGGTTTTTGAAAGGTTTTGTAGGAAAGACATTGCTTTGGACATATACATTTGGAGTTCAATACTTGGAAAATCAATGCATTTGACTGATGATTTTAAGCATTCGACTACGTCTAAACTGGGTTAACAATTCCAATTCTGGAATTTTATTCTATCCTTACTGTCTGCTTAAATCATTAATATTCTGATATTATCTCTGTTCCTTACATGATTTTATATCTAAATTGAGATAATATTGTGAGATTGTTGATATTTGTGTCATTGCATATATATGTGATTTGATTGTGTACCAATGATACAAATATGTGCTTAAACTGTTGATTAACTTGTGATGTTCTACATTATGCACACAAACTGCTTTTGACATACATGCATAATGACAGGGGAAGTATCCCTTCTTTACACATTGTTTCATCACACACACCTATATTTCAGGGGGAGTTTACATTTGTAGTTGTGATGAACTTGTGACTTTGAGAGCATCATTGTAATTTTGAAACTGCATATCTGTTTGATGCTTCTCTGTTTTCAAAACTGCAAAATATCTAAGCATTCCATTTTTGTTAATGCACAAAGGGGGAGGTATTCATGAGTGTATGAGAGAAAGTCTATATGGGGAGGATTGTTGTATCGTACTTTATCTGCTTGATGATATTTTTGTTGTGTATGTAGAGTAACTGAACTGTCTTTATTGATTTTGCTACTTGTGTTTTACTCTGTCATTTGTGGAATTGTACAAACATGGTTGAGTTATTAATCATGGTTGTGCATCATCAAAAAAGGGGGAGATTGTTAAGATTGTTCACAACACAAACTTTATATCAAACTGGTTTTTGATGATGACAACACACGGCTTAATAACAGTACATAAGTTCCAGTATTACATGTTCAGTTGATATGCTAAACTAGATTGAACATTGCTTTTGTTGAACGTGTTTTGTTGAATTGCAATGCATGATCCTATGCTTGATTATGTGATATTATTGTGGAACATGCTTGTCATGAAATGTGAAATAAAATGTTTTTGATTACTGCACATTTCAAAAAAGAAAAAGATCACAAGTACCTTTATGAACTTATACTTGTTGTGACAAAGTTTTAGTTCAGCCGAATACACTCATATTGGATTCGACTATGCTAAAACCTTTGCACAGACTTTGTGAAACTATGCTGTGTGAGATTTTGAGTTAAAAAGAATTTCAAAGTGTTTTCACATTAGTCGGTCGACAGTGTGCATCACACATTCGACTGTATTACTGTTGTATTTGAAATTCTGTTATGCCTACACGCTTCAACAACTATATTTTTCAAAAGTTAGTTTAGATTGACTAACTGGGTCAACTGTCTTAAATATGCATTGATTTGGTTGACTGAGGAGCCTTATGTTGACTATCTGTTATAACTGTTTTGGTACAATCAACTGTATTAGTAGGCTATTCGACTGAGATACAATCTGAAATTACAAAAAACTATAAATAGTCAGAGCACGAATTGCTCTGTAAGACTTTTGTGATCTAACATTTTCATTGTCCTCTTTCAGATTGAATTCTTTGTCTTAGAAGCTCCAAAAATTCTCCAAGAAGACGGTGGTGATCTTTCTTGAGGGAGATTCAAAGAGAGGAGTCTTTCGCGCATAATGGTTGATCAACATCTGCACAAAAAAAGGTGTTTCTGGTTTGATCTTGATAGGCTTGGCATCCTGTGAAGACTGGTGTATTTGACTGAAGGCTTGGCAACCTGTAAAGTCTGCTGTGATAGGCTTGGCAACCTGTGAACCGTGCTGTGATAGGCTTGGCATCCTGTGAAGAGTGTTGGTTACACGTTGAGGAATTTTCAACGTGGGTGCAGATTGCATAAGAGGGGATTCTTGCTGCAAGTTTGGTTTTGTGTGTGCAGCTATATTTGGTTTTGGGTTAGAGAGGAGATTTATATTTTTGCGTGGTGCTTCTATAAATTCCTTGTTGTAAAAACCGCAACAAAATCGGAAGGACACTGGATGTAGGCATTGTTGGCCGAACCACTCTTTATGTTCAGTCGACTTTAATTATTTAGCAATCAACTACGTTTTTTCGCTGCATTGAAATTTTCATTACTTATATTTCAAAGAAAGATAAAAAACTTTGAGTTTTTCATACCAAGATTGAAAAAAGATTTTGTTTTTGAACTAACACCAATTCAACCCCCATCTCTTGGTGTAAAACGAAGCTAACCTGTTTCCTAACATGGAGTCCATACTTACATTCATGTAATATGTTTATGTGTTTAATATCAAACTTTTATTATTGTTTATTGTTTTATTCGTTTTGGCAACTATTTAATTCATTTTGCTCTTATTGTTTAAACATGTCTTAGTTGATTGTTGTTATATATTTTTGACTATGCCCACAATTGTTGATGGATCGGGAAGTGTACCGAATTGCACAAGTAATATAAATGGTAAAACCAAGTATCATGTCCCAAGAGACTCTCGACACTAGACAGTCGTGTGATAACTTGATTAAATAAGACTTAAAGAAAACAAGATCATTGGTTTCAAATGCAAAGACAAAAAATTAAATATGAATGCAAATTGATCAATAGCAGAGTAGCACATTGATGAACGAGTGTTGATTAATATGAGATGAGTATGTTGTTGAGGTTAGAATTCACCAAGTTCCCTCTCGTGTATCTAATGTTGAGATTGTTGACAATACAAACTCTATATCAAAATGGTTTTTGATGATGACAACACACTGCTTAATAACAGTACATAAGTTCCAAGATTACATGTTCTGCTAATATACTAATTTGAACAATGCTTTTGTTGAACATGTTTTGTTGAATTGCAATGTGTGTTCCTATGAATGATTAAGTGTTATATGTATGGAACATGCTTGTATTGAAATGTGTGATAAAATGATTTTGATTCCTTCTGCACATTTCTAAAGAAAAGATCACAAGCACTTTTATGAACTTATATTTGTTGTGACAAATGTCTAGTTCAGTCGAATACACTAGTAATGGATTCGACTATGCTAAAATCTTTGTACATATTATCTCTGTTCTTTACATGATTTGATATCTAAATTGAGATTATCTTATGATATTGTTGATATTTGTGTCATTGTATATATATGTGATATAATTTTGTACCAATGATACAAATCTGTCCTTAAACTGGTGATTACATTGTGATATTCTGCATTGTGCATTCACACTGTTTTTGAAATTCATGCATAATGATAGGGGGAGTATCACTTCTTTACACATTGTTTCATCACACACACCTATATTTCAGGGGGAGTTTACATATAACTTGGTGATGAACTTGTGATTTTGAGAGCATCATTATCATTTTGAAACTGCACATTTATTTAATGCTCTCTGTTTTCAAAACTGCATAAATATCAAAGCATTCATTTTTTGTTAATGCACAAAGGTAGAGAGTATTCATGCGTGTATGAGAGCAAGTCTATATGGGGAGAATTGTTGCATCATACTTTATCTGCTTGATGATATTTTTGCTGAATATGTAGAGTAACTGTACTGTCTTTATTGTTTTGGCTATGTGCTTTACTCTGTCATATGTGGAACTGTACAAACATGGTCGAGTTATTAATCGTGGTTGTGCATCATCAAAAAAGGGGGAGATTGTTGAGATTGTTGACAACACAAACTCTATATCAAACTGGTTTTTGATGATGACAACACACTGCTTAATAACAGTACATAAGTTCCAGGATTACATGTTCTGCTGATATATTGATTTGAACAATGCTTTTTTTGAACATGTTTTGTTGAATTGCAATGTGTGTTCCTATGAATGATTATGTGTTATATGTATGGAACATGCTTGTATTGAAATGTGTGATAAAATGATTTTGATTACTTTTGCACATTTTTGAAGAAAAGATCACAAGCACTTTTATGAACTTATATTTGTTGTGACAATGGTCTAGTTCAGTCAAATACACTGGTAATGGATTTGACTATGCTAAAATCTTTGTACATATTTTGTGAACCTGTGCTTGATGAGATTTTGAGTTGAAAATAATTTCAAAGTATTTTTTCAAGTGTTAGTCGACCGTGTGGAACACCTATTCGACTGTATTACTATTATATTTTGAATTTTGTTATGCCTACTTGCTTCAACGGCTATAAATTTCTAAAGTTAGTTAGGATTGACTGACTGGGTCAACTTTAATGAATGTGCATTGATTTGGTTGACTGAGGAGCCTTTTGTTGACTGTCTGTTATAACTATTTTAATACAGTCCACTATATTAATAGGCTATTCGACTGAGAATGATAGGAAAACTATAAATAGAACAGAACACGAATTGTTCTGAGACTTTTGTGATCTAACATTTTCATTGTCCTATTTCAGAGATATTTCTCAGTTTTGGAAGCTCCAAGAATTCTCTACGAAGACAGTGGTGATCTTTCTTGAGAGAGATTCAGATTGAGGAGTCTTTTGCGCACACAGTTTGATCAAAATCTGTATAGAGAAGGTGCTTCTGGTTTGATCTTGATAGGCTTGGCCTCCTGTGAAGACTGTTGTATTTGACTGAAGGCTTGGCAACCTGTGAAGTATGCTAGGGTAGGCTTGGCAACCTGTGAAGCGTGTTGTGATAGGCTTGGCATCCTGTAAAGAGTGTTGGTTACACGTTGAGGATTGTTCGACGTGGGTTCAGATTGGAGAAGAGGGGATTCTTGCTTTGAATTAGAGAGGAGATTTAAACTCTCTTTTTGCAACCAATCTCACGCATGCCCAATTTTCCCCTTTTTGCATTGAGTTTTTCTTTCTTTCATTATATTTTTTTCTATCTTTTCATGCTTTGCTCAACACTTTAGCTCAATGCTTTGCTTTTTTGAGCTTTCCCAATAACCCTAAAGATTTTCAAGGTAAAGATTTTCAAAAGGGCTTTCATTATGTTTATGCCTTAGGTTCAAAAAGGGTAGAACACAAGGTGTTTTTTTTTCTTTGGGACGAAAACTTATGCATTGGCTAAGAAAGGGTTAATCAAAAATGGCCTTGATCATATGACACATGCATGCAATTCAGTTAATCATAGAAACCTGGGCAAAATCATTCATGCTTTCAAGTAGATAGCAATCATATCAACAAAAACTCTGGAGCTTAAAACCTCACATATTAGCTCACTCAATATTCCAAATCTCCCAGATAAACACCCTGCTTAGCATCATAACCACAATCACAACATCATGTATCTGTTCACATAGCTTGTGAACACCCACCTATATATCAGCATATAGTGCAGAATCTCAACATCAATCAATAACAAGCATCATCAAGCAATACTCATCATGCAAAATCAATAGTCAAACCACTACATCAGATATAAGTTTTCAACTAAGTACATCAAACCCTAAACTACTAACATAAGCAAATAAGTTTCAAAATACAAAAACAAAACATAGAAAAATCATGTTCTAGTGTAGATAACATTCATCAGTAGACGATATCCCATCTCCTTAGCCCATGTTATCATCAGAGTCCTCCTCATCTTCTTCTTTCGCATCTTCAAAGTCTTCATCATCATCAATTTCGTCCATCTCTGGAGCTTCAGCTGCTCCAGATCCACTGCCCTACATATGCTTCGGCCAAGCCACCACATTATTAAATTCATCCATAGTCCACCTATGTGCAGGAGGTGTGTCGTACATGTCTATGACCATCTCGGCAGTAGCAACCTGTCCCTAATCTTTCATGCTTGAACAATCAATCTCATACAAATTCATGCTTTAGAAACCCTAGAATGTAAAATGCATGACTTACTTGGGTGGAGATCCCTTGAATGTGTGCAAAGTTCTTGTTGAATGATGATGAATGTAACCCAAGTGCAATGCTCTCAAGAAAACCCCAAAATTTGATGATGGAATGATGCAAAAGTGATGGAAAATGGGTTTTCTATAAGTGGTTGGGGATCTGGGAGTGGACACTTGGGTGAGCCCTAAGGTGAATAAAAATTGTGCAATGGGCCAAGAAAGCTAAGCCCAACTTCAAAAACCACTTGAGCCCTCAGCGACGCCACCGCTCCGCGGTGAGTTCACCGCCCGGCGGTGGGCGCGAGTTGGCTTTTTCCCTTTTTGCTTTACTTTAAGCGTTTTGGACCCTGTAACCCTCAATTTCAACTTTCAAATTTTAATTTTCACGCAATTCCCACTCACTCTACTCACATATGTAACAATTAAGCCCTAAATGCAACTAGAATAGTATTAAGCATGCAACAAAAATAAATCAATCAATTGGGTTGCCTCCCAGGTAGCGTTTGTTTAACGTCACGAGCCTGACCCAAAATCTTTCCAGCACCCATCAGTAAGTGCAATCCTTACCAACACCCATCAATAAGTGTACCTTCCTGTATCCTTCAGTAGATACTTAGACTTTCTAACATCCCTCAATAGATGTTATCCCAGTAGCATTCATTTGTAAATGGTGTCATCAGTAAATGTCTATTCACCGTCCTCTTTCATAGCAACATCCATTAGTAGATGTTATCATCACTGCCATCAGAAGCAGCTTTTAACCTAAAAAAACTCAAACACAAAAAAAAATCAAATCCACACCACACAAATAATTCAATTAAAAAGAAAAAGTTAGAAACTGGGTTGCCTCCCAGCAAGCGCTTCTTTAACTCACTAGCTTGACCTAATTAAGCCTAATCCAGATTTTTGATGTTGGCGTTCTTCCTTCCTTCATGACACCAACAAAGTCTCAACAATTTTCTTGTCACCAACTTCACTATTCTAGAATTAGGAGTCTCAATTTCAAGAACTTTGTTTGCTTTGATAGTCTTGACAACCCATAACCTATTCTTGAATTTCATTGGTGTGCCGGGTTTGGGTTTTTCACTTTTCACATCAGGGTGTTGGTGAACCAATTCTCCGTTCTTATCTGCCTCCTGATGATCTTGTGCTCCTAGTACAAATTTTTTCCTACATACACTAAAGAACACTGCACTAGAGCACATAATTAGTCCAAAAACTAAAAACTGTAAAAGATATATTTTTTCTCTTTAAAATTAGTCCAAATTTTTTCCTACATACACTAAAGAACACTGCACTAGAGCACATAATTAGTCCAAAAACTAAAAACTGTAAAAGATAAAAAGATAGAAATAGAAAGATAGAAAGATTAAAAATTAAAAAGAAAAAATTTGAAGAGATAGAAAGATAAAAAGATAAAAAAAAATAGAAAGATAGAAAGATAGAAAATAAAAAGATAGAAAGATAGAAGGATAGAAAAAAATAAAAAGATAGAAAGATAGAAGGAGAAAAGAAAAATAGAAAGATAGAAAGACAGAAGGATAGAGAGATAGAAAGATAAAAATAAAATTAAAAAGGTAAAATGATAAAAGGATAAAAAGGTAAAAAGATAAAAAGATAAAAAGAGAAAAAGAGAAAAATAGAAAAAAAGAAAAAGAGAAAAAGATAAAAGAGAAAAATATTAAAAGATAGAAAGATAAAAAAATAAATAAAAAGATAAAAAAAAAGCCTAAAATCGGTTAAGAATCACACAAATAGAATAGTTATACCATGAGTCCCCGACAACGGCGCCAAAAACTTGTTAAGACACTGGCAAGTTACCGAATCGTATCACGTAATAATAAGTGGTAAGACAAAGTATCGTTTTCCCAAGAGACTCACGACACTAAACAATTGTGCTTTTGTTTAACCAATCAAGACTATAAGAACAATATTTTGGGGTTTTTAATGCAAAACAATAAAAGTAAATATGCATGCAATTTGATTAGTTGAGGCTAAACACAAAAGTGAATGGATGATGTTGATAAAATGAGATGAATATGTTGTTAGTGTTTAGATTTCACCTAATCACTCTCATGCATAAACGAATTCATCTTCTTCATTAATGTTAATGTCACTCTCTAAAACACTTAAACTCGATGTCTCTGTAAATAAGTCTATCCTTAATTACAAGTTCATACAATTCCTAGCATCCCTAATAATTAATTATGAAGCACAGGAGTGTATATTCAACCAACCCTCATATTCTTATGTCTAGGCAAAACTACCTTTGGGAGAATTTCCCTAGTTCTAGATTTCCCCGTATGTGTCCATATCGACAAAATCAATAATCATGCAATTGAATGAGTTAAACAATGCAAGCATAGAGTATAGAGGAAAAATCCTAACAATTAATGAAGTAAAACATATATCAAAAATAATTAATTCAAATACAAGAGAGTTTACAGGTTATATCATCCCCAATAACAAATGAGATTAGTTCTCCACCGTCATGGAGAAACTAGGTATACAATGGAACGAAAGAGATAGAAACCCTAGAAAGAGAAAATGAGAGTTGTCAAATCCCAAATCTGCCCCAAAGGGGTGAAAAAAAGTGTTTTGTGCTTAAGCCATCAAAAAATACATTCTTTAGGGTGTCTGTGTCTTTAAATAGGACATAAAAATAATAGAAAATGGGTCCAGGCCCAAAACAGATTATAAAAATTGCAGAAACTCGCCCAAAACTCGCTATGGTTGACTTTTTCAGCATTATGGTTGATTGGTTGGCTTTTCTACATTCTGGTTGACTTTTCTAGTTTCTGGTTGACTCTTCTACACTGGCACTCCTTGATACTTCAACCCTTCTTTCAAATCATTCCAAAAAACATACAAAATCAAGCGAATTTAGTAATAAAATCATCAAGTATAACCTCAACTCTCCTATTCACAAAACTAAAGAAAAATCGTGAGTCTAAGCAAGTTTCTAAGTCAAAAAGGGTGCATTTGATATCAAAATTAAGTATAAAGATAACGGTTTTTGAACCATTTTCAGCCCTGAAGGCTGCCTTCGTGAGAGTTGCTTCCTTCCAAAGCTGCTACTTGCACCCCTTTGTTGCCAGCTGCTCAAGACTTCTAGATCAGGCCGTGAATATGCTGGTGGACTTGCTCTTCTTCCAAGCTTGTGCTTCCTCTCCTTTCGGCCGTAGTGCTCCATTTGTGTTGTAGGGTGGAGCTTGGGTCGTGAATGTGGAGCACCTCTCCAAGTTGGATGCTACATGTTGGAGTACTAGATGTGATTCTGCAGCTGGATTGCTTTTTATAAATGTTGGCCCGTGACTTTTTCCAAGTTGAAATCAAAAGAAATTTTGTAATGTGTGTATGTGGCTGCTGGATGCGTGTGGAACTTTTTTCTTTTATAAGTGTGGCATCATCCTTTTTTTTTCTTCACGTGCTGGACACTCAACATTCTATGCCTCTGCTGCCATTGCATGCTTTCTCTTTGGGCCATGATAGCACTTCATTACTTCGGCCCATGACATGCACCTCACTTCCTCAAAGCCCACAAAAATGTTACTCTTTAAAATCCAATCAGCACATCCTTGAAGCCAAATAAACTGAGCCCGCTTTCCTTGCAATGTGAGAGCACTTCTTTCTCCTAAAATTGATTGCCCATGGGTCGTGACACCACACTGTTGGACGTCACCCAGTTTCCACTTGAAGCACCTCTTTCTCAAAAGTCCAAAGAGTAAAATCACCATAGTGTCCTCCTTCTTGTGCACACTTCTTTTGTAGAGAGTCTTGAATTATGTGGCAGCCCTCCAAATGTCCTAAATTATATTTTCAAAATTTTTCCTGTAATTAATAATGCAAATAATTAGCTCAGATAATTCAAATTAATTAAAATAAGAATTTCTGATCAAATTAAGCACAATTAGCAAATATGGGAAAATACTGGACATTCAAGCGCAATTCCTTGATTAAATATGGTACAATAAACTAAGTGAAGTCAAGAAAATATTGACTCATCACTCAACTTTTTCTTTTCTCTCTACTTCTTTCTTTTTCTCCCTCTCATCTTTTACGCTCACAATAGCCTTGCATTCTACCTTGGGGTTAACTTCAGTATTAGCCCCAAAACTTCTTATAGGTATGTCCTCCAACTTCTTGGCTATTTGACCAACTGTTAGCACTCCGGCAAGTGTACCGAATCGTATTAAGTAATAATAAAATGGTAAGTCCAAGTATCGTTTCCCTATAGACTCTTAGGCCTAAACGTTCATGTGATATCTTGATTTCTTAAGACTTGATGGAACGAAAATTAGGGTTTTAAATGCAAGACAAAAAATAAACATGAAAATATTGATCAAGACAGTTGGAACTATATGAATGAATAGTGTTGTTGGGGTTTATGATTTCATCCTAATCCACTCTCATATATTTTCAAATTCTACTTAATTCTACTTCCTTATTAATGCTAGTGCCACTTTCTAAATTCTCCTATTTCCAATATCTTGGTGAAAAAAGTCTACTCCTAATTACTAGTTTACTATGTCTAGTTTCCCTAGCATTTAATCATGCATTACATAATTCGCACAGAAGCTTAAGGCAATTGGTCCTCCTATCCCTATGTCTAGGTAATATTGATACCAAGAGAATTCTCTCATGTCTAGACCTAACTATACGTGTCCATATAGAAAGAATCAAAGATTATGCTATTGAGTAATGTCTTAAATAAAGCACGCAAATATAATGGAGGAAAAGCTCTAACAATTGATAAAAGAAAACATATGAATAAAGCAAGAATTTCAATATATGAGAGTTTCAATAGGATTACATCGTTTCCCCCAACAACAAAGGGGTTTAGTTCACCATAATCATGGTGAAACTAGATGAAAAGAATGAAAAGTATGAAAAGATAACCCTAGAATTGACAAGTTGGAGCTTTCGCATCCAAAATTTGCCTCCAAGGAGTGAAGAGAGTGTTTCTACGTTCTTTTTGTCAAAAGATACCCCATCTAGGTCGTCCAAATCTATTTATAAGTTCTTAAATCGAAGCAGAAACTGGCCCAGGCCCATTTGTCCACCGCCCGGCGATGGGTTCACCACTCGGTGGTGAGGTTGACACTTGAATTCACCCCTCAGCGGTGTCACTTGAGCGTGTGGCAGAGAGTTCTTTAGAAAGTACACCGCCCGACGGTAGCTACGACTCTTCTTTCCTTCACTTTTCCTCCTTGTCTTAAGTCCAATTCCTATCTTCTTCAGCTTCCTTCATTCAATTCCTGTAAATCCTGCCAAATCATGGAAAAACCAAGCATAAAACCAAGAAAACCAACTTTGACTCTCTTATTCTCTAACTTAAGCAAACTGCATGATTTCAAGCTAATTCTAAGTCATAAAGAGTGTGTTTAATGTCAAATTTAAGTATGAAAATAATGGTTTTATCACTAACCTGCATCTCCATATTCCTTATAGCATCATTAATGCTTTTTTGATTGGAGAGAGGTTCCTGCATGAACTGTTGGAGAGTCTCCTCAAGCTTTGTAGTTTTGTCAGCTAGAGAGGGTTGTTGTTGCCACTATTGTTGTTGCTGATGTGGTGGTCTATTGAATCGTCCACTAGCTTGCCCAAATTGACCTTGTCCCGTGCTTGGATGAGATTTCCACCCTTGATTGTAATTGTTGGGACGAAACTGGTTGCCCATGTAGTTAACGTCTTCATTAAGATTCTCGGGCACTACACATTGACCATTAATATGATCACCACCACATAATGTCTACCGTTGCTTCATCAAAGCCATGAGTAGGCGTCTTTCTCAGCAAGCTCTTGTATCTATCCCATGCTTGCCCTAATGTCTCCTCCATGCTTTGCCTAAAAGAAGAGATTTTCTGCTTTCCTTTGTTGATATTTGATTGTGGGAAGTATTTATTCAAGAATTTTGCAACCACATCTTCCCACTCAGTCAAGCTATTTTCAGGAAAAGAGTTCAACCACAATTTAGCATTGCCTCCCAGTGAGAAAGGAAACAAGCTCAGTCTAATAACATCATCTGACACTCCATTCAGCTTCACAGTATTGCAGATCTCATTGAAAGTGGTCAGATGCTTATATGGACTTTCATGTGACAGTCCATTGAATTGGTTGCTCTTTACTAGATGGATCAACGCAGGCTTTATCTCCATACTGGTGGCATTGACCCTCGACTTTGCAATGCTCTTAAAATGGTCAGGGCCAACAACTGTTGCATAATCTGCCAAAGTACGCTTACCACCATTGTTGTCCATGCTTTCCTGATCAGATTGTGAGGCCTGTGAAATTTTCTCTAGAGAAGGTTCTCTAGATAATATATTTCTTCTTGGCCTTCTACTAGTCTCAAGTCCTTCAAGAAGAGGTTCCGAACTTTTGTTGCTCCTAGTCCTGATTGTATCCTGCATAAACTAGACACAAAACCCTAGAAAACATTGTTAGCACAAAAATAAAAACAAAAGACAAAAAATACAAATTAAAAATAAAATTAAATAAAAATAAAAACTAAAAAGTAAAAATAAAGTCAAAGTTAATCAAGAATCACACAAATAGAATAGTTTAAATCGTGACTCCCCAACAACGACACCAAAAACTTGTTGATGGATTGCCAAGTGTACCGAATCGCACAAGTAATATAAAATGACAAGACCAAGTATCGTGTTCCAAGAGACTCTTGGCACTAGACAGTCGTGTGATAACTCGATTAATTAAGACTTAAATAAAACGAGATCATTGGTTTGAAATGCAAAGACAAAAAATTAAATATGAATGCAAATTGATCAATAGCAGAGTAACACAATGATGAACGGGTGTTGGTTAATATGAGATGAGGATGTTGTTGGGGTTAGAATTCACCAAGTTCCCTCTCATGTGTGTAAGAGTTCTTCTTTATGCATTAATGTTAACGTCACTCACTAAATCACTTAAACCCGATCCCTCGGCGAATACGTCTGTCCTTAATTACCAGTTCATGCAATTCCTAGCATTCCTAGTAATGAAATGTGAAGATCAAGAGCTTTAAGATGACCAAGACTCATACCCTCATCCTTGAGAAATATTACTCTTGGGAGTAATTCAACAAGAACCAGAATTGTAAGGAACCCCCCGACTTTCATCCAATTCATAAATCATGCTATTGAATGAATTAAACAAAGCAAGCGTTGTAACAAATGAATTACTCTAACAATTAATGAAAAAACATATATTATTAAGAATCAATATAAACACCTCAAATGTTGACATACATTGTCATGTAAGCAAGCAAAATAAAGTAGTAAACCCACAAACTAAATAATACAAATGAGTAAGGTTAAACCTCTGCAATATAATTGTCAAATTGAGTAGGGTATTAAGCCAAAAAAAAGTGGAAAAAACAGAGGTAATCTTTGCATTAAAATAGTTGAAAATAAAGAAGGTTTCAAACCTTCACAAAACAATAGTCACTAATAGAAAATGTTAAAATCCTTCATAAAAAAAACCTCTGCAATATAAACCTGATACCGAAGGTCATCAAAAACCTCTGCAAATAGATTCTAGTGACTTTAACTGTTGAGGTTTGAAAAAGCTCTACAAAATAGTTTGCAGAAGGTAAAAGCTCCTACAAATTTGAAATAAAATATCCATTAAATAACAGCCTTTTTTTGTAATAGCTTTTGGAAGGATGTTCTAATTTCATTATGTGTTAATGTTACTTAATTGTTCACTATGTTCCAATAATTACATAAGTCTCTCGTATTAAGCATATTCTTAAATTTTTAATGAGTAGTTTCCACCTTACAAATTAAATACATAATCAAAATTTTTGGAACATTTATTATTTGTAACATATAAAAAGTTATACCTATTAATTATTGTGTTCCTAAAATCAATCACCTTATTTGTTTATGCCTTAAACACAATTTTTCTTGTGTGAAATTATTTACACATTATTCTCATATTCAACAAACAAATTCAAAATGTTGAACATGACCCTAGAATGCATCACAACTAGAACAATCCATCACATTTTCCCATGCTTGTTACATGACCTTAGAATGCATCACAACTAGAACAATTCCAAAAATGTTGTACAAAATCTACTAACATTTTACATTTTATTTTAACTTTCTTGTTAACGTGAAATTGACATAGAAGGCTAGAAGTTTCATGGAAACGGTGTGAATTTCATTTAGTAAAGTAAGATCTCTCTATAATACTCTAAGTCTTAAAAGAGCCTAAATGAAGTTGTTTTCTTTTCACTTACCAACAAAACTAAAATCATAGAGAAAGTCAACCTTGAGAATGTCACACCAACAATTTCAAGAAAACATAATATATATCTATTGTAGAAATATGCAGGCCTTGTTTCCCAACCAAGAGGGGGAGGGGGATGGGTGAACTGGTTGTTATTAAAAAATATGTTGTTTTGAAAATCTTTTTCACTTTCTTGAAACACAAGCAAATAAAGATTGTAATGCAATAAAAGGAGTTAAGGGATATAAAGACAAAAAGAAAATTATACTGGTTCGACCTCAATGCCTACATCCAATCCCTTTCAATAAATTATCAAGTTTGACGCATATTAATCGATTACAAAATTAATGTAATCGGTTAAGCAATTATCACTACTATACCAAAATTACATTAAAACAGATTTAACAGATTACACAATTAATGTAATGGATTGCACAATTTACATAAGTCAAAATAATTTAAAATATGACCGCTATGTTAGTTAAGACTTATCACGAAAATAATTTTCAATGTGCATAGAGTTTAACCGATTAAGAAACCCGTGTAATCAGTTAAGTATTACACTTAAGCAATTTTGAAAACATTTTCATTTGAAAACTCATCCCTGCGCTCAACAATCAGGTGTTAGCAAAGACACGAATTTTAATCGATTATACATATAATGTAATCTGTTAAAACTTGCAGTTTGCTACAGTTAAACATTATTTGATATCTGATGAGTCTAATTGATTACATAAACACTGTAATTGATTACTTCATACAGATAAACTGTTTAGCAAAGAGTTTTGTTATTCAAAACTATGAATAGGTATACTACCGATATAAACTCATGTATAACCACAGTAAGTATGCAAACCAAACATTTCAGGCAAAAACAAACATATTAAACAGCTAAACAATTAAATTGTTGTGTAAGAAACTACTAAAACATTTTTGTTGTTGTCATCATAAAAAACACACAAGGGTTTGAGTTTAACTTTCACATAACTCCTCTTATCAACACCTATTGGTTTGGTACATATTGTCCATCAATAAAATAATTATAAATGTATTTAATAATTTCATTAAGTCATAGCGTTTTCAGAAAGACAAATACCAGAACACCTAAGGTGTCCTCCAACCTATTTTGGTGAATATACATGTCACAGTTTAGCAATATTATTAATTATTACATTCCAATTATTGATTTTCCTTGTGATATTTGTTATGCATACTTCAACATTGTACACTTACTTTATAATTGTGACATTTTCATGGTTATTCTCTTTCAAAGTCAATAAGATTTTTATGAGTGATGAGTGGTTATTTCTTGAACTATATTTAGTTTATTGCACTTAAATAAACCAGGGAATTATGTTTAATTGTCTGTTATTTCCCCGTTTTCCGAATTCTGCTTAATATGGTCAGAAATTCGTAATTGTGCTAATTTGGGTTTTCTGAGCTGATTAAGTGTATTTTGGTTGCAGGGAAATTTTGGGAAACATCATTTGGAGCATTAGGGATGGTAACGTGATCATTCAAGACTCAACATTTAGTCACTTCCATTTTAATTAAGTTGTAATTTCGTTTTCTAGAAGCCCTTAATTAGAATTAGGTGTTTTGGACCCTTTTAGGGGCATTTTTGTAATAAACCAAATGTGGGGCCATATGGCATCTCTTTAGGGCTGACTTGTAGTGTGTGGACCCTACCAAATTGTAATTCTTGGTCATATAGGGTGTGAATACCGAACCACACACTTAGAGACCCATAGGTCATGGTTTTCTTCTTTCTTCTAGGGTTTCTCTTGTTTTGAACATGCCTTGAAGGAGCTTGTCTTGGTGATTTCGGTTTTGAGCCATTTCAATGAACAAGATGCAGATTTTCTTTGTTTCTTAACTCACTCTTGGTTATCTTAGCTTGTTGGTGGTGAAAAACAATTCATTTCCACTTCCGTTTGCTTGTTTTTGATGCTTGGAGCTTGAGCTTTGGAGCTTGTCTTTGCATTTCCATGGTGGATGTTGGGTTTGAGTAACTTTATATTTCGTTTTCCTCTCCCTTTGCTGCTGTTCCTCACGTTTTTCTTTTCATTTTATTTGGTTGGATGATAAAAATGGAGTTCCATGTGAGTTTTGGGTTGAAAAGAGCTTACCTTGATGTGTGGGTGTTGTAGTTTGGGCTCTTTCTTCTTGATTTTCGGTTTTGATGTTTGAAGCAAGGATGGGACCAGACTTTTGTGTTGTTATGGTGGCTGGACAGAGCTGGAGTGATGGCTTAAGTATTATTTTCGTTTTTGCAAAGAAGCTTGAAGAAATTGAAGATTTGGTTGGGTTGAAGTAGCATATGTTTGAGTTTATTGTTCTTGTGTTGATTTGGAATTTGAACTTGGGTCTCTTGGGTTTATGTTTCTGTAGTAGGGATGAAGAAAACATGAATGGTGTGTTGGTGGAGAAAGAAAACCGAAAATGGAGGTGAAAGGAGGAAAGAAGGTGCATTTAAGTTTTTGCCATTTTTGGACAAACACATATGATGCTTCTTTTGACCAAAAGAATGTTTCTACTTTGAGTTTTTGTCTTTTCCTTGCATTGTTGCTGCCATGAATTGCATGAGGAATGAATTGTTTTTGTAGTTGTTTTCATTTGGTTTAGCTTACTTGGCACATTGGTAGGAGCACCCAAGGTATCTTCCATTTGCACATTGGTCTTTGAAGCATTTTTTTGTAGAATTCACTTGGTGGGTTCGGTTTTTGTGGTCTTGGTGTGTGGATTCCGAATTTGCTGCATGGAGAAGTGATGGAAAGGTTTTCAATTGGTTGTTTAAAACATACTTTAATTTCTTTTGAGACATGGTGCACAGAGGACAAAAAGACAACAAAATTGGTGGTTCATTGAAACTTAAAAATTGATTTGGTCTTGGTGGTGAGTAGTGCACGGCCATGAGGTTTTTCTTTGGCCAATTGGACTTTTAATTTATTTGTTAATTGCACTTTGGTTCACATAAATTACTAGAAGTTAAATAGGCTTGTTAGTTTCTCTTGTTTTCACTTAGTTTAATTAGTAGGTTGAGTTGTTTTTCATCCACTTAATTTAGTGTTGCATTTTAATGGCTTTAATTGTGTTTGGATATTTATCTATTGCAGTGTTCAATTGTCTTTTTCCATTCACTATGTTGTCTATTTTGTTTGGTTTCTTTACCTTCTTGCATTTCCATTTTCCTCACTTGGTTTAGAGATAGTTTGGTCTCAATGTAGAATCGTTCGGTCATCTGTGGGACCGTTCGGTCGTCATGCTTTCTCCATTTATTTCAATGTTTTCAAGTATGTTTGGTTGCTTTTAATTTTCAGTTTTAATTTAATTTAATTTTCCTTGCATAAACCTTTCACAACCCCCCCCACTTCGTGTTAGACCTAAGACTCGAACCACATTTGTTCCTTGAGAGACGACCTAGGAGTCACTTCCTAGCTATACTGCATTTCTTATATGCAATCAAATTTGTATGGGTTGCGACACCCATCAAATTTTGGCGCCGTTGCCGGGGACCAACGGTTCAGTTTTAGGTCTTTGTTGTGTTAGTCTGTGTTGTCTTGTCTTGTGTTGTGAGTGTGATGTTCCGTTTTGTGTGTGGTGTTATGTGTGTTGCATTTAGGTAGCTTTAATTGCATATTTTCCTTGCATTCTTCTTTCCCCTTCTTTCTCATGTCTACCTATTTTGGCTATGTGAGTAATTCTAATTCTACTTGTGTCTATGATTCTCCTCCTGCTTGTTACTCTGATACTCATATATACTCTGTTGATTTCTATGTTGAGAACAGAACGTTTCCTCCTCCATCTCATGAGAGTGCTCCTAGGGAGTCGTTTCCAATTGATAAGGAGGATATTCGTTGTGTTTTCAACACTGGACTGATAGATTTGCTGCCTAGGTTTCATGGTTTTGCAGGTGAATGCCCACATAGACATTTGGAGGAGTTCTACACCATCTGTTCTTCAATGAAACCTCCAGATGTCCCGGATGAGGATATGTTCGTTAGGGCATTTGAGTACTCATTACATGGAGCGGCAAGGGATTGGTGTTATTGTCTTATTCCAGGATCCGTCACCAGTTGGGAAGATCTTGAGCATCAGTTTCTTGATAAATTCTCCCCTATGCGGTATGGTTATAGCGACGATCCTGGGTGGACGAATCCTAACTTGGGATGGTATGGTACTTCAGAGCATCAATATCAGGAACCATCATTCCAGACTCCTTCTATGCCTTCTCCACCTGTTAAGGAACCACAACAGCCGCAGTTTCATGAGCCTGCCCAAGCAACTCCTCATCCTTCCACTACTTCTGAGTCTACATTGAAGGAGTTACTAAGGCATATAGCCATGCAGAACATTCAGTTCCAGCAAGAGACCAGAGCTTCTATTCAGAGTTTGACTGATCATATGGGGCAGATGGCCACTCAGCTCACTGAGGAACAATCTTATGTTTCAGAGGAATCACCATTTCAGGTTGTTCAGCTTCCATATGATGTTGATGCCATCCACATAGGAGATGAGGAGCAGAGTCATGAGCTTACTACTGCGCCATCTACTTCCTCACCCTCCTATGTCCCCACTCCTACACTTGAGGAGACGGATGAAGAATTGGAAGACCAGACAGATATGAGCAACACTTTTGAGATAGGTAGACCACTTTCACCTTCCACCACTCTACCAATCTTCAGGGAAGTGGAGGTAAACATACCTGAGATAGATTCTGTTGTTGATGATTATGTTGATGATGGGTATGTTGGTGATTGTATTGTTGATGAGCATGATTTTCAATCTCCCTCTTTGCATGATGAGAACTACTTTGTGTTATCACATCTGAATGTTTGTTCTCCATGCACTGAACATGAATCTGAACCTGTGATTGATATTGTTTCTATTTCTGAAATTGATTCATGTTCTGAGGGTATATCTGAGGTTCAGCCTCTTACACTGGGATTGGGTGTTATACCCCTACATGTTATATCTTTGGAACCACATTGCACTAACCATGTTGCAGGAGGTACATATGGATTTGATGAACACACACCCATGGTGGAAGACAAGGGTGTCAGTATACACGACAGTTTGAAGATTAATAGGCACCAGCTGAACCTGCTCATCAACAATCACTGCTTCTTGGATCCAGCTGTGGAGAACATCTCCCTGCTTGATCAAATTTGGAGGATTAAACAATTCCTCCTCAAGACTTCTTTGCTGAATCCTGTGGTGGAAGAGATCTCCCTAAAAGTCCAAAATTGGCAACTGCCACCATGATCAGGGGAGTTTCCTTTTCCCTTCTCCTCCCTTTCCCACTTTTATTACACTTGTCCATGATCTGTTAACTGTTCTGATTTCTGATCTGATGTTTGTGACACATTGAGGACACTGTGTAGTTTAAGTGTGGTCTATTGGGGGAGACTCGGATTTTTCTTTGTTAGTTTATGTTTTATGCGTTAAATTTTTTGTTTTCTAGGTAGCTTTTGTTGTGTCTTGTGTACAGTTTTGCATGTTTTTCTTGAATTCTGGACTGTGATTAGGTTGTCAGCTTTCTTTCACTGCATTGATACTCTGATTGCTAGAAATCCTTGTTTTTCTTTGCTTAGAAGATGATCATGATGTTTGAGAGTTGATTTGATTGTGACAGAAATACCCTGTGTGAGATTTGAGCCACTTGATGATCTTTCTTGTGTGTGATATGTCTCTTGATTGCTTGCACATATGCCTTGGCTTGACTCTTGTTGATAGTTCTTGATTGATATGCATGTTTGAAAGTGATAAAGGCAGTTTTGTTGTTGAGCGTCTCTAGCCAAATGAGCCTACCTTGTTGTGATCCTTTGATAGCCCCTTTGAGCCTATATTTTCCCCATTTCTTTGTTTTGAAGCTCATACACTTGCCCTAACTGAAAAACCATGATTACCTTAACCTTAGGGAATTTTGGAGCTTTGGAATGGTTCTGTGAATAAGTGTGGTCTCTTGGGAGATTCAGATGAATTGGTTAGTTGGCTCCTCTTCTTGTTTTGTTTTGTAAATATGTTATGTATCTGTCTCTTAGAGTTGTGTTATGAAAAGAGAGAAAAGAAAAGAGACAAGATGAAAAAAATAAAAAAGAAAAAAAATACAGAAAAATGAGAAAAAAATAAAAAAAAATTGTGAATAAAGGAGTCAGGAAGAGGATGGAATTAGAGGTTTGGGTGTGATTTGATTGTGTTTCACTTGTTCCCCATTGCTCCTCTATTCCTTTTGGTTTGTAGCTTCTCATCCATATTTATTCTCCTTTTTCCTTGACCCCGTTACATCCATAAAAGACCTTTTGATTTGAACATGCATATATGTTTTGAGTGTTGATATTAGAGGCTTGCCAAGACTGTTTGTTGCTTGCTTTCTTGAGTGCATTGAGTTGACACTGTTTACCCTAGACACTTGAGAGAAACACTGATAGTGTGCATCTGTGAGGTTCTGTTACTTTTGATTCTTCTCTTGAGCTGACTGATCCTTTTGTCATGCTTTGAACTGCTTGGATGATTTCATGAGTATTTGCTTTCTCTAACTCTGTGTGTGATTCTGTCCACCTCATTTTCATTGTCCAGACTTCTTAAGAACTGTGCAACTCTGTGTCTGTCCTTGTGAGTCTTTGTTTTCTGTTTGATGAGTCTGTGTCATCTTCCTGATGTCTGAGTTGTTCCCTGGTTTTCGTCTTGGTTTTGCCCGGAGTGCAAAAGACTAAGTGTGGTCTATTTTGATGAGTGGTTATTTCTTGAACTATATTTAGTTTATTGCACTTAAATAAACCAAGGAATTGTGTTTAATTGTCTGTTATTTCCCCGTTTTCCGAATTCTGCTTAATTTGGTCGGAAATTCGTAATTGTGCTAATTTGGGTTTTCTGAGCTGATTAAGTGTATTTTGGTTGCAGGGAAATTTTGGGAAACATCATTTGGAGCATTAGGGATGGTAACATGATCATTCAAGACTCAACATTTAGTCACTTCCATTTTAATTAAGTTGTAATTTCGTTTTCTAGAAGCCCTTAATTAGAATTAGGTGTTTTGGACCCTTTTAGGGGCATTTTTGTAAAAAACCAAATGTGGGGCCATATGGCATCTCTTTAGGGCTGACTTGTAGTGTGTGGACCCTACCAAATTGTAATTCTTGGTCATATAGGGTGTGAATACCGAACCACACACTTAGAGACCCATAGGTCATGGTTTTCTTCTTTCTTCTAGGGTTTCTCTTGTTTTGAACATGCCTTGAAGGAGCTTGTCTTGGTGATTTCGGTTTTGAGCCATTTCAATGAACAAGATGCAGATTTTCTTTGTTTCTTAACTCACTCTTGGTTATCTTAGCTTGTTGGTGGTGAAAAACAATTCATTTCCACTTCCGTTTGCTTGTTTTTGATGCTTGGAGCTTGAGCTTTGGAGCTTGTCTTTGCATTTCCATGGTGGATGTTGGGTTTGAGTAACTTTATATTTCGTTTTCCTCTCCCTTTGCTGCTGTTCCTCACGTTTTTCTTTTCATTTTATTTGGTTGGATGATAAAAATGGAGTTCCATGTGAGTTTTGGGTTGAAAAGAGCTTACCTTGATGTGTGGGTGTTGTAGTTTGGGCTCTTTCTTCTTGATTTTCGGTTTTGATGTTTGAAGCAAGGATGGGACCAGACTTTTGTGTTGTTATGGTGGCTGGACAGAGCTGGAGTGATGGCTTAAGTATTATTTTCGTTTTTGCAAAGAAGCTTGAAGAAATTGAAGATTTGGTTGGGTTGAAGTAGCATATGTTTGAGTTTATTGTTCTTGTGTTGATTTGGAATTTGAACTTGGGTCTCTTGGGTTTATGTTTCTGTAGTAGGGATGAAGAAAACATGAATGGTGTGTTGGTGGAGAAAGAAAACCGAAAATGGAGGTGAAAGGAGGAAAGAAGGTGCATTTAAGTTTTTGCCATTTTTGGACAAACACATATGATGCTTCTTTTGACCAAAAGAATGTTTCTACTTTGAGTTTTTGTCTTTTCCTTGCATTGTTGCTGCCATGAATTGCATGAGGAATGAATTGTTTTTGTAGTTGTTTTCATTTGGTTTAGCTTACTTGGCACATTGGTAGGAGCACCCAAGGTATCTTCCATTTGCACATTGGTCTTTGAAGCATTTTTTTGTAGAATTCACTTGGTGGGTTCGGTTTTTGTGGTCTTGGTGTGTGGATTCCGAATTTGCTGCATGGAGAAGTGATGGAAAGGTTTTCAATTGGTTGTTTAAAACATACTTTAATTTCTTTTGAGACATGGTGCACAGAGGACAAAAAGACAACAAAATTGGTGGTTCATTGAAACTTAAAAATTGATTTGGTCTTGGTGGTGAGTAGTGCACGGCCATGAGGTTTTTCTTTGGCCAATTGGACTTTTAATTTATTTGTTAATTGCACTTTGGTTCACATAAATTACTAGAAGTTAAATAGGCTTGTTAGTTTCTCTTGTTTTCACTTAGTTTAATTAGTAGGTTGAGTTGTTTTTCATCCACTTAATTTAGTGTTGCATTTTAATGGCTTTAATTGTGTTTGGATATTTATCTATTGCAGTGTTCAATTGTCTTTTTCCATTCACTATGTTGTCTATTTTGTTTGGTTTCTTTACCTTCTTGCATTTCCATTTTCCTCACTTGGTTTAGAGATAGTTTGGTCTCAATGTAGAATCGTTCAGTCATCTGTGGGACCGTTCGGTCGTCATGCTTTCTCCATTTATTTCAATGTTTTCAAGTATGTTTGGTTGCTTTTAATTTTCAGTTTTAATTTAATTTAATTTTCCTTGCATAAACCTTTCACAACCCCCCCCCCCACTTCGTGTTAGACCTAAGACTCGAACCACATTTGTTCCTTGAGAGACGACCTAGGAGTCACTTCCTAGCTATACTGCATTTCTTATATGCAATCAAATTTGTATGGGTTGCGACACCCATCAATGAGCTTCGCTCAACTCTTTGTCATGTTAACAAGAATAGATTGTTAATTAGTTTTTAATATCTCAACATATGAATAACTTAATTATGTATACTCAACTCATGATTATGGTACCTACAAAGTAACTTCACAATCTATCTTCCATCATTGTCCACTAATTTACCATAATATAAATGGGAAATCACATTTTCTTGTTCTAGTTACAATTAATTGTAAATCCTTTTGTAATGCTTGTATTGCTCATCTCTTTCACAACTTAACAACACACATATCTTTCTTCCTTATTAGTTATTAGTTACATCTAACCTCGATATAATAATGAAAATTAAATTATTTTGTACAAACTCATTTAAGGAAGTCATCTCAAGTACCAATTAGATACACAAATACATTACAACATCTACATATGTCACTTGTTACATTTTCTAACATAAATAGACAAATATCTTACTTTGTTTGTTTGTTGTAAAAACTTCACTACCATCTCTTTTACATAATTGTTTTGTTATTAAATTTCATTTCATCATATAAAAAACTTCAATCATATCAAAATATATATAAACTTTGTTTGATATTCTTTTCCAAAATTGATTATCTATTTATACCAAAAGTAAACATCATTTTTGCTTTACATAATTAAGCATGATTTATGTAAATATAACAAAATTTGTTACTTTTTAGAACATGTAATTCGTAAATTAAAAGCTAACTTTCAAATTAGAAACTTTGAAAACAATTAATGAATTTCATGATTTAGAAGTGAAATACAATTTTAAATTATAAAAACTGAAAATTTTCTAGTTAAAAACTTATTTTTTGTTGCTCAATAATAATATTGAGTGTTTCTCCTTACATCACCCTATATTTCTCCCTACACCCTCACATTTTTATAAAATTCCAATATTACCCTATATATTTCAAAAAACCTTACATCCTACTTCTTTACTTCAATGGATTTCAAAATTCGTTGAAGAAAAAATCCTTAAACGGATTTCGAAATTCGTTGAAGGATTTTCAAGCTTTCAACAGATTTCGAAATCATTGAAGCTTTCAAAAAATTTTAAATAAATTTTGCAATCTGTTAAAGAAATTTTTTTTTACAGATTTCGAAATCTGTTGAAGGATTTTTTTTCTTCAAAATATTTCAAAATCGTTAAAGGATTTTTTGAAAGCTTCAACGAGTTTCAAATTCCGTTTAAAAAGATTATTTTTGGAATGTAAAGATGCGAGAAGAAATGTAGAGAGGTGTAGGAAGAAACACTCTAATATTCTTTATTAAACTGAATGTCTAGAGCAAGACAATTTCTTCCTACAACTCACATGTACATTTCAACTTGCACCCTCATATAATTATGAAATGTCTTATTTACCATTATCTTCTTCGTCCTCCACCAACACACCCTTTTCCCTCTTCTTCTTCTTCCTCCACCTCCACCGAAACCCATTCGTTCACCTCCATCAATGCCCCTTCTTCTTCCTTTTCGTTCACCTCCATTAGTGCCCCTTTTTCTTCCTCACCTTCACTAGTGCCCCTTCCTCCATCTCCACCAATGCCCTTCTTCTTCCTTCATTTCCATCGATGACCCTTTTTCTTCCTCGGCCTCCATCGGTGCCCCCGTCTTCTTCTTCCACCTCCATTGAAGCCCCTTTCCTCCACCTCCACCGACTTCCTTTCTTCTTCCTCCACCTCCATTGATGTCCCCTTCTTCCTCCACCTCCACTAGTATCCCCATTCATCTTCTTCTTCCTCCATCGATCTCTCTCCCACTATTCACCTTCTTCTCCACAAAACACTGTGAATTGTTAAATCCAAAATGCATTTTTTATGTTGTATTCTATAATACAATTTTTTTTCTGAATAGTACATTCCAAAATACAATCTTTGCAATCTGGATTATGCATATAGGAACCTAAATTGTATGCTTTGGATTGTGCAAAGAAGATATCTGAATTATGTATTTTGGAACTCAATAAAAATAGAGTATAATTGAAAATTTTAAGTGCATGGAGGTGCATTGAAGAAATTATGGAGGTGCTGGAACCCAAAGCAAGAGTTCACAGAGACAGTAATCAAGAACAACAGTGAAGTTTGAACGGGTTATAAAATAGAAATGAAAAAATTGGGTGCAAAAGGAAAACATGGGGTGCAGTGAGTAAAACCCAAGAGAAAAAAAGGATTGGGCTGATGCTATTTGTGTAGTACCGTATCGTTCGTGTAATTCCGTTGTTTGAGACGTCGTTCGTTCATCTAATTTTCTCCTTATGGCTATCGTTGCTCGCAGCTGAACTCAACTCAAATCAACTCTACTCTATTCCTATGCAAATAGTTCCTAGGATTTCTAACTTCGATTGATCCCAGGTACTCTTGTTTTGCATTAGGTTTACCTTAGCATCTTCGAAATCTGGTTGGAGTTTTTGAGTGTGTTTACATGTGAGAAATATATCTTCGTTATTGTTCGTTCCGTCTATGAACTTTTTAGGTTTTCCATTGTCTGATTGTGCTTCTTGGAGAGAGGTCTGAAGTAAAGTTTTCAGCACTATCATGGCCGTGCTTTCTATGATTGAGGATTTTAAACGAATCAGGAGATTTGTGTGAGTCAGTTTAGGTAGGTCGGTTAGAGAGTGTAATTATATCTGAATTGTTGAATTATAAATCAGAACAATGTTTTCTTTTGTGCTTTGGTTTTGAGGACAACTTTAGGAAAGCTTTTTCCTTTTGGGAAAACCATAGTGCATTAAGTTGAGCAGACTTTGGGTTATGCTTCTATGTTGCAAATTTTGGCGTTTCTATTGTGTTATGCTGTGTTGTGTCTCTGAGAGTGGTGGTATGAGTTTGAGAACAGCGGATAGTGTTTCCAGCAGATGTGTTGTTCCTATTTTGAACTTGGGCCTTGTTTGGACCTGTAAACTATGAAAAGATAAAACAAATTAAACTTAAATTTCACTAATCAGTTTAAAATCAAATTATATACTTCAAATTTTACAGAGGTTATCTCAATTAACTTGTGCAAAATTTGAGACACTTCAGAACGATTTGAACTATTGGGGAAGTTCAATTTATTTTACTTTTTATGTTCTTCTACAAATGTTTACGGAGAAAGTTGATCCTACAGAAATATGTTTTCACATACTTTACTCACTTGTTGCCTATTGTCACCTAATTTCTGTCAGGTAACTTGTCCTGAGAAATTTGGAATGAATGGAGATGACAATGTCAGCAACGACTTGTTACAGTATGATTAGATTCAGTGGCGTTCTCCGGACAACATTTGTGTCACCATATCCCAACAGAAAGTGTGCAAAAAGAGTAGTGAGAATTTTTTCCACGTGTGCCTCACCATTTACTTCTACAGTTGACCCTATCATTGTCCACTCCTCTCAATTTCAAGTATTGGCTTCCAACCTTTCGGCAGCCAATGTCCCCCAACGGTCAGAGGAATGGTTTGCCCTTCGGAAGGACAAGCTTACTACTAGCACATTCAGTACTGCGTTAGGTTTCTGGAAAGGGGGCCGTCGCGGTGAGCTGTGGCACGAGAAGGTGTTTGCATCGGAGGCACAAATCATGGAAGTTTCTAAGAATAGCGCCATGGAATGGGGAACACTCAATGAAGCAGTGGCTATAGAACAATATAAAAAGATCACAGGTAATGAAGTGAGCTCAATGGGGTTTGTAGTTCATTCGAAGCAGTCTTATGATTGGCTTGGTGCGTCCCCTGATGGGGTTCTTAGGGGCTCTCCACAAGTTGGACTATTAGAAGTTAAGTGCCCTTATAACAAGGGAAAACCTGAGGCTGGCTTGCCTTGGTCAAGCATGCCTTTTTACTACATGCCTCAAGTGCAAGGGCAGATGGAGATAATGGATTGTGAGTGGGTTGATTTGTATTGCTGGATGCCAAATGGAAGCACTATATTTCGCGTGCTGAGGCAGCGTGAGTATTGGAACTTGATACATGAGATTCTACGTGAGTTTTGGTGGGAAAATGTGGTTCCAGCAAGGGAAGTTCTACTGTTGGGACGTGAAGAAGAGGTGAAATCATATAAGCCTGCATCTACACACAAAAAGACAGGATTAGCTATTGCAAAGAGCATAAAATTGGCTAGTGAAACAAAGCTGTTATGCAGAGAACTTGCTGGCCATATTGAATTTTTTAGTTGATTCAAGTTCAGAAGTAATTAGCTAAGCTATTGATTCATTTTGCATCGAAAATTGTTTTCTCCCTTTCATGTGTTGGTTGTTTTGTGAGACAGATTTGGTGCCTAAACTGGAGGGAGAAGTTGCAGGTACCGTCTTTGGCACCCTGTTATAAATCTAACACCATTTGTAGACAGTGCTCTTCAAATTTAACAACATTTGTACACATCTCTTTAGATTATTGTTTCATTTATTTGTTTTTACAGAAAGACTAAGTGGGTGAATTTTTTTAATAGGAAATGCTTTTTGAAAAAAAAAATGATGTAATCATTGTTAAGCTCTGTAAAATATTGTTAAATAAAATTTAATTTCACATAGACATTTCTTGAGATGCACATGAGAGAAGAAGCAGAAAAACCATCATTTGTTGAACAAGTCTTTTTGGCAAAAAGACTAAGTCAAGTAGGTATTATTAGCCGTGCAAGAAAAGCTCGTGAAAAGATTGAGAATTCGACTTGGTTATCTACTAGAAAAAGGAACACATGCACTCAATCCTCACTGACACGACTAAAATTAAGAACAAATATATTTAAAACAAATATATTTAAAGCAGCATCTATTTATATTTTATAAATCTAATGTGCGAGCTGATATGTGGATAATTATCCTATGATTATAATTGTCATCAGTCTTTCTGACCATACTAGCATTTTGATCGTTATGCCACTGGTTTAATTCTCAACACTCGTAATTATTTTACACCCACCTCAACATTTTTTTTTTCTCTTTAGCTTTTCAATAAAACAAAGTGTTTCGGTTGTGGTTGATGGCAAAATGCTCTAGCTAGGACAAGCCAAATTTAGAAGCAAATCAAGCCATAAGTTCATGGATGAAGATTACGGAATTTGGTGGTGGTGAAAGGTGTTGATAGCTCATGGTTTTGGTGACTTGTGTGGTGAGGGAAGATGTGTTTAAGGGTTCTCTAAGAGAGGTTAGGCCAACTCAAGGAGGAAGGTGACTAGAGGGGCCTCATGGGTTGCTCTAGTCTTGATCTAAGATGAGTAGTATGGCCAAAAATGGGCAGCATAACATTACTCAAAATCAAAGATGAAATACAAGGGTGGAGACACCTCTATTTATAGGCCAAGGGTGTCTCCTTCTAACCCTAAAATCATGATCTCCCACCTTTGCTCTCATTGGCCAAAAATGAGGCCTTCTAACCTCTCCAATGATGGGAGGACATGTGGTCACTCACAAAACACAATCCTCTCCATTCCTAGAGTGTCATGTGACCACTACTAAAAGTAAATCCTTTCCACTCCTAGGGTGCCATGTGGTTACCTTTTAAAAAGCAAATCCTCTCCAATGGAAGCATGACACATGGCACACACTTTCCACTTGGTTTGGATGTCTAACTTTTTAAGGAAAATCCTATGCTACTTAGGCTTTAATACAAGCCTTAAAAAAACCTACACTACATGGCCTAATACAATGGCCTAAATTGCTACACTACTCTTCAAGCCTTGCTTCATAATGGCTCCAAAGGTGGTCTACAAGGTAGAGTTGACACCATCTTCAAGAATGACTTTAACTCTCTTGAAAGTGCTTGACCATGGCTAAGGGATTTTTCATCATTCCCTCCCTCTTGAAAAGGATTTGCCCTCAAATCTTCAACATGGAACAAGGCAAACTTCCTTATCTTCTATGGAGTTTTTTGTTCTTCTCCACCAAGGTCAAATACCCATTTTATAACACAAGTTAGAACAAATGTTATAATAGTGAGTAAATGAAGAATATAGCTCCATACAATGATACACCTTAAATCAAATGAATGATCAAGGTCTTGAAGAGTAAAAGCATCTTTGAAGTTTTTATTTGTCTTGTGTTGGATGTATATTTTTGAAACTATTCATTCCAACACAAGAGTTCATTTTTAGGGATATGTCATCACGAGTTATTTCCAACACCTACACAATTTGTCTTGTCTTCTAAGTCGTATGGTTCCACCTTCGGATCACTCTTTCTCTGAATATTTTCCGGTCGAGTACATGTCAAAGGTTTTTCAACGCTTAAGTTGGTGCATAGTACGCTCAGTAATTCTAGGGTAGTAAAATGCACAGTAAATGTGAATCCCCTACCTTGTACATGTAACCTATATTTATAGTTTTCACCGTGGGCTTATGATTAGCGGAATCTTAATCATGACCGAATAACTCTAATCACATTTTACCTTAATCTCGTCCTAAATCGAAGATTATGACTGACCATCCGTCCTGACCGTCCAATGATATCTTTCCAGGCAACACCTCAACCGTCCGATTCATTTAGTATACAAAGTTATCAAATAAATTCTTTAGATTAGACATTGTTGTGTGACCCTTTTAGCTATATCTAATAACAAAAACATATAATTAAATCTTGTAAAAGCTTCGTTTCTTGTCATAGCTTTTATTAAATTGTATATTTTATTTTTGGTAATAAAGTTAAGACATACTCTAAATAAATAAAATACAGTTTTGTTGACAAACCTATGTAATACGTTGTTCTAAAAGTGACTAGGGTTCAGTTTTGAAACCTTCAATGACCTTTCAATCAAATACTTGTTGATTTGGGTGAAAGAAAACAAATCGTTGACATCTATGAGTCATTTATCTAAATTTTCTCAAATATATTATGGATTCTAAATTAGATAGATGCGGTAGTTTATTTTCAATAGTTAACTTTTGATGGTCTAGTTTTAACAACCTAATTCAATTTTAGTAAGACTTGAACATATGTATTGCTTTTATAAAAAAAAACTAAAAAATAAAAATTATGTTTTTAGCGATTAACACTTTCATTACTCCAGGCTAAGCACGCTTAACCATGGAGTTCTTATGGACTAGGCTACCGAAAAGCAAATGCATTTTGGTGATATGAGTAGCCAAATCAATTCCTTTAAGTTATCCTTCAACTGTATAGTCCCATACCTATACATTCTACAAATCCCTCTCATTCCGGTGCATGTTCGATTCGTCCATGTGCCCCTTCCACTGGAAGCCTGCCAGGAGCCGCTCCTTGTCTGTGCCCCCTGCACCATGCCACAAGTGTAAGCCCTTTAGAGCGGTAAGGCCTACAGTGAAAGCGCCTATCCTAGGACCTCCTGCTATTCTCACCACATGACTCATCACTCTCTAATTGAGCATGGATGGTCATTAGAATGTCAGGATAAACCCCATCCTGAACTCCGGCCATTCATACGGTCAATCACAACAACTATAGGGCACCACCATGTAACCTCCCTTGAGGATCATGGAATTACGTCCATCCACCATACTTTGAACATACATGCTTTCAAACTATAATTTCCATTTTAATCACATGGTATTCCTCTTGAATCAATAATGTACCTCATAAACCACTTTGATTCATCAAACATACAATTTCATAGTAATTCAAGTGCATTCTTACTATATTGTCTCATGCCAAACCCACATACCATCATACAACATCAACCATGTCATAAAAAGAACTCATACATTACATACTTTCACAAAACCATCACTTAATAACACAAATTTCTTTATGACTTTTAATTATCAATATTTAAGTAATTCAAACAGCTTGGAGACCCTCACCAATGGTTCCGGAAGGGTCAAAAACCCCCATAACGACCTAAAGAACATCCAAAACGGACATCCGGAACCCCAAAAACTACCAAAAACAAGTTCTGAAAAGTGCTGCTACGTCCAGTAGCGCTCGAGCGGGATTTGTGGCGCTGAGCACTACATCAGTTGACAGCAAATGCAAATTTTTCAAACTCACACTCCTAAGTTTCGTTTTAGGCCTTTTGGTGGATTTCTAGCACTCCTAACTTGATCTATATGATGAATCTAACTTGCCTAATCAACTTTAACCCTTCCTAAACCAATTCTCTAGTGATTTCACATCAATCTACATTCAAATTACTCAATTTCATCAACACATGTGCCCAATTCTAATTCTACCAGTTAAGCAATGTTTTTACCACTTTTACAACTTCTAACACGTCATAATTGACTTAATCAAACTGTCCCCACTGCCCACTTACACCCTAGACCTCAATTACTCAAAACCACCCTCTCACTTCCTCTAAACTCACTCAAAACACTAGTTTTCCTCAACCTAAGAACTCAACTTCACTTCTACCATTTAGAACCTCACTTAAACCAATTTTGTAGTTCTAACAAGTTATAATTAACTTGCCTAAGCTGTCTCAACAATCCAAAAACGTGACAAACCTCATTTGCTCAAAATCACTACCTCACTTTCTCTAAAATAACCAAAAAGTGACCCTAAGACACTTGATTTTCATTCCTTAATAGCACAACAGATTTTTCACACTAAAACGATTCCAACATGCATAATTCATCATTCAAAATCATTCCAAACAGTTCATATCCATCAATCACCAAATTCACATAACACTCACACTTCCATACATGTATTTCAAGTTAGCAAAAATCAAAATTATGCTTCCAACAACATACAAATTCGAAAATCATCATGCCTTCACATCACACAACTAAAATGGAAAGTAAAACTAGCTCCCCTTACCTCTAGTGCGTACAGTCAACTCAAGGAAGGATCCTAGACCACGTACTTTGAACCCAAAGTGTGAGAATCACCTAAAATCATCAATTGATGATGGAAAAACGAATTTTAGAACCAAATAGAAGCTAGATTATGGAGGAAAACGAAAGGGGCTGCTTGTAGAAAGAAATCACACGTTTTCAACTCTAGGGCAAATGAGAAAAGGGGTTTTCTTACCCGTTGGATGAAACGGAAAATCAATCGGTAGAAACGTAGCTCTTGGAGTCCTGAATGCTTAGGTAGCTTCAATTTGAGAATCCAATGGTTAGATTTTGAGTTATGGTAGATGGAAGGTAGAACAATGAAGAAGAAGAAGAAGAAGAAGAGAAGTTGTATGTTTCTACAAAGTGTATTTTTCAAGGCTTTACATTCTCCCCAACCACAAAATTTTCCTCCTCGAAAATTAAGACTTACCAGAAAATAGGTGGGGATAAGACTCCTTCATCTCTTCCTCTTTCTCCCAAGTAGAATCGTCGGTTCTGCTATCCCATATGACTTTAATCAGTCTAGTGGCTTTCCTGTCTAATCGCTTTGCTAGTCTCACATCTACTTTGACCGGCTGCAGCTCAAAAGAGAGATCTTCCTTCACTTGCACATCGTCAACTTCCAATACGTGAGAGGGGTCAGGAACATACTTCCGAAGCTGGGATACATGAAAGACTGGATGGAGATTCTCGTGGAGGGTGTACCAACCCTATGGATGAATGATGTGAGGTGTACTAACCTCGTGGAGGGTGTACCAACCCTATGGAAGTGAATGATTTGAATTGTGGGTTCGACCATTGTCTTAAAAAGGGTCAAATCAAAAAGAAAAACTTTCTTAGGATACCAGCTGAGTTGGGCTTTGGGTGCCAGACAAAACTGGGCTTGAAAGCCAGGTGAAACTGGACTTGAGGGCTAGGTGAAATTGCCAGATGAGACTGGGCTTTTGGAATTTTGAAATTGCCAGATGAGACTAGGCTTGTGAAATTTTGAAATTGCCAGATGAGACTGGGCTTTTGAAAATTTGAAATTTTTGAAAGTTGTAATTTTCAGAAGATTATTTTTTTTTACCGGTACTATTGAAAGTCTCCGGTAAAAGCCACCGGAACTGTAGCTATAGTAAAATTTTTCGGTTATAAATAGAGGAGCTGCGGACGTTGGTGGAGTTGCGATTTCTTGTGAGCGCTTATGAGAGAGTGGCCGAGAGCTTCTGAGAGTTTCTGAGGAAGTGAGGAGGTTCTGCAAGTGAGAGTTCCGAGTGAGATCTGAGAGAGTGGGAGATATGAGATCTGAGTGCGTCTAAAAGCTTCCCAACGAACCCTCTGCCGAGTAAAACTCAACCTCTGCTTCTGCCTCCACTGGTGTAAGTTCCTTCATTCTCTCAACCTTCCTCTTCTCTTTTGTTTGTTTTTTTTTTTGGATTGTACAATTAACGGCCACTTGTGGCCGACACTTGAACATTTTATTTTATTTTTGCACTGTGATCATTATTTGCTTTGTTTTATATGCTAGTTAATGATTTTTCTACAGCACTTACGATACGGTTGCTTAGCACATTGGTGGTACCATTTTCACACGAAGACTAAGGCATCTGGTTTTACCTATGAAATTCGAACAATACAAAATTCCATCATTTGAAAAACTGAGTAGTCCTAATGACTTTATAGACCTGAGTTATATGATTTTTGTCATATGATACACCATTGTTTTATTCACTTCCAATAATGATGTTGAAATTTCTTTGATCCTAGCTCTCATTTGTATACTCTTATGCTATCACATATTTGTAATTCAAACTCAAATTCAAACTATAATGGAATAACTAGCATAATTATTAATTTCAGATGACCACACAAGCAAAAAAAAAATCATATTTAATGTCGTCTTTACAGAATTCAAAAGGATTTAACACTATAGGATTATAATTATCGATATGACACATTTTATCAACTAAATACACATATCATGTATTAATAATACTACAATCATGAATTAAGAACAAATAAAAACATATCCTTCAAAGTATAAATTATACCAATAATCGCGTCAAATAGTATTCATTCAAGCATCAATCATACATATATAGACTAGTTTTGAAACAACCCTAATATGTATACATTTATATATCCTAGTTTCTCCTCTCACAACCTTCTCAAACTTTCTACATTGTCATTCTTCATTTGTTGTCATTGTATAAAATCTTAGAAGATGCTTAAACCGAGTGGCATAATCGGACACTGACATGTTCCCTTGAACCAATTCCAGAAACTCCACTTCCTTTGCAAACTGAACGCTGTTAGGGAAATACTCGGCATAAAACTTGCTTAAATACTTCCCAAGAGATAGGTGTACCACTTCCTTCCAACATCATTCTCATGCACTTCCACTAATAGCTTGCTTCCCCAGTCAGCAAATACTCTGAATAAGTCAACTTGCTCTCGTCCAGACACTTCTTAGTATTGAAAATACTTTCCACATCTCTAAACCACTGTTCGACTTCATCTGGATTGCATTTCTCGATGAACTTATCCGGATGATGTTGTAGGAAACCCTCTAAGCTCCATTCTTGCTGATGGATAGTAGAAGAAAAAGATGATCCAACTGCAATTCCACTCTTCGATATCAAATCCACATAATGCTTTTGAGTCATTTCTGATTAAATCCGAGCGGTCTCCAACTGTTGAAGAGCGAAAGTAATATGCTGTACTAATGCGACGTTCTGTTGTTGCATGGCCGTGATTAATGACTCCATCAATCTCATAGAATTAGGTGTATATATACGTGCAGGTGAGGGAGAAGGAAACCTAGATGTCATCTTCTAAATGTTCTTAGAGATAAAACCATTAGTCTAACTTAGGAAGCAAGGACACTATGGAACTGATCGCCGAATACAACCAAAGGTTGAATCAATGCAGCTAATGTTAAAATGAGAGTTTGACAGTAATGACCGAACGGTAACAAATAAAAGAACGTTTGGTCATAAATAAACTAGTATAAGATCAAACTGTTTACAAAAGAGACCAAACATAAGTTGAGTACAGTGAAGCTAAGACAACATGTTTAAAGACAAAATTGAATTTACTGGACCGAACAGTAACCAATAGAGAACGTTCGGTCATGAAGGATTTGAATAAGACCGAAAAATTTCTACGAAACCGAACGGTATAAAAATAAGATAAATAGAAGAGTTCTAATTTAAAACCAGAATTGAGAAAAGATATCATCTTTGGTAAAAGTTATGAGTGTGCACCCTCATTACTTCTATCAAGACATTCTCTTTTCTCAAAACTTTTAATTATAACTAAAGTTTAGCCATTCAGACTTGAAGAAAACGGTACAACATACCACTTAGATTCATCTTTCCACAGGAAAGACACGACAGACCGGTAACACACAAGTCATCCTAAGGACAAAACTGCTCTGATACCATAATGTAACATCCCAAAAATTATATTATAATTTTCGAATGATTAAACATTATAATATGATAGAACAGTTTAAGGATAAAAATAAAGTTATAAGTTTACAGTCATCCAAAAATGACCATAAAATTGACGTAGAGGTCTCTATAAAAGTCTTGTTGTAAAAACCTTGACCATTATAGTACATTTGCTTCCTCGGATTGAAAGGACACTGGATTTAGGCATTGAGACCGAACTTGTATATAAACCTGCGTTTGAATTCTCTATCCCTACACTTTTACCTTCAAGCGACTCTGCTATTTACTTAGTCTACTTTAAAGTTCCGTTGCACTTAATTTGCTATTACTTGCGATTCAAGAAAATTTGTAAAGTTTTATACTTTGTGAAAAAGATTGCGAAAAGACTCTAATTTTGAAAACTCACCAATTCACCCCCCTCTTGGTGTTAAAACGGAGCCAACCTGTTTTCCAACAATTGGCACTAGAGTTGGTTTTCATGAGATATTCGAAAAACTAGTTGACTTCTATTTTTCTTGAATCGACTATATACCTAGGGATGACTTCTAGTTTTCAAACTTTTGGTGAAGGTACATCTACAAACAGACCACCTCTATTTGCTAGTGAAAATTATCCTTTTTGGAAAATCAGAATGCAAATCTTTCTTAAATCCGTGGATAGAGGAATTTGGGATGCAACTTTAAATGACACTTATGAGCCTACTAAATCTGTGGATGGAAAAACTATAGTAAAATCTTTTTCTGAATGGTCAACTGAAGAAAATAGAAAAGCACAGTATGATGTTAAAGCTAGAATATAATTTCCTCTACACTAACAGTTGATGAATTTTTCAGGATATCTCAATGCAAATCTGCAAAGGAAACATGGGATGTCTTGGAAGTCACACATGAAGGCACTGATGAAGTCAAGAGAGCAAGAAAGAATTCTTTGATTCAAGAGTATGGACTTTTCCTGATGAAGGCTAGAGAGACAATCTATGAAGTCCAGAAAAGATTCACACACATTGTTCATCACCTTATGGGTCTTGGCAAAGTTCTCGATAAAGAGGAAATCAACATCAAAATTATGAAGCTATGCGACTGCAATATAAGGTTAATCGACTTAACTCTGAGAGGAGAGATTATGAGCATAGAATAAATAACCTTGTGGCTAAAAATGAGAAATTAGAGAATGATCTAAATGAAGCTCTTTTGTCTTTTAAAGGAGTTAAAATTGAGACTGTTATAGTAGAGAAAGCTTGAGAAAAATGTCCTACCCATATTGAGCAAATAAATTACTTGACTGGCACGCTAGCCAAATTTACTCAAGGTAGAGACAATTTAAATGTTGTATTAAAGTCTTCTGGAAGAGCAATTTACAGACAAGGAATAGGCTATAAAGCTTAAACTAACAGAACCAATGCAAATAAGTTTATTGATCTAAGCAAACCTGCTAGAAATGCTTGCTTTTATTGCAATTGTGTTGGTCACACTGTTAGAAACTGTTATTATAGAACTGTTAGTGTTCCTAAAGGACTATATGTGTAGAAACTAAAGGAACAACTGACTAAAACTGACAATCAAGGACCCAAGTTCAAATGGGTGCTTGCAACAAAAATTTGAGTTGTTTTGCAGGATAACAATCAGATGCAAGGATGTGTAGTGAGAGCTCAAGGATGAACTACATTGGCTATATCAATCATCTTGAGTGTCTACAACAGGTAACAAGTATTACATCACTACATCATGCATTAATTGATTGATTGTTTGATGTCTGATTGAATGTATGATTGTCTGTATGATTTAATTTGTTTTGAAAAATAGATTCACAAACTTTAGTCGACTTTATTACGAATCTATTCGACTATATGTTTTAAGGTGTACATCTCTATATTTGGAAACTCTGTTCAAAACTTGAGTTAACTTTCTTTTTAACTAAATCGACTCTTGGTCTTCTATTGGAAAGGGTTTCAAATTTGAAAATAAATTTTGGTACGAAACTGGATTAATTTGTTCCCTCCAAAATTTTAAGTGTGCTTCGTATAAATATAAACCTAATTATCATGTATCACTAAGCTAAACTTCATTCGTCTGAAACTCTATCTCTTTCTCACTTCCTGTGAAATTCGCTACTTCTCTTCAACATCAATGGTCTCAAGCTCTGCACCCAGGAAAAGAGTCAAGACCATAGGAACAAAGAGCACTAGACGAGTTCCTGAACTTTAAGGCTGGATAAGTGATGATGAAGCACAGTCAAGATATCTCGACTGTTGGAAAATGAGGAGCTTGGTAACACACAAGTTCTTAAAGCTGAGGTTCTTCAAGGATGAAGGATTCACTTTTCAAAGGTGGCTTAGGTGACAGGGTTTAAAGAAGTTTGTTGAAATGACAAGTCCTTGGTACCTTGATCTTGTAAAGGTATTCTACTGCAACCTGAAAATTGAGAATGACATCCTCTGTTCCAGAGTAAAAGGCGTAGACATCAAGCTTACAAATGATGAATGGACTAAAATTGCTGGACTCAAGATTGGTGGTGAGAAATGTCATCTTGGTATTGAAGTATTCCACAAGTTCACTGAATATCAAAATTCTCTAAGGAATCCTGAAGGCTGCAAAGACTACTCAAATTACAAGACCGGTGGAATGAAGAAGGATGACAGACTAGCAGTTTATGTCATTTCTTATATATTCATGACAAGAGGAGGCAACTATGCTCAGGCTACAACTGAAGACCTGTTTATGCTGAAAGCATTGAAAGAGAATATTCAAGTGGACTGTCCGATAGCTATATCTGACAACATGCTAAAAGTAACCAAGTTAGAGTCTGCCAAACTACCCTACATGTCCTGGTTCACTTCGGAGTTGAATGCATTGATGAATCAAGTGAGCAATACTACAGAACAAGTCTTATTGACAAAATTGCTCTCCACCTTATGCATATGGTAAAAACATCTGAAGGTTGGGTGCATAAGAATGAAGCAACCAATGATGAAAATGAGATGGAACTCCTCAAGACAGCCAATACAGGGCAAAGTCTGAGTTCAAAAGGATTGTACTAAGAGAATTAAGGGCTGTGAGAAAGTTGTTGGAAGAGCAAAAGGAAAGATCACTGCCAACTGAAGAAAATGCTAATGAATCAATATTTGAGGAAGCAAGTACTCCAGAGAGCTCTAACCAAGGGAGTGGAGATGAGAATGTAGAGGATGAAAGGACTGAAGATAGTGAAAGTAACGTGATCCTTAAGGAATTTGTTAAAAAAAAGAAAAAGAAAAATTAGTTATTTTGTTTTTCTATTTACTTTTTGATGATGGCTTATAATGCCATTCTATGTTTTGGTTTGTTTTTCTTTTTGTTCTTGTTCTGGCTCATCCAATGTAATATCTTTGAATAAGAAATGAAAATTAGTGTTTTGTTTAAGATTCACTTGCTCTTAAAATTCTTAATTGAATCTGCATGAATGAATCTTGAAATCGAATTTGTATTGAGTGAAGTTGACTATGCATGTTTACACTTTTACATTAAACTGTTCTACATATTCACTTCGTGTTTGAGTATTTTTCTTGCATTTCTATGATTCTAAAATGCTTGATCTTCAAAAGATCATGAAAGGTTTTGCAGGAAAACATTGCTTTGGGATTCACAGCTGGAATCAAAGCTCACTAGAAAACAATGAAATCGACTGGGATAATAATTCAATCGACTTGATCTTAATATGATTATAAATTTCATCACTGGAATTTGGTTATTATGTTGATTGATTATTTTATTCTGCTTAACTTCACTATATCTCCGCTTCATAATGATTGCTTATTTCCTATATGAGATTATATTGTGAGATTGTTGATGATTGTATCTTTGCATGATAGTGTTGCTTGAATCATAACTATGATACAATTCTGTGTTATAGTTGTTTGTATGCTCTGATTCTTACTGTACTGCATTGTGCATTTTCACTTGTTTGAGAAAATTATGCATAATGATAGGGGGAGTTATTGTACTGGAGCATTACACTCTTTACATATTTCTTCACATGCCTATACTTCAGGGGAAGTTATCTTTTTCATGTGAATATATATGATAGGGGAGCATCAATGCATATTTTCAAATTGCTTATATTTTTATTGGTGCATCTCTGTTTGGTTTATCAGCATATCATATCTAGAAGCATACCTTTTTTGTTAATGCACAAAGGGGGAAAAGTATTGTGAAATTTTATCTGCTTGATATATTGTTGATTGATTGTGTTACATTCAGAGTATTTCAACTGAAATTTAATTGTTATATCATGTGTTCACTCTGTTATGAACTGTTCTTGTACAAATGTTGACTCACTGGCAAGCGTACCAGATCGTTCCAAGTAATAAAATCTGTAGAACCCGATATCGTTCTCTCCCAAACAACTCACGACCTTATCGTTCGTGTGAATTAATATAATAAGACTTGTAAAGAATAAGATTAATTGTTGTGGATGCAAGAACACAAAATAAACATGCAATGCGTTGATTCAATTGACGAAAAGAGTATGGATGAGTGGAGTTGTTGGGGGTTTACAATTTCATCTTATCTGCCCTCTCTTATCTACTCCTCTTGTTTAATTTGCTTTATTATATGATTGTTATGCAAACTTTCTTGGCCTACCCTTAGCCCGATCCCTCGGCGAAAAGAGCCTATTACTAATTACCGGCTTGTTATCCCTAGCCTCCCCTACCAACTAGCAACGCATTACCGAACAGAAGCAAAAACAATTGACCGTCCTACCTCCCTATCCCTAGGTGGTATTTCATTGATAAAGGAATTTCCCCCAGTTCATGACAATACCGTACGTTCCCGTATCAGTAAAGACAAACAACAGTTATCCAATGAGTTAAACAATAAAAGCTTTAAGTGCATAAGAGAAACCCAACAATCGATAAACAAAGCATATGACAATCATATAATTAAACAAGAGTTTCAATAAAAGAGAGTTTCAATAAAAGAGAGTTTCAAAAGATTACATTCTTCCCCCAACAACAAAAGGGTTTAGTTCACCATTGTCATGGTGAACCAAGATGAAAATAATGAAAGAATGGAAGAGCAAACCCTAGAAAAGATGAAAAGGAGCCTAAGCATCCAAGAGATCCTCTCTAGAGAGTGAAAAGTAGGTCTGGCCGCCCTCCTCTGTCAAAAGAATGAGAATGAATTCGCAACAGGGCTATTTATAACTGAGGAGCGGAACAGAAAACAGGCCCAAGCCCAACAGGCAAGCGCCCGATGTCACACTTATGCCGCTCGACGGTTTGCCTCTTATCGCTCTACCGCCCGGCGTCAGGGGTCCACCGCCTGACGGTTTGCCTCTTATCGCAAAACCGCCAGGTGTCCCTGCCTTGGTGCCATCTCCTCGCATTTGGCCGCCCAGCGGTGTATTTCTGTCGCTGGGCAGTTTCTAGACTCTTCTTTTCTTGAATTTCTTCCTCTATCTTGAGTCTAAGGCCTTTCTCTTCACCTCCATTCTTCACTTCCATCAAAATTGCTACAAAACAATGCAAAACAAGCATAATATCGCTAAAAACAGCTTTTGACTCTCGACTGACTCATTTATTGAGTTTTGTGTGATTTCAAGCCCATTCTAACCAGTAAAGGGAGTAATTTGGTCTAAAATAGCGTATGAAAATAACGGTTTTTCAACCGTTATCACAACCCCAAACTTAGAAATTTGCTTGTCCTCAAGCAAAACAAACAAAACTATAGACAAAACAAAACTTGGCTTTCTACAATTTCATCCAATGATTCAACATTCCTAAATTACATGATCAGAACAACTCAATTTCAGATCGTCAGTGATGATCAAATCAAGATCCACGCATACTTTCAATTCAGTTATCTCACACATTCCTCAACAGACGTTTCTTATTATGAATGATCAATCCACTAAGCAAAGATACAATCATGAAACTTAGAATTTCTCACCAAGCAAGTGTTTCACTCAATCACTCAAGTGTTTAGGGTGACACTCCAACTCTTCATTATTCACAAGTCACATGAAAAAAAATTGTCGTTCACCTCAAACAATCAAAATCATTACATGCAAATGCCATCAAAAGAACTTTTCTAAGGCTTGTAATGAGGCTGGGCTGCCAAGAAAAATTGGTTTTTCTGGATCACAAAATCTTTGAATCAAGAGAGCTCATTTATCATTCAAGGTTCAAGTTTAACTCTCTTTTTCAACCAATCTCACTTGTCCCCAACTTTTTCCCTTTTTCTTTATTTTTACATTGAACTCATTTTTCATGATTTTTCTTTTTCTCATGCATTTTTCATTTTCAACATTTGAGCTCAATGCCTTTCTTCTTGCCATTCAAACTTTCCCCACAACCCCAAATTTGAACCTAGAATGTACTTACAATCATTGACCCAATTCAAAGTAAATAGTTTCAGCACAAGGGTTTTCTGTTTAAGGCCAAGGTTCAAAAAGGGTATAAAAATTTTAAGCACTTTGGGTAAAATTTTGGCTAAATAAGGGCTTCCAAAAATGACCTTGATCATATGACATGTACATGCAATTCAATCAATCATCAAGACTTGGGCAATATCATGCATCCTTTCCTGTGAATAATTCTCATACAACAATTAAAACTCTAGAGCTCAATACCTCACACAACATGCTTTCTCACACACATTCATTCATACACCCTGCTTAGCATCATAACCACAATCATAATTCATTCCACATCTGTTTCACAAGATATCAACATGCAACACAACTTAATTATCATTCACATCAAATCATCATCAAACAGGCTCATCATGCAAGTTATTCAGTCAAACATCTTCAGAAAAGTATTCAAGCCAAGCTTACACACTGAAAATAAAATTCAACCTATTCTAAGAATTTAAAATGCAAAAGTGAAAGAGAGAATCTAGGTTGCCTCCTAGTAGCACTTGTTTAACGTCACGAGCCTGACCCAAACCTGATAAGCACTTGTCAATAAGTGCAATCCTTCCAACACCCATAAGTAGGTGTGCCTTCGTGGTATCCTTCAGTGGATACACAAATTAGCATCCCTTAGTAGATGCTACCCCAAAATTGTTCAAAAATTCAAAATTTACATGTTCAACAAAAATTAAAATAAATAAAATGTTTTAAAATACAAAATGTGCTCTCTAGCAAATCAACTCTTCTTCCTCACATTGGGATCTTCATCGTCCCATCTACTCAACTTTCTTCTATCCACTCTTCAAATTGCTGCGGAGTATGACCTTCTGGTCTCCACCATTTCTTCTTCCTTATCCGTCTCTTGATGATCTTGTGCTCCTAGTACAAATTTTATCCTGCACATACTAAAGAACACTGCACTAGAGCACAGAATTAGCCCAAAAACAGTAAAAACATTGTTTTATTTTTAATTTTTGTTTTTTTTAATTAATTTTTTTTAATAAAAACAGAAAAATAAAAATAGAAAAATAAAAACAGAAGAATAAAAACAGAAAAATAAAAACAAAAAAATAAAAACAGAAAGATAAAAACAGAAAAAATAAAAACAGAAAAATAAAAAACAAAAAAATAAAAAACAGAAAAATAAAAACAGAAAAAATAAAAACAAAAACAAAAAAACAGAAAAATAAAAAACAGAAAAATAAAAACAGAAAGATAAAAACAGAAAAAAAAAACACCCATCAGTAGGTGTTAATTCTCTTAGCTTGATATTCTTTTCTTTTTCTTCTTTCTGCTGAATTTCTTCAAAAAATTAAGAACACCAAGCACTTGTTTCCATGTTTCGATCATAGGAACTTTAATCTCCAATTTCTTGAAGATCTCCATATAGCACTTGACTTTCTTTTCCTACTTATGATTTTTCTTTTGATGAGGAGGGGGCTTTTCATATGATCTTTTCTTCTTTCCTCTCTTCCTCTTTTTCTCACTCTCCCCTCTCAACTTTCTCTTTTCTTCTTTTCTTTTTTATTTTTGCATAATTTTTTCTTTTTTCTTTTTTCTCAACTACTTCATTCCCTTCCTCACTGAACCTTTTCTCCTCTATCTTTTCCTCTTTTATCTCTATCTTTTTTTCTATCTTCTCATCATCTCTTTCTATCTTTTCCTCATCAACAACATTATCAACTTCAAAACTACGGGCTTGACATTCCTCCTTAGGGTTAACCTTAGTATTAACCCTAGAATTCAATATCTCATTGGAGTGACGAATCTGTATCTCCGACCTTTTATTTCTAGCTTCACTTTCTTCTTTAGAGGATAGAGAATTTTGGATAATTCGTTCCAATGTCTCGTCAATTTTGTTGATTTGCTCATTCAAAGCAGATACCCGTTGCCCTAATAGTAATTGTTGATGTGGTTCTCTTGCTTGTTCATTCCAACCTTGATCCGTGATAGAGTAAGGTTCCCACCAGTAGTTGAAATTATTTTGATAGAATTGAGTGCCCATATAATCAAATTCTTGTTCAAATTACATTCTGCAAAAATTAGGAACAAAACCCTAGAAAACATTTATTAGAACAAAAATAAAAACCAACATAAAATCAAGTCAAATTCAATCAATTCACACTACTTGAAAATGTTCAACCAAGAGTCCTCGGCAACGGCGCCAAAAACTTGTTGACTCACTGCCAAGCGTACCAGATCGTTCCAAGTAATAAAATTGGTAGAACCCGATATCGTTCTCTCCCAAAGGACTCACGACCTTATCGTTCGTGTGAATTAAAATAATAAGACTTGTAAAGAATAAGATTAATTATTGTGAATGCAAGAACACAAAATAAACATGCAAGACGTTGATTCAATTAACGAAAAGAGTATGGATGAGTGGAGTTGTTGGGGGTTTATAATTTCATCTTATCCGCCCTCTCTTATCTACTCCTCTTTTTTAATTTGCTTTATTATCTTATTGTTATGCAAACTTTCTTGGCCTACCCTTAGCCCGATCCCTCAGCGAAAAGAGCCTATTACTAATTACCGGCTTGCTATCCCTAGCCTCCCCTAACAACTAGCAACGCATTACCGAACAGAAGCAAAAACAATTGACCATCCTACCTCCCTATCCCTAGGAGGTATTTCATTGGTCAAGGAATTTCCCCTAGTTCATGACAGTACCTTACGTTCCCGTATCAGTAAAGACAAACAACAATTATCAAATGAGTTAAACGATAAAAGCTTTAAGCGCATAAGAGAAACCCAACAATCGATAAACAAAGCATATGACAATCATATAATTAAACAAGAGTTTCAATAAAAGAGAGTTTCAATAAAAGAGAGTTTCAAAAGATTACATTGTTCCCCCAACAACAAAAGGGTTTAGTTCACCATTTTCATGGTGAACCAAGATGAAAATAATGAAAGAATGGAAGTGCAAACCCTAGAAAAGATGAAAAGGAGCCTAAGCATCCAAGAGATCCTCTCTAGAGAATGAAAAGTAGGTCTGACCGCCCTCTTCTGTCAAAAGAATGAGAATGAATTCGCAACAGGGCTATTTATAGATGAGGAGCGCAACAAAAAACAGGACCAAGCCCAACAGGCAACCGCTCGACGTCAAACTTATGGTGCCCGGCGGTTTGCCTCTTATCGCTCTACCTCCCGGCGTTAGGGGTCCACCGCCCGGCGGTTAGCCTCTTATCGCAAAACCGCCAGGCGTCCCTGCCTTGGTTCCATCTCCTCGCATTTGGTTGCCCAACGGTGTATTTCTGCCGTTGGGCAGTTTCTAGACTCTTCTTTTCTTGATTTTCTTCCTCTATCTTGAGTTTAAGGCCTTTATCTTCACCTTCATTCTTCACTTCCATCAAAATTGCTACAAAACAATGCAAAACAAGCATAATATCGCTAAAAACAGCTTTTGAGTCTCGACTGACTCATTTATTGAGTTTTGTTTGATTTCAAGCTCATTCTAAGCAGTAAAGGGAGTAATTTGGTCTAAAATAGCATATGAAAATAACGGTTTTTCAACCGTTATCAACAAACATGGTTGTTTACTAATCATGGTTGTGCATCATAAAAAAAGGGGGAGATTGTTGAGATTGTTGACAACACAATATCTATATCACTCTGATTTTTTATGATGACAACACATTTTTAATAACACATTTATTTTTATGTGTTACATGTTCTAATCTCCAGTATTAATTGTTATCTTGATGAACATGTTTGTGTGAAATCTGATATATGAATGCATATTCATTGATCTGATATATATGACATATGTTGTGCTTGCATTACATATACTTTGGAAAAGGAAAACCACATGCACTTTTATGAACTTACACTGTGTGACATAATTGCAAGTTGTAAGTCGAGTTCATTATGGGAGAAGTTGAATTAAGCTCGTGATTATGCACAAATTTTAAAATACAGTGTTATGTGAGATTTTACATTGAAAAGAATTTATATGTGTGCAGATATGTGGAAGTCGACTATGTGCGCCACGCATTCGACGTCATTAGTTATTTGGTTTGAAATTCTATTATGCTTGTGAACAGTAACAACTATATTTTTAAAAGTTAGTTAAGCATTGAATGAGAGTCAACTATATTTAATGAGGAATTAATTTGTTTGACCTAACAACTACTAATTTGACTTAACTATTATTACTGTCAAAAGACAGTCGACTGTATTAGTAGCTTAGTCAACTATAGGAGCGTCGGTTTTATAGAAATCAATATATAGACGAGACCTGAGTTGTTTCAGAGAACTTTTGGAAATCTATCATTTTCATATTTTGTTTCAAATTGTTTCTCTGTGATATAGAGCTCCAAGAACTCATTAAGAAGACTGTGGTGATCATTCTTTGAAGAGGTTCTGAAGGAGATTTCTATTGTGCTTATTGCTTGATCATTATCCTCAAAATTGAGGTGTTCTCTGGTTGATCAAGAATCGTGTTGCATTCCGTGGTGATTGTTGTTGTACCTATTGTGATTATAGGGGGTAGACTGGTGGAGTCTGATACACTTTGAGGATTGTTCAAAGTGGGTTACAGATTGCAGAAGAGGGGATATCTTGCTGTAAGTCTTTCTATTTGTATTGCCTATATTTTGGTTAGAGGGTTAGAGAGGTGTTTTATATTTTTGACGTGGATGTCTCTATAAAAGCTTTGTTGTAAAAGCCTTGACCATTAAAGTGCATTTGCTTCTTGGGATTGGAAGGACACTAGATGTAGGCATTAAGGCCGAACTAGTATAAAAACCTGTTTTTGAATTCTCTATCCATATACTTTTACATTCAGTTGACTCTGCTATTTACTTTGTCTACTTTGATTTTCCGCTGATAATGGTCTAAAACACCGTTATTTGTGATGAGATTTTGATACTAAAAGCACCATTTTTCACTTAGAAAGTTGCTTTGACTCATGTTTTTTCAATAAATTGTGTGAATAAGAGAGTTGAGGTTGATTTCAATGGTTTTATGACTTATTCCCCTTGTTTGGACAGAGATTGAGGTAATACTAGAAGAAGAGATGAAGAACCAAGAAGATGGAGCTCATAAGGACCCAAAAAAGCACTAGAAGGAGGGAAAACACGAAGCCCGGGCGTCCAGAAGCGTAAGTTAAGCGAGCAGTATCGATGTCCGTCATCCGAGGGGCGGCCCTCGTCGCCCGGGCGGTGGGGCTTCGTAGCTTGGGCGGCCGATTTCGATGCCCAAGCCTTACATGAGGGTCAATTCTCACCCGGGCGGCCTCCTTGGAGGCTTGACCAACGGTTTTCGTGGACCGGACCCTGTTTTGGCACACCTCTAACACTATTTAAAGGACCCTGGGGCTCTAGGTTTTGCATCCCTAGCAGAGAAGAGTATAGCAATAAATCTAACCCCAACAACATACCTATCTCATATAAATCAACCTCCATTCAAATCTATGCTCTTTTGCCACCGATCAATTTTAGTTTGTTTTATTTTATTATTTTTGCCAAACCCAATGATCTGTTTTTATTTTTAAGTCTTAATTAATCTTGTTTTCACACAAATTTTCAACGTCGAGAGTCCTCTGGGATACAATACTTGGTCTTACCTTTTTATATTACTTGTGCGACTCGGTACACTTGCCGATTTGCCCCAACATCTGCTGCACTTAATTATCTATTACTTGTAAGACCCCGATTTTTCGGAATGTCACGGTGTAATTTTTTTTTCAAAACCTTTCTATAATACATTCAATTCAAATGCGGAATTAAAACATAACTATAAACATCATTTGAAAATCTTAGAAAATCAGTTTTACATAAAAGTATCAAATCGGAAAACTTTTAAAAGTAAATAATAAATCCCTAAAATCAGATATCCCAACCCTCACGTAAGCTACTTCAATCCAGTTTTCTCTACAATGCCATCTACTCCCGTAAAATACGATCATCGTAGGTGGAAACCACAACTTTCAGGGTGAGCAACCAGAAATATCATAACACACAATATACAGTAATCATATTAACTATAGAGTATATATAAGCATACAACATATTCCATCATAACATTAATACCTAACCAATCCATTCATGACCCAATGTTGTTTTCTTATATTGTGTCGTCATGACCTCTTATCACTAACAGGACCTGTTCCTCAACAGGGCAATTCGAGTCGTCTTCCATCGCAACTTCCGACCTATCTCCCCGACCTTTTGGAAAGCCTTTTGGGCGAGATATCCACCTCCCTGCGCAGAGGGAAGTGACACTTGAATCACTATCTCTTAAACGAGAGTCCAACACATTACATTCTCATTGTAGCGCGGTACAAAAAGCTCAAACATGACCGACGATAGTACAAGGAAATAACATAGTTTCATGTTCACATCACAATTCTATCCACATTCTCATTGACCTGCATTCCTCCTCAAATCATAAGATTTATCTCACCATTCTCAAAATATACAGTGTTCCCTCATCATAATGTTCAACACGCCTTTCTCATCACCTTTCATACATAGTCTCAATAATATACATTAACTCACCAATCACAAACCAATACACATTCACTAATATGCGTTATAGAACCAACCATCAATTTAAACACAATCTCAATACTTTTCACTCATAAGTTCAATGATCAACATCAACTCATCAAACACAAGATTTACTACACCATATAAAATACGACATCATATACAACACCACAGCATCATATAAATTTATTACTACATCAAATAAATCAACACAGAAACATATAAAATTACTACGATAAAATATCACCACAGCATATAAAAATATTCAACTTTTATAATTTATTTTACATACATAAATTTATATGAATAAAACAGTATTCGTAACATACTAAATTTCTATCATGATTATGCTATCACTTTGCTTTTAATACTACTAAAAACAAAATACAAGAATACTAAAAAGTTATAGGTATCTAGCACCCAACCCAAAACAATTATCGCAACTACAACAACGAAGCTAAAACGTCACACACCTTGCTCTACATACACAAGATAATTCTAGTCACTCCCCTTACAAGGATGCACAAGCAAAGAACCAATATTATACCACATCACAAACCATTCCCCTATAACATAAAAATACTTATCAATACCCTAAACCAATCATGTGTTATAATATAACCGGTTCCTCCCCTTACCTAGGCTCGTACTATTTTTGTTTCCAAAATTACGAAGAAAGCTTCACAACGTCACCCATGGTCCTCCTATTTTTGATGCCCTGTTGTTGGCTCTATTTTCTCCTAGAAAACGTTTTTTCTCTCCCTTATATTTCTAATTTTTGTTTTTTGCCTTTAGGGTAACAAAATGTCACCCCCTTTCTACTCTTATCCTTTTTATCCTCTTCTATTCTATCTCTACCATTTTAGTTTTGATAAAATCTCTCAATTTATATCTAAAACCACTATAATTTCCTCTCTTATTCTATCTTAACTACTTTTTAAAATATCATCAACCCCCAAATCTTTTTAAAATCTATAATATCTAATAATGATTTTCTCTAAATATAATATTTCTTTTAATCTTTAAACCCACCAAGATTATATCTCGTATTCTCTTTTCACTAATTTTTAAAATAACAACAACTAAATCTTCTAAAAGATTTACATAATATTATTTTATTAAATATCCAAATTATTTAATTTGCACACTTTTCCTTTCTACACCCTCTCTTAATTAATTCCACACCAGTTAAATAAAAGTAAAAGACCTTTTTACCTTAGGCAAAAAAATATTAAAATAAAGAAATAACATACAAAATTATAAACTCAAGAACACAAATCTCCAAACAAAATTCAAAGTATCAAAATTACTTTATTTTTAAAATTCCTATTTCCCGGATCTTACATTCCCTCCAACTTCAAAAATTTTCGTCCTCGAGACGAAAATTGTGCTACTACTGAACCAAGTGCAGATATCCCTATATCAAATATTTTTATACCATTATACATCATAAACCATGCCCACAAAGTCTAGAACATGACAAGAGTCACTAGAACAACAAGACTGAATTCACAACTCTTTATTTCTTGAAACCTTCAGAATTAAGAAAGGAAAAATCTTCTTTGACATCGAGTCATCAGTGTGCACCCTCACTACTCTTATAAAGATATTTTCTGTTCTTATTACTTCTAGTTAGATGCCCAATTCTCCTAATAAGAGACTCAACAACAATCCAGACATTCATATACATACACATGGAATACAGTCACACAACAAAAGCTAGATGAACTCACTCCCCAACAACCCCAAAAGTTTTTCGAAAACCAGACTCTGATACCAAATGTAACACCCCGACTTTTCAGAATGTGACGGTGTAATTTTTTTTCAAAACATTTCTATAATACATTCAATTCAAATGCGGAATTAAATCATAACTATAAACTTCGTTTGAAAATCTTAGAATATCAGTTTTACATAAAAGTATCAAATCAGAAAACATTTAAAAGTAAATAATAAATCCCTGAACTCAGATATCCCAACCCTCACGTTAGCTACCTCGATCCAGTTTTATCTGCAATGTCATCTACTCTCGTCCAAGTACGATCATCGTAAGTGGAAACCACAACCACAACTTTCAAGGTGAGCAACCAGAAATATCATAACACACAATATACAATAATCATATTAACTATAAAGTATATATAAGCATACAACATATTCCATCACAACATTAATATCATAACCAATCCATTCATGACCCAATGTTGTTTTCTTATATTGTGTCGTCATGACCTGTTATCACTAACAGGTACTTGTTCCTCAACAGGGCAATTCGAGTCGTCTTCCATCGCAACTTCCGACCTATCTCCCCGACCTTTTGAAAAGCCTTTTGGGTGAGATATCCACCTCCCTGCACAGAGGGAAGTGACACTCGAATCACTCTCTTAAACGAGAGTCCAACACATTACATTCTCATTGTAGCGCAGTACTAAAAGCTCAAACATGACCGACGACAGTACAAGGAAATAACATAGTTTCATGTTCACATCACAATTCTATCCACATTCTCATTGACCTGCATTCCTCCTCAAATCATAAGATTTATCTCACCATTCTCAAAATATACAGTGTTCCCTCATCATAATGTTCAACAGGCCTTTCTCGTCACCTTTCATACATAGTCTCAATAATATACATTAACTCACCAATCACAAACCAATACACATTCTCACTAATATGCGTTACAGAACTAACCATCAATTTAAAGACAATCTCAATACTTTTCACTCATAAGTTCAATTATCAACATCAACTCATCAAACACAAGATTTACTACACCATATAAAATACGACATCATATACAACACCACAGCATCATATAAACTTATTACTACATCAAATAAATCATCACAAAAACATATAAAATTACTACGATAAAATATCACCACAGCATATAAAAATATTCAACTTTTATAATTTATTTTACATACATAAATTTATATGAATAAAACAGTATTCGTAACATATTAAATTTCTATCATGATTATGCTATCACTTTGCTTTTAATACTACTAAAAAAAAAAATACAAGAATACTAAAAAGTTATAGGTATCTAGCACCCAACCCAAAACAATTATCGCAACTACAACAACGAAGCTAAAACGTCACACACCTTACACTACATACACAAGATAATTCTAGTCACTCCCCTTACAAGGATGCACAAGCAAAGAACCAATATTATACCACATCACAAACCATTCCCCTATAACATAAAAATACTTATCAATATCCTAAACCAATCATGTGTTACAATATAACCGGTTCCTCCCTTTACTTGGGCTCGTAATACTTTTGTTTCCAAAATCACCAACAAAACTTCACAACGTCACCCATGGTCCTCCTATTTTTGATGCCCTGTTCTTGGCTCTATTTTCTCCTAGAAAACGTCTTTTCTCTCCCTTATATTTCTAATTTTCGTTTTTTGCCTTTAGGGTAACAAAATGCCACCCCCTTCTTACTCTTATCCTTTTTTATCCTGTTCTATTCTATATCTATCATTTTAGTTTTGATAAAATCTCTCAGTTTATATCTAAAACCACTATAATTTCCTCTCTTATTTTATCTTAACTACTTTTTAAAATATCATCAACCCCGAAATCTTTTTAAAATCTATAATATCTAATAATGATTTTCTCTAAATATAATATTTCTTTTAATCTTTAAACCCACCAAGATTATATCTCTTATTCTCTTTTAACTAACTTTTAAAATAACAACAACTAAATCTTCTAAAATATTTACATAATATTATTTTATTAAATATCCAGATTATTTAATTTGCACACTTTTCCTTTCTACACCCTCTCTTAATTAATTTCCACAGTAGTTAAATAAAAGTATAAGACCCTTTTTCCCTTAGGCAAAAAAATATAAAAGTAAAGAAATAACATACAAAATTATAAACTGAAGAACACTAATCTCCAAAAAAAATTCAAAAGTTTCAAAATTACTTTACTTTTAAAACTCTTATTTCCCGGATCTTACATTACTTGCGATTCGAGAAAATTTGTAAAGTTTTAAACTTTGTGAAAAAGATTGCGAAAAGACTTTGATTTTGAAAACTCACCAATTCACCCCCCCCCTCTTGGTGTTAAAACGAAGCCAACCTGTTTTCCAACATATTCCAACAAACTCCCCCATAAATTTAAATTCTTTGTTCCTTCATTTGGCTTTCCATGTGCATCATCCCACACTGGGTTTGCTTCTTTCAATCAGATTTGACTTCTTCCTTTTCCTTATGGCCCTCTTGTCTTTTATCTTGCTTGACCTCTTTAATACCTTGACTGACTTTGTTATGTCCGACTTCTCAATAACCTTGACCAACTTTTTTATGAGCTTAGGCGATTTCTCAACAATCTTGGTCGACATCTTGATCGGGTTCTTCTCAACATCTTCATCTTCCTCTTCGTCTGGTTCAAGAACACTATATGCTTTCTCTTTTTTTTTTCAAGAGTCGCTTTCTTTAGCTCCTCAAGCTTAATCCTCTATTTATTCATAATTTTATTAGCTTTATCTTGAAGCCTCCCTATCCATTAAATCTCTTCATCTTTTTATTTGAGTTCTTTATTTAGGTTTTTCTTCTCCACAATTGTTGCATCCTTTACCAAGATCACTTCATCCATTATTGTGACCGAATTTTCCATGTCCACTACATTTGAGCTCTTTACCAGCAATAGGGTCCCACATTCTTCTTTCGCATCTTCAGTAAGGAGATTAGTCTCCTCTGTTGTCTCAACCTTGCAATACTTTGCAATATGGCCAGCCTTGCCACAATTGTAGCACTTGATTGATCTGCACTCATTTCATAGTGGCCATACTTGCCACACTTAAAACACTTCACTCCTGACAGATCTCCTTGACCTCTCCCTTGTCCTCGGTCACACCAATTTTGCTGACCGGTTTGCTCTTCACTATCATTCTCAAAATCATCTCGGCCACGTCCACCTCGTCCTCGGCCTCCTCGCCCTCTGCCGCCAGGACCTCGGTTCTGAGTAATCCGAGTTTTATTCAAGTCAAATTGTACCTGTAGTGCTTGATCATCGGGTTCAACTTGATCATCCCAACTCCTTCTCCTTTGTTGGAAATTGTTGGAAAACAGGTTATCTTGGTTTTAGCACCAAGAGGGGTGTGAATTGGTGAGGTTTCAAAATCAGAGTCTTTTTAAAATCTTTTTTGCAAAGTATTAACCATTACAAATTTTCTTGAATCACAAGGAATGAAAAATGTAAGCGCAGCAGAAAATACAAAGTTGACTATGAAAGCAATAAAATCTACTTAATGTAAAAGTGTAAGGGTAGAGAAATCAAACATAGTTTTTTATACTGGTTCGGCCTTAATGCCGACATCCAGTGTCCTTCCACAATTCGGAAGCAAATGCACTATAATGGTCTAGGTTTTTACAACAAGGCTTTTATAGAGACCTCCACGTAAAAAATATAAAATACCTCTCTAACCCTCTAACCAAAATATAGGCAATACACACAACAAGATCTGCAGCAAGATATCCCCCCTTCTGCAATCTTCAACCCACTTTGAACAATCCTCAAAGTGTCCAGACTCCACGAGTCAACCCCCTGCAATCCCAACAGGATAACAACAACAATCTTTACAAAGATTGATATAAATCTTGATCAACAGATGAGCACCACAATGTGCAGGGTATGATCAGCCAGTAAAAGCAAAAATCTTTCTCCTTCAAAGAGCCTCTTCAAAGATAGATCACCACGGTCTTCTTGATGAGTTCTTGGAGCGAATTCTCAAAGATCACAATCTGTAAATAAAAAATGAAAGTGTTTTTAGAATAACCAAAGTCTTTTGTGATCAACTGAGGCACGTCTATTTATAGTTTTCTATAAATTAGACACTCCTGTAGTTGACTAGGCTACTAATAAAGTCGACTGTCCTTAGATAGTTATAACAGTTAAGTCAAACAGTAGCAGTCAACAACAACCAAATGGATTTTGCATTTAATACAGTTAACTAACATAAAAGCTTTAACTAACTTTTGAGATATAGTCGTTATTGTACACAAACATTAACAAAATTTCAAACACACAACTAACTAAGTCGGATCCTCTGCGCATGTAGTCGACTTAGGCACATCAGCTCAGTTTGAAAACCTTTTCAATGCAAAATCACACATAGCACTGCTTTTAAAAATCTGTGCAAAGTCACGAGTTTAAATCGACTGGCTTCATAATGAAGTCGACTTAAAACTTGCAGATTTGCTACACATTACGAGTTCATCAAAGTGCATGTGGTTTTCTCTTCAAAAACATATGTAATGCAACCAAACATGATGTAACAGATATAAGTTCAGTAAATGTGCATTCACATATCAAGATCAACACAAAACATGTTCAATAAGATATATCAATCAATAAGGAATAAAACATGTAACACATAACAAAACATGTGTTATTAATAATGTGTTGTCATCATAAAAAACCAGAGTGACTAAAGCACTGTGAGATTAAGGTTAGCTAAACCAGTGCTTCCCTTATCAACATTCTCAACAAAAACAGGATGGCTTAGTTTCAACACCAAGAGGGGGAGGGGGTGAATTGGTGAGGTGTAAAAATCAGAGTCTTTTCAAAATCCTTTTTCACAAAGTAAAAACCTTTACAAAGTTTCTTGAATCGCAAGACAAAATGCAGCGGAAATGTAAAGTTGACTACATAAACAGTTAAGTCGACTTAATGTAAAAGTGTAAGGATAGAGAAATCAAACGTAGATTTTTATATTGGTTCGACCTCAATGCCTACATCCAGTGTCCTTCCACAATCCGGAAGCAAATGCACTATAATGGTCAAGGATTTTACAACAAGGCTTTTATAAAGACCTCCACGTCAAAAATATAAATCACCTCTCTAACCCTCTAACCAAAATATAGGCAGCAACAACAAAGATCTGCAGCAAGATATCCCCTCTTCTGCAATCTTTAACCCACTTTGAACAATCCTCGAAGTGTATCATACTCCACGAGTCTACCCCCTATAATCACAATAGGTACAACAACAATCACCATGAAATGCAACACGATTCTTGATCATTAATAATAAAGAATAGAACATGTAACACATAACAATACATGTGTTAATAATGATGTGTTATCATCATAAAAAACCAGAGTAACTAGAGCACTGTGAGATTAAGGTCCAGCTCAACCAATGCTTCCCTTATCAACAATCTCAACATCCTTTGTTCGTGGGCTTCTAATGACCCAATAAGTTCATCAACAATGACAACCGATAAGTCCTTTGATTTTTCGATGGCGCACACGATATTTTTGAAATCTTTTGAAAGGGATCTCAAAATTTTTCCCACATCCCGGCTAGATAGAATTTGTTCTCCGTTCCTGCCGAGTTGGTTGGCCACCTTCTCCACCCGAGTTATGTACTCGATTATATTCTCTTTAGGCTCCATCTTCAATTGTTCAAACTCTCCTTTGAGAGCTTGTATTTGGACTTGTCTAACGTGATTGTCACCTTTATACGCAACCTCTAATATCTCATAGGCTTCCTTTACTGATTTAGCATTCGCTATTTTTCTGAATCCCGACTCATCTATTCCATTGTAGAGGAAATACAATGTTGACTCATCTCTTGCACGTGATTTCTTCAACGCGGTTATATGTGCCACCGTCTGATGTTCGTCCTCATCAAGTTCAATGTACCCGTCTTCCACCATATCCCAAATGTCTTGGGATCGCAATAACACCTTCATTTGTAGGCACCAATTATCAAAATTTGTTTTTTCTCGTCAAACTGATATAGAAAAATGAATTTTTATACGTATTATGAGTGCAACAATATATAAACCTTTGTCATTTATTACAATTTTGTTATCATATTACTTTCTATACATGTTCGAAGTGCAATTGGTATAGAAAAACTTTTCATTTTTACGATACTACCACCATACTACTTTTTGTACCTGATGAATTTCAACCTATATAAAATTAGACTCATTTGATAACTTTAGCTAAAAGTTTATACAAACCTGAACACATGTCATAAACAACCAATCAAAAGGATAGGAAATATTAAAAGAGTTCTTTTAGAAATAAAATGGAACAAGGAGCTCTATTGTAAAAAAAAAAAAGGCGTATTCTCTAAATGAGGAAAAATATAAGTTTAACTCTCCCTCATTTATTTCAAAATAACATCACCTAGTATCCCATGTTAGAGAAAATACTTTTGAAAAAATTTACTCTATCTCTTCTCGTCTAATAAAGAAAACTTAAAACAATAAATACATTCTAATGAGATCAAGATAAATTTAAAACTAATACAAATTGGAAAAATAAGAGAGTATTAATTTAAGGTTGGTTTCCTAAACAAATGTAGATTTTGAACAAATTTAATACTATGAACCAATTTTCTTAATACAGATGAAAAAAAGATTACAAGGAGTATTAAATAAAAAATATCGATTATAAAATTTAATATATGAAGGGGAAAATCATAAGGAGAGAGATCAAGTTACATTATTCTAATTTTTTCAAATGTTATACCATTAATAGTTTATATGAAAAGTCAAATTTTTCTTATGTCAGTACGGCAAAATTTCATATCATCATGATTATTCATGTTGAATTTTATTAGGATTGAAAAGGATGCATTATTTTGTTAATTTATGTTGAAAAGGATGCATTATTTTGTTTATTAGGACAATTTATGTTTTAATATATGTTGAAAAGGATGCATTATGTCCATTTTAATTTATATAATCAAAGTATAAAATAATTTAGGGTTCACATAAATGTGTTTTGTAAATTGTTTAAAATGAACCTTCAATCGAATGACTTTTTAAAAAAAATTCTACAACCACTAGTGCAAAAACGTTGTTTAACGTCGGTTATTGTGAGCTTTTAACGTCTACTAATAAACCGACGTCTAAACCGGTGATGTAAATGGGACGTTTGACATTCTAACCACAGACGTTTATAATGACGTCAGTTAGTACCAGAGACCGACGTCAATAAACGTCGGTTCTGGTTTAACTGAACGTCTAAAGGCACTATATAGACGTCTGTCAACGCATTCACCGACGTCTACGAGGCACTAAAGACTTCGAACATTACAATGACTGACGTCTAAGAGGTCCTATAGACGTCGGTGTGGACATTAACCGACGTCTAATAGAGTGGTTGTGTTTTAGTGCAGTTTTGTTCCTGTCTTTGGATAGCCCAGTACCATAGACTCCTTTTGCTAGTTTCCCCAAAACAATAGCTTGCGTCTTTTAAATTTCTTATGGTCCCTTCAACCCAAAACTGAACCTGGGTGGTTGCTTAGTTCCATTTTTCATCTGCAAGAGGGAAAAATCATGGTGAAACGAAAACTAGACAACGACCCAGAGTCGTTTTTAGGTTGAAACGATCAAAAGAAATTCAAAAGACGCCGCTATTTCTGGGAGGCAGCTAGCAAATGGAGAATGTGTTACTACGTTATCCCAAGAAATGAACAAAACTACACTAAAACACAACACAAAGAAAGAAAATTTTAATCAGTTGAACCAGAAGATAATAATCGATGAAAGAGTTAACAAACGGTAAGCATAAAAAGAAAATCATGCACCTGGGATGCAATGTCGCAAGAGAGAAAAAGAGAGGAGGAAGAAGATAAACATATCAGAAACAACAATAGAATGCCGCAACAAAAAGAAGACGTGCCGAAAGGGAGAAAAAGAAGAGTGTCGCGAGTGAAAAAGGAGAAGAGGAAGAGGAAGATATCAAAAACTGAATGTCACGAAGAGTTGCGGTTTATTTAAAATGAAATTGGGCGTTGATTACTCCAAATTGCCAACGTCTATATGACTATAGACGTTAGTGTTGTTACTAATTCGACGTCCAAGTCAAACATTTTAACTGAGCTTTTGAATCCCACTAGACGTCGGTAACAATGGGCACCGACGTCTAGGAAGCTAAAACGATTGACATTTGATTTCCTGTCAGGGATGTTGACGACAGTTGTGACGGGGCGCCAATGTGTATAATGATGCACATCACTACTTACAGGCACATAGACGTCGGAGCCCCTTCTAACCAACGTCTACGGCCCTCGAGTTTGGTTTATCTAATTAATTACAAGCACATCGACGTCGCTTGCACAGAACCCCAACGTCTAAATTGAAGATTTTTCATCTTCCCGCCTTCCATTCAGGCTGTAGACGTCGCCTGTTGACCACGCGACGTCTAAGAGCCTGAGAATTAGGTGAAAGCATTAATTGCAGCCTATAGACGTCGGACCCCCTGGAACACCGACGTCAAGGGACTGTCTTCTGACCTGCCTCAGGCCATTAGACGTCTGTTTGCAGCAGTGTTGACGTCTAAAATATCATAGACGTCATGTTGTCTGGAAACCGACGTCTAGGTTACCAAGCTATTTACGATAATGCCACCGTCCACTCACATACGTCGGATTATCAACAAACCGACGTCTATTTCGTGACGTTAAATAACGTTTTTGCACTAGTGAGCTGAAAGACATTAAATGATGTAACATCTACTAAAAGATATACATGTGTGTGAGAGAGAGTTGTGAGATTGGTTACATGTGTGTGAATTTTGGGAGGAGTCAAATTACAGATGTGGATCTTTTACTAAATGTTTAAATATTGATAACCTTATAAAAAAGTTAAATTACTCCATCCAGCTATTAAATTATAATTTTATATCATGATGATTATCCATGTTAAATTTTGTTAAAATTAAACGAAAGGTGATGTGATTTTTAGTAAATTATGTGTGGTCAAATTACACTTATATATCTTTTACAAAATGTCTCACAATTCATAATTTTATATACGAAAACGTTTCTTTAACAACTATATTTTGTCAACTTTTTTAAAATGTGACGTGGCTTTGTTTCATTGGTTGGTTTTGAAAGGTTTTTCAAAAAGGTGAAATTTATTTAGAAGGACAATTTAAGAAAGAATTTGGACAGAAACTCCTTTTAGCGGTTTTTTTTTTTTAAGATTCAGTCTTTTTCACAACTTAGTTTTCTCAACTCTCTCTCGTCACCATTGACGCTTCTGTCACTCTCCACCGTTTCGGTCTTCTTCGTTCCTTACTTTTCTTCACTCTCTATCCACCATTGAACTGTTGTCTCTCTCCCCCCTTTGAGTTTGAGTTCAACTCTTCTTACTTCGTTTCTTGGGTCATTTGGCCACTGTCGAGGATTTCGTCTCTCTTTTTACTCATTTCCCCTTTTTTTGATGGTGTGACCGTGGGTTCGTTGGCAGTATATCCCCTGTTCTAGAATTTTGTTGATTTTGACGTGCATTGTCATTGGCGGCATTTCCGTGGTTGGGTAAGTCTTTGGCTTTTGTCTCCCATTGTGGTTGGCGGAATTTCTCCCAAGGTTTGGGCTTTTTCGCACACACCGTCAAGGTTGGTATCACCATTACACTGAATAGTTGATTAATTTCATTATTTATAACTTGCGCATCAAAATTTTGTATATTCAAATGTTTTTATAATAAAAAGGATTCAGTAAAGAGGATTCAATAGTGTATTAATAATATTTGTGTTCTTGGAAATTTGATTTATCCTTTTTGGTTTTGTTCTGTATGTGTTATTGTAGGTGATTTTTTTATTAAAGTGTTTACTTGATTTGACTCAGAAATGGAAGCATGTAATAGCAATGTAAGTAGATTTTGATAATTTTTGTTTTCTGTTTGTGTTTTGGAACAGTTATTGTTATTTTTGAAATTTGAACTATTTTAGGATACTTTGTAGTGGTGGCTGCAAGCATGGATGGATACATCTTACATTGTCCATATGAATGCATTACTACGAACCAAGCATGAGACACACATCTGTAGGACTCTATTCAAGTGGTGTTTAGAGATTGTGGATCCGTTATAGGTCAAATATAATGGCAAAAGCATGCCTGAATATACAAATGTAAGTTAAAGTATACTTTTAAGAATATTTGATGATCATTGTGTTGTCATTGTTTCTAAATTGCAATATGTTGATTTCAGGAGGAGTTGCTTGGATTTAGGAAAAAATATGTACTGGATCCTAGGCAATGAGAACGTCCGAAGATTCAAAATGTTGGAACATTTTGGATTATTATGGGATTTAAATTGTATATTTGCTTCAGATTTGTATTGTATTGGTCTTGAATAACAACAATTGTACATATTTATAGTATTCAAACTTTATTGTTGGCTTATTTATACATGTGAACTTGTGAGACATAACTTCAATAGAACTCAAGTTTTGATGATTAATTATTGTTGAATTTCATTGAATTTGTCTGTGTTTTGGGGTGACAAATTGTTGTTGATGTCATGCTGAATTTATTGATTAAATTGTTTATTTTGATGGCTCATTGATGTCAATGGGCATTCATTTCATATTTCTTTTGAGGGTTCGGTGAGATGTTTGAGAAATGATATGTTCCTTAATTGATCAGGATTTGAAGTGATTCAATAGGTTTAAAAAAGTGGTTGTTTTTTTATTGCATCCAAGTGATGTTTGGTGGAAAGAGGAATGTGGCCAATTTTGTGTTGTGGTAATCGATTATAACTATCCAGTAATCACTTACCAGTGTATAAAAACCCAAATGTACAGGAAGTTGATCTGCAGTCGCCTACTGTAATCAAAGCAATCCCCATTAAGGTTTTTGACATTATTTGGGTCATTCTTATCATATTTCTATAGAGGATTGGGTGAGATGTTTAACAAATGATGTGTTCCTTGACTGGTGAGGACTTGAAGTCAATGACTTACCAAACTTCATGTAAGCGATTACAAATGCATGTCTAGTGTATATGGTGCAAGACCTGACCTGTGTTGCTAAGACCACCCAGGATGGGTCTTCCCTACGTAGAAGACTTACCAAACTTAACACTACAAGTTGTGGAAACCATCAACCATGACCAACAATGATCCTTCATTCACAATTTCTTAAAAAGACACTCATAACAAACAAAAAACAATCATGGGAAGCATAGTTGCCACACCTGGGTAGCATAAGTCAACTTTCAATACAAAACTGCAATTTTAACATGGTAATCGATTACGGCCTCCGTGTAAGTGATTACAAGTGCATGTGTACAATGTGTATGGTGCAGGACCTGACCTATGTTGCTAAGACCACCCAGGACGGGTCTTCCTTACACAGAAGACTTACCAAACATGACATTACAAGTTGTGGAAACCATCAACCATGACCAACAACGATCCTCCATTCACATTTTCTTAAAAAGACACTCATAACAAACAAAAAGCAATCATGGTAAGCACAATTGCCACACCTGGGTAGCACAGATCAACTATCAATAAAAACTGTAAATTTAACCTGGTAATCGATTACAGCCTCTCTATAAGCGATTACTGGTGCATGTCTCTAGTGTGTATGGTGCAGGACCTGACCTGTTGTTAATACCTCAGCAGTGTACCGAATTGTATCAAGTAATATAAAATGACAAGATCAATTATCGTATCCCAAAAGACTCACGGCACTAAACAATCGTGTAATTACTTAACTAATTAAGACTGAAAACCTGTTGTGTTGGTTTTTAAATGCAAATGCAACAAAAGTAAATATGAATGGAAATTGATCAATTGAGGTTTAACACAAATGAATGAACGGACGAAGTTGATAATCAGGTGATGATGAGTTTGTTGGGGTTTAGATTTCACCTTCCTCACTTTCATGCATATAAGAATTCATCTTGTTCATTAAATTGTTAACGTCATTCTCTAAATTACTTAGAACCCGATCCCTCGGCATAAAAAACCTATCCTTAATTATTAGATAACAATCCCTTGCATCCCTAATAATCAATTCTGCATTACAAACAGAAGCTTAAGACAACCGAACATCCTATCCCTATCCCTAGGCAATATTTCTTTTAGGTGAAATTCTCCAGATCATTGTTTCTAGGAATTTCCCAATAACAAAGCAAGCCAAACAGTGTGCTATGAGTGATCAAAACATAACAAGCATTGAGTAAAGGAGAAAATCACTAATAATTAATGAAAGAAGCATAAATTAATTTAGATCAAATTCAAATAGTTACATCTTCCCCAACAACAAATGCGTTTAGTTCTCCATTGTCATGGAGAACCTATGTGTACAATGGAAGAATGAATGAAAGAAAACCCTAGAAAGTAAAGAGGGAAGCTCCCGCATCCAAAGGGTCAAAAAGTGTTTCTGCCGTCAAAAGATACAAACCCTAACGTGTAGAGGTCCTTAAATAGATCAAAAACAAAGTCCAAGGCCCAACATGTCGCGCTCAGGGCCCTGAAAGGGGCAACCAGGCATTTTGCGGTACATGGAGTCTGGCACTCAATGCCCCTCATAGGGAAAGCAGATGCTAGTTCGAACTACTTGGTGTTGAGGGACCTAGAAAAGGACAACCAAGTGTGGTTGCGTGAGCACCTGCACCCAAGGCCCCAGAATAGGGCAAGCAGACATCCTGCAACCTTTTGTAGCCTTCTCTTCTAGTGTTTTTCCTGTCCTTCCTGGGTTCCAACTCCTTGATACTTTAACTCCTCTTCTAATTCATTTCAATAATGTACAAAATCAAGGGAATTATTGATAAAAATCATCAAGTATAACCTCAACTTTCTTATTCACAAAAATAAACTAAAAGCAAGAAATCAAACAAGTTTCTAAGTCAAAAAGGGTTAATTTAGTATCAAAATTGAATAACAAATAACGGTAAAATCAACCATTATCACCTGTCTACCTAACAACGCCCTTAGTGGGTCTTCCATACACAATTGGAGTGCTAAACATCATATTTCAGGTTGTTCAATCCATCAACTATATAAAAAATTCACAAAATATGTTATAAAATAAAAAAAGGATGAATCTTAAATAATACTTCCAAACAACAACTGAAATGAATATAATAATTACAATTGGAATAACAATTAATCCTTTATTAACATTTAAAATAATTGTTCCAATACATTTTCAACTATCCATTCATTTACATCTTCCAATATTGAAGTAATCACAAAATACATAGATCAGTTAAAGTTTGGGACTATATCCTCTGTAGGGAGTTCTACAAGCTTTGCTCTTATAACGTTTTGGTCATCGTCCCTCCTTCATAACACTTTCATGAGTGTAAATTCCTCCCTCGCTTACGAAGTCACTGTAAAAGTCATGTTCTTGACAAGGCGTACTGTAATCACTATCTTTTTTATTCTTCTCTTCAACCAACTCAGACTGCAAAGCATATAACTCTTCTTCAAGTTCTTCAATTAACGTATCTTGTTACAAAAAACCAAATACAATTTACAAACAAAACTCAAAAGAACAAAACAAATCCAAAATGTTAATAGGAAAACAAAATAGCGCACATACCTTGTTCAAAGCACCGTCAACAAAGGAATCCATTGCACACAAAGGTGAGAACTTCAACACAAACGAGAGATTTCGGTTGGTCCACCAAAAATGACATCAAAGGAGACAGTTTGGAGAGACCAACGACAGAGAAGTAGATGGAGGAAATAGAGAGAGAATGAGAGAGTTCGGAGACAACAACGACGAAGGTTGGTGAATGCAGAGAAAGAAATGCACAAAATGGAGAGAGAAGGACAAAGAAAGGTGAAAACCCTCAACTGGAGACCATAGTGAACGAATATGGTTTTGAAATAGGAAGCCGAGATTTTGACACTCTTGTTTTGACACAACTTTAACAATGCCACGTGTCAGCTTCTGATTGGGCGTTTTAATTTTTTTAAAAAAACCAACAATATGACGTCATTTAGGAGGAGCATATTTGAATATTTTGTTTCCATCTTTGCCCTTGTCCAGATCCATGTGAATGAAATTCTCTTTCTTCCCTGCTTCATCAAAAAAAGAGTTCCTCCGATAACTCCTTTCTCTTCGCTAACGGTCTTCGGAAATCGTTTTGGCCTTCTTTTTCGCCATTTGACTGTCGTTGGTCGTTGTGGTTGCAGTGGTTGCCTTCGTTATCGGTGTGTGTGTGGCGGTGATTGGCTCTTTTCGTTCTTGGTGTGTTCGTGTTGCGAAATAACGAGTTCTTCGAGCAGGGTAAGGGCGTTGTATTGTGGGTTTTGTTGTTTATCGTGTGGTGTATGGAGTTTGGGTTTTGTATGTCTTTTATGATTTAGGGTTTTTAAGTTTTGGTTTTTGGAATGTGTGTGCAGTTGACGGTTCGTCACTCAGTTTCCACAAAGTTCATCTCTGGTTTGAACAAACGTTTGAGTAAGGAGCATCGTTCAGTGATTGTCGGTACTCCTTTTCGGTGGTTTTTAGATTTGACTGATAATGTTAAAGTTGGTAGGAAAATGTTGAGTGAGTTAGTGTTTAAATGGGTGGATTCAAGTAGTGGTTTTTTAATTGCAGAGAAACTTGTGCCTATGAATGAGAAAGATTTTTGTTTAGGTTTGGGTTTGAGTTTAGGTGGGAAAGATATTGATTTAAAGGGAGAAATGGGAAGAAGTATATGTGTGAAATACATTGGCAATAAAACAACATATTTGAATTTGCTATACAAATGTATGATGAAGAAAGCAAAAAGCATTCCTTGTTCTCCTTTTTGTAGCTTGTACATATTGCTTGGTATTTGTGAGATATTAATTCCGCAGCGTAATGGGAGAATGTTTCCCATATTATTTGAAATTGTTGATAATTTAAATGAATTGGGAAAATATTGCTGGGGTAGTTTAGTGTATAGATTTTTGGTATGTGGTTTGAACAAAGCTTCAGATGCATTGAAGAAAGGAAAAGCCACAACGAACGTTTATGTCGATGGTTGTATTTACATGTTGCAAGTAAGTTATGTTTATTCATTTTCAATGTGCAAATTCAATTTCGTCTTGTTGCTTCCATTCAGTTTTTGAGTAACAGTTAACATGATGCATTTTTGTGTAGGTTTGGTTTTTGAGAATTTGATTCCTCCCAAAGGTGCTATAGAAAAAAATCCAAGAATATTGCATTGGATGAATATAAAATTGGGAGACAACCTAGTAACAAGAGCTTTGGAAACTGGTGTGGTAAGTTGTTTGGGTGATTATTGTTATTATAAATAAATGTGTTCTTAATATGATTTGAATTGTTGAATTTCAGGTTAATTTTGATGTTGATGTTGATGTTGATCTTGGTACAATGAAGGATGAGAATGATTTGAAGGATGAAGCAAGAGGAAAAACTAAAGATGAAAAGGCATCAACAAAGAAGGAACTTAAGAAAAAGCGCAGAGAGCAGTTTTTGGAAAGTTTACACCAGCAACAAAGTCTTGTTGTAGAACTTAAAAGTAGGGTTCTTGTGTTGGAGGAAGAGGTGGCATTTGAGAAAGGTAGACGAAGAAGACCACAGGATGGTGGACACAATGTGCCACATGAAGAACCGTCCATATCCCCTGGAGGCATGTCCTTGGGAGGCATCAGTCCGAGCCGGATCTCGTCGGTAGGCCACTCCCAAAAAGGCATGTCCAGTGGTCGTCCTGCAACGAAGACATACGTCAAGATGGAGTCACGAAGGCGTTACAAGAGTAGAGCGCTTAGGACTCCTTATGTAGGATTGCTTAGGATAAAGAATGAGTGAGATTTGTAAATGTTTTTTAAGATATTGTAATATGTAGATTGTGTAGCATGAACAAATGTTTTGTAATCTGGATTGTCTTTTGTTGAATGTTTTAAACATGGATGTTTCCTTTATTAAGATATTTTTATTTTAAATGGGATTTGTGGTTGTGTTTGAATTGTTGATGAATGAACTTTGTAATGAAATGTAGTATTATTGGATTTCAATGATGAATGAACCAATGCTTTATTACATATGACAGAATTGTGTATTTTGAGCACAAAATCATAGTTCAGGATGAAGGAAAAAAATGCAGCAGAACCATCTGCTGTAATCGTTTATAACATAGCTGTAAACGATTACGCGAACTGTTTTTCTGTTTTGGACACAAAGTTCAACACAGGGAGCCATGATTTTGGTCACAGGGGACCATGTTATAAGTGACTGATGAATACCACAGATTTAACTGATTTTGTGTCATTTAGTGGTGTGAGAGATGTTGTCATTGTGGTTGATCCTGGATGGGTATGGAAGGAGAGCACTACGTTGAGTACACATAAGACCAAAGCCCAAGTCATGAAGGAACTGATTCAGCAGAAACATCTGCTGTAATCGTTTACAACATAGCTGTAAACGATTACGCGAACTGTTTTTCTGTTTTGGACACAAAGTTCAACACAGGGAGCCATGATTTTGGTCACAGGGGACCATGTTATAAATTTTTTTGTATGTACGTTGAGTTAATATAATTTTAGGTAGGCTAATAATTTACGTCGACGAGATCATATAGAGAAGACAAAATTGGGAATACTGAATCATATTTCATTTATTCGAAGAAACCATTTTCAAAGTTTTATTGAGATATAAAAAAATGACATAAGTTGAACATAAATACTAGTTCTGTATTCTACTTCACACCGATATTTGGTGGTTAATATTACAAATACATCCATTAATGTGCACTTCTACTGCAATGTCATGGCCATGGTGCTGAACCTCGAAGACAAGAACGTCTCCTTCCTTCAAGCCATATTGACTGCAAAATTCTCTCCATCCTTTTCCAAACTTTGTTGAATTCCTAGTATGTGAAACCAAAACCTTGCACCGGATGCACTCCTTATGACCAAGAAGCATAACCTCTGTTAAGTCGTTGTTCCTGATTGCATTCCCAAAATTGGTTCGCAAGTTATGGAAAATAACCAATAATAAGTGAATGTATAATACTCATGAAAATTATTTTGCTTAACTTTAACAATTGCATACGTACCAAATGACTTCCTTGACATTGTGATTTAGTCAATTTGACAGCGAATAATGAGGACTCAGGATCATAGGTTGATTGACGAATGAAATATTCTCTATTACTGTTGGTTGTGACCCATCATCAAATATTGGAAGGTGATGTGCGCATCATCAAGCCTTTCATGGTATACGTCTCTCATGGAAGTCCATCCAGTTGTAATTCTTGGATGTAAGGTGTTCATGTTGTAAGTAACGTAGTGCGTTTGACCATGATTGTCGAACAGCGTCCATGTTGTTCCTAATTCATTCTCGAAGGCCGCAGCAAAATGCCTATCCACATAGCCAAAATCCTGCAAAGGTAGGTGTGAAAGTAAGAGTAATTAAAAACGTTCTATAAGCACAACAAGATTTTTACCATATCTTTCAGGTGGATGGTGACGAATTCCCACAACATTGTAGACGTTTGCTGAGTTGATGATGATGCCATGCTTTCCCAAACAAGAAAAAAACGTGGTGATGCTTTAGTGTTTGTCTTTGTTAAGTACAATGAAACCTCTCAAATTTATAGGCACATATTTTCTTCCTTAACTTCTATGAAACTGCTCTGATCAAATAAGTCCATTAAATGTTGTGTAAAAGTTAACAAAACAGTTTCAATGTCTTTATGATAATGTTGGACCTTTGAATGGGCTTTAATGCACCATTAATGCAGTCAAGAGACTTTCCTACCTAATTGAAAGTGACAAACATATGAATAAAAACGCATTGGAACTTAAATAATTGTACCGGTCAATCGTTAGAGTTAATGGAATAATAAAGAATATAACTAATGACAGTACAAATTTCATTGGAACTCAAACATAGTCAAGACTTTAACCTCTGGGCGAAAGTTGTTAACTGTAATCGTTTACACTGTCATTGTAAACGATTACGCGAGGCAAATTTCATTTTTGGACACAAAGTCCCTCTGCAGGAACTAGTAATCATAACGTAGGGGACCATATTGTGGACATGAACTACTTTGGCAATATTGCATTAACAATAACAACCATTGGTTTGATTGATACATTCTTGACCACAAGTTTGATTAATAATAACACAAAATTACTGAAATAAAGACTAAGTACTGAAAATAAAAAGACCGTTACAGTTCATGATTTCAATAAACAAAGACAAAGAACCACAATTCAAGGTTGAGGAGCATTATCAAAGCGCATGCGGTGGTGCTGCAGTTCCTCCTCCATACTCCCAATGGCCGTGTCGATGTTTCCAAATTGCGTTTGAAAGTTGTTTAATCTTGTTCCCATCGTACTCTCCATTTGATCAAAACGAGTTTGTAATCCATCGAATCTAGTGGCAACGAATGTCTGCATTTGATCTATGCGGTTCATAACATCACTTAGTGTTGTAGAACAACTACCTTCATCATTCTCTTCATCTTCTATGGCTTCATCTTCAACATTGGGGGTATTTTCTTTTTGTACCCACTCTCCGTCTTCGTTTTGCACATAACCAAATGACCGAATAGTATCAAATCCCATCCTTTGCTTACACTTAATTTTTGTCACAGGATCATTGTTATAAGGAACTTGAAAGCGTTCCAAAAACATTGTTATCAAATGGGGATAAGGTAGTTTGGCGTTGTCCTTTAATGACTTCTTCATCTTGTACCTGATAATGTGTCCCCAGTTAATTTCCATCCATTGAAAAGGGCCCAGATCAGCATAATATCCTCTTTAGTTGCCTGTCCAATGTTGGTTGAGCGAGGAATTAAGATCTTTGTAAGCACATAATGAAGAATCCTATGTTGAACCTTCATTTGCCCTACAGTAAACCTTGGAAGTATTTCAGCATCATCTCTACGGACAAATTCCCTACCACTTAGGGAATTATAGTGCTATTTCCAGTCATCCACAATTCGTCCTTCAAAACGAGCACCATTGAATGGGAGGGAAGTAATCTCATTAAAGAGTTTAGGGCTAATTTTTATTTTCACCCCTTTGACCTCTGTTCGAATAACACCAGTATCAGAAATGACCATGTTGTTGTAAAACACTCTTACTAATTCCGGGTAGAAAGAAGATCTCAATGAAACAAATTCCTTTAGGCCAGCATCACACAATACCTGATAGAATTGGAAATTTGATCCTTCGAAGTCCTCCTCATCTAAGAATTTGCTTTCTAATACTTCTCGATTGACAAAATGCTTAGCAAATTTCTGTTGTTGTTCGTCAGATGAAAATAGGTCATTCACTGAATATGGTGATGACGGTGGTGGGGATGGTGTCGGACTAGGGCTGTCGCCGACGTCCCCCGCCAAGGGAAGAAGATGGCTTTTGTTTCTTCTTAGCGCGATCACCCATTGGCGTTTTGTCAGGGTTCTTAGTTGGAGAATAATTATGGTAGGGTGGGTATATGTAGGAAGTGATGTGGAAGTTGAAAATTCCCAAATCGTAACGTGGCAGTCGTGGGTAGTTAAGTTGACAGTGCACGAGAAGTAATTAGGGGGACGTGGGGACACAACAGGGCAATTAAGTCCTAGGCTGGTGTTGTAATCGTTTACACCCACCTAGTAATCGATTACCAGTGGTGGTCATAACAATGACGAAAAAATAAAAACCAAGATATTCCTTAACACAAAAAATATAACTGCATTTCACATTGAGTCGATTTCATACATCAAACAATGTTGTCATCATAGTTGTTGTGTACAACATTTAACAAGGACATAAATCCAGATTGAGTGATGTTGGATTGTTGTGATACATCGTAGCATTGGTAAGATTGGGATCCAAATTGCATGTGTTCCTCACTTTGTGTTACGTTAGGTAATGTTGTCCCTTAAATGAACACAACTTTAATTAGACTAAATTTGACATAAAAACAAGTAAAAAATGGACAAACATAGAACTGAAATACTCACACATTGTTCAACGGATGTTCTTGAAGTCCTTTGAGTTGAGGTACTTTTTCCTTTTTTGGTCCTTTTCTCAACGGCTGACTTTAACCTGTTGGTGCGAGGTCGGCCCTTCCGTTTCACTACTATAGGACTACGGACAAGTAAATCACCACTTTCACCAAAGGTTTGTTGTATGTTACCGGGTACGACATTGTCGTAACGCAGTTCGCCTCCATCACTGACTATGTTATTTGTCATCGTTGAACTGCATCCAAACTTTTTACGCAACATATCAAGTTCTTTCTCCAACTCCTTAGAAACAGGTTCTGACTCACATGCTACCTCAGCAATTTCGTAGAATGTTTTGCACAAACTTTGGTATCTTTGCATGGTAAGTTGAAGACTGGAATTAATATACGCTGCTCTAATCAAAGTGTGTCTTCTACGGATATTCTTGCTCCACCTACGAAGAACGTATTTTGAGGGCACACTACAAACATCTTCCTGTCCAAAAACCAAAAGGGAATGCTGACAAATTATGCCCCTAAACTCAAAGAGTAAACACGAACACGTGATATTTTTGGTAATTGGATCAAATTCTACTTTATGAAATTGATCTGCACTTTTGTTGTCCCACATCCGCTCCTCTTTAACTGTATAAGTGTTTGACATGTTGTCCTTAACAGTGTCTGTGATGAAACAGTTCATTCTTGACCTAAATTCCGTTTGTACTTCTTCAAACTTTGAATGTGTGTACTCTTGTTGAAATTGTCTCTCTATTGGTGACTGAGAGCCACATCCAACCGTCGTGTTAAGGGAGGAGAAATCGGCTTGAATTTCTTTTTGGGCTTTAACTCTTAGGGCATTGTCATATTGAACCACAAATTGTTGAAGGGTTGTGCTTGAATTTATAAATCCATCAAAAAAGGCATTCATCCCCTCACTTCTTTGAGTAGTTGACATGTCAGCCCAAAAATGTTTCCTTAAATAACAAGGGACCCATTTGTGTCTCTCGTCGTACATTGTGCATAACCATTCATTCTGATGTAATCCATGTATGCTAAGTAGTGCTTCCCAACCACTTTCAAAATCCGCGGGACAATCACAGTCATACACAAGCTTGTTAATATGACTTTTAATACTATTATATTGTTTACAAGCGCTAAATTTTTCTGGCAACTTTTTCATTATGTGCCATAAACACCATCTATGCCTAGTATTTGGAAATACTTCTTCAATTGCATTCGCCATTGCCCTACATTGATCAGTTATAATCCCTATTGGGGCCTTATTACCCATGCATCTCAACCACGATTGGAACAACCACACAAAAGATTTTGTGTTTTCGGACGATAACAAGCCACAACCAAGTAATATGGAGTCCCCATGATGATTAATTCCAACGAAAGGCGCAAAAGGCATATCATACTTATTTGTTAAATAACTTGTGTCGAAACACAACACATCACCAAATTCTTCAGCAGCTGCTCTACTTCTCGCATCTGCCCAAAAAACAGAACAAATTTTATTGCCTTCATCCAACTCAATCTCGTAATAGAAGTCTTTGTTCAAATATTTCTTTGCCGAAAAGTGTCGCAACAGTGTTTGTCCATCACCGTCCTTACATAAGGATCTTCTGTGTTGACCGATGTAGTTTCTAGCGTCTCGCTCCGTAAAGTCCATGTTATCATATCCACCTGCATCGGTCATTATACTAAGGTAACTCTTATTAATCCGCACTCCAGCTTCATCATTCACCTCCAAAGTGTGTTTACTTTGCATGCTCAATTTCCTATTGCCAGGAATTAACTTTGAAGTAGTTGGGCATAGGTCATGGTTGTGCTCTAAGTTGACAATTCTTATAAACCATTTGTCGTCCTTCTTTGAAATCGTTATTCCAGCTGGGCATTGTTTGGTTTGACTGGGAAGTGTCTTCACTTCGGGGTTGATTGAGGAAACATATTTACCTTCCCTAGAGCACACTAATCTGAGGTAGTTGACATTGTTGTTCTCATCCTTTTTTTATGTTCTTGTGCGCACAACAAAACCACGTCTAATAGCATAGTTTGTGTAAAAATTTTTTGCAGCATGCATTGAATCAAAGCACATATGCACTGTTGGGTCCACGTCTAAAGGACTTTCAGTAGGGTCATCCAAATTAACATAACAGTGAGGCACTTCAGTAATACCAAAATTTTCAGTATTTTCATTACACTCAACCACTTCACTCATATTACTTGCAATGTTATCCATCATAACAACCTGTACAAAACCAGACCATAAGTGAAATCAAACCATTACTAAAAAATATCGCAACATCAATTAATAAATGAGAATTAAATGAACATCAATATTTTATGCTAATAACAATATCACAATAAAATTTTAAATTTTATTTAATGTAATTAAACAAATGTAATTAACAACAAACACAATAATCAGAAACGTTAATATGTACAAATAATAACAATTAAAAACTTCACTGGCTCCTTTTCTAGAATAAACATGGTATTCACACATCCACACCCACACACTTACAGTTTACTGTGACCTTTAATGAAGGTCATGGTTTCTTCAACAACCTCCAATGAATGAATAAGTGCACCCTTCTTAAATGTTTTCCTCAACAACCCACAGAAGAAGATAGTCAGACGTGTCTTCAATGAAGATTGGTGGAGGAAGGCACAATGTTGTTGTATAAAGTAGGAAGATGAAGTGTTTTAGAGGGAAGAACAAACTGAAGTTTACACTGGTTGGTTGAAACATGGTGCATTAAGTACGTTTTCTCTCTCCAATGTCACATTAATTGCAAGGAAAACCCCACATTAAATGCAAGTTCAATCCACTAAGCAAAAAATATTTTCTCTTTCACCTTTTTAGTTTAAAAAAGTTAATGGCTCTTCACCCAATAATGCTTTTGCAATTAGTTTGTTGATTGATGTTGCAAAAACTTTGTTTAAATATAATTTAATATTATATTATATTAAATCATAATAAAAAATATTATATTATATTATATTATATTATATTATATTATTTTCTTCAATAATTTATACATTATAATTCAATAACTACGATTTCAACCCTTTAAATATGGCCCAGATGATCATAGATATGCAGTGAACTTGAACATATCAGTAAGTGATGAAAAATTTCTTAAATTATTAATAGGTAATATTGTCTTCACAACGTTGTATTTTTTCATGCAGATTGCTTAAGGATAAACATGGATGCATGGGAAGACCTTGTTTATGATGACGACGTACTTGAATCTTTTTTGAAAAAATGTAATGGTTCTGCCTCCCTTATACCTGGTCCAGCAGGTAATGTTTAAGCTGCTTTACTGAATAGGACAATTACAGGAAACCCAAAATTCACACAAGAATTTGCTGCTGATGTTGCTCATGCAACATTTGAAAGAAATTTCAACTGTAATGCTTGGAAATGGGCAGAAATGTTTATTCAACACCATAGTATGACTTCATTTTAATTAATGTCTATAATAATGTGTAATCCAATGACAATGTTTGATATGTTGTTGACTTGACTTTTGGCAACTAAAGAACTAGTCACAGATGGAAAAATGGAGAACATGAATCACCTTAAAGAGGCAAAATCATGTCAGGTCCTTCCATTTGTTGCATGCTTATTGAAAGAATGCAAGCCAAATGGTTTGGGAGATATGCATCTGACATTGAAGGTAATTTGTTTACTATTGAACAAATTTTGTTATTTGAGTCAACTAATGAACGATTAAATGTGAACAGGATCCTACGGGGACAATGAAGGCTTCATTGCACAAGAAAGTTCTTCAAGATCCTGAACATAAAGATAATATTGGAATTGGTTCCGTTATGATACTCAATCTTGTAAGACATCCCTACATTAACTAAAGTAATATGTCTTTTAATGTGTATTCATTGATACAATTCATATTATTAATGTATGTTATCTTTAGGTACAATGTTTCAGTGGAACTAGAGCAAACTACTATCTTAATATCGTCCATCGAAACGTAGTGAAAGTTTTTCCCGCTGTCATTTGTCCTCCTACGATAGAGCTGGTTCAACAAACACCTAAACCAACTATTCGCCTACCTATGTGGGGAGAAAACCTTAGGCAGGTGAACGAAATCGTAAGCAAATTCGTTCCACCACCAACTGAGCAACCATCATCCTCCACACAAGGAAACAACATTTAGACTATTGTGGAATACTTAAATGTACTTGTGAACTTATAAATATTCCTCGGATAACTGTAATACACTTTTATTAGCACTCCAACATTTTCTGGGATGAATGTATTATTAAGAATGTACCCTTACATTCTGTTAATGTCTATGTTAATGATGTTATGTTATTACTGCAATCATGAAGGTCACAAAAATGCAATGTTTATCATTACTGTTGGGCGTACATTGTATATTTCTTGCTTACCTAAACGAATAAAACACTACCATGCACAGACATTAGAGTTAATGGGCATGGTCCTCTGCGTTCAAAATTTTGGTCCCTGCTGACCAGGATTGTGTCCAAATCCTGCATTTGCCTCGCGTAATCGTTTACATAGCAGTGGTAAACGATTACAACACTGTTATATGTTGCATATGAGTTTGGACTTCAACCAAACTATTGGGGATGTCAAAGTTGGGTCATTCACTCCCTTTTCATGTCTTCAATGAACACCTACCACACTTTTAGGACACTACCATGGACAGACAACACAGTTAATGACGATGGTCCTCTGAGTCCAAAATTTTGGTCCCTGCTGCCCAGGATTGTGTCCAAACACTGGATTTGCCTCGCGTAATCATTTACGCGGCAGTGGTAAACGATTACAACAGTGTTATATGGTGGAAATGTCTTTGGACTTCAACCAAAGTAGTGGGAATGTGAAAGTTGGGTCATTTACTCTCTTTTCATGTCTTCAATGAAGACCTACCACACTTTTAGGACACTTCCATGCACAGACATCAGAGTTAACGGGCATGGTCTTCTGCGTTCAAAATTGTGGTCCCTGCTGCCCACGTTTGTGTCCAAATCCTGCATTAGCCTCCCGTAATCGTTTACTGACCAATGATAAACGATTACAACAGAGTCATATGCTGCAAAACACTTTGGACTTCAACCAAACTTGTGGAATGTCGAAGTTGGATCATTTAGTCCCTTATAAGGTCTACAAACAACACCTACCACACTTTTAACAGAGTTCTACACACACAGTTCACAAAGAATGGGCATGGTCCTCTGGGTTCATGATTTTGGTCCCTACTGACCAGGATTGTGTCTAAATCCTGCATTTGCCTCGCGTAATCGTTTACATAGCAGTGGTAAACGATTACAACACTGTTATATGCTACATATGACTTTGGACTTCAACCAAACTATTAATTATGTCAAAGTTGGGTCATTCATTCCCTTTTCATGTCTTCAAACAACACCTACCACACTTTTAGGACACTACCATGCACAGACAACACAGTTAATGGCGATGGTCCTCTGCGTTCAAAATTTTGTTCCCTGCTGGACACGATTGTGTCCAAATCCTGCATTTGCCTCGCGTAATCGTTTACTGACCAGTGGTAAACGATTACAACACTGTTATCTGCTGCAGAACACTTTTGACTTCAACCAACCTTGTGGAATCTCAATGTTGGATCATTTACTACATTTTAAGGGCTACAAACAACACCTACCACACTTTTAGGACACTACCATGCACAGACAAAACAATTAATGGCGATGGTCCTTTGTGTTCAAAATTTTGGTCCCTGCTGGCCAGGATTGTGTCCAAATCCTGCATTTGCCTCGCGTAATCATTTACTGACCAGTGGTAAACGATTACAACACTGTTATCTACTGCAGAACACTTTGGACTTCAACCAACTTTAACAACTTTGGTATTATTTAAACGAATTATTAATATCGTGCTTTCGATTGACATTAATACACACACAACGTAAAAAAAATATATTGCAAATGAAGTTATCATGAAAAATGTAATGATATATATATATATATATATATATACACACACACACACAAATCATCAACAATGTGATGTTCTATATAAATTCATTTCTACAGGAAACAATGTTATTTGAATTACAAAAAAAATATTAACAATCCTCTAAAAACCCATAGACATGCAACGCTTTCATTCTTGCAATGTTGTCTTTGTCCAGAATCCAGTCCTTTACGTAGTTCTTTCTAATTTCTCGCAAATCCTTCTGAAACAAAATGTTTTTTGCTTCAGTTATAAACAACACCATCATGTCAAATGTATAACAGCAAAATTTATGTTTACATTTGTATATTGCGGCAAGCTCTTGTCGTTGTACCTGTCCTCTCCATCCCAAATTTTCATTGCCTTTAACATTATCACTCCACAATCGAATCTGAAATCACAGAACAAAATATATAACTTAAGACAACATACAATAGTGAAAGCACCAAATTATTTACATTTAACACAACTTACAAGTTCGGTTGGCTTAGGATGTTTGATACTACAACAGGCAAAGGAGCAATACTACCTTCAGGTTGATTGTACAACAGGCATAAAAATTTGGCCATGTTTTTACCCTAACAAACAAGTACATTAACCACTTTCAAAAAAGATCATTAATTGACATCAACAACATTCAAGGAAAACATCAACTGTGATTTCATACCACAAACAGTCAATCCTCTTCCGATCTCTCACAGCCTTGTTTAACGAGTCAACGACAGATATTTGTAATGTTTTCATGTTCAAACAATAACACCACCAGTATTCATCATGGCAAAATGGCATAAGCACCTACAAACAACAAAAATCAAATGTCCATACATGGACATGGTACAATTTCCAAACATAAAAACAACACATTATTCTAACTCACAAACTCAGCGGTGGCAATGTCAGCAAGGCCAAAATGCTGAGACCTCATATAGCTCTCGTAATTATGAAGTCTAAACACATGTTGATTTTTTTCCATTCTCTTATAATCATGGATAATATGGTCCTGTGAACATTTCCAAATGCATTAATGACTTTTACATTATTTCTACCATGAAATATCATATGAAATGAATTAACATTTACCACATATAAAGAACTAAAGTGAACCCTCTTCACAACACTTGTCAACCTTTTTTGAAAGTGCATAAAAATTGTAGTAGCAAATAACACGACCTACACAATTCAAATTCTCATAATATGTAACATAATTAACAAGAATAAAAACTAACATCATACTAACCATGTTATCAACATATACACGTGGCGCTAAAGTCTGCATAGAAATTGTGTTCAAAGACTGCCCAATGATGTCACAGACATCCTTGAAAAAATTACAAATATTATTCAATCACAAACAAATAACTCTCAAAGAGCTAAATTTAAATTAAAAACAATTACCTTTTAGCTCTGTCTTTAACGCTAACTGCAATGTACAGTTTGTCAACATCCACATCGGTGCCTGGATCACCAACAAACTTCCTCAACGGTAGATGCTCTTCATGTTCACCATTCTCACCATCATCAACATGAATATAATAAGGAGGAGGGTCAGATGGTTCAGCTTTGTCAGATATTACAGCTTTCTGATGTTTGGGTGGTGGTTCTTCATCCATTGAAGGGTGTTCATAAACTACAACACCACATCATTCATCCCCTAAAGGATGTAAATCAACTCCACCACCACAATCCTCATCCCCTTTAGGGTGTTCATCATCTCCGCCAACACAACCTTCATCCGCTTTATGTTCTTCATCAACTCCACGTCCACATCCTTCATCACCTACAACAACACCAAACACCTTCTTCATCATGACACACATCACCTTCTTCATCATAGATTGGAAATTCACGAAGGTCCATTAACTCCTTCGTAAGGCTTGCAATTCTAGCACTCAACGACATTATTTCAGAATTGGTTTTCCTGACTATCTCCTCTGCACCTGCTTCCCAATTGTCGTCATCGGAGCTATCTTCATCTGTGTCTGGAAGGGTGGATGGTTCACCCTTCATCTCTTCACCAATTCCTCTGTCATCCATGTCAAAAGCAGCCCGCACTCCCACCGTTTCACGATCGTTCTTACTTAAGTATCAATCCATTCTTAACTATAACAAACAAAAAAAACTAATTTACTCAAATATATCCATCAATAATTACAAAAACAAGATAAAACTTTGAAAGGCTTACTTTTCCGGTCTTACAAAGATATCTGAAATTGTTTCTTCCGTTGCCGTATAAGGGAACCATCGCCATATGCGCAGCCACAGCCTTTGAGATCGATGACCGTGCAAGGACAATCTTTCCATGGCCCAAGCCTTCAAAAATAAAAACAAACATTTAGCCAATATTTAAAACAATTTCAATCATAATGGTTCAATAAATAATGTTACCTACAACACAGCTACATTGCCACTAAGACCCAGTGACTTCGAGATTTCTCCACGCATTATTTTGTTCTTACACTTGTTTAAATTTTGTACAATGTTATTATGTACACAAGATGTCCAATCATACAAACACAAACTATCTAAATCATCTAAAATTGAGCAAGGCATGTTACAAACATGTTTAGACTTCCTAGGAAAATAAAATGTAACTAAACAAACTAAAATGTATAACCTACACACCACATCCACCTCTATGTCCTCATCACCTACAATCAAATGAAACATCTGAATCAAGTCCTTCTTTGTCGTCGTTCTGGGATTAAACATGTCACCAACCAATCCAACTAAACATTGATCAAAGGTAATGTCTAGACCACCTATGTCTAACCCTGTGGCCATGAAGACATCCACATCATTAAAAGGAACCAATTGTTGACACACCCTAAAAGTAACATCATTCCCTACCCACAGTTGAACCATCTCCTTCAATAATTTTAAGTTCACTTCAATAGGGTTTAAAAGGTTCATGCACCACTTAAAAGGGGTCATATTAAGACGCTCTCTATGACGGTATTGTAGTTTGGTATTCAATTCAAAAATGCTCACCGAATCCATGAAAATACGAAGGCGCCACTACAAAACATGAAAATAACATACATTAAATTCTAACCTTCAAACCTTATACATCATCCATACCAATAATACATAAAAATTTATCTTACAATTGCTTTTCTTGAAGCCATTGGACCTGCAGTCATAACAATACCCACAAAATAACTTAGCTTTCGCTTAAAAAAACAAATCTCTCTATTACAGATTCCATAACAAAAAGTACATTGTTGCACTTACTCGAAATACGCAATGGTCCGACAACGACAACAAAACACCAAGGTTTCGCGAGATTGACACCGCTACAAGAGAACGACAATGGTCCGACACCACTACGGTGATGGTCCGACAACGACAATGGTTCGACAAGGAGAACGACCCACAAGCGTTTCGCACACACCCATAACGACCCACACCACAAAATTGATGGTCCGACAACAAGACCTCACCACAACCAAAACGCCTGAGACAACTTCGAGAAGGAGGCAAGCCAAGCGACTGGGAAGAAGTAGATGATGAGAGAACCGTCGGAGAGCAAATGGCGAAAATGAAAATGAAAGAGAGCGCGAAAACAAAAACCCCACACTTTACATTCCAGTTTTGCCCCTCCCTTCATTTAATCATCTCATATTTTAAAAACAAAACAACACCCAATCAACAATTGACACCTTGACCTGTGTTAAAAAAGTGTCAAATTTGGGTGTCAACATAACATTTTCGTTTGAAATAATAGAAATTGAAACCGTTATCTCTTTCTCACATCAGCTTTTTTGAAAAATTAATTATTCAAAAAGTTGACAGATTCTTGTTGTTATAAAGTTAATTAATTTTGTCTATTTAACCATTAAATTATGATTTTATATAATCATGATTATTCTCATTAAATTTTGTTAAAATTAAATAATAATAATAATAATAATAATAAAAGAATTCCATGATTTACATTTGAGTACATTTATATATATATATATATATATATATATAAATTTTTATCTATACAAAATAACATGTCAAATAATATTAGAATGATGAAATTTTTTATAAATAGGATCCATCAAAACAAAAATTCAACCTAACATTGATAAAACAAGTATACAAACATATACTATCAAGCGAAAGGAAATAAAGTGGTCATAAATTTAAAGTAAATTCTATAAGATTACAATTTCATTGGTTGCAAAAATAAGAATGCTGTCACTAGTTACTGTCACACTGTTACTGCTGTAAACACATATTGTAGAATAATAATAATAATAATAATAGTGGTTAAAAAGAAGTAAGTACAGAAAGAAAATGGAATATAAGGTTGGTGTAATTTATCTTGCTGATGGGAGGCAACCATTTGAAACGTCAGGGCTCTGAATTTCAAGAAAGTTTGTGAGTAAAGTCTTGCGTGAAGAGTGTGGCTTTGAAGTGCTGCTACCTGAAAATGATGATGATGATGATAATTTTAGCTTATTTTCTATTCCTTGTTCTATCTTGATAGCATCTTGTATAGCCAAAATGATTTCTTGCATCCTTGGCCTTGAGGCACCATGATGTTCCACACATTGCATGGCTATTTCAACCACCCTCCAAATGGACTCAGTTTTAGCATTCCCATTCAAAGAAGGATCAATGATGCTCATTGCATCTCCTTTACGAGTTAATGATCTAGCCTGCAAAAATTCAACCCCCAAAATCTCAATGCTCATTTTTCATCCAAGTCTGCAACATCTACGACTTACCAATGAAAGGGACACATACCCATTGAACAATGTTCATTTCAGCACCGTAATCTTCAGATGACACAGGTTTCTTTCCAGATATCAATTCCAGCAGAACAACTCCAAAACTGTATACGTCACTCTTTTCTGTCAATTGCTGGCTTGCATAGTACCTTCATTTGTAAAGAATAAACACAATCTGAATTCGACACATTGTTGGTAAAATACAAAAAACGCATGAGCCCCATGACTTACTCAGGATCCAAGTAGCCGACAGTTCCTCTTGCAATGCTTGATACATGGGTTAAATCTTCTTCAGCTAGCCTAGAGAGTCCAAAGTCTGATACTTTTGCTCTCATATTTATGTCTAAAAGAATGTTACCTGTCTTTATATCACGGTGAATGATGCTAGGATTGCATCCTGTGTGTAAGTATTCAACACCTGTACAATTCAAATCATACTCAACCCTTTTAACTTGGAAGAAAAATACTAATATATATCTGTCTGGAACCACCTTATAAAATCACATGATATGTCTAGTTGTATGACATGTTTTCGCATGAATGTGACACTTCTAAATGTATGTCCTATTATATTGGAAAATAGAAATCTTTTTCCGATCAACAAGAAAAATACTACAATTACTAATAAGAACTCAGAAGCACGTTAAACCAAACTAAAATTACTTAAGCATCATGAAGGTAGTTGTTGATCAACCTTTAGCTGCATCTTCTGCCATACGAAGACGAGCTAACCAGTCCAAGTTCTTCTTCTTGGAACTCTCTGTTGTAAGATTGAAAATATATGTCATGACACAAAATTTTACTATTAAGTAAATACAAGCATACGAAGTTGCGAGGTTAGTCAATAAACCATGAATGTGATCCCGTAAAGTGCCATTGTGCATATACTCGTAGACCAGAATATGTTGACATTCTTCTTCACAATATCCAATCAAGGGAACCAAATTTCTGTGATGAATTCTGGATAAGAGGGCCACCTGCATATGTGATTCTATAATCAAATAACTGCACATTAAGGTTGGGATGTGTACATTTTTTTTTTCTTCTTTGGAGAATGTCATACTAATGAACTGCATGGAATATAATACTCTTTGGTTGGTATAAACTTCTTATGATAAAAAATACTCACAACAGAAATTGTGGTTAACCAAAATTCAAATTTGAAAATGTTGAAGGGACAAATTTGAACTCTACCTCGTTAACAAATTGCTGGTTCCCATGGCAGGACGATTCACTCATGCTCTTAACTGCAATTTCTTTTCCATCTCTCATTTTCCCATAGTAAACAGATCCAAAGCTTCCTTTGCCAATTTTCTCTGAAAAATTGTCAGTAGCTTCTTTCAACTCTGAGAGTGTAATATGGCAAGTAGTGTTTTCATCCATCAAACTTCCACCCCGAAGAAATGAGTATCCAGTTAAAGGTCTACTGTTAGTGCGTCCAGAAATTCCTGTTGTAATGCTTGGTTAGAAGTTTGATTGTTGTCAAGTTTGTACAAAGTAATTAGAATTGCATTGGATGGCTAACCTTTTTCCTCACGATTCTTTTGAGATGCCTTTCTCCGCGTATTGAGCAAAAGCACCAAACTTACCAAGAAAAATATTAACAGGATCACTAGTACTCCAATTGAAATTCCCACCACCATCTTAAAATGCTTCTTGTTCCCTCTGTATAGTCCAGGATTACCTTCAAAGCTGGAACAGAAACTAAATGTGTTATTTCAATCTTGGTACAAGTCTAGCTGAAAAGTCCTTCTATTATGTTCATACTAATTAAATTATGTTAAAAAACTTGTGCTGTTGCTGAAGATACTTACCTGAAAACAATTTTTTCAGACACTAATCCAGCCGGTATTTCCCCACTAAATGAGTTGTTCTGTATGAACCTGTCACAAACTCATAGATGCTAACTAGGAAGAGTACTTTTATGTTCTAAAATTTGAAATGAGAAACATTTGGGAATAAGTGCTACATACAGTGCTTGTAAGCTTGGCAAACTACCAAGGTAAGACGATAATCGACCAGACAACTTGTTGTTCTCTAAGTGCCTGCATGTCATCAATTGAAAGAGGAAACTAAGAAAAAAGAGGACACAGAAAAGAATGCTTTTGGGTTTACGAAAGCTACTAAATTTGTCATCAATATGAACTGAACTTACACAATCTTTAGATTTATCAGTTTGCTCATGTCAGGTAATGGTCCAGTAAGCAGGTTTCCATCTAACCACCTAAGCAAAACAGACAAAAGAAATCTCATTAAAGAAAAAGCTAGAAGCATTTCTATTTTGAAGATCGATGTACTTACAGCTCTGTCAGTGCTTCCATGTTGCCAAGCTCAGGTGGGATTTCACCTTTCACATTCCTTCTTGAAAGAATTCTAATACAAACAATTGCAATTAGTAAAAATGTGTGCAGTATCAACTTCCATTAAATGTCTAGCATAGCAGAACAATACAAGAGTATTTCTCATTCTGTTTTACCAACATTTTTTATGGAATCCAAATTTCTTAAATATTCAAAAACTTGTGTCAGGTAGTAATGTTTCAGAGTACAGTAATTCACTTGCTATGGAACAAAATTTCCCACAGAAGTAATTGGAGATATTACATTTTTGTTATTCTTGGCGGTGTGGTGGTACTACAATTCACCCATTCCCAAGGAGTTGGAACACAAGGATCACCTTCATTTGTCTGGGAACTTTCAGCAGACAATAACCGAAATGCATTTACAACGGTGGCTGCAAAGAGAAAGTCTGGTTAGAAATCAGTTTATCTGGCTCAGGATCAGCCATGTAATTTCACAAAAACTAATACTCAAAACTTACAGTCTTGTTTGTCTGTCTTTGAAGCAATCTCTACATATTTGCTTATTTCCAGTGCATTCAGAAGAGGTCCGCGGGTAGAATCTGGGGTCATAACAAAGGAGAATGATAAAACAAATTCTAGAGTAACATTCATATAACTTGGTTCATATAAAGTGTAGCTCCCATTGGCATTCTCAGCAATGTTGACCACTGCATTGCTATAGTCAGCTATATAAGGTTGCTTTAATTTGAATTTTCGACTCTCATTCTTGTCCAAATCTTCAATCTCTGCAAAATATGCATAAGCTCGAGCATTCGCAGGGAAGTCTTCCAGGTTCAATCTGTAGCTGAGCACTCCTTTTCTGCCAACTACTGCAGTTTGCATTACTTTAACAGGTGGGTATTCTCTTGTCTCTACATCTATGTTTTTTGTAGTGCCAATCCTTTCTGTGCCTGGGGCTACCCCAACAAGATAATTTTGCCTTCTAATTAGATCAGAATCCCAAATTCTATCATATGGATCATCCGGGTACCTGAGAAATACTTTTGTTTAACACTGGTGATCTTTTTCCTTAATAAGGCAACAAGGTTTTATACTTATACTGATGCTTATTCTGAGGTAAAATTTTGGAAACTCTTGTTTCAGTTATGTGCCAAAAAGAAAAATGTAACTAAGTAAAACAAAAATGAGGTAGCTTTCATACCTGACAGCATCTTCAGTTGGTGCGCCAAAATTTATTCTTGCAGCAACTTCTAAGAAGAAACTGTCTTCAAAATCCGTGGCATACATTGAAAGATTGAAGGGTCGCAACTCAAGAGTGGAAATGAAGGGAGAACCAGTAGTAGCACAGCACACACATACATCAATAGAATTTGAGGGTGCCCTGATTATCATTTCCTTAACATATATTCTTGAGGCATCATATACTGACACAGTAGCCCACTTGGTTGCATCCAAGTAGAGCTGAAACTGAGGGTAAGTGTCCCCACTCTCCAAGCTTCCATAATGAAAAGTTGCTCTCACCAAGTACCTTCTTCTCTCCTCTGTGCTCAGCGTGTAACAGTACTTCTTGGTGTCTATGGGAAACTCTCTCCTCTTTTGATATTGCACCATGCTTCCATTTGGACTTTGCACTTCCACTGAAATGCCATGTTCCATGATCCCAGAGTCTGAGATCCATGCCAAACCCGTGCTGTTATCAGTGTAATTGTTTGATCCACCACAATCAATGCTCACAAACTCTGCATGTGAAGAAGTTAGATTCTGTGTTTTGTATCATTACATGACACGATGATAAGAAAAAGGAGGTTTCAGGAATCATGGTTCCTTCAACTGAAACTGAATCGAAAAGATGCATCTCTCACCTTCATGTTGGCAAACAGCAAATGATGTCAGCAGAGGAGTTAAAACAAGAAGGAGAGAAGGTAAACCCATAGATGTAAGGAAGAGAAAATAATAATTTTGCTACGAGAATTTTAAGTGGTTGATTAATTTAACTGTTTGTTTGAGTTGAGTCAGTTCAGCATCTCAACTAGAACCAGCTTTCCCCCACTAATCAACTTTAACTTTATCGATTGATGACTTTGTTGAATGTTGATTATTCATTCACGTTCATGTCTTTTTCCGAGCTTATGTTGGGAATCTTGTTTTTCCAACAAAAGAAGATTTTAGGTTCACCTTTTCTTTTTCTTTTGCTTTTTTTTTTTTCTAAAAAGGAGTGACACGAAAGGCACAGGCACAACTTACGAAACTCACCAATGCACTTGTTTTTGTTGTAAGAAACTCCTAAAAACATATAACAATTTGTCTTGGGGCCACGGGACAACACGAAAACATACGATGTCGTTGCATCTTTGATCACAGATTTGGCCTCTTCATTTTTAGTTAGCATTATGTTACACACAGATTGTGTCTTGAGAGCACACCCTTTTAAGTTTATGATACATACAAGAAAATGTTAACGAAATTATGAGGTAATATGTTATGAATCGAAAAGGGCTTAAACCAAACCAAAAAAGGTGGCCAAAGGAAAATGATTGAAAAGGAGGGAGTGATTATAATGAAGATTGGAGGGCCATAAATTATGTACTTGGATTTGTGCTTTTTCCATACCCATATATCTTTGTTGGAATATCATGGAATTTTTTATTTTGGATAAAATATTATTTTAATCACTCTCACAATTTGCTCTTACATAAATAGTTTATTCAAAAGGAAAAAAAAATGAAAAGAAAAATACTATGCTGATGATGGCGAAGTGGACATGAAGAGAGACTAAGTCTAGAAGAGTGTGGTGTGGTCCTTCTCATATCTCTGCACCAATTCAGTGGTCAGAGCTGCAGATTTCACATTGACATGTTCTGCTGAGAGTTTGTTTCTCCGTCGTCACTTTCTGCCGTTCTATATTATTTAGCTCTCTCACTCCTACGATTGCATCTTTTGCTAACACATTAAATTGGAAAATTACAACTTGAAAGGTGATATCTACGAGGTGAGTATCAGAAACAATGTTCGAAAATGAGTGAAAAATCCATCCTCATTAATTTTTAAGAGTTAGAGTTTCAAGAAGTAAATAAAATATTTAATACCTGTACAAAAGTTCTCAGCTAAGTGGGTAATGTATAAATTATGTTAAAAGATCAAATGACTTTAGTTTTTTCCTTCCTATACATCTTTATTTTCTTCATTTGGGTTCAATCAATACTAAACAACAACGACAGGAAAGTAATTCTATCATAACAAGGTGATCTATACATGGAAAATAGAGTATGATAGAACAATGTATAGCATACAATAAATTTCTTTATATGCAGAATTAGAGAAACGAAATAATAAAAAAGAAATTTAAGTTAACAACACATCGTCTAATATAAGTCATAGACAAAATTGAAAATTAAAAATGAGTTGAAGTTTTATATTGATTAAAGATAAAAAAAAAAGTTAAACAAGATCTTCATTGTGTTTGAGTCTTGGTTTAGATATAATAATTATTTGGTTAAATATATGTTTTAGTCCTCGTATTTGTGGTCAATTCTCAAATAGGTTCTCATGTTTTTTTTTTCCCAATTGCATCCTAATATTTGTTAATTGAGGCAAAAAAACCCTCTCTGTTAACTTGGCACTGACGTCGTTAGAACTGTGCTGATCTGTAATGGACATTAATTATTTATTTTAAGTGACTCCCTTACGTGGAATTTTTATTTAAAAAAAATCATTTAAGTGACACGTTGCAACTGCCTTGGGTCTCCTTCAGTCTGGGTAACGCTGCAACTACCTTCAATCTCAAAATCTTCTTTCACCTATATCAAACAAACACATAGACCAAATCGGAAATCTCGTGCCATTCAAGACCGTTCCCCAGAAAAACTTGCCTCATCCATCTTTGGCTTCGTTACCCATGGCCAACACCTGAAACAGAAACAATGAACCATTTCTCGGTCATCAACACAATCTCACTCTCATATACACAACATACTCATCGTTTTCCAATCCCAGTAGAAGAAACATCAATCAACAGAGCAACATTTAAAAAAAATGAGGAGAAGAGGACCCAATGCAAGTCGTGATCGAGGAAGAAGATAACCCCTCTGGTGGCTTGTGGTGGTCGGCTTTGTTAACGGTGGAGGACATCGATGCGATGTCCAGCGGCGAACCTCGCCGCGACCCGTGGCGTTGGTGGTGCCCTGGTTTGAGGCAACCAAGCTCGTTCAAAGCAGTGATTGACGAAGGAGGAAGAGAAGACCCGACGCCAGGGCTGGTAACACTTTCGACGGTGGACGGTGGTGCGGGCAACGTCTTCGGCAGCGATCGGTGGCGGCTGGTCTCGCCAGTGAAAGGGAGCACGCGTCCCAGTGAGTTCGTCTTCCTCTCGCGCGAACAGAGAGAGAGGGCGAGGACACCACAGCCGGCGGTGGTTCGGGTGGAATGCGGTGTCACCAGCGACACCGAGGCTGGAGAAGGTGTGGCGCGACAGTTGGATGCGAGGGGGTGGCGACGGCGAGCAGTTCCGTCGTGGTGGCTTTAGGGGATGACCCGCGATCTGAGAGTGACGCCGGTGACGCTAGGGCTGGCCGGACGGTCATGGTGGCTGGTTGGATTGGAGTGGCGGCGTGCGTGCAGTGGAGGTCAGCCCTCCTCTAGGTTTTGTTGAGGGAGAGTCTCTCTTGAGGCTGAGAGAAATGGTAGAAGGAAAAGGATGAGGGGGACTTGGCAGAACCCCTGATTTCTGAAATTGGGTGGGATGCTTGGGCTGCCAGGCCCAAGCTAGGGATTTAGGTGGTATAGAAATATACGTGTCACTTAAATCATTTTTTTTAAATAAAAATTCCACGTAAGGGAAACACTTAAAATAAACAATTAATGTCCGTTACAGATAAGCACAGTCCCAACGGCGTGAGTGTCAAATTAACGGAAAGGGCTGTTTTACCTCAAATTAACAAATATTAGGATGCAATTGGGAAAAAAAAAAACATGAGGACCTATTTGAGAATTGGTCATAAATACGAGGACTAAAACATATATATAACCTAATTCTTTAGGTGGATTGAGTTTTGGTTTAGATATAATAATTCCTTAGATGGATTAAACTCATATATAAACAAGTTTTAGACATTTTTCAAAATGTGCTAGAGATATATTGTGATTATTTTTGTTGCATATGCAATATGAGATTCTCGTTTTTAAATTTAACTTGAAAGAGTAATTGATGGTAAACTTTGACATGTTTAAGGATTTTAAAAATATAAAATATATAAGAAACACATTATATGGAGAAGTTTTTTATTTTATTTTATTTATCTACTATATGTAGAGAAGGATGAATGTAACATAATAACAAATGTTAGCCATGTTTAAATCTTAATTTCATAAATTGAAATAATAAATACATATAATTTTATTTTTATACAAAGGATATTTCTAAAACCAAAATATTTTTTAAAAGCTAATTTAAATAAATATATTAAACAAATATTCTGAATATTTCTCTTTATCTTAATATATGTTTATTTGAATTTTAAATTTCAAATTTGATCGATTTTTTTCATATTTCTTCATTTATAATTTTTGTCTTCCTCTTTCTTTTATAGCATTATATGTTCTTTCAATTTGACATTCTTTATTATATTTCTTCTTTTATTAGCATCATGTTTTTTTTATCAATTGTGGATTTCATAATAGTAACATAATATTGAATGTTAGAATGTAGTTATCACCTACTTGTTTCTCTTGAACACCAAAATTCTTCAAGAGACATCCATCTTCTTTTGGTTTTGATCCTTCTTTTATATTTTCTCCATTTGTAACCAATCCTTATTTCATCAAATCTAAAACAAAACTTTTGTCAAAAGACACCTTAAAACCTTTCTATAGTAGTTGAACAACACTTAACACATTAGGAACATAAGACATCAAAAGTTAATTTGACATGTGAATGAAATTTAACTGTTATTATTCCTTTACCTTTTAGAGTAAGATGTTATGTATTCCTAATTTTTACTTTAGAAATACCATATTTTTAAGCTCTTTGAATAGCTTTCGGTCGTGAGTCTTGTGGTTTGCACAACAACTATCAATAAGTCAACCTTTTATAAATGGTTGCAACGCATGATGTTGGAGGAAATAGTTTCTCCTCTAATTTGTTCTGTACAATCTTCACATCTTCTTGGGAATATTGAGATTTTCATATATTCTTTTTTACACATCTCAATTTACTACAAATATAACTTTTTGCATCTGACCTTCATGAACACTTATGTTAATGATTTTTTTTCTTGTAATAAAGATGGAATGAAAAAAATTGTGTGTTATTGGTTTCATTTTATTTGTTTCTTTTATTGTTGTTGACTTCAAAAGTACCTTTTTCCAATATGAAGTAAAGTACCTTCAACTATATGATCTTTTCTCGTTAATCTTTGTTGCTCTTGTGCTTGCAAAACATGTATAACTTCTATCAAAGTAATTCTAAACCAATCTTTTTGTGTTTACAAACAAAGTAATAAATGTTTCATTTTTATCCACCATTGTTACTATTTATTTTTTTTAACAAATATGAAATATGTAAACTCATTTTCCAATAATTTTATCTTATTAACAATATCCAACAATTTGGTTGAGTATTCCTTGTCTCATATTCTTTAATCTTTTGTTGTTCAAACCCCCTCATCAAATTTAGTCCTTTCATGGCTTGAATTGCCTTATTTCTTTCATACTCTCCTATCAAATAATCTCAACCTTTGTTGGATGAATTTAGGTTCATAATCCTACTAAGGATCATTTATGAAACACCAACAAAAAAAACATGACTTCGTCTTTGCCTTCTTTACTTTTAGTGCAAAATAGGTTTTTTATAGCGACTTTTTATACTTGTTAAAATCTAACAGGTATAAAAAGTGATGCGGTGGCAATATGGTAAATTAGAGAAAATTTTTTATTCCAATTACAATAAAAATAGGTATAAAAAATTACACAAATATAAAAAAAATCGTTTTCCTATAGCGGTGATACTTAGAGCCGGTATAAAAGTAGAATGATGGCAAAAGTACAATATTTGAGGACTTTTTCTAAATCAGTTAGTCAGCCTAACAGGTATAATATTTGATATTTTGTCCCAACCCCGCATTTTTCCTTTCTTCTCGTTCTCTTTGTTCTCTTTGTACATTTGTTCTCTACTTCTCGTTCATTTATTCTCCTCTGCTTCTTGTTCATTTATTCTCATATGCTTCTCATTTCTCCATATCTTAGTCACGTTGCTCCGATGACCTCCATTGCATAAGGGTTAGGGGTGGGCAAATAGAACTGAACTGCACTGTACTACTAAAATATGTACTAAACTAAAAACTAATTTATCTAAACTGTAAAACAGTTAAGACAAACTGAACTAAACTGTTTTTGTTTTATCAAACTGCACTGAACTGAACTATACTAAATTGTACTAAACTACAATATAAATTGAACTGAACTACTAACTATACTAATTTTAAATTGAATTGTACTAATTTTAAATTGAATTGTACTGATTTTTAAACTGAATAGTATAACAATACATGCTCTTTTTAACTGAAATTTATTTTAATATTTATTTTATTTTATTCATAAGTGTCTTACAAATTAATTTTTTAATTATTTGATATTATTATTCTATTTTATTTATATTTCTTTTATTATTATATGTGTATGGAATCTATTTTATTTTTTATTCTTTTATTTTATATTTATTTTGTCATGAATATTATTTTACTTTTATATTTATTTTTTAATTTTTATTTATATTTTTTTGTTTTACATGTGTATATAACTTATTTTATCTTTTTATCTACTTATTTTATTTTAAAATAATTTTTTATTTATATTTATTGTGTTTCCTCATAAAATTGTTTTATTAATCAATTATTTATTATTTATATTTTATTATGTAAAAATTAAACTAATATTTATTAATTATTATAATATAATAAAAGATGATACTAGAAAAGTTACTCTTAATGAACGTTTGTTAATTTTTTTTTCATTTGATATTTCTATAATATTAATTATTTTTGCTATATTACTATTTTTTTATAATATTTCATTATATAGTCATTTAATAAAATTTAACATTAAAAAATATATTTTAGTTTTAGTCTGTAAAATACTATCATTTAAATGTAATAATATTGATATTTATTTTAAAGTAAGTTGATTTTTAAAATAAATAGTTATTTTAGTGTGTGTTTTTACACACATTTTAATATCATTAACAAAATTTAACATATTTTTACATATTTAATAATATGTTAAAGAATATAATATATTTAAAATATTATTTTTTTATATAATCTTTTTTTTATTTATGATTTCTATTACTTAATTATTTAATAAAATTAAATATAAAAAAAATATATTTTATTTTTATTACTTAACATAATATTATTTAAAAAGTAATATATGTTTATTGATAAAAAAAATATAAAAATTTGTGATAAAAAAATTTGTTTTAAAAAATTAATTATTAATTTTTTATGTGAATAATTTCTTTTATTAATATTTTATTATTAAATAAAAAATTTTTGGCAAGAAGAAGTTGAACGGAAACTAGAGAAGAGGAAAGAGAAGATACAATTCTCATAGTTAACTCATCTGAAACGGTTATAAATTCAATTTTTAAAAACTAAACCATAAAATAGTTTACTAAACTACTGAACTTCTAATAAGAGTGGATCAATATTTTTAATATAATATAGTACAATTAACTATAATACAGTAAAAAATCAGTTACTTTTGCCAAATCCTAATAAGAGCATAGTACAAAACCCTTGACATATACAACATGGTGACCCCTTCCAAATTACCAAGCCACCCTCGCAAAAACCCTTGTCGTGTTCATGGGCCACACCCGGTCCTAGAAGTGTCAGATCTCTCTTCTGTTATGTTTGGGTAACGGCCATGGATGGGGTTCCACCACTGCACATAAACGAATATTGGAGATACCCCAACACGAAATCATTTAGGGTTTTATTTCTGACGTGAAGGTTCAGTTTCTGGCGTGAAGATTGTGACTGGTTTGGCTGGGGGTTTTGATGATAACTGTAACTGTGGTTTTATCCCCTTCTTTGTTTCTTATTACGTGAGGCATGAATTTTACTAATATCAATGAATAAAATAAAGTTAGCAGTGATATAAAATTTTTGTGCGTAATTTTCTCTATTCCTTATTCTTTTTAGGATAGCGATATACTAACAACCAATTTTTGACAACTAATTTGACAACGCCACGTGGCGCCTTGTCATTGGTTGGTGTTGTTTTTAAATTTTTGGGTGATAAAAATTGTTTTGGTTGAAATTCCCATAATGTCCCGGTTATTTTTTTTCCCTAAATCCTCTTTCCAAAAGAGGCGTTGCTGAATATAGGGTTCATCAGATATTTGAAATTTCGAAATCCTCTTTCGCCGTCGTCCTTGTCCGTCCCAGGAGTTCTTTTGTCTCCGTCGCATTCGCACAAATCAATTAGTGTCCTTCACACTCTGTGCACGGTGTTACATTTTGAGGTTCGTAGACTGTGATTTCATTTTGTGTGTTTCTTTTGATTTCATTTTGCGTTGTTGTGTTGTTGGTTTGTTTGCGAAGGTGGTGGTGTGGTTTAACCGTGGTGGGTGGAAGGGCTTCGACCCCTGCGAAGTTGGGTATCGGTCTTTGGAGGTACGATTCGGCTCTGTCGTCGTTGGGGGTTGTATTTCGTGGAAGTTTTTCCCTTTTTAATGGTATGGGTTCGTCTGTGGAGATTGCTTCTTCAAACAAGGTAATAAGATAATCCTCTTGTTGATTTCTCTTATTTAGGTTTTGTATGACGTTCATATTTTGTCATTGATACGGTTGTTGGTAATTTGCATGAATAAAAATATCATTTTGTTTTTCTTATATTGCAGATATTTGTTCGTCATTCAATGAAAACTAATTTTGTTGCTGGGTTGAATGCAACATTGAGTGAGGAACAACACGATATTATTTCGGAGACGCCATTTGCATGGTTTTTAGAACTACCTGAGAAGCTAAAGATTGGTAGGAATATGTTGAGTGATTTACTTATTAGATGGGTTGATGAGAGAGGTGGGTTTCTATTTGGGGAAAATTTTGTTGAATTCAAGGAAGTAGATGTGACCTTAGGGTTAGGTTTGGGTTTAGTTGGTGACGAAATAAATTTGAATGAAAAAATGCTTTCACGAAGTGAATGTCGCAAATACTTTGATAAAGGAAAAGGAAAAATTGAATTGGAAATGATATACAATTTTGTTTTGAAAGAACACAAAAACTTGGCTTGTAGAGATGTTTGTAGGCTTTACGTTTTGGTTGGAATTAGTGAGGTACTGTTACCTACTCGTAGCAGAATAGTTTTCCCAATTTTGTTTGAAATTGTTGATAGCATAAGTGATTTGAGTACTTTTTGTTGGGGGCGTATAGTGTACAACTATCTAGTCAGTAGTTTTTGCAAAGCGTGTTTAGCCTGGAAGGGAGGAAAAGGTCCAAGTACTGTGTATATGGATGGTTGCGTTTATGTGTTCCAGGTAAATTTTTCATAAGAATTGTATGTTGGCAATCAACTCAAATGACCAAAATTGACTTTTATTATGTAAATCAGATATGGTTTTGTGATCGTTTTGTTCCGTCAAATACTCGTTTGCATAAGTACCCAAGAATCTTGCATTGGATAACTGTAACTGTAGGTGACAAGTTCATCAAAGTTGCAATGGAGACCGGTGCGGTATGTATTTGTAAATGTTATTACTTATTATTGTTTGAATTGAATGGTTTGAAACAGCGCATTCGTAATTGCATTTAAGGAGCAGATGCTTCATGAGTATGGCGCATCAAGGAAAGAAATGGAAGTGACATCTCTGCAACCATCAGTAGACGACAAAAAAAATGATGTTGAAGAGGAATATGATGCTGCTTTAGATGAAGTCTTACATGATCAAGATGTTGTTATCAAAGAACTTGAACAAGAGTTGGTTTCCTTGAAGGCTGAGTTGCTTGAAGAGATTAATAATGATGAAGGTGGTCACAGTACGTTTTATGAAGAACAACTTCAAAGTAATGATTTTGCAAGTGTGGGACGAAATGACAGGCAGGATAGCGATAAGAACAGGGGAAAAGTTCGACGGCGTTTAAAGAGCAAAGCGTGTAGAAGTCCATACACCGGATATAGTCCAAATCTTGGTTGAGAGTTATGCAATATTTGTAATAGTGTAGTAAGCAGTTCCTTTAAGGAATGTCTGTTTTTATTTGGACGACTTCATATGATTGTTATTTAATTCTGTACTGTTGAATTATTTTGAACAGAGATAGTTATTATTGGAAAGGATATTTTATTTTACTCAAAATTCCATGTCTTATTTTGATTCGTTATGTAAGTAAATTGACCCACATGTTTGTGGGGATGACGAATATGAGGTTTGGGTGGGTTGGAAAACATGTGTTCTTTGATTGCATGTGTAATTTAATTATGATTTAATGTGTTATTTGCCTGGTGCGATTGTAATCGGTCATAGGTTGAGTGTTATGACTTAGAATAATGAAAAAAGTGTTTATGAGGAAGTTCAGGTCGTGGTAAGTTCATAGGGGTAGGTGTGATGGTGTGGTAAGCGATTACAGGGGCGCTGCAATCGCTTACCAGAGAGAAATTTCAGTTTTGTACCAAAACCTCAGAGCTGCTAACAGTTCCTGGCTGAGTTGCTCACATGTGTGGTGAACAGGTGTTTTACCTGTGGGTTCAGTCTGTCTTGGACGTGGTTGGTGGAAATCCCCAATGAATGGAAAAGAACAAGGTTGAGTCAAGAAGGTGTAGGTGTGATGGTGTGGTAAGCGATTACAGGGGCCCTGTAATCGCTTACCAGAGAGAAATTGCAGTTTTGTACCAAAACCTAAGAGCTGCTAACAGTTCCTGGCTGAGTTGCTCACATGTGTGGTGAACAGGTGTTTTACCTGTGGGTTCAGTCTGCCTTGGACGTGCTTGGTGGAAATCCCCCATGAGTGGAAAAGAAGAAGGTTGAGGCAAGAAGGTGTAGGTGTGATGGTGTGGTAAGCGATTAAGGGGCGCTGCAATCGCTTACCAGAGAGAGATTTCAGTTTTGTACCATAACCTCAGAGCTGCTAACAGTTCCTGGCTGAGTTGCTCACATGTGTGGTGAACAGGTGTTTTACCTGTGGGTTCAGTCTGCCTTGGACGTGCTTGGTTGAAATCCCCCATGAGTGGAAAAGAACAAGGTTGAGGCAAGAAGGTGTAGGTGTGATGGTGTGGTAAGCGATTACAGGGGCGCTGCAATCGCTTACCAGAGAGAAATTGCAGTTTTGTACCAAAACCTAAGAGCTGCTAACAGTTCTTGGCTGAGTTGCTCACATGTGTGGTGAACAGGTGTTTTACCTGTGGGTTCAGTCTGTCTTGGACGTGGTTGGTGGAAATCCCCAATGAATGGAAAAGAACAAGGTTGAGTCAAGAAGGTGTAGGTGTGATGTTGTGGTTAGCGATTACAGGGGCCCTGTCATCGCTTACCAGAGAGAAATTTCAATATTGTACCAAAACCTAAGAGCTGCTAATAGTTCCTGGCTGAGTTGCTCACATGTGTGGTGAATAGGTGTTTTACCTGTGGGTTCAGTCTGCCTTGGACGTGCTTGGTTGAAATCCCCCATGACTGGAAAAGAACAAGGTTGAGGGAAGAAGGTGTAGGTGTGATGGTGTGGTAAGCGATTACAGGGGCCCTATAATCGCTTACCAGAGAGAAATTGCAGTTTTGTACCAAAACCTCAGAGCTGCTAACAGTTCCTGGCTGAGTTGCTCACATGTGTGGTGAACAGGTGTTTTACCTGTGGGTTCAGAGTGTCTTGGACGTGGTTGGTGGAAATCCCCAATCAATGGAAAAGAACAAGGTTGAGGCAAGAAGGTGTAGGTGTCATGGTGTGGTAAGCGATTACAGGGGCCTTGTAATCGCTTACCAGAGAGAAATTGCAGTTTTGTACCAAAACCTAAGAGCTGCTAACAGTTCCTGGCTGAGTTGCTCACATGTGTGGTGAACAGGTGTTTTACCTGTGGGTTCAGTCTGCCTTGGACGTGGTTGGTGGAAATCCCCAATGAATGGAAAAGAACAAGGTTGAGTCAAGAAGGTGTAGGTGTGATTGTGTGGTTAGCGATTACAGGGGCCCTGTAATCGCTTACCAGAGAGAAATTGCAGTTTTGTACCAAAACCTCAGAGCTGCTAACAGTTCCTGGCTGAGTTGCTCACATGTGTGGTGAACAGGTGTTTTACCTGTGGGTTCAGTCTGTCTTGGACGTAGTTGGTGGAAATCCCCCATGACTGGAAAAGAACAAGGTTGAGGGAAGAAGGTGTAGGTGTGATGGTGTGGTAAGCGATTACAGGGGCCCTGTAATCGCTTACCAGAGAGAAATTGCAGTTTTGTACCAAAACCTAAGAGCTGCTAACAGTTCCTGGCTGAGTTGCTCACATGTGTGGTGAACAGGTGTTTTACCGGTGGGTTCAGTCTGCCTTGGACGTGCTTGGTTGAAATCCCCCATGAGTGGAAAAGAACAAGGTTGAGGCAAGAAGGTGTAGGTGTGATGGTGTGGTAAGCGATTACAGGGGCGCTGCAATCGCTTACCAGAGAGAAATTTCAGTTTTGTACCAAAACCTCAGAGCTGCTAACAGTTCCTGGCTGAGTTGCTCACATGTGTGGTGAACAGGTGTTTTACCTGTGGGTTCAGTCTGCCTTGGACGTGCTTGGTGGAAATCCCCCATGAGTGGAAAAGAAGAAGGTTGAGGCAAGAAGGTGTAGGTGTGATGGTGTGGTAAGCGATTACAGGGGCCCTATAATCGCTTACCAGAGAGAAATTGCAATTTTGTACCAAAACCTCAGAGCTGCTAACAGTTCCTGGCTGAGTTGCTCACATGTGTGGTGAACAGGTGTTTTACCTGTGGGTTCAGTCTGTCTTGGACGTGGTTGGTGGAAATCCCCAATGAATGGAAAAGAACAGGGTTGAGGCAAGAAGGGGTAGGTGTGATGGTGTGGTAAGCGATTACAGGGGCGCTGTAATCGCTTACCAGAGAGAGATTTCAGTTTTGTACCAAAACCTCAGAGCTGCTAACAGTTCCTGGCTGAGTTGCTCACATGTGTGGTGAACAGGTGTTTCACCTGTTGGGTTCAGTCTCCCTTACTTTCCAGTTAGCAGACCCTTATGTAGTTGGAAGTAATTGGTTTGAAGAGTTGTAATTACAATAATATTAATGAACAACATCAAAATAAACATTCGTAACAGTTAAAGTAATATTAAACACACTTAAAACGAAAAATGAAGTCCATAACATTAAACAATGCCAGTTACATCAATACAAAGGGTGACGAACAGTTCATTCAACAGTAAGTTTTCAAATTAAAGGGAACATAACAATATTGACCAATTGTAATCTAAGTAGGTGGTGGTTGAGTAAATTGGTTGCGAATGTTAACAACTTCTTGCTCTACAACTCCAATACGATTTTCAATTCTGTCAAGTCTTTTGCCAACGAACATGCGTAGATCTCGTATTTCTTTGATCACTTCAGTCAATGATGCAGAGGATGATTCCACCGGATTTTCAGGTTCTTGTCTATTTTCAGGTTCTTCAATACCAACGTCTTGTTCTTCATTTTCGTGTAATTCTTGGACATTGCGAACAGGCTCCTTGTAAACCCAATTTCCTTCAGCATTTTGATGATAACCAAAAGTTTTTAGAGCATCTAACCCAATCCTTTGTTTACTTTTGAGTTGGGTAAAAGGATCAGTATCTGTTTGGACACCGAAGTGTTCCATGAAAATGGTAATTAGATGGGGATATGGCAACAATGCGTTGTCCTTAGTTGCCTTTTTCATCCTGTGTCGAATCAGATGGCCCCAGTTGATCTCAACAGAGTTCAGCAGTGCCCACAGCAACATAATGTCCTCCTCTGTTGTCTGTGCAACATTTGTCCAACGAGGGACTAAGATTCGACAAATTACATAATGAAGTAGCCTTGTTTCGAACTTCAATTTCCCTGCCAATAATCTACCTTTTATGTATTCACCTTCTTTACAAATTAATTCCCTAGCAGTAATAGGATTGTATTCCTCCTTCCAGACGTCAACTACAGTACCTTCAAATGGAACACCAACAGAGGGGATAGAAGTAAGTTTATGAAAAAGAGAAGGTTTGATTGTCATTTTCACCTTTTTGACCTCGCTTCGAATTACTCCTGAATCTGAAATGCGCATATTGCTGTAGAAAACTCTCACTAATTCTGGATAGTAATGGCATTTGTAGGTGACAAAATCCTTCAGCCCAGCTTTTGTCAAGATATCGACGAATTCGAATTTACCAGGTTCCATAAATTCGTCTCCAAGATACCTCCCTTCCAGGATGGGACGCTCAAAGAAATGTGCGGAAAACCTTTCGTATTGTTCGTCGTTTGAAAAGAGTTCATTACTTGTTACTGGGGGTGAACGTGGAGGGGACGCTGTTGTCGAAGTCGAAGCCCTCAGTTTTTTCTTTGCGCGAGGAGCCATGGTGGGGTTATTCGGCTATTGGTTGGGGGTTGGTGGTGAAGTGGTTTTTTGGTTATTAGGGTTTTGAAAGAATGAAGTAGGTTACCTATGTATTTAATTGGAGTGGGTTAGTGGGTGAAAGATGGATAAGGGACTGGCATGTGGTCGTGGGCTGAAACTGCAATTCATAACCAAAACTGGTCTGCAACTGCATTTGAAACTGTCAGGCACAGTAATGTAATCGATTACATAAGGTATGTTGTAATCGATTACCACTGACATAACACCTTAACTGTCAAAACAGTAATGGAGATCAGTAACACCAAAAGTTGCATTTATAAGACACTATACAAACATTTTTAATATTATCAACATACACCAATATTATATACTATCAAGAGTGTTATGCACAACAGATAGCAAGGACATAAATCCAATTGATGGGACTTCAGAAAGTTGGGAAAGTTGAACTGTTTGGGATGAGTATTCCATGCCCTGCAGGGGTTGAGTAACAATAGGTCTTGTGCTGACCTGAGTGCAGAAAGTAACACACATGACAAACACGTAACAACAGTCAGTAATAACTTTCGTAAAATTTTAGTCTAAATTATGAACAACATTAAATGTACTTACATTTGGTTCACTGTGAGTTGTAGAATTTTTCGTGCTATTATGAACAACATTAAATGTACTTACATTCGCACATTCATACACAATTACTTTTATATCACTCTTAATTCCAACATAATTTTTATATCCTTGAAACTTTTCAGGTATTTTTTTCATTATGTGCCACAGACACCACCTATGTTTTGTTTTTGGGAAGACTTGTTCAATTGCATTTGCCATGGCCTTGCATTGATCGGTTACAATTCTGTCTGGTGCCTTGTTGCCCATGCATCTTAGCCAACAGTTGAATAACCATATGAATGAACAAGTGTCCTCAGATGAGAGTAATCCACAACCAAGTAGGATGGATTGTCCATGGTGGTTAACTCCTACAAATGGAGCGAACGGCATGTCGTACTTGTTGGTTAAGTAAGTGGTGTCAAAAGACACGACATCACCGAACTCCTCACATGCAGCGCGGCTTCGAGCATCTGCCCAAAATACACTAGTTATTCTATTGTCTTCATCCATCTCGATGTCATAGAAGAAGTCATTATTCATGTCTCTCATTTTTGAAAAGTGTCGAAGCAATGCTTGTCCATCACCTTCCTTACACAGTGACCTTCTATGTTTACCAATAAAGTTTCTAGCATCTCGTTCTACAAATTGTATGTTTTCATATCCACCCGCGTCACTAACTATGCTGAGGAAACTTTTATTAATACGTACACCAGCATCATCATTGACTTCCAAGGTGTGCTTGGCTTGCATGTTCAATTGCCTATTACCACGGATGAGATTGGAGGTTTGTGGACAGAGGTCATGACTGTGCTCTAAAACTACAGTTCTAACAAACCACTTGTCATCTTTTCGTGCAATGCTTATTCCAGCAGGGCATTGGTTAGTCTGACTGGGAAGAGTTTTGACCTCTGGACGAATGGTGGAAACATATTTACCTTCCCTAGAACAAACCAATCTCAAGTAGTAGATGACGTTGTTGGCATCCTTTTTTGAAGTTCTCGTTCGTGTGCCAAAGCCACATCTTTTCCCGTAGTCAGAATAAAATTTCTTTGCTTCATCCATTGTCTCAAAACACATGTTCAACGTAGGAACCAAACACAAACCCGTGTCATCATCTGTATTTATTTCCTCATTCGTTTGGCCAACCACATTGTCGTTGAAAACCTCAGGGTTAGTTGACATAATGCTCATTCCTGTTTTTTTTATTAAAGTAGTACATATAAAAATGAAGATAAAAACAAAATAGACGAAGATAGAAATGAAGATAGGAGTTCATATGTTACCAAGCATATCCGTCTATAAATCAATAAATATTAAATGAAAGGAAAATATTTAAGACACATTCCGAAACCAACCTAAAGGAAGATATCAATGGAAACAAGAGTTCATTCAAAACAAGGCCGTAGACTTACAGTTCAGGTTGTTGACCGATATGTACTCCTGTATTAATGTCTATGTTGTGGTTGTGACCAACTTCACAAGAACGCCTTTAATGTCGTCTTTAATGAAGATCAAATAAAAAGCAATGAAAGTGGACGTGCTTCAGTAGGAAGATGATACAAAATTAATGAACAACTTCAAAGTTCCCATCTTGATGGGTTCATGATAGAACCAATTAATGTTCTCGGAGGTTGCACAAGATATCAATATCATAGGAAGTACGTCGTTTAGGGTAGGATCATTTATTGCATGTCATAAATTAGGTGACAGATGGCAAGACGTAGAGTTTTCATGTCAATTACCATTTCCCCACATTAAATGGAACTTGGCTATAAAGGGGGGTTCATTTACTGGAAAGTGTCTAAATCTGAAATTGTAATCATGCCTCCCATAGTAATGAATCCAATAATTTTTTTTTTGTAACTAATGAATAGTCTTATCAATAATAAATGCAAGAAATTTTATAAAGTTGATTTCAAATATAATAGTAATTTTTTGTTGTCTTTATATATCCACACGTTGCAGTTTAAGAAGTCACTTTGAGTTCTCTTCCCATCAAGTTTTTAGAGTAATGTGCATTTGTAAAAGAGATACATATTGTTGAGTAATATCTATCCTTAACCTCATTTGATTATTTCTCACATTTCAAGACCATGGATCCCTGCGAAGCTCTGGAAATTGAACACGACGTCCTTGAATCATTCTTGAAGAAATGTGATAGTTCATCGGCATTGATTCCTGGTCCCGTTGGGAATGTGCAGGCAGCTATTATGAACAGGATAAGTGATGACCCCCGTACCACCCAACAATTTGCTGAAGAAGTTGCTCAAGCAACCATTGAAAGAGATATCAACTCCAATGCATGGAAATGGGCAGAGATGTACATCAAACAACATGGTCAGTAAACCTATAAACTGTCATTGTAAAATAATTTTTACATGTTACTGCAATCTACACTTCATTGCAGAAATTGTGAAAGATGGAGATATGAATAACGTCAGTAAACTGAGTTCAGGAAATTCAGGGTCAGCCCTTCACCTTGTTGTTGGTATTGTTAAGGACTGTCGCCCAAATGGATTGGGTGATATGCTACTGACTCTGAAGGTAACGTTTTACTTCTACATGGTTTTTTTCTTTGAAGTTAAAGTGATTTGCTGTTAACCATGAGCAGGACCCCACTGGGACTACGAAGGCATCCTTACATGGAAAAGTTCTTAAAGATCCAAATTTCGGACCACATATCGGTCATGGTTGCGTTATGATACTTAACAATGTAAGCCATCTTTGTAATACTTCTAGTTATACTGCATCACATTTGGTAATGTTAATGAAATTATTTGCTTATTTCCATTTAGGTTCGTACCTTCAATGCATTTCCTCCAAACTATTATTACATCAACATAGTGATTCGAAATGTAATCAAAGTCTTTCCTGCTGACATATGTGCACCCACAAAGGAACTCGTTATGGAGACACCAAAACCACTCATTCGACCAATTCTACGTGAAGAACCAAGTGTTGCTGAGATTATGCGAAAATTGAGACCTCCTTTTATGCAACTACCATCTACATCGAAAGTCACAGACAACAACAATACAGATAATAACAATGCAATGTAATGATATTTTGTTGACATGGAAAATGGATGTTTGTTTTTTTCCTTGCAGGTGAAGGTGTTTTGAAATACTGTAGTAATCATTACAGTTATTCTTAATTTTCCACTGGATGACTGTAACATGTATTCGGATGACTGTAATATGTATTGGGATCACTGTAATTTGTATTAGGAACACTTGTATTCGGATGACTGTTAGACGTATTGGGACGACTGTAAAATTATATTATCGTAAGGTATTATGCTATCAATGTACTCAACATGGAGAACTAAATGGAGGACAAATGTTAAACTCTTGTATTAAGCACTGCATTGTTAAAGTTGTATTATTCACTTGTACTTATTGGCTCACTGTGACCCAACCCATCACCAGTTACTAACCTGTGAGCAGCGACCAAAATCACAGTAAGCAACGTTGAACTTTTAGTACAAAGTCTAATTTCCTCTCTGGTAAGCGATTACTTGTGGGTGTAAGCGATTACACTGACTCAGAGGACAACTATATCCTTCATTTCATCACTCATGGGCTTCTTTAGAAACAATAGGTGAGTTGTCATCAGCTCCACCCACTCACAGTGACCCAACCCATCACCAGTTACTAACCTGTGAGCAGCGACCAAAATCACAGTGAGCAACGTTGAACTTTTAGTACAAAATCTAATTTCCTCTCTGGTAAGCGATTACTTGTTGGATGTAAGCGATTACACTTACTCAGAGGACAACTGTTTCCTTCATTGCATCACTCGTGGGCTTGTTTACAAACTTTAGGGGAGTTGTCATCAACTCCACCCACTCACTCCACCCACTCACTGTGACCCAACCCATCACCAGTTACTAACCTGTGAGCAGCGACCAAAATCACAATGAGCAACGTTAAACTTTTAGTACAAAATCTATTTTTCTCTCTGGTAAGCGATTACATGTTCGATGTAAGCGATTACACTTACTCAGAGGACAACTGTATCCTTCATTTCATCACTCGTGGGCTTGTTTACAAACTTTAGGGGAGTTGTCATCACCTCCACCCACTCACTGTGACCCAACCCATCACCACTTACTAACCTGTGAGCAGCGACCAAAATCACAGTGAGCAACGTTGAACATTTAGTACAAAATCTATTTTTCTCTCTGGTAAGCGATTACATGTTCGATGTAAGCGATTACACTGACTCAGAGGACAACTGTTTCCTTCATTTCATCACTCGTGGGCTTGTTTACAAACTTTAGGGGAGTTGTCATCAACTCCACCCACTCACTGTGACCCAACCCATCACCACTTACTAACCTGTGAGCAGCGACCAAAATCACAGTGAGCAACGTTGAACTTTTAGTACAAAATCTATTTTCCTCTCTGGTAAGCGATTACATGTTCGATGTAAGCGATTACACTGACTCAGAGGACAACTGTTTCCTTCATTTCATCACTCGTGGGCTTGTTTACAAACTTTAGGGGAGTTGTCATCAAGTCCACCCACTCACTGTGACCCAACCCATCACCAGTTACTAACCTGTGAGCAGCGACCAAAATCACAGTGAGCAACGTTGAACTTTTAGTACAAAGTCTAATTTCCTCTCTGGAAAGCGATTACTTGTGGGTGTAAGCGCTTACACTTACTCAGAGGACAACTGTATCCTTCATTTCATCACCCGTGGGCTTGTTTACAAACTTTAGAGGAGTTGTCATCAGCTCCACCCACTCACTGTGACCCGACCCATCACCACTTACTAACCTGTGAGCAGCGACCAAAATCACAGTGAGCAACGTTGAACATTTAGTACAAAATCTATTTTTCTCTCTGGTAAGCAATTACATGTTCGATGTAAGCGATTACACTGACTCAGAGGACAACTGTTTCCTTCATTTCATCACTCGTGGGCTTGTTTACAAACTTTAGGGGAGTTGTCATCAACTCCACCCACTCACTGTGATCCAACCCATCACCACTTACTAACCTGTGAGAAGCGACCAAACTCACAGTGAGCAACGTTGAACTTTTAGTACAAAATCTAATTTCCTCTCTGGTAAGCGATTACTTGTTGGATGTAAGCGATTACACATACTCAGAGGACAATTGTATCCTTCATTTCATCACTCGTGGGCTTGTTTACAAACTTTAGGGGAGTTGTCATCAACTCCACCCACTCACTGTGACCCAACCCATCACCACTTACTAACCTGTGAGCAGCGACCAAAATCACAGTGAGCAACGTTGAACTTTTAGTACAAAATCTAATTTCCTCTCTGGTAAGCGATTACTAGTTGGATGTAAGCGATTACACTTACTCAGAGGACAACTGTATCCTTCATTTCATCACTCGTGGGCTTGCTTACAAACTTTAGGGGAGTTGTCATCACCTCCACCCACTCACTGTGACCCAACCCATCACCACTTACTAACCTGTGAGCAGCGACCAAAATCACAGTGAGCAACGTTGAACATTTAGTACAAAATCTATTTTTCTCTCTGGTAAGCGATTACATGTTCGATGTAAGCGATTACACTGACTCAGAGGACAACTGTTTCCTTCATTTCATCACTCGTGGGCTTGTTTACAAACTATAGGGGAGTTGTTATCAACTCCACCCACTCACTGTGACCCAACCCATCACCAGTTACTAACCTGTGAGCAGCGACCAAAATCACAGTGAGCAACGTTAAACTTTTAGTACAAAATCTATTTTTCTCTCTGGTAAGCGATTACATGTTCGATGTAAGCGATTACACTTACTCAGAGGACAACTGTATCCTTCATTTCATCACTCGTGGGCTTGTTTGCAAACTTTAGGGGAGTTGTCATCAGCTCCACCCACTCACTGTGACCCAACCCATCACCACTTACTAACCTGTGAGCAGCGACCAAAATCACAGTGAGCAACGTAGAACTTTTAGTACAAAATCTAATTTCCTCTCTGGTAAGCGATTACTTGTGGGTGTAAGCGATTACACTGACTCAGAGGACACATGGCTTACAATAATTTCCAACTCTCATTGGTTCAAAACTATAGAAAATGAAAGTGGGTACTTATTGAATAAAACTCTGTACATTATTGACAATTTTAAATACATAATGTGAGTAATAACAACCTGTATTAATTCAATAGAAATTTGTACAATTCTGTCAACAATTGCAATGTCACAAATTCCAATCATGTCAATTTAAACATTGGGTATTCAGTTTCTGTAACCTCAAAAACTAAACCAAAATGACATTTACAATTTCCTATAATAATTGATAATGCTGCAGAACTCCCAATCTTCGCTTGTTCTCATCGTGCAGAATCCAGTCACATATATACTTCTTTCTAAACGCAGCCAATTCCTCCTGAAAATGACATAGATATTACTTTACGATAATTCCATATCATATAGGGTTATATTTACGATTGCATTAGTTTACTTACATTATTATAATCAGGCATACTTTTCCCATCATATTTGTCCTCGCCGTCCCATATTTCTAAGACTTTCATCATGATAACACCACAATCATATCTGTACACATAAAGAAATATCCAAAGTTATTTCTCAACAGCAAAACGTCAAATATTTTACGATTGTCCCAAAAAAACACTCACGTGTTAGGTTGCACAGGGATCTTGGCTTGTTGAACATTTAAACAAATCTTTGAATCTTCTATTGTATTGGTCAGTAAACCCCAGAACCGCTGAATATTTTTAGCCTGTATTGTTCAGAAATAACGAATTGAAGTTGATAATAACATCTGCTTAATCACTGACCAATGATAAAGAACTCTAAAACATACCATGCTTCTGTCAATCCCAGCACGCCCACTGATTCCCTTCTGCAATGAATCAATAACAAAGAACTGCATGTTGCACACCTTCAGTGCATAGCACCACCAATGATCCTTGGTTACGACTGGGATGAACACCTAAAGAATACTTTGAATATGTCAAAATATAGCCACGAAAAAATTCACTATTAACAACAAAATAACATCGCCATACTCACCCAATCAGCAGTCAGTAAGTCTTCCAGTGTTACTAGATCGGCTTGAAAAAAAGGCCGGTAATTAACAAGTTGTCACACATGTCTATTGGCAATTCGCCTCTTATTGTCATAAATTAACTGGCTCTAAAAAAAACAAGTAATGCCTTTGTCAGTAATCAGCAGTCTCCACTTCACATTATACCTTACCATAAAATAAAGCAATATTTAATTAAAACTTTTACCGCAAACATTGGATTGAATATCATCCTCTTTATGACTCCAGTCGACTTTTTCTCAGAGTACATCAACATGGTTGCTGCAAACATTATAACCTACATCACAAAAAATAACTTTAACATCAACTGATTAAACTTTACCAACAACCTATAAAAGTCCATTATATATTTACCATGTTGTCAACATCTTCACGAGGCCCTAAGCTGCTAATCCTTCGTGCTCAACAGTTGACAAGTTATTTCACAAACGTAGCTGAAAAATTAAAATTAATATATGAGGTAACAAATATACTAATGCACAGATAACAAAACTAATTTAATCTTTTGTTACCTTGTTACAATGTCTTTGCGCGTAATCAACTGGTATAACTTATCCAAATCTACCCTTGCTCTTACATCACCAAAATCTGTAGTCAAAGGCTCTAGCACCATCGGTTCAGCATGGGGAATTATTTCATCATCTTGGTCGTCACCACCGATGTCAACGAAAGCTGGTGGATCTCGTTCGGGTACTTCATCGCCTAAATATTCTTCATCTACAGCTTCTTCACGAATAGGTTGCTCATCTGCAGCTGTAGTTGTTTCATAAACAGGTGCAAACTCAACAAGGGCTGCATCTGCACCTATTTCATCCACAACCGCTTCAAATGCAGCTTCATGTGCACCATTTTGAACTGCAGTTGTTTCATGAACAGGTGCTCCCTCAACAGCTGCTGCATCTAAACCTATTTCATCCACAACTGCTTCACATGGAGCTTGATGTGCACTGTCTTCATCTCCAGCTATTTCGGAAACAGGTGCTCCCTCAACAGTTGCTGCAACTGCACTTATTTCTTCTACAACTGCTTCACATGCAGCTTGATGTGCATCATCTTCATCCGCAGCTGTTTCGCAAACAGGTGCTCCCTCGACAGTTGCTGCAACTGCACCTATTTCTTCTACAACTGCTTCACATGCAGCTTGATGTGCACCATCTTCATCCGCAGCTGTTTCATGACCAAGTGCTTCCTCAACACATGCTTCCTCAAGAACTGCATCACCTGTAGCTTGATGTACAACATCTTGAACTGCATCTGCATCTGCTTCCTGAATTCCTTCAGAAGGTGCTTCCTCAACAGGTGCTGCATCTGCACCTTCTACATTGCCCTCCCCATCAACAACAACACCAGATTTGGGACCATAATCACACTGCTCGACTTTTCGACGCTTTCGTCGATTGCTTAATTCCTTCCTTATAGCAACAATTTCATCTTTAAGACTTCTTATTTTCTGGATGTTTGTTCTAAATTTTTCCAATCTTGCAGCACGTGCACATTCAACATTTTCATCACCTTTTTCAGGTGCTCCGTCAATCTTTCCCTCCCCATCCATATCAAATGCAGCACGGACGATGGGATTTTCACGGTCAATGGATCGAAGGTACCATTCAAAATGTACCTACCAAAAACATTATTATATAACTCAATCATATAAAAGAACTAAAAATGAAAAAAAATCTAAAATGTTATACGCTCAAAAACTGACTTACCTCGCCTTTCCTAAACAAAAGATCAATTGCTTCAGTCCCATATTTTAAGGAACGAAATCGCCGCAGTCGCGGAAATACCTTCACAGAAGAATGATAATGCAAATTTAGGCGTTCATACGCCCATAGCTACAAACAAAGCAGTATAAGATATCAAACAACTTCTTACAATGATTACACTAAAACAAATCACTTAACAACACAAAGAACAACAATGAATCATACCTGCAAAACAACAGCACTGCCACTAATGCTTATAGAATCGGCGATCTTTCCACTCAGTATTTTCCTATTACATCTGTTTAGACTACGTAAAAGATACGTATGTATCGCGCCACTCCAATCATATTTACACAGACTGTCTAAATCATCTAAAACTAAACAAGGCATGTTAGAAACATGTCTTGAGTTCCTAGCGAAAATAAACTCCACAAAACGAACTAGAATATATAAACAACAAACAACATCTACATCTATATCATCATTAAGAACAATGTTATCAAACATGTTTATCATGTCTTCTTTTTTCGTTTCACTGGAATTAAACAATTGACCAACTTTACCCACTATTGATTCATCAAAAGGGACCACCAACCCCCCTACTCCTAATCCTAAAGTCATAACGACGTCCACCACATCAAAAGGAACCAACTGATGCCTAACTCTGAATGAGTGATGCTGGGGAACCCATCGACGAACCAATTGTTTGAACAATTTCATGTTCAGCTCTATAGGATTTACAATATCTAAAAACCACTTAAAAGGAGTTTCCCCTATGCGCCTCTGATGTCTTGCTCGTAGCAAAGAATTCATGTGGACAATGTCTGATGTTTCCATCCAAGCTCGAACTTGCCACTTCAAAATAAAACAATTTTATAACAATCAATTTGTTGCTCAATTAAACAAAAACTAATTGAGAAATGCAAAAACTATACTTACTTTGGTTTTAGACGATTCCATTTTATAGTTAACTGATGGGAAACCGTCAAATAATAACCTACAACGACAATGAAATATGTCAAATGAGAATGAAAGTTCCTACTTTAACACACAAAAACAAGTTCAGAGACGAATTCTGCATAAACACTTGGTTCCAAAAATAACCAACCCACTTGGGAGCCCTTCTACCAGAAACAGGGAGCAGCCACCAACTTTTGGTACATATTCCAATTTTTAACTTGGTAAGCGCTTACAGCCTTCATGTAAGCGATTACACAGGCTCAAAATGCACAGATCTTAGTCTTCCTCAGTCAAACACTTGGTTCAAACAAAGTCCAACCCACTTGGGAGCCCTTCTACCAGAAACAGGGAGCAGCCACCAACTTTTGGTACATATTCCAATTTTTAACTTGGTAAGCGCTTACAGCCTTCATGTAAGCGATTACACAGGCTCAAAATGCACAGATCTTAGTCTTCCTCAGTCAAACACTTGGTTCAAACAAAGTCCAACCCACTTGGGAGCCCTTCTACTAGAAACAGGGAGCAGCCACCAACTTTTGGTACATATTCCAATTTTTAACTTGGTAAGCGCTTACAGCCTTCATGTAAGCGATTACACAGGCTCAAATTGCACAGATCTTAGTCTTCCTCAGTCAAACACTTGGTTCAAACAAAGTCCAACCCACTTGGGAGCCCTTCCACCAGAAACAGGGAGCAGCCACCAACTTTTGGTACAAATTCCAATTTCTTTGCTGGTAAGCGCTTACCGCCTTCCTGTAAGCGATTACACAGGCTCAAAATGCACAGATCTTAGTCTTCCTCAGTCAAACACTTGGTTCCAAAAATAACCAACCCACTTGGGAGCCCTTCTACCAGAAACAGGGAGCAGCCACCAACTTTTGGTACATATTCCAATTTTTTTGCTGGTAAGCGCTAACCGCCTTCCTGTAAGCGATTACACACATTTGTCTCTTCCTCAAACAATTCCATACCAACACAACCCACAACATCAAATACCAACACAGCCCACAACATCAAACCATGATTACATCCCTCATACAACAACATTACTCACAACAGAACATTCATAAACACAATATCATGCCATCCAACCTCCAATACGACACTATCAAACATTCATCAGTCATAACATAATTTCAAGACAAATTGTTTGTCGTACCCTATGCATGTCAACAACTTCAACTAAAACCCTAAACTTTTAACAAATAGAAGGGGGAAAAAATGATACCTTCCGGTTAATGAATACAGGGGTGGACTAAGACCCAAAAAAACTTCTCCTTTGGAGAAGAGATGACAATGATGGCCCCCTTTCCACACTTCCTCCCAAATCTTCGATGCCCGAACGACGTCAGAGAGAAAAAAACGCAACTTCAATACTTTAACGGTAGACGACAATGAATGAAGATGATTGAAGAAGATTTCGATGCAGACTGCAAGAGGTTGAAGGATTGCTGGACAGAGACAGTTTGGGTTTCCTGGACAACGTTACTATTGACGTCGAGAGAAATTGGTTTCCTAGGCGCCAACAAAACACATTTTCGAGCAGAGAGATTTCCGCAAATGCCCTTCCCTTCAGCTTTTTCCTTTAATAAAAATTAAATTAAAACACCCAATCACGCCACGCCATGTGTCGTTGTCAAATTAGTTGTCAAATATGGTTGTCAAAGTAACATTTTCCTTCTTTTTATTCCACTACTACTATACAAGATTAAATTTTTAGATGTTTTCCAAAAAATTTATACTCTAATATTTGTTATTATAGCTAACTTAAGGTTCATTTAAAATAAGTAATAGGTAAAATGTTTTAAAAATAAAAACTTTAGTCTGATTATGAAATCCAAAATGTAAATTTTCATTTTTATTCAACAACATAAAATATAAATTTGTTTTCTAGAAATCAAATTCAAAATGTAAATTTGCATTTTGAATTCAACAACATAAAATATAAATTTGTATTTTAGTTGTTCAATTTAAAATATAAATTTAAAATCCGAATTATACAATTTTAATGTAAATCCACATTTTGGATTATGCAATTATTTTACATTCCAAATTTATATTTTGAATTATATAATCTAAAATGTAAATTTATATTTTAGATTATACCATCTAAAATACAAATTTGTATTTTAAATTGTATAAATTTAGAAAGTAAGTTTGCTTTCCACATTATTCACTGAATGTAAATTTTTTTTTTCTTTCGGATGATTTAATCCTCCATAATATATATGAATTGCATAATTTAAAACTATACTTCAAATACAATCTTATTATATACAGTAAATGGCAACGAATCAAATATAGCCTCCTCCTACCACCACCAATTATCACCATCACACACCTCAACCACCACCTTCCACCACCAAGACACATACTGCAAGCTTCACAACAAACTTAAATCATTCAACATATTTTCCCTTTCTATTAATTTACGCAGGGGTATATATGAAATTTTAAAAAAGATGGGGTGTAGGAAGAAAACACGGGGTGAAGGAAGAAATGCCCATAGAATGTCCAGGGGGATTTTGCACCCAAAGAAAAATAATGTTTAACAGGCCTACTACTCTTGGCTTGAAAAGCCTAATAATACTCAGATTTTGAGAATTTCGTATTTGAAGAATTTGATAAGATTGAGATAAAATTTAAAGAAGAAAGAAAAAGAGTATAATTGAAGTTGAATGTTATAAGGAATGGTGAGAAAGGAAGTGGGTCCGTGAATTGAAGTTGGAATTGCATTATTCAGCATATTCTGAGTAATTAGAAGAGTGAAAAAATGAAGAGTGAAAGGTGAATGAAATGAGAAAAAGAAAAGGAATATACAGATAAAGAGGAAGTGAAGAAGAAGCATATAAGGGAAAAAAGCATTGATTAATTATATAAAAGAAAAGCAATTCCACTGAGGAGAAGGTTGCATGGAGTTGATCCACTTTGTGTTTAGCGAGTTGCCAATCATTCGCCGCCTCGCCACCCTCTTTTTATATAAAATAATTCTCTCCTTATCATAAAGAATTTCTTAGTGGGAATTTCCTTTTTAGGGTCATTCATTTTTTTTCCTTTTTCCTTTTCACTCCTCCCTACTCCTTCCAACTCAACAAAACAAAACAAACACTTCCACTAAACAAAGTCTTGGAATTTCATACTTATCAAGAGACAAAGTTTCAATGTACATGTTTCAAAATAGACCATTTTTTTGGAGTATGAAAAACTTAATTAATTTTTTCTAAAATAATTAATATTAAAGTTGATCATTTCCATCTAATTGAAAATATATAAAGAATATGGTATGAATGATATATTATTTAGTGTAAAGTTTAATAATGCATGTGGTCTTAAAATGTGACAAGTCTAAGAATAAATGGGAAAAAGATGGGAAAGAAGTGCGCATTGTTGTAGTAGTATATAATATAATATATAATATATAATGTGGGTTATAGCTTTTCTTGATTGGATCATCTTATGTCATGGTGTAGCACGTAATGGGTCTATTGATTGTAATGCGATGGGATAATTAGATACCTATTGATTTTTATTTTGGTTTTGTTTTAGTGCAACCTCCATTAATATTTAGTAATCATCTATGGTGACTTCCAATTTCAACCCTTTATTTATTTATCTATTTTATCAAATTAAGTTTATTATTTGATTTAAAGAATATATTTTAGACTTGTTAGTGGTCATCATCACCTTTATTTTTTGTTGTGGTGATTAAGTTTCCACCGCAACATTTACTTTTAGTTTTACAAATGATGAAGGTAAAAGGGTTTCCCCCTTGAGTTAGTTTGGAACCCCATAGGAGTTACGCAAAAGCACACATACTCCAATCTACTCATAGCTTTAATTAATCTTTTCATATAACGTCTTATCAAATACTGTTAATTACTTTTTATAAATTAAAAATAAATATATATTTCTTTCTTTAAATTGTGTTTCAAAATTATATTTTGTCCTTATATTAAATTATATATCTTTTTCGTTTTTATACCTATTATCTGAAGATGATTTGATTTGTAAAGCGTTTCTACGTGACAAATACAGTTTCACAATATATTATAATATATTGTAATATGACTTTCAGTATAAAAAAATTAAATAAATATATAATTTAGTTTAAGAATGAAATATAGTTTTTTTAAATCATTAAAATGAATTGAATCTATAAGGTTTTATTTATTCATTAAAATGAATTGAATCTTAATTTTTATCCAATTTAATTAAATTGAATTGTATTAGGTTGAGTGTATTTATATTTTTTGATCGATCTTATGCAATTCCATTATAATTGGATTGTGTTGAATTCAACTATTGTGTTGAATAATTTAATTGAAAATTATCAACCCTTATGAAATTATGTTGACTCAAATTTATCGAATTTGAAATTCATAAAGGCACTGTAGATTCCAATTCTAAGTGAGTTTCCTACAAAAACTTAAATACAAACCAATGAATGTCCAAAAAAATGATTAAGGAATTCTATGACTTAATTACAACATACTTGGTACACACTTATTCTAAAAATTTAATATTTTCATTTAAAAATCATTTATCTTTGTTTTAGTTGTTTGTCGTTCTCTTTCTGTTTTAATATTCTAAAGATATAGTATTTTTAAAAATGTAGATTTAATTAAAAAAAATACTTTGATCTCAATTATTATTTTTTTGAACTTTTAACCGTTTGAAAAGAGTTTTCAAAAGTTGAAGAAAATATTAAAAATAAATAATTGACATCAAATTAATGTAGATGTAATTAGGAGTGGACAAAATATACTGCATTGTACTTAACTATAAACAATTATAGTTAACTACAAAATAGTTCAAAAAAACTTAATTGAACTAAAAAATAGTTCAAAAAAACTGAACTGAACTATTTACACTGCAATAGTTCAGGTAACTGAATCCACCAATCAGCATTTAAGCACCACAATTCTAAACTGTATCCACTTTATACACATATAAACATGCTTATATTGAAGATAGTTAAACAATCATCGTTTTTCACATTGTTAAAACAATTGTTATACCAGCCAACTCATCTTCTTTATGGCTTTTATACCCACTGTAGGTAATTAACAAAATACTTATAAAAATATAGAGTGGATGGTAGCGTTAACAAAATACATTCACTCAACTATAACCCAACTTAACACTAATTCATTTACTTCATCAGCATATATTTCAAATTGTTTTTGTGTGTATACCAATTCACATACCTACATGAAAACACTCACCAAGGTGCAATACCCATGGATAGGCAGAAAGATCACAACAGCCAACATAGTACACAAATAACCAATCACACTAAGTATTAACTACTCATATCAACAATGCTCAAGTCCAATATTTTATCGGGTGTTGTCGGTGCTTCTGCTTGACTAGAAATTCCACGGGATCTATTAATGTCAATTAAACATACATCAACAAGGATGACTACAATGAGCAAACCAAACTGAAAAGGCAAAGAATACTATAATCAAAACTACTGTACAAATGTTTTAATATTGAACGTTCTTAAACTACAACTTCAAATAGCACTAAAATATATTATGAAATTTAGTCTTTCAAATATTAAGAGAAATAATAGGAGTACCTAGTCAAATCAAGTATAATAAAGTTCATCCAAAAAACAATAGCAGATACATAATACAAATCAACAATAAACCAGAACACTAGTAATCACTCATCTAAACCATTTTTATATTGAAGCACTACATTCAAGATTCCACAAAGCATAACATGTAGGTTGCTCTTTCAAGTTTACATGATCATAGTACATGAAGTTATTTCAGTTTAATACAATTGATATGATTTAAATGTATTATAAATTCATTTAAAAATTTAATTAAAAACATATAAGTTTGATATAACATAAAAAAAATGTCTAACATAAGTTCTCTTAACCCACCTTACACAGAATGATTGTCTGATATGTTCATTTGTACATTTATACTACCCTCTTTTGGAAATCCTGACAGATATACAAGTGTTGCACTAGTACCTCTTCAGCAAACTTCGAATACAAACTAAGAACCATGTTTTCAAGAGTGTTTTGTGCTTTCTCCAAACCCAACCCTTACATTTATTCTATCCAACCCTTATTTTGTTATTAAGGAGGAAAACAAATGAACGAACTGAGCAAGAGTAACAAATTGCGGTGTCACGGGTTGTTGTGTGTGAGTGAGGGAGAGTATGGAGATGAGAAAGAAGCAAATTAGATAAGTGAGGAAGGTGGATTAGGGTTAGACAAGTGTTTTTGATTGCTTTCAATTGTGGAAACAGTAGGGATGATAGAGAAAATGTTGGAGTGAAAGAGATGGAGCCTCCTAAAAAGATCTACTAAATTCATCAAGTTGTTCCAAAGGATCAAAACGGCCAGTTATTAATGGAATTCCTTGTCGGTTCTCTGTAAAATACTCGTATGGGCGGGGACTTCCAAATACATCGTAAGCTAGACCTGTATTGACAAATAACCAACCTGCAATGAATAGGGAGGGTATAGTAATGCTATGAATAATCCAGTATCGGATACTGGTAATAATATCAGCAAAAGAACGTTCTCCTGTGCTTCCAGACATCTTGAACTCCACATATTCTTGTACAGTCAAAAAGGGGGGGTCGAGTCCATAAAAGACAAGATCAGTAAGGCGAAATTTACTGAAATATAATCCTTGTTAGATCGTCCATTTTGTACCAACGGTGTCTTTTGAGTATACCGAATCAGTATAACTATCCTTCTTCTAATAGAGCAATGAAAATTCACAATCAGTGTAAAAATTTAGTACTAGATTTGTTTCGTCTTTTTTCATTGATTGTCTCTATGTAGTCAAAAATTCGATAGAAAATTTTGCAAAGTTTAGGTATATCAAAATTTTTTTGATATTCAATTTTTATAGTAATAGTATAAAATGAAGGTTCTTAACATTTCAGATTATTAGTTTTGGATTAGAAACTAAAGATCCATTAAAATCGGAATATGAGAAAAGGGTTTCTGATAATTCATAAAGTAGATTTTATATTTTTTCAATTAGTGCCAAATCAAGAAATATATTTTTTGTGGTTGTTGAAGATCTTTTTTTCGATTTTCTTCTACATTAGTTCAAAGTGAAATAAAATGAAATAACAAAGTTATTATTCTTTGTTTGAATATTCTTAATTTTTCTTTTCTTTTTCTAATAGAAAGAGAATTCTATTGGATATCTATAGAATAATACTCAATATTTTCATTAGAGCAGGTTTACTTAATTCCCGAGTTGATTAAGAAATCTGTTGATTGGAAATCATAGGATGGGTAGATGTAACAGATGAGGAATTTATATATAAATTATGTTACTCTATTTCTTTTTATTCGTCTCTAATGATTTATTGATGAATCGCCAATTTTGAATTGTATATTTGAAGTAGGATTTTTTATCTTCTTTTTTCTCTCAAAAATGGAAATTTAGGGCCTTAAAAATATCCATTAAAATTGAAAGGGTTGAGAGGAATGAGATGAGTAAGGATTTGAGGTTTCTTGTTTTTTTTTTTTTAGTTTTGAGAAAGAAAATTATTTAAATACCATTGACCTTAAACTTAGAATTCATAATATATGAGGATATTTTTGTCTACTAAAATTCGATATACATTGTTAAAATGTACCAACTGAAAAAAGAACGTACGCGTATTAGCAAATCCATATATATATATATATATATATTCTTTTGTGTTTTTTATTTATTTTAATAGATTGATTCGTGTAATGATAAATGATAAAGGAAGTCTAGGATATATGTGTAGTGTAGTTGAAATATTTATTTAAAAGAAATTAATTTATAGAAATTATTCATATATCTTTTTAAAGATTTTTACTTTTTTATTTGTACATAAAATTAATTTTACTTCAGAAAGAACATTTTCATCTTCTTAAAAAATTTCATAAAGAAAATTTTGCATAGAAAGTGAAAGTATGTTATAAATTCTGAGAGTGTAAGTGTGATGATTGTTGTAAAGAGGGTCTAGAATCCTGATTTCGTCATATTTACGTAGTTAGTTACAGTGAAAAAGGTTACTATTAATGAAGAGAAAAGAGAGAAAAAACAGACACCAATGGTTTGGAGACAAACACTCACCAGGGTGATAGTGTGCCCTGACCTGACACTGATGTTTTGTCCCTCTTCCTTTTGATGTGTTCTGTCTTGGTTAGAATTAGAATGCTTCTTTTTGGAACCCATCATTTAGGGTTTGACAACATCATCGGCTTCTAAACCTGTAATTGTTGGATGCCAAAACATTTATGTTCTATAAAATTCCACCATTTAACCATAAAATAAACTTCCAAGTACGTAAAGTTGATCAGACAATAAAAATAATAATAATAATAATAAAATAATAATGTTTTCATGAACCCACTTTAATATTTTAATGTTTTTGGACCCAAATCATTGAGTTACTGAAATTAATTAGGGACTCAACTCAATTATTCTATTCTCCTTCTATCTCATATTAATTATGTTTATTCAATACTAGTAAAAGAAATGGGAAACTTTTCAGTGATTATTTTATTAGAAGAGCATAGCTAGTATGTGGTAAGAGAAAAAAAGAAAAAAGATTTTAGCATGGCATAAGCATATTGGCTAACAAGGGCATTAATATTTGTCCAATTGAATGTGGTGGGGATGCTTCATTTGCTCCATTGGGTGATTACTTTTTTGCTTAAATATATCATTCTATTTCAATTTAATTTTATCATATTATATAAGCTATGGATTATAATATCTTCAGAAAATATTATAGCCGTTTGTTTTTTTCTATTTATTTAAACATGACTTGTCTTTTTTATTTTTTAATATTTGTGGAAAAACAAAATTTATAAAAACATAAATATGCATGAAAATATCCATTAAATATGATTATATTATATGATTAAAAAAATAGATCAAGCTAATCTTTAAATAAAATAGGTGTGACGCGTATATTTCAAATCTAAGTCTTAATGTATTGACACAAAATTCTTTTAAGGGTTATTCTAAATGCATTGTCCAGATTAAAACATTACTTGAAATTCTATTTTATACTATGAGCTTTTAACTAAAAAGATAATTATTACTAATTTCGTTAATGGACCTAATTATCTTTAATGTAAACTAGCATAACTGTAAGGACCTGAATATATATATATATATATATATATATATATATATATATATATATATATATATATATATATTAAAAAAATGAGATAAAAATTTAATGAAGTTAAAAGGGAAGGGTTGTTTAATTAAAAGACCAGATCTTTATTTTCTGTTGGGTTCTTTCTAAAGAAGTTAAGTTCAGCTCATTTCCTAAAGAAAACTCTCTCTAGAAAAACCTCATTCCCCCTCTTTGCCTTCTCTCTACCACTACTCCACATTGATCCAGTGCATGTCTGTTTAGGTGGTACCTAAGCACTCCCAACGTGGAGAGCTTCGAGTCTAAGCAGTTCTACCCTTATTTCTCCGCTGTTTTGGAACCTAGGGCATAGGTTGTATGTGCATTGTTCCTTTCCTTTCTATTTTCTTCAAAGTTCTGAGCTCTAAGGGTTGTTTTCACCACCAATGTGGTGGATGTAGGGCACTGTGATGGAACCCTCTCCTAGCATAAAGCACACAAGAAGAAGCTCCAAAACAGATACGCAGCGGAATGGGAATTGGTGTAGTGAAATGGATGATTCATAGAAGGTGTTTGATGAAAGTTTGGATGAAGGTGTGGTGTGATTTAAAAGCTTGCATGAGAAGAAAGTTTGTGCCTTTAAGCATTAAAAGAAACCTAGAATTAATTAGAGATTGCATTGAAGATGGAAAAATGTTTCTTGAGAGTTTAAGTGATCATGGGTTTCTTAGGAGAGAGTTAGAATTTGGGCATAGACTTAAAGAGATCAAGGATAAGAAGAGAGAAAGAGAAGAAAAAGAGAGAATACAAGAAGAAAGGAGAAAAGAAGAAGAAAGGAGAGAAGAAGAGCAAAGAGAGAAAGAAGAAAAAGAAAAGAAGAGAAAATTGCAAGAGCAAGAACATGGAGAGAAGGAGTAATTGCCACTAAAGACAACTCCTACTCTTGCCATGAAACCTAAAAGTGAAGGTTTCAAATCCTTTAATTTTTATTCAATTATCTTTAAGACTTTGCATGATAACTTTTCTTTTAAACTAATTGCCACACCAATTTTCATTATACTACCCTCTTCAAAATATGGCAATTTAAATCTTGAGTTATTGTTACCCTTAGGGATACAAGAAACTCAAGATAAAAGAAAAGTGACTTGTGAATTAGGACTTTCAAATTTCCTTAAAATTATAAAACAAAGTCCTCATTCTAAAGTTACTTTCACAAAAAAAAATTCTTTCTTGGATGATACTAATTGGAAATATATTTGATGCTTATTGTATATATGTTTTTGATCCAGGAGGAAAGTGATAAACCAAGTTGCGCTTCTTTATACCTTCCGATTTGAGGACAAATCGTTTTTCAAGAGGGAGGGTATGATGGAAACCTAATCAGGGAAACCATTCAAAGAAGTAGCAACTCAAGCTAAGACTAAGAAAGGGAAGTTAAAAAAGGACTTTCTAAAGTTTTCTTGAGTTTCTTTCTCTAAGTCTTAGAAGGATTCTACTCTAATATGTTTATATGTTATTTTGTAGGGTTCAATAAGGCTAGGACACCATGGATTTGGGCCTAAGCCCAATAACTAAAAGTCCAACAACCCAACCCAAGGAGAAGGGTAAAAGAGTCTTGTCCACAAAAGGAGGGGGGTGAGTTTAGCAAGCATGGAGTTGCCTCAAGAAGTTCACATGTTTCACACTGTAACACATCTTCTGCTGATATACTTGCTGCTCATGACCATGCACATTCCATTGCTGCTTCTAGAAGAGCTTCACACTTTCCACACCGCTGCCACATGGCTAAAGATCTACGTTGCTCATCTTCAATCACCACCGTGCATAGCTTAGGAAAGCTATTATAAATTTGCTATGCATCAGCATGTAAAGACACTTTTGGATGTAATGAAATGCTGCAAAATTGTTTGCTCATCTTCTTATATCCCTAAGTCACCTCTGAATTTTGAAATTCAGCAACTCTCCTCTAGCTTCCTTCCTTAGTAGGAAGGTCGTCTGAACTTGGAGGCATTAAACACACACCATAGCTTCATCCAAACTTTCATCAAACACCTTCTATTTCCACTACACTTGAATTATCTTTTTCCTTGCGTTTCAAGAAACTTTTGAAAGTTCTCTTTTTTACGAAAAAGATTTTTAAAAGACTTTGTTTTTTGCATTTCACCAATTCACCCCCCCTCTTGGTGTTGAAACTAAGACATTCTATTTTCAACAAATATAAACAAAGAAAATAAGATAAAAAAATAGAATTAAGACAAATATGGTACCACAATCTATCATATTGATGAGTTAAGGAAGATTTGTCACAAAAATTACAATTTTTTTATAAGAACTAGGGTCCTATATCAAGGACCAAGAGTATCCTCTATTTATGAAAACCCAATTTCATTTAATGACTATTAAAAGTGTTTATATTTGTCTTTGATGCAAGTATATATAGACCTCAAATGTTTAAACGATCTAATAAACCCTAAAGAAAGCTGAGAAACACTAGACCATAAAAATAACTTGAAAATTAAAAAACAAACTCGAACTCTTTGCTTAATGAGTGGAGCTCACCCAACGACTCGCCATCTAGCGAGTTCACTCACCCAACAAAAGTTCTAAATTGTGATAACTCATAACTAAACCTTCACCAATGATAACGGTTACAAATACCGTTATCTGTGATGTAATTCTGACACTAAATGCAACCTTTTCTGTCTAGAAACTTGCTTGGAATCATGTTTTTCTGTTAAGTTGTGTGAATAAGAGAGTTGATGTATAATCAATGACTTTATGACTAATTCCCCTTGTTTTGGAAGAGAATGACATAATATTGAAAGCAGAGATGAAGAGCCAAGGAGATGGAGCTCAGAAAGGCCTAAAAGAGCACCAAAAGGAGGGATAACACGTAGCTTGGGCGCCCTGTATGGAGGCTCAAGCGTTAGAAATCAACGTCCAGCGCCCGGGCGCCCCTTTTGGGCACTTGAGCGTCGAGCCCCGAGGCTTGGGCGCCCCTCTTGGAGGTTCAAGCCATACATGACAGACGTTCACCGCCCAGACGCCCTAAGTGGGGCGCCTAAGCGTCGTGCATCGTGGATCAAGCCCAGTTTCTGCTCTGTTTTGACTCTATTAGACCGGGCCCCGTTTTTACTCTGTTCCAACTCTATTTAAAGGAATCAGGTGCTCTAGGTTTTGTATCTTTGGCAAAGAAGATCATAACAACACACTCTCTCACCCTTGGAAGACGGATTTGGATGCGGGAGCTCCTTTCCCCAATTTTTAGGGTTTTTCTATCTCATTCTTCTCCATTGTTCATATAGTTTCTCCATGTCTATGGGGAACTAAACTCTATTTGTTGTTGGGAGATGATGTAACCTTGTGAACTCTCATGTATTTGAATTGATTCTCAATAATATGTTTTTCATTAATTGTTAGAGTAATTCATCTGTTTCAATGCTTGTTGTGTTTAACTCATTCATTAGCATGATTTATGAATTACATGAGTGTTGGGAGATTCCTTTCAATTCAGGTTCTTGTTGAATTACTCCCAAGAGTAATATTTCTCAACGATGAGGGTCTAAGTCTTTGATGTCTTAAAGCTCTTGATCTTTACATCTTATTATGAGGAATGCTAGGGATTACATGAACTGGTAATTTGGGACAGGCTTATTCGCCGAGGGATCGAGTTTAGGTGATTTAGTCAGTGACGTTAACATTAATGCATAAAGAAGAATTCTTACATACATGAGAGGGAACTTGATGAAATCTAACCCCAACAACATATTCATCTCATATTAAACAACATTTGTTCATCCTTACTTTATTCTGCTATTGATCAATTGCATTCATATTTAATTTTATGTCTTTGCATCTGAAACTGATAACGGTCTAAAAACCATTATTCTTATACATTAATTTGATATCAAAATACAACCTTTATGACCTAGAATTAGCTTGAAATCATGCATTTTGTTTACGTTAGTGAACAAGAAAGCCAAAAGTGGTTTTAGAGATATTATGCTTGGTTTTACATTGTTTTGACAGGATTTTACGAGAATTGAATGATGAAGATGAAGAAGGAAGGACTTGGAATAGAAAAAGGGCAAGAAAAGATGAAAAAGAGGTGTCGCAACCACCGCCCAACGTTAACCCAGCGCTGGGCGTCCAAGACGCAGATCGCTGAGCGTTCAACAAGCGCTGAGCGTCTAGCGTTGCCACCACTGAGCGTTAGCTAGCGTTGAGCACCTAAATGAATGGGCCTGAGACAAATTTTTGTAATTTTTATGGCCTATAAATAGATCCAGTGCAATTCTCAGAGTAAGCTTTTGGAAATCAGAGACGTCCAAAGTTATTCTTCACTCCTTGGAGGCGGTTTTTGGATGCGGGAGCTCCGAATCACCAATTCTAGGGTTTATTCTTCCATTCTTTTCATTAATTCCATCTAGTTTCACCATGTCCATGGTGAACTAAAACCTTTGTTGTTAGGGAACAATGTAATATTTTGAAACTCTCTTATATTGAAATTCTTGTTTTATTCACATGCTTGTATTATCAATAGTTTGGGTTTTCTTATCCGATTTTCATGCTTGCATCGTTTAACTCATTCGGTGTATTGATCCGTAATTTTGTTGATACGGGAATGTACGAGGAAGTCTCAAACTGATAGGAATTCTCTTAGTTAGGCAATAATACCTAGGAATAGGAGTATGACGACCAATTGCTTTAAACTTCTGTTTATCATGCGTTATTGATTACTTAGGGAGACTAGGAATGGTAAACTAGTAATTGATAATATACTCTCTTCGCCGAGGAATCGGGTTTTGAGTAGATTAGATAGCTACATGACATTGATAATAAAGCGAATTTAACAAGAATAGTAGATATAGGAGAGTGGATAAAGATGAAATTGTAAACCCCAACAACTCCATTAATTCATAGTCTTCTTTGACAACTGATTCAAATTTGCATTTGCATGTTTAAATTCTGTTTTTGAATCAACCTTACAAATTATTTTTCTTTCAAGTCTTATAAAATCAATTCAGACGAACGTCTAGGCCACTGAGTCCTTTGGGAGAACGATACTCGGTCTTACCGTTTATATTACTTGATAATGATCTGGTACACTTGCCAGGGGTTTAACAGAAACCAATGATAACTTTTCTTTAAGTCTTAATTAATCTTGTTATCACACGACTGTCTAGCATCAAGAGTCTTCTGGAATACGATACTTGGTCTTACCATTTTATATTACTTGTGCGATTCGGTACACTTGTCAATCCATCAACAGGTCTTGGACTTCGTTCTCGGAGACCATAGATTTTTTCAACATCCAACGAACTTATAAAATTAAACAAAATTACAAATGCACTTAAATTGTTTAAAACTATTTTATGCGTGAGCTATAGGCAACGATCTTCATGTCCTTTGAGTTTTTAACAGCATGTAGCATCATGAGCTTCAAAAAGATTTGTTCTTCCACACTTTTGGCCTTGACCTTGTCATATGTCCTTTGAATTGTAACGGTTCCTCCTCAAGTTTTTCTTCTACTGACTCAAGGGATAGTCTTTTATCATAGCATCCTTCTTGAAGAGAATTTATCCTCAAATTCATACCTACATTAAATGGAGACACGTCATTAATATTGAAACTAGAATTCATGTCATAATCTTTAGGTAGATCAACAATGTAAATATTATCATTAATTTTCTTAAGAACTTGAAATGGACCATCTTCTCTAGGTAGAAGTTTATATTTTCTTTTGGAAGGAAACATTTCCTTCCTAAATTGAACCCAGACCTAACCTTCGAGTTCAAACTTGATCTTCTTTTTCCCTTGGTTAGGCTTAAAAGTCAACTTTTCCATCTTATTTTCTATTTGGGCCTTCACGTCCTTATGCAAGTTCGTGAAAAAAAGTATCTTTGGGAAGACCATCTTGTTAGTCACAAAATTAGTATTGGGTAAAGTCTACAAATGTAAAGGAGTTAGAGGATTAAAACCATATACCACTTCAAAGGGAGTCATTTAAGTAGTATAATGAACTACCCTATTACAAGTAAACTCCACATGAGGTAACCAATCCTCCCAAGTTCTCAATTTCTTATTTACAAAACATCTAAGGAGTTGAAACAAAGTTCTATTTACCATTTCGGTTTGTCCATCCGTTTGAAGATGATAAGTTGTAGAAAAGAGAATTTTTGTACCTAACTTACCCACAACACTTTCCAAAAATGGCTAACAAATTTTACATATCTATCTTATACAGTGCTCCTTGGAATGCCATGTATTCTCACCGCTTCCTTGAAAAATAGGTTGGCCACATGGTTGGCATTATCGTTCTTGTGGCAAGGAATGAAATGAGTCATCTTCAAGAACTTGTCAACCACAACAAATACAAAATATTTCCCTTCTGTGGACTTTGGGAGACCTAAAACAAAATTCAAACAAATTTCGATCCAAAGAAAGTTAGGAACAAGTAAAGACATAAATATCTCATAATACATATATTTAGATTGAGCTCGCTTGCAAGTAAGGCCTTTATCACAAAAGGACAACACATGATGTTTCATGTGAGGCTAAAAGAAATAATCATGCAATATATTTAATGTCTATTGGATCTCATGTTAAGCTTTTTGCATAATTATACATTTAATCTATTATAGATGATATAATCAATTATCAGTTTATGAAATTAATCAATTATATTAAAACATAACTAATTATTTTGTTTAGATTTTATTTAAAGATTATACATGGAACAAAATAATCTATTAATGTTAAAAATAATGGATTGTGTTAACTTTGATTTGTCTTATAAATAAACTTTTAGATTTGATTATTATCAATCAATCTAAACAATTATCTTACTCTAAAAATCTAGAATATCTTAAAGAAGCAAGCATATCTGTGAAAAAAAAATTCTACTTATTAAAAGATCTTTCGAAAGATTGTATGTTGTATATTTTTATCCTCAAAAGTTGTTGTTCTACGTTCATTGTTTTGATTCATTACTTTAAGTTGAGATGATTTTCACTATCTTGTAATATGTTTTTAAAGAGTTGTGATAAATTTTTCTAAAATTTTGTGATATCTCTTCATATTTGTTCAAGAGATCGATAAATACAATATATATATATATATATATATATATATATATATATATATATATATAAAATTACAAGTTTATAAAAAAAGGTTGTGTTTATAATCTTGATATTTCTAAATAGTTCAAATAATATTTTTGAGTAATTAATAGAATTACATAAATTTAAATGAACTTGAAACTTAACATTATTTTTATCTATTTATTGTATTTTTTATTTATTTGATGGAAACAAACTTACTTTCATATTAAACTTTCCACGAAAGATTTTTCAAAAAAATAATAATATTAATAGTTAAAAAAATTAAAATGTCAATTTATCCATTTTTTAATCAATGATCTAATCCTATTTTTATTTACACATTAATTATTTTTTAAACAAAATACTTTCTTCTATTTTAGGAGTTGTAACTTTATCGTATATTAGAAAGTAGTTGTTTTACCATTTCTACTATAAAACACAATTTTTATGTGTTTTTTCTTGTATACAAATATTGGTCAAAGTAGAAGTTATTAAAAAAGAAACATACAACCACTGAAATTAAAAGAAAAATGAAGTTCTAAAATGAAAGGGTTAGCTTTTTGGTATCTGTTTGATAGCTTGAACTGAATTTATATAATATCAATATTTAAATGTTGTTAAAAAAAGTTGTCTAAATATTATTATCCGGTTGGAAATAAGTAAATTTTGAGAACAAAATCTGTAAATTTATTATAACTTATCATTAAATAAACTATACATTATAGTTAACACATAGTAAATACATTTATAACACAACTGATTTCTTTTAATTTTTCTTTCTTGCATTTTATAGTGAAAATCATGTGGCTTATTCTCTTCCATAGATGTTTCTAGTGACCTTCTTGACACTTGTCTAAGCCATATTAAGCAATTTCTTTTTCCATACTTTTTTCTTAGTTGATTGATGTTACATCCTCCTCTACTCTTCATCTTATATTTTATCATTTTTTAGAACTACACAATTAATAATTAACGTTCTTATTTTCAGTGCTATTGCATTTTATTTTTATCTTTTTTTCTTATAGAACTCAACAATTTTTTATTAATTACAGAAAAAAACTAGTCAAACAATAATATAACAAATCTTTCTTTTAAGTTTGGAAAGTAATTTCTTATTTACTTCAAATATATGATGGAGTAGTTGATTTTTAGAGATTAAATTAGATTTTAAATATAATGTAACAGAATTTATTATTTATTATTAACGAATTTCTTTTAATATCTCGCATATTATATATATATATATATATATATATATATATATATATATATATAAATTTCGAGTCATATTGTTTTTTATTTTTTAACATAAATTTGATTTGATATGTTTTTTTTTTGTTTTCTAATAACATATTCATGGCAAATAATAGATAAATTATGAACCGTTAAAAAATACGTTTAGGGTAAATTTATGAAAAAAATAATAATTCTTAGATACAATTTTTTTTCTTAAATTTTTTTTAATTTTTAACTCTTATAATTATCGCATTAATAATAACATCATAACAGATTCTTTTATAACTTAGATGTAGATTACTTAAAATATTGTTTTAAAATATTTTAAACAAATATTTTTTTGGAGACTATCAATCATATTCTTTTTCTTTTATATAAATTATATTTAGGATCTCATAAAGGGTAAGTAATTTTTGTTATACACTTTCAGCACAAAATCAAATTGATTATTCTCCTAATATGTGCTCAACTCAATCATCTTATCTCAATTTCATAGCGTGTTTCATAAATATTATTCCTTTATAATTACAAAATTCTAAAAATGTTCTTTACCTTTGCATCTAAGAATTAGATTATTTTTCCTCATCTCATATTTTCCTCAATCTTAAAATCCCATTAAAATAGATCAAACACATGTTAAATGACACTTTTTCTACATTATGTACAAACTAACCAAAAAGAAAAATTAACTAGAAATACACAATTATGTTTATCTACATGAATTTGTAGTTCATATAAGAAATAGAAACCTAAAATAACTTTAGTTTTTTTTTTCAAAATTATTTTGATAAGTTTTCTTGAATAACTATAAAATAGATTAGCAAGTGTTGATAAAAATGCATTGGGTTGTCTAACCATATTCTCTTGTCTCTGGAATGCATTCCACGTGCCTTTCTACAAACGGTTTATCTTCATATTTTTCGTTTTCACAAAGATACTACTAAGCAGACAAACACAGAGGTGATGTCGTCTTTATGCATACTTCTTGTCCCCTTTTCTATTAAATTCCTTTTTCCAAAAACTGTACTTTCTTCACTCTCTTCAACCTCATCAACACCAAATTCAAAACAGTTCGGTTTTTCATAACCATCGAAAAAATAATATTATATAACTTTTCTCTTTCGTTTTTTCATTTTAATAATATGTGATGACAAATCATAGCATTTACAAAATCAGTCTAATTGAAATTTCAAAATCCGTAGTGATATTTAATATATGTTTATATAAAGAAAGTAAAATTTGTTTATACAAGTTACTCTAGTGCTTTCCTCTAAGGTTTAAACATATATATCTTTCACAAATTGTCTTAATATTTTTTATTTTATTTTTATCTCTAAATTTCTTTTCTAAACACTTTAAACTATCAAATAAAAACATGGGTTATAGGCTAAAGAAAAATAAATTAAAAAACATTAAAAATGAAAAAGTAAGAAAAAAAATAGAAATAAAAAGTTTAAACAGTTAAGTTCCTCATTTAACCTTTTGAAAAAGTAGATTTTAACATGAATAGACTTTTTTTTTTCGTGAAAAGCTATTTCTCATTTTTATATTATTTTCCTTTAACAATATTTTATAGAAAACAAACACTTTTTAACAAAAAAAATTATACGGACACTTTTTATTTTGGCTCCATTTTGCAGCACAAATTAATTTTTTATTCCGTTTCTAAAAAGTTTGATTCTGTCTTCTTCCCTTGGATATGACATTTTGATATTTGAACAAATCTTCTGATCCTTTTTTTTTCTTTTATTTCAATCTGAAAATGGCAATGCAAAACCAATCCAATGTTCTCCTCTTAGTCAATTTCTAAATTTGGCATTTTTACAGAAAAATTAATCTCATTCTCGCCATGCATTCATATCCTCTTTACCCTCTTAAACTCAAAACAACTTCCTTGTTCCTAGTATACAGTATTCTCTTCATAACATAAACTGGAAGATCATAACCCAAAGGGCACATGAGCTAATGTGCGCCACTGGGACCGTTAATATTCGTTAGTGCTTTTTTGGCACAGTGCATGAAAAAATTTATATATACACATCCATACACACACACACACATATATATATATATATATATATATATATATATATATATATATATATATATATATATATATATATATATGTTTGTGTATACCTGTATAATAAATACATACACAAACATATATTCCCTTCACCTCAAATTTTAATTTAAACCCAAAGAAGCCAAACCCATTTTTTTCTTGAACTGAGAAGCAGTGATCCTTATGACTCTTCTCTCCAACAGCATGGACAATGGTTGCTTCTCTTCGCCACGCCATGAGGCTTTTCCAGCTGGTCTGCGAGTTCTTGTTGTTGATGATGATCCAACATGGTTGAGGATCCTTGAAAAGATGCTCAAGAAGTGTTTGTATGAAGGTTGGTTTGTTTTACTCATCATCAGTGCTAATTATTATGTTACCCTTTTGTTTCTCCACTCTGCTACTGTTGTTGTGGCGTTGATTTGTTGCACAAAAGGGCTTTGACATCTATAAGCTGGATGTGATTGGATAAACTTCTCTATAACAAACTTTTGGAAGAGAAACATAACAAGGAATAAAATTAACTTCTCTCTACTAAGCTAAAATTTGTTAGTTCTTAAGTTAATTTATATAAATTTAACCATATAAGCTCTCTAAATTTTATTTTCTAACGTTTTGATAAGCTGGTTTCAACTTGTGAAGAAATTCATTTCCTATTTTTTAGAGCTTGTGTTACGCTATTTGTCTTCTATAGCTGGATTCTGGTTTTTTACTTGCTGCATCTAATTTTTAGTCTGTGATGGGATGTGTTCATGTGAGCTATATTTTGATAGTTGCATGCGTCTCAGTGGTGTTCTGTTTGGTCCGTTTAATTCGTTTGTTTATAACTTTGAGCTGAAGTGTTTCTCAGAGTACGAAGCTGTTTTTTTTTATTCCATCTTTTCAGTAAAGAAAAAAGTTGGGAAATTTGGATGATAGAACTTACCAAGATTGAAGGGGCTTAATCAAAAGTACCTGGGTTTGTATGTTGCCATGAGGCTTCTGCAACACATGGATCCCTGTTTTACCAATTGATTTTGAGATAAAATCTAACCTGATATCAGAGCCTATTTATTAACTTATCTCAGGAATCACCAATTCTATTATGATAGGTTCGCCTATTAATCTGAACAAACAACTTTGTGCACACTTTCTGTGGCGTTCTGAAATGACCAATATGTCACTACTCAATTTAATACGACAATGGATACACCGACAACTTAGTTGAGTTCAAATTTTCCTGTATGGTGGCAGGTAGAGAAGAGTTTAAGCCTTCTGCTAACTTCTGTTCGTTATGCATCTTTGCACTTTGGGTTCAATTTATTTGCACAAAGTTGAGCTGAGCTGAGCTTCAGCTATTAGTCTCCGTAATTAGAGAATAGAAATCAAGAATAAGGTTTCTTCTTAATTGATGCTATGATGTGTATTGAAAGATGGCATATTAATGAACCCAAGTTACCAATATGAGGCAATTTGAATTGCCACAGTTAAGCAAAATAACTCATTGGCATTTACATACTTTGAATGTCACAAATAAAAACCCCACGCAAGTTGAAATATAATCGAACCAGTTATGCGACTCCACATAGAAAGAATGATTTAGAAGCGCTGTCCAACCAGAGATGTGACTCCATACTGAAGGAATGATTTAGAAGTCATACGAGTGTTAGTCTAAATGTCAATGGTATCAGTAAAAGCTTTCATAACATGGACAGATTTTTTTTACATTATTTAAGTCAAGTACTCTCTAGCAGTTTATGGAGTTAGATTGGATTGGGCTATGCAAAAGCTCGAGCTCAGCGATTTGTAAATGTAACATAAGGTCTTTCATGTATTTAATTCAATCGACATCTTTAGTAATTTTCAAATTCAAATCCTCCTCCTCCCTCTTTTTAATAATTTCTTGTTACTCTGTTCATACAAATTTTCATGAAATTAGCAAATTTTGGAAGCAAGCACAACTTGTGTCCCTTTTGAGTGCTCTGGTTAGGACAACAATTACTTATTTTCTTCTGACTAAGTTATTATATGTTTCAGTGACTACATGTTGTTTAGCAACAGAGGCTCTGAAAAAACTTAGGGAAAGGAAAGATGCATATGACATAGTGATCAGCGATGTGAACATGCCTGACATGGATGGCTTCAAACTTCTTGAGCAAGTTGGACTTGAGATGGATCTTCCAGTCATTAGTCAGTTGTCTTTTAATTTTATATGTTAATATTTTTCATTAAATGTTATCAAGTAATCTTTTGATCACATTGAGTTGAAGTCTATGCTGACAAGCCACATTTGGCAATGCTGTACAGTGATGTCTGTTGATGGAGAAACCAGTAGAGTAATGAAAGGTGTCCAACATGGTGCATGTGATTATCTCCTCAAGCCTATAAGGATGAAAGAACTGAGAAACATATGGCAGCACGTCTTTAGAAAAAGGATGCATGAAGCGAGAGATTTTGAAAGCCATGAGGGTTTTGAGGCCCTTCACTTGCTGATGAATGGATCAGAGCAGTCCGACGATTGTAACATCTTTGCCATAGAAGAAATTACCTCGATAAAGAAAAGAAAAGATGCAGATAGCAAGCACGATGACAAAGAATTTGGAGATCATTCTCCCACAAAGAAAGCTAGGGTAGTTTGGTCTGTGGATCTTCACCAGAAATTTGTCAAAGCCGTGAATCAAATTGGATTTGATAGTAAGTTTTCAATCAACCTTCCCTGCTAAGTGTAATTATGAATTATGACTTAGGTAAACAACACTGTAATTTCTGACCTTACTCTTTTTGTTAATATGACACAAACCTCCTTGTGTTTTATGTACAAGAACGTAACATACAATTTATGTTTGGCAGAAGTTGGTCCCAAGAAAATTCTTGATTTGATGAGTGTTCCCTGGTTAACCAGAGAAAATGTTGCTAGTCACTTGCAGGTATATCACTTGCTCATATGCATTATATTAACAGTCCTCAGCTATTACCATTGAAAGAGTGCCTAATAGGACACTTCAGTCATAACATTACTGTCAATAAACATCTGGTATCTTAATACTCCATATTGTGCTAAAGTCATGACAGGAATTGTCTTTAAGATACTGTTTAGTGGAGGGGAAAAATAATGAAGAGTGGAGGAATTTTGATAAAATTTCCATGTTTGGTTCAGAGGTTTGGAGGGGTGGGGAACGAAAATATGGGGCCAAAATCTCTCCTCAACAACCCTTTCTGACCCTACAAAGTTTAGAGGACTTTATTTTCCCTCCTCTTCCTTCTCCTTCTCTGAACCAAACAGTATGCATTTATTAAAGTCTGAAATAATACAACGAAGATGCAGATCCCCCTCATAAAATTAAATGTGAAAACTCGAGAGAAATAAGAGGGAGAAAACTGTTTAATGGTCTTTAAGTTTGAAGTTTGAAATTCATAGGGTTCCTTGATGAGAAAAAAATTTATCCTGCAGAAATACAGGCTCTACTTGAGTAGGTTGCAAAAGGAAAATGATCAGAAATCTTCGTCAAGTGGAATAAAGCATTCGGATTCACCGTCAAAAGATCCAGGAAGTTTTAGTTTTCCAAACACTGCAAGCAACAAGCAACAAAGTGATGTTGTCATTGACAGCTTCAGTCCTTCAGATGGAAGTTTACTACAGATGGATGCTCCAAGTCATGAAGGTGACCTCAAGAGAATCTTGTCAGAGCCTACAACCGAAAAAAGAAGAGCTTCACCAAAAAGTTCACAGACGAGCCTCAATCAACCCTTTTCATCTGTAGAATCATCAGAAGCAAGCCATGCAATATTTGATTGCACCATACAAACACAGTACTCTTGGGGTGAGTTTCCAAAAGGACCACTCAAAGAAGAACAGAAGACAACTGTTCAATTAGAGGATAGCTTCAGCCAGTTGCCATTACACGGTACACGGCATCACATTCAGGTTGATCAATCACAATCGATTGCTTCGATTAATTCTAATCCTTCTATAACAGAAGAAGAGGTTGCTCCCAGCTTAGACACCAAACCTTTATATGCTGGTTACAAGAGTGATTATGTGAGCCCTGTGAGTTCAATGGGAACTGCAGTTGACACCTTTCCTAACCAGTCCAAAAGCCTCATCCTGAATGATCAATCTCCAGAGCCCATTTTCACCTCAAATTTGGGATTGAAAACTGATGGATTTGATGTTGATTGCATTTCTGATCTGGATTTTTACCAAAGGAGTCTATTATTGTGTGGTGATGCAGCTTCTGCACCTTTGGAAGAGGACCTGAATTTCTTTTTGCTGCAAACTGAATGGTACAACATGAATTTTGGGCAGCAGAACATAGATATATCAGAATGTTATGATCCGAGGCTTGTTGCTGAAGCCCCTGGCTACTTTTATGATTCTGCAGATTATTCATCCGTAGACCAAAGTCTATTCATAGCATGATTGATCCTGCCCTGCTCTTTTCTGCATCTTCAACAAAAATCCAACTAAAAGCACGAAAGGAAGATTTACTGTTGCTACTTGACTTTTTTTTTTCTTTCCAAGAATATCAACTTTAGGGGGCTCGGGTATTCTTTTTCCAATCAGAAAGGATTTTGATATTGGAGCACAGATAAAAGTGGGTGATGTGTGATAACAAACATTAAGCTTATCAATAAGCTTGCTTCCTTTTAAATAATAAATTATTATTCAGAGAAGCATTTTCTTGTGTTTTGATAGAGTTAGATTAGAGATATGATTGCATTAAAATATACAACTTCAAGTAAATCTTACCTTTATAAGCTAGTTGTATAAAGTTGATTTGAAGTTAAACTAACTTTCTATGATTGGAAGAGGTTTTATCTGAGGTTTATTGAGACTCTTGTACTGGTTTTGAATAACCATATTTCACAGATTTTGTCAAATTATACATATAAATGGATATAAACCTCTTTATGTAAGTCAATTTTAAAGGATTTGATTATAAGATGTTCATAAGCTCTTAACACCGTATTAATCTCTTCAATCAGCCAGCTTAACCGATAGTTTTTCGCCTCCGCTGTAGTGAAAAGTTTCATGGTTCAATGCATATTTTCATGATGCCTAGTAAGCAGAAACGATAAAACGTTTAATGCTGCCAACTTCAAAACAGTCTCAATTAGGAAGGAGTCACGTTGACATCGTTGGAACAAATACAAAGGGTAAACAGTCAATTTCATCCCTCAGTGGGTGAAGTACTCTCATACAAATTATTAGTAAAGATCTACACCATCTTCTTCCACTTCCAGTTTTTTTCTTTTTTTTTCCATATTTTCTACCTTTCTTTATAGAGTTCACAACAAGAGTTTAGTTTAACATAACGACACAAATAACCATTAAAAAAATTGGGTCAAGCTATAAAAATAGTAACCTAAGGTGAAGACTACCCATTTTAATCCGATTTGTTTAGCCTGTGGTCTAAATAGACTTATAGTGATCCAATTATAGATTTGTAGGCTAATTGATATAAATAGGGTAAGGAAAAGTTCATTGAAGATGGACTATTAGAAGAACAATGAATAAATACAATAATTATGGCAATGAAAAGAATAAAAAGATTTCAAACAAGTTTTACAAGAAAAAAACTAAAATAAGTAGGAGGTCACAATGAAGCAAAAGAGCTTGTAAATTTTAAAGATTATAACTTATTTTAAGTGCATAAAATAACATTATGTAATAACCTACAGAAGATGGTTAGTGTTAGAAAAGTGAAGTGATGTCTTATATCTCAAGTCAAAAGGGAGTGAATTCGATTTTGCCTTAAAAAATAATATTTTCAAAAGCTTTGCAAAATCTTTGGTTTTCTTGAAATAAAAAAAGCAAGAATGATGAATCAACAATAAAAGAGAAAAGGGAGAGAAAGATCCACACAACAATATATACTGGTTTGACCAAACCTACATCCAGTCTTCCTTCAACAACCTTAGTTGAAGGGATTCTACTATAATGATAGAGTATACAATAATACATAGATATCCCCTCTTAATGCACTCTCGTACCCACTTAATATCACTTATAGCAACACAAGATGTGAACACCCTCACAATCTTACCAAACAGAGAACACTCACAGCTCTCTAGACACCTTGAGAACAATCACAACTCTCAATGAGAACAATCACAGTTCTCTTCCCCTGGCACAACAACACAAGAACACAATCCTCATATTGGAAATGATGAAACTTATCTTCGCAGCAACACTCTAATAGTCCAGATATGATCAAAACTGCTTCAAGCTCACTTTCTTGAATGAATCTTGATAGGTTTCAACCTTTGATTCTTCAAGAACACTTCTTAGACACTCATGCAATTAATTCTCAATAAGAGCGTTAGTATATGAAAGTGATTTCTTTACTTCTTGTTGAAAGAGCGTGCAAGACAATTATTTATAGGACTTTTGAAATCTTGACGCAATATAATCGATTACAAAATTAACGTAATCTGGTAAGCTTTTCCTTCTGCTTTAACAGATTTGTCTCTATTTTGATGTAACAGATTATACAACGCATGAAATCGATTATACAATCCATACAAGCCAACAATGAATTCATATGACCGTTATAAATAATTAAGACTTTAAATAAAATTGATTTTGGCAAGAGAAACATACTTAACCGATTATGAAACTTATGTAATCGGTTATGTTCTATTGTACAAAAGTTGACATAAAATGGTATTTCCTGAGGCATGTAGTTTCACTATCCTTAAGAACTTATCCGCGGTGTATTGCGCAAGTATCCCAAGATACAACATGAACTTCTCAGAATTTCTGAGGATCTCAGAACTAGCAATGATCTTTAATAAAAGTATAAAATAACCTAGAATATTTTTGGAAGAGGAAAAGAGGATGAAACTAAGAAGAGAGGAGAATGAGAAAGACAAAACTCGGTGTGTTGGGACATGGGGGAAGAGCTCTCTATTTATGGAGCTAGAAAAGAATAAATTAAATAGAAGAAAATAAAAAACATAAATGTTTTTAACGTTGTAAAATGAACGTTGAAATATAAACGTTGGACAACGTTTCTTTGAAATAAAATGACATTATTACAACAATCCCCCACTTATTACAAAAGAAAGTTGAAATAAAAGTCTTTGACTCAAATAGTTCAAAGATTAAAAGAAAGATAATAAACTTTTATTCTGGGTCTCAAAGGATGTAATGCATCAGAGTTGGTATAGCAAGCTATATGAACCAAAGACACTTGACGTGCGTTAGAGGTTTATCAATCACAAGACACCCCTACAATCCCTGTTATTATCGTTGTGTTGCGCTTACTAGGCCATGCGCGTGCCCGATATTCATGAGTGCTCTAAAGATCATGCCAAGATCTCATGCAAGCGACCCCACTTGACACTCATATAGGTGATTTCATTAAGTGTATGCTGTAAATCATACACCACCCATAAGGGATATGAAAATCATTAAAAACTTTGTTTAAGCTAAAATTCTTTCACCGCATAGAATTTTAATGACAAAGTTTGGCCTCTCAATAATGCAGTCACACCCCATAGGATGGGACATAATTAATTAAAATCAATTTAGTGATATTTGAACTAACAAGTGACTTGTTTTTACCATATGAACCTTATTCATGGGATCTCCAATCACAAAGGTTGAGTTACCATCACTTGTTTGTTTCTAAGTGGCTTAAGTCTCATTCCCCTCGATGTTTCTAATATCATTTGTCTTCCCAGGGGTTTTATCAGAGCATATGCAAGATTCCGTTCTGACTTCACATAATCAATGGAAATAGTTTCACTCTTTAGCAATTGCTTCACCAAATTGTGTCTCAATTGTATATGTCTATTCTTTCCATTGTAATTCTTGTTTTAGCTATAGCTATTGCCGATTGGCAATCACAGTGTATTGATACCGATGAGGTTGGTTTCATTCCTAGTGGAATGTTTGCTAAGAAGTTATTCAACCACTCAACCTCATTACCAGCCATCTCAAGAACAACAAACTCAGATTTCATTGTTGATCTTGCAATAATTGTTTGCTGGATGATCTAAATACATAACCCCCAAGTGTGAATACATAACCACTAGTGGATTTTGTCTCATATGAATCAAAGATCCAGTTAGCATCATTGTTCCCTTCTAGTACAGCAGGAAATCCACTGTATTCAATGACATAATTAATCCATTGAACCTCTTAAGTATCTCATAAGCTTAGCAAGTGCATCCCAATGTCCCTGATTTGGACATTGAGTGTACCTACTCAGTCTACCTACTGCATAAGCAATATCAGGTTTAGAAAAGCTCATCAAGTGCAGTAAGCTCCCAATTATCTGGGCATACTGAGGCTGAGATAATGATTCTCCTATATTTTTCATTAATTTAGAATTAACATCATAAGGGGTACTCATTAGTTTTGGGTCATAGTGTGACATCCGAGCACTGACGAGGGCGGGGAGTGGTCGCGTGCGAGAGGCACAGATTGTAGTTCCTGACAGGCTTCCAGTGAAGGGACACATGGACGAATCGAACGTACACCGGAATGAGAAGGATCTAGAGACTGTATAGGTATGAGACTATACAGTTGAAAGATAGCTTAAATGAATTGATTTGGGTACTCATATCAACAAATGCATTTTCTTTTTGGTAGCCTAACCCATAAGAACTTCATGGTTAAGCGTGTTTAGCCTGGAGTAATTTGGGATGAGTGACCTTCTGGGAAGTTTTCTCAGAAAGTGTGCGAGTGAGGAGAAAACACACTGGAAAGCCTCGTGTTGTTGTGTGGGGGCAGTAAACATTCCCTGTAAGTTGTCGGGACATTACACATAAAACCCAAACTTCTTAAGAAGTTTCTCAATGTATTGTTCTTGGGATAATAATATTCCATCTCCCTTCCTTATGATTCTAATAGCGACAATCTCATTACATGTACCAAAGATTAACATGTCATCCACATATAAGCATATAATGACACAATCACCATTTTTAGATTTAGAGTACACACATTTATCAGCATCATTAGGTGAAAAACCATCACAAAGCAACACATTATCAAGTTTTTCATGCCATTGTTTTGGTGCTTGTTTCAACCCATACAAGGATTTTAAGAGTTTGTATACTTCCTCCTCTTGACCAGGTACAACACACCCTTCCGGTTGAGTCATATAAATTTCCATCTCTAAATCACCATTCAAAAAGGCTGTTTTAACATCCATCTGATGTATCACTAGTTTATGGATAACTGCTAGAGCTAACAACACTCGAATAGAGGAAATCCTAGTCACAGGAGCAAAAGTATCAAAGTAATCTATGTTAGGTTTTTGAGTAAAACCTTTTGCTACTAATCTTGCCTTATATTTCTCTATGGATCCATTAGTGTGGTACTTTTTGTTAAAGATCCACTTACAATAAATGGATTTTGCTCCTTTAGGAAAATATACTAAAGTCCAAGTATTGTTTTTCTAAATTGATTCAATTTCAGTCCTAATGGCCTTATCCTACTGTTTGCATTAGGAGCACTAGTAGCTTATACAAAGCTTGTTGGATCATTATCAAAAAGGTAAGTATAAAAGTCATCTCCAAAGGAAGTTTCCTTTCTTTGTCTTTTACTTCTTCTCAAATCCTCATTCATGGTATCACTATTATTATTATCATCAATTCAAGACAAGGCTTAAACGTCTTTATGTGTTCCGAGACAAGCAACATGGCACTCTGTTAAAATGCTTCTAGTTGCCTATTGGGTGATCAACAAGTGTATTGGATCGTAGCAAGTAATAATCCTGGTAAGACAGGTATCATTTCCAAGAGATTCTCAGCACTAGACAGTCGTGTGATAACTCAATTAATTTAGACTTAAAAGGAACGCAATCATTGGTATAGAATGCAAATACAGAAAATTAAATATGAATGCAGTTTTCATCAATTGAAGAGTAGCACAACGATGAACGGATGATGTTTGTATTATGAGATGAATATGTTCTTGGGGTTAGATTTCACCTAGTTTACTCTCATGTATATAAGAATTCTCCTTTTTTCATCAATGTCAATGTCACTCTGTAAATTACTTAAAACTCGATGTCTTGGCGAAGAAAGTCTATCCTTAATTACTAGTTTACCATGTCTTGTCTCCCTAGCAATTAATTCTTCATTAAGATTAGGAGCTTAAGACGACCAAGACTGATACCCCCATCCCTGAGAAATACTGCTCTTGGGAATAATTCTACAAGAACTTGAATTGTAAGGAACCTCCCAGCACTCATGCAATTCATATATCATGCTATGAATGAGTTAAATAAAGCAAGCATTGATCACAAAAGAATTACCCTAACAATTAATGAAAGAAGCATATATTATAAAGAATCAATTCAAATACATGAGAGCTCACAAGGTTACATCATCCAACAACAACAAAAAGAAGTTAGTTCACCATCGTCATGGTGAAACTAGATGTATAATGGAGAAGAATGAGATAGAAAAACCCTAAAAGTTGAAGATGGAAGCTCTCGCATCCAAATCCGCCTTCAGAGAGTGGAAGGGTGCGCTGTTGTGCCTCCTCCGCCAAAGATACAAAACCTAAGGCATTTGACTCCTTTAAATAAAGCAAAATCAAAACAGAAACAAAGCCCAGGCCCATCTCAATGGCGCTCAATGCCCCACTTAGAACGCCCTAGCGTGCTACGATGCTAAAACTGGCACTCAGCTACACTCAGAGGGCAAGTAGGCATGGTGCATCTGGAAAAGTGGCACTCAGCGTCCCAAAAAGGGTGCCCAGGCACTGAGGGCCCCCAAAAGGGCGCTCATGCATCCTGCGTTCCTCCTTTTTGGTGTTTTTTTAGGTCTTTCTGAGTTCCATCTCCTTGGAACTTAAGCTCTCCTTCCATATTATCTCATTTCCTATTAAAACAAAGGGATTTAGTCATAAAATCATTAAGTTCAACCTCAACTCTCTTATTCACACAAGTTAATAGAAAAACATGATTTCAAGCAAGTTTCTAAGTCAAAAAGGGTGCATTTAGTATCAAAATTATATCACGAATAATGGTAGTTTCAACCGTTATCATCGCCTAAAGCAAAACAAACTTAGTTTCCCCACTAATGAAGTATAGGGATAACCAAGGATCAATCCAAGGACTCAACTAAAATTAAGCTTAAAGTGTAGAGTTAAGTCTTTTATTATTTTATTTACTAGTTAAATACTAATGAAATATGGGTAAAATTAAAATGAATGGAACTAAAAAAAAGAAAAATATAAAATTTGTTTAAAAGAAAATAAGAAAATGGAGCGCAAAAGAGGAATTAAAAATTGTAACCTAAAATAAAGTATAGAAAAGATAGATTCTAACTAGGCATACTAGACAAAACAGTAACTGCTAACTAACCTATGAATGTTATGCAATATTGACGCAATAAAAACTAGAAGCAACTGAATATGGAAAGTAATGAAAACAATGAACATTTAAAGAGAAAGAACAATTTATGCACATAACAAAACCAAAAATAAAGAATCAGAGTAAGAAGTATTGGTTAGAACAAAAAACTAGAGTCAAACTCATATAATTAATGCACAAAGTGGTTTATCATATTTCAGAAAGACATCCTGTGAAAGTAAGCCCATTTTAGGGTCTTAAAATTCATTTTCAAAACTTAAAAATAAATTATCTCCACTCCGTTCACCAAACTCACAATGAATCCAACTCCAATTTATGTTTCTAATCAATAAAAAATATAAACCTATTCTATAATCATCTTTAACAACATATTAATATGAATTCTATCAAACAGAAACTAACTAAAGTATGTAGGAACAATACCTAAATTCTAATCATGGAAGTTATATTTAAAAGCATAACCTAAACTACTAAACAGAACAAAGTCATTGGACAAAAATGACAAATCTAAATTGAACTTGCTTAGAATGGTGTATCAATTGATTAATTACTATTCAGGAAGACATCCTATACATAATATGCCCACATCCTATACATTTTGAGTTATAACATAGAACTGAAAACGAGTAACAATAAATTGATTTACCAAAACAAAACAGATTCAACTCAACTTTATGATTTTTTAACCAAATCTAAAACTGAAACACAATTGAACCTATTCTAAACATTTAAGAAATAAAAAATCAAAGCAAATAAATTGCATCGAATCTAAAAGTATAAACAGAATCGTAACAAGAGAAATAAAATTTATTCAAAGGAAAATGGAAATTACATCAATAGAATGAACTGAGCCAACCACGAGCTGTCACCACCGTGATTTTCGATCAACCGTCAAAGAATCCAAAAAAGATGTTACTCTATGAAAAACGCATAAACCCTAAAACTTAGCTCGCACACAAAACTCTTTATCTTGTGGAGTCCGTCACCCTCCATGTTCTAACACTCTAAAAAACTATTTACATGCCCTTTTTATAGGGTAAAAATCAAAGGAAAAGGAAAAATAAAAGGAGAAAACCTCGACGCTTCGCCTCAATCCAACGGTCTCTGTTTGTGTTGATCACAAGCCCTCCGATCATCTTCAACCTGTATCGCTGGTTAGATCTCCTTCGTACGTGCACTGGGTTGCCTTTGTCTTTCTGGTAAGTGGTGCAAGGTCCAACCTCTCTCGCTCGAACCCTAGGTCGACGATGTTGTTCTCTCCTAGTGAGGAATGCTCGTGCAAACCCTTGTAAAGACAATAGTCAAGCCTCTCCAAAACATTTTTGTTCTAGTAAATTGAAGCCCAAGGTCCACGGTCCACTATAGAATTAGCTAGCTCAATTCCATTTTTCTTCAAATAAGCACCAATTTAAGGCAGTGGCCTAATTTAAAGTGTGGCAGCAGCAACCCAATCCAACTACTAGCCCAATTGCTTTCGCACATCAAATCTTGCAACCTAATATGAAATTTTAGTTCAACACTTATGAGCAAATAGACCAATTAACAATTAAAGCAAGGGTATTTCAACAATTCAAAATTAAAAGAAAAATAAAGAAAAATACTTTTTTATTAAAAGATTTTCTTAAAAAAATATTAATTTCCTAATTATTTACAAACACTAAAAATACTCCAAAAAACTTATTTTTAACTACAATTTTACAAAACTACACATTTAACAAAAAATCCTAAAATTAGCCTATTTCTAAACAATTAAAGAGTAAAATACACTAACAAGGACTTCTAGACACAAAAAAGAATGCAAATTTTGAGAGTTATCACACTCCTTGGAGTCTGGGGATTAATGGGTTTATTTTTTAAAGTTTTTATAATCACACAAGTTATAAATCTGTGATTTATAGTTATTTATATATGTTATGTGTGACAGAAAAAAGGATAGTAGCCCAACAAAGAGAAAAGCTTAATGGTGCATCATACATACTTTCATGGGGTGGCTATGCATTATTGGAGAAATGATTGAGAAAGTCTCATGCAGAAGCTTTAGGGCTTCAGTCTTCTGACCTAGTATTGCACCTTCTAAGTACAAGATGTAGAAGACTACTCAAACCAAGTCCAATGGGCACATTACATCACAATAAGCTTAAATGATATTTGAAAAAGTAGTAAGTACAAACCCTAAACCTAAAACCATAGTTTATACGAAATGATGTGAATCACTATTTTGTACTATTCACTTAGCTTTCTGCACCGAATTGTATTAGTGAATTGTGTTTAATTCTCAATTATTGTCTCATTTTCACTATTTGGGCTTAATTTGACTAATAATTTTTATTTTAATTAATTTGAATTATTTGGGCCTAATTATTCCAATTATTATTTGCAAGACAATTTTGGAATTATTATTGGGACGTAAAGAGGGATTCCACATCATTTATTATTTTCCACATCAACATTTATTTTTAATTTCGTTTTTAGGTTAACTTTGGGCCCATTTTTGGGCATATTTTGTTGAAGTCCACTAGAAGGGCAAAATTGAAATTTGGTGTATATAAACCCCAAAATCAGAATTGGGAACCTCTCTCCTCTCCATTTTGCGTTTCTGTAGCCCCCCTTCCCCCCACCCCACCCCCTCCCTTTGGAGGTTTTAGGTTTTGCTCTATTTTCTCCTTTATTGTATTGAATCTCTCCTTTTTATGTGCAATTCCATTTTTTTTTTCCATTCTTTTTTCATTCTCCATTTTCTTTTCTCTCCTTGCTTGCTTTTTCGTTTTAGTGTTTTGGGTTCCTTTTCCATTTTCGTTTCACCATTTTGTTTCTAATTTCAATCCGAATTCCATTTTCTAGATTCGTTTTAGTGCTAGGTTTTCATTTCTGTTTGCGTTTTTGAGATGAATTTTGTTTGTTGCATTGTGCTCTTGAATTTCATTTTAATGGAGGTATAATTCTGTTTGGGTTGGTTGTTGTGGAGATTGAAATGTTCCATGAGATTTCTGGACTTTGAATTGTTATTTGTTGCCTTGTCTTGCACTTTGTTCAATCTTTTTTTTTTGCGCTTGCAATTAACATACGCTTAGTAGTCTAATTGGTGTTTGATTTTCGTTTAGTTAATTGGGTTGTGTGTGCAGAATTGATTAGGACATGTGCAATGTGTTTGCTTAATTCACATTTTTGAAGACCGAATGAACCTTTGCTTAGTTGGTTAATTTGTGTTGGATTAGGGATGAAAGCAGCGTTTAATCATTGTTAATATGGGATTGGAACATTGGAATCGAAACAATGACCAACCGTTTTCAATTAGTATTTGAATTCGTGCTTTAATTTCATTCATTTTTGTTCACAAAATTGTCCATAAACCACCAGCCCCACCACATGTTCAACCTATTGTTTGAACCATAATTTGGTCCTTGAGAGACGACTTAGGAGCCACTTCCTAGTTTATACAGCATTTAATTGAACATTAAATTTAATTCGGTACGACTTTGATCAAATGCTTTATGATTAAACTTGATTATGTGGTGTAGGATAAGTTTGTTGAGCAAGAGACTCAGGGTTCATTTCTTGGCCATGGTCGGGATGATATACTTAGAATGGCCATTGGAAAATTAAAGCACTCAGGTCGTGTGTGTGGCATTGGAGGTTTAATTGGTCTTCAAGATTACTTCGGTCCTTGATGAGTCAATATTTTCTAGATTTCACTTAGCTTATTGTGCTAGATTTAATTAGGGAATTGTGCTTGATTGTCCAATATTTTCCCATTTTTTCTAATTGTGCTTAATTTGACCAGAAATTCTTATTTAAATTAATTTGAATTATCTGAGCTTATTATTTTCATTATTAATTGCAGGGAAAATTTTAGAAATACAATTTGTGACATTTGAAGGGCTGTCACATAATTCAAGACTCTCCACAAAAGAAGTGTGCACAAGAAGGAGGGCACTACGTTGACTCTACTCTTTGGGCTTTTAAGAAATGGGTGTTTCAAGTGGAAAAAGGGTAACGTCCAACAGCTTGGGAGATGTACGGCCTAGTCCAACAAGGCATGGAAAAACAACACGCAGCTGCATGTTGTTACAGGGCCTACAGATTGAATTGTTTTGCTTCAATTGGAAAGAGATGAAACGAAAGTGCACGCTCACGGGCTAAAGAAAAAAAAAAAAGCACCACGGTCCAACAAGAGCACTCACGGGCTGCATTCAAATTGGAGTGAGGTCCAGCATGTTAGAAAACAGGTTGGCTTCAATTTACACCAAGAGGGGTGGGGGTGAATTGGTGTTAGTTCAAAAACAAAATCTTTTCGCAATCTTGGTATGAAAATTCAAAGCTTTTGATCTTTCCTTGAAATGCAAGTAATGAAAATTTCAATGCAGCGGAAAAACGTAGTTGACTGCTCTAAATATAAAGTCGACTGAAATAAAGAGTGCAGGGATACATAAAATCAAACACTAATTTTTATACTGGTTCGGCCAACAATGCCTACATCCAGTGTCCTTCTAACCTTGGAAGCAAATGCATTATAATGGTTGCGGTTTTTACAACAAGGAATTTATAGAAGCACCACGCAAAAATATAAATCTCCTCTTTAACCCAAAACCAAATATAGCTGCACACAAAACCAGAATTGCAGCAAGAATCTCATCTTCTGCAATCTACACCCACGTTGAACAATCCTCAATGTGTCACCAGCACTCTTCACAGGATGCCAAGCCTATAACAGCACGCTTCACAGGTTGCCAAGCCTATCATTGCACACTTCCCAGGTTGCCAAACCTTCAATCAAATGCAGCAGTCTTTACAGGATGCCAAGCCTTCAAGATCAAAACAGAAGCACCTTCTCTGTGCAGATGTTGATCAAACAGTAAGTGCAATTGGCTCCTTAATCTGAATGTCTCTCAAGAGAGATCACCACGGTCTTCTTGGAGAATTCTTGGAGCTTCCAAAACTGAGAAATAACTCTGAAACAAGACAATGAAAATGTTAGATTACAAAATTTCTCTTTTCCTTCTTCTCACAGAACAGATCGAGCTCTGTTCTATTTATAGGTTTCCTGTCATTCTCAGTCGAATACCCTACTAATCCAGTCAACTGTATTAAAACAGTTATAACTGATAGTGAACATAGAGGCTCCCCAGTCAACCAATTCGATGCACATTCATGACAATTAACTTAGTCAGTCAATCTTAACTAACTTTTGAAAAACTAGCCGTTGGAGCAAGTAGGTATAACATAATTCCAAAAATAACAACAACACAGTCGAATATGTGTTCCACCATGTCGAATGACACTTGAAAAACACTTTGAAATTCTTTTCAACTCAAAATCTCATCAAGCACGTGTTCACAAAATCTGTACTAAGATTTTAGCTTAGTTGAATCCAATACCAGTGTATTCGACTGAACCATATCTTTGTTACAGCAAATATAAGTTCATAAAAGTTCTTGTGAGCTTTTCTTTAGAAATGTGCAAAAGATAATCAAAATCATTTTATCAAACATTTCAATACAAGCATGTTCCAAACATATAACACATAATCAATCAAGGGAACATACATGCAAAACAACAAAATATGTTCAACAAAATCAGTGTTCAAAACAGTATAGCATATAAGCTGAACATGTAATACTAGAACTTATGTACTGTTATGAAGCAATGTGTTGTCATCATCAAAAACCAGTTTGATATAGAGTTTTGTGTTGTCAACAATCTCAACAATCTCCCCCTTTTTTGATGATGCACAACCATGATTAATAACTAAACCATGTTTGTACAGTTCCACAATTTAACAGAGTAAAAACAGATAACATAATCAATACAAACAGTTCATTTACTTTGCATACACAACAAAAATATCATGAAGCACATAAAGTATGATGAAGCAATTCTCCCCATATAGACTTGCTTTCATACACTCATGAAAAATCTCCCCCTTTGTGCATTAACAAAAAAAGTTTGCTTAGATATTTATGAAGTTTTGAAAAACAGAGAAGCATCAAACAAATATTCAGTTTCAAAATAGTAAGGATGCTCTCATAATCACAAGTTCATCACGAAAACAACATATGTAAACTCCCTCTGAAATGTAGGTGTGTGATGAAACATTGTGTAAAGAAGTGATACTCCCCCTGTCATTATGTATGAATTTCAAAAACAGTTTAAGAACAAATCAATTATGCACAATGCAGAATATCACAAATCAAATACCAGTTTAAGCACAGATTTGTATCATTGTTACTCAATTCAAACATATATATATGCAATGACACAAATATCAACAATCTCACCATATTATCTCAACTTAGATATAAAAACAAGTAAAGAACAAAGATAATATCATAATGCTAATGATTAAAGCAGTCAGTAGGGATAAGAGATAATTCCAAAATTGGAATTTTTAGCCCAGTTTGGATGCAGTCGAATGCTTTCACTCATCAGTCAAATGCATCGCTTTCCAAAATGTTGAATTTCAAAAGTATATGTCCAAAGCAATGTTCTTCCTGCAAAACCTTAAAAAAAACTTTCTCCAGATTAAGTATAGTGGTTATGGAAGAATAAAAACAAATCATATCACTTGCATCAGATCTTGTCTCTTCACTGTCATCATTACTTCTTTGAGATGATCTTTCAGAGGAATCAACATTTTCAGGATTTTCATGTTCTTGGCTAGTGTTTTTATGTTCACTAATCCATTTCTTGATCTCAGCTAGTTCCTTCAGAACAATCCTTTCAAACTCATTCTATTCTCTATATTGATTCACCTGAGAAGTTGATGGAGCACTGTTGTTGACAGATATTTCATCTTTGAATTTCCAGCCTCCAGATGTTTTCTCCATGTGCATTAAGTGAAGGACATTTTTATCAACAGGACTTGAGTTTTGATATTGCTCACTGGATTCGCCAATGCATTCCACTCCACAATAAATCAAAATCTTTGAAATGAAGACACAGTAAGGGAGCTTTCCTGATTCTGATTTAGTGACTTGCAACATATTGACAGAGATGGCTGCCGGCCAGTCCACTTGAATATTTTCCTTCAGATCTTTTAACAACATTAGGTCCTCAGTGGTAGCTTGAGCATAATTTTCTCCTCTGGACATCAGTATATAGGCTATTGTATAGATAGTCATTCTTTCATCATTCTTCATACAACCTGTCTTGTAATTTTCATTCATCTGATAATCATAAACATTTCGCAGACATTTTTGATATTCATCCAGCTTGTTAAAACCTTCTATACCAAGATGACACTTGTCGCCACCAATTTTCAGTCCTCCAACGAATTTCCATATTTCATCAGTTAGTTTGACATCAATTCCTTTGACTCTAGAATAGAGGATGCCATCAACGATCTTCATTTTACAATAGAAAACCTTTACCAAGTCAGGATACCATGGACTTGCCATTTCTACAAATTGCTTTAGTCCCTGATGCTTAATCCATTTTTGAAATTGAAACCCTTCATTTTTAAAGAACTTTAGCTTTAGAAACTTGTGCGTTACTAGGGTTCGCCTTTTCCAGCAATCCAAAAACTTTGATTGAGCATCATCGTTGCTTATCCACCCATTCAAATCATACGCTCTTCTAGTAGCCACGGACTTAACCCTTCTCCTGGGTGTGGGCTGGAAGACATTATGATTAGATGATGAATGATGACCCTTTCAGAGGAAATGAGAGTTGTAGAGTACAAGATCAATGAGGTTGAGTGCAATGATTTCTGATTGTTAAAGTTTTAATATATATTTATTGAATACCAAATTGGAGGGAACTCCAAAATTCTACTTTCGCACCAAAATGGAATTTTAAACTTCAGACTTAGACAGAGTTTCCACTATTTAGTCAAATATATTGAATCACCAGTCGACTAAGATAAAAGAATTCACCTTTCAACCAAACTGATCAATCAACCATGTTAAGCACACAATACAAATAATCATACAACAACATTCAATCAATATATTCACGATGCAGTAGGTAGATACAAATTTACCAGTTGTAGACACTCAAGGTTTTTGAAATGTTCCATAGTTGACTTGTCCTTGAGAACAGTTCTGTATCAACTGCATAACCTGCAAAACAGTTAAGTTTTGGTTGCTAGTACCCATTTAACTTTGGGTCCTTGATTGTCAGTTCTTGTTACATGTTCCTTTGGTATACATACACATAATCCTTGAGGAACAACAACATGTCTATAATAATAATTTCTAACAGTATGACCAACACATCTGCAATAAAAACATGCATCTCTAGCAGGTTTTCTTAATTCATTAAGCTTTCTCGCATTGGTTCTGTTAGAGTATCCTTTAAATCCAATTCCCTGCCTATTATTGGTTCTGCTAGAAGAATTTAATACAACATCTAACTTGTCACTTGCTTGAGTAAACTTAGCTAGCTTGCTAGTCAAGTAATCAATCTTTTCAATATGCAAAGGACAATTTTCACAAGCTTTTTCAATAGTAACAATTTTAATTTCCATATTCTTAGAAGATAGCAAGGCTTTATCCAATTCTTTTTCTAATCTTTCATTTTCAGTTTAAGGTCTTTAATTCTATTTTCAAAATCTCTTCTCTCAGAGCACAGTCGACTTACCTTGTACTGCAGTCATATAGCCTCAACATGTAATTCTTTGAAAGCATCTTGAAGCAGATCATATTTGACTTCTACCGGCTCATTTGATATGTCTGCATCACTGTCATAGTCGTCCCATGTCACACCTGTCATATAGCACATATTTGATTCCTTCATTTGATCAGAATCCTTATCACTTGAGCTTTCAAATTCAGAATTTTCCCAAGCAATGTAGGCTCCTTTCTTTCTAATATTTCTGTTTTGAGGAAATCTTTTCTTCCCTTTTTTCTGCTTTGGCTGTAATTCAGGACATTCAGGCTTGATGTGACCTTCTTTTCCACATTCATAGCACTTGACAGTGTTTGTGCTGAAGCTTTTCTTCTTGCTTTGACCTGCATGGTTAGACAATTGACTATCATTTTGCATAAGTCGACTAAACTTTCTTACCATGAGAGTCATCAGCTCTTTGTCATCCATCACTGCTTCTGTGAGATTATTACTTGTAGCTTTCAAAGCAATGGACTTCTTTTCTTCAATCTCCTCTTCATCCTTCAGTCTACCAAGTTCTAATTCATGTTCACGTAGCTTGCCAAACAAGGTAGCCATATTCATAGTTGTAAGATCTTTGGATTCAGAGATTGGAGTGACTTTAGATTGCCAGTTCCTGTTCAGACTTTTCAAAATCTTAATGTTGATCTCTTCTTTCTCAAAGGCTTTGCCAAGAGTCATCAAGTGGTTTACAATATGAGTGAACCATTTCTAGACATTATAGATGTTCTCACCAGCTTTAATTCTGAACAACTCATATTCTTGTATCAATGAATTATTCCTGGCTCTCTTGACTTCGTTTGTGCCTTCATCTGCAGTCCACTCAGTAAAAGGTTTTGAAATTGTTCCATTATTAACAGTTTTTGTAGGCACATATGGACCATTTAAAGTGGCATCGAAAATTCCTTTATCTTGCGATTCAAGAAAGATCTGCATGCGAATTTTCCAAAAAGGATAGTTTTCACCAGCAAACAAAGGTGGTCTGTTTGTTGAAGCACCTTCACCAAAAGTTTGAAAATTTGAAGTCATCCCCAGGTTTTACAGTCGAATAGAATAAAAATATAGTCGACTGAATTTTCAAATATCTTATGAAAACCAACTCTGGTGCCAATTGTTAGGAAACAGGTTGGCTTTAATTTACACCAAGAGGGGGGGGGGGTAAATTGGTGTTAGTGCAAAAAAAAATCTTTTCGCAATCTTGGTTTATAATGATTGCGGTTTTTACAACAAGGAATTTATAGAAGCCACACGCAAAAATATAAATCTCCTCTCTAACCCAAAACCAAAATATAGCTGCACAACAAAAACCAAAATTGCAGCAAGAATCCCCTCTTCTGCAATCCGAACCCACGTCGAACAATCCTCAACGTGTAACCAGCACTCTTCACAGGATGTTAAGCTTATCATAGCAGACTTCACAGGATGCCAAGCCTTTCACATCAGACTTCACAGGATGTCAAGCCTTCAATTCAACGCAACAGTCTTTACAGGATGTCAAGCCTTCAAAGATCAATCAAGAAGCACCTTCTTCGTGTAGGTAATGATCTAGCAGTCAGCACATAAGCCTTCTCCCTTTGAATCTCTCTCAAGAAATATCACCACCGTCTTCTTGAAGAATTCTTGGAGCTTAACATAGAGAATTCAATCTGAAACAAGAAATGAAAGTGTCAGAGTGTCAAAAGTCTTAGAACAACTCGTGTTTTGTCTATTTATAGTTTTCTGCCAGTCAGATAGATTCTCAGTCGAATAGCCTACTAATTCAGTCGACTGTATTAATACATTTATAACAGACAGTCAACGCAGAGGCTCTTAGTCAACGAAAATCAACACACATTCATTACAATTGACCAAGTCATCAATGCTTAACTAACTTTTAAAAATATAGCCGTTGGAACGTGTAAACATAACAGAATTCCAAAACAGATCAATAACACAATCGAATATGCAATATACAATGTCGACCGGCACATGTAAAAATTTTTTGAAATTATTTTCAACTGAAAATATTACACACCACTGATTCTCAAAAGTTGTACAAAGGTTTAAGAATAGTCGAATCCAATATAGGGGTATTCGACTAGACTAGAACTTTGTCACACAAATATAAGTTCACAAAGGTGGTCGTGATCTTTTACTTCCAGAAATGTGATATAAAATGTTTTTACTCAACCAGTTCATATTTCACATATTCATACAATCATGTTCTACAAATATATCACACAATCAATCATAGGAACATACATTGGAGTACATCAAAACATGTTCAGCAGATATGATAAATAATTCAGAACAAGAACATGTAATACTATAACATGTATACTATTATTAAGCATTGTGTTGTCATCATCAAAACCTAGTTTGATATAGAGTTTGTGTTGTCAACAATCTCAACACAAGTTGCATTGGACATTTAATGTTTTAGCTTAAGTGTTGCATTTCGATAGCACACCAAGTATTTCTTTATTGTTCACTATTTACTGCACTTTATTTAGTTCACACATTTTGTTTTAGGACCGTTCAGTTTACTGTTTTCGTTCACTATGTTGTCTATTATGTTTGATTTCTTGTTTTCATTCCCTATGTTGCTGTCTATTCTGTTTGGCTTCTTTATCTTCCTGCATTTCCAATTTCCTCACTTGCTTTAGAGATCGTTCGGTCTCAATGTAGAACCGTTTGGTCATCTGTAGGACCGTTCGGTCTTGATGGTTTGTTCATTTATTTCAATGTTTTCAATTATGTTTGGTTGAATTTAATTTCTAGTTTTAATTTAGTTCATTTATAATCTCAAAAAGACTTTCAAACCCCCCACCACGTGTTTGACCTAAGTCTCGAACCACATTTGGTCCTTGAGAGACGAAATAGGAGTCACTTCCTAGTTTATATTGCATTCTTAATGCTCATCAAATTTGTATGGGGTGCGACGCCCATCAGTCCTCAAAGTAATGAATCCTTGAGTCAGGAGGTCTTGAGGAAGATGGAACTCCAAATGGAAGAAAGAATTAACCAACACATGGTAGTTATAGAGCAATGCTTCATGGAACAACTTCAACAACAACAACAAATACAAAAAACACTTGAAGAAAAGCTTTAGCCCATGTAGCAATAGAATATGAAGTTACCCACTAAAGCTCTAATTGGATGTTGTGTGAGCACAAAAGGCTCATGCTCTGTTGTAGATCATATTGACCACATAAGTCAATATGAGCTATTGGTTTATGGAGATTCCCAATGCATAGTGGCCCGAGGACGACAACTTCAAAGAGGGCATACTATCCATGGTGTTCAACTACTGCCCCAGAGTGCACATGTGACAGTTGATGAAGTTCGAGATCCCCATGCTCGAGTGCATATGCCAACTTCAGAAATTTAATTCGTGGGGAAGGCCTTAGGCACATTTATAGTTTGGCCTAAAGCATTGATCATGCCATACTTTGGTCCACCACAGGTACTATAATGTCATTTTGAGTATTTTTATCTTACAATTAATAAATAAATTATTCATACCTTTGAAAATATTTATTTTAATTCTCTCATCCTAAAAAGCAAGTTGTGCGTACACCTATTGCTACATAGACACAGTCTTTGTAGACCAAGGTCAAGCTTCCATGTATAAATTTATTGAACCTCAAACTATTCAATATTCTGGAAACACACTTGACCACAAGCAAACTTATTTGCAAACATTGATGTTTAATTTAAAAAAAGAGATGTACCTTACACCCTAGATTGATGGGTAGGTTTTACTGAATATAATATTTTATGAAATACTATTAATTATTGGACTTGCTATTTGTGATTCATGATAGGGCTCATTGGCAAATAATGGTCATCATTTCAAGACAATGCATAGTTGTATAATTTTGTTCTTTGCATAAGAAGATGAAATCTGATTTAAAATCTATGTTACAAACATAAGTATTACTTTTATTCATATCATGTACATAGTTATATTAATACTAACCTATAGGTAAGCTCAAAATATAACAAATTCAAGTATTGTATCCAAAGGTTGGAAGTCATTCATCTTAAAGTTATTAATGTTTGCATGTCAATTTATAACCTTAATATGTGATTTTTTTTTCATGTTTAAAGTAACAAGAAAAAAAACTTATGGCAATGTGGCTATTACATCATGTCTTTGATAAAAACCATCATTTTAGCTACAATTAGAAATGATTGGACAGAGATAATAATACATATACCTTTCACATATTAGAAATCACATCAAACTTATTTAAACATTAATATTCATACAAAATGAAGTTGTATTATTTTTTCACTGGTTCAAGAATCCGTCATCTATAACAGATGACACTAAAAAAATAAGACATGAGTGACAATATATCTACTGAAACGATAAAGTTCGAACCAAAATAGCATTAAGACTTTTCTTGAAAACTATTTACAATAAGATTTTGATTATGAAAGTTTTAGTTTTGTCTTAATAGTTTTAGTTTTGATAGTTTTAATATTAATAATTACATTTTGTATTAATAGCTTTAGTTTTGATATATAATTTGTATTAGTAAATTTTTTGAGTTGTACTAAAATATATTTTGTTTTTCAAGTTTAGATAAATTGTAAATATAAATAAAAATTAAAAAAAAGGCAACATTTGACGTATGTTAATACACTAACCGACATTAAATGATAACATACATTAACCGACATCAAATGATATTCAATTTTAATTTAAAACAACGTCGTTTAGAAGTCGATATATTATAACATTCATCATTAAAAAACATTAAATTCTCAAATAGTTGATATAGTTGAATGTTTGTTGTGTGTTTTCAATTTTGACATTAATTTAATGTTTTTTAATAAAACATCAGAATTTCCTTTGACATAAAAAGTAAAAAATAACATACATCAAAAGTAAATTGTGTGATAATATATAAGATTAGAATCTTAAATGAATAAATTTATAATATTTTATTTTCTTAAAACATTATTTTCTTTATTTCTATTTACAATATAATAAAAAGATGTTAACTAATAATATTAAAATATAAAATAATAAACCATTAAATTAAACTAGGTGGACCGATTCATTAGTAATTTAATCCATATAAAAATTTTATTTTTTTCAAACCTAATCGTAGAGGAGGACATACTAACTCATACACAACACTCAATTATTCTTCCACTCGAATTATCCTCTAAAAGAGTGAAAGGTGTAAAAGGAAAGACTTTCAAATTATTTTTTTCAAATGCAAATATTTTATTTGAGTTGCGGCCATAGCCAATATGTGAATTTATTTGGGTTTCTTAGCTACCATGTTGAACTAATGGATTAAGAGAAGCATATTGAAGAAGGTGGAAATCACGCTCTAACTTGGCCATGTCATGTTCCTCCATGTTTACAAGCGCTTCAATCCCTTCACCGTCTATCGTATCCATCAAAACAACGCTATTCTTCACCGGACACTCGCTAGTGGTGACCCACGACGGTTTCCCCCACCCAAAATCGGCTTCGTACATCGGAAACCTGCACCAACTCGCGCAACACACCAAACTCCCACCCTCCGGAACCCTAGTAGCCTGCTTCAGACACTCCGTGATGAACCTCGAGTCCTTCTTCTTCCCTCCAAACTTCTTCCCACACGTCTCACAGAACTCGCTCAACCCTTCTCTCATTTTCACCACCAACTCCTGCAGCTCCGCCTCTTCCCCCAGGTTGGACACGAAGAGGAACCAAACCAGATTCCCCAAGCTTTTTCCAGGAAGGGGAGGAACCGTTCTATTGCGGAGGTTCACGGCGGTTCGGAACGCCGTCGTTTTGAAAGTCAACCCTAGCGATGAAACCGCGCGCTTGTAGATCAAAGCGCTCACAACTTCCACGCGCGTGGGGTTGTGCACGTTGCCGGAGGAGGACACCATGGCTTTGAGCGAGTCGATCTTAGCAGCCTCGAACACAAACCTTCGGCAAACGGTGTCGTTTTTCACGAAGGCAACTTCCGGAAAAACAGGCAAGTCTTCTTGCGGGAAAAATGAAGCCCCGGGAACAGGGAAGGGTAATGATGACAGCAACTCTGCTTGTTCTTCTTCTTGGTTTTGGTTATGGCGGCTGAAAGTGGCCCAGTCATTGATGAAGTTGCAGAGTGTGGCGGCGTCGGCAACTTTGTGACACATGCAGACGCTTATGGCGATTCCTCCGCATGCAAAACAGTTTATCTGAATGGCTACAATGGCTGAAGAAGCTGTTTCCATGGGGTTCCACTGTAGTTGATCTGGGAACAGAGGGTCGAAGGTTTCATGCTTGGGATTGTGGAGGACCGATGAAAGGTTGCATGTGAAGGTTGTAACGAGAAAGGACACACCTTGGTCGTTGCATTCGATGGAAAGTTGGTCTCTGAGCTTCCCCGCGAAGGGGTAGTATCGTGACAGAAGATGCGATAAGGATTTCTTGAGGGTTGAGATTTTGGAAGCTTGGTGGTTCTTGGAATGGTGGTTTGCAGAGTAGAACAGAAGTATTGGGATGTAGTTGCGGAAAACGATGTGGTCGATGAAGCAGAGTGGGTATATTTTTAGGTGTGGAGGAGTTGGTGTGGAGGGTTTGATGGTTTCTCTCGATATTAACTTCATTTTTTCCATGCTTTCAGCTCTCACTAATCACCCTTCTATTCATCACACATTAATATCCACTTGCAAATTCACTAATTACTAATCATCAATCATTAAGTATATGTTTTTTTTTTTCTTTCTTTAATGTCATTATTATCAACTAGTCTTTTCATATGGACAATGGAGCGTCAGCGAGGTGTTAATTATCTTACAAACAAGACAAGCATAACCGATATAAGGTAATAGTAAATATCTTAATATACTCAAATATAATATTTTTATCACAATTAAAATACATAGTATATATATACATAATATAACAATTCAGCCGGCCTTCTGTTTATTATGTACATGTAATATAAACAATTAAGACACTATTAAGATAAAAATAAGAAATATACTTTGCGACTCTCAAAAACAAAAATACTTGACCACCTATTTTGATAATATAATAACTTATTAATATCTTATAAATAAAAAATCCATACTACAAACATTATAAAGGAGATTGATTCACTATTATGGGGTACTTGTTTTTCGATTTTATCCTTAATAAATTTTAAATTAAAATAATTAATTTATCAATTGTCTATTTTTTATTTGACTGTTTAATTTTAAATTAACTAATTTTTTAACTGAAATAATTATTTATAATAAAAAAATACCTATAAAATAAATAAAAATATCTTTTATTATAAAAATTATTTATATTTATTTTTATAATTATAATTTTATTATTTTCTGTAAAACAAATGTGAAGACAACGTGTGTTTCAAGTAATTGTTTTGTTCTTGTGTGAAGGTAATTAAATACACTACTTGCTGTGTCAATAAAACAACAGAAGAAGAATACCACTAGCACCTAGAAATGCACAAGAAAGCATCTTTCTTCTGTCTTTATTGATTCAAGAGTAAACCCAATTGTCTACTTCACCTTACTTAAATGTGCCAAGGTATACAGGAAGAGATACCAAAACAAGTGAATCGATCCAACTTATATTATAAATTATAAATATATACAAAGAGAAGTAATATAGGAAGCAGCAATTTGAAAGAAATTTCAAAATTTAGTAAAAAATGGTGGAAGAGAACTTTCAAAACGTCAATATTGGGGTGTTTCCCTTACAATGTCAAAAATCACGTTTTGAACTACAAATTAAGCTTAAGAAACACTCAATTTAAATATGTAGAACGCAAGTTATGATTATGAGAGATAAACTGGATAGAAATACAGATTTTATAAATCGAGAAGAAGATATAAAACCAAAGAAACAAAGATAATGGGAAGGAAAGAATTACTCTTTCAAAAAAGGCAACACACAAAGGATGGGAAGTCTTTTGATACAGTCAAGGGTTCTTGAATCACTAAAGAACTTAGGAGAATTGCTCTCACTAAAATAGAAGGGATAAAACCCTAATTTTTATGTGCATCAAATTTGATGAAAATAGTTAAGCTTGGTGGCAATCTATGGAGCAACTCTCTTGCCAGCACCCCCTCACCTTCATTTGTATAACAGAAAATAACTCCATGTGTTGTGTTTCTTTATCTTCAAGACTTTGCTTTTCATCAACTAATTGGATACATTATAAAGCACTACAAACAACTTCCTTTTCAAACATGGGACTTGGTGTATTATTTCATTCATATGCATGTCCTTTTCTTCCTATAAAATGACATCACAAATAGTACAAGAAAAATCATTAACAAATAAATTTTACATGCTCTATTTCTTTAGTTTTTTTTCTTTTTCTTCATTTTCTCTCATTCTCTCTTCACTCTTTATTGCTTCTTTTTCTATTCTTTCTTTTTCTATTTTCTCCTTCATCATAAGTTGATCCTTCATGACTTGTCTTGCACTCATAAACTTCAACATCATTTTATGTCCCTCATGCCTTAAATAAAGTGAGCATTCTTTAGATTGAACATTTTAAAATGAAGCCATGATCATCCTAAAATAATATGACAAGATTTCATAGAGAAATATCACATAATACTTCTTGCACACATTGTCTCATAATAAATCTAATTCAAGCTTAATTTGGATAAGAGCTTGATGGTAAGTGGAATTTCTCCACTAATCTTTGGCTCACAACATTGTTGACGTTTCCATAATCATATGCTAAATAAGGGTGACCTTCGATTAAACACCCTGTATAGAAAATTTATGTAAGATTCGAATAAAATATAAATACCTTTTATTTTTATTTTGTAATTTCTAATATTAAATATTTAATTATGGTATCGTATTGAGTAATTAAAGTGTTTAGGAATTGTATGAAAGTTAATTAATAATTGTTTTTATTTTAATTTTGGAAACAAGTTGAAGCAAGTTAAATAAAAATATTTGCCCTATATTGTTAGTAAGATATTCTTGGTTTAGTTAGGAAATGAATTTGGTTTGGCTTTGTTAGAGAAGGAAATTGAAGGTGGGGCCGGTTGTATTTTGTAACCAATAGGGGTGGAGATTTAATCCCCTTATTCATGCATGCAGAGTCTTTTTCGTTAGAGAAGGGAGAAATTTAGTCTTTCTTAGGCTTAACTCTTATTTTATTGGATTGTTTCATTTGTGAATAAATGCTCGTGGGAATAGTTTTCTCTTTACAGAAAGAATGTTTAAACTCTTTTATTTATATAAAGGCTTTAGTTATTATTAATATGAATGGTGAGTCGTGGTTACTGGGGGGTAGAGTAGAGATTTCCTTTTACTGGTTTACAAATTTTTCTACTCGCACAGATTTGTTTTATTTATTGCATAGTATGGGTGTGTTTCAAGTGGGGTATCTGGAGGATATTGGTGGGGATTTTTGTGCCAAACTTGGGAAGGGTTATTAGCAGAATATTAGAAAATAAGGAGGACAGATATAATGGACTTCTCACTCTGCAACTTGGGGTGAGGGTCTTGGACTTCTCTTCCTTTTAGAGGATGAGATGAGACAAGCGTTTGGCTGGCACGTGAAGATATAATGAGTTTGTCTTCGCATTACTATCAACATGAAGGAGTGTGTGTGTGTGAAACTAAACCGATAATGGCTACAAGGAGTGAGATAAGTGGAGATGAAGGAGAAGAGAAGGTAGGCCGACAAAGGTAGAAAGAAGAGGAGCCTAACTGAATTTCGGGTTGGGTGTTTGTGAAAGAAAAAAAATTGAGTGTGTGTGTTTGGGTTATTGGATTTAATTTATTTTCCATTTATATATGGATATTTATGTTCTTATATTTATATTATGTTTTTATACTTATATTTCATTTTTATATTGTTCTAAATAGTTATATATCTTAATTATACTCTCTCTCTTTATTATGAAATAAGATACACAATTTTCATCCTTTCTTTTCTCATAACATGATATGAGAAGAAAAAAATTAATTCTTGATCACGTTCTTCCGCAACCAATTTTCTTACTACCAAAATCTTCATCTTCTACCTCTCGTTCTTGGCTTTCCTACAATTTCTTCTCCTTCAATGACTTCTGCAGTTGTTTCTTCTTCTAATAATTCTCAGGCGCACTCACATTCCTCGACTTTGGGACTTTCTCAAGAGCAAATTCAAGGTCTACTGGCACTTCTTCCTCAATCGAATCCCAAAGTCACACATTCTACCGGTCTAGTGAGTTCTCATAATGTTTCCACTTCTTCTCAGTATCAAGGTAATATCTCTTCCCAATGGATTCTAGACACAGGTGCTACTGATCATATATCCAGTTCTTTGTCTCATTTCATTTCTTACATAGAATCTCACCAATTGCAATTTCTCTACCTAACAAGAACTCTTCATTTGCTCATTTTTCTGGCAGAGTTTCCTTTGAACCACACCTTACCTTCCATAATGTCTTATTTGTTCCTAATTTTTCAGTCAATCTTATTTCGGTCACAAAGTTAACTAAATCTCTATCTTGTAAAATTGTCATTTCTGAATTTTCATGTGAAATATAGGACAAGTCAACCCTACATATGATTGGGAAAACTGAAGAAAGAGATGGCTTGTATGTCATGATAGTTCCTGCATCCACACCCATTGCTTCACCAACTGTTATTTCTCCTGAGAATTCTATTTCTTGTTCTAGAATAAGACCTGACTTTACAGATATTTGGCACTTTAGACTAGGGCATCCTTCTTCTTCTTGTTATACCAAATTACGCACCATGTATGCCTCTTTACCTGATATAAAATATACTCCTTGTGATACTTGTCACTATTCTAAGCAAAGAAAATTGCCTTTTTAATTAAGTACTACTGTTTCAAAAGCTTCTTTTGATTTAATTCATGTTGATATTTGGGGACCATATTGTACTTCTTCTGTTGATGGTTTCAAATATTTCTTAACTATAGTGGATGATATTTCTAGATTCACATGGATTAAATTGATGGCAAGTAAGTTTGATACAAGATCACAACTTATTGGCTTTGTTTCTTATATCAAAACTCAATTTGGCATTTATGTGAAAGCTGTTAGATCAGATAATGGTAATGAGTTTGCAATGACAGATTTTTATAGACAAAAAGGGATACAACATCAATTATCTTGTGTTGAAACACCTCAACAAAATGGAGTTGTTGAGAAAAAACATCAGCACATTCTCAATGTTGCTAGATCTTTAATGTTTCAATCTCATTTGCCTATAATTTTCTGGTCTTTTGTTGTTCATTATGCTGTGCAACTCATTAATATTTTACCTTCCAAAGTTTTGGCATATTTTTCTCCATCTCAGCTGTTACACAATGTCAAACCTGACATTACTTACTTACGAGTTTTTGGCTCACTTTGTTATGCTTCAACTCTTTAAGCTCATAGAACAAAATTTCAGCCTCGTGCAAGAAAATGTGTTTTACTTGGTTTTAAAAAAGGAGTGAAAGGCTACCTTTTGTTAGATTTCAACTTAAGGGAAATTTTTATATCAAGGAATGTAGTATTTTATGAAAACATATTTCCTTTTCTTACTAGTGACAAACACTCACCTATTGATACACAAAATTCAAATTCCTTGGATTTTGTCACCAAAATCATTTCCTCTCCATCACCTCTTTTCTCAGAAGCTACTGATCAATCCTCTTTACCACCTACATCTCCTCCTTCTATTGTTCCAGACCCTGTCATTTCTTCTTCTCAACTTGTTTCTATTGAACCTGTCACTGCTACTCCACAAAGGAAATCAATCAGGCCAAAACATAAACCATCTTATCTGCAGGACTATCATTACAACATGTTATCTACTTCTTCTGCCACTCAGTCATCCACAGGTACCTTATATCCTATCTCTTCATATCTCTCATATAATGCATTATCATCTCTTCATAAATCATATGTCCTTAATCTTTCCCAAGTTAGTAAACCTAAAACCTATAACCAAACCATCAAACATGATTGTTGGAGAAATGCCATGGATTAAGAAATTGCAGCTTTAGAAAATACCAAAACTTGGGTTTTGACTGATCTACCTTATGGAAAGCAACCTATCGGATGTAAATGGGTATACAAAATAAAGAGGCATGCTGATGGGAGTACTGAACGATATAAGGCAAGGTTAGTAGCCAAAGGCTACACACAACAGGAAGGCTTAGATTACTTTGAGACTTTTTCACCTATTGTCAAACTCACAACAGTAAGATTGGTTCTGGCTTTAGCAGCTTCCAAACATTGGTATTTACATCAACTAGATGTAAATAATGCTTTTTTACATGGGGATCTAGATGAAGAGGTATACATGTCTCTTCCTCTTGGCTACAAAACAGAAAAATCAGGGCAAGTTTGCAAGTTGTTGAAGTCTTTATATGGACTCAAGCAGGCCTCTAGACAATGGAATTACAAGTTGACAACTACTTTACTTTCTTTGGGCTACATACAATCAAAATCAGATTATTCACTTTTTGTCAAAAGTGATTCTGCTCATATCACCATCTTACTTGTTTATGTAGATGATATAGTTTTGGCAGGTGATGACATCCAAGAAATCCAAACTCTGAAGGCTCTACTGAATGCAAAGTTCAAAACTAAAGACCTAGGCCAACTCAAGTATTTTCTGGGCTTAGAAATTGCAAATCTCAACAGGGCATTAATTTGTCACAAAGGAAGTATGCTCAAGAGTTACTAGAAGATGCAGGATTGTTGGGATGTCAACCTGTTTCAACTCTCATACAGCCAGGAACAAAATTCTCAAAGACAGAAGGAAAACTCTATTCAGATGTGCAAGCTTATAGAAGACTTCTTGGCAGGTTATTTTATCTAACCAACGCAAGACCAGATTTATGATTTGTTGTTAGTACTCTCAATCAATTTCTTTCCAATCCTTTGGAAAATCACTATGCAGCAGCAATAAGGATCCTGAGATATATCAAGAAAAATCCAGGACAAGGATTATTCTTTCCCTCCAACACAGAATATTCTCTCAAGGCTTTTAGTGATTCTGATTGGGCTGCTTGCCCTGATACTAGAAGGTCTATGACTGGTTTTAATGTGTTCTATGGTGCATCCTTAATCAGCTGGAAATCCAAGAAGCAAGGTACTATATCTAGATCATCAACTGAAGAATAATATAGAGCCTTTGTTAGGGGTTGGAAAACATATGAGAGGAAAAGGTATAAGAGGGACCGAACGGTAGAAGATGAGGGGCGAACTGGCCGAACGGTAGAAAATGGGAGGCGTGTTGAAGAGGAGGACCGAACGGCCCAAGCAGGAGAAGATGGGTTGCGGGCTGACCGAACAGTGGGTAGCGGCAAGGAAGTTTCCTAGATGGCACAGCGGGAAACTAATTGGAGTAATAGGAGGGATATCTTGGGAGGAGATTCAGATGGGGTTAACTAGAGTAATCACGACCATATCTTAGGATATTATTTTATATAAGTAAATATAATATATTCGTATCAGATACCTATAGTAAATAGGATTATTTTATATTATTCAGTATATCTTGGGAGGGAATTAATTAGTATAAATAAGAGGCGAGCCTAGGGGTAAAGACATGCTTTTGATTTGTGAATTTTGAAAGAGAGGTTATGCTCTCAGGTGACTGATGGAGGTTATGCTCCCAGTTATTGGTTGTTTTCTTTGATACAGTATTTTCATTCAATAAAAGAGGTTTATTCATCTATTTTCCATTGTTATTTCTCTGTGAGAGTGTGTGAGGGTAGCGCTCTAGTTACGTTCCATTCTCAGATACGTAACAGCCTTAGCTTCCACAACATGTGAAATTCAATGGCTTTTGTATTTGCTCCATGATTTGAAACAACCTCTACCACAACCAGTTCCTCTGTTTTGTGACAATCAATCTGCTATACGAATTGCATAGAATCCAGCCATGCATGAGAGGACAAAGCATATTGAAATTGATTGTCATCTCATAAGGGATAAAGTTCAAGCTGGTGTAATTAAGCTCCTGCCTATTTCTACTTCATCACAACTTACAGACATTCATACTAAAGCTTTGCATCCAGCACAATTTCAATCTTTGTTGTCCAAGCTGAGCATTAAGGATATATATGTTGGAGCTTGAGGGGGGATATTGGATTTAATTTATTTTCCGTTCATATCTAGGCATTTATGTTCATATATTTATATTCTGTTTTTATACTTATATTCCATTTTTATATTGCTCTAAACAGTTATATATATCAATTGTACTTTCTCTCTTTATTATGAAATAAGATACACAATTTTCATCCTTTCTTTTCTCATAACATGGGTCTCGGTAGAAGGGAGTTTTATGAGTTTTATGATGAAGGGTTGACCTTATTTTTGGATACCACTTTCCTCCTAAAGTCATCTTTGCATGGGTTGTTTGAGTGTCGGTGAGTTTACGTGAGGGTGGAAGAGGAAGTAATGTTAGTGATGAAGAAAAGAGAAGTAGAGAGGTAGTGCTGCTATGTGAGCTTTGGGAAGGGATGGCAATGTTCATTTGGGTGGATAAAAGATGAAAATGAAGGGAAAGATGAGTGGGAGGAAGGTTTGGGTTGTGTGTGTTGTAAGATGTGTGAACCTTGGAGAAAATGGATGAGTGGGTTGTGTGTGAATGTTGCAGGAGGAAGATGCTGAAGGTGTTTATGTTAGGGAAGAAGGAGAAGAATGACTTAGTCTTTTATGAGGAAAAGAGAAAGGAGAGAGGAGTGGTAAGTCCTTGCAAGGTAAAGATTTCGTGTGAGAGTGAGAAATTAGTAATCAAAATTAAAAGCTTTTGTTTACGTCAAGATAGTGCAAGGCGTGGGTCCCACAGGTCGTTTGTAGTCTAGGCGTTCACTTTAATAATGTACGTAAGTGTCTATATTATATTAATATAATATAGATTTATATATAGAGAGAGAGAAGTGCGATTACGTAAGTTATATAATATATTATTATAATGTTGATTTGTATATATGTATATTAAGGGTATGGGTTCCTATAATAAAAGAAATGGGTGGATAATAATTGGTGAGATTGAGTGCAAGTTATGGTTTGTTATATTTAACGATATGTGATTTAAGTTTTGAAAGGGTATCATTGGGCACACGAGATTTTTGTTGATTGGTTTTTAATATTTGATAAACTGTTTATATTATGTTTATAGTATGGTGAAATAAAAGGATACTTGACCTTGTGCTTATGAAATTGGTGATGAGACTAGTAATGCATGTCATTGAGATTATGTATATTTGTATTATAAACTTTATGATTGGTGAGAAATGCATATTATTGAAATTATGCATGTAAGGTAATGAGAATTGTGTTATAAATTTTGTGATTGGTGAACAATACATGTTATTAAGAATATGTATTGGATTGATATATGAATGTATCCATGATTGTTTAGATTAATACATGATATTGAGAATGTTTATTGGAGTGTGATGTGAATATGAAACTATGTTATTTCCTTGTATTATGGTGGGTCATGAATACTGTGATGTTAATGTTGTGAGGAAATATGTTATATGATTTTATACACTCTAGATAATATGATTAGTGTATATTGTGTTTTGTGATATTTCTGGTTTCTCATCCTTGCATGTTGTGGTTGTGATTTCCACCTATGATGATCGTACTTGTACAAGAGTAAATGGTCTTGCAGATGAGGCCTGGATCGAAGTAGCTGACGAGAGTTGGGATCTTTTAATTCGGGGTTAATTATTTATTCCTTCTTTAAAAAGTTTCAGACCTGAAAATTTCATGTAAAAGTGATATTTTGATATTTTAATTATGAACAAACAAGGTTTATAGTTATGCATTGTTTCCGCATTTTGATCAAATAAAGTTTAATTATCTTAAATGAATGATTTTTAAATTAGACTTGAAAAATATTTTACACCGTGACATCTTGAAAAACGGGGTGTTACAATTTCCATCACCTACTTAAGTTTGCATCTGAATATCATTCCTTTCAGTCATGATAAACAAACAGATCAAAGTAACAAGAAATATATATATATATATATATACATATATATATATATATATTTATGTATGTATGTATGTATGCATGTATGTATGTATGCATGTATGTATGTATGCATGTATGTATATGGTGTATGAAACTTTTATCACTCACTCAAGTGTTTGCACTCTAAGAGATTGGCTTTTACTCTAATGAAACTCTCTTTAAATTCTCTTGGGTTCTTAGGAAATTCAAGAGATTATGACCAAAAAAAAAACCCACCAATATATGCATGATAAGGCTAGCACAATAGCAAAGGACTAAAAGAAGATTGGTAAACAAGAGAATTAGAAACAATCCTTCAAGAACACCAATATATTACCTTATAACAAATTGCTCTCAAACATGAATCATTCAACCCAATAATTTTTTTATTTTTTTAATACTATAGTTTTTTTTACAAGGGCCTAACTTCTACAATGATTCAGCACAAGCACAAATAATGTGAAAATGAGGTAATGAATTGGTAAAAGGAGAAAGAATGATAAGATATTACCAATTTAACGTTAAACCTTTAAACCAAAGCTCTGGATACCATATGATGTGAACCCCGTTTACAAAAGAATTGAATGAGGATCTTTAGGGTTAGAAACTACAAGTACAAGTAACTTTGTTTCATATGAAATCGTATGAGGTATTACGATTTTAGTTCAAATTATTTTTCTTACTATAACTAAGTCAAGTTAATATGATGGTTTCAATGTACGTCATTTTTTTTATTGGTTTAATACCTATTTTGGTCCCTTGGTTTGGTCAAAGTGTTCAAAGTGGTCCTACCTATTTTCAAATGTTCAATTGTCTCATATTTTGTAAATATGGTTCAAGTTTGTCATTTTTTGGTTACAGCGTAATGTCCACCTCAATCAATAATAAATGACAAGTCCAGTTACGTGACAACTAATTAAATTGATGTGGTGTTCTCCTTCCTTTTTATTCTGGTTCGAGAGTGTTTCGCAAGAATGGGAGACGGGTTCCAGTGGAAGACGCGACTTCCATCTTCGCGGTACCGTGGGGGTTGCAGCAGCATCTCTATGACGATGCGAAGGCTTCGTTGTCTGGCATCTCTACGGCGACAAGGGTCTCCGTTCTGCAGCGTCTTCTCGTGATCTAGCTCGGGATTCACACAGGTTGAGCTGTGAAGAGGATGATCTTGTTGATTGTAGCGTTTTGGGGTTTCCTTTTCTTATGTTTTAGAAATTTTAAGGATTTCATATCAAGGACTTATAAAATTTTGGACTTCTACAATAGTATTACAATTTTAAGGATAATAATACTTTGACAACATTTTAACATCATTTACGTGTTATTTTGTGATTGGTCCAAAATTATTCCACAATCAATAATAATAATTATAAACACCAACATACACCAATCACAGAATGACACATAGATGATGTTAAAATGTTGTCGAAAAAAATATTGTCAAAGTATCGTTATCCCAATTTTAAATTATTACTCATAATCGTGACATCCCATTCATTCCCCTTAGTGTCGCCCTCATAGACTTCTCTCGTCGTTATTTGCATGCCTCATCATTGTTCTTGCTCGAGCTCTGATGATGCACCTTTACAGATTCGGTGTCTCGTAGTTGCTTGTCATTGTGGATTAATGGTGTACCATTATAGATTTCGTCATCGCAAATTTAGTGATCATCATTGCAGATGTAGTAGTCGTTGTTGCGAATACAGTGCTCTTGGAACAAATCTCTGACCATGAATCTAACCACTACACCCCAACAAATCCTAGCGTCTTGCATTTCACCATCATTTCGGGGAATTCGAACAGCAAGCTTCATGTACAAACACTCTCTGGCCAACTTTAGAGACGAGTAATTTTTTTTTAAATACTAAATGGCCAACTTTAGAGACGAGTAATTTTTTTTTAAATACTAAATCGACTGTAAGTTAACTGATGTAAAATATTTTTAATTTATTATATCCATGTAGTATTTCTTAAACAATTGATGTACTATATTATTTTTGCAGTAGTATTAGTGTGACATCCCAATTATATTATGTCAACACTCAATTTCGTCTAAGTGACTAAATAATAGGACTTATTTTATTTTTATCGTATTTTATTTTATTTTGTTTTAATTCTATTATTTTTTAATTTTTAGTTCACTTTGATTTAATTTTTTTTATTATTATCTGATTTTATTTTATGTTTTATATTCTTTTGAAAAAAAAAACAAAAAAAGAAAAGAAAAGGAAAACGTGAATAAAAAAAGCGTGAAAAGAAAAAAAAAAATTGTTGTCATAAGGGACACGAGGGTGCAATGGTGAGAAAAACGGTTGAAAAACGATTATAGGAAATTGATTTTGGGACCTCATGACCCGACATGCACAACGTCAGACTTTTTACCATTTTTACATCCATCATCCATGGATTCAGGGAGAAGGTCTCTTGGCTATTTTCCATCATCACGCACACGAAAACACTCATTTTTTTTTCTCTCCACCCTCTGTTCGGTGCAACTCGTAACCACCCCCAACAAACATTCTGAACATCCTCTCCTTCATCCTCAATTCCCCAACCCACATAACAGACAGGTTTTTTTTCTCCCTAGCGTAATAGAAACATTCTCCCTTCACCTCTGACGATCTTCTTGATTTTCCCTTCATCACACGACTCACAAAAACGGCACCTCATCAACGCTCACACATACTGACCCATCTGCCCGAAAACCATCCGAACAAACACGCTCTCCATCCTCCCAATGTTTCAGACTCTCTTCCATTTTTCTCACTCACTCTGATACCATTTTCCTGCAACACATAGTCATAACCAAAAACCCAAACCCAATCAAAGCACAAAAACAGGGTGAGAGTCGGCGGCGTTGTCTGGCTTTGCTGGCGACGTTGATTTCGAATTCGAATAGGAGAAGGGGAGAAAAGGGAAACTCTTGCTTCCGAACCGCGCCGGATCGGTGGTCGACGAGGGAAACCGTTCCCCTGGGTTGTTTCCGGTGACATCGCGACCTAAGGTAGGGGAATAAGGGATAGCCTCGCGTGAAGAGAAGAAGGGGAGGAGAGAGAGCTTCTCACGGTGACTACCCGGCGGTGGCGCGACTTCGGTGGAGGTAGCGGCGGCGACGTTGCGAGGGGAGTGCGAATTCTCTTCGCACGAAGAAGAGGAGGCAGGACAGTGGTCCGGCGCAAAAGGTGTTGGCTCCTCCAGCGAAGGTACTGAAGACGCAGCGGACGGCGGCTCGCGGTGGTCGTTCAGTTTGAGGTTGAGGCGCAGTGAGTGCGTGAAGTGGTGGAGGTGAATTCCCCTAGGTTTCGTTCAGAGGAAGAGACCTGTGTCTCTTTGATGCTCAACGAACAAATGGTGAAATGAAAGGAAATCTGGGAAACCCCTAAGGAGTTTCTGTTAGAGTTAAGAGGCCTTGGGCCCAGCTATCGGGCTCTTCTCAACCGTCACGCGTAATTTCTATTCCCACTCCCATGCCATCTATGCGAACAAAAAAGGGAGGCCTTGGGCCTGACCAGCACCTACTACATGCCACCTCCAACTTCACTACTGTACCCTAATCATCAACTAGACCTGGGCTGAACCTGATTGGGTCGCACTCCTGGTTTTCAATCTCTACACTCCTATTCTTATTGGGTTTGGACTGTTTTTTTTATTTAATTTTATTATTTGTATTTGCTTTGTATTTTCTTTAGTTCTAATATTTGTTTTATTATTGTGTGTTGTTATATTCATTTGTTAAAAAAATAAAAATATAAAAAAATATAAAAATATAAAATATTTTAAAACCTTTTCCCCTTTTATAAAATAACAAAAATATTTTAAAAGTTTAAGCGTGTGCACGATCATTCGCATCAGTCTTGCGCTAAGATCTTTTCCCCTTTTTAATAAAATATAAAAAGCATTTTAAAGGTTTAGGCACGTGTGTGATCACTCCCATCGTCCTCGTGCTGAGACTTTTCTTTTTTATCACGTAAAAATATTAGAAATATAAAGCATTCACATTTTCAAACAACAGACAATCTTTCAAAAAAACTACGTAACCCTGATTTTTCAGTTTGACTCTTGTCGGGCATAAAAAACACAAAAAATATTTTGTTTTCTTTAAAATTTTATTTTTAGGGGAAATTAAATATTTTGCAAACCACATCTTTATTCGCATATTTAATTAAGGGTACTGCCTTCGGGCAGGCGTTGTAGGGTGCTAACACCTTCCCTACATGTAACCGACTCCCGAACCCAATCTTTGGTTTTCGTGGACCGTGTCTTTTTCTTTATGGTTTTTTCCATAGTTTTTCATAATAAACTATGTGGCGACTCCAAAAACTTCTTTTTTCAAAACCTTTGTTCCTTTTTTGGATCGTCGTCCCGTCGCGATTCCGATTGCGACATATTATAAAGATATATAATATAAGAAAGGCGTCACCATGAATAATACTAGAAAGCAGTTAAGAGTAATAGGATTACAATCATCCTTAAACAGTACAATTTGGAAACTTGGAGTACTAGAGTTTCTCATTTAAAATACAGAGAATTTAAAACTTAGAACATGACAAAGTTTCTTCAAAATATCCTAGGATAAGATAATTAGAGCCTAGAGAACTAGACAACAACATTTCCTTCCCCATCAAGAGTTGTTTCCAAGTATCTCTTCGTCATCTGCTCCCATCCAAGTGGATGATCATCGCAAGGGAAACAAACGCAAACATGGCACAAACACAAGCAATTACAAGGGTGAGCTAATTATATAAAAAGCATACAATTAAGAGCATGTACATACAAGATATTAATTTAAAGCAAACAAGATAAAACATTCATCCTATCATGTTAAATACTAGACTTGACTCGTCCGGACTTTAGAATGATAGTCGAGCTATGACGGGTCATGCACCCGTGATGGCTTGTGATACTTAGGCTCTACCGCCTTGGGTTCCCCCGCCCTGCCACACTCACGAGGTTAGTCTGTTCCGCGTTCTGGAGCATGATGGAAGCCTCCAAGACTAAGACCTTCTGCTACTCCTCACCACATGGTCCAATCTTCTCTACATGAGAAGAAAGGCCATTGGAGCGTCAGGAAGACCCTCAAGGCTGAACTTCTACTTTCATTCTAAAACACTAAGAATCTCACGAAGAGATTCTACACAGATGGAACTTGGTTTACCACTTGGATCATACTTTCATCACTTTGTAATCATATACTTTTTGTCAAAATAAACATATACATGATCTAAATAATAAACATTCTCAAAACAATCATTACTCAACCACAAAATAATCACAAGTCAATCTAAAATAAAATAGTCAATTATTTACTAAACCACATCCCTATTTTTCTAAGTCCTATCAAAACTCTTCACCTACCCAAGTGGATCCCACTATAATATTCTCAAATCTACCTGTCTCAATAATTTAATTAATAGGAGATTTTAAATTTCTACAATTATCTATCAGCAGAATTAGTCCTTCCGAGCTCTAAGATTTGATAAAAAAAATGAATCTTCAATGACCGTATGTCCAGTTTAATTTGATTTCACTGGATAAGATGACACCGAGGAATCAAATTATACTGTAAATGAATTTTTTTCCCACTGACTAATATTACACTTCCATCTCCTTGGGTAGTTTCTCACAATTTAAATAAAAAGAAATATTCCATTTACCTTCAAAAATAAAGACTTCAAATAATTTTATGTAAATATTTCAGAAATTATTTTATTAAATATATATATATATATATATATATATATATATATATATATATAAAAGTATTATTATCTGATTCCAAAATATATTATCATTATTATTAAATCTGAAATGTCCTAATAAGTATGAAATTCAAAATATAGTATGCGTATAAAACATTAACATAATTAAAATTTATAATAACATACTTTTAAAGACATGGCAAAAGTTAAGGAAGAATTACTGAGACTCTTCGGGACAATTTTAAAATTTAGTTGTGATTGTCTAAATTTGTAAATAAAAAGAAACGTTTGTAACAGTAGAAAAATTTAACTGTGGTTTTACCCCCTCTCAAAGTAATTTGAAACAACACCCATGCACCCTATTAGTATCCATAGCAACGTTAGTTAAAGTCTCACCCAAAACCTTCTCAAAACAAGTCAATCACATTCAATACTCATTCCAGACAAAATGCAGTTTAAACGATGAAAAATGATAGAGAATGGAAGAAGAGGGTCGCCGTTAACGGAGAAGAAGCAAAACGCAGGTTTGAAACTTCTGAAACTGTTTCGCGATTTTTATTTTTTACCTTCAGAAGGAGAATCTGTCGCGGTTCTACACTTAACCACGGCATAAAGGGGGCATAGGCCGCGATTCTACACCCAACCGCGGCCTATGCATTTTAAAAAAATAATACAAAATGGCATTTTTGAAATTTTTTTAACTTATATGCCGCGGTTCAGCGCCCAACCGCGGCATATACTCTGAAATTTTAAAATTACCTCAAACCAGGGAATAGGTCGCGGTTTCCTGGACAACCGCGGCCTATTCCCCAACGTTCAGAATCCCCTTAACTGCCTCCCAACTGCCTTTTGGGGAATGTAAGCAGGTAGCAGGGGGAATAAGCCGTGGTTGGTCAGAGAACCGCGGCCTATTCCCCCTGCTACCTGCTGACATTCCCCATCAGTCAGCCCCTGCAATAAATTGATAGGGGAATAGGCCGCGGTTGGTCAGAGAACCGCGGCCTATTCCCCCTGCCACCTGCTGACATTCCCCATCAGTCAGCCCCTACAATAAATTGACAAGGGAATAGGCCGCGGTTGGTCAGAGAACCGCGGCCTATTCCCATGTCATTAAATATTTTTGCCTGACGTGGAGTCAAAGGGGTTGGTTGACTTGGGTATATGCCGCGGTTGTGTGGGGAACCGCGGCATATAAGTTCAATTTATTTACAGAACTGCCACCGCGCAGCATTATGGTGCGGTTTCTGGTGAACCGAGGCATAATGTGCGCTGTAAAAAGGCAATTTTTTACTAGTGTTGTATGCTGGAAATAAAAAAAAAAAATATACTATAGAGTTTATTTCATTTTTTTTTACTAGAAATGAAAATAATAAACATCATATATCACATGTCTGTAGAGAAATATAACAATAAGGACAACCAAACTCATGCTTGTATCAGATCAATTTCAGACTTACACTCTATCATACCAAGACACAAACAATCATTCAATTCCAACATTTTATATGCAATGTAGACATTAAAACCGTGTCCTTCTCATTTTGTACCATCCAATTCGTGACCCCCAATATATCAACGATGACGTTGGCTCTAATTAGCCATTACCCATGAAGTATAACATTACAAGTCAAAAGTATTTAAAATATAAACCCACACTGCAGGTACTTCATCAAACACAATTACAACATATTCAAGTGATCAAACAAGATACCTAACCACAACAAGCTCATAGAAAAATTTCACGTCAACAACCAAGAACATTACATTCAATCAATACGAAGTGAATTTCAGTATCTCAGAAAAGAAAAACATAGTAATGCAGTGATAGTATAACAAAGCAACATAACATATATTTTAGTTAAACAAATTTGAAACTAAGTTAACATCCTCTTAAATTAACCCCAAAACAGACACTAATCATACAAGAAGAATCACTACCTCTACCCCTCTCCATGAATCTAATACACAAGGACCCGGAAACAGGCTCCAACTACAATTGCATACAAAAGGATCAAACCATTTCATACACATAGGATAACCCCAAATCTTTCTTACCCCAAACCTTCATAATTAAGAAAAGAAAATCATCTCTGGTAAGAGTCATGAGTATACACCCTCATTACTCCTATCAAGACATTTTTCTGTTCTCAAAACTTCTAGTTAAATACGATTTTTTTTTATCTAAACTTGGAATAAATGGTATAACATACCATTCAGACTCAACTTTTCACAGGAAATACACGACAAACCCGCAACTCGTAGGTTATCCTAGGAACAAACTGCTCTGATACCATAAATGTGGCATCCCAATTATATTATAAAGATATATAATATAATAAAGGCGTCACCATGAATAATACTAGAAAGCAGTTAAGAGTAATAGGATTACAGTCATCCTTAAACAGTACAATTTGGAAACTTGGAGTACTAGAGTTTCTCCCTTAAAATACAGAGAATTTAAAACTTAGAACATGACAAAGTTTCTTCAAAATATCCTAGGATAAGATAATTAGAGCCTAGAAAACTAAGCAACAACATTTCCTTCCCCATCAAGAGTTGTTTCCAAGTATCTCCTCGTCATCTGCTCCATCCAAGTGGATGATCATCACAAGGAAAACAAACGCAAACATGGCACAAACACAAGTAATTGCAAGGGTGAGCTAATTATATAAAAAGCATACGATTAAGAGCATGTACATACAAGATATTAATTTAAAGCAAACAAGATAAAACATTCATCATATCATGTTAAATACTAGACTTGACTCGTCCGGACTTTAGAATGATAGTCGAGCTATGGCGGGTCATGCACCCGTGGTGGCTTGTGATACTTAGGCTCTACCGCCTTGGGCTCCCCCGCCCTGCCACACTCACGAGGTTAGTCTGTTCCGCGTCCTGGAGCATGATGGAAGCCTCCAAGACTAAGAACTCCTGCTACTCCTCACCACATGGTCCAATCTTCTCTACATGAGAAGAAAGGCCATTGGAGCATCAGGAAGACCCCCAAGGCTGAGCTCCTACTTTCATTCTAAAACACTAAGAATCTCACCAAGAGATTCTACACAGATGGAACTTGGTTTACCACTTGGGTCGTACTTTCATCACTTTGTAATCATATACTTTTTGCCAAAATAAACATATACATGATCTAAATAATAAGCATTCTCAAAACAATCATTACACAACCACAAAATAATGACAAGTCAATCCAAAATAAAATAGTCAATTATTTACTAAACACGCACCCCTATTTTTCTAAGTCCTATCAAAACTCTTTCACCTACCCAAGTGGACCCACTATAATATTCTCAAATCTTCCTGTCTCAATAATTTAATTATTAGGAGATTTTAAATTTCTACAATTATCTAACAGCAGAATTAGTTCTTCCGAGCTGTAAGATTTGATAAAAAAAATGAATCTTCAATGACCGTATGTCCAGTTTAATTTGATTTCACTGGTTAAGATGACACCGAGGAATCAAACTATACTGTAAATGATTTTTTTTTCCCACTGACTAATATTACACTTCGGTCTCCTTGGGTAGTTTCTCACAATCTAAATAAAAAGAAATATTCCATTTACCTTCAAATATAAAGACTTCAAATAATTTTATGTAAATATTTCAGAAAATATTTTCCTAAATATATATATATATATAAGTATTATTATCTGATTCCAAAATATATTATCATTATTATTAAATCTGCAATGTCCTAATAAGTATGAAATTCAAAATATAGTATGCGTTTAAAACATTAACATAATTTAAATTTATAATAACATACTTTTAAAGACATGGCAAAAGTTAAGGAAGAATTATTGAGATTCTTGGGGACAATTTTAAAATTTAGTTGTGATTGTCTAAATTTGTAAATAAGAAGAAACGTTTTTAACAGTAGAAAAATTTAACTGTGGTTTCTCTAGTAATATAAAAGGTTTAATGTCTCGATAGGTCCTTATTTTCGCCCAGAATTTCAAATAGGTCTCTTTCTTTTTCGACGTCTCAATTGAGTCCTTATTTTTGTAAAATTGAATCAAATAGGACCTTTCCATCAAATTGAGATGACGCCGTTAAGAAGGATATGTTGACAGTGTTGCTTTTTATTACGTGACATTAAAAACGTGACTGAATTGTATTTTTTTAATTTTTAAATTAAAAAATGAAATATACATACTTCATTTTTTAATTTAAAAATTAAAAAAATACAATTCAGTCACATTTTCAATGCCACGTAATAAAAAACTACACGGTCAAGATACCCTTCTTAACAGCGTCATCTCAATTTGACGGAAAGGTCCTATTTGATTCAATTTTAAGAAAATAAGGACTTAATTGAGACGCCGAAAAAGAAAGGGACCTATTTGAGATTCTAGGCGAAAATAGGGACCTATTGAGACATTAAACCTAATATAAAATAATTATAGAATCTAGATACAATCATATACAAATGCTTCTAAAGAAAGAAAAAGGCATTTCTTTTGGAACCAATTTTTCTTTCATATCTAATCGCAAATGTAAATAAATTATGAATGCCGTAAATTATTATTTTTAAACATTATTAAGTTCGGTTTAGTTAGTAAATCACACATCAAACACACCAAACAAAATAAAATAGAGTCAGCTCCCCTTACTTCTACTTAACCAACCTAAGATGTTTTCTAATTACTAAACTATTTATCTAATTGTTATAACAGTGAAGATCTTACCTTCCCCCAACCCTCCTTACACCCCAATTGGTCACCGGAGAGGACCCAGACGTCTGAACACATCAGACTCACCTTCGGCGCCAGCACATATGACTAGTCACAACTGACTGAACCAGACCAGGGTTGCTCTATGATCAGGGATGTACCAACGATCAGGTTTTTAAGGTTCCTCTATCCTACCAACAAAGAAAGGCTCTCAACAAGCTCTAATTAATTTATTTAAGTTACCTAAACTAGTCTATTGTGCTCTAAACCTCAATCGCCCAATTTTTATATTTTACCCCCTCTCACAGTAATATGAAACAACACCCGTGCACCCTATTAGTACCCATACCAATGCTAGTTAAAGTCTCACCCAAAACCTTCTCAAAACAAGTCAATCACATTCAATACTCATTCCAGACAAATTACATTCATCAATAATATACAGGAATCATTCACACCTCATAATTTATGCAATCCAGTTCATACCAAACTAAATACTTAAAGTAGTAACAATAAATTCTCAACAGTACATCATATTTTTTTTAATTCAACATGCATAAAACATTAAACAGAATCAACCAAGAAAATAATTAGCTCCCCTTACCTGGGTTTCTGAAAGAGCAGCTAATTTGAAGACGCCTGATAACGGTTGAAAAACTGTTATTTTCATATGTTATTTTACACCAAATTATTCCTTTTACTTCTTAGAACGAGCTTAGAATCAAGCAAAACTCAATAAATGAGTCAGTCGAAAGTCAAAAGCGGTTTTTAGCGATATAATGCTTGTTTTGCATTGTTTTGTAGAAATTTTGATGGAAGTGAAGAATGGAGTTGAAGATGAAGGTCTTAGACTCAAGACAGAGGAAGAAAACTAAGAAAAGAAGAGTCTAGGAACCGCCCAACGGCAAAAATACACCTCTGAGCGGCCAAATGCGGGGCGTTGGCACCCTGGCGTGGCCGCCGGGCGGTGGACCCCTAGCGCCGGGCGGTGGCGCGATTGTGAGCATAAGTCCGATTGTGGGCTTGGGCCTGTTTTTTGTGACGCTCCTCACCTATAAATAGCCCTATTGCGATTTCCTTCTCATTCTTTTGACAGAAGAGGGCGGCCAGACCTAATTTTCACTCTCTGGAGAAGATATCTTGGATGCTTAGGCTCCTTTTCATCCTATCTAGGGTTTGCTATTCCATTCTTCCATTATTTTCATCTAGGTTCACCATGACATTGGTGAACTAAACCCTTTTGTTGTTAGGGGAAACAATGTAATCTTTTGAAACTCTCTTTTATTGAAACTCTTGTTTATTTATATGATTTTCATATGCTTTGATTATCAATTGTTGGGTTCTCATCTGCGCTTAAAGCTTTTATCGTTTAACTCATTTGATAACTGTTGTTTGTCTTTATTGATACGGGAACGTACAGTAATGTCATGAACTTTTGAGAAATTCCTTGATTAATGAAATACCACCTAGGGATAGGGAGGTAGGACGATGAATTGTTTTTGCTTCTGTTCGCTAATGTATTGCTAGTTACTAGGGGAGGCTAGGGATAGCAAGCCGGTAATTAATAATAGGCTCTTTTTGCCGAGGGATCGGACTAAGAGTAGGCTAAGAAAGTTTGCATAACAATTAGCTAACAAAGCAATTTAAACAAGAGGAGTAGATAAGAGAGGGCGGATAAGATGAAATTGTAAACCCCCAACAACTTCACTCATCCATAGTCTTTTTCTCGTCAACTAAATCAAACTCATTGCATGCTTATTTTTTGTTCTTGCATCCACAACAATTAATTTTTCTTTACAAGTCTTATGATTTTAATTCACATGAACAATAAGGCCTTTCGAGTCTCTTGGGAAGAACGATATTGGGTTTTACCAATTAGATTACTTGGAACGATCTGGTACGCTTGCCAGTGAGTCAACAAGTTTTTTGGCGCCGTTGTCGGGGACTCGAGGTTTAACTTTTTCAAGTAGTGTGAATTGATTGAATTTGACTTGATTTTATGTTTGTTTTTATTTTTGTTTTAATGAATGTTCTCTAGGGTTTTGTGCCTAAAGTTTGCAGAATGCAGTTTAGAAAAGAATTTGATTATATGGGTACTCAATTCTACCAAAATAATTTCAACCACTGGTGGGAACCTCACTCATATATGGATCAAAGTCAATTTGGGCAAGCTGCTAAGCCACAAATTAGACCAATTAAGAAAAAGACAGAGTCTGATGAACTTCTTCAGAGGATTATGAATTTGGAAATGTACCATGTCAAAGGCATAGAGGAGATTGAAAAAAATGATGAATTTTTGTCACAAGGCGTGTATACAAGATTTTCTTTTCATAGAAGCATGGAGGAGAGGCAACAATATTAGTGGCAGCAACAATACTCCTCACTAATAGAAACGTGGGAGTATGATCAACAACTTTGCCAACAGATAGCTGATGTGACGGAACAAGTCAGAAGCTTGAATGAAAAGTTCGACAAATTTCTGGAGAGGTGTGACCCCAAGAGCTATGAAGTTACCTCCAGGGATTTAGAGACGTAAATGGATGATGTTGTTGATAAGGAGAAGATTGAGATAGAGGTGGAAAAGATAGAAGATATAGAAATAGAAAAAGTTGTTGTTGAGGAAAAGATAGATGAGGAAAAGGTAGAGATATATGAGGAGAAAATAGAGGAAGAAGAAGAGAAAAGGTCGAGTGAGGGAGAGAAAATGAGGAAAAAGAAAAAGAAGTGGTTGAGAAAAAGAAAAAAAGAAAAAATATTTCAAAATAAAGAAGAAAAGAAGAAAAGAGAAAAAGAGAAAGTTAAGGGAGGAAAAGATTGAGAAGAAGAGGAAGAGAGAAAAGTAGAAAAGATCACATGAAAAACCCATTCCTCATTCAAAAAAATATCATAGGAAGGAAAAGAAAGTCAAGTGCTATATGGAGATCTTCAAGAAATTGGAGACTAAAGTTCCTATGATTGAAACATGGAATCATGTGCTTGGTTTTCACAATTTTATGAAGAAATTTAGCAGGAAGAAGAAAAAGAAAAGAATATCAAGCAAAGAGAATTAACACCTACTGAGGGGTGTTTTTATTTTTCTGTTTTTATAATTTTGTTTTTATTTTCCTGTTCTTGTTTTTCTGTTTTTATTTTTCTGTTTTTATTTTTCTGTTTTTATTTTTCTTTTTTTTCAAGAAAAAACGAAAAATAAAAATAAAATAATATTTTTACTGTTTTTATTTTTTGGGTTAATTTTGTGCTCTAGTGCAGTGTTCTTTAGTATGTGCAGGATGAAATTTGTACTAGGAGCACAAAATCATCAGAAGGCGGATAAGGAAGGAGAATTGGTTCACCAACACCCTGATGTGAAAAGTGACAAACCCAAATCTGGCACACCAAGTGAAATTCAAGAATAGGTTATGGGTTGTCAAGACTATTAAAGTAGATAGAGCTTTTAAAGTTGGTGATAAGGAGAATATTAACACCTACTGATGGGTGTTAGAAGGATATGCACTTACTGACAAGTGCTAAACAGGTTTGGGTCAAGGTCGTGACGTTAAACAGGCGCTAATAGGAGGCAACCTAGATTCTCTCTTTCACTTTTGCATTTTAAATTCTTAGAATAGGTTACATTTTATTTTCAGTGTGTATGCTTGGCTTGAATACTTTTCTGAAGATGTTTGACTGAATAATTTGCATGATGAGCCTATTTGATGACGATCTGACTTGAATGATAATTGAGTGCGTTGCATGTTGACATCTTGTGAAACAGGTGTGTGATGAATTATGATTGTGGTTATGATGCTAAGCAGGGTGTATGAATGAATGTGTGTGAGAAAGCATTTTGTGAGGTATTGAGCTCTGGAATTTTCTTGTTATATGAATTTATTCACAGGAAAGCATGAATGATATTGCCTAAGTCTTAATGATTGATTGAATTGCATGTATATGTCATATGATCAAGGCCATTTTTGGAAGCCCTTAGCCAAATTTTCACCCAAAGTGCTTGAAATTTTAAACCCTTTTTGAACCTTGGCCCTAAACAGAATGAAAACCCTTGTGCTGAATCTATTTACTTTGAATTGGGTTAATGACTGTAAGTACATTCAAGGTTCAAGTTTGGGGTTGTGGGGAAAGTTTGAATGGCAAAAAGAAAGGCATTGAGCTCAAGTGTTGAAAATGAAAAATACATGAGAAAAAGAAAATCATGAAAGATGAGCTCAATGTAAAAATAAAAGAAAAAGGGAAGAAGTTGGGGACAAGTGAGATTGGTTAAGAAAGAGAGTTGAACTTGAACCTTGAATGATAAATGAGCTCTCTTGATTCAAAGATTTTGTGATCCAGAAAAACCAATTTTTCTTGATAGCCCAGCCTCATTACAAGCCTTGGAAAAGTCCTTTTGATGGCATTTGCATGTAATGATTTTGATTGTTTGAGATGAACGACAATTTTATTTCATGTGACTTGTGAATGATGAAGAGTTGGAGTGCCACCCTAAACACTTAAGTGATTGAGTGAAACACTTGCTTGGTGAGAATTTCTAAATTTCATGATTGCATCTTTGCTTAGTGGATTGGTCATTCATAATATGTAACATCTGTTGAGGAATGTGTGAGATAACTGAATTGAAAGCATGCATGCATCTTGATTTGATTATCACGGACGATCTGAAATTGAGTAGTTCTCATCATGTACTTTAGGAATGTTGAACCATTGGATGAAACTATAGAAAGCCAAGTTTTGTTTTGTTTATAGTTTTGTTTCATTTGCTTGAGGACAAGCAAAGTTCTAAGTTTGGGGTTGTGATAACTGTTGAAAAACCGTTATTTTCATATGACATTTTAAACCAAATTATTCCCTTTACTGCTTAGAACGAGCTTAGAATCAAGCAAAACTCAATAAATGAGTCAGTCGAGAGTCAAAAGCTGTTTTTAGCGATATTATGCTTGTTTTGCATTGTTTTGTAGCAATTTTGATGGAAGTGAAGAATGGATTTGAAGATGAAGGTCTTAGACTCAAGACAGAGGAAGAAAACTAAGAAAAGAAGAGTCTAGGAACCGCTCAGCGGCAAAAATACACCGTTGGGTGGCCAAATGTGAGGAGTTGGCACCCTGGCGTGGCCGCCAGGCGGATTTGCGATTAGAGGCAAACCGCCGGGCGGTAGACCCCTAGCCCCGGGCGGTGGCGCGATTGTGAGCAAATCGCCGGGCGGCATAAGTGCGATGCCGGGCGGTTGTCTGCTGGGCTTGGGCCTGTTTTTTGTGACGCTCCTCACCTATAAATAGCCCTATTGCGATTTCCTTCTCATTCTTTTGACAGAAGAGGGCGGCCAGACCTAATTTTCACTCTCTGGAGAAGATCTCTTGGATGCTTAGGCTCCTTTTCATCCTATCTAGGGTTTGCTATTCCATTCTTCCATTATTTTCATCTAGGTTCACCATGACAATGATGAACAAAACCCTTTTGTTGTTAGGGGAACAATGTAATCTTTTGAAACTCTCTTTTATTGAAACTCTTGTTTATTTATATGATTTTCATATGCTTTGATTATCAATTATTGGGTTCTCATCTGCGCTTAAAGCTTTTATCGTTTAACTCATTTGATAACTGTTGTTTGTCTCTATTGATACGGGAACGTACAGTAATGTCATGAACTGGTGAGAAATTCCTTGATTAATGAAATACCACCAAGGGATAGGGAGGTAGGACGATGAATTGTTTTTGTTTCTGTTCGGTAATGCATTGCTAGTTACTAGGGGAGGCTAGGGATAGCGAGCCGGTAATTAGTAATAGGCTCTTTTCGCCGAGGGATCGAGCTAAGGGTAGGCCAAGAAAGTTTGCATAACAATTAGATAACAAAGCAATTTAAACAAGAGGAGTAGATAAGAGAGGGCGGATAAGATGAAATTGTAAACCCCCAACAACTCCACTCATCCATAGTTTTTTTCTCGTCAACTGAATCAAACGCATTGCATGTTTATTGTGTTCTTGCATCCACAACAATTAATTTTTCTTTACAAGTCTTATGATTTTAATTCACACGAACGATAAGGTCTTTCGAGTCTCTTGGGAAGAACGATATTGGGTTTTACCAATTATATTACTTGGAACGATCTGGTACGCTTGCCAGTGAGTCAACAACGCCCTAACGGAGTCTCACCAAGACAGAACACCTAGTACCTATAATTCCCCATATCTGCAGTAGAAAGTGACTCTTAGAGCTATGATTTAATAGGAATTAGAAAGAGGGCAATTCTAACTGCATAAAATCAGTAGAACCCCCAAACCCTAAGTATCAAAATAGTGGAGAAAATAGGAGAACCACTTACTGAATGATACGGAGAAACTATTCGGTTCAATGTGAAGCCTTTGCCGCTGTGAATGTTTAGACACCTTCAAACTAAAAATTAAACGGTTCAATGAGCTGGGATTCTAAAGAGAAGGCAGAGCAATTATGTGAAAGGGTTTCTAGAGAGAAAAGGAAAATGGCTAAATGAAGAATCTGATTTTTAGAGAAACCCCTTCTAAGTCATGTGTCCTTAATCTTTATGGGTTGAACTGCCTAAACATAAGGCCCATTATTTTCAGGTCCTTACAGTTATTAAAAATAGAGAAAATTTTTTGTATGCTTGCTCTAACAATTTCTGATTGTTTTTTTAATTTTAGTTTTATTTATTATTTGCTGGTTTTTAGTAAAAACAGTTGAAATTTATTTAATTGACTAATTTTAATAAAAATACTTTACTATAATAATATTGAATAATTTAATGTTATTTATATTAATAATATGAATAATTAGAAAATTTAATAGAATAAAACTAGAATAAATAATTTATTATTATTATTGTATAATATATAATATTGTAATTTTTAATATTAAGATTTTAGTTAATTTATTGAATATAGTTATTTATATTAATAGAATGAATAGTTGAAACTTTTAATAGAATAAAACTAAAACAAATTCTATAATTTTGAAATAATAACCCAAATTTCAATAAAATAAGAAAATAAATATTACAAAATGATACACCACTCTTTATGGATAATTTCTCCCATTCTAACCTTTGTTACAACGATATTGCAAAGTGTAAAGAAGAGATTGATAGTAATCAGAAAACTATATATTCTACAATTCTTCAAAGGAAGATTATTCTGTTCTGATTATAGTCATATTGGAAGTTCGTTGTATGAACTTATTGTATTAAATTTTCCAATTATTCATTATATTAATATAAATAACTATATTCAATTAAATTAATTAAATTCTTAATATTTAAAACTAAAACATTATATTATATAATAACAAAATATGTATCCTTGCTTCATTCTATTAAAATTTTTAATTATTCATTTAATTAAAATAAATAAAATATTCAATTAAATTAACTAAAATATTAACATTAAAAACTACAACATTATTATATAAAATAATAAAGTACTTATTCTATTTTTATTCTATTAAAATTTTCAATTATGCATTCTATTTATAAATGACTATAACTTATTCAATTAAATTAACTAAAATCTTAATATTAAAAACTACAACATTATTATATAATAATAAAGTATTTATTCTATTTTTATTCTATTAAAATTTTCAATTATTCACTATATTAATAAATTAACTTATAAATTATTCAAATAAAACTAATTAAAATATTTAAAAGTAAAAATTACAGTATTATTACAATAAAGTATTTTTATTAAAATTATTCAATTAAATAAATTTTAATTCTTTTAAAGAAAAAACAATAAATAAAAATTAAATTAAATTAAAAAATTATAAAGTGTCATAGGAAGCACTACTTATGTAGAAAAATACCAAAAATTTCTTAACATTGAATTTGTTTTGACTTTAGTACGAGTATAAAAAAAAAAAGTCACATGAAGTGAAGTTATGTACCAAACATGATGGCATACTTCATAGTGATAGTCAAGGATATTCAAAAAGAGTTGGAGTCATACATAGAGGATGGTTTAGACTTTCTCTCTCTCTTGGGCCATCTTAGGTCATCATGATGGCATACTTCATAGTATGGAATTTATTTTGGGTTTTGTATTTTGTGCCAAATAGGCTTTAACCACTCAAGTCAACAAAGGGTTAAGGCCCAATGTTTGTAACAGTCCAATAATTATAGTATTAAACTATAATATAGTTATTACATTCTTGATATGATAGATCAGTCATAGAAACGAGGAATAAAAGTTTTCCTCGATATACAAAACTCAGATTTCAACTTCTCGTCTATAAATATAACTCGAACTCTTATCAACTATTCTTCTGTCTCTACCCCCGCTTGAACTGGATTGTCATTTCTCCATCTGCTCTCGTATAACATCACACATTATACGATCATCGCATTCACATGCACACACAAGTAAGGGTGAGCTAACAGAAACATTATAAGCATACATCTCTTAACCAATCATTATGCATACACCAATATGATAAACGTCATGCATACACCAATATGCATCATAAATACAAGTCATGCATACACCAAAATGCATCATAGATAAACATCATGAATACACCAATATGCATCATAGATAAACATCATGCATACACCAATATGCATCATAGATCGATCACCATGCATACACCAATATGCATCAGAGGTAAAAGTCATGCATACACCAATATGCATCATAGATAAACATCATGCATACACCAGTAAGGGTGAGCTAATGCAACAGAAAACAACATGGTATATTTAATTTAATAGCATACATATCAATTATTCAATCATACCATAAATACACCATAATTATCATAAACTATACTCATCCAAACATTCACATGAATATCGAAAGAAATTATACGCTTGCAGTGGTACTTTTCTCAGATACATCATATCCTACTCTGTCCCCCAAAGTGGATCTTCGGATATGGATGCACCTACTTGCTAGCTAAATTATTATATCCTACTCTCTTCAAGTATACTTTAGACACTACTCATTTCTCATCAGACTCTACTCACTTTTCATCCGACTCTACTCACTTCTCATCTCACCCTACTCACTTCTCATCACACACGTAACTTTTGGATTTATCTCGGCTTTTACACATTTGTTAGGTATATCCAAAAACCAGTCCCTCATATGGACTGCGGATAAGAGCCATCCTACGCACACCACATTGGACATATCTCCCTAGTTTCTTCAAGGGCTTACTAGTAAAAACGTTGGTAGTAACATTCATTCACCAATACTCAAAACATTGGTGAGTAACATCCATTCACCAAGCACAATACTCAAAACATTGGTGAGTAACATCCATTCACCAATACTCAAAACATTGGTGAGTAACATCCATTCACCAATACTCAAAAACTTGGTGAGTAACATCCATTCACCAAGCACAATACTCAAAACATTGGTGGTGAGTAACATCCATTCACCAAGTACAATACTCAAAACATTGGAGAGTAACATCCATTCACCAAGTACAATACTCAAAACATTGGTGAGTAACATTCATTCACCAAGCACAATACACAAAACATTGGTGAGTAACATCCATTCACCAAGCCCAATACTCAAAACATTGGTGAGTAACATCCATTCACCAATACTCAAAACATTGGTGAGTAACATTCATTCACCAAGCACAATACTCAAAACATTGGTGAGTAACATCCATTCACCAAGCACAATACTCAAAAATTGGTGAGTAACATCCATTCACCAATACTCCAAACATTGGTGAGTAACATCCATTCACCAAGCACAATACTCAAAACATTGGTGAGTAACATCCATTCACCAAGCACAATACTCAAAACATTGGTGAGTAACATCCATTCACCAATACTCAAAAGATTGGTGAGTAACATCCATTCACCAAGCACAATACTCAAAACATTGGTGAGTAACATCCATTCACCAATACTCAAAACATTGGTGAGTAACATCCATTCACCAAGCACAATACTCAAAACATTGGTGAGTAACATCCATTCACCAAGCACAATACTCAAAACATTGGTGAGTAACATTCATTCACCAAGTACAATACTCAAAACATTGGTGAGTAACATTCATTCACCAATACTCAAAACATTGGTGAGTAACATCCATTCACCAAGCACAATACTCAAAACATTGGTGAGTAACATCCATTCACCAAGCACAATACTCAAAACATTGGTGAGTAACATCCATTCACCAATACTCAAAAGATTGGTGAGTAACATCCATTCACCAAGCACAATACTCAAAACATTGGTGAGTAACATCCATTCACCAATACTCAAAACATTGGTGAGTAACATCCATTCACCAAGCACAATACTCAAAACATTGGTGAGTAACATCCATTCACCAAGCACAATACTCAAAACATTGGTGAGTAACATTCATTCACCAAGTACAATACTCAAAACATTGGTGAGTAACATCCATTCACCAAGCACAATACTCAAAACATTGGTGAGTAACATCCATTCACCAAGCACAATACTCAAAACATTGGTGAGTAACATTCATTCACCAAGTACAATACTCAAAACATTGGTGAGTAACATTCATTCACCAATACTCAAAACATTGGTGAGTAACATCCATTCACCAAGCACAATACTCAAAACATTGGTGAGTAACATCCATTCACCAAGCACAATACTCAAAACATTGGTGAGTAACATCCATTCACCAATACTCAAAACATTGGTGAGTAACATCCATTCACCAAGCACAATACTCAAAACATTGGTGAGTAACATCCATTCACCAAGCACAATACTCAAAACATTGGTGAGTAACATCCATTCACCAAGCACAATACTCAAAACGTTGGTGAGTAACATCCATTCACCAAACACAATACTCAAAAATTTGTGAGTAACATTCATTCACCAATACTCTAAACATTGGAAGGTTAGCTCCCTTACTTCCTCTATTTTGCCCCAAACACTATAATTTCACTTAACACTCTACCTAATAGTTCTTGAAACAGATCCACCTTACTAGTAACTCAATCATAACCACGCTTCTCCTCCAAATATATATATTCACAACACCATTCATAGTTCTGCAATTTCCCATGCAATTACATCCAACATAATATCATACATTCAACACAAACTTCATTTCCATTGAGTATTTTAGAAAACTAAAATCAGTAGAATATAACCGCTTAATAAGGATTAGTTAAAAACACGTCGAGTAGACTTCCAGGAAAGAGAGGTGCGTCACAATGGACAACTTAAGAACCTGGTCTTCCAAAGTGTTCCTCAACATGTTATTAACAAATTTCTTATTTTCAGATTCAAATAACAACATAGTTTTACACATAAATTTAATACTTGAACAATTATATAACCAACACATAGGCACACATAATAATTCAAAACATCAACATACAACTTCAAAATTATCATACATTCAAGGCATACTACTAAAATGAAAAGAAAGATTATCTCCTCTTACTTCCTCTATTTTGACTAAAAAGTGACCCTAAGATCTTTGATTCCCTTCCAAACAATACCACAACAGATTTCCACACCAAAACAGTTCTAACATGCAAAATTCATCATTCAAAAATGTCCCAAACAGTTCATAATAATCAATCATCAATTCACACAACATACATTCCATACATGCATTTCAAGTCAATATAATCGATTTCATGTTTCCAACAACATACAATTTTCCTTCAAATATATATATTCACAACACCATTCATAGTTCCACAATTTCCCATTCAATTACATCCAACATAAATTCATACATTCAACACAAATTTCATATCCATTGAGTATTTTACAAAAATAAAATCAGCAGAATATAATCTGTTTAATAAGGATTAGTTAAAAAACACATCGAGTAGACTTCCAGGAAAGAGAGGTGTGTCACAATGGACAACTTAAGAACCTGGTCTTTCCTTAGCCAAAGTGTTCCTCAACGTGTTCTTAACAAATTTCTTATTCACAGATTCAAAACAACAGCATTCGCAGATTCAAAACAACAACATATAACATTATCACAGAAATTCAAATAGTTACACAACAAGCACATAGGTTTTTTTTATTAACATTAATTGCACAAAATTTCAAGACATAAATAGTAAAAAAATAATAATTTAAAACTTAGAAAGGTTAGCTCCCCTTACCTCTTTTCCAGACTTAGTTTCCCACTCCAAAGTTGTTCCCCCGAAAACCTTCCAGAACCTCTGCTCTTCTAAAACTTTCTTCTAAATTCTTTCCTTCTCTCACTTTCTCTTTTTCTCTCTTATTTCTTGTGTGGAATCATTCCTCCCTCCTTGGCTATTTATAGTAAAAAAAAATTACTATTCACTAATTTTTTAATATTATTTTAATATTATTTTATTAAATTAACATCTTAATCTCAACCACCACTTACCAACCTTTCCTTAATACTTAAGAATTTTCATTCTTTCATAATATTTGATTTATTTATTTTTTTCGTTTTTACTATTCACTTTTTACTATTCACTTTTTACTATTCACTTTTACTATTTACTTTTTACTATTCACTATTCACAAAACCTTCTAAAATAATTTCTCAAAATTTTAAATCCCTCATTCTGAAATTATTATAATTTTCTATCATAGATTTAAAATTTTCTAACCTTAACTATATTTTCTATTCATTATTACTACTAATAATAATGCTAAAACTTACTACTATTTATTAAAATAGATATTTTTCATGGGTCTTACAATGTTGACCAAAGTGGGACGCAAATTTGGCTTAGTTGACCAATGGGTCAAAATTTTAATCTAACTTGGTGGGCAAGGAGGAGCAGGTCGTTCATGTCATGTGTCCTCCTCCTTTTGGAGAGTTTTTCCTTCTAATTAGTGGTCACATCTCACTCTAGAAATGGAGAGGATTCTCCATAAGTAGTGGCCACATGTCCCCCTCTCATTAGAGAGGATTTTCACCACTTGTCCTTCTTCTAATGGAGAGAATTTTCTCCTTGCTCTCCAAGTTTAAAACAATTTTTTAATGATTAATATTTTTCTAACCAATAACTTTATTTTGATCACTTAAGTTTTTCATGATTAGGTTCTTAAACGAACCATCGATTCCTTAAGCCCTTTATTGGGGATGAACATTCATTCCCCTTATACCTCAATTAGGGACCTTGTTCCTATCACATCCAAGAGTCTCATATTGCTTAGAAATTGAGATCAAAGACATTTTAAATATTATTTCCTCTTTCCACCTTATGAGGCACACTTTAAGGACAAAATCGTGATGGAGCACAAGCTCTAAAGTGGCCAATACCTCAGATGAAGAGTGATTAACCCTAATGATGTCACTCGACACACTTAGGATTAGAATATTTAATACCTCAGATAAAGGGTGATTAACCCTAAATATGTCACTCGATGGACTTGGGATTGGAACATTAGTGCCCACTGTAGGGTCGATAACGAGGTTCTAAGATAATTCATTGGTCCCTTAAACCCTCTATTGGATGAACAATCATTCCTCTTAGACCTTAACTGAGGGGCTTATTCCTACCATGCCCAATAGTCCTACATTGCTTAGGAGTCAAGGCCAAAGACAGTTTAAATACTCATACATTCTTCCATTCTCTGAGACACCTTTTAAGGGAGCACAAACTCCAAAGTGGACAATCCCTTGGGTGAGGGGTGATTGACCCTAACAATGTCATTCGATGGACTAAGGATTGAAACATTAGCACCCATAGTGGGGTCGAAAAAAAGGTTATAAAGACAAACCATCGATTCCCTTAAGCCCTTCATTGAGGATGAACCCTTATTCCTCTGAGACCTTGAAGGGGGTAAGGCTAGGCAAACTTAACCTAATTACACTAAACTATGGATTATCTATACTATATTCTACTAGCGTCAACGTGTTGATGTTGTATTGTCTTATGATTTTCACACTCTTTGTAGAGTTTCGCAATAACCATAAGGAGATAATTGAGAAAATAAACCAAAATATTCAAATTCTACATTTTACAAGACTTGAAAGTAGGTCATCGGTCTATAAGAATTCAAGTATCACCAAAGAGTTAGTGTTCTTGTTCATACAAATTTGCTTGTTGGAACTTTGATTTTATATGCTACGATAAACTTAGATTTTATTTGTCAATAAGTTGATTCATAATGATCTAATCACACCTTTTACCATGGAATTTGGGATTTTGAAATTTTGTTTATATGGATATCTTTTATGGGTTATGGGTATTGTTAACGATGCCTTTATTCTTTATGAATTAGCTATAAATATATGGACTTCAATCCAAAACCTAAAGTACATAAGGTTAACAAACCACTTTATTGATAATGATCGAAAACTTTAAAAGAAAATTTTGAATTTTTCTCAAACAACTATACATTCAGGAGAACTCATATTTAAACATGTTGAGGCTTATTTGAATAATTAGGAATTGAAGTGAGTCCTTAGTATCATTGTGGATAATGCTACAATAAATCATGTTGGGGTCCAGTACCTCAAAACAATGATGTTATCATGGAATTGTCTTATCTTAAAGGGAGAATATTTCCATATGTATTGTTTTGCTCATATATTAAGTTTGATTATGAAGGTTGGCTTAAAAGATATCAAAGATTCAATTTCAAAACTTCAGAGTGTAGCTAAATATATGAAATCTTCTCTAGCTAGATTTGCTAAATTCAAGGCATGTGTTGAACAAGAGGAATTTCTTATAATGGTATTGTTTGTCTTGATGTTGAAACGAGGTGAAATTCAACTTACTTAATATTAGAGGCGAGCTTGAAGTACAAAAATGTCTTTGTCTCGTTAGATATGCAAGATAAGAAATTTGGTGTTAAAATGGCCAAAAGTAACGATGGTGCGCCATTAGAATAGGATTGAGAATATGTCATAAGTCATATATATATGAAGGAAGTATTACGAATTGGTAAAAAGATTCAACAATATTTTTAGAGTAATGATGACAAAGGGTAAGGATGACAATGAGGATGCATTAGGAATTGGTAACAAGATTCGTCAATATTTTGAGAATAGTAATGTAAACATAAGATTAATGACAATGAAAACAAAGGATAAGTATGACAAACATTCGCAAAATCCTAATAGAATTAATATCTTATTATTGATTATTGTTGTGTTGGATTCTAAAAGTAAGTTAGATTTTTTTTAATTACTTTATTGAGCTTTTTATTGTGTGGTAATATGCTATAATGAGATTACAAGTTCTCTTTGCTCAATTGATACTAAAATGAATTAAGATTAGAATTTGTTGAGTGGATGTTTAAGAGTTTATGAGTAACTTAGAGAACATATATGATTCGGTGGTTAGATAAATGGATTAAGTAAAGATTTTCTCTTAAATCAATTATGAAATAGTATCACCAATTTATCTTCGTTATATTATAGAATTTAATCTGGTTGCAATGTAGTAATGAACTAGTTACGTAATTATATATGTTTTGGGTAATACGGTGAGAATACATGAGTAAATTCACTATTATCTACCAAAGTATTGGTAATAATTGATAATGAATTGGCTGGATCAAATATCGGTAATAGTTTTTTATTTTCAATTTACCTTTTAAATATACTTCTTTAAATAAAAAAATAGTGAAAAAACAAGCCAAAAATAATGAAAACATGTGCATTATGCAGATGTGTATTCATTTTTTTAATGATAACATAATAATGAAATTATTATTATTATAATTATATATATATATATATATATATATATATATATATATATATATAAATTTTATTAGATGATTTTTATTTATTTGGTAGATAATTTCCTTATTATAAAATCTATTTTAATTTTAGAAAATGATTAAATTTAAAAAAATAGTCAAAAACGGTTAAATTTTAAAAAAGATTTTTTTAAAATAGATAATTAAAGATAAAATTGGAAAAAAAGATGTATATAAAAAAAAGTAGAATTATCTTTGTATAATAGATTAGTATAGATAATTATTTCACCAAGTTTATACTTATTTTTTCAAATTTAACCATTTTTCTTTCGGTTTAATGTCTCGAAAGGTTCCTATTTTCAGCGTGAATCTCAAATAGATCTTTTTTCTTTTCGACATCTCAATTTAGTTCTTTTTGTGTAAAATTAAAGCAATTAGAGATCTGTCGTCAAATTGAACAAACGACCGTCTAAGTTTGGCCTACGTGGTATGGTTAATGTATTTATTAATCTAACGTGACATTAAAAATGAGTTTGAATTGATTTTTGTATTAAAAAATGGATTGAGCAAAGGTCAAATCAGATATCTTCAAGGGTAAAAAGGGCAAACTGGGTAAACCCTTTTTTTTTTCTTTTCTTCTTCGATTGGAAGCATGAGGAGGGAAAACCCCTTTTCTTCTTCAGAACCCTAAAATCCTAAGGAAGTTCATAACCCTAAAATCCTAAAGAAGTTCAACACTGCTTTTAAAATATGAAGGAAGTTCAACAAACGGTATGCCTTTCAATTTTGAAAGCAAAGGCAGAGACAAAAATACGAAAAGAGCCTGAAAGCCAGATCCAGACGAATTGACCACAAATATGTCCAGTGACTTGTGCTTTAATTAAGTAGCTGAGTCAATGAAAATATATTACAAAAGCCAAAGCTTGAAAAGCACATGAAATTATCATCAATATGGGTATGACTGGTCCAGGAAGTAAGGCTCCAGTAGACATTCCAACAACCAATCCCAAAGCTTCCAGAAGTCCAATGGCGACAAAACGCAATTTCGGAATTGTCGTCTCTCATCGGTTACTGTTCTAGCCCGGTACTGAATATACAAGATGGAGAAATATATAACAACATACCTAAAAGTTATGAACTACGCGAGAAAAAAAGGGTATTCTTTCATGGGAAAAAGGACAAATTTGTAAAGCACGCAATTGGCTACCGCTGTTGTAACGATGACAGGGGAGCTCAGTAAGATGAGGTTGGTGCCACTTCCCGATGAACTTGCGTTTGAAGCACGAATTCTGAGTGCGGTTGGGTGGTGGTGGACATGGTTACGGTTGAATCGAGCATTGAGAGTGATGAAGAGGGTAAGTTGGTATCTCGCTTGGTGGAAGATATGAAACCATGGAAGATTGAATTCGGGTAAGGGGCTACACTTAAATTTTTAGATTTTTCTTACTTTGCCCTTCTCTAAATCTAAATCTACATCTCTACAATCCAAATTTTTAATATAAAATTTGTTTTTAATGACAAGTTAGATTAATGAATACATTAACCATACCACGTGAGCCAAACTTAAAAGGCCGTTTGTTCAATTTGATGTCAGACCCTTAATTGCTTCAATTTTACATAAAAAAGGACCTAATTGAGACGTCGAAAAGAAAAGGGACCTATTTGAGATTCATGCTGAAAATAAGAACCTATCCAGACATTAAACCTTTTCTTTCTAAAATTTAACTATTTTTTTTAAAAAAATATTATAATAAAAAACTTTATCTAAAGGAAATTAAAAGTTACTTAATAGAAACTGTAAAAATTATTTAAATTTATGTATATAATTATAATAATAATAATTTTACTATTTTTTTGTTTTCTTAAAAAAAGTGAAAATTAAATAAATAATAATAATAATTAATAAAAAATAACTATTTTAAAATTATGCTAACACAAAAATAATAAAACAATAATATTGATAAGGTTTAATCATTTAGAACATCCTTATTTATGTAGGGTTTTCTCAATTAGGTCCTCGTTTTTTAAAATGTTTCAATTAAGTCCCTGAATATGAAAAATTGGATCAATTAAGGACTTGTCGTTAAATTGAGTGGACGACGTTAAAATTCAGTATGCGTGGCAGAGTGACATCACTGACGTGGCAATGAATGACAGTGTATGATCAACTGAGTTGGATTTGTGTGTTTTTTGAATTAAATTTTATTCAAATAAAACAATTTCTAGGCCAAAAGCCCTTTTTTCCCCAAGTCAGAAAATTAGGGTTCAGCCAATTTCATTCCATTCTTGCTCAACAACCCAGAGACCTGGGGTCTCTTTGGATACGAAAACAAAGCAGCAAGTGGAGGGACCTTCGTCGTTCACGCACACGCGCCACCGCCTCCGCCGAACGGCCGCCATTATCTGCGGTCCGCAGTGTCGCTAGCGACGCCGCTCGTCGCCGGAGCCATCGTCGGCCACGGCACTAGGCTCCTCTTGTTCGTGAACGACGCCGACCATTCATCGTCGTCGATGCCACCAAACCCTTTCTGCTACTGCCATAATTTCAGCTTTTATTGTGCCACCACCTTTACCATTTGGTTTTCGTTTGAATATCTTCAACCAAAGGTGCTTTCGTCAATGCAATCTAATCCATTATCCCAATCTTTCAATGTTTTCTACAGCGATGAAATGGCTTGAATGAATTGTCTTGCAAATTCCTTTGCGTCAACGAGATAAATGGGAGGAAGCAGATTGGCTTTTAGGTTTCGTGGATTGTGTTTTGGGTATCGAGTGGAGGAGAGAGATAATATCGGAATTGGTTGAAGGGGCTGAAGCTGGGTTTTAGGTGAGAGTTAAGTAATGGAGGAGAAAGTGGTTTCAGGTCTACGAATTTTAGTATGTATGTTTTTGTGTCGAGGCTTTGGCAATGGTTATTGGAAAGCAAGATGAAGATGAAGATTGGAAAGCAATGGTTATTGGGTGCCACTAGGAAAATGGTGACCAGAGGGGAGAAGGTGGATGCTTGTGCCTTTATTCTTCTTTCTCTTTCTCTTTTTATCATTGTATCTAAACGATTATCTCTCTCTGTTTCTCTGTACTGACTTGGTGTTAGCAATGGAGATGATGAACCTTTAGCAATGGAGATGATGAATCTTGGGGCTTACTTTTCTGTTTGATTGATGTATGTATTCTATTGTGTCTGATGAGCCGCAAGAGAGTCTTTGATGCCTCAATAGAAGCCAACTGATAACTGTTGTTTTTCCCAAATTTCCCCAAATTGTTTGTAATGTTGCGTTTTTAATTGATTTTTATTTAAACGATGCGTTTCATTTGTTTTATTTGAATAAAATTTAATTCGAAAATCACACAAATCCAACTCAGTTGACCCACGTCACTGATGTCACTCTGCCACACATACTAAATTTTAACGTCATCTATTCAATTTAACGATAAATCCTTAATTAATCCAATTTTTTATATTCAGGGACTTAATTGAAACATTTTAAAAAAATAGAACCTAATTAAGAAAACTCTAGGAATATATATATATATATATATATATATATATATATATATATTTATATAATTTTAAGATTGTTTAGAACGAAAACGTAAATTAGAATTTTACTCGGCTTAAATGTACAATGAATGAGAAAGGACATTTTTGAGAAAAAAAAAAAGCAACCCGACCCGTCTTCTTTGGAACTGATCAAGCAGCACAAAACCCAAGTCAATTGTAGTGGGCACGATTCAGAGATTTGGTTCGCCTGAAACCTAATGGCTCCGAAGCCCAAGCCGGCGTCGTCGCAACCTGCGCCCCCGCCTCCCCTCGAAGATCTGTTCACCACGCTCAACAGGCACATCCAGGCTTCTGCATTCGACAATGTCGTCAAATTTACAGATCAGAGTTCGTCAATTTCACTTCTCTTCTCAAACGTCCCTCCTTTCTGCATCCTTAACGTTCCTTTGTTTTCTCATCGCTATCTCGTTTGTATCGCAGTTCTTGCCATTGCACCTGACGATGAGGACGCGCTCCGATGCAAGGTCGTGGCGTTGATAAAAAATGACCGTGTCGAGGATGCGCTCTCCGCCATTAAGTCTTCTCGGAAGCAGCTCGATGATTTTCATTTCTTCAAGGCACGTCAATTTCCGCTTTCGCCCTGCTTTGTCATTGGATAATTTTCGAAATTGAGAACCGGATCTGAGGATATATGCTTATTGCATTGGGATTTGTGTACCTCGATTTTGTATGTGTTAGAGGTTACGAATTGTATTAGGGATTAGAAAAGCTGGCTGCAGAGCATGTGGGACTCTTATTATTCGGACTCTTATTGCCTTTTTTCGAACTTATTATTCGGATTCTTACATGAAGGAATTAAAGATGTGTGAACTTGGTAGTAAAGAAAAATAGCATGATAATCGTATGCATCAATATTTTTTCCTTGGTCTTGTTTGGTATATCTGTATTCCATTGATCCGGTATAGTCTGTTGTATGAATTATTTCAAGAATATATTACACTAACATCCCTCAAAGTTTCTCATGGTTGTGCTTAACCTTGCATATTTTTACATTTATAACAACCTTCTTTACAGGGGTATGTGGTTTAATGTTTTTCTAGCAATTGATGATATTTAGCATAGGAATAGAAAAATAAGGGTATTGCTGAATCGAGGGAAATTTGATGAAACCTTGGGGGTAAGTATAATTCACTCTTGTTTCATTTTCACTTAGTTTGTTTGGATTCTTTGTCTAAATCCAAGCACGTATGAAAACTCCATTACTTTTAACCGAAAACCATATAGATTCATTGGTTTGAATGGTTAATCATTTACTCACTAAGGCATATAAATGTTGATATTTCACTGAAAACTTTGTTAGTTTATTGTACAATTGCTTCATCATGCGTAAGTGCTTACCATTGGTTGCTGTTTTTTTTTTTTACTTTTTTGTTTCTAAGTAGGCATACTGCTTGTACAGACAAAACAAGTTGGATGAAGCTTTGGAGTCTCTGAAAAGACAAGAGAGAAATGATGAAACTATGCTTTTGGAGTGTCAGATATTGTATCGTCTAGGGAAAATGGATGCTTGCATAGAAATCTATCAGAAGCTCCAAAATTCCAAGATTGATAACATGGAAATAAATTCTGTTGCTGCGCTAGTTATGGCTGGCAGGTCATCTGAAGTTCAAGGAATGCTGGATTCACTTCGGGTTAAAGCAACAAGCAGTTTTGAATTGGCATTCAATACTGCTTGTTCTTTAATTGCAAGGAAGAAGTACTCAGATGCAGAACAACTCTTGTTATCAGGCCGAAGGTGATATGCTATTTTAATTATGGAAACTGTGAAATGGAACAAATTTACCTGCATTTCTATGGTTGAAAATAATGTCATAGTATAACAATCTTCATTTTTTATCTTGTGATGTCTATGCTGTAAGTCTGACTTATCAGTAGCAGAAAATATATTTATGGCTCTTGTGCTTGTTCTCGGCAGTTCTTTAGCTTTGTTTCAAAATTTTATGTACCTGATAGTTTTGATACTAACTTATATTATTTGATCTTTCCCAATAGTAATAGGTCCTTTTCGTTATGTTTGGAAATCAAGTGTGATTGAAATGTAGGGTGAGTAAAGAATTCCAGTTCGGAAAAGCATGGACAAATTGAGATTAATTTAAAGTCAAAATATGCATCAGCCTTGGGTTATTTTTTACTTGAACAAGGATTGGAGAAACAATAGTCAAATAATGGGGTTACAAGTTATTTTGCTTGGTGTGACATCGATAAAGATTTAGTTCTTGTTAAAAGTGGACTTAGTGCACAGTAAAAAAAAAGTTGAATACTAGCAGAAAGGCTTCTCCTTGAGGAGGAATTTGAAGGAAGTACTTTTTCGATGAGGATTGTTAAAAACATTAAATGTAAAGGATGGGAAATCAATAACAATGATAGATGTAAATGTTGTTAAATAGCTTCTATAGTGTCACTATAATGCTATTTCATAGAAGAATTTTTTGGATCCACGATTACAACTGCATTTGCTATTGTGGTTGCAATCATTGTTGTGGTTGCTGTATATGCATCTTGTCATTTTTGACAAGTCTTGCCAATTGAACCTGAGTTGATACTATACTAATTTTTTTTTTTGTTGCACACCACTTATTTCAATATGTATGTGACATTTCTACATAATACATCTTTGACACCATCTACTATATGATATAGTGGATTATTGGATTTCGGCCATTTTCCACAGTTAATAACACTTACAGATAGGGAGTGCAGATGAACATTACTTGTGGACCTACACATGTTAATTGGCAGAGATGTTCAAACTTTGAATTTGGTGGAGCCGTGTTTATGGTTGATTTTCAGGTTACGTGTACCTAGTAATTGAGTAGATACCATCAATATTTACTTCTCGTTTGTGATTTTTGACTGATAAGGTTTCCTTCTTCCAGCTCAAGGGGATTGGTTCTCCATTAGGTTTGGATTAATGTGGAATTGTCATAAATTTTTAAGGTGGGAAGACATTTGCCAAAGTTGAGATTTGAGATATTGGTTCATGAATTTTGTTTAGAGACTTTGTTATTGTTTAGGCCATCCTTATTAAGTATTGTTGGTAATTTGGGAAATCAAAAGTATCTCAGGAATCTGAAGAATCTTTGAAGACTTGGTGATTTATTTAATCTCTTGTAAGTTATTGTTTGATGTATGTATTTGTTTTCCACTTCCCCTGTCAACTTAAGTTAGTTGTGGTAGACGCATCGAAGTGAGAATGGGGAAGGCTAGAAACATAGGCAGTGAAAGCTAAGGATGTGCATAAGACTACATTTAGAACTCTCTACGTGGGGAAAGCTAGAAACATAGCCACTGAAAGCTAAGGATGTGCATAAGACTGCATTTAGAACTCACGGGGGTCATTACAAATACTTAGTTAGTGATGCCTTTTGGACTTATGAATGCACCTTCTATGTTTCAAGCTTTGATGAATTGATCCTTGTTAGAATAATTACATTTATGTATCATCATTAAGCCTAAGTAGGGAGTAGTGTGTCAACAATTTATTAGCTGTACCTATAGTTGTACCTAGTTCTGCACCTAGGTGTCTGGTGCAGTCCTTTAATTTTCTATGTCCTCTTGAATCAGTTTTTCATTATAAATAGAAGATTGTGAGAGGGGTCTCTTATGCCCTTCAAAATATATTTCTCTGATTTTAATCTTAAGTATCCTTAAGCCCATTCTACAGAAATATGTATTAACTGAGGTTTTACAAGTGCGTTGGATAATAAGCTAGTGGCTAATAAGAAGAAATGTCATTTTGCTTATGTAAAATTTGGGACATTGTGTCGTACGAAGGGGTGGCACTGGACCCTGACAAGGTGGAATGTTTGCTAAACAGGCCTACTCCAAAAACTATAGAGGAAATGAGAGGATTCCTAGGTCTTACTGGCTATTTTCACAAATTTGTGCAGGATTATGGCAAACTAGCTTAACTGTTGACTGATTTTGACCAAGAAGGCAGGTTCAGATGGACTAATATTAGAGTAGAAAGCCTTTGGCCAAAACACTAGTTTTGGCATTACCTGATTTTGCCCACGAGTTTGTGATTGAAAATGATGTATCGGTAGGAGGTTTGGAGCTATACTCATGCAAGCGGCAATCTATTACTTCATTAATTCTTTGAGTGAAAAATCTAGCTAAACAAGCTTATGAAAAAGAGTTGATGGCAGTGGCTTTGGCTATCTAGCACTAACAACCATATTTAGTGGGTAGGAGGAAGCTTACGGTTTGTACTGACCAGAAGATCTTGAGAGAACCTTAGTTGCAAAACTGATTGGTTATTGTTTTGACATCATCTACAAACTAGGTTTGGAAAATAAAGATGCATATGCCTTAATGCATGGAGAGTTTCAGTTTGGGAGCATGATTCATTTGCTTATATAAGATAACAGTAAATTAATTTTGGAAGAGGTTCAAATACATGCCAAGCTGTCTATAAGATGATCAATGACATTTCAAATGACATTCCTGTCTCTAGGCTGTAGTTACTGCAACTGTGTGTTATACATGCCAAGCTGACTGAGATTGTAAATGACATTTCAGATGATGTTCCTTGTCTCTCTTGGCTTTAGTTTACGCAATGGTGTGCTATACTACAAAGACAAATTAGTTCTCTCTGAAAACCCTGTCTGGATTCCCACTTTATTGAAAATCCATGTGGCATTTGGGATTTTATGAAACTTACTGACATTTGGCTACAAACTTGTTTTCGCATCAAATGAAAGAGAGGGTCCAAAAGTTTGGGCAAGATATACCAGTGCCAGGGATAGAAATACTTGGCTAGTGCTTTTGAGGTTTTGCTACTACAACCTTTAAACATTCTGTAAACAAATCTGGGAAGAAATTTCAATGGATTTCATCACAAGGCTTCCAAACTCAAAAGGCTATGATACTATATTTGATGTGGTTGACTATTTGTCCAAGTATTTCACTCCCCTCAGACGTCCTTGTACAACATGAACTTTAGCGGAGGTTTTTGTGAAGGAGTTTGTATGGCTATATGGTATTCCAGCTTCTATACTCAGTGATTGGGACCCAGCTTTTGTGATCAACATTTGGAAAGGAATTTTAAGTTGTAAGGTACTCAGTTGAACCTTCAATCAGATGGACAGAATAAGGTGGTGTGGTGAATCACTGTTTGGAAACCTTTCTCAGATGTTTCATACTTGATCAGTTGTGGGTTCCTTGGGTAGAGTATTGGTACAATACTAATTTCCATGCATCCATGAGCTCCACACCATTTTAGGTAGTCTATGGAAGGCCCCTCCAATTGTTAAACAATGTCTGCCAGGAGAAACTGGGTGGAAGCAGTACAGCGTGAACTACCTGATAGAGATGAGGCTCTCCAACAATTAAAACAAAATTTGCTACATGTTCAGTGTCATATAAAGGACATGACTAACAACTAAAGAGTTGAGAAGAGTTTCAACATCAAAGATTGGGTATTTTCTCATGCTGAGACCTCGTAAGCAAGACATGGAGTCTAAAATTTGCCCCAAGCTAGCTCCTGGGTCTTATGGTCCTTTTGATATCATTGGCATGGTTGGTCCAGTGCTTACAAGCTTTTATTACCTCTAGAGTTGCACATACACCTGGTGTTCCATGTGGGCATTACCATTCTAAGGCCAATCTACTTTCAGGATTGGATTTGGAGGTTGATGTGAAAATAGCTCCAACTGGAGCGTTAGCTTCTTTGACTATTGATCCAGAGGTGACTCCACAAAGCAGATATTAGTGCAGTGGCAGGGCAAACCAATTGAAGAAGCTACATAGGAAGAATAATTCTCCACCAATACTCATTTTCCAGATTACAGTCTTGAGGGCTAGACTGATTCTCAAGAAAGACGTAACTGTACCGGCTTAAATAAACCTTTAGGCTCAAAGACTAGTATTTGTTCTCATATTGCCCATAGGCCCATTTTTTGGAGAGTTCATGAAAGGAGGATAGGGGAATGAGGGAATGATGAGCTGGCTAGGGAGAGTGATGCGAACATTGTATGTGGGGCCAGTTAGTTGGTAGGGTTTTCTGTTATATTGGGAAGTGTGTGGAGAGGCATCCTGTCCTTTATTCAGAGTTGGTCATGGATGGAGACTGGCCCTTTGTAGGAGATTTACTCTGTAGATAGGAATTGTGTTTCTTGCTGTATTTTCCCTTGTTTTTTGTTCCAATAATACAGTATTACCATATTCTGTGTTCATTGCCTCTTTTTCAATTTCTGTTTTTGGGTTACCATCATAGTGACTATTAGGCACTAGCAATGGGACACAATATGAATTTTTATTATTGTTTTAATTTAAATTTTCTTTAATGCTATTGTTTGTTTTACTCCTTACTCTGTAATTGATAACCTATTAAGTTAAACTAGTCAGTGACTTATTATATTAGGAACCAGCAATGAGGTGGAGTCTGAATTTCGTAGTTGATTGTTTTAATTTAAATTTGCTTTGATTTCATTGTTTGTTTTACTTCCTTACTTAGTGTTTGGTAAACTATTAAGTTAAGCCGTGCCATATACTTATGTTGATTCCCATATTTTGCATCAGAATTGGTCAAGAGGTCCTGATGGAAGATAACTTGGCTGATGATGAGATCGAACTTGAATTGTCTCCTATAGCTGTACAATTAGCTTATGTCCAGCAGGTAAAAGTTTTGATCTCAAATTTATCTCCTTCAAACTAGTATTATGTTTTCAAGAGCCTGAGATATTAATCTAATGTGGATGAACAGCTTCTTGGGCGTAAGCAAGATGCTATTGAAGCTTATACAGACACAATCAAACGAGATATGGCTGATGAATCATCAATTGCAGTGGCAGTGAACAATCTTGTTTCACTGAAAGGTCCAAAAGATGTTTCTGATAGCTTAAGGAAACTTGATCGACTGAAAGACAAAGAGAGTCAAAGCTTTCGGCTAGCTCCATCACTGGACTTGAAACTTTCAGCAAAAGAAAAGGAAGCGATATATGCAAATAGGATTCTTTTACTTCTTCATGCTAATAAGATTGAGCAGGTTTTTCTTCTTTCTTTGTCTTTGAATCATCAATTGTGTGTCATTTGTTCCGTTTTTAGAATGGGCAAGAGAGCATACTCTTTATTACTTCACTCTGAAAATTTGTAGGCACGAGAACTTGTTTCAGCATTACCAGACATGTTCCCTGAAAGTGTGATACCAGTATTACTGCAAGCTGCCCTCTTGGTTAGAGAGAACAAAGCTGGAAGGGCCGAGGAAATATTAGCACAGTTTGCTAATAAGTTCCCTGAGAAGTCCAAAGTTGTTCACTTAGCCCGGGCTCAGGTGGCAGCTGCTGCTGGCCATCCACATATTGCAGCCGATTCTCTGGCAAAGATATCTGATATCCAGCATATGCCTGCTACTGTTGCCACCCTTGTGTCTTTAAAAGAGCGAGCTGGTGACATTGATGGTGCAGCTGCTGTGCTTGATGCTGCAACTAAATGGTGGTCTAATGCTATGACTGAGGACAATAAGCTTAATATTATAATGCAAGAAGCTGCGTCATTCAAGCTCAGGCATGGCAAAGAGGAGGAGGCTGCTCAACTGTATGAGGAGCTCGTCAAAAACCAGGGAAGCGTAGAAGCACTAGTTGGGCTTGTAACAACAGTTGCACGCATGGATGTTAACAAGGCAGAGCTTTATGAAAAGCAACTCAAGGCCCTACCTGGTTTAAAGGGAATTGATGTGGACAGCTTGGAGCGTACATCTGGAGTGAAACAAGTTGCGGCCCCTCGCGTTGGAGTCTCTGAAACATATGAGGAAGGAAAGAACAAGACGAAAACTAAGAAAAAGAGAAAAAGAAAGCCAAGGTATCCTAAAGGGTTCGACCCTGCAAATCCAGGTCCTCCACCAGATCCAGAACGGTGGCTTCCAAAACGGGAGAGATCAACATATAGGCCCAAGAGGAAGGACAAAAGAGCTGCTCAAGTGAGAGGATCGCAAGGTGCTGTAGTTAGAGATAAACATGATACTGGTGCCTCATCCAACACTTCACATCCAAAATCAAACCAGGGAACTTCCAAAGGAGCTGGGCAGAATGATGCAGTTTCCGAGCAAACCAAGCCTTCTTCCAAGTCCTCCAGAAAGAAATCCAGGAAATGAATAGGACGCATGGTTTTTTTGAACTTTTTTAGCTCACAGTTTGTTCATGCTGTTTAATGACTGAGATAAACGTTCTTTCATACAGTGGAATGGAATCCACTACGTGGGTTCAAATTCAATACCTTAAGTTTTGGTTCAACCAATGAGTACAGTTAGACGCAATCACCAATGTGCAAGTTTATTTATTTTCTTACATTTGCTGTGCTCTTTGCGGATTGCACTATACTAGACCTCTAAGCAGATTTCATATTTTAGAAATGCATTTTTAGTAGTGACCACACATGTATTTTTACTCAACCTTTCTGTTCAAGACAGCTAAGACTTCTATGGACAACAAAATTCCTTTTAAATATTTTGCGAATATCAAAGCCATTTAGTATTTTTTATTTAACAATTATAATTATTAGGAGAATGTTGAAGCAGTATATAATATATTATCTTCAAAAAAATTGTTTTTTTACTATTATAATTTATTAGTATATTAATGTGATTTGATTTCATAAGACTTGAATAATAATTTGATTTTGTAATGCAAAGACAAAAATAAACATGTATGCAAAAACATGATCAATTGATAGATAAAGATATGGATGAATTGTGTTGTTGGGGTTTATGGTTTCATAATCAAGAGAATTCTCCCCATGTTTAGATTTCTCCGTACGTTCCTATATCGACAAAATCAATGATCATGGCACTGAATGAGTTAAACAATGCAAGCATTAACTTCAAAGAAGAAAACTCAAACTATTGATAACGAAAGTATATGAATAAAATAAGAACTTCGATATAAGAGAGTTTCAAAAAAATTACATCGTTCCCCAACAACAAATGGTTTAGTTCACCATTGTCATGGTGAAACTAGATGAATTGAATGGAAAGAATGAAAAGAAAAACCCTAGATTTGGTAGATTGGAGCTTTCGCATCCAAAAAGCCATCTCCAAGGAGTGTAGAAAGTGTTCTGTCGTCTTTCTCTGCCAAAAGATTCCCCTAAAGTTCGTCTGGGGTGTATTTATAACTCAGAAAAATAACAAAATTTTGGCCTAGGCCCATAAGTTCAGTGCTCAGCATTGGTTTCACCGCTCAACGGTAGGTGCGACACTCAAATGGGACACTCAGCGTTCATGACTAGGCGTTTGGTAGTGCTGTTTCTGGCGCTCAGCAGTGGACGCGATTCTATCTTTTCCCCTCAGCGTTGCCGCTTAAGCGTTTGCCAGTGGATTTCTTCTCGAAGTTGACGCTTAGCGTTGAAACTGGCGCTGAGCGGTGGCTGCGATTCTTCCTTTGTATTTTTTTTCATCCTTTCTTGAGTCCAACTCCTTCCTACTTCACTTTCCATCACTCAATTCTCATTTAATCCTATCAAAACAATGTAAAACCAATCATAATATCTCTAAAACCACCTTTGTCTCTCTTGTAACTTAACTAAAACAATTTACATGATTTCAAGCTCATTTTAAGTTATAAAGAGTATGTTTTGATATTAATGTCAAGTATAAAAATAACGATTTTTAGACCGTTATTAATACCCATGGAGATCTTGGTAAAATGGTCATAGCTTAGCCTGTGTTTGTATCCGGACGCAGGTTGTTGGAAACTTTGGAGAGAAAGTTTAAAAAATAAGAAAAAAATTTGTGTTAAACTTCCTCTTCGTAGACGAAAAGATTTGCAAAGAAATGTAGAAAATAATGTTCTACGTAAAAGTTAATAATTTATTTTTTATTTTAACCATAAATAATTAAATATATAAATATTAATAATAATAAAATTAAAAATAGTAATAAAAATAAATTATGACTTTTAAACAATAATAATAAAATTATAATTTATTATTTAATTAAATTAATTTATAATAATTGTTTCAAATTTATTATATTAATTAAACCAATTACATCATTCATAAACTTTCATATATATTATTTTTCAATTTTCTTTCATTTTTCATCATTTTTATCTTAATTCAAACAATTTCATTTTCATCCTTATTTCTTCTCAATCTACTTGTTTTCATTCTCTCAAATCTATTATCCAATCCAAACAAACATAAAATCATTTACTTGTCGTAATAAAATAAGAGGGGTTTCGTTGAAAGTTCCACGAGCCCAAGACACAATTTTATATTGAGTGAATAATCTAGGAAGATCACCAAATCCCATTTCATTATTTATTATTTTAGCTTTACCAAAACATGTTAATGAAAATAGGAGACAACCTAAGAAACCCCAAGGAACTTCTCACTACACAACAAATTACTAAACCAGTATCAACCTTATCCGTTCCACTCAAATCCTAAATATCTCACAAAACTCAAGATTTTTCTCATTTTATTTCTTAATGATATCATAAAATGAGAGATGCAGTAGAAAATAAGGGCAAGAAAACATCAAAATTTTTATTATTGCCACTATAAGTTTTATGAAATAATTAGAAGTATTAACATGGTGAAAGTATAATGACTTGTCTATTTTTATGAAATGGAGAGGAAGTCTCCACAATAACTAGTATAAATTTAAATATCAAAAGTATTATTGCACAAAACATTATAAGTAATAAGTAATGCAAAAATATAACAATTATAAACAATAAGTGATGTGAAAATATAACAACATTAGAATATATTGATAAATTAAAAATGATTTAAAAAATAAAAAATGTTTAAATTTATAAAGCACTCATTTCATCTGTAACCTTCAATGAATTAGACTTGCAAAATTTATACCATGAGAGTAGTACATTAAAGATTGTTGGGTAATTATCCCCACTATAAGTTTTCAAGCTTCCTTATATATAGTATATATAAAAGTATCTTCCTGAACTATAAGCGTTTGTTCCACTAACTTTTGAATTTGAATCTTTTACACTTTTTTTATGTTATCCATAAATTATCAAGGACTAATTAAAAGTTAATTAGATGATCAATAACCTTTTCTATATTAAAAAAAAATTTAATTTATAATGTAAGAACCTGAAATTTTATTTTAGAGCATAAATAGATTTTTAAAAAATATATTCCATTTCATTCAACATTTCACTTTATCTATCTAAAGTTCACTTTCTTCCTGAGTTCTACATTCTCTCTAAATCCTTATCTCACTGAGCTGTTTGATCAACAATCAAGAGACGCATAAATGTTCCTGGGGTTGAGAGCAACGTTTTCCACAAATCAATTTCTTTGTTCTTCAACTGGTAGGTTGAAATTCCTTCTTTCGTGAAACTCTAAGGCTGGGAGCATGCTACAGATTCTGTGCATGTAACTGGTTGTGCTTTTCCTCTAAAATTCTAGCTTCAATTCTGTTCTAATGACTGATTTCCATCACCAATGGGTGATCTGTAGGTACTATTAGGGTTTCCCTAAGGCGCAGGGCACTGTTGAGCATCTTTGAGTTTGGCTCTTTGCACTAGAGGTAAGGGAAGCTAGGGGTTTTCTGTTCTGTTCTATGAATTAGAATTGTGCATGAGTTATGCATTATTAAATTGTAGAAGGATGCATGTATAAGTTGGGAAATAGATAATTTTGCTGTTGATTTAAGTTTGAGTAATCTTGTACGTGAACGATGTGATGTTTGTGTATCTGAGCATGAAACTGTAGATTTGTGTTTATAAGTTTGAGTCTTGATGTGATATATTGTTGAGACCAAGTTGATCAATGTTGGTGAATCTGCTTTAAGAATAACAAGATTAGTTAGCCATTTCTACTGGTTTTAAGGCATGTGGAGGAAGTGAGACAGTCGATTTGGGCATTTGGGGTTGGGAGCTGATCTAGTCAATTGGGATGGTTTAGGTAAGTCAATTGTGAGTTATTAGGAGTGTTAAATTGGTAAGAAACAGTTGCTAAGTAGTAGAATTAGAATTTGATCTCAAAGTAGTGAAACTTAGAGTTTTTGGAGGAGAATTGATGCATAAACACTAAATTATGGGATTAAGAATGCTTAGAACCAATTAGGCATGTTTAATTCATCACATAGATCAGGTTGGGAGTGTTAGAAACTAATCAAAGTGTCATAGATGCACTAAAACCAGAAAAATCAAGTTGCTGTCAAAAACTTATAAAAATAATCGATTATCGCACTTGATAATCGATTATTCTAGTCAGAATGTCATGTTTTCTTCAAAATTCACGTAAATAATCGATTATCATATGTAATAATCAATTATTTTTTACAGGAAATCATTCAGGATAGTTTTGGGTGGTTTTCAGGGTTCCGGGTATCATTTTTGGACGTTCTTTAGTTCTTTCTGGGGTTTTTTGACCCTTCCGGAACTGTTGGTGATGGTTTTAAAGTAGTTTTCCTTGTCTAAGTATGAGATTAAGGGGTATGGGGTTGTTTGTGGTCTTTTGAAGTAAAATTAGTATTATACATATGTTTTTGTATGCAATATAAAAGTGGAAGGTATATGTATATGGTTTCATATGGATTTCAATGTGATAATATTATGGTATTTGCTGGTTCATGTCTTGAGTTAAGTTTCAAAGTGAAAAGTATGGTTACAGGATGGTGCCCTGTAGTTGTTGTGATTGACCGTTGAATGACCGGAGTATCCTTATGGGGTTTATCCTGACATTCTAATGACCATCCATGCTCAAGTAGAGAGTGATGAGTCATATGGTGAGAATAGCAGGAGGTCCTAGTCTTGGGTGCTTCCAATATGGCCCAAGGTGAGTTATAACGGACTTACACTTATGTGTGTGGTAAGGGTGAACCCATGGCAATGGCTTTGCAAAGCAGTAGAGGCCACCACAAGTGCACAAACCCCTGAAACTCGACATTTCATACTAGTCCGGATGGTCAAATCACGTGGTCGGTCATTGGTATCAATAAAATGCATTTGGTCATAGTCTGTATTGTTTATGGTCCTTGCATGCTTGAAATACTTGATTGATAACATGCTTTTTATACCTAGCTTACCGTTACATTTGTTTGTTGTATGTGCTTGCCTTCCCCCTTGCGATGATCATGCAATCGTTTGGATGTGAGGAGTAGCTGATGATGTACCCTTGGAGCGAGCATTAGAGGATCATGAAGACTTAGCCCCTAGTGCTTAGGACCTTTCAGACACATCTGTATTTTTAAATACTCTTAAACTTGTAAAAATTTGAAATTTTGCCTATATTTGGATGACTGTATATTTGATACTGTCATATGTTAACTCCTAACTGCTCTCTCTCATATTATATTTGTTGAATTCCATATATATACTTTGCTATATATTTTGGGATGTCACATTATGGTATCAGAGTAGTTTTGTCCTTAGGATGATCTGTGTGTTACAGGTTTGCCATGTCTTTCCTGTGGAAAGATGAGTCTAAATGATACGTTATAGCATTTTATCCAAGTCTAGATGGTCAAACTTTAAGATATAACCCAAAAGTTTTGAGAACAGAGAATGACTTAATAGAAGTAATGAGGGTGCACACTCATAACTTTTATCAAAGATGGTATCTTTTCTCAATACTGATCATAAATTAGAACTCTTTTATTAATCTTATTGTGATACCGTTAGGTTTTGTAGAAACTGTTCAGTCTTACACAAATCCTTTGTGACCAAGCATTCTCTATTTGTTACCGTTTGGTCCGGTAGATTCAGCTTCGTCTCTAACCAAGTTGTCTCAGCTTCACTGTACTTAACTTATGTTTGGACTCTTCTGTAAACCGTTTGATCTTATATTAGTTTCTTTATGACTGAACGTTTTTTTTAATTGTTACCGCTAGGTCATTACTGTTAAACTTTCATTATAACTTGACTACACTGATTCGGCTTTTGGCTGAGTTTAGCGTTCGGTTTCTATAGTATCCTTGCTTTCTAAGTCGGACTGATGGTTTGGAGATATGGAACACATTTTTTTATTGCTAAGAAGTGTTCGGAAGAGAGCCTACTGATCTATTCCGAGTATTTGTTGACCGGGGAAGCAAGCCATTAATGGAGTAGCATGAGGATGATGTTGGAAGGAAGTGGTACACTTATCTCTTGGGAAGTATTTAAGCAAGTTTTATGCCGAGTACTTCCCTAACAGCTTTCAGTTTGCAAAGGAAGTTGAGTTTCTAGAATTGGTTCAAGGAAGTATGTCTGTGTCCGAGTACGCCGCTTGGTTCAAGCATCTTTCGAGATTTTATACTTTGACAATGAATGAAGAATGTAAATGCAGAAAGTTTTAGAGTGACTTGAGAGGAGACATTAATTTGATGACCTCTTCACTTTGCATCAGGGATTTTTCCTCTTATGGAAGAGAGAACAAAAGTGTTTGAGAAAACGAAGAATGAAGTTAAGAAGCAACAATATCAGTTTCAGTTAGTGGGAGGACCAGTTGAGTCCAGGATATGTCAAGAGGGAAAAGAAAAGCAGTACTCTAAGTCTCATTCTCAAGGATATGGTGGATATTCTTCCCGTTAGAAAGTTCAGCAGACTAGTGTTTAGTGTTTCAACTGTGTTGGAGCGCATCTAAGGAGTGGTTGTCCACGATTGAGGGATATAAAGAAGTGTTTCGGCTGTGGTCAGGAGGGGCACATGGTTAGGGATTGTCCTCCAGTTAGGAGAGTCAGTACTCAGTCACTGCCAGCAGTTCAGTCACAAAATTTTAGGTGTGATAAGCCTCGAGCTTCAAGAAGGAGGTAAGCAATGTCAGGGGTAGCGCCGTTTAGACTAAATAATCTTTGATTGTAAGTTAGTGTTAACTGTTAACTCATCTCGTTGTTATATGTTTCGGTATCAATTTTCTTCTCTATGTTAGACGTTGGTGTGTGAGGTTAGAGTGAGAGAACGGTAGTAGTATAAAGTCATATCTATTACTGTTTCCTCGTGAGTCAGGATTTTTGATGTGGTGTCTATGTCCGTGTTATTGTTGGAATTTCAGTTTGTGCAAGAAGAAGTTCTCAAGAAAAGTAGAGTTCGAAGGTAGAATAAGAAGAGAAGTGGTTAGCAGTGGTGTAAAAAGGGTGAGGAAATCAGTTGGGTGTTGTGTATCAATAACGATAGAGATTAGAAGAAAAGTCAGTGTTAGTGAGCAACAGAGTAGCATTGGGTGTGATTGGAAACATGTTTGAAATATCAAGAATGGTTAAGATTCTAAAGAAGAAAGGTAGTGGCAGGTTTAAAGTTTGAATTAAGAAAGGATTAAGAAATTTAAATTAGACCAAGGGAGCTGAGGAGCAGTTTTGGAGAGCCAAAATTTTAAGAAGAGAGAAGTGAAGTCCTTAAGGAGAATTGAAGTATTGTAAGGGTTATGAGTGGAGTAATAATCAAATAAGGAAGGGTGAGTGTTGATATCAAGAAAATACATCAGATTCAAGTAAGAGGATGAGGTAGTATCAAGGGTTCAAATAGGAGGAATGTTTGATCATGAATTGGATTGGAAGATTTCCAGCACAAAAAGAAGAAATACAATAGAAAGTCAGTTTTGAAAGGAAAGGTAAGATTAGAGCTGTCAAAACGGGTAACCCGGCTCGACCCGGCCCAGCCCACCACGGGTTGGTCACTTAGTGAGCCAACCTAACCCGGCTCATTTATTAGCGAGCCAGAAAAACTTGAACTCGGCCCAACCCACCACGGGTTGGTGGGTAAACGGGTTGGCTCACTAGCCCATTTAATTATATTTTTTTTTAAATAAAAAAATATAAACTTTCTGTAATTTAAATTTAAACAATTTTTACTCCCAAAAAATTATGTTAAAGACAATTCAAAATAATAATAAAAAGTACAATATAATCCAAATGTCATCCAAAAACAAATACAAAAAACATACAAATAAATTTCTTATATTCATCTTTTTTCGTTCTTGTTGTAACCCTTGACCCTTGTTCTTGTTGTCTCCAAATTCACTAATAAAGATTTTCCTAATATCAGAACAATTCGGACAATCAATAAAAAAATATTAGTCAAAAAAGAGAGAAGCAATACTCAACAACATCAACATAAAATTAATAGTTTAATCTGTAACATAATTTTCCAAATTCAAAGATATCAAAAAGAGCTTGTTCAAATAATGTATACTCAAATGTTTAAATAAAATGAACAAAATCTGATACAAGCATGTGAGAACATGAAAAAATCATTCCATGTCTTTAAATCCCCGAGATCAAAAAACAAATTCGCAAACCCCTATTTTTGTCATTACATGGTTTTTTTTTTTTAAAAAAAAGAAAGAAGTGAGAAAACAAAATTGTGGAGAAAAGAGAAGAAAAGAGGAAGGGGTGTTTTACTTGCTCCTTGAAGAATTTTAGTGAAGTGAGGGTGAGAGCACCGTCAGATGAGAGCAAATACCATGAGAGTGATTTGTGAGAGCAGAGATTACTTTTTTTGGTATACACTGTGAGTGAATAAAGTATTTTATTTTCTAAGGTTTTATAAATAAAATAATAAATTAAAAAAAAATAAAATTAGGTAGGTGGGCCAACCCGGCTCACCACGGGTTCAACCCGCATGAGCCGGGTCTAAATGAGCCGGGTTGAAATCTGACCCGCATATAAGTGGGTTGTATTTTTCAAACCCAACCCGACCCGAACCCGTGACGGGCCGGGTTGGCTCGCGGGCTATGACCCATTTTGACGGCTCTAGGTAAGATAATAGAATTATGAGTGATTATTGAGGAAATCGAATAACAAGGTTAACATGGAAGAGAAGAGTTATCAGAGTTTTTGCACGATCCTTGCAGTTTTGAAGAAAAAATTCTTCCCTAGTGAATCTTTGTAGTTTACAATTAGCATGAAGAGAGCATTCTTTTAGTCAACAGATGAGTAAGGAGATATGTGGAATCAGAGTAGCATAGCAAATGTTGGAGGGCTTGTTATGATCAGTGTCGTGTGTATGTGATGCATCTTCAAGATTAAGTGTTGTTAGTTTATGAGTAAGGAGCTTCTTTAAAACAATAGTGGTATCATTATCAGGGATTCAATTGAGGGTGATCAGTAATTATAAAAAAAATTATAAATTGAGGTTGTGCATGGGATAATAGTCGTGAGAGAGAAAGAATGATGAGTCTACAATCACAAGTGATAGTGTCAACTTTAAAAGGGTGAAGTGTTATATGATGTGGAGTAGAGAAAGTGAGTAAATGGATGAAAGAGAAATTTAAGCTATGGTTTCAAGCGGTAGTGTTAGTTTTGAAGCAAGGAAGGATTAACAGATGGGTAGAACAAAGAGGAGATTCAAGTTCTGGGTTTGATAAGGATTTGGAGTGAAGTTGTACAAAGATTTTAATAAGACAGTTTAATTGTTATAGATAGTGGGTTCTCAAAATGGTTGAGAAATCACAGTTTGGACAATCCTAGTTTGAGATGTATCATAAGTTGGATTGGTACTGATCAAGCTAATGGTTGGTGGGTCTTAGAAGACGCAAGAGTAAGTAATAGAGTATTAGTAAAGGGTTGATCTGAAGTGAAGACTAGTGGAAGTTCTAGAAGATATTTACAAGGAGGAGCGGAAGATAGATGAGGGGTTGGCAATGCTGCAGACATAATAGGGTTGGTTATGTGAAAGCAAGGTTCTTAAAAGCTGAGGCATAAAAGTAGTATCTTTGTCAAAATAGGTGGTTGTATTAGAGAATGTAATGAGAGTAGGGTGTTCCTATTCTTTGGTAAGTCTCAATTTTCGAGGACGAAAATTTTGTTGTTGGGGAGAATGTAAGAACCTGAAATTTTATTTTAGAGCATAAATAGATTTTTAAAAAACGTATTCCACTTCATTCATCATTTCACTTTATCTCTCTAAAAGTTCACCTTCTTCCTGAGCTCTGTCTTCTCTCTAAATCCTTATCTTACTGAGCTGCTTGATCAACAATCAAGAAACACATAAATGTTCCTGACATTGAGAGCAACGTTTTCCACCGATCAATTTCCATGTTCTTCAACTAGTAAGTTGAAATTCCTTCTTCCGTGAAACTCTAAGGCTGAGAGCATGCTACAGATTCTGTGCATGTAACTAGTTGTGCTTTTCCACTAAAATTCTAGCTTCAATTCTGTTCTAAAGACTGATTTCCATCATCAATGGGTGATCTGTAGGTACTGTTAGGGTTTCCTAAGGCACAGGGCACTGTTTAGCATCTTTGAGCTTGGATCTTTGCACTAGAGGTAAGGGAAGCTAGGGGTTTTCTGTTCTCTTCTATGAATTAGAATTGTGCATGAGTTATGCATTATTAAATTGTAGAAGGATGCATGTATAAATTGGAAAATAGATAATTTTGCTGTTGATTTAAGTTTGAGTAATCTTGTACGTAAACGATGTGATGTTTGTGTATCTGAGCATGAAACTATAGATTTATGTTTATAAGTTTGAGTCTTGATGTGATATATTGTTGAGACCAAGTTGATCAATGTTGGTGAATCTGCTTTAAGAATAACAGGATTAGTTAGCCATTTCTACTGGTTTTAAGGCATGTGGGAGGAAGTGAGATAGTCGATTTGGGCATTTAGGGTTGGGAGATGATCTAGTCAATTGGGATGGTTTAGGTAAGTCAATTGTGACTTATTAGGAGTGTTAAATTGGTAACAAACAGTTGCTAAGTAGTAGAATTAGAATTAAACTCAAAGTTAGTGAAACTTAGAGTTTTCGGATGAGAATTGATGCATAAACACTAAATTATGGGATTAAGAATGCTTAGAACCAGTTAGGCATGTTTAATTCATCACATATATGAAATTGGGAGTGTTAGAAACTCATCCAAGTGTCCTAGATGCACTAAAACCAAAAAAATCAAGTTGCTGTAAAAACTGATAAGAATAATCAATTATCCCACTTGATAATCGATTATTCTAGTCAGAATGTCATGTTTTCTTCAAAGTTCACGTAAATAATTGATTATCATATGTAATAATCGATTATTGTTGACAGGAAATCATCCAGGATAGTTTTGGGTGGTTTTCAGGGTTCCGGGTATCATTTTTGGACGTTCTTTAGTTCTTTCTGGGGGTTTTTGACCCTTCCGGAACTGTTGGTGATGGTTTCAAAGTGGTTTTCCTTGTCTACGTATGAGATTAAGGGGTATGGGGTTGTTTGTGGTCTTGTGAAGTAAAATTAGTATTATACATATGTTTTTGTATGCAATATAAAAGTGGAAGGTATATGTATATGGTTTCATATGGATTTCAATGTGATAGTATTATGGTATTTGCTGGTTCATGTCTTGAGTTAAGTTTCAAAGTGAAAAGTATGGTTATTGGTCATAATTTCATGATCTCAAGGGAGGTTACATGGTGGTGCGCTGTAGTTGTTGTGATTGACCGTATGAATGGCCGGAGTGTCTTTATGGGGTTTATCCTGACATTCCAATGACCATCCATGCTCAAGTAGAGAGTGATGAGTCATATGGTGAGAATAGTAGGAGATCCTAGTCTCGGGTGCTTCTAGTATGGCCCAAGGTGAGTTATAACAGACTTACACTTGTGTGTGTGGTAAGGGTGAAACCCATGGCAATGGCTTTGCAAAGCAGTAGAGGCCACCACAAATGCATAAACCCCTGGAACTCGACATTTCATACTAGTCTGGATGGTCAAATCACGTGGTCGGTCATTGGTATCAATAAAATGCATTTGGTCATAGTTTGTATTGTTTATGGTCCTTGCATGCTTGAAATACTTGATTGATAACATGCTTTTTATACCTAGCTTACCCTTGCATTTGTTTGTTGTATGTGCTTGCCTTCACCCTTGCGATGATCATGCAATCCTTTGGATGTGAGGAGTAGCTAATGATGTACCCTTGGAGTGAACATTGAAGGATCAGGAAGACTTGGCCCCTAGTTCTTAGGACCTTTCAGACACATCTGTATTTTTAAATACTCTTAAACTTGTAAAAATTTGAAATTCTGTCTATATTTGGTTGACTGTATATTTGATGTTTTCATATGTTAACTCCTAACTGCTCTCTCTCATATTATATTTGTTGAATTCCATATATATACTTTGCTATATATTTTGGGATGTCACATATAATGTTTGACGTTTATCTTTCTATTTTTTCGAAACAACTTAACTGGTTTGTAATATAGATTATTTATAAATGTTTTTAAAAATTAAAATTATTGCATTTAAATCCTTATACATTAACATATAGTTAAATATAAATAATTTTTGCACTAGTTAATCTACACGCTATAGTATTTTTTATGGTTTCAAAGTATAAAAAACTATAAAAACTAAACCAATGATTACATTAAAATTTAAAACAAGTGACAGAACATGGATTATCAAATCAATCTATTAGCGAAAAGTGAACCATACGTAAGCATTTCTGTATGGTAGGATATCTCTAACGGTCGGTTATAACGACCGGATTCGATTGCCGAACGACCGGTTGTACGAGATAATAAATCAGTCATCATACTGGGCAATAATTGGGCCGACCCTGATTATTGGGCTTGCAGTCCACCAACAATCTAAAAGGTATTCAATTAAAGAAACCGAAAATCAAATAACATCGCATGGAGAATCAAATTATATCTAGGATAGAGATAAAGTCGTTAATCATAACCAAGTAAGTCTGTTTATGTTTTGTTCTGTTTATATTTTATGGATCTTGTATCAATTCAAGGCCTATAAATAAAGAACCAGAGACACCAGCCAAGTACGCTTACATTCCACACATTCTCCACTTCCATCATAATCACATTACAGTTCCACTACCGACTTTCTAATTCTAAGCATCACTTTGTTTAGAACTGAGAACACTTTACTACAAACGCCAAACTTGAGCATCAGAGTGCCTTTTCAAGTGTCAGAGTCGGGTCTGCAGCGGAATGGTTAGCGTGAAATAACAAACCAAGAGGGTTTTTAACTCAAATGTGTGCCTTTTAATTTCTTCTCAAATTCACTTACTATGCAAATAATACCAACAAGTAAAAGAGTAAGGTTGAGAGAAATTTGCACAGATGATTTTTATACTGGTTCAGATCTTACCAATCCTACGTCCAGTCGCTTATCTCAAACTGAGATAAACAGTTCACTAAACACAAAACAATTACAAATTACAATCACAAAGATACAATTTGTAAGAGTTTAGAAAACACCTCTCTTGAAGCCACAAGAGATGAGACAACACCTCCTTTGAATCTTCACAAAGGATGAACACCTCCTTAGACACACCAAGGATGAACCACCTCCTTAGACACACCAAGGATGAACCACCTCCTTAGACACACCAAGGATGAACCACCTCCTTAGACACACCAAGGATGATCCTCTTCCACACACCTCCTTAGACACACCAAGGATGAACCGGCTATTTCCTCCGTCACCGTAGCAGCACTTCACCAGCTTCACAGATGTGAGTTTCACAAGCCGAGCAACAAACACACTTCTCAAAGAGTTCTGAGTGTTTTAGCACAAGGGAAGAGTCTTGGTTCTGGAAGGCAAATGAGAGTCTATTTATAGACTCAAGCCAAAGCTCTTCCATTCACAAAAAGACAAACTGAACGGCTAGTTTCTCCAACGGCTATAAACAGCTAGTTTGTCCAACGGCCATAAACGGCTAGTTTTTCCAACGGCCATAAACGACTAGTTTTCAATGGCTATAAACGGTTAGTTTTTCCAATGGGTATGAACGACTAATTTCTCCAACGTCCATTTTGAGCACGATACCCTTGCCGTTGAGCGTCACTATTCACGTGAATAGTGTTACTATTCATGTGAGTAGTTCTACTTTAAAATTAAGTCCTATACATTAAACCACAATTATTACAAAAGCTTTTCATTGCAAAACAATTCTTCAAAGGATCTTTCTCGAGTCTTCATTTCTTTTGACTTGATTTGGACATCATCAAAATTTCATCTTCATCATTTTGCTAACAATCTCCCCCTTTTTTATTATGATCAAAAATTCCTTTGATTTAAAGCTTTTGGTAATAATCTGTAATTACAAAACACAACTAGGAAGAAAATTTGTGAATGAAACTTAGAGATAAGCTTTAAAGATTCTTCTCCCCATTTTTTATCATAATTAAAAAGTTGTGTTTAATGTTCTCCCCCTAAGATAATGCTCCCCTTTAATAAAAGCATGTATGCATATGAGCTAAAATATATTTCAAATTTAAATATTCATTTAAACATACAAATAGGAGATTTAAAGCATATTTTTTTTTAGAATAAAGAACTTTAAAAATATAATCATGCATTGAACCATATAAGATAGGAATTGTTTTAAAAATAAAATATGGTTGATTTTTCAAAGTCATAAAAATTAAAAAAAAAAACGCAATCCTAAGAAATTTCAAATATTCCTAAATCTCTTCTAATGTTACCCCTTTAGATATATCTCCAAATTCGTTGTGTAAAGATATTCCTTTGAGATCTTCATCATGGGGATTGTCATAATTCTTTTCTTCTTTTCATTTGTTGTCTTTGTCAAATCTTCAAAACTTCCTGCATCTAATTGAATTGACTCAAGAGGTTTTGCCTCAAGGTCCACATTTTTATAAAAGACAACAAATTTTGAATAAAAAATTTTCTAAAATTTTTGTTTTTTAAAAAAAAACTTTAATAACAAAAATTCTTAAAATTTTAAATATAGAAAAATTTATTTGGGTAAAACAAAGAAATTGAGATCATTTTAGAACCCAAATATATCTACCACTAGGAACACCATAATGCTTAATTCTACATTTATTTGAAGTATGACCCCTTTTCATACAATAAAGCATGATACAATATTGGGTTCCTATAAGTTGTTTCTTTTTCTATCCAATTTCTATGGGTTCTATTACTATGTCTATTTTAATTTTAGGAACATACTTATTTTTACCAACCTTATGATCATTAATTTTATTACATTCTCCTAAAGTTGTTTTATCTAGTAGTTGCTTATAATTAACACAAGATGCACATTCTTCACTACTAGTAAATTTTCCCTTTTCAAATAGTAAAACTTTACTCTTCAAATTTTTATTTTCTTCAAAAATATTTTCAAAATTTGATTTTAACTTTTCATTTTCTTCAAAAATATTTTTCAAATCTAATTTTGAATTTTTGAAATCCTTTTTCAAATTTTGATTTTCATCAATAACAGTTGCAAAATTTGTTTTCAAATTATTATTTTCTTCAAGAATATTTTCAAAATTTAATTTTAATTCTTTAAAATCTTGTTTCAATTTCTTATGAGCTTTATCTAATTTTTCAGTTTGTAATATCAAGGCATTATAGGTTTCAAACATTTCACTTTCACTATAATGACTATCATTATCAGAATTGTCAGATGTACTTACTTGGCTGTCGTCGTCCGCCATCAAACAAATGTTTGCTTCTTCATCTGAACTGCTCATGTCAGAAATTGTTTCATTATCATCGTCCCATGCGATGTAGACCTTATTTTTCTTGAAGTTTTTCTTCTCTTTCTTGTTTTCATCTTTCTTTTCATTTGGGCAGTCTGCTTTTAAGTGTCCCCTTTCTCCGCAACCATAACATTTATAGTGTGAGGAAGATCCTTGATTTTCTTTATTTTCGACTTTGAATCTTCCTTTGTCTTTTGATTTCATGAACTTGTTGAGCCTTTTTATCATGAGTGTCAGATCTTCTTCATCTTCTGAGTCTTCATCTTCCATTTTGTTCTTGCTCCTTTCTACCTCAGATTTTAAGGCTAGACTCTTTTTCTTGGTTTTTGCTTTGGCTTCTTCTTCATCTAGTCTTCCAAGATCAAGTTCATGCTCTCTCAACTTTCCAAATAATGCCGCCATGGTCATTGTGTTGAGATTTTGTGACTCAGAAATTGCAGTCACTTTAGGTTGCCAAGTCCTGTCTAAAGATTTCAAAATTTTAATGTTAAGCTCATTAGTATTGAAAGATTTACCTAGTCCAATGAGATGATTCACGATGTTGGTGAAGCGTTTTTGAACATCTACTATTGTTTCTCCTTGCTTCATCCTGAACATTTCGTATTCTTGGATTAAGGTATTCTTCCTTGCACTTTTTACGTCATCTGTACCTTCATGGGTTACTCTAAGCACTTCCCACATTTCTTGTGCAGTCTTACAAATAGAAATCCTGTAAAACTCATCAACAGTTAAGGCAGATGAAATAATATTTCGAGCTTTTACATCATTACCAACTTTTTTCTTATCTTCAGAAGTCCACTGGTCTTGGGGCTTTGGTTCCTACATATTGTTAGTTGGAACAAAAGGACCAAATGCAACAGCATCCCAAATATCAATATTAATAGACTCCATAAAAATTTGCATTATAACCTTCCAGAGTGCATAGTTTTCACCTGTGAATAGTGGTGGTCTATTGATTGAGGCTCCCTCTGCAAAGGTTTGATGAGATCCCGCCATTTGAATAACTATCAAAGCAAGCTCTGATACCAATTGTCAGAGCGGCTGCAGTGGAAGGGTTAGCGTGGTATAACAAACCAAGAGGGGGGGGGGTGAGTTGGTTCTTAACAAAAACGTGTGCCTTTTAATTTCTTCTCAAATTCACTTACTATGCAAATAATCCCAACAAGTAAAAGAGTAAGGTTGAGAGAAATTTGCACAGATGATTTTTATACTGGTTCGGATCTTACCAATCCTACGTCCAGTCGCTTATCTCAAACTGAGATAAACAGTTCACTAAACATAAAACAATTACAAATTACAATCACAAAGATACAATTTGTAAGAGTTTAGAAAACACCTCTCTTGAAGCCACAAGAGATGAGACAACACCTCCTCTGAATCTTCACAAAGGATGAACACCTCCTTAGACACACCAAGGATGAACCACCTCCTTAGACACACCAAGGATGAACCACCTCCTTAGACACACCAAAGATGATCCTCTTCCACACACCTCCTTAGACACACCAAGGATGAACCGGCTATTTCCTCCGTCACCGTAGCAGCACTTCACCAGCTTCACAGATGCGAGTTTCACAAGCCGAGCAACAAACACACTTCTCAAAGAGTTCTGAGTGTTTTAGCACAAGGGAAGAGTCTTGGTTCTGGAAGGCAAATGAGAGTCTATTTCTAGACTCAAGCCAAAGCTCTTCCATTCACAAAAAGACAAACTTAACGGTTAGTTTCTCCAACGGCTATAAACGGCCAGTTTGTCCAATGGCCATAAACGACTAGTTTTTCCAACGGCCATAAACGGCTAGTTTTCAACGGCTATAAACGGTTAGTTTTTCCAACGGGTATGAACGACTAATTTCTCCAACGTCCATTTTGAGCACGATACCCTTGCCGTTGAGCGTCACTATTCACGTGAATAGTGTTACTATTCATGTGAATAGTTCTACTTTAAAATTATGTCCTATACATTAAACCACAATTATTACAAAAGCTTTTCATTGCAAAACAATTCTTCAAAGGATCTTTCTCGAGTCTTCATTTCTTTTGACTTGATTTGGACATCATCAAAATTTCATCTTCATCATTTTGCTAACAATCTCCCCCTTTTTGATGATGATAAAAAATTCCTTTGATTTAAAGCTTTTGGTAATAATTTGTAATTACAAAACACAACTAGGACGAAAATTTGTTAGTGAAACTTAGAGATAAGCTTTAAATATTCTTCTCCCCCTTTTTGATCATAATTAAAAAGTTGTGTTTAATGTTCTCCCCCTAAGATAATGCTCCCCCTTAATAAAAGCATGTATGCATATGAGCTAAAATATATTTCAAATGTAAATATTCATTTAAACATACATAATAGGAGATTTAAAGCATATTTTTTTTTAGAATAAAGAACTTTAAAAATATAATCATGCATTGAACCATATAATATAGGAATTGTTTTAAAAATAAAATATGGTTGAATTTTCAAAGTTCATAAAAATTAAAAAAAAACGCAATCCTAAGAAATTTCAAATATTCCTAGATCTCTTATAATGTTACCCCTTTAGATATATCTCCAAATTCGTTGTGTAAAGATATTCTTTTGAGATCTTCATCATGGGGATTGTCATAATTCTTTTCTTCTTTTCATTTGTTGTCTTTGTCAAATCTTCAAAACTTCCTGCATCTAATTTTATCGATTCAATGGCCTTTTACTCTGAGAGTGACCCTGTCAAGTGTAGAGCTTTCTCCCTATCCCTGAAGGGCTAAGATCTAGAATGGTACTACACTCTTCCCCCCAACTCGGTGGACAGCTTCCGTACCGCCACCACTTTATTCAAGAAGCAATATGTGGCAAATCGAAAATAGATGATAATTGCAGTCGAGCTCGTTAATCTCAAACAAGGAAAGGACAAAACCCTTAGAGCATTCATGCACAGATACACCGAAGCAGCGAGAAGGGTAAAAGGTGTCAACCAAGAGTTCATTATCATCAATCTACCCAACTGCTTAAAATCGGGATACGTCTCGGAAAGTTTATATGCCAAATTACCAAATACACTGGAGGAATTGCAGGAAAAAATGACTAAGTTCATAAAAATGGAGGACCAGAGACACTTCCGCAAAAATGCGGACGTGCCTGCCAATGAACATAAGTGAGAAAACAAGCGACCCCGAGAGAGGGATCGAAGTCGCCAACCTCCACGAAGGGACCTCCCAACACCTCTGGGCCCCCGATACGACCGCTATGCAAACCTCACCGTCCCGAGGGAGAGGGTATTCGAGAGGGCTCTACAAGCCAATCTAATCTTTATCTACAAACGGTTTACTCCCAGGGACGCGGATGAAACTAAAGCCTGTCGATTTCATGACAACCGAGGACACACCACAGAAAGCTGTCAGGTCCTCAAAGACAAAATTGAAAGATTAATCCGTGCGGGGCACCTGCAAGAATTCGTGAAAGAAGAAACAAGCCAAAGAAGGCGTTCGCCTAAAAAGACACGAAGAAGTCCGGAACGCTCGCGCCAGAAAACCGAGCGGTCACGAGAACGCTCCCAAAGTCGTCCTCGAGAACGGGATACGGCCGTAAGAGGCAGAATCGATACTATCTCAGGCGGTTTTGCCGGAGGAGGAGCCTCGTCCTCGGCCAGGAAGAGGCACTTGAGAAACTTACGAAGCGTCCATTCAGTGACTCGTAACCCCTTGTCAATGCCCGACATTACCTTCACTGATAAGGATTTCCACGCCCTGGACCCTGATTCTGGTAGGATATCTCCAACGATCGGTTATAACGACCAGATTCGATTGTTGAACGACCGGTTGTACGAGATAATAAATCAGTCATCATATTGGGCCATAATTGGGCCGACCCTGATTATTAGGCTTGCAGTCCACCAACAATCTAAAAGGTATTCAATTAAAGATACCGAAAATCAAGTAATATCGCATGGAGAATCAAATGATATCTAGGATAGAGATAAAGTCGTTAATCATAACCAAGTAAGTCTATTTATATTTTGTTCTGTTTATATTTTATGGATCTTGTATCAATTCAAGGCCTACAGAGACACCAGCCAGGTATACTGACATTCCACACATTCTCCACTTCCATCATAATCACATTATAGTTCCACTACCGACTTTCTCATTCTAAGCATCACTTTGTTTAGAACTGAGAACACTACTACAGACTCCTAACTTGAGTGTCGGAGTGCCTTTCCAGGTACTTCCCCTTCTCTTAGTCTGAAGTTGGAACGAGACAGACGGTTCAACGAACGAACGACTGAAACATTGTAAGAACCTGAGATCCAACGCCAGGAAGAAGCAGAGTTATGTCATCAAGGTTAATCCTTTCGGTCCCTAAAATTATCACCGAAAGAATTTCTATTAGGGTTTTAAACTTTCGAAATCTAACCAATTAACTTTTTTATTTTAAAATTAAAAGATAACAATAGCATACGAATGCATTCTACACGAAAGATATACAATTTTCTTTTTAAGAAAATAATTTTTCTTTTGTTCGTGAGATTATATATATATATATATATATACTGGGAGCCCGGACGGTCCTAAACGGGCGGCTCCCGCTGATATAATGGAACGGACGGTCAGTATGGAAAGTTGTGCCGAGGGTTAAAGTATAACAAATCAGATTAAGGTAAGTTAGGATTAAGGGTTATTGAGCTGTGATTGGGTCTTGGGCGCCAAAATGTTCCGGTGTGAGGTCGAATCACCAATCCCCTTCACAATTTCTCCTGCTCACCGTTTGTCTTGTCTCGTTCCTCCTTCGTCCAAATCCGTCTGGGAGGGTACCTGTCAACGGTCCTCCGATGCCAAAGTTAGTCAATGGTCCGTTCGGTATTCGAGTGCAGTATTAAATGCGTAATAAATGAACCTACTTACCCCTTACCTTTGACCTCTATATATAGTGATGGTTATGGGCCTAAGACTAGTGAAACCTTAATCAAGGCCCAATCCCAGCCCAATAACCCTTAATCCTAACTTACTTTAATCTGATTTGTTATACTTTAATCCTCGGTGCAACTTTCCATATTGATCGTCTGTTCCATTGTATCAGCGGGAACCACCCGTTTAGGACCGTCTGGGCTCCCAATACACACACACACACACACACACACACACACATATATATATATATAGGGTTTGCTAATTTACGTAAGGAGGTTTTTCAGTTGGTACATTTTAGCAAAGTGTACCAAATTTTAGGTTACAAAAATGTCCATGTTAAAAAGGAAAACCAACTTTAAATCCAAGGGTGTTTTAATAATTTTAAAATTTAATTTAAAATAAAAAAAAATAAAAGGTGGTTATTAAAAATCCTGATTGGTCTACGTCTGAGAGAAGTTATTAGCTTTTATTTTATTTTTAATTTTAAAAAACAACTACCTTTTATTTTTTTTTATTTTAAAAAACAACTACCATTTAAAAAATATAATGGTTTAGGGTTTAGGATTTATAGAACCCGTCTGGGTTTATATAATCCGTTTGGGTTTATAAAACCTGGGTTAAGAAACAAACTACCTTTTATTTTATTTTTTATTTTAAAAAACAACTAACTTTTAAAAAATATATAGTAAAAGCTAATAACTTCTGTTGTACACGTGGACTAATCAGGATTTTTAATAACTATCTTTTAATTTTTTATTTTAAATTAAATTTTAAAATTATTAAAATACTCTTGGATTTAAAGTTGTTTTCTTTAATAGGAACAAAACTTGGTATACTTTACTAAGATGTACCAACTGAATAACCTCTTTATATAAATTAACAAACCCATATATATATATATATATATATATATATATATATATATATATATATATCCACATGTCATATTCTAAACGTGTGTTTTATTATCATTTTAACTAAGGTTATGTCTCACGAGGTCACAATTTAGTGCACGCAACCAATAAAAAATTATTTTATTGATTATAGTTATAATAAAAGTATAGAATTTAATTTAATTTACCAGATATGCTTAAGACCAATGAATTTTTCTTAAATATCAATGACATTATAATCATGAAAAAAAAAACAAATTTTACTACGATGGTTTTGTTAATAGCATAGAAGTTTACTTGGTTTTTCGAAGTGTTATTCTTGAAGATATGAGTACCTCTTTCATCCTTGTTTCTCTTCCTATTGATTAGAAATTCTCTTCCTATTTTAGATAACTTCTTTATCCTTCCAACCTTTATTTTTCTTTTGGAATCTTTACCAAAAATCAAACACTTGCTTGTTCTTTTATATATAGAAAATTGTGGTAGTTACCACTAAATATTCATTATTAAAGTAATATCATTAACTAAGCCTTTCAGCTCAACGCTATTATAAAAATTAAACTCAACAATTTAAATACTCATTTTTAAAATAAAATCATAATGGATCTCAAAGTTCTAAATCGAATGGTAATTATATAAATTCTAAATCCAACAATGATATGTAATTGATCTTAATAATATATTTATTTTAAAATTTAAAATTTTATTATGATTTTACTTTTAAAAGATTATATATATATATATATATATATATTTAAGTTACTCGTAATTTCAACTATATAAAAGTATTCAAAATAAAAAACCATATTTTTATAAATAAAATTATCAGAAAAATTACTATAATTTTTGTGTATACTAATTTCAGTTTATAAAGGAAATATTTAGTATTTTCGTAGAAAAAAAATATTCAAGTATGAAAATACTCCCAAACTATCTTTAGTTAACTATTTTTTCTTAGTTAGTTTCTCCGTATTTGAAAAAGCCTATTTAGGAAGATACAATTTTCAACAAAACAACAAAGTTATAAATGAGGGAAAATTGAGCTTAAATTATTAATCGCACTAAAAATGGTTAGTATTTTGATGTGAATATTTTACACATAATAAGTTAATTTTAGTATATTTGAAATTTATTTTATTTTTTTACCAGCTATAATTTAATTTTTTATTAAAAAAATATTACGCAGTATTATTGTTAAAAAGTGAATATTTTTATATGTAATATTACATTATTATTTTTACTGAACATCATTTTTATGTATGTACACACACAATTTATATCCTGGAACATATTTTCTATTTATTCATGAGTAAATAAATTACACTTACTTCATGGAAGACATTCTAACAACTTTCACTCTTTCTATTTTTTTTTTATATAAAAATTCCCCCTTATAATTTTAATACAATAATACTTATCTTTTTTATTTTATTTAAAAATAAAACATTCATTATATTTATATTAAAAAATTATAAAAATTTGAATTGACTTAATTATAGATTGGTTTCATCTCTTTTAAGATTTTTAATGCAAGAACGAACAATAACGTCACATATATTATATCATTTATCATGAACATATCATAAAATTTAATTTGAGGCTATTTTTACAAATAAGTGGTCACATAATAGAATTTTAATAGAAAGTTTCACATATACATCAATTTTAATTAAAAATAATGTAATATTCATATATTTACAATGAATATGGTTTTATATAGTATATCAATTTTAATAGTAACTCATGAACACTATTAGGACACAAACATGTGTGTATCTTAATTATATTATGTTTGTATTTTGTCACTCTTATCTTTTCTATTTTGTTTTCACAATGTTCTTCCATAATTAAATATCTCATGCATCACACCGGTTGATATTTCAAAAATTTTTTAACGTTATTCTTATTTATTATAATTATGTATTTATTTGACTTTAATTTTGTATATTTTATTTTTATTTCAAAAATTTATGTATATATATGTTCAATGTGTATAATGAGAAAAAGTGAGAATTATTTTATTCTCTTTTATTCTTAAGATGGTATTAGAGCTCCTAATACTTGGTGGCTTATTTGATTGTGTTGTTTAGTTGCAAAATTCTTTGTTGTGTAAACCTTAAAATACAACATTCATTATTGCGTAAACTCTCTAAAATGCAGCTTTCATTGTTGTATAAATTCTAAAACGTAATCTTCATGGTTGTTAAACCCTAAAACACAACCTTCATTGTTGAGCAAACCCTAAAACATAACCTTCATTCTTGTACAAACCTTAAATACAACTTTCTTAAATAAGTAAACTCTAAAACGCAATCTTCATTTTTGTGCAAACACTAAAACACAACCTTCCTTGTTGTGCTTCTTTGGTCTCTATTGTGGCCTTCATTGTTGCCCCACCTCCAAGGAGTTATTGTGCCTCTTTAGTCCCTATTGCGACCTTCATTGCTACCCCACCTCCAAGGACTTAATGTATCTCTCTAGTCTCTATTACAACCTTCATTTCTATATTGTAACTTCCATTGTTTCTTCTTTCATTTTGGGTCCAGATTTATTTTTGTGATTTATTATGTGTACAAATTCAATATTCCCTCTTTATGCACTAATTACACATATTTGTAATAGTTGAAATGGAAAATCGAGTCAAGTCCTACAATGCAAGACAACTGCAAAATGATCTTTCAACTTATTGATTGAATGAGAAAAATTATCACAAGGTCATAACTCATTAAGACATTTAATTAATATGCACTTGTGAAAGATGATCCTAAATTCAAGTCATGGGATGAAGAAGATTCCATAATCATGGCATAGTTATGGAATCCAATGATTTCAAAAATCAGTGACACATGTATGTTCCTCAATTCAGCAAAAGAAACATCCATCTGAACAACAATAAATTTTGAAAGAATTATATCCAAGTTAGGAATGAAAATAATTTATTTCTCCCTTATAATTTTATTAAAATAATACTTATCCTCTTTATAACAACTTTCATTATAAACATTTTTCTTCCTTATCATTTAACAACTTTCACTAGTTTAGAACAAACACACATTTCTTATATGTTAAAAAAAATAAAATTGAAATTTTTTGTAATTTTTAAATAAACATTCTTCTCCATTATAATGTTTTTATGAAAAAAAATTTAAATGATTTAATTATAGTCTGTTTTCACTTTTCTTAAAGTTAATTACTAGTATGAAGATAATGAATATCATTTATTATGAATCTGTAATAAAAGTTAATATGGAGCCATTTTTGTAAATAATTGTTCACATATTACTTGCATTTTAATTGGAAAATGTTTTAAGTTGGTCACATATTTCAATTTTAACCCAGAATGATGCATTATTTTCAATTTTAATAAGAACTCATATAGTATGTGACCATTATTACATTATAACACAAATAGACGTGTTTCTTCATCTTTTACTATGCTTGTTTTCAAGTGTCATTTCTTTCTTTTATATTTTTCTCTCGTAACCTTATTGTACCATAAAATCCCTTTGTCACAACACACTTTCTTATAGCAAAACTACCTCATTATGCAACCTTGCCATCTCGTTTCCCTTTCGACCTCAAAAAGTTGCTACTTTAATTCATGCAAAGCCATCACACAAAGCCAACAATTCACCTGAAATCAACATTCAATATCATATTCAATCATCTATTTCTTTTATTTCACTCCCTTTCATTTTGCTATTAAATCATTGATTTACTTAATGTTTTATTGATTTTGAATCTTGTTTATATTCAAGTCTTCTACTTGTTTGTGATATGGCTGTGTGTGTTTTATCATCTATCAACTTTTAATTGTAATACTTTTTATTAAATTTTATCGAGTTTGATTTTCATTGTCATTCTTCAAATTAAACAAATGACACATTAATTATATTCAACACTTAATATTCTTCGCTACAAATTAAAATTAGGAATTTAGGGATTTAAAAATGTAAAGAGAAAATTTAATCAAATTTAAAACATAAAAACATATTAAATCAAAAATCAAGATAAGATGTGATGACATACCCCTTAGCCATGACCAAGTATACTCAAGAATAGTTAGAGTTATTTGTGAAAGGTGGGACCAAACTCTTATCATCATGGGCCATCAATGAGTTCTTAGTAAAGTAGGTAATTTAGGTCTTGTATTATGGGCCTAATAGTATAAGGTTTTCCTTTGGACCTTTTATAATCATCCAAGTAGTCCAAGGTTTCTTTTGGGTCTTGTATTTGGGCCCATAGTTGTAGCGTAGGGCTTTTGGCCTAGAGGAGATAGGTCCTAAGGACATGCATGGGTTTAGGGTAAAAATCCTAGCTTGGAGCGTAATCTTCTAGAAGAAGGGCCACATTGTGGGAACATGAAGGAAGAAATTATAGAAGCTTATAGGCCCTTGGTTAGAGTGAGCTCTATGTTGCTTTCTTTTTGTGAGAACATGCTCTTGTCATGTGTCACTCTCTTATTAGAGAGGATTAGTGGCCATGTGTTCTCATTCTATTGAAGATTATTTTGGCCTTAGTCTCTAAGTTAGTAGAATTAGGGTTTTTGTTCTCAATTTTATAAGACGCCTCTAGGGTTACTGAGCTTATAAATAGAGGTATCTCCCTCATGTAAAATCACTTTTGAATTGAGTAAAGTTATGCTGCGAGTATTGTGTCATATTCTCATTTAGGTCATTAAAGAATAGAACACCCTTTCTAAGTTTCCTCTTGTCATCCTTCCATGAGAGTTTACTCAACCTCTATTGAGAGCACCCAAAAACCACACCATGATCTCACTAAAACCGAGCCATCTAATCTCAATTTCACCTAGCTTCTATATACCATACCTCTTAGAGTCTCCATCTTGACTTTAGTCATATAACTTGGAAGGAGCCTCCTATCATTTGGTATCAAGAGCTTTGATTCTAGAAGAGCTAAGCTTTTGTTTTGTCATTATATGTTTCCCTACTTGTCACTTTTCCACTGTTTAATCTTTTGTGTTTGTGGTTATACATTTTGTTGTCCTTTGAATCATTCGACACTTTGCTTAAGTTTCCATCTATTTGTGTTATTTTGTGTGTTTTTGTTTTTGTTGAGTCTTTCTTCACATTTCCATTTGGTCAATACATATTGTTTGGTCATTTTGATTTTTAAATCCATCCATATTATCTAGAGTCTTGTTTAGTCTTTTTTATGCCATTACTTAGTTTAACATTTGTAAAAATCACAACGATGTATATTCAAGTGTGTTTTCAAAACTACACCATATACATCCATTTGAGTTCTTTTACTGTGCATTTCTTTAATTCATACTTTTTATTAGTTCATTAGCAGGTTCATAGAGCTAGGTTTCCATTATGTTTGCTTGAATTTCATATTCTATCTTTTCCTTTTAGTGGGCTTTCTTTTTCTTCCATTTTAAATTGCTTTTTGTTCAAATGCAAAATATATATTGAAAATGTGTTTTAGAGATTCTGTTTCAGTGTTGGAAAATTATTAAAAAATAGAAAAGAAGTTCATAAAAAGGCAAAAGAAAAAGCAAGAAAATGTCATCAAAACAAGTTCATTAGAACCATACTACTACCTTCTTTAGATGTTTTATTTTGCTACACTTTGAACTTGTTTTTGTGCGTGAAGTCTGGCCTTTCCAGTAGCTTATTGTCTCGGGTTTGAGCTAAAAGAGTGGCTATATGCACCATTAGCATTCAATCAACGAGAATAAGATGCATGTCATTCAATTTTTAGTTGTTTTTTGTTTTGTTCATCTACTTTAGTGTCTTTTTTTAAGCGTTTTATTTTAAGTATTTAACCTTTGTTTTTAACTTTTATTTTCGTGCTTTTCACTCTTTAACGCTCCCAATTTTGTCAATATAAATTCCTTTTGATTGAGCATTGATCATTGATGTCGCACTCGACTCAAATTAATATTGCAGATTAAATGTAGTAACTAGGGAATAACTCCTAGGGCATCTCATAAGGACCACCAATTTTTGATTATGTCATAGGATCAAACACGTAGTGGGGTGGGGGGGGGAGGTAGGGGTTGAACAAGTTCACAAATTGAATTAATACTTTAAATTAAACATTGATTAAAACGATTGGTCACTAATTCAATTGCAATGTTTCCTTTCCTTGAGTAACAACAAATTACATGCTCCTCTCACCCCTAATCTAATCCAACACGAATTAACCAACTAAGCGAAGGTTAATCCGGTCTTCAAAAATGTGAATTAAGCAAACACAATGCATATGTCTAATCAATTCTCTACACACATATTAATCAACTAAGCGGAGATTAAACACAAATTAGGCAACTAAGCGTGTACCTAATTGTAAGCATATAACAAATTAAGCATTATGCAAGGTATGAGAAGCAGAATCGCAATGAAAATGTGTAGTAATCTCAAGCAAACGTTGCAATCTCACTAATGTCTAACCAAAAAGATTCACGTTACCATCAAAGCGCAATGGAAAAAGTCAAGAACAACAAAACAAAGTGAAGCAAAATGACATAGCAAAACACAATAGAGTGGGAAAACGTAAATGGAAAATGAAATAAAGACTAGAAAACGTAAGTGCAGAGAGCAAATGAGAGAAAAAACACAAATGCAGAACTGAAGTGCAAAACGAAAATGAAATTGAAATTGCTGAAAATGAAAATACTGAAAAATGAAAATGAAAACCTAAGTGAAGAGCTTTGTTCACGTTCAAGGCACAAAAACGAAAATAGAAATGAATGATAGAGTTCCTCATAGTGGCTGCATGGGCACTTTACCCTATGTCAAGGCCAAGTCAGCTCCACAATTGGGCTTTTCCTAAATTTGACCCAAAATGAACCCAAAGTCTAAAATATGGTCCAAAATACCTTAAAACAAAATTACAAATGAAAATAAAAACAAATGTTGATGTGGAAAATGATAGATGACGTGTCAGCTCTCTTTATGTCCGAAAATGTAATTCCTAAAATTGCTCTGAAAATAATAATGAAAATAATTAAACTCAAATAATTCAAATTAATTGAAATTAGAATTACTGCTTAAATTAAACCCAAATAGCAAAAATGAGAAAATAATGGACAGTTAAGCATAATTCACTAATTAAATTCGATGCAGATTTTCTTTTACTACAATTATACAAGCGATGATGAATTATTAGTTATGTGAATTAGGTTAAAATTATGTTTCTCATGAATTTGAAGTATTTTCATATATTTTGTGTATAATATTAGTTTTTATTGGTGCACTCTTAATGCATTGTGTCATTTTGATTATTAATAAAAATTAAATAGATATTTTGAAAAAATAAAGACAAAATATTGATTTAAAGACCAAAATTTTGAACAGAAGTAGAATTTTCTCTAAATATTAGATAATCTATAAATTACAACAATTTAAATAAATTGTTATTTGTTATCAATGAATTTGATCGATGAAATGTAACAAATGTGATATAATATGTAAGAATAAGTTTCTCTAAGACTTAGACGATACTTTACTAAAATTACTTCTAATGTTATACATTATTTCATTAATATATATATATATATATATATATATATATATATATATATATATATATAGATATAGATATATGAAACTCAAATTATTTACATTTTTAAGATTATTTGGTTGAGATTGTTGACAACACAATATCTATATCACTATGATATTTTATGATGACGATACATTTTTAATAACACATGTATTGTTGATGTGTTACATGCTTAATTGCTTATTGATTGATATCTTGTTGAACATGTTTTTGTGTTTATCTTGATATGTGAATGAACATTTATTGAGCTTTTATATGTTACATCATATATGGTTGCATTACACATGTTTTGAAAGAAGAAAACCACATGCACTTTTATGAACTTACATTGTGTGGGATAACTACAAGCTGTAAGTCGACTTCATTATGGGGGAAGTCGAATTAAGCTCGTGACTATGCACAGATTTTCAGAAACAGTGCTATGTGAGATTTTGCATTGAAAAGAATTTCAAAGTGAACTATTGTGTCGAAGTCGACTGGGTGCGCCACGCATTCGACTGTATTAGTTGCTTGATTTGAAATTCTGTTATGCTCATGAACAATAACGACTATGTTTTTAAAAGTTAGTTGAGCATTGAATGTTGGTCAACTGTATTGAATGAGGAATTAATTTGTTTGATTGGACTGCTACTATTTTGACTTAACTGTTATAACTGTTATAAGATAGTCGACTGTATTAGTAGCATAATCGACTACAAGAGCGTCAGATTTATAGAAATCTATAAATAGACGAGACCTGAGTTGTTTCAAAGAACTTTTGGAAATTTAACATTTTCATATTCTGTTTCAGATTGTTTCTTTGAAGATTAGAGCTCCAAGAACTCATCAAGAAGACGATTGTGATCTTTCTTTGAAGAGTTTCTAAAGGAGAGTTGTATCGCGCTCATTACTTGATCAAAATCTACACAATTGAGGTGTTTCTGGGTTGATCAAGATTTTTGTTGGCATCAGTGGTGATTGTTGTGTTACCTGTTGTGACGATAGGGGTTGGACTCGTGGAGTCTAGTACACTTTGAGGATTGTTCAAAGTGGGTTGCAAATTGCAGGAGAGGGGATATCTTGCTAGAAGTCTTGCTGTGTGGTTTACCTATATTTTGGTTAGAGGGTTAGGGAGGTGTTTTATATTTTTGGCGTAGAAGTCTCTATAAAAGCCCTTTTGTAAAAACCTTGACCATTATAGTGCATTTGCTTCCTGGTACTTGAAGGATACTGTATGTAGGCATTGAGGCCGAACCAATATAAAAACCTGCATTTGAATTCTCTATCCCTACTATTTTACATTCAGTCGACTTTACAATTCACTAGTCTACTTTGATTTTCCGCTGCACTTAATTTTCTATTACTCGCGATTCAAAAAAGTTTGTAAGTTTTGTACTTTGTATCAAAGATTGCGAAAAATACTCTAATTTTGAAAACACAACAATTCACCCCTTCTTTGTGTTAAAACGAAACCTACTTATTTTCCAACATATTTATCTTATTTCGAAAGTATAACAGTTTAATCTAAATAGATAACCATTTTAAAAAAATCTCAAAAAGTTTTTGGACAAATAAGTTAAATGTTAAAATTTGTAATCCAAAGTAACTTTGAAGAATAATCTTTTTATGATTAAGTAATAAGAAAACTTTTAGAAGAAATTTCGTTTTCTATTTTTTTTAAATAAAAAAAAGTAAGTGTAAACTTTTTAAAACACAATTCAACCTTCTCTTTTAATCTAACACCTTTTAATTTAAAAATATATGTTCAAAGATTTAATTATTATGCTTTACATTTTTATTTATATTACAATCATATATTTAAATATAATTACAAGTTAATAAATTTAATTTTATATTTTACAACTATTTATTTATTTTTATATTGAATGTCTATATTTAAAAATTATATGAAATATGATATAAGAGAAATGAATATGCATTTTAAAGTTAAAATCAAGGAATATGATTGTTATTTAAATTGATAGAATCTTTACTTTTTGTTTAAATTGCAAAATATAATATCTCTTATTGAATCTCATTAGCATGATGTGCCAAAAATAATTTTTAAACAATTTAATTGATAGGAAACAAGTAAACAACCAAATCATATTTCAAGTTACATAAAATTAAAGTCTAACAATATTACTACACATTAAAAAATAAAAATAAAATTTTAATTTCAGTAAATTAAAATATTTTAGAATTAATATTTACTATTTTTAATGTAATACAGGTTAGATACAGTGGCCAGTATTAACTTGAATTTTAGAAACTTATAAAACCAAGCTGAGTGTTGAAATTTGCATACATTCGTATGATGTTCTTTTAAATGAAAAAGAAAAAGAAAATATAATTGCTGAGTTTTAGTTTTGATAGTTTCCACAATTTTGAATGTTAAAAATAAAGCATTAAAAAATTGATGATAAAACAGACATATTCTATAAAAATTGACATAGCATGCATCTGATTTTATTATGAAATTGTGTGAAAACTGGTAGGAGTTTGTATACTAAATTCGAACATTGAAACGGACCACCAAACGCATTATTGCGGACAAATAATCAACTCCAACATAACACTTACCAACTCCTTCTCATCTCATGCTTCCAACTTCGGAATATTCAGTTATATATCTTACCAAATTGTTTCATTAAAATCCAAATGTATAAGGAAAGATTATATTTGAATTTTAAAGATAAAATATCAGATATTTTCTTGTTGATTAAAAAAAAAAAGAAGAAATAAAGTTAGTTTCTGGAGGCAGAAAATAAAATAATAAAGAAATAAATAGCGTTTAAAGAGTCAATAATATTAAAAAATAAAAGATATTTTATAGGAGAAAAAAACGTAAAGATAACAGAAAAGAAGACGCGGCAGAGGTATGGTTCTCCCGCCACATAGATAGCAGATGCGAAGAAAGTGTATGAGAAGTCAGGTTTTGGCCACACGTGTTCCCTCCTCCACACCCTTCTCAATCTCTCTCCCTATAACACTCCACACTATATTTCACCGTTACTTTCTCTATTTATTTTTTATTATTATTTTATTTATGTGTTTATATATATTATATATATATATATATATATAAATAATTCGATAAGAAGTTTTCTCTCTCTTTCTCTCTCGCTCGTTACCGCGAACTCGATCGGCATCGGCACCCACACGAGGGGAAACGCGATTTCCTTTTCCCTTCGCTAAACAAACAAACAAACTCTTTCTCTTCAGGATTCCAAATCCATCCCTGTAAGATTTCTGTTTTCTCCAATTTAGGGTTTCTCTCTCATTCCTCTCTTCAATTTCTTCTTCTTTCTTCTATCTTCTTTCGGACGCCACTTTGCGAATTCGTTTCTTCCTATCCTTTTTTCTACGATTATATTAACTCAATCTTCCCTTCCCCTTCCTATCCTCAGGCCTATCTGTTGACGAGACAAAAAAATTAAAAAAGAAAAAAAAAAAGAAAGAGAGAGTAGGGATTTCCTTTTGTATTTTTTGTTCTGTGGATAAATTCGATTCTGTTATTCGTCCTTTCATCATATTCTAGCTGTTGTTTTTTAGAGAGATTGATGTCAATTGGGTTATTATGCAAGAAACTCTGTGAAGTTTTTGGTGCTTTGTTTTAGTTTGCCATCCGAAATCGAGGGTTTTCTTGTTAGATCTCATCCAGGGCCCCAGTTTTTTTTTTATTTTTTTTTCATTTTTTTTTGTGGTTTTCATATTTTTTTTTTCTTTTTCTTCTTGTTCTGGTGTCCTTCCTTTTCTGGGAAGGAAAAGAAAAAGAAAGGACCTCGAGAAAAAAATTAGGGTTTGGTTATTGGTTTAGGGTTGTGTACATACATAGGTAGATAGATACATGCGATGGCGTTGAATTTCTCGCATCGACCGATTTTTTCTGAGGATAATTTGGTTTCGTCGATGAGGATGGGGATTCCGGAGAAGAGCGGTGTTGATAATTGCTATGATTACGGAAGAGATAGGTGTGATAGGGGTGGTGGTGGTGCGACTCACGATGACATTGTCGATCTTTTGCCTTCGGATCCTTTCGGCATGGACATCAGCACCACCTTCACGGCCATCACCGGGTGGCTTGAGGATTTGGAGGTTGATTATGGTGGTTATAGAAGGGATGAGCTTGGGGCGAGTGATGACAATTACCAGCTTTTTGCTGGGTTGAATTTCATTTGGAACAATGCTATGAGGTTCCATGCGTGTGTTGAGGAGAAGATGGGGTTTGGCGAGTGTAGTTCTCTGAGTGACGATGGAGCTGCTGCTGCATCGAGCAATTTTGGGGTTGGATCTGCTTCTGATGCTGATTTATCGGGTTTGCCTGCCACTAGCGGGTCGGGTGATGTTTTTAGACGGGGTGATGACCTTGAAGGAGGAGGTGGGGGTGATGAATCTGGTCCTCACCCTGCCTTTTGTTATTCTCTTGGTTATCTGGGATTGTCTGATCTTCTTGTTGTCGAAAGAGTTTGTAAGTCTCTGCATTCCACGGTTCATGATGATCCGCTTTTGTGGAGGAGTATCCACGTCGATCAGCCTTTGAATGAGAGGATAACTGACGATGTTCTTTTCCGATTGGCTAACAGGGCTCAAGGTAATCTTCAGTGCTTGAGCCTTGTTGAATGTACCAGGATAACTGATGATGGTTTGAGGCGGGTTCTTGAAAGCAATCCCAAATTAACCAAGGTAAACATGAGTTGCCGTACTGTTTTTGTGAATTTCACATTGAAACTAAAATTCATCTTAAGCATGTGTATGTGGTTTTACGTGTAAAATTAATTTGGATAATGTCAGATGGTGTTGTTGTTTATTTTAGTTATTCGTTGAATGTTCCTTTTATACAGCAAGATGGTTAAAAGTGTCTTTCGGGAACTCGTGAACTAATCATCAGATAAAAAGGTCTCTTTTAGTCTCATTAAAGAACCTTGGCCGTGTTTTCTGTACACTTTGGAGGTGGTTCTCGTGAATTTTATTTATTGGAATTTTTTACCCAAGTTAGCATGCCTCTTTCCTTTTTTTAATATTTTATTTGCCTGTATATCGTGCATGAAACATTTGGCCTTTTTCATTATCATTGCTTATTGTTCTTAATCTCGTTTTCAGTCCTCCATTACAGAAAATCAATTTGGGGTTATTTTAGAATTGTCTCTATACTTTATCAGTTATTGATAGAGGCATATATGGATTCATTTAGGTGTGGGAAATGCTTTATTTTTGTCCAAAACAATTAAGCAGTTTTTCCTTTTGACCACAACTGTATATTTGTGCTGGTAATTTGCTGACCTAACCTTCCTGTCATTATTTTCTGTTGCTATTTGTATCCATTAATGGATGAATTGGTAGAAAATGCGCTATATACTTTTGAAGGAATTAAATCCCTTATTTTGAAGGGAAGACGTGAAATAATAGTGAATCATATATCTAGTTGGGGCAATTTAATTGTTTAACTGTCCCTCATTCAAGCTTATTTTAATGTTGAGGTGCAATCAGTTTGAATAATTCTCATGAATTTATTACATATCTTGTCTTTTGTCATTGTTGATGTTTGTCATTGTTTCATGTATCATATGATTTATTGTTGGTCTGCTTTATAATCCCTTCTTGTCAACTGTTATTGCTGTAACCCTAAGCGTTAAAATACTTGAGAGCTCGGCCGTATTTTTCTTTTGTCCATATTATATTATAAACCAAGTAAAATTTTCTCCATAATCTGTGCAGTTGAGTGTCCCTGGATGTACAAGACTCAGTATTGAGGGTATTGTGGGTATGCTAAAAGCCTACAACTCTGTGGGTCCCCAAGGGGTGAAGCATTTATACATAGGAGGTCTTTATGGTGTTACACTAAAGCATTTTGAAGAGTTGAGGTTCTTGTTGGGTGCTGATAGCCGGCAGCAGATGCGGCAGTCTCATAAACCTCACTTCTATCGCAGGGGAAATTTGTATCTGTCCTGTAATGATGATCGAGCCATGGATATTGAAGTTTGTCCACGATGCCAGAATTTGAGGCTTGTATATGATTGTCCGGCAGAGAGTTGTCAAGGGACGGGACACACCACTCAGATGTGCAGGGCATGCACTCTATGCATACCCCGGTGTAGTCAGTGTGGCCACTGTATCAATGACAGTGAATATGAGGAAACATTTTGTTTGGAATTGCTTTGCTCTTCTTGTTCTAAGCAGCTAGTCAAATGTTCAGATGGAAAGGCTGGATCAGCTAAGTCAGTTATTATTCATGAACAAAGCTAGAGTTGTTGTCGAAGTATCCTGTGAAAAGTCTGAGAAAAAGTTTTATATGGAAGTCATATGAAGCGTTCGTTGAATGCTGTTAGAGTTCTTTGGCGTTCTTTGTAATTGGTCTTGGAGGTGGGATGCATTTGATGGGTATTTTCCTTTCGTAGAGAAAGTGGAAAATGACTCCATTTTTGTGTTTCCGCAGCTACAGGAGTGCAACCTGCAGGAATGAACTTGATAGCCATGATTATTGAACACGTATTGCACACTATGGATTTTCAATTATATTGTGATTAAGAGGTTATGAGGGCTGCAGTTGGGTGTTGTGCTTTGCAACGTTGCATTCGGATAACATTTGTGATTGGCTCGGATGCATAACCGGTGGGAACACTCTGATCTTTAGACTTTGGTTATTTTTTCATTTGCTGTATTGAATAATTGACTCTTGCTAGGTTGTGGTGTTCGTACCCTGTTTTATTTTCTTTTTTTGCCATCCTTGGAGGAGAAAAATAAGGAAAATGGTATTATGATGTCATTAAATCCACGCTTATGTCACTTTCAGCGTTAGCTTGTATCAAATGAAATGCATTTACGGTGGACTTGGACTTGAAAATGAATGCTATTTATTTTGTACTTGAGCATTTCCAGGGAAAAATCTGTTTGTCACTTGCTTTGCCCGCCCAATATCGAAAGAAGTGGTTGTATGGGCATCTATTTTGGCTTGATTAACATTAATTGAACAGATAAAAGGCTGCTCTGGCCTTGTCTTTTGTAATGCCTGTGAATGTGACATGTTTGACTTATGGAAATGTATAAGAGTAGCGACATTAACTATTGTTTTTCCTCTCCTAAGATCATTGCATTAAACAAATGTGAAGAAACAAATGTTTCCTTACACATTTCTGCTACGGCAGTCTACGTTACACCAAAAACATGGATGTCTTGGTAGCCAGCTACGTTGGCCATTTTGAGTAGACGGGCTTCTTATGAAACATAACAAAACTTGGACAGCAAGGTATTACATTCTTAAAATGTTCTGCTTTGTGGTTCTCGGGAAATTGGAGAAACCAAGGCATAGTGGCATATATGAAAAGGTGTGGTGAAAGTCATTCAAAAACCATGAGTTACGTTTTTGTTGCCTTGTGTTGGGAGGGATCACTACGAGTGTGTTTGCTTTCACGTTCAAACCCCATCGGCATTCAGAAGTGAACTCGAATTGTCAGATACTTTCTTACACGTAGAAGCAACATTTCGTTATTTATGCATTGAAATATAGGCATATAAAACAAACAAACACCAAAAGTTAATTAATCATTTCAATGCATTAACTTATGAAATATTTTCATCATACTTAATAAATGATTCCAATCATAAGAATTTGATTTGAGATACTAGGAACAAGTTTTGGAATTTAAAACAATAAAAGAACAATCTAAAGGTTGGAATGACGGAAGGAAATGGAGCTGAAAAATAAGTAAATAAGTTACTAAACAATGCCTTTAAATTTACAGTACGAATGGAGAAGAATAAATATTCAAGAAAACTAAACTTGATTGGATGGAAGTAAGGTGGACCACTTGAACTTGGAAGCTTCATGTTCTTTCAAGATAAATGTCAAAAGTTGAATTATCATTTTATCTCTATGAATTAAAAATAAAACTCAATCACAATTGTCAAATTCTCTAACCAAATTTCACATGAAAGAAGGGAGATGACTATTTATAGTCGAGGTCAACCTAAAATGAAAATGCAATTGTTTAATCAAATTTTTAAATGCGGATATAAAATGAAAAACTAGAGGGAAATATGAAATTAAAAATTCACATTATAAACGATTTTGCAAAACTTGATCTTGCGTTAATGTTTTTCTTGCTCTTTTGTAGCACATGTTTTATTTGCATTGCTCTTGATCTTGGCTTGCATGTTTCTTCTGTTAGACTTGAATAAATTAGTATTTAATCGAGAATGTTTGGTTAAATTTAATTAATTTTCTTACTTTTAATTGAGAATGTACTTTGATTAATAGTGACAATGTCAACAAATTAATTAATAATTTACATTCATTAATTTGAAAATATAAGACAATAATTAATTGAACAATAATTTTTAGATAACCAAGGATGAAACTTACTTGAAAAGGCAATGGAATCAACATATTTTTTTTTATTATTATTTTTATCTTTTTCTAATTTTTTTATTTATATTTTGATATCTAATTCTTATTTATTTTGTTTATTTTTATTTTCTTTTATTACATTTATTATTTTATTTGACTAACTTCTTTTGTATAGTTTTATAAGAAATAATTTGTTATAAATCAATTTTGTGTTCGTTGGAAGACGACTTGAGGTTATCCTTTCTATTTCGTTGGCTATTATCTTAGCAATACTGAAGTTGCTATAGTTTAGCAGTATTAATTTGATTGTGTCAATGACAACGTTATTAATATACTATCATCATATATGTATATATTCAACCACATTGTTAAGCACACAAATTTGAAATTGGTGAAAGATATATATCATGCAACCAATCAACGAAAATATATGACTAACAACTAGTTCATGAACACAGTTGAACACATAGACACTAACAAGACCGAGGTTTGCTTCCCTCACCTGAACCGAGTCTTCTACTAACACTTTACTAGGTCTCAAAAAGGCGAGAAGAGCATATCCTCCGCTCAAGGTCACTCGAGACAACTGAAGCTCTACGATCCAGAGAGAGAAAGACAAAAAGGTTTAGAGAAAAGAGAGAGCTCAATGAAAGCTAGAGAAGATAATATGGTGATTTCAGACTTGATTTATCAATTGTTGGGTTCCTTACTTGTATTTAATGCTTTTATCGTTTAACTCATTCGGTAAATGTTGTTTGTCTTTATTGATACGGGGACGTACGGTAATGTCATGAACTGGGGGGAATTCCTTGATTAAGCAATACCACCTAGGGATAGGGGTAGGACGATCAATTGTATTTTGCTTCCGTTTATCATGCATTATTAATTACTAGGGGAGGCTAGGGATAGCAAGCCAATAATTAGTAATAGGCTTTTTTCGCCAAGGGATTGGGTTAAGGGTAGACCAAGAAAGTTTGCATGATAATATGATAAATAAGCAAATTAAATAAGAAGAGTAGATATATGAGGGTGGATAAGATGAAATTGTAAACCCCAACAACTCCATTCATCCATATTTTCGTTTAGCCAATTGAATCACTGCATTTGCATGTTTACTTTTGTCTTGCATACAAAAACTCAAATTAATTTCTTTTCTCAAGTCTTATGCGATTAGTTTACACGAAAGATTAGGCTTTTGAGTCCTTTGGGAGAACGATATTGGGTTTACCAATTATATTACTTGATAACGATCTGGTACACTTGCCATGGTCTTAACAATAACAATGACAAAAAGAAATAGAACAAAAAAGATAAAAAGAGATAAAAAATAATAATAATGAAAATGGGTTGATTTCATTACTGTTTCAACATATGATTCTTCACTGGTTATATAAGGATTATCGTTCAATTAATTATTGCCTTAGATTTTAAAATTAATCAATGTAAGTTCTCAATTAATTTTTTGATGTTATCACTGTTAATCAAAGTATATTCTTAATTAAAAGCAAAAGCTTTGTAGATTAATCATAGTAAATTTAATTTAAAGCACATTTTCAATTAAATATTACTATGTAAAAATAATTAATTTTACTTTATTAAAGGACAAAAGACATAGATAATAATAAATCACAATAAGAATTAAAAGAACAAACAAATTTATTTATCTAACTTCAAAATCTAGTTAAGAAATTACAGGAGAATCAACCTAGAGGCTTAACCGTTCATGGAATGTAGAAATATCATAAAAGTAGAAGAATAAAAGGTAGAGACGTGAAAGATGGTAGGAGGAAGAAATTAAGTCATCTAAAGGGTTCTTAAGCTCGTTAATGTGTTTTCATAAGCCTCTTTATATAGAAATTGGACTATTCATTTGACAAATTCTTTGATATATCGTGCACTTTCATTTGTTTTCATAATACTATCCAAAAGCTTTAAGAATTTAAAATATCTCTGTAATTTGAAATAATTTATTAGTGACTTAATTACATCACGTTGTGTAAAATTCACATAAAATCATCTCCTAAAACAATCACCTAAATGATTTTTCACTAGTTTCTTAGTTTTTGGCTTTCATAATATATTCAAGTTTGTTAAAATGCTTCAATGCATAATCTACTCAATAGATGTTTCACCATATATAATAAATTTTATTTTTATCAAAAAGACCTAACTCGAATATTAATAATGTAGATAACAATTTTAGAATATCATAATCCATTTATTATATAACATACTTTTATTGTATAGCCGCCCAGCCAAAGACTAGGTGATTGACCGTTCAGCGAGAAAATGATCGACTCGTCTGGAAAATATTATGAGCAATAGTAGCCATTAATGGGTAGTTAATGAAAATAATAATCATTGATTAACAATTAATAGGAATAAAGTCATTTATTGGTAATTAATGAGTCAGACCTAATGGTAAGCTCATTATAATATTTATAAATATATATGTATGACAGAAAGACAAGTAATTTAACTCTGATTACTAATTTTTATTACAAGAAATATTGAGTAAATCACTGACTTGAACGTCAGAGTGCCTTTGATAGGTACCCTCCCTCACGCCAAGGACAAGGGGAAGAGAGAGAACAACATGACTTGGAGGATGGATCAAAGAGCTCATTCAATCTTCGGAATAACTTTGAATGCTTTGAGTAAGGGATCACAACCTATACCCGAACCATTTTGGCGCCCACCATGGGGCCCGAGCGGCATCCCTTGTAATCATGAGGAACCAGATGAGTTCTCGGTCTAGACATCGTTGCTTCGATTATAAAAATCCACCACCTACACATTCTTATTCTCGTACTATTTATCACTAAGTGCAACGTTATAATTCTTTTTTACAAAACAAATATAAGAACATATAAGTCCAAAACTCTATATTTATGTTCAAAATATAGAAAAAATATTCGAATAAATATTTCGAGAAGAGAAAATGAATCCCTTTCTTTTTGCTTTAGGGATTTAGTTTGCTTTATTATCCTTAGCTATAGTTGCAAGGAATTATCAGAACATTTTTAATTCACAACAAACCAGAGGAGGAGCGGAAAATCTCGGCGGCATGGGCGACATGGGATGCAGTGCGGAACTCATTGTTAACCACTACAAGCTGAGGAGAAACATCAAGAGCTATAACCTGGGCGACATGGGATGCAGGGTGAAACTCATTTCCATTGACATGGCTAAGGACCTTCTCAAAGCTAACCCTAACTCCTGTGTCCTGGTGCTCAGCACAGAGAATATAACCCTCAATTGGTACTTCGAAAACGATCACTCCATGTTCCTCTACAACTGCATTTTTCGAATGGGTGGCGCCGCTGATAACTGTTGAAAAATAGTTATTTTCATGCTTCATTTGAGACCAAAATACACCATATAAGGCTTAGAATGAGCTTAGAATCAAGCAAAACACGTTAGTTGAGTCAGTTGAGAGTCAAAAGTTGTTTTTAGCGACATTATGCTTGTTTTGCAGCATTTTTGATAAAGATGAAGAATGGGATTAAAGATGGAAGGTCTTAGACTCAAGAAAGATGAAGAAACATGAAGAAAGAAGAGTCTAGGAACCGCCCAGCGCCTAAATTTCAACGCTGGGCGGCCAAATGTGAGGGAGAGTCACTGTCTCGCGCCTTGGCGGTGCAGCCAGACGATTTTGCGATTAGAGGCAAACCGCCGGACGTCCCAATCCATAGCCGGGCGATGCCGCGATTATGGGCAAACCGCCGGGCGACATAAGTGTGACGCCGGGCGGTTGTCTGCTGGGCTTGGGCCTGATTTCTGTGACACTCCTCAGTTATAAATAGCCCTATTGCAATTTCAGAATTATTCTTTTGACAGAAAAGGGCGGCCAGACATACTTTTCACTCCTTGGAGAATATCTCTTGGATGCTTAGGCTCCTTTTTATCCAATCTAGGGTTTGCTTTTCCATTCCTCCATCATTTTTCATCTAGTTTCACCATGACAATGGTGAACTAAACCCTTTTGTTGTTGGGGAACAATGTAATCTTTTGAAACTCTTATTTATTTATATGCTTGTCGTATGCTTTGATTATCAATTGTTGGGTTTCTCTTCTGCGCTTAAAGCTTTTATCGTTTAACTCATTCGATAATCGTTGTTTGTCTTTATTGATACGGGAACGTACGTACTGTCATGAATTGGGGGAAATTCCTTGATTAAGCAGTACCACCTAGGATAGGGGGTAGGACGATCAATTGTTTCTGCTTCTGTTTTTAATGCATTATTAATTACTAGGGGAGGCTAGGGATAACAAGCCAGTAATTAGTAATAGGCTCTTTTCGCCGAGGGATCGGGTTAAGGGTAGACTAAGAAAGTTTGCATAACAATTAGATAATAAAACGAATTAAATAAGAGGAGTAGATAAGAGAGAGCGGATAAGATGAAATTGTAAACCCCAACAACTCCATTTAACCATAGTCTTTTTCTCGTCAATTGAATTAACCACATTTGCATGTTTATTTTTTTGTTTCTTGCATTCAAACCAATTAGTTTTTCTTTATAAGTCTTACGATTTTTATTCACACGAACGATAAGGCCTTCAAGTCTCTTGGGAAGAACAATATTGGGTTTTACCAATTATATTACTTGAAACGATCTGGTACGCTTGCCAGTTTCCGTTAACAAGTTTTCCAAGTAGTGTGGATTGATTGAAATTTGACTTGTTTGTAATTATTGTTTATTTTTCTATAAAAGTGCTTTTAGGGTTTTGTTTCTGTGTATGCAGGAAGCAATACACACTAGAAGCAGAAAGAACCAGCAACCTCTTCTAGAAGGGTTATTAGAAAGAAGGGGAAGGAGAATCAGACGTTCTTCACGTGAAAGATCTCTCTCTGCTGAAGGATTCTTGCAATCTTCACTTGAGACTTCTGCACAAGACCTTGAGGAGATGGCGAACCAACCTCCTCCAAGACGCACACTAGGGGACTCATCAAATACTGTGGGTCCCTTGCACTTCAACAACATAGCTATACTAGCAGACAATGCAACAAATATGGTGATGAACCCTGCACTCATCCAGTTAGTTCAGAGCAACCAATTTCACGGGTGGTCAAATGAGAATCCCTATAATGGAAACCCATTTAGGGCATTCCACTAAAAGAAGTAGAACCTCAAGCTAAGACTAAGAAAGGGAAGTTAAAGAAGGACTTTCTAAAACTTTCTTGACTTCCTTTCTCTAAAGTCTTAGAAGGATTAACTAAAACATGTTTACTTTGTTTTGTAAGGCCTAAATAAAGCTTGGAAACTTTGAGTGAGCCATCCAAGAAGTAGAAGGCAGCAGAAGGAGACCAAAAAGACCTTAAAGATTAGCTTGCAGATAGCCAATTCAGAGGTGCGCCCAGCCTAAACAACAAAATAGCCCAGCGGTGGAAAATAGAATGTTTTCCCACATGAGTAGATGACCTGGACAACAACGTGAGAATTGCTGGAGTGAATGGGTGCATCTTATAGGAATTTCACTTGAATTTAGGAAGCATTTGATTTCAGAAAAGAGGCCCATCTTCCCCTATAAATAAGAGGGCCTCCTCTTTGTATTACTCACTTTTGAGCTATAGAGAAATGTTGCAGACTTCATTTTCCAGCTTCCTTGCTCTTAAGTCACCTTTGAGTTACTACTTCGTCTCCCTTTCTCAAGCTTCCTTCCACCTTAGGAAGGCCTTCTGAGTTGTGAGATCCCTCCCATACACTTCTCTTCCATTAAAATACATCAAACACTACATCACACCTTATTTCCGCTGCAGCCTCTGTCTTCACTGGTTTCTTTTGACTTGGAGCTCTTAACTGCGTGATTCAAGCTGGATTTGGACTCCATCAAGTGGTATCCAGAGCTTAGGTCGTCCACGCACCTATAGCTAAGTCTCTCTTCCATTTTTTTTTTACTCCATTTTCATTCTACATGTGTTGTTCTGTTTTCTGTTCATATCAGTCACTGTTTCAATTTTTTCCATCTTTGTTTTGTGTTTATCTTGTGCTTCCAGTTTCTGTTTTAATATTCCCAATGTGTGAGCATGTTTGTTGTTCATTTTAAATGGTGAATTCATTTTAATTGAGTCAATTCCAACTTTATTTTTTCAATTCCAATACTGTCATAGTCATGTGCACACCACTGTTGCAGTTTTAATTGTGTTTCTGTTTTGGTATTTTTTTCTCTGCTGGTTTTATTCGTTCTGCTTGAGTTCAAGTGCTAAATAAGTCACATATAAACCAATAAAGGCAGTGAGAGTTTGTTCTAGCCTTGGTGATACAAGCTAAAGCACTAGAAATCAATTTTGATTTCAAATGAGCGTTGAACTCTGCTGCAGAATTTCAATTCTGTTTTGAAACATGAATTTGTTTTCTTGTGGTTTCCTTTTATTCTGGTGCTTTATAGAAATTTGGTTGATGATATTGAATGGTGCTAAAAGTGCAGCAGACCTATATAAGCAATAAAATGCAATTTGCATAGCTTGGTTGCTCACAAACAATAGCATTCCACTATTTCAGATTTTATATCAGCTTTTCACCGTGCTATTATCCCTGATTTGGTATATTCTAAGTTTGGTCATGCTAAGAACTTTAATTCCAGCTTAATTCAGTATAATTAAACTTCCTTGAGTCTTTTCCAATGCTGTTATGGTATTTGAATCTGTCAAACTTGATTTTGGTGGTGTGAATGATGAAAAATCTGCATAAATTGAGATATTATGGATCATTTTTCGTGCTACTGTTATTATGAGGTGTTTGGCAGTTTAAACAAGTCCTAATTGTTGTTTTAAAACTGTTAGAACAGTCCATTTGTGTAAGACCCTAATAATTTAGAGGATAAATGTAAATTTGGATCATTAGGAGACTAAGAAAGTCAAAATTTAACAAGTTGTAACAAAAATTCAAGTTATATTGTAAAATGGAATGCTGTCAGCTTTGACATTCTTTAGTATGATAATTATAACTTTTAGTACAGATAAGATTTGGACTTGATTCTTTTTCCATTAGAAAGTAGACTCAAAGAGCTTCGATTTGAGTACTCATACACGTATTTTCGACTTCGGGAAGGGCCTCAACCAAAGCAAAGAAGTCGTGAAAACGTTATTTCGAGACTTCCGCGAGTTAATCGATTAACTACCCATGTTAATCTATTAACGTTAATTGATTAACACCCTCGGTTAATCGATTAACACAGAGAGGAATTGTGTTTTTGGCCTCTGAACTCGAGTTAATTGATTAACACTTGAGTTAATCGATTAATTACTTCAGATAAAACATAACAACTTGGAACACGTTTTGTGAGCGTGGAAGGGTAGAGAGTCTCCTCCCAAACCATACTCCACCATATTTTGGGGTGGAAAGGAGCATGGGCAGACTCCCTTTGTTGTTTTAAATGTTTATTTGTGATGGGGAGGGACCATGGTTGTCCCTTGGCAGATTTGAATAAGAGAAGGGGATGGGTTATGCACATAGAGAATATTTTAGGGACCCTTTAGAGACATTCTTTCCAGATTTTGGGGTTGGAAAAGAGATTAGGATGGTCCATTTCTAGTTTATTATGACTAAGTGTCATGTGCAAGGGTCCTTAGTTGTCTAAGGGCATCTTCTTTTAATTCCAAATCAGATCTAGAATTTTGGGCAGAACAGAGAGGTCCTTGGTGAGTGGTGAACGAAAATTCTAAGTGTGCTAAGTGTTGAGGCTGACTTGGTTTAGCAAGGGAGGGAGAAGTTACTCTCTTTGAAGAAGAATTTAAGGTATACAAGTCTTCAAGAGGTAAGGGGAGCTAACTCAAACTTTGGTTTTAGAATTTCATGGATGTGAATATGATTTCAGTTGCTGGAATCTTGGGTATGATGGGCTGTATGGAAAAATTATTTGGTTAAATGGATGATATGGTTTAAAAGAGATGATACAAATGGATTTTACCATATCTTTGATCTATGGATTTTGTATGAACTTGATGATGAAAAATTGATGAATATATGTTGGATTGATGATGGATTTTCGTTCTAGCATGTTACTATACATGTATATGATTTTTTTGGTGGATTGGGTTGTGTGATGAGATGAGAAACATGATGGTTTTACTTAACTTTTGGTTAAATACAAAAATTGGGTGATTTGAGTGATTTATGAATTTTGGATGGATAAATTTATGATTTGTGTGGGAATCTTGATAAGATGGAAATATGATGAGTAAAAGCTCAAGATTTTGATGTTGTAAATGTTTAATATGTTGGAAATTGATGGATCTAGAAGTTTGTTTTGATGAGTAGAATTAGTGATGAGTTTTTGTAAACCCACTTAAGCATTAAGTTGTTTCAAATATGTTTTTGGATGAATAGATGGATGAATGTGAATTCTTCTTGTGAGATCTATTGTGTAGTATTTCTTAAGATAAATCTGGATTTTTGTTGAGAGTATGTTGGTTGGATGAGTTTAAATTTCTGGTTTCAAAATTTGATAAATGATGAGTAGAGAGCATGAAGATCTATGAATATATTTGATGAAGGAAAAATTTTATACTTGGAGATGATATCGTGTATGAGTATATTAGATTTATGATGGATTTTAGTTTATTGATGCATGAGGATGATTGTTAGAAATATGAGCAGAGTTGTGATTTAGGATAAAAGAATTCATAGTGTTGGATTAAAACCATGTGTTGGAAAATTTTGATGTTAGGCTTGAAATCTTCTATTGGATCTTGAATTTTTTTTTTGGCAAAGTGTTTGGTGAATTTAAATCTTGGCAAAATGGGGCTTTTGGGATAATTTCATATGTCATAAAGATGAAAATTGGTGATTTTATATCACTGTGAACAAGGATTTGCGAAAATAGGAATTGTATGAGTCTTGTGTGCTGTTTGGTGTGTTTCTGGGTAAAATATGAACAGTTAATCGATTAACCTGCAATCATAATCGATTAACTTGTAATTGTATGTTGTTTGAATGTGTTTCTGGGCAAATTATGAACAGTTAATCGATTAACCATCATAGTTAATCGATTAACCCTGCACCTGCGTGCTGCAAAATTTGTTTTGATGGTTTTGGGAGTTCTGGATGTCCGTTCTTTAGGTCGTTTTGGGGGTTTTTGACCCTTCCAGAATTGTTGGTAACAATTTCAAGGCTGTTTGAGTTACGTAAATGTGAGTATTAAGAGGGGATAAGGAAATTGTATTGTGTATGAAATGTTTTGAGTTATTTGATGCATTTATTGCATGTAGAAATGTTGTATGATCTGTGAGAGTTTGTAGAATGATATGTGTAATTTAGATTGGATTGGTCATGTTAAACGAGTGGTGGATAGTAAGCGTTGTGGTTGTTGGACCGGGGAAGCTCTATAAGAGTGATGGTAAGCAACCCTACACACGGGTGATGTGTGTAACCGCCCGGGGAATCTCTTGCATTTATGCAAGAGTGATGGGGGTGACATGGGATACTAGTCCGGTGAAGCTCGTATAAAATAATAACTGCCCGGGGAAGCTCTAAGAAGAGTGATGAGAGTGACGTTGGGTCTTGTTAAACGAGTAGTGGATAGTAAGCGTTGCGGTTGTTGGACCGGGGAAGCTCTATAAGAGTGATGGTAAGCAACCCTACACACGGGTGATGTGTGTAACCGCCCGGGGAATCTCTTGCATTTATGCAAGAGTGATGGGGGTGACATGGGATACTAGTCCGGTGAAGCTCGTATAAAATAATAACTGCCCGGGGAAGCTCTAAGAAGAGTGATGAGAGTGACGTTGGGTCTTGTTAAACGAGTAGTGGATAGTAAGCGTTGCGGTTGTTGGACCGGGGAAGCTCTATAAGAGTGATGGTAAGCAACCCTACACACGGGTGATTTGTGTAACCGCCCGAGGAATCTCTTGCATTGATGCAAGAGTGATGGGGGTGACGTGGGATACTAGTCCGGTGAAGCTCGTATAAATTAATAACTGCCCGGGGAAGCACTAATAAGAGTGATGGGAGTTACGCTATGCATATTGGTGTATGCATTCTAATTTGGTGTTTGATGCATATTGGTGTATGCATTTTGATATGTTGTTTGATGCATATTGGTGTATGCATTCTGAATTGGTGTTTGATACATATTGGTGTATGCATAATGTTTATCATATTGGTGTATGCATAATGATTGGTTAAGAGATGTATGCTTATAATGGTTTTGTTAGCTCACCCTTGCTTGTGTGTGCATGTGAATGCGATGATCGTATAATGCGTGATGTTATACGGGAGCAGATGTTATTACAGATGCGATGGCTGACGGTTTGAAACATGCATAGAGGACGAAAGAGAGATGGGGTAGAGGACTTCGAGATTATGATTTTAGTGTTTTAAATATTTTATTTCGATCCTGACTATGTGGACATTTTATTTTCGAAAGAATCGGTTTGTAATAATTATTGTACTATTTTCCGTTGAGGTTGAAGTTTTAAATTTATGAAGTTTCTACGTTTATGTTTTACGGAAAATTAGTCGATGTAGCGCCAAAAATTCGGGGCGTCACAATTTGAGGTCAGATACATTTCTATGCAATTTAGTATGTCAAACCACCATATTTGATCAATTTTTGGAACTTGCAAGGTGAATTTGAGATGCAGTTATGTTTTGATCCAAAATTGAGTTTAAACAAGTATACTTGGATGATTTAAAACTGTTCAAAGGGTTAGTAAAGTGTCAGAATTAGTTGTGCACAAAATCACTTCTTAAACCATCCATTTTGGGTCAATTTTGGGAAGTAGAAGGGTAATTTTGAGCAGCAGTCTTATTTTGTGTCACTTCAAAGCTGAAACATGTTTAAAATCATCCAATAAAGTTGCTTAAGTGGTAATGTTTATTGCAGAGCTACTGTTGCATCATTTGAGTCACAAACCACCAAATTCAAAGTCTTTTTCTTGGTGCAAAGTTGAACATTAGGTGCTGTTTTGATGATTTTGCTTTGAAATTCGATTTGGCTTGCAGCAAGACCTGGTTCAATGATTTAAAATGGAATTAAATGATTAAAAGAAGCAAAACAAAGTGTTAAAAGGGAGTATGAACCGTCCAGACCAGTCCAAGCCCAAAAACACAAAATCTGGGTTTCTTTGAAGCATTTCATCAAACACTTTTATTTTTTTTTTATCAAACAGTTTCGTGATCACTATTTTTCAACCTGCATTTTGAGTTTTTCTTGATTTCTTAATCTGTTCTAGCACCTTTGATAGGTTCCTTTTGAGTGCTTGTTGTTATTCCATCCCTATTCTCTTTTGTTTTCCACATTATTGGCCTCCAAACTGTCAAATAACCTTCAAACCGAATTGGAATTCTGGTGCATTTTTCTAACCTCTGTTTGGTGTGTTTTGAGTGGATTCTTGAGGTGTTGTGGCAGTCTTTGAGAGGCATCCATTTACAGAATTCTTCACTGATAACGGTTGAAAAACCGTTATTTTCATGCATAAATTTGATATCAAAACACACCCTTTTGGCTTAGAATGAACTTAAAATCAAGTAAAACTCTTAAGTTGAGTCATTTGAGAGTCAAAAGTTGTTTTTAGAGATATTATGCTTGTTTTGCAGGTTTTTTATGAGAATTGGAGATGACTGGAAAGAAAGGTTGAAGGTCAAACAGTTGCAGTGCAGAAAAGTCAACCAGTCAACCAGAAAAGTCAACCAATCAACCAGAAAAGTCAACCAGTCAACCAAAAAAGTTGACCAGAGCGCTGGGCGGTTGACCAAACCGCTGGGCGGCCATTTTTGGCGCCGGGCGGTCCTGCGACTTGAAGCAAAGCGCTGGGCGGTAAACCCCTAGCGCCGGGCGGTTCTCTGATGGGCCTGAGCTTGAATTTTGTTACTTTTCTTGGTTATAAATAGCCCTAGTGCGAGTTTAGATGCATTCTTTTGAGAGAAGAGGGTGGCCAGACCTAATTTTCACTCTTTGCAGAGGATCTCTTGGATGCTTAGGCTCCTTTTCGTCTTTTCTAGGTTTTGTTTTCCATATCTTCAATTATTTTCATCTTGGTTCACCATGACAACGGTGAACTAAGCCCTTTTGTTGTTGGGGGAACAATGTAATATTTTGATACTCTCTTTTATTGAAACTCTTGTTTAATTATATGATTTTCATATGCGTTTATTATCAATTGTTGGGTTCTCATCTGTGCTTAAAGCTTTTATCATTTAACTCATTCGGTAACTGTTATTTGCCTTTATTGATACAGGGACGTACAATATTGTCATGAACTGGTAAGTAATTCCTTTGTTAAGCAATACCACCTAGGGATAGGGGGGTAGGACGACCAATTGTTTCTGCTTTTGTTTGTAATGCGTTGCTAGTTACTAGGGGAGGCTAGGGATAGCAAGCCGGTAATTAGTAATAGGCCCTTTTCGCCAAGGGATCGGGTTAAGGGGAGGCCAAGAAAGTTTGCCTAACAATTAGATAATAAAGCAATTTAAACAAGAGGAGTGAATACGAGAGAGAGGATTAGATGAAATTGTAAACCCCCAACAACTCCATTAATTCATACTCTTTTCTAGTCAATTGAATCAACACATTGCATGTTTATTTTTTGTCTTTGCATTCACCACAATTATTAATTTTTCTTTCACAAGTCTTACGATTTTGATTCACACGAACGATAAGGCCTTTCGAGTCTCATGGGAAGAACGATAATGGGTTATACCATTTATATTACTTGAAACGATATGGTACACTTGCCATTCTGTTAACAAGTTTTTGGCGCCGTTGTCGGGGACTCGAGGTTTAACTTTTTCAAGTAGTGTGAATTGATTGAATTTGACTTGATTTTTCATGTTTGTTTTTATTTTTGTTCTAATAAATGTTCTCTAGGGTTTGTGCCTAACTTTTGCAGAATGCAATACGGACAAGAATTTGATTATATGGGCACTCAATCCTACCAAAATAATTTCAACCCCTCACTCATATGTGGATCAAAGTCAATTTGGGCAAGCTGCTGAGCCACAAATTAGACCAACTAAGAATAATATTGAGTCTGATGAACTACTTCAGAGGATTATGAATTTGGAAATGTACCATGTCAAAGGCATAGAGAAGATTGAAAAAAATGATGAATTCTTGCCACAAGGCGTGTATACAAGATTTTCTTCTCATAGAAGCATGAATCAAGGTTGGAATGAACAAGCAGGAGAATCACATCAACAATTACTATTAGGGCAACAGGTATCTGCTTTGAATGAGCAAATCAACAAAATTGACGAGATATTGGAACGAATTATCCAAAATTCTCTATCCTCTAAAGAAGAGAGTGAAGCAAGAAATAAAAGGTCGGAGATGCAGATTCCTCACTCCAATGAGATATTGAATTCTAGGGTTAATACTGAGGTTAACCCTAGGGAGGAATGTCAAGCCCCTAGTTTTAAGTTGATAATGTTGTCGATGAGGAAAAGGTAGAGATATATGAGGATAAAATAGAGGAAGAAGAAGAGAAAAGGTTGAGTAAGTGAGAGAAAAATGAGGAGAAAGAAAAAGAAGTGGTTAAGAAAAAAGAAAAAAAGAAAAAAAATTTAAAAATAAAGAAGAAAAGAAGAAAAGAGAAAAAGAGAAAGTTGAGGGAGGAAAAGAGTGAGAAAAAGAGGAAGAGAGGAAAGAAGAAAAGATCATATGAAAAGCCCCTTCCTCATCAAAAGAAATATCATAGGAAAGAAAAGAAATTTATGTGCTCCAGGGAGGTCTTCAAGAAATTGGAGATCAAAGTTCCTATGATTGATACATGGAAACATGTGCTTAGTATTCTCAATTTTATGAAGAAATTCAGCAGGAAGAAGAAAAAGAAAAGAATATCAAGCAAGGGGAGTATCAACACCTATTGAGGGGTGTTTTTATTTTTCTGTTTTTATTTTTCTGTTTTTATTTTTTTTATTTTTTTCTGTTTTTATTTTTCTGCTATTATTTTTTGTTTTTATTTTTTTGTTTTTATTTTTTTGTTTTTATTTTTTTGTTTTTATTTTTTTGTTTTTATTTTTGTTTTTATTTTTATTTTTTTGTTTTTATTAAAAAAAATTAAAAAAAAAAATTAAAAAAAATACGAAAATTAAAATAAAATAATATTTTTAGTGTTTCTTTTATTTTTGGGCTAATTCTGTGTTCTAGTCCAGTGTTCTTTAGTGTGTGTAGGATAAAAATTTGTTTTAGGAGCACAAGATCATCAAGAGGCAGATAAGGAAGGAGAATTGGTTCACCAACATCCTGATGAGAAAAGTGACAAACCCAAACCTGGCACACCAAGTGAAATTCAAGAATAGGTTATGGTTGTCAAGACTATTAAAGCAGAAAGAGCTTTTAAGGTTGGTGATAAGGAGAATATTAACACCTACCGATGGGTGTTTGAGCTTTATTGGGTCAGGCTCATGACGTTAAACAAGCGCTATTGGGAGGCAACCCAAGTTTTATCTTTCTTTTTCCTTTGTACTTTTGATTTTTAGTATAGGAACATTTTATTTTTGTGTCTGTGTTTGGCTTGTACACTGATTCTGATGGTGGTTTCATTTTATAAGATGCATGACAAGTTATTTAATGATGATTGAATGTGGTTAATGATTGAGAATGTGTGTGCTGATATCCAGATGAATGGTTCACTAACTATATGAACAGATGTATAGTGGTTTATGATTGTGATTATGATGCTAAGCAGGATTCATGAATGATGTGTGAGAAAGCATGTTGTGTGAGGTATAGAGCTCCAGAGCCTTTACTGATATATGTACTATTCACATGGAATCATGAATGATATTGCCTTAGTCTTGATAATTGATCGATTTGCATGTTTATGTTATATGATCAAGGCCATGTTTGGAAGCCTTTATTTAGCCAAATTTTCACCCCAAAAAGTTTAATCTTATACCCTTTTTGAACCTTGGCCTTAAACAGGATGAAAACCCTTGATTTGAAATTATTTATCTTGAGTTGGGTTGAGAATAATTGTATGGAATGAAAAGGTTCAAGTTTGGGGTTGCATGGAGAAAATGGAAAGGCAAAAGAAAAGCATTGAGCTCAAGTGTTGAAAAGAAAAATGCATGAGTAAAGAAAAAGAAAAAGTAAAAAGAAAAGGCATGAAAGATAAGCTCAATGTAAAATCAATGAAAAGGGAAGAAGTTAGGAATAAGTGAAATTGATGACAAAGAGAGAGTTTAAACATGAACATTTTCAATGATGAAATAGTTCTTTTAACTCAAGAATTTTGTGATATAGAAAAACCAATTTTTCTTGAAAGCCCAGCCTCATTACAAGCCTTGGAAAAGTCCTTGTGATGGCATTTGCATGTAAGGATTCCGATTGTTTTAAGATGAATGGCAATATTGTTCTATGTGACATGTGAATAGTAAATAGTGGAGTGATTCTTTAAACACTTGAGTGATTGAGTGAAACACTTGCTTGGTGAGAATTGTTGAAATCCATGTTTACATCTATGCTTAGTGGATTGATCATTCATGAATGAAACATCTGTTAAGAGATATTTGATTATGTGAGTATGATTGGATTGAAAGCATGCATGCGTTTTGGTAGGATTCCACTGAAATCTGAATTGAATAATAACTTGTTGTGAACAAAAAGGATTTTGAAAAGTGTTGAACTATTTGATGAAAAAGTGGAAGGCCAAGTTTTGTTTTGTTTGCCCTAGGACAAGCAAAGTTTTAAGTTTGGGGTTGTATTAACGGTTGAAGAACCGTTATTTTCATGCATAAATTTGATATCAAAACACACTCTTTTGGCTTAGAATGAGCTTAAAATCAAGTAAAACTCTTAAGTTGAGTCATTTGAGAGTCAAAAGTTGTTTTTAGAGATATTATGCTTGTTTTGCATTGTTTTGCAGGTTTTTGATGAGAATCGGAGATGACTGGAAAGAAAGGTTGAAGGTCAAACAGTTGCAGTGCAGAAAAGTCCACCAGAATGCAGAAAAGTCAACTAGTCAACCAGAAAAGTCAACAGTCAACCAGAAAAGTTGACCAGAGCGCTGGGCGGTTGACCAAACTGCGGGGCGGCCATTTTTGGCGCCGGGCGGTCCTGCGGCTTGAAGCAAAGCGCCAGGCGGTAAACCCCTAGTGCCGGGCGGTTCTCTGATGGGCCTCGGCTTGAATTTTGTTACTTTTCTTGGTTATAAATAGCCCTAGTGCGAGTTTAGATGCATTCTTTTGGCAAAAGAGGGCGGCCAGACCTAATTTTTCCTCTCTGCAGAGGATCTCTTGGATGCTTAGGCTCCTTTTCATCTTTTCTAGGTTTTGTTTTCCATATCTTCCATTATTTTCATCTTGGTTCACCATGACAATGGTGAACTAAACCCTTTTGTTGTTGGGGGAACAATGTAATCTTTTGATACTCTTTTTTATTGAAACTCTTGTTTAATTATATGATTTTCATATGCATTTATTATCAATTGTTGGGTTCTCATCTGTGCTTAAAGCTTTTATCGTTTAACTCATTCGGTAACTATTATTTGCCTTTATTGATACAGGGATGTACAATAATGTCATGAACTGGTGAGTAATTCCTTGGTTAAGCAATACCACCTAGGGATAGGGGGTAGGACGACCAATTGTTTCTGCTTTTGTTTGTAATGCGTTGCTAGTTACTAGGGGAGTCTTGGGATAGCAAGCCGATAATTAGTAATAAGCCCTTTTCGCCGAGGGATCGGGTTAAGGGGAGGCCAAGATAGTTTGCATAACAATTAGATAATAAAGCAATTTAAACAAGAGGAGTGAATACGAGAGAGAGAGGATTAGATGAAACTGTAAACCCCCAACAATTCCATTAATTCATACACTTTTCTAGTCAATTGAATCAACACATTGCATGTTTATTTTTTGTCTTTGCATTCACGACAATTATTAATTTTTCTTTCACAAGTCTTACGATTTTGATTCACACGAACGATAAGGCCTTTCGAGTCTCATGGGAAGAACGATAATGGGTTATACCATTTATATTACTTGAAACGATTGTCATTCTGTTAACATTCACCTAATGTGGTAGCATACTAAGAAGTGAAAAAGGGGCTGAAGTGGGAACCAAGAGGGAGCTTTTGAGCAGCTATAACTCTGCTGTCTAGCAGCTGCAGACTCCATTATAACAGCCATTTTTCACACCAGAAAATGCTCAACTTCCATACTGTTTTTGAGCAGCACCTTGCAGCAGCAACAGTTTGCAATTCACATTAGTTTTAGGCATTATTTTAAGCTTGTTTACACCACATATCACGGAACCTTTGTTGTTTTAAGTTGAATTTTCGTTTCTTTGATTAAGTGACTTGGAAAAATGCTTTAGAAGCAATTCCAAGATCACATTTGAACATTGTAATAGTCCAATTTCATTTTCTTAGTGTGGAAGTGTGTCAAGGGGCTCCAAGTGTCACTTTCAATTTCACTTAGGGTCGTCTAGCATTTACATTCTTGCATCTTTATTGCTTTCTTTAATTTCTTGTTGATTTTCTTGTTTTAAGTCTTCGTGGTATATAAGATTGCATAGCATATAGATAAGCCTTCTTTTGGTTTTTTAGGAGCATTTCATTATCATTTGAAAATATTTTGAAGGATTTCTACTTAAAAACTAAGGTAAAATATAACTCTAAGGAAACTCTGGCTAAGGAAGAACTTGGTTTCTAAGCTTGTCCATTTGTGACTCACCTCTTCTTCCTGGGAGCTACTTGGAAACAATTTTTACCTTTAGAATCTCTTTGGAAATTCTTCACCAAAAACAAAGAAATATTGTGAAAACCTTTTCCACTCATTACTTGTGCAAGACTTTGAAAACCTTGTGAAAACTTTTTCCTACTTGACAAGAATGAGTCAATCAAATGTCCAAGGGAGTATGAAATTTAGTAGTAAGGGCTCACAACTAAGAGAAGAATTTGAACAAAAGTTCCAACAAAGGGACAAAGATATGAGTGAGCTTAGGGACTTGTTTACCCAATACATGAAAAATCAAAATGAGGGTGAGCAAAAAGAAAGAAGGAAGGATGAAAGGTACAATAAAGCTAGGAAAGATATTCCATTCTTTGGTAAGGACATCAGTGCTTTAACATATCTAGCTTGGGAAAAAGAAATTGATAAGATGCATCCTTCCCTTATTAACAAAAGTGAGTCTAGAGCCTATGGTTCTAGATGGTTTCTCCCGTAGGGAAATTGAATTTAAAGAAAAACTTGAGAAACTCTTGGATAAGAGAAGAAAGAGAGAGACTAGAAGGAGAAAAGAGGAATTGAGAGAAAAAGAAGAAGAATATGAGGGAAGAAAGGAAGAAGAGAGAAAAGAAGAGAAGAGAGAAGAAGATGAGAGAAGAAAGAAAGAAGAGAGAAAAGAAGAAGAAGAGAGAAGAAAGGAAGAAGAAAGAAAAGAAGAAGAAGAGAGAAGAGAAAAAGAAAAGAGAGAAAAGGAGAAATTGCTACTGATAGCAAATTCAACTTCTCCAAACAGCATGGCACCCAAAAGGGAAGGTTCCCAATTCCTTAATTCTTTCCTATTCAGATTTAAATCTTTAAATGTTAACTTCTTCCTTCAAATTGCCATACCATTTCCTATTATACTACCTTTTTCAAAATATGGCAATCTTGAGTTATTGTTATCTTCGAAGATACAAGAAACTCAAGATAAAAGAAAAGTGACTTATGAATTAGGACTTTCAAATTCTCTTAAAACTATAAAAATAAATCCTTATTCTAAAGTTACTTCCATAAAAAAATTCTTTATTGGATTGATACTAATTGGAGATATATTTGATGCTTATTGTAGATATGTTTTTGATCCAGGAGGAAAGTGACAAACCAAAGTTGTGCTTCTTTATACCTTCTGATTTGAGGACAAATCGTTTTTCAAGAGGGAGGGTATGATGGAAACCCATTTAGGGCATTCCACTCAAAGAAGTAGAACCTCAAGCTAAGACTAAGAAAGGGAAGTTAAAGAAGGACTTTCTAAAACTTTCTTGACTTCCTTTCTCTAAAGTCTTAGAAGGATTAACTAAAACATGTTTACTTTGTTTTGTAGGGCCTAAATAAAGCTTGGAAAGTTTGAGTGAGCCATCCAAGAAGTAGAAGGCAGCAAAAGGAGACCAAAAAGAGCTTAAAGATTAGCTTGCAGATAGCCAATTCAGAGGTGCGCCAGCCTAAACCCCAAAATAGCCTAGCGGTGGAAAATAGAATGTTTTCCCACGTGAGTAAATGACCTGGACAACAGCGTGGGAATTGTTGGAGTGAATGGGTGCATCTTATAGGAATTTCATTTGAATTTAGGAAGCATTTGATTTCATAAAAGAGGCTCATCTTCCCCTATAAATAAGAGGGCCTCCTCTTTGTATTACTCACTTTTGAGCTATAGAAAAATGTTGCAGAATTCATTTTCCAGCTTCCTTGCTCTTAAGTCACCTTTGAGTTACTACTTCTTCTCCCTTTCTCAACCTTCCTTCCACCTTGGGAAGGCCTTCTGAGCTCTGAGATCTCTCCCATACACTTCTCTTCCATTAAAATACATCAAACACTATATCACACCTTATTTCCGCTGCAGCCTCTGTCTTCACTGGTTTCTTCTGACTTAGAGCTCTTAACTACGTGATTCAAGCTAGATTTGGAGTCCATCACCCTATAATCATTTGACCATCTTTGGTGAAATTTGCAACACCGTCAAGATGAGCAGAGTTTCGGATGACAGGGTCAGACTCAACTTGTTTCCTTTCTCTCTTGGAGGAAACGCTAAAAATTTGTTGCATTCATTACCAGAAGGTACTTTCAGAAATTGGGAGTCTGTGGCAAAACAATTTGTCACTAAATTCTTTCCACAAACAAAGATCAACAAGGGAAGCTTTCCACAAACAAATTTCTTCATTCCAGCAAGGAATGGAAGAAACTCTTGGACATGCTTGGGACAGATTTAAAGGCCTGTTGAGGAAAACCCCAGTCCATGGGTTTGACAAGACCTCATATTTACTTGCTTTCCTTGGAGGGCTACACACTCAGTCAAAGATAATGTTAGATGCCTCAGCTGGAGGAAGTATAAACAGGAAGACTGAAGATGAGGCTTACGAATTGATTGAAGAAATGGCTATGAATGAAGTAACACAAAGTGAGAGGGGCGTACAGAAATGAGGACTCTTGCAGCTCCCTGCTGATGATGTTATGGCTGCGCAAAATCATCTCCTTACTAAAAAATTGGACAAGTTCACAAAGGTCCTTTCTGAACTTCCAAAGGGAATAAGGAATATCTCTCAGACTCAACAGCTTTGCGATTTATGTGGTGGTGACCATATAAATTGTCAATGTGCTTTCACTAAAGAAATACAGCAAGAAGTAAACTACATGGGAAATAAATTCCAGTACAGGCAAGGTAACACCAACCAAGGCAATTCTAGCCAAGGTTGGAAGAACCATCCCAGTATTGGACAGAATCAGAATACTTCTTCTGGGCAAGGAGGAAACTTCCGGCAGCAACAACCGTCACTTTTAAGGCAGCAGGTGAGCAGCTTGACAGAGACTGTTAGAAGATTAAATGACAAATTTGATAAATTCTTGAAAGTTTATGAGTCTCAACAAGTTAGTGACCAAGCCAGCTTCAGAACATTGGAGACACAGATTGGGCAACTGTCTAAAAGGGTAGAGGCCACCGAGAAGAATCAGTTTAGGGCTAACACTGATGTTAACCCTAAAGAGGAGTGCAAAGTTGTTCTAACAAGAAATAAAAGGAAGACGGAAAGGGAAAGAATTGAAATTGAGAGTAGCGAGGAAGAAGATGAAGAGATGATGAGTGTTGATGAATTTAAAGAGCAGAAAAGTAGCAAAGACAAGGAAAAAGAAGAGGAGAAAGAAAAAGAGAAAGGAAGTTTCCGAGAGCCATTCAGGGAGATCTTTAATCAGGTGACTATTACTCCTGTAATACTTTCAAAAATTCCTGATTATGATAGGAGGATCAAGTACTATCTTGGAGAGGTAATTGATCTCGATGATGAAGAAGATCAAGAAAGGGTTGTTAAGCCTAGGAAGAAGGACCATCCACCAAAATTGAAGGATTTAGGGAATTTGACTCTTCCGTGTGTTATTAATAACGTGGATATAGGAAGAGCCATGATTGATTCAGGATCAAGTGTTAATTTGATGCCCTTTAGTGATTTCAAAAAAATTGGAGGGCTAAAATTAAAACCAGCTAATATTACCCTGACAGTTGTGGATGGGTCTATTAAGAAGCTAGTTGGTATGGTGGAAAATGCAATTGTTCAAATTGAGGAGTTGGAGTTCTTGATTGATTTTCTAGTAGTGGACATGGCAAATGAAGGAAGAATTCCATTAATCTTGGGAAGACCTTTCATGAGGACTTCTAAGATGGTGATACATGTCCATGACGGGAGAATGCTGTTAAGAGACAAAGACCAAGTGCTAACTTATAGTGGATCTGAAGACAACAAAA